>OX030982.1:0-5000000 GCA_943735965.1 Eupithecia abbreviata | reverse complement strand
TATGGAGACTTTTCGTATCCACGGCTTACTTTTTGTTATCCTGGATAGGTCAGTAAGCAAGGGTCAACTTTTAAAAGTACCTCCGCGTTTTCTTTCTTCTAAAGTTTTCATTTAAGAATCCGTGTTCAGTTATGTTCTTGTGATGGGGTATTTATTATGTAGGTACCTTTTTTACTTTCCCTTCGTTTCTATTACGTTACAGTGATCGATCGATTGAGGGTTGGGGATATTGCTGTCAGTCAATGAAAATTGACGGCAGTATCCATGACTACCCTCAGCGATCAGAGTTTTCCGAGAAGATTCATTCGTTCCGTGACCACGATCGTTGTAACGCGATAGAAACGCAGGGGAAAATAAAACTATAGGTGTGAGATAAATATTGTACAACAACAAATCGCGTATATATACAAAATTCATTTATTTACCAACACAACAAAAATGCTTATATTTTACTGGTGGTCCCCGCACTAGGTTCAGAACCTGTATCGCGGGAGGCCGGATTACAAAAAGAATTACTAATAATCTAGACTGTAGTAAACAGGGTATATAGAGTAGACATAGACTGTAGTATATAGAGTTCATTCAATTGTTTATCTACCTCTATACTATAGATATATACTACTAGCGGCCCGTCCCGGCTTCGCCCAGGTGGTCATTTATTTCAGGCAATTTTTAAAAATTTTCTCATTTTTTCTCACCGTTAGAACCATCCTCGTACTTCAAGGAATATTCTAAAAAAAAAGTTGCGAAATCGGTTCAGCTGCTCTCGAGATTTGTGCTTAGCAACATATTCAGCGATTCATTTTTATATTATAGATAGATCCTTAATGCTAAAATGCTTAGTAAGGGTGGTCTGGTATAGATAGATATCTTCAGTGATAACTGCGCACTGTCACATTTGTTTTTTCTTCGTAATTTCCATCTAAATAAATAAATAAATAAATAATGCTGGACAATTCACACAGCATTATCTAGCCCCATGGTAAGCAGAGCTTGTGTTATGGGTACTAGATAACTGATATACATAATACAATATATTACATAGATATATATTTTTTATTATACATAGTAAACGACCAGAACACCCGGAACAAATATCTGCAGATCGTACACACATTTGTTCCGAGGCGGGAATCGAACCCACAACCTCCTGCGTCGCAGGCGGACCTTCGCCCACCGCGCCACATCGGTCGTCGATCTACGTAAATAGTCCTAATGGGAAGTCAGGCCTACGTTCAGTGCTCGTTCTATTTTCCAATTTGATTTATTAAAACCTCATTCGTGCTTGTCGAACCATTCGCTGTTTATCTTTTGTTTTTTTAAAGTTCGACAAAAATCGGAACAGTAAAAATATGTAACCTAATCCACGTCCCAAAGTTTTGAACTTTGAAGGAGACCGTAACGGTTAACTTTGAATTTCAAATAGCGGAAAGTTCTTAGAATTTTGAAATTGCAACCGCAATCCTGAAGACGCCCAAGTTGCTGAATTGTGTATTCTAAAGTTTGAAGTTGAGTTGCAATTGCAATACCGAACTATGCATAGATACAGGGTGTGCTGATTAGAATCTACATAAGTTGCACACCTTGTACATAAGTACCACTATATTCAGTCTCTATTAAATTGGTGGAAGCTCAAGCACTGATATAGAATTCAAACCTACATTGCAAAAAAAAAAGCACCAATAAAATTCGATTTGCACAAAATTATCAACAAATAATACCAAAATTATTCCTGATATTACTTCTCCTGTTACCTCCGATCCGAACATTTGCTTTTGTGAGTAGAAATATTTAAAGTCAATTCATCATCATCATCATCAGCCTATATCAGTCCACACCTGGACATAGGCCTCCCCCAATGGGCGCCATAGCACCCTGTCTTCAGCTTGCCGCATCCAGCATCTACCTGCAGTCTTTCGCAAGTCGTCATCCCACCTGGTCGGAGGGCGTCCTACACTACGTTTATCGAGTCGCGGTCTCCACTCAAGAACACGTTTGCCCCAGCGGCCGTCGGTTCTTCGCGAAATATGGCCGGCCCACTGCCACTTCAGCTTGCTACATAATTCTTTGAGCTATGTCGATAACCTTGGTTCTCTGTCGGATGTATTCGTTACGAATCCTATCCTTCAGAGAAACTCCGAGCATAGCTGAAAGTCAATTCAGTTCAACCAAATTAAATTATTGGTACAAACAAACACTCAGCTCAAAACATATTTTGAAAGATAATCAAACTGATATAAAAATGCTAGAGTATGGATGTAAAGATGTTTGTTACTTCTTCACTTTAAATCTACTGAATGGATCAGGATGACATTTTGCATGCAATATAGCTCTAAGCCTGAAAATTTTACAGAAGCTTTTTAATGGCCTACTTTTGATCCCTAAAAAAGTTCCCATGTGATAGAAATAACAAAGTGTTTCTGTGCGTGGCAGAAACTAGTGTTATTTTATTTTACTTTTATTGTTTCAACAAAATCAACAGCCCTTAATCTAAATAATTTAAACCTTAATAATATAACTTACGGCCAATACGAGATTATATAAAATAAATCTTTATAAATAATAACTAAATAAATAATGCTGGACAATCCACAGCATCATCTAAGCCCAGCTATGGGTACTAGATTAATGATTATAATTAATACAATACACTACATAGATAGGTAGATATTTTTTATATAAAGACCATAACACCCGGAACAAATATCTGCCGATCGTACACACAATAATTGTTTTATATTGTGTGTAAAATATATATAGTATATAAGTCATAGGATTATATATATTTTCTATTGTATCACAGTTTTTACCTTATCTCCATAAAAATTTATGGTGTCTAATTGTCCCGAGGCGGGAATCGAATCCGCAACCTGTTAAGTCGCAAGCGGACGTTCGCTCATCGCGCCACAGAGGTCGTCAAAAATATAATCTTATAAACAAACTCAACCTGTACTTCGTCAGATCAAGTCCCGACATTGTCCAATAACGTTTGAATGCATTTGCAAAGAAGTTTTCGCCGTCTGTGCAAAAAGAAGCAGGTGTGATTCAGATCCTCATTTTGCAAGTAGAGCACCTGGAATTCTGTTTTCCTTTCATTCCATAGAGCAACATTGTTCGAGATTGATGAAATTGCTAAGTTGTATGTAATCTAGCAATTTCAGATGAAATTGCTAAGTCTGATGTAGCTAGTATTTAATAATGGTATAATAATGGTAGTGTAATATATATATGGTATAATAATGGTAGTTGTGGTAAACAACTACCATTATTATTAAATGCTAGCTGCGCCCCACGGTTTCACCCGCGTGGTGATAGATATTTTGGATATACAATATATCTTTATTAAAACAACCAGAACACCCGAAACAAATATCTGCAGATCGTACACACATTTGTGCCGAGGCGGGAATCGAACCCGCAACCTCCTGCGTCGCAGGTGGACCTTCGCCCACCGCGCCACATCGGTCGTCTTTGATGCCGTGATTTGCACCTAATAATTGCAGTTAGGATTCTTCATGACAAGACATTCAAGAATCAATGTATATTTTATACAATGATTCTTGAATGTGTCACACACAATCACAAATACTGTGCTTTATGAGCTTTTTGTGACCAGTTTTTTTATTTTTCTTTTATTTATATTTCACAATAATTGCATCTTGATCTAAAAGCTAACTTAAACGGTTATCCCGTTTGTCCGTAAGCTCATTGTGAAAAAATGTTAAAAGTTGTGAAAAAATGTCAGAGCAGGGAGATAGTGTGACGATTATTTATTCGTAGGTGTGACGTCACTATTAGTTTCCTTACTACGATGCAAACTATGCAGAGCCATTCTTCAGTTTCCCGGGAAACAGAAATATCTGCTCTACAGAGGTATATCTCAGTTCTATGCGCTTTCCCTGTCTCCTTGAAACAACTTCGAGCCAGATGTTCTGAGACATTAAGTTTAAGAGTATCTTGTGTATCTCAACTATGATAAAACGTCTATAGTATAATCGTTCAAGAGTGGATAATTTTATCTTGAGCTGCAAAATATTATGCAGAAAAATATTGAAACCAATATTTTGCACAGTGACTTCCTCCATAAAAAATAAACTAACTAAAACGTCTCTCACATTTACATTCATACGTGGAATTTTGTAATGCCACCTGGAGGGTCCTTTCATTTAATTTATTAAGTTTGTTAGAGAGATTTCATCCTTATTATTGACCCTAACGATCTATGCAATAAAAGTACAGGTTGTAATTTTTACAGATTTTAGTCGGTTCGATTCCCGGGTGTGGCAAGCGAATTTTCGAAAATTTTTAATGCAGTTTTCTTTCTTTTCAAAATTAAAGGAATGTTTTCTTTGAGTACAATTTTCTATCTACAGTATTAAGAGTACTTTCCCTCCAGGTGGCATTACAAAATTCCACCCTGTATATCTATCATTGTATTCCCGGTTTTTAAACTATCCCGTTTAAATGTATAAGTACCTATTCCCTACTATATTATTTAAAAATGGACAGCTTTTCAATGATTCCATAATTACATAATTAACTAAGAGTTTCTAAATGATAAATCAGATGACGCCAATGTCGCTGATCCACACTTATAATATTTATTATAACTTTGGTTTGAATAAGTCACTATTGGTAAAATTACCAAAAAAAATATAGAATTATTTATTTTTAAAAACTCTGTACTTAAATCTTGAACTATTTTGTATTTTTCTTGTTTTCGTAATGTATTTTTTTTGTTTGCTATGTATTATTTATGTTTGACATATAAGAATATTTCTTATTAATAAAGAACTGAACTGAACTGAACTACCTAATTGTGATATGTATATATGTATGTACTAAGGTTGCGTAGAATAGCAATTCTTTCATTTAGCTTATTAAGTTCTCGCCTTGATTTGATCTCAGTAATTTGTAGCAAAAGTTACAGAAGTGATTTTATTTGAAGAGAAAATTCTCCTGTTACCAAAGGAGAAGTAATCAAATATTCAGTGATTTTGTAACAGAAATGTTTTTGATTCCAACAGAATTCCTACCTCTAAGTGGAATCCGTGCAGAATACTCAGATATACTTTTCCCAAAATTTAGTCATTGATGACTTTCGATTACAATATTTCTCCGATTTTCAGAAATTGACAATTTTTTCTAATCATTCGCCACCTTTCCAACAAACTGAAATACGCGAAGATCGCGTTTTTTTTATTGTTCTTAGTTTTGTGGATAATTGTGTATGTCAGACATTCAGGCTCTAGACAGACGGACCGCATTTCAACTGCAATCCAACCGCAAATTTGTAGTTCATTTGCAGTTTGAATGCAGTTGACACGACTGCAATAGAACAGCAAACCAACTGCGCAGTCCGATAGCAGTTAATTTGCAGTCGAACTGCGCAGTTGGCTTGCAGTTCATTTGCAGCGTGGAGTTCTGAAATGCGGTCCGTCTGTATAGAGCCTAACTATATAAGTTCCTTGACTTACCCCCTTATTTATAATATTGTGTCTTATCTTACAACAGTTTATAAGTACTTCTCACTCTTGACTTCTTCTATTGACATAAGTCAGACAAACATTGCTTGGCAACTGTTCTAGGTTAACATTATGTATAATGTATGCGGGACAACGTAGCGTCACGACGTATATCGACTCTGTACGAAAAAGCGGTCATTAGATTTTCAGACCGCAGCGTTATAAGTATAACAGTTATAACGAGAAGACGCGTTGTGCGTAGTACCCACTCCCCACTTCACCGAGCTTGCCTCTCACCACTAACGCAGACTTCAACGATACAAATATCACTCTAGACGTTTTTCATACGATTATGTGTACCGCATACCGCAGCGTACTGCGTTGTGATCAAGATACCAAGGCTTTAGGCTCTTTCTGTTTCCTAGTGTAAAGCCCTAGGCCCTGCTTTCACTGAAAGATCCTTCGAGTGAAGTATCGAGTATTAAACTGAGATTATAATCATCATTATCACCATCATCAACCCGTACACGTGTATAAAATACATAGGTCTGAACATAAGTCTTATAAGAGAAGTTCCATTAGTTATAATAGAGATTATAATAACTAAAAGAACTTTTGTTCATAATTTATAAGTACTATTTAATGGGTATTTATTACCTATTTCGCGATTATTTACCGATTTTCCAGACGTTTCAACGGGTTTACACACCGTCGTCGGCACGAGATGACTGACTGAACTGCGGTTCGTTCGTACATTCATTGTTATACTTTGTACAGAATCTTTTGAAGTGGTAGGTACTAGAGTTGAAAACCTTTTGTTTTTCGACTGTGCGCACCGGCCCTAACTCTCGTGATATAAGATTTTACTATGTAGGTGACTTACAATGTCGTTGGAATATAAACTCTATCCTTTCAATATAAGGTGCATAGAATGTGAAAGTAGTTTTGAGTGGTGCTATAGAGTTCCTTGGTCCGTGAATTTAAGATGGCTGAACCTTAGCAATGGATATTGCTTTATAATCTCATGTTGTGTGCTCTAGGCAATATTGACGTTGTAATGAAACTTTGAATCATTATACACAAACCCTGTCCAAAACAGTGAGTTGACCAAAGTTATTAATATTTTAATAAGAAACTCAGTATTTCATAAAATATCTGAGATTTTTTTCTCTGTGGGTTTTTTTTTATTGTTTTATCTAATAATAATCAATAGCTATACTATTCGCAATTGAGCATCGGGGAACTCGAGACCCATACTGGCGCGATAACCTGACAAAAGATTTTATTATCATGGATTAGTCAATCGAGTAGGATCCCAGTTCTAAGACTAAAACTAAGACTTCAAAAGATAATTAAAAATCAAGAGACCAAAAAAATAATATCAAAATAAACACGCAATTGGATTTGAAGTAGCAGAGATCTAGTAGCGTAATTTTGCAATGCGGTAAAAGTCATTATTTAGTAGGCATATCTAACTATGCCTACTAAATAATTACTTTTACCACAAACAATTCGCCATGACACCGCCTGGAGCCACATCACGGTCAACGTCCTTCCCAGCTTACCAGTAGTCCGTAAATTGCATATACTGTCATTTAGCCGTGAAGGCCATTTATTAGCTTCTCTGTTGCTAGGTTAATGTTACTTATTTTGTATGTATCTTTTACTTATTGTATACTACTAGGTACTATAACTCATTGTTCTCTAATTTATCTGTGTTATTCTATGATGTGCCTTTTCTATTGTGACCTTTGTAACATGTGCTGCAGTTGTCAAATAAATGTGTTATCTATCTTATCTATATATCTAAGCTGTAGGCCTTCCTTAAAATAAATAAATAAGTAAAACTCGTGGATCATCATCACCCAGCATCATACCCCCCGTCCATTGGTACATAGGACTTCCTCATATGATAATACCGGTCCTGAGCTGCCTCCATCCGTCGTGTCTCTGCGACCGCTAAGTTTCGTATGTAAATATAAATCGACTCGTGAATGTCATCCCGAAATACCCGAACAATTAAAATACACGCGGCAAAGACGAGTTCAGAAGGATTTGAATTTAATCTCAATAGGCCTAACATAATCTGAATTTCATCGCAGTATTCATCACATGCGATATTATAACTGACATGTATTCGAGCAGTAACTTGATACTTTCCCGTCTATAAATTAGCTTTATGTGAGGTTTATGCAAAAGCAGCAATAAAACGCTACAGATGAAGACGCTGCGAAAGACTCGTATATCGCGGGGATTAATAGGGTGGAGTTAACGGTTATTTTTAGATTTTGGCAAGGACCGTTTTTTGAAATGAGACAAGCCAAGATCATCTAAGATGACCTTGGCTAAAAAGCATAATACTGTTTCTTTGTAAGGGCGTCTATGACTTGGGAGGTATAAATGATCGAAACAGAAAGGCGGTAAACAAAAAGTAATTGACGTAAATTAGTTGGTTACGGATTATCAACATTAATTTAATAATGTAAAGTGCGATAATTATCTGATTATTATAGGCAAAGGTTATTGTCAGTTGGAGTTATGTATGTTGGGTTTTCGGTACGCGGGAGCGAGAGTGACAGATCTTTGATACAAACTTTTTTAGTTTTAGTAGATGGTAGAACTTCTCATTTCCTTTATACATAATGCTCAGTCCTTTTTGGTAGGTAGGCATGGGCAACGGGCAATAAGATACATTTTAATTGGAAATCTTCCCGTATTATTCCGTATTTTATTATAGCTTTAGCTAAAAAAGATTTCTTGAAGCTGAGACTGATTTTGAAGAGCATTGTTTCTATAGACAAGGCCGAAGCATTTCTGTACGAAACACAATGGACCTATCTATCCCAATGGTCAGTTGCATTGTGGGTTCTACAAGAGGATTTGCAAAACTCAATGTAGATTTTCAAGCCATATGTACAATGTACCCAATTTTCAATTCCATTGCAATTCTTTTGTGTATTCTTACACCTTCAATGCAAATACCTATCCGCCTGATGGTCGTTGTGGTTATGGCAAAACCCCTTTGTTATATTCAGATGTGGACTTACATAATATATATATGAGTGACTGATAAGGAGGTACGAACTCGGACTCATAAATAAAATGTCTCTCTCTCCCTCTACAACTAAAGTCTACTCTACAAGAATAACCGGTATCCTGGAAGATAAGAGAATATAAAAGAGTTCTAAAACTTTGTTGGGGTTGAATGCAAGTGCTTCAGATGATCCTCGACTATCCTACCACTGAGTTTTGCTCTTTCGGAGCTATATTTTCTGCGCCAGACCATTAAAAATACTTCAGTCCAAACTTTTTGTTAAGCTCTCGTTTATTCCAGCTAAACCATGCTAGAGACCGTATAAATCAAAGCGCCAACCGTTTGCGAAACAAAAGATTACAAATAGTCACGGGGAATGAAAACAGATTTGTAGAACGGCTTTTGACATTTTTATTCCCGCATTTCGAGCTTCACAAATTTGCTATAAAACTATTGTAACGCGCTGAGGGACTGAAACAGCTTGACAACTTATATTTTTAAACTCAAATGTATTGTATAATGAATTTCCTTGTAAATCTTTTTTTCGTACATATTAAAAAAAAGATTTACATTTTTTTTTTGTACACCACACGACAACAGAATCAAGATTTATTCAATAATGTCCTTTTTTCTAGAAATTTGTATTACAATCGTACACTGTCATGTCCTCGCGTCTTATATGAAGTTCTTTACTTATCAAGAACGAGGAGACGATGCATTTGTCAACACTAGATTTTTGGTACCTAAGAGTATTGTGAAGGTACTTACTGTTAATAAAGAAGTTAATAAGATATAGAGATAAACAGTTTAATAAGTTAACTACTCTGTAAAAATCAACCCTTTTTGGAAATAAATAATTAGTATTATTTTATTAATAAGTGTATCACAACATGAGTAAATTTAAAACTTTTGAAACTATCATGGTTATTAATACTAAAGTCATTTAAAACGGGATATTTACCATGATTTGATTTTTGAGTTATCCAATATTTCGGCACAGTTGCATGCGCCATGATCACGGAGTAACTGAAGGCACTGCGAGTTTTTATGGGCAGACATACCGATCTACCCTCATTTTTTGTCTTTTGCTACGAACTTTGCCAAAGTGGCGGTATGTCTGCCCATAAAAACTCGCAGTGCCTTCAGTTACTCCGTGATCATGGCGCATGCAACAACAACTCAAAAATCAAATCATGGTAAATATCCCGTTTTTTTTTTTTTTTTTGTAATAAAATAAAATAAATTAATAAATAATAATAAATAATGCTGGAAAATTCACACAACATTATCTAGCCCCATGATAAGCAGAGCTTGTGTTATGGGTACTAGATAACTGATATACATAATACAATACATTAAATAGATAGATATTTTTTATTATACATAGAAAACGACCAGAACATCCGAAACAAATATCTGCAGATCGTACACACATTTGTTCCGAGGCGGGAATCGAACCCGCAATCTTCTGCGTCGCAGGCGGACCTTCGCCCACCGCGACACATCGGTCGTCTAAAAAAAAAAGTTTTAAATGACTTTAGTATGACTAAATTTAAATAAATAAGTAATACAGTAAAATACAGTAGGTAATAATGTACAAGCTACTTTTAAAATTGATAGAAACTGCATTTATTTCTATTACCAGAGTACTTTTAAAAAACAAATGAAATGCTGTTCCTGTAAAATTATTATGCACCTGTTGAAGGAAAAATAAAAAATTACGCATTCCACGTCCCGTCACAGACGTCGATGGAAGCAAAATGTTAATATTTTTTGTTTGTATTCCGTAGATATGGAAGGGGGGGATTAATGTGCACTTTAACTCGTTATTGATTGTGTTTTAAAGAAAGTCTTTATGACCATAATTATGAAGGTTGTTTTTCAACAGAAAATTCAGTTTTTAGTCCAGTCAATGAATCATGTGAATGGAAAGGTCGAAAGCAGAAAATTTGCCTACGTCATTTTATTTGAACTGTAACGAACATACTGTGAGTCACTGAAGTGTGCCCTAGGGAAGGGAACAAAGAAGGACCTGTTTTTTAATGTCGGTTAACATAAATCGTAAGCAAAGCCAAATAGGAAATTTTGTTATACAACACGATGAAAGCTAATAAAATTATCTACAACGTTGATGGATACATTTAAATCTTTGTCTAGATATGAGTTTAGAAAAATAGTTTGTTTTTTAATGTTTCAATAACTATCGCTACCAGCGCATTCCCAATTGGAATCATCCACTCCCCTCTTTTGAGCATTCATTGACTGGACTATATTGATCAAAATAGGATTGAATTTTACGTACAGTGGTGAAAACTTGGCCTGGCAATTACATAAGATTTATTTATTCAACGGACCGAAATTATTTTAATATAATAAAATAAAGAAGAGCTACGCTGTAGGAATAATATACCACAACTCACTCGGGGCTTAGGGTGCGGTCACACCGTGAAAACTCAGAAAAATATTTCTCTAACAAGGTCGCCTTGTTAGAGAAATATTTTTCTGAGTTTTCACTAGAATCATGATGCGAGAGAGCATTTTTTCGTTCATGCCTAGAGATTTAATGCAAGATTTTAAGAAGAAAAACTTACATCATAACAATAAAATATTTTTTCTGCGACATTGCGTAATACTTTTCAGAGATTCGCACTCTTTATCCGAAAAGTAAACGTGGAAATGTCGTCTCTATCTAGACAAAGCTGGTGATTTATTCCTTCAAGTTTGGGCCTACTTTAAAGGGTTTTTATGTGTAACGTGAAATCCGGGGTTCCACACGTTTGCACACAATAACTTCTTAAATCTTAAATCGTTTATTTGCACGAATGAAGGTACAATAAGTATTACTTAAAATAAATAAATAAGTATTACTTTATTCCATCCAGTCCTACTAGTCGTACGATTATCTACCTATTTGGACAGAAATATTCCAAATTGTCTTGTAGTCAGTGTCTTGTCATTGTAGACTGACTAATCGAACTTCTGCCTCGTCAAGGCGTGCAAAATTCATAAGTAAGGAAAATGTAATTAGCTTATGAAACTTATATCTATAATTTATTATGTCCTAGTTGCGCCCTGCGGCTTCAGTGGAAATCTGTGTATCAAATAGTTTATTGACCTTCCTCTTGAATCATTCTTTCTATTGCTGAAAACTGTCTAAGCGGACAGTCGGAAGCTACTTCATTTCATACTATGGTAAAGGTTACAATAGTCATAGATACTACAACACTCAGCTCTGCTTACCTTGAGGCTAGATGATGCTTTGTGAATTGTTAAACATTTTTTATTTTATTTTACAGATCATAAATTATAACTTAACACCTAACTTCCCTTAAACTTAACACTTTGACTGCTGAAATCACACGGTATGTGTTTTCTACAAGTGACTAATATGCGTAAATCCACACTAGCGCAGCGGCTGAGAAAATACAGATCTGTGTGACTCAGCACAGCTGTAATATTTTTCGAACGAAACGCATGTGCGGCGCAACACAAGCGCTGTGTAGAGCGGCAGCACGAATTTTTTAGGTTAAAAAAAAGATCGCAGTCGTCGAAAAAAAATCGCAGTCAAAGTGTTAAGCTACATCATGTTAGGTACATTAGTTAAGCTGCTAATAATTTCGAGTGGCTGTCAGCGTTTTCCGCTTAACTGCGGGTATTAAAACTTAAACAGCGTTTCGGGTAGTTGAAGTTCAGATAATCTAGCTAAACTTGAGATTCTAATTTAAATAACATCAAACTTTAGTAATACACCTACCTCTCAACCGAATACAGCATGTAGTCAGCAAATTTCATAAACTTTGGAGATGTAACTTACGAGTGCCTCTCAACTTGGTCGCACGGTCTTGATTATAAAGCCTGTAGCTATGGCAAAATACAGAACTTAGATGGTAAGAGAACGCACGGGAATCAGTGAATTTGGATTACGAGGAATGCTCGATAGAAACTAGTTCAAAATGAACCTTATTATCTTGATAAGTACTTACATTCAATGGTATTGGTAATCCAATTAATAGCCTATAGCAGTCCACTGCTGGATATAGGCGTCCCCTAATGAGCGCCATAGCGCCCTGTCTTCAACTTGCCGCATCCAGCATCTACCTGCAGTCCTTCGCAGGTCATCATCCCATCTGGTCGGAGGGCGTCCTACACTACGTTTACCGAGTCGTGGTCTCCACTCAAGAACACGTTTACCCCAGCGGGCGTTCTTCGCGAGATATGGCCGGCCCACTGCCACTTCAGCTTGCTAATTCTTAGAGCTAAAAAATACTACCTACATGTAGGTATTTCAACTTAGAATAGAATGGAATAGAATGTAACCTTATTGCATCGTCAATACCGAAATAATAATAAAGGAACTTAATAACTAACTATATCTAGTGGCACAATCGTCGGCCTTATCGCTAACAGTGATTTCTTCCAGGCGTATTAAAGCAGGGGGTGGTGGCATAATTATTGAAGAATTATTAATAATAATGAATATTTTATCATATAAAAATACCTACATAAATAAAATGCCCATACCTAGTTCGTAGTAAGATGCAAGTATTCTAACAAAGTCGTGGAAAATTCAGAATATTATCACGTTCCTCCCCACCCAATGTCAATGGAAACGTTATGCGGTAGAACTTGAGACGAGTAGGAATGAGTCGAGTGTTTTGTAAAAGTCTCGTGGGTAAATAAATAAGTAGGAACAGAAAACTTCCTGTTGATTCACTGAATTCCTTATCAGTGTAACTTATATTCATCATCATCATCAGCCTATAGCAGTCCACGGCTGGACATAGGCCTCCCCCAATGAGCGCCATAGCGCCCTGTCTTCAGCTTGCCGCATCCAGTATCTTCCTGCAGTCTTACGCAGGTCGTTATCCCACCTAGTCGGAGGGCGTCCTACACTATGTTGCCCCAGCGGCCGTCTGTTCTTCGCGAGATATGGCGCACTGCCACTTCAGCTTGCTAATTCTTAGAGCTATGTCGATAACTTTGGTTCTCTGTCGGATGTATTCGTTACTCTGCACATGTTATTCTCCAATTAAGAAGCATCCTCTTTTTCACTCCTTCAAGATTCAACTGTGCAGTCAGAACAATAGGCTAACAATTCAAGTTCATATTAAAATAATGTTTTTACCATAGTAACGACAGGAATCATACTCACAATAATATTATAAATGCGAAAGTTTGGATGTCTAGATAGATGGATGGTTGTTTGTTACTTCTTCATGCCAAAACTACTGAACCGCATGCATGAAAATTCAGCCCTGCAATAATTAGCCGATACAATAAATACCTAAATAATTAACTTGGAAAAAAATTTGACCACTTTGTATCCCATAAATTAGGTCCCATGAGATATAAATAAACTTAAAACGTTAATACAGAAACGCGTGCAAAGCCGCGCGCAGAATCTAGTCATCCTAATCAAAGTATCACATTAATATTATAAACGCGAAAGTTTGGTTGAATGTTTAGATGGATGGGTAGATGTTTGTTAGGCAGATAGATAATGCGTGACAAGCCGCGGGCAGAAACTATAGTTGATCATGGTCGCACGCACTCATCAGCCCAGTTCTCCATTATATGATAATCGTAGAACTTTGTATAGTTCTGAATTTTTGCTATGCCAAGCACTGATTTCAATCAATTTCGCTGATTGTCTGAATAGGGCTTACAATTTCAATCAATCGGGTCACGTGGGATTTGTAATCAAATTTCATTGGAAACCAATCAATCCCAATTTAGTAAAGTACAGATATCACAGATCACTTCTACCCTGCGGGGAACGGTAGATTAATTTATCCCTTCCATTAATCTTTAGTTGATTTAATGCGAAATCCACCTGGGACAGCTTTGTCCCTCTTAACAGGTCACTTGTTTCGTTATAAAGCCTAAGGTTTCATATTTCAAAGCCTTTTCAATTGGGTTTGGGAGTTATCTTGGATGTAAATTGTTTTGTTTAAGTATCAAAAGGTCTCTAATGGACTTTGCACTACAAAATTATTAATTTTGAAAATAATTTTACTATTACGTCGCTTCAAAGGTGATCTGAAAGTTTGTAGTCTATGCCGAACTTAAAACCTAACATTTATCAATTATTTTGAGCCATTATTGTCCCACTGTTTTTTATTTTTTTTTATTTATAAAAATACAACAGTTAGCTTACAGTTTAACACCAAAACACTAACTACTAGACTTAAAAAAGACAGAATATATTAAAAACAATTTTGTTGTTCTGTTGGGCAAAGGCCTCCATTTTCTCCTTCCACTCCTCGCGATCCAACGCTGCAACAGGCCATGATGGAAGATGTGCCTCGAGCTCGTCACACCATCTCATCCTCTTATATAAATATAGATAAGTTATAACATTACTGCACCATCAAACATATAAAGCAATTATTTATTGTAAGTAATGTCACATACGTTAAAATACATACGTCTGTAATATGTAGAACATATTAAACAACAACTTCTTATTAATTTTATCTTGGGTGGTTTGAACTATATAATAAATTAAATATTTGAGCAAAATAATATAATAATACAAATTTACGTTAATTCATCAATTATTATATAATGAGATATGAAGGCTATCTGAAGAATGTCCCTGCTATGTGATTTTGTCAGATTGAGATCAAAGGACAAATTACTACGATTATGTTGGCGTTTCAGATTTCTGATTAACACAGTAATTGAATAAGAGTGAAAGGGAACACTGTTTAGGTAAACGACTTGATGAATTTTGATACAATTAGGTAGGTACCTAGGTACCCTTTATTTTTGTGGTTTCGACGTAACTTTAAAGGCTGTCAACGTTGGCAAATTACTTTCACAGGTAAATTGCCAACTTTAGTCGAAGGAAATACAATGACTGACTAAGGTCTTCTCGGGATCTCAACACTTTTTATTGCGAGACTAGTCTTGGCATTATTTTACATTTGTGATTTGGTTCGGATTATGTATAACCGCAACCTTTTGCCTAAACTATTCCAAAACCCCAGTAAAATAAAAAAAAATCATAGTGTATTTTATTTTAACATAAAGCTATTAAAATAAATAAAATTAAATTAAATTCTTTTATTTCGGACTACTGTAGATCCATAATTTGTTAGTAAATCTTAGAATAAATGTTAGTAATTCTTACGAGCTAAAATTAAATTAAATTGAAATGAATAATTAAAATGAAAAGTAATAAATTAGAAAAAATTCTGCTATTGCTCTAAACATTTTTACAGAAAAGTACAACGTTGTAGGTGCAACGTACGGCCCATATTCATTTAGTTTATCAAATAAAATAAAACAACCTAATAAAATAATAATAATACCTACGTATTATTACATTATATATACAATGCTGCCATCAAATAAAGCTTTAAACGACTCGGAACTAGTCTTCTACGGAGGAAATATATATATATATCTTTGTTTTAAGTTAATGACGTTGAGTGAAGAAAATCCGAAAGTTCAGTATGTATAATTATTATCTAAATATATGCCGCATGAAATCGAAAACCTGTCTCAAACCCCATACTTTTAAAATACAGTGCTAGAAATTGGTTTTGCAAGTTATTATTTATGAACAAAACGAACTTGTCAAACAGACTGTTCGCAATTAATACTGGCTTGAAGCGGCGCGGCGGCGGCGGCGGCGGCCGCTAGGAAATATTAACTTTGGCGCAAGTTATTATTTGTGAAACTAGGCTTTGCGGAAAAGAGCTATGTCACTCTGTAACCATAATTAAACTTCATGTAAAGCATCAAAATAATATTCTGCTTCATAAAATCAGTCAGTATGTTAAAGTTGTAAAAAGATAATTGGCGGGTTAAAAAAACGATAAACTGACTTCAAATTACTATATATTGAAAAGTTAAAAGTATTAAAAATAAACCCGACCCAACTAGATAGATCAAATTAGTCACATGCATGACACATGGATGAAACGACGAATGAAAGAGGCTATACTTTGTCATAACGAAATACGAAGTTTTGATTGACGGATTGCACGAAACGAACAACCGGGACGTGCAAACGTGCGCTAATTTGGACGCGTCACTAAATGACACCTTTGGGTTCGGATCTCCAAAAAATCAATGTCAAAACCGTTTCCATCGAAGAGTCATCGAAATAACGGATCGGTCGTATGCGATCGGCCGTGAATCAACTTCAATCTGTTTTTTAAAGTAGACCTCTTGTTTAAAAGTTTGATTGTGAAAAATATCATGTGATGATATTTAACATACGTTTTACGGCACACATATAAATAAAAATCGTTTATGCTAGTCATGTCTTTAGTTGATGTTTTTCCTTGATCCAAACCACCAGAATAAACTCTTCTGGTACTGTTATCTATTCTGTACCGGCTACTGGAAACTTCCACCACGATTCGTTAAGCCTGATTGTCAGTTGTTTTTCTGGATGCACCACGCCAAGGTGGGTAGACATCAAGTTATTGCTACTTTCCGAGTTTGCTTCTGCAACTTACGGAAATAGAAAGCAGATGGGGAAAGTTTTTATTTTAAACAAATTCCTTCGAATAGAGGTGGAATGTAGTTTATATTGGATTGTAGTTTTTTAGAATTGTCTTCTTTCAGGAATTCTTGAAGTCGTTTTGGGCTTACATAGTTGTGGCTGGAAGTCTGAAGATGCTCTTTAGAGATATATAATAATTTAGATTTATTATGTATAGTATCTCTTTACAATGTTTAGACAATCATAGACAATGTTGAAGTTTTTTTTTCTTACTGCATAAGCTGATATTCTGCCAAAACCAATATGATCACAAGATCCTGTGAGGCTAACGATTAGAGTAAGTAGGGTTGTGTTTTATAAAAATTATGTAGATAAGATACTTCTTTACAAATTATAATAATAATTATATGTAACTGATTGTCAGATACTTTCATATTACCCACCGCTGTCTCAATCATTAACGTCATTATCATCATAAGCAGACGTCCACTGCTGAACATTTTTGATGTCAATCACCATAGAAATTGAAATGTTGGGTACAGTGAAGAAAACCGAAAACCACTGCCTGGGGTAAATGTTCTTGAGTGAAGACCGCTGCTTAATAAACTTAGTTAATAAAATAGTCCTGATGAACATAAAACATGTCCAATTATTATAAATAAGAACCAATTAAACCTAAATAATGTATAATGCCTCTAATAACAAATTCAGACACCCTGGTGACTAGTGGGATGATGAACTGTAGAATATTTCACTTTTTCTTTGTACTAACGTTAAATACGTACAAAGAATAAGTGAAGTATGGCCCCAGTATACCCAAGATGGGGTTAATAATGACATGCGTGCTACTCTCGCGGGAAATTAAATTATCCTGGAGCTCATAAGAATTCTACGAGGTTTAATTGCACTGAATTACAAATCCGACCCTGTTTCACAGTAGAGTAATGCTGCCAGTAAAATCACTTCTATAGCATGAGATTCTTTGGAATCCTTTTTGTGTTTTTTTTAAACTGTAGGCATTTATCGAATACGCCCTGGTACTACGGTGGTGAGTTCTTCGTGGAAATATACAACTTCAAAGATTTATGCATAAACAATGATCGATTAATAATAGAATAGTGAATAAAAATATAGATTCTACATAAAATAGGAGATATTTTATGTAGAATCTATATTTTTATTCACTTATATTCAGTAATCGATCATTGTTTATGCATTAATCTTTTGCTACTTGAATATAAACCCGCATCAAAACAAATGTATAATGCCCCCTAAAATGTATTTTTTAATTGTGGTGGTACGAACAAACAGAGCCACAAAAAGATTTAAACGTGTATTTTAGTTTTGGGTCATGGCGAAATAGACGATTGGATATTGTGCTTCTGGGACAGTCATTTTTTGGTCAATATGTCAATATCTCTTATTCCAGTGGCAGTAGTATCCTCGAGCTTCTCCCGCTTTCCTCTCCCATTTTCCCTTCTCTCTTCATCTGCTATGCCGACCAGGCTGATGGCTGTATAGGTTCGCTTATAGCCCATTATATCCCAACGCTGACGCTTAGCGGTGCGATAAAAGCTGTTTCCTACGATCCCCTTGGAGCGCGAGGATCATTGTGGGGAGGCCTAAGTCCAGTAGTGGACTCGTATAAGGTGTGTAACTCCCACGTGTCACAAAAATATGTCATAAATGTGTAATATCATAAATGTTCCCTTTCTGGTGATTACCTACACCGTGCTTGTTAGCGAGTTTGAAACACGGAGTTGTTCCTTGAATCTGGCGCCCTGTTTTATTGCTGATTGCGATGATGTGAGGCGTTTTAGAATTAATTAGTTGATTAGCACCCGAGGCTTAGGAATTAAGTGAGAATAATTGTATTTTTGGAAAAATGGGGAAGATCTTTTGCGGTTAGGCACAGCAATATGAGCTTAAAATGGAAACCTGGTCATCTATTGTTTACCGAGCTAGTAGATATGCGTAGTAAAGTTTGGTATGTTAAACATACTGCCAAAAGTTTTTTTCTTATAGAAGAGGTGTTTTGATTATTTTTAAACGACAACAAAAATGGGATGTTCTCAATTTGTGTTATAATGTTTGATTTTGGAACTTAGGTTACTAAATCACGGATAATAATGCATATCCATAGACTTTCTACAGCGATAGACAGAGAGAAATGGAGTAACTTGGAGGAGGCTTTCACCGCTCTAGGCGGTCCTAACACTACCTAAGTATATAAGTTAGTATATAAGTAATTTAGGAAAGTTCTTTTTATTTAAACAAATAGTATACTTACTTAAGCCTTTATTAGTTAATATTGTTAACATTAGTGTTTTTGGAACAATAAAGCTCTTTTTATTTTTTTATTTTATTTATTTTTATAGACTTTCTACCTGTTGACGATCACTTCATAAAAGCACCGATTTTGGAAAATAAGCTACTGAAAACATCAATCCTGTAAGCTCCTTTTAGGTTGAAATCTATTCTGATCTGTGGAACGAAAACATTGCTCCCAAGTTTAACAATTCAAATCGAAAATCTGCATCAAAGAGGAACAGATAGTCAACACCTTTTACCAACCAGACATCTAATTTAACACTCCATTCTGATCCCAACTTTACTGTATCACAATAAGGTTTGATTCAGCTTAGGCAAATGTAAGCCACCAGATCCTTAGCGCAAAAAGCGACTCGTATGTTCGAAGATCTTTGAAGTTTGAACTCTATCTTGTACGCTCTAAGTTTTATTTTGTTTTGAGAACGATTATGTGTTTCTTGTACCAAGCTAACGCAGATTGACAGTGGTAGATTGATTGATCATCGTTAGAACTTGTCTGTAGGTTGTGCTTTATTTATTTATATATGATGGTTATTTGGAATGAAATTTGCAAAAATTTTAGGAGAAACTTGTGAACTACGGTAACAACCATGACAATAATTATAACAGTTATTCGCAAGCTTCTTGTAAAAAATCCTAAAAAGAAAGAGAGAGATCACAAATTTAGGGACTTTTCACTGCAATCTTTTGCAGTTTGACAAAAAAAGATTGCATTGAATCACTGTGGAATTTACTTAAAAATTCAAAACTTAATGGTTTTAACCGCCTTTATGTTTTTTGGCATTTTTATGATACTTTTCATGTATGTATTTCAAGTTCTTACGTACATAATGTTTCCACAACTAATTCTAGGTACAAGTCAATAATAACGAAGATGAGCTATTGTGATTTATTTAACTCTTATTTTGAATCCTGACCTCTTTAGATTTCCTTTACCTCAAAAGGAAAAAAGGAACTCCTTTACGATTACTTTATTGTCCGTCAGTCTGTTAACCCTCTTTTCTCAGAAACGCGTATTGAGTTGAAATTAACATCAAATACTCAACTCCGTAAATTCTTAGAGCCGTTTACAAATAAAACTTATAAGTCAAAGCAATCAAAAGTTACAGCCGTTTATGTCCGCATATTTAGAAATTTTGAAGGGAATCACTTGTAGGTGCACAAAATTTATAAGGTACTTCCCGTTGACCTGGAATCATGATATTTGGCATGAAGCATAGTCTTATAATTGTACGGACCTTCCATGCGTGATACCTACTCGCATTAATACCTGCTTGAAATTACAAAATTTCCAATCAGTTGCGCCTTATTGGTGCGGCAAAGTTTCTTCTACTACGACTAATAGGATTGTCACAGTATTACATACTCATAAGACCATCTCTATGTCCTCTTGTCTTCGAAATCCTCGAGAATCCCTGAAACAGTTCCGCTTTCAAACAAGGACAGGTCAAAAGCAGGAACTTAAGTGATTAGACTGAAGTTGCCTGCAAACTAGGAGATAAGTACTATTGCCTTACTGGCAGGTAGTACTTGACGTAAATTAGATCTTGGATTTTGGATGTTTAAGTCACGGAGTAAGTACTCAGTGAAGTAGCAACGGACTTAGATTCCAAGAGAACAGAACTTCAGTTTACGAAGCTTTTTGAATAAAATTTAGCTATTTACCTGGTTTTATCTGCGTAGAAACTACATGTTTTTGACCGCGGATTCTAAACATTCGAAAAGAAATAAAAAATAAGTATTAAAACTCCTTGTGAGGATTAAGCTCGCCTATGTTCATATCCTATTTAGTTAACACTTTAACTGCGGTTTTTTTTCAACGACTGCGATCTTTTTTTTAACCTAAAAAATTCGTGCTGCCGCTCTACACAGTGGTTGTGTTGCGCCGCACATGCGTTTCGTTCGAAAAATATTACGACTTTGCTGAGTCACACAGATCTGTATTTTCTCAGCCGCTGCGCTAGTGTGGATTTACGCATATTAGTCACTTGTAGAAAACACATACCGTGTGATTTCAGCAGTCAAAGTGTGTTATTTTTATGTATTATTGTGTGTACAATAGAATTAAAGCAGTTTGTCGTTTTGGTCGATAATTACCAAACCATAAAGTAATAATAAGTCCAATTCAAGGCAAAACAGAAAAAAAAAATAACAATGTTCAACTTACTTTTGTTATCTTAATCTCAAAATTTCATACATTGTTACGTGACCTCATTTGAAACAACTACAGATTACATATTAGAAAATATAAAATGGCAAAGCTTATTACTATTGTAGAGGTAATTCCTACATAATTGCAAGATTTCACACGTTTTGGTCTTTTTTTCATGTGGTAAAGAAACTCTTTACAAGTTTATTTTACCGACACCCGATACAATCTAAAAAACATTGTTTTTTGCGTCTTTATATTGTTGTAGGCATAATAGAGTTCGAAGTTTGAATTCCGTAAAACAAATGATTGTACAATCTGCAAATATTTGTTTTACGTAATCTGGGTATTTTCGATGGCAAAAATATATATCTATCAGTCAAGTATTACGCATAACACCAGCTCTGCTCATCTTGAGGCTAGATGATACTGTATGAATTGTCCAGCAATATTTATTTCCGATCTATGTACGCCACTGTACCTAATCGTTGGTGTTGGCCTGTTATTTATTGATCCTCAAGTGTACGTGTACGTACCCAGCTTTACTCGAGCATAAACTCATCTGATGTGTGGGGATGCTAGGGGACTAAGATGATTAGATTGAAATTGCGAGGAAACTCTGGGAGATACAATTTCGGTTGCACGTAAATTAGATCGAGGATTGCTAGCGTTAAAGGCTGTTATACACTGGCTATAGGATTCCGGTAGCTTAGTTGCTTTTAAATGGAGATATAAGGTGAAGGCGAACATGAATTTCGGGCATGTCGGAATACGAGTCCTTAGAACTGGTTCTCGAAAGCTAGTGTTTTAGCTATTTTGAGTGAAACAGAAACAAGAAAGAGTTCATAATGAAACGCAAAAATATGTTCCTCATTTCCCTAAATTAAAGGTTATTTTATTTGACACCTTGATTTTTTGCCTTTAATTTTAGCAGCCAATGAGATAAAAAAAAAAAAAAACTGAAATGAATCCTATTTCGGAGTCATAAAGCTGATTTCTTTGAAGTCGTCTTGGGGTGGCGTAGTCCACAGGGGGCGACCCGCTCAGGAATTACGCAATATCTCTGAGTATGGAATTACCTTAGTAATTCCTGAATATTTTATACCGAGGCTTACAATTATCGCACCTTCTTACGCGTCGCGAGGTTATTTAAAATGCTCTCAGACACATCTGAATGTATTCATTTGTACCTAATTTAAACAACGTGATATAACTTGATATTTTTTCGTTTGGTAACTTGTACATGGTGACTTTTTGAGATGGAAGTGAATATCCAAAGCTAAAACCTTATGAGAGTTATATAAAATAGTGTTTTAGTCGTTTGTTCAGGTCGTAAATCGAGCCTAATTACTACATGAAACGGATTTTCGTGAATTCGCATAGTTTGGGAACTCCAGTCTCAAAATATATACAAATATAATACACTCTTGCCTGTGACTTTTACGAGAAATAAGTCAGTAGTAGTGATTATGATAGTGTTATAAGTACCAACTATACGTTTTTCTAATTCTATTATCTTTCAATTTCTAAATGAGATCTAAGAATCGGAGAGGAAAAAACAATAATCTGATTGTTTTATACGGTGTATTTATGTTCGGAAAAATAGAGAGGTCAGGTTGCAATAACAGAAATGTAGGTCACTTGGTAATTCTATCATCTCTCTCCTAATGAATAGTCGATAGGAATCAGAAGTCGACTAATGATCGCTAGGAAACTGCTTTTAAAGATTGAATAGTTAATTGGCTTCGGATAAGAAGTTTTCAGAGCTAGATTTGCATTTTAAATTAATAATACTTTTTATTACTTTAAAACGTTTATAAAAACAAGATAGATAGATAGATAACACTTTATAACACCACACAAAACAGAAAATAATACAGAGATAAAAACTTAGAATAAAGGTATAAAGGGCGGCCTTGTCGCTGAGAGCGATCTCTTCCAGGCAACCTTGGGATGGACTGGACATGAACGAACAATATAGACGGTGGCACTTTAATAAATAATTGATAACAAATACACTAAATACCTACATTACAAACATTAGAATAAACTTACATAGACATAAGGCTATCAGTATTTTATATGGATAAATAATGCTGATGCAGCAGTTTTTTGAAGATAGGGAGTGATTTTGCACATCTGATGTCCAGAGGGAGAGCATTCCATAGACGGGTAGCTTGTACAGTGAATGATTTGTCATAAAAAGAGGTAGCAGGGACTTTCAGGATGAGGGTTTCAGAGGAACGCAAAGAGAGTGAGTGAGAGTTTGAGAGGAATTCGAAGCGCTCCTTGAGATAAGAAGGGCTTGGAGAATAGAATAAGATACTGTACAAGAGGGATAACATATGAGTATTCCTGCGAAGTCGGATGGGTAACTACTTGAGTTTTGCGCGATATTCGGAAACGTGGTCATATTTGCGAAGGCCAAATATGAACCTAATACTGAAGTTTTGGAGGTGCTCAAGCTTGTTTAATTGTTCTTCAGTGAGATCCGGATAGCAACCGTCGGCATAATCGAGAATGGGAAGCAATAGGGACTGGGCAAGTGTAATTTTAGTGGTAGTCGGGAGAAAATTGCGCAGTCGCCGCAGTGAGCCCGCCGATGCAAACATCCTCCTGCTGAGTTCCGCCAGTTGCGGACCCCAAGACAACTCATTGTCTACGATCAAACCCAGGTTTTTAACAGATTTGCTCACTGGTATTGATACACCGTCAAAGAAAATTGGAGATAAGGTCGCAATATCGATTTTAGCTATCATCCTTGAACTACCCACAATGATAACTTGAGTCTTCTTGGGGTTCACCAAAAGACCGTGCTCTTTGCTCCACTGAAGGATGCGTGAGAGGTCATCATTTAATGAAGTAATAGCTGGTGTGAGGTCACTAATTGAAGCTTGTTGGTAGATTTGGAGATCGTCAGCGTACAGGTGGTAGGAACTAGACAAATGTTCGGATATGGAGTTTATGAAAATTGCGAATAGAAGAGGAGAGAGTAAGCCGCCCTGTGGAACACCAGCGGGAACATCACACCAAGACGAAAATACATCGTCAAGGCGGATGCGCTGCCAAGGTTTTATAATCATCTAGAACAAAATGCATGGGAAGACAAATCCAACGAACCCAAACTCTAAAATTCAGTATCAATATTTGTCTTACAATACAGTGCAAGTAGAACAAAAACTGTGAAAACGCACTCTCCAATTAATTAAAAATTACACTACCTAATTTATTGAAATATAATAATAATAAATAAGGAATATTTATGTATTTATAAAAAATGCTCTAGTACTCAATATACTAGAGCATTTACTAGTAACAAATCTGTCACTGTTTTGGAATTTACTAAAACCAGACTTCGAAAATAACGCTCGATATTTTGTCGTATGCTGATTTTAAAAACCAACGACAGGTTTGGTGTATAAATTGTTTATCGAGAAAAGGCACGAGATCGGGTAACGGGGTACGGCGGGGCGTGAGGTGCGCGGACCGAGGGAAAATGTAGGTACGAAAAATAAATACTATAAATACAGTATTTATTTTTCGTACCTACATATAGAGAGGTGAGGGGGAGTGAGCATATGCTCACTCCTCCTCACCTCAACCTCAACAGCCTATATTGGCCCACTGCTGGACGCAGGCTTTCCCCGGATAAACACCTTATCGGCTTTTATCTCATGGGGGGTAAAGCCCATAATCCCCACGCTGGGCATGCGGGTTGGGGATCGCGGTTCGGTGGTTAATTGTTCTGCAGGAGGCACTGCTGCTTGCCCCCGGGTGCATATCCCTTATTCGCCTCTAACGACACCCACCGGAAGAGCGGTGATGCAAATTCCAAGTCATAGGTATGGTGCCATATGGCTACGCTCACTTGCTGTGAGCCTTAACTCGAACATAGTTTTGAGCATTCGCATTGAACCATTGATAATCAATCAATGGTTCGCATTGATTGTTCACATTACGTGGACGAATGCTCTAGACTGTTTTGACTATTACCTGTAAATAAATCCCATCAAAACCATAATGTAGGTAAATGCGAAAGTTTGGGTGCTTTACTGAACAAATTAAGACTGAAATTACACACTGATGTCATTGTAAATCTGCGTGATATTTAGGCTTTTATCCCGGAAAAACACGCGTGAAACAGCGGGCAGATGCTATGATAAAAAAAATCTAATTCTTTCCTTCCGAACATTATCTAAGCGGTAATTGTGAAGTGTGATAGAGGTGGGTCTCAGTTGGAGTGGAGACAAATTAAGATGGATACGGTCGTGATCAGTCTTCGTACTAATTAAATAATGATGGACGGACGCAGAGTCCCTTCAGGCTCCTCTTGGATACGCTATTTTTAAAATAACATAATGCTACATAAGCTATTGAACTAGCTATTTATTGGCTATTACGCGAACTTAGTATGATCTACGCAATAAATAAAAAAATATTTTAAATCCTTCCTAAGACAGCTAAATGCTTATCAAAAATTGTAAATACAATTTTTGATAAGGATTTAGTGCTATTTGTGCTGACCTTTACGTTTCAAAAACAAGGGACACGTATTCTGGGAGAAAATAAAATTGACCTTTTTTATATCTAAGTAATCGCGAAAGAAGCCAATGGCGGATACTGATAGTTAGTAACTTTTACACAATGCCATTAGTTTCTATTACTTGCCACTGGCTAATCTACAGTCTCCGACTAAGTTTGTATTGGACAATCGTTCATTTCGATGCGATGTACCAAACTAAAAGTGATAAATAAACGGAACTAGGGTAAGCGAGTCGATAGATTTTCCGGAATGTCCCTCTCAAGGTGACAACAGAGATTCCTTCTCCACTTTCCCGTTTACGGGAAAAGTTAGGAAGAATCTAGGAAACAATACAACTACATTTTATGTAGTTTTCTTTGAATAAAACATACGAACGAAGATACAACTTTTTAGATAGACAATAACAAAAACTATCACAAGCATGAAATTCATACAAACGCATTTTTTTTACATCGAATCGATTCTTGAAACATCGTATATAATTATGTAAGTTAATAACAAATAAAATATTAACCATAGGAATTTCGTATAAAATGTCTTCATAGAACATCAAACCTGAGTTGTTATTTCAATAAAACATGACTTATGACACAATCAAACTTGACACCGATAAAGTTCATCTATTACTTCATCCCTACGTCCGTAACCCAAGCAATTATAACTCCGATCGCTACCCCATCGATAGATAAACGACCCCGCCTATTACACCAAACATCTAAACAGTAATACCATAAATTGTCTATAATTTCCCTTGCCGGAACATCCCCTTTTACATAGTTTCATGGAAATCTTTGGATGAAGAATAAGTGGATGTGTTATTTAATACTTTTGTGGTTAAAGTATCTTCAGTGAGCGGCTTAACTGGATGGATTGCGCCGTTCTGCCTATGAGTAATTTATTCTGTATTAGGCTACTATCAGAGATTAAATACCTACTTACTTATTTTCTGCAATGTGGGATATACAGAACATACTTATTACAAATAAAAAAATTATGCTGGACTACTCATACGGCATCATATAGGCCCAAGCAAAGCACACTATGCGATAAAGGGACTAGATAACTGATATATTTTATACGTATTGATATACTACATAGATAGATATTTTTTATTGTGCATAGAAAACACCCAAAACACCAATTCAAACATTTGTTTAAGGCAGGAATCAAACCCACAACCTACTGCGACGTAGGCGTGTGTGCGCGAATTATGTGGCATCTGCAGAGGACGAAAGTGTGCCTAACTTCCGCATGAAACTAATGAATTTAATTATATACGGAACAAGACAACTAATTTACTTCCAAGAACTATCGAGGCGTATGGGCATTATAAAACCTCAAGGGCCACCTCACCTTATTTTGATATATCGAAAAGCTGCATCATGTTACCGAGGTTCAAAAGTAACAGAAATATTATTATCGTCTCCAAAAAGTTATTTTCGTGTTCTGGAATCAGGTGCCCATTCATTATTTATAATCAGCATCGTAGCGTTCCCGCAAGGCATTAATCATCCCAATTAGCGTTTCGGTCTCAGTGAGTGATAAAAAATCTTTATGAATTTTGCGGTTTCCACAGATTTTTTTGACGATTTAGAAAGATATAAAGATTTTTGTAGCACTGGCGTAGTCCTTTTTTCACAAATGTGCTTTTACAAGAAGTGGGCCACGTTTTTCTATTAAAAATACTTATTTTTACTAAACTATTATAAGTGTCGGATCGGGATTTTACAAAAGAAAGGCTGCCTTTATTACCATAAATATAAAACAATTTACTGAGAAACCTAACACATTCCTAGAATCTTGTAAGATGCAGCGGTTTTCTGTCGGTATTCCAATATCTGATTTTCTGAAAATCATACTTCTAAAGTTTTATTGGCATTTTCTTGCCTGGGTTAATCGAAAACAATGACATTTTATTCGTTGATAAATAAAACAAAGAAATGTGTTATCTAAAGTGAGTGAGAGGTTCCAAGAAACAAAAGACGGCACGACTGTCTTCTTCGCCTTCTTGTTTTTCATTTTGTTTTGCGGCAAAAATTATGTGAAAGAAATTTTTTTACGAAAATGTTTTTCGTTTCCACAAACTCATTTATCCAACACAATCTCAACGGAGTTTGCGTGCAATGTGTTGTTATGTTTATAATAGCTCGTATTAACTTTAGTGCTTTACGTTTTACGTTATCGTAGCACCTTGACGTAACACACGTTATTCTCTTAGAAACCTTAATTTTATCGTAATGGTTCCTTGTGGCTTTGTTCAGGCTGTATAGAAAAAGCCCATTTATAAACATTCAAAACGACTTGATAAATTATATGATAGCGGCTATAAAAAAATACAAAAATGAAGAGAAATAAAAACGTGAGGAGACGAAAAGTTCAGGAAAAGCTGTTTTTTAAAACCTTACCGTATTAGAACTTTTATTTAACTTTTTTTGAAGTTTTATAAAACAGTTGTTTAATATTTTTTACACGATTTTCTATTTGTTTTCACTATCTATTGTCGACCTCTGTAGCGCAGTTTGTTTCGCTCTCTGCGACCCAGAAAGTTGCGGGCTCGGTTCTCGCCTCTGGACACTGTGAGGTGTGTTTCGCAATCTGCAGATAAAGGTATTTTAATCAGAGTTGTTTTTATATTCTATGTGTTTTTATCTAATAATATCTATCTCTGCAAAGTTATGTAGTAAATCAGGTTTTCTAGTACCTACCCAAAACACAAGTTTTGCTTATTTGGGCTACATGATAATGATTGTCTCGTACACCTTTGCAAACATGATCATGATTGATTTATTAAGTATATTTTTATATTTACTAGCTAGTTGATGTAGATTTACTTGTACTTGTAGTGCCAGCAATATTCTTTATTTTCGTAACAAATAAACTTTGATCATCATTTACGACCTAAGTTTTTTTCATATATGTGTAAAACTTTCCCCATGGGTCGTAAACATGACAGTAAGAAGGCACACAATAGAGTATTAGGAAGGTATCACTATATATAAATACTTCTCCTTTGTTAAAGTTTTAAAGAACTCTAAGTTCATTGATTTGCAACGAGTGGTTGTTTTATGATTTTATAACTACTTATAATTAATTAATTTTCAAAATAACGACAAGATCTCACTGTGACGACATAATCATTCCGTCATAGTGACTTTAAATAATTTGTGGTGCGTATTCCAACTGAGAATATATCAACCTTCATTAACCTTGCAACCTACACCTGGCACTGAGTGCACAACTGCCTTATCAGCAATTTTGTAGTTTTTAATTTCTTTTGCTTTTTTGTGTGTTAATTTGTTTTGTATGTAACCGATATGGACCAAGGTCTGAAAAAAATGATTTTATTTTATTTTATTTTTATTTATTTATTATTTATATTAAAGGAAGAATTCTGGCCGAAGAATACGCTCTTCCGGCGTTTTCGCGGACGATTACCGGTCGCACGCAGCACATATTGCGTGTCACACGTCGCTGACATTACGTGGTAGCAGTTTTATGTATGTAAGATTAAGGTATATTTCTTATGTGAGCCGTAGTTTTTAGGTATTTTTCATACTGTACTAGAATAATATTGCCTGAAAAAAAATGAATTATTATTATTTTCTCGATGAAGCAAAGTAAAATTTTGCTTTAGTCTACTCCTCACGATTGATTCAAGTAACAAGAGTTTATTGTAGTGTTTATAATATTAGTGTCTCAATAAGAGATACGAGTACCTACATATTTTTGTATACCTACTCACACTACATACGTTCCTTCAAGAAAACTAATTATTCAGTTCTATAATACAAAATACATACCTAATGTAGTTTCCTTATTAGTCGGGAAAGTTTAACTCCATTAATAGTTGGAAGAATTTCAAAAATAGGTATTTAACCTCTCGTATAATAAAGAGAAACTTTAAATACTTACTTAATCCAAGATAACCGGTTCAATCCGGGGAAAACTTGACTTATACTAGGGTTGCCATTGCCATATTAACCGTTAACAGTTTTTTTAACGCGAGTCATATTAATATCTTTATTTTAATTGTTAAGGTTGGTTTATGGTTTAGTAATATACTGTAATTATTTAATTATAAAAGTGCAATTTTTTTATTATTTTATAAACGTCTTTTGTACACCTACTAATTTCTACCCGCGGTTTCACACGCGTTGGATCTATGGAAACGCTTTATGGTTATTTCTATACCATACAAACCGATTTATGGAATAAAAACTAGTAAATATTATATTCTAGGCCTAGAAGAACCTGTGCGACCTATCAAAATTTCAGCTCGTTACGATCAGTATTTTTGACGTAAAGAAGTAACAAACAATAATCCATTCATCCATCTAAAATCATAATAAGTGTAATGTCATCTACCTAATGTTTAAGAGGTAATTAAACAAATAATATATTATAATTATAAAGAGCAAAGTTTTGATTGTTTGTTTGTATTGAATAGGCTCTGAAACAACTGGAACTATTTGAAAAATTCATTCGCCGTTGGGAAGCTGCACTATCCCCGGTGAACATAGGCTATATTATATTTTAGAAATGTGAAATTTGAATTTAACGCGGGTGAAACCGCGGGAAACAGCTAGTTTACAATAAGACTGGTATAGTGAGCTCTGTTCTATACTAGTCCCATTGTAATCTTTGTATACTATTCATATACAAAAAGTAAGGACGTTTCGTGTATGAACAGTATGCCGTGTAAATCTTTTCAATAAATAGTCCGTCTTTTGTCAAAATGCCATCATGTAGTAAGGAACCCTACCCTCGGCGGGCTAACTTGTATTAGCAAAGTTCATTTCACGGGACTATGAAGACGGGATGAAATTTTTCACAAAACTGACAGGAATTAAGTGGTTCCTTTGATAAGGGTGTGAGCCAAGTTTTCAGTTGCCAATTTAGTCCATCACAGAAGTTTCTTCGTGAAGTGGTGAAGGAAGGCCTTTGTCCGTTGATAATGTAGTGGTGCATGATGTAAAGCAAGAAAGCTTATTTTATAAAATGTCAATTCAATTTTAACGTGATCGATTCACCGCAATAATCTTGTTGATGTTCAATTACTTACGAAAATGGATCGGGGTCTTGAGTTTCTAATATCAAGCGATGACATTGCGAAACCCTTACAGCGACTTTTTAACCTTGAATCTCAGTAAATTCTACGTTTTATTGTATTAATATCTATTCATTCAAACCTTTGAATGAATGATGATGTTTTTTATTAATATTCGTAATAATTTCGAAATTATTGAAATTAATATAAGTGTCTGCCCGCGGTTTCGCACGCGTTTTTTCTAAGGAAAAGTATAGCCTAGCCCATGTTTTGCGGGCCTAGAGCTACTCGTATGTAAAATTTCAGCCCGATGTGTTCAGTAGTTTTGGCGTAAAGCAGTCCATCTATCCATTTATACATCCAAAACTTCGCATATATAAATAAAAAAGAGGAAAAGGCATTTTGTTAAACTTGCGTGTGTAAAATAATCATCTTTTCACACAAAAGGGTATACATAATAATAAAAAGGACTCGTTCAAACGTACCTATCTACGACATCCTAAAGAGTTCCAAATGTCACCTCATCAACTCCATGATAATGTCATTTTTATGTGACAACGTCAAAAGCTCCGCTCCTGGTCGCTCATTCCGTAAAGGAAACAGTAGAAAAAAGCACTTTTTCAGTGAGCATTGTTTTTCATTGCCACAAAAAGCAATTAGAACAACCGCACTCTGAACACTGAATGAGAAGTATTCAGAGATAATGTTACCTCTTTGAGCCCCGGCTTTTTTAATAACTGAGAGAATGGGTCAAGTGCGTCAGCTCAAAAATAAACCAAAGCAATCGTTTCATAAAACCACTGATTTCTTTTTCGATTCCAAGTATCATAGTATCTACAATGTTTTATCCAAAATATCACCCAAACAGAATAAACTGGTAAAAAAAATCTAAAAACTGGAGAGCAAAATACATCCAACCAACCCCGCACTATACATTAAACATTAAAAAAATTGCTTACAACCTTTTTGCTGTTTCACCACGCTGCGGTAGTAACGAGTTTTATATTTGGTATACGGCCACATTCATACATAATAAAAACATTATATTATCGCACCTCTTTCGTATTCCCTCAGAGAGAAATATTTAGACCGAAAACTGTTTTTTTGCCAGTTGCCGGTAGGTACGACAAAAAATTAGCACCCCTGCTATAAAATGATGGTCAAGGTTGACCATTTTTTTATAGAAGGATTCTTTTAAATGGTAAAAATCCCCATAACCACGCAGCGTCATCTATCCCCTAATTAAAAAGATCTGTAGTAGGTACAGGTACTACATGGCTGATTTACTTATACAATACTAAAATACAATAAATAGATTTTTTTTAACTCAGAAAACACATCATTACAAGGAAAACATTTTCTTTACTTCGTTAAAGAGCTTTTAGGTTGAGAAGTTGACTTTTACGTTGAGTTTGTTTCATTTAGTCTGTTTTTTTAGTCAGTAGGTACTTAACATATTATTTTTTATTTTTCACTTTCTATTTTATTTGTATTCTTGTTGATTTTATTTATATTAGTGCGTTTTTGTTTGTTTGTATAGCGGTAGTGAGTAGTAACGCCAACAAGTTGCTTTGCCGGAAGACCAGCGTTGGTTGCTTGCATGCTAGTCATCCAACTCATGCTGAGGCAAAGCCATTTTGTTACTGGACTTACATGATTACCGACATGTTTAGTTTACCTTTAAGTTTAAGTTTATTATGTTCTGTGTAAGTCTTTTAACAAATAAATTCATTTCATTTTTTTTTCCAACCTATTTTATGAGGAAAGTTGGTTGTCTTTCCCCTCCCAGATTGCATCGTAGGTACTGAAAATGTAAATGGTTTTGATGCGTTTATAAATGATTTTAATATTCCAATGCAGGTACATTTCTATTTAAAAGATTATTTTTCTCCGCACTGCGCATGCTTGAGTTCTTTAAAAGATACTAAAGTCATTTAGAACGGAATATTTACAATGAGTTGATTTTTGAGTTTTGCAGTTTTTCGGCACAGTTTCATGCGCCATGATCACGGAATAACTAAATAACTTTAAAAGATAGGTACTTAATTTATGAAACCAATAATCCTTTTTAATCACTTGCACCGCTCGAGTTTGTAACACAGGTTTTCCAGCCTATTATCATAAACTAACTATAGGTATATAAAAAAGGAAAAGTTATTAAATTGCTCTAAATTATGTTTACTTCAATCTAGTTTAATTATGATAAACGATAGGTAAAAACCCATATTAATGTCATCAGTCATCCCGTGACCACGACAGTGTGTAAACCTGTTGAAACGTCGGGAAAAATAGGTAAATAAACGCGATAAATACCCGTTGTATTAATACTTATAATTATGTGTTCAGATGGCGTTAGTTTAAAAATACATATTAATGTATACGAAAACCTCACAATCTTAGTTAGTAAGTATGCACTCAATGACATTACGTCCGTAATATCTGTTCTCAGAGATGAAATCTTCAATTCGGCTCTAAAAACCATCTGGTTGCTCCATAAATATCAAACTTGAAAAAACCTATTAGCCTTTATGACAAAATGGAAAAATGCTTTAAGGCAGATCTCTACTAGATCGTTACTGAACTGGTACAATTAATTACGGCTTCTGATAAAAGCGTTCTCTAAAATATCCTTATATATACCACATCGTGGATTTTATCAGTCCAGTGATTAAAAAAAATCGAGCATAAGCCTTAGTCCTTTGGTCACAACGCAGTACAATGCGATATCCGGTGCCGGTCAAATAAACGTCTTTCGTCGACACCCATCGTTCCCGTTGGTTGTAGAGGTTAGACATTACTTTAAACAAATATCAAAACTTCGTGGCCCGATTATCATAGTATCCACCTATCATTATTAGAAATCATACACATATTACGTAAAGTAGGTACTAAGTTAGGCGTACGAGTGAAAAAAATACTCGCTCCAGTGGATATGAGCCTTCAGTAAGAAAATGTCATAGTCGTCCGAGAGTTCATTTTCCTTATGAATGTGAAATATTAGCTATCAAATGAAAAAAAAACGGACGTTAAATTAAATTAAATCTGCTGAAGTAATTCATTGGCAGCGAGCTAAATTGTAGCGTATTTGTTTTTACTAGAGTTGAAAATACATTGACTGCCATAAAGCTGCTATCGATGAAATAGAGATGTGCTTTCAAACTTGAAAATCTAATTTTGTTCATAAATTCTGTAAAATATTTTTGAAAAGTAAACCTTTGAAATGGAAATTTATGTTAGCAAATAGAAAGCTGTAATAGTTTCAAAAGCCTTGATTAAATAACCTATGTCCTAGTACATGCACAAAAACATAAGCGTGAAAACTTTATGAATCACCCTAATGTGGTCAACATTAGGGTGATTCATAAACTTTATAAAAAAACACCGCACTGAAAGGAGGCTTAGGCTTCATTAGTTATAGCTTTTATAATCAACTTAACGAAAAGGGAGGAGGTATTATAATCTGTCATATAACTGTATGCAACTGTTTTGCAAAAAATTGTAAACGGATTTTGATAATTCTTCTACACCTAATTCTTATACCTAAAGAACGTTCATAAAATTTTATGGTCCCGAGAGATGGTCCCATAAAATTTGATTCTCAAGTGATTAGTATTTGTCTTGCAAAACTTATAAAAACAGTATGCTAATAGGAAGGAATATTAAATTGGATTTTAGTTATTTCAGTAATATTTAATTATTTCAACATTTTTCGTTTTGTAAAAAGAAGATGATGGACACAAATGGAGGTTTTCTCAGCATCTATCAAGATTGTACAAAACTGGAATAGATTCCTTATTATTTGTGAATAGCTAAAGAACGGCATTCCATTTCGGCCAATGAATGTTGATAGTCTACATTTTGGGAATTGGCAGCACATTTTCTATGTTTCCTACCTTATGTAGTGAACAATGAATAGGACGAGGCATATGTGTTCAAGACAAGCTAACAATTAAATTATGCATTGCAAAATGTAATTATTAGCAATAAAACAAGGCCTTTAACAAATAACCACCTACAGAGTTTCCCCATTTTATTTAACTTTTGTTTTATTATATTTTTCCTTTATTCAATTTCCAAAACTCAAACAAAATTTTCGACTAAACAAAATTCTCGGAAGCACTCGGCCGCGCTCTAAAAGCAATTTAAATTCGCAGTCATTAATTATTTTATTATCTGCTGTCAAAACAAAAACAGATTTTCGCTTTACCTAGCTCACTAAATATTATGAACTGATAAAATAATAATTAGCTTTCTAAATTACTAATTTTATTTACCTCCTTACTGATACTAATCTCTCAACTTTAAACAATGTTAAACAGTGTTTGTTCTTTGTCCGACTAATGTAAACAGAAGTAAATAAACGAATGCTAACTAATGCTTAGAGATAATAGAGGTTGAAGGGTTCATTATCATCCGTTTTTTTATACTAGTCCACCGCTGGATATAGACCTATCCTAATAAGCGCCATAGCACCTTGTCTTCAGCTCGCCCCATTCAGCTCCTGCACCCATCGGCTAGTAATCTGAGGCCATGAGAAAAAGCTCACCCTATATACCATACCACTCCTAAAGCTAGCGGCTTTAGGAGTCCACACAGACAGAAGGCATTGAATGCCGCCGTACAGTGAGTGGGGTGATTTTGCGGTTTCCGTGGGTTTGTGTGTGAACGGGGTTTTGGAGTATTTTTCTGTTCAACTCTTCGAACGAAACGCATGTGCGGCGCAACACAACCGCTGTGTAGAGCGGCAGCACAAATGGCTTAGGTTAAAAAAAAGATCGCAGTCGTTGAAAAAAGTCCACAGTCAAAGTGTTAACACTTTGACTTTTCGTGATGCCGCTCTACTCAGCGGTTGTGTTGCGCCGCACATACGTTTCGCTCGAAAAATATTTCAGCTGTGCTGAGTCACCCAGATCTGTATTTTCTCAGCACCTGCGCTAGTGTGGATTTACGCATATTAGTCACTTGTAGAAAACACATACGGTGTGATTTCAGCACTCGAAGTGTTAAGCAGTGTCTCTACCTAACTTCCTACATTCCGAGTTAAGTACATATAAGTATACATAACGTGCACAATACTCTACGAGGTTATAGTTTATATCGCAAACATTGCAACATAGGTAGGAAATATTATTCTTTTTGAGTACTGAAATATTTTAATTTCAGGTAAGAATCCCAAAGTAAGAATCTAAATGTTTAATAACTGTGGAAACAAATATAAATAAAATGAAGCTCAATTGGTGTGCCATGAATACGGAGTTAATGATACTCCAATAAAACTGTATGATAAATGGATAGGACGTGACAACGATGTAATTTGTTTGCTTTTGTGAAGTGGAAAATGACTATAAAGTATATGTAATTACATAAACATATACGTACTGACTGTTGTGCTGTTGTTTTGTTATACTTTATTGGAGTAAAAGGTTAAAAAAAAAAGTTCGAAATAATAATTCGAATGGTAATTAAATTGGACCATCATTTACAATCAGAATCTTTTTCTCTATGTATTGGGCATAGGCTACCTTCGTTGGTGTCTTTCGGCTCGGTCGAGGACCAGTCTAGCGTTTGTTGAAAAAATGTTTAAGTGTGTATGTTACTTTATAAAAAAAGAAAAAATGCATATTTACAATATAAACATTTAATTAATAATTCCAACTCTGGTTTAATCTTAACTTAGAACTCTATAAAGTTTATACTAAAAGCAGGTAAAACCGAGCACTAGATAGCAACGGAAAAGTTCTTCGCCTCGTATCTCGTGAAATTTTAACGTCTTTAGGAATAGTTCATGTTTGAAAGGTGTAGATTTCAATTTCACATTCCGGTTTTAAGTTCCACTCACACGTCTCAGATAAGTGTATATTGAAATAATTATTTGTTCAACAAGAGCGCATAATACAATAAAACGCTGAGAGAATAATACATAATAATAATAACTTTTTCCATAATAATAATAACGTTTTCACAAGCCAAGTTGTCAAGGTACACAATAAAGAATGGCGCTGCTTTCAGTAAGCAAGTTGGACAACTTGCTCGCGTAGTTTTTTCTGTTTTTCGACACCGACCATAGTCTTTGAATAACTTATTACATCGTTTATTATATTCGCATACGCATTCTACACTCGAATTACTTTTTAAGCAATTTGAATGTTATCACTCCCGCTCGAAATTGGTGTTGACTTAGCTGTTCAAAAAAGTGATATTTCAAAAACAAACAGTAAAAAATTATATAAAATAAAATGCTTATAATCTCAAATAACCCAAAAATATATTTATTTTCATACAGAGGCTCTTGTATTGTTTAGGAAAGAAATAGGGACGCTAATGCATCTTTTGTCTTCCAACCCCCGACATCTTTGCATCTGTAATGATAGTTCCCATTTCATGTGCTAGATAAGCTTTGTGGCCAGGTAACTGGCGATTGCATTCTTGGCAATTGAAAAAACCAAGATTTGGTTTTATCGATAACTAGCTGCTCCCCGCGGCTTCGCCCCCGTGGAAATCTATGTGTCAAATTGTTTAAATGATAAAAAGTCCTATGTTAGACTCCTGGTTCTAAGCTACCAATTTTCAGCTAAATCGGTCCAGCCGTTCTCGAGTTATAAGTGTTGTAACAAACACGACTTTCTTTTATATATATAGATTATTTTGTATCTCGATAAATCAAAGTAAACTAAAATAACATTTCTTTCAGACACATAATAGGTATATAGTCTTAAACATTACACATCAGTATCGAGATAATTTTAAAACATAAAAATTAACGACATATTTTTTGCTATTGTTGAGTACACTAGCAAAAAATATGAATTTACGAACAGTGCTGCATAAAGGGGGAGGCTGTGTCCAGCCTTCTTGTTGGTTGCCTTGTAAAAAATTACCTCTAACCTTCTAAATGACCGCTGGGAAAAAACATCACCAAATCGAACTTAAAAAGGTTATGCAGATAAAACTTAAAAATACATTACACACTACAATTCGATGCTTTCTGAATTGTCTATGATTAATTATTATGTATTTATTTACCTATTGTAGTTGTTTAGATTTTATCTTTACATACAGCCCCAAGCTAAGAAGAGCGCAGAGATTGTAGAGCAAATACCTGTCCCGTCTTTGTCGACACTGTAATTTTATAAATTTCATATGCTGCTTGTAGACCAAAGCCCTGAGAACATGCAACTACAAAAATCCAATTACACTAAACATATAGGAACTTCTCGATGGTGTCACTATACTATCGAGTAATCGAAATCTAGGCTCTAGTTTTGTGGCCCCAAAGCAGATATCTACGATCGTCTTTACATTCGGAATCGAGGACGCTCCGGAAGATAATGCCAAGATTTTTTCCCTCGGGTAGTTTTGAAATTCGCAAGAATTCGAATATAAAAGTTACTAAATAGCTTCCAAATCTTTAAAATTAGGGATATTTCATTGCTTCTAGGAAACGTTGTTTTGTTATTCACTTTTCTGCGAAAAAGCTATTAGGTTTCAACTGTTTTAATACTGCTTTCAAATTTTCAAAGAATTAATTACTCCCTTAGCTTAATTAAAATAATGAGTGATTATGTATAATATTATAAAAAAATGCATTCTATATTTTTTATATAATCTCAATAATCAAGTCGGATTAATCATTATTTAAAAAAAAACCTAAAATATGTACAAAGTGTTAGTAAACAAACGTTATTGCAACTAGGTTTCTACATATTCAGATCGAATTTCTTTTATGGTATAATTCGAACACTTCGAGTGCTGAAATCACACCGTATGTGTTTTCTACAAGTGACTAATATGCGTAAATCCACACTAGCTCAGCGGCTGAGAAAATACAGATCTGTGTGACTCAGCACAGCTGTAATGTTTTTTTTAATAACTGTAATTTCTTATATAGTTAAATTTTGTAGGCCTTTCATTTGATGGAATAAATGACCAAGTCGGTTTTAGAGTGTTCAATAAATCACATGTATAAGGCGGGAACTCATGTTCTGCTGCACTTACTTTAAGGTAGTCTACAAAGTCTACTTAAAATTATGAAATATGTTTTATGCCCGCCTTTATATTATCCATGCCAAATCATGATCATACACAAACTTCTGAGCTGCACATAATTTGGCAGGCATGGCTAAACGTAAACCTGCTAATGGCTGACCCACCTGCATTTGCTATTAGAACTAATGGACTATTACTGGTAATCCTCCTGTTGGCACATACTATAAACGTGTTCTACTGAAATTCGGGTTGCAATATTATAGCATCGTTATCATAAGATCGTGGGTAGATTCTGACATTGCTACGCAGAGACTTGAGGCGAAATTTCGCTGTATGAATATTACAGGTCGACGATGAAAAAGCAGGTCGGCGATTTCGGTGAGTAGTACTCCATTGAACTCCATTACAAAGGAATGTGTGCAACGCAGCGAAATGTCTGTTCTAGAGTTCCTCCAATAAACTCATCTAAGAAAATAAAAGCAACATGAAAATTAATAAGAAACGAAACTGCTAAACAAAGCTGGGAAAAAAAGGTTTAAACCTTTTTTTATTATTTTTTATTTTATTAATGATTCATTGTTATACACGAAAAAGATAATGATGATGCTTTTGATGCAATCTTTTCTGATATGCTTAAAGTAGGAGGAGGAAGGAATTTAGAGACCGGGTAACAACGCATTCTCTAAACTTTAATGGTGGTTTTAGCCTTAAATTTCTTTCCGGCCTTGGTGGGGGCACAGAGAGGGGTCTCGAGTTTTTTTTTTGGCTGCATTCGTTTTATATTTTTTTCTGTTTTTTTTTTGTTGTTTTGGTTAATGGTGGTTCAATTATTCGTAATTCATAATTAGTTTATTATTTGTGAATAAGGTAATTTACAGTCAGTACATAAGACTTATTTTAGATCGCTGGATTCTGCATTTAGGCGTACAAATCGAATTCGAATCATGTTGAAAAATGTATGGTCTTTATCTTTAGTCACATAATGCTTTTTATATGACGACCTTTGTGGCGCGGTGATATTTGTGTAGCAGATATTTGTTTGTACCCTTGGAATAACAAATAATTTTAACAAAAATGTGATTGTATAGAGCTCATTTTCTATATTGAAATGGATGAATATACTGGCATCTGCATTATACACGTTAACTTTTTAAAAGTTTTGGGAAATGTCGAATACGATGTTTCTCCAACACACAGCTGATGTTTATAAATTATTCACTCTGAAAATCCAGATAGTCTACGTCAATAACTCTATGAAGAAAATGGGCCAACGCCACAGGGAGGATACCTAGGGTAAAGTCCGGATTGACGCCAGGAGGGATGCACTACCAAAAATATAACTTCTGAAAATTGCATTCTAAGAAATACTATACAATCTATACGTAACGTAAAATATGTACTGAGCCGAAAAGGGGTGATTCTGGACCGAAGGGATTAACTTTCTTTGTACGATTTTTTGAATATCAAACGTTTTTTTTTTATCCTTTTTGATATACAGTGAAAACACTAATATACTACGGGAATACGCTACCGTTTGAGCCATATGATTAAGAAACCGTTAGGGTTCCCCCACAATTGGGAGTAAGTGTAAGGGGTAAGCTCTATTCAAACAATACAAAATGTTTTTATATGTTCATTATGCTCAATATGTAAGTAGCCACGAAAATAATCCAAATTCTTAGCCTTGAGTTTCAAAAGTATGTTATTTTGCAAGTAGACCACGTCGCATGTATCGTCAATGAGGCGACTATCCCTACTTTACCCAACATCTGTGCTCAAAATATTTTAATATTTTATCACCCACTTTTATGATCGCGCATTAATATTGAGATGATTCACATATTCGCGGCACGAATTTAATTTGCTCGTGTGAACATTAAGGCTTAGAATAATGTTTTGTTTTATGATTACGATTGATTGTTCGTATGACAATTCTAATGTACATCATTTATGAAGCTTTTAGAACATTTGGATAGAGAATCAAGAATTATTATCATTTATTTTATAAAGGCTTACATAAAGACACTCAGAATATCTATGCTTTTATTTAAATAGATAATTATTAAAATGGAAAAAAATATTTAATTGAATTTAAATGATGTTAGTATATTTTCAGTAGAGGAAGATTGAAATTCATTTTTTTTTTCAATTTATTGTTAAAATTTATTTACATGTCATTTTTTCATAAGAATAGTTAAAATTATAATACAAATTGTATTTTATCATCACAAGCCTAATAAAATTTAAACATAAATAAAAAACAAAATAAATAAATTAAAAAGTTGACATAAAAACATTTGATACGGAAATATAGTCATATTAAATTTACTTTTCTAGTAGTTCGGTATGTAGAAATTTACTTTTCTAGTTCACTGAGTAGAAATTCTGCTCGATAAGCCAACGTTTCAACTTGACTTTGAAGTAATGTAGACTATTATAATATAAATGATATTTACAACAAGTTGTAAGAATACAAATTGCATTGAAGCGTAAACATTTAAGCAGCTTACGTACAAAACCCCCCAGATATCAGAATCAATCAGCCAGCCGAATCTTCCGGGGTTTAGAGACATTTTCTTGTCAGCGTTTCCGCAACGCAAAAATACTGATTACATATTTAAACCGCATTGATTCGGGCCTGGGAGTGACTACGCTTCGGCTGATATTCAACTCGGTCCCATTTCAAAAATGCGGCCCGTGCCTAGGGGAATAACTCAATCAAACGTGTACATTTGCGTTGGGGATTCGGTACGTGTGGAAAGGGCATTAACATTGGCTTTAACCCCTATATTTACATAAATTACCTCGTACAATCGTGCAACGGAAACCTGCCTATCTGAATCTCAAGACGACTAGCTAGAGTCATGATTGCAGCTATCTCCATAAAATTTGCTTAGACTTGGCATGCTGAAGTTTGCAATTGGAGCATCGCAAGAAACTTAGTTGGTACTTGTGAGTTCTTGATACTTGTTCTATGACGAGTCGCTGAAATGTCTCCCTGTTCTGTTTCTCTATTTGAGTTCGTGTTTAATATCAGTTTATGGTATGAAAGCTTTGGTAAATTGTCAGTAACTGCTTGTTTAAAAATTACGTAATAAAACCAAGTCACATCGAAAACGATCTAATCTATGTAGAATAAAAAGTATCTGTCTATGTTATTATATTGTATTGTACTCTGCCTAACTTGGGGCTAGATACTGTGTAGATTGTCCAGCATTATTTATTGAACGCACTAGTACCTTATCTAAAAGGTTTTAGGAATTTCAGGAAATGTAAGCAGTTTTGGGCTCTGAAAAAACCAGACACTTTCGTCTCAGATTCCAAAACATCGTGAGGAAATCCATGGGGCACGGCTGGTGAACTAATCCAGTCACGGGTATTTATCAAGGTGTTTAAACCATCCCCATGAAACCAATATCGTGAAACAAATATTAATTGTTCATGAGTGGCTCAAAAAATATTGCTTTTGCTCGTAACACTACACGATCAAATCACTCTACATACATATAATTATGATATTCTGATCGTTGTCTTTAAAAGAAGCGGTCTTAAGCTAAGCCTAGCTACTTTCTAAACCACTATATAGGTAGAACCTACGTCAGAGTTGCATACAAACATTCGTCTTTGCTTTGACGTGTTTGCATCTACGGAACTCAATTTGCCGACAGACGTGCCGTGATTGGGTTTAAATTGAAAATCGAATGAGCCCGACGTCGACAGTTGGATACGAAGGGCCAAAGGAAATGCATTTTGGGAAAATACATTTTCAGACAATATCTACGAGTATCTACGATTCAGTTATTCAACAAGATTTGAGAATGAAAAATGTCAGATTTTAAAATTCGAAAATATAGACTCAAAACGGGAACGAATATTTAGCCATAACGCGTGACGCGCTTTCGGGGTCTCACCACCGAGGCTGGACAGAGAATTCGTTATTACTATTATTACTAAGACTTTTATGGCCCACATACGCACATGTCTAACGGCTGCCCAGAGCCTGCTGGACAGCCTCTAATGGCGCACATGTCTAAGGAAACTTGACTTGTGCGTCGTTTAACCATTTTAGAATTCACTGCCCAGTGATAGCGTTAAAAAGATAAGTTCAATAATGGTTCCACTAGACCGAACTGACTGCTCGGGGTCTCTTTGAAGGATATGATTCGTAACGAAATTATCTGACAGCGAACCAAAGGTTATCTCAAAGCATAGCTCAAAGAATTAGCAAGCTGAACAGCATATCACGAAGAACGATCGACCACTGGGGTACCGTGTTCTTGAGTGGAAAACGCGACTCGGCAAACGTAGTGTAGGACGCCCTCCGGCCAGGTGGGCAGTAGACCTGTAAAAAACTGCAGGCAGATGCTGGATTAGGCAAGCTGAAGACAGGGCGCTATGGCGCTCATTAGGGACTATCTCCAGTAGTGGACCATTATAGGTTGATGATGATGAGACTGAATCTGATCCTGCATATACCGTTTATATCCTCTCCATTTTCATTTTTAACACATTTTCTTTGAAGAGCGGCATATTCAATAGACTAACAAAAATAAACAAACCTGTAACCCAACCAACATTAAGTAAAACCAAAAGTTAATAATGACCTGTAGTTAAATTCTGTCCCAATTTTATCACCCTAAAAGTCTTCAAAGGCCCTTACACTTTTGCTTTCATTAAGTAAAACACCTTTAATCCGAAGCTTCCTTTTTCATTAAGGCGACCACTCATTTGCGTTTTCATATCAAAGGTAGAACAAGAGTTGGCCGGTAAATATTTTCCACCGTCTTGTTATTGTAAACATTTTAGATGTACCTTAAATCTTGTCGCACACCTCCAAAGCACCAAAGCACAAAAATGTACATTCAATTATGGGCTGTAACTCGTAATATTAAGATGTATTTTTATATTGACGGCATCAGATGATAGACAGCTTGCGGACCACTCGTGGACACAGGCTTGAGGGAAGCCATTTTGTCACTGTAAAATAAAGGTGCCGATAAATTTGAATGAAGATTTTATGCATTATTAGGCACATAAAGGTGATAGGCACAGTGCCATGCTAATGTTTTTGACGACCGATGTGGCGCGGTGGGCGAAGGTCCGCCTGCGACTCAGGAGGTTGCGGGTTCGATTCCCGCCTCGGAACAATTGTGTGTACGATCTGCAGATATTTGTTCCGGGTGTTCTGGTCGTTTTCTATGTATAATAAAAAATATCAATCTATATAATGTATTGTATTATGTATATCAGTTATCTAGTATCTAGTACCCATAACACAAGCTTTGCTTGCCATGGGGCTAGATAATACTGGGTGGATTGTCCAGTAATATTTATTTATTTTATTTGTTTATTTAATATTATAAGGTTCACATCACATCAGAAAAATAATACCAACAACTTCCACTAACACACGTATTTCCATAATAATCAGAAAGTGTCTTCTCTATGATTAAAAGTGTATATTCTATATTATTGAAAAAACATGTTGTATTTCTGTGTATTTTGTATTTGTCCACTGCAGAACTCTCCTGGTACCTAAGGGGTGGTTTTTCCACCCCGAGACACAAACAGTAATGACGAATTAGTTTGCGAGTAATATCCATTTCAAAGGCGTTCAGGCCCCTTGTTTTGCTAATAACATGAGGTGTTTTCTCTATTTTAACTTGTATTAGATATTTAATCATGATTTGATAAATCATTGTACCTACCTATATTATCTTAAGACTTTAAAGTTTTAGTAAATTACCTTTACTAGCAACCCCCCCCCCCCCCCCAAATATAATATAATACATGCAAATATAAAACATGCAAATGCATGTATTATATACTCGTATACTCTTGAATCACACTATCTAAAAAAACCGCATCAAAATCCCTTGCGTAGTTTTAAAGATCTAAGCATACATAGACACAGACAGACAACGGGAAGCGACTACTATGTTACTACTACGTTTTATACTATGTAGTGATTTCATTTGAAAACATCTTGTCTCTAAGACTAGCATCAGAGAAGGACAAAGGTCGAAGGGCCCCGGTAGGTAGTCCCACCGCCCGCCTGAAGTTGGTTGCGATGGAGAGATAAGGAGAAAGCGAAGAATAGCTTTACTAAAGCTACCCAGCTATACAGCTTCTATAGATATATATTCATCTTGTTATGATACTTATAGCTTATATATATATACTGAGCTGTAATATGTACATCTGAACTATATGTATAAAACTACCGAGGATACCTGTAACTATTTTAGACACGTAAGTTATATGAACATACTAGTGGCTTCTTTTTCACTCCTTCCAATGGTGAACAAAAAATTTAAGTGAACATTAAAATAATGTTATTTGATAATAATGAATAGTATAAAATATGGCTTTTCTAAGTGCTTATTTGGAAGCCTAATGAAATTAAAAACTTTTGAATTTGAATCTTTAGTTATACACTGGCTATCGAGCATTACGGACGTTTCATTAACTAGCTTATACCAATAGCCCAATGCAGGCCCAATGGATTAATACCTACCGTTGTGAAATGGCATAGCAATGTCTCATCAACCACAAAAATATCTAGAAAGATAAGGAGTTGTAGAATGATGGAATAATTTGTCCTGAAAGGTCTACTGAAACAATCTTAGAATAAATCATATAACGGTTTTTATACGTCCAATCCGTACTGTAATCGAACAAAAACTGAAACTTCGTACTAAATTAAGGTGCTTTTTTACTTTGGAATGATGTTAGTATATTTTTTTAGTACTTGACACTAAAATTTGTGTTCTTACAATGGTTTATAATGTACCTATTAGAATATCAGAGTCATAATTAATCTGAAAACGGCAAACGAGAATAGCTGCATGTTATGTACCTTGCAACTGGACATGAAAAAAGCTAGAGTAGGCCTTCAGTATCGACAGATATATGACGTCAGCATCGCTAATTGTAAGAAAAACAGAAGACAATTACGCCAGCTTTGAACAATTTTGATTGCTGCTTTTATATGGTACTAGCTGCCCCCCCGCGACCTCGAAATCTATGTATCAAATAGCTTATAAACTTTCGTCTTGAATCACTCTATCCATTTAAAATTACCGCATCAAAATCAGTTGCGTAGTTTTAAAGATCTAAGCATAAATAGGCACAGACAGACAGCGGGAAGCGACTTAGTTTTATACTATGTAGTGATGTAGGCGATGCCAAGAAAAGCATAAGGTACTTAAGAAGTAATTACGGGTAATCTTTTCTCAACAACCACACCAACACCATTTTAAAAGAAAAACGGTTAAAACGAATCCAAGGATTACAATGCAAGAACGTAAGATGTAACGACCCGAGTTTTTACAGCCGAAGTAAAATGTTGTACCTACTTACCTACAAACGGTTTACTGCCCTGAGACTTTTTATTCGGCTGAGTGGAAGCTGCTTGAGCTACACTGTTGTTGAGTAAGTGTAAGAAATAAATCTGGCAGGTCTATTCAGATGTAGATTGCTGAGAGTAGATACATGTAGAGTTGAGTCCATACCATTTTTGCCACTCATAAGATGAATTTTTATTATCCTCAATAGCCTTTATAAGTTAACTGCTAGCCGCAGTCCTCCCTCTGAAAAACGCCTTATGCTTTTATCTCATGGTGAAGGGATAACCCTTCCCTTCCTTGGGGACTATGGGCACAAACCAATAACCCCTACGCTGGGCATTCGGGTTGGGATCTCAAAAAACATATCCTTTGCAAAATGGCTTCTATAAAATATCAGATTACCTAGGCGATAAAAAAACTTGGAACAAGTTTTGCTCCAACTCAAAAACTAACAATCAAACAAGGTTTATTGTTCGCTTCTTAACTTTACCTTATAAAGATCAAAACATCAAAGTGATCACTTTCAGTTTTATATAAGTCATTTGAAATTTGTGACGTGTCCAAGAGTAAAGCAGTCCAGAGAACTAAAATAAAGCACTTTGCATCATTTTTGAAGGACACGATTCTACGAGGAAGAGAGACGGAAACTATCTTCGCGATTAAAATGTTGGTGCCTCTTTATCTCAATGGCTTCTCGAACCATCCTTTTGTAGTAGCAGTAGTGGTATTCACAAGATAGAACTTGAGGGTTATTTAGCTCGATCCAGTGGTTACATTCTCTAAGATCTTTATAGGTAATAATATCTCCTATTTTAATATCTATTCCTCTAATATCAGTTATCTTTAATAGAACTTTTGAAACTATCATGGTTATTAATACTAAAGTCATTTAAAACGGGATATTTACCATGATTTGATTTTTGAGTTATCCAATATTTCGGCACAGTTGCATGCGCCATGATCACGGAGTAACTGAAGGCACTGCGAGTTTTTATGGGAAGACATACCGATCTACCCTCATTTTTTGTCTTTTGCTACGAACGTTGCCACTACCACCGGTTTCACTATTATCGAACGCAGCTCGATCACGACACACAACACTGACGGTATCAGAACGCGAAGCGGTTGGTACATCACTTCTTCCGTTTTTGCACATTCTCACAACAGGGTTCCAGGTTCCCGATAATTGGAAGCCATCTTCTCGGTCTATTGGATAACTCAAAAATCAAATCATGGTAAATATCCCGTTTTAAATGACTTTAGTATCTTTAATAGGTTAACAAAACGCGAAAATTTCCATAATTAGTTGAAAGATACACACTGATATCAAAATAATATTGCAGATTATTTTCCGAACCATTAGAAACCATTATCATACCTAATTAGACTTACGAGATCGTACTGCATAATGTTCGACATAAACAATAAACATGCATATCTGAATTAATAATTTTATATTGAATATATACGCGTATAGTAATCGCATCATTTATTCAAATCAGTAATCACATGTAAATTGGAATTTGCATCAGGCATGTATGATGAAATTTCATTCACCCCAAGGTTATTATGTTTAGATAATTTAATTTGGGTTCAGTATTGCTATTTGATGGTATCTTGAATTTAGAATATGTTATTCGTTTTTGTTGAACATTGATAAAGATAAAATCAATTTGACAGCTGAATTCGGAATTCAATCCAGGGAACATAATTTACATTTATTGAAAGAACATCACAGTATACTGTTATAAACCCTACTCGAAAGTTTGTAAGTATGGATGGATGTTTGTTACTCTTTCACGTAAAAACTATGGAATGGATTTTAATGAAACTTTACAATATTATAGCTTATACATCAGAATAACACAAAGGCTACAATTTATAAAGATATATTGTATATTATCCAAAATATCTATCATCACGCGGGTGAAACCGCGGGGCGCAGCTAGTATAATATAAATGCGAAAGTGTCCATCCAAATGGATGTATGGATAGATGTTTGTTACCTCTTCACGCAAAAAAAGCTAAAAGGATCGAGCTAAAATTGGTGCATAGGTAGGTAGATATGTCGTCCCAAGCCTGGAATAAAACATAGGCTCCTGGTTACCCCATAAATCAGTTCCTTTGGGATAGAAATAACCTTAAAACGTCTCCATAGAAACAACGTGTCTGAAGCCACAGGCAGAAACTAACAACTACTTTTGTACATTCTGCGTCGTGTACCAACTAATTGTGAAATATAGTATGCCCCAACTGTACAACAATTGGAGCATCAGTGGCCAAAATCACTAAAATACCCGAAATATTGACGATAAAATTTTATTCGTCGACATATTGCGTTCACAAATTTGCCGTATCTGGTTTTCTACCAATTAATTGTGAATCGATTGTCAATTTATCGATTAACAGGTTTGTTCCAAAGCGTACTCTTTGTGAAAGCGCTCACTGCCATAATAGTTCAAGCGCATTGTCGTAAATAAGTAGAGCACGTTTCGAGCGTGCATACCTATTGTAGAGTCAAACGGATTCAGGAGATTGAGTGACCAGGAAACGTACTTTTATGAATAAATGAGTGTACAATAATATTTTATTTTCAGATAACACGGATCCATGTGGGTTAATATCTATATCTATATTTTAAATAATCTAATCTAAGTTTTGATTATGCATATGTTCGTTCAATATTATCTATGTAGCTGAGGGTACAACAATGCAGTATAACGGGCAATCAATCGTGTCCGCTATTATTCCCAGAATGTTATTGGTGCTCCCACGGCCTCTGCTCAGCAGAGAGGCCACCTTTTTCTGTGAATCTGCGTGGAAATCTATGGTTTATAAACCTTCCTCTTAAATCACTCTATCTATTTTAAAAAAACAGCATCAAAATCCGTTGCTTGGTTTTAAAGATTTAAGCATCCATAGAGACACCCAATGACAGCGGAAGCGACTTTGTTTTATACTACGAGTATTGTAGTGATATTAATTAAAGGAACAGAGTTTTTTACGATTCACGAGTACTCTCTCTAGTGGTGAAAGTTGGAACTAACTTGCCAGCCGTAGCATAACTTTGAAAACAGCGTTAATTGTACCTAACAAAAGTTACCGTTCAAATACTGCTCGCGAAGTCAGTGGCTACCTACCTAGTTCCACTGCTTTTTCGTAGATGGAGCTGAAGCTAATTTTTACTGTATCTCCAGGTAAAGCTTGAGAAAATTGTTGCCATCGCGTTGAGCGAACAAAATCGCAATGGTTTCAGAAGGTTTGTTCAAATTTTGTGAGTTTATATTATTGGTGTTTATAATAATTATCATTAAAAATGACATTAAACAGAAAAGAACCTAGCTAGATCGCATAAAGAGATTTTTTTTTTAATTAATATACGCACTCAGAGAGATCTCAATTTCTCCGTCTACATTTCAATCGCTTGCTAAAAAGAAATACAATTTTTGCATTAATTCGCCAGAATGAGCTCGATTACGTTGGCCGTACAAAGAAAGCATTTTCTCTCTGCCGGCGGCATTCAAAGATTGCTGCCGTGAACACTGGTCATACACGACCGCGAAAAGTAACAGTGCGTTCTTATTTTGAAAATTTAAAAAATATTATGTGCATAAAATCCTCTTTAGTTACACTGCTTTTTGCTTGATATCAATTCTTAATTTAAAATCACTGACGAAACAAATAATTTTAAAATGAGTTGCTGATAAATTAGGCAGTGTTGTATAGTGAAAAAAACCAACATATTTTAATTGATTGTGCGACGATAATCAGTGAAAGTTAATATTTTATTCAAAATGATTGGGACACAGTATTGGATTATATTTTTGATGATTTTATCAATAGAAACTGGTAAGTTTTTATATTAGTTGTATTTGAATATTTCGGTCGTTAGAAGTATCTATTATTTATGATAGTTATGTGTACCTACTTGTTTGTTTAAATAGGGTAGATTTCTTTAGATAGCTTAGAACTTAAAAATGTAACAAAAGTCAAAATCCATTTTGCGATCCATGTATGAGTTTAAAAATGATATCAAAATCAAATCAAAGACGACAAACGACTACTTCAATAAGACTAGCACATACTCAGTAAATAAGTATATGCCTATGTACTAATTAACTATCTAGATAAGTAGGTACCTAGGTATTGTAAAAAATACCTAAGTGATTTTTATGTTATTAAGTACCTAACTGTTTACATATTTGTAAGCTCCAAGCTATCATCAAATTGTTTTCTAAAGTAAATAGATAAGTATATCAGGCAAGTTTCTTTAAAATCATCGAACATTAACGATTGAAAAGTAAAAGTTAAAACCAGACCAAAACAATAAGATAAAAACAAGAAGCGCCGCCGACTGCTTCACTTTCAGACTTTCTTTCACACGGGTTTTTTATTTATTTACTCGCTTTAATAAAACAATAGGCAAGGATAAAGAATCGTTATCGATAATTATTACGAAAGAGATTTATGTCTAGGGTTCAATACTTTCAAAGGAATCCTTTCAGGATCACTTCGTTGTCTGTCTGTCTGTCAAGATAATTTACTCAGGAACGAGTGAAGCTATCTTTCAGGTTGAAATTAACATCAAATACTGATTAGTAACACCTTGGAGCTGTAAAAAAATCAAACTTCTAACGCAATCAAAAGTTACCTACTGCCGTTTATTACTGCCCACATATTTTGACCTTTATAAAGGAACACAGATTGAGTAGGTACTCCCCTCTCGTTGACGAGAAGCGTGAAATTTGGCGTAAAACCTACACCTAGTGAAATTAAAGAGAAAAATGCGAAAACCGGTAAATATGTTGACGGTTTGGGTAATGTGAGATGACATGGTTACACAGCAACAAAACCTTTACGCTGTGTTTCTGTTATAACAACAAAAACGCAAGCTTTTCTATTAGAAAAAGCTTCTCCATTTCTAAAAAGACAACCATAGGTTTCAAGGCTGGTTTATATATTCGCTTGATACGAAATGAAATAGGTTCTTTCTCTTTTTAACTAGCTGATCAAAATCTATAAATAATTGCTTAGCATTAAGTGTCGGAGTTATTGCAAAAAATATTAAATTTGCAAGCTTTGAGAGATTCCCAGACTGGACAGGTGGTGAAAGTAGTTTGGCCCCTTCACTGACACTTTGAATAAAACCAAACGGCTCGGGACCGGCTTCAGTAGCTTTATTGAAAGAGAGTTTGGTATAAATATATAAATGTATGTCAGGAAGGACTGTATGAGCATCTGTACCTGACGAAGATAAATGTGTATAATTTTATAGGACTCTTGGAAATTTTTGTATTATTATTTAAAAAAAAAGAAATTAACGTCTTATTGGTCGCACAGAAAACTATCTGAATTATTTCAAACATTAATTACGTGTTTTTTTCATTATCTATAATTTTTATTGCTATCTTAAATTACCGACATTAAAACATTACTTTTTTTTCGAGCAATAGTTCTATTTTATAGGTGAACCAGTGGCAAATCCGTTACAAATTCCTTGTCACTTTGTAAGAAAAGTGGAATTTCATGTTTGCGACTGTTACATGCCGCGTGCAGTCAATCACTCTGATCTACTTACCTACTGATCTTGAACCGTATGAAATCTAAAATGAACCTGTTTAGGATTTTGCTTAACCAAACTAATAAGATTGCGTAATGTCTTTTGGTAGACCATGAGTATCATTATCACCACTGGAAAAAGATTGCTTCCTTGAGAGATTTTCAGAACAGTATTTGTTATGAAAATCTCTCAAGGAAGCAATTTTCGAGACGAAGACGAATTCGCTTAATTGATTGCCAGAATTGCGAGAACTTATATTGTTCTTACAAATCAGGGTCCTTAATTCCACCTATTTCTCCATAGTAACATGTGTTTTCAGTGTCCGAAGCAGATGGCATAATAGAGTCGATGATGGACTTCCGATACTTCCGGTGCGTGATGAAACGCGAGTGGAAGTGTCCCGATAGCGAGATAAATTTCTTTCTCTACACTCCGTGAGTAAGCTGCTTTAGTAACTACATATACTTAAATAATAGTTGCTGATAATAGATAGGTTCGATGAAAAATGTGGCATTGAGTTTGAGTCCATGCTGCAGAGAACTTCAGTCCTGGAGAAACAACTTTGTGACGCTCACCACCATATTACCCAGCTGGAGGAAGCTGCAAACAACTCTGCCACCGCGAAAACACAAAGCTTATTCGATGAGTTAATATCAGCTGAATCGTCTTCGGGCCAAGTTTCTGTTGCTGGCTGTTTCTTACACACTCTACAAACAATTGACTTAACTAAAGATGACTCAGTGTGTAATGTGGAAGCCAGCAGCAAAAACAACATACACAATATTAGTAATATTAGTAAAAATAAGCTAAAAAAATATGTTAAAATAAGTAAATTCATAAAAAGAACCCAAAATTTATTAAAAAACCAAAAACATGTAGTTTCAAAACTGAAATCAAAAATAAAAATTGTTGATAAATATGAGCTCTGTACATTGCAGCTAAATTATAACCAGATCCAATATGAGACTGATATGCAGGAGCTGAGAAGCAAACTTGGCCAGGCCGAGCACTCCCTGGGGCACTACATCAGCCTTTATGAACGGACTACTGAACAGACAAGGGAACTCAATCTGGCCATGGATGCACTCATCAGTAGCCAGATGAGTCTGGAGGGCAGGGTTCTGGAGGGCTGCGGCTGCTGTGATCCAGGCCCAGTCTGTGACCACTCAGGTCCGGAAAGTACTGTGTCATCCGCATCCCTTCCGGATCTCAGCACTTCATGCTCAGGTATAAAAACAATAATGTACTGCGATGAAATTGGAAAAAATATGGGTCAGTTCTTAAATATGAGTATGGAACATCCTATAATAAATAATTGTTTACCTAACTCTAACCTGCATAATATTATGCACATAATCCAGAATAAAAAAATGAATAGTAACTCAAATATAATAATATGCCTTGGAAATAGGGGTAATGTGAACAAATCTGACTTGATTAGTTATGTAGACAAACTATTAAAATTAAATTTAAAACAAATTGTGATGTTCACATTCCCCTACAGCGACAGCTTGCCACAATCAGAGAACAACCTTAGATATAAGCTTAATATGACGTTGCACACTATTTCATGCAACAGCAATGTACATGTGATTGATACTAACAATATTGTTAGTAAAAAGTTCTATTTGACTCAAGGTAATTACTACCTTTCCAATTTTTATAAGAGACAGATAGCAATCTCGCTATCCTATTATTTTAAAACTACAGCCAAAAACTTGGCTATGAAAAATGCTCCTTTTGAGCATTGTAATGATTTAAAAAACAAATCTTTGGAAGTTTTTCCAAGTAATTTAAATTAGAAATAACGACAATAGAGGAAGTCTCTAGCCCTAAAAAATCAAATAATAATATTATTATTATTAATCACAATAAAAAACAAAGAAATCAAAATTGTAAAATCAATGCAAAGTTTACCAACTTGGTGCATCAAAATATTCAAGGATTGAGAAGTAAATTATTAGAATTAGAATTGTACATGAACTCATTTGATATTGACATCATCTGCTTAACAGAACACTGGCTGAAAAGCTATGAGCTCATGTTTAACTTCAGCAACCACCAGGTTGGTAGTTCCTTTTGCAGATCACATGCTATTCGTGGAGGCTCTTTAATATTACTAAATAAACTTATAAAATCCAAAGAACGTAAGGACATAGTATGCTTATCCGTTGAAAGCCACATTGAAGTAGCATGTGTTGAGTTGGAGCATACTATTGTAGCAAGCGTATACAGCCCACCGTCAGCTTCTTTTGAAATATTTGAAAAAAATATGGATGATATCTTATTTAAATTATCAAAATCAAATAAAAATCTCATAGTATGTGGAGACTTTAATATTGATCTTTTAGAAGTTTACTCCCTCAGTAGTAGATTAACAAATTTATTTAATTCTTATAATCTTAGGCCAACATTTATGGAACCTACTAGAATAACTGAAACATCAGCAAAATGTATAGATAATATATTTGTTTTCCAATATGAAAAAATTTACAGTCACAAAATTATAAGCAATTTAAAATCAGACCACTTAGGTCAACTAATTAAATTAAAACATCAAGTTAAAAATAATAATTGTAAAAAAAGAATTAAGTATATTCCTGTGACCACAGATCGATTTGAACGGTTGAAATTGGATTGGGATTTTAAACCATCACCTCACTACTTACTTAACAACCCAAATGAGTTGTATTGCAGTTTTTTTAATAAATTCACTACTGCGTTCAATTCAATATTCATACCCAAATCAATCTTGGTCTCAGAAAAACTTAGCTTTAGTGAGTGGGCAACAGTAGGTATACATAAGAGTAGACAAAAGTTGTATGAACTGTACAGTGAAAAGCAGTACAATTTTAGTCAGGAATTCAAAGAAAAAGTAAAAAATTACTCAAAAATATTTAGAAAAGTTTGTAATACAGCAAAATCAAATTATATTAGCTCGAAAATTAAAAATAGTGAAAATGTAATAAAATCAACCTGGAAAATAATTAATAGTGAGACTGGAAAGGACAGTACCTACTTTAATGATTACAATTTAAAGATTAATGATTGCTCCATCAAAAATGATGTTGAGGTAGCACAAGCTTTTGAAAATTTTTTTACTGACATTCCAATCTGTACTACAAAGTGTCTGAACTCTTCTCAATTAATAGCCGAATCATTACTTAAAGAAAATGTACCTAAATGCGATAGTAAATTTAATTTCACCCATGTTAATGAAAACGATATAAAAAAAACCTTTAAACTTTTAAATATTAAAAAAACTGCAGATCTCTGGGGTATTTCCGTTAGAATTATTAAACCTTTAATTGATACTATTGCACCAGATCTAGCTTTTATATTTAATGAATCCATTGATTGTGGCGTATTTCCTGATCTAATGAAACATAGTAAAATAATCCCATTGTTTAAATCGGGTAGTAAGTCTGACCCCACTAACTTTAGACCAATATCAGTACTGCCTACATTCAGTAAAGTTTTTGAAAAACTTATTTTACACCAATTGCTTAGACATTTTAATGGCAATGACCTGCTACATTGTAAGCAATTTGGGTTTACTCGTGGCAGGTCAACTACTGATGCCGGTGTAGAGTTGGTATCGCATATTTTTGATGCTTGGGAGAAGTCGCAAGATGCTTTAGGCGTTTTTTGCGACTTGTCAAAAGCATTCGATTGCGTTCATCACGAAACATTAATCAGGAAACTACATCATTATGGAATTAGGGACAGCTCTTTGGATCTTCTTACATCTTACTTGAGTAATAGGATACAAAGAGTTGACATTAATGGGAAACGATCTAAAGGGTCTGTTGTTACAATGGGTGTACCGCAGGGTTCTATCTTGGGTCCTTTCCTATTTTTAGTTTATATTAATGACCTGCCTCATCTTGTAAAGAATGATCATGAGATTGTATTGTTTGCTGATGATACTTCATTAATTTTTAAAATGAAACGACAAAACACAAATTTCGACGATGTAAATACTGCAATCTCAAAGGTAGTCCATTGGTTTAGTATTAATAATCTTTTGCTTAATGAAACCAAAACAAAATGTTTAAGATTTATTCTACCTAATGTAAAACAAGTTAAGGCCGATATAAACGTAAAAGGAGAAACGCTAGAAATTGTAAATAATACCGTATTTTTGGGAATAACCTTAGATAGTAAACTTCAATGGGGCCCACACATAGATAAACTATCGAAGAGACTTAGTTCTGCAGCATATGCAGTTAAAAAAATCCGTCAGCTTACAGACGTTGATACTTCTAGACTAGTCTATTTCAGCTACTTCCATAGTATTATGTCTTATGGCATACTACTGTGGGGGAACGCTGCAGATATAAACACCGTATTTGTGTTGCAGAAGAGGGCTGTTCGTGCGATCTATAATATGGGTCCCAGAGAATCCCTGCGTGAAAAATTCAAAGAAATAAACATAATGACAGTACCGTGTCAATATATTTATGAAAACTTGTTGTACACTCATAAAAATATCAATCGGTTCACTAAAAAAAGTGATATACATAATGTAAATACTAGAAATAGGAATAAACTCGCTGTGCCCACAACTAGGCTACACAAGATAAATGTATCTTTTAAAGGGCAATGTATACGCTTCTACAACAAAACTCCAAGTGAGTTGCAAAAATTATCAATAAATAAATTTAAAAAAATTGTTAAACACATTCTTTGTAAAAAAGCTTATTACAAAATATCAGATTACTTAGAAGATAAAAAAGCTTGGAACGAGTTTTGCTCCAACTCAAAATCTACCAACTTACAGATAAGCAAATCAAATGTACTAGACACATAAGTTATGAATATACTAGTGGTTTCTTCTCACTTCTTCCACTGGTGGACAAAAAATTGAAGTGAACTATAAAATATGACCTGTCTAAGTGCTTATTTGTAAGCTTAAAGAAATAAAAACTTTTCATTTTCATTTTCATTTTCATTAAATGATCAGATTTATCAGCTTCTTTGATTGGTATCTGTAGATCCTATCTAGTTTATACTATATGACCAAGAAAATAACAATCAAAGATTAGAAACAAAGTAAAACTAGGATTTAAAATTGAAACAGTTTAGCTAACTGCAAAATAAAATCATTCACAATGGGATGTATGCCATGATTTGAGTGTTAATACTATGATTGTTAAGTTTAAACTGCAGACTGATGCAATCAACAAAACAATCTAGAGTAGCTCAACTGATTGATAGTTTCTGGTAAAATCATACGTCACCATCAGCCTATGCTAGTCTACTGCTTGTATTTCTAATAAAGTCACATGCATGTAGATAAGAGTGTGACAAACTGTAAAGGACGGTCCTCATCAGCTTGCCGCATTCAGCATCTGCCAGCAGTCTTTGACGATTGTTATCTCACTTGGCTGGAGAACGTTCTGCACTACAAAACTCTTGAAACTATCATGGTTATTAACAAAAAAATAATTTATAACGGGACATGTAACATGATTTATGAATTCGAAATGAAGTTTTTGAAAAATTCTGGAACCAAATCATGGTAAATATCTCGCTATAAATATTTTTTTGTCTACGATTACAGAGTCGCGTTCTTCATCAAATTGTATGGTGGTCGGTTGTTCTACAAATATGACCAGCTATTGCTACTTTAGGTTGCAAAATAGAATCCGTCCAATTTTCAATCGGTTGGTTGGTGTGTTCATGTTCAATTTTCAATGGGTAACCTATAATTGCCATTATTTCATTTTCAGCGAGCGGCCTTGGAAGCAATGGATCGATGTTCGCAAGCCAAAACTTCTAGACATCAATGGCTGGCATCCTATGAGAAAGAATGTCCTCATCATCCACGGCTTTAACGGTACCTACTCGAAGACACCCATGACCTTCATAAGAGATGGTGAGCTTTATTATGTTTTATTGTGCCTTTAGATCCGGTAATTATATTTCTTATAAAAAGTAATATTTTTTTAATTTATTTAACATCAATACATAATGATAGTCATTAGAAAGTTACCTATAGCCAGGAAGTAAAACATAATTGTTATATTGCCATTAGGTTTGTCAACAAATTATATTTGTATATGTACAGGTGTATGCCAAACGATCAAATGACTACATTGGAAGAATATCTATTGTATTAAATTTCAAAATCGGTAACTTTGGATGCCATCATCGTAGTTGGTAAAAGGTTTAGAAAGTCACTATTTATGGTCAAATTCAGCCCGGAATACTAATTCCTAAAACTCGATACGCTTTAGCATAACGAGTTTAGGCAGAAGAACACTTTCTTTCTAGCTAGATAATGTATAATAATTAAATCAGAAAAAATATAAAGTTATTTTAACATGCAGACAACGGTATTTTATCTGTGGTAATAGAAATCTACGTAGGTAGATACGCACTTTTATTTTAATAATTCTTCCAAAAATATTCAGTAAATGAGCAACACTAACAGAAGGAGTGTGCGAAGACCTCCACTCGATGGACCGACCGACGACGACATTGTTGTGGTCGCAGAGAGTTGATTGATGGATGGAGGCAGCTCAAGACCGATATTCGGGGTCTACTCGTATGTTCAGTAGTGGACGTGTACGGGCTGATGATGATGATGACTAACAGACATAGAGAATAGAGATGTGTTTTATCGTCTATCACACTAAATCGAAGTTTACCCTGATGCGCCTTCATCTTATAACAGTTATGTTATAATCTACATGATTATAATTATATTATTTTTGATCGAACGGTTCCGTCGGCACAGCCTCTCAAAAACCTCCGTTTATCGGATCCAGGTACTGGTTTCCGTGAGAGTTACTTGAGTAATACTTATAATCTACATGATTATAATTATATTATTTTTGATCGAACGCTTCCGTCGGCACAGCCTCTCAAAAACCTCCGTTTATCGGATCCAGGTACTGGTTTCCGTGAGAGTTACTTCGTGAGTTCACTACACAGTATAAAACGAAGTCGCTTCCCGCTGTATGTCTGTCCCCTGTCCCTATGTATGCTTAGATCTTTAAAACTATACAACAGATTTGGATGCGGTTTTTTAATAGATAGTGAAGGAAACCATTTGACAAATAGATTTCCAAGCAAGCGAAGACGCGGGGCACAGATAGTACTTACGATAAAATGGCTCTGTTGTATATAATAAAGCTCTGTTTCTATTTCAGCGTACCTCTCTCGCAAAGACTACAATGTGTTCATGGTTGATTGGGGTCAATTGACCAGATTTCCTTGCTATCTCTCCGCACTTTCAAATCTAAAGTAAGTTATAATTATAATACTTATTTTTATCGATCAGGACAAGGACACACAACATACCACGCAAATAAGGTTACCGACAACCTTTCTACATCGCAACCTTATAAAAAACATTAAGTATAAAAATAATTACTGAAACAGTCAGCTCCCTATAATAAGATCATAAATATACCTTCAGCCAATACTGGGCCACAGAAGGAAACAGGCCTGATAATCGCCATTTTGGCTTTTATCATTTGTTACTTATAAATAAAAATAAATAATGCTACACAATTAACACGGAATGATCTAGCCCCAAGCGAAGCAGAGCTTGTGTTTTGGATAAGAATACAATAAAAACTTAACATAAATCGATATTTTTTTATCATACATAGAAAACACCCAGAACTCTTGGAACACCTTTTCAGATCATACAAATATTTCTTCCGAGGCGGGAATCTAACCGCAAACTATAAGGTATACTGCGTTGTATAAGCAGACGTTTGCCCGCTCCACCACAGGTCTGATCAGGGAGACAAAAGGTTTTTTAATCTTTTTGGGAAAAATCTTGCAACTAAATTTTAGACCAGTTATCCTTAACCGATAAAATTTAGCACTACCTACCGAAGTTACATAATATGTATGGTGACAATGCAATACAATGGTATCATCGAGCGCGTATGACGATATGATAGGAACTTTTAATCGAAACGACATAACCCCGTCGACTTTGGTCCTAGATGATGTAAAAGCTGACGGTTTATTTTAATATTTCAATTTAATATACGTATATTTCAGGTTGGCAGCTCAGTGTACAGCTCAACTCTATTCCTTCATCACACACGCTGGAGGTCTCGCCCGGATGACGACCTGCGTGGGACACTCACTCGGCGCTCATGTGTGTGGGATGATATCCAACCATCTCACGGAGAAGCAGTACAAGATCATAGGTATGTGTTGCTTTTAGCGAGTTCGGTGTGGGTGTTTTATGAAGATTAATTGATGAATAATTTTCTATGATGAATAATTGATTGTTTTGAAAAAACTGGAAAGCGATGTCAAATACCTTAGTATTTACAAGGTTTTTTGAGTTTTTCGGGACAAATACATATCCCTCGGGAACAATTTTTTATGGGATCATCTCTGGATCTTTCTCCATATAATAGCGAATATGATTTTCCAAATCGTTCCATAATTGACGGAGAAATCGACGATCATACATAAGAAATACATACTTCAGCTGTATGTATTTTTTATGTATGATCACCGGAGGAGGTTCTATGTTCAGCTGTATGTATTCTTTTGTTTTTAGTTTCGTAGGTTAATAAGTGTGTGTATGTCGCCGCCGCTGGAACGTAGAATCAGCCCATTTGGGCATATTGAACGTTGATCGTTCAACAAGCGACAGGCAATTACATGAATTACACCGTATTGCAATCGGCCAAGCCATTCTAAAAACAGGCTGATTCTACCATCCGACGACAACATAATATACATCTTTCATACGTGGTTTGGGAAGCTTGTAACATGGTGATATGCAAGTAATTTGAGCAAAGAACAATCTATAGGCAAAACGCAATAATGTAATTTATAATATGAATGATATAAAATAGTATGTCTTCCTATAGACAGATTATGACAGTTGTGGGACTTTTGGAAGAGACAGCGTGACAGTTTTGCATTCCAAGTACTGGTTGATTCCTTCTTCACCCCTGAAAGAGATTACAAATATACTATTAAATTTGAATCAACAAATCTGCATTCTCACACCTCACCGCATGTAATATGGCCACTGCTTTACATGCATCCCCCAAGCAAGGGTTTCACCATCATCACCACGCTTGATAGGTGGCTTGTAATGGCAGTGTAGTTGTTAAAAATACAGTAGGATCTGCTGACCTATCTCTGGTAGGCTCCCTAACTCTGCTCTTAAGAGATCTACAGGCTGAGTACAAGGTTTGATTTAAAAGACGTGACCGCCAGTCTTTTTTTTTTAATTTGTATTAAGTATAATAAGGAGCCCTTAGGGATGGATCTGAAGGTATTATAACAAAACAATCCCAAAAATAATTCTCTCACTCCTGAATACTCAAAGTAACTCAAATTTAAGCATGTCTCAAATAGCTATTTTTCGACAATTTTCAATGTAAATCTATCACAGATTCGTCACTTGAGATATGATTATATTTGAGTGGCTTTGTATTCGGGAAAGAATCTAAGATTGTACAATGATGTAACAATTATAGAGATACTTACAGTTCTCTTCCTAGACCGGAATCTTTAAAACCGCCGAACGGTGTTTGGCTTGTAACATGGTCGTAAGTATTAACCCTGGAAAAGAAACAGCTCAATGAATGCAGGAACTTGAATACTGATTATAATTTACTTCAATAACGTAAAAAGAAATGACATAATGTCTGAATATTTGCCTAACGTTGACGAGAATAAAGCAAGCTAAAGAAAGTGGATAAATTCATTGAAATAGCTGTTTTATTTTTTTCCATAATAATATTTAAACAACACGGACATGTCTAATTATATTAATGGAAAATACTAAAAATTTACTCGGAAGTTTCAACCTTCACAGGAAACAAGAAAATGAATAAAAACCATTAAAACTAAACTAAACATATTAAGGAAAAAATATGATTCTGAAGTAGTACTCAGTATATAAATATATATTTCTAATAAAATATAAAATTTTTCGTAATAATACTTAGATTGATTAATACAAAATAACTGAAGCAAAATTAATATTTTTTAAAATCATATTTTGATAATGATATCGGTCATATTTCGTGTTGAGTTTAATTTCATTACGTGTATTAAATTAGATTTTAAATGGTGAGGACAGAAATGGGCAATTTTGACCGGAGTGGCCTTTAATGTATGCACGTGTCAAAAAGCTGTTACTAATGTTTTATTGCCATACATCATTCAGGATGTTTTATGTCACTTAGTTTTAGTATAGTATAACTTTTCAGTTCTACTATAAGTTAGATTTTTTTTTTATTATAACTTTATAATAAAGATAAAGATAAAGATTTTTTATTTGCCAAAGACATGTGTTTGTAAGGTTACAGGTATACATTTCGTGGTTCAACATGCTTGACCGGTAGTCGGTATGCAAAGATATTTGAGAGAATGACATGCACTAGTTTAACATGAATTAAAATTTATCATTAAAAAAGTCTTCAATACTATAGTAACATTTACAAATTAACAACATTTTAAATTTCTTTCTAAAGAGTACACCATTTAGCTCTTTCAACTTTTTAGGTAGCTTATTAAAAATTTTAGGAGCCATACTCACAACACTTTTTCGCATTAATGCTGTGTTAGCTTGATGTCGGTTTAAAGAATCTTTATTTTTCTCAAAGAACATAGTATATAATAACGTTCACTTAATGAGAAGTATTTACAATGTTTCTACTTAGTACCTACATATAAAATACGTACTTAAGTATGTGCTTAAGATTATATTAGCCGAGTGTGCTTACACCTATATTAGTATAATCCTGATATAATATACTTACAAACAAAAACAAAAGAAAGATCTATGTAGAAAAAAAAAAAAAAAAAAAATGATGTGTTTGTAGTAATAATGAAAATAAAATAATTACCAGACAGATCCAGCTCGCACAAGCTTGGCAAAACTTAGCGCAGTAGTTATATCGTTCGTAATAATACCAGCTCCCAAGCCGTAGTTTGTATCGTTGGCCCTGTCGATGACCTCCTCAAATGTATCAAACTTGAAAATACTTTGTACCGGACCAAAAATCTGGAAAATATCATATAAAATATATATTTATTTTTTACGCAGCATCGCTTAGCCCAATATTAAACAGAAATAGTAAATTTGAATTTCTTGAACCTAAAATTTAAATCTACCTATGTAATATTGGAATAAGGCGATAGAGTAAGAAAAAGAACCAGCTTGTGGATTAACCTAACCTAACCTAAGAGGATTTTTACTCTTATGTTTTTGATTTTCTTTTCCGTAGGGTGCTACCCTGACTCGCACTAATCAGAAAAGTTTTCTTTTTTGTCTTATAATGAATGTAAGTTTTTTGAACATGTACTTAGACAGAGATACGAAGTTGTTCTTGGCCAAACTCTGTTCTCCCATCTCTGACTAAACTATTATAAAGGAATTTTAATAATATAAAGGTAATAAATTTAATATTAGAAACCACAAACAGCCCAATAGATTTTTGAAAACTCCTTAGTTAACTTTTAGGATAAAATAGCTGGCAGCGCGGGTTAGCACCTTAACTACAATATCTGATAAAACTGACCTCTTCCCTTGCAATTTTCATATTATCTTTCACATCAGCAAACACCGTCGGTTTGATGTAGAAACCCTTGCTTTCAATCTTATCGCCACCCGCAACGAGTGTAGCTCCATCTTTTTTGCCTGCGTCGATGTAACCAAGGACTTTCGTGTACATTTCCTTGTCAATCTGAAAAATAATTCATGACTGCGACGATGTTAAGAGTTCTTAAGGCGAAAATTACTGATTCAAACCACATTTCGACACAATTTGACGACCGATGTGGCGCGGTGGGCGAAGGTCTGCCTGCGACGCAGAAAGTTGGTACGTTCTGCAGATATTTGTTCCGGGTGTTCTGGTCGTTTTCTATGTATAATAAAAAATATCTATCTATGTAATGTATTGTATTATGTATATCAGTTATCTAGTACCCATAACATAAGCTCTGCTTACCATGGGGCTAGGGGCTATAATGCTGTGTGAATTGTCCAGCATTATTTATTTATTTAATTAATATAAAGCCAGTATATAATTTACTAGCGACCCCGGCTTCGCACGGGTGCGATATGGTTAGTATACATACCTTCCTCTCGAAACACTCTGTCTATTGCCGAAAACTGCATTAAAATCCGTTGAGTACTTTAAAAGATCTAAGGGAACGGAAGCGACTTCATTTTATTTATGTAAAGATACCTGACCATAGCCTGCTCTATGTTATATACTATCTTCTCGTAATAATTGACTGACTAATAATTACCAAATTGTTATATTTTCGAGACTTATGAATAATAATCTTTTAATATAATTTTAGTCTCACCTGTGGCCCTTGTTGAACATCATCAAAGGGATTTCCGACTGATCTCTTGGTCGCAATCTCAGCTGCTTTCTTAACGAATTGATCGTAAATCCCTGACTGAACGTAGGTCCTAGTACCAGCGCAGCAGCATTGGCCAGCGTTTGCGAACGCAGCAGCGTGCGCTATCTGTGCTGCTTTTTCCACTAAAACAATAAAGAAAGTTATCTAACAATCACAAAATAAGATTATCATAAATATTCATTACTAAGATTTTTAAAAATTAGGTAGTTTATTATGAAAAATCAAGTTACCATCAGCATCGTTGAAAACTACAAGTGGACTTTTGCCTCCAAGTTCGAGGGTAACTCGTTTGAGATTGACTGCCGAAGCTGCTCCAAGTATTATTCTACCAACCTGAAAAAAATACAATGACGTCTTTAACATACAAGAAATAATTTCAATATTACCTCCAAAGCAAATTTTATTAAAGACGCACCTCAGTAGATCCGGTAAACGCGACTTTGTCTACATCTGGATGGTGGGTCAAGGCGTGTCCTGCGGTTGGCCCAAATCCTGGAACCACATTGACAACTCCAGGTGGAAAGCCTGCCTCTTTTATAAGAGCAGCCACAGCTAACGCAGTGAGAGGAGTCTGCTCTGCTGGTTTGAGAACTATGGTGCAACCTAGAAATAAAGAAACCAGTCTATTATTGTAATTTTATATTTATTTAAAGAAAACCAGAAGCTTAAATAATAGACAACTAATTTATAAATACCAATTCATTCAGTAATCATCACTAAAAACGACGTTTATGGCTGGATATACGATAACCTAAATCTGCAATGCGATCTAACGAAAATCGATGCAGATTGGTGACCCACTCATTACACTGAGAAACTCTGTAGTGCGTACTGTCTAGTTTCTGATTAGTGCGGTCGCCGACTAGACATACACTTGTATTACGACAAGTGTAGGGCCTCTCAAAACTTAACACTTATAAACCATTTTTGTAAATATATTTCCCATTACTGAACGACAAACTTAAAAAAAAATATTTACGTAACGAAAACAAAACAACATACCTGCAGCTAAGGCTGGGGCAATTTTCCACGATATCATAGGAATGGGATAGTTCCATGGTATAATTTGACCACAAACTCCAACAGGCTCCTTCAACGTAAAGGAAAGTACTTCGCCGTCTGTTAAGAAACACACATAAGGTTTAATATTTTAAAATGTCTTTGATACTACATATTTACAGTCTCAGAAGTATGTTATATGATATAGAATTTATCTTTATCATCATTGGCATAATTGACATCATAAAATGCAATGTATCAATTTCATCACTTTGGTTGAATAATTTAATATTCATCTTTGTCTAGTGATAACAAAGAATTCAAACAAAGAAGGCAACAGCTACAACATAAACATCTTATGTAACAAAGATGACTAGACCAATTAGTATGCAGCTTGAATATTCGAATTGACTAATAAGTACCTAAGCGGATATTACAAGAATAGAGTAAGAATACGCACATGTCACATCACATCGTACATTAAATAGATCACTGCTAATCACAAGAAAACATCGTGACAATGAAAGTAAAACATGTGTAGACATAAAAATGATAACGATAATTGACAAAGCAAGATGAGATAAGTAAAGTTCCAACTTATGAGTGAATGAGTATTTGAAAATGTTCAGTAAGAAAATAATTTTGTTAGGACAGTTTGACGAAACCAGGTTCTTACCGAACCCCTTTCCTTATTATCATACCTGCAGGGATAGTGCTTCCATGAATCTTGTCCGCTTTGCCAGCATAATATCGCAAGACTGATGCCGAGTAGTAAACCTCATCTTCTGCCTCTTTGACTGGCTTTCCACAGTCTAAAGTTTCGAGCTCAGCCAAGTATCTGGCTTGGGATTCAATCAGTTCAGCCAGTACCAACATGAGTCGACCACGGGCTGATGCGTCCATTATGCGCCATGGGGAGTACCGGTGGAATGCTTTTTTTGCTGCCGCTACTGCCAAATCAATATCAGCCTAGATCAACAGGATACGTTGAATTATATGATGTATTATAAACCAAATTTTGCCTTCGATAGTTAAAATGATTTAACTTACTTTGTCTCCCTCTGCAACCTTTGTAATTTCAGTCTCATCTTGCGGATTTATTGTTGTAAAAGTCTTTTTGCTGACAGCATCGACCCATTCATTATTAATAAAAAGCTGAAATGAGAAAAAGGAAGGCATTAAAAGCCGACACACACAGAAACCGTGTCCGGGCCAAAGGCGAAGGCGTGCGGGTTGTATTATACGAATTTATATGTAAGACTACACATACCTAGACCGCCGCCGCGCCCCCATCGCCGGGCGGTGGCGGCGCGGTGCACGAAAATTCGTATGAAATACCAGCACGCCTTCGCCTCCGGCCCGGACACGGTTTCTTGTGTGGCGACTTTTACCAACAACGTAGCAGCAGCAAAAAACTACATAGGAACCTAACTATTACAGCGTATGCTTACCTATATAAAATATAACATTCGAAGATATATGATTATTATTCTATGTACATAATATAAACCTAATTATATTAACAGTAATCTACTACTAGATTTGACACTTATCTTATAGCAGATGCAGCTCATAGCGCAGCAGGGATAGCCCTGAGCAATGAGATCACATTCAGACGAATCAAATAGGCCTATTTGATTCGTCCTATGTTATGTTACAAGGTCAAACAAGGGTCTTTGTAGATTGTAACTAGCTTAGATAATTTTCTTATGTTTTAACAGTGTTTTAATATAATAATAACAATAACGCTGGACAGTCCACACAGCCTCATCTAGACCCAAGCTAAACAGAGCTTTGAGGTCGATACTAGATGACTGATAAACATAATAAAATAAGTAGGTACATTACGTTGATACATATTATATTATAGATAAGTACCTACATTGAAAATACCTAGAACACCGAACGGAACAAATATTTGTAGATCATACAAACATTTGTCCCATGGCGGGAATCGTCAAATAATATCTCGTCTCATCACAGACTCGAGAAGGTCAAATAGTCGAAATTTTTTGGTCATTATTTATTTTTAATAATAAAGTAACTTCGATGTCTCCTATCACTGCATTATCTTGTGTTTATTTTGTTGCCAACCGGTTCTATTTTGGATGAACAAAAGATATCTTTTCAGATAGGTATACCTACAAACCAAAGTCTTAGTAGTCGTCAGTAAAAGAAAACACTTATTTACTCGAATTATGAGCATATAGAGGCAAAAATAGAATCGTTAATAGCGTATGAAAAACAATTTATTGTGAAATATGCGACGCACTCCGCTCTAATTAATCTGATGACTTTAGACTCTTTTGTAAGATAACATAATCAAGAAGAATACCAAAGAGAACTCATAGAAACACAACAAACTTATTTTTGTAAGTTACCTTAGTGTATTTCACGTCCACTCTGACCATTTTTACTAGAATCTTCTGTTTTTCCTTTCAATAAACACGTCCGGGTCAGATGCCGGCTTCAAGCGTACTGAAGTTATCTACACAATATACAATCTCCCCTCCCCGCGAAACCTTTATTCCTTGTCCTATCGTACTGTACTTCATTACCATACGTGATCGTGAAGGCACAGCACAGACAGATCATTATGAAATCTGACTCAGATTTGTACGATCGATCCGGCATTGGGGGTATTAGATTACCTACCTAATCCAATCGAATAATTATATTTTCATATCTATTGACTGAACTCGCTGCACCCGTACAAATTCTTTATGTAGGTAGGTACTTCGCAGCTATAAGTTTGTAAACGCTAACTCCAAATACACTTTATATTATAATCGTGGTAGGGATCACAATTTATAAGTTGAATCTTGTATTTGTTGATCTAATTTAGGGTTGCCATTCGTCCCGATACGTCGGGACATGTCACCATTATTAAAAGTGGTGTCTCGACGACGACGTCCCGACATACATAATCGAGTGCGCCGCGCAGGACGCGCAAGCAGCAAAAATATTTCCGATAACGATTAAATTTTTTGACGTTAAAGAAGGTATAAAAACAATATTACTGAGATGCAGTCTCAGCTTGGCCGGACGAAATTTCAGACACTATATCTAGTTATTGTCTGAATTCACTAAACAACTTAAATATCTCCTCTTCAAAATCAGTAGCTTTCTGTGCGGATAACAATAATATAAATGTTGGTGGGGTTCAGAGAATAGGGCAGTGTAACGTATTTTACAAATTAAAGTCAGAACTTAACAGAGAAATAGAAGGCGTGGGTTGTCCAGGTCCTATATTGATATTGCACAACTCAATATCATCAGCTGCAGATACACTAGCGATTGAATGTGAGGTGATTGCCATTAAAAATTTTAAACACTTCTCAATCTATACGGTCATGAGTTGTAAGGTTTTACAACATTGCTATTGATTATATTGAAAAATGGACGTCACAATTCGATCGTTTCAAATCATTCGACTGGATGTCTTTGACCGTGGTTCCGGAGCGGAGTAACATAGAGGAAACCATTTTATATTTAAACCAAAAAGGGGCATCCATCGATGGCGACAAATTTTCCTGAATTTATTCACCTGAAGAATGTTATTGAAATAAACGTAGAAACGGAAGAATGGCGAGCAAAAAGCATCCCTGAAAAATGGGTGACGATATTTAAGACTGAAACGTCACATGACACAATTTAATAAAATTTGTGAGTACGTTTTCAGTATTCCTGGACATAACGCACGCAGCTGTGAATTTTATAAATTTGTAAAAGGCAACCGACAATTACTGTCCTAGGTAAAATCATCCGATAAGTATAAAAAATAATAATGTAATTGTTATGTTATCCTATATAATTAATAAATTAATATAAATAATCCTAAATGGGTTTGTTTTAAATATTCCTTTTTTAATCTGCTATGGCTTTTCTATTGCCCTTATTTATATGAACTGAAACTACCGCGCACCGACGAACACTGTATACCGAATCTACACAATCTATCATCTATCTTGGTTATTTTTTTCAGGTGCGTAGGTTCCTTACATCCAGAGATACATATGTGTATAACGTATATAATATATACCTAGAATTTTTTTCCATGATTTCTTTTACACGCTGTAAACAAAAAAGGACCCCAAATTGTAAATGTCCCGACGCGCGACCGGGCCTTGGGGATTAATGGCAACCCTAGTTTGTTAGATCACGTTTTACAAAGTGGAACATATGTGCATAGGACCATAGACAATGTGTCAGAACGAACATGTTTATTTCTCTACCTATAGACTGACTTCACTGGATTTGGCAATATATACCATAGACTAAAATAATTAATAATATGTAGTTTTTGTGTTATTTAGATTCAAGGCTTAGATTTTTGATTTATAGATAGATTTAAGCGTTATTTGTAATCAAGCTTTGTGCCACCACACCAGGACCTGTCTGAAAATCAGCGCCGTTACTAACTTAGGTTTGTAGCGGTATAATGCTGAGACAAGGACCTTTTTGGCCCCATAAGTAACAGGTATTTGTTCTTATATATATCTATTATTTTCTGTATATCTATTTCCTTGTATTTTTTTCTTGTTTTTATGTTTTCTTACTCTTACCTATATTTAATTCTTAATTTTATGTTGACTTTTTAATAATTTGAATTTATAATTGAATATTTCTTATGATAATTTTAGCTACATTATTGATTATTGTACCTAAAATATTATCTGCAAGCGAAGCGAGTTTAGTTTTTTTCGCTTTAACTAAGAGTCAATTTTCCCACAACGCAACAAATTGGTTGTTTTGCTGTTGTAGGTAAATTTACCCTAAAAAAAACTACCAAGCTAAACCTTTATTTTCAAAGTGACTATAACTTGTTTTGGGGATAGTTAAAAATAAATCCAATGATAAATGTGACCGAAAAAATTGAATAACAATATTTGTATTCTTTGCTTTAATTATAAATCGTATCGAATGCATTCAATCGGGTAGGTGCATTTTAAGTTGGTTCTTTTACAGCCTGATCACGTAAATTACTCATAGATCATGCATAAATAATTGTGTAGATAAATGTTTTTGTATTGTATAACACAATTATACATTTGTATCACGTTTGAATGTATACCGACTACTTACCTACATAAATAAAAGTATAAATTCGTATGGTGATTATGTAACTCGCGACCGGTTTGCGACAGGCGTAAATTAAGCAATCAGTGCTGACAAACGTCAATATTGACCAATTTTGACGTTGTAGCTGGTATCAAACAAATACAAAATTGACGTTTGACAGCACTGATTGCTTAATTTACGCCTGTCGCAAACCGGTCGCGAGTTACATAATCACCCGGCCGGTAGCAAAACCATCGTTTCTTCCTGTCTTGCTTTTTAATTCCTTTCTATTATTGGCTCAACCACAAACTAAATAAGTCACCTAATCCGCACACAACGAGATTCGATAAAGTATAGTTATTCCATTAAATTATTTCATTTTTGGTAGTCGACTGACGGTCAAGTAGTTTTTGTTCTAATGCTGTATCGATACTATTTTATTTTGACAATCGATTTTGTTTATGATAAAGTTGTAAACTTTTTTTTTTCCTCGACATTTTGTACACATTACATTTTGTCCTATTAGCCCACTGCTGGACATAGGCCTCCCTCAATGAGCGCCATAGCGCCCTGTCTTGACGCATCCAGCATCTACCTCCAGTATTTCGCAGGTCGTCATACCACCTGGTCGGTTGGTGTCCTACACTACGTTTACCGAGTCGTGGTCTCCACTCAAGAACACGTTTTCCCCAGCAACCGTAGGTTCTTCGCGAGATATGGTCGGCCCACTGCCACTTCAGCTTGCTAATCCTCAGAGCTATGTTAGTACGATAACTTTGGTTCTCTGTCTGAGAAAAACTCCGAGCATAGTCTTTCCATATCTCGCTGAGCGATTTGAACTGGTAGACCAGCCCTATCGTGAGTGCGAAAGTTCTATCAGCATATTACAAAATCTACAAGTCTTTTTACATTAGTCGTAGGTATTTTGTTACATTGTTTGTTTGCTATAAACATTGTTCATTTTAATTTTACCTCTACATTATTATAAACCATCATGGTCTAGGATTTCCTAGAGTATCTCTAGGATTTCCTAGAGTATCTCTAGGAAATCCTAGACCCTGATGGTTTGGATGGATATGTGAGTAAAAGTAAAACATTTTTCATATAATGCTTTATGCTTTAAATTTAATTTGGTTTTATTTTGGTACAACGGATACAGAACAATAATAGTATAAAGGTACATACAATAAATGCGATATGAACGAACATATTAATAAGTTTACAACTGGGGTACTTTGGGCAGGTTAAATGTAACAGTCTTGTTCTCCACATATTGCTGGATTCCATCCTCTCCACTGTAAAAGAAGAAATATAAATTGTTTTAGTAATATAATCAGTGAGGTTATCATCAAAGTTCTACGAAACTTACCAATACGACTCAATATACTTTTAGGTAATTATTATGCGTCTGGTCTTGTCTACAAAAACTTACGAATTTATCCTCAAACCTGGTGTTACAAACTACAAGGTAGTTATATCATCATCAATATCTTCATCATATCAGCCCATACATTGCCACTGCTTGACATAGATTTACCCAATACGGCGCAACAAAGAGTGGCCCTGAGTCACCTCCACCCATCGAATCCCAACGACCGCTGAGATATCGTCGGTCTACCCAGGATGGTCTCCCGACACTTCGTATAATCGCAGTCGCCAATCGGGAACCTTTACTTCCCAGCGCTTATAAGTTCTGCTAGCTTATGACCTGCCCCTACCACTTATCAAATACATATTTATACTATTATTATAAATTCGAAAATAACCTTTCTGTCTGTTAGGTACGCCTTAACGGCTAAACGGGTCTTAAAGACAATTGGCATTTTGGAGATGTATATCTCGGAGATGGACGGACATAGGCTACTTGAAAACTGCGTGCGGAGCCGAGGGCAACAGGTAGCATCTAATAAACGCCAATACTTACAGTTCACGGCCAAGGCCTGATTCCTTGAAACCTCCGAATGGTGTCTGAGCGGTGACGTGCTCGTATGTGTTCACCCTGAAAAATATGAATATCACATCAAAATGCTTTATTTCCTATTTTTTTAAAGAACTCTTGGACACGTCACTAATTTTAATTTGCATAATTAAAACTAGGAAATAAAGGGATCACTTAGATTTTTTGTTCGCTTCCATCTTTTGGATCTTTTGGTAAAGAAGCGAACAAGAAACCTTTATCTTGTTAGATTGTTCGTTTTTTAAATCGGATGATGCAAGTCTTTTTGATGTGCGCGTTGATTAACAGTGTTTGTCAGGACATCTTGTATGCGTGAAATGAACTTATTCTTCAATTTAAGAGGTTAACTCAACTGACGCACGAGCCCACAAAAGCTTATTACCATTGGCAAACAACAGGAGTGATAAAACGGCTGAAAAAATAACTAAAGCTAGAAACCTATCGGTCCTGGAATCCATGATTCATTGATGGACCAAGACTGCTGGTCCATCAATGTATTTTTGTACTTACCACACTGAGCCAGCGCGGATATGTCTGATGAAAGACATGGCAGTGGTGACGTCATTGGTGACGACTCCAGCCCCAAGACCGTAGTTAGTGTTGTTGGCACGGTCCAGCACCTCCTCGAATGTCTCGAATTTGAGGATGCTTTGAACTGGTCCGAAGATCTGAAAATAAAATTAGGAATATTGTAAAGAAAGCATTGTGTTAAATTTATATTGCTACATTTCTTACGTAAGGCAGTGATAGAGAGAATTTAAATAAATAATGCTGGACGATCCATGCAGCATCATTATTCCCATACACATTATAAACATGACTGAATTCAATTTCAAATCATTTATTGTAAGTTAGTTGATTGTTATAATAAATATAAATATTTGTCCCGCAGCGGTTAAATTAATTGAACCCCCATCTGCTGCGTCGCAGGCAAACTACATAAGTCATCAACGATACTCATTTTATTTTGAACCATCTAAAGATATCCGGCGATTTCAAAGACTTTTTGATAATGTCTTACCTCTTCCCTGCAGATTTTCATGTCCTCCTTAACATCAGCGAAGACGGTGGGTTGGACGAAGTACCCAACGTTGCCTTGGCGAGCGCCTCCGGCAACCACCTTCGCACCGTCAGATTTACCAGCGCTTATGTATCCAAGGACTTTGTCGAACATCTCTTTGTCGATCTATAAAAACAAGCATATATTTTTTTTGTAGAAATAAATAAAGGTTTAAACTACAGTTTTAACTACAAAGTGAATACCAAACAATCCGTTAAAATTACACCTAAGTAAACACATCAGTACTCATTAATGAAACTGTTTACTTTTAGCATAATTGTTTATCTGTCTAGTCAAGTGTTAAACGACCTGATTAATTTATGCGCTGCATATTTATCAAGGCGTGGTATATAGTCCCTTTTAGCGTATTGTCTCAAAATTAACGCTTAAATTATACAGAAAACAGGATGTTGTAGATTTTTTTAGTCTCTGAAGTACAAACTAACAGTAAACTTTGAATTTAACTAACCTGAGGTCCCTGCTCAACATCTGTGAAGGGGTTGCCGACGGATCTCTTCTGTGCGATCTCAGCTGCTTTAGCCACGAATTTGTCGTAGATTCCAGCCTGTACGTAGGTCCTTGTACCAGCAACACAGCATTGACCAGCGTTGGCAAACGCGGCGCGGTGGGCGATTAGAGCAGCCTTTTCGACTGGGGACAAAACACTCTTGTTAGTGTTCATGGATTTTTAATAACAACGACCTTTGATATGTCTAAGCAATGATCCCTTTGCAAAATCATCGAAAACAACAAATGTTAATATTTACACTAGAGTGATTGAGTTTATCAGTAATAAATGAAATTAGATTCAAATTGGCAACAACCCCTAGTTCACACATGCTCTGATAATATAATCTTCAGTTAATCCAATCCATTACGTTTATGTTTTGAAAATTAAATAAGTTTCTTTTTGGATACATAAATAAATAAAAGGTTAACATTGGGTTATCAGGACTCAGTTCAGTGAGCTGACCTTTGTTATCTGAGGACTACAAGAATGACAAGATAATGCCATATAAAACTTGCGAGAAATCTAATAAAATAAGGTGCCAACTATTCTAGAATTGTAATACTTACTATCAGCATCATTGAAGACAACCAGCGGGCTCTTGCCTCCCAACTCTAGGGTGACTCTCTTTAGATTCACAGCACTTGCAGCAGACATTATAAGGCGACCGACCTAAAGAACAAAATTATAAATTTTAAAAGGAGATAAGTTTTAGAAATTTAGATATAGTGGATCTTGAACTGTATTTTATTCACTTACCTCAGTGGATCCGGTGAAAGCAACCTTGTCGACATCGGGGTGGTGAGTGAGGGCCGCTCCAGCAGTCGGTCCGTAGCCAGGAACGACGTTGACAACGCCTGGTGGGAAGCCAGCTTCCTTGGTCAGGGCAGCCATGGCAAGGGCGGTTAGTGGAGTCTGCTCAGCAGGCTTTAGAACAACGGTGCAACCTAAAATTATAAATATATTGTAAAGAAACTCAAAAGTTGGTTAATTTTTTGTACATTTTACAAATATAGGCATATCATCCTATTCCATCATGTCATCTAATCATCATCTAATATACTTGTAATAAGTATTAATTAGAATGAGAGTATGTATAAATAAAAAATTGTATTATAGGGTTTCCCCTTCTATATATTTTTTTTATTTATTGTGATGAAATTCCTTATCTAACCCGATTGGATTTTGCCAATATATGTCCTTGGCAAATTGTTGATTAAAATATGTCGCTTATTTTTACAATAAATGGACATTTTCCCACCTGCAGCCAAAGCGGGAGCCACCTTCCAGGTCCACATGGGGATAGGATAGTTCCATGGGGTAATAGCTCCGCACACACCAACGGGCTCCTTCAGGGTAAAAGTGAGGACTTCCCCATCTGAAAAAAATTATTGCATTCGAATTAAATTCAAGCATTTAATACAAAAATACATTAATTAAGATTCACTTTCTTCTTTCGCGCAAATGTCCTGATAGCCCGGACTCCCAACAAAAATTAGTAGGTACCTACTTGTAACTTTACCCACGGTATTTTTGAATGAGCTATCCAGTGGACATCCCACAACCATGATTGGTTAGACGCGAAAAATATAATAATCCTAACTTTAAAAAAAACAACCATAGGATAAGGTCCGGAAGATGATGATGAAGATGGTCACAAAACAATATTTTTAAGGATTTTATTATTTAACTTTGTCGGCGTAAGTATTCTTTTTGTATTCCCATACATAATTACAGCTAAAAGGAAGCTATTATATTATTATTTATTATTATTCTGAGAAGTGAGATAAAACTCGGACGAACAGACGAATTTGGCGTAACTATTAATAATAGTATAAAGGTATAGCTAGCCAATAATATTTTGCATAGTATTGCATTAGATAACTCACCAGCGGGAATAGTGCTTCCCAAGATCTTATCAGCCTTTCCAGCGTAGTATCTGAAGATGCCAGCAGCCCACTCGACTTCTCCCTGGGCCTGTTTGACTGGCTTGCCGCAGTCAAGAGTCTCAAGCTCAGCTAGAGACTTGGCATCTCGCAGCATGAGGTCAGCAAGTTTCAGTAGAAGAACACCCCTGGCTGAAGCATCCAGCTTGCGCCATTCAGAGTAACGGTGGAAGGCTTTTTTGGCAGCGGCGACGGCAAGGTCGATATCAGCCTAGATAATGATAAGCATATGATAATCATCTTAAAAGATGTTTTCAAATAGGTTACACTTAAACTTTGTTAATTTAGGTAATATTTTCCACGATGATGGTAATGTAGGTATTTTGGCCCGATAAAGTTTAGTAGGTATTTTAGAAGTTAGATTCAAAATCACTTGTTTCAATCCCTGTTGACACATTTCCCACCAGACCAGTTCGTTCGTTGTTTGTTTCCCAGTTTGTTTGTGTGTTGTGTTTAATAAATTATTTACTATCTTTCATTTTGACATCTGGGTGTCAATATTTGATAAGGCAAATTACAATTTATCACTGTGTTGTGTTCGTAGGAATAAAAATGCACTGGTGAATGTCTTTTCTTAAACCAGACACCTATAAGCAAGAACCTCAAAATAATAATTTGAAAGTAAAATTATTTTACCTTGTCACCTTCCGAAACTTGAGTGATGACCGACTCATCCTGGGGGTTGAGGGTCGGGAAGGTCTTCTTACTCACAGAGTCCACCCACTCATTGTTGATGAAGATCTGCGAATGTAAATCACACTTATTATTATAAATGCAAAACATCATCAAACATCCAAACAAACATCCACTGATACATCCATCCATCCAAATGACTGGATGGATGTATGGGTGGATGTTTGGTTACTTCTTCACGCCAAAATTACTGGATGGATCGGGGAAAAATTGTATTTTATGTTCCCAAGGAATAAAAGTCGTCCATAGAAACAACGCGTGCGAAGCCGCGCGGGGAATCTTGTTACAAATAAATTAAAAACAAGTTTATACAAAACTCGTAGATCTAAAAACGATTTAAATACAAATTGCCCACATTAAATGTTTCTCGTGGTACCTAGGTATATTGCATTTTTGGTTGTCATTCGATAACATTTGATTTGTTAAAAAACCTACAAGTAGGTACCTACATATGAAACTAGTTAATTACATTCATTTTATAATGCGAAAGTTTACATGGATGGATGTTTGTTTGTCACTTACTCACGCCAAAACTTATAAACGGATCGTCCTTAAATTCGCATACCTACAGGTTCTAGGTCTGGAATAAAACATTAGCTATTTTTTATCTTATTAATATGTTCCCCTTGAATACCAATAACTATAAACATTTTCCATAGAAACAACGCGCGCGAAACCGCAGGTAGAAACTAGTGATATACACTATAAACACTATTTAGTAAGAACCTGTTGTTGTATCCACCTAAAGTGTTTTCATTGTGTTATGTGGCAAAAGTGATACAATTGTCAACACAATCGAATTTGCTATGTCTATATATCATTCTCGACAAATCAAGGACGGAAGTCTGAAATTACAGATGTTACGATGCGGTACACCTACTTGGTGGATTGAATTGCCTGAAAGAGAGAACACAGTAGGTACCTACCTACCTATTGTTTGGTATAAAAGATATCTCTTTGCCATTTAGCTGTTTGTATTCATGGGTGGTAGGTAGGTAGGTACCTATTGTGTTTTGCTATACATACATTATTAAGGATGACATGGTGTTTAGCATTATTATCGAGTCGAGGAAATCCCTCAACTTTGGAGAGGGAATTTAAGTGGATCTTTGTATTTAAAGCTCTCAAAATGTTTACCTATAGGTATCTATAGCCTAGCCAAACTCGATGCAGAATGTTTTCAAAGAAACCACTCACTCCATTGGCGCGTCTTTTTATAGTAAGTACCTACGCAATTTTTTTAACTTGTCGATGATATCCTTCCTTTGTAAATAATCTAAGTGCTATGCATACAATACAATATTTTGAAACGATTTAACTGAACATTTTTTTTGTAGTAGGTAGTTAAATATTTTTATTTTTCAACGTTGGTACACCTACCTAGATAGGTACCTATATGTATGTTGCCAAGGTATCTACTGGCTAGGTTCTATCCTATCATTAATAATAATGTCTAGACATTTGTACTGAATACCTATAGAAGTAAGTAAAAGTAAAGTAAGGTTAAGTAGGTTAGGTACCTAGCTATCTACATTACCAGTTGAATGTGCACAATCTCCAGTTAAATTGTTTAATGCAATCAAATGTATTGATTGTAGTTGTACTTTATGTATATAATTTATCTTATCCATAAGTACCTACCTACCTAGTACCTACTAGGTAGGTAGGTACTTATAGATAAAATAAATAGGTACCTGCATAAAGCAACTACACCAACCAAAAAGGTAAACATCCCGTTATAAATGACTTGTGTTAATAACAATGATAGGTAGGTAAAAAGTAGTTTAAAAAGAATTATAATTTTAAAGCTGGATGATCAATTAAAAACACTTTAAAAATATACACTTACACAGAAGGATAAAGTACCTATATTATCCTTGAAAATAGAAAAAGATAGAGAATCATTTAGACAAACATTACTTTGCACATTGCTCTGCACATTGTGTATTGGACTTTAGACTTTAAACTGTATAAACGGCCATGATCATGAACTAAAGTGGGTGCCGCCGTCTCGTCGTGACGGTCTATATTTAGAAATAGAGACATCTCCCGCACATCAACATTGATCAAAACAAACTAGCTGTAGGAACACAAGTTGTGCCGACATTATGTATTGCACGTAGACTGTACTGTATGGCCATGATCATGAACTATAGTGGGTGCCGCCACGCCGCGCCGAACCGCCGCCGCCGCGCCGTCATCTCGTCATGGTCTATATTTAGAGGCCTCGCTAGCATATAAACATTGATCAGAACAAAATACACAAACGCCAACGGATAGCTCCTAGCGACACAAGTTGCGCGACTGCCGCATTCTTTAGTTACTTAGGCTCGTAGCACATCTCTGCCACGAAATGATAGCAGCGAATCCGCATAGCGAGTTTCGCAAATAATTACTAAATTTGTTACCGTTCGAGTCGCGGAATAGAAGTTGTAGACCAACTGAAGATACATGTGCGGTATTGCAGCAAAATGGTGGACCGAGCACGCAGAGTGGAGATGTCTAGTACGCTAATCTGCTTGCGTTCGAGCAGATTAGTGTAATCGCGCGGGAAAGAGATAGAATCATGTCAAATCTATGCGTTAGAACAAGCAGTTTTGCCTCTGTTGCGCTTGCCGTACTACGGAAATGTCAATGCGAAACTAATGTGGTTCCGCTGCAATGATTTCGCGGCAAAGATGTGCTACGGGCCTTATGTCCGCTATGTCGAGCTCCTATTAATTTTAATGTATTTTATAAAGTGAGCCATATTATGAAATATGCCAGTTTATTAGGTGTAATATTGTAAATTGAAGTCGCCGAGACCTACCTACCCTAAATTTTTTGTAAACTTATTGAATACGAGAAAAAGCAGTGTATTTATTTTATAATACTGCAAAAAACTTTTTTAAACAATGATTAAGTAGATAATTCCAGATTAGGACACAAGAACTCGCTCAATCATATACCTATATTAGAAAAAAGATGATAGTGAGTACAATGCATGTTTTTATTTTGGATATTCACAAAAATCTAAACTAAAGTTACAATTCGTAACATTTAGAATATTGTAGTGATTATTTTTTGTGGAAATAATATTGAAGGTAAACAAATAGAGTGAACTGATCGAAAATAATTAAAAGTTTAATTCAATACTAGCATGCCACTAATGTTAACGTCCTTCTAACGTCTTAACAACGAACTTTATTGGTATTTTAATAATAAAATTCGATAAAAAAACAAAAAAATTGCCTACCTTAGTGTATTTGATATCAACTTTGGCCATGTTGGAGTTCACGTGTGCTGCCGTCGACCGCTTGACGTAAAGTGCCGTACCGGCCGGCGAGGCCCACTATTACGTATACAGCTTATCAATATAAAGCCGCTGTCCCACCGCAACGAACAGAAAAGCTACGGACGCGTGTCTAGATTTATTTATTTACAAAAACACGCAAGAAAAACAATTAGATAAACAAATTAAACTAAGTAGGTATGTACAAAAGGGATACATGCAACATCTCAAAGATAGAGAGAGATATCAAAGACGTTTACCGTATCAAGTCGAAGGATCCTAACAACAAAACAATTATTGTTGATCTATCAAGTGTCCTCCTCAAGGAAACTATCTTAAATAAATATAGAAGGAAGAATAGGGAACACAGCCGGCTCTCTTCTGAGAAGCTGAAGATCCCAGGACCTTCAAAGCCAATTTTTATATCCGAAAACTTGTCGGCTAGATCCAAAAAACTCTTCTACCTGGCGCGAGAGTTTGCCAAGGCACATAGCTACAAGTTCTGTTGGACCACCAATGGAAAGATTTTCCTTCGAGAGAGAGAGAATGGACCTCTGATTCGGATCGAAAAAGAATCTGACCTGACTCAACTGTCTCCTGACAAGTGACTAGCTATTAACATGAAAATATCACTCAAAATTAGTTTAGGTATATCTTATGGTCTTGTCTTTTCAAATTGTATTATTAATCTTGTTCATTTAGCTTTAAAATGCACACTACACAAACTCACACTCATACAAAACTCACTCTCATACTCAACACACCACAATATAACTCAATTTAATAATGTGGCCACCCTATCTTTCCTTTATTATTTCTTTCTTCTGTGCCAACAACTCAAAGTTTCTATATCAGTTATCGTCCCCGATCCCCAATTTTTTGAACCAATGTTTGTCTTTACGTCCCAATATGGATGAAGTCATAAATATTGCCGATGACATCGAAGAAATTTCTCTCTGTGACTCTTACATCTGTTCACCTGAAAACTGCTACCATTATATAAAATCCGAGAGTTCATTCAAAATATTACACGTAAACATAAGAAGCATAAATTGCAATTTTGACTCCCTGTTGGTTTTGATGCACAGAGTTAACCTCCAGCTTGATGTTATCGTCCTTTCTGAGTGCTGGCTCAGTAAGTGCTCTAACTTACCTTCGATTCCTGGCTTCAACGCCTCTGCGTCTAACCATACATCTCAGAATGATGGTGTGGTGACTTTCGTACGTAATTCACTTTCTTGCCATGTTCGGTACCCAAAAATATTAGATTGTACCTCTATTCTATTAGAATTTGACAAAATTAGTACAGCAGTCCTGGCCGTCTATCGCTCTCCATCTTTTAAAAACATCGATCTCTTCCTTAATAGTACTGACGCTACTCTGTCGCAACTTAATAAATTTTCATCTGTTGTCTTCACTGGTGACATCAATGTTAACATCATCCCTAACTCTTCAGACTCCAATAGTGATGATTACCTCAATCTTATTTCTTCTCATGGAATGCTTCCTGCTTATGTATTACCAACGCGTGGTCCAAATTGCCTCGACCATGTCATGATTAGGTCTTCTCACACAGCTGTAGCATTGGTACTTGACTCATATCTTACGGATCACGCTCCTATAGTATTTTGTTTGCACATGAGAACTCAACGTAAGTCAATGGAGAACTTAATCAATAAACCAGATTTTACAGCTATAGTCAAAGCAATTGAGAAAACTGACTTTAGCAAAATAATGGCTACTGATGATCCTGATGCAGCTGCACGGGACTTTGTTGATTTGATCTCAACAGCAGTGCGGCAACATTCTAAAATCATAAAAGTCCCAAGCAAAAATCGCATCCTAAAGCCGTGGATTACACCTGGCCTCCTCAAGTGCATTCGTCACCGAGATCGTCTCTACAAAAAATTACAAAAAAGCCCCGACAACCTATCTCTTAAACTTATATTCACACCGCGTTACACGCGCAACACATATGTTACCGCAACTTCTGCAACTGTATTCTTAAAAAAGTTAAGAGAGACTACGAGCGTCTTGAGCTTGAGAAGGCCAGGAATGATCCTAAGGCCACATGGAAAGCTGTCAAGAATATTGCGAATCTTAAACGCAAAACATCATCAGCGGAAGAGCTGCTTGCTGTATCTTCTAGCCCTGTAGATTCAGTTAACCTAGTTAATAGCTTCTTTGCTGGCATTGGACAGGATCTTGCGTCAAAAATTAAACCCCTTCCTGACCCCTCTCCTGTTATTCTTAATACCAACTCATCAGTTTCAATGGCCCTTTTCCCGACTGATAACGTTGAGCTTGCTAACATCATCGGCAACCTCAAAGATAAGTGTGCTATTGGCTGGGATGGCATACCCACCTCAGTTATTAAAAACTCTAGGGATATTCTAATTCGTCCACTTGCTTATATTATCAACCTATCCATGTCATCTGGCATTTTCCCTGAGGTATTCAAAAAAGCTCTTGTTCACCCTATTTTTAAAGCAGGTGACAAGAAGACTGTTAACAATTATCGCCCTATCTCGGTCTTAACAGTATTATCAAAAGTATTTGAGAAAGTTGTTAATAGACGAATTGTACACTTTTTGAACAGAAATAACATTCTAGCTAAGCAACAATATGGATTCAGGCGAGGTAGATCGACAGAGGATGCAGTTATTGATCTCACAACTAAAATTGCTCAAAACTTTGATAATAACCTGAAAACCGTGGGAATTTTTCTTGACATGTCAAAGGCCTTCGACACCGTTTCAATCCCGTTACTACTAGAAAAACTCTCTGCTATTGGGGTCAGGGGCAGTGTAAATGACCTCTTCAGAAGTTATCTCACCAATCGTCGACAAACAGTAACCATAAACAATGTAATCAGCGAGGAAAAGGCGATAAACTTTGGCGTACCTCAGGGAAGTGTGCTCGGTCCTACACTATTCCTCGTCTATATAAATGATTTAGTTAATTTACCTATACCTTCTTGCAATATCTTCACATATGCTGATGATACAGCCCTTCTTGTTAGTGGACGAGACTGGTCAGAAGTCCAGTCTGCAGCTGAAACTGCTCTAAGACTGGCTCTTACCTGGCTCTCCAAAAATCTTTTAACCCTAAACCTCTCAAAAACTAAATATATCTCCTTTTCTCCATCTTCTAGATCCCAACCCTCCCCGTCGTTTGTCCTAAGTGCCCATATTTGTGATTCCCCTGATTCCTGCCAATGTCTTAAGCTGGAGCGAGCTCCCTGCGTGAAATATCTCGGGGTCTGGTTGGACAACACCATGTCTTGGAAACCTCATGTTGAAAGCACTGTCTCAAGAGTGAGAAAATTAATTTACATCTTTAAAAACTTAAGAGGGAGTGCTGACTTTCCATGCATGAAAATGGTGAAAATGGTCTACTTTGCCCTGGCTCAATCGGTTCTCTCATATTGCATTTCTGCATGGGGCGGTTCCACCAAGACCCTCATGCTCAGAGTTGAGAGAGCACAAAGAGCGGTTCTCAAAGTCATGACCTCCAAACCAAGAGATTTCTGCACCTCAAGTCTTTACCTAATCTGCAAAGTGCTCACCGTTCGGAAACTTTTTATACTTTCAACTATCTTGCGCAAGCACTCGCAAACCGTTTTCGACCCCAACTTGGCAACAGTCAAACGACGGTCTGATATTGTCTGCAGAAGTATATCACATAAAACTACAGTGGCAGGTCGTCATTATCACTACATGAGCAGTCGTTTATATAATAAAATTAACAAAATAATAAACATCTACCCACTCACAATTTTTAAATGTAAGTGTATATGCACTGATTGGCTTTTATCAATCTCCTACGAGGATACTGAAGAAATTTTAAAATATCAAAAATGACTGAGTGAAATCCTACATATACCCCTTCTCTTTCACACTCATACACCCACACTCACAGCGGTAACTCCTGTTGCCCGGACTCTCATGAGACCGGTGTCCTCAGGAGCGCCACACTCTCCTAATCACACCACACACACACACCCTACCACACCACACACACACACAACACACCCTAACACACCACACACCCTCACATACCACACATACACACTACACACATATTTCTCTTTTTTTTATTTCTTTAAAGAAACATACCTATTTATTTTGTTTGCGGAGGAAGGCGCTGACTCCGCTACACAGTTTCTTAACTTTTGCGGTAGTCAGCCCACAACTGTACCCTATACTATAAGTCTCTTGTTTCTAATAAAGATTTTTGTATTTGTATTTTGTATCTTCGACTGCCTGTTGATACAGCTTAGACAGTATGCTGTTACCTCCTCATATCTTCCAAAAACAATGGTATTTTCAAATACATTCTATTAGAATATGATAAACATCCTCATCTTGATTAGGGCCAACATTAGGTGAAGAAGATTTTTTCATGATATACCTACAAAAAGTTACATTTAAGTGACCAGAACGAAGCTTTGGCATATCTTTTACACTTTTTTGTAAGAAAATATATTATTATGTGTTAACTTCCACTGTAATCCACAAACACTCTGTATACGAATACGGCTGTCAAACAAACGAACCCACATAGGTACTAAAATGCGACACGTGGCCGTGCACAGCGTGCGCAGTAGGCCAGCGGCTTTATAATATACGAGTAGGTACTTTACACAAGATTGATAACAAAACGTTGATTCAAAGCAGAATGACTTGAAATTTTTATTCCCACTTATGATTTCAAGACATTTAGGACTTACTTGTTCGTTTTATAATTTGTGGATAAATGCTGTTAACGTTATTCAATGTCATTCAATAGCTTACATGATTATAGGAGGCTCAATCGTTTATCGATTATAGCGAATTGAATTTTCTGGTTTAAATATTTCCCTGTGTTTACTGACTATGAAACAGCATACATTTGACTTGTCTAAGTGTATTTTGAAAGCATAAAGAAATAAACATTTTGAATTTGAATAGGCATTAATGTTTATTGAACATTTGCATAAAATAATTCAACCACTATAAGAACACGTAACATTAGCTATTCTGTGGCATGATTTTAATATCTTGTAAGTTTTAAAAATTTATTTAAATGCGCACTCTATTCTAAATATTATTCTAAATGTACACTAAAATAAAAAAGGTATACTTAACGCTAAAGGTCAAAAATCCATCACTGGCTAAAATAAATGGCACAACGTTAAAATATATTTTCCTCGCTTCAGGTCTCGACCCAGCCCGACCGCTGGTCTCCCAGTACGGCTCGAAGCAATTCCGACTGGGGAGAGATGATGCTCACGTGGTCCAGGTCATCCACACCAATGCAGGGTTTCTCGGAGAGAGCGGGCTAGTGGGCCATGCAGACTTCTGCGTCAACGGGGGTAGGACGCAGCCGGGGTGCCATGGCCATTTCATGAGTAAGTTGGGATGATGATGCTAACATTTTACTGCTGGAAGCCAAGTAAGGCCCCAAACAATTTAGACAGGGGCGAGGCGAAACTCTGGTGGTCTAGGTCAGCCTCACCAATGCAGGGTTCCTCGGAGAGAGCGGGCTTGTCGGCCATGCAGACTTCTGCGTGAACGGGGGCAGGACGCAGCCGGGGTGTCATGGCCATTTCATGAGTAAGTTGGGATGATAATGCTCATATTTTACTGCTGGAATCCAAGTAAGGCGAGGCGATATTCTTGTGTCTGTGGTCATCCACAATTCAGGAGGTCTACATTGAAAAAACGAACGAAGTTGATATATTATGACGTCGATCGCACTGATGGCACTGGCACGCAAACAACCTTACCACAATTGGCTTCAGGCGCGTCACTTTTCACGAACCTTTCATTTCGGATGTCTAAGAAAATACAATATGTCCATTTTCAAAGTAAGGGGAAAGAACAGATCGGCCGTCCGTTTTGTGTAATCCGATGTCATCCGTCAACTTCGTACTTATTTCAAAGTAGACCGGCAGGGTTCCTTGGGAAGAGCGAGTTTGTGGTCAGGCCGACTTCAGCGTCAATGGGGTTAGACGTAGCCGGGATACCATGGACTGATTGGACATTTGATGAGTGGGTAAGTTCGAAAAGCTAGTCTGGGTTCGCAGATTTCTGAATTCTATTTCCCTTTTGTATACACCCTGTGGTCGAGTAGCATACGTGACCACAAAGGATGCCCAGTTCAAGAGAGTGGTGTGGCCGTTATTCATGATTGTATAACAACATACATTCATTCTAATAAAGTTATCTGTGATCGCCGATGATAAGCTATAACAGAATGAGATGACTGACTAAGCCTTTTTCAATCAACAGTAGGTAGTTGAGTAAAAACCCTCGTAGCTATCTTTGAGTGTTTTTATTTGGTAGTAGGTAAGTGTAATCCTGACATATTATGATTCTTAGACAAGAGTTAGGTATTATCTGAACTCGCTAGGTCAAAAGATAAGATAACAGTAACAATTTATTTTGTAATTGTATTGTTGATACATACTTTATGATTGTGTTCATGAAGTAATGTCAACCAAGTTTATATAAGCCTTGCACAGTCAATATTACTGCTGAAATCACACGGTATGTGTTTTCTACAAGTGACTAATATGCGTAAATCCACACTAGCGCAGCGGCTGAGAAAATACAGATCTGTGTGACTCAGCACAGCCGTAATATTTTTCGAACGAAACGCATATGCGGCGCAACACAACCGCTATGTAGAGCGGCAGCACGAATTTTTTAGGTTAAAAAAAGATCGCAGTCGTCGAAAAAAAATCGCAGTCAAAGTGTTAAAGTTGCAGACTATTTTTATTCTAACATTTTATGACGAAAAAATAACTTTACATTTTTTACTTCAACCGACACAGTTATTAAACTTCTGCAAATGACACGTTATTGATTATAGTTTTTTATTTAAAAAACCACTGCTGGTCTCAAGTTACGGGACAAAAAAGCAACCCCTCATTATAATCTTGGCTTGGCTAACTCCATAAAAATGTTTTGCTCCAGGAATCTCCCGATGCAGCCACTTCATGAGTGCATGCTACTTCGCGGCAAGCGTTCGGAAACGTATCAGCATGATTGGCATACCGTGTGATTCGACTTGCCCCAAGGAATCTGGTGGTCGGTGGGGTGTTCAGAGCACCGGCCGGAAACCTGAGAAGCTCGGCGATGATGTGCCGGACCAGTAAGTCGAAAAATAACTATGACTTTTGAACTATAAACGCGCGTGACTAGAACCGCACCACTTGTTAAGGGATGAAAGTTTCATCCCTGGTCCCTGGTGGATAAGTCTCAAGTAGGGACTTATTTGCCTTATCTTGGGAAGAAAACCAAAGTTTAACTGTGTTCTTCCACCACAAAAAAGGTTCGTAGTTAGCCCAATTTTATTAATATGTTTAAATATAATTTCAACGCCGTAAAGCGTAAAAAAAATGCGTCCAACTGTTGGCACATCATCACTGGCATTGGCACACAATGTGTATATATATATATCGCCTTTATATATCGTTATATTTTTTATATATCGGCTTCGGCCCCACGCAAGCCTTCCAAAGGACCGGGTCACTTTATGGCCCGTGATCATGGTAAATGTATAATAATACAATATTATTATTTATCACACACCCACATACATCTTCAGTTTCATTATTTCGAAAGCATCCAAAGTACACAGATTTAAATTAAACCGATGTGTTTTAAACCGACATTAAATGATCAATTCACATTGATGTCGGCAATTTTGTTCATCCATGTATGGTGCCCATTGTAATAAGAATAAGCATACTTCTATGGAATTAATAAATAACCTTTGTTTACAGCTCCCGAGGAATGTTCTGCGTTAGTCTGGATCACAACGAAAAGTGCCCATTTGATTAATTCGTACTAAGTAGATAGGTACCAAGTAGATTAACTATGGTCCGCCCACGATTTTATTATCTGTTTGGTTTCTGCACGATTGCGAAGTTCACTAAATGTTGACAGATTAATTAATGAATACTAAATGACAGAATTACTCGTAATTATTTCATAGACACAGTTACTTTTGACTGTAGATGACGAGAATCATGCTTACGCTTACCTAGCTTTTGACTGTAGATGACGAGAACCATGCTTACGCTTACCTAGCTTTTGACTGTAGATGACGAGAATCATGCTTAGGTACGCTTACCTAGCTTTTGACTGTAGATGACGAGAACCATGCTTACGCTTACCTAGCTTTTGACTGTAGATGACGAGAATCATGCTTAGGTACGCTTACCTAGCTTTTGACTGTAGATGACGAGAATCATGCTTAGGTACGCTTACCTAGCTTTTGACTGTAGATAACGAGAATCATGCTTACCCTTACTTAGCTTTTGACTGTAAATGACGAGAATCATGCTTAGGTACGCTTACCTAGCTTTTGACTGTAGATAACGAGAATCATGCTTACCCTTACCTAGCTTTTGACTGTAGATGACGAGAATCATGCTTACGCTTACCTAGCTTTTGACTTTATAATAGAGATGTAAATCTCGTCGACTCGATAATTATAAGTATTTACGAAAGTGTCGGTTTTTATGGAGCCGACATAGTATGTAATACTATGTCGGCTCCATAAAAACCGACACGTACGGAAGGTTAGACGATTAATCCAATAAATAAAAAATATTATACAAATATAGTTTACCACAGTAACTCATTAGTTATCCATCTGATAACTATCTTAATCTATTTTGCTTTTTATTATGGAAAAACGCGTGTAATGCGGCATTACACGCGTATTTCCGAGCAGAAGCAAATAGTAAATAAAACAACAAAAATAATATATTTAATTCTATTGAAAAGACGCCGGAGAATGTCTATAAACTATGAAAACATAAACAAAATATACATATTGTCATAAAAAATTGAATCGGTCAAGAATGAGTAGGACATGACTAAATAGAATATAACAGAAAAACATTTATTTGGACACAGGTACAAAATACAGGCATAGAATAAGAAACGGCAAATAAAGTAGTTTATTATGGGGGTAAGTGGGGGTTCGATTGTCGATTGAAACTCCAAACAGAAAATAAAAAAGTGGAATAACCATAGTAATATAAGTTCGTAGTCTACTTAACATTTTGACTGCTGAAATCACACGGTATGTGTTTTCTACAAATGACTAATATGCGTAAATCCACACTAGTGCAGCAGCTGAGAAAATACAGATCTGTGTGACTCAGCACAGCCGTAATATTTTTCGAACGAAACGCATGTGCGGCGCAACACAACCGCGGTGTAGAGCGGCAGCACGAATTTTTAGGTTAAAAAAAAGATCGCAGTCGTCGAAAAAAAACCGCAGTCAAAGTGTTAAGTGTAAAGGAAAATAAGATTATATTATTTGTCTCATTTTTAGATCCGCATTTATAATTTATTGTAGGTATTTATTGCTATCATGTCTGCTAGAAGCTAAAACGCATTCTTATTACATTTTGATTACAAATATATAGTATACCTTTTATTATACATTATTAATATAAGCCAACACGGACATAAAAACGTAAATTACGTATTTTGTAGTTCAGCAAGATATTATTGTCAATAGAATTAGGAATTATTTGATTTATATTAATAACTTACTTAATTACATAACATAACAACATAGCAACCAGCACTGTCAATTGTCTTATTTGCTCCTTGAGTGCGCACAGCACAGGATGGTCTTACAATCGGTGTACTGACAATAAATTACCTGATTCACAAACAAGAATAAAAAAAAAAAAATATAATGCATTTATTTTATTTATAATTTCTCATTGTAACCGAGTTTCAAAGGACCAATTATGCAGGCATTTGTTTATAGAGCTGCGTGCTCGTTTAATTCTTTAGTATGGAAACAGCGAGGTAGAGATAATAGGACCAGTAAAAATAAAGAATAATACCATATGTATAAGTACCTACAGGCTTAAACGCTTACTATATAATGAACTTTTCAAGTACCTTAGTATAAGTTTGCTATGTAACTGATTTTATGCTTTTCTTATGTGTGTATTATAATTTCTATTAAAACATATTTTGGTTTATTCGTCGTCCAACTAACTTTGTATCATGCTAGTTTTAAGTTTAACAAACACTTTCATTGTTATTTAATTAAAAAGTGCTCTGTAAATTAACAATTTTATTTATTATTAAATATAAATGTTTTTATTCATTTATTAAGGCGAATGTGATAAGGTTTTATTTTTGGATTTTTTAGGTACAATTTCCACAACAATGTTAGAACACGAAAAGTTGCAGTAGTCATTATAAAACAGAGACATAAATTTCCACTGTCCATAAATGAAACCTCCGCTGTAGTACTTATCAGCTACTTCCAGAATGTCTATATGGAAGTGGTAGTATCCCTGAAAACACAAAAGACATAAGTCAATAGTTTTTTTGACATCTGACAAAGATTTGAACATTAAATTTAAGTTTGCAGGGAAACAGTGGGGTTTCCATGCCATTTAACGCGATTAACACTTGTTAAGGCGCAATTTAACGTGAATAACGCCTTTTCACGAGTTATTCGCGCTAAAATTACCGTAATAACGCTGTTAACGCGCTTTACGTTACATGTAAAATAGCATGGTAGCCCTACAGTTACCTTTAATGTCTCAAATATATATGCGGGTTACAGAGCTGAAGCTAAGCTAGTTACTTAGTTTAGCTTTGATAGATTTTTAGATTTTACATAAAGCTCACGCAGTTGTTCACACTACATAGCTTTGCTTTACAAGAAAAGACAAACTGCGTCTGCTTTGCAAGCTTCCCATCCAACTTATTGAAGTTTAGGCCTTTATTAGGTTAGCTAGGGGCGTTTTCGGCTGGTATTAATATTAATATAATCCAAATGGATGATATCGTTTTAAATATGTTTGGCATTTAAAGGTTAGAGTTAGCTTTTTCGACTTCTTTCCAAACTTTTTAAGGCGTTGCTTACCAACTAAAAAGGTTTGTTTACCTTCATAATAACACAGTCTTTTGTCACATTCAGAATAGATTGAAACAGCGGTCTCATGAACAGGTGTTCACAGGGATTCTTCAGCTGCAGCCGCAGGCTATCCTTGCCTTGGGATGTTGCAACTAGTTTCCCCTAAACATAAAACAGAGTTATCCTCACAATGTCAAGCAATTGTTCAAGTTCTCAAAGAATTATAATATTTCCTACACAATGCCCACACCGAAACGAGCAACGAAAGTTTTCCTATAAATAATAAAACCGGCCATGTGCGAGTCAGACTCAAACACGAAAGGTTCCGTACCATTATTTATAAAAACGGCAAAAAAATGTATGTTGTATGGGAACCCCCTTAATATATTCTCTTTTTTCGTATTTGTTGCAACAGAAATACATCATCTGTGAAAATTTCAATTGTCGAACTATCACGGGTTATGAGATACAGCCTGGTGCCCGACGGACAGACAGACAGACAGACGGACGGACGGACAACGGACTCTTAGTTATAGGATCCCGTTTTACTCTTTGGGTACGTAACCCTAAAAACTATCCAACTTTGACGAAAGGTTACTAAAATCAAATTTTTCTTTGACTTTTTCTACGTTTGTGATAGAAGCCAAACTAAGTTCATGGTTAATCTGCCTACTATTACACAAGCGATATAAATTAATATTAATATATATAATTTTGGACAATCCAGGACTAATAAGAAAAATCATATTCACATATTTTTCCAAGTACGTGCCTATATTCTTCAAGTCCATTTACACTTTGATTGCTGAAATCACACGGTATGTGTTTTCTACAAGTGACTAATATGCGTAAATCCATACTAGCGCAGCGGCTGAGAAAATACAGACCTGTGTGACTCAGCAAAGCCGTAATATTTTTCGAACGAAACGCGGCGCAACACAACCGCGCTGTGTAGAGCGGCAGCACGAATTTTTTAGGTTAAAAAAAGATCGCAGTCGTCGAAAAAAAAAGTGTTCATGACAAAATAACTAAAAAGTAAAATAGTACTTACTTTAGTAGTCTTCATATTCTCTTTTACGGTAATATGGTAGTCCAGTTTGTGCAATTCAATGATAGTAGAGTTGATGTCACAGCAGTCTCGTCTTTTAGGGCCCTTGCATAGCTGGAAATCTGTTATCAGGAGGTCGAAGGAACCCTAAAAATTTAGTAGACTCAATCACCAACCATGTGCAGTGGCGTTCATTGTTAGCAGACCCCTGTTAAGGTCATACGGGTTTAAAGTCAATTTCATCGAATACAGAACTATTTCGAAACTAGAATCTTTCGGTAAATTGAAGATAGGAAGCCGTTTTAAATGAAAACAACGAATATAGTATTTAAAATCCAAAACGAATGTAATTATGAGACTTGGAACCTGCCAGGAAGGTCAAACGATGAACGCCACTGTACAAGAAAGTGGCTATGGCGAAAAAAGAGTAACAACAGGATAGGTATTATTTAAAGATGTATGGTAAACTATGAGCTGTTCAAGAGTAATTGTTTTTAATTTATTATATATATGTTTAAAGAAAAATAAATAATTAAATAATGCTGGACAATTCACACAACATCATCTAGCCCCAAGCTAAGCAGAGCTTGTGTTATGGGTACTAGATAATACATAATACAATAACATTACATAGAAAGATATTTTTATTATACATAGATAACGACCAGAACACCCGGAACAAATATCTGCAGATCGTACACACAATTGTTCCGAGGCGGGAATCGAACCCGCAACCTCCTGCGTCGCAGGCGAACCTTCACCCACCGCGCCACATCGGTCGTCAATTATAGCAATGTAACTTACAAACTCAAGACCTGCGTTCGTAAATGTGTAAACACAGAAACCAGTTATAGCTAAAATTATATATTTTACTTGCATGGTTCTAAATTACAGATCAGTAGAAGCCAAACTGAATTCAGTAAGTGAATGTAATAAAGTGCGTTTTAAGTGATTATTAAACTCAAATCGACTGCGATTTGAAAAAAAATCAGATATGTATTTAATCAGATAGTGTAACAGACCATGACTAAATACTGATTTAGTACTACTAAATCAGTATTTAGTCATGGTCTGTTACACTATCTGATTAAATACATATCTGATTTTAAAAATGGGGGTAAATTCTATGTTTTTTCCAAAAGTGATTGTTATTTTTTTACCGGCAGTGATAGGATCTAGCTCATGCGTTATTTGATGTCAACTGGTACCTACAACTTACAACAGGAAGTCTTTAAAGCCGCTCCAAACTCACGCGTGTAGCCGCGAACCTTGAGTGCGAATCCGCTTCGTATATTCTTTGGGACTTCGCGTCGTGTTTGCGCCTCGTTCCCGTCTTCTTTCGGTTTTTGTCCTGCGACGAAGGGTTTACAAGACTCGTTTGAATTGCGCGTAGGGCCTTGACTTGGCAGTAAACCGTGATTTGCACCGCAATCCACGTCGCATGATAGTATGGAGAGGCCTTTAGAGCTGTCAGCTCAGTGCTTAGAGGAGTAAAAGCCTGTTTAGTTATACCGCTTACGTGGTATTTGCTACCCAGAACGGTAGGTAGCGAGAACTGATTGGGTATGCGTTACATACAAAATGCCCAGCCCAGCGTGATGGATGACAAAAGAAACTAAGCGAATGTTTTACAGCCGCACCGGGTAGCAAATACCGCATAGGCCGTAAGGCAATTTTTATTTAATCATCATCATTATCAGCCTATAGTAGTCCACTGCTGGACATAGGTCTCCCCTAATGAGCGCCCTGTCTTCAGCTTGCCGCATCCAGCATCTGCCTGCAGTCCTTCGCAGTTTTTATTACAAACTACTTTTTCATGACGTTGATAGGTTTTGGCTTTGGTTTTGACAGCTTTATAAGGTTGATTCTGACAAGGTTGCTAGACGGCAACTCTACATTTGTTTACAAAACACAAGATATTACAAAACATAATATATTATTTCTACGATAAACTAAAAAGCATTATTAAGTGCTTTTATACCTATTGTTTCTACAGCTGCGATAATACTACGATAATAATTACAGAGTTTGTATACATGAAATATATCATTCTTATTCTGCTGCAGCTAGGCAGCTTTGCTATGATCATCATGGCAGCGGGCTATTGGGCAGGCGCCGGAGTTGATACACGCCCTAAGTACAGAGATGAACAGGTGATTATTGTTAACATATACCTAATCCTATAGGCCGACAAATTTCCGTCTTAACCGTTACAGGGTGACCATAGTCGTGCATCTGAAAACGCGCATGTACCTACCTCTTAAGCGTCTATACTCTCACTGCTGAATGTGCTTACCCAAAACAACAAAGATTTGGCCATTTTGCTATTCACCAGTCAGGTGGATTGATTTATCGCAGTAGAGGTGATGAAAGCACCTAGAAATAAGCTGCTGCTCTCTCTCTCTCTCTCGTAAGACCCACACCAGAGTCACCTTTTTCGACATTCACGGGCTGGCTTGGGGGGTCAAATCTTACGCCGCGCCTGCCTCTACCATCTGCACAGTAATAGCGCTGGACAACTAATGCCATTATTGTATTATAGAAATCTGATTTTATCTCTAATACTATACAAACACCGCCGGTATCGCCGGATCACGCCAAAAGTTCGTCAATCCGGTTTATCAACATGCTCTAGTAGCTAGTCCATTTGTAGGCAAAGTACACGTTGGTATCATGCTCAGCGTTTACCCCAAGGCATAAAAAGGTCCATGAATTATGAGGAATGAAAGCTATAATCGCTTTTGTGTGGCCTTTGACTATATCAGGTGAATCCTGTAATGCATCTCACTTAATGTTGTAGACCCTAGTCGGAGGAACCATCTGGAGCCAGATCATCATCCCAATAGGACTTTTTTTATTGACGGTGGTTGACGAGCCGATGAACCAGCTCGTTTATGGTTATTTTCAACTAACAGGAGTCTTTATATGCTTCATAACGGCTTTTGTACTGGTAAGTTAAAGTACCTTTAGCTAATTTCTCTTGAAAAGGCCTATGTTTTATTATTATCTCTTTGTTCTCTATAAGTGCATTGTTTGCTAAGAACGATGTCTTCTATTTTACAAAGTGCTGTTTCCTATTCATCAGATATACGGAGAGTACAAAGTGTTAAAGCGGTATAAACGTAATAGACTCCAAGTTAACGCTGCTGAAGATAAAGTGAAGAGGAAAAAACAACGAACCCGGCGTATCGATGTATTCTACGTTTATATCGGGGTACTCACTCTGATTGCAGGAGTTCTCAATCTTACGCAGTACCTGATCTTCATTTATTACTAAGTATGTAAGTATATTTTGCATATATGTATAACACCGGCTTCCCACGGTGCGTGATATTGCGGACGCACGCGCACCAGCCCGCACCACGCACCGTGGGACGGGTCTCGTCCGTGGTCGCAGAGGACGTCTGTGGCGGTGCGCCGGTATCCGTCGCGAGGCGGTAACTTCAAAGGTGCGACGCGGCGCGTGTCATTTGTTAATTTTATTTATTTATTTATTTATAGTTTATTGCACACAAGAAACATAATTATAACATTTTACAAAGTGAAGAGACACAACAGGCACAACAGACACAATTTTCTACCGCGATCCCACTGCTATTGGTGACAAAACAGAAAATAAATAAAATTAGATATATGTCTATGTACACTTACGTTAAACGACTTTTGTTGTATGCTGATATCCACCAGCGACGTGGTTTCTTTTTACTTTTACTACGTCGCATAATTTGGTAATTGTTAATTAATACCACAGCCGCGGCTGCAGCGACGACACGTTCTCTTTCACTTTGCATTTTGAAATGAAGTTATCAAAAGATCTACACAGACCGCACGCACCGTTGGAAGAGCCCTGTCTGCGTTCGTTGCCGTCCGTGATCGTCGGCTGTGCGTGATGGTCCGCAAAATCGCGGACCGTAGGAAGCCAGCTTAAGCCTCCTTATCGATTTCGATGACGGCTACCCTTGATATTACGGATTCTTGAGCCCTAATATGGTTCTCTAGACATAACTTGCGATACGACATAGTTGGACTTACTTTAAGACCAATTATGTAAGTAAGTAGTACTTAGAGGGCCGTCAAAAACAGGCCGTCATTTTGGTGATCTAGTTTCATTGTCTTCAACTTATGTATAACAAATCGTATTTGAATAATAGTTTTATTACTCATGTACGCTTTTCAAAACATGCTAAGGCTGGTCACCTACAAGCGAAGGGCTAGAAACAGACATAGGCTAGCTCCTTGATACTATATTTTGCTCATGCCCAAAAATTTTCGATTTCGGCGGGTCAAAAGAACTAAATGTAACTTTAGTCTTTAAGCAGGACTGGATAAACTTCAGCTGCCAGGTCCCCTGTAGGTAGGTGGACCTAACGGCGCTTGAGTCCGTAGGAAGTCCCAAAAATTTTCGACTGGGGTTCCGGTACTGGCGAAAAATTTAGTCCCGCAGAAATCATTTCTTTTTGGGATCATATTTAATTCTCGAGTGCGAGGGCTTACCCACTACAATATCATAAATTTTCGCTAATCATACTGTACATATATTAATAAATTAGTCAAACAACGCAGACCAATTTTGTAGTTAAAATAACTCATACTACGTTTCGTCTATTTTTTTGATATCAATAATACCTATCTAAGGTTCACATAGGCATAACATTATGACTGTATATGTTTTCTTTTTTTTGTTTTTTTTTTGACGACAAAATATACAAATCAAATGAAGCCAAAAAAAAAACATTGTGAAGCGGAAAAAAAAATATTCTTACAAAACCCAAGCACCGAGGGGTCGTCACCCCTCGAGTTGACGACGGGGTAATGAGACCAAGCCTCGAGGCACCTCTCTGTGCCCCCACCAGGGCCAGAAAGAAATTTATTGTTGTTATGACTGTAATGTCTTGAATTGTTGCGTTTTAACACTTTGACTGCGGTTTTTTTTCGACGACTGCGATCTTTTTTTTTACCTAAAAAATTCGTGCTGCCGCTCTACACAGCGGTTGTGTTGCGCCGCACATGCGTTTCGTTCGAAAAATATTACAGCTCTGCTGAGTCACAAAGATCTGTATTTTCTCAGCCGCTGCGCTAGTGTGGATTTACGCATATTAGTCACTTGTAGAAAACTCATACCGTGCGTTTTCAGCACTCAAAGTGTATTCGCGTCATCTTATACATATCGCTACACACTCGATCGTATTATCGCTAGCACTGGAGTAGCGGCATAGCTTTAGGGTCACTCATAAAAGGGAATCCTAGTGACTCTTGCCACAGTTCATGTGTTGATGTGATATGAGCAAGACATCTATTATATAACTATTAGGAGGTCACCATGCCTCTTGGATTGTAAGTGTTTTTATTTTGTTGCTTTCTTTTCTTATAATACCATGGTAAGTTTTTATAAGATAATTTCAAAGACGTGCTTTGTTCTTATTACAGTGGAATGAAAACAATAAAAATTATTATAATCACTACATAGTATAAAATAAAGTCGCTTCCCGCTGTCTGTCTGTCCCTATGTATGCTTAGATCTTTAAAACTACGCAACGGATTTTGATGATTTTTTTAATAGTGAATCATGAGGTACATAGGATTATAAACTATTTGACACTTAGATTTTCACGCGTGCGAAGTCGCGGGGCGCAGCTAGTATTATATATTATAATATTGCGTCCCAAAAATAGGTACATTTACATTATAGTAAAGCATAAAATCTAATGGCGGGGCGCTGTCACACGTGATTTAGATACCCTCTTTAATTTATATTTTTTTCTAGCATAATACTGACGGGACTTCTTGCTTTTGGTGCATATTGGACGACAAAGTACTTGATGACCACGCCACCATCGCCAGCCGAACCCTCCCCGACTGTTCATATATCCGATGGCTATGGAAGCCCCAGAAAGGCTTTAGTTTCCGACTTCTTTAATTTAGGGTTCAATTTAGGTGACGGTAATTGAAATGTCAATAAAGCATTTATTATTATTGAACTGTTTACCTTAGAACTCAAAAGTTGGCGGGCATAATTCACGGTGAGAGGATGTTATTATATGATGTCATGTCTGAAAGAAGCAGTGGTCTTTGAAGGGTCTTTGCCATTTTTATTTAATAGCCCAAAATAAAAAAAATAGCTGTCGTTAAAGCCTAACCGAATCCAAAAGATAAAATAACTTGAATTCGTCTATCTTATGTGTAACCCGCTGGGAAAAGGTTTCTATTAATCTTTGACAGCCTTCTCGTTCCTGGAGGTCTACTTTGAAAAACGAACGAAGTTAACGGATGAACTCAAATTGCACAAAACGAAGGACGGCCGATCCGTTCTATCCGTGAAAATGATTTTTACATTCATCTTAGACGTCACTAACTCACACGTTTCGTCAACATGTGACGTCACTAAATCACACGTTTCGTCAACGTGTGACGTCACTAACTCACAAGTTTCGTCAACGTGTGACGTCACTAACTCACACGTTTCGTCAACGTGTGACGTCACTAACTCACATGTTTCGTCAACGTGTGAGGTCACTAACTCCCACGTTTCGTCAACGTGTGAGTTAGTGACGCGCCCGAAGGATGATGATGTCATCTGTCAACTTCGTTCGCTGTTCAAAGTAGACCTTCTGTGGCTATCGTAATATAAATTTTTTTGGTTCGTTTGCTTGTAACACTGACATTACCAGCTCAACCTATTTCACTTCCGGAATTGGCTTCCCGTAATGCGCATTCATCTTGTTATATAAAATAATTGTTTGTAGGATAGTAGTTTAATTTATGATGCAATATAATCATAAAATTGATGCAATGATATGAAATTTTAATTAATGTTAAGGTAGATTTTACATAATATAAGCTGTCACTTTTTTTTTGAGAATGCATTGCTTTGTTCCTCTACTTAAAATGAGCGTGTCAATATCTCACCCGAAATAAATTATTTTATATGTTCTTGTTATTTTTTTTTATCACTTCTAAGAAAACCTTTAAATGAAAAATCCTTTTTCCAATTCATATCAGTATTTCTACTTAATTATAATAGACGAGCAATGTGTGAGCATTGCATTGTTGGATTCCAAAGTTGTATTGTTGGAGACCAAGAGAATTTCTACTTAATTATAATAGACAAGCAATGTGTGAGCATTGTATTGTTGGATTCCAAAGTTATACAGTAATTGACTAATACCTCGTCATGGACTAAATTCTTTATACAACCACCATATGGTCATTCATAACCCATATCATCATCATCATCATCAGCCTATATTAGTCCACTGCTGGACATAGACCTTCCCCAATGAGCGCCATAGCGCCCTGTCTTCAGCTTGACGCATCCAGCATCTACCTGCAGTCTTTCGCAGGTCGTCATCCCACCTGGTCGGAGGGCGTCCTACACTACGTTTACCGAGTCGTGGTCTCCACTCAAGAACACGTTTGCCTCAGCGGCCGTCTGTTCTTCGCGAGATATGGCTGGCCCACCGTCACTTCAGCTTGCTAATTCTCAGAGCTATGTCGATAACTTTGGTTCTCTGTCGGATGTATTCGTTACGAATCCTATCCTTCAGAGAAACTCCGAGCATAGCTCTTTCCATAGCTCGCTGAGCGACTTTGAACTGGTGAATCAGCCCTATCGTGAGTGTCAACGTCTCAGCTCCATAGGTCATAACGGGTAGGAAGCACTGGTTGAAAACTTTCGTTTTCAAGCATTGCGGTATGGATGAAGAGAAGACTCGACTTAGTTTCCTAAACGCTGCCCAGCCCAGCTGGATCCTCCTTTTGGCCTCCTTCTCGAAATTGCTTTTACCTAACTGCAGAATCTGCCCGAGGTATGTGTATTCTGAAACGATAGTCCAGCATCTGGTTCAGCTCCTCTAGCGACTCCGCCAATAGGACTATGTCATCAGCGAATCGTGTAGGTGTGAGATGTAGTTGCCGTTTATAACCCATATGGTTCGGGAAAATACGTCGCGTCTTCTTGTTGATCCATACCGTAATTCTTGAAGACCAACGTTTTTAATCAATTCATGCATCCCGTCATGACCTATGGAGCTGAGATTCATTTCGTTTTCATTCTTGTCTCTCTCCCAATAAGGTTTGCTGGAAAATAACTCTTTTTAGAGTTAAGCACGCTTTTGTTATAAATTTTTCTAGTATAATGTTTTACATGTATTGTCGTAAAAGAAAAATAAATAAATAAAATGAACGTCCCGAAAAAAAATATTGTCCATACATTTTTCAAACAAGCCTATTGAAAGTTCCTATTTTGTTTCTAGAGCAAGCAAGTTGTCACTTTTCAGGCGCGATGAATTAGTCACTAATTTTTACGACAGACTGCCGGCTGTGCGATGCTGATTTCGGCAAGATCAAGACAGGTGCCATCATAGCATCGGTAGACTAGTACTAGCAGTCTACTGCTGGATATGTCCAGGGATGGGTCGCTGGACATATCCTGTACTGATTTGTTTTAATTAATTTTATTTTTTTCTAATTTATTACTATTCATTTTAATTTTCATTTCAATTTAATTTAATTTTAGTTAGTAAGAATTACTAACATTTATTATAAGATCATTACTAACAAATTATGGATCTATAGTAGTCCGAAATAAAAGAATTTTATTTATTTATTTTATATCCAGCAATAGACTGATATGACATACATAATTTTGATAATAAAATCAATAAAATCTCCCGACATAAAAATTGTCCATGCATTTTCAAAAACTATTTTTTTTTCTAGATCATTCGCACTAATACTTATCAGGCGGGATGAATAAGACACAGATTTCTACATATAGCCATTACACACAGTAACATTTTAAATCTGAATATACCCATTTTGAGCTTATAGTGCTGTTTGGCATCAACTTGTCGTCTTTGACATCGTCTTATCATAAAGAAGTAATACAAAACTATCAAATAGGGCATTATAGGCCAGATTTACTTTTATTCGTAACCAGCCAAAGAAACTTCAGGCAGGAATACAACTTCCGATGGCTTTGTAAACAAATCGTAGTTTTTCGACATTTCATTTAGGTATCAGTTGTCAGAGTTGCAAGCAAGTCATTGATATAATTGATTACTTAATATAGCTTTAAATATGTCTTTAAAATTAACAGTTTAATCATATCAAATAAAAGCTAAAACTGTTATGAAACATTCATAAAAGATTCAAAAATGTATCAGGGAATGTAAGTACTCTTTTTATCACGCTTTTATTAGCTTCACCTGTATGTATGTTTGTTTGTGTAAAAAGTGGGTTAAAATCGAGCCCAAAGGAGTCGGTTACGGACATAAATTATTTTAATGTAAAAAAGCGTGGGGTGCTTTCTGAAAATATTTCTTCAATGTCGCTACTCCTATCAGTATCTAGTTATGTGAGGCAAGTGTGCGCTGTTGGCAAGAGAACGCAAATCCATGTATCCATGCACCCCACGCTCTTTACATTAAAACTCGAGTTTAATACCTCGGGCATACCTCGGGCTAAAAAGTATTTTTTCTTTTTAATTTTTGTCTTAAATCATCAGCCCGTACAAAGCATTCGTTCTCTTACATAAAAACTCGACTTCTTGGTGCTCCGTCAATCTTTTTTTTTTTGAAAATAGAACTGTCTTGGTGATGTTTTATGAAGGTTGATTCTTCCCTTCACGGTAGAATGCGAACTGTTACGTTGCGGGTTAAATAAAGATTTAAAAAAAAAGATGGTACTGGCGCTAAATCTCTAGAATTTTCTTCATTCCAAATCACAAACTTTTACGTTAACTTCCTGACTTTTACTTCCAAACGAAAAAATGTCATCAAGTGATAGTGAAGATGCTAATATGCCAATGGAAGAAAAGGGCAAAGAAATAATTATGAATCTGTTGCCGACAAAATCACGTGGAATATATTTAAAGAGTTACGAAAATTTTATGAAATGGAGAGATGAGAAACGTGTGGATTCTTTTACGTTTAGTCCCTTGTAAAACAATCTACTATTATTTATCTCTCTTATTCATAATTTGAATTAATAAAAATATATTTTCTACTTTATAGTTCGGTTTATTTATAAAAGCGTGGTTTTTTTAGTTTGTTTGTCCAAGTGGGAGTTGAGGCTATTTTCATTAGTGGACGTGTATGGGCTGATGATCATGATTATGACTGTGCTGATTTTATATACCTTGTAACTTCTAGCTTAGGCAATATAATGCCTCAGAGTGTACGCCGTAATAGGATGATGACGGATCTTTGGTGGTCAACTTTGAATTTTGATCTTAACGTGTTAAGATAATATTTTTTAATGTCTCATAATAAATAAATATAAATATAATAAATAATACTGGACAATTCACACAGCATTATCTAGCCCCATGGTAAGCAGAGCTATGGGTACTAGATAACTGATATACATAATACAATATATTAAATAGATAGATATTTTTTATAATACATAGAAAACGACCAGAACACCCGGAACAAATATCTGCAGATCGTACACACAATTGTTCCGAGGCGGGAATTGAACCCGCAACCTCCTGCGTCACAGGCGGACCGGACCAAAATAATAATATTACATAATAATGTTTGCACGATCTGCAAATATTTGCTTTGGGTGTTCTGGACGTTTTTTATATATAATAAAAAATATATATTTATGTAATGTATTGTATTATGTCTCAGTTATCTGTTACCCATAACACAACTCTGCTTAGCTTAGAGCTAGATAATGCTGTGTGAATTGTCCAGCATTATTGAATGATCTTTAACAACAATGTGGTAACAGCATAACAATTTAACCATTTCAAAAAAAATTCTAGATTTTTTGTCGGAATGGCTATATTAGCCGGCTTATTTTTTGGTGGAAAATACATATTAGAAATGGGAAACAAAGAAGTTGAAGTTAAGGATTACACTGGATGAAGTTAAACCTGCAAAAAGTAACTGTGAGTTTTTTATTATAATTATAGAATTATTAATATTAATAATCCATTTTTTATTTTATATAATGTAAATCTCTTATTGGCCGTAAGTTAGATTATTAAGGTTTAAATTATGTAGATTAAGGGCTGTTGATTTTGTTGAAACAATAAAAATAAAAAATAAATCCCACAGCCGGGTCAATGTCTCCTACATTTCCTTCCGCGTCTTACAATCACCAGTAGCTGCCACCCGTATTTTTTATTTTTTTTATTTAGCCTGTTTCGTCCCACTGGTGGGCAAAGCCCCGTATATCTTGACTTACAAATAAAATAGTTGTCCTTAGGATGGTTAATTTAGGTACCGCTCTAGACAATTGCGTGATACCACTATGTATACAAACAGCAGCTGTCGGAATCTTCTGATTCATTCATACATATATCTAAAACAGAGATACCAGCGTACTTAAAGAATGAATCATTCTCAATCCCATTGTATTAGTACGCAGGTTATACAATATTCTTATTTTCTCTCCCTCCGGCCAGGTGGTATGACGACCTTCGAAAGACTGCAGGCAGATGTAAGGCTGGATGCGTATAGCTGAAGATAGCTAGCGCTATGGCGCTCATTAGAGGAGGCCTATGTCCATCGGTGGACTAACATAGGCTGATGAATATTTATGATGATTAGATTTCGGTTCTCGGATGATGCGGCAAGCTGAAGACAGGGCGCTATGGCGCTCATTGGGAGAGGCCTATGTCCAGCAGTGGACTGCTATAGGCTGATGATGATGATGATGAGATTTCGGTTGGGGTTGATTGTGATTAAGAACTTTGTCCTTATATATTAATGAGGGAACAGTAAATATACTTGTATAGAGCAGTGCCCCATAGGAATGACACCGCCATGGAACTACGTAAAGCCTATACAAAAATGAGAAGCCACGATGACGTCTGGATAATATCGTCAAACCGGTCTCAGTGCTCTGGTTACCTAGTCGTAGTTATAGTTGTAATGATGAGGATGAACTTACCTACCTAGCACCCAATATAATATACTTATATGTCGTGGCCATATCATAGATTTGCTCACTTGATGAAATGCTCAAGAATTTCATGAAATGGTCTCGCCTCTACCGGTAATTACTGTAAGTACTTTACGATATGATCAAATAATCTTGACCATTTCATGAACAAGCCGCGCGTTTAGTTGTCCATATCAAGAAACGATTTCTTAGCATTGATCTGCCCAAATCACATCATGATGTGGTCAATAGACAGTGGAATATTTCATGAAATGGTCTCACCTCTACCGGTAATTACTGTAACTACTTTACGATATGATCAAATAATCTTGACCATTTCATGAATAAGCCGCGCGTTTAGTTGCCCATATCGAGAAACGATTTCTTAGCATTGATCTGCCCAAATCACATCATGATGTGGTCAATAGACAGTGGAATATTTCATGAAATGGTCTCGCCTCTACCGGTAATTACTGTAACTACTTTACGATATGATCAAATAATCTTGACCATTTCATGAATAAGCCGCGCGTTTAGTTGCCCATATCGAGAAACGATTTCTTAGCATTGATCTGCCCAAATCACATCATGATGTGGTCAATAGACAGTGGAATATTTCATGAAATGGTCTCGCCTCTACCGGTAATTACTGTAACTACTTTACGATATGATCAAATAATCTTGACCATTTCATGAATAAGCCGCGCGTTTAGTTGCCCATATCGAGAAACGATTTCTTAGCATTGATCTGCCCAAATCACATCATGATGTGGTCAATAGACAGTGGAATATTTCATGAAATGCGACCATTTCATGAAATTCTCGAGCATTCTATGAAGTGAGCATATCGTGACGTCATAAGAATGCATGCCGCACCTCCAGGCCTGAAATTACCCCATGTATTAGTTTACCGATTTTTCGTAGTTTTCGAGCATTTCTATGATTATTTTATGTAGCCTGTTTAAAGTTTACGTAAATTGATACCGGAATTCTGTTTCCGATACATTTTGTATACAAGGTGTAGCAACAGCCAGCAATTCATTATTTCTTCAGCAGTCAAAATGGAAACCCTATATGCATAGTTGTAATTATTAATAATTAAACATTTAATTATCAAATAATATTGCTAACATTAAATTAAAATATATTATTTGGATCTTTTATATCATTCCTGAATAATGGTGTTACTTGGAGTGTGAGTTTTTATAATTAGCATTGTTTTCTATATTTAAGGCCTTAAATAGAAAACTACTTTAAATATTTTCATCTTTTGAATAAACCTAGCTTACTACATAGTAGTATTTAGGAAGTAGTTACCTAACCTACCCAGTCATTAACATCATTGAATTTTTGGATTCGTTTCTGTACCACGCGCTGTGGGCATTGATCTTTTGATACTTTTTCACTAATGCTTCCAGATTATATCAATAATATTATTTAGGTACTTATTTATGTATTTTTCATTTTCTGCTTCAGATACATTATTGGTTTTGCACTGGCGGCCGCTATTCTTTTAGGCGGTAAACATCTCTTAGATTTGGACAGTCAAAATAACGTAGTGCCTACAACTAACTTGACATTTGGATAAGTTTAATTTTAAGGTATGTTTTGCACAAATATTATTATTCATAAGTAAATTGAAACATTAGTAACTATAATACTTCATTGAATTTTAAGCTGAAATCGAATATAAAAAAGGGAAATGTTGTTTTGCAGATTTCACCATACCGAAATGGAAAATATGGATTTACTTTTTAAAATATCAAACAATAATCCTGGGCATCTACCAATATAATATAGAAGTATATAATGTTTGTAAGCTTGTTTGTAAGGGATAATCTTGGCCCAATTTTAAAAATTATTTTTCTAGCATATCCAAACAGAATAGCTACATCACACGGTGCCTATGCATTTTCTGCTCTTGGAGTTGAGACTCTAGGTCCGTAGGATAACGAAGCTCTTCGGGTTTAAAAAAAAATATCGTTGCCAGTTACTCTCTAGCCCTTGGGACACGGTCACGCGCCGTCTCTTCGTCGACGAGATGCTTTGATAAAATTATGATAAACTAGGTTTTTGAATTTGTAGAATATATAACCAATGTTGTTTATTATTTTGATAAGTATTAGGCAACCAAAACAAACACGCAATAATGCTATTACGTATGCGCTATTTACAAATATTTTCTAATACAATGGGTATATATGAACCAATCATAGTAAATTATATTTATTTTATTTCCTAGACCACTTTGAATGTAGTCCGCATTAGCTTCTGCTTCTTGATACAAGTGTATGATAATTGGTTAGGGGAGCATTTTAATTGTTTCTGCAGTGAATATTGAAGATACTTTTGTCAAAATTTGTGTTTTTTGGTGTCATGGGAGCTGGTTTGTGAGTATTTTTTTTTTATTATTACGCATTTGTTTCTACTAAACGACATTAAAATTGATTATTAGTTGTAACAGGGTGTTCCAAATACTTAATGCTAAAAATATAAATCGAAAACTTACAACGCACAACAACAAAAAACAACGCACTCTCACAAGTTTTGTTGTTACAGATTGTTAATGCTAGGAGCGCTCTCTTTCACAATATTCTGGTCAGCAAAGTTTATTTCTCAAGTTACTAAATCTGAAAAAGAAATCACTGCAAGGAAGTTCAGAGGTGGTTCGGTTCCTCAGAAAATATATACTTTTGACATCGGCAACGCCTCGGATGCCGGATTCATAGAATATGTTGAGCCCTTAAAAGGTACAAAGGAACACTTACAAAGTCTTGCTCACAATAATTGACAATCAGATATCGCACACGGCCACTCTACCAATTAAAATCTTGTTTCCTTGTAACACAATCCAACTCTGTAACGAAACGACAATCCCAAATATCTACAAATCTTACAATGATTAGTCAGTCTACTTAGCTTGCACGCTTTTCAGCTATCCTTCATAGTTGGATTAAAAAGTTCGCAGCCTAACCAAGAAAATAAAGCCAAAAATATACAAAAACATTTCAAGAAGAATCAAGACTTAGGTCCAATTTCGTACTTTGCAATTAAACGCGATCAATACTAGATAAACTCAGCTGAGCTTTACTTGTTCATTGCATTTCACCGACGTAAAGTTGATGGGGTTCAAGCGCTTTACCAAGTTTAAGGGCTGCCATGATGTTACATGATGTATAACGAAGTTGAATTCAATCTAGCTGAACCGCGGCCCAATTTTACCGGTTGCAAGAGCACAACAAAATGACAGCCGCTAATTTTTTAAAGACGACTAATGGAACCTATTAGACGAAGAGCAGCAGCTACTACTACAGCAATCACTAACCGCCTGCCAAGCGTGGTGACACACACAAACACACATACACTCACTTGTTTGGTAGAAGCACGCTACACAGTGAATGTATAAGTCCGGATGAGGTTCTTCATAATATTATTATATACTTTATTACTAATGATGTTTAATCCTGTGACCATTATTATATAAACAGTAACTATACTCGACGAATCTCTAACAACTTCTTTTCGATCTTTCAGATCACAATCCGCCTCAGAATATACGTATCAAAACTGTGCAGTCAAAAAAATTAGGTAAAAATTTTTAGTTCTCGAGCTCGTGACCCTTTTTTAAAATTTACGGTAAGTTTATTATATCTTAGTTCTAAATGTATATACCTAATCACTTCTTTATTTGAAATTGTAAAAAAAAAATCTTTTTGGACAATATTTCAAACTTATAACGATGTTATTTAACAGAATTTGTGATTGCAGGAATTCAGAATTTCCTTTTCGTTACGTAATAAAACATAAAAAAAGTTCAGGGAATAAATCTACCAATTTCCAATGACAGCATTGTAAGTATTAAATTATTATTTTACTTCAATCAGAATTATAATGTTTAGGTTAGATTTGGCCCAACACCTTTAATAATATTTTTTTCGTGTAAACTTATATTTCTTACTCTGTCCAATATGCATACTTGTTATGGGCAGTCTGCGTACTTTGATTATTTCTATTTAACTCCCTAATTACATGCAGAATATATAATGCTGGACAATTCACACAGCATCATCTAGCCCTAAGCTAAGCAGAACATGTATTATGGGTACTGATAACTATGGGTGTCCGGAAGGTCGATGCAAAGCCGTGAGGGGGGGGGGGGGGGGTCACCTCGTTACGCATCTATTCAGGCTAGATTACCTTAGTCCAATGTCGACGAATTCCGAGTTATCATAATATCCATGATTTTTGAAAAATTTACCAAAATCATATGCTTATTCGTTCATAGTGTTCAAACAGGCAGTTACTAGTGCCTAACAATTTGTTTGCGTCCTAGCATAATGTGTATTCAATCGATAAACACCAAAACAATCATCTGTATCCACATAACTGACTAAATGGGAGGTGTTTAATAATGAAACATTATTCAAAAATTAAAATTACTTTTTGAAATAGTTCTTTTTTTTTTTAATAGAGAAGACTAAAACATTCAACCATTTTTAAAAACATCCAGTATTATTGCCCTTTCGATTGTATATCATACACGTAGATACCTGCCTAATTCTCAGAACTTTTGAAAACTAACATTGTAGAATGTTGGTTTATTTCAAATAAAGATAGATAACTTTTACTATATATAGAAAATTGTATTCAATAGTTAAATACCTACCTGTTCCCATCATAGACATTCATAATATTTCGTTTTCTTACTTCTTCATTTACAAAGAAGCTACCACAAGTTTCATGATGGAGGTATCTGAAATCTATTTAATCACAAAGAAATTACAATAACATAATAAATCAATTGCAACTAGTATTTACACTTATGTATATGTATCTATGTATTTTCTAAAGAACTAAGCCGTCACCAGAGGGCAAAGTAGCCCTGAATGAATGTTCTGAATAAATACATCCACTTCTTTATTTTAGATTGCTTTTGGGCGGCCTATTGTTTGGAGCCGGGATCTACACGATAAAAGAAATATTCTTTCCACATATAGGGTTAAAAATCAAAATACCCACTGGAGCTGAAGGCATAGAACACGATTTATTTTGGAACAGAATGTGGCCGAATGAAAATTTATATGATCCGCCGTTTTACTAAGTCGAAAGGTTGCGTATAATTTATATATCATTTGTGCAAATTATTTATAACATCACAGTTTTTGTAAGTTTATAATAATTTACCACAATGTCAATGAGTTTTATAGAAACTTTGTCATCTAAAACTACCAACGTATACAAAATTAATTATAATAATACGATGATTTGAAGTTCATTAAATTTGAAAGTGAAATATTCGTTTTAATAATTCATCATCATCCTTTTGCTTCAGCATCAGCAAATCAGCATTTTGCACGAAACAATATATATCTAGGGAAATTATAGCATATTAAAGAGTAATTTCTGCCCGCGTCGTAGCAAGCGTCTATGTACACATTAAAAGGTTATTTCTATCTCATGGAAACTTAATTAAAATATTTATAGGAAAAAAGTAGCCTATGTTTTATTCCAGGCTTAGAAAGAACTACCTTCAACTTTCAACAGCAACTTTCAGTCCATTCAGTAGTTTTAGCGTGAAGAAGTAGGTATCAAATACATCTTAGTGTCAAACTTCCACAATTATAACAGTCACTGTTATAATTGTGGAAGTTTGAGTTTAGTTTAGTTGGTTTAACCACTGTGGTTAAACCAACTAATGGTTTGAATAAAACATGATAACTGTAATGTTGCTACTTGGAAACAAACAAACAAAATCAAGACATATTGACTGACGTAATAAAAGGTACAAGATATAACAAAGGAAAACCGTGCACTTATTGGTAAGTTAAATGGTAAAATTGCTTTGTACGATTTAGCAAAAGAAAATAATTAGTAGTAATTAACATAGAGCATAAGAGTGATTTTTTAGCAAGAACGCTTTTGGAACACCCTGTATAATGAAACTTTTGAAACTATCATGTTTATTAACACTTAAGTTATTTAAAACGGGATATTTACCATGATTTGATTTTTGAGTTTTTGAGTTATATTTGATTATTGGAGAACTCGAAAATCAAATCAGGTAAATATCCCGTTTTAAATGACCCTGTATAATGTCAAAAGTTTTTAGTATTTTGATTTGGTAAATAATAAAATAAAATATAATTCAACACCATGAATTCATAATTTTTTACGGTAGTATATATAATACCAATGTCATTTTTTTACAGTTTACTTTTGAGCGGCGTGGTGTTCTACGGAGTTTATTTATTAAAAGAGAAGTACTTCCCCCAAATAGGATTTAAATTTAATTTACTGTCAGGAGATGATGAAACGGGATACCAGGCTTATGATAATATTGTACCAAAGTTTGGCATTTGGCCAAATGCAAGTACAAATGATACAGTTTGATAGAATACAGATAAAAAACAGTGACAATGGCCAATGGAGTAAGTAATACTTTTACTTACTCCATTGGCCATTGTCATATAATATTTACAGAACTTCGGACTTTTGCAGTTATTAAAACGGTCAGTAAAAAGAATGTTGCTTCATGTATTATTTTTATTATAAAATAAATATTTCTAAAAATGTTTTAAACATCAATTAAGTACCATTGTAATAATTTAAAAAGAAAATAAAAATTAAGGTATACATTACAAAAATCAGGCAAGAATGGATTAAAATTAATTTTGTCATGACAAAAATACCACTAGTTATTCTAAACGAATGCAGTAATTTTATTACATAATGTGTGTAATGTGCCAAATTATAACAATACTTTATTTTTACGTTCTACTTGTACCTAATATTAACAAATTTCTGCGAGAAGTTTCTACGAAATTACAATGCATTCTAAGTAATGGGTATGAGTACTTAAATAATTCTATTTTTTAATTACCCCTACCCAGGTACATCGTGATCTAAGTACTATACTTACACTACTACAATTTATAACTACTAATAGGTACCTACTAAAATTCGCAGTTGATAAAATTAAGGTTTTAGAGCCAGAAAGTAACAATAGGAACTTAAAAACGCACTAGTCGTTTTGATTTCTTTATCAACAGGTACTCGACTCTTTCCCTTAGATATCTCTTCATCTATCTGTGTAGGTAGATACGCTTCAATTCCAATGCAGTCGACGTGTAACTTTACAAGTGTAAGTTTCTAGTAGGTACCTATTACTTTTTAAATTTTGTGCGTATATTTATAATAATTAATAATACTTAATTGTAACAAAACAATGTTTTTAGAATTTTTCGATGCTCTGCACTTTGGACCCAATTGGTTTCGAAAAAATATTACCCAACTAAGTATTACTTTGGTAAAAATATGCAAGCAGGTTTCGTATCGAAAAATATTCTGCTTTGAAGAATATGTGCCGATTTAGACTCTTTAGTTTAGACCTTTACCTTAATGCTAATTACATTTCATTACCCACTTTTTTATCTGCAGTACCATAATTACTTTGTCAAGTAATCTAAACATAAATTATAAATCTAAGTCTTTAAAATAATGTGTAATTAAATAAAGATTGTGATGATTCAGACATAATTAATTAAATTTCTATGACTTTTTATCTATTATGTTCTTTTTACTTTTGTTAAAAATACCTTCCATTCCTTTTCCGAACGGTGATTGTGCGTTGGTTGTTAAAAAGTAGGAGCCATGAGCGCTGAAACAAACAAAACAAAAAAACTTTTAACGAGTTATTACTACTCACAGTGCCTTCAGTTATTCCGTGATCATGGCGCATGAAACTGTGCCGAAATATTGGAAAAAAATTAACTCAAACCATGGTAAACATCCTGTTATATAAAAGAAAATGTGATGAAACCTTCTTTGCTCTCTAGCAAAGAAGGTTTCAACACATTTTCTTTTTAGCACTCTGTGGGATATTTTTTCTCCTCTGAGAAAAAAAGCTTAAAGATTGGCTATGTTTAATATGTGTTGAATAAAATATAAAAACTTCCTTAGTTTGACGAATTCATTTTCAATGTAACCTGGTTAGCAAACCTTGTACCTATCTCTGGGTTTCAATTATCAATTACGATGAGGTGTTTATTTTGGAGGAAAATTATATTTTTTATCCATACCTAAGCAGGGAAAATTATTTGATATTTGAATATATTTAATGTTTTTAGTAAAAGCAAAACTGAAAAATAATCATTTAACATGCTAGAACAAAATATCATGTGCTTATCATCATCATCATCAACCTAAGTCCATTGCTGGATATAGGTCTTGCCTAATGAGCGCCGCAGCCTGACGTCTTCAGCTTGCTTATCATGATGCATTATTTGTGCGTAGTTTGAGGCACATCAAAAGATAGATTACCTATTATCACAGTTGTATCCCATGTAAACCATGTTAGTGTCAGGATTAGGATTATCTTTGAACTTGGAGAATGATTCTGCAGGCGACGCTGGGAAAGCCTCAGGGTTCCGCACTGACTCTGCGTAGAACCACCAAGATCTCCAATGGCTGCAGAGATCTGAAAACGTAAGTTTTACCTTTATTAAAGATATGTACGTGTAATGGGTACGTGTCGTCAAAGAATCACTTAGCGATTCAGGTCAAAGCAAACCTCTATTTCTTTTAAGCTACTCAAGCCAATATGGCATGAAGACAAGACTGCATATTTTCCGCTTATTCCTCTATGGTAAAAATTACTCAAACCTAGCACGATCCTCTTTTGTTTTTCGTACACTGTATGCCTACTTTCCTTACGAAATGTCTGTTTTGTTTTATCTGATCCATACTCTAATCAACAGAAAACTGAAATTTCGTACAAAATTGAGCTGGCGCGCCAGCATTTTAAACTTAATCTTTACCATAGGTAAAAGTTTAGGGATCGATATAAATGCAATGATTTGACTTCTGCGTTTAAGCGTTACTCAAGCGATCCCTTAGCAAACTTTCGTAATACGTTATTCTGGTCTAGTCTTGCCCTATTTCACAATATCACAGATTAACACTCACTTTCATCAGAGAGCGGTACCGGTGCGAACCGAGGGCATCCAGGCTGAGTGCTCTTCCCCCCATTTGGCCAGAAGTCAGCTGTACCAGTTCTGACCGGAGCTCCGTACCCGCCAGCGTCTGTGTGGATGATGTCAACGAACTCCGCGTCTTTGGCGTTTACGTGTTCCATCATGACTCCGTCGGGGTAGAATGCTGGAAAGGCGGGGTCCAGGGCTGTTACTCTAAAAGAATGGGAAATGGGATATATTAGAATGAAAAACCGTGGGAACGACCAGGTGGGATGATGACCTGCGAAAGACTGCTAGTAGGTAGATGCTGGATTCGTCACGCTGAAGACAGGGCGGTGTGGCGCTCATTGGTCTATGTCTAGCAGTGGACTAACATAAGCGGATGATGATATTTAACAGTAAATAGCTTTTTATGGCAGCTTAGTTTGACAGATCAAGATTTGCTTATCAGCTTTTGATAATGAATGGAATATTTTTAGGTAGGTTATTTGCATGAGAGTGAGCAAAAGATTCTATATGTAGGTTATATAGTATTCCCGAGTCGATCCCCAAAATACCGTTTTTAAACTGAAAAAAAATATAACAATCGAGAATCATCGTGCTAGTCTGCAAGTTGGATAACAAAAAGTGTCTTAGAATTAATTAAGTTATTGATAGTTTTTTACCTTTTAATGGTTTTATTGTATTTGTTCTTTAGTTCCCTGGCGGTATATCCAGCTACATGACTCCCCAGCGAATGTCCGATTATGTGCAATTTCTCTAGAGGAAGTCCTTCTTCGTTAAGTTTGTTGATCTGTTCAGCCGTTGCTGCGCCCACCTGAAAATTATGGAATTCTATTTATTATATAATTAATACATACATAGATATATTACATAATTAAAATAAAATAAAAACATAATATTATATTAATTATGGAATCCGTTTATGAATTTGCGTTTTTTCTTGCCTCCGCTTCATATGAAGCAGTTAGTTAGTAGTTTAGTTAATATCTGAATGCAAAATGTTAATGCCTATGATTAAGGTTTCAGAAGATACATACTTATTCAAATTTAAAAAATGATACTGTTTTTCTTTTATACCATGCTTTTATTAGCTTCACCTGTATGTATGTAGGTATGTTTGTTTGTAACCGACTCCTTTGGACACGATTTTGACCCGTGTCGCTACTCCTATCAGTATCTAGTTGATTGAGGCAAGTGAGCGCTGTTGGCAAAAGAACGCAAATCCTATGTATCCATGCACCCCTCGCTTTTTTACATTAAAATCATTTCTTTTATTTATCACTCTTATCCATAATATGAATTATTTAAAAAAATATTTTCTTCTTTTTAGTTCGGTTTATTTATAAAAGCGTGGATTTTTAGTTTTTTAAACTATTATTTATTTTAATAATCGTTTGCTCGTGGCTGCACACGCATTTTTCCGGTATAATACATATACAATACATAATATAAAATGAAGTGTAGTGTGACATGCAGAGCTAGGGGTTGCAGTCACATTGTCGTAAATTTTATCTTCTTTAAAAGTGTCATGGACGACTATGCCATTGAATGCATGATTTTACAATTTGTAAGACAAAAACTGAAAAAAGTTAGGTTTTTAGAATACTACGAAGTTAGCACAGGTCTTTTGAAGCTGCGACTTGTTTCTATACTATCAGTATCTATCTTTACAACATCCCATTTAAAACGTAAAAAAAAGAATATAATAAGAAAAAAACATTCGATTTAAAATGTAAAAAAAAGTTATAGGCGCTAAGTTTGTCGGTCTACAGTCGAAAAATATTTAAAATAGTATAATCCGTTCCAAACTTTCATAAAAGTGATTAAAAGTGTTTAATACCAACCCGGTGTTACGTTAAAGTGGGGGTGTGTGAAAACTCTTACGATTATAGAAGAATTTGTTCTTCTGATCTGAGAGTGATTTGCATTTTTTCCTGCATAAATCTCGACACCTAAATTAAACGAAGAGCAAGACGCTTTTATAGTCATCTACAGCAAGTTCTACAAAGGAAGTTCTAGAAGAAGAATTTTTGAACTTGTCTTAATTTAGAAGAATTTCTTAACTTCCAAAACATGGCTATTTGTGCTACGTGCAACTTGAACATCTATCTGCACAGAAGCGGATCAAATGTTCCAATACTGGTTGCGGCCAACATTACCATCAAGAATGTGTAAAGTTTTTAAATGAGTCTCCGGCATCTCGCTCCAAGTGGATCTGTCCTTCATGTGCGGCTCTACGCCCAAAGACTGATAACAGTAATACTCCTGTTCATGCCGACACCTAGTCATAATAAGGCAAGGAAACATCTTGAGCCGAAGCTAACTCAATTCGCTGGTTGCGGCCCACTGGATTCACCAAGTATGTCAAGTAGCTCGGACTCGGTTTTGATTACTACAATTAAGGCCGAGATTATAACTCAAATCTCGTTAATGAAGAATGATCTCGAGGCCTCTCTGAAAAAATACATACGGGAAGAAATTGGCCCCCTGCGATCAGAAATCCAGGAAATTCGTTCATCCATTAATTATATAAGTGACCGCTATGAAGAGGTCGTCAAAAGGTTGGATTCTGCCGAGAGTAAGTTGGGCTCGATTGTGTCGTCTAAGACTGATACGAAGAAATTGAGCAAAGCGATGAATAATTTGCAGAATGGAATAAATCAACGCGAACAATGGGCGAGAAGATCTAATATAGAAATAATAGGAGTTCCTGATAAAAAAGGCGAAAACTTGATCGAAACTTTCTGCAATTTAGTTAAAAAGGCCAACTTTGAGCTAAATCCTGATACTGAGAAATGTAAGCCGAATGTGGTTCGAATGTGGTTCGATTCTTGGCGCGACAAAAAAAGGATGATTGCCTTAATTGTTTGAGAAAACTTAGGTACTTGAAAGCCAAAGATATTGGATTCATGGATAACAATCAGTCCATTTATTTTAATGAGCACCTGACGCGCAGTAACAAACAATTGCTTCAACAAGCAAAGAAGTTGGCGAAGGATCACAACTACCAATATACCTGGGTGAAACATTGCTGTATTCTTGTGCGCCGTGATGATGTTAGCCCCAACATCCAAATCTCTTCAGCGGAGGATTTAAACAAGATAAAATAAGAGTCGTTTTTTTATCTCAATTGTCTAAATACCTTAGAGAGTATAATTTATTTTTTGTAGCCTTTTTATTTACTTCTCAGTGTATATTAATTAATTGCCTTTCTGACTTTGTTCTTGTATTTTTATATAGTACGTCTTTTCTTGCGAGCAGTCATACATTTACATTGCGCGTAAATGGTGAGTCTAACCATTTTCTATATATAAACATAGAACCAGAAACGTGGTTTCTTCCAGGAATTCTCGACTCAGAATTGTTTGATCCACGTTATAGTGTTTATAGATGTGATAGAAATTACAGTTTTCGTGGTGATTCCTTGGGTGTTTTAATTGCGGTGCGACGTGGGATTATTGTAAGTGATTTTTGATGTGTACCTTCTACCAATTGCATAGCTGATATAATTTATTTATCCATTAATCTAACCAATGGGACCAGGCCAGACTGTCGATTATTTTGTTGTTATTTTCCTCCGTGTAGTGCTCTTTATAATGCTGAATTGCAATTTTATGAATACGTATCGAACATAATTATCGATTTTAAATACATAATAGTAGGAGACTTTAATATTTCACAGTGTCAGTGGTTAAACAATGTAGATCATGCTGCTTTACTAAATACTGCAAGGATAATTTATTATTTTTGAATGTAAAAAAATGTTGCTGCATCACTTTTTCTCGTAAAAAATCAATTATTAATTTTAGTTATCGCTTAAATGATGTCCCACTTCAGAGAGTAACGGAAGTTAGAGACTTGGGAATTTTAATAGACAGTAAACTGACTTTTAAACACTACATTCAAAATATAATTGATCGCGCATTTCGATTATTAGGCTTTGTGCTTAGAACCAGTAAAGATTTTAGTAGTTGGAAAACGATGGTGGTTCTGTTTAATTCTCTGATAAGACCTATCTTAGAATATGGTTCTTGTGTTTGGAACCCTTTTTATCAAGTTTATGTTAACAGCCTTGAAATAATTCAGTCAAAATTTAATAAACATCTTTAATTTAAAATCAATAACTCAAATGAAGCCGTTGAAGTTATCTTTGATTCACTTCAAAACCGGCGCACGATTAGAGATCAAATGATGTTGTTTAAAATCATAAGAAACATGGTCGACTCACCGTATTTACTTTGGTATAAAATGTCCACGTATGAATGCTCGTAAAACAAATAATCTATTTATGTTAAATAGTCATAAAACTAATTATGCACAACGAACAATTTTCTGAATGTGACATATTTTTGCTCTCTATGAATAACTTTAAAAAACAAGTTTGTCTCTTAGGTTAATTTGCTTTATATAATATGTATATGTAAATATTTGTATAATTCATGCATGATTTGTCCATTTTGATTTGCTGTTTTATTAGTTTTCCAAATTAGCGTCTGTAACGTTGTTGTATTTTTTTTTTAATATAATGTTTCTACTAGTGGCATCTTGATTGGTTTATACAAAACTATATTACTGCATTATATTTGGGAAACTACGTCGAGTCTTCTCGTCATCCATACCGCAATGCTTGAAAACGAAAGTTTTCAACCAGTGCGTCCTACCCGTTATGACCTACGGAGCTGAGACGTGGACACTCACGATAGGGCTGGTCCACCAGTTCAAAGTCGCTCAGCGAGCTATGGAAAGAGCTATGCTCGGAGTTTCTCTGAAGGATAGGATTCGCAACGAATACATCCGACAGAGAACCAAGGTTATCGACATAGCTCAAAGAATTAGCAAGCTGAAGTGGCAGTGGGCCGGCCATATTTCGCGAAGAACCGACGGCCGCTGGGGCAAACGTGTTCTTGAGTGGAGACCACGACTCGGTAAACGTAGTGTAGGACGCCCTCCGACCAGGTGGGATGACGACTTGCGAAAGACTGCAGGTAGATGCTGGATGCGGCAAGCTGAAGACAGGGCGCAATGGCGCTCATCGGGGGAGGCCTATGTCCAGCAGTGGACTGATATAGGCTGATGATGATGATGATGATGATGATGATATTACTGTTAATTTTAAGAATATTATAAACTGTTTGTGCCTTAATAAATGAAAAATAAAATAAATCCCAAAAACTCAGAACCGTGCAACTTCGATTACCAAGAATACCCTGGGTGGTTTAGTAACCGTAAGTAACTAGGTATGTAGGTACCTACATATAACATACGCTTTGAAAACCAGTCATGTAGCTGTCAGTAAGGTAAGGTCATGCCACCACAACGTTAAGTACGAACCTAAAGGCTGATTACAGAATACTTATTCCAATAAGATAAAACGAATAATTATAATAAAAACCTTAATTACTTTTAAAAGAAAAAGAGGCTGCTTTTGATGATAGGCACCTACACAGCCATAGATAAAATAAATAAATAAATAATGCTGGACCATTCACACAGCATTATCTAGCCCCATGGTAAGCAGAGCTTGTGTTATGGGTACGAGATAACGGATATACATAATACAATACATTACATAGATAGATATTTTTTATTATACATAGAAAACAACCAGAACACCTGGAACAAAAAATCTGCAGATTGTACACACAATCGTTCCGAGGCGGGAATCGAACCCGCAACCTCCTGCGTCGCACGCGGACCTTCGCCCACCGCGCCACATCGGTCGTCAAAATAACAAATAAAATACAATAATAGATAATTCCTACAATTTGAACATGGGTACTTTCAATCATAGAAGACTATCTATTTTAAATTGTGTATAATTAAACTGTTTGTTCCAATTCTTGAACATAGGCTTTTTATCCAGTTCCCAAGGGATAGAAATAATATTTAACAACGCTTACGAAGCCGCGGGCAGAATGCAGTACGAGTAGTTTATCTACCTATATGGTACTGATCAAAAGATTTCCTCAAAATACCATTTGTTTATGCAATCTAACTTAGCACATAGTGCCTATTAATATATAAAATAAACCAAATAACAAACATTGAAATGACTATTTGTAGAATATAGATAGGTATTCGAATGTAGATTGCACCATTTTAAGCGCTTTATAATTATGAAATACGCAAAAAAAAAAAAAAAACATCGTACTAAAAAATTAAATTACATTGTTTTGTAACACCCTGTAACAAAAGCATCTGAGCAGCATAATGATCCCATGTTGTTATTTCTTACATAATCGCAATGTCATTCAAGAATTCTTAAGCATTGCGTTTCATTTAACCACTTTTTATGCCACTTGCTGTTGCATTAACTACCCTCTGTCAGGGACCTAAGGTAGAAAATGAGAAAAATAAAGACTACTCGTGTATTGTTCAAGATAACCAGGTAATTAACCTAGGTATACGTGTATGGGTTTGTGGATACATAAATGTGTGAAATATACATATATGTATATGTATATGAATAAATTTCAAAACCCGACTACTAGTGTTGAAATATTATGGTAGGTATTACTTCTTTTGACTTCTTCTGACGTCAACGTAAGCATGAGTACTAAGTCCAAATTGTTGATCATGTACCAAGTGCAGACACAATTCAGTAGCTATTTTATTTGTTGGACAATATATAATTTGTTTATTGTTGTGACTTGATTGTGCCACTAGATTTAGTTAGTATTAAGATCCTTTATTATTATTATTTTTTTGGTATTGAAGGTAAAATAAAGATATATATTGTATATAATTGAATTTTGGATTGAAAGAATCTGTAACTAAGTTTTCTTTACTGGAGAGTGTATAGTCAGTACCTACAGTGTACTTTTACGACGATATACCAAACTACTTATTGGAAAACCTATAAACAAGATGCGATGCACGCTAAGACCTCACTTTTGTTTTCATTCTTTAGTGTATGTTTCTACTTACTTTTGTAATATTTGTTACTTTTGTATTATTTGAGTTACAGTACCGAAAAGTTATTTGTACTGCTATTGTATTACTTTTATTGTATTGCTACCTACTTTAAGTCTATGTTTTTTTGTGTCAGATCGTACACACAATTGTCCCGAGGCTGGAATCGAGCCCAGAATATGAATATATTATGTGTACCAAACCAACCTTTCTAGTATTTCTAGCAGCATTGACGACGTAGGATCCATGCGCCATGTTGGACCAGTCGAGGAGGAGAACATTGGTGTTCGGTCTTGCTTCCAAATATGCTGTTACCACCACCTGGAATATCATAAACAATTTTTCATATAAATAAATTAAATTCATCATGAATTAGACAATACACATGGCATCATCTAAATAGCCCCAGTCTGTAGAGCTTGTGTTATGGGTACTAGATAACTGCTATACATTTATGTACATTATTAGTTATCTAGTACAGTAATATCAGGGTTGGCATGATTAAAACAAGTTGTTTTAAAACACGTGTTTAAAATAGTTTGAAATAAAACTATGTTTTATATTAAGAAAAAAACAGGGTTTAAAACTACCTTTAATTGCAAATGAATGTGTATAAATACCACAGCCTGTCTGTGGTATTTATACACATTCATTTGCAATTGCATAGGTAACTCCCCGCCAGTAAAGTCCCGCAGGGAAAGTCCCTATGTCGGCCGTCGAAAGAAAGTAATTAGGTTTAAAGAACTTTATTCTCATATAAACACACATGGTTCACTTATAATGAGATACATAAAGAAAAAATTAATCTATGTTTTACAATTTTTAAAACTAGCCTCTGGTTCACTGGATTAGTGGGTACTGTACCTATTCCCCGCTCTCTCTCTAGTTCTCTACCTACCTACAACACTACATACATACATACAAGGTGTATGTAAAGTGTTTTGTATTGATTAATAATAATAATAATAATTTTTAATAATTAGATTAGAGGTACTGAGATATGCAACAAAAGTAAATATTTATCGTTTTGTTAATTTTTACTAATGTGAATTAGGAAATAGTTTAGAAATGGATTATTTTATTATTCGCTATAATTGATTTGAAATTGATAAGTAAAAAAAAAACACTTTTTTTAAACATTTTGAACTGTTTGTTTTATAAAATATAAAAAAACTGTTTTTTTTCTAACCCTGAGTAATATCTATCTAGGTATGTCTATTGTTAGATATTTTTATTAAACATAGAAAACGACCAGAATACCCGGATTAAATATCTGCAGATCTAACAAAAATTTGTCTCGAGGCAGGAATCGAAATCGCAACCTCCTTCGTCGCACGCGGACCTTCGCCCATCGCGCCACAGAGATCGATATAAGTTGGGCTAAATGGTCAAATTGTGATTAATTATTGATAGTAGGGCAAACAAACTCTCGTATTCATCCAATTTTAAACAGACGTCCAACAGCTATAACTTATTTAAATTTAGTAATTCAAAACTGTCATTCTGGCTATGGTTATTAACCGTCGATTGTTTTACCTTGTCATTGGTCATTGGTCTTGTCCAATGTGACTTTGATACCCACATACCGCATTCTCAAACGAAATTTATTCCGTCATTGTGTCCATAGACGGATAGAACAGAACGGAGGTGTATAATATTGTTTTCACTTCTCTTGCTCAAAAACTGTGTCGTTATAGCGTAGCTTAGCAGTCTAGGAACTTGGGATATAGGGACTGTAGTACTTTTCTTTTTAATTATTGTCTGAAATCATCAGCCAATACAAAACATTCGTCCTATAACATAAAACCTCAACTTTTTGGTGTTCCATAAACAAAGAATAAATACAAATTACTTGAATTTATTTTTGAAAATGGAACTGAAAGCGCCTTCTTGCTGATTGTTGGATGCTCGTTGGATTTTTAGGATTTTTAGAAGGGTGATTCTTCCTCCGTGGTATAATGCGTGTGTAGGTAATTTGCTTGAGCTGAGCTGAGCGTAACGAATAAAAAAAAAATTGTAGCACGCAATCACTGGAATATTTTGATTACTATAAATTGAACTAAATTATTAACGTGGCTTAATTAATTTTTTTATGCAAATGTAACAAAATGGCAAAGAAATAATAGGATTCCATCTGTTGCAAACAAAATCACGTGAAATATCTTTAGCCTTACCGTACGAAAAATCCACGAAATAGAGAATTGAGAAGTGTGCAATATGGAGGTTTGATTCGATTGTTTTATTTTCTCGCAATCGAAGTGAAAATTATTGTTTCTCACAGGGGCCAAAATGACCCATTATAACTCGGTCTGGCCGAAGGGCATCCTAACACTACGATTGCCGCGTTGCAAAATCTCTTTGAATGCGATTTTTGTACTGTATTTTTTTTTCTGGACATTTCACACAGCTAATGCTGTGTGAATTTTCCAGAAAAAAAAGAGATATTTTCCCCTGTTATTATATTTTATTATACATAGACAACGACCAGAATACCCGGAACAAATATCTGCAGATCGCACACACATTTTTCCGATACGGGATTCGAACCCGCAACCTCCTACGTGGCAGACGGACCTTCGGCCACCGCGCCACATCAGTCGTCCATATAGACTGACGATAATGATAATGATGTATTGATCTTAAGCTCACCTGTACGCTTTCTTGTTGGGCTAACTCAATAAATCCATGAGCATAGAGAACTGTTTGATTGTCTTTCTTGAATCCATCGGTTTCTAGCAGTGTGTTGGCCTGGCTGAGGGGAATATCCAAGTAGTTTTCTACTGTTTTACTGGAAACAATGAAATGTTTGATTAACACTACACAAAATATCATTTTAATCAACATCTGCATTCACCGAATGCTGGGTAAATAACGCTTTCGAAACTGTAAAAGAGAAATAGGAACTCACTATGCCATGAAGGTCGGTTCAAGTAAGCTTTTATATAATTGAGACGTTGAGACGGAAAATATAATAAAACTATACAATCTTCCTCAACGTCAATTTACAGCCAGTTCTATTTTGATCTCTATTTCCCTTTGATAAAGGGAACGTTAGTTATTCAAAACGGTTATTTCTGTCCAAGAAAATGTCTTTACGAGTTCTATTATTGTCAAGTAAAGTTTCTATGTCACCTGCTTTAAATAGCATGTGAACATGTTTCACAGCTTTCCACAAAAAGTAGGCATAGTTTTTATGATTATTGCTTTAAAATAATTGTGATTTTTGACCCCGAATTGCGTATGCGACTTGGGCACGCGAGGTCAACAAGCATTACCTACTTACTTCTAACAGTTTAACTATTCACATAATATATGTAAGTTACTTCACGTGGGCATACACCACGTGAAGTAACTTACATATATTATAGACTAACTTAGATATATCTTTGGCTGTGATCTAGCATAGATGTAACTTTGTTTATTTATTTTATTATAGACTTGTCTCTGAGCGTGACTTCGCATGCGTTTTTTCTGGAAAAAATTAACCCTCTATGTCCTTTCTAATTTGGGGTTTCTATTATTATATTACTATTTGGGCAATCTATCTTCTTGACGAAGAGGTTTGAAGATTTTTGTAGTGTGTGTGGCCCAAAGATCAACGCGATTAAAAAACAAACAGTGTGTTTAACTGATGTCAGGTTGTTTAGTTTGTTTTGCTGAGAGAAGGATGAAGCAACGGATGAAAAGACTTCTTTTTTACGCCCGTTGCCATGGAAACCATTTGTTACCAGTGATTGTGCCAATTATGTATCATGTAATTATGTGTTAGATATGTTTTACAGCGCACATAGGTACTAATTCCTTGGGGATCAATCACTTTTAACAGATCACCTCAAAATCAACTTTAATACAACAAAAGTATTCTGTTGTTTTAAAAGTATAATGTTGTTATGTAAGCTTGACGGGATAAATACTAATCCCCCACAATATTTTTTTTTATCGGACCAATTCGGGATCATTATCTATAACATAGCAAATGTTTTTTTTAAAAAGGTCCATAATTAAAATAAAAAATCATAAGAGTCTCCTCCTGAAGTCGATAAATTACAAAAGTAAGTAATCATATTTTTAGAAAATGATAATTATTATTTATTAATTATTTATTTACAACATTTTGGAGAAACTTACAGCTAGGTTTACAAATAAGGTACATATATAGAACAGGCCTGGAAAGACCCAGTGCATGTAAAAGTAATAAGGTTAGGTAATTAGGTAAAGTTTTCCAACTTACCCATTATAAAATCTCAGGTATATGTCATCAATTTTATTGCATCTATCCGGTAAGATTCCTGAAAAAGAAAAAAAAACTAGAATAAATTCTAATGTGATGCCTTATATTTTGTATTTTCCATTTTATATTCTTCGACTTGAAATTCTGTGTTTAATTTGGAAGAAAAAAACGATTGCGTATTTGGGAGAATATAAATAAGCCTTTTATATATTTTCCCGATATAATGTAGATCACACGTTGAAAAAAAATAAAAAAATAGGAAATGAATGACGAAAATTACGGAAATGATGAACCTACCATAAAATGGTCGGATAAAAATGAATAAAAGTAACCATGCAACAATGACCACCATGTTGCTAATCATAAGGAGAACCACTGAGCATTGCAAGATCTTTGTTTGAATGGTAAAATAATTGCGCTTGTGGGACCAATTTTCCAAATAGGTCTATCTAATCTGAAAAGCATTATTACTAAGTGACATGTCTACCTTGAAATGATATCCAATGATGATGAATATGATTGGAGGTGACATTCTGGTATCCTATAGACAAATGGTTCGAATTCCTTATCTCATAATTACACGTTTGATGACAAAATGATTGGTGAATTTTTTTAAGGTCCATTGTAAAGTGTCCTTGGTTTTTTAAAACATTATAATAGATGTATAGATAAGAAGGATATATTATTCAGTATCAATGCTTTTATAAGGATTTTTTTTTTCAAATAGTTATTCATTAATGTATGTGGTGGGTATAGGTATTTTTCATGGCTTCCAGTTTTCCTCAAGATTTCAAGGGGGAAACGGGAATAACCCTTTTAAATGGAAGCTGTTCATAAAATCAGCGTTTGGCATAAGGATGATAATGAGGTATTTTAATATTAAGTATAGGTACATCATGAATTTAAAAATTATATAAAACGAAATCTTCTCAAGAAGGCTTTCTACTTCATAGATTTCTCCATTAGATGCCGCTCAGTTCCGCACCGACAATAGTATTTAAGAAAATTCAACACATTTACTTTTAGACAGGCAAAACAAACATATATTAGATATATGAATACTGGTATTAGTTGTTTCTTTTTCATTTCTTCCACTAGTGGATTAAAAATTGAAATAAGGAGAAAATAATAAATGCCTTTTTTCTTATTTGATAATAATTTATAATATAAAATATTATGAAAGTGCTTTTGAGAGCGTTTAGAAATAATGTTTTTGAAAATCTTAAATTGGATCCTGGTAACATACAAAATAATCTCTTGAGTTATAGTATCTATCGCTCTAAACGTCATCAAAAAGAAATATACTACAATCTTTGTAAGCAAAGATGTTTGTTTAAGTACCTAATATAACGATAAGTTTGTCTTCTGTTACTTATTCACGTCCACTCATGTTGAGTGGCATGTAACATGCCATGACATGACCTTCTAGGCCCAGGGGCATGCTGACCCAGTTAAGGTGATTAAAAATTCATCGCATCATGAGCATTGGACATTGAGAATAGATAGGGCAATTGCCTCTCGTATTGTACGTATTGCTGAGGTTTCGGTGCACTAGAGTCGGAGCGAGGGAGGATTTGTCACAGTTTTCTTTTTACAGATTTGAATTTTGTGTCGTGTCCAAGAATCCTGTTAGTCTAAAGTAAATTAAGCACTTTGATATTTGATATGTTCATTGCAATCTCGTTACCATTAATAGGTTCTAGCAGTACAAAATGGTTGAAACTTGCCAGAAGTTTCGAATGTCTCGGGCGCACTTCCTCTCTATGAGAGGCACCATCTTACTTACTACATGTGAGTACTACGTTTTCTCTTGAACTATGGCCGTCACAAGACAGAGACTCCGAGAGTACTATGTACACTCGAAATCGGCCTGTCACGGGGTGCCGCCGCCGTGGCGATTCAAAAAAAAAATTCAATATCAACCTTTATTTCTTAAGGCTTACAAAATAAGCACTTAGAGACGTCAAACAGAGTATGCTATCATTAAATCTATAAAAAATGCTCCCCGTTTCCGAGCGAAACCGTAGTATTGCGCGTTTGTGGCTTCGTTAAGCGTATTCATTTATGAATCATACCAAACGATTCCAATCTCATGATTCGTATTGATTTGCAATGCAACTGTTCGTATGAAAATAGGCTGTGAAAACACCGATATTGGCTAACACAAGTTTTAAACACAACACAGTTTCATCAATTTTAAAATATTTTTAAGCTTACGCGATCTGAACACAATTATATTATGGATATTTTTTGTTGCCGACGCGACGACCGACGCGTCGGTTACAGTGTGTAAAACTATTGAAACGCAACTTTTTTCAATTTCGTGAAAATCGGCAAATAAACGGGATAAATACTCGTTAAATAGTACTTATAATTGTATGTAGTTTTTAGTGGAAAAATACTCACACGCACTCTTAGATCTTGGGTTTATTAAATAAACCTATATAGATTCACATCATGCAATGAATCGTTCTATGCACTCCAATATTATTATTGATAATAATTTATACGTATTACAAAATGCATGTTTTTCTTCAGTTATATCCTGTAAGTTGCTAAGCTACATAATTTATGTAATTTGCAATTTAGCTGTTGGTTTAATACGCAATTTTATCAATTGTCTCTTACACTCTCACACTTATAAGCATTGTTATCAAATTCGTTCTTTGATTGATATTTAACAACACGACAAAAAGATTTCATGTGTTTTTGGTTTATTATGCAGTGCTTATTCCTAAATTAGGTGTAACTAGACACCAGGGTTCTCTAAAGTACCTAGATTATTTGTAAACACGATAGTAGCGGTAATTGCGTAGTAACTTGTCTATAAAATTATCGCAGTAAGACATCGTTAATAGATATATTTTGAAATTGAAGTAAGCATAGTAACCACTACTATGCATACTTCAATTACTATAATGGCTTATTTATTCATCTTTTAGGCGGACCCTTACAAACTTTCTTTACAAATGTTGCATGCTCCAAGCCATACCATTCCTCGCTTCAATCAACGAGATCTAATTCATAACAATTGATGCCGCAATGGGACTGTGATAGGCCTTTTATTGCGACAATACGATGCCATCTTGATCACCGAGGCACAGCAGCATTGATACACAAGAGGTTGCGGGTTCGATTCCCGCCGCCGAGAGCGAACGGTTGTTTTGGCGATGTGCAGGCAATTTTTCCTGGATATATTCATTTATAAATCTATAAATAAAATGATACACATAAATCTATGATTTATGTGTATCAGTTATCTAGTACCCAAAAAATAAGCTTCGGCATAGTTTGGGTGGTTTGGGTCTAGGATGCTGTGTGAATCGTCCATCATGATATTAGCGATGATGCTACCATTAATTTTAATTTTAACCGTATTATTGTTAAGAGAACTCTAGTGTCTAGATAAACCTATGTTAGGATTTAAGATGCTATCTGTACATATATAAACTGTAACAAATTTGTATCAATAAATAAATATGTATATCTATCTATCATACTCGTATATTTATTTTATAAAGAAAAGTATCCGATATTATTAAGTAGGTTTATTTTATTTTATTTGTTTGGTTTATCAATGGCTTAATACACAAACAATTATCATTAGTTTAGACGGCCGCTGGGGCAAACGTGTTCTTGAGTGGAGACCATGACTCGGTAAACGTAGTGTAGGACGACCTCCGACTAGGTGGGATGACGACCTGCGAAAGACTGCAGGTAGATGCTGGATGCGTCAAGCTGAAGACATAGGGCGCTATGGCGCTCATTGCGGGAGGCCTTTGTCCAGCAATGGACTAATATAGGCTGATGATGATGATGATGAATACACAAAGTTCTTACATCTGTGTATCTTATAAAAATTCTAACATGTGAGAAAAGTTGAGTAACATTTTATGACTATGAATTATTGATATGAGCACAAATCTCTTAAAGGTAAACAAACACCACTTAAATTTTAATATTTATGGTAGGTATAAATTGAATAAGTCTGACGATTATACTTTATGATTGGCAATAACATTAAGTATTTTCTTACATTTCACCATAATGAACAAAATAATTTAATCTATTTTATGTATTGAATTTACGAGAAACACAGAATACATTAAAAAAGTTCTCTATCTATTGCACTTGGTTCCACCTACCCCCAGTTTCCATTATAACAAACCTTTTGCCGAACACCCTGTATATCTAAGGTCCATTAGAAGCTATCGTTTCAATGAAATGAAATTAGCACTGAAATAAATTTTTCCTAATTGTCGTTCAATTAGTTGAATAGATTATAGATTAGAAATTATGATAGTGCTCTTCAATTTCAGGTTCATTTAATTATTTAATTAATTTAATGTAAATCCACTTCTGTGATCTATAATGACCTGCCCACATAGCTTAGGTATTAACACTTTGAGTGCTGAAAACGCACGGTATGAGTTTTCTACAAGTGACTAATATGCGTAAATCCACACTAGCGCAGCGGCTGAGAAAATGCAGATCTTTGTGACTCAGCAGAGCTGTAATATTTTTCGAACGAAACGCATGTGCGGTGCAACACAACCGCTGTGTAGAGCGGCAGCACGTATTTTTTAGGTAAAAAAAAAGATCGCAGTCGTCGAAAAAAAACCGCAGTCAAAGTGTTAATTCTGAGAGCTATTGCTAGTTCATCAACATCATCAGCCTATTTTAGTCCACTGCAGGACATATGCCTCCCTCAATGAGCGCCATAGCGCCCTGTCTTCAGCTTGAAGCATCCAGCATCTCGCTGCAGTCTTTCGTAGGTCGTCATCCCACCTTGGCAGATTGCGTCCTATAATAGCATTAATGAGTTGTCATGTGTTACAGGGAGCTATGGCGCTCATTAGGGGAGGCCTATGTTCAGCAGTGGACTAACAAAGGCTAATGATGATGATTGTAATAATGTGCGTACGTTATCATATCACCAAGTACCTTTACGTTTGAGGCAGGTATGTGCATTGATTCATTACCCAACGGAACAACCATTAAAGTTTTAGTACTATTCGTTTGTGATTAATTATGTAGGTATTGACTTCTACCAGTATCGTAAAAAATAAGTGATTTTAAATAATGTGTACGTTCAAAACACCCATACAAAATAAAAGCAATAAAATATGTTATCAGTAAATACCTACTACTCAATTATATGATGATAAAAACTTAACCTTATTTTTTATTAATTATTAACAGCCTGGAGAGTCCCACTACAGGATAAGGGCCTACCTCCCACCTTCCACTCCTCTCAGTTTTCTGAAAAAAGGGCCTACGACGACGTCTAGTCGTATCGAAAGCGTCCAGCCTGTGGTCCAGCTAAGCAATTACCCTAAAATCTCCCATTGTTATTGAATGGGCCATCTGGGGAGACTGGGCATACCTAAACAATTTATGTTTCCACGATGCGATAGTACCTACATTACTAAGAAATAATAGGTACAATTTTTCTGGCAGGATGGAGCCGATCCACGACTAAATTTTAACATCAAGATATAATCTAAAACTAAGTCAATTGTGATATTATTACTAACACATGACCTTTTTGCTCGATAACAGCGATTCAAAGGTGCAAAAAGTTTAGCAGTAAAGTAAAACATTACAGTAATTAAACACAGTCGAACAAAACAAGGTCAAGGGTGTATTGTGTAACATTAGTATGAGGTTTAACGTTGGTTAACATCGTCATCAGCCTATATTAGTCCACTGCTGGACATAGGCCTCCCCCAATGAGCGCCATAGCGCCCTGTCTTCGGCTTGACGCATCCAGCATCTACCTGCAGTCTTTCGCAGGTCGTCATCCCACCTGGTCGGAGGGCGTCCTACACTACGTTTACCGAGTCGTGGTCTCCACTCAAGAACACGTTTGCCCCAGCGGCCGTCGGTTAACATAGCTATCATTAAATAAATAAAAAGAATACAGTACAATTTAGTTTGACAATTGTTATATTGACGTTGACAGCTTCATCATTTGTCGGCTCTATCCAGCCAATATGGAATGTATTTTGTTTTTGTACTATGCGATGGAAACCTACCGTTTAATTAACCTATCTTTTATACCCAGTCTCCTCGCAAGGCGATACATTGAATGGGTTTTAGCATAATCGTACAGAGGCTCATGATCTTCTAATCATAATGATTAAGTATTATGTATAGGTAACTACGTGGCGTGGCGGGTGAAGGTCTGCCACGCAGGAGGTTGCGGGATCGATTCCCACCTTAAGACAACTGTTGGTACGATCTGTAAATATTTGTCCCGGATGTTCTGGGTATTTTATATGTTACATTATTTATCCAAGTAATATATTGAGTTAAGTTTATCAGTCATCTAGTACCATAACAACAGTTCTGCTTAACTTGGGACTAGATGATGCTGTGTGTTAATATTATGATAATTTTTATTAAACTTTTTCATTTCGGCAAGTGATTTGAACGTGAACAATATTTTATAAAAGTAAATATTTAATATAAAATATCTACCTAATTTTACTAATCGGTGACGTTACGTATGGTTTATGTCTTTAACAAGCACCTATTTTTCTAGCAAACAATCTCACTACCGACCAAGACTATTTCCATTAGTATTCAATATAAAAATAAATTACCAGATATCTAGATTATAAAATGGTCATTTAGCTATAGTTTTAAAACAAATAAAAAATCTGGTTTCGACAGAAAAGTATTTAGATACATAGATACCTACGTCGCCATTTGTAGATAACACATACAACATGACGTGGACACTCACGATAGGGCTGGTCCACCAGTTCAAAGTCGCTCAGCGAGCTATGGAAAGAGCTATGCTCGGAGTATCTCTGAAGGATAGGATTCGCAACGAATACATCCGACAGAGAACTAAAGTTATCGACATAGCTCTGAGAATTAGCAAGCTGAAGTGGCAGTGGGCATATCTCGCGAAGAACCGACGGCCGCTGGGGCAAACGTGTTCTTGAGTGGAGACCACGACTCGGTAAACGTAGTGTAGGACGCCCTCCGACCAGGTGGGATGATGACCTGCGAAAGACTGCAGGTAGATGCTGGATGCGGCAACCTGAAGACAGAGCGCTATGGCGCTCATTGGGGGAGGCCTATGTCCAGCAGTGGACTAATATAAGCTGATGATGATGATGATGATGATGATGACATACAACATATATGTAGGTACAAAATAGTCTCTAGAGACTGGGTTTCTACAAACATTCGTTCCCTTTGTTCCTTAAGGAAACTGTGCGGTTTACCTATTGATATATAAATAATACTTATTTACGGATATATCTTATACCCACTGCAGGAATTCCCTCAGAAAAAACAATATTTCTTCTGTTAATTAATGGTTTAAATATAATGTTACGTATTGAAATATAAATAATACTTGTTTACGTATATATCTTATACCCACCGCAGGAATTCCCTTAGAAAAAACAATATTTCTTCCGTTAATTAAGAGTTTTAATCGATGTTAGCTAGTGCAGATTTACAGAAAAAATATAATTTTATTTCCTACATTTTAACGTTGCAAACGGTAGGAAGTAGCTCTAGTTAATGTATTCCAACCACAAATACCTTTTCGATTGTTAAATTATGTATATGCAATAAAGATAAACAATCCTACAGTAGGTAGATACTTAACATTATTATTTATTTTATTTAAGCACCTATTTAAAAAAAAACTTTTTGTGGTTGATTTTTTGTAACATAATAAAGTTTTAAATATACTTCGCAGATCTGAGATCCTTTCTTAAATAAATAAAATAAATAATGCTGGACAATTCACACAGCATTATCTAGCCCCATGGTAAGCAGAGCTTGTATTATGGGTATAGATAACTGATATACATAATACAATACATTACATAGATAGATATTTTTTATTATACATAGAAAACGACCAGAACACCCGAAACAAATATCTGCAGATCGTACACACATTTGTTCCGAGGCGGGAATCGAACCCGCAACCTCCTGCGTCGCAGGCGGACCTTCGCCCACCGCGCTACATCGGTCGTCGAAATAAACATTGTTAATAATTATAATGTTTATCTCAGATGTAAATAGTAGTTTTTTTGTTCAGATTTGTTGACAAAATTTGCAGCTAACTATAAGCTTGACAACCTATACATATATATCTACTGAGAATACACAAATGAATTAAAAAATAGGGTTGTGAAATAAATGTTTTTTAGCCTAGGATTCTAGAAAACTAATTACATGAGAATATATTCAATTATTTTCTGAGAACCTAGGCTTTTCTAAACTGGCCGCCGCTGTCGCGACAATCATTCAACAATTTGGCAAAACGGAAAACCTCACAGGTGGATCGAAATAGACCCGTGTTGTGGACTTATGGGCATGTGGGAACAAAGACTTATTTTTTTTATATTTTGATAGTATTGATTCGTATTCTTCGCAACAATATATACTTTTGTGTTCATATATCGGATTATTTAAGTTGTTTCATAGATAAAGCGATCTTAAGTTTTTTTTCTCTCCGTAATGATTAACTTAAAAATATACATTATTGGGCAATAATATTGATAAGAAGAATCTATTCCCAGTCATATTAACACTTAAGACCAAACTTTTTAAAACCGTTCCACTGTGCGCCGGCGCAGCAGAGAAAGCAAAAATGTATGAAATAAATGGCATGTTTTTCCACTTAGATACTTTACTTCATTTTTGGGGCGCGGCGCTGTGCCGGCAAACATGTAGGAAAACCGTGCGGTTGCACGGCTTTCAGCTGTATGTAGCCAAAGGTTCAATCGACGACAACACTTATCCAAAATTGACAGTACCTACATAACAGTTTTGTTGTTTATGTTGCCTATAACGAGATTCAATTCATGTATATTCTATTCATGTATTAGTCACCTCTTTTAATAAAGTAATTTAAAGTGAATTTGTTTTCTAATATGTAGCTAATATTAACATTTCACTATTACTGATAGGTACTATTGAATATATTATTCACTGGTGTATAATCGCTAGGTAGGTATAATAAAATAAAAATTAAATAGCTACATAATGCTGGACAATTCACACAGAATCATCTATAGCCCTAAGCCAAGCAGAGCATGTGTGTGAGCACTAGATGACTGATATACTTAATACAATACATTACATAGATAGATATTTTTTATTATACATAGATAATGACTAAAACACCCGGAACAAATATCTGCAGGTTGTTTCGAGACGGATCGAATCCAAACTCACAACCACCAGCGTCGCAGCCGGACCTTCGTCCACCGAGCTACAGAGGTCGTCAAACATAATAAATTAAGAGAAGGGGAAAAAACGCAAATACCGACTCCACCACAGTTCAACGCAGCCCTGGAATGCCTAATGGCTGCCTGAATTACCGTTAACCGGTGTGCACTCTTTTTATTTTGCACGCTTCGTGCGTTGCACGACCACGAGGACGTGCCTGGTAGGATAAACATCAGCTATATTAAAACCATTTCAGTTCAAAAATAAACTCTCGTCCAAGTTATATAAGAAACATAGTTGCTCAACGTCCTTGTTCAGTATAATTTTCGCAGAGCTGATAACGACGATAAAATAAGACACGATAAAGATAACGCGAAGTACAAAATTTAGTAATCTGAAAATGATTGTAAAGTAACAGCGTGTTTATGTTAATAATCGAAACGAACGATAAGATTTTATTCCTATTAAAATAGAGTCTATTGTTTCTAGAACACTGCTAATTACAATGCGTAATCATGACTAAGAATAATCGAGACCAAGGAATAATCAATCAGATAGGTAAATATGTCACTATGATTAATGGTTTTGATTATTCCAATTCGCAAATTTTTATACCTAGTAGGTAGCTAGTAGGTACTTAAATTATAATTGAGTTACTGGAAGTTATTTACTATTCTTCTGTGCTGTATCTTTCTGAGATTCAAACACCACGTGCGCCGAAAACTCCCGAATAAATCCCGGAAGCTCTCGAATGTAGACGTAAATAGTTTTGAACTTTAGTGACAGCCGACAATCGTACTTCGAGCACATCATCTATTGATAATAAATTACTCTAGTACTTCCAAGGCTTGTTCCTACAGAAACTTAATTGCTGAAGCCTATTCAAAACAATGAACAACCGTTATGAAACAAACGCAACTTTGTTCTATCACTTTCACTGAAAAGTATATTTTTTTGGATGAATTAATTGTGGGATAGCATTGCAAGTAATTTATTGAGGAAGTTCGTACCTGTTCCCCACCAGTACCGCTTCCATCCATCTGACACAGCGCGGAACATCGCGAGCGTGCGTCGCCGGCAACGCGACTCAGCCGACTGACTCACTGACTCACATCCTCCACTTCGTGAGAATACAAACATTTCAAATTGATCATCTATAGAACGATGGTTCACCACTCACCCCGTGCCACCCTCATCAGCTAAGTACATCTATTTAGAGAGGTATTTCGAATTAGCCGTCAACCGACAAAGGCTTTCTGTCATCGTCACCCTGATTCAATTAATCTTTAATTAGAGAGGAGAGTGCTCTTAATGTTGAGTAGAATGCGGATTTGACATCGTGGGCTGTCAGTTGAGTAAATGGAAATCTGAGTGACGGGTAGCTAGGTAGGTCGCTGGTATAAATGGATCCAGGTCAACTGTTCCAGTCATGGGCACGGCAGGTTTGTTTACTTCACTTTCCGTGCTGTTGATTCAGTTTACCTCTAAGAATGCATAATTATACTTAGCACTTTTACGAGCCAGTGGTTTGTGAAGCGTTGTTTAAGATGTTAATTGCACTGAGTTGAGGAAGTATAAGAACTGAAAAGGTAGGTGCTCTCAACTGTTTAAATGTAATTTAAACGTAGGTAATCATTATTTTACATTTAACTAGCTGCGCCCTGCGGCTTCGCCCGCGTATAAATCTATGTGTCAAACCTTCCTCTTGAATCACTATCTATTGCTGAAAACTGCATTAAAATCCGTTGAGTAGGTAGTTTAAAACTCAGAGTAATATGTATACCTAGTTATTCTAAGGTTAAATATATATATTATATATATATTATTATTTTTTCAAAATCAAACTTCAATCTATTTTGCATTATCTTTATTCCATTAACGCAGAGTGAAATAAGCCTTATTTGAAGAAATCTTACAAATGGGGATTTTTATCGTCGCTTTTTTCCGGTTCTTTTTTGCTAGCAAAAACTCAGCTGTCAAATTAAGTTAAATTATGAAAACAAAAACTCACGGGGGTTGTGGGTGAAAAGAACTCACGTACATACCATCTAATTTCAAAATTTTTATTTCCTATAGCAACGCCGCACCACCTTCGTTTTCTGAACTACGTTATAACACCACAGCTTGTATGGCTTGGATACCTTTTGTTTGTATACTTCCAGTCTGTTTGGTTTACATTTTTCCCCTTTCACTTCTGTTGGTTCATGTGATCGCTCAAAGATGGTGCTGTAATGCAGAGCCATTGTATTGTAGGTATTACAATACAATACAATACAATACAAAAATTATTTATTGTACCTACACCATAATCAAATTAATCATTACAAAGTACATTATGCGACAGGTACAATAGGCGGCCTTATCGCTTAGAAGCGATCTCTTCCAGGCAACCTTTGGATGGAAAGAATTATATGAATTTAAGAAAAGGCAGGAGGTGTACCACGGTTTATCTAAATAAGAATACATACAATAGGTATTATTTTCTTTCTAAAATCCATAAAAAATATATATAATAAAAATATCTATCTATGTAATGTATGTATAGTACTACCTATGTATTTCAGTTATCTATAGTATGAATGAATGAACACTTTATTGCACTTAAAACTATAAAATAACACCTTATATCTAAATATTACACATATTGTAAGTTAACGTTAAGTTTAGCGTTAAATGAATGTTTTAGCTATAAGCAACTCTTTGGAACAATAAAAAGTTTATTATTTATTATATTTATTATAGTACCCATATCACCAGCTCTGCTTAGCTTGGGCTAGACAATGCTGTGTGAATTATCTAGCGTATTGATTTACATATTGATTTTACTTTGACTGCGGTTTTTTTTCGACGACTGCGATCTTTTTTTTTACCTAAAAAATTCGTGCTGCCGCTCTACACAGCGGTTGTGTTGCGCCGCACATGCGTTTCGTTCGAAAAATATTACAGCTCTGCTGAGTCACAAAGATCTGTATTTTCTCAGCCGCTGCGCTAGTGTGGATTTACGCATATTAGTCACTTGTAGAAAACTCATACCGTGCGTTTTCAGCACTCAAAGTGTTAATTTTTATGTCAACAAAAGTAATAGTTATGAACAAAAATTAAGCATTCAAACCCAAAAACTGATTCGAACTTCTGTGCTTTACTGCAATGATACAGTGACTTTAAATATTATCGACTAATATTTTAATTACGTACAAACTTTTGTCCCAAGACGGGGATCGAACCGGTAGCCTCCTGCGTCACATAGGTGGACATTCAACCGCCGCGCCATATCAGTAATCTAATAATATATTGTGCTATTGAAAAATTCAAGATATTGTGAAACATGCCTCCTTGGAAGTAATAACAGAAGTTGAGGGTAGTGCTTCATGCAAAATCTAGATACTGCGATATTGGATGTTGTTAGGGATCGCAGGGGTCCGACTTATATTATATTGCTTTGTGGCCTGAAACTTGGACGGGGTATTTGAGATCGCCTAGGGTTGTTAGACTTTAATAAGACTACCTAAGTAGTTCAGAGAACTTAGACAGAGGCTCTTAGTCGTTAGACAATCAGCGTGATATCGTTCAGCGTAGCTTTAAATATAACTAGACCTAATCATTTATTTATTTGCAGTTATGTGGTTGACAACGGTGCTAATATTATTAAATATACATTTTGTACACTTAACACTTTGAGTGCTGTACGCACGGTATGAGTTTTCTACAAGTGACTAATATGCGTAAATCCACACTAGCGCAGCGGCTGAGAAAATACAGATCTTTGTGACTCAGCAGAGCTGTAATATTTTTCGAACGAAACGCATGTGTGGCGCAACACAACCGTATGGTGATTATGTAACTCGCGACCGGTTTGCGACAGGCGTAAATTAAGCAATCAGTGCTGTCAAACGCCAATTTTTACCAATTTTGACGTTGTAGCTGGTGTCAAACTAATACAAAATTGACGTTTTACTGCACTGATTGCTTAATTTACGCCTGTCGCAAACCGGTCGCGAGTTACATAATCAACCGGCCGCTGTGTAGAGCGGCAGCACGAATTTTATAGGTAAAAAAAATGATCGCGGTCGTCGAAAAAAAACCGCAGTCAAAGTGTTAAGAGCTAAATTTTACTTATAAGTAGGTACATATATACATCAGTCACATACTCGTATTAACTACAGAACTTCCAGAAGAGATTTTTATTTACCTTATATAGGTTTTAGACAAAGCGAAACGGAGTATTGGACAGGACCGCTATTTTTGGTGTTTTATTTCGGAGGCCTTTGTCCAGTAGTAGACGTGCGTAGGCTGATACGATGTAGGTATATAGATATATAGATAATTCTTTTATTGCACACTTAAAAATAAAACAAACAAGACAGAATAAAATACACAATATGTGACAATTTGGCGGTCTTATCGCTCAAGAGCGATCTCTACCAGACAACCGACTAGGTACTAGGTACTACTAGAGTAACCAATATCGATCATAGAACCCAAAATCTCCAATCAATTATAGCTACATGGTCTGTCAGTAGTAAAGCGTCAGGAATGTCTTTATTTTATGCCTGCCATAGATATCTCAGCCATTAAAGTGGGCAATTATTATACACACCGTAAGACTTTACCTTTGATAACTATAAATGCCTAGTCGAGCAATTTACTTGCTAATGAGGTCGAGCAGCCTGACGAATTTTATAGAAAGACAAAAATGCTACTGAGTTAATTAGAACACCTTGTTCCTAGCAATAGTAGTATAGATAGATAGAAAATTCTTTATTGCACTTTAAATATAAACTATGTACAGTAAAAACTTCAAAATAAGTACAATTGGCGGTCTTATCGCTCAAGAGCGATCTCTACCAGACAACCATGGATATATAGGATCGTGGACAGTACCAGGGGATCTGTGTGCTTGTAATGTAAGTTATGGGATATTATAAATAAAATAGTTATAGTACTTAAATAGAAATATACTACATAATAAATAAAATAAATAAAAAAGCCATTTATTCCATAACCTTATAAAATAATAGTGCATAATTAAAGTAGTAATTGACAAGTAAAACAAAAAAAATGATTTTATGTGTAATGTTACTAATGTATGTATGTCAAATAAAATAAAATAATTGATATACATATAAAATTAAAATTAAAAATACAATACAATCATCTAGAATTAAAAATAAAATTGCATGCATTTACTTAGATGTTGATTTTGTATACGTATACATATAGATTTCCATTAATTAAAATATTATTAGATATTTCTTGGTTAGGACCCCTTTCGAGTACAGGCCTCCTCCAGCTCATTTATATTTATGTTAGGTAGTTCTTGAAGCTAGCTTAGTTATGGATGTTTTTTTTTCTGCTCATACTACATATATATCATAAAATATATATACATATACTACTAATAAAAATAGGATCTCAGGTATGCGCTTAGTGACAGCAGGACAAATATTGCGTGTATAGTTGTGTATATATAATGAATGAATTTTTGCACTGGAAACTATAAAATAACATTTTAAATCTAAATACTACACATTAAAAGTACAATAGGCGGTTGTATAATGTTATTTAGACGGATTTCACACATAGGTAAAAATGAGTTCTATATTATTTCTATATTTGACGACCATTGTGGCGGGGTGGGCGAAGGTCCGCCTGCGACGCAGGAGGTTGCGGGTGCGATTCCCGCCTCGGAACAATTGTGTGCACGATCTGCAGATATTTGTTCCGGGTGTTCTGGTCGTTTTCTATGTATAATAAAAAATATCTATCTATGTAATGTATTGTATTATGTATATATCAGTTATCTAGTACCCATAACACAAGCTCTGCTTACCATGGGGCTAGATAATGCTGTGTGAATGGTCCAGCATTTTTTTTTTTTTTTTTTTATTAACTTTGTACTATCTATTTATATAATTTGAAACTATCATGGTTATTTACATAGTTATGGTTATTCTGAGATCATAACGCGTGAAAATAATATTTTGGAATAGTTTCTACTATTGTTAGAAAACTCAAATATCAAATTCAATTCAATTCAATTTATTTAATTCAGCTTCACAAAGTACATGTTACAGCCATAGAGAGTTAAGAGTAAAGCAAGACAAATCATTATATTATGTATAACTCAAAAGTTATAAATATCCAGTTATAACTTTTGAGTTATAAAATTTGGTTATTTTGTGATCATGGCGCTAAACTGTAATTAAATATTGGAAAACTCAAAAACCAAATCATGGTACCTTACCTATACATCATAAATGACTAGTAAGATATTTTTTGACTACCCTGGAAGGTTAGGTCTGTCTAACGCTGACTGTACATTAACCTACTTAATTCAACTTATTATTGCACTATCTTTCAAATAAACTGCCGTAACAGTGCCTAATACTGACAAATGGCACTGTATATTACGTCCTCAATTTCTTTTTGCAAATTATTGCCCGCTGTTATAGTTGATTTGTGGTCACTTTGTACGGGGAAATCTTTAACACTTTGAGTGCTGAAAACGCACGGTATGAGTTTTCTACAAGTGACTAATATGCGTAAATCCACACTAGCGCAGCGGCTGAGAAAATACAGATCTTTGTGACTCAGCAGAGCTGTAATATTTTTCGAACGAAACGCATGTGCGGCGCAACACAACCGCTGTGTAGAGCGGCAGCACGAATTTTTTAGGTAAAAAAAAGATCGCAGTCGTCGAAAAAAAACCGCAGTCAAAGTGTTAAGGTTCCAAATATCAATAAGTATGATCTTTTACGGTTACAATTTCGTGTCTCGCGCTAGCTATTTGTTATCTATGACGATCGATGTGGCGCCTGTGAAGATTCGCCTGCGACGTAGTAGGTTGCGGGTTCCATTCCCGCCTTGGGACATTTTTTTATGTATGATTTGCAAATATTTGTTCCGGGTGATCTTGGTATTTTATGTTTATTTAAAAAAAAACTATCGACATAACAAAAACCACCGCTCGCCAAATTCAAGCTCAAGGTGTGTGCGTAGAACCTCCGACCGTCTGTCCGACCGTCCGTCAGACCGAGCTGGACGTAGCCTCTCATCGCGACTCGAACCTGCGACCGAGCCGAGACGATCCAACCCGAGCCATCGAGTGGAGGAAGACACGAGAAAATTTTTTTTTGCTCCTGACCGCCGAACAGTTAACTTCACCTGATTAATACCAAGCCACAAGTTTTTTCTAGAGTACTAACATAGTAAAATATACCTTCTTAGATACCGCTGGTACCGCATTAACTTAATAATTCAATGTGGTTTCACTCCTATATTTTCTGAGATAATTCAATTCATTGTCTAACTAAAACTTCTTTGTTAATTCTACTTCTAGCCTAGCTCGCATAATTATGATTTTGTTCAAAGTAACAGCGTTTTCGAACTTCATTGCAATCTATCAATAAAGGATATATTGATCTTTGTTTTACCTACCACGTGTTTTATGCAACCTTAAAACCAATTTTTATATCTATACTATTCTATTTGAACCACAAGCATACTTCAATGCAGCAACACGTCTGAATAAAAGCGAAGAAGCACCGACAACAGACACACATCGGTATTGTCACAGCCAACTTCTCGCAAAGTTAGTTCTGGGGACAAAGCCGAACTCTAGACTAGAGCAAGCAACAGAGCCAAGGTAGAGAAATAGAAGCGCCTTGTGCTAAGGTTGAGGGTTAAGGCTTGTCATAAGAAATGAGCAAGCTTCTATCTAGAAGCTTGCTCATTTCTTATGACAAGGCAAGGATCCTGCTGTCTAAACTTGAGAATATAACAAAGTTTGCCCGAAACTTAGGACAAGGCGCTTCTATTTCTCTACCTTGGCTCTGTTGCTTGCTCTAGTCTAGAGTTCAGCTTTGCAGCTTCTAGATAGAAGCTTGCTCATTTCTTATGACAAGGCAAGGATCCTGCTGTCTAAACTTTGCATGCCTTGCAATGAGCAAGCTTATGTATATCTGGTCACACTATTGAACAGTATCTAGATGCCTTGTCATAAGCAAGCTCGTAATCTGGTCACACTAATTGAACAGTATCCAGACGCCTTTTCATAAGAAATGAGCAAGCTTATGGTCACATTATTGAACAGGATCCAGACGCATTTTCATAAGGAATGAGGAAACTTATATCTGGTCACACTATTGAACAGTATCTAGATGCCTTGTCATAAGCAAGCTCATAATCTGGTCACACTAATTGAACAGTATCCAGACGCCTTTTCATAAGAAATGAGCAAGCTTATGGTCACATTATTGAACAGGATCCAGACGCCTTTTCATAAGGAATGAGCAAGCTTATATCTGGTCACACTATTGAACAGTATCTAGATGCCTTGTCATAAGCAAGCTCATAATCTGGTCACACTAATTGAACAGTATCCAGACGCCTTTTCATAAGAAATGAGCAAGCTTATGGTCACATTATTGAACAGAATCCAGACGCCTTTTCATAAGGAATGAGCAAGCTTATATCTGGTCACACTATTGAACAGTATCCAGACGCCATGTCATAAGCAATGAGCAAGCTTATGGTCACATTATTGAACAGGATCGAATTGCCTTTTCATAAGAAATGAGCAAGATTATATCTGCTCATGCTATTAATAATACTTCTCAACAGCGTGAGCAGAAAAAGCTTGGTCATTTCATATGGCAAGGCGTCTAGATTCTGCTACCTTATGGTTAATAGAGCATTCTTATCGTACATCTTCAACCATTGCCTATAACTACATTGATTTAGCAGATATTATTAATTTGAATAGGTACTCGTACGTCACACGAATCTTTATAACCAAACACCATCCAAGTACTGTCAGAATTTTCCAAAGAACCATTCTAAGTGCTTTGCTTTGTTTCTAAAGAAAGATGCCCTGAAAACTTACTTCTCCATTATGTCTGACTACAGGGTTATTCGTTTTGTTACTTAGCTATACAGCCACGACAAGGTATTTAGTTAAGTTCAAATATCCAGGTTTTTTAACCGTATAGTAGATGCTGTTATATAAAATGTATAATAGCAATCATCGTCTTCTATTGCCTTTTTAAACTGCAAAGTATTTAAAACTTCTTAAACTATGATGGTTATTAACACTAAAGTCATTTAAAACGGGATATATACCATGATTTGATTTTTGAGTTTTCCAATATTTCGGCACAGTTTCATGCGCCATGATCACGGAATAACTGAAGACACTGCGAGTTCGTTTTTATGAGCAGATGTACCGATCTACCCTCATTTTCTGTCTTTCGCTACGAACGTTACCACTACCACCGTTTTACCACCATTATTATCGAACGCAGCTCGATCACGACACACAACACTGACGGTATCAGAACGCGGCGCGGATGGTACATCACTTCTTCGGTTTTTACACATTGTCACAACAGGGTTCCAGGTTCCCGATAATTGGAAACCATCTTCTCGGTTGAAGTTCCTGTGTTTCCTAATCTCAATGGCCTCCACTACCATTCTTGGTATGGAGTGTCGCTCTGTTGAGATTACTTTTGGATTGTGTAACTCGATCCAGTGGTTTGAACCAGGCTCGAGAAGTTCCGCTATGGCAGACTTCTCAGTTGCCCGATTCTTAACTGCTCGTATGTGTTCTTTGACTCTGCAGGAAATAGTGCGTTCGGAGGATTATTCTATATAGGAGCTCCCACAGCTACAGTCGATCTTGTACACCCCTAGTTTTTCAAGTGGGAACGAGTCTTTAGGTGTCTTTAGGCGCAGGTAATGTATGATCTTTTTCAACGGCGTGAAAACTGTTTTGATGGAGGATTTTTGCAGGATGTTTGCGACTTTATCCGTCACTCCTTTTATGTAAGGCAAGAATGCTGGTTTGCGTTCCACTGTACTCCTGTGTGGGATGGTGGGTTGGAAATATTGGAAAACTCAAAAATCAAATCATGGTAAATACCCCGTAGTAAATGACTTTAGTGCAAAGTATTTTTTACTAGTTTCTCTACTTCTGCTCGCGGTTTCGCAAGGGTTATGTCTAATAATGTCTATGGAATCGTTGAAAGGTTATATCTATTTTTATATTGGTTAGGTATCTATAGGATAAAAAGTAGTCCACCTATGTCTAATTTCAAATACCTACACCAAATCATATTTCAGCCTGATCAGTTCAGTAGTTTTAATTGGCACTTCTATACTAATATTATAAAGAGGAAATGTTTGATTTTTTTGTTTGTTTGTTTGTAATGAATAGGCTCCGAAACTACTGGACCGATTTGAAAAAATCGTTCACCGTTGGGAAGCTACACTATCCCTGGTGAACATTAGGTATATTATATTTTCAAAAAGTTAGGGATCCTTACTAAAACTCCAATAATGTAACCCAAGGTGTAAAAAAATCACCTAATAAAGTGAAATTCGAGTTAAACGCGGGTGAAACTCCCGCAGTTTCACCCGCGTTTAACTCGCATTTCACTAGTGCACAGGTAGTGCACACATAAAGTGAACTTATCTGTTTCGCTCACTGCTTTACCATGCCAGCCCTAAATGAGCTTCATGAACTGTCACATTTCACATCATGTTTTACTATTATTGAAATAGGTCTCTTTACTCTGTACCGGTCTCTATAAATTCAAAACTTTCATCTCTATGTGGCACTCAAAGCTTGTTCTGTGGACAGCAACCGTATAGGTACATCTCTTTTCTATCAAGTGTCTGTCTGAGTCTTTGTACTGTACACCGCTATTTGAGGGATTGCGGCAAGTTTGTGATACACACGCTGCTTTACAATGAGCAAGTGTTGGTTTTCACTTTAGTTTGTTGTCAATTTTATTCTTCTTCGGTTATGCTTATCTACAAGAGTATATTTTTAAATAGGGACCAAACCACCAGATTATACACAGTCGAGATTGTTATACTGATGTCAAGACTGAGTTATAATGGGGGTTTTTGGCCCGAGTGAAATACAATACTTTTCACTTCGATTGCGAGAAAATAAAACTATCAGAAACTAACCGTAATTTTTTTTCATTTATTTCATTGAATATAATTATATCATGGGATTTCGACAGCAACGGATAAAATATACATATTAATTATTTCTTTGCCCTTCTGTTTTATTTGCATATTATTAATTTTAGCTTGATGACATTTTCAATTTTTTGGCATCAATAATGATAATGTTGGTGATAGGTTTTTGGAGTAAACATTATTGTTAATTTTGTAACCTAAAGATAATTATCTAATTTAACTTTATAGATGCTATATGTACCAATTCACTTTATTTTCACAGTCTCTTCTTATTATATTATTCTGTTATTTATCCGTGATAACCTTCAATAAGCTTTCTAGTATTTATGAACTTGTTATTGTGTTTTATATAAGCTTCTGGTTTTCCTTTAAATAAATATAAAATATAAAAAATTAATAAGCCGCCATATTAGCCGTCTGTTTTTTGTTAGTAAATAATAAAATCCAGTGATTACTACAAACTTTTTTGTGTATTCGTTACACTCAAACCAAAGCACCTAAGCATTGTACCACGGAGGAAGAATCACTCTTTATAAAAACATATATCACAATCACCAAGAAGGTGCATTCAGTTCCATACTCAAAAATGTATTTAAATAAATAAATAAAATAATGCTGGACAATTCATCTAGCCCCATGGTAAGCAGAGCTTTTGTTATGGGTACTAGATAACTGATATACATAATACAATACATTACATACATAGATATTTTTTAATATAGATAGAAAACGACCAGAACACCCGGAACAAATATCTGCAGATCGTAATCACAATTGTTCCGAGGCGGGAATCGAACCCGCAACCTCCTGCGTCGCAGGCGGACCTTCGCCCACCGCGCCACATCGGTCGTCACATGTATGTTTTTTCTAAAAGGAATACCAAAATATCGAGTCTTGTACTGGCTGATGATTTCTAATAAAATTTTTAAAGAAAATAGTAGATTGTTTTACAAGGGACTAAACCATCCCATTATACGAGGTTGTTATACTCCCGAGCGTAGCGAGGGAGGATGACAAGACCGAGTTATAATGGGTGGTTTTGGCCCGAGTAAAACACTCTACTTTTCACTTCGATTGCGAGAAAAAGAAAATTCTAGAGATTTAGCACCAATACCATCTTTTTTTTTTAATCTCTATTTAACCCGCAACGAAACAGTTCGCATTCTACCGTGAAGGGAAGAATCAACCTTCATAAAACATCACCAAGACGGTTCTATTTAAAAAAAAAAAAGATTGACGGAGCACCAAGAAGTCGAGATTTAATGTAAGAGAACGAATGCTTTGTACGGGCTGATGATTTTAGACAAAAATTAAAAAGAAAAAATAATTTTTAGCCTGAGGTATTAAACTCGAGTTTTAGGCCCGCTAAGCTACACTATTATAATACACTTTTTGAGCAAGAGAAGTGAAAAATATTTTTGATCCCAAGGGCGTAACTCAAGTTGTGTGCCCACTAAGCTACGCTATAAAGACACGCTTTTTCAGCAAGAGAAGTGAAAAAGAATATTTACCTGCACTTCCGTATAATATGCTTAGGTACCTGCCTTGTCCCTTGACCATTTAGTAAATTTTCAGTCAAACCGGTATACGCAATTTGACCCTTTTCATGGCCATTTCTTAAAATTTACACTTAATCCCTGATTTTCCTCATTTCTCTTTAAAAACCTCTAAATGTTTGCCGTGAATTTATTATATTATTTTCCTGTTATTGTAGAAATCTAGCAAGCTGAGGACAGGACGCTATGGTGCTCATTAGAAGAGGCCTATGTCCAGCAGTGGACTATTATAAGTTGATGATGATGATTGTAGTAATTATTCACAGGCACTTTCCCAAAAAGTACGATGTGGGCTACTGGAGAACGGCTTAAATTTAACAATTTGGTAATATCGAAACAATGTCATAAAAACACTGAAATTAATCTTTTAAAACACGGCATGGCATTACAATCAAAAGTGGGATCGCATTAAAATGTATGAAACATTCAGTGAGGTCATTTTATAATTCTTTATATTAATGAACGAAATGCTGTTTCACAAGAGACAGGTAGATAAATCATATGCCGTGAGCTGCAAGAACTCTTCACGTCAGGTTAGGACTTTAATGCCTTGTAAAATATATAATAGTACTTATGCAGTAGACTGCAGGTAGATGCTGGATACGGCAAGCTGAAGGCAGGGCGCTATGGCGCTCATTGGGGGAGGCCTAAGTCCAGCAGTAGACTGCTATAGGCTGATGATGATGATGATGACTTATGCAATTGAACACCGGCCGAAAGTAAATAAAGGAAGAAAAAGGAGGAAATTTTTATCTTTACTTAGGCACAATTAAACACCCGTCGCAGCAAAATAATTGATTACTCTTAATCTTGGTTTCGTTAACAGCCCCTAAACCTTTCATTTACGAACCACTATTATAACTTTCATTTCATTTTCAGGAAATTAGTATTGTAATTAAAATATCAAGTTTATTTACAAAAAGGATTAATTATAAAATGTATCGCAACATATGTTTGACGACCGACGTGGCGCGGTGGGCGAAGGTCCGCCTGCGACGCAGGAGGTTGCGGGTTCGATTCCCGCCTCGGAGCAATTGTGATTACGATCTGCAGATATTTGTTCCGGGTGTTCTGGTCGTTTTCTATCTATAATAAAAAATATCTATCTTTGTAATATATTGTATTATGTATATAAGTTATCTAGTACCCATAACACAAGCTCTGCTTACCATGGGGCTAGATAATGCTGTGTGAATTTGTCCAGCATTATTTATTTATAGGTAGTTATAATGTGTACTCGTCGCCTTAACAAGCACATGTTCAAACTAGGGCTAAGCGACACACAATCCTGCAGATTTTGTGAGGCGGCGGATGAAACGCCCCTCCATCTGCTAAGTGAGTGTGGAGCACTGATGCACAAACGCAGCATCCATCTGGGCAAGCATTTGCATAGCCCGGACGAGCTGAAAGACATCACCCCGAAGAAAATCCTACAGTTCCTGGCAGCTGCAAGGGTTAGTGGCGAACTATGAACGCCACGGCTTCGGGGCTGAAAATGTAAAAGTGGCGATCACAATACGCCTATCATGGCCGCCGTGATATGAAAGCCACCCCAAAGGAAAAAAAAAAAAAAAAAATGTGTACTCATTTTAAATTCTCAAATTACTTTATTGGCTTTGCTGTCTAAATAATAATCCCTTAATTATAACTAAACTTATAACTATTACTTAAAACTATTATCACTTTGATTATTCCTATTCATTCTTAGTTTATTTAGAGCCCAAACCTACAAAGTACAGAAAATACAATACAAAAATACTTTCTTGTACACCAGAGAAAGAAAAAACAAAACACATTACATGAGACAAGCACAATGGGCGGCCTTATCGGTTACAAGCGATCTCTTCCAGACAACCTTTGCATGGAAAGAAATAAGTGAATTTAAGAACTGTAAAGGTACTTTAATAAATAGGTAGGTATATAAAACATGTTTTGTGTACCACCTACCTATTTATTTCATATCGTATAAAATTCAAGTTATACGATAGGAAATAAAGACTTATATAAAATCATTATTCATCAAACATAACAACCTCAGCCAAAGTGCGGACACTGTTGTACAACAAATATTGATATTCAATTCAATTTATTAGGTATTATAATTTAATTTTAAATAAAAAAATCACTAAACTAAGGTATTATACTAAGAAGACAGGCTAAGTAACTTGCTTGACCCTTTGTTTTGTACCCCACACCATATCTACAATAAGAAACTGACTAGTGTAATAGAAAAAGTTTTCTATATAAATATACGCTAGAAGAGGAATAACCTGTCTGAATTCAGTGTATTGTTTGAGACCAGGGTAGATATACTCTCCGTTGAGGCAGCTATCTGCGCATCTGAAACGGAAATTATGAATGAAATGAAATGAAAGTTTTTTTCTTTAGGCTTACAAATAAGCACTTGGACATGTTCAGAAGCCACATCTAGCCAGGGTGGAATTTTGTAATGCCACCTGGAGGGAAAGTACTCTTAATACTGTAGATAGAAAATTGTACTCAAAGAAAACATTCCTTTAATTTTGAAAAGAAAGAAAACTGCATTCAAAGATTTTCGAAAATTCGCTTGCCACACTCGGGAATCGAACCGACTAAAATCTGTAAAAATTACACCCTGTACTTTTATTGCATAGATCGTTTAAACAATGTCAAGTTGTATATACCCGATCACGGTGGAACTACATCAACAAGAGTCAGATACCGATAGCTGTCAAAATTATTTCTTATCTGTGTATTAATCTCATTCTTCCATTCATTTCTTTCATTCCGTGTAACTTCACTCATTCGTTCCTTACCATTATAACATTTGCCATGTAATGCGAAGACAAGAAAAATTATACGCCATTTTTATTCAAAATTCAATACGAATATTCATTGAAATACTCCTTACTCCTAATCCAGATAGGAACAGATGTATAGGCTGTACATAAATTGGTTATTATCATATTTTATACTATTCATTATTATATAATAATATTATTTTGATGTTCACTTAAATTTTTTGTCCACCAGTGGAAGAAGTGAGAAGAAACCACTAGTATGTTCATAACTTATGTGTCTAGTACATATGATTTGCTTATGCGACAGTCAATGACAGACCTTTCACGGAAATAAATTCTGTAATGACAGTATTATTGGTGTGGACTTAACCTTCTTACAGGTTTAACAAACTTTGTAATGGTAAGGTTATAAATATTGATAAATCTTTAGTTACTAGCCACGTGTAAGATAACTAAAAAAGATAGTTGGTAAGGTACCTTAAGTTATTTATTATGATTGGTATTTACCAATCATAATAAATAGTTATTTATTATGATTGGTAAATACCAATCACTTACATAGCTGCTTATTAAGCTTGCTACTAAGTTTAGCAGCAAGCTTAATAAGCAGCTTGTAGTGTAGGTACCAACCACGTGTCGTTTTTGTTATCTTAAACGAAAACGAGATGGTTGGTAAGGAACCTAAATTTAGTAATTTTTCTGGTGACATAACACTTTTTATTTACTCATTATCAGAGATAGTCATCTAATTTATGAGTCAAATAAAAAGTGTAAAGATTCTATAGCACATTCATCCTTAAACGCACTGGACAATAATAAAGGATTTAGTAGGAACTTTGTACTCCTGCGAACGAACTCGAATACCTACCAGTCACAATGAGGTTTGATCTAAAGGCAATTATTTTTATAATATTGCATGCTTATATTGTGACTAGCTTGAAAGCGGACCAGGTGAATGAATAATCATAATTTTGTATAAATGTTTCTTCTATGTAGACAATATTTAGCTGAAGTAGGTGGAGTAGCGGGTGTAATGACGAATGTTACCAGGTCTCCCTGACACACTAAAGGCATCAATTTGATTGCTAAAATGCATCTATCTCAATATGAAAATATCTACTGAAATACTACGGCCATAGAAGAAAGATGACTCACAGCGATACAATTTTGATCACCATGACTTTCAACTACTTTCAAGTTTGTAATCCTCAGTTTGGTTGTACCTAAGTATAACAATCTCCACAAATAAGGTAAGCGGATAGCAAATCCTAAGATAATTTCTAAAAGTCACCAATACAAATAACGAAGAAAGATAAGAGTGATGCTTGAAAAGTGTTAATTGTGAATAGCGCGATGTGTGTACCAATGACCAAATCGCCGATATTCAAATTAGCACTTCTAAACCATTATTCCAAGTCATCATTAAACATTTGTTTATTATTGTATATAATATTTTTCATTTTGACACCAAAGTGTCGTCCATGACGTCCATTTTGAGTGAAAAACAGCGAAGATCATAAAATTTTTAGCACACGCTGAGCAACTTTATTCTTACAACCACTCTTTTGTGCGACATACCTCCATCTTAAACTGTTTTTGTTTTCCCTTTATTTATTCGATACCTGTATTTTGTACCTGTGTTCAAATAAATGTTATTTTTTTATACGACGACTGATGTGGCGCGGTGGGCGAAGGTCCGCCTGCGACGCAGGAGGTTGTGGGTTCGATTCCCGCCTCGGAACAAATGTGTGTACGATCTGCAGATATTTGTTCCGGGTGTTCTGGTCGTTTTCTATGTATAATAAAAATATCTATCTAAGTAATATATTGTATTATGTATATCAGTTATCTAGTACCCATAACACCAGCTCTGCTTACCATGGGGCTAGATAATGCTGTGTGAATTGTCCAGCATTATTTATTATTATTTATTTATTATTTATATTCTATTAAGAAAACTTACACAAACATATAAGCCGTCAAGAACACCGTCAACAGCGTCATCCCCAGCGTCATATCTTTGGGCCGTTCTCTAGGTACCAAGACTAGGTCTAGCAGGATCCAAACCAGGGAGTAGGTATGCATACAGTGCTGCGTCCAAAACGGCACCATGGCATCTATACCTGCCGGCGCGATCAGCTCACGGTTACTGTTCCATATTCTCCAGAAGAGAATATCACCAAACTGTAAAAAAGTTTGTCAATGCTTTCGTATTAAGAACTTAGAAGCCTGCACATTACAACTTCAATTTATCCTAAATGCCTTACTCTGCTATTTTACAAGGACACCGTGTGAACTAGTGGCGCTGCAAGTGAATTATTGATATAAAAGAATGCATCACCAACATCAACAAACGCAATAAACTCCCAAGTAGGCAGCTATGCTAAGCCGGCCGAACGCTATTCAAGTTTCAATAGACTGTTATTGCCGCATTGTTTATCAGACATACTCGTACAGAACATGGAAATTTTCCACGTTGAAGATAACTCCGATGCACATGAAAGAAAATAGTTTGGAGATAGCTTGTTGATAACTGAGAATAAGCGTGTTCCCAGTGCGTAATACTTTTTATATTTTTTCGACAAATTTATTAATAGTAGGTAATAGTAATTTGTAACGTTAGCGTAGTCACTTATATAAAAAACAAAAGACGATCGTGTAGATCGATCGTTATCACTTCATATCATAAGTAATAATAATAATAATAATTTTTAGTAAGTACATAGTTTAAAACAAAGTCGCTTCTTGCTGTTTCGCTGTCCCTATGTATGCTTAGATCTTTAAAACTACGCAACGGATTTTGATGTGTTTTTTTTTTTAATATATAGAGGTAATTCAAGAGGAAGATTTATAAACCATTTGACACATAGATTTCTACGCCGGCGAAACCGCGGGGCGCAACTAGTCTATACTAATATTATAAAGAGGAAAGGTTTGATTTTTTGTTTGTTTGTTGGTAATGCATAGGCTCCGAAACTACTGGACCGATTTGAAAAATTCTTTCACCGCGTTGGGAAGCTAGACTATACCCGGTGAACATAGGCTATATTATAATTTCAAAAAAGTTAGGGATCCGTACTAAAACCGTGCGAAGACAGAAAGGTCAAAAGGTCCGCTAGTATAACATAAAGCCAAAGGACTAACAAATAAAAGGACAATTCGCGAGTCGCGCCGCGCGCGCGCCACTTGTTTACATTACCTTGAACTTGAAAGCTGGTGGTCTCAGGCCATTCAAATTATGCAAGTCTGGCATATACTGAGACCTTGCTTGATTGCTAAATTGCAGACCGTTTGCATAAACTTCACGGTTTGGCTAATCTGTACCTTTCCGTTCCGAAAACGGATGTTTTTGTTATTAAGAGATTCGTCTTTTATAATAATTTTATTAGAATGAGCCTTAATTAGTTATTTTTGTTTGCGTTAAACTAATTATCTTTTTAAATAAAAAATTGCATAATAATCTAGATGTTAGCAAAATATAAGCATTATTTTCAATTGTTTAATATAGTTCATGTAGTTCACACGTTTTTTTAATTTAAAATTAGACTTATTGATAAGATCTTTGTAGATATTTTAAAATGTTGTCTATTAACTGTAGATTTTTTTTTATCACAAAAATAATTATTATAATTAATTTTGACTAGATATACCTTCTATTATCTTTTTAAATTGTCCTAAGTATTTGAGATAAATTCGAGAACATTGTGTAATTACCAGTGTAACGGGCAACAGCATGCTTGTATAGCCAAGATGCCTTCCTTTGTTAATCAACTGCACATGCTTCATTCCTGACTGCCCCTGTAGCTCCCGCCAATCGCAATAGATGCTAGCGGGGAAGTATAGGAACGTCAGCAACTGCAAAAAAACAATAAGATGTTAATTTAGAACTAAATTAGAGTACGAGCCCTTTATGGGGTCTCATAACGTACTATTTCTTGTCACAATGATGTTATTAACACTAATATCATTGTTCGCTTAATAGCTTATTTAGATTCTATCAGTGAATACCTACCTATTAGCTCTCCGTTGTAATCTAAAACAATGGACATTATCCTAGTTGCTGGTATTCCAAAATTAATAAATAAATAATGCTGGAAAATGTACACAGCTTCATCTAGGTAATCTAACCCAAAATTAATCAGAGTTTGTGTTAAAGGTACCTACCTGATAACTGAACTATAAATATATGTACAGATAATAAGAAATTCCTAGAGCTCTCATCGTCATCATACCTAGAATTATCATCATCATTCTTTGAACGATTTGCAGATGCTCAAGTATTTGTCCCGAAGCGGGAATCGAAAGACTTCTGTGACGCGTGCGGACTGCGCCCACTGCGTGATAGAGGTCGTCTTTAATCTTCTTAAATATACAAAGCATATTTCTCAAATTATCTAAAACTTCAAAACCTCTACTTTCATAACAGATTCGCAAATTTTTACTATAAAATTTTTCGATGAAATAACCTATCAAATAAAATTTGCTCATTAAAACTGCTAGACATAAGCCTCCCCGTCAATAACTAGGGATGGACTAGTAAAGCCAAGCCTGATCTACCTTCATCACCATCTAACATCATAAGATGGATACTGATACTGATGGTGTAGGTAATAATCGATTTTATTAGGTTCTATGATATTAACCGTTGAAGAACTATAGCGCTCACATATGCAATATAAATAGGATATATAAGCTTTTGTTAAGGTTCACGTTTGACTATGAGTTATATGATGATCGATTATTATTGAAGATATGATTTATAGTGACTTTTTGTTTTTTTTCTGAAAAATTGGTCACGTTCTGCGACAGTTGCATAATAAGTGGTCAGTGACCTATGCAGCATACAAAATTGAAAGTACCTACCTTAACAAGTAATTATTCACTTGGCTTAGCATCGTTATGATAGATATTTAAAATACTTACATTGAACCAAGAAGTAATCATCTTCCACCTAGTCTTGTTATATACCCACATATTTGGGTCCTCGGCTTGCCTAAAGTCAATGGTCAGCAACCATGACGCAATTATAATCAGATGCAGCAACGACACTGCATACATCCATATCCTGAATTTTATAATTGCATTGCTTTCCTTCAGAATCGGATTCAGATAGTCTAATCTCAACATGGTCACTTTCGAAACAGGTTCTTCTGAAAATTATTTTCAATATTTTATTCAATTGCAACCTACACGGTTACAATTTCGTTAGGTTATTTTAAAAAAATATTGAATATTTTTTTTGCGATATATTACGATAAAATATATAATATTATATTATAAATATAATATTTATAATCAACATAATATTCAATATTTTTATCTTATTTTATTTATTAAACTCACAAAACATATTATTTATAAAAAAACAACAATTATTTTTTATATCAATATTCATCAATGCATTTCCGCAAAGTAACGTATAGGTATACGTTACTTTGCGGAAATGCATTCCGATATTATCCGACGATCTATTTTCATAAATTCACAATAATATTTGGAAGCAGTTACTTACACCGATTCACTTTAGTATAATGGTGTTACAATACGATGGGTGGGGACGATACGTTTGTGTCACGCCATCGATGGGAACTCACTGTTTATAAGGACTGCGATTATACCAGCAGTATTGTTTATCCATTGTAATGCGGGGTTATGGTCAACACCATTAATTATCGGAAGGTGATTCACGTACTCAGCAACCTCTTATTAGGTTTGTATTTCTAAATTGCGAATAATATAGGGTTATTTTTAACCGTCCGGTACTTTTTGTACGGTGTTTATCCGCAGTAGTAAGTTTTATTCAAATTTAAGGTTTAATTTCGATGAGGAATTAATTTCGATTGGCAAATTTGTTTCGCAAAATACTGTGTCACAAGCACAAGTAAGCACGTCTCTCGCGATACTACGGGCCGGTCTCGTTCCATTCCATACTGCTAATTATTTGTTTACGAGTATATTCTTGAGGTCATTTTCGCTATGCAATTTCGGAAGCCTTGTGTTTTGGTCAAGAATGCTCGTGCAAGATAATATTACCCGCAAACTACGTACACGATTAGATAAAAATTACTGATAAATTTAATTATACTTGCATGTTCTTTTATTAAATAAAAATATATAGAAAAATGCAAACATTGATGATTTTTTTTTGTTGCAAACTAGTAGCACGCATCAGACCACTGGAACTGTAAGTACGCTAGTTTGCGATTACTCTTAAAATCAATAAAAACTGTTGCTATACATTTAAAGCTATTTTTTTTAAATCATCAAACTTTGATGATAAAACATCATATTCTTTGTATTTTCATTTTAGAGAGGTTTTCCTGCTCATTGTTGGCAATAGTTCTTCCTTACTTTGATATTAATACCATTTACCTCACTCCTCCAATCAAGTACGAGTATCTGCTAATGAACCAGTACTACAACTAACATTATGAGAAGATTCCGTCTACTCTCACTATTCCTTGTCGGAAGCTCTACTGCCTTACTCATTTTTGCCACAAAGCAACAGACCTCGAGAAAAATGGTAATTATTTTCACTGGCACCTAGTTGTTTCATCACTGTCGCTGCAGATCACCTGTCAACCGTATTTTGTGGCTCAAAAGGTTATCGGTGGTGTGAAGCTATGCCAAACACGTGTTTCGCAATATCTTTTAATAAAAGGTCCCGTTGCATATTCCCTACTGTCGTCATAATACTGATTGATATTGGTACTGTAGTACTTCAAAATGTGACTTTTAGACAGTGTGTTCATTGACATGCATATAAAATAAAATAAGACGCTATAATATAGATAAGTAACACTATTATTATCCTTTTTTTCAATTCAACGATGTCTATACATTTAAATACGTTTCAGACCTACTATACTCCGAATTATAATCCAAGATATTTTATTTCAACAAAGAAATTTATGAATGAATGAAACCTTAACAATAACAGAAAAAACAAAGTATCTCGTAAAGGTAATCACTAAAAACTAAATAATGCATAATCTCACATGTGCAGCGAAATGTTTAAATCTGAATTTAAAAACTATTAAAGTAACAAGAGATCAAAATGATGAATGAAAGCTTTCTAAACCAAAATATGTTTGGAGCTTCTGAGCTTTGCTTCGATGAAAACAATTTCATAAAATATGTTCTTATTCGTATATAATATGTTCTTGTTCGTATTCCTTGGGTTTTGTAACACCTTTGTATATAAATAATATCTAGGTTTTTGAATCGGAGTATAGGAACTTGCCTTTTTCCAGCAGTGGACTGCTATATGCTGATGATGATGATGACGATAGGGACTGACTATTAATTATCATTTTATGTTTCTAATAAGCAATGAAATTATAATAATATTATGATTAAATATTGTTTATATGACAATAATTATGAATAAATAAGTAAGTAAAGTAAGTTTACTTTGTATACATGCGAATAAAGTTATATTTATTCGCAGGTATACAACGTAATTAATTTAACATGGAAAAAAACTAAAGTTTGCTTGATATTACCTATTACCGTTTTTATCGAAAACGTGCGTTGTAAAATTGCGTTCCAAAAAGTATTGGCGGACCTACGCACGACATACAGAAAAAAAATATACAAATCAATTTTTTTATAATTTAATCTTGTTATTTAAATATGGAATCGTGTTCTTTGACTCGGACGCTTATGTTCTTATCTTGACGGACGTCAATGCATTTTTTGTTTTATTGACACGGCAATTTACCTTCTTGGTAAGTACTTTGCCTTCGCTATTATCATTAAGGCTTTTGTCAAATAAAACACTGGAACAGGCTTATATGTAGTTTGTAATTAAATCCAGGCTTCATTTCTTCTTCATTTATTCACTTTCACTCATTTATTTTTTCATTCTTAAAACAAAATTCTAACCGCGGGTTTTCAGGGTTTAAAATAGACTGTAAGCTTTTCCCGGTCCAGAATTAAGATTAGGAGAAAAACAGGTCGATCTTTTATAACAAAAAATCATCCAGACTTTTGCATTGATAAGTGTTATTTTCCATCAATCATATTGGTAACAGCATTTAAAAAATTGGATTGGTCACAGGATTTTAATGCTGCGTCCACACTGGCCGAACAAACGTTCACGAAGGATATTCAGCGTTGCGTTGGCGGCCGCACGCTCGCCGGCCTTCGATGGTGCGTCCAAGATGTCCAAATACCTACATTTAGCGGTCGAGCCAACGATCGTTGGCACTTGATTCCGGCTCGCATTCTCAATTTGATAGGACGATGAGGAAATAATTTAATTACTTGTTTTATATACCTATATTTTGTTATATTTTCTGGTCTTCGTTAACTCGTTAAGACAAAGTTAGTTGAGTTAAAAAGACACGAAAAATAAAAATAAAGCGGATATGGTGAATAAACATATATTTCAAGAATATAAGCGTGTATAATATGGGAATTCAAATCTTGTTTCATCTACCGTTTGTTCGTTGGCTTTCGGCATCGACTACTAGTCGATGGCTTTCGGCGACAGTCCATATGTACTTAGTATGGACTACTAGTATGGACTTTATTACGAGTTCGATGTAATGGTTCGATTCCCGTGATGTTACCGCCACGATCCGGACAGCTGGCATACGCCAACGAACGATCGTTGGCGTTAGCTATGTAAAGCGAGACTTATTTGTTGGCGTTCGTTTCGCCAGTGTGTACATTGTACAAAGTCGTAAAAGGCCACATACATATATGTAAAAACGTGTTATGCAGTTATCGCAAGGTCTAACATCTCGAACTCCCAGGCTCATCTTTTATAATAACTCGAAAATGTGTAGTAATCTTACGGTGACAATATAATTATTGGCATTGCTGCTGACTGAACGTTTTTCGTGTTGAAAAATGATGTAAAATCCTTTGAAATATTAATTAATAATAATAATGTAAGTATACTCATATCTTACTAACTTACTTTAAATGACCGAGCATGAAGAAAACAATATTATAATTTAAAATATATATACATATATGCCTACATTTTAATAAAGTTCAACCATTATATTGCTACTCATCTGAAACCTCATCCCAAAACCCTGTGCTAGGTACAACACGTTTTCGCATCAATTTATCGATATGGAAACTTGACTGGATTCTCATTAAAATCGGTCGATAATTTCTTTCAAGTAATGCCTGATTAAGGTCAAGTACATGTTGTTTATGGGCCGATCGTAGCCCATAATGTTTCAATGTCTAGGTTGCAAAGAAACAACAAGAATAACAGGTAAATGTCAATTTCCGGAATTTTGTATTTAAGCGGAATTAAAACGGAAGGGACTAATTGTTTTTAGGTGGCAAATAAAATGGTCAAGTATGAGACGCAGAAATGGTTTCGTACATCATAAAACTATATATTTTTTATATTGATAGTAGTGGCAATAACACCTACGTAACAAGAAAGTAGGTACCCTTTTTTTCTCTAAAAATGCACTTCTTGCAAAATAATCTACTTAAGTATATTTACGTTAATGTAGTTATATGACGGACTGAGATAGACAGACAGACGTCGAAGACGAATGCTTAGAAATAAGGGCTCGATATTGGTACGGAACCCTAAACAAAGTCATGAGTTGTAAGAGCAGAAACAAAATAAATCCGGAAACGACAAAGCTAAAAAAAGTTTTGAATGCAAGTCCTTCGTTGAAGTTCCAAAAACCTTTGATACCGTTTTTACCAATTTCGTCATGGAACTTTAAGATAATTATGTTCCTTGTATAATAATATATTCTGGGTAACCGGTAAACCACTGGGTAAGATATAACTTCTTGTTTTGCTTGCAAATTAGTGTTATTAAGTTTAATTTATAGCGTGATTTGTAAGCCCTTTTAAAAACACTGAACGGTTGGTATGGTACCTATTTAGTTCACGCGTTGTTTTTTCAGGTATCCTTTTTGTCGTGTTTTTTCAAGTGTCAATTAATTATGGCCAAACCTTATGTGGTTGTTACCTTAGCTTAACACAGAACTTACTTAATTATTGTTTATTAATTGAAATAGAGGTTGTACAGTGTGTGTAATATTTGAATACTAATTAAATTTATTAGTTTCGGGGTCGTAGTGTAATTGGCCCAGGCTTGGGAAATTTGCTACATGCTATAACCTTAAAGTTTCTCTTTGGGTGTTTCGGAGAACGTTTCAAAAATAGATGAACAAATCATAGGAACTAAAAGTGTTTGATAATCATTTCCTGTGTTTAGTGTTTCTGGCATAGATATATACATAGCGTGTTTAAGAGGGCAAATGGTTTTATAATTTTGATATACACGTTTTCGTAAGTTTTTCCTCAAAAAACACAATAAAAAACGTAGTACCTAATCAGGTACTACGTTTTTTATTGTGTTTTTTGTGCGTCACAGGTGATTTTTTTTAAATACAGAAAAAAGTTTGACTAAGTAATAATCTGCATAAATCATATAATTATCTGGCGTCAACACACTTTTATACTCTTTGAGGTTTTCTCTATTTATAAAGATAATAAATAGCGGTTTTAGACCAGGCGGGGTTAAGGTAAAACAAGTTAGAAAGTACACTTGTGTTGCTCAGCTATTTCTGACAACAATAGAACAGTATCGTTCCTAACAGAAATAGATAAGCCGAGCATTAATAATTTAATTAATGCTCAAGCATTGCAGTTATTGCCACAGCAAAAATAGCAATAGGTACATTCAGTAGGTATGCTTTGATAATGACCTTGGTAATCTGTTGGTTAGACATTTCCCAAATGTTTATAATATTACTAGTTTCTGCCAATGGATCCGCACTTGCTTATAGGAAAACATTTACAAGTTATTTGTATCCCAGTTTAACTGAATTAAGGTGTCACAAGTAAATAACAAGTGTTATTCCAGATTTAGGTCTTTATTTATGCAAAATTTCACCCTTATCCGTGTTTTGGTGAGAAGAAGAAACAATCAAGAAACATCTATCCACTGATCCATCCAATCTATCCATGAATTCAAACTTTCGCACAAAAATAAAGAATTTATGATCGACCAACAAGTGTCATGATGTCGCGATGTCTGTGTAACCGCTTCTTCGCCAAGTCTTGTACGATAATGTTTTAGAATAAGAATGACGAGTCACAATTCACATAATTTTCATATACTTTCTTATTTTCATACACATGGTAGCCGTTTTGAAGAGCGCGCTGTAACGTACGTTTTAAATATTATCTATGTCGTGTATATGGGGCCGTTTAATTATTACGTAAGCACTATGGGGGGGGGGGGGGGGGGGGGGGGGGGTCTATGTTTTGCTTATTTTGGATGATATGCGTGAGTCTAGATGATGATTACGTCATCGGTAGTTATTTACTTTTTTACACGAATGACAACCCTCACATTATCTATGCTTGAAAACGAAACGCATTTATATATCAAGATAGAGATTAGATTTTACTGATACAGTATTCAACATAGAGTATGGGTCAAAAATATAAACTTATTTCAAATTTTTGCCTAAACGTATGCATTATTTGCGGAAATCCCCGAATTTCCGGAAATAATTTCATAATATATATATTTATTTATTATATTTTTTATTGAAAATGTTTACGTAAGCATGGGGGGATGGGGTAAGAGCTTTACTTGCTTTTGCTGACAAGGGGGATGGGGGTGTAAATAATTGTGATAAATCTGCTTACGTAATTTTTGAACGGCCCCTTATATAGAGTTATCTACCAAAATAAAGCAAACGCGCGTTTGAATACCTTTATTTTGGATGTGGAGAGAATACGGATGTAAAAATAAATAAATAAATAATGCTGGACAATCCACACAGCATTATCTAGCCCCATGGTAAGCAAAGCTTGTGGTATGGGTACTAGATACCTGATATTCATAATACAATACATTACATAGATAGATATTTTTTTATTATACATAGAAAACGACCAGAACACCCGGAACAAATATCTGCAGATCGTACACACAATTGTTCCGAGGCGGGAATCGAACCCGCAACCTCCTGCGTCGCAGGCAGACCTTCGCCCACCGCGCCACATTGGTCGTCAAATGTATTAGTACAGATGGTTTTTAAAAAGCACGTTACCAGAGCGCGTATTTCAAAACGCCTTGCGGCTTACTTACCGTTATTGTGGGATGGGATGTAACATGTGCAGCGACAAACATCTAAAATCAGTCTCGTTGCTTGTTGCATTGCGAGCGCCTTCTTTCCCCGTACTGTAACACGTTACCCAGCTTTAGCTGAAGGGGCCTACTGCGGAAATGTAGACACTGATACCCAATGTATCCTTCTGTTTCTATCGATATTATTATGTTATATTAGCTTTGAGAAACAAATCAAGATACTCAAAGCATCCTCTTGTTAATGTTGAATATCCTTCCTTGCTATAAATGAATGAAATTACTGGAGATAGTTCGAAATAGAGGAATCGTCGGAACTTCAATATTGCTATCATTCAATCTCTTCCAGTTCAATATTATTCAACGTACCTAACAATGTTTTTTACCAATACGTGGTTTTACCACGAGCCGTAACAAAGACCGTTTAACACTTTGACTGCTGAAATCACACGGTATGTGTTTTCTACAAGTGACTAATATGCGTAAATCCACACTAGCGCAGCGGCTGACAAAATACAGATCTGTGTGACTCAGCACAGCCGTAATATTTTTCGAACGAAACGCATGTGCGGCGCAACACAACCGCTGTGTAGAGCGGCAGCACGAATTTTTTAGGTTAAAAAAAAGATCGCAGTCGTCGAAAAAAAACCGCAGTCAAAGTGTTAAGCTAATTTTGCCAGAAAAACAGGTGTCCATATAATTATGTACTATGTAGGTAGGTATGTCATGTATGTGTGTGTGTGTCTTCTCTATGTTATCAATAATTTTATTTATTATTATTACTGATACGACTATTGTTTGTTTGTGTCTAATAAAGTTAGAATGCCAGTATTTCAAGGAGTCTTCTAAGTTATGTTTAATTAAAATAAGTTAAGCATAAGTAGATACTGCAGGCATAAATTCAAAACTTCAAACGGATTGGAATTTATAGAAAAATTTACCTCTTATCTTATTATTTATCTATCTATCAAATATCATTATTTTCTCGTGAAAAAGTAATTATCCTAGCGTTATAAGATTCTGATGGAAACTCGATCATGAGTTTCTGCAATCTCTTATCATAATGAAAAGCCAGACCTAATCAGATCATGACCAGACCAGTATTATATGAATAAATCTCAATATCACAAAAAGAAATAATGTTCCTTTGTATGTATCTACACTATGCAGTGAACACAATTTATTTCTAATTATAATAATGGTTTAGTTACATTTCAGCCGAGTTATCTTAAGCTTCGGTATCGTGATCACGACGCAGTACGCTACGGTATCCGATATGCGGTACCGGACACATACTCGTATGAAGAACGTGTATTAGACAGAACACACAAACGCCCCAATTACTCAAATGCACATTGGGGCGCCCAAGTTGCGTTTTTCTGACAGTTTTCAATGAAAATATGTCAAAATTGGTCATTTGCTTGTTGCTCTAGCACAAAAACAATTGAGAAAGAGCGCTGGTTTTCAGAGAAAAAAAAAGCTACGGCGTCTGTAGGCTATGAGTTATGACAAAGCTAATCAATCTAGCAAGTCGCGTTTCACCATGGCTATTGGCTAGGCCTCATCATCATCATCATCAGCCTATATTAGTCCACAGCTGGACATAGGCCTCCCCCAATGAGCGCCATAGCGCCCTGTCTTCAGCTTGACGCATTCAGCATCTACCTGCAGTCTTTCGCAGGTCGTCATCCCACCTGGTCGGAGGGCGTCCTACACTACGTTTACCGAGTCGTGGTCTCCACTCAAGAACACGTTTGCCCCAGCGGCCGTCGGTTCTTCGCGAGATATGGCCGGCCCACTGCCACTTCAGCTTGCTAATTCTCAGAGCTATGTCGATAACTTTGGTTCTCTGTCGGATGTATTACGTTGCAAATCCTATCCTTCAGAGAAACTCCGAGCATAGCTCTTTCCATAGCTCGCTGAGCGACTTTGAACTGACTTTTTTGGCTAGGCCTAGGCAGCATGTAAAAAAAAATAGAATATTCGACAAAGATATATCATGCCCATAACATTACCATAACGTTGGGCTACGTCGCAAGTTTTTCAAACAGTGCGTTTAAAAATATTTTTTGTTTTCTATTGCCCCGGACAAATTAAGTTAGAGAGCTTTTCCTAAGGGGGATGGTATCCTTTGATCTTGGACAGTCGTTGGACTTAACAGAGATTGTTCCCTTTTCTTGCCACATTTTCCTTAACTGCTGTTAGAACGTTGACTGGGACAAGATAAGTATTCAATGCACCTAGGTCTTCAGTGTCTTAATCAATAATTCACCTACGGTAAATGGCGCTGTTCAAAAGCGTTTTAATAGGCAAATTCATTCCACTAGTTACTTTACCAGACTAAGTATATACTAATAATACTAATTATGACAAAAAAAACATTTAATTTATTATATTCGCAATGAGAATAAGATTAATATTAATTTGTTAGTGAGACAGCACACCAGACATATGTAGGTACACTTGTATTACGACAAATTGTATCTTTAAATTTATAACGCGACACAATTATGTTTATTCAGCACTAGCTGCGCCCCGCGGGTTCGCCCGCGTGGAAATTTCGGCGCTATTTCCTTATTTTTTTTAAACGTAGAACCTTTTATGTATTATAAGAAAACTTTAAAAAATATATATGAATGCAAACGGGTGCAGCCGTTCTCAAGTTATAGCGTGACCAGGAGAAATTAATTCGTTAATTTTTATATATGTACGAGTATATAAATTGTAAAATGTGTCAGTGTGCGGGTTTGCGCGCTAATATACGAGAGCGATAAATGTGGCGCTACAATTGTCTTGTAATACAAGGTGTAAACCGGTGTGCGGCCTCACTAACGAATAAATATTAATCTGATTTTCATGGACGAATTACTATTTAAATATTATTTATGAATATATTCCAATTAAAGATTTTTTGGAAGTCTTGGTGAGGACAACTTAAATACACAAAAACATTACTAAGACGAAAACTGGCTCTAAGTAAGCAGACTAGCTCAGCATATAGATCTGTCTCAGCATGAGTTGGTTAACTAGCAAGCCTGCTAGCAACCAACGCTATTGCTATTCTACGAAAGTTGGTATACAATGTGGCATTCGTTTGGTTTGGAGTCAAATCAACATTTTCATGCTTGGTTGAGAACTTCAGAGGAACGGAGACAAAAATGTGCTGCTAATCCATTACCAGCCATAGGTCATCAAATAGCAATGCCACAAAGGCCAGATTTACGTTTGCAAACGTCACAGAGCATCGACGCATTCGAGTAATTGGACTCGCTAGCTTGCCAACTGCCAGCAAGCATCGGGCTAAGTAGGAAGCACACTGTAGAGCTTTACAGCCAGCCAGCCATAAAATCAGGTTTAAACTCCGAAGTTCGAGTTAAAACATCAATAAATGACCAGTTAGAGCACTGGACAGGTCCCAAATAGGATGTTATTTGTCACATAATCCATTCATACTCCTTGTCCAAGGTTTTTCTTTAAACCAAGGTAAGTTTGCGACTATTTTAAAATGGGCGACAAATCACAATTTGGCGCGCTAGAAAATTGAACTAAGTGTGAACAAAGCTGAACTCCTCTTGGTAATTTTAGTCATCTTTATTACGTTGCTCCTAATTGCCTATATTTTAGGAATATTTTATGAAAGTACCTATCATGAAGAAGTTGCTAGATAGTTAATTCCCATTAAGTTTATGGCAAATCTCTCCGAGTCGAACGGAAGAAACTAATGAATTCTGCCAATTACTTCCACTCGGCGCGGCGTGGACATTGTGGGGTTTTATATGATGTTTCTTGGGACACAGGCTTCCTCATGCAGGGACCACCAGTAGTTTGTACGTCTAGGCGCTTTCGACTGTCTAAAAAAAACACGCGTTCAACAGCTGTCTATCTTTTTTGTAGTACAACGATTAACTTTGATGAAAAAATTAATGCAACAAATTTTTGTACATCATTGACTTAAATTTTCTCAGGCCATTTCACAATAAGGTTGGTGGCGTGAGTGTCTGTTGCGACAACATCAGGTTTGCACCGTATGTAGTTTTCGATCTACCGACACTCCGCAATCTCTTTAAGATCACTCGGCTATCTAAATGGTTTGGAAGTTGCAACATCCAGTGTCAATACCGCATGCTTATACACGTGTTGAACCTGTTTGAGTAAAGGTAACCTAGCCTAGGCTAAAATCACAATACCTCTATGCTTGGAGCCGGTTCTATGAAGGTTCATAAGGTTGCCAAATGCTTAGCCAGTGCCGCTCGAGTTTGACCTCGCAAACACGTGAGAAGATGACATTGATTGATGATAGCAAAAACGTACAAAAATAAACTGTGATTTGTCGGAAAATTTCATTTGTCATTTATTTGATGTGATGCTATTTGGATAGTTCCGTGCTACTGTCATATATAATTATTATTTATTATTATTTTATTTTAAGCCATTACTGTCCCACTGCTGGGCAAAGGCCTCCCTTTTCTTCTTCCACTCCTCGCGATCCAACGCTGCAACAGGCCATGATGGAAGATGTACCTCGAGCTCGTCGCGCCATCTCATCCTGGGCCTTCCACGTCGCCTCTTAGCGTTGGGTGGGCTCCACTCTGTGGTGGTCTTTGCCCACAAGTCGCTGGACATACGGCAGACGTGTCCGGCCCAGTTCCACTTCAGGCTTCCGGCTGTCTGACCAACTGTATATATAATAAGGAGGTAAAAATATTTTTGGATGTACTTGTATGCGGTACACAAGAACTACTTACTACTCATAAATCCGACTGTTTTTTTTATATGGCTGTCTTAAAATTCCACCATTGATTGGCGTCTTATTTCGCTCTCATAATTTTTTGTAGATAGACAAGTTACTTTTGGGAGTAATTTATTTATTTTCCAAAGTTTTTTATAGTTAGATGTGGGTTAAGAATTTAGTTTCAATCTAATAAATAAATAAGATACACAAGACAGGAAAAAAACAAATACAACCTTTGGATGGACAGGAAGTGATGGAACAAGTGTAGTAGACGGTGGCGTGTTATACAAAATATTATTTAATAGTTATTTGGTTTATAGAAAACTAGCTCCGCCCCGCGCCTTCACCCGCGTGGAAATCTATGTATCAAATGGTTTATAAAGCTTCCTCTGGTATCACTGTATCTATTAAAAAAACCGAATCAAAATCCGTTGCGTAGTTTTAAAGATCTAAGCATAGATAGGGACAGACAGACAGGGCGAAGCGACTTTGTTGTACACTATGTTTTTTTTATATTGTTGCAAACTAGTAGGACTCATCAGGCCACTGGATCTGTAAGTAAGCTAGTTTGCGGTTACTCTTTAAATCCATAAAAAACTTGCTATAAATGCAACATCATTTTTGACATCATACAAGGAATTTTACTATTTTTACTGTAGTGAAACAGGTAAGGATACCTGTTTCATACTAGAAGCGACTCAGAAAAGATTTAGAGTTATCGTCTATTTTACGGGGGCCGAATTAATATGTGTAATGTCGTAAACTCACTCCTACAAATGATTACGTCATCACAAAGAAAACGAATCATGTAAAACAGATTGTATGAATGAGCCCTATTTGTTTTCAAAATTGAAGATGTTTATTTGCCAGAATATATGTAACAATGTTAGGTCTTAAATTTATCATACGTGCAGTTATACTCTACCTAGCATAGGCATGCAAATATAAAATATAATAATATATATATATATAATAAAAATATAATTACAAATTCTATTATTTTAAATAACAAATATAAAATGAATGTATTAAAATAATAATAAAATTCAGAATAGTGAATGAAAATGAAAATGAAAAGTTTTTCTTTCTTTAAGCTTGCAAATAAGCACTTAGACAGGTCATATTTTATACTATTAAATTATTTTATAGTTCACTTCAATTTTTTGTCCACCAGTGGAAGAAGTGAGAAGAAACCACTAGAGTCATTAATAATCAATGTCAATGAACATATTCAAAGTCTTCTAAGTCCCTGTAATTAAAATATTTATTAATGGAAGCATTGTGATTAGTGTCAACCCGTATTTTAGTATATTTTGAATATACTTTTTATTATTTTGGGTAAATATTTTCCGGAAAAGGTATAAGTAATGTCCTTGTGTATAATTTGAATTAGTAATAACAATGGTAGTAGGAACATAGGATGTAATTTTAATAGCATGATAACATTTTCCTTGCGATATGAAATAGCAAAGGCAAATGATTTGCTCTTGCATTATTCTGACATACCGTGAAACTACTGGCTACAGTGTAGTGTCACCGGAAATGAACTTTTACCCGTAGCACTACCAGTAGTGTCACGGGAAAGTAAAATTTCCCTTGACTCTACTAGTAGTGCCAAGCGGTAGTGCCTAAGAAAAGAAAGATTAAAAACATTCGTAGGGCTATAAAAATATGTAAATTATTGAAAGTTAGGAGAAACACTTGTTATTTGATTTTACTACGTACATTCTTTAAGAACTAAGTAATTCTAAAACATGTATTTTTTTAATAAATACAATCGCTAATACTCGAGTCTGTCGGTATAGGGTGATATGATGTTCAAGGGGTTATCTAGTAACATATAGGTAATGTTCTATTCTATAGTTGAGTGACCAGCTAAATAAATTAGGTCTTCACGGAGTATTCAAACGGTCTGTTTCTAAGTAATAGATTCCGTCAGGTAAAATTAGCGAAATTTTTAACAAACTAAATTATCTCTTCTCGGTTTGATGTCAGTATATTTATCCAATTACACACCAGAGTTAAGAGGTTAATCCAAAAATGCTAGATAGCTAAAACAGTAATTTAATTGGACCAAAATCAATTCAGAAGCAAAAATACAGCTGTTAAGTACTTTTTAGAGCTATTTATCGGTTATTTATCGCGTTTGTTTACCTATTTTTCTCCATCATCCCACAACAGTCAAGAAAAATTTGGTAAAAAAAAACTTATATAAAATAATGTAAGATAAATACTAGTTAAAGTACTTAAAATTATGTGTTAATAGAGTTAATAAACCTTTATAATTATTATTTTCTTTAGGTTTTAAAGGTACCTGGTTAAAGTTGAAGTTGAATTTGCAACTAATGAATGGCTGATAGCAGTCGCCCAGCGCCGTATAGCTAACATTAAGAAGCCTCGTTAGTTAACTTATCCAACGGATAATCCTTTAGGCACCTTCTAGGCTGTCGAATACACAAACTAGCAAACAGTTTGTGTATTCGACACCCTAGAAGATGTACAGTACACCCTGTTCTTATTAAAAACTCTACTTTTTACCGAAGTAAAATCGACGTGGGGGTCAAATTTAAAAAACACCCTAATAGTATATACACTGTTTTACAATTTATATATTTTTATTCGAAAATGTACATACAAATCATTTGTTGATATAAAAATAGTTATTAAAAATAAGTTTGGCTATCAAATTATGCGAGTAATAAATATTTGATAGGTAGGCATAAAATTAGAAACGAAGGGAAATAAAATTAAAGTATGCCATAATACCCGTTAAATATATCATCTATTTATATATAGATATAGATAATGCCCGCTCTTTGCTAGGTACCTACAAATGTTTGTTGTTTTTTGCCAGCCTTCTTAGAACGGGTATGTCCTTCCTGTGTTGACTCGATAAGTTCCGTCCACTCTGAAACATAAAAAAAACATGAGGTTTGCTTTGTCGTCAAGGGCTGTGGGTATTGACAGTTACTAGGCTACGATAAATAAGTTAAAAACCGTCGAAAAAAGCGAGGGTTTTTAAGTCAATTTGAATATTTCGTTATGATGACTTACATAAAGCAATGACCCAGGAAATCTATGTAGTCATAGAAATAAGATCAAGCTAGAAAAACCCAGACCCGGAACAAATATTTACTGATCATTCCAATTATTTGTCATTAGAATCGAATATTAATACTTTATTTTATTCTTAAATCATTTAATTGAACTTTTAACCTGTTGCATCTGTAAACCCACTACGCGATCATAAGTATCGCTCTTCTAAAATCTGTATTCATTCGTCTGACAACTGCTTAGCAACCAAGTCATCTTTGGCCTCTTTAAATCAGCGCATAATGATTTAGACGTCTCACAAAGAGACTGCGTCTGTCTCGGAGACTCATTCGGTGGTATCAATTTGTTTTAGAAACAGCGTTAGTTGGTCAGCGGTATTAGCACTATTCCATATTGTCCACTGGAGTAACCCGTTATAAGATAAGATTCGATTTTTAACACTTTAATCGCCCTATTCCGCATTGATGTTGTGGAGTAACCCGTTGATGGATTATATTTTACTTTTTACACTCTAATCGCCCACATTGATCCACTGGAGTAACCCATTGATGGATTAGATTCGAATTGTTTTATTTCATATATTTTATTATTTGCTACATTCGCATTTTATTAGTCGCTCAGCGAGCTATGGAAAGAGCTCGGAGTTTCTCTGAAGGATAGGATACGAAACTAATGCATCCGACAGAGAACCAAGGTTATCGACATAGTTCAAAGAATTATGTAGCAAGCTGAAGTGGCAGTGGGCCGGCCATATTTCGCGAAAAACCGACGGCCGCTGGGTAACGTGTTCTTGAGTGGAGACCACGACTCGGTAAACGTAGTGTAGGACGCCCTCCAACCAGGTGGGATGACGACCTGCGAAAGACTGCAAGTAGATGCTGGATGCGGCAAGCTGAAGACGGGGCGCAATGGCGCTCATTGGGGGAGGCCTATGTCCAGCAGTGGACTGATATAGGCTGATGATGATGATGATTATTTGCTACATTACCTGTTTTAAATTGACTTACCGAATCTTGTCCAACGTTGTATCTCCAACATACAGCTGCTGCCCTCTACACGAGTTGAGGCTTATCTGTAAACTGCTCGCACACAAGTTACCATACAGCTTCTGTGCCCTCGCCAAAGTACCGGCGAATAGCTCATATGCCCTAGAACAAGAATATGTATAAATATATTGATTTGTAGAGGCAGTAGCTCTAGTAATCCAGTCATCCCGTGACAACGACAGTGTATACCTAATGAACTTCGGGAAAAATAGGTAAATAAATGCGATAAATGCCCGTTAAATAGTACTTCTTGGTTATATTATTGGTTTTCTAGGTTTGCACCCACAGACTTCAAAATTCAGATGGACCATTTTATGGTTTGTGGAAGCCGTCGAATCAAATACATGAGTAATTGAGTGCGTCAGACTTTAACACAACACGCCCAACATACAACGTTAGAGGTCGCTAGGGAAAATCTCAGCGTCATCTTTGCCAAGCTAATTGAAGCCGGGGCAGGGAGGCTAGTTTAAATTGCCTCATCATGATACATATTTTTTATTTGCCAAAACATATTGTGTTTTGTAAGGTAACGAGTAAATACATTTGATGAATCAACTTGCTTGACCGTTAGTCAGTATGAAATCAGTATCAAAAATATTTGAGAGTGACTTGACAAATAAAATAAAAAAATAATGTTGGACGATGACCCATAGACAATACAATATAGATAGTTTTTTTAATATACATAAAAATTGCCAGAACATATATTTGTGGATTTTACAAATATTTGTCCCAAGGCGGGAGTCGAACCCACAACCTCCTGCGTCGCTGGTATGGAGTGGTAATTAATGGAAACACTTAAGCTAATAACATCAAACCTTCTATGAGAACATGCATGAGTATGAATGAATGAATGAATAAAACACTTTATTGCACTTAAAATAACAAATAATACCTTATATCTTAATGCTACACATGAATAGTACAATAGGCGGTAAGGCCGCCTATTGTACTTTTAATGTGACAGCGATTTCTCCCAGGCAACCTAGATTAACGCATCAAATATTATTCACAAGGCGGGAATCGAACACGCAACCTCCTGTGTCGCAGGCATGGAATGACAGGTAATGGAAACAATTTAGCTAACAACAGCAAACCTTCTATGAGAGCATGCATGGGTAACGCATCCAGGCTGGTTCCCTCCGCCATTCACGAAGAAGTCCACGTCACCGACTGCAGTACCCAGACCGTTGCTGCCGATACCGCTTCCATCAGTATGAATAACCTCAACGTAGGCTGCGTCAGAGTTCCTCAAGCGAGGGGATCCACTACCCCATTGGCTTGATGATGGATCCAAACCTGAAACGCGTGGTTTTTTTTATATTGTTCATTTGGTAAAATAAACATAAACCTTTTGAAATTATCGTTGTTATTAACAGTCATTTATAACGGGATATTTACTATGATTTGGTTTTTCAGTTTCCCAATAATTTGGCACAGTTTGATGCGCCATGAAACTGTGCCGAAGTATTGGAACATTCCTGTTTTAAATAATTTTTGTATATAAGTAAATATTTAGTTGTATCTGTCGCAATATGTTAATGGTATGAGACAGATGTAGTCTCAAAATCACACTAATATTATATCCTTAGCTTGGGTCTTCTAGACTAGACGATGCTCTGTCGATTGTCTGCTTTCTTTTTTTTTTATTATACGAGTAACTGCGAAGTTTGGATGGATGGATGTACGTTTGTTAATTCTGCATGCCAAAACTACTTAACAGATTAGGTTGAAAATGCTGATGTAGGTATAACACAATAGGCTACATTTTACACATAAATTCAAAAAACCTTTGAACGTTTCCACAGAAACAACGCGTGCGAAGCCACGGGCAAAAACTAGTAACTTGCAAAGGTATATTTATTATTAATAATTAATAATACTGGATAATAATGCTCGACAATTCACACAGCATTATCTGTCCCAAGCTTGTGTTATGGGTACCGATAACTGATATACTATACACAATTATAATACAATACATTACATAGATATTTAGTATCATTTAGTGTTTATAAACATGATAGTTCAAAAATATGTGGAGCTAACCTGTTATTCTAGCTACTTGTACCCCTGTTAGCCGGTACACCTCTCTCCCAGCGTGACCAACCACATGCGCCCCAAGGTTGAATCCCACCAGATGGAGACTGGCATAGTTGATCCGAGTTTGGATCGCCAACCTCACCAGAAACTCAGCAAGCTGGCGGCCCACGATTGGGACAGCCCCAGCTGCGTTGCTGTAGCTCAGCTTGGAGAATATGGACCATTCGACGATGATAACGTTTAATTCGGAGACATGTTGCATTATTTCTGAAAATAATAAAATCATTCAGGGCACAGTGTGTTAACCAATCGATTCACAATGCCAATTGCCTAATAATGGCAGAATGTCATAAAGAAACCTTTGATAAAAGAAAGTTTATCCACACAGTGCGTGCGGTGCGTTTTGCACAAATAATATTGATAGAATGGTTCTATATTGGTTTCAACCTCGACACTTTCGATGTGCGTCCCTCCATAATCTGTTGTTTCTTTAATCTATGGTAGAATATCAACACGTGTACGGTGGCGTTTGTACAATTATATCATTGTCATAGTAAAGCGATTTGTAGAATAGGGCTCCTGGTTTTAGGAATAATAATTATATTATACTTACTACTACTAAAATAATAATATATACTTTCTACTAGGTACTAACTTAAAACTTTGTGTTTATGTTTATACAAAATTCGACGATTACAAGAATAGAAAAAGCATAAAAAAGATAATGAAATTCAAAGCATTTCTCACCTCTCCTTATCAGCTGATTGGACTCTGCGTTCAAGTCCTCGTTGTGTCCATGGACCAAGACTAGAGTGGGCCATGCTGGGACAATTGGAATACCAGGGTCTGTTAGTAACACGTCTGATGGTATCTCAACTGCTGTGTTTGGTGATGCTCTGGAATTTCAAAACTATAGAATAAGAAGATGCCACATTTACAAGTTAAGGTTATTAGTTTAAGGCAAGTAATTAAATATGTTATGTCGTAATAAAAGAAGATAACGATAGTATAGAATAGAAAAAATAACTAACCTATCATATCCATAGTAAATATTATTTGAGTTGGCAACTGAAACAATGAACAAGGTTAGTCAATTCTGTCAAAACGAAAGGTTTGAATTCATAGGAGGAACTATTTTTCGTCTAAATATGCCTACCTGCGAATGCAGCAAATAAAATAATTGAGTATTTCAACAACATTATGTTGAATAACAAATTTGCGACACTCTGAGATAAATTCTGTGTGTTCTCTTTGAAAAACAAATGATCAAAACTAGACTACCTTATTTATATACCTCGCAAAAAAGTGATAAGTAAAGGATGTTTTGATTGAAAATGATAATCTTTATTATTTATAACATATCAAAGACTAGCCGACAATCTAAAGTAAAATAACAACGTTTCTGATAATGTTGTTGGAATCGTGATTAATGCATATCAATTCTAAAAAGATCATAACGACCTCGACTTTGGATGTTCAATGTTGGGGGCACAAATCACACACGAGAATGTTACCCAGCCAAGATCTCAGGATGGATGAAGGATGCCGCCGTTACGACGGCGGCATCGCTGCGGTACGAGCTTGCAAACTACAAGCGTGGTGTTCCTGTGTGTTAGGTATCAAAAGCAACGCTTACTGTCCCTTGTCTTAAACTGCTCCCAATCTCACGTCATCTTCATATGAAGTATGTCTGCCGGTTTATTTTGATGCCTAGTTCTTTCAAATCCAGAACCTAAATCTCTTCCAGCGCAGTGGTGAATAGATTCGTAGAAAAAACGTCTTCCTGTCTCGCCCCTCGCTGTTAGCCGGATAAATTTTGAGTTCTGGTCTTGTAATCTGACTTACGTAATCAGGCACTCTAACTTGTTTCCCAGGATAAAGGTTGCTGACAAGCCATAAACGTGGCTTCGCCTGTCCTTACATTATATTATGTAGGTACCTAACCTACATGTGTATGACCTATAAGTCATTTATAGGTCAGTTTCAAAGCAGGGCTCACGCATACTGCCAAAACTTGGCATTTACCATGACGTGGCCTATCCAAGTAATATAACTTAATGTATAGCTGACCTAAAATTACTTGGCATGGTACTGAAAGCCAAGTAGAATCCTGAATCGATAGCTTGTTGTTGTTGGGTCATGTTTTAGATGTTAATTTCTGATCTACACAATTTAATTCCAATGTCGCCATAACAACTAACCTAATGTCCAGCAAAAACCTACGACCAAATTGTACTGCCAAAAAATTCTTAATTTGATGTGAATTTAGTACTTATGTGCTCAAACACTGCATCAGACAAGTATCCAACATGATTTAAATAGTAAATAACATGCAATCACAATTTAGTTATTTTGTTAATGTTTCGTTCTTCTGGTCGCCTCAAAAGATAATACCGAAAATTTGTGTTTTTTCTTCGAGCAAAGCTTTTCGCTGAGCTATTGCCTTTTTGACAGGCACGCACACACACAAATTAAAAATCTGTTTTTGATATTGTTACTACCTATTAGTTACTGTTCTCAAGCTTTGTTCCATCTAAACTTATCAATTTCTCTGTGTTAAGATGTGCCTTAGTTATTGTGTGACCTTTGTATCATTGTGCTGCAATGTCGTATAAATAATTATCTTAGTTTATTATAATGTTTGTAATCTAGGTATCAGGTATGTAGTGTAGGTATTTGTTTTCTTTTTTTCAAAGTGCCACTGTCTATATTGTTCCTTCATGTCCAGTCCATCCTAAGGTTGCCTTCAAGAGCGTCTGAGCAATAAGGCCGCGTTTATACTTCCTCTATTCTATTGTTAATTTCTGTATTGTTTTCTGTTTTGTGTGGTATAATAAAGTGTTTTATATCTATCTTATCTATCATTTGCCTCAGTCTTTCGCAGTGTCTCATTCAGGAACATCTATTTCTTAGGTTACCTTGAGCATTTCTAGGATGAGTAGGTATTATTATTGTCAAGTTTTCCCTATGATTCGCTTTGATATCCACAATCAATAAAGTTAATCATATTCAGATAAAATCTAACCAGAAATATTAATTTACAGTGAATCAGCTGCAAATATCGAAATACTTTGTTCTAGAAGTGTAGGTAAGATTTTAATCTATTTCAAAATTAATCACACTTTCTTCCGCATTCGGACTCAAACATTATCTAGATAGGTTTGTGTTATGCTACTCTATGTTACTCATACATAATTTGGTTTAATCCTTCCACGAATGTGTTTGTGCTCTAGAGTTGCTAGAAAGTCGCCAGTTCAAAAAGGAACGTATAACCAAGAGTTTTGTACCGTATAACATTGGTCTTACTAAGGTATGTATTTTGTTGCAACAATTTAATCGAGTTAGAGTGCTTGACTCTAGTCTGGAAGGTATGACGTAGATGAGACGGTCAGGCAAAAAAAAACCTAGTAATAATAAACCATTCGTACTTCTTATTCGTTGTTGAAAACCAAACAATATTGAAAAAAACTTAGTTAATTAAAAAATAAAGAAGTCTGATAATAAAGAGGGGTCACAGTTCACGCATGCGCGACGCGAGATCTATCTCCTCCAGTCTTCCGAGCCTAGTTCCATTTCAGAAGCGGGACCCGCGAGCCGCGTCAGTCGGGACGAAAAATTACGTTCAACTTTCAAGTCACAGGTTTAAAGTTCAATTTTGAAGTTCAAAGTTTACGTGAAGTGAGATGCGGTGGGTCACTGCGATTTTCTTGCTCGGGGCGATTTATTCAGGTGAGTTTTGTAACTTTACTTATATCTACCTCTACCTGAATAATTTTTATGTCGGTAAAATTAAATTTTACATCTAACGAAAAAGCGAAAGAAGGGGTATCTACGCCGCGGTTCATACGTGCCCTATACTGACGAAACTAAAGCCTTACTAGTAACTATTCATGTTGGGCTGCAACGGAAAGGAATTCATCTCATAGTAGATACGTACAACCAGATGGACAATGCGATAGGACCACGAGGACGAAAGGTTCAATTTCATTCATTTCTTATATGTATAACAGTCTATTAATAATAGGCCAGTAAAAAAAAACCTTTTTATCTTATGTAATCATGACGCTCTGATCGACCTAGGATGTTTTCGGTAAAATTCACCCAAGGACTGTATGTATAAAAGAGATATTGACAGAGAACTAGGCAATTTTAAATTATATTCATCAGGGTTAGGTAATTCAATAAAACATAGGTTTTATTATTGCTTGATGACCTCACTTTGCAGACCATTTTGGATATATTGAATAAGGAGGTAACAATTTCATATTCAGATAAACAGTTTAACGCCTTTTGTAAATAAAACTGTACCTTTATCGAAGATAAATCGCATCGCATCTCGAATGAAGGGATTATTATCTTCTTACATACAAATAACGTGGTGTCGTATAACAAACTACGATATTCCATAAACCAACGGAATAGTAATATCTTCCTCATCTATCAAAGCAACTCAAGAGTTGCTTAGAGTAATATATTCTTATCACGTCTCGTTCAGGGAGGAAAAACCCCTCTACGTGCCTTCCTTGTGATTAACTACTTTCATTTGGAGCTAAATTAGACATTTTGTTAAAAGACATTAAAAAAATCATTGCGAAACTCTACATCTTGTTGTCAAGGTTAAAAAGATTGACTTATTAACAAGATACCATTATGATATGTTGTTAACATAAGATGTAAGATACTTTTTATTATTACTAGCTGCGCCCCGCGGCTTAGCCCGCGTAGAAAACTTTGTGTCAAATGGTTTATAAACCTATCTCTTGAATCATTCTATCTAATTAAAAAAACCGAAAAAAATCTGTTGCGTAGTTTTAAAGATCTAAGGATACAGAGGGACAGACAGACAGCGGGAAGCGATTTGTTTTATACTATGTGTATACTATGTGTAGTGTAGATGAGACCGGAGATGATGAGAAATTTGACAGCCTGTTTAATTTAGTTAGCAATGGGCTAAGCATGACTAGGCTTGTCATGAGTATACCAACCTCGAGCAATAACTATGTAACCGAACTGAATTTATGACGTACATTGTTGTAAAAACTTTCTCTCGTAAAATTATTTAATAATTGATATTACCAGTGGCAGATGTCCAATACACAGCCCATAAAAAGCATGGCTCATACGTTTAATTGACAGGTCAGCCGGTGTCTCAATTAGAGTTCGTTCAACTAATGAGGTTACGCACCAATAAATATAATGGTCAATGACGCTCGCTGGTTCACATTCTATGGTGTTGATGGAATTTGCAGTTTTTGCGAAACTTATTCATAGCTTTTTCCCTATTGCGGCCTATATCGGGTCACGTATTGTATATGTAAAATGTTCAGCTAATCGCCTGACGGTTCGAGACGAAACCTATCAAGGTTCATCTTGGGTTCATCACTGTTATTAACATCGATGAACCTTAAGGTCTTCAAGAATTGCACACAGTTTTGTATGGGATGAGTCCCCCTAAACTACGTCAAAAAAGGATTAATTATTTGGATAATTAATTCTTAATAATATAATTAATTAATTAATTCGTCGGTTGGCCGACGAAGGTGTTTGGGCCCTTAAAATCAGAGCTATCAAAAAAAATAATGGGTGACTGTTTCTCACATTAGTAGGTATTTAAGAAGGAATGTTCTGAGCCAACAGGAATTTGAATCTCTTAAAGTTTATTTCGCGGAAGGTTCACTAAGCTCCTGGGGCAATACTTACAAAATAGAAACCCCAAAAGGGTCAAGTGATGCCAAATTAGCATGTGCTCAAATCTCTCTAAAGTTCTGGTATCCGAGCTCATTTGCCCCAACAAAAACAATTTCAAAGGCTCCTTGGCAATTTCAACTCCTTACTTATAAACTTAGGTGTTATTGGGGTACAGTCAAATGTAAAAGTACTTTCACCAAAACCATTTTGGAAATAATGAGTAAAAATAATCTTAGATTTAGATTTTACTATAAAAAACAATCATAAACGTATGTATTCACTTTTGAATTTTAAGGTTAGGATATTTGTAACATCATTAGTTATACAGTGTCATCACGCCAAAACTACTGAACAGTTCAGGCTTAACTTTTATATAAAGGTAGTTCTAAGCCTGGAATAAAACATAGTCTACTTTTTATCCCATAAATCAGTTCCCATGGGATAGAAATTACCTTAAATAACTCGTGCCAATGCCGCGGGCAGAAACTAGTTATGAATACAAGCGGGTTAAGTTAAAAGCAGATCCACCTTGCTGGGCACCCGACACTGTTTTTGCCCATCCCTTACAAACTCTTCCAACAAAAAACATCTGTTAGTTCCCAGAAGTTTTTAAACCTAGTACACTTAAGGCTTATAAAGCTAGAGTATACACAAACATCATGTTATCAATTTATTGCACTACACGTCATACTTGTTACTTGTTTCTGGACTGGTTTCCGCAACTTGGCCGCCGTTGGGCCTTTTTTGCGTGTCGGGTGGGGGACTACACGTCATAATAATAACGACAATTAAAATCTTGTCGTCCCGGAACTGAATGATGCTATCAGTATCAGCCTGTAGCTCAGTTAAAACTGGTCTAAACTAAACTAGCATGCTCTCCGGACATCTCAAACAGTAGTTAGGTAGAACTTCAGCACTTGCTTTGGAACATTTTATCCAACTATTTGGTGTTGAGTGTCGTGATCGAGCTGCGTTCGATAATATTGAAACCAGTGCTAGTGGTAACGTTCGAGCAAAAGATAGAAAATGAGGGTAGATCGGTATGTCTGCCCAAAAAAACGTACTCGCAGTGCGTTCAGTTATTCCGTGATCACGGCGCATGAAACAGTACCGAAATATTGGAAAACTTAAAAGTCTAATCATGGTAAATATCCCGTTTTAAATGACTTTAATGTTAATAGCCATGATAGTTTCAATAGTTTTATTCAACTATTTGGTGTCATGAAATTATAGTGCCTTGTCCTATTTCTTCCTTGAACTGAGTTTTCAAACATTCAAAACTTTTTAGAAGCCTTTTTTGAATATACAGTTCGTTCGATAATCCAGTTTCACCCTGTAACGTTCTTGGTATCGTCTGCCTATCTTTCCATTAACCTTTGACTTTATCACTTGAAAACTTCATTGAGCGTAATCTTCCATCGTCAACTAGAATCCTAGATTAAATAAACTCCAGAGAGTGCGTGAGGTGATATTTGCACGGAGAGATTGATAGAAGGCTTTTAAACTTGACCCTTTTGACGTGTACCTCTCCATCTGTTGTTTCTTTCATCTAAGGTACTTACCAGAACGTGTCATTATGTGACGATGCCGTTGTCATAAGGGTCCAAAGCCAAACTAACCTGCACTTGGTACACCTTGCTAGATAACGAACTAGGCTCTGGTGAAAATATAAATCTTCATTATTTGATAACTCATTAATTTTACAATTATTTTCCATTACTTGACACTGGCAGAAAAGTCTCCAACTAGACACTATTGCCATTAACCAAGAATCTTCATCATCACCATTGTCATAAGGAAGCATTTAGTTAAGCAGAATATCATTTGGCAGCTGAGCCGTGCATCTTGTTAATTATTTTTAAGTAGAAGCTTTAGTCATCCGTTGATGATATGTTGAGTTTACACAGGAAATGTGAGTTTACACAGGAATGAATCCATTATATGATATCCGATATCTCTCCTGCGATCGGACATGTGATAAGATAAGTAACTTTCCGTACTCGTTATCTACCTTAATTGTGAGTAAGTGAAATATGAAAAAAATCTACTTAGCATAATACATCCCCATAACGGCGAAAGGGCGCGGCGGCCAAGCCCTGTTGCGACCTGAAGAATACGCCATTTACAAGGTTCAACGACACGTTTCAGTAGTAGTTTTTGTTGGCTATTTCGATAAGGAACAAATGGACAGGCTAGGCTCACGATGGTAACATGTTGAATGCATCATCATTATCATCCAGTCCAATAGAATGATAGTCTGTAGTAAAACTCCTTCAGAAAGGAGTATTGACATCACATTTTCTACCAAATAAGCCACTTTGTTTACCGTGGTGGTCGGGGCAACTTTGGTTGTCTGTTGTCTTCCGTATGGAAGGAAAGGTATCTTTAAGCTAGAGCATGAGGTTGAAGGTATTGGGTAGAACTTCGTAGAGCATATTATTCATAGCGTGTATAGGTTCCACAAAGAGTCGATGTTTATAACTAAAAACTGCTTAACATTTTTTTTTTAACTTTTGAAACTATCTTGTTTATTAACATTGATTTGATTTCTAAATTTTGGATGATCATTTTTTTTTAGATCGTAAATGCTTCGTACTTTATTTACTACTTTTAAAATCGCAAAAAGTGATTTGCCTTTTCAGCTATTTTATCCAGCGATTGTACCTTCAAATATGGCCAAAATCAGATGGCAGATAATTTTACTACGTTAGTATTACAAAAATTCTTTATTGTACACCATAATCAAATTAATCATTACAAAAATACATTATATGCGACATTTACAATGGGCGGCCTTATCGCTTAGAAGCGATCTCTTCCAGGCAACCTTTGGGTGGAAAGAATTATATGAATTTAAGAAAAGGCAGGGGGCGAGTGTACCACAGGTTATCTAAATAAGAATACTTAAAAACAAATAATAAATATATGTATATGGTATATGTTCTCCGCTTGTACCGTGAGTGATAGTAATCAAGGCATCAAATTACAATATTTAACCTACAATAAATATGAATACATACGAACTGATCACGTACCCTTGAGTCACGTAAGCCTTCCCGGGTGCGTCGGTCTGTGCCCTGCCCACACATTTTGCAGAGGTGTATATCACGTATACACGTGGGTCATGAGCGGACAAGCGACATTTGCCACTTTCCTTCCTTCCGTGACGTCATGACAGATTACACACGTCACTCACACCTGTGCTTAGGTGAGATAACCTATCACACTGAAGTGTGATTCAGCTTCCTAAGAACGAAGGAAATTGCAAGCTAAAACACCTGATTTAGCTTGCAATTTCCCTCGTTCATTTGCCCTTTCTGATCAAGACTTCGCCGGTTTGGTATCTTTGACTTATCGAGCTAACTGCTTACGAGATTATATTTATTTAGTGGGTACTATCGCTAGGGTGTACCCTCTTGTGCGAAAAAGTTATGCGTGCAGCGATTTAGTACATACTATTTTATATGAACCGCAAAGTGTGGGTAACAGCTGGGTGTTCGTACGCCGATCATAAATAAATAATGCTGAACAATAATAATAAATCATTTATTTTAGACCACAGAAAAGTAAGAGATCTTACATTCCACACATCTAGTCCCAAGCTAAGCAGAGCTTGTGTTAATGGTACTAGATGACTGATATACTTAATAAAATATATTACATAGATAGATATTTTTTATAATACATAGATAACGACCAGAACACCCGGAACAAATATCTGCAGATCTTTCACTCAAATATGGAATACGAGTACATGACATAGATAGATATTTTTTATTATACATAGAAAATACCCAGAACAGCCGGTACAAATATTTTCAGATCAAAATCCAGTGTTAAATCCCTTGTCAAATTAGTTCGGCAAGAGAAAAAACTATTTGTTTTTAATTAGCGTACGAAGAACAAGCTGTAACTCTCGCTTTAGGATTATACTCAAATACTAGTAAGCAATTATATACACACTAATAAATTAATAATTTCCTTTTTTGCCTTCATTGCTATTTGTTGGAATAGGATGACCATTCTAATTAGAACCGTCTAGGCATAGGATGTCAGTAAGTGATCCGTTAAATCATTAGATTCCCCACATGCGCATCGTTTGTAATTGCTAATTGAAGTGAGTAACATACACAAATTAGCTCCAGAGGATCTGTTACCTGAGTGTTGTCCTAAGGCTTCGTATTGTACTAAGAGCGGAAGCCGTAGTTATAGTCTTTACTTACTTCTACAATAGTTTATTGAGTTTTCTTTAGTTTACTAACCTACCAGTGAACTCAGGGAGGTCTATGAGTCTGGTGCATTGATAGGAACCCATCTGACAGGTTCCAACCCTCGTAAATATAAGGGTTTTATAAAGTATTAAACTGTTTTTTTAGACTACACCCCTTGCTGGTTTAGTAACCGAAAGATTCTATTATAGTTCCTTGTACAATATTTCTGTATTTAAGGGGCCTCCGGAGGGACGAATTCGTCATACAAACGTAATACCAAAATTATTTCTAATTCAAGCATATTTCCACTATAATATTGCATTATTTGTATTAAAATAGTATTTATCTAGGTTCCCAAATAGTTTTTTTTTTCAAAATACCTAAATTGAAATGAAAGCCAATCTCATTTTGCACATTTTTATGCGAAAATGGACAAATTTTCTTGCTATTTGTTTCGTATTAAAAACATCAATCTTAGGTACGTTTTATTTATTAAGGAACATAGCTTATATTGTCTAGTTACAGAATAACAATACTTTGTGAAGAATACAAAAAGTTTTCAGTCATCATTTTTGGTATTACGCAACAAACCAAACTTTGAACGGCTAATATTGCTATCGCGCACGCATGTGGCGCGGCGCAAGGGTTAAACAGGGACAGCGATATTCGGAGCGATTTCTGCAAGCGAGGGTCGCCGGACCCTTAACGGAATTGTCTTAAAACTTAACAAAGGATTTAGGAGATTACCTTATCTATCGATTCTATCTGTATCGACCGAGTATTCAAAGTATTTAGGTATTTACTGCCTCTAGGTGGCCATGCAGCTGTAGTTCGGCATGTGTCTAAGGCACTCAAAATGATAAATATAATTGCGCTTCTTTAAAAACCATCATACCTACTTTATAACACCATAATAATAACTAAAGCCCCGGCTTTCAGGATAGGTCCTGTACCCTGACCCTGAAAGCTTGGGCTTTAGTTTTATTTCTTCCATCATAGAATATGCATGTAAAGCAAATGTAAAGATACTTTTATACAAAAAAAAGAATAGGTACATAAAATAAAATACAATGAACTGTATACAGTATCTTAGAACTTAAGATCTGCGTCATCCATCGTCGTCGTCAACATCGTCACTAAGTTTCCGGTATATACTTAGTTCTGAAAATAATTTCCGAATTCAAAGAACCTTTGTTTTATCTACAAATAAACCTGAACACAAACTTCTGTAGCAAATTAAATTGCGTATGTAGCAGAATAAATATCGGTTACCTATCTTTAAATGTATGGGGCTACTTAAACAAGGTTCCCAAGAGAACTTTTAACATAGATGGACTGGACATTCGCACGCAAACTTCACTTTGGCTAATGACGTTTCAGTTTTATGGTAAGTTCATTGTACCTTTTACCTATTAGGTACCTGTTGAGCAAAGCAAACTGACCCAAACACGATTACGATATCTATTGACTTAGATACATTTAAGAAATAATTGTATTTAGGGAATAACCGCTAAACTTAAAACAAGATCCGTCAAGTGCGAGTGATACTCGCGGGCCGAGGTTTTTGAACGTTTGATAAATAAAATAAATATCTAGGTACTGGTAATAGACTTCACTATTTAATTAATACCTAAAAGTAGTACCTAATTTTCAGATGGATCACTCTGCAATCTTCAGAGATAAGGGGGTAATGGTCAATATTTCGCATTGTTACAAAACAAGTTTTTCAAAATGTTAAAAACTAAAGGGAAAAAAGGATAGATAGATAGATAGATAACACTTTATTACACCACACAAAACAGAAAATAATACAGAGATAAAAACTTAGAATAAAGGTAGGTATAAGGGCGGCCTTATCGCTGAGAGCGATCTCTTGTCAGGATGGACAGAGCAAGACCATAAGAAGTTCGAAACCTAAAAACAGTGTAAATTTAAAGGAACTCGAAATCGATTTTTAGTATTTGTAAAATTGTGATTTTCACATTTGCGATTACTGTTTACTAGAGTTCAATAACTGTGGTTACTTATTTATTTACATCGGAAATTTTAAACGCTTGATTTGTGTAGTTTTGAGTTTTCCAATATGTCGGGTGGTCACTTAATTCTGAAAGTTGAATAGCAACACAGAACACTAACAAAGGGAAGTCTGCTGAACTTATTTGCCTCAATTAGTGAAATACCGCAGTGCCCATTAAACTAATATTCTCTCTATCTAAAGTCTGTCGTGACTAGGATTTATTTAGTCACTAGCGGTTATGCATTTAGATTTGAATTATCTGTCGTTTTCCCCTTTTTAGAAACGTCTGAGGTAGGTTTCCGTTCCAATAGATTACCTGAAAAACTTTTACTCTCTTTATCATAAATTCATAAGATTCCCCATTTCTTATGAAATGGGGATTCTTATGAATTTATGATAATTTATATTATTATAAAGATAAGATAGAAAGAGTTTGAATACCAAAACCTACAAGGGTCCGCTCTAAAACAACCACGAAAGGATTTGACGACCCTACCCTAGAAAGAACGACATTTTTCAATAATAAATAAATAAAATAAATAATGCTGGACAATTCACACAGCATTGTCTAGCCCCATAGTAAGCAGAGCTTGTGTTATGGGTACTAGATAACTGATATACATAATACAATACATTACATAGATAGATATTTTTTATTATACATAGAAAACGACCAGAACACCCGGAACAATTATCTGCAGATCGTACACACAATTGTACCGAGGCGGGAATCGAACCCGCAACCTCCTGCATCGCAGGCGGAGCATCGTCCACATCGGTCGTCTATATTCGTCAATAGGTTTTGCTCTAGTCTCATATTAGACAAGTCGACATTACGATAGAGCTTTGTCCATTCGAGAATATAGAGTAGGCACAAGGCATTAGAATATAATAGAAAATTAATTGAAGACACCATCACTACATGAAATACGTATTGAACGTGGTGGCTTTATTAATAAATGATGTATTATAATTAATATTATATGTAATTATAATTAATATTTTTACTGCATAAAAACTGAAAGTGCAATAATTATCTATGTATATAAGATGAGCAATAATAATTTACAAAAAAAACAAAAATGATAAAATTAAATAACGATAGAGAGGTACAAACATGCTTTAGAAATTCACCATTTCACTAACACTTTGACTGCGGTTTTTTTTCGACGACCGCGATCTTTTTTTTTACCTAAAAAATTCGTGCTGCCGCTCTACACAGCGGTTGTGTTGCGCCGCACATGCGTTTCGTTCGAAAAATATTACAGCTCTGCTGAGTCACAAAGATCTGTATTTTCTCAGCCGCTGCGCTAGTGTGGATTTACGCATATTAGTCACTTGTAGAAAACTCATACCGTGCGTTTTCAGCACTCAAAGTGCTAATGGCTTAGTTCAGTCTATAAGCAATTAGTAGAGCAGTTCTGGAATATTCACCCTTCGAAGCAAATCCTGTTATACGCCGAGACGTTCCTTTGAGCGATTGCATCTGCAGTTGAATACACTGACATTTAATTTGTTTGATGTAAGCTGATCGAGTTTATGGTCGAAGTGGTATCTTTAAGAACCGAAAACCATTTTGATCAATCCTACTAATATTATAAACGCGAAAGTTTGTAAGTATGGATGGATAGATGGATGGGTGGATGTTTGTTTTTGGCAAACGTGTTCTTGAGTGGAGACCACGACCACGGTAAACGTAGTGTAGGACGCCCACCGACCAGGTGGGATGACGACCTGCGAGAAAGACTGCAGGTAGATGCTGGATGCGGCAAGCTGAAGACAGGGCGCTATGGCGCTCATTGGGGGAGGCCTATGTCCAGCAGTGGACTGCTATAGGCTGATGATGATGATGATGAAACCCTTATTGCAGGTTATACAATATTTATGGTAAAAATTATTGCACATTGCAACTTATAGAAAAAAAATGCAAACTGTGTCTTTAATAATTTAATACCCGGTACCTATTCAATAAAATAAACTCGAATGCACTGCATGCGCTATCCCCAACTTTATTTGTTTAATATATTTGATGGAAACTTATTCGCTTAGCTGTTTGACTTGTCAAAACCGTCACGTATGCTTGGTTAGGATTTTCATTATTTTTTATGACGCCACTGAACGTTTCACATCTGAGCTCTGCCAACAAACTGAGGACTTTGAAACGTGTGTCACTGTTTTTAGTTTAGCTACATAGGAAGTAGATGCTTCAAGAAAAAATCGCACTTTAGAAGAACAAGTAGACTTTAATTAGCTAAAATATTTTTATTTATTATCCTACAAAATATGGGCCAGCGCATTTAAGGTTAAGACGCCTTTTGACATCGCGTAAAGTAAGAAATCTTTAGAACATCACATCGTATCCAGTATATCTTTCTATCTAATAAAATGCACGGTTGCTTACCATTGCTTACTTAGCTCGTACCTTTGTTCTTCTCTTATTGATCATTGTATTTTTTATGATTTTTATAGAAAAATAAATCTTTAGAACATCACATCGTATCCAGTATATCGTTCTATCTAATAAAATGCACGGTTGCTTACCATTGCTTACTTAGCTCGTACCTTTGTTCTTCTCTTATTGATCATTGTATTTTTTATGACTTTTTTAGAAAAAGAAATCTTTAGTACATCACATCGTATCCAGTATATCGTTCTATCTAATAAAATGCACGGTTGCTTACCATTGCTTACTTAGCTCGTACCTTTGTTCTTCTCTTATTGATCATTGTATTTTTTATGACTTTTTTAGAAAAAGAAATCTTTAGTACATCACATCGTATCCAGTATATCGTTCTATCTAATAAAATGCACGGTTGCTTACCATTGCTTACTTAGCTCGTACCTTTGTTCTTCTCTTATTGATCATTGTATTTTTTATGATTTTTATAGAAAAAGGAATCTTTAGAACATCACATCGTATCCAGTATATCGTTCTATCTAATAAAATGCACGGTTGCTTACCATTGCTGACTTAGCTCGTACCTTTGTTCTTCTCTTATTGATCATTGTATTTTTTATGATTTTTATAGAAAAAGGAATCTTTAGAACATCACATCGTATCCAGTATATCGTTCTATCTAATAAAATGCACGGTTGCTTACCATTGCTTACTTAGCTCGTACCTTTGTTTTTCTCTTATTGATCATTGTATTTTTTATGATTTTTTTAGAAAAAGAAATCTTTAGAACATCACATCGTATCCAGTATATCGTTCTATCTAATAAAATGCACGGTTGCTTACCATTGCTTACTTAGCTCGTACCTTTGTTCTTCTCTTATTGATCATTGTATTTTATATGATTTTTTTGTGGCGCGGTGGGCGAAGGTCCGCTTGCGACCCGGGAGGTTGCGGTTGCAATGCACGCCTGAAATGAGTGTACCATCTGCAGATATTTGTTCAGGGTGTTCTGGTCGTTGTTTATGTATAATTAACAATATCTATTATAATAATGTAGTATGTATATCCGTTATAGCTAGTGACACAAGCTCTGTTTAGTTTGGGGTTTGATAATGCTGTGTGAATTGTCAAGAATTTTTTTTTTTTTGTTATTTATTATTTATATTAACAAAACGTAACACTCGGCGAGCTAGTTATCTTGTTTTGCCTAAAGTCAGAACAAATTATGGAAAAAAAATGTTTACTTATGAAGGAGCACAACTTTATAATAAATTACCTGAAATTTTGAAAAATGTTAGCTCAATTGATACCTTCAAAACTGAACTTGCTACTTTTGTTCTAGAAAATTGGCCAATTCTGTAATATTGTTAATTCCTAGAAGTGTAATATAATCTAATCTAATTTGTAATGTGTAATCTTTTTCCTATTTTGTTGTAACTTATCTTTTGAATTAATTTGTGCAATATGTAATTAATAACTTACCTATAGATCGAACAACTTATATTTACATTATACAAATTGTTTACACTAAGCTAAATAACTATTCTCATGTAAGTGACTGTGTCTTTTTTGAGAATAAATATCTTTAAACCTACAAAGAGCTATAGAACTGACTTGGTCCTTACATCACAGACCTCAACCGTTACGGAAAAGCATCTTTTATCTATTCTTACCACGTAAGCCTTTTTGAAGGAAAGCTGCGAATCAGATTGATATAAGCTATGAAAAACCCAAAAATATACTGCTGTAAATATTGGTCCAAACCGAGATCCTTTACAATCCCAAGAGACGGAATACGAAAGTTAAAACTCAACTACATGATGCTGAAATATGTTGAAAATACAGATTTATTTTCAACAATTCTTTAGGTAGGTATATTTATTTAAACTTTTGAGGTAAATTTCGAGGTAAGAGTCGAACACCAATGCTATCTGAACTACATCGACAGAGTTGAGGATTCTATAAAAGATAACCCCGGGGCTTTATGGTCATATGTCCAGTCTAATAAGCAGCACAATGGTTACCCATCATCGATGACATATAAGGACATCAAATTTATTACTGGACCTAGTATTTGCTACGCTTTTGCCAAATATTTTAACTCAAATTACTTACCAATACCCCAATTGTATATCTAATTAAACTTCTGAGGTTATTTTAATTACCTACGTTATTATTTATTTACTTCAATTAGCTTACATCATTTTTATTTGGCAGGATTCTCTCTAATACTAGCTTAGGTCGCCTTTTGATTTTGATAAAACATATCGATAGAGAAATGATGTCGATTTAAAATTTTCATTGTGAATATTTTAATCAATCGTTAGTATACGAATCCCTACCGAATTGTGTATAGATACATTATTACATAAGAATACCTAATTTTAAGTACCGAAGAAAAAAATTGCGAAGACGCGGGCAAAAAAAAAAACATCCCAAAAACATATGTTCCTCTTTAGTGTGTATTTAAATCAGAGGAAATGCCAAACGGCCTTGGTCACCATTTTGTCCACCTGAACATTTAATAATGATTTTTGGTTCGTCTCATCTCGTCATAATTGGAGACGAAAGAAACTTGACCTTGTATGGAGTAGACAATTGGCTGGCCAGGTTACAATTAAAATTTATTGGGTAGCTCTATTGGAACTGATTCTATTTGACTACAGAGTTGTCTACCAAATTGGGGTCTGAATGAGGTTTGAAGCATTTCCGGGTTGAATGGTGTAATAAATATTTTCCTGTTTTATTGTTTAAAAAAATGATAAGCTTCCAAGTAGCGGGCTTGTAACTTCTCTAATAGATGTACCAGGCATTCATAGGCAGTAAACACTATCCCTCAGGCTGGCCGCACGCTTGTGTGCCATAGATGTTATATAAAATGTTTCCTATTAATTGATAAATAAGCTTTTTAGGTTTATGAAATAACCTGTACTACATAAAATCTTATTGTTTAAATTTTATACACACGACACTCTGAGTTTTACAAAAATAAAATATCGTCTAACGTACGATTCTTCCGTTTTCAGGCGACACTTGAAATTGTAAAAAATCATAGACGACGCAGATCCTATATAATTTAAATTAGATCGTACAAATGTGGAGGGCAATTTTGAAATTGGAGCGTACCTATTTTTACTAATAAAATTATCATATTTTCAAAATAGATTTATAATTGGACAGTCTCTCATACATAAAAACTTTTTCTCGCAATAGTGAGTGGCCTCGACATACAAAAAACAATAAAAAATAGCAATAAGAAATAGATTCTAAAAATAGGTAAAAAAGATAAAATTTTGTTTTCCCCGTCTAAAGAGCAGACAGGGTGCATTGGCATTCAAGTGGATAGCAAACATGAATCTCAAGTAGCCTTGAAGAGACCCCAACGATCGGCACTTCGGACCAGGCATTTCGATGCAGATTTGAGGGCTCTTGTGTTTCAATTGCACTTTAGTAGCTATAGGCAACCTAACTTAGAGGTTTTGGCTCTAAAAAATCATAATTACAAATCAAACTTCCGACTAATAAACTTAAACAGTAGTTTAACTTAAAATCGGTCAAATGCAAGTCGGATTCTCACATTAAAGAATCGGAAAAAACGTCTATTAATAAAATCAGGAAACACAGTTTTCATCATAATTATAAATTTCTTTACGCTTACCTCTTCAGTAAGTTAAGTAGTTACTATCTTAGAAAAGGGTTAAATTATCAACGATTTGGGGACCACATTATATTTTGGATCTCATTTAATAAATCATATTTTGTTACGATTTAATTATACAGCCATGCAGCTATGGTATTACTTTCTAATTTTTTTTATTCATGTCCCTTTACCACCCTTTGGGTACGAAACCTTAAAAAGGGCCAAAAATGCTTTCAGAAATTTGTTAAAAAAAATTCTATTCGTTCCTTTTGGCGCTCAAATAAAAGGAAATTGTCAAAGGATTGAATTTAGCACTTTATGTACAAACGTAAATTCATTTTTAGAATCGAACCTTCACCTCCTATTGCGAAAAAAGTAGGACAGTTTAATTGGAAAGAGTTTTTATTCCATGAAGTTGTTCACCTACCTAAATCCAATTACGATTTACCTGTAGAAATACACCGAAGTAAAATATATACATATATGTATATTATCATAAATAAAATTATAATTAAAATTGTAACGATCCGTCAATGTCTATCATTGTATGGTGGCGGGTAGCGGTAAGATTTTTATAATAAACCAGTCCATTGCTCACTCCGGGCTTTCATTGACGTCTCATTGACGACGAGGGTAAAAAAAAGTGTTTAATCGTTAAAATAACGGTTAAATTATAGTAAAAAAATGCCTATCGGAAAAATAGAACCTTTTAATGTGCAATCAAAACAGTGGCCAGCGTACATTCGTCGCGTGAATCAATATATTACGCTGAACAATATCGATGACAAGTTGAAAGTGCCTATGCTAATTACGGTGGTGGGGGAAGAAACTTATGCTTTGATGTGTGATCTGTGTTCGCCTAGCTTCCCGGAAGATAAAAGTTATGACGATTTAGTGAAATTAATGACGGGACATTTAGAACCACAGCGTTCCGAAATCGCTGAGCGACATGTGTTTCGTTTGCGGCGCCAGCGCAATGGCGAGTCGCTCACTGAATACCTACAGTCATTAAAACATCTTGCGGCTACGTGTCAGTTTGGCAAGTGCAAATTGTGCTCGACGCTCGAAGAAAACTTGCGAGATCAGTTTGTGTCGGGTCTGACAAATGACGCAATGCGATCGAGAATCTTCGCAGAGAAAAATATCAGCTACAAAGAAGCGGTCGAGCTGGCACTGGCTCTAGAGGCGGCGGAAAAGCATGCGGAGGTGAGCGGATCGACAGCGGCGGCGGCTGTGGACGCGCCGAGTGCTGCGCGCGCGGGAGCGGGGGAGGGCCTGCATTATGCGCGCGGCGGCGGCGGCGGCGGCGGCGACGGCGGCAGAGGCGGCGGCGGCGGGCGTGCTGGACAGAGCGCGCGGCCTGCGCGGGCGGCCTCACGAGCATCCGGCGGCGGCGGCGGTGGCGGCGGCGGCCGCGCAGGCGCGAGACGAGGTGGCGAGAGCGAGGCCGCAGGCTTGCGCGCGCGGGCTTGCTGGCGCTGTGGCAAAGCGCACGCAGCGGAGAAGTGCAGGTTCAAAAATTATACCTGTGATGAGTGCAACCAAAAAGGCCACTTAAAAGTGATGTGCAAACAAGTGCGCGGTAGTGGCGGTCGGCATAATTTTGTGAGTGATAAGGACTCGGACTCGGACGACGACGAAGGTTTGTTCAACCTCCAAGTGGTTTCAAAAGGTAACCATCCATATTATATCAGCTTGAGTATTGATAACATTGTTGTTAAGTGTGAAATAGACACAGGCAGTCGTATTTCAGCGATTAGCGAGGAAATGCACAGAAGTCTATTCCCAAAGAAGAGGATTATTTCGGACAATATTATTTTGCGCTGTTATTCAGGTTCACAAATTAATGCACTCGGTTACATTGAAGTAGATGTTTGTTTAGGCGAAGTTAAAGTTAAATCTTTACGGTTATACATTATAAACGGTGGCGCGCGACCATTGTTAGGAAGGGAGTGGATGCGCGCTTTAAAAATAACACAAATCAATCTCAACCAAATTGTAGACGACGAATTTGTGAACCAATTGTGTAAAGAATTTCCCGAGGTATTTAGTGATAAGCTAGGTACGTGCAAGCGAACTATTCGACTACAGCTGTTAGACACAGAACCGGTTTACGTTCGGGCTAGGTCGATACCTCTGGCACTGCGCGCACGAGTCGAGCGCGAGTTAGCGCGTCTAGAATCGGACGGCACTATCTACAGAGTCGACTATTCCGATTACGGAACCCCGATTGTACCCGTTGTCAAACAAAACGGGGACATCCGTATTTGTGGGGACTATAAAATCACTATTAATCCTAAACTTAAACGTGATTATTATCCGTTACCTCGCATTGAGGAATTGTTCGCGAACCTGAGCGGAGGTGAAAAATTCACTAAAATAGACCTCACTCACGCATACGAACAGTGCATTTTATCAGATGACTCACAGGCTTACACAGCTATCACGACTCATATGGGTACGTTCGTCTATAGGCGCGCACCCTACGGGCTATCGTGTATTCCCGAGAAATTCCAGAAGATGATGGAGGAAACTCTGCGCGGGGTGCCAGGGTGTGTCGTGTTCTTGGACGATATTTGTGTAACAGGAGCTAGCATTGGGGAACATAATAATAACCTAAGAGCTGTACTCGAACGGTTGCGTGATGCGGGTTTAACGATTAAATTGAGCAAATGTCGATTTTTACAAGATAGTGTAAAGTACTTAGGCTTTATTATCAACAAACACGGATTACGACCAGATCCTACGAAGTTAGAGGCTATTTCCAGTGCTCCGAAACCTCAAAACATCACTCAGCTAAAAAGTTTTTTAGGAATGCTAAATTACTATGGGAGGTTTATTCCTAACTTAAGTACTTTGTTACAACCTTTGCACAATCTACTTAAGAAAGAGGTTGGATGGAAATGGGACTCTAAGTGCGACGATACTTTTGTTAAGGCGAAGCAATTTCTCCTGAGTAAGCGTGTATTAGCACATTACGAGGAGGGGCGAGAAGTAGTTCTATCAGTGGACAGCAGTTCGTACGGACTGGGCGCGGTGCTGGCACACCGCTATGCTGACGGCAGCGAGCGGCCGGTCACGTGTGTGTCGCGCACTTTGAGCGCGCCTGAACGTAATTACAGTCAATTAGATAAGGAGGCGCTAGCTATTGTTTTCGGAATTACAAAAAATCATCAATATTTATTTGGAAGGCGGTTTACTTTGCGCACAGATCATCAACCACTAACATACATATTTGGCAACAAAGGGGGGATCCCACAAACGGCGGCCAGTCGCCTACAAAGGTGGGCAGCGCGACTAGCCGCATATGATTTTACAATTGAATTTGTTAGATCGGCAGATAACGGACCGGCCGACGCGTTATCGCGATTGCCGCTACCTCGGGAGGGTTGCTGCGCTAGCACGATAGATTACCTAAACCTCGTCGAGGATTATTTGCCAGTTTGTTATAAAGATATAGCGAGAGAAACCGAACGTGACACATTGTTATCTAAAATTAAGGGCTATGTATTATTCGGTTGGCCAGCGGTTCCTAGCTGCGACGCGGAAAAACCCTATATGGCTCGAAAGCAAGATTTTGTGCTAGATCAAGGTTGCATTATTTATAAATATAGAATAGTAGTTCCGCAAGCGTTGCAAAAGAAAATGTTAGAAGAGATACATGAAGGCCACCTAGGTATTACCAAAATGAAAAATATTTCGCGGAACTACATTTACTGGGCTAATTTAGATCGCGATATTGAAGAGATGTGTGGATCGTGCGGGGCGTGCCGCAGCGTGCGTGACGCGCCGCCGCGCGCGCAGCTGCACCCCTGGGAATTCCCGCTGCACCCGTGGCAGCGCGTACACGCGGACTTTGGCGATTGTGGAGGTAAACGGTACCTCATCCTAGTAGACGCGCACTCTAAGTGGATCGAGGCGGTTCCAATGCGTACTACGACAGCTGAAAAAACGATTATGGTTTTGCGTAGTATTTTTGCACGATTTGGTTTACCGTCGCAGCTCGTAACCGACAATGGCCCCCCATTCGCTTCTCATGAATTTAAGGTGTATTGTACCAATAACTGTATAAAGCACACAACTTCGGCTCCTTATAGGCCTCAGGGAAATGGTGCGGCTGAAAATGCCGTTAAAACTGTAAAAAAAGCTATTAAAAGAGCTTTGTACGAAGGTCTCGACGTAAACGCTGCTTTATGTAAATTTTTATTTCAATATCGGAACTGTGAGCATGCGACTACGGGCGTATCTCCGGCGGTGGCCCTACAGGGGCGGCGCCTGCGCAGCCGGCTCGACGCGTTACGGCCGGACCGGGCGGCCGCGGTGCGCGAGCTCCAGGAGCGCCAGGTCGCGCGCGCGGCCGGCGCTGATAAACACTTTGAGGTAGGGGACGCGGTCCTAGCGCGTGACTACACGCAGAGGGGGGACAAGTGGGCCGAAGCCACGGTGGTCAAGAAAACTGGTCCCGTTTCATACAAGGTTAACTTGGGTAACGGAGTAGAATGGCGCAGACACGCCGATCAAATGCTTTCAACGCAAAAGAATCGTTACTCATTATCGCGGATGAGCAGCGCGGCTGTCGAGAGTGAGTTAACTTCCAAAGACCACGAACCTGAGGTTGATAAGGGTACCGATAATGAGGGCGTTATTGAGGACGCGTTCAGCGGTGAAGACCACGCAGACCTACCAATGCAACCGCTAGGCAAGGTTCAGTCGCCGCAAGAGTTGTGTACGAGGGCGGGAACCGCGCTGTTAGCGTCCCGCCCAGACGGCCCTGCGCCTTCACCGCAGACCGCGTCCGCTCGTGCACTACGTGCATGGAAACGGGCAAATATATGAAGCGCATGTTATCTTATACATAGTTCATTATACATTAAGTAATAAGGTATTAGATATAGTATAGGTTTAAATACCGATTAGATAATTGTAGGCTTGGCGGGGAGAAGTGTAACGATCCGTCAATGTCTATCATTGTATGGTGGCGGGTAGCGGTAAGATTTTTATAATAAACCAGTCCATTGCTCACTCCGGGCTTTCATTGATTGAAAGAAAATAACAACAATATGGCATTATAAATTTTGTCAAATTGGCTGTATTTAGTCTGTTTTGCCAAATCACCATGGACGAATATGGCGGTCAACAAAAATCATAACTTATTAATCAACTCAATCCATCGGTTAAATTCTGGTGGATGTATGCGCCAGAGTCATGAAAAGTTGTCATTTGCGCTACCCAGAGAAGCTGTATGAAGATGGCGGGTTCGATTCCCGCCTCGGAATAATAGTGTGTACGATCTGCAGATATTTGTTCCGGGTGTTCTGGTCGTTTTCTGTATAATAAAAAAAATCTATCTATGTAATATATTGTATTATGTATATCAGTTATCTAGTACCCATAACACAAGCTCTGCTTACCATGGGGCTAAATAATGCTGTGTGAATTGTCCAGCATTATTTATTATTTATTTATTTATTTTATTTTATTTAGAACGATTATTTTTCAAACTTATACACAATTATGTATATCTCACACACACTTGTTTTATTTAAACTAAATTATCTCTGCGTCTTGTCCTCACAATATTTTAAACAATGATAGTAGACTACTTTGCATATTGCTATCCATATTACTGTAGGCGCTTTGAAACGTGAAACTTTACATAAGTAGGCTAATACGAACTACCTAATCTATCTAATATTTGATGATAATTAATACAATTCCTACAATTGTATTAATTATCATCAAATATTAGTTGAGAAGAGTACTTACAAAAATAAGGATAGCCTTATGAAAAAGTGTGATGTTCACAATAGAAATACAAGAAACAAGAACACATCCCATCATTTAGATTACACAAGGTAGGGAAATCATTTATGGGCAATAGCGTGCGCTTCTATAATAAGCCTCCATCTGAAGCAACTGAGCTCCCTATTCGTAAATTTAAAAATTACATAAAACTAAATCTCATCAAGAAGGCTTTCTACTCCATAAATGATTATCAATGATGCAGATGTCGCTCAGTTTTGCACCGACAATAGTATGTAAGTAATTTGTTGTTGTGCATAGCTTTACTTAAATATTGACATTTATCGAATCATATTATATTTAGACTTAAATAGGCAAATAACCATGTATTAGACATACTCGTATAAGAGATGAACATGCTAGTGGTTTCTTTTCACTTCTTCCACAAGTGGACAAAAAATTGAAGTGAACAGTAAAATAATTCTAGTTAAATTCTTGTTTTGATGTCTTCCGCGGATTAACACAAAACACGAATTATAAACGCCCCCCATTGCGTTTTACTTCGAACAAGAAACTTTAATAAGGCTAAAATACAAAATGTCTTGATTGTTACTTATTTTTTTTTTATTGTTGTTACTACTTAACTATTGTTAAATTTTATTTTAAATATGTATTTTTCGTTTTATTTACATTGGGTATTGTTTTAAGTTAGTTTTATAGAAATTTTAAAGAACCAAAAAGGCCTTAGGTTTAGTTCGTACACGAATTTCCGCCTGCTTCCTTTGTAATGATGTTTTTTTCAGTTTCCTTGAAATAAGTTCATAGAAGTTATGCTTTGTTAGAGAGCTAACAAAACGGTTATGTTTTTAAAATAATCTGCAAGCCAAGTTTCATATTGTTTTTTTTTTGTTTTTAAGGCATTTTAGAGGAAATAAATCTCAATGAATAATGAAATAATATCGTTTTATATTTCGCATTTTTAAATTTAGAGCGATAATTGTTGTTTTAATATTGATAAATAACCAGTGTTTATTAATTTTTAGAAATCAGAAGAAAAAAATTGTATTTAATAGACAGTTTTTTTTAAATCAATTTTTGATGTTGCACTTTTGACTTATTTTGAAAAAAGCTAAAAATCATGATAACTTAAAAATGGTTCACTTTTGCATGATCCACATGGGGATGAAAATTATCGCAAATAGTCACCCCTATCAATAAAAAAAATATAAAAATATAAATATAAAATGATTTTTTTACTTTTACTTTTTACTTTACTTATGCATTGCATTTATCCATTAAGCCTCGCATAGCATAATAGACATAAATTATGAATATTAATAAATAAATAATGCTGGACAATCCACGCAGCATCATCTAGCACCAATCTAAGCAGAACTTGTGTTCTGGGTACTAGATGACTGATTATACTTAATTACTGTATTGCTGTGTATCTAACCAAGGTTATCGACATAGCTCAAAGAATTAGCAAGCTGAAGTGGCAGTGGGCCGGCCATATCTCGCGAAGAACCGACGGCCGATGGGGCAAACGTGTTCTTGAGTGGAGACCACGACTCGGTAAACGTAGTGTAGGACGCCCTCCGACCAGGTGGGATGACGACCTGCGAAAGACTGCAGGTAGATGCTGGATGCGGCAAGCTGAAGACAGAGCGCTATGGCGCTCATTGGGGGAGGCCTATGTCCAGCAGTGGACTAATATAGGCTGATGATGATGATGATGACTGTAATGCTGTGTATCTAAGTAATAGATAGATATTATACTATACATAGCCAACCAGCTGGATCCAGGAGATACCTGATGTCTCGATGTATCAGTCATGTCGCCTGTAGCAGTACCAGGTTGCTGGTGTTTAGTTTCCTGAACATAGCAAAACAGTTTTACCTCTCACCATTCATCTGTTTTTTTTTATTACGAGTGTTCTGATCGTTATCTATGTATAATAAAAATATCTATCTAAGTAATTAATTGCATTAAATATATCAGTCATCCTGTACCCATAACACAAGCTCTGCTTATCTTGGGTCTAGATGATGCTATGTGGATTGTCCACCATTTTTTTTATTAATGACATGTTTTATTTCTCCTAAAAACAAAAACCGGCAGTCTTAGCGCCATTAATTCATTTCAAAACTTTCCATTTTAAATACGGCACAAAATAGGTACCTATCTATAAGTATTAAAATAGAAAAAGGACAAACTTTGACGCTTTCCGGTAAAAGCGCATTATTTATCAAATCCACATTGAGAGCCGTAGGAAACGTCAAAGGCAGAGCGCAATTAATCCTGCGGGGTCGGGGAGCGCTGCCAAAACCCAGGAAATAGTCAAACCATCCGTACAATCACTATGTAAAATATAATTTGGCATATTTTAAAAACTATAAATATAAACCGACTTCAAATTCCTAAATAATAAAAATGGGTTTAAAAACTAGTTTTAAAAAAAGAATCGTCGAAATCGGTATCCATGATATTGAGTTAGTATTCGTCCAATTATCCATATCATCATCATCATCAGCCTATATCAGTCCACTTCTGGACGTAGGCCTCCCCCAATGAGCGCCATAGCGGCCTGTCTTCAGCTTGCCGCATCTAGCATCTACCTGCAGTCTTTCGCAGGTCGTCATCCCACCTGGTCGGAGGGCGTCCTACATTACGTTACGTCATCGCGCATATACGTAATGGAAATTTAAGATTTATGGTTTTCTCAAGGATGCCTTTCTCAGAACTGGATCAAATAGAAATGGGACCAAAATAGTACCTACTTTATTATTGTTTCTACGTTATTAAATACACAGATAAAGTAATCAAGTACCTATAACACAAGCTCTGATTAGCTTGGGGCAAGATAATCCGGTGTGAATTATCTTGCATTATTTATGTATTTATTTACTACCAATGAATTTAATATTTTATTTATATGAATATCGTGGAATCGTACTGTTTTGTTGTTGACCTCGTGAAGTTGGAAAATGCAATCGGCAATTTTTAAAATTGTATTCAATACTAATAATAACGCTATGTGTAGCCATCGCCTTTAGATTAACTTTTTCAAAGGGCCTCTGTGCTGTTGGCTTCGGCCCCACGCAAGCCTTCCAAAGGACCGGGTCACTTTATGGCCCGAGATCATGGTAAATGAGAGACATAGTAACAATACAATGTACTCTATTCTACTTCAGTCAATAAAGAAACCGGTCGGTAACTTTGTTACGATGGGTCAGAAGGGTTAAATGGGCCTCTGGTTATAAGCGGAATGCCCGAGACGCAGGGTGTCGTGTCCCTTCAATTAAATCTGTATTAGGTGTATGAAATTGATAAATTACTTTGTAAGTATTAGAATTATGATTAACCTACTAAGCGCGGTATGTTTCACTACATAGTATTAACAAAGTCGCTTCCCGCTGTCTGTCCGTTTCTATGTATGCTAGATCTTTAAAACTACGCTACGGATTTTGATGCGTTTTTTTAATAGATAGAGTGATTCCAGAGGAAGGTTTACATGTATTTATATCGAAAATCATGCAATCGGAAGTAACGATAATGTTTCTTCATCGACGTCCATCGTGAGACTGACGGAAAACAAGCAACGAATTGTACCAGTGACCAGTAGAAGCAACGGGCGACTATGTCCGATCGCCGCCATCGGACACAGCAACTACGGTTACCTGTGATGGTGTGCCGTGTCGGCAACAAAAAGTGTCTTCGTTTGCGCAGCGCCTTAAAGTAGAATAAAGAAGAATTCAAACGACGTCTGCCGCTAATTGATTCATATGAGCTGGGGCAGGATAATCCTAATTGATGTTTTGGGAATTTGGGAACACCAGGAATTATTTCCGTGAGTTTGGGCCAATTACCTTCCTGCTACGATATTAAATCCCGAGACTCTAAGAAGTTCGCACAACCAATTCAGAGATGTAAAAGCTAACTAGTATTTTTATATTAATTTATTTATAACTAAATAAATAATAAAAATAATATTTGTTTATTTCACAAACAAATTCTAATCCATAGAGTCTTCCGAAGTTTAAAATAAAAGACAATAAATAAATAAATAAATAATGCTGGACAATTCACACAGCATTATCTAGCCCCATGGTAAGCAGAGCTTGTGTTATGGGTACTAGATAACTGATATACATAATACAATACATTACATAGATAGATATTTTTTATTATACATAGAAATCGACCAGAACACCCGGAACAAATATCTGCAGATCGTGCACACAATTGTTCCGAGGCGGGAATCGAACCCGCAACCTCCTGCGTCGCAGGCGGACCTTTGCCCACCGCGCCACATCGGTCGTGTTACTTATGTTAAGCGTATTTACCGACCACTTTTTCTTGTCGAGTCTTGTTATCACGATAAATACCCATTTGACGACCGATGTGGCGCGGTGGACGAAAGTCCGCCAGATCAAAGATCTGCAGATATTTGTTCCGGGTGCTCTGGTCGTTTTCTATGTATAATAAAAAAAAACTATCTATGTAATGTATTGTATTATGTATATCAGTTATCTAGTACCCATAACACAAGCTCTGCTTACCATGGGGCTAGATAATCCTGTGTGAATTGTCCAGCATTATTTATTATTATTATTTATTAGTAGCACACCAAAAAATGTATTACATTATATAATTTATAATTATATTTTTTAGTCTACAACTAACTAAAATATTTTATTTAGTGAACTACGAGTAGTTATACTTAGTTCTAAAATATAATACAGACTTATGAATTAATAGTAAACAAATACTTGTGAATGACATTTTTTCAATAATTTTTTGTTTACAAAAAATTTAACCACGCATGCACACCCGCAGCAAAAAAGGTTACAATTCAAGATCTAAAATGGACGAGAGACGTATGAAATTGGTAATGAACGCATTCAAAATCAAAAATGTATTCGATCTTCAGCGATTTGCGCCAATTTCGTAAAATAATTTCCACAAATATTTTTATGGTATTGTCAACCTTTTTTACAAAAAAATTATATATTCTAGGACCGACTTCACAAAAAAATGTATTGGCCTCACAAACTTTGCCACGGGGCAATATCTATTTAGATGATAGCAGTCAGTTTTTTTACGAAAAAAGCCTTGAATCCGTAAACAGGCATTTGTGAGGGTCGAGAAGACTTGCAACACGAGCCATATTGGCAAACAGAGATAACGCTATGATTCTACCATCCTAGCCGAATTTTCGGTCATAGCCGCCAGGCTCAACAGAGACTAGACTAGATATTATGTATTCTACGCACATTCAGAATATATTGTAGTTCACAAGTGTGTGCACAGACACAGGTGCAATGTCTATAGATAGATAGAAAATACTTTTTTATACCACACAAAACAGAAAACAATACAGGAATATACAATAGAATAAAGGAAGTATAAAATGCGGCCTTATCGCTGAGAGCGATCTCTTCCAGGCAACCTTAGGATGGACTGGACATGAAAGAACAAAATAGACGGTGGTACTTAATAAATATATAGACAAAAAAAGTACCTACATTACAATTTACAAACATTATAATAGACTTACATAGACATAAGATAGAGCTATCATTGTTTTCATAAGGATAAATAATCAAGATAGGAAAAAAAGATAGGGAGTAATTTTGCACGTCTGATGTCTATTCCCTTTTTCTCATAGTCGACGAGACGGCAGACCAACACGACCGGTCAGGAAAGCCAGGACCACCTTACTTTCTTTCACGGGGTGTAACACAACTTCCTGACTGACAGCTTTCATTATACACTTCATATAAACTTTCCAGACAGTATTTATAACGGTTTCTGGAGCCGAAACAAATATCTGTATAAATCTTATAAATAATTGTCACCGACCAGGTAGGTTGGCGACCTGCGACAGACTGCAGGTAGATGTTGTGGCACTCTTTAGGGAAGGCCTATGTCCAGCAGTGGACTAACAGAGACTGATGATGATGATGAATTGTCGCCGAGCGGGAATCCGGGAACTCGCCACCTCTAGCGTCGTAGGCATCCTTTGCACGCTGCATCCATAAATCTATAATAAATACTATCAATCGGTATTCCCACTATAAATAGCGATTTTTGAATTATAGATAGTATTTTTTTCACACATTCCATTCTCCAGTAGCTTACAACTCGTGTGATCTTATTCAGCGTCTTGGGCATATGTTCCCCGCTTCGTGACGCCATCTGTCGCCGCGATTACACGAAGTATTGTTAGAAGCATACACTTTTACCTACTAAATCCAGCCTGTGATTTATAAACGAACTTGTGCAAAACTTCGATTATTATGATAAAGTGGCGTTAGAGTTGGTAATGTTCTTATTTTGAAAGATATTATACGAAAGTCGAATGTGTTTTTTACGATAATAATGTATTCGTAGACCGGGTACGGTACGAATGTGTTTTTTTCCTATAACGGTTTGCTTGGATACGCCTTCAACCAAAACCAAATATTATTCAACAAGAACAAAGGTTTGATGCTTGTAATTTTGTATGTTTGTAGGTAGGTTGGCTAGGTATTATATGTACTAAAATCAGTGGCGGATTTACCAGCAGGCTGAGTAGTAGAGCGAGAGATCAATACAAAGTCATTACATCCTACATTTTCGGGGTTCCCCATTTTCTTTTGTCATAGTCATAGGTACTCCCCCCCCCCGTCTCTGACCAAGTGACCCCCCCCCCCCCAAGACTTATTATTTTCTGAGAAGGTATAACTATCTATCTTCCTTCGCCGCCGCCGGCCGCCATGCCAGACCAATAGCTGGTCAACTCTGACAGCCACCGCAATAAGGCTAACCGAATTATCGATTTCAATTGTTTATTAAACATTACATATACATATACATTACATATATACATATAATAAAAAATAGTATCGAATTGTAGAGGTCAGTAGGGGCGGCAAAATTTGAAAAGCCTACTACGCAAATGTGTATTATAAATCGGCCACTGACTAAAATGTATTTTCACGGAAGGCCTACACTACTTTGCTTAACTATGTAGTTACAAAATTCAGGATTTATGGCTTCGGTAATTATATTTTTCCGTGTTCGTCGTCCATAATGACTGACATCATGCCACCGTTTTGATCTAATTGGAAAAAGCGTGGGAGACACTCATTGAGAGACACATTCCTTTATTTAATTAAGTTACGTGGATCCTTTTACAGAATCAAATACAGTGATTTACTGCTATCATTATCCACCTCATGTAAGCAATCGCAATTAACCGTAAAAATATATATATTAGACGTTAATATGAAACTAAGATAGGAAGATACAGAAAAATGGTATACTATTAATTATCTAACACAACAACGAGAACTACCCAGAGGCAAAACAAATAAGACACAGATATGAAATCAAGATTCGCCTACCAAGTGATTTATTATGGCCAAAACCCATTTGCAAAACCCAAAGGCTCTTGTTTAGGGCACTCTCAGCAGTGGAGGTTTGAAGGCAAGAGATCGAGGTGAAACCAGAATCCCGAAACTAATACCAATTTAATTGAAAACCATTTAAAACCCGATCTCAAATCTAGGTTCGGTTTAATAAAGTAGTAAACTTCGTGGTCTATTTTTATTAGTTCTTTTTATCAAACAGAAAGGCTTTGACTAAATGCAAACTTGGACTGCGGCGTAGAAACTACTTACAGCTGAAAGTTTATATTACGACTTAACCTCTCCAACCTTTAAGATTACTTCGCGGTAGGCGGGTGCTACTTCCAGAATGTAGTGTATTTTTTTTAACAATTTTTTTTTGCTTAATTTGACCTTTTTGTTAGTGGCAACATTGTGTCTGTTTTGCCACTTTTCTGTGAGTGTCTTTGGTTTTATGTGTTTTAGTTTCTATATATCAATTGGTATAATTTCTAAACCACGTGACACACCGGACCTGTCAAGTTACTTCTGTGGAATATAGGATCTATTAAATAAATATTATAATGAATTTAAATAATTTAAGCGTTACTTGTTGTTATAACATATAAAAGGACACTCATCTTTAGGTCGTTTATCTTATTCATCATCATCATCATCAGCCTATAGCAGTCCACTGCTGGACATAGGCATCCCCCAATGAGCGCCATAGCGCCCTGTCTTCAGCTTGCCGCATCCAGCATCTACCTGCAGTCTTTCGCAGGTCGTCATCCCACCTGGTCGGAGGGGGTCCTACACTACGTTTACCGAGTCGTGCCCTTTACTTATGAACACATTTGCCCCAGGCGGCCGTCGGTCCTTATTAGATATGGCCGGCCCATTGCCTCTTTAGCTTGCCAATTCTTTGAGCTATGTCGATAGCTTTGGTTCTCTGTCGGATGTTTATCTTATTACACCAATAGGAAAATTAAGTGAAGACAGGGCGCTATGGTACACATTATAGGAGGCTTATGACCAGATGTGGACTATTATGGACAACTGCCTGCATATAATCATCAAATTGTTCACACTTTTTACGAGCACGTGCGAGCCTTACGCTAAAAACAAAGTGGTGCCACCTTTATGCCATGGAGCCTCAAGGTTCAAACTTATCCAATAACACCATGTTCCGTGTGGTGTACTTTTCTCATTTTACTCGAATATTGGTCAGAAAGTGAACAAAGATGCTTGTCATGTTTTGGTTTTCGACACTATCTATCGCCGCGGGAAATAGACTCACGCGCTAGTTTATTTTTCAGGATATCTGGTCTGACTTTTTGCGCGGTTTTTTATTTTTACAACGCTTTAAGCTAATTTATTTCTCTCCCTTGTTACTTAAAATTATTATATGTTTCCGCATTCAGATGAGAATGTATGTATGTATGTATGTATGTAAATTTCTTTCCGGTCCTGGTGGGGGCACAGAGAGGGGCCTCGAGGCTTGGCCTCATTACCCCGGCGTCAACTCGAGGGGTGACGACCCCTCGGTCCTTGGGTTTTGTGGGAATAGCTTTTTTTCCATCTCAATGTTTTTTTTTTGGCTGCATTTGGTTTATATATATATATATTTTTTTTTTCTTTTTTTGTGTATTTTTTTTCCTACTGCCAAAATGCCACAAATTACTAATTGAGCTCGTTCGGAACTTATTAAAAAGTGATGACTGGTGATCCATGTCTGGATGATGATATCGGGTAGGGTATGAACATTTTTATTATTATGTAACGTCATTATTTTTCCGTCCTTGCTTTTTCCTTACACTCTGTCTTATGCAAGGTCAGTCTAAAACCTGTACAAGTTCTTCGTTTATAGCGTCTAACAACTTGTATCCCAACTCTTTCATTATATACATTTCAGAATTTAAAATATACTGATAACAGTAAAGAAACTGAAAACCTGACTACACAATTCATGGCAAGTCTCGATCGCGTAGGTACCTTTAATTTCCGTCCGTGGTTTCAGGAGTAGGTACTGAAGACTACGTGAACTGAAATCAGTTTCCAAGATTTCCTTCAATTCATATTGAAATTAAATTCAGAAACTATTAATGCATCCGATAAAGCACGAATCAAATCATTTTTATATTATATAAAAAATATTTCATAAAATCAATAGGTACCTACTTATATCACACGGTATGTGTTTTCTACAAGTGACTAATATGCGTAAATCCACACTAGCGCAGCGGCTGAGAAAATACAGATCTGTGTGACTCAGCACAGCAATAATATTTTTCGAACGAAACGCATGTGCGGCGCAACACAACCGCTGTGTAGAGCGGCAGCACGAATTTTTTAGGTTAAAAAAAAGATCGCAGTCGTCGAAAAAAAATCGCAGTCAAAGTGTTAATGAATAGATGTGAAAATTTGTATGGATTTTTGGATGTTTTTTTACCTCTTCACGCCACAACTACTGATGGGAAACTAAGCAAAAATGTAACTCTACTTTGGTGTAAACTATGTTAGCCTAGAATCAAACATAACCTTTGATTTAGAATATACTAGCTATTTCCCGCGTTTTCACCCGCGTGAAATTCGATATTCACATTTCTAAACTATAATACCGGCCGATGGGGCAAACGTGTTCTTGAGTGGAGACCACGACTCGGTAAACGTAGTGTAGGACGCCCTCCGACCAGGTGGGATGACGACCTGCGAAAGACTGCAGGTAGATGCTGGATGCGGCAAGCTGAAGACAGGGCGCTATGGCGCTCATTGGGGGAGGCCTATGTCCAGCAGTGGACTGCTATAGGCTGATGATGATGATGATGATGATGAAACTATAATATAGCTTATGATCACCGATAGGGTAGCTTCCAAATGGTGATATAATTTTACAAATCGGTTCAGTAGTTTTGAAGCCTATTCAATACAAACAAACAAAAAATTCCTCCTTTCCTCTTTATAATTTTAGTATACACAAGAATAGAATATAAAAAGCTCGTGTGAAGCCACGCACAGAAACTAGTCATTTATATTTTATGTTTACGAGAGCAAAAACAACATTTCATTTCATTTCATACAAACAATTTAAATTGTGTCGGAAATTTTACATAGGCTTATAAATATAGACAGTTAAAAGATGAGTATACAAAAAAATTATAAAAATATAAAAAAAAATATATACAAGTAAACAATGTCAAATAAGAATAAAAATGTAAAATAATTATAATAAAAATGTCAAAAATATTCATTAAATTAATTTTTCTTTATACTATAATGTTAATGTTAAATTATTTATCACAGATTCTCAGACTTAAATTTGTCGGCACAGAACTCCTCCAAAGAATAGTAACACTTTTTTAATAATTATTCTTTTAGTTAACAGCCTTCTCAGCTATCCTCAGGGTCAAACGACGATAAACTATGATTTGGCAAAAAATCTAGCAGAAGCCCTTTTATATCTTAAAGGTCCGCCCACACCTTCATAAATAAACTCCCGCTCAGATTTATCGATGGATAAGAGTATTTACTCTCAGTATTTCAAGGTAGCGAGTATTATAACTATTATTTACACCGGGAACCAAATTATAAAGTAAATATCGCAAGTAATCGATAACGATCATGATACGTAATTAACCAAATTATGGAATCTCTATGGTTTTTTATGTTTTATGGCATATTTGTTAATCTTCCCCGAATAGTAAAACCTTTGATTATTTGTTCGCTTTTTTAAAAAAGCCTTTACGTTATACCATCCTTTTATTTGCCCTTTAAAACTTAAAAACGTTTAACTGAAATAACAGCACTCAGTGACTAATAACTACAAATTCTATGTTTTTTCGAAAACTTAAATTAAATTATTCGATCATTCTCTTAATTTAAAAAGTTTTACTGAAAAACGACTTAAGCACGGTAGGGGCCGAATCGGTAGGTTAGTATCATTCTAAAATAGATCTAGCCCTGTTCACTTTACCTTCCAATTACTGCTGACTGCATCTCTAAAATGTGATCTGATTTTCTCATAAATATTTATAGTAGCAATTATTCTACAGAAATTCAAATAAAATTTATGGATTAGTTGAGCTACTTGTAGATTGTTTGCAATAGTGTATTCAGTCAGCTCTGTCAGTTAGCTTAATTGTTTCAATAGTAAATAATTATGTAGTTAGTATTCGTTTCTATTATCTTTACATAGTATAAGATGAAGTCGCTTCCACTATCTGTTCGCTTAAATCTTTTAAACTACTCAACAGATTTTAATGCAGTTTCCAGCAACAGATAAATTGATTCAAGAGGAGGGTTTATATGTATATACATTTTTATCAAAAAACGTGCAAAGCCGGGGCGGTTCGCTAGTTTGATAATAAAATATCTATTTCATACTTGCATAAGTCCATGAATAATTGCCAGTATCGATTCAGCAGTAGACCCACTCCTAGTTCAAGGGTTGCCAACGCCGCCGTTTAGCCCATTTGGCTAGTCCTGAAGTTCTGCTCATCTGATTCACTTCGATCCGTGACGTCAACGGCACGGCGCCGCGGAGTCCCGCCATCCTGTCGCCATAAACTGGGATGAGACCTTCCTTTTTATAGGTTGGTAACTCCCGCTACCTCGTTCGAGTTTTAAAATATACTTTCCTTTTTGTTTCTAAAACTGAGTGAAGGTTAAGGAGAACGTCTTGGTTTATTATTATTTGATAGGGACTAGGACATTACCGGTAGGTATTAGGCAAGATATTCAATTATTTAATAATCACACTTAATATAATAAGTGCGAAAGTTTGGATGTTTGGATGGACAGATGGATGTTTTTTACTTCTTCGCGCCAAAACTACTCAACGGATCAGGCTGAAATTTTGCACAAATGTAGCTAAACTCTGTATTTATCCCATAAACCAATTTAGAAATAATAAATGGAAATAAATGTGAAATATTGATGTATAGTATTTTAATCTCGTCCAAACGTACTCGTAGGTAGAAAGCGAAAGCTCACTGATCCATTCGTAACGTATACCCACTTAAATCTCATCAAGCGTATCAGGACTTTTTTTCATTGTTAACAACATCAAAATATAATTCACAAGTGGCCCCACCCCATATTCCTCGTTATTTTCTTCGACAAACATTCAGTCATACAAGCTATTTGTGAATGTTACGATTCTATACTTGTTTTGTCATCGCTAACGGCGCATTTATTTTCTTTCTGTTGATTTTGTTTTGAAGATTTGAGGTTTAGAAAGGTCGCAAAATATTTATGTTTCAATTTATTTCATTCTTTTCAAGTAAAGAACCGCTCGCTGGGGTAAACGTGTCCTTGAGTGGAGACCACGACAAGACGTAAACGTAGTGTAGGACCGACCAGGTGGAATGACGACCTGCGAATGACTGCAGAGAGATGCTGGATGCTGAAGGTAGGGCACCATTGCGCTCATTAGGGGAAGCCACCATGGAAGGTAATAACACCATGTTCCGTGTATAAACAGTAACACCCCATGGAAATAGCTATTAGATAGCCCCTCGGGATAAAAATTTGGTGTCCTTTCAACACAATCGCGCTTCATTTATTAGACAGATGATTGAGTCAAAAGAAAGCTGAATTATTTGTACTTATGTATTTTTCAACGTAGGTTTAATAACACCGCATGGTGCCCGAAGGCGAGCTGTCTTTTGTTTTGAATCTTATCTCAGACAAGGGTGTTACGATTTACCACACAGCGGTCGGTTGTTTGAACTCTGATCATCTGGAACCGAATTCTTATCAATCACACACACTACTGGTATTGTCGTGATTGATAAGGTGGTTTGTTTGCATAGAGAAATTGGTAAAAAGGTTTCCACTATTGACACCCGTATTTTCTATCTGAAAAGGTCTAAAGAAAATCTCCTTAATTCTTTATTGTACACATACAAAACTTAAAAATAACTTATATAAAAAGATATGTACATAGGCGAGCTTAACCCTGAGCTAGAGTTTTCTTCTTTATCTCTTAAAAGATTTACCTCTTAAAATGTCTACCTCGCAAAAAGCCTATCTCTCAAAAGGTCTTAATCGCATTTTGACTAGGCTTAACGCGATAAAGTCTCATACAAAGATGAAGCGTCAATAATATTATATATAAGTATTTATTATTTTATTATAATGTCTCTCATTTACCATGATCTCGGGCCATAAAGTGACCCGGTCCTTTGGAAGGCTTGCGTGGGGCCGAAGCCAACAGCACAGAGGCCCTTTGAGAAGTTAATCTAAAGGCGATGGCTACACATAGCGGGTATCATCCTCGGGTGCACAATATGATACATCCAAAGATGGTATCCACCAGGTGTAGAGACTATTGCAAAGAAAAATGAAAGAAATAAAACCAGGTTATTGTGATGGATGGATGGACTGGGTAATCGGGCTATAGGGGAGATTGCGGACGTCTTATTATAATTATTATTATTTTGTTATAAAAACATATACCTATGATCAAACCTCATTTTTGATAATTTGATGAATGATAACTAGATAAGTTAGTACGAACAACAGGCTTCTATGCCGCATGATCGTAACACTGACCTGTAGACTATAAAAAATACCTACTAGATACTATTTTATCTTCTAAAAGCTAGTTTGTTAATTTTTGCTAGTTCATTTAAAGTTTATTCCCATAGTTACTCGGAGTCAAAGCCTCGTCGGAAGCGGAGGCTTTCATTGGTTACATTAAAAAAGCATAGCAAGGATAAACTTTCTTCTTAATTTTGTCCCAGAATGCTATGTATTGTAGCATTCATATAAAGTACCTAAGTTGGTGAATTAAGCTAAGCGTTTTCAGATAGCTCCTAATGTCTACGAGGTGTTCTGAGTTCTTACACATATGAAAGTTTACACTAATGGCTCTCGGTTGAATTTCTACTGGTAATTTCACTTGTAGTTCGGGGAAGTTTGCTATTTTCCTTTTTTGTTGTTCAATCTTGGTTACACATTATTAAGCTCAGTAAACTTATATAAAATGATCATTATAACTACTTTCTCAGTTCAACCATTAGCGTAGTCGTCAAGCTCTAGTGCTTGGAGACTAAGCTAACTTACGTAATTCCTAGGATTCATACTTTATACTAAATCTAATACTTTAAACTAATGTTTTTGTTTTATCACAAATCGAGGTCATTACTTTCCCGACTTTTTACTAATTCTATAGTTTCAATTTGACCATCTAATTCCATCTCAAAAAACTATCCTGTATAGTATAGGGGTTAGCGACTACGACATTTTGAAACCTCATATCTCTTACTAGATCTACTCTATGCCTTAAAATTAGATAGTGGTACAGTCAGCGTCAAATTGATATGAGCGTCTAGAGTAGTCAAAATGATCTGAAAAACATAAAAGCAATTTGATATACGTAGTTCGAATCATCATATTGATGTAAGCACCCAAGGTGTTCAAAATATCTTACTACTCATTGTTTCATATTTATGCGAGCAGTCAGAGTGTTCAAAGTTATCTTAGCAAACAAAGCTCTGAAAGGTGGTATGCAAACACTTTTGAGTGAATACTTGATATGTCATAGATACTTGAAACAGATAACTTTGAGAGCTTTGTTTGCTAAGATAATTTTGAACACTCTGACTGCTCATATACATAAATATGAAACAATGAGTAGTAAGATATTTTGAACACCTTGGGTGCTTACAACAATATGATGATTCGAACTACGTATATCAAATTGCTTTTATGTTTTTCAGATCATTTGAACTACTCTAGACGCTCATATAAATTTGAGGCTGACTGTACCTAGTCATTTAGCCACACAGATTTCTTTCAGTCGTACCTACGACAGAAACGTTAGACATGCTTGGCACACCTGCAAACTCTCAATTGAAAACAGCCAAACAGGTGAGGTAATATTGCCAAGAGATGAGCCATAAATAATTCGAAAATGGAGGAAGAATAGGCCACAAGGCCGCCCACTTCGCCCGAACATTTGTCTTATCAAAACTATGAGTCCCGAAATCAATGAAAAATTGCGGGTTATTGGGAAAAGCGTCGTTTATGCGGTCTGGGAATGCTGCATTTACATAAAAATTCGTTTACCCGGACAAATCTGTGGTTCGAGAGCGAATCTCGCTTGCAAGGCGGGAAAAGAGACGCGATATTGTTTTATATTACACGATGCGATTGCATTATTTCAGGTTATTTTATATTTCTCCATCAAGACATTTGAACATTTTCAGAAGATTCATTCAAAACCTGGAAGTTGTGTTGTCATCATCATTCTCATAATTCTAAAGCTGTATTAACCACTGTTGGGAACTTTTTTGAGCTTTGAAAGTGGTAATGCTCAATACATTTTCTCGTTCGTCTTAGGAGAACATGGTTGGTAATATAGATGGTATTTTAGCCTTTTTAGGATAAATTTTTCTGATTCCGATGTCGTATCGGATCATACAAATGATAAAAGGTTCACGATTTCTGAAATAGTGAGAATGGAACCGGCGGGGATAAATGTTATAGATCCCAGACAAAGGGGTAGGCTGACTTGGTTCTTGACCCTGACAATACTCCTTACTATCTATCCTATCTCCTAATATGACTATAACAATAACCTGTCTAATATAACTTTCTTAAATTAGCCAGAGATACCACACGGTAGGAGGTGCTGTTCTTTTCTTTAAGTTAAAGCGATGGAGTGAAGAACGTACATTTATTAGTTACTAGCGGACCTTCCCGGCTTCGCACGGTTTTAGAACGGATCCCTAACTTTTTTGTAAATATAATATAGCCTATGTTCACCGGGGATAGTGTAGCTTCCCAACGGTGAAAGAATTTTTCAAATCGGTCCAGTAGTAGTAGAGCCTATTCATTACAAACAAATAAACAAAAAATCTAACATTTCCTCTTTATAACATTAGTATAGATAATATAGTATATGTATAAAAATTATATTAGTATATATAATATTACTTTCGCGATTTGTTGACATATTAAAGATTAATTTATCGAGTATTTATCGTGTAGTATCTTTTGTTTTATTTTCCTCTACGTTTCCGTCGCATTACGCTTCACGGGGCGACTGGAAAAATAAAAAGACAAGTACGCGATAAATACCCGATACATTAATATCTAACAGCTTTATTTGCTTTTATAGCTTTTGACGACCGATGTGGCGCGGTGGGCGAAGGTCCGCCTGCGACACAGGAGGTTGCGGGTTCGATTCCCGCCTCGGAACAATTGTGTGTACGATCTGCAGATATTTGTTCAGGGTGTTCTGGTCGTTTTCTATGTATAATAAAAAATACCTATCTATTTAATGTATTGTATTATGTTTACCAGTTATCTAGTACCCATAACACAAGCTCTGCTTACCATGGGGCTAGATAATGCTGTGTGAATTTTCCAGAATTATTTATTATTATTTATTTATTTATTATTATTAGCTAAGCAGATTGTAAAACACATATCTTTGACGTAGCTAAATCGTCCGAAAACTTAGAGGTGATAGGACCTCCAACTCCCTAATATGTCCAATGCGTTATCTATCGACTAACATAATGCGCTATCTATCGACTAGTATGTGACTACCATTAGCAGATGTTTAGCCCTCGCAGTCCAGTGGAGCGTGGCTTGATAGACGTCCGGGCTGAAACCAATGTATGCAACTACATTGTATACATACAGCTGGATTTATGTCTGTATATACAGGACCGTATTCTGGAACAGAGTAACCGAGTTTTTATCGTCATCGATATACTTACACATTGAATGCCCATGACGCACTTGTACATGATGGATAGGGCGGGTGGCATGCCCCTGAAGGCCACCGTGGCTGGAACAGTGAATGCGTAAAGCCGTGTTGCGTTTTGTCGTAATGAAGTTCAAGACGAATCGCACCATCTGAGAATGCAACCCGTTTATGATCAATGTATGAAGTAGATATAATTATTAGCTTTATTTGCTTTTATAGCTAAGCAGAATTGTAAAACACACGTCATCTATGTAGGCTAAAGAAAAAAAAAGAAATCATTTTAAAGCATTGAGCAATTAATAAATAGTACAGAAGAAGGCCAATTATTACTAGTTCGAGAGAAGGGTTTAAGTATCTTTACCTTAACTACACAAGTACCTAATCTAGATTGTTAAGTTGGAACATAAAGCGTCTGGAAGCTGACTGTCTGCCAACTCATATTAGGTCACAAAGGCGCCTGGTTGTCTCGCCAAAACTAAGCTATGCTTCTGTTTGTTCAGACTTCTGTCCTACATCTGTGACCTTAGCTATCAAAAGGGGAGGTTTATATTATACAGTTTTTGACAGTGTAAATTGTTGTCGAGCACAAGAGTTCTAAACGATAGTCACGATTAAGACATTATAATCAAAATAAAGACAATGTAATACGTACTAGAATGAACGTTTTTTATGATTATGCCGTAGAAATATTAATTAATGTATTTTAGCATACAAAATTACTTAAAGTTGGACAAAAACCTAAAAATAGCACCTAAGCATGCTGTTAAGTTTTCTTTTCTTATATTAAAATTTTGTTTCATAAACGTTTTATACATATAAAATTTCAAATGGCTTGTATACAATTTAAACTTCTTATGCACTTACATCAGTATGCCAAACTTCAGCTCAATCGGTTAAGAATAACTGGTTAGTTGCTACATTTGTCCGATACTAACCCTGGCAAGTAGAATAATAGCTTGTAAAAAATACACAGCCAGCCACACCGTATGTAGTTCGTTTAGTATTTTGCTTGCCTGCAACGCCGTTTAACTATAAAAAGTATTGTAAAAAAATGTAGTAGTATGTTTTTTTTCTGCTACGGCGTTGGCGTTTCGCGAAATAGAATATGTGTTAAAAAATATAAGTGAGAAGGAAATGAAGCTGGAAGATTGTGGGCTTTATCGGCATGTTCTAAAAATTCGCAGAGATAAGGTTAGTTTATGTGACAAGACTGCATCAGCACTAAAGTTGGGATCTTCGCGAGGCTTCTAATTAGATTAAACTGAGAGCAGGAACCTTGAGGAATTAATTAGCTCTTACAATGTGAACGAAGATGTACAGGATGCAAGAATGTGTAGATGTTTTTTGTTTCAAGCAATGAATATGGGCATTTAAGCCATGGCTCAGTAGAGTTACAACCATCATATTAAAATGCACTGATCCGTTTTTTTTTTTGAGACTGGTCGTTTAAAAAAATGCTTGTAGGTATTTCTTATTTCATCGGCTATTTGGAATAGTTTAATAACATTAAAAACATACTAAATAATATTTTTTGCATTGCTTAGTTGGGCGCGTAATGACTTTGTTGGCACAAATGTATAGTCTAAAAATGTAGCCATCTTTTTATGTAACAACCAAGACACAGTTTAATGGAATAAACCACCAATTTAAGCAAAGTAAAGACGAAAGAGCATGAATTAAGGCCCGCGACCCATGTCTCGTTTCATTAGAAGGAAATCCGTTCACAATGTTTCATTGTTATCACAAGGTGTTAGAGTTTAATTTACCCCGAGATATTTAAAGATTTCCTCGCTAACGAAATGGGTACTAAAGGCTTTGAAGGTGTTCTTGGAAATACTTGGAAAATGTAAAGTGGTTTTTTGTTGTGAGGATTTTCTTGATGTCTTTGATTATTTCTTTTCTAATGTTATTTTGTTTCGTGAGCAGAGAAAAACTTGTCGTTTATTCCGTCGTTTACAGTTGATTAATCTTCACACATTTATGCAGACTTCTTATTGCAAGAAGTTGAGCTTTGAACTCGAAGTAGACTTGTCTTATCTTTGAGTTTGAGTAGCAAACAGAACTTTGCAATACACAGGACGATGGAGCTTAGGAATTTCAAAATACCGGGTTTTCCAACGCAGCAAGTTCCAATTAATAATTCATTAAATGAAAAATTATATTCATAGATCGATAGAAACAAACAGTTTATTGCACGCACATTCTCTATATATTACAGTTTTTTCTATTGTCAAGCTTTTGTCAAATCATTGGTTAACAAGTCGAGAAATTCTATTTGGATGGTTTGCCCATTTTTCGCTTAACATTTCACGAGACCGGTGACCCTTTCTAAATCGTGTTGAACACGCATGTTTAGTTTATGACAAATTGTTTGGATGTCGGTTTTTAGCCAACAATATTCATAATGCCGCTCTGTCGCAACCAAGGCCATGAATTAAGGTGCGAGCCCATTACTGCGACAGGAAATTTGCAGGCCTCGCGCGCCCTGCGTGTATACGCTGACGCTGGGTTTAATCGTGTTAGTGCAATGCTTTGTCCATTTACAATTCGTTTGGGTTAATTCGTTGCGAAAATTTTGAACTCTGCATAATTAAATCTGTTAAACTGTTACAGCAGTAAAGTAAAAAGGTGATAAACGGTAATACAATTCAGCATAGTTCTTACTTATTTGTTTCTGGACTGGTTTGCAAAACTGGGCCACAGATCTCTTTGCGTGTCGGTTGGAGGGCTGATATTCTTATCGCTCGATGTCCTCCAGGAAATCCAGCTCGTTGACTTCAGCATAGAACATTATGATATAAATTTAAATTAGAACAAAATCAGCCAGTACTACCTAATACTCCGCATGGGCTATGAAAGCTAAGCAGGTCATGTCATGGAGCTGGTCTTTTTAGCTCGAAAAACCACATGTGCAGCTGCGGTACACGCTACTATAAATAGAATATAATACAAAAAACATTTATTTGGACACATGTACAAAAATAAAGGAGTTTAATATGGGTAAGTGACATAAAAGGGTGATAGGAAACCTAAAAAATAAGAAACCTTTTCGATTAATTTGTCCATAAAATCCAAACTTTCATATTCTGCTTATTTCTTTTATTCCTAACACCTCTTGTAGGTAGAATCTTCAGATAGTATAAATACTTACCTATCAGGCTTTGAATTTAAATAGGCTTCGTTAAATTTTGTATTTGATTTAAACTTTTATGCGATCTTTGGGAGTCGTTATGTAAATTTAATTAATTTTCTTGTAACTTCCACAATTTAATACTGGTTATGGAATCTCAGCGGAAACTTTAAAAACTGCTTATAATTAAAGGTTACGTAGGTAACCTAATTCATGCCTAGTGGAATGGAATATAATGGGGCTTTTTTGTTTTTGTGTAGTAATAATTTCTTGCAATAGGCTTGCAAGAAAACACAAAAACATTATATTCAAATATTCAATAAACTAGTGTTATTAAAATCAGATGAAATTATATATACCTACCTTAACACCAATTTATTAATAAATTTTCGTGTAACTTTCACAATTTAATAAGCGTTAAGGAATATCAGCGAAATATTTAAAACTGCTTCCAAATAAAGGTTAAGTAGAAACCTAATTAATGTTTATTGGAATAGAAAACATAGGATTTTTTATTTTTCTAGTAATAATTTATCGCAGCCAATAAACTATTAACATTAAATTATCTGTAAGCATTAAAATAAGATAAAATTAAATAGACACAAATATATTAATTTGTCTCCTAGTCTACCTATGTAGGCACATTACCTGTACCTGCAGAATATACCATGTCATTTAGGTATTTAGCCTTTGCCCATGTTATATGGCACCAGCAACATTGCGGTTTTGACGCCCATTAGCTCTAACGACGCCGCCCATACATTGTGTACTCAGCCTAATTTTATTACGAGCATATGACTAATTCCTATTCCTCCTACTACACAAATTACCGCCAAGTAGGTAACCTGCCTAAAGGTGGTGTCTCACCACCAGCATTTGTCTGTAATGTAACATTACAGGCAAATTTGAGCATTAACATCAGTGAGACAAACGGATCATCAGCTTTGTCTGACATTGTAAAAACAACTGTTTCGACTACAACAGACGGCTCAAAATATAAAAATAAAAATAAAATAGTACTCCCTGATACAGCCCTAACAACTGTTAGCAAAAGCCCCAAATTTAGATTTATTAAAATATTTAACAAACTACCTGAAATCCTAAAATGCGAACCAAAAGATAATAACGAAACACTTGAAAACTTTACTACTACAAAAATGCTATTATTCAATCCACGAATTTTTCTCCGATGACAATTTAAAATTTAAAACAAAAAACTGAAAGTGTACTAGCTGACATACCTACAGATTAAATTAGTAAGCCTATCTACCTAATCATGACATTCCTATAATTTCTATATGACATTCCTATAATTCCTATATGACATGTGACATAATGATTGTTTAGAATTTTAGGCTAATATTTAAAAAGAAACCAAAAATTGTTGTGCCCTGACAGGGTTTTTATGCATTGTGTACCTACCCACTAAGACTACACCTAAGATACTACCTGTATGCATGAAATTACAAATGATATGAATTATGAAAATCGAATCTTGTTGAATTGTTAAATTACATGCGAATGTTTACCAGAAAAGAAGCGCTATTGTAACCTAAGAGCGGCCACATCCGTTCTGAAGATTCACGGATCTCCAATTCGGTACCTACAGAGTATTGAGGGTCCGTCAGCAGTCCGTCAATAATCTATCAATGTAATCCGAATAAGAGATTCATGGATTCAGATCGTATGCAGTGAGTAAGCGTTCTAATACTCGTAAACCAATCTTGTAATGTTACATTACAGATGAATGCTCGGGGTGAGGCAGCACCTTAACCTGCCTAAAAACCTAAAGGTCACGCTGAACTAATAAACAGTAGCATCGCTAATGATAGGGTATGTCACGCGATGTGCGGAATGTCATATTTAAACAGAAGTGTAATTTTTAGATTGCGATAATATTGTTGGCGTGATTATACTTGAGCTTATTGCTTTACCTGATCTAATTAATTGATCTCAGCTACGTTGCTCTTGACTTAGATTTATTAATTAATTAATCTTTCCTCTTTAATTTGATTTGTTTAGCGTGGGTCGTGGAACACATCTATATACTATATAATAATATAATATTATAAAGAGGAAAGGTTTGATTTTTTGTTTGTTTGTTTGTATCGAATATGCTCCGAAACTACTGGACCTATTTGAAAAATTCTTTCACAGTTGGGAAGCTACACTATCCGCGGTGAACATAGGCTAACGTATATTAAAGTTAAGAAATGTGAAAATTGAATTTAACGCGGGTAAAACCGCGGGAAACAGCTAGTTTATTATATAATTCAATTTATTTATATCGTATAGGAATATAATGTATTTGTTGAGATTGGAGAGATACAATAGTGAAGTTCAGAGATTAACGAGCGTTTTCATTAAAAGTCAATAAAACTAACAAACCCTTTGTGGTTCAAATTTGTTCATATTGCGCACAATAACTCATCTTTTTTTCTCAAAATATACTTAGGTACTCAAAATATTATACTCATCATCAGCCTATAGCAGTCCACTGCTGGACATAGGCCTCCCCCAATGAGCGCCATAGCGCCCTATCTTCTTTTTTTATTAAGATAAGCGCGCTGTCTCCCAGACAACCTTGCAAAGTAGCGTTACTTTTCAAGGTGATCTGGGAGAGATCACTTTTGCGCGATAGGACCGCCAATTGTATATTCATCACCTTAACATTTCTTTGTAAATTATTTCTTAGTTAAGTTTGCAATAAAGTAATTGATAGCGATCTAACTAGTGGTAAATTAGACAAGAATATAAAATGAGAACTGTAGTTTCTGCTTCTTTAACATACTTTACTGCGCCCCGTGTATAAGGTGTCAAAATGCTTTCATGGGTCTGTCGACCTTGCTATAGCTGATGTCTAGTTTTGGTAACCTAGTTAACCGGCCACCTGACGTAAGTGCTCCATTAGGTGATGAGGAATTAGGGAGGAATTTAGTTATTTCAACCGCCCCTTGAACGTCAGTAGGTGCTTTTGAAGGCCTTGAATTGCTAATTTCCGGTTACTTGAATAGTGATTGTTTTGATCTGAAGATTGACTCATATTGCTCATACGCTGATTATAACTAATCAAAATGATCGAATCTTTTCAATCATCGAGCAAAGCTCTTTCCATACAATTATGGAAAGAGCTATGCTCGGAGTTTCTCTGAAGGATAAGATTCGTAACGAATACATCCGACGAAAACGAAAGTTATCGACATAGCTCTAATAATTAGCAAGCTGAAGTGGCAGTGGGCCGGCCATATCTCGCGAAGAACCGACGGCCGCTGGGGCAAACGTGTTCTTGAGTGGAGACCACGACTTGGTAAACGTAGTGTAGGACGCCCTCCGACCAGGTGGGATAACGACCTGCGAAAGACTGCAGGTTGATACTGGATGCGGCAAGCTGAAGAAAGGGCGCTATGGCGCTCATTGGGGGAGGCTTATGACACTCAAGAGCGATCTCTACGAGACAATCAATATATCTGAATCGACCAGCTGCAGTAAAAGGCACTATACTACCCTGTCCAAAAAATAATAGGCTATAATGATAATAATTATGTTAGTAGGTACTTGCATATTCATATATCATAATATTTTTATTGTCTATTGTTAGTTCTATTTATTTTAATTCAATGTACTTATGTGTTAGTTATAAGATTAAGCTATTTCTTAATTTTAATTTGTCCTCTGCAAGCAAGCAATCCCTTAGCTACTATATGCGAGGACACATAAATGGTTTTAAGTTTTTATTTAAGTTATATGTTAAGTGTGTAAAACTGTTTGTCTTCCGAATAAAGCAAAATAAATAAATTATTAGCTCTATTGAGATCATTGTTAGTTTGAAAACTTATATCATAGTGAGATTAAATAGGTATTACAGTTTATTACACTTACAAATACATTTGAATCGACCAGATGCAGTAAAGTGGCACTATGCCGCCCCAGAAATAATAATTATTATAATAATTATAAGCTCTATTGAGATCATTAGTAGTTTGCAAACTTATATCATAGCGAAATGAAATAGGTACTACAGTTTATTACACTTACAAATACATTTGAATCGACCAGATGCAGTAAAGTGGCACTATGCCGCCCCAAAAATAATAATTATTATAATAATTATAAGCTCTTATGAGATCATTAGTAGTTTGCAAACTTATATCATAGCGAAATGAAATAGGTACTACAGTTTATTACACTTACAAATACATTTAAATCGACCAGATGTAGTAAAAAGGCACTATGCCGCCCAAAAATAATAATTATTATAATAATTATAAGCTCTATTGAGATCATTAGTAGTTTGCAAACTTATATCATAGCGAAATGAAATAGGTACTACAGTTTATTACACTTACAAATACATTTCAATCGACCAGATGTAGTAAAAAGGCACTATGCCGCCCAAAAATAATAATTATTATAATAATTATAAGCTCTTATGAGATCATTAGTAGTTTGCAAACTCTATCATAGCGAAATAAAATAGGTACTACGGTTTATTTTCGAGAGGAACGCTGGTAAAAGTAACGACACGCTAGTAATTTCACCGGATTATCCGGGTCTGAACGGAGTCTGTAAGCCGGGTATCCGGAAAGGTATGAACCTCTCTTCAAAGGTAACTGCCAATCTAACTTATACTACATGGCTCAGTAGATAAAATTACCCTATCGTTTTGTTTTTAACAAGGGAAGCGGATTTTTGGGAACAATTTTTTAATACTAATTAGAAGTCAGGAGCATCGATTTTAAAAAGTATCTTCTTAATTTTTTTTCCTTTAAAAAGTTATTCATTCATTTAATCCACACAGCATCATCTAGCCCCAAGCTAAGCAAAGCTTGTATTATGTGTACTAGACGACTGATATACATAATACAATACATTACATAGTTAGATTTTTTTTATTATAAATAGGAAACGACCAGAACACTCGCAACAAATATTTGTCCCGAGGCGGCAATCGAACCCGCAATCTCCTGCGTCGCGGACGTTCACCAGCCGCGCTACATCGGCCGTCATAATATCTAGGCGTCTAGAATCTAGTATAGGTAACCCACATAGTTTGCTTATGTTTAACAATTAGGTACATATTGTAAATGGCACAACAATCGCAAGTGGAAGCGACTGATATACCGTCTGGTAATTTATGAGTGACATTCATTGCGGGGTCGCTGCAATGTTTGATGTTGCATGCCGCTGTTCGACCGGCAATGTATCTAGATTTATTTCACTAAACGCAGTGAACAGTGTACTGCTGATTGAAGTTGTTTCATGCTTTATTACGAGACGAAACTGAACTTTAAACGCTTGGCATTTTTTTATTGATCAAAATATGACTATTTTGACAGTGTTCAATCATAGACATATGAGAATCAAAGGTGTTCAACTGAGTTAATACTGTTCTTAAAATGACGATGAATACTAAGATATTGTTTCAAATTTAGTACTGATGCTCTGGTGCTACTTTCATACTCATATTATTTAATTCCCCAAATAAATAGCCCAAGTTCCTTAGATTGCATACCTACTCTTTAATAACATTAATATAAATCTATATATATAAAAGAAAGTCGTGTTTGTTACAACACTTATAACTCGAGAACGGCTGGACCGATTTAGCTGAAAATTGGTGGAGAGGTAGCTTAGAACCAGGAGTCTAACATAGGATACTATATTTTTATCATTTTAACCATTTGACTAGACACATAGATTCAACGGGGGCGAAGCCGCGGGGCACAGCTAGTATAGAATAAAATGGGATTTTGACTATAGAGGGTTATTAGTTGAACTGTATACAAAATGAGTAAAGGTAGCAGTAATGATCATATTTTTAGACAAAATAATTCGGAATTGAAATTAAAATTACCATAAACATGCTCGTGTTTTTCCAGAACGCATAATCTCCATTTATTTCCGTCAACTTTCGCTGGATTTAACGGATTCCACCCACTTTCGCATGGATTCCGAAAAATCCAGCGAGCCAGGAAAATCCCATTAGCATCTCAGTCATAACTTTGGGGAGCAATCTGGACTCTAAGAAAACACTCCTTGCAACAATTAGGTGCTACGTTAATCCTAGGCTTCGGTAATCAATTAATAATAGAAGTGAAATTCACAGTTTGTTGTCAATTCATCAAAAACGTCTCTTGACTTGATAGCCTGTACTTTTACAAGCCACTTCCTCGAACGCCGATTGACAATAACACGACATCGAAAAACGCTTGGCGAAAGAAAAATACCTATGAGTGTCTGATTTTGAGAAAACATGTCGATGAATATGACCGGATGTGGCGAAGGTCTGCCAGCGACACAGGAAAATGCGAGTTTGATTCCCGCCTTGAGACAAATGTTTGTATGATCTGCAAATATTCGTTTCGTATGTTCTGATTATATTTATGACATGGCTACAAAATGTTATCTACAGAACATTTTGAGTTTTGCTCTTGCGTATACGTTTCAATGTTTGCTACTGAACTTTCATCCCTAGCGGCCATCTTGCCACCGTGAGCTATCAAACCCCTAACTTACATAGAGTTGAGTTTCGTTTCTATGCGCAAGTAATAAAAAGTTAATCCTAGGATAAAGTTGGCGAAATTGAACGGTAAATCTGCAGATGGTGGGTAAGTTTTTGCCCGACATTGTAATAAGGCATTAGTGTCGAGTGTAAGAAAACGATATTTTACTTCGAATATGCACCGTTCCTACTCCGATTTAATTAATCTCTTCATCTTGCGCTGGTGCGGCCGTTTATTCAGGGTTCTACTTTGTAATGAGAAAATAATTTCATTCTACTCTGCTACGACTAATCAACTGCTTCGAAAAGTCGCAACATTGCATCTGAATCCTCATTCCGCTAACACAATCTCCTCACTATGTCAACGGTATCGCTAAATCGCCGCCTTTGACACCTTTTGGTATTCTAATAGCACAATATTTTTCTGTGTCAGTCGGTTTGGTTGTTTTTTTGTACGTACCCTTTTAGAACCCCTGTATGTAGTATGGCTGTTTCTATTTGTTATTGTATGTTCGTTGATTTCTCCGTGAATTTTAAGCCGATTTTGAAAAATATTTCGCAATTGTATAGAGAATGAGCCCTGAGTGCTCGCATAAAAATGTGTTCCCGTTGGATTAGTATCTATCCCGCAAAACCTAAAAGATTGTAAAATCAAGGGATTTTAGTTCTCACAACAAAAAAAAATTATGATATATTCTGACCCTTTATAATATTTAATACTAGCTACGCCCCGCGTTTTCACCCGCATGGTGATAGATATTTTGGATAATAAACAATATATCTTTAAGAATTGTAGTCTATGTGTTATTCTGATATGTAAGCTGTATTATTGTGAAGTTTCATCAAAATCCATTCAGTAGTTTTTGCGTGAAAGTTCAACAAACATCCTCACAAACTTTGGCGTTTATAATATTAGTAGGATAGATATTTCTAGTTGGTCATTGGGAAGAGATGTCCACTATACATTCTTATAGATCTGGTAAGATTGTGGTCACATAAAAGTTATATTCACGATAAAAAAAGAAGAAGCTGCCAGACTGGAATTGGCGATGGCAGGGAAACGGGTGTCGTTTCCCTGCCATCGCCAGTTCCAGGCAACTAATAAATAACCAGATGCCGTACATTCTATACTTACCCTTCAAAATTATATACCTACATGTATATAGTTGTATATTCTCACCTACGGATCTTATAATCAGTCCGTTTGTAGAATGGTTAGGCTGATTGCAAAACGGCGCCATTCAATTATGCCGATTGCTGAACGACCAACGTTCAACGAAATGGCTAAACGTTACATAGCCTCGTGTCGTCCAGTGAAATAAATAAGGTTTTGTGCATAAATTTTGCATTTGACGTAGCAAACGGGCAGATTGTACGATCCAGCGGCAACATTATGAATGTCCCTGTACCCACTATACGTAGGTTTCAAAGTTCGTTCCCCCATTTTTTCTCCTTTTCATACTCATGTATAACGTGTATATGAACAAAATCTGAGCTCTATATTTATGATCCATATCATGTTTGTTCTTGTTTAATTAAACCGTCAAGCTCAGAGGCGAAGCGACATTTGTCTCGTATAATTACGTGTTTTGTGACCTATGGCTGACTGAATAGTGCGGCGCGATTTATCTAGCTACAAAATGGACTATGTTGGCTCTTCTATCTCGGCTCAGTTTTATTGTCATAGGAAATTCATTGTCTACTGGTAACCGGAAATTTGATGACGGTCTATCGTTGTGGTTAAAGATCTTTATTTCTCGAAGATCTTTAACCACACCTGGTATATTTCTCATAGAACATCAATTAAATTCACATAAAGAAAAAGTTTTAACAAATAGCAGTATCTTTTTTTTGCGTTATTGAGTATACTACGCTCATTTTCCTTCTAACAACCGGCTAAATTCAGTTTTTTTTTGTCAGAGAAAATTCTGCAATATGACCAGTTATGCTTATCAAGTTTTTTCTAGTTTCTATGTGGATATTCTTTATTACCTTGAAGCATCTAAACGGCTAAAACAATTTTGATAAGAGGTATCAAATTTTGCAGGGCATTACCCACATTTTGCAAAAAGTGATAAAACGGGAAACCAGCCGGTTTATTTATAGTTTTTAATTAAATTCTTGTTATTGATAAATTTTGGTACGAAACCGCAGTGAAGTTTCAACTACATATTTAATTACGAAATCCTCTCTTAATTTAGTTTCTAAATTATAATTTCAGTGCGTGAATACCTTTAAAGTCTTGTGTAAGTTTTCACTGATAATAACTCTACATAAGTGCGTAGTGAAAGGACAAATTGCCGAGAGAAAAGTAAAAGTTTAGGTTGAACCTCCTCCTGAACTTTTCTGTAAGTAAATGTAATGGGATGCGAATCTAAGTAATATCTAAGTTAAACCGAGCAGAGCATTTGAAACAGACATCGGCTCGTTGGCCTTTAAGGACTTTCTTTGTATATAGCTGGCTTTAACGTCTACCCATACGAGACGACTAGTTCTAGTTACATTCTACCACGAGCTTGGTAATAATACCTAAGCTTGAAATGAAATGAAATGAAAATATATTTATTCTGATAGAGCAAAAAAACGTAATTATCTAACTATAGTAAAGGAATACAGCACACGACTTAAAAAGACTTAAAGTATATCATTGATAATATGCATTGATTTATATAAATATATTTTATTATTAATAGACATATCTAAATTAATTTAGTGTAGATCAAGCCGTGTGTGATGTGTGGTGCCGTGTTGCTGCGCTATCAGAACAGGTTCATGCTCAGCTGAATGTTGCGAGTAGCCCCACAACGCTGATTTTCAGCATGTACCTTTGTGATGATGACGTACGAGACTTTAAAAGCTAGAATTTAAAAAGTGAAGGCAACTTGTCTATAAAAGGTAATATAGATTAAAAACTAAAAGAGTACACGTAATAGCTTCTCTTTTGCGTTGGTAGTCTCTAGCTTCAAAATTGACTATGTTATAATATTTAAAAAAATATTCTGTAATAAAATTAGCAGAGCTGAGAGGAGCTAAATCTTTTCAGCTCTGCTCAGTTTTTTGCCATACGAAATTCTCTACTGATAACCGTAAATGTGATGAAATTCTATCGTTGTGGTATATCTTTATTTCTCATGACAATCTCATCACCATCATTAATATCGTGTTCATTCGTGCGAAGCGTGAGTTGCTGTGGACAAAACTACATTTTCTTGCAAAATGAATCTAAACACACGTGCGTAGCCTCGCCGTGCGTGTTGATGGGACGGCGGCTGATATGCAGCGATGCGCAAGGCGCCCCTCGCGTCGCATTACTAAATTGGCTGGGCATTGAATGCGTTAAATCGTAACCAATTTAGTTTATTTCGAAAATAGTCAACCGTCTATTTTGTTCCTTCATATCCAGTCCATCCAAAGGTTGCCTGGAAGAGATCGCTCTCAGCGATTAGGCCGCCCTTTATACTTCCTTTATTCTATTGTTTATTCCTATGTCAAATGTTTTCTATCTATCTATCATCTTACCAACATAATATCTGTTGTTTTTCTTTTGTTTCAGGTAATTAACTTGGGTTTCATTACCAACCAAGAAGAAAGAGACTGTGGTAAGCGATATGAGAAGAAAGAGAAAGTGGTATAGATATCTTAGTGTATAAAACTTGAAAATATAAAATACTTCTGAACAAATACCGTGCCGAATGTTCGGTACTTTATAATATGTCCAATGCTCGGTTGGTTATATGAAAAAAAATCACCAGAACCGTTCAAAGTAAAAATCACCCTATAAAATATTCGTACCGCGTATAAAAAGATTAATTCTGAATGAATTTCATTACGAGCTTTCAGACAATTATATTATTCTTAAGAACGGAAAAGGACATTAATCTCAAATTACTGTTAAGTAGGTAGTACCTAAATTTTGTAAAGAATTCTTAAAAAGTATGCTAATGAGCGTGGCCTAAGATTTACCCACAAAAAATACCTCTCCAGTTTTAACCTAGTTTCGCGACTGCCGCTTGTTTTAACTGGGTAAAGAAAGGCTTGGAGTAGAACCTACTTGGGGAAAAGTTTAAGTTTGTTGATTTACATAATATACGTACAAACCTCTATGAGCTAGGTAAATTTTGGAACGTTTAGATGGTATGAAATTATTATTTTGTGAATTTTATAATATCACAGGTCATTAAAATGATTTATAATTATTAAGTTTTTTAAAGAATCATTTATTTAATCAAATACCTATCTAATTATTTCAAAACTATAAGAAAACCCAAAACAGTCCACGCTTTTTTCGAAAAATGAGATAGCGATATAATATGTAAAATAATAATGAACAAATCCCACTAATATACGTATATGCGAAATTTTGGATAGATATGTATATGGATGCATTGGATGGATGTTTGTTATGTCAAAAACCAAAAACCCGAAATAGTCCACGCTTTTTTCGAAAAATTAGATAGCGATATAATATGTAAAGTAATAATGAACAAATCCCACTAATATACGTATATGCGAAATTTTGGATAGATATGTATATGGATGCATGGATGCATGTTTGTTATGTCTTCACGCCTAAACTAGTGAACGGACCGGGTTGATATTGTTTTGATTTTGCAAACACGTAGTTTCAGACCTGGAATAAAAAAAGGCACTTTTTTTAATCCCATGAATCATCCCATTGCCCATGGGCTTATCTTCTTAGCTTATCTTTCAATGACCAAATCCATTTTCATTTCCATGACTACAATTTTCTCAGTACCTATAAAGTTATCTTCAAGTCCCACGTAATAAATCGCAAAGCTATCTAACGCCTCTTTAATACATTAAATGGATCGTTGTGAAACAAGCGTTAGCAAGCTCCATAAATAAACAGGCCTCGAACGATACCAAACGTGATGAATAGATGGTGACTTGCAATTTTGTTGGCTGCTGGTGGAGTAAATTATCTTGCTATTGGCAAGGATATTGGTGTCTGAACTTGAGCTCAAGAATAGATCCTCTAACTGTTAACTCATGTGATGGGTCCGGTGCACAACAAACTACCAGACTCGGTCACATCTGGTTGGCTTGTCGTGCAGAACTTATATTATATGAACGATATACTAGAAGTATAAATCTTATTATCTTCTGCTACACGTGGACAAAAGTTTGCAGTGATCAGAAAATCAAAAACACCTTATTGCACTTATTTGATAAAAAATATAATAGGTAATATAAAAAGTCCTATACAGAAAATGTAAAACCGCAATCGGAATATTCGCAAGGACATTATAAAATATGTCAACATCCTCTTGTTTATAATATTAATATTGTATCGTCTTTTTTCACGTAGTTCTAGCTAAATACGAACAACTAGCTGCTAAGCAGTCGGTCATGACCGCAACACGCAAATTTACGGTTATAAAAATATCATCACCATCATAGCCCCCATTGAGCGCCATAGCGCCCTGTCTTCATCTTGACGCTTCCAGCATCTACCTGCAGAAAAATACAAACCTGTATAAAAATATGCATGTCATTATTTCTCCCCTTAAGTTCTCAAGCCGTTGCATACAAAGTGCTGTACCGGGTACTACGAGGACCACATAACAAGCAGACTCCAGCTTCAAGATCTAATTAGGCACTCCACCCGACGCGTCAGGCAAATCGATAGCTTAACATCACCGCGTCTGATTAATATGCATCATGCTAACTAGGGCTACATGTTTGGCGTATCGCGCTTTTGCAGGCCGCGAGTTATGACCCAAAAAGCGCTTGAATTCTGAAATGTTAATAATGTTATGGACAGAATGTATATGTTGGTTAAAGGCAGAAGACAAAGACTGCCTCTACCAATAGTTATTAATTGCTAGACAATTCACACAGCATTATCTAGCCCAAGCTAAGCAGAACTTGTGTTATGAGTACGAGATAACTGATATACATAAAAGAATACATTACATAGATATATATTTTTAGTATACAAAACGACCAGAACACCCGAAACAATTTTTTGTAGAACGTACACACATTTGTCAACATATTCTGTGTTTGTTTTTATCCTGTCTTGTGTATCTGTTTTTATTTGGTGTGCAATAAAGAGTAATTGTATTGTAATGTATTTATTCCGAGGCGGGAATTAAACCCGTGACCTTTTGCGTCGCAGGCGGATCTTTGCCCACCGTGCCACAGAGGTCGTTAGTTGTCGTAAACTATTCGCTATCCACTTTGAAGTGATGGCAGATTGCCTTAAACTTTGTGAGTACTTCTATTTCATTCTATCTTGGAGTTTCTAAGTTCGCAACTTCATCACTCGATGCTAGAATGTGTGTGTCATTGTACTATAAAATGTATATATCACCGCCAGATCGTAGAATTAGCGCGTTTGTAGAATGGCTAAACCAATTGCAAAAAGATGAGATGACTAAGTGACGTTTATTATTGATCGCTCTACAACAGGCATGGGCAATCAGCTAAATTGCATTGTTTTGCAATCAGCCTAGCCATTCTACAAAACGTCTGTTATTACGATCCGGAGACAACAATACACCTACTTTATTAAATGAATTAGAAGTATTTAGTTCACAGATACGCTATTATCTGAACTAGTGACAGCCCTTATTCCATTAAGAACAGACTGTGGTGTAGTATAATACGTTCCTAGTAATAGGACAGGGCTCTAGTCGTCCACCACAAGTACTACTAAATGCAAGATCTGAATAATTAATAGGCCTTACCTACTTGCCTTACTATAAAAGCTTTATTTGGGGCAACCTGCATCGGGACAAATGTTTGTAGAAATTTCTTTATGTTCTGGTCGTTTTCTATGATTAATTAAAAATATATATCTAATTTAATGTAGGTATTATGTATATCGGTCATCGGTCACCCATAACACAACGAGATATACTTAATACATAGTTTACTACATTGATATATACATTTTTATTACACAAACACCAAGAATACCCGGCACAAATATCTGCAGATCAAATTGACTACCAATAGTAGTTCATTTAGGAAAGTGGATAATATTATATTCTACAATTTTTACGTAATCAACGAAACCTTATTTTGTCAAAAGGTTTTAAGTTGTTTACGTTTTATCTTGATGCCACTCGAAGCAGCGATATATACCAAGAAGCTCGAATACTAGTACAGCCCAATGTTCGAGAGCATAATCCTTATTGATGAATCTGTACTGATCGACTACTCTCCTCGATACCATCAGCTCATTTATCTTCCGAAATTCAACTCGTTTTAAAGATAACTTCAAAACATTGATCATTTTTGAGAAACATTATTAGAGGGCCGTTTAGTAAAGCAGACACCGGTAAATGTAAATTGGTTGACAGGATGATAAAGAAAGTCGAGGTTGTCAGATGAAAAATAAGGTATAGGTAGTAATTTTTTTTTTAAATAGGTTTGCGGCTGATTTGTTTGCCATTTAAGTGGAAGTTTGGTGGGTCATGGAAAGAGTATATGAAAAATAATTTAAAAAATATTGGTTCACAAAGTAATTTTTTTTTTATATTATTCCGGTGCGTCCCACTGCAGGGCAAAGGCCTCCAGATTATATGAAAAATAAGTTCACATTTTTTTTATTATATTAGTCCGGAGCGTCCCATTGCAGGGCAAAGGCCTCCCTCCCCTCCTCACAAAAAAACATTAGAAATTATAATTAATATTAAACCAAACCAGCTGCGACCAAGCATGTGTACCTACATACTTTTTTGTTACTAATCTAATGGAATCTATTTGGAATATATTTAAACACATGAAAATTAACAAATGACTGGCTGTTGAATGGGGCCTAGAATAAATCCATCTTAATACCATTCTTTAAACAATCTAGGTATTCTACAAAGCATAGACCATTATTACTTATTCGCCGTAATACGACAGTCACACTTAAATATTCCGCTTCAGCATAGTTTTCTCAGTGACTACAAAGGAAACAAGTGGAATGCCCCTCGACCACGACACCAGCCTTTGTTGTCGACTCGACTGAGAGATCGCTGATGTTTATCTGTTCAATTTACTTTTACTGCCTTTTTCATAGTTGTTTAGAGAATTAAACTACACTCTTGAAAATTTACTGGCTATTTCAAGAGGTAGGGATTTGGGTACAAGCGACCCGTGAAATTATTTAATTATGAACGCTTTTTTCTCAAGGTAGTAGTTAAACTGTGGCATAGGCAAAGAGTTGGTGCAATCGTCTTCGTTCGATCACTCCGAGTTTGACGCACTGTAATAACATATAACCATCGGAACAAATGTGTGTACGATCTGTAGATATTTGTTTCGGGTGTTCTGGTCGTTTTCTATGTATAATAAAAAATATCTATCTATGTAATGTATTGTATTATGTATATCAGTTATCTAGTACCCATAACACAAGCTCTGCTTACCATGGGGCTAGATAATGCTGTGTGAAATTGTCCAGCATTATTTATTTATTGAAGCAAGGCGTAATCAGTTCTATGAAAAAAACTTCAAACAACCGAGGTATAGGTTACTTAGCCTATCTATAGTAGGCTAAGTAACGGAGATGAATGGAATTGAAAACTGACATCCAGGCATCATCATACTTTCCCCATCATACATTTTGATTCACATACTACTCATGAAATGACCATATTTCATATTTATTTATTCCATAAAACAATATACATACATTGTGTGCGGAAACTTAAAAATAAATTATATTAACTAAGAAAGAGAAAAAAGTATCACATTAAATTAAATTATTGAACGATTATCATCACATACACAAAGTTTATATATATATAATCAAGGTCATACTTCGTCAACGGAGAAGATACACTTTTCCAGAAGGTAACATTTTCGTTTATTTTTTAGAAGTGTTCTTAGAAGACCACGCAAATTGCTAGCCATTTATCGTCAATACCGAACTGCTGATACTGAAAAAGCCTCAAAAGTCCGGTTCACGTATACAGTTGCACATCTGAGCCTTTTAAAAGTCCGGTCAACTGAATAAGTATCCGGAATTCTGACACTAAGCCCAATCGAATCGCTTTGTACGAATATGTAGCTAATTTATCTCTGTTATTGTAAATGTTTTTGCAAAACCGGACACAAATATCTCTTTACATTACACTACATTAAGCCTGTTGTGTTGCACTGCTGGGCAAAGGCCTCCCCCTGATCCCTTCACGAATATCGGTTCTATTTAATTCGTATTAGACAATCATTCAAAATATAAAAAAAATTACAAGTCAAATTGTGTACTATGATTTGACTTGTAAAAGTGCTTATTTTGTAAGCCTGAAGAAGTAAAGTTATTGATTTCTGACGTTTAATAAAGAAAAAATATGAACAGTGGTTAAAATGATTCTGGAGTGAAGAAAATAAAGTACTTAATTGCATTGGGATTAGCATAATCCTTCAACGCCAGCGTTTAAATCTAAAACAGTCGGTCCAGCATGTTGCACACAATTCCAACTGTGAGCAAATATTTCATATTGTGAAGTTGTGAGGCGCATATGAACTAGAGTTAGGGAATTAATATTGGTCGGACTTGTGGCTTTATGTGACTTCTGCTCGTCAAATATTGCTGGGTGATATTGTGACCTGCATACGCAAAGAATGGGATTGGGAATTGTAGAATCTCTTTTGCTGGTCCGGCTCAGATTTGAGAAAGAAAGCAATACTATTCATATTTTTAGTCAGAAACTACAACAATTTTTCATCGAAAAGGCCTATTACGATGTAAATGAAAAGAGAGACTATGATGTAATTGAAAAGGCCTATTACGATGTAAATGAAAAGAGAGACTATGATGTAATTGAAAAGGCCTATTACGATGGACAAGTTCTAGAAGAAGATAATTCATTGATTATTATTATTACAATTAATTTAAATAATGACATTGTATTTATTTATAATAGGTACATTAATCGTGACTTTGCATGCTATATAGCTGATCATGGTTGTGCTCATTCTATTTTAATGTAACATCCTTGTAACCCATGTCTCGCATAGTAAATGAATTTGAATTTAATTAGAACTATATACATAGAGGATTAAATTTAAATAAATAAAATTATACTGGACTATTCACACAGCATTATCTAGCCCCATGGTAAGCAGAGCTTGTGTTATGGGTACTAGATAACTGATATACATACATAATACAATACATTACACATAAAGATGTTTTTTATTATACATAGAAAACGACCAGGACACCCGGAACAAATATCAGATCGTACACACAATTGTTCCGAGGCGGGAATCGAACCCGCAACCTCCTGCGTCGCAGGCGGACCTTCGCCCACCGTGCCACATCGGTCCTCAAAGATTATAATACTAAAATAAGTTAATAATGATGATCAATCCAAACAACAGCTATTATGTGTACCTACTAGATAACTGATATTTGTTCAACATACAATAAACAGCATAATTTTTTATTTACATAAAAAACACCCAGATCCAGAACAAATATCTCCAGATCGTACAAACATTTGTCCCAAAGCCTCGTTCTTTGCCCGCTGCGTCTCTGAAGTTGTCTAGGGAATGCTTGTTTGATTGTACAAAATATTTTTTTCCGTAAAATTAAAAAAGGTACCTATTAAAACATGCGTAAAAGATATTATTTTAAAGGAAATGAGGAAATCAAACAGGGTGTAATAGATCAAACTGCTGACATCCCATTTCATTTTAATGAGGGGTAAGACCCAAGACCCACGAATTAATATTCCAATCTATCTAATACTTGTAATGCGGAGTTTCGTGGAAATATTTCATTTTATCAAACTTCACGAAAATAATCCCCTTTGATAGCTACTAGAGGTTCTACCCACGTTGTTATAAAAGTAATAAAAAAAATTGCCCCATTTTTATTCCCATTTCGAAGAATTTCTCTAGATCAATAAGAAGCGAGATCAAAATATATTCGATATGTTCACTTATCTTCACGACACGACTATATATAATAAAACATATTGATCTATGTTTTATTTAATATAGCCGAAACCGAAAAAATATTATGAATAATAAATAAATAATGCTGGACAATTCACACAGCATTAGCCCCATGGTAAGCAGAGCTTGTGTTATGGGTACTAGATAACTGATATACATACATGGTTCATCCATTCATAATATTTTTACGCAGGCAGCTTTTAAGCTTCACTAGCTTCTGCCTGCGGATTCACACGCCCTTTTCCGGAAAGATACCCGATAATTAACCACCGACAATAGTATGTAGTAAGTAATTTGTTGTTGTGCATAGCTTTACTTAAATATTGACATGTATCGAATCATATTATATTTAGACTTAAAATAGGCAAATAACCATGTATTAGACATATAAGAGATGAACATGCTAGTGGTTTCTTTTCACTTCTTCCACTACTGGACAAAAAATTGAAGTGAACAGTAAAATAATTTTATTTGATAATAATTTATATTTAAAATATGACTTGTCTAAGTGCTTATTTCGTAAGCCTAAAGAAATAAATGATTTTTTACTTTTACTTTTTTACTTTAATATTCGGGTATCTTTTTACTTAGAACCAGGCAGGTATCTGTGTGGATTGTCTAGCATTATTTATTTATTTTATCAAGCTAGATAGCTGCTTCGTTTTAAGTAAAATCAGGATGCTAGTCGTAAAAGTTAGTGTACGCGACGACGTAGCATTAATAATACTTTAACCATAATAAACCGTTGTAAATTCCACTAAGGTTTAATACTAGGAACAACCGCTAAATGCCGCGGCGGTCTCTGAACGCTGTAATTGCAATTTCAGATTAGAATGCCTTGCAAAATATTTCACAAAATTAAATTTCATCTCAATATGATAATAGTTTTCGCAAAATCTGTTTATTTCGGTGCCTACTAAATTTGGATTGAGTCTTGAATGTAATAACCCAATTACTTTTGCGAGGCGATTCATACCTATACCAATAAATCAATTTTTTTCAAAGAAATTTTAATCTAATAATATTAACAAATTAGAACTAGTATTTATAATTGAAACAGTTGAGCTAACTGCAGACTGTTGCAATCAATCTAGAGGAAGGTCAACTTATCCATATCAATTACAATGGGAAGTGCCCCCAAGGCTGCATTTCAAAAAATCGGTTCCGAATCTCATTTTCAAAGAATTTGTTTGAATAAAATACTCAGAAAGATCATTTGTACTATCATTAAAACGCACCAGCAGTTTTATCTTTCTGGTAAATAAAACTCTGTTTCTTGGTTTTAATTATACCAAGAAAACTGTTTTTATTTATGAGATTTATTATTCTACTTTTATAATGTAGCCACCCAAACTTCTCTTTTAACGTGAAGTTTGTAACTGGCAGTGTTTTTTGGTGTCTTCTTGAGAATAGGAAGGAAGTGTTGACTTTATTCCAGCCCCGACCAACTTTCGAAGTGTTCCTAGAAGATAGTGCGAACAATAGTTTTCAATCTTTTTCAGCGTTTTTTTCTGTTGCGCTGGTATTGCCGTTGCTTTTGCGTTTTTTGAAGAAGAATGGAGGATATTTATAATTTGTGATTATTCTCAACTGGAACACAAAATTTAATAATTACAAGGAAACAATTTAATGATTATTTTCCGGAAGCAACTGATATAACAAAATTATTAAACAACGGATATTTTGCGTTCCCCAAGTGACATTGTTTATAACGAACATAAACAAATACCTAAAGGTATGAAAATGTAACTTGAAGAACTCAAAATATCTTTAGGCTGGTAATATTGGTTGTTTCCTGAAATTAAAAATATATTACTGTTCAGCCATAAGCCGTAAATTCAATAGATAACTGTTTCCATTATGTAGAATGGGCTCACAACTCCCTAGAGCTTGGATCTGTTTTTTTTCTAGACAAAGGCAAAATAAAGTACGTGTTTTTAAAAAGCTTTTGACATAACCTGCTCTATACAAATACATATAAGGATGAATTTCATTTAAGTTGCTGTCGTGTACAAATATGTCTGGTAAAATTAAAGTTTTGAAATGCATTCACGTTTCAACTTGATAGTTGGTTGAAATTAAATCTGCTATGCTCTCACATAACAACTAACTAACAATACAATACAATACAATTATTCTTTATTGCACACCATAAAAACAGATACACTGGACAGGAAAGACAAATAAAGAATGTGTTGTACAATGGGCGGCCTTATCGCTTAAAGCGATGTCTGCCAGGCAACCATTGGATGGACATGATGAGTTAGAACAAGTATAGACGGTGGCGTGTTATATAGAATAATATTTAATTGGGACATACTAACAAATACATAACGATAGCTATAAGTATAAATACAAACATAAACATATAATATAGATATAAATATATAACATAGGTATGATGTATATAAATTAACAGTTTGATGTTGAGTTAAAAAAATGTTCATAGACCATATGTTTGAATACTAACAACTGACTAACATCGGTAGTCTCTTATTTATAGCTCGGGGCTCAGCCTACGGGCCTGTTGGCAAGTGCTAGGCAGCTGACTTGTTTGGATTATGGTGGGGTAAGCGGCTGTCGCTCTGCCATCCGCTATGGCAATCAAGACAAGTCACGCGGTTACCGCACTGCTTGCAACCTAATATGATAAGGCCCTAAGAAATCAGTTAATTGTTTTTAGGTGTAGTATCTTAGGGTTAGAAGCTTTAAGACTATTGACTAGATAGCAGTTAGGACTAAATAGCTTTCTGAATAAATCTCGATATGACCAAATCGCGTTAGGATGAAATAGCTATCCGACTATATATGCATACGACCTGTTATCAGATTGACTTGATATCGATAAGACGTACAATGGTATCAAAAAATGTTACTTAGTCATACTCACACTTCAGCATAAGTACTTTTTGTAAATAATAAACCTAAAGTCATTTAAAACGGGATATTTACCATGATTTGATTTTTGAGTTTTCCAATATTTCGGCACAGTTTCATGCGCCATGATCACGGAATAACTAAAATATTGTAAAACTCAATAGCTATTTTATCCTAACGCGATGTGGTCATATCGAGATTTAGTCAGAAAGCGATTAAGTCGTAACCGCTATCTAGTCAAATAAATATGTAGTCCTAAAGCTTCTAACCCGTATCTTAGTGAGTACACAATGCATAAAAACCCTATAAGGGCACAACAATTTGTGGGTTCGTTCTTGTTCAATTGTTAACATTACTTAAATTGGTCATATTTATAGAATTAATTAATTTAGGAATATTATATTTAGATAATTCGTCTGTTACCAACCTGATTTTACTTACTAATAATATCGGTTTAAACTTCACTTCACTGAACACAAGAATCACTGTCTGTCTGTTTTATTTTTCTCTCTACCTCTGCATGCAATCCCTGTGCTTACTTCTTTCATAAAAAACTTATAAATAAATAAATTAAATAATAACGAAATCAAGTGTACCTACGGCGGAATAAATTAAATTAAATAAAACTTACAAGTGCAAACATACAATGCACTTGATACTTAATAAATTGTAAATCAGGGATGACGTGAATTATAGAATGCAGATAGATATATCATAGAACGTGGCCAGTCAGCTGAAGTTATAGCTCAGCAAATATAGCATAGATTGACTGTTACAAATTGTACATCACTGGTAGGTATTACTATTGTCAATAATGACAGATAGCGATTATCCAGAATTGATTAGGCATCTAGTAAATCAATCTCTGTGATAATTCATAACTAAAATTCAGCTATTTGATCTTAAATACAACAATACCCCATTGATTGGAAGTCCAACTTAAATTCGTATGACGTTATCAAATATTTTTACGATCAAAGTGGCGCGGCGGGTGAAGGGTGAACCGCAACCTCCTGCGACGCAGGAGGTTGCGGGTTCGATTCCCGCCTTGGACAATGTTTGTACGATCTGCAAATAAATATTTCCATTATACATATTATATAATAGTTATGTAATGTATTTTATTATGTACATAGTATCATTCATCTAGCTAGAGGTAGTATCATAGATGGTATCATACCCATATCACAAACTCTGACTAGCTTGGGGCAAAATACTGTTGTGTGGATTGTCCAGCATTATTTATTTATTAAATTATAACTTCTTTACAAAGAATTATTATATTTGTAAAACGGCATCCCTTTGTGTAAGTTACGTAACCGTGAAGAAAACTATTTCCCGAAAAATCCGACCCCAATTTCAAAACACTCAAAACCAGGGTAGAAATAACTAATGTTTAGTACATGATAGGGCAGTTTTACTTGAAATTTATGAAAGAAGTGCGGTATCTCAGTAATTTAAAATTCACTGTGAGCAAGTTTCGCCAACTTGAGCAATAAAACGATGCACAAAGTGAATTTATACGTACCACTTTTATGAAAGTAGAAGGTAAGATGGTAATAGAATACAGATTTCAGTTTTACGAAGACGTGCACCCAAATGGCTAGAAATTAGTTTACGTCAAGAAAATGTACATATATGTATATTTGTTTAATTAATAAAACATGAATTTAATGGAAACATTTATCAAACTGAGAAGTGCCAAAAATATTACCTCTCCTGAAAAAATTACATCTAATTAACAAAAGCACATCTATCCATCGAAACCCTTTCTATCCAACAACACAGAAGAATATGACCGGCCAAACGGGCATAGAGATGTTTCCTTTGTTTATTGTTTGATAATTTCCACCGTAGGTACACATGATATCGTTAAGTTCTATTGCCTTGACGATGGTTCGCAGCAGAAAAGAGGTCTGCCTTGGTTGAGCGTGCAGCCTCGGAGGTTGCGTATTCGATTCCGTGTCTCGACTCTTTATTTTTGTTCATTCTTTTATACAGGGTTACTGGTTATTCGACCTATTCCTACTAGGAGGTTGGAGGTTATTTGCGTTGAATGCGAACATAATCTCAGTATGCAAAAATTAACCATTTCATAAAACAAAAGTTCTTTATAATGTATCGAGATCAAGGAAAAAAACTGTTGGTTATAATCAAACTTTTATTTATGTTTTATTTGAAGAACATAACAAGCATTCTTCAACACAAAGACTACAAAAGTCCCTATTAATAAATACTAGACGAAAATGTCTAGAATTTTCATTATTTATTCTAATGAGATCCAAAATAATGTCAATAAAAAAACATGACACTTGATGGCAGAGTTTTTTTTTAAAACATGTACATTCTTTCAGCTTTTTAAAACGTATATAAGTATACTTGGGATCGGTTGTATGGTTTAAGAAAATATATAAAAATATAAAAGATGGTTTTTGTTATGTTATCTTTTAATCACCTATACTAAACTTGTGCATTGGAGTCAATGGAAACTATTTTGAGCAACATATTAGTTAGGTAAAATTATTGTGAAACCAAGTATCGATTCTCATTCTTCTTAAGTATTTATATATGTACATGTATTTATTTATTGGAAAACTCCACTGTAAAAATTTACCATCGTAATTGGAAAATAATTTGGGGCCAGGGGCCTCCACTCGTTTGTTGCCCCGAGGCCTCCACACCTCTAAATCCGGCACTGGCCCCGCGCTTCGCCCCCGTCGAAATCTATGTATATCTAAGTATCCTGTTAGACTCCTGTCTAACAGGATACTTTTTATCATTTAAACCATTTGACATATACATAGATTCTCCACCAATTTTCAGCTAAATCGGTTCAGCCGTTCTTGAGTTATAAATAGTGTAACCAACACGACTTTATTTTATATATATAGATTTGCGAAACTAGTTTTGCACAAAAGTCAATTATAACGGGATATTACAATAATATACAATAATTAGATTTTTGTGTTTTCCGATATTTCGGCGCATTATTCATGCGCCATGATCACGAAGTAACGAAAGCCACTACGAGTATGTTTTTATTGGCAGACATACCGATCCAAACTCGTTTTTTATCTTTTGCTAGGAACGTAACCACGCATAGTTTCGTGGTGCATGAAACTGTACGGAAATACTGTAAAAACAAAAATTAAATAATGATAAAAATATATACCGTTGTAAAAGACATTGCTGGACATTGGCTCATTGGGGGAGGCCTATTTCCAGCAGTGGACTGATATAGGCTGATGATGATGATGATGATGATGATGATAAAAGAAATTTGTGTTAGCAACCATGATAGTAACAAAAGTAGTATCTACTCACGGCTTCATAGACGTTGTTTCTATGGAAACATTCGAAGTTTATTTCTATGCCTATAAAACTAATTTATGGGATAAAAAGTAGTACCTACCTGTATGCAAAATTTTAGCCCGATCCGTTCTGTAGTATTGCCGTGAATAAAGAATAAAGAATTTATTTATAGCCACACACAATAATAAACAGTTACAAAAAAAAGGAAAACACATAAAAAATACAAAACAACTTAAGTAGTAGGGATTTAAACTATACATAATGTAGCGTGATAGTAGAGTCCCAAGTATAAGAATAACTGGTCTTTCCCTATGTGTGAATATGTAACAAACATCCAAACAAACCATGATATAAAATTATATCCTTACTTTCACATCATTCTAACATTTATGCAAAAGTTTAGATGTTTGCATGGATGGATGTATCGATGGATGTTTGTTACTTCTTCACGCTCAAACTACTAAATGGATCAAGCTGACATTTTCGATAACAGAATCTATGTATGGGATAAAAAGAATTATAGCTATACAATATTTCAGCCTGATCCGTTCAGTAGTTTTGGCGTGAAGTAGTAACAAACATCCATCCCATCTATAGTTTGGCATTTATAATATAAATAAATAATAAAAATAAATAACGCTGGACAATTCACACAGCATTATCTAGCCCCATGGTAAGCAGAGCTTGTGTTATGGGTACTAGATAACTGATATACATAATACAATACATTACATAGATAGATATTTTTTATGATACATAGAAAACGACCAGAACACCCGGAACAAATATCTGCAGATCGTGCACACAATTGTTCCGAGGCGGGAATAGAACCCGCAACCTCCTGCGTCGCAGGCGGACCTTTGTCCACCGCGCCACATCGGTCGTCAATATAATAATAATAATAATAATATTCGTTTATTTCAGGCAAAAAACCCATATCACAAAAAATACAATTTCATTTTTAAAAATATGCACAAATTAAAATTAAAATACTTAAAACAAAAGATATCACGACGCTTAAAGCTGTCGCACGTCATTTTCTGTTTCCCTCTATATGTAGGGAGTATGACAGTGTGATTATAATTTGGCTATTAGTGTGATTACTGTGATAACTTTTACAAATTTTAATGTACAATTTTGTATATTATGCCTATACCTTGTTGTTACCAAAATGTTGATAATATTATTTTGGATTGGTTATTATATGACAAAGATAGCTTAAACAAGGCCTCTGTACAAAAACACGGATAATATACTACTAAAATAACATCTTATGTTCTCTGTAGGCATGGTTTCATGAGCTTGGGATCACGTTTCGTATTAGTGTTGGTATAATCTGTTATAACAATGATGTTTGCACACGACATGGCGCCGGATTTTTCTAGAAAACCGGTAACTTATGGTCGGCTTCGAGCTGGTTCAACATATTTTTTGAATTTAACTTCAATTTATCGGGTATTTATTGCATTCGTTTTGTTTTATTTTCGCCCTACGTTTCCATTGCGTTATAGCGATCGTTGTTAAAAGGTACGCGATAAATGCTCGATAAATTTATATTTAATATGTGACCACGACTCGGTAAACGTAGTGTAGGACGCCCTCCGACCAGGTGGGATGACGACCTGCGAAAGACTGCAGGTAGATGCTGGATGCGGCAAGCTGGAGATAGGGCGCTATGGCACTCATTGGGGGAGGCCTATGTCCAGCAGTAGACTGCTCTAGGCTGATGATGATGATACAAATAGCGAAAGTTTAAAAAGTTATATTTTTTTGTTCTATAATAAAAATAACTTATGACAAAATGGATTAAAAAAATATTTAAATTAGTTTTACTTTAAAATTACTATTTACTTAATTAATTTATTAACGCTGTATTTTTTTACGTTTTGGGAAGAAATATGGTTAAAGTTATAATCCAAATTGATCAAGTATAAGTAATATGTAGAGGTATATTCCTCAGAAAATCAAGAACCATTTAGATATTCGTCTTTTGAATATAGAATTATGAAAATTTAATTATTTGCCAGATTTTTCAAACAGCACACAGTTAAATGAGAAATCGCACAATCCAATAGAAAAATTTGGGTGCTTGTTCCCTCAAAAATTATGAATTGAATAAATATCCACATAAAATCACCAAAATGGAAATTTGTTCATATAAGTTCATTTGTTGATACGAGTAGAAAACTAAAATTTTACTGTATTTTATCATGTTTCAAAAATTAATTATGTATATTCTATAACTGTTAATTCCAAAACCGGTTTTTCACGTTAACCGTCCCAACATTGATAATCTTCTTATTTTGTTATTTTCATAATAAACAGAATTAACGAGGGAATAGCAGGAAAATCTGGACATTGTATTCCGCTGTAACAAAGATTTTCTCGTTACATTTATTATGTCTCGAATTATAATGAACTCTGACAATAATAGTCTGTACTCATTTAAACACTTACTTAGAAATCACCTGTTAAATCTACAAAAACCACATTGACTTGTTGTCGTTCTTGGATCGAAAATAATATAAATTTTAATTTTTTATTTAGTTCCTAATTTGTTTTCTTTATTATTATTACTTCTATTATTATTCAGTTGTATTATTTTATATGAAACACAAATAAATATTTTCTATTTTATTCTATTTGACAGAAATTACAACGATAATTATTTTAAAATATTTTTTAATTAAATTGGTATATTGCTGTACGCTCTTGAGCTATAAGACCGCCAAATTGTCACATATTCTGTATGTTTTATCTTGTTTGTTTTATTTTTAAGTGTGTCAATAAGAGAATTATCTATCTGTCGGAGATCAACCTGCCGCGATGATTCATTTGTGGTCCAGTCCGTTCTCCAACGCCATCTGTTAGCGCATTGAGGAGTGTGTAGTTCTTAAGAAACGTCAAGTCGACAAATGTCATTGTCACTTGAGTGATAGTAGTAGGAAACGTCAAGTAGACAACTTTCATTGTCACTTGGGCATGGTCAAGACAGAGGGTCAGTGAGATTAGGAGGGACGGTGAGGTGTGGCACTTTGTTGGCGACTTCCGAGCAGAGCACTGGTCCCGTCTGGCCTCTGTCTTGAACTTGCCGCGTTTCACTATTAGCGGTATTGTACGTAGCGAAGTGATCAACCAATAAACATCTGGACTACACATACGTTGCATTTCTTTATTGTGAACTTCGAGACATGTCTGACGCTCCGAACGGCAGGCCTCGGGACCCTTCCCCGTCATATCTATCTCTCTATTACTTAATTTTTCATTGAATACCGCATACCGTTCAACGTACCTTTAATCACGCTGACAAACTCTGAGATTTTAAAAATGATGATGATGATGATCATTTATTCGGGTATAAAATAAATATTAAACATTATATTTTGGATGGAAGTATCTCAAAGCCTATGTTAGGTTTAACTAGACAGAGCTCTCAGCTGGAGGATATTAATGATTCCATATCCGTAAGCCTGACCACAAACGGTCAGTCAAGTATGGCGTAGGTGATTCGCTCCGTCGTCGTAGCAAATTGCGTAGACGTGCTACGAAATCCAACCCTCTACATCACGAGGTACGAGGAAAGAATTCTATAAATTTATAAACTCAGTTCTAACCATAAATATTGGCAAAATAATTGAATAAAAATTATAATTTAATTAATTATAAGCAAATCAATAATAATTTTTTTTGGGGTCCTAGAACACACCCAATATTTAAAGATTTTCCAAATTCTCGTCGAGAGGTGGCTTTTATATCAGTCGACAAATCTTACTAATGTAAAAACGCGAAAGTTTGTATGTATGGACGTTTGTTATGTACCTACTCTTTCACGCAAAAACTACTGGACGAATCGGGGTGATTCTGCATACAGGTAGTTCCAGACTTGGAATATAAAACGTAGGCTACTTTTTATCCCATAAATGGAATTGATCCCATGGGATAGTAATAACCTTAAAATATTCCCATAGAAATAACGCCTGCGAAGCCGCGGGTAGAAACTAGTTATTTATATATCACATTGCTATTCAAATAAAATATTTTTTTCTCATTCTAAGGTAACATTTTTGTTGCTTGAGTTCTTATTGTATTATAAAAAAAAAATTGCTTAAAAGTACATGACTCTTATCATATATGGTAACAATTTGAAAAAAGCAAAGCAATAATAATCATTATGGTTCCTCTTCCATTCACAAGAGCTTTATGATACCTGTAACAAAGAGCTTGCTACATATTTCAAAACACAATGGCCTTTGAACTTTACGAATGTTAATTTTGGCATTGATTTGGACTATTCTGGATAACTGACGTCAGATGTCACAATCGCCTATCCCGGAGCGAGTTAGACTCAGGAAGAGCCTTTGTACATTGTCCTATTGTGGGTTTCGCTTTGATTGTATTATTATGCAGAGCTTGATAAGTTTAGGCCTCGGTTATGCAGTGGCGGAAAATTACATCGGTTTCTTAATTCCACTCACAACTTTAATACACATTCTTTTTATCTATGTAGACTATTGATTATGTAACTCGCGACCGGTTTGTGACAGGCGTAAATTAAGCAATTAGTGCTGTCAAACATCAATTTTTTATTAGTTTGACACCAGCTACAACGTCAAAATTGGTCAAAAGTGACGTTTGACAGCACTGATTGCTTAATTTACGCCTGTCGCAAACCAGTCGCGAGTTACATAATCAACCGGCGGAATTGACATCGAACAGTAATCGCTACTACAGATATAAAGATGATACACAATATGGACGCAAACATGTACTGTTAAGCGAATCAATTGTATATTTTGTTTGATTTTTTGTTTATGTTAAAAGTAATTTGAGATAGTTTTTAACTTAAACCACACAACAATAGTTAATAGTGATTATATCTACCGTTAACTTTTAATTTATAAGTTATTATTTTTATATTTTCTGTGCTGACTATAATGTTATGATTTGTAAAAAAAAAAAAAAACCCAGCTTATGTAACCAGGGACGAGCGAAACCTCCTGGTATAAGTATTCTATACAGAAAAGGAGGCTTCAAAATATTATGTAAGATAATCATGGATTTTGTGAACGGAGTAAAATCATTTGTAATTTTTATTTGTCGAATATGTTGTAATAAGTTTATCAAGTTATCTAGTACCCGTACTTACTTTTAGAGCTAGATGATGCCATGTTTATTGACCAACATTATTTATTCTTCTGTATATTTACAGAATTCTAGTGCTATTAACTCTTCGTTTTGTTCTTCCGTATGATAACAATTCTGTTTGCTATCAGCTAAATGAGGTTTGCATTACGTATTGCGGCCGACATCGGATGCAGCAGGCACTTAGTCGCAGGCACCGTCCTATCCGCCGTTTCATAATTGCCGGGTTGAGGGCAATTTTGTCAGGCTTTGTTGCTGTTTCTCACTTGGAACCTTTTTTCTGAGTCGAAACGAAACGGGGGTTAAAATTTCGATAAGTCTTCTCGAGTCCTATTGAGTGACGAGATTTATTGAGTAACACCTAATCGCGATCCATTAATAAATTAAATGAAATTAAATAACCTCATGAGTATTGCATTTCCGAGCAAAATTCACTAAAATAGACAAATACCTAAATACAAACCTCACACACTTTTCCGTGCCGACACAAACTACTCGTATTGTCACCATTATCGATCATCTCATTATCATCCAAAGGTTGCCTAGAAAAGATCGCTTCTAAGGGATAAGGCTGCCCATTATACTTGTCGCATGTTATGTCTTTTTTTGTAATGATCTGTATCTGGTGTACAATAATGTTTTTTTGTATTATCCGATGATTACGGCTTCCGACCAGGTGGGATGACCACCTGCGAAAGACTGCAGGTAAATGCTGGATGCGTCAAGCTGAAGACAGGGCGCTATGGCGCTCATTGGGGGAGGCCTTTGTCCGGCAGTCGACTAACATAGGCTGATGATGAGGATTATCCGATTGGACCGCAGACTGACACAACGGGGAGAGGTCAGACGCTAGCACAACGGCTTAAAGTTCTTAGCAAGGCATAGGGTGTAACACCACCTACTTCCAAACTCTGGGCTAACTTGTTACTAACAACCTCGATACTATTAAGAAACCAAACTCAGGGCTCAATTCACTAACCGTTGATTAAAGGCCAATAACTACCTTTGTTTCAGGATAATCGTTCATCAAACAATCAATTTGCATATTAATATCCTCATCAACCCGTAATTTGAATCATAGTTAATGAGTTAACGCTGGTAGAAACTCCACAAACAAATTAATTTCATACTTAATTACTTATATCCAATTTTAATACCTGCGGGCTATGCATCAATTTTAATTATTTTCCCTTTTTTCCTTCGCTAAGCGTTGTAAATGCGGTTCCAATAATCCAATTGCTACACGGTTACATCTTTATTACTATTGCGTAGTGAACTACTGTGTGGGAATTGTGAGGATAAAAATGTTATCACAGCATACAAAATAAATGATAGTTTATTAACAAAGAAAATTACAATTAGAAATATAAATAAAGACAAACTTGTGTTTGTATAGGTTAGGTAAGGTTTTGTCTTACCATTTATGTTTATCTGTAGGTATGTATTTTTCCCTCATCTATATAAATATGTAGTTAGTAAAATTTAACTTAGGTAATTTTGTCTAAATAAAATTTAAGTCATGTTATTGGCTTTAAGTAATATTTTCAGTTAACTTGCTTGTAATTAAGAGATCAGTGGATTTTGTGTTATCAATAGAATAAAATGTACAATGGAACAGTTGAGGTAACTGCAGATGACAGCAAATAATCTAGAGGTAGCTCAAATGATCCATAATACAAGTCAATAACAGTTGGAAGCGTCCCCAAGACGATGGCTGCATTGCCCCACTGTATGACAATAAAAATAAAATAAATAAATAAAACAGCTTTTATTTCTCACACTTAACTTAAATACTAATCTATGTATATATTATCTCTATCTATACATTCTAAGTTTAGTTTATAAGAGTCTCTGTTCTGTTCTGACAAAATAAAAATCTTTTTTTTTTTTTTACTATATGTGAGTACCGCTTTCAGCGGTGAAAGCCTCCTCCAGCTCCTTCCATCTTCCTCGATCTAAGTTTAGTTTATAAGAGTCTCTGTTCTGTTCTGACAAAATAAAAATATTTTTTTTTTTGTTTTTTACTATATGTGAGTACCTTTTTCAGCGGTGAAAGCCTCCTCCAGCTCCTTCCATCTTCCTCGATCTCCAGCTACTCTACTCCATGTCTTCCCTGCTATTTTTACGATGTCGTTCGTCCCATCGTTTTACAGGTCTTCCTTTACTTCATTTCTTGTTTATTGGGTACCAATTCATTATAGCTTTGGACCATCTCTCGTTTTGCATTCTCTGGATGTGCCCCGCCCATTTCCATTTTAAAGATAGAACTTTTTGTACCACGTCTTTTGCTTTAGTTTTTTTTCTTATATCCATGTTCCTAATTTTATCTCTTAGTTTAAGGCAATGCTGATACAAAATAAATTAGTGACCCACATGGCCCAGTCCCTTTTCACTGTACTGTGCTATCAAAATTACTATGCTAAACAAATCACTTATTTCCCCCAATTTCAAATTGCTACAATTCCGGGAACTATAATAGATTCATAGCGAAAGTCTGTAATATCCGACAGACAAGCGATGACCGCTTTTGAACTGCTTAACTATTTAACGAGTTTACCACTCGGTGAATGGATTAATTCTAAAATATTTACGGCATTAGCTTTAGGAGAACTTGGAATGAGTTTTACATGGAGTACGAAAACCTTCCTTTCAAAAGTTTTCTTCCATTCAGGTAGGATTGATATGCCTTTCGAAAAGGAATAAAAGATATTTGACGACCTATGTGGCGCGATGGGCGAAGCTCCGCCTGCTACGTAGGAGGTTGTGGGTTCTATTCCCGCGTTGGGACAAATTTTTGTGCCATCTACAATTGTTTGTTCCGGGTATTCTGAGCATTTCTACGTATTTAAAAAACAATTTATGTAATGTATTGTTTTATATACATCTAGTACCCGTAACACAAGCTCGGCTTAGCTTGGGGCTAGAAGATGCTGTGTGGATTGTCCAGCATCGCTTTTTATAGACATAGGTTTAATTGTTTAAATCCTAATAAGATGCTATAACTAGGTACATAGGTACGAGTAACTAAATCTACAACAACTAATTTTGGCCATATCTCATAATTTCTGAGGAATTTGCACTGCTTTTACGATAAGTGGCATCTTAATCACATATAATCGTCCCGTACCCTTTGTTACAGACGATGGGTTCCGCTTACGATTGTCTGGATCCATTCTATTGCCGTTCTGAATCGGCAGCCATTACGGGCCGACCCTAGATTATTATTGACTTGTAGGAAGATGTAAGATATTTTACTCTATCTACATAAATAAAATGTATGTTTGTAATGTCAAAAAAAATACGTTTAAAATGGCTGGGCTTATTTTGACGGGATTTTCACTGGCAGATATTGCTATGCACATGATGGTATAGCCATTATTGTGCTGTATAAGCGGGTAGCTAGGGAAGAAAATAATTATTATTGCATATTATACAAAAAAAGTTTAACACTTTGAGTGCTGAAAGCGCACGGTATGAGTTTTCTACAAGTGACTAATCTGCGAAAATCCACACTAGCGCAGCGGCTAAGAAAATACAGATCTTTGTGACTCAGCAGAGCTGTAATATTTTTCGAACGAAACGCATGTGCGGCGCAACACAACAGCTGTGTAGAGCGGCAGCACGAATTTTTTAGGTAAAAAAAAAGGATCGCAGTCGTCGAAAAAAAACCGCAGTCAAAGTGTTAAGTATATATAAACGAAGCCGCTGGCACTGCTGGTAAGTGATATAGACACTTCTCTTGGTCGAGTGGTAAGATCAGAAACAGTCTCGTATTGTCGATAAATTCTATGCACTCGTGTTACAATAGAAGTTTCTCGGTACACAGCATATTGCGCTTCAACAACACTTTTGAGATGTGGGGTTTTGTAGCGCGTCAGAAGCATATCATTTTTATACATTTACTACGGTTCTTCTTCTTCTTTTTTGTCGTTTTCTTCATTGCTAATGGTCGTGCCCATCTTGGAAAGTTTGCACGGACGCTTTGGTGAACGCTACTCTACCTTTGGCCTGTCTCAGGGCTGTAGGCAAAGTGAGTCCTGTTATTGCCTTAATTTGGTCAGACCAGCGGGTTGGTGTCCTTCCTCTTGATAATTCCCCTCTATATTGCCTAGTACTACCAGTTTTTCGAGGTTGTCTGGTTGCCTAAGGGCGATATGGCCGATATAGCTGAGAACTCGTTGGTAGCAGGACGTGGACAATCTGGCTTTGATATTCAGTTGGTCGAGAATGGATCTGTTGGTTATTTTATCTGTCCACGGTATGCGCAGCATTCTCCTCCAACACCACATCTCAAAAGCCTCGATCTTTTTTTATCAACTGCCCGAGTGGATCATGATTCAGAGCCATATAGAAAGATTGAGAACACTAAAAATCGCACGATTCACGCACAATGGACCAATTCGAGTGCGGAAACAAGAGTACGTACACACCACACCAATTGCAGGGTTCTCAACTTTGTGGCATTGGATAGTATGGTTAGAAACACATTATTACAACGCTACAATACACAGTAATAATCTGTCACTAATGATGTATGAAACTGATATGCTTCTGACGCGCTACAACATACCACAACACAATAGTATGATATTATTAGCTTAAAGCGAAGGATAATGTTTAGTTTTCAATGGTCTCAATCAGAATTGAAAATCAATATCAAGGCGAGATTGTAATTGAGTCCGACAAAATAGAATGTTCATTTGAAAGATTTTTAAGAGCAAGCAAGCACCAATTTCATTTAAAATCCTACTAAGCCAAGATTCTTCCAATATCGGGCCATTTTTACCAAAGCCTGTGTTATCCAATTCTATAATGGCAATAATTCTGGCCGGTCGGCAGCTGTTGCCTTATCTCGCTAATAACAAGCGGTTCTATATTGCCGCAATCCCTGAGTTATGTGCCAATAAAAACTAACGCTCGATAATCAGGGTTAGTCTTAGGCAAGTTCATTAAAGTTTTATTGGATTGCTTTAGATATGGCTATATTTGGTAAACGAAATTGAAGTTGGTCTGTCATAATTTTGCGCAGCAAATTCGGTGGCCACCCTTACAAATACATATAATAATAATAATGAATTAAACGTTAGTTTTCCTCCAACCCAAGCAGAGTTCGTTGTGAACCCGTTAGTAGCTTACATTCATAGTGAATGTCGAAAACAATAAGTTATAACAAAAGCCTGATTGGTAGAATCATTTTAACACTTTGACTGCGATTTTTTTTCGACGATTGCTATCTTTTTTTTAACCTAAAAAATTCGTGCTGCGGCTCTACACAGCGGTTGTGTTGCGCCGCACATGCGTTTCGTTCGAAAAATATTACGGCTGTGCTGAGTCACAAAGATCTGTATTTTCTCAGCCGCTGCGCTAGTGTGGATTTACGCATATTAGTCACTTGTAGAAAACACATACCGTGTGATTTCAGCACTCAAAGTTTTAATTCGATTAGATAGATCTAGAATGTATTTCTCATTAGATCTATCTATAAATTAATTAATTGAATGGATCTAATTGGTAGGCTTCTAAAGTTTTCGATGTATTATTTATATAATATTTAAAACCAAAACATTGTTAAATTAAGTCAATATTGTTCATTTCCATGTCTCACAGTCAAAATAAAATAAAATTGATCAACTAAAGTGTTTTATTTTAATTAGTCTGCCGTAAATTGAAGTGAATCAACATTTTCCTTTTAAAAGCTCAGTCTTATTTGATTTAAATTATACGGTGGAAATAAAATTGACTAGTTCTCTGAATTTTTGCGAGAGAACGCGTTACTTTTTATACTTAAAAATAATCTTCAGCCTTATCCATAAGTGGCAAGGAATAGGAAAGGTCTCTAGAGCGGGCAAACATCGATAGGTATAATAAGTGTTAATAACCTTAAAAAACATTGTATTATATAAGAGTTGATATTATAGATTATTTATATTTATATAAAATCAAATTGCGTAGATGGCTGAATGACATGAATTTTTATGACATCAATGAGTTTTTAAATGTTCGATAATAAATAATAATACTTACCTAATTTAATTAGTCATCATATTTTGCATGCTAGAATATAGTTGATGGTATATAGTGATTGGTAGATGCTTATATGTTTAACTTTTTGTGAATGCTATTTTTGACATTGTTTTAATCTCTAAAAATTTATTTTGACCTATTTTTGACTTACCTATATTTCATTCTTAATTTTATGTTGACTCTTCAATAATTTGAATTTATATATAATTGACATTATTGATTATTTGATTTTATTTTAACTGTATTTATAACATGTGTTCTTTACTTTTATATTATACCTCTGTAATTAGTATAATTGGCCTAAGGTCGTTCTGATTACATTAAATAAATAAATAAATAAATAGTGAGACATGAGTGCATTACTTAGAACTTAAGACCTTTATACCATGTTTGATGCAATAAATATATTTGAATCTTTGAATCTTACAAATCATTATTGAACACATGTGGAACATAAAGACGACCTACATATGTAGCGCGGTGGGCGAATGTCCGCCTGCCACGCAGGAGATTGCGGGTTTGATTTCCGCCTCGGGACAATTATTATTATGTGTACGATGTGCAGATTTGTTCCGGGTGTTCTCTATGTATATTAAAAATATATCTATCTATCTATGTTATGTATTGTATTAAGTATTTCAGTCATCTAATACCCATGACACAAGCTCTGCTTAGCTTGGCTAGATAATTGTCCTATATAATTGATTATAATCAATTATATAGGACTATAATTGATTATAATTATATTATATAGGACTTTATAAATAATTATTTATAAAGATCTTCTATATATTATATTTATGCCCAACATGCACCTTGTAAGGGCACGGCAATATAAAATAGCATAAATACATTTGTAAGTAACAAGCTGCTTAGAATCTTGATGATTATCCAATATTTTACGTGAGCATCACTCAGCTCGTGTCAGTTAACATTCGCGAGGCCATGGCGGCGTGAAGATAAGCGTGTTCCCTGTCAGCCTAGCGCGGATAGACAGCATAACTACGTATACCAATAGACAGAGGTAGCGTCCCAACTATTCATTTTATATTAAACTAGCGGACCTTTCCGGCTTCGCACGGTTTTAGTACGGATCCCTAACTTCTTTGAAAATATAATATAGCCTATGTTCACCGGGGATAGTGTAGCTTCACAACGGTGAAAGAATTTTTCAAATCGGTCCAGTAGTTTCGGAGCCTATTCATTACAAACAAACAAACAAACAAAAAAGCAAACCTTTCCTCTTTATAATATTAGTATAGACTCGATGTACCCGCGGTTTCGTCCGCGTGGAAATCGATTTGTCAAATGGCTTATAAACCTTCTACTTGAATTATATATTATATATACTATTTAAAAAACGCATCAAAATCCGTTGCGTAGTTTTAAAGGTCTAACGGGAAACGACTTGTTTTTATACTAAGTAGTGATATTTGTTCTTTGATTTCTTGTTTTATTAAAAGTTGGTGCTACCCGTGTGGTCTCATTTCAATATGGTCCAGTTCTGATAGTAATAGTCATCCATGAGAAAACCATAATAAGTCTTGAATTTGTATTAAGTATGTGCGCGACTAATGGACGTATAACTCAATATCACGACAAGCGATTTCGATAATTATTTTTTAAAACTAAGTTTAACACTTTGACTGCGATTTTTTTCGACGACTGCGATCTTTTTCTTAACCTAAAAAATTCGTGCTGCCGCTCTACACAGCGGTTGTTTTGCGCCGCACTTGCGTTTCGTTCGAAAAATATTACGGCTGTGCTGAGTCACAAAGATCTGTATTTTCTCAGCCGCTGCGCTAGTGTGGATTTACGCATATTAGTCACTTGTAGAAAACACATACCTGATTTCAGCACTCAACGTGTTAAACACATTTACATTACCTATTTAGGAATTTGAAGTCGGCTTATATTTTTTTTAATAAGTACGTCAAATTATAGCTGTTTGTCCTAACTATAGTTGGATTCAAATAATTGCCTTAGTGATAAGTGTCGTGGATAAGTGTCGTCTTCACGTGAAACTCAAGAACCAACTGTTTTAGGCACCTTTTATACCTACTATTGTAACGTAACAGGTTACATACCTACCTACTTTAATTTCTAATTTCAACTCGATTCCTTCAGATCGACTAAACTCGTGGCTAGTCTAGTCTAGTAAACTCGCCAACACGCTTGATCACTTCACTACGGACGGAGATTGTTTATGGTATCGCAAGGCTGACGTTTGCCTGTTCCGGTTGCGCGTGAGACTTGAGATACGCCATTTTTACGTTGCTGGTCGTTTGATCGACAATACCACTGTGCACGTAAAATCCTAATCGATCTACGATTGAGTACATTTATTTTAAATTCGAGGGTCTGCTACACCTGCGGCGCAATAAAGGAAGTACTGAGGAAGAAGGAAAATAAAGTGCAGACCTTTTATAATCAAGTAGAATCAGCCATGTGTAGGATTTAACGGACCCCCTTTTAAACACCTCTGGCAGAGCTACATAACTTGAAATCATAAATATTATTCTTCAGGCTCCCTATTGTTCTCTATCTTTAATTTTAATAAATTTGTAGTCCATTTTTTAATTGTTTCACTTAGAATCCTAATTTAACCCTGAGTTGCTGCTCGAAAACCGGAAAGTAACACAGTGGACTTTCCGATCCGAGTAGTAACTCAGAGGAAGTATTTTAAGCCGGGACACTATCCTAAGGTTGCCTGGAAGAGATCGCTCTCAGCATAAGGCCACCCAGAAATAAATACTTAGAATAGAGGTATAAGTATAAACTTATACCTCTATTCTAAGTATTTATTTCTGTATTGTTTTCGGTTTTGTGTGGTATAATAGAGTGTTTTCTATATAATCTACCTAAATGTATTCACAACAGATACAGCCACCAACAAAATACAAATTTTACAAAACATAAAACTAAGCTCTAACTAATCTCAGTTAAAACCAGCTTATAGTTCCCAATTCTCTTTCAATTTTACGTGAACCAGTAAAAGCCCGTGTTCACAGCAAAAAGGTATTCAACGCTTTTTAAAATCAATAGCTGCACAATGCACATGGGTAAATACTTTCAAAGTTACGTGAAACATGACGGATGTGGGTATTGCCCCGAGGCATGGCACATTCTACCAGGATCACGACCACGAATTCCTTTGCTCTCGAAACTGTGAACTGCATAGCATCTTGTATAGGAATGCAAGCTCTTCGTATTAGAGTTCATATTAAAAATAGCGCATTCACATCATTTTCAATCTATAAAAGTTCACTGCTGGACATAGACCTCCACTAATGAGCAGCATATCGCCCTGTCTTCAGCTTGCCGCATCCAACATATTCTGCCTGCAGTCTTTCGTAGATCGTCATTCCATCTGGCCGGAGGGCGTCCCACAGTACGTTTGGTGAGTCGCAATCTCCACTCAAGAACACGTTTATCACAGCAGTTTATTCTTATATATTGTATGTAGCATAGTACATTGGTGTTCATCGTTAACTGACGTACTGGTTGGTAAATATCTCGTTATCACATTAATCGTATACATATATCCAAAAGGGTCATATGTATATTATTTTAATTTTAGCGAAAGATTTAAGATTTAGAACAGCTCTCAAAGAAATTCTCTTAAAACGTAACAACGGCATAAGATAACAACGAACGCTACTGTACAACCTAAATTATATATGTCGGAAAATATTTGTACCTACATCATTTCAACATGACGGTCTTGGCTCTGTACGTCTCAGTCGAAATAACGTGGAGATTGCACCTGCACCGTGCATGACAATTTGTCTTCCAAGCCTGTGGTGCAAGCCAGACTTATTTAAATCATACCTATTCCCGGTAATATTCCACACCTGCGGTACAAGCTGAAGACACGTTCAATTTAATAACGTAACTTCTTGTTCGATCTGCATTGCGATTCGGGACTGCTCGCTTCGGAATATTCTTCTCTAGTATGCATAAATTCATTTTAGAAGTGGTTTTGTTTTCCATTTTGAGGACGATTTTCTTTTGTTTTACATAACACAAGCTGTGTTTAGCTTGGATGATGTGTGGATTACCCAGCTTTATTTTTCTTCTTTAATTTACTTTAACGAATCAATAGTTTCTGTTAATCTCAGCTGAGTTACATTTTACAATAGTCTCTGTTAATCTTAGTTTTTTTTTACCAGGCACTCAAAAAAAGTTATGATGCTTGTTTGTAACTTTACGTAATATTTAATTATCTGAAAGTGCACATTTCTGCAGTAAAACAAGTCGCTTTGCATTTTACGAGTTGTAACCCTAACTTAAGCTGTTAAACTATACGATCCGTTGCTCAATAACCTAGTCAGTAAAATACCTATCCAATTAATGTTCATCACCGAAATGGATCGAATCGTACCGTCTCGATCAGAGGTGCTACGACATAACATAATATGAAATATTATCAGAACAGTGGGTCGCTGAAATGTTCAAGACAGGTGGCGTTTTATTGATAAAATATAAATACAGATTTTTCGCTGAACTGTACTCTCGCCACTCGTTCTAGGATTGTATTAGCTCCACCTGACATGGATAAACGCCATTCACTTTTTTAGATTTTAGTTTCAGGTATGAGTCCTGAGTCCATTTGACGATTCTAAAAAGAGTTTAGGATTTGCGTTGTTCCCTGTTTGCATAGAGGCGCTGTACCAAAACCTAAGCTGCAGGTATAAACACCGTATTTGTGTTTCAGAAGAGTTCGTGCATTCTATAATATGGGTTCCGGAGAATCCCACCTTGATAATAAAAGTACCATGGCAACACATTTATGAAAACTTCTTGTACATTCATAAAAATATCAATCGGTTCCCTAAAAATAGCGATAAGGTCTCAAGTTTATTCGACTTGCAAAAATTATAAATTCAAACAAATTGTTAATTGTAAAAAGGATTACTACAAAATATCAAATTATCTAGACGATAAAAAAGCTTGGGATAAGTATTGCTCCAACTCGAAAACTAACAACCTAACAAGGTAAAGATTTCTTGTTCGCTTCTTAACTTTACCTTTAAAGATTGAAGTGAACAAAAAATAAAATTAATCCCTTTATTTCCTGGTTTTACTCATGTAATTTAAAATTGTGTGACGTGTTCAAGAGTCCTGGGGCTGAGTTAATACAATAAATTACTTATAGATATTTTTTTATTATACATATAAAAACAATCAGATCACCCGTAACAAATATCTGCAGATCGTACAAACATTTGTCCCGAGGCTAGAATCTAATTTGCACCTCCTGCGTCGCAGATGGGCAAGTTCAAACAGATATAAAATACTTTGATATTTGATATGGAAAAATGAGACGTCACGATTACGTAAAATAGAATAGAAAAAACATTTATTTAGACACAGGTACAAAATACAGGCGTAGAATAAACAAACAAAGAAGTTTATCATGGCGGTAAAAGACACAAATAGGTGATTTTAAGAATAAAATAAGACTACCTCCATGACCCTGCGCTAACGCCTACGTCTCATTAATATCAAATACTAATTACTAACTAAATAATAATTTTGTAAATACTAACTATACTATCGTCAAATGGTCTCTGGGCTCTGGTCTTTTGCACGAGTGAAGGCAATAAACGGTTTGATTTGATTTATAGGACGATTTGCACTCATGTACAAAACTAGGTTATTAAACTTCACTCATTCATCAGTCAATCAACTACACACACTTTCAATCGTGACAAATAAAAATATAATTTTAAGTTTATAATTGTTTATTTGACGACCGATGTGGCGCGGTGGGCGAAGGTCCGCCTGCGACCCCGACCCCTTCAATTCCCGCCTCGGAACAAATGTGTGTACGATCTGCAGATATTTGTTTCGGGTGTTCTGGTCGTTTTCTATGTATAATAAAAAAAGATCTACATATGTAATGTATTGTATTATGTATATCAGTTATCTAGTACCTATAACACAAGCTCTGCTTACCATGGGGCTAGATAGCATTATAAAAAAATGGTTGTCCAGCATTATAATAGACCACTAATTTGTTAATCATTGACTCAGCAAACCATTGTCACTCTATTTCTTCGATAAGCGCTTTAGTCACTTGTCTCTTGTGAAGGAACAATATAGATGGTGGAACTTGACTAGATAAAATATTTAGAGAAAAAGAAAACAAATACTTACACGTAAAATAAAATAAAATAAAAAGAGCTTTATTGTTCCAAAAACACTAGTGTTAACAATATTAACTAATAAAGGCTTAAGTAAGTATACTATTTGTTTATATAAAAGAACTTTCCTAAATTACTTAAATACTAATTTATATACTTAGGTAGTGTTAGGACCGCCTAGAGCGGTGAAAGCCTCCTCCAAGTTACTCCATTTCTCTCTGTCTATCGCTGTGCGGGGCCAGAGTTTGTCCACTACTTTTATTATATCATCGTCCCACCTCTTCAGCGGTCGTCCTCTTTTTCTTGTCCATTGTCAGTTTGTGATTATTTGAGCCCATTTATTAGGTGTCATCCGCTGTAGCCCATCTCCATTTGTGGCACAGTACATGTTGACCTACGTCTTTAACTTTTGTTATTTTTCTTATTTTGAACTTTATCCTTAAGCTTTATACTCAGGAAACTTCTCTCTATAGACTGTATACTTACTCGTACTACAACATAATAATAAACTTACATAGTAAGTCTATGTCTATCTATAAAAAGGCTTCAAACTTTTTGATAGGAAAATTATAGTATTGTTATTTAAAATGTGTACCTAATTTTTCTTAGTTTGAGCTATAATCTGCAACTGCCTGAACGTAGCTGTAAAAGAAAGGAATTAAAATCTGTGAATTATTGGCTCGGGCAGTCGTTAGCTTGAAAAAGCGCATTATGCGCTTTTGCACCACCTGCAGCTGTCATTCCTTTATTGCGCTTATAGGATTCTCTTCGACTTCTTATAACACAAAAGTCACTCATAACGGGATATTTACCATGATTTGATTTTTGAGTATTAGAATATTTCGGCACAGTTCAGTCGGGCGCTGTGATCAAGGAATAACTGAAAAAAAATCCCGTTAAAATGGTTATTGTGTTAATAACCATGATAGTTTCTTTTGTACTTCGACTAGAGTACCTAGATAGACGACCGATGTGGCGCGGTGGGCGAAGGTCCGCTTGCGACGCAGGAGGTTGCGGGTTCGATTCCCGCCTCGGGACGATTGTGTGTACGATCTGCAGATATTTGTTCCGGGTGATCTAGTCGTTTTCTATGTATAATAAAAAAAAAATCTATGTAATATATTGTATTATGTATATCAGTTATCTAGTAGCCATTACACAAGCTCTGCTTACCATGGGGCTAGATAATGTTGTGTGAGTTGTCTAGCATTATTTATTTATTTATTATTTATAGATAAATAATACTTTATTGTACCACTCGAATATTGAAAACTATTTAGAATTTAAATGCTAAGAGTAGACGACGTACAAAGGCGGCTTTTTCGCTATGAGCGATCTCTTTCACACAACCTTCGAAGTAGATACTATCTGTAATTGTATGGTATTGTGTTTTGTTGTTCTGGTACTGGGCAGAAGCAATGATATTACATTAAATGGAAAAAAGAAGTTAGAGGAATATATCATTTCATTTCGCTCTATCTTCTATACTTATTTTCGTCATTTTATGCATTTATATCAATAACCTTTGCGTAATTTTCTTTTCACGGTGACGCTGATGAACCGCTTCCACACCACTCTGTCTTCGGCCTGTCTCAGGGCTGCAGGCAAAGTGAGTCCCGTTATAGCCTTAATTTGATCAGACCAGCGGGTTGGTGACCGTCCTCTTGGTCTTTTGCCCTCTATCTTGCCCATTGTGTGATCAGACCGCCCTGCTGCCAGCGCCCGATATCCGGATTAAGTGTAATATTGGTCCGGACCCCCTTTCTCCCTAACTGCTTGTCGACCTATATCTCCAAAGGGGTTGGTTACCACAATCTTGATGATAGGTTACTCGACGTAACAGGGTTCACCGCGAGTAGGCTGGGAGTGGAGTTGGCGGAGAGAGGCTAAGTGACTGTTCTTGACCCGGAGCGATGTATGACGCATCATCCGCCCTTGAACCCCAACCCGCCACCGTGAAAGCCTTCCATGACGGGCACGACCTTCAGCAATGAAGACAATGACAAAGAAGAAGAAGAAGAATTTTCTTTTTATCGTGCAAATCGTAAATAATGAAATGGTAGGTCAGCGCCATCGGAAAAATCTTATACCCTTTAAACTTGCGACTTGGTCCGCAACTTTCCGAACCCTGTTGATATTTCAACTTAAAGTTTCGCTTATTTTTATTTCAATTTGCTTAAGTCGCATAGAGTTTTATTAAGATATTGATGTTTGATTCTGGAACTTTTAGTATCTATACGTGTTATATACACCTTTGTTTAGATTAGGACTGCTGGACAAATGCCTCTCCCAAATGCTCCTCCGTGTGATTTCCCACTAATCATTTAGGAAAGCCATACCGCAATGCTTGAAAACGAAAGTTTTCAATCAGTGCGTCCCACCCGTTATGACCTACGGAGCTGAGACGTGGACACTCACGGTCGGGTCCACCAGTACCCTAGTACTCAATTAAGTACCTACTACGATAGCATTTATCCACGTACCAACGTTTTAATGGTTTTTACCTGCTGATTCTTTTAACCTTCTGAGTAATAGATTGATATGACATTATGATTGATGTATTTATGTACCTGACGAGGCGGGTTATGTTTTTCAAGTGTTTCTTATAATAAAAAATATCTATGTAATATATTGTATTATGTATATGAGATAAAGTCAAAAGGAGGTTCTATGTTTGGCTGTATAGGCTGGGTTTTTTTTTGCTATGAATATTCGCTAAATTATGGTTTAGACTCAGTTATTCGGTTACAATTAAGTGGATCGGACTTCTTTAAGCTCATAGCTCATAGCTATAAGTCTAATTCTATCATGCGTTTGTTTTCAATTAGGCAAAATTTGTATTTCTATTCTATTCAGAGTCGCTCTACAACTGAATAGTTCGATTGCCTAATTGATTTCGAGGTGGATCAATAAAAAAATCCCGAGGGAAATTTAATGGTCCCGAGAAACTTAAAAAAGATTTTATCAAAACTTCGTTTTAAATTAATTAGGTAGGTACTTGATATAATCACCATAGTGTAGTAGAGGAGTATGAGTGAGTGTATGAATGAAGGCATGGATGTATTAATAAACTTATTATTGTACAACGTACAAAAATCTGATATTTAAATAAAACTAAATAAAGTACAAAAGGCAGTTTTAGGTAGGTATAATAACTCTATTGGAATAACAGCAAAGCTCCCAATCAGCATGATTTTTTCCGACATCATCTAAAATCATCGTCATTTTAGCCAATTTACACAAAACTCCTCTGAATCACATCCTCCATTGGTGAACACCGTATAAAAATTCCTTGCGTTGTAAAAGAGGAGGTAGTGAATGAACAGACAGACGGAACCAACAGGCACTCTATATATAAATAAATAAATCATGTATACGTAATACATACATTACGTAGGTAAATCTTTTTATCATACATTGACGACCGATGTGGCGCGGTGGGCGAAGGTCCGCCTGCGACGCACGAGGTCGCGGGTTCGATTCCCGCCTCGGAACAATTGTGTGTACGATCTGCAGATAATTGTTCCGGGTGTTCTGGTCGTTTTCTATGTATAATAAAAAAATATCTATCTATGTAATGTATTGTATTATGTATATCAGTTATCTAGTACCCATAACACAAGCTCTGCTTACCATGGGGCTAGGTAATGCTGTGTGAATTGTCCAGCATTATTTATTTATTTTATACATAAAAAGAGATCTTACAAACATTTGTCCCGAGGTGGAAATCAAACCCGCGACCTCCTCCGTCGCAGGTAGACCTTCTCGCACCACGTCACAGCGATCGTCTTCTATTTTATGCAAATTTTTACTATCTACTATGTATAGAAAATCAGCCAAAACAAAATTTCTATGGCCAGGAATAGCAAGGCGGCCGGGAACTGGGGGCCACATTCTACTGGCGTATCTTGGGGGGGTTGTTGCCCATAATCCCCACGCTGGGCATGCGGGTTAGGGATCGCAGTATAGGAGTGTGCTGCAAGGGCCGCTGCTGCCCGCCCCCCCGGTGTATATCCCTTAGTCGCCTCCTACGACACCCACGGGAAGAGTTGGGTTGGTGCTATTCTATCTAGGCCGACCAGGGTTGGCATGATTAAAACAAGTTGTTTTAAAACAGTGTTTAAAACAGTTTGAAATAAAACTATGTTTTATATTAAGAAAAAAACAGGGTTTAAAACTACCTTTAATTGCAAATGAATGTGTATAGGTAACTCCCCGCCAGTAAAGTCCCGCAGGGAAGTCCGTATGTCGGCCGTCGAAAGAAAGTAATTCACTGGATTAGTGGATACGGTACCTATTCCCCGCTCTCTCTCTAGTTCTCTACCTACCTACAACACTACATACAATGTGTATGTAAAGTATTTTGTATTGATTAATAATAATAATAATTTTTAATAATTAGATTACGTACTGACTACTGAGATATGCAACAAAATATTTATCGTTTTGTTAATTTTTACTAATGTGAATTAGGAAATAGTTTAGAAATGGATTATTTTATTATTCGCTATAATTGATTTGAAATTGATAAGTAAAAAAAAAACAAAAAAAAACTTGTTTTAAACTTTTTGAACTGTTTGTTTTATAAAATATAAAAAAAACTGTTTTTTTTCCAACCCTGAGGCCGACACCACACAGCCAAAAATTTCTCGTAACTGCATTAAAACTATTCATAACGAAGCCGTATCGTATTTGGATAAATCCTGATATTTGCGCTAAATCACAAAACGTGTCATGTATTCCCGTTACTCATCCCCGTTCAGGTTTTATACTCTCTCACAAAACAATTAATAGTTACTGCGGACATTTTATTCCAATTTTACGTACATTTTATGTCAGGCCGACGCCGTAAAAGAGATAGAAATCTTTGATAGCTCATTTATGTTATTTCATCGTATAAAGACCCTCTTTCAGGATATTAGAGGTTTCCAAACCTACAGTGGTCTAAGTGATAATAATGCTGTAAAATTCTCACAGCATCACCTAGCCACGAGCTAAGCAGAACTTGTGTTATATGTAGTGTAGAATGCTAGACTACTTACTAATGTATGTATAAACAGTAACTTAGACATACATATTTTTTTAATTCCTTTCTTTAACACGTTGACTGCGATTTTTTTCGACGACTGCGATCTTTTTTTTAACCTAAAAAATTCGTGCTGCCGCTCTACACAGCGGTTGTGTTGCGCCGCACATGCGTTTCGTTCGAAAAATATTACGACTGTGCTGAGTCACACAGCTCTGTATTTTCTCAGCCGCTGCGCTAGTGTGGAATTACGCATATAAGTCACTTGTAGAAAACACATACCGTGTGATTTCAGCAGTCAAAGTGTTAAAATTGTGCCATAAAAGCGTAGTGTAAAACTCGATTAAACGCCCTTGGGAATAAAAGTGTATTATGTTTTTAATTTTTGTCTGACATCATCAGCCCGTAGGTACAAGATATCAGATAGTCCTCTTACATATTAAAGACTCGACTTTTTGGTATTCCATTTACAAAGAACATACCTACATTTCATTTTAAAATGGAATCATGGTGTGAAATCCATGTATTTTTTTGTTTAATTAAAGTTAAAAAGTGAACGTGGCTAACTTAATTAGAAAATAAATGAATAATGCAAATGGAACTGAAAAACATAGAAATAATTAATATGATTATACGAGTATCTGTTGCGGTTTAAATCACGTAAAATATATTTAAAGAATTACGACAAATCCGTAAAGAAGTGTGCAATATTTTTTTTTTTTTTTACAATTTGTTGATTGTTTTATTTTCTCGTAATAAAAGTGAAAAGTAGACTTTACACTCGAGCCAAATGCACCAATAAAACTCGGTGGTTTAGTCGCTTGTAAAAAATATATTATTATAGTGTATAGAAAACAGTCGGGAATCGAACCCATCATCCTGAATCGCAGGCGGACCTTCGCTCGCTGTGTCACAGAGTCTATTATTTTAGAGCACGTTATTATGTGGGTCAAGGATAAGTATCAAAATGTGTCCATTACGGTGGGTTTTGTTTATCAATTGAACCACACCCCTATATAGGTATGGATGTATAATAATAACAATTTGAAATGTCATTAGCCTATATTTAAAATAACAGAATCGGTTCAATCGAGTTCTATAAAACACTATCTATTATCGTAATATGAGCTATTTAATGGCTCATGAAAATCGTTATCTATATACTAATATTAAGGTTATTTTCCAAACTTTTGACGACCGATGTGGCGCGGTGGGCGATGGTCCGCCTGCGACGCAGGAGGTTGCGGGTTCGATTCCCGCATCGGAACAATTGTGTGTACGATCTGCAGATATTTGTTCCGGGTGTTCTGGTCGTTTTCTATGTATAATAAAAAATATCTATCTATGTAATGTATTGTATTATGTATATCAGTTATCTAGTACCCATAACACAAGCTCTGCTTACCATGGGGCTAGATAATGCTGTGTGAATTGTCCAGCATTTTTTTTTTTTTCATTACCATTTACCCATAAACATAATAAAATCTTAATTTCAATCAAAAGTGGTTATTGCTTCCTATTTACCAAAATTACGGAACAATCCAAAAGACAAACAATAGCTTGGCTTTTTCAAGTTTTAATTAAAAGTGATATTTACGGTGAAAACAGGCAAGCGAAAATAAAAACCAATTTTCCGAACAAAAGATTCGGAAAAAAATCAATAAACTAAATTACCCTATGAATGGACCACGAGTATTTGTTATAACAAAATAACAGAATAAATTGATTTAACGCGTTCAATGCCCAGCTTTTGGAGTGCGGTCTGCATCAAGTACCAAGTACCTACCGCTGGTAGAAGTAAGCATAATTAAAAAGTTTTTTAAATTTTCTACCTACCTACAAAATATTGTTAATCACTATCACAGTATCACTACATGGTATAAAAAGTCGCTTCCCGCCGTCTGCCTATGTATGCTTAGATATATCTTTAAAACTACGAAACGGATTTTGATGTAGTGTTTTCCAATAGATAGAGTGATTCAAGAGGAAGGTACATAAACTATTTGAAACATAGATTTCCATTAGGGCAAAGCCGCGGGGCGCAGCTAGTAGGATATGAAAGGAAATTTAAAGCAATCGATATTCGATTCACAGAAAATAATCACTCCGTACAAGTTTGACGACTGATGTGGCGCGGTGGATGAAGGCCCGTCTGTGACGCAGGAGGTTGCGGGTTCGATTCCCACCGCGGAACAATTGTGTGTACGATCTGCAGATATTTGTTCCGGGTGTTCTGGTCGTTTTCTATGTATAATAAAAAATCTATCTATGTAATCTATTGTATTAAGTATATTAGTCATCTAGTACCCATAACACAAGCTCTGCTTAGCTTCGGGCTAAATAATGCTGTGTGGATTGTCAAGCATTATTTATTTATTTGTAATCACACTATACTAGTCTTCTGCTGGACTTAAGTCTGCCCTGATAAGCGCCTATACAGCACTTAAAACTCCCCATCTCTAAATTGTTTACATTTCTTTTAGCAGATAACCTGCTTCCTACGTCGAGCTAAATGCTCGACGTAGATGAGTCGACAGGTGTCGTTCGCATTACCATAATGAAAAGAAAATCCGTTCTATTGAACAATTTTCCTATCAATTTCTTCTTCATTCAATTTTATGCCATTTTTGTTGACTGCTATCCAGCAGTAATGCGTTATAGAAAATTATTTTGTTTACTCCCTAGCCAGTTCAAGTGTTTTAACAATAGATGAAAGTTAATGGCGCTTTATTGACGACCTTTGTGGCGCAGTGGGCGAAGGTCCGCCTTCGATGCAGGAGGTTGCGGGTTCGATTCCCGCCTCGGAACAATTGTGTGTACGATCTGCAGATATTTGTTCCGGGTGTTCTGGTCAATTTCTATGTATAATAAAAAAATATCTATCTATGTAATGTATTGTATTACGTATATCAGTTATCTAGTACCCATAACACAAGATCTGCTTACCATGGGGCTAGATAATGCTGTGTGAATATGTGTAATTGTCAGCATTATTTATTTATTATTTTAATTTATGACGTCTCCACGAGCCCTTAGAGGTCTAAAGGAAATAGAGCACTTTGATATTCGATACTTTATCCTGACTTTATCATTAAAAAATCTCCGTCTCACCCAAACTTATTAGAAACTAGCGGCACGTCCCGGCTTCGCCCAAGTGGTCATTTGTTTCAGGCAATTTTTTGAATTTTTCTCTTTTTACTCTCAGTAAGAACCATTTTCGTACTTCAAGGAATATTCTAAAAAAAGAATTAGCGAAATCGGTTCAGCTGCTCTCGAGATTAGCGCTTAGCAACACATTCAGCGATTCATTTTTATATTATAGATAGAAGAAGATAGAAGATATTGTAGTGAAAGTTAAGTTGCGCCTTTTTTATTCCATTTATTTGAGGATCAAAATGCTTATTATTTAAGTTCAATACATTCGCAAACTTAGAGTTTGTAAATAACTGAACTATTACTAATTTTTAAAAATTATAAATACGAATACAATTAGGTGATAAAGTTATAAATAGAGCATGCCTAAAAAAATTGTACCTCTTCATAAAAAAAAGCTATTCTTAGTTGTATCATTATAACAGAAATTCCAGTTATCCCGATATAATTACACAATAATTCCATTAATCCGAATCATCATAACACCGACATCGACAGGCAGTGACAGCTAATAAAACTCCTAATAATGTTCCTTATTATTAATAACGTGACCCCACTCGGGCAGCTCTGAATCTGACGTAGATATCGACACAAAAGAGCTAATTCCGAGGTTATTCGTGATATTTAGCAGTAAATCCTTAGATTATGTTGATGGGCTTTGGCCTGCGGATTCGCTTGGGATATTTGGCTGATTGATAATACCGAATTATACTTGGTTCTAGAGGTAGAATACAAAATCCAAACACAAACAAAAAAAAAAAACAAAAAATGTTTCCAAGTCTCTTCTCGTAAAACTTCCGCCCTAAAAATCGTTGAGATCACGAGGAGATGTAGACATTTTTTTAAAAGCAGAATGTTTAAACTATCTACATAAGAATGTATTTTATAAAACAAACGACAAATAGTCGTTACGCTATCAGGCCTAATGTCGATCTAGTCCAAACGCTAAGCAGTCCTAATGCGATGTGGTCAAATCGAGATTTAGTAGGAAAGCGATTTAGTCATATCATAACTGATATCTAGTCAAATCAAGATTGTAGTCTTCAAGCTTCTAACCCCTCTAGTTTGGCTTTAAATGACACGAATAAAAATAACAACATTTGTGTACCATAAATTATACTTATCTCTTTTACTCATATGACATTGTCCATAAAAGCAATTAAGTCAAAACAGTCAAATTTTAGTTTTTATAACGAGAAATCTGTAGGAGTAAGTAACTATCTTTGCCAGAAATATAAAAGGCTAGACTTTGAGTATAACGCTCCAACATTCACTAGAAAAAGTTACAAAAAGTAAAAAAAACTTCATTTAGCTCACCGGCTGCCATGAATGTTATATCTAACAGATAGAAAGTGGAGTAGCGATGGAAAAACCAATTCCGTTTACAAAGGACGCCAATTTATGAGCCAATGCACGCGAGACCCGACGGACGTAGCTTGGTACGTGTCTCTCTGACCGCTCTAGATGGGTCCTGTTAAAGTTGAAGACGCGACTTTTTGAAGCTTTTTTGGGGGAAGGGGGGCATCATTTTCATTTCATTTGTTCAGTAATCATAATTGTCAGGGCTCGTAACATAAATGATTACCGCAACGTAAATAGCGATAGATTCTGTGTCGGACCCTCAACCACTTTAATACTTCATTTTTTACTTTGAATCACACTTTGACTGCGATTTTTTTTCGACGACTGCGATCTTTTTTTTAACCTAAAAAATTCGTGCTGCCGCTCTACGCAGCGGTTGTGTTGCGCTGCACATGCGTTTCGTTCGAAAAATATTACTTCTGTGCTGAGTCACTCAGATCTGTATTTTCTCAGCCGCTGAGCTAGTGTGGATTTACGCATATTAGTCACTTGTAGAAAACACATACCGTGTGATTTCAGCAATCAAAGTGTATAATCATAATTATTGTAGGTTTTATGTATAGTTAAGCCTTCAAAAACTAATACTTACGTAATTTAAACGTGGAAGATCGAAGCCACTTAACACAAGTATTTCCATTATACTTTAAAGGTGTCTTCTAATATGATTAAGACTGTATATCCCTTTATTTAATAAACGCTTTTTATTGTACGCGCAGACCTGTGTTACAGCAGCCACACTTACAGCTAAAAAGCTAGTCCTTAAGATAAATAAATAGGTCAAGCAAAGTAAAGACCTATCGAGTATAACTGGCTATTTCATTTAAGTTTTAATATTATGACACAAACCAAACAAAGCAACAACCATTCATGGGTAATCCAGTTATCCGTTAGGTAAAGGTTGGGTACTTAGTACATCGAAAAATTCCGCTTTGGAAACCCCAACAAGCTCCAATGTGTGAACAAGATCGCGTCTGACACTTTTATTCGAGCTTAATTAATAAATTAATATCGAGCATGGAGACCAGACTTTATATCTGGTAGCAAAGCCATTTAACATACAAAGCTTTGGATTGAACCTATTTCTAAAATACGAGTAAATGTAATATCTTTTACACGAAAATTCTTCTGTTTTTTGTTTCTAAATAACATCGCAAGATGATCGTACTAATATTCGTACGTCGACCGATGTGGCGCGGCGGGCGGAGGCTTCCCTGCGATGCAGGTTGCTGGTTCGAATTCCGCCTTGTTCTGTGTATTTTCTATGTATAGTAAAACGTAAGGTATGTAAGGTATTGTATTAAATATATCAGTCATCTAGTACCCATAACACAATTTCTGCTTAGCTTGAGGCTAGATGAGGCTGTGTGGACTGTCCTGAAAAAAAATATAGAGGCAAAAGTTTGTGTGGATGAGAAGTCCGCCACCTCACGAAGCAAGAGCGTAGTTGTAGGCAGTGAAAATGTTAAAAGAAATTCTAGATCTGATAAATAACAAAATCTAGGCTGTTTTATCTCTGAGAAATGTATACAAAGCCGCGTATAGAGGAGACTAGTAACAAAAACATATACCTCTCTCGCTCACAATCAAAACAGTGGCTAAACAAATGTTAGAATATCGAATCCTCATTCGAAATTCGAATACCTTACTGTGGCCCGTGTGGAACCCGGCAATACCTTCCATACCTTTGCATGCATACTGTACGTCATTATAGTGCGAGTATGCAAAATACAAAAACGGAAAAGTTTTCAAAAACGTGTCGGTTTACTACATTTACTACCTACTTGTCAAAGTTAGTAATCGTCACTGCTAAAATGCAACTAATCTCTCAAAATCATTTGAAAACTATAATGGAGTTTGTTTTAAAGTATTAAATTTACTTTTTACAACGAAAAGTAGTTCCTCTCAGTATCCGGTAGATGCCAGAATAATGAATAGAAGGAAACGTAACGGTGGTAAACTTTAACAGTTTCCGTCAACTATACAAAACTCATACTAGGCCTCAGTTCATTTCTGTGAAACTCAGCAAGCCGGTCAAAGATGGTATTCTGTTGGAATGGCACACGTGGTGAATAGTTACTTAGGTTCCCTTTGTACATTAACTGCAAGTGAAATTTCGAGAACATAGACTTGGTAACATGAAATATTATTGAAGGTTCTTCATGATGATAAGCAGTGCCGGTTTAAAGCAAAGCTAAACGAAAACGTTTGTAAAAAATAGCATGGTGTTAAAATATGTAATCACTATACGCCACTCAGGCTCGCCATTTTTTTTTTTTTTTTTTAATATATTTAAATAAATAAATAAATAATGCTGGACAATTCACACAGCATTATCTAGCCCCATTGTAAGCAGAGCTTGTGTTATGGGTACTAGATAACTGATATAGATAATACAATACATTACATAGATAGATATTTTTTATTATACATAGTAAACGACCAGAACACCCGAAACAAATATCTGCAGATCGTACACACATTTGTTCCGAGGCGGGAATCGAACCCGCAACCTCCTGCGTCGCAGGCGGGAATTAAATAGTATTGTAAACTTTATATAAAGTATGTACCTACTTGATCAACTTTTTGTAGGTTTTAAAAATGCACACGCTGAATCAAGATCAAATCAGTCTAACTAATCTAATTCATCATCAGCCATGTTAGTCCACTGCTGGACATAGGCCTCCCCCAATGAGCGCCAGAGCGCCCTGTCTTCAGCTTGACGCATCCAGCAACTTTCCGAAGATCATCGATACTAATCTAACTAGTCGAAAATATTTCTTTAACCGCCTAAATTGGCGTACCAATTTTTTTCATTATTCAATATTCAATTATCCTTTTTTAAACGAATAATTAAATTACATTTTACACCTAAGCCAGACTAACTACCGGTAACATGGAAGTAAGTACAAAAAGTTGTTCTTTAAAATTGATAGGTAAGTAGGTAAGATGCATTGTTTATATATTAAAACAATTCCGGCTTCTATAATCATGGCCATATTTCAGCTAATCAACATTATTTATTTATTTTAAGCCATTACTGTCCCACTGCTGGGCAAAGGCCTCCCTTTTCTCCTTCCACTCCTCGCGATCCAACGCTGCAACAGGCCATGATGGAAGATATACCTCAACCTAATCAACATAAAACCTAATAAATAACTTAGGTAGGTACCTATTGGTAAAAACCGTATAATAATGCCTACCGTAATCTTTTAGTTTATCTCGTTGAGACAGACGCCGTGGAAACGTGAACCTAGAGATTTACCTAACTAATCACTAGGTTCATGTTATGTTAACCCTGCAAAAATAGTAGGTAGGTGAACTACTATTATTGCAGGGTTAACAAAATGTTTTCATAACCAAAAACCATATCGATGCGTATATTCAAAAGGACGTAGGAACGCTATGTTCGTATTCCCTGCACACATCGCTGCCGCCATAACGGCGGAACGATGTTCGACGTTACTGACTCTACGTGCTGATGCATGTGGCTATAAGCTGATATTGCACGCCTATTGTTGATTTGCAGCTGTGTCATAATGGCTAATGCTAACAGCTTTCAGGCTAGTTTCGACTATAGTAGAACTAAAATAAGCAATCTGTAAATATCAGTTTATTAAGAAATATTTATGTCGAAAATTGACACCGATTTTTTATTATCTGAACGGAAAAACATTTCCATCTAGAAAGCTAGTTGTCCAGTTTGGCTAACTGGGTGGGGCAATCCTTTGCAAAACAATCCCGAGAAGGCAGTAACCCCGCAGTGGGTAAAACCCACTGTTGATGACGATGATGATGATGATTCTTTGTTATTGGCAACTGTTTCTGGTTGGACACTTTTCTGCCAGTGTCAAGTAATGGAAAATAATTGTAAAATCAACGACGTTGCAGATAAAGATGTTTTCTGCCGCTTCAAAACGTCAGTTTTAGCTATTAAGCTGTCAATTATTAAAACCCATTAGCGATATTTGCATGCATTTGCATACAGTCTTCATTGTTTGGGTTTTCACGACGAAGTCTGAACTCGCGAATGTTGAATAGTCATTAATTATGTCGGTAGGTGTGCACTTATTACGTTCAAATAATTATCTACTGCAGCAATATTTATATTTACCTACTGCATTAATTGAATGTAGATTGGAAGCTAGAATCTACTACTCTGAACGACTCCGCGGTTTCATGATATTTTACTCAATAAATTCACATTTTATGTTTATTTAGAATTGAATGATTTTCTTGTTATCTATTATAATTATTAATCTGTTTATTTAATATAGTTTTATTTCTTACTAGCTGCGCCCCGTGGCTTTGCCCTCGTGGAAATCAGTTTCAAAAATTTTATAAACCTGCCTCTTTAATCTCACTATCTATTTTTAAAAAAATCGCATCAAAATCCGTCTCGTAGTTTAAAAGATCTAAGCATATAGAGGGACAGGCAGACAGCGGGAAGCGACTTTGGTTTATACTATGTATGTAGTAATAGTCATAGCCACGTGCTAGCTTACGAAGAAACATTACCTTATTTGTGGTAAAGACGTCAAAAAGTTGAAAACCCAAGAGCAAGTAAGACTACCTTTACTTTTTACCTACGCACACATAGATAAAATGGCGACAGACAAAATGCCACTTTGAATTTCAAATTGAACTTTTCGTTTATTTAGAATTGAATCTCATCAACCTTTTCAATTAATAAAATTCTGCTCAGTGCTCAACCCATAAAAACGGGAAACTTTATTCCTGTTGCGATTGAGAAATAAGGAATACAAATTCAAGCTTGACGAAACACTTCAAATCTTGTTTTATTTAGAAACAGCTTTAGCAATGTCGCTTTGATTAATTCTTGTTCCTAAAAGAGAAACGAAACTTAATTTTACAGCTTAGTTAAGTAGGTATAATATCGTTGCGTCATCTGTCGTTCCCTTATAGACCTTACAAGGAACTACGAACCTCTAAACAAACACTTAAACTTAAAGCTCTAACAAATTAAATAATACCCCTAAAAATTTCGATTTCGGGATTTTTATCTTAGAGATTAGGTATAATAATAACAAAAACTATCCATTTTAAAATTCAATGATAATGATGATTCTTTGTTAATGGCAATTGTGTTTTATTGGAAACTTTCTGCCAGTGTCGAGTAAAGGAAAATAATTTTAAATTATCCGAGTTATCAAATTATGAAGATCGTTTGATATTTTCACCAGAGCCTTATTCGTTATCTAGCAGGGTGTACCACGTGCAGGTTAGGTTGGCTTGGGAGACGAAATGTTGAGGAGATGATGAAGTAGGTAGTATTTGAGTATTTGACATAGAAACAAAACTTCAGTTGTCCCACTTCCTCACACCACTAACCGACGTCCTCGTTTTTACGTAACTTTCACCGTGACGTCACAGGTTGCCAGTGTTGCCACGTAGTCTCGACATTTGGACGCCGCTTGGTAGTACTTGTGTCTACCGCATTCGACCGACTTTCACCCGATTTACCTATTTTAGACCGCGCTCCAGTACTGTTATTTTCATGTTCAGTTATTTTCATTATGACAAATTGATTAATCAAATACAAGTTATAGCCTTTGTCAAAAACCATCAGTTTTATCAAGGTATGATAAGATAGATACCTAACTGCTTAGTTAAATCTGAGAACATTTTGGATCTTTGATGACAAAAGAGATAACATAAGTTTATTTAAATAGTAGGTATATCATATCTTTTAAAATAATTATTGTAGATCTTAGTAGCAGCTTAGGTGATTTGGTTGTATGGTAAAATAGTCACTTTGAGCATAACTGTCCAACCGTTAATCCAATTTGCGTGACATTTGATAGGTATATCAACAAAACTTGTAAAATGTGCCTGTAACTTAGTAATGCGTATGTATTATATTATCTGTGGTAATGCTGAGCGGTTTTTGAGATACGGGAGTAAAAATCGATCAATTAAATCAAGTGTGGGAATTAAAATGGTATAACGGGTCACTTATTTAGAGATTTTAAAAATAAAGAAAAGTCTTATTTGTTGTGTATTTTTTTGGTAAATGTTCGCGAAATGCTCAGACGCTCGTACGACGAAAGTAAGATCACCGAACGAATGGATCGGCCGTCCTTCGTTTTGTGCGTATCGATGTCATCCGTCAACTTCGTTTGTTTTTCAAAGTAGACTTCCAGGCGGCTCACACTGACATTTTCGTTTCGGATCTCTTACAAATAAACGTTAGAATTATTTTCAAAATAAGGTCCCCGAAAGAACGGATCAACTGTCCTTTGTTTTGTTCATTCCAAAGTCCTCTGTCATTATTCGTTAGTTTTTCAAAGTAGACTTTTCCAGGTCTGAGGTTAAAAAAATTTATGCAATATATTTTACCAACAATGCGTTACTCATTCCTTCGCTTTTTTCAGCGAAACAATGTTTTAACTGCAACAAACAATTTCAAAATAATTATTCTCCAACAAAACCCGCCAGAAAATAAATTAGGAGCCAACGTGACTCTCAAACATTGTGAGTAGGCTTGAAGGAAATGAAATTGACTCTCGAAACTTTCATCCTAATTAGAGAATAGCACTTGAAGCGTTTTAATCTCACTTAGAATGTTAAAAACACCTGAATATTTATGGGAAAGCGCTACTCAAATTAGGATTCGTTTGTCTTTTTACGGAGTATCTCCACCGAAGTTGTTGAGCAATATTTTGCAACCATAGCAGTCTCTGGCCAGCCTTTACATTACATAACACTATCGAAGCTATAATTGATATACTTATATAAATATCTTTATTCCAGCCGATGAAAGTTATTTGTTTCAAAACTTAAAAAGTTATATCTTATCTGAACTCTTCGTTAGTCATGAGCACTTTAAAATAAAATTCTCTTTTACATCCTCGAAGTATTCAACCACGGCCCACTACCTACTTATTCCGAACGAAATTCAATTACGTACGACAAAGAGTAAAAATATTCCACCCGAGAGCGAATAAAATAAAACGTATTATCTATGTAACTAGTTACTACAGTTTCGATGCATTTACACTGTATCCCGGTTTTCTTGTATGGAACGATCCACTTCGTTCTCAACAATAGTATTAGTAATATCATCGTTCGACAAACAAAAAGTGCAGCTGCCTTACCAGTAAGTAGGCACCGGTTTCCATCGTAAATGCAGCCTTTGGTATTCAATAGCAAAACGGCTGTCGAACCCTGACGTGAATTGCAGGCACTTTCCGATAAGAGTATGAAACGTTTAGAATGCAATGGAATAAGTGCTATAAAACTTGGCCTTTCAAACTTTTTTTCAGGAGCGGTAGAGCTTTCGCGAGATTGAGATAAAAATTAAAGCTCATTTTTATCTCAACCTCTCGAAAGCTCCAATTCGTTTACTAGACTCCAAATGCTTTTTTAGGTGTTGCTGAATATTTGAAAATCTAAGCGATTGTTTTGTTATTATAACATTTTTTTTAATTCAAACATATTTATTGCGTCAAACATACCGACGACGTGTTTGACGACGAAAGGTTATCTAAGTCTAAATAATGCACTCATGTCTCACTATATTCTCATCATCATCATCATCAGCCTTTAGCAGTCCACTGCTAGGACATAGGCCTCCCCCAATGAGCGCCATAGCGCCCTGTCTTCAGCTTGCCGCATCCAGCATCTACCTGCAGTATTTCGCAGGTCATCATCCCACCTGGTCAGAGAGCGTTCTAGACTACGTTTACAGAGTCGTGGTCTCCACTCAAGAACACGTTTGCCCCAGCTACATTCTAGCATGCAATAATTATGACTATGACGGTATCAAAGACGACAAAATCGTAACCTATGAAAAAAAGGGATGTGTTTAGGAAAAACCATTAAATTTTTTCGTGTTGTAGTAGTATTTATTTGCAATGTCTTATACATATATCACGCACCAACGTGTGCTACATATTACACAAAATAGCGTGAAAGCCCTGAGATATATGAGCTACAGTAAACATTTAGCTAACTTTGTACATTATACGGGGAAGTTTTTACTCGCAAACAAGCGGGACCTTAATTCCTATGAGATTGGGCCAACATGTTTTATTAGGCGTACAGAACAACTTGTGAGTTCATAGTCAGAGATCTTAAGGCTGCACCTCTTATCTTTTGGTGGAACGTGAGAGGACGAGTTCATCAAATAACAGTTTTCTGTGATTTCGGCTTTCTACATGTTAAAATAAATAATAATAATAATACCTGGCGGATACCATCTTTGGGTGTATTATATTGTGCACCCGAGGATGATACCCGCTAAGTGCAGTCATCGCTTTTAGATTAACTTCTCAAAGGGCCTCTGTGCTGTTGGCTTCGGCTCCACGCCAAAAGACCGGCGAGATCATGGTAAATGAGAGACATAATAATGCTGGACAATTCACACAGCATTATCTAGCCCCATGGTAAGCAGAGCTTGTGTTATGATTACTAGATATCTGATATACATAATACAATATATTACATACATAGATAGATATTTTTTTGCTAGCAGTCGAGTTGTTTTGCAACCACTAAAAAAAAAGCTGGACAATTCACACAGCCACATATTCTAGCCCCAAGTTAAGCAAAATTGTGGGGACTAATATACATACCTACATGATGCAATGTGAATTGTACAGCATTAAAAAAAGCGGTCACAATTAGCGGTCTTATCGCTCAAGAGCGACCATGTATGTAGGTACTTTTAGGTGTCAACGACATTGATAAAAGGTGTCACTTGACAATCAATTCTAGCAGCAATTGTGCCCAAACTGGGAAATGGTAGTATTAGTAGTTTAGTTCCTATATCGTTCTGTTACCGCATATAGTACTTGTAAGTGGATTAGGTACATGAGGCATAGGGTACTGCTACCTGTTACAAGTTGTGATGCATTGTTGTTTGTGCAATCATTTGTTATGCGAAGCAGTTGCTTACTATTTCAAAAGTTGTGCACGTTAAGCACTATAACCAAATTCATAGGAAATTATGCAGAAATTAATGATAAAATGTGTTAGGTAAAGAATAACAAGGTAATATATAAAAAATAAAATATAATGTTTGACGTTTTGGTATTTAAATAAATGTAAGTCAAAATCTAAATAAATGAATAAATAAATAAATAAGGTAAATAAAGAAGCACGAACGATCACGTGGATTGAAAGATTACCTTATATTATCAGAGGCACGTATCAAGGTTACGATTTTTGAACTCATCTTTACCACATTTTCAGACTCCAAAAATACATGAAAATTTGTTTGCTGACTCACCTCTTGTACACAAATAAATTTTCCTTTGTCTCATCGGTTTGTTTTAAAAATTTGTAGAGAATAACATTTATAAACACAGATTTTATGTCCCACATCCCATTATAGTAGATTTATTTCTGAAAACTTACCTAGTAAGTATGTAACTTAAAAGTATCATGCATATGACAACAATAAATACTACGAAGATAATAATAAGAAATCTGGTAAGAATAAGCAATTACTTATTCGTTTTCTTGTTCTTATTCTTAGGCACTCATAGTCTTTAATGTTGTGAGTCGCCTTGTGAATCATAGAAGCTATGCTAAAATGTAGGTACTTAGTTCATGTATATCCGTGCAATCAAATCAATAGCTTAAAATTTATGACGTCATGTCCTTGCTGCTTGCAGTGAATCATACCTGAAAGAGGTTCTTGTTTTTAATAATTATTTTTGTCTAATCCGGCCGTATTAAGGTCACTCCGGGTTGTTCAACTATTTAAGCAAGTATCCTAAACCGTAGTCCCTCTGAAAACACACTTTTTGCCTCTTGTTGTAGGTTTGCGTAATTGGTTCAGGTAAAATACGCTTTTAGAAGAAACTTTAATGTCATGAGAAGAGAGTTGAAAGTACTTTGTTTGCACAAACCTTTGCGAGATTCTTTCACGCTGTTCTGGTTTTTAGATATTTGAGGAAAGAATTTGATAGTACGCTACTTCTGTTTTTTTATTGGCACACTATTTTACTTGTTATTAATTAAATTCACTTTTCTTGCTCGCGTACCATACCGACCGGAATAAAAAAAATCGGACTAAATGTTTATTTCACAAAAACTTAAGAACATCTAAATGTAATGCACTGACATAAATGTATTGTGGTATTTTGCTTAAATGATCGCTTAAAAAATTAATCCAAATCAGAGATATTTTTAATGATAACTGTTGTACAAAAAATATCTTCAGTTTCATCAGTTTATAGCTGTTTAAAACTTATTTTAAACGGTTATTGTATTATAACAGTTTTGAAATAGATATCTTTATATCTAAATATACATTTATTGGGTATGTTTTTAGATTCCAATTTATTTATATGCAGGTTTATTTATGCTTCGGAGCTCCAACTTTTGTACGCATTGATGAACACAAAGTATTTTGCCGCATCTTTTGTGTTGGTAATACACAATCGGCGCTGTGCGCTATTAGTGCTAATGAATTTGGTACCAAGAACAAAAACTACTGTTTTTTCTACAAATTAGGTTAACTATATCTGCATAAGTCCTCGACGTACCTAACTTCAACTTAGTATGTAACTGAGACTCTGGGATGATGTTCGTTAGTACGCCCTTTCTTTTTATTTCGCCCACGTTCCTGGAATTATGAAACAACCGACCGTGACGAACCCTTTCTGGGCTTCCGTAGGTACGGAGGGTGCCAACGGGACACTATTAGTAAGCCTAGAGTGTCTGAAGGTTCAATCAGTTCATTGTTGTTGAGTGGTGGGGATACTTAGAGATCAAATACCTTCTTTGTGTCCAATAATTTAGAAATGGAAGATGTTTTCAACTGCAGAGCCACTTGAAATATCTTGAACTATTGGAATGAGACTCTTGGGGACAATTCAAATTTTGATTTCTCGCCAATGGCTATGCGTGATACGTCATTGGTTAGCTATTTGAGGAAATGAGTGCGAACCATCATAAAAATATACTCTGATGTCTGTCACTGATGGTAACTAAGAAGTATATGTAGCTGCATCATTATTGACAGTTCAGTTTCCCTCACTGAGAGGTATTAGACCTCCCTCAGTCCGTAACATTAACTTCGATATTTTCTTAATCTCATTCGTCTGTTGCCTCGCCATTTTAAATGTCGTCATTTTACTTAAGTTCAACATTTTAAAAATATAATCTACCTACTCGAGTTTAAATATGAAGTTTCCACGAGCATTTTTAAATTAGTAATACATTTTCTGAGCGTAAGCTCCTTGAATAAATATTTGCTTACTGCATCAATCATATTCGTAACAAAGACGATAGGTGCAACGATACTCGCAACTCAAGGGAATATAGCCCTTATTGCAACGTGGTAGAAGCTACGTCGGGCGTTTATTTATGCAAATATAGTCTCAAGCTGGCGAACTGTGGCTATAGAAGCTATAGTTCGTTATACGTTATACAAGCTAAAACTAGAATGCAAACATGCAGTTGAGGCTTGTGGGTATTGGCTTAGATTCCCTAGATACCCCCTGGAATATAGTTGGCTTTTGCTTTGAATTGTTTGTAATTTTACCTATTTGTTCACTTTCATTTGCTTTTAGTTATGCTAACTACAAGGAGCTTTGGCCACAAGGACCTTTGGTCCGGTAAGCACGTGTTCTTTGTCCTAATCCAGCTAGTAGCCAGGCCACAATCTGTATGCTCGAGCACTACGTTGTTTCACAGCAGAGGTTTGATTCCGCAAGATAAGCTAGGAGACAGTTTTAGTCGAAAGCGTGGGCAGGGTTACATTTTCTTAAGCTTTGTCTTGCTATTGCGTCAGTGTCTTTTATACTGTATTCCAATCATGTTTTTTCAGGGCCTAGTGTTTTTTTTAGAGACGTTTGACTGAAAGCCTACGGTCCGAGTCGATTTTTTTGCTCACGAGTGTAGTATATATGTATCTTGGCTTGAAAATCGCACTTAGTCTGTTCTATGCACACATTAGCATGATCAGATCCTAAACTAGTGCCGACGGTGCCTTACCTTCAACTCAGATATTCTGTACAAGCTCCTATTACAAAGAAAGGACGAGGCATTTTACCATCTCGAGAACATAACAGTATTGTGTTGCACTCAATAATGCACAGAGCCTGTAATAGACAGACAAATGCATGCAGTTTTGAATATTCCATCCACTCCACCCTTAGATTCCACCCGTGTCTAATGTTGGAAACAGTCGAAACAGGTTCAAGGCGCTACCTTGCACTAAGCTAGAGCCACCACCTTTTATTCAAATTACGAACCACAAACAAAGAAATTAACGGAATACGTTGCTGTAAACGAAAAGGTCACCGACTGTGTCTGTAAGTAGATAAATTTTAGTTTTATTACTTTCTGTATTGATGGTGCAATAACGTAATAATATATCTATCTATGTATCAAATACAATTGTACATAAGGCATTCACTGCCCTTAGCATAACATGTTCGTCGTGACAGTATCATTTTCTCTGGTCATGGTCACCTAATTAAGTATGTGATTTGATACCTACTAGAAAAACATTAAAACACCTAATACATAACACACACAGGTACATAAGTTGTATGAAAATGTAATATATTGTGCCACAGATAACAGAAACAAAGGAGATATGAAGAGGGGGCGTGGCCGTTGTCGCAGCAATATGCCCAAAAACAGAACACATTGCTCACGGCAGTAAAAGTTTCATTTAGTAGAAGTTCGAACGTTGGCTTCAACGGATCTTCGTATTCTAGCAAAATGCCGTGTTGTTCCATTGTAATTTGTAAAAATAGAAGTGAGACTAAGAACTTTAAGTCAAATGGGATCACATACCATCGCTAAGTACTTGAAATAATATGTTTTTCATACTAAAACCCTAAAAACAATTTGATGCTGATTGATTTCTTGATTTCTTAACTTTTTTATTATGTGACTAAACGCCAGTCGCGATATTGTTGTAATTTGTTTACAATGCTTGCTCTGTACTAATGACATGTATAATTAACATAGTGAAAGTAACAGAATACGATCAACCGCGTGGTACGGGCACTGCTCATGGTCGTGAGTTAGTGATGTGCCCCGAGTGTGTTATTTGTCGATAAAGTTTGACAAACTTTATCCTAATAATTTTTGATACCTATTATTTATTATATTGACGACTTAACCAAATTTGGATTAAATGTGTACAAAGGTATATTTTGTGTATAAATAATAAGTACTATTACGACAAAACAGGACTTTGATATATGTCACTGAGCTACTCAATTCATTTTTAACCCTCGATCGAAAAAGGAAGAGGGTTAATATAAGTCTGTGATCATGAACCTCACTATCAAAACATCCATGATTACTCAATTAGTGTATTACCTGTTAATTTTTATGCGTAAAAACAATAATCAAGTACTTATCGATTTACGTTTTATCGACAAACAATCCGTATCGTAGACGCCTATTATTGCGACTGTAGTGGTGCTGTACGGACATCACTTGCAACCTAGTGTGCGAACCAATAGTTGCTCTCTATGCGTTGTGTGCATGACAAGCACCGCAAAGTAATGTTTTTATTATGTTTAGTGTGTGTGCGTGACTTTTTCTTGCGACACTAGGTTTCGGTACTTCGCGCATAGGATTGGCATCTCTCTAGATCTCTATGTATTGTGCAATAATTTTTATAACAAAATGAAAAAAATGAAATGAAATAATTTATTTGACACGACACAATTAGGTACATTTTAAAAACATATAGGTAGGAAAGCTAAAACTAGGTACAAACTTATTACTAAAACAATATAATATTAGAGGTGAAACGGTTATCTACTAGGTTGTGGCGCTTGTTTCACGCCAGGTAGCCCCTATAAGATTTGAATTTCAAAAGCACCAATACATGTCCAGTTTGTATTGTTCTGAGACTTGGAAGAACGGCTTACTTCTGTATAGTAATATTTGAAGTTTGTAAATTTTTTGATGTATTTAATTGTGACCACCAATCTCGCGTAATAAAATCTATATATAAATAATCTGCGACGCAGAAGGTTGCGCGTTCGATACCCTCCTCGGCGCAAATGTTTGAACGGTCTTCAGATATTTGTTCCGAGGGTTTTCTATGTATAAAAAAATGTATTTATGTAGAGTATTGTATTAAGTTTATCAGTTACCCATAACACCAGTTCTGCTTAGCTTGGGGTAGATAATGTTATGTAGGTGGTCAGTATTACTTATTTTTTTATCTGTTTTAAAACGAGACTTCACTGATGGCTATTATAGCTACATTATTTCATAGCAAGTTATGTATAATTTCGAAATGCCTTGCCGAAGGTAGAAACGAATTGGAAATAAAATCAATTGCTCGCAGAAATTTTCGTAGCCAAACTCGTAGCGATTTCGTAAACCGTGAAGCGTAGGCTTTCGTAGCACGCAAAATATCTCGTAGCTGTCTATAGCGTATGTAGGTCGAACTGTTGTTGGTAAAACACATTAATCGTCATAAAAATAGACTATTGTCTATTCTTATGTTATTGTATAGAAGAAGTATGGAAGTCAAAGTAAAGTATGACGCAACCAGTTTGTCGTGTTCGTCTTTTGTTTTTCATAAAAGTGACAACGATGACGTCACGAGAACCAACCTTTTTTGTTTGTGGCACAAATCTAAAATAGGATAGCGACAACGCTCAGTAACCAAGCTATAGATCCTTTCTGTGTTTCTGTCACCACCGGTCATAGAATCAGTTTGTTTATAGAATGACTAGGCCGATTCAGTTTTAGTTTATTTATTCAAAAAACAGCATTATAGTGTATAAATATGGGTAAAAATAAATTACATAACGAACGCTGCTTTGTTTGTCAAATTTCATTTCGACGAGATGGCTAAGTGATGTTTCGCTATATTGTTGAGCATTGATCGTTCAATAGTCGGCAGAGGCAATTAATTGATTTGCTCGTCTTCACCGATCTAGCCGTTCTATAAACGGACTGACTCTACGACCCGGCGGCGACATCTCCACTTAGTAGTAATCCAAGTTTTCATCTGTCAGTAACTTATGAGTATGAGTGAAAGTCGTGACTCATTCGTGAGTCGTGAGTGGTAATTACGAGGCGCGAGGTGCGCAGTAATAGCTGTCATGATGATTTATGAACAGCGCCTTATTGGTTGCTCGGCGATGCCTGTCACGATCAGTGCCTGCAATTGAAACTGAGAGCAGGCCCAAGCATCAACTCTAGATGATTTTGAACCCCTGACCAAAATAGGGAGTAAGTTTGACGTATGTAAGTGTCTTTGTGTCTTTCCGTGCCATCATCGTAGCTCCCAAATGGATGAACCGATTTTAACGCATTCACGGCCCAATCTTGACGGTGCAAACAACAGAGGCGTGCCACCGCCACAAAGAGCTGCGGGGTGATGTGTTCGTCTTAGGCCTTATAAGTTTTAATGTTTGGAAGGTGTCTCCATCGAGAGATTTCAAATAGATGTTAACAAGTCAAGACAGTCAAGTAAGTTTTTAGTAGTCGTGATGGTTCAAGTCATGGTATTATTAACATAAATATAATACTTTGCAAGGTATGACATTCGGAGGCATAACGGCTATGGTGAATGAAAAGAAGAATCTGTTTTCTGGTGTTACCAGTAGCGTTCCTTATAATACCTGTACGAATCTGATAAGCTGTGTGGTTTTGTAGTAACCAATAAATTTAGAATAGAATAGAATAGAAAAAACATTTATTTAGACACATGTACAAAATACAGGCATAGAATAAACAAACAAAGAAGTTTATCATGGGGGTAAACGACACAAATAGGTGATATTGAGACTAAAATAAGACTACCTCCATGACCCTGTGCCGAAATAGGGGTTGGCTCAGCGTGTTTAACTGATAATTTATCAATTATCAGTTTATCATATTAAATCATGTTCAATTATGTGGTTCCTGCAGTAGGTCCATCGATTATTTGTGAATGACCTTTAAATTTTTGAAAGCCTTTGTAAAAAGAAGGTCTAGCCTCAACCTTCAGTCTCTCTTATTCGGGTGTTCGGATCAAATATCAATTTTCAATTAACACTATTTGGAAGGTTTCTTGGCTGCCTCGTCTAGGCCACCCCTTAAAGTTTAAGGCTTCCAACTTTAAGCGACGTCGGTGTTCAATCGCGAGGAAAACCGACCGATTAATAAGTTGAAATAGCGAATAGACCAACTTAAAGAAAATAAATTAATCATTCTGGGCATTTCAAAGAAGTCTATCAAGTCCAAATGTAAGATGAGATCTTATGATAGGTTTTCCATAGTCCAGAGGTAGTAAATTATCGCCAAAACTTTTTCCGTTTTGGTATTTTGTAAACCCGTACTAGCTACTCAGAACTTGTGTTAACACTTTGACAGCGGTTTTTTTCGACGACTGCGATCTTTTTTTTAACCTAAAAAATTCGTGCTGCCGCTCTACACAGCGGTTGTGTTGCGCCGCACATGCGTTTCGTTCGAAAAATATTACGGCTGTGCTGAGTCACACAGATCTGTATTTTCTGAGCTGCTGCGCTAGTGTGGATTTACGCATTAGTCACTTGTAGAAAACACATACCGTGTGATTTCAGCACTCAAAGTGTTAACTTTGTGTAAAGACAGTACTTGAGTACATAGTCATACATAGCAAAAGAAGTCATCGAAGTAGTCATAAAAATTCTATAAGTACTTATTCTATAGACACATTTTCTTCACGGGTTTATAAGCTTACTTAAGTAGCGCGTGCTTACTGACACTAAGCCCTTACGCCATTCACAGTTGGATTACATACTATAGTTTGACCGAAACCGCTGTACCGCTCCTTAGGAAAGTGCGGCGAGTTGGGGGCGAGGAAAAAGAGCAAAAGTACGCGTTGACGGTAGACTCAGTTAAATATAAAAAAAGTTTATACCTACTGTAAGAGATAGATAGATAGTCGGATAGCCAGATTCGAAGATACCTAGGTAAGTACTTTATTTTTAGTGGACCACTTGAAACTGTGAAGAATTTCAATTGAAATCAATTGTCGGTGAATAGAAAATCAACATTGGTTTTATTTTGTATGTTTACAGTTCTTCAACCCGTTTTAGAGGATCTCTAAAGTAAGACTAATAAATTGTTGAAAGAAGTTTCCTCTAATATCTTAATATTAGAGGAAAAGCGACGAATTAAATATTTTTATGTATTTTAAAAATAATATACATAGGAGAGCCATGCTCGGAGTTTCTCTGAAGGATAGGAAACGAATGCATCCGACAGAGAACCAAGGTTATCGACATAGCTCAAAGAATTAGCAAGCTGAAGTGGCAGCAGGCCGGCCATATCTTGCGAAGAACCGACGGCCGCTGGGGTAAACGTGTACTTGAGTGGAGACCACGACTCGGTAAACTTAGTGTAGGACAACCTCCGACCAGGTGGGATGACGACCTGCGAAAGACTGCAGGTAGATACTGGATGCGGCAAGCTGAAGACAGGGCGCTATAGCGCTCATCGGAGGAGCCCTATGTCCAGCAGTGGACTGCTATAGGCTGATGATGATGATGATACATAGGACTTACGTCTTTAAACGCGTAGTTTGGTTAGTTTGACCCAAATGATACATAAAAAAATGTGAGCACCTTGTTACAATGTAGTTACATAACTGATTGTATTTTTACTCAGACAATTTAATAAAGATAGAGTGGCATTTTACGAGTACCTTACCACTTACAACCCTATTTCATTATAGCCCTATTTCATTACGTAGTAAAGGAAATTAACCATAAACCTAATGGGAAAGTATACGCGTATGTTAGTATTATTACTACTTTGCTGTATCTTAAATTATGTCATCTACGAGTACATTAAGTTTGCATTTACAAACAAAACTAAAAATCTGTCTTTTAAACTTTATATACCTAAAATTTCAAGTAACTAATAAGCCAAAATAACGCAAAATAATTTAATACAACCACTCAATTTCATCAGAAAACATAAATATTGCACGTTGGTTAATACGTAAATTTTTTGGTTCCGTAAATATTGAGCATTCTCAATTTCGTTAAAAAGAACCACAATCATTTGTTTCCTCATCTCAGTAAAACGAGTTAAAACGAATAGCTCGGTGTTTCCCGAGTGTTTAACATTCTTCTAGAAAACTAAGGCTGCTGTTACGCTATGCAACTTAATGTGGAACAATATTTGTGTGCTTAGTACCTAAACTTAAAATGAAAATGGGCCGTGACGGTCGCGAAGGGTTGACCCTTTTAACTCAGCCCGTGGATGTTTTATACATTTTTGAAGGAAAATCAAAGGCTTTTAAATAATAAACTTACAAATTGATTAATACTAAAAAGCTTATGTAAGGTTTTCACTGATAGATATTGTAGAGTAGAGTAGTTTCATGTATACAACGAACTTATGCAGGCGGCAGTTATTCGGGATGAAAAAAGCTTAACTATAAAATTGTCAAGGGAAGCTGGTTCCCTCAGTGTATTTTTAACAACTCTACTCCTCCGATTACCAAACCGCCAAGGGTGGTGATTATGGCAAAGCCCACCTTGGATGGGAAGGCACGTTTAAAAGTAGACCTAATATTTTGCTGATGAGTTTAGACGTTTCAAAACGAATATTCTTCTAAGCTATAACGACAGATTTGTGTTTCCTACAAAAAGTCGCCTGGCTTAAACCCCGCTGAAAATTCCTTATGTAACCTAATTTCACGAGTGATGAATACAAAACAAATTCAACGCCCTTTTATAACATGAATCCAATTATTCCCGGTTCGTGCGTGTACAAAAGCTTTATATTTATCGACGATGTATCCTCTGCCGATGGAAACCTCTTTCGATAATTGGTAGAGTTCGATTTTTTATCTCATTTAACTTGAGTACCTTACGTTAGTAATTTCTGCTTACGACAATATTATTTATTTCTAAGCATTCAAATTGTGTGAAAGTTATATTTTTAGTGCATATAATACACTAACTAGTATGTACTTACTTTATTGACGACCGATGTGGCGCGGTGGGCGAAGGTCCGCCTGCGACGCTGGAGGTTGCGGGTTCAATTCCCGCCTCGGAACAATTGTGTGTACGATCTGCAGATATTTGTTCCGGGTGTTCTGGTCGTTTTCTATGTATAATAAAAAATATCTATGTAATATATTATATATTATATTATATTGTATTACGTATATCAGTTATCTAGTACCCATAACACAAAAGCTCTGCTTACCATGGGGCTAGATAATGCTGTGTGAATTGTCCAGCATTATTTATTTTATTTTATTAATTTATTTTATTACGATATACCCTACAGTTTAGCCAAGTTTTGTGCAAATTCCACATCATTTCTTAATAGGTAAACTTATTTATGTAATTATCTTAAGTGGTAGGTTGTCTCGTCGTATGCAGAACGGGATGAAAGTCAAACAATATGAAAAATGCTTGTCAATTTTCAAGCGAATTGTGCGAAGCTTCGGCTAATTCCATTATTGCTGGCTCGACAATGCAATTTATACATAGTCACTTTTTGCACGTGTGACTAAAACTCAATAAAGCTGCGGGAAATGAATCCATCGATTGAATGGCGTATGCACGTTGCTACCTTTTGTAGGAACCAGTAAATCTCAAATTAAGTTACATTGACGACCTCTGTGGTACGGTGGGCGAAGATTCGTCAGCTACGCAGGTTGCGGGTTCGATTCCTGCTTAGCGACAAATATTTGTACAATCTGTAGATATTTGTTCCGGTTGTTCTGGTCGTTTTCTATGTGAAATTAAAAATATTATCTGTGTAATGTATTGTATTATGTATATCAGTTATCGACCCATAACACAAGCTCTGCTTAGGTTGGGGCTATAGGATGCGGTGTGAATTTTCCAGCATTATTAATTATTAGATATATATATTATAATTAAATAAAATGTTATCATGTTTTAATATACCGCTATAAAAGGGTAATTACACACCGACAAAATAAATATTTAAAAATGAGCTAAACGTACACTTATAGTTAAATAGAGCACGTCAAGGCAGGGATCGGATTTCAGACAGCAGCCTTTGTGAATCGTGCACTTAATTAAGCGAACACTGTTCCTTAAAGTCTTATGTTCTAAAAGGAGACTGGCTTGAATATTTATTTTGCAAGGTAAAACATTTTCTCGAACATGAATACTAATAAAAAAACCAACAAAAAGACTGTTGGAATACAATACATCACATAGGCGACCATTTTAGAACTAACAAAAAATATGTTTTATTTTTTATGTTTTTAAATAAGTTTTCGTACTTTACAATGATGATACGTTTTTTGGTGGTGGTATTCGTTGTAAAGCCATGTTATTCTACTTTATGAACCAACGTTATCGACATAGCACAAAGAATATGCGTGCTGAAGTGGCAATGGGCTGGTCATATCTTGCGAAGAACCGACAACCGATGGAGCGCAGCTCGGCAAATGTAGTGTAGGACGCCCACCTGTCAGGTGGGATGACGATCTACGAAAGACTGCAGGTGCTAGATACGGCACTATAGCACTCATTAGGGGAGGCCTATGTCCAGCAGTGGACTACTGTAGATGATGATGATTACTTAAATATTCAATCAACATTAGCAGTGTCTACGAGCCATAAGAAGCTCTACACGTTGTTGGGTCAAACCTCTCCGGAATTTCGCTACGCTCGAGTTAACAGACCGCGGTTATTATTTTCTGTTACTGCCGCTTCTATTATGCCAGACAATTTCCCACATTCCAAGACTATCTCCGGTGTACGTGAACCCCTTAAATGAACTCGCTAATGGACGCCGCACAACATTAAGATGAACTCCGAACTCGGTACAACTTTGACCACTCTTGCCCTTAATGTTTTCCCTCGAACATTAAACTTTTGGTGACAACTACACTTGGCTTCTTATCTTGTTACTGCCAGGAAAAATGACACGATAAATACCAGTTTGCTGGCAAGTTTCTTGTTTCAAAGCTGTCTGGGCAAGTTATTTTCTTGTCTTTTACGACCGCGGTAGTAAAATGGGCTTCAGAATGTGCTTTAAGTATTATATTTAAATAGCTTTCTAGACAATACATATTTTTAAACGTATACGATCTGATCTTGTGACGGTTTCAGACTCTCTGCCTCGTGGAATCCAGTTAAAGCCAAGTTTACTCGTCGTAGACCGATTTCTTAGTGCGTCGCGGACACTGTTAGTGTTTTGTGTCATCCGAGTGGGCATGATGGAAACGCCTAGTTTCGAAAAAGAAGTTATGGTAGTGACTAATAAAAGTGCCCCCGCGTCGCAGAAGCGATAGCTTCAGTACCTCCAGATATCCCGTGACCTTGACAGTTCGTAAACATGTTGAAATGTCGCGTGTCGGTAAAAAAAATTAAACAAAGGCCATACCTTTAAATAGTGCTTATAATAATAACTTCTAAACGTCTAGAAATTATTATTATAAGTAGGTACTTTTTAAAGGGACAGCATCATAAATTGTGGTAGGTACCTAGTATTAAGATAATCCTATATCATTTATCATCATATCAGACTTCGAAATATCCACTATACATACCATGCCATTTCATTAGATACCAGAATTCAGAAACATTTTAACACTTTGACTGCTGAAATCACACGGTAAGTGTTTTCTTTCTACAAGTGACTAATATGCGTAAATCCACACTAGCGCAGCGGCTGAGAAAATACAGATCTGTGTGACTCGGCACAACCGTAATATTTTTCGAAAGAAACGCATGTGCGGCGCAACACAACCGCTGTGTAGAGCGGCAGCACGAATTTTTTAGGTTAAAAAAAAGATCGCAGTCATCGAAAAAAAACCGCAGTCAAAGTGTTAAAGTCAATAATTCCCTGCCGTTTTAATTCAAAATTTTATAAGTGACGAGTTATCACCGAACATAAATTTAGCAGAAACAAATGACTCCTTGCAATATAATTACATTTTGTATTTCCTTAAAAAGGCGTTCTGTAAACACTGGTCGTAACTCATCTCAGCAATAAGCGTGACAATGATTTATTAAGCTTGCTTATTGGAATGAATTCTTTACATCTTTATTTTCATCTACGTGTTTTGAAGGTGCCTGAACATTCAACTGAAAAACCTTTGTGACTGTAATTAATTGTTTCTGCCACTGATTTCGAAGTTCAGATTTTTGATACTCTAAGTTTTTTCTTCTTGGACAGGTCACAGAATTCAAATTATAAGTAAAACTAGGAAATATAGTGATCACTTTGATTTGATGTTCACTACACTACCAAAGAAGCGAACAAGAAACCTTTACGTTCTTAGGTTGCTAGTTTTCGAGTTTGAGCAAAACTCATCCCAATTATCTAGATAATCTGATATATTATAGTAAGCCTTTTTACAAAGTACTTTTGACAATTGGTTTTAATTTATTTATTGACCATTTTTTTGCAACTCACTTCTAGTTACTACATACTAATCATCAATCAATCAATGATTTTGCGAGTAATTTTTTCGTTTTCTTAAAATGTTACTACTTACTAATCATCAATCAATCAATGATTTTGCGAGTAATTTTTTCGTTTTCTTAAAATGTTACTACTTACTAATCATCAATCAATCAATGATTTTGCGAGTAATTTTTTCGTTTTCTTAAAATGTAACTACTTACTAATCATAATTCAATCAATGATTTTGCGAGTAATTTTTTCGTTTTCTTAAAATAGTTTAATATAAATGCCCATGGTCATACCAAAAATTGTCTGTTATTTATCAACACATTTGAAAAATCTCAATATCGTACCTACCTTTGTACGTCTTCCAGCGTTTCTTTGAAACATCTTATATGAGAAGGTAATGTTTATAAATAGGTTTTCCTTCTCAGATTACGTATTCAAGTTAATTATCTAAGCTAATGGAACGGTGTCGGCTGCTAACTATTCAACGTGCTTCGTGTGTATATGGGCCTGACTCTGGAACATGGCCAACGATTATAATACAAAGAGGCATAAAATTAAAAAAAACCAATCAAACCAAAGTTATTATAATACTACGTTATCATACAGTTATCAGACAGAAAAGAAAGCGCCTTTTACGTGAGCTGTCAAATTACAATAGCACCGTACTTTATTTTGACATCCCATTTGCATGCTCGCCTCTTAGCGAAAAGCTGTTTTTTTATATTTTTGGATACGCCTCATTTTGTTGAATCTCTGAAAAATGTAGAGTTAAACCTTTTTCAGCATTAACCTATAACACCGTTACGTTGTTTTAATCCTAATTTTTTTTTTACATTCGGCTGAAGTTAGTTTTACGACTGGCTAATCTCTACAAAAAATACCCTGCACCAAGGACGACAATATTTTTATAACCATACCGTGATACGTTCCGCCGCGTCTAAAAATAAAAATATTTTGGAAGATTGAACCTGGGCACAAAATAACATTAACCTAGGTACTTAAAACCAACTTTACGCCCTGTCAATACATATCATGTACTGTTTAAAAGAGTGTAATGTTACATCATGCGAGAGTTTCATCAGCGTCGCTATTGTTCTCTTGTTACCAGCCGTTGGCAACTAGGCTTCCACTTTATGGCTACCTGAATATATTCATCGTAACCATACGTACATTCAATACCATAGAGTGTGTTTTGATATTGAGCGGTGTGTATACTCTATTGATAGACTCCTTGAGGATTTAGCTGAACGAACTATTCGTCGATTGAACTGCGTATGCTTTTAAGTAATATACAAGTTTTTAACTAGTATATTAGTAAGACTTAAAAGAGGAGGCGCTATGTGCGAAACATACGACATTATAGCCAAATATTATGTATGTTAGCCGATGACATAATTTTTAGGATTTTTGCTATTGTATAGAGAATTTTATTCCTTCAAGATGTTTTAGTTTTTTCAAATTATTCAGTCATGATTTTGGCAGTAGGTACGTAATCAAATCAGACTTTACAGTAAATTCAATCTTATAGCTCAAGTGTAACTGTGGCGTAAATTACACTGTTTTGTCAGTGTAAACACAGGGAAAATTTGTGTAAGTAACAATTTGTTTGTTCTTTTCAGTTTTATCCGATGAGGAGGCTGACATAGAACCGTCCCTGAGCATAATGGCGAGGTCGACGGTCTACAATGCGGGAGAAACCAAAGCCATCTTCTGCCAAGGAAAAAACATTGTAGAGGTAGGTTACATTGTAATTTTGTTTCTGCTTTATCTCTCGACACTGTTGCGTCTATTTTCCATCATTGTCTTCTCCCAAACTAAACATATTGACCTGCCTAGCTAGCCTAGATAGCCCGCGGCTTTGCCTAATTAGTCATAGTCTAAAACGTAACTGGATAGATCTTAGGAATAATAAAATCTGCCAGTTTCAAACGACTTCAAAAAAAAGGCAAGGTTTATAATCAGCTATGTTTTTTGTGTATGTTCGTCGGTAAATAACAAATGTTTATCCAAGTACGTACAATATCAGTTATCTGGACGACCTCTGTGGCGAAGGTCCGCCAGCGATGCTGGAGGTAGCGGGTTCGATTCCCGCCTCGAGACAAATGTTTGTACTATCTGCAGATATTTGTCCGGGTATATAAAAAAATATCTATCTATGTACTTTATTGTATTATGTTTATCAGTTATCTAGTACCAACAACACAAGCTCTGCTTACCTTGGGGCTAGATAATGCTGTGTGAATGGTCCGGTATTATTTATTTATTTATCTTGAACCCATTCCACAACCTATGCTATAAGATAATGTGTGTAAATGAAAATGAAAAGTTTTTCTTTCTTTAAGCTTACAAATAAGCACTTAGACAGGTCATATTTTATACTATTAAATTATTTTATAGTTCACTTCAATTTTTTGGTCCACCAGTGGAAGAAGTGAGAAGAAACACTAGAATGTTCATAACTTATGTGTCTAATACATTTGATTTGCTTATTTGTAAGTTGGTAGATTTTGAGTTGGAGCAAAACTCGTTCCAAGCTTTTTTATGAATTAACCAGTATCAGGTATTAATTTATATTTCTACCCTGTTTCAGCCAATCGAGTGGTACGACCGCCATAACAAGAAGGTAGGGACACGCTCGAACAAGAATACCCGAGTGTACGTTGAGAAGACGAGAGGAGAGAAGGAGGCGTCTTTGGTTCCTCTCATCATTCATCATGCAGAGGTCGCCGATAGTGGGAACTGGACCTGCAGGGCTGGGGACTTTAGCGACTATATTGATATTCTTGTTGGAGGTAAGGTTTAGATAGTCGGAGAGGTCCGTATATATAATGGGTCCCTCAGTCTACAACAGGCTGCCGGATGAGGACTATTAAAAGAATGCATCTTCCATCATGGTATTTAAAAGTAAATTAAAAAAATGGCTCTTAGAGAGCTCTTTCTACTCCGTAGACGAGTTCTACAATTTGCCTATTATATAAATTTTATGATTAATTAATTTTACATACAATTGTTCAATTATAATTTGTTAATGACATACCTACATACATAAATTAGGTAAGGACAATATTTTATTTCTATATTGCTTACCTTATTATTATTTCTACGTTTGACTTGTAACTTGGCGTTATAAATAAACAATTGTATTGTATTGATAAAAGCCCGGAGTCTGGTTGACGATAATATCGAAACATGATCGTGATGTGTCATTTTTAGTGAGATTTGTGTAGTTTGTCTGTAACTGTCCTTCCTTATCCGCACGCTAGAGGCGCTGTGCCAAATCCTTTATAATGAGATTATTATATTTGAAATGAGACATCACGATCACGATTCGATACTATTATCAACCGGACTCTGGGCTAAGATGTTATACAGGACCCTTTCGAAGGCTAGTTTTATGTAAGCGACCGATAAAAATTACAATCGGTAAAGTAAAAGTACCGTAGCAAGGCTGACTACTGTAGCGACAACACACACAATTTTTCATCAAGTGGTATCTACTTTATTTTCACTGGAGATGTTGTCTTGCCTAGTCATTTGACTAGTCTTTTTCCAGAATTATGTACTTTACGACACTTTATATTAAATATATTAAATATATATTAAATATAGAATACAAGCACCTACTTCAACACACAATAAATTTTATTGTGTGTTGAAGTAGGTGCTTGTATTCTGTGATGATGAAGTAATAAGCCAATTAAATTAACGCGCACGTTTTTGGTTACATAACAAATCTCGGAAGTTTTACAAGTAATTTTTTGTAGGTTTCTTGCGCAAACTTTTAGTAAAATAGACGGCCTTGTAACCACAAATTAATTAAGACTTAAAATGTTAACGCACGGTATAAATAATTTCAGAAAAGGTGAACATTACCGTCAGAAACGTAACCATGGAAGGCGAAGAAGGCAGAACCATAAGGTTCAACTGCAAGGCTGTAGGAGTACCTGAGCCTACCGTTGTGTGGTACAAGGACAACTTACCCTTGAGGGTGGATAGTAAGTATCTGTCAACATTCATAAAGTTAGGCTAAAACGTCCTTAGGTCAGAATCAGAATAAGAAATATGTTACTGTTAACAGTTGTACAAAACATATATTTTACAAAAGAATACAGTTTCAATACGCCAGTTATAGCTTATCTACATATATCAGACATAGGTACAATAACCGTTTTAAAAAGGTATCTTTATATCTTACTATACATTTATTGGTCATGTTTTACCCTATTACTAAGACTCCGCTGTCCTTCCGTCTGTGTGTCTGTCCGTCTGTCACCAGGCTGTATCTCATGAACCGTGATAGTTAGACATAGATAGATGACGTAAAGAAGAATAAAAAGAAATACATCAACATGATATTTTTGCTCGTTTTTATAGATAACAAGCGGACCCGACAGACGTTATCATGTCTTAATTATTTTATTTATTATTTATTTATTTATTTAATGCTGGACAATTCACACAGCATTATCTAGCCCCATGGTAAGCAGAGATTGTGTTATGGGTACTAGATAACTTATATACATAATACAATAACATTACATAGATAGATATTTTTTATTATACATAGAAAACGACCAGAACACCCGAAACAAATATCTGCAGATCGTACACACATTTGTTCCGAGGCGGGAATCGAACCCGCAACCTCCTGCGTCGCATTGGACCTTCGCCCACCGCGCCACATCGGTCGTCATTATGAATATTGATTTCGAATTGGTTACATCCTCTTTGACGATATTTGCAGCACGCATTCTGTCAATGTTATGTCAAACGCCATAAGGTTACCTACATCAAAAAAGTTTGAATTGTAAAAACATTAGAAATAATTTAATACATATTATGGTGGTTAAGTATTCTTAAATTTTCTAATATTCTGCGCAATTTTATTAGTTTTTTCTTTCATAAGAACCTTCTCCTGACAATAACAAACACAACAAAAAAGAATTAGCGAAATTGGTCCAGCCGTTCACGCGTGATGCCCTGACCAAGGGAAATAGGGATTCATTTATATATATATGTATGGTAAGGAACCCTTCGTGCGCGAGTCCGACCCGCACTTAGCCGGTTTTTTATTTCTTGTTTAGATTTGCAACAAGCGCTGCAACGCGGCTGCCTGTAGTCGTAACAGCCCTATGGTGTTTTTGCAAGCACTAATTGTAATACGTACATTATGATTGTTACAGAAGACAAATACCACATCATGTCGAACCACACCCTCGTGATAAAGAAGCTCACCCACATGGACGCCGGGACCTACGTCTGCAAGATTCGCCAGCGCGTCCTTTCCTATTACACCGATAAAACTATCCACTTGTCGGTTCAACGTAAGTTTTTCTCCTATTCATCGTTAGCTGTTTTACTGTTGTTTTCTTTATTGTTTGTTTGTGTTTAGATGTTTCCCGTTAGATCAGAATAATCAATTATTGGTAAAATAAAATATTACAAGTCACAAAATAATAAATAATTAAAGTATTATTTAATTTTCTGCATATAATCGTCAACACTGACGATTGTGAGGTCAGTTACTGAGATAGGCATTTGATCATTAACTCCGTTTTAGCTTAGATATCCTACTAATATTATAAACGCGAAAGTAAGTATGGATGGATGGATGGATGGATGGATGTTTGTTACTCTTTCACGTAACAACTACTGAATGGATTTTAATGAAACTTAACAATAATATAGCTTATACATCAGAATATGCTACAATTTATAAAGATATATTGTATATTATCCAAAATATCTATCACCACGCGGGTGAAACCGCGGGGCGCAGCTAGTATAATATATTTCTGACAACAACGTCTACTGCAGTATTTAATTACAAGGAGTTTCAAAATGTATAGGTACACAAACGTTTAAAAAACTGTTAAATCAATTGAACGTCATAGAATAAAACATGCAATGTTTGCTTTCAATACGCAAATAAGCTTATCAGTTGTAAAATATTAACCTTATCATGACTAAAACAAAACATTGATCAGTTAATAACTCATGAAACTAATGGAAACTAACATGTGATAAATAACTCTCGTTGCACAATAGATAATGGCTAATTTTAGCATTTAATGAATTAGTGGACCATAATTACCTACACAATTATAAATACCTATCCAATTTATTCGGTAAACTCTGTAAACGCCCTCCGACTACGTGGGATGACGACCTGCGAAGGACTGCAGCTGGATGCGGCAAGCTGAAGACAGGGCGCTATGGCGCTCATTTGGGGAGGCCTATGTCCAGAAGTGGACTGCTTTAGGCTGATGATGATCCAATTTATTATTGCTGGTGTCTTTATGGCACGATTCAGTTCATTTCTGAGCTTTTGGATCAAAACAGAATCATTGCTATTCTTCCAACTCAAACAAGGTTCGAAGTTAACCTACTTACAGTGAAACAAGTCCTTAGTAAATACAATTTATTTTTATTAAATCGATAAGTGTCATAAAATGCATTAAAAATATACATTTTTCAAGTTTTGCGAGTCATTTGTCGAAAAAGCAAATGCGATGATGTTACTAAAGCTACTACAGTTGACACTTTTTAGTTTACCTCTGGTTTACCTACAAAGTCGTATGAATTAATCTTCTTGTAAAATTTTTAAATCTATGTTTTTGCACAAGGTTGCATCAAATTAATACTTATTACAAATACTAGAATCTGTTCTACCAATAAAACTTTTGAAACTATCATGGTTCTCAACACTAAAGTCATTTAAAACGGGATATTTACCATGATTTGATTATTGAGTTATCCAATGTTTCGGCACAGTTTCATGCGCCATGATCACGTATATTATATTCGTTATTCCGTGATCATGGCGCATGAAAATAAATAAATGACTTTAGAATCTGGGCCATGATTCTGTATGACATAGGAGATTTCTTGCCCAAATCGTGTGAAGTCAAATCGCGTTCGAAACACAAACGTGATCGTACCAAGCGTTTCTTTGACAGTTCAAACCGTGGCCATATTGTGTCGTGTCGCGGCGGGGAATAACTTAATGACATAGGGAATACGGTATTAACAGATTCCACGCCCGCGGGCTTGTCGTAGGTGTGTAACACGCTTCGAAAGTCAATAGAGAATAAAGCCCCTATTCTACCAGTATTCTGTGTAAATACGTTACAAACCATAGTGATATAAATCGGCGCACCAACACATTACTTTTAACTTTATTTGGAAAGGCCCTTGTTTGTTTTATGCGGTATAAAAATATGAAAATATGCATCGTTTATCATTCGTTTGATTCAATGAACATTGGGGAATTTCTGCTAGTTACGATATAGAAGTATTTATTTTGTTTTGCTTGATGATTTACCGTAGTTTTGGAGTTCTAATTCCGAAACAAACAAGCAATACTTCGCGTAAAAATGAGAGTTATATATGTATAAGTTACTTACACAAATTTATGAGATATCTATCTATGACGACCGATGTGGCGCGGTGGGCGAAGGTCCGCCTGCGACGCAGGAGGTTGCGGGTTCGATTCCCGCCTGGGAACAATTGTGTGTACGATCTGCAATACTAAAACATAACATAACTGAAAAGCAAATAATAAAAACGAAAAAATGTTAAAAATGGCTCCAATAGGTACAGTTTCTAAAAACTATATTTGATATGAATTTTCAATTTTAATTTTAGTTATTGTATAGAAAGCTGTTGTTTTTTACTTTTAAGTTATTATATATAAAAATAACATAGTTTATATTTTATTATTTAATTCAATTTATTTACGTATTAGTTTTATTGGAGCCTGTTGATATACACATCTATACTAATATAATAAAGAGGAAAGGTTTGATTTTTTGTTTGTTTGTTTGTACTGAATAGGCTCCGAAAATACTGGACCAATTTGAAAAATTCTTTCACAGTTTGGAAGCTACACTATCCCCGGTGAACATAGGCTATATTATATTTTGAAAAAGTTAGGGATCCAGTATTAAAACCTTGCGAAGCCGGGAAGGTCCGCTAGTGGAGTATAAAGAAAAATAAAGAATGATGAAAATTTGCATACGTTTTGCATGGTTTTAAAGTAATTAGAGCTTGCATACTACAAATTCTAACAAATGTAGGTATTTACTGTGAATTCAACTTATTTTCAAAAATAAAAGATACTTTGTAATACTAGGTGTTCATGTACCTAGTCATTCTGTTTGGTTTTTTCAGATAAACCCATTCTCTACAACAGTCAGACCCAAGAGCTATACGCAAGCAAAGTGTACAAGACTGAAGAAATTTACGCCATTTTGAATGAAACGTAAGTTATGTTCATATAAATATTTTAGCAAAAGTTGTATAAATTTAAAGTTTTATAAAAAAAATTGTGTTCGTTGCACACCATTGACCATATTGCTTATTAAATTATTTCGTAACTCAACTTTTACATTACTTTTAATGGACTTTTGATTGCGATATACATAATTTAAATACTAGACATATGAATAAATTCGCTATGTATTAAATACGCTTCTACAACAAAACTGCTAGTGAGTTGCAAAAATTATCAATAAATAAATTCAAACAAATTGTCAAACATAACCTTTGTTAAAAGGCTTACTACAAAATATCTGTATATATTATATCTGTATATCTAGACGATAAAAAAGCTTGGGAAAAGTTTTGCTCCAACTCGAAAACTAACAACCTAACAAGGTAAAGGCTTCGTTATGGTAAAGTTCGCTTCTTACTTTCCCTTAAAAAAATTGAAGTAAACAAAAAATCTATGTGATCACTTTATTTCCTAATTCTACAAGAATTTAATTTTTTTGTCGTGTCCAAGAGTCCTGTTAGGTCTAAGAAATTGATATTTTATTTAGACAGAGTAGCATGAAAACTCACTATCTATTTGTCTGCCTTTCCAGGAAAAACATCACATGCAGTGCTCTCGCCAACCCACCACCGGTGTACCGCTGGTATCGTCGTGAAAACAGCTACGACGACGATAAGAACCCTATTGTGGACCCAGAAACTGTGAGTATCCAGATGAAAAAAGAAAGAAAGAAAATACATTTATTTGACACAACATATAACACGACACATTACATAGTAAGAAAATATAAAAACAAGGAAATAGATAAGAACAAATACGTGTTACATATGGGGCCAAAAAGGTCGCTGTCTCAGCATTATGCCGCTACAAGCCTATGTTAGTAGCGGAGCTGATTTTCGACAGGTCCTGGTGTGGTGGCACATCGCTTGATTACATTAGATAGGTACATAAAAGAAGACAAGAGTAGGTAACACAAAAAAGCCAGATGAATAGGGCTCTCAGCAACGTACATAACCACAAATATTCAAAATCCTTTTTTTTCATAGGCTTACAAAATAAACACTTAAACTAGTCAAATTTAGGTGTAGTAAGATTTTTTTGATTTGCTGTTCACATAATTTTTTTGTCCACAAGTGGAAGAAGTGAAAAAGAAATCACGTTCATTCATATATCTCTTATTTCACAACCCAATCACCGCCAGTATAGAAAAATCACATGTTGTCGACAAACATTTTGCACTTTGATTGAGCCAGTAGATTGTTTGATAAAATTTAGAAATATACGCTCAAAGGCAACATTTTCAAAGTGACATCATTCCAGGTAGCATTTCAAGATTTAAAACGAGTATAAAAAAGATTGATAGTCCATCAATATTTGTGTTTTCTGAAGGCTTTATAAACGCTAAAGTTTGTAAATAAGGATTTTTCTTACTCTTTCACGCAAAAACTACAACTACTAAACGGGTCAGGCTGAAATGCATACAGGCCCGGCATAAAACATAGGCATTTTAATATCCCATATTCCCATAAATTAGTTTCCATGGAATAGAAATAACCTTTAAACGTTTTCATCGAAACAACGCTCGCGAAGCTATTATATATTATACTAGCCAGACACTAGTACAATATATAATAGCCTGTTGTGCTGTAACTAAAATAAATACTTTCATTTTCCAGGTGATCACTTCAGAAGACGGGTCCAGCTCAGTTCTGGTTTTGAGGATGCATGACACGAGCTACCTCGGCGAGTACAAGTGCTCGGCCACCAACTCCAAGGGGCAAGAATCCATTGTCTTCCACGTCACGTTAGGCACCAGGCCACTCCCTCCTGACTTTGTAAGTAGCACAATGCAGCCATGCTTCTTTTAAATATTTTGGCACAAAATTTATTATCTACTTCAAAATATATCTTGACCTACATACCTAGAAAAAGATTGCACCTATTTTAAAAAGCATGTTTAATGCTTTTTTACACTTTGGTACATTTAATTACCCTGAAATGAAAAGGAATAACAGCATCCCGCGCATTCTCCCATCATCCGTTTTACAAGATCTGTTTTTTTTACATTGTTCGGGTGTGTCTTTACAACTACACACGCCATGTACTATGTAGCTGTAAGGACACACCCCACAGTATCTTGGACTGGATCCAGATCCAGTACACGATTGTTTTCAGTAGCGAGAGATTCGTAAAAAGTGGTCTTGTAAAAAGGGAAATCTCAAACGGTCTTTAACCAAATTTGGGTTCAGAAATTGGGAATATTGCTCACCCAAAATCATAACTAAAAAAATGTTTTATGGCGAAACGTAACATGTACTGTACATTTTCAGATAAAACTAGTCTCCGCTAACTTGACAGAGCTGACCTTCAACGTAACCTGCTCAGAATGTGAATTTGCATCGGAAGAGGACGTTTCTTCGGACCCTGAACATCTGAAAGTTCTTGGTAAGTTTGTTAATGCGTCCAACATCACTGTTCTCTTTGCGAAGTTACCACATCAACTCTTATTAGGTAGGTAAGGCAAGTTTTAACTGAAGAGTGGATATCAACCAGGTAGGTACCTAGGACCACCATTCTCGAAGGTATTCTGGGGGAAGGTATTGGATTCGAAGAACTACTTATATCTACTAAGTTAAAAGTCACAGTCGTAAGACCCCGTCGACTTTGGTTTGTTAAAAAAAACTTGATTCATGTCCCTAGACCCCGGCAAATTGTGAGTCCTATAAATCAACTTGTGTCCCTACCCATTGTCACTCCTTGCCCCTACTACTAAGTATTAGTCAATTATACACAACAGAATAGCTGAGCAACAGTACAGCACTTCATCCGAAATTTGTGCATCTCGTTGTCTGGCGCCTTATGGTTTTCAGCTATCAGTGCGGAAATACTGCTAACTAACTATCGCTAGGTTCCGTAATTAATACGAATGTTGTGAGATAATGGTAATAACATTAAAATTAACTATTTCAGGTTACAATTTCGAATTAGTAAAGGCCAAAAAAGACTTTCCTGTGGACTGGGAAGATGCAGAGAAACTATCTGAAGACGTCTACTTAACTAGCCCTCAAGGTAATAATAATATTAAAAATATAAAAAAGTGACTCACCTATTTTTTTAATGCTCGTGTTACTTGGGATGATGTAAGGATTCTAAAAATACCCTCCATCCAAATCCAAAACGGTTCAGACATTTAAAAGTATAGCAGAATTAAGAAACTCGCGTACAATGGCATCCATCGTTAGCATATCAGACTCCAAATTCCGTAATTACATTAGGTCTGGATTGATATTAGTAAATTTCTTGTTTTTATAAACCGGCTTCTCATCTCTATTTTACCGAAAGATTCAAGTTCCAAATTAGTTCTGTAGTCATATAAAATAGACTTCAAACGTAACAATGAACAGTGTCAGCTTACAATGAACGCCACTGTACATTGTTAAGTATACAAACCCTGAAAAAAATATTTACTTTCGGGCATTCGTGTAAAAGTAGTTGACTATTTCCAATTTGTGAAATTACTTGCCTGTGAAACTCTATGGGTGAGAGCTAGTTTGGGGAAATATTTCCGTCCTAGGCTTTTTACCAATCTATTTGGCTGCCAGCATTGCTATGTTTTGAAGGAATTGGTTGTTTTGTCTCCAACTAACATTAAATAATTTTATTCCTCATTAGGTAGGTAAGTTACGTTTCAACGGAAGAGTGGATGTTGAAAATTACCAGCCTGTGAAACTCTATGGGAAAGATCTAGTTTGGGAGACTATTTCCATCCTAGGCTTTCCCTACTATAAATCTATTTGGCTCCCAACATTGCTGTGTTTTACGGAATCCGTTGTTTTATTAATACAAAATAATTTAATTCCAGACACATTTTTCACCGTGGGCCCTCTTGCCAACAAGACGGAATACTACGTGCGTGTGCGCAGCCTCAACGCGGCCGGCTATTCTGATTGGTTCGAGACCGCAGAGAAAGCGAAGACATCCGCCGCTGCTGTACGGATGGCAACCATGTTGCTGGTTTTAATTTCCTATGTGGTCGCGCTTTGCCACTAATGTTGTAGAAGGTCACTTTGATATACCTAATTAAAACAATCTTGGTTTCGAACACTATTAGCACTATAACGGAATATTTACGGTTTTTTTCCTGTGATAATAATAATCTACCCGCGATTTGGTTTAAGCTGACTGATTATCTTGCTGCTAAATGGCTATATGAACGTTTTACTATTTATAATATTGCCATAAAAGAATAGGCATCCCAATTTCTACATTGTCATCGCTTTATCCCACCTACCTACCTATGCTATAATCAATGTTATCACAGTGGTCGGTACTTCGTTGTAATGTGCTAATATTGAAAGGGGAGTGGTCCTTTCTCAAGTTCTTTTTAATTTGGTACGGGCAAGGAAAATGATCCACGATCCATTACATTCGAAAGTTAAATCTGTTCACTTTTCACGTAAAACGGCTGTACGGATCTTGATGATTTGGCAAGGAGGTAATCGATATCAAAGGATGGAAATAAACTACTTTAAAGGCGCGTGAGAAGCCAAAAGCAGAAGCCAGTATACAAACGTCTCATCAACGTATTTTTTGACCAATTGGACTATTCTCCATAACATTCCATTCATGTTCTATGTAGATAGAAAATTATTGTCGACAAATTAATACATAATTGACATTACTTGTTAATCAGATTTTTAAATACATAAAAATTATTATTGTAAGTGGTCTCCTAAGTATGGCCTGAATTTATTATAATGTGTTTATTAGAATTTATGAAACGTTACAATCAAATTGGATTCTCTAATTTTTGCCTGTGCTGACTGCAGTCACAGATAATATAATAATTTATATCCTAGCTGCATTAAAAAATAATTAGGTCGGTAAAATATGCCGATGAAAAGTACGTATATGTATTTATTTAAAACTTGCCGGAAAAACGTTATAATAATAATGTGCTTTTTGATAAAAGTTAAACTAGAGTTCCAAAAATAGCGTATAATGGATTTTTTCAACTAGACAACATGTCGTTGATTTTATAAAAGAGTTGCCTAATTTTATGCTACATGTGCTTTTGTATGTAAATAATTATTTATATTTAGACATTGTACCTATAATTTAAATTAGTTTTTAAGTGACAATACTATTTTAAGCCGCGAAGTAAATTTAACATATGTAAAGGCGTTTTTGTTTCATATTATTATGTCCAAATAAGCTATAGATTTATATAAGTACCTAGTTAAGTTGTAGGCAATTTGTGATGGCAACAGTAACATATATTTAAAGTTGAACTATTAAATTAGCTTTTGTTTAGGTAGCTCCTGCCTTTTTAAACCAACTGCTAGAATTTTGTAGTTTTTGAATAATGGTTACGCTTAGCACTCGGCCTTTAAACAATCTTCAGGCAGACTGACTCATAAAATCCGCCACTTTTTCCAAGTTTTTATAAATATTCTTGGTATAATCTGAATGTTTGCAGTACCTTCTATTAGGTATATTGTTTCAACCATAATTTGCACGTTATAATAACGTACCACCACGTAATTTTTATACTTCTTTGACCGGTTTTTCGAGAAGTGGTCATATTATTGTACCTAGTATCATGAAACTTGTAATAAGATTTAATCTGATTCTCTTGGTTAACGAGACTGTTCTCGATCCCTCAGTAGTTTTATCGATATTATCGAATAATGAAATAACCCTTTTGTGGAACCTCCAAATTTAGCTAGATTGTTTGTCTTTGCGAATGTTGTGTCCAATGGATGTTGTAGTTTGTATTTTTGGGCGAGTTCCAATGTAATTAATATTAATTTAATATAAGCAGCTGGATGTATAAGTATACTATTTATATACAATATGTGTCGCATTTTGTAGCTTATAAAGCTTTTTATCAATTTTTATCGACGGTTCAAGAGAAATTCTTTGATAAAATCACTTTGGATGGACTAAGCCCGTGCCATTACAGAATAACTAAACGTGTAAAATTTATGTACACATTTTCATTTGCTTTATTTCTGAAGTTTCTCTATAAAATGGCTCGGGCTGTCTTAAAAGTCATATTATTAATAAAAATATAACTAATTATAAAATTGTTAATGTCTTTCGACACGATTTGTTCAATTATTTCGTGAGTTTTGTAAATATGTTGTAACCTATTAAGTGAAGTTCAATTAGCAACTACCGTTTAATATGTTACTCTGGTGTTTCTGCCGCAATAAAACATTTTTTTTAAAATCAAATACTTTTATTTAACAAAAACCTTTAATGTTTAAAAAACGTATAATACATTTCTTACATTATATAACTCCCTTATACTAATCTTATAGCAAACATGTACAAAACAGCCGCTACCGCTATTCCACCAGCAAAAAAGATTCCATAAAACGTCGCATTAGTGTTTGAAGCTTCGACGAGTTTGTCTTTTTCTGCGTCTCCAGCATTATCGTCAACTTCCTCGGGTTCAATTTCAAGTTCAGATTTGACTACAGTACTTGCGAACACAGGATCGGACCACGGGCTTTGTCCTGCGTCGTTAGAGGCCTTCATTCGCACCCAGTAGGATGAGTCCTCCTCCAACTCATCTAGGCTCACTTCGAATCCTAAAGACATAGAAAACTGGATTAATAATCAGACACCTTAGGAATTTTCCTTATTCCCTGAGGTCAAAAGGTTTCATACCTACCTATCTATACATAAACTTACCTAAAACTATTAACTCATCATTTACTTCCTTGTACACTTGTAGAGCTCTCTTCCATTCTCTTTCAGTTGGTTTTTTCTTAGTGTTCAAATACTGAACTGCGAAAGCTGTAAACAAAGATAGAGGAAAGAAGTAGAGATAGCCTCAACATCATCTTACAAACTGTAATTGTCAGGATTACTCCGTAGTTGGTGCGGCAAGTAATTTAATTTTACCTAATTTGTTACTTTTATTTCATTGAAACTCAATTAATTCTTACTTCATTTAAATGACTTAATTTAAGTTCCATGTAATTTAATTAGAGCTAAAAATTAGCATAAAGGTTGGAAACAAATTATGGATCATTTTATGTCCGAAATATTTTAATGTTTAGTTAATGTAGGAGTTTATTTGTTTATGTAAACTTAGATTAAAAATCATAAGCCTTTTTTACCTGAAACAGGAAACTCCAGTTTCAACCATGAAACAGAGAAATTAATAATGCTATCAGTAGCGAACTCAAACTTGACCTGAAACAGGAAAAATATTTGTATAGATAGTTGGAGTTGTTTTGGTGTTCTATGGATTATGATAAAAATGAAGAACGCTTATGATACCTCCACAACCTATTATGTATATTTTAGAAGATGATTTTTCTAATCGGTGCAGCCGTTTTATGTAAAATTTTGTTAATTAGCTTGTTTTTTCATTGTTTCTGGTTTGTTCATGAAGTAAGCAAATGTGAAGCTGATAAGCTTATCGACTGTGTCAGTTGTCTAATTAGATTTTTGTTCATTTTGATGACAATGAACTCTGAGTTTAAGGTTACGTACCACATCTGGCTTCTTTGGCACTTGAATTTTAAGCAGTGTAAAGTACTTTTCCGTTTCGCCAAGAGTATTAGTTGCTAGGCATTTATAAGTCTTTCCAAAAGTCATAGGATTGGCGGTGACTTGGAGGACAGCCTTATTCTCATCTTCTGAGAAGTTTATCTGTTTCTTGTCATACTCTGCTAATGTGTCTTCGCTCACGGATTTGAACCATCTATACGTTGGTGCGGGGAAGGCGTTGGCTGAGCAAACCATATCCACACTGAAAGATTTGAGAGGTTCTTAGATACCTACTTGCAAAAAAAAATCACATTGACAATCAAAGCACTAGAACAACGAGCCATCTCAATTAGTATAGTAACTTCTTACATGTCATTAACGCTTCCATAAACGGCTTTTGTATCGTTGCCATTTTCGAAAAATGGAGCATCTGAAACAACCAGACGAGTTATCAGTTAGTTTTAACCTTCCTTGGCCAATGCATCGTTTACCTACACATTGTGTCCTTGAGCGGTTCGATAACTTGTTGACATGAGTGATTTATTTGCATTTAAAAAGTCACTATAAATCTAAATCTTTTATTATAGAAAATACTACTATCTACGCCGAGTATACACCATCTAGCTAGACCACTATCTACCGAGAGTAGACACATCAATCGGTGCTTATTTGGTAGTTCTGTATCAACGTGATGCAAGATTCAAGAACTTACAGCTGACTTGTAGACTAATATTTTGTACAGCAACATTCTCGCAGAAGCGCAGTGGTGGATGCTGCAGAGCCATACACTGGTACACCCCACTGTCTTCTGGTTCCAGGTCTGTTATCGTGAGGAGGCTCTCGAAACCTTGGCTGTTGTACTTTGTGTTCACTCTGTGTTTCGCTGTGTTGTTGCTTTCTGTGAATTATAATGTGCTACTATAGAATTCGTATATTCATAGAATCGTATCGTAGAATTCGTTGTGAGACCACGTAGGTTGTTCATATGATTATAAAGTATAATTGCTGCACCCTTACAGGGTACTGCACTTAGTTATATTATAAGCAATAATTATGTATGCCGAAGCAAAAAACAGTTACGCACCAGTAATCTCTTGAAAGTCCCTAACCCAGGCCAGGTTTGGTTCAGGATCTCCGCCGGCTTGGCAAGACAGAGTGATGGAGCGGCCCAGCTCGGCTGATACTTCCGTTGGAGTGTTCACGAATTCTGGAGGTGCTATAGTAAAATTATTATTATTATTGTTTCCACCTAGAGTATCACTGCAGGAAAAATACCTTATTCCTATTGTTTTCGGCCTACTGCAAGTTGCGTACATTCCTTGTTAAAAAGGTATAGCTCACCCGTCATCTACACCTGGCCCTTCCAAGTGACCGTTGCCCGTCTGGGCTCAATCAAGTTGGTGCATAAGGCACTCATCCAGCCCAGTCCTATAAGTGTTTTCGGACTCTTTCGGCATTTTTGTTTTACAACAATTCTACACAGTTACTCAGGTAGCATAAGACACGTACGTACATACAAATGCTTATGGAAAAATACATTGTTGTTTCCGCATGAACCTGACCTTTCAAAGTTGAGACCTGAGATCAATGATCCTTCAAAAATATTGAGTATTTACTTAGCTATTTCGAAAAAATATTCAAATGTAAACGGACTCAGTAATAAGTATTTTCCGAAATGTTTGTCCAACACTTGGAAACACTCGACTAATAGCAGTTATACATAAGTACTTACATAGTTTTTTTGTATTGATGTTCATAAAATATTTATATTCAAAACAAATTAAGTTGTTGAAATCATGATGTTGGGAGGTGGACAGTACGCTTCGGGTGTCTAGATGCAAGAGATAATCAGACGACATCTCGAACGATGATGCAGTGCAAATCTTGATTGGGACTAGCGCAGCACCGAATGATAAAAACTTGGAAGTCTATTAGGATGCGTTTCCACCATACACGTGCAAGGACACGTGGTGATGTTGTGGAATGGTGTGACTGTTTCCACCAGAGATGTGTGAGCAAGTTGCCAATGCGAAGATGCATAGCGATGCTGTGCAGATGAGCCATACAAGGAGATGAGGATGAGCAAGACTAGGTAAATGAAGTGATTATATTGGTGCTTAATACGCATAGCAGGGGTGTCGGGAGACCTATTCGCACAGCAGTGAAGTCAGGGTATTTACACCCTGAAACTGAACGTTGCCAATGAAACTGAACGTTTTCTTCGGTATCGCCACTCGCTGCGAACCTTGCGTTGTGTATTGAATTAGGAATATCCCTGATGATAAATCTTACACCACCACTGTGCATCGCCGCCGCTAAGTGTGGTAATTAAGCAACTATGGCATAAAACCCCCCTTGATCGGGAAAGCATAATTATGCTGCAGAAGACGTGTATATGCTGATTAAGATATGTACTTACTCATAACACAAAGCGAGAGCTCCTCCACTTTGGCTCCACTCCTGCACTTGTAAAGGCCAGTATCTTTGACCAGCAGCTCTGAGAAGACGAGCAGTAAGGCAGAGGCGGAGGCTCGGCCGCCATTGCTCACTATATGCTCCTGGGTGAACACCCGACTCGTGGGTACCCGTTTAATAACCCTGCCGTGCGGGTCTAGCCATTCTAACTGTGAAGAGAACTAATTTTGATTAAACAGTAGAGGATGTTGTGAAGGTTGGATAAGTGGCTTAAGTCGTTATTACTTAAGGTTCAACTTCACTGTTTGTGAAACTATCAACTACCAGTTTGCTTGAACCGAATCAAAGATCGCTATGAGCTGAACTTAAAGAGCTAAACCGAGTTTATGTTAATCGCATTCAATTGCAACAGTGAAATTGGACCTTAAATATTACGAATGAGAATTTATACATAATCTAGCAATCAGAAGTTGTGTGTATGTGTCAGAAGACTCTTGAATAAATTATAAAGTTTTTCATAAATAAATACTTCAGTGTCAGCTCGAACAGAAAGGCAACAATATACATAAAATCTCTATAATAGGTATTTACCTATGAAATTGCCGTTCTGCAGTACTGGCCATTTCAAATCAAAATAAATTTTGTTTGGTTAAGAATTCTAATTTCAAATTAATTTTATTTTAAAAACATGGAATTCTTTTTCCAAAAGTAATCATTTGTTTATTGATTAGTGTTACATTTTCATCGTATTTCAATCTTTTTCGTCATCATGGATACGTTAAAAATTCCAGTAATTATGGAAAATGAGTACCGTCGTGGCAGCAACGCGGCACAAGCGGCACGCAACATCAACGACGTTTACGGAGCTAACACTACAAACCAACGCACCACCTGTTATTGGTTCGCTCGCTTCCGTTCTGGGAATTTCGACCTGAAAAATGAACCTCGCGGTCGTCCGAAGACTTTGGTCGACAATGACGAATTAAAGGCGATTGTGGAAGCTGATGATACACAATCTACGGCTGAATTAGCAGCAGCTTTCGACGTTAGCGTCAAAACAATATTGGTCCATTTGCGTCAAATTGGCAAGGTAAAAAAGCTTGACAAATGGGTGCCCCACGAACTCAATGATCTCCAGCGCAAAGTACGCGTCGAGACGTGCCTTGCACTGCTCATCAGACACACAAATTAAGGAATTTTGAACCGCATTGTTACCTGCGATGGAAAATGGATTCTGTTTGATAACCGCAAGCGCTCAGCAAGTTGGTTGGATCCTGGTTCAGCACCTAAACAATGCCCTAAACGAAAACTCACCCCTAGAAAAGTGATGGTCACTGTTTGGTGGTCTAGCGCCGGTGTGATTCATCACAGCTTCTTACCAAACGGGATGAGCATTACTGCAGATGTGTACTGTGAAGAACTGAACACATTGATGGAGAAGCTGTCACATCTCCAACCAGCATTGGTCAATCGCTCCTCTCCGCTGCTCCTGCACGACAACGCGCGACCTCATACTGCACAGCAGACGGTATCCAAAAACTGGGGTTGGAAGCTCTCCGTCATCCGCCCTACTCACTAGACCTTACGCCTACAGACTACTACTTTTTCCAGAATTTGGATAACTTCTTGGCAGGAATTCAATACCCGAGAGGCAGTACAAAATGCATTTGAAGAATTTGTTGCCTCCCGTCCTGCTGATTTCTTTAAGAAGGGCATCAATAAACTGGCAAAGATGCATTGATTGCATGGGTGATTACTTCGATTAATACAAATAAAAAATACATGAAAAAAATCGTTTTAATGTTTTCTTACGAAACGGCAATTTCATAGGTACCGGTATTTCATACCTAATGTTTAATTGACTCTACAGACTAGAATTTTATCATATGAACATCGTAGGCGGCCGACAGTGTTTTGTCAACTTCTTATACCCCCATTTACGGAGTCGCGAGTTGAGATGTGCGGCGCGGCCGGACTGAATTCAAACATACGGCATTGTAGAGTGCTTTAATGGAGAAGCGATTTTATACGGGTTCTTTTGAAATCCAGTATTATTTACAACGGAGCCCGCAGTTAGCATCAACGCATCTATTACCTATCTATAAACAGCATTATATAAAATAATATAGAATTTTCGATTCCGTACCTCGCACGGGACTCGGCTCGCGTCCGCCACAGTCTACCCCGCGGGCGGCAGACAACTTGAGAAAACACTGTGTTGAGACCATAAGCGTAACTACATAAAACCACCCAGACCAGGAACATTTGCAGATCATGCAGACATTATTCCCGAGGAGTCCTCATACCTTCAGCAGTCCTATACAGTTATTACGAGAAACTTACACGTTGATTTCTGATGGAACCCCTACAGTTGATGGCCTTCCTCGTCCCCGCTTTGATATACGTTTCGTTTCCGTAGTCAATCTTGTCGATTGTAATGTCGTTCACCACCTTTAAATTGGCACCATACACTGCAACAAAAGTATAATAAAATACCACAGAATACAAAATGGTCAAAAGGTTACAGCTTCTGAGGATTTGTTAAGATATTAAAGATAAAATTTATCGGGTATTTATCGCATATCTTTTGTAGTAGTCGCCTCGTGACCACGATTGCTGTAAATCGATGGTTACATAGGGTACGTAAAAAAAGCAAAAGCGAGAAATACCCGATAATTTAATCTTTAATAATAATAGTTTAATAAGACAAAATCACAAGTAATATGTATGTCAACCATAACATTTTAGAAGCAAGATAATATGTATAATAATTTTGAGCAACCAATCCAGTATTCGGCAAACTACCGTCTGCCGCTTTTAACAGTTTTGAGACAATGTTTATGGCAGGCGTCAGGCCGTCTCCCCATAACCCGGACTGGGTCCACACATCACAATAACCTGGTTTTTTATCCCTTTCACTTTGCATTGATATTCCTCACTGCATCTAGCCCCAAGCTAAGCAGAGCTGCTTGTGTTATGGGTACTGATATACATATACTGAATAGAATTTAAACATACATGAATAAATAAAGATGCACAATTCATACAGCATTATCTAGCCTCAGGTTAAGCAGAACTTGTGTTATGGGTACTAGATAACTGATAAACATATATAATTACATAGATAGATATTTTTTTATTATACATTGAAACGACCAGAACACCCAGAACAAATATCTGCAGATCGAATAATAAAAAAAAAATTAACTTACCAGCCCGATAGCCCATGTAAATAAAAACGATAACATAGAAAACCCACTTCATTTTAAACTGATTTTAAAACAAAAAATACTAAAACTGACCCGTTTTCACGACGGGGTTTGCAACAAAAGTGCGTTAATTCTGATATCCATACGCTAATTAGGGCTAACTAATTCGTTAATTGTAGGAACAATGTCATCCAGAGGAAGTTGATAGTTACTGAAATTGAAAAGGTCGCGCCAAAATATGTTGTTATGGGCCTGTCTGATATAAAGTATAAAGTACTGCTACCTGCTTCTGCTGTGCATCCTTCCGATTCAAAACTTGTGTTCTATTAATAATCGTAATTAAGTAATAGATATGTTTCATTATGCAATTGTAAATTAGATTATAACGATATCAATTGGAAATCGTGTATTCAACAAATGAGCAAAAAACTTAATCGTTTTATATTTGCTCTTAAAAGATTAAGAAGAACATCAGGCCAACAAACTGTTTTAACCGCATATTTTGGCTACGTCACCTCAGTACTTGGGTATGGTCTTTTGCTTTTCGGAAACTCTCTGCACATCATCTTTTGATGTGCGTAGAGTTCCGAAAAGCTTTGATTATTAAAAAAAAAAGTAACTAAGTACTAAAAAAGTGTGTAAGAGCCGTCTTTGGAATAAGCCCATTAGAGTCATGCAAGCCTCTCTTTAAGAAACATAAACTCCTAACCTTAACTAGTCTATACATATTTCAAATTGGCTGTTTTGTTAAAGAGCATGCTTCATTCTTTAACCAGTATAAAGACCAAACCAACTCTGTCTTAAAAAATAGGGATCCCACGAGGCTTATACTGCCCTCACACAGAACAGCACTGAGTACGAAAAATTGCTCTACCATGACTGTAAAAGTATATAATAAAATTCCTAGAGACATAAGAGAACTGCCTACTTGTAAATTTAAGACAAAACTCCGTATGTGGCTCATAGAGAAATGTTTTTATGACATCAAAGAACTATTACATTAAATATTATAATCATTAAATTACCTAGTTATATAAGTTTAATATTGTACGTCCATAATTAATGGATAAACTGTTGATTCACCTAGCTTTTAAGATCTTTTTGTACACAGTTTCTTCAATAAATATATTTCATTTCATTTCATTTCATTAAGTGTTGATACACTTGTTGATACACTTGATGATTTGTAACTACTACGGTGGAATAATGAAATGAAACTGCGAAATACCTAAATTCATTATCATCTTCTTCAGTCCTGGTTGGTTATCCTACAGCTGGCAATGCAGCCAGCGTCTTTCGAAGAATATAGGTACCGATTGGGAATGATTTGGATCAGTTGAGGTGTGTGGAATGTTTTTTTTTATTATTATAATGCCTAAGCTCTCGAACGTAGGGTAATCTCTAATAGATGAAATAATATCCCAATTTATTTTTATTTCGACGGGACATGAACCCGCGACATTCCCCTAAAGGAAGGTCGTGTCACAGTACACATATGTCGAGTTTTGGCTTAGCACATATGTTTCGTGGCACCAAGTCATTAATGTATTGATATTTATGTCCGGGAACATTTTTATCAGTTTTATAGGTACCTACATATTTTTATTTACAAAAATGTCCTCATAAAGTATATATACACTTTAAATAGTGCCTATGACTTCCTGGAAGCGATAAATATTGATAACAATACCTACCAATAACATGGGCAGGGACATCTCTAAATATGAAATCAGACCTTATCTTCAAAGTAATAAAGATAAATTTCCAAGTAATCTTGTTGCTTGAAACTCGGTAGTTTCTTGTTCTGGAATTACAATGTCAAACGGGTGTTTATCAGCAGTTCATGAATTAGGATAAGTTTAATAATAATTATAATCAATTTACTTATTTTAAGCGTTTCAGAAAGATTAATGTGTTTTGTTCACCAAACGGATCTAGTACCAAAAAATTGGCACTTATTTACACTACACGATGGCCATTTCATGTTGGCCAACATAATAGCACACTTGTTGGCCAATGAGGAGACTACATATTGGACAAGGCATCACAAACGTCTGCTAATGCAGATTTGATGGAAGATTTACTAGAAACATACATAGGTGTTGAACTGGAGATATCAATTGAATCTAACCCACAAACACTACATAATTATTAACTGGTGGTGCTGTAACACACCATCAAAAAATGAACACACCTAGATAGATGTACCTACATTACATAACTATTCCATTAACCTATGTAGAGATCCATAACATACTAAGGTCCAATTTCACCATTGCAGTTTAACACAATTAACCAAAGATAAACTCAGTTCAGGTTATCGACATAGCTCAAAGAATTAGCTCGGCAAACGTAGTGTAGGACGCCCTCCGACCGGGTGGGATGACGACCTGCGAAAGACTGCAGGTAGATGCGGGATGCGGCAAGCTGAAGACAGGGCGCTATGGCGCTCATTGGGGGAGGCCTATGTCCAGCAGTGGACTGCTATAGGCTGATGATGATGATGATGAAACTCAGTTCAATGCATTCAACGTATTCAGCGCACAGCACACGCACAGTATTCAGAATATCTGTAATATTATGGGATATACTTAATCTCTGACCGCACGTTGATCTCGTATACATTTTGTTACAAACTCTGTTAAACCATATACCTTTAGAGTCAAATGTTCACTAACACTACCCCTTAGTATATGTGGATATTTGGATAACGGGGCTGGTTAATTTATAGAAATGAGTTTATTTAGGTCTATATAAATAGTTAATTTTTAAGTGTCACTGTTTGGTATCTCTAAGAGATAAAAATACTTAAGCTGAAGAGGTGGACTGTATTACCTTACTTTTAGAATCTGATGGGACAGACGAACCGACGACGACTACACGACCATTTTACAACGCAATGTCTTGGTTAAGTTATGTTGCAACGTGTTAGTTTAAGCTACCTTGACGAATTTGACCCTATTTCTCATGATGATGATGCGGTAAAGTATCTATGTAACCCATAAAAAATCATTATTGACATCGATTCTTTTTCACTTTCCCATGTTTTTATCTCTTGAGATGTTATTCGTTGTTATTCATTTGTTACGGTTATATCCAAGTGAATTTGAATCCTGCAAAAACATCTCTAAATTGCATTTATAATCAGAGCCATGGTAGTGGTCTTTTCTCGAATGATCTCAAGGTACTTTTAGGTTTTTCAATTATTGATATCTTTGATACGAGTAGAAATTAAACCCAGGGCCTGAAATTTAGTTAGCCTACTCCTAAAATTACCAGTTTCTGGTCAATTTCGTTTAGGAAATATCGACCCTCAACATATCGTTCTTTCTTGCTATAATTTCATCATCACTCGCTCACGATCATAAGAATGTTAGGTACTCCTAGCAAGCCCACAAACGTGAAATTTTTGGCATAGGTAGAATTCACGGCCTAACGGAAATCATAAGTTCATCAAAACAAGAACCCCAAAGTTTCTTCCTTGACTTTACTTCTAGCAAGCCTACAAACTTCAAATTAATAATAGTTCTAATGTGGGAGAAAATATTGTAAAATTCTAAAAATTATGATGATTATTTAAAATTATGAGAATTATGATGGATTCTATTGTCAAATAAAAGAACAATTAAGAATCTTCCTGGTTTTACATCTAGCATACCAACAGTCTTTAATTTCAAACGCATGTTCTCAATAGGGAACTTCTGAAATCATGTACCGGTACCGCAGTAAAAAAGAACTCGTTAAGTTTTCTTTCTCTGTATGTAGGTCCGAACAAAAACATTAATGGCAACACTTTTTACGGCGAAAGTACAACGAGATGAGACTTGGTATAATTGTACATTAATGTTTTTGTTCAGATTATCTTCTTGTTACTTAGACTAAATTTTTAACGAATATTATAGACCAGTTTCTGCCGGCAGCTTCGCACGCCTTTTTCTAGGTTAAAAAGGTCTAGACCTGGATTAACATAAATAAAAGATAAGCTAAGTTATCTTTTATTTATGTTAATCCAGGTCTAGAACTATACGTACGATGTGATCCTGTTCGTTCATACAGGCTATTTGTTAATACATGTCTTTACCAAGAGTGCAAGTGCAAAAGACATGTATTATCATTCCATTATCATTCCTCGGCACGCATACACACGTCCACAGTTAAACATGCCACCCCCAAACTAGGGGGGATTTGTCGTAATCATAACCACGCTTGACACTGGTAGGCAGATTCGTGATCGCAGTTGAGGTGTTAAAATACACAGAAGGAAGCTGGCGGCTGCTGCCCTTCCTCTGGTATTCCTCTCGAGGATACTTTTTTTACGACCTCTGTGGCGCGGTGGGCGAAGATCCGCCTGCGACGCAGGAGGTTGCGGGTTCGATTCCCGCCTCGGATCGTACTCACAATTTTGTGTGTACGATATGCAGATATGTGTTCCGAGTTTCCTGGTCATTTTCTAAATATATTAAAAAATATCTATCTATGCAATGTATTGTATTATGTATATCAGTCAAATCACACCAATAACACAAGCTCTGCTTAGCTTGGGGCTAGATAATGCTCTATGGATTGCCCAGCATTATTTATTTAATCGACTCTTTCGACATACGTTTGAGTTGGTTAGGGCGATTTTTTCGCCGCGAATGCCACGGTTAGAATTACTGTAAATAGTGCTTCTGCTTTCTCTGCCATTGTTTGTGCGTTCTACTTAGCTTTTAACGCACAGTTAGTGCTAGTTATTTTGGTAGCTGTCACTTGACGTGTTTTGAATGAGTCAGTCAATCGACGTCTCATCACTGTGAATAACTTTCTTTTTTTCCATTCGAAAATTATACAAATCAATAGATTCATACGCAATACTTATTTAGCTATTACGGCGAAAGTCTGTCTCTATGGAATCTTTTTATTTTTGCGACGAAACGGTTGAAAAGAAATTTAGTAAGCAGTCAGATTTTGGGTATTCTTTCGAAGGAAGTAAGATAACTCTTGTTTGAAACTAATTATCGTATAGCTATAGTAGTAGGGGAGCCCAACAGGGATTTCAGGATTTACAAATGTGCGGAAGATTAACATACGTATAGGTACATTATTAATATATTGACGACCGATGTAGCGCGATGGGCGAAGGTCCCTGCGACGCAGGAGGTTGCGGGTTCGATTCCCGTCTCGGAACAATTGTGTGTACGATCTCGCGCCACATCGGTCGCGCCACATCGGTCGTCAAATTTGAATAAATATCAAGGAATGTCCTAATAAAGCTGCTGTGAAGGGGCATTGTCCAATAAAATATAGATGTACAAATAATATACACTAGCTTTGCAACCCAATAGGTCTCTATGACGCTCGATTAAATCCCCATTTAGCATTGTGGGCTACTATTATAATCATCATCATCATCAGCCTATAGCAGTCCACTGCTGGACATAGGCCTCCCCCAATGAGCGCCATAGCGCCCTGTCTTCAGCTTGCCGCATCCAGCATCTACCTACAGTCTTTCGCAGGTCGTCATCCCACCTGGTCGGAGGGCGTCCTACACTACGTTTACCGAGTCTCCACTCAAGAACACGTTTGCCCCATCGGCCGTCGGTTCTTCGCGAGATATGGCCGGCCCACTGCCACTTCAGCTTGCTAATTCTTTGAGCTATGTCGATAACCTTGGTTCTCTGTCGGATGTATTCGTTGCGAATCCTATCCTTCAGAGAAACTCCGAGCATAGCTCTTTCCATAGCTCGCTGAGCGACTTTGAACTGGTGGACCAGCCCTATCGTGAGTGTCCACGTCTCAGCTCCGTAGGTCATAACGGGTAGGACGCACTGACTATTATAATGAATGGGTGAAATAGACGATATAAATAATGCGTGCGGTAGTTAGCCGAGTTATAGGTACATAATATTTTTATAACAAGAGTTAACATAATGTTTAAGAGGCTGCAATGCAACGATGCCTTTCGCAAGACTAAAATGGCCTCTATAGTTTAAGTACCTGCCTACCTAATGTGCTTTGGGCAGATAAACGTATGTCATCATCTTTACTCGGTCGCTGTTATTGTATTTTCTTTTTTTGTATTTTTGTGTTTCCACCTTTGTTGTCTGGAAATTAAAGAATTTGAATTGAATTGACATGTAATCACATAAGTTATGAACATACTAGTGGTTTCTTCTCACTTCTTCCACTGGTGGACAAAAAATTGAAGTAAACTATAAAATAATTTTAATTGATAATAATCTATATATATAAAAGAAAGTCGTGTTTGTTACAACACTTATAACTCGAGAACGGCTGGACCGATTTAGCTGAAAATTGGTGGAGAGGTAGCTTAGAACCAGGAGTCTAACACATCTTTTTATCATTTAAACAATTTGACACATAGATTTCCACGGGGCCGAAGCCGCGGGGAGCAGCTAGTGAATAGTATAAAATATGACCTGTCTAAGTGCTTATTTGTAAGCTTAAAGAAATAAAAACTTTTCATTTTCAATGTCGTTCATGCAGTCTGCAGTTACCTCAACTGTTTAAACTGTAGATATTACTGTTAATAAATGTTTCTTTTATTAAATTGTAACTTAATCAGTTATGTTAAGATTTAACTTAGGATCTAGTAAGTTGAGTCGTGACTTACTATTTGGTGAATCTAAAATTCTTGACACGAGAGCAATTCTACTTAGCCAATAATTCGAATAGATTGCAATTGTATAATCAGACTTTATCATCGATAGAAAACACTCAGAACAATTCTACAGTTCAGGGTTCAAACATATTTACCGCGGCGGGAATCCAACCCACAACCAATATTTGACGACCGATGTGGCGCGGTGGGCGAAGGTCCGCCTGCGACGCAGGAGGTTGCGGGTTCGATTCCCGCCTCGGAACAATTGTGTGTACGATCTGCAGATATTTGTTCCGGGTATTCTGGTCGTTTTCTATGTATAATAAAAAAATATCTATCTATGTAATGTATTGTATTATGTATAACAGTTATCTAGTACCCATAACACAAGCTTTGCTTACCATGGGGCTAGATAATGCTGTGTGAATTGTCCAGCATTATTTATTTATTTATTATTTATACGTCGCCCTCGCCTGCTGTGCCAGAAAGGTCGAATAAAGAACTGACGGTGAAAAAAATAAGTTTTTATTATAATACCGACCACCATACCAACGATTCCACCATAGGCAACGCAATATTAGTTTCCAAATAACACGAAGTCCCAGAGTCATGACCGTAATTTCTGTTTGTAAAGATCTGCTCTTGCGTTTATTTGGAGATTTGGTAATAGGTATGTAATAGGTAAACAAAATTCAACTTACAATTGATTAACATCATTCGGTGGCGAGGCTAGTGCATCCCTGCGGGTTGTACCGCCAGGCCAACGCTGGGCAGCGTATGCTATATGTAAATACGAGTATTTACCGTGCGATTGCACCGCTAGTGCGTAATAATGTACCTTTTCTTAGCAAATGACCAAAGTTTTCTACCTAAACTATAGGTAAATTGTTTGTCATCATAAGTACAACATTCAGTATGTATGAATAGATAAAGTCCAGCTAGTTCGTGGCTTAGGCCCCCAGTGGTCGACGCACCTGTGGTCGACGCCCCCGGTCAGTTTAATTTAATCCGAAGATTTTTTTTATCAAATGTACTGGCAGGCATAAGAGGCATAAGCTTGTAATATATTATATCATAACCATAACTATTCTTATTAGAAATGTTTTTATTTTGTACTAGCTTGTACCCGCGGTTTTGCCCGCGTGGAATATTCCCAAGGGAGCATTTAATCGGGATAAAAGTCCCTATCACCCAAGTCAGCTCATACCCGCTCTGTATACCAAATTTCATCAAAATCTGTTCAGTAGTTTCAGCGTGAAAGAGTAACAAACATTCATCCATCTTTCATCTCTCCATCCATCCCTACTTACAAACTTTTGCATTTATAATATTAGTAGGATTAAAGACAGAAGTATTTTATTGGTAAAGTACAATTACTTAAAATTCATGTGAGCTTATCTCTAAAACGGTATGTAAGATACACATTTGACATTTACTGTACTAAATGCAAAAGTGCAAATCATAATAATAATACAATTATTAGAATCGGGGGCGTCAACCACAGGTGCGTCGACCACTGGGGGCCTAAGCCACGAACCCGTCCAGCCCGACGTTACACTAATATTATAAATGCGAAAATTTGGATGTTTAGATGAATGTTTGTTACTTCTTCACGCCAATACTATGAACAGTTCGGGCTGAAATTTTGCGTACAGGTTGGGGCTGGAATTCCCATCAATGTTGAATTGATTGGAATTCCAGCCCCAACCTGTATGCAAAATTGACAGAAGGACAAAAGGACAGAAATAACCTTAAAGCGTTTCCATAGAAACAACGCGTGCGAAGCTGCAGCCAGAAACTAGTTGGTAGATAAATTAGGCAGAAGTTTGAAATAATACCTAGCTATCTAAGATAAAAATAAAGTTCATTATTTGCATAGCCATGTGTACCTAAATTTAAGACAAAATCCAGCCAGCCTTACATTCCATAGGTTAATATTTGGGCCGCGATGAAAAAAGTTTGCACACCTCTCGATTCAAATTAAAGTCTAAGTACGTAGATAACAATTAGTTATTATTACAGAACGCCGGTCATTTTCACAATCAATGATTAGCAGTTATCGAGGAAACGGCTAATTCCACGCACAATTTTGTTGAAACTATATAGGTAGGTTTATCTTTGATCGATCATAAGCTAATCATTGATGCAAGCTACAAACCTGAAGGTTCCTATTAAAAATGTTATTGCCAATTATGTTTCTTTTATTAAATGCCTAGCTAGTGGCTTCCCGTGGCAAATTTAAAATCTAATTGGATTGCTCAGGTGGCGCTGACGGTAGCGAGTTTATACAATTTAGTAGTTCTAAAGACGTGAAAGATTGCCCACCCGACATGGCTCCGTCAAAACATAAATAATTTTGTTGTTACACACTATTCAATCTCTGCCTAAATTCCAACTTCATCTGTCGTTGAAAATTGAGCATTTTCATTCGATCGTCTACAAATTACTAAGATACAACACCTAAAAAACTGTATGCATAAAATCCGGTCCGCGCCAGCTGGTCCACTTATCCGGTAGAGATCTCCCTCTGTATGAAAACCGGAGACCCGACTTCCACACAGTCGACTCAAACAAATTCTAACTTAATTTAACAAGCACACAGTCGACTCAAACAAATTCTAACTTAATTTAACAAGCAAATTCGATAAAATCTGTCCAGGCATCGTAGGACTTACTCTGACTTACTTTATGTCCTTAGTTTATTTATTCTGTGGGTTTCCTTTCATGCAACTTAATCAATAGGAAGGTTATTCTGAAATAACGACTCTTCTGTGAATTATGTCCATCAACGAGTTGATAAAATTGATGCTTCTCAATAAACGCATTGATTTACAGAGAATCATATAAATCTTCAATAGATAATTACTAAGATTTACTGCTAGGTTACGAACTTCTGTATTTTTATAGGAAATGCAACAAACTACGTTACTAAATGGCGTGAAATTAAGCAATCATAAAGATGTAGTAGTGGCAAGCTGAAGACAGGGCGTTATGGCGCTCATTGGGGGAGGCCTATGTCCAGCAGTGGACTGCTATAGGCTGATGATGATGATGAAAGATGTAGTAAAATAGCATTTTTCCGAACTTAGTAGCCCTCTGGTGCGTGTATCAATATCAAATTCCTGCATGTGTGGGCAGACTTTTATCTGGTACTAATTTTCCGAAATGGTTTGAAGGTACAGTAGCGCTCATCGTTAGCTGGCCTTCCTGGTAGGTTCCAAGTCTCTTAATGACATCAGTTTTTGTTATATATATTATAAAATGTGTTGTTTTATATTATGCAGCTTCTTATTATCTTCAAGTTCTAGATTTTGAATATTTCAGTAAACATAGAAATTTCATTAAAACTTAACATGGGGTAACCTAACCTTGAACGCCACTAAACCTAGTGTATTGTTGGTTATTTGCTTAATTGTTTAACGATACCTACTAAACCTCGACTTAAATTTTTTGAATCCTGACACAGGTTTTAACTTGTTCGGCTAAAATAGAGTTTATTTCCCTAGGGAAATATAATTTAGGAGACCACCTCGCTTTCGTTTTTATATATATATTATATAGTATAATAATGTGAAAGAATCATTAAAATCGGATGAGGTTTTTGAAAGTCATATACGATCTTTTCCAAATATCTACCAGTGTTTCCAAATTACCGCGATGAAAAAAAAAAACAAGATTCGTCACATAAATTAACTCCGGTTTACCTGTAGTGGTTTATAGAATTAAAAGGTGCTTAAAATATCCTTAGGATTGATAATTTTATTTATTATTGATTATAAATGTCAAACAATATTTATTAACAATGAAAATTAAAATCAAATAATAAAAACAAATGAAAACTAATAACTAACTAGAACAAATGAGACAATTGAAACAATAAAGCTTACTGCAGGCTGTTCCAAACAATAGGAATTAATTAAAATAAGTATTTATTAATATTACTATTTGTGGGAAACAAAAAGAAATGCATGCAAGAAATAGAGTAAATGAACCTTTAAGACGTAAGCAAAACGCTGCATAGTTTGCTTGGGTAGTCAAAATACGTAAGTCAAAAAATTTATTGAACGTAAGGTTTAATATTTTCATAACAGGTTGCTTAAACCTAAATGACACCACTAAACAATTTATAATAAACTAGCAGACCTTCCCGGCTTCGCACGGGTTTTTGTACGGATCCCTAACTTTTTTTAAAATATAATGTAACCAATTTTTACCAGAGATAGTGTAGCTTCCTAACGGTGAAAGAATTTTTCAAATCGGTACAGTAGTTTCGGAGCCTATTCATTACAAACAAACAAGCAAACAAAAAATCAAACCTTACCTCCTTATAATATTAGTATAGAAAATAAAAATGCAGTGACCATTTCTTCACAGATTTACGCTGTTCAATTCAGTCACACGTAAGCATAAAAAATAGGTACAACCATCCGCAGAGAAATCAGAAATTGTGATACGAAAATTTCGAAACCAGTCACACGCGTGTTGTCGCGTTAGTCGGTCGTGTCCCGGCCGCTCTTCTCCGAAATCTTGTATCGTGTTATACTTCGCGAGTGTCAATCCGATGCGGATTAATCTTTATAACAAGTAATCGAATGTTTAAAATGTGAGTAATGTTAATTATTACGCGTCCGTTATTGTTTATTTTAATTTGATTAGTGCGCTTGTCCGCGGCGTGCGGCCTTCCTGAAACTAATTCTGAAAATAGAAACTCGATCGATATTTACAGTTTTCGTAATTATATGGTTTGATAGTATGTATATTCTGGATGCTCTTTTATTTTAAATAATCTAGAAATTATAAGCTACCAAGCTATTAGGTTTTTTTGAACAGAAATCCCCGGATATAATATTGTTTGTGAGGTTTCTACTTTATCTACCCTCTTTTTCGTTTATTTTTCTTACTTTGCTTTAGATTGTCTATTATTTTCTTTTTAATTTTTCAAAAGTGGATTCATTTCTTTTTTATTGATTTCTCAATACTCGATATTTTTATGCAAACATGTAGTATTTCGGTAGGTATATAATACAAATGAAATTTATATATTTTTTTTTAATTGTTGGGTTTTTTTACCGGTTGCCAGTATTTTTCTCTCACTCTGTTAGTGGCGTAGAATGTATTCATTTTTTACACTTACCAACATTTTCAATGCTAGCACGCTCATTACGAAAAGTGCTAATGCTTGGTTTTAACTTATCTAGGTGAACATTAAAAGAATCATGACCTCACTATTTGTTAGATGACAAATTATAGGTACTTTACTTACTCAATCATGATTTAATAATGAGTAGACTTTGAAATAATACCTACACAAAATAATCAAAGCATTAAGACTAATAGGTAAAGAACGTCATTAAGCTAGTTATACAAACAAATACCTATTAATTTTTTTGTGTATTTATGTTTTAATTTATTTTCTATGATATGGGTCCTTATTTTATGTGCCTGAAATAAACTATTATTCTTAAATATAAATATCAAGGAAGTTTGATAGGGAATCAATCCGTCAGAGATTGAAGAAAGCATTTATCGAAAATTCCATGAAAAATTGGTTACATAATTTTCAAAAATGTACACTCCTCTTGAGTGTAAATTTCAGATTATCGTACAATCGTACAGGGTCATTGTTGTAGTAAAAACCGGACGCTGCGTCATGTACGATTACACAGGGCCCACGCAATATGGTTGCTGATAAAACACTGACCGTGGAGTAGGCAGTCATTGTTTTCCTAAAACAAACATAGGTAGTAAGTACATAGTATAAGTCGTTTTTTTTATGTAAATTTTGTAAAGTTAATATCATACGCCGACTTCTAAGTTAAAAGTGCTTTGTTATTATTAGGTATTCGTTTCGAAATTATAGTTCAAACTTAATAAAAAATAAATAAATAGTAGTTTATAATTTTAAGTGTACCTATAGTATATATTATGTTTGAAGAAGTGTAGTCAGGTTTCTGTGATATACTATAGGTACCAACTATTTATCTTATCTATGCTCTCATATTTTTTATCATATAAAAATCAATAGGAGCAAAAAATATCTTCATATACATATGTATGAATACCACGAAAACTTGACGCTTGAACTAAACTTCTTTAATTCCTCCTGAATCCTTTAATTACAACGAAACTATCTATTTATATATCATATTATGATAAAAATTCATTAGCAATAGATATTTTCGTCTGTCCATGTCTTCCAACCCCTTTACACTTCATTACATTTAAAGCTTATTCCAATCGGCATGCCCTGCGTGGTGATTATGGGCATCAACCCCCCCATGGATAGATACGCTAACAGAATAGTGCTCATTGGGGGAGGCCTATGTCCAGCAGTAGACTGCTATAGGCTGATGATGATGATATGTAAACACTACAATACAAGGCTCACATAAAACGCCGTAGCGTGCACTTTACAAAAATTCTGAGCACTTCACTTTTTTGTTTTACTTGACGCATTAAGTTCTAATGGTAAAGGAATTATTTGTCCATACCACTCAGTAAATATTATAAGCATTAGTTTGATTGAACATGAAATTGGCGAAACCAAAAATGCCTGCATTTATTAATACATAAGGTCACCTTCACAATACCTACCAGTGATATTAGTACCTACTGTATATAAATCATTCGCATATTAGAATTAGAACAATCGATGCCTTGTCATCACAATGCTGATGTGTAGTGCTATACCACAATGAAACCGCTTTATGATTAAAATACAAAATACAAAATCTTTTTTAGAAACAAGAGACTTATAGTATAGGGTACAGTTGTGGGCTGACTACCGCAAAAGTTAAGAAACTGTGTAGCGGAGTCAGCGCCATCCTCCGCAAACAAAATAAATAGGTATGTTTCTTTAAAGAAATAAAAAAAGAGAAATAGTTTGTAGTGTGTATGTGTGGTATGTGAGGGTGTGTGGTGTGTTAGGGTGTGTTGTGTGTGTGTGTGGTGTGGTAGGGTGTGTGTGTGTAGTGTGAGTAGGAGAGTGTGGCGCTCCTGAGGACACCGGTCTCATGAGAGTCCGGGCAACAGGAGTTACCGCTGTGTGGGTGTATGAGTGTGAAAGAGAAGGGGTATATGTAGGATTTCACTCAGTCATTTTTGATATTTTAAAAATGAATTTTGATTAACTAGTTTCTGGTCGCGGCTTTGCACACGTTGTTTGTATGGAAAAGATTTAAGGTTATTTCTTTCCCAAATGGGTACTGATTTGGGGAATAAAAAGTAGCTTATGTTTTATTTAAGATCTGCAAACATTTCTTTCGGGTGTTCTCGGTATTTTCTATGTAAAGTCAGACACACAAAATATACACATGCACACACAAACACACATTTAACATACATTCACATAGGTATCAGTGCTATCTATTAAATGAAAAGCCCATAGAATTATTTTTGTACGTCCAATTAACAATAAATCAGTTATGATTCATATAATTAATTTGTTATTATGTATTTTAAAAAATATATGTTATCTCGTTTATTTGTTACATCCATGTATTTGTATGGAAGAGCAGGACATCCTGGCACATGTACTTAGATACTTAAAAGGATGTCCTAACAACTGTCTAGCATGTAAAGAAACATATTTTTATACAAATAAACAATTTTCAATCAACATTTTTCAAATAGTAAACAATATCATATCTATGAAATGTATTCTATTGAGTATATGTATCAACTAGTACCTATAACACAAGCTCTGCTTAGCTTGGTGCTAAATGATGCTGTGTAGATTGTACAGCATTATAAAAAAAAATCAGCTCGATCCATATAATAGTTTGAAGACCGACGTGGCGCGGTGGGCGAAGGTCTGCCTGCGACGCAGGAGGTTGCGGGTTCGATTCCCGCCTCGGAACAATTGTGTGTACAATCTGCAGATATTTGTTCCGGGTGTTCTGGTTGTTTTCTATGTATATTAAAAAAAAAACTATCTATGTAATGTATTGTATTATGTATATCAGTTATCTAGTACCCATAACACAAGCTCTGCTTACCATGGGGTAACCCACCCATGGACAAAAACGACAGGCCGTGAAAAAAAAACTGAAACCACTCATCCTATATTGACAATTGAAAGCCCTTTGAATGGCCTTCGTTATTTGCAATAGTATGGCGAAGGCATAAAGGGCTTTCAAGGCCATTGAAAGACCGTTAAAATGTCAAATATAGGACGGGTGGTTTTTTTTAACGGCCGTTCGTCTTTTGTTTTTTGTGGGCAAGGTCAACAAAGTCCTCGTTTATTAGCCCCGACAAAAAAGAGGGGTATATCTGTCTGTATATCTTCGTGGCACCATAACTAGCAAACGAATGACCAAAGGGCCTAAGGGGTCTGAAGATTTATATACGGAGGGTGGGACGTAATCTGTTTTTTTTTTTCGAAATTGCGGCGCACAATGAATGTAAAACAAGACACATACAAAAAAAAATCTATAACGACAGTATGTTATAGAACATTTTTCTAAAGCGTCAGGTTTTTTAGATATTCACAGATAAAAATAACTAATGCGTACTTTTTGTTTTACTTTTCCTTACGTTTTCATCGCGTTACGTTAGTATCCTCTATAAAAATCTTCACTCCAAATAATTAATCAGTTTCAAAGATATATCTTCTTTCAAAGATAATATCTACGCTAATTATCATAATGAAGATTTTTTTTCTACAGTTTGAGTGTTTGTGAAACGCCGGAAATACTAATTGTCCTGTTTTGAAAATTCTGAATAGATAATTATCCCCTACATTATCTCTGAGGGTCACGTTAGAATTGATATACAAGGTTATTTGCGCATATTGGCAAGAACACTTGTTAAATAAATCAAGGATGTCTGTGTAAATATAGAATCAGTCGATCACAAAAAATGAAAGCTATAAATCAAAAGCGTTATCCAATATCCACATTGAACGTGATGACCTGACGCAAGTGCATCCGAGTGCAAGTGCAACTGAGTGCAAGTACCGTAATAAGTAAGGGCATTTATCCACCAAAGAAGTGCGAGATAATGAAGCGGGTTAAGGTTGATGGTTTCAAGTTGGTTCAATTTTTTTGTGGTATATTAAGATTTTATCCCTTGGACAAATTTTCTTAAGGGGGGAAAATGGAAATAGAAAAAACTGAGGGGAAAACTGTTTTTTTTTTCAGTTAAAACTGTATATATATGAATAAGCCATATTTTTCTACAAGGCATAAAACTAGCGGAAACGTAATTGGCCATATATTGAAAACTATTTTCAATTAACTTATGATAAACTAACTTTGATTCATTTGTAATTTTTGGAAAAATAAGAGATTTTGAGAGTATAGGGTATAAATTAATTTCATTTACTGGATTGTCCAGCATTATTTATTTTTACCCGCTGTCGCATATAGGCTTGTTAACATAATGCGCATAATAAGAATTGTCATACTATATACATTGTTATTCTGTGGAATTGTGTCGCACTGTTCGTTATGTCATTTGTTTATTTGATATATAAGTTGAGTCTTTGTCGCTTGGACTTTATATTGATTTCATCTTACTGAACCTTGTGAAAGCGATAACGATAACCTTAGTCATTATGTTGACTTTCCGGAACAAAACATTTTATATATCGATTAATAGAATGTTTCTATTACAGATTTCCCTGAACTTGGAAGACTGACCTACTCAGTCATACTCTAAACACAGACAGAGACGCAAGAAGAATTCACCGTGCGTTGAAAAGAGACATAACAAGTGAAAGTTATTTTTTGTGGGTTTTGGTGTAAGGCATAACAAATTGCTAAAGTAATGTTAGTAATCCCTAAACGAAATTTCATATTATATAAGCAGAATTAATTTAATTAATATTTAATGGAACCATACTTGACGACAATTTAATCCGGAAATTCAATAACACTGTTGGTGAAAGTGATAAAGTGTACTCAAAATTGCGAGAAAGGGACAGTAACAATCAGCTTATCACGTGTGAAAGGGACGGGTGCAAAAGAAAGTGAAAATGCCGCCTGGAGCGATGGAAGACCTGGAGATGAGTAACAATAATGTGATGCCACTGATACCGCGGAGGACGGTGCAACTCGAGTTCCGCAACGTGTCGTGCACTATGAACATGTTTCAGATGAACAAGTTTCGTTTTGGTAAGTTTAAAAATAATACCAGATCTATAAGCACTAATACAACGGCTATTTATCGCTTTTTTACTTATTTTTCTGACGTTAATACTTTGACTGCGATTTTTCTTCGACGACTGCGATCTTTTTTTTAACCTAAAAAATTCGTGTTGCCGCTCTACACAGCGGCTGTGTTGCGCCGCACATGCGTTTCGTTCGAAAAATATTACGGCTGTGCTGAGTCACACAGATCTGTATTTTCTCAGCCGCTGCGCTAGTGTGGATTTACGCATATTAGTCACTTGTAGAAAACACATACCGTGTGATTTCAGCAATCAAAGTATTAAATACCCGTTGTATTAGTATACGCTATCTCAACAAATTATAAGTACTAATACGTAGGTACGTATAATTTGTTGAGATCGCGTAAGTTGAAAAATATTTAATACCAGATCTGTATGCATATGCAGGTACTGCATGGTAAAGTTACACATAGGTTTTCTATCGATTAAACAAACCACAGACAAAGCGACTTATTACAAAAATATTGTGAATCACCACATAGTATACAACAAAGTCGCTTCCCGTCTGTCTGTCTGTCCCTATGTACATATGCTTAGATCTTTTAAAACTACGCAACGGATTTTGATGCGGTTTTTCTATTAAATAGAGTGATTCAAGAGGAAGGTTTATAGACTATTTGAAACGTAGATTTCACGAGGGCGAAGCCTCGGGGCGCAGCTAGTAATAATATAAAACTGGGCTATGTTGCCCTAAAGTGAACTAGCACTTTAGTGTTGTTGATCACAAAATGTCCTTAGCCGGTCAAAAAGAACCCTGTTTATTTCTTAAATTCATCTACTGAAATCAAACAGTTCTGAAAAACTGTTAACCCTAGATCACTAAACATTAGTCTCATAGGCGACACGGTTCCCGCGCATTCGCTTTTTAGGTATGTTCCCGACACTACCCCACCCCGCCACGCTCAGTATCTTCCTAATTTAGTGTTTTAGCACCCTGTGCGTACGCATTACGTACGTCAAGTAAAATATTGGCGTTTTATTTTGTTAGTCAGAACGACTAATGTTTAGTGACTGAGTAACTCGAAAATATGTTTAGTGAGCTAGGGTTAAACACTCGAACATGTTTAGTGTGTTTAAAGGAAATCTACAAGTACCTACAATCATGTAGATTACGTGAGGCAGATTTACCAGAAAAACCAAATGATAAGCCGATAAAGATTACAAGAATGTTATCAAAATCTATAGATAATCGATAGAACATTATATTTATGTTATTTTATTAGAAAGTAGGTAGGTAATTTCGTGACGAATTGCCGAAAACAGTTAATGAGCTCAGTCATGCATGGACTCTAAATTTTTCGATTTTAGTGGCGGACATACAGACTACCTCATCACTATCACTAAATAGTATAAAACAAAGTCGCTTCTCTGTGTCTGTCTATCCCTATGTATGAAATGAAATGAATTTATTTGTTATAATACTTACACAGAACATAATAAACTTAAACTAAGAGGTAACGTGTTGGTAAGTGTGCGAGTCCAGTTACAAAATGGCTTTGCCTCAGCATGAGTTGGATGACTAGCATGCTAGCAACCAACGGTCTTCCGGCAAAGCAACTTGTTGGCGTTACTTATGCTGTATGCTTTTTTTAAATATATAGAGTGATTTAAGAGGAAGGTGTATAAACTATTTGACACATAGATTTCTACGAGGGCGAGGCCGCGAGGCGCAGCTAGTTTAAAATAAACAGTCGAATTGAGAACCTCCTCTTTTTTTGTAAAGGTCGTTCAAATCAATCATGATTTGACAGGTTCTTTGTCGCGGTTGATTTTGCGATTACGCACGAGTTGCTGTCAAATTTTAGCCAAAGAAATATTGTACTACAGTTTTTGCACTCTGTTTTTCAAGGAAGAACATAAACTTCCGATCGGTAAATACATCATGTTCAGTTATTCTTCATTGTTATTTCTTATGATGGCCAACTGATTAATATGTCGACAGTAACTTATGATTGCAAAATTATTAATTGAGAACAGTTATTATGAAATGTATCAAATGATAGATAGCTAGGTAATTTTTTTTACACATTTTAGAAAATGTCTGTATATCTATACAAAAGAATATCAGAATATCCTTATCCCTTAATTACTCGCGTGGGTTGTTTAACACCCCAGCGACTGTTTGATCGTCTCTAGTTTTTGGAGTTTCGAATTTACAACGCTTATTTTTAAATCTTTACCATAAATAAAAGTCTGATTTTGTATGTATTTGGTAGTTTTTTCTACGCGAGTACTTATGTATGTTTTTATGCGCGAGTAACTAAGGGTTAACATCCGAAATTACTTCCTTCATGGTCTAACTGATGGTTAAAAGCTTAACAAAAGTATATTTCCCAACATTCGTTTCGTTGAATAATCTGGAGGCATTAATAAATAATTTATGATAAATATTATAAATAGGTATAACTTTCAAAGTTTCCTAATTTCATCGTAATTAGATTAGTTGCAAAATCATGATCGTAAGTTATAAAGTGCTGAACCCAAACCAGTTATGTAGGTGACTTTGGCTAGGTTATAGCCCTTAAGGTAGTATGTCGAAACAAATCCTTCCGACTGAGCCGGTATGTTACAACTGCTATCCGCTTCTCGCACGACTTTCAATGCTAACATTCAACATAGAATTTCAAATTAAAGTGTAAATAAATAAAGTAACGTATTAAAAAAAACAATATGTAACGTTTTAATATCATCATCATCATCAACCTATAATAGTCCACAACTGGACTTAAGAGGCCTCCGGAGGGACGAATTCTTCATACAAACGTAATACCAAAATGATTTCCAATTCAAGCATATTTCCACTATAAAATGGTATTATTTATATTTGAATAGTACTTGTCTAGGTTCCTTAATAGTTTTTTTTTTCTAAATACTTACCTAAAATTAAATGAAAGCCAATCGCATTTTGTGAAAATGGAAAAGTTTTCTTGCTATTTGTTTCGTATTAAAAACATCAATATATTACGTTTTATTTATTAAGGAACATAGCTTATATTGTCTAGTTACAGAATAACAATACTTTGCGAAGAATACAAAAAGTTTTCAGTCATAATTTTTGGTATTACGGAACAAACCAAATTTTGAACGGCTAATATTGCTATCGCGCACGCATGGGGTGCGGCGCAAGGGTTAAACAGGGACAGCGATATTCGGAGCTATTTTTGCAAGCGAGGGTCGCCGGACCCTTAAGTAACGTCAGTGCATATAATTATTAGAATAATAAAACAAAAAGAATCAACCTAAGTAACTTAAAAGTTTAGTACCTGGTTACAGGTAGAATAAGTCTACTGAAATTTGAGCAAAGTATATGTCATATATTATAAAATAATATACATTATAAAAACATTTGTGTTTAGTATTTTTTGTTGAATCTACATCTGACTATGGGTGTTTCATTCAACTTCCAACCCAACGAAACCATTTTTTCTGTCTCTACCTGCCTTAAAATCAAAAGCCGTTGCTTACCTTATTACCTACTAACTTCTGCACCTGGATTCGCACACGTTCTTTCGGGATAAAATGTAATCTGTATCTAAAACCAGGCCTGAGAGTTTCCTCTCAGAAAATAATAACCCGTACCGTTTAGTAGTTTCGGCGGAAGGGGTTCTAAATATACAAATGTTCGCATTAGTACTTAGATTACTTGACGTAAATTTTCACTGTTTGAAATTTTGATTCCAAGAGAGGACATCATTTAAACGGCCCTTATATGTCTACTAATGTTGACCTCATTTAGTCATTTTTAAACTTGTGCAGATGACATCGTTTTTCATTTGAACTATAAACATTGTTGTTGTTCCATAATAAACGATTTATTAATTTTATTTTTATTTTAAATATTTAGGATTAAATTGTTGATACTATATTTTAATTATAAGACCTTCATGTAACTATGATTCACACAATTTTACAATACATTTTTTCTTATTCTTATTCTTATTCTTATAGGTACTAAACAAATTTGAATGAACTTTAAGCCTTTTTGGGTACAAACGTGTCCATGTATATGTAGGCATTCTTGCAAAAAAAATGTTAAGTATTCTTTACTTTGTCAGATGTCAGATGCTTTGAGTTGTAAACAAAAACATAATTGTTTATTAATAACGGACCCATTGTATTTGCTATTGCTTAAAATTAGCATAAAGATTAAGGTAAGTAGCATGCGTATTTATTTTCACATAATGGGTGTTTACACATTTTTCAAGTTGACCTTACAAGCTTGCAAATAATGTACTTACCTAGAACGCGTTGATGTCTTTTGAACGCGGGTTTTCGTTTCAGAAAATCCAAAGTCCAATATAATGCACACTCTTTTAATTACACTAAGTAAATACATAATGCTGGGCAATTCATACAGCATCATCTAGATAGATAGAATTCAAACACATTCAAACATTTGTCCCGTGAAAAGAATCGAAACCGAAACCCCCTGGTTCACCGGCGGACCTTCGCCTACTGCAACAGAGTTGTCGATTTAACTGTGGATGGATAAATTCTAAGAAAAAAGGCGATCAATCAAACAAAAGACAGTCAAAATTTTAATATGTTGATAAATGGTCTAGTAAACGGTAGTCGTTACGTACGAAGGTTCGATCGCTGTTTCATTTCATTTTCATGGCGAGTTCCTTCTAATAGATTACCTCAGATTGGACAATGTTACTAAGACATTACCATAACTATGATTAGTTATTCCCGGTACAGTTTTTGCGCATAAGTTTGGTCAGGTAGGTAGACTTCATGGAAGCAAAGTGAGTATATAATGATAGCGAAATTGGGCATGTCAATATAATGGATAGAGTCCATTCACACAATAAACTGTGCGTGGACAGACAAGGCCTTTTCTACGGAAGAATAAACAATATAGACATCAAATTCGTAAAATATTTTAATTAATTCCTTCTACTTCAATAATTAAAAGCGTGGTTCCAACTAAACCCATGGATATCGGAACCGACTAAGGGTTTTGCAAAAAATAGCAAGAAAAGAGTTTCTTTCTATGTATTATTATCCCCGTCTATATTGTTCGTTCATGTCCAGTCCATCCCAAGGTTGCCTGGAAGAGATCGCTCTCAGCGATAAGGCCACCCTTTATACCTTTATTCTAAGTTTTTATCTCTGTATTATTTTCTGTTTTGTGTGGTGTAATAAAGTGTTATCTATCTATCTATCTATATGTTACCACCAATACAGGCATGCGCCAAGCGTGGTAAATATGATGATAATGGTAAAACCTCCCTTCCTTTGGCTGGGGCACGTTCTGCAGTGGACATTGAGGGCTGAAGAAATAATAGATGTCGGTTTCACTTTATTTTTTGAAGTTGCGAGGTCTATTTCCGCCTCGGTACAAATGTTTGTACTGTACCGATTTTGTTTCGAGAGTTCAGGGTGTTTTCTATGCATATTATAAAATATACATTATGTAAATAGGTCAATTTAATAAATAAATATAAAACACCACATCACAGTAAAACCCTGACTTTACCATTTCCTTCTAATAACAGCCTGTAGATATATCTAAGCTCTCCGGCTAATTAGTGCTTAGTTGATTGTTTTTCTAATTTATACCTAACAGTCCCTCTCTTTTAATTGTTTATCAAAATGATCTAATCATAACACACAACGAGAAAACCATTCGTTTCTAAATTCTCTGTCAAAATTGTGTTACCAAGTTACGAAACTTAGTACTTACTTACTTTCAAGATTATATAATCGCCAAAACAAAACCACTACCAAAAATAGGCAATCATCTAAGTTTCGCAACTCGGCAGCAGTTTTGCTCGAAATTTTAGAAACATTGAGTACATTACTTGTTACGACAGTCATATAGTTTGATGTTGCTAAGCTATGCATCGATGTATGTCTTGCATGTCAATACTCTAGACGTGGTCAAGAGGCAGGTATTGCGTAATTACCTACATGCGTAATATCAGCTAAAGAAAGCTTCGCTTTCTATAAAAGTGACATAATTTTAAAATGATAAATACAATTGTCTATATTTAAATTAAGCTTATATAATTAAAAATATTTTTTATATATTTTTTTTTTTGCATTTAGTAGAATAAGCTTTTTAAGGTAAATAATAAGTACTATAGCTTTTATCTCTTCTTCGATACATCAATTAAGTAGGTACCGAAGTACAGACATCATAAGATATACAACATTTATGGGTAAAATCTATTTACAGTCAGATTTTCTTAATAATAGTTATAATACAAATTGTTTTTCTAAAATTAATAAAAATAAACAAAAATAATTAAGTAATTCTAAGAAAACTCTCAGATTTTCTTAAAAAATTGTGTAAAAATAATTTTCCTGTTTAAACTGCCTGAAATTAACAAATAAAATAAAATAACATATATGAACAAAATAAGTTAATAAAGTAAGTTAAACGAAACAATTATCGTAATCATAAATCACACCTACTTTATTTGCATGAAAAATACATTGCAATAACCATCTCGAATATGTAATTAGATATGTATGTAATTAGACAAATTTTATCTGAGTAGATAATAAGTATCTAGGTGCCTACACCTCAGACAAAATGTATCCAAATGTCAGATCAAGATGCGAGAACAAAAGAAAAGTCGCCAGCTAACTCATAATTAAATTTACAAAACTTGCTAATTACAGTCATTCATTACAAAGTCAAAGTCATCAAACAAAACAGTTTGATGAGGACAATGAGAGATTATGTGGAGGAACTCGAATTATGTGGAGAAAAATAAGAAGTCAAGTTCATTCGGTAAAGATTGCGAGTATATTAATTAGAAAATTACAAAGATCATGGATAGTGGGGTGTGGGAACAAATAACCAATCCGCGTGCACCACACGACATTTTAAAGCGCTCCTATTGGTCGTTGATGACGCGGCTGCAGTGTAGTAAAAACTATACGATGCACTGTGTCACGCTGTGTGATAGGTACTTGCTGCTGCAGTTAGATGGCGCTCCAACACAGTTTGTTTTCAGAACTATGTTAATCAGGCACGGATATGCGTCATTTTATCTCTTTGTCACAAAACGTAACAAATGTTTTGTAAGGTCATAGAGTAATGCGACATTATGACTGATTGTGTACGCTGATTGTCAAAAAGTACTTTACCAAATACAATAATAATAATAGACGGCCGCTGGGGCAAACGAGTTCTTGAGTGGCGACCACGACTCGGTAAACGTAGCGTAGTACGCCCTCCGACCTGGTAGGATGATGACCTGCGAAAGACTACAGGTAGATGCTGGATGCGTCTAGCCGAAGACAGGGCGCTATGGCGCTCATTAGGGGAGGCCTATGTCCAGCAGTGGAATAATATGGGCTGATGATGATGATGACTAACCAAATAAAACTTTAGAAACTATCATAATTATTAACACAAAACTCATTTATATCGGTTCCTTTAGTTATTCCGTGATCATGGTGCATGAAACTGTGTCGAAATATTGGAAAACTCAAAAATCGTGGTATATATCCCGTCAAAAATAAAAATAAAATACATAAATATAATATAAAATCAATAATAAAATAGGGCTATCAAACTTTAACGGATTACCGTTAGTCGATGTGATCCGCCGAGGACAATGAGGAGTCCAATGTAATATAATTCCTGTGTCATTTTCTCAGGTCAATCCAGTAGGTATATTTCTCTTTTCTGAATATATATACGAGAGTTACTATAAAGACAAGGGCTACTACATATTTATAATATGGAAGAATATAATTTAATTAATATAAATAAATAAATAATGCTGGACAATTCACACAGCATTATCTAGCCCCATGGTAAGCAGAGCTTGTGTTATGGGTACTAGATAACTGACATACATAATACAATATATTACATAGATAGATATTTTTTATTATACATAGAAAAAGACCAGAACACCCGGAACAAATATCTGCAGATCGTACACACAATTGTTCCGAGGCGGGAATCGAACCCGCAACCTCCTACGTCGCAGGCGGACCTTCGCCCATCGCGCCTCATCGTTCGTCCTATCATAAAGGCTCCTTCCCAAAATGGTGGCACCCTGTCTAAAAATAACACTATTTTTAGTCCACATTGTATCCCAAGTTGATTGAAACATGCAAACAATGCTTAAAGATGTTATCCTCATCACGATATTATAATAAACGTGTCACGCAGAAGGATCCATTGTTTTCAGTATATATTATTTGACAAGTTTCTGCCTGCGGAATTAAACGCGTTGTTTCTATGGAAACTAAGGTTATGTCTATCCCGTGGGAACTGATTTATGGGATAAAGTTGCCTGTTTTATTTCAGGCCTTGAACTACCTGTTTGCAAAATTTCCGATCAGTTCAGTGGTTTTTACGTGAAGAAGTAACAAACTTCCGTCCATCCATCCATCCCTCTAAGCATCCAATCTTTCGTATTTATAATATTAGTGTGATATCTAGCTTCTCACGCGTAGCCCTTAAAAAAATATAGTTAGGTATTTATAGATGGAAATACCTGTAAAATGTATGTACTGTCTGTCTGTCTTCCAAATAAATAAAAATAAAATAAATAAAAATGTATGTTTAAGTGTTTATAATCATGCTGAAAACTATAACAAAACTAAACGCATGCAATTACAATAATCTATTGCAAAACACGCGCAATCCGATACCTTGAAATTGTAAACATATGGACTTGCTAATGTGTGAATATTACTAGAAAATCAGTAAACAATTCCTCACTGAACTTTGTAGAAATAACTAACCTGCACCTTTACTTAAATGAACGTATTCCATATTTATAAGTATTAATCGACGTATTAATCGACGACCGATGTGGCGCGGTGGGCGAAGGTCCGCCTGCGACGCAGGGGGTTGCGGGTTCGATTCCCGCCTCGGAACAAATGTGTGTACGATCTGCAGATATTTGTTTCGGGTGTTCTGGTCGTTTTCTATGTATAATAAAAAATGTCTATCTATGTAATATATTGTATTATGTATATCAGTTATCTTGTACCCATAACACAAGCTCTGCTTACCATGGAGCTAGATAATGCTGTGTGAATTGTCCAGCATTATTTATATTATTATTTATTTATTAATACAACGGGTATTTATCGCGTTTATTTACCTATTTTTCCGTATTTTTTTTATTTTTCGAGTCATCCCGTGACCACGACAGTGTCTGACTTGATCCCTGCGGAACCACCGGAATATTATAAACGGAATGATGCCAAAAAACATTGAGAATAAGGGAAAGAAAAGATTCCCACAAAACCCAAGGACCGAGGGGTCGTCACCCCTCGAGTTGACGCCGCCGGGGTAATGAGGCCAAGCCTCGAGGCCCCTCTCTGTGCCCCCACCAGGGCCGGAAAGAAATCTATGGATAGTTGACGACAGTGTGTAAACCTGTTGAAACGTCGGGAAAAATAGGTAAATAAACGCGATAAATACCCGTTGTATTAATACTTATAAATATGTGTTCAGATCTCGTAAGTTTAAAAGAACATATTCCACTTATTTATTTAAAAAAAAAAACAATATTTGTAATGTATTGTATTATGTAGTTCAGTTATCTAGCACCCATAACACAAGTTACCATGGGGCTAGATAATCCTGTGTGAATTGTCCACCATTTATTTTATTTATTTATTTTATTTCTGGTAGATCGACTGACAATCATGTCATGTCCTAATTGATGCTTTACCGAGTCGATTTTTTATGACAATCGATTTCGTTTATGAAGAAGTTGTAATCGATTTTGTTATTGTTTACATTTTGTATTATATTACAGAGTCGACTCGGGCGTCTTAATTACTAACTCATACATAATAATATATAATAAATAAGATTCACAAGAATGCTTGTGAATCTTATTTATTATATATTATTTTATCTTTAAAAGCACAATAGTTATATTCTTATTTTAATTTAAAAACTACTGGTGTTGTTTGGTTTGTACATAATGATTGCTGTGATATGCTCTGTGTTGTGTCGCGGAATAATGTTTCAACCATGACATCGAAATGCTTTCGACGTGTTACAAGTGTCCCACGACACGACTACCAAGTTAAAATATATGTATAATTAAAAAGCATAATAGATTGATAGTTATATATAATTATAATATCTTATTAATTACACATTAATCACGAAAACCATTTCATAAAAATAAAACATAATAATAAATAATTATATTTTATTTTCATTTTCTTTTATAACCGCCCATTGTTAGTTGTGTGATTGTAATAGTTTTTCTATGTTTATTTATTGTAGGTACTTGTAATTAAGTAGGTAGGTAAGTATTCAATAGTGCCATTAATTTAGCAAACAAGCATTCCTATAAATTATAATAGTAGGTAGTAGAAGGTCAAAATAACGTTTTTTTGTAAAAAAAATTAGCCTTTTGTTACAAAATATTATTAAATTATGTACCTAGTTAATCTCATTAAAACAACTAACTGAACAATATGTAAATGTTTTTATTTTTTATTTTTTTATTTAGTCTGTTTCGTCCCACTGCTGGTCAAAAGCCTCCCCCAAATCTTTCCACTCAGTGCGGTCACGTGCGATCTCCCACCAATCTCCGAGGAAGGCGTTAAGGTCGTCTCGCCAGCATGTAAATGTTAGAAGTTATAAAATTTCATAACACATAAGTCGTAGCCATTAAGTTCTTGACGTGGACGTGCTCATAATAAAAAACAGTCAAAATGGATGTAGAATTTTTGAAAACAAACCAACCATACTTAATCGGCCGTACAAAAACTCACTTACTAAAATTTACTCTGTTTTCGCGTCTTTTTGTACGTAATTTAAATTACTTTTCTATTAAGACCCTTCCTTCAATAAACATTATTTATTAGTGAACAAGGACGCCAAGCTACTGAGTTAATTTTTTGTGTCGTTAGGTATGCTATTTTCATCCCAAAAAACGCGTGCCAAGCCGCGTGCAGAACTTAGTTCGCTGTATACGTAAAACTGCTGCTATCAAACATGAAACTTTGAAGGACATTGAACTTGTGGCAGTGATAAACATGATAACGGATTGGCCGTGAAATAGTCCAGGAGATCCAGTTAGAAGTAATTTTTTACGTCATTCTATTAAAAAATTAAAGTACTCAATTCACATATTGCCAAATCGAAGAAGTCAGCCAGAAACTCAATTCTCGCCTCGGAACAATTGTGTGTACGATCTGCAGATATTTGTTCCGGGTGATCTGGTCGTTTTCTATGTATTATAAAAAATATCTATCTATGTAATATATTGTATTATGTATATCAGTTATCTAGTACCCATAACACAAGCTCTGCTTACCATGGGGCTAGATAATGCTGTGTGAATTGTCCAGCATTATTATATAATGTATGCTCTATGTAATGTATTGTATTATATGTACACACGACCCGGTACCAAGCTACTAGAATTTTTAATAATCTCGAAATAAAAGAAGTCATACATAAAAGAACACTTCTAAAAAATAAACTAAAATGTTATCTTCTGGAAAAGTGTATCTACTCCATTGACGACCTATGACCTTGATTATATAATATATAAACTTTGTGTATGTAATGATAATCGTTCAATAATTTAATTTAATGTGATACATTTTTTTCTCTCTTAGTTAATTTAATTTATTTTTAAGTTTCCGCACACAATGTATATTGTTTTATGGAATAAATAAATATGAAAATATGATATACAGTGTGAATCGTCCAGCATTATTTATTTATTATTTAGAAGCAATGACCGGATATGACCTGAGAAAATCACCACTGTCTCCGTGAATCACGATGCAAGCAGATATTTGCAGTTCAGTCGTGCATTAGGTCACCAGCTTTAAGTTTATTGACTCTATTTATGACTTTACAATATCGAGTATCACAGACAAGATTGCATTGTCGATGTGGGTTAGGGTCAAAAGAACACGTGGTTGTGCTTAGCTACTATGTAATTCTATTTTCAATTGAGGACCTCTATGGTGCGGTGGGCGAAGGTCCGCCTACGTCACAAGAGGTTGCGGGTTTCGATTCCCGCATCGGAACAAATGTTTGTACGATCTGCAGATTCGAGTGTTCTGATCGTTTTCTATGAATAATATAAAATATTTATTTATGAACTGTATTGTATTATGTATATCAGTTATCTGGAACTCAGAACACAAGCTCTGCTAAGCATAAATAAATAAATAAATATTTAGTTATTTATCCATATCACCATATAACACTAATATAATAAATGCGCAGACAGAAACTATTCATTTATATATAAGTTATTGGTTGCTTAAGGCGGTTCCTACTCGTAATTTTCTATGTAGGTAAGTCTATTAAATAGGGTACTTGCTGGACCTAAGAAAAGATGCAATTTCATTAAAACGTAGGTACCTAATATCTCTTTAATATTTTTCTATTAGATTACATTACATGTCAATTGAAAAGTCGAACAGAACAATTCAACCGTTTGAGAACTTCTAAATCATAATATGCCTGAATCAATAATGAAAAAATAAATTGCTTAGTAGGTTGTATATACTATATGTCTATACTTGTTCTAACTCTTCATGTCCATCCAAAGGTTACCTGGCAGAGATCGCTTTAAGCGATAAGGCCGCCCATTGTAGAACACATTCTTTATTTGTCTTTTTCCTGTCCAGTGTATCTGTTTTTATGGTGTGCAATAAAGAATTATTGTATTGTTGTATTTCAAAGAGTAAAGTTTCCAAAACATTGTTACAAAGAGCGCAGTGTGTTTGGAAAAACACCCAAGTCATGTTTTAAGATACAAGTCATCACTTTCCTGTATGTGATTGATTAATAGCAGTTTCTAAGCATGTTATTAATTAAGATGTATCTTTTCCTTTGTAATTATTCTTTGATAATTCCCAGGTATTTCCATATTGTAAACTTCTTCCTGTCCTCTTTGGTTAACCAACTTTAGAAGGTTATTTTGCAACGCACTACTTAGCACATCACTTTTAATATTATAAATACGAAATTTTTGATACTTGGATTGATATTTGTTACGGCTTCTGTTTCTGGCTTCTGTTGAATATTTAATGAAGAGAGAGAGAGAGAGTCTCTCTCTCTTCATTAAATATTCAACTATTGAACGGATCTTTCAATTAAACAATTTCAATTCATTTTTAGTGCCTATAAATAATAAATAATAATAATCAGGCACATTGTAGTACTTTGTTTCATTCGCTAAGTTTTATTTATTGCGCAATTTATTAGTGTAGTTTGTAGACGTAGGAATCAAAAAACTCGGGGACTTCCACCGGATTCAAGTGCCAATTGGCTCAAAAAAAGTTGCGCAAAAATTTATCATCATCAGCCTATGATAGTCCACTGCTGGACATAGGCCCTAACGAGTGCCATAGCGCACTGTCTTCAGCTTGACGAATCCAGCATCTATACCTGCAGTCTTTCGCAGATCGTCATCCCACCTGGTCGGAGGGCGTCCTACACTACGTTTACCGAGTCATGGTCTCCACTCAAGAGCAAGTAAAAATTTTTTTAGGGCATTATAATATTTTTTAGGAATAACCTCCAGTGTGAGGCTTACTCACAATAAAAGCAACCTTAGAACGTAACTAATAGTTACCGTCGAAACATTTTTAACTATCGACAGTTGGTCTTCCCGTTGAATACTAATCAACCAGCATACGTGATTAGCAAAACAATGCGTTGCTTGGCAATGTTGGAATTTTATTTCATTTGACGTCAATCAATTCATTTTGTGATTGCTGACCGCGAGATTATTATAGAGGTCTCTTACCTCTCTGAAAGTCGAACTGAATATGAATACGTTAGTACTATATATATGGAAAGAAAGAGGATATGGAAAGAGCTATGCTCGGAGTATCTCTGAAGGATAGGATTCGCAACGAATACATCCGACAGAGAACTAAAGTTATCGACATAGCTCTGAGAATTAGCAAGCTGAAGTGGCAGTGGGCCGGCCATATCTCGCGAAGAACCGACGGCCGCTGGGGCAAACGTGTTCTTGAGTGGAGACCACGACTCGGTAAACGTAGTGTAGGACGCCCTCCGACCAGGTGGGATGACGACCTGCGAAAGACTGCAGGTAGATGCTGGATGCGTCAAGCCGAAGACAGGGCGCTATGGCGCTCATTGGGGGAGGCCTATGTCCAGCAGTGGACTAATATAGGCTGATGATGATGATGATGATGATGAGTACTATATGCACTGTTATATATGCTATACTACTATATATACTTTAGTATATACTACTATAATATTCTGACGACTGATGTGGCGCGGTGGGCGAAGGTCCGCTTGCGACGACGCAGGAGGTTTCGTGTTCGATTTCCGCCTCGGAACAGTTGTGTGTACGATCTGCAGATATTTATTCCGGGTGCTCTGGTCGTTTTCTATGTATAATAAAAAATATATCTATCTATGTAATGTATTGTATTTATGTATATCAGTTACCTAGTACCCATAACACATGCTCTGCTTACCATGAGGCTAGATACATAATTAATTGTCCAGCATTATTAATTTATGTATTTTGTAATTTCAAACAGCGGTTTAAAATAACAGTTGCCTTTGATATTTACAGAACAGAAGAACATCTTGAAAGGTGTGTCAGGATGCTTCAAGCCCGGAGAGCTGACTGCGATCATGGGCCCGTCGGGAGCCGGGAAGACCACGCTCCTCAACATCCTCGCTGGATATCTGTAAGCATTTTTTCACCCATATACTAACAACCTAACAAGATAAACGTTTCTTGTTCGCTTCTTTGCTTTACCTTAAAAAGATTGAAGTGAACAAGCTTAGTCTCTCCCTATATTCAAACATATGGTCTATGAACACTTCCTTACCTCAACATCAAACTAATTATATACATCATACCTATATTATATATTTATATGTGTATTTTTTATTTATATTATATATTTATGTATGTATTTATACTTATAGCTATCAGTAGGTATTTTATATATCATCAGCCTATGTCAGTCCACTGCTGGACATGCTCCCCTAATGAATGCCATAGCAGCCTGTCTTCACCTTGATGCATCCAGCATCTCCCTGCAGTCTTTCGCAGGTGTCCTACACTTAGTTCATCGAGTCGTGGTTTCCATTCAAACACACGTTTACCCCAGCAGTTGTCGTTTCTTCGCGAGATATGGCCGGCCCACTGTCACATATATTACTATATATAAATATAAATAAATAATGCTGGACAATCCACACAGCATTATCCAGCCCCATGGTAAGCAGAGCTTGTGTTATGGGTACTAGATAACTGATATACATAATACAATACATTACATAGATAGATATTTTTTATTATTCATAGAAAACGACTAGAACACCCGGAACAAATATCTGCAGATCGTACACACAATTGTTCCGAGGCGGGAATCGAACCCGCAACCTCCTGCGTCGCAGGCGGACCTTCGCCCACCGCGCCACATCGGTCGTCATAGATTATCGGTATAGATTATATATTATTAGTAAGTATGGATTTATTTCAGGACCCGAGGTGCAACAGGCGAGATAGCTGTGAACGGAGTCTGCACGTACGCATCTCAGTCTGCAGGCCGCGGCGGCGCGCGCTACATCCGCCAGCACGACGACCTACGCGAGCATCTTACTGTCTACGAGGCGATGTCTCTCGCAGCGGCGCTGAAGCTAGCTGACTTCTCCAAACAAGAGAGGAAGGAAAAGGTAGGGCGACAGTTTTTTTATATCTTTATTTATTAATGGAGTTTTGTCACAAAGTGACTATGTCACTCCCGTAAGAGATCAATTCTTTATATATAAACATGGCAAAAATACATAAACTCAACAAAACAGAAATAACAATAACGTTTGCCAAATGACATTGCATGGCCACCTCCTGGGCTAGACAGTGGCGTAATAACTACAGGATGGCAAGTCGGCAAAATGCCACGGACGGAGAGGACCTTGCTATAATGCTGGTCAATTCACTCAGACACTCTTCCCATATCTTTAGATAATTCTTCAACTAATCCATCTCAAACTCGTCTGAAGTGCCTCGAGCATTCCTTCAAAACATACTTGAGTTCGATATGCTTCATCGATAGTCGCCAAAATCCGTTATAAAGGACAACAAGCTCTTTCGAGGAGTATTCAAGGTAGTTCGCGAGGTACCTTGAGTCCTAGAGGTGACTACTCATTTCTTCACTCGTATGATAAAATGTTCTAAGTTTAGTTCAAATGAAGGATTTTTTTACAATCAAGCATACCAAAACGCGTTTGTAGGTTGAGTACAGGTTGAATCGTGGTCGAGGTACCTATCGACTAAAGATATGGGCGTCACTCACTCAGTCTCATCTGTAAAAGCTACGCAAACAACTACAAAACAGAATTTTTGATAACACTCATCAAAGCTAAACTTATCTACTAGCCTTCGTATGGTGTCTTGTGAGAATGAGACAAATAGTATATATATGTAGATATAAGTAACCTAAACATAAAACATATCCTACTAGTGGTTACAAAAGGTACAAAACGAATAGCTGGTATACATTAAACACCTCGTAACGATTACTCAGCACTATTTAATAATATAACAAATCCTTGACGCACTGACCGTACCAATACGATCGAAAAACCGCAAAAAATATGGTGAACAGAACAATAGAATCAATTATAGCACTTTATTTTCCTTGTACTATAAAAAATTGTAAATTATTAATTGTAAATTATTATTGACGTTTTTGGTGTCCTATTGTAATTCATTATTTGATTACTTTTTTAAATTAAAGAGCCCAGGTCTTGTCGGCAAATGTTTTTGTTTAAAATGCTGTCTCTTTTACTACTGAGGTGTTCTTTATATAAATAAATAATAATAAATAATGCTGGACAATTCACACAGCATTATCTAGCCCCATGGTAAGCAGAGCTTGTGTTATGGGTCCTAGATAACTGATATACATAATACAATACATTACATAGATAGATATTTTTTATTATACATAGAAAACAACCAGAACACCCGGAACAAATATCTGCAGATCGTACACACAATTGTTCCGAGGCGGGAATAGAACCCGCAACCTCCTGCGTCGCAGGCGGACCTTCGCCCACCGCGCCACATCGGTCAAATATAATATGTGACTAATATAGAAATCTATGTGTCAAATGGTTTATAAACCTCTTGAATCACTCTATCTATTAAAAAAACCGCATCAAAATCCGTTGCGTAGTTTTAAAGATATAAGCATACATAGGGTCAGACAGACAGCGGGAAGCGACTTTGTTTTATACTATGTGGTGATGACAGCAACATTCTCTTGATCTGTCTCTTAAATCCTATAGTATCCTACATTTGTTAAGTTTTGGGGATCATGGGGATACTATGTATTACCTGCCAGTTCTCCTTGCAGGTACATGAAATTTTAGCACTTCTGGGCCTGAGCAGCACCGTGCAGACTGTTTGCCGGGACCTTTCGGGAGGTCAAAGACGAAGGCTGGCGGTTGCCTTGGAACTGCTATCGGATCCCTCGCTTATGTTCTTGGATGAGCCTACCACGTAAGTCTAATTCACAAACTAATTAAAGTGATGGCTCACAAATTCACAATCATTAATTTCTATGTGGAGCTATCGCCTAAAGGATTCAGGAATTTGGAACAAACCCAATATCATCATAACATTAATAATACGCTACCGATGATGTCGAATAGTAGAAATTGCTTCAATGGACCGCTGGCATTTTGCCACACTTTTTGTTTTGCTAGGCTTTGTTTAACCTTGAGAAATGCATAATATGAAGATGATATGGGTTGCTAAAAATTTACAGTACACTACTCATCTCACACAACTCGATGTAGAATGTTTGTAAACAAACCATCCATACGTCTTTTCATACGCACTTTACATTACTTGTCGATTTGATATCCTTCCTTCAATAAATATTGGTTACAATAATATTTATAACCAGACGCCAAGAAAGTGAGTTTTAGTTATTTGTGTCGTGGTTTGTTTACAAACATTCCAGCCTTGTTCAATGGCCATTTACTTTCTTTTTCTAGGGGTTTGGACTCCTCAGCATCAGCATCCTTGATTTCCCTTCTCAATAACCTAGCTCGAGGAGGCCGCACAGTTGTGGCCACAATCCACCAGCCTTCAGCACTTCTCTTTGAAAAGATCGACACGGTATACGCACTAGCCAGTGGAAGAACTCTGTATAACGGACCACGGGAGTATTTGATACCAGCTTTGTCCAGCGCAGGGTTGAGATGCCCGCCATACCACAACCCAGCGGATTTCTGTAAGTGGATCACTCTAATCGTGATGATGATGTCCTCGTATAGTCTATGTCATGTAGGCAGCGTTCGTTATTTTTACTTAATTCGCACTGTTTAATATGGAATTCATGGAATGAATTATTATATAATGTTCCAAAATAATTTCAGTTCTAAGTCAATTAGTTTGCGAGAAATAAAGAAAAACTGACCTGATAGGAAACGGTTTATAAATGTAATGGACCGGATTCGTATTTCAGCTAAGGGGCGGCCAGTCTATACGGAGACTATCCATTGGTATATGGTGCATAAACACAGGTGCACTCTCTATTCCTTCACTATCGGTGGTCGCATATTGTCTCGAGAGAGATCAGGCGCAGGACCAACGGCTTCACGTGCTTTCCGAGGCACGGGGCCTTCTGATTCCGGGACACTACTGTAATTTTTTCTTGTTAAAAAAATCCCAATTACAATAACCTTCATCCTACCAATAATTTAGAGCGGAAATTTTGTGACGAAGTGAACTTTGTCTGTGTGTTGTTTGGATGTCTTGTCGAAGACCAGGTCAACTAGTGAAAGGTTATTTGCTTCAATTCAATGAGTCATTACTTGATGAACCAGAGAAAATAACTTTGACTTTCTTATCTGTAAAGGTGGGTGCCTACTGACCGGCGACGTTACGTGGTGTAATGTAACGTGTAACATAGCGAGCGTTCGTGTAGTCAGTGGGAAGCGTTCGCAACGAACAACGAGATGGATTTTATCACATCGTAACCTATCATACTAGCTGCGAATTACGTCCCGTAGGACCCAATCAGTACCAATTAGGGTACCAAAATGAAAATTTAATTTAATAGGGATATTACGACACAAACATTATAATTTAATTGTTAATATATCGGACTGAGATTAAGGTCGGAGCGGCAAACAACAGTTTTTCTGTGCAGTAGGTGCATACGCAGGTCAAGTACGGCAGATAGCCAGACGTAGAAGTAAATTAGCCAAGTAAATAAATAAGGATATAAATAAATAATACTGGACAACCCACACAGCATCATCTATCCCAAAGTAGGCAGAGCTTAATGTGCTATGTGAACAGATAATTCTTATTTATCTGCGTGCAGATACTGTGACGCAAAACAAATATTATCATTTTTTATTTCCGCCAAATATTGAAACTGAAACTTTAATTGGTAAAGTTAAGACACGAAGTGACAAATTAAAACTGATATTTATAATTTAAGCCATTCAAATAACTGCAGACTGATGTCTGTTACATATGAGACTACCTGTTCCTTATCATTAACCTCGAGTTTGAGTAATGTTAGTATAATAAACTGAAACAGTAACAGATAAAAAAAGCATAGGTCAGGCAGGCACAATAAAAGAAAAAAATTATAACTGCATTTTTGAAATATTTTAAATTTTACTATTAAAACTCTGGTAGTTTGAACAGATCTCATAAAAAAGGTTTGGAAAATTGTAAATGTTTACCAATATCTTCATGTATAATTTATTTATATTTTCCTGTAGTTTTTTATACTGCATAAACAATGAGCTTGCCAAAATAACATGATTAGTTTTTAAGGTTTTTGTAAATTTTGTATATTATGTAAGCCTGACACTGGGGATAATTTCTAAAAAATGATAATTGTGTGTGATGGCTGGCGTGGTGGGCGTAGCTCCGCCTGCGACGCAGGAGGTTGCGGGTTCGATTCCCACCTCGGCACAAATGTTTGTACGATCTGCAGAAATTTGTTCCGGGTACTCTGGTCGTTTTCTATGTATAATAATAAATATAGGTCTATGTAATATATTGTATTCTGTACCTATATCCTGCCTATATCAGTCATGTAGTAACCATAACATAAGCTTTGGCTTAGCTTGGGGCTATATGATGTTGTCCAGCATTATTTAGTATCATCATTATTTCAACGATTATTTTCTTGTTTATTTCAGTGATGGAAGTGGCCTCGGGTGAGCACGATGTAGACCTGGTGAAAGCCGCGAAGACGATGTCATACTTCAGACCAGACCACCTGGACGAAGGCGGTTGGTCTAGCAACGTACCCACTATACCTGCCGTGCCGGGTCCTCTAGGTAAAATATATGCTTTTATGTATAATCAACTAGGTATTTAACACATTTTATCTGCGTAGCGTGCCCATCACAATCAAGTCTCTATTCGAAAGAATCCAGTGATCAACATACCTAATTATTTGTGATTTTTCTTACTTCGATTTGGTACGTCAGCATTAGTTATTTGTTCAACACATGGGACTTCTCTTTCTAGGACGTGGGCAAAGTTTTTTCTTTTTTTCGTCGCGGACCATAGAGTCTAACATAACACCTTCGAAATTTAATACAAAATTCTAAATACAAATTACTTTTTTCAACAAATTAATAATATCCTTTATTTCACATGACAGCAAACCCCGATTTAGCTCACTGTTTTTGAGCAGCAAAGTCACCTTTTTTGTGTTGAAGATACATTTTTTTTTTCAACAACAACAACTTTCTAATTTTCTGTTACCCGTAATCAAAGCGCATTCAATCCTCTTTTACTTCAGTCATCATCATTCACCATGTTTTGCAGAGATAGGTACATCATGACGAATAATTCTGTTTTTCACACAGTCCAGCCATCTTTTCTGGCCTACTTCTACTCATATTAGTCCACATTCATATTTAACACTTTGACTGCGGTTTTTTTTCGACGACTGCGGTCTTTTTTTTTACCTAAAAAATTCGTGCTGCCGCTCTACACAGCGGTTGTGTTGCGCCGCAAATGCGTTTCGTTTGAAAAATATTACAGCTCTGCTGAGTCACAAAGATCTGTATTTTCTCAGCCGCTGCGCTAGTGTGGATTTACGCATATTAGTCACTTGTAGAAAACTCATACGGTGCGTTTTCAGCACTAAAAGTGTTAACACTGCTCTTGTGACATTTCGTACCTACTTCTCATGAACATACCACAGTAACCTAATTTTATTAATTAATTATTGAAATCTCTGTGCATTTAATTAAGTATTGATGAAATGCGTAATTGGTTCATCCTTGACCGAATGACATCAGCCGGGTGACTATGCAGGAACACGGAACACACGTGTCAGGAAATGCACACTCTTTGGTCTATACTCAACGATTGCTGGGTATTGTTCATTCCTTCAAGTGGCTGAAAATGTGATGTTAAAGCAAATTAGCAGCCAGCACTGTCCCACTGCAGAGCAAAGGTTCCCTTTTTATGATTTCGAAACTACCAGTCCACCAGTTCAAAGCCGCTCAGCGAGCTATGGAAAGAGCTATGCTCGGAGTTTCTCTGAAGGATAGGATTCGTAACGAATACATCCGACAGAGAACCAAGGTTATCGACATAGCTCAAAGAATTAGCAAGCTGAAGTGGCAGTGGGCCGGCCATATCTCGCGAAGAACCGACGGCCGATGGGGCAAACGTGTTCTTGAGTGGAGATCACGACTCGGTAAACGTAGTGTAGGACGCCCTCCGACCAGGTGGGATGACGACCTGCGAAAGACTGCAGGTAGATGCTGGATGCGGCAAGCTGGAGACAGGGCGCTATGGCGCTCATTGGGGGAGGCCTATGTCCAGCAGTGGACTGCTATAGGCTGATGATGATGATGATTTCGAAACCCTTAGATAATTTTTCCCTCTTTAATATCTCGGCAACTACCGCAGCTCTTAAGAGGCCTGCGGAGGACAAATTTTCCGTATAAACGTAATACCAAAATTATTTCTAATTCAAGCATATTTCCACTATAATATTGTATTTGAATAGTATTTATCTAGGTTCCTAAATAGATCTTTTGTTTTCAAAATACTTACCTTAAATGAAATGAAAGTCAAACGCATTTTGCACATTTTTATGCGAAAATGGACAAGTTTTCTTCCTATTTGCTTCGTATTAAAAACAACAATATCTACGTGTTATTTGTTAAGGAACATAGCTTATATTGTCTAATTATAGAATAACAATACTTTGTGAAGAATACAAAAAGTTTTCAGTCATAATTTTTGGTATTACGGAACACAACCAAATTCATACCACATTTTGAACGGCTAATATTGCTATCGCGCACGCATGGGCGCGGCGCAAGGGTTAAACAGGGACAGCGATATTCGAAGCTATTTTTGCTAGCGCCTCGAATTGAAGTTGAGAGTGAGGGTCACCGGACCCTTACCTTGAAATTTAAAATAATAAGACAATTCATGCGCCTGTACAGATAAACAAAAAATATTTAAATAAATTAGAAATGAAAATGAAAACTTCCGTACAAATTGTGGTGTCGAAAATTTCAGAGACCAGCAGTTTCAAAAGAAAAGGTATTCGTTTGTTCATATTAAAACAGTACATATTTGTATAGCTGACAAACTTATAAAACTCTCCCGACTGATCTTATTTCTTCTTTTAATTATATTTTAACGCTGAGAAATGAACGTTACCTAGTTTTTTCGTGAGCCGTGATCTCTAACAAAATATCTTCTAATTATTCAATGTCTCCTGATTCCTCGTGCCGAGTCAGTGAGACACGACACATGAATTGACGATAAGATTGATTGACAGGCGCTTGTATAGAATAATGAAGGGCATCATATCAGCTTTGAATTTCAAATGGATGGTACCAGAATCTCATTGAAATGCAATGGACAGTGGACATGACTAACGTATATAATGTAATTGGATCTTTAAAGTCGATACTAAATTATTATTAATGTTGTTCATTAATTGTTAATGACGTTCAGTGACAATTAAAAAATATTTTCGCTGAGATCTACTCGTGGGTATGCTGCTATCATACTAAAGTAGAGATATCGCAGCTAATTACCTAGAAACTAATATTAAATTCAATTATAACCATCGAGTTCCGGTAACACAAGATTTGCTTACTTCGGAACTAGATAACGCTGTTTTAAACTATCAACAATATCTTTAACACTGCGGTTGTTTTTCGACGACCGCGATCTTTTTTTTTACCTAAAAAATTCGTGCTGCCGCTCTACACAGCGGTTGTGTTGCGCCGCACATGCCTTTCGTTCGAAAAATATTACAGCTCTGCTGAGTCACAAAGATCTGTATTTTCTCAGCCGCTGCGCTAGTGTGGATTTAAGCATATTAGTCACTTGTAGAAAACTCATACCGTGCGTTTTCAGCACTCAAAGTGTTAAAATAATAATATGCTCCTTATTTTCAGATATAACGACTGAGCTGAAATCCAAACAACTGCAAACAAACTCGAAGCGTCAGAAAAACCAATCCAAACACATGTATCGACCATCAGGACTACTGCGACAGACATGGATACTACTATATAGAAACTATTTGATGACAACAAGAAACTATGTGAGTCTTAATTCATTAATTACTAGCTGCGCCTTGCGGCTACGCCTGCGTGTAAATCTATATATCAAATCTATATATATAAAAGAAAGTCGTGTTTGTTACAACACTTATAACTCGAGAACCGCTGGACCGATTTAGCTGAAAATTGGTGGAGAGGTAGCGTAGAACCAGGAGTCTAACATAGGATACTTTTTATCATTTAAACAATTTGACACATAGATTTCCACGGGGGCGAAGCCGCGGGGAGCAGCTAGTAGTTTATAAACCTCCCTCTTGAATCACTCTATCTATTACCAAAACGCCGCATCAAAATCCGTTGCGTAGTTTTATAGATCTAAGCATACATAGGGACAGGGGACAGACAGACAGCGGGAAGCAACTTTGTTTTATACTATGTAGTGATTACCCCACTATACAGGTCAAATTCATGGTATCATTTTATATGGCAACAGATAATTTTCAAACAGATCCACGGGGAGGGATAATGTCTTTGCTACTACAAATTGGACTTTGTGTAAAAGAATTAATAATAAAATGTAAACAACAGGAAAACCAATAAACATTGTTCCAATTAAACGTAATCCAATAAAATGGTTTGTAGGTACCTAAATGAATCCAAGGACTCTATAATATAATTACATGGACTAATTGATTAATAGACGATAACATCAAATCAGTAGCAAACAGGAAAGTTGTTCAAATGCTTAATCTATCTATGATATAAAACATTGATTACTATTTCTGATTGTTGTTACTAATTGCAAAATACGCGAGTTTTTAGACCAAACAGGGAAAGATAATAATATTGTGCCCTTTCATCACGTGCTTAATAAGTACTTTTGGTGTGCTTTTTGCCCATAAGTCTACTGTTCTTACAATTAAATTTAATTAATAATTCATATTTAAATCTCGCCAAATGCTTGAATTGAAGTTTTAAAAGTTTCAAACAAACGTAAAAGAAATTGATAAATTATTCGATATCGTTCGATTTGACAAATCAAAACTTCTGTTTCATTCATTTGCACAAAATTCCACCGAAGTGCTATGGGATTCGAGTTTTGCTTAGCTCACAATGTTTTCGTTTCCTTCCATATTTTAAGCGCCTTGCAGCACCCAGATCACATTATCTAGTACCTAGCTACTGAGATGAGCTACTTTTTATGCGATATGAATTGAACACGATAGTTAGATTAAATAGTTTTCCAATGTGCATTGATTTGTTGAATGAATTTTAGCTGTACAATTTTGGCAACCTTGACAAGTCGGCGATGGTTAACGAAAACGGAAAATGTTTTCATTTACCATCGCCGACTTGTCAAGGTCTTGGTATTGTGCAAACTTATATCTACTAGCCAGTCTATTTTCAAGAGCGACTTGCTAGATAATGCCTTATGACTGGCAATGATTGTTACTACTTATCATCAGCTAACCTATATCAGCAAATGACCCAAATTTGCCTTCACCATCAATTTGCATACAAAACCTAACCTTGGCACTTTAATCATATTTTCATTGTTATTTTTCAGTCACTGTTCATGTACCGGGTTGCCGCCCACGTGGTCATAGCCCTTATTTTCGGGTACCTATACAGCGGAGTTGGAAATGAGGCCAGCTCAGTCCTTGGCAACTACGTTTACTTGTATGGATCTATGCTTCTCGTCGTTTATACTGGCAAGATGTCCGTTACGTTATCTTGTAAGTATTTGAACACAGATTTCTTCAACTATATCTAACAACTAGTGACCCGCAGCGGCGGTGCGACCTTCCTTTTGAATCACTCTATTAAAAAAAACCGCATCGAAATCCGTTGCGTAGTGTTAAAGATTAAGCATACACAAGAATAGACAGACAGCGGGATGCGACTTTGTTTTATACTTTGTAGTGATATAGAATCCAAGCAAAACTTGTAATAATCCCGTATATCATACTGCAATCCGAATCGGAGTGCGGGAAGACGGATGGGCAATAACATATAAGCGGTCGCAACGAGTCAAAATCGCAGGACCTCTGTTGCGTCACTTGCGTCCTCGAGAGTCTATGATCAGCAGTGGACATATACAGGCTGATACTGATGTTTTACTTATGGTTTTGCTACGGAATCTTTATATAGTTAATCATTTCTGCCCGCGACATCGCACATATTGTTTCTATGGAAACGTTTAAAGGTGGGTCCCATGGGATATATCTATGTGATAAAAAGTAGCCTATGTTTTGGTTATGGTTGTTTTATACCAGGCCCAAAACAACATGTATGCAAAATTACAAACCGATCGGTTCAGTAGTTTTTGCGTGAAGAAGTAATAAACATCCATCCATCCACAATTTCACATTTATTTTATTAGTGTGATAATGTTTATTTTATATATTCCTTTTTATTTCAGTTCCTCTGGAGATGGATATACTACGAGGGGAGTACTTTAATCGCTGGTACAATTTAGGACCGTACATATTCTCAATTCTTGCCGTGGAACTTCCATTTCAGGTAAAAACGGAATAGACTTATACTCATAACATAGAGGTTTAATATTTTTTTTTTTTTTTGCAATTTTTTTTTAACCATAAAAAAATAATGCTGGACAATTCACACAGCATTATCTAGCCCCATGGTAAGCAGAGCTTGTGTTATGGGTACTAGATTACTGATATACATAATACAATACATTACATACATAGATATTTTTTTATTATACAATATAAAACAACCAGAACACCCGGACCAAATATCTGCAGATCGTACACACAATTGTTCCGAGGCGGGAATCGAAACCGCAACCTCTTGCAGGCGGACCTTCGCCCACCGCGCCACATCGGTCGTCAAACAAACATACCAGAACTTTCAAGCCCAAAAGCCCAAAAGTCACAAAGAAAATAAAGTTATAGTTGTAAATTGTCTAAAAACGCTAATGAATTGTAGGAAATGAATATCATACGATATTTAGTACATGTCTTTAATCAGTGTAGTAGCGGTTAACCACGGCGACCATAGTATCATCATCATCATCATCATCAGCCTATGACCATAGTATACTTATCGCTTACTAATAGCTGGTCTATGCACCTAGGTGTTTCGTGAGTGTCACGGATCAAAATATTAAAAATTATAACAGGTCAAATTCTTAAAATAAAAACACTGACTCTCAAAACAATTCAACACAGTTTTATCCATTCCTGAATTTTATCTAGCTTTATTTATAATTTATTCCAGATGATATCTTGCGTGTCCTATGTGGTCTTGTCCTATTGGTTGACTGATAACCCGTTGGAACCGACGCGAGCAACCTTATTCTTGGCAACCATTGTGGCAACCTCCATGTGCGCGCAAGCCTGGGGCTACTTCATTGGATCTACAACGCCTACAAAGGTATGACTGAGCAACTTGTCGATTTTGCTTGTCTATAAAGACAAGGCACAATTTTTTTAAAAATAAAATTCACGTCTGATTTTTTTTCTGAAAAAAAATCAGTCTACATAGATGTATGATGCTAAATATTATATGAATACCTTAACCATACATTTTCATAATTTATCAATAATAATCTTACTAACTACACAATATAACACCTAATAACATAAAATATAAACTTCTTATCGAACCTACATCATTATCAGGGGGTTTGATTCAGTTACTGATCAATTTACTTACCTAATTCTTGTAGTTTTAAATATTGTAAAACATAGATATTTTTTTTCTTATTTATCTCATTATAAGTGAACTATGTGTTTGTGTTTGTTGATGAGAATTAAAGTTCTTTAAACCTAAAAACCTGAAATATGTGGAACTAATTTTAAGCCATAGACCCTAATAAAGTTATTTTTCTTAGAATAGTCTACAAAAAAAGGGGTTCAACATTACTATCTATAAAAATATTGGCTCTTCCATCGCCACTGCCATAAGCAATAAACATAATGTTATCACATCATATTATTAATAATATTAATATTCATTTAAATATAAAAAATAATATAACTTTCGAGAAATCTAGTGTTTTGATAAATTTAATTGAGGATTAAGAACTCTACTTACCAGAAAAGTGATCTATTTATTTAAAATATCCCACCAAAACATAAATGTAAAAAAGGAGAGCCAAGTTCAATACAAAAATTATGATTGGCTGTGGGCTTCCCTGCAAAAAGAATGGAGATCTAAATGAGTACCAAGTCAAATCTATGTAGGTTAGATTTGACTTGGCCAGTTTTCATTACATCAGTCATTTTATAAAGTTATTCAACATTTTAATTCTGATAAAAACTGGCCAAGTCAAATCTAACCTACATAGATTTGACTTGGCACTCATTTATATCTCCAGTGGGATATTATTGCTTTTTGTAAAGAAAACTAGGCAGGTATTGAGATTTAATGTTTTTCTTGCGTTTCCGGTCGTGGATTTGAAAAAACTAAAAGAATGGAGAAAAAAAATTTATTATTTTTGTGTGTGAAGTGCAACTAATCCCTAGAAAATATTTCATATATTTCATAATAAACGTTATGTAATTAATCAATGTTTTTCATCAGATCGCCGTCTTCATCGGTCCAGTTCTTGCCTGCCTGTTCTCGATCTTCGGATTCTGCCTAGCACTATCAGATACCCCCTACCCGTTCCGATGGCTGCATCATGTCTCCTACTTCAGGGCTGGTTTCCACGTCGCTGTGCATTCAGTATACGGTTTCAACAGGACCAAGATAAATTGTTCTAAATGTAAGTATTTTAGTTTAACTCCCTTAGTGAGGCAAATCTCTCAACCTTAACACTTTAATTGCCAACGACGTACATGTAGTTCTGCGTGTCTTACTAGCTGGCTGAGCAGTGAATGCGTTAACCAATGGCCAAGGAATGTTATTTTATCGTTCTGACATCGACAACAGAAGAAAACAAAGAGAGCTAAGAATTGTTACTCTTAAGCTGGGTTTTTACTATACGAGTATACTCGGACCATGTGCGCTCGGATGACTATTTGGACGCTACTCGTGGCATGTAAACACGTGATCCGAGCGCACTCGGGTAGCGGCATCCGATTAGAGTGAACTCGGACCCGGTTCTCTTCTCCAGGTACACTCGGATTATTTTATGAAAACAAAATGGCGTCAAGCAAGAAAAAATGGAGTGAACGTCATCTTGAAGCGAACGTAGACAATATTAAATGCTACTTTGACGCTGATTAATTCGTGTGTCAACCTCCAATCCACCAATTCCGAGTTAACTCCTATATGATGTATATGTTCGAATGTGGAAGTAACACAGAATTGATAATACCTCTTCTACAATCCCGAGATGATGATAATGATTTTTAAATTCCGGGATTTAAAAATCATTAAATGGACATATCTGAGTATAGAGGTATACTAGTTAGAAATTATTGATTTGTGATGATGATTGATCACAGATGAAGCGATGGTGTGTGAATTGTCTTGTCTAGCATTATTTATTATAATTATTAGCATCCTAACGTTCTCTAATAACTTAAGAAACCTAAGCACTAGAAATGGGTTAATTAAACATCACACTTCTCAGTGAAGAAGTTCATTATGTTGTGGCCCATCCTTTGGCAAAATGCCTAAGTCGTTTTCGACAAATCCACGGACTGAAATAGAGGCACCTATTCTTAAGTCCAAACTACCAAACTTAAGAAGAAATAATAATATTAATAAACTTTTATAATAATAATCATCCGGAAGGAAGCCGCGGACGAGGTCGGCCAAGAAATCGCTGGCGAGACGACCTTAACGCCTTCCTCAGAGATTGGTGGGAGATCGCGCGTGACCGCACTGAGTGGAAAAATTTGGGGGAGGTCTTTGCCCAGAGGGACGATTCAGGCTAAATAAAATAATAATAAAAAAAAATTAATAAAATGATTGACTTGTTTATGGCAGACGTCCGCAATCTCCCCTATAGCCCGATTACCCAGTCCATCCATCCATCACAATAGCCTGGTTTTATTTCTTTAATTTTTCTTTGCAATAGTCTCTACACCTGGTGGATACCATCTTTGGATGTATCATATTGTGCACCCGAGGATAATACCCGCTATGTGTAGCCATCGCCTTTAGATAAACTTCTCAAAGGGCCTCTGTGCTGTTGGCTTCGGCCCCACGCAAGCCTTCCAAAGGACCGGGTCATTTTATGGCCCGAGATCATGGTAAATGAGAGACATAATAATCACATCTTAGGATGTAGACTCGGGGGTGGAAGTGTCTAATGGCGTAATAGCGAGGAAACCCGCTGACGAGCAGTCTTCGTGATGGTGAAATCGGGGCCGCACCTCTCGACACCCCTCAGTCGTTTGCGCCGATGTTGTTCCTCTCCGGTAATTTACTCCGGCTTTTTAAGGAACCCATCCAGCATTCGGCAAGCCACCGTCTGCCACTCTTCTTAACATTATGATTGACTTAATAATCAAGCAAATAACATTTCTTTTCCAGTCTACTGTCACTACACCACACCAATGACGTTCCTCAAAGAAATGGATATGGAGAACATCGATGTTGGAGGCAACATGGCTCTAGTTCTCGGCACTACAGTCCTGATGCACCTCCTAACGTGCTTAGCTCTATGGTATAGACTTAACAAGAGATAGACATGAATCAATTATTTCAAATTTATTTGTTTTAGTAGTAATTGTTCTGATGTCTAGAGAACTAATTAAATGAAGCATGAATGTGTTATTTTATAAATTTAATAAAGAAAAAGATTAGAAACATAAATGTGATACGTAAATCAGAGATGTCAACTAAGTGCTGGACGAAGTAACAGAGCATCTCGCGGTAGTAGTTATCAAAAAAATATAGGGTGCTTAGTATTGGGCCTGACATATTTTAAGAATTAGAAAGAATTAAGTGAGAGCAGCTGGCTAATTTGAGCAAACATTGGGATTTTATTTCGCACTAGCTGCGCCCCGCGGTTTCACCCGCGTGGTGATAGATATTTAGGATAATATATAATATATCTTTATAAAAATATATTGTAGGTATATTATCCAATGTTTAAATTGTACACTATGTGTTATTCTGATGTATAAGCTATATTATTGTAAAGTTTTATTAAATCCATTTAGTAGTTTTTACGTGAAAGAGTAACAAACATCCATCCATACATAGTAGGATAACTAAAGAACTTTGTAAAAGACAACTAAATTCATTATGAGTGGTATTTATATAATGAATTTAGAAGTTTTCACGATTTATATCTTTGACTTTGAATGCTCATAACTATTTTTTTTTTGGGTAACAAGTAATAATTTATTTTGAATCAGTTTACATTGAAAAATACAGCGCAACCTAACTAAGTACAAACAAATAAGATATTATAAATAAAAGGCGAAATTTGAGGTGAATTTTGAAAAAAAAAAAGACATTTCTTAGCGGCCGTCACACTTGGGACATTGAGTCTACTAGAAAAATGTAGCCCATGTCCCCAGTCTTCTCAAAAAAATATGTCGGTCCTAATACCAAACACCCCGTATATGTTTCCTACGCACTACTACTTCACCTAATTCTGCTTTTATGAATCTCTTTGCATGCACATTCACGCGATTCCACAATAGCAAAATTTCAGATGGCAAAATCAATAGCTACAGTAAAATTTGAGAAATAAACTTTGAAATAAGTTAACAAGCCTCCATCCTTTAAGTTATAGCAATCTTAAAACTATACATAGAAGCCTAAACATTAATTAAAAAAGTATTAGTATCTTTAATTATTCTGTATAAGTCACATGACAATAATATTCAAGGGTTTTTCGGAGAATATTCTCAACGTGAAATATAATTAATATATTTGTTTTATATCTACCAGAAAATTTCTTAAAATTTGAGGTCGGTGTATGCGACAATATCTTTATTAAAAATGTTGGACCAGTGACTAAGAAGAGGATATTTGATCAAATCTTGGATGACAATAACAGACCGGTGGAATACCACCCTAAACTATATCAAATTACCGAATAAGTTAGTTATAGTACTCATAATTGAATCGTGATAGTATTAATTTATTTTGTTTATGATCAATATCGAATAAGTATTTGGTGGTTATTATGGAATAAGATGTTATGATATAAAAAAATCAATTTAATAAATAATTTTCTTTCTTCTTTTCTTTCTTTGATATAAATTTAATTATTTTTTATAAAATTTAATTTGTTTTCATTCTTTTATATAAGTCGCGAGCTTCGTACATAATGGTACTATCTCAATTCAGAAAGTAAGGTAGATAGATAGATAGATAGACAATACTCTTATTGCACACTTAAAAATAAAACAAAAAAGATAAAAAATAATAAATAAATATTGCTGGACAATTCACACAGCATTATCTAGCCCCATGGTAAGCAGATAATAATAATACAAGATACATGATAATTTGGCGGTCTTATCGCTCAAGAGCGATCTCTACCATCCAACCGTGAAAGTAAGTTATAAAAGAAAAGTTTTATGAATCATTTTCAATAAAATGGCGAATGATTCACGAATAAAGTGGTCCTGATATTAGTTTGGGATATCACATACAAGTCTAATCTAAGTCAAATCTCTATCTACCAAGATTGACATGAATCATAATTTTTTTATTAGGTACCTAAATATTTTTTCCACTAGGTATATTTTCCGCAGTCGACAGCATTATCTACTCAACTGGATATATTTGGGACTCAATATTCTAATAATTTATTTATTGACCAAAATATTACAGATACATCCAAATCGTTATACCTAGAATATTGAATAATTTCACCACCTTAAAAAATAATGAAATAAAGCAAGAGAAAAAAATACAACCGTAAAATAAATTCGTAGGTACACAAAAGTAGAAATTATAGAAAAAAAATATATAGCTAACAGGTCAATAATGTTAAATATTCCTCTCTGATTGATTATGATGAAAATGACAAATATCGCACTCACTAGAAAAAAAAAGTTTGTTTCTCGATCATATGTAATTAAATACTCGTAAAATACCTTACACTTTTTTTTTATGGAGATAAACCACACATTGTGTTGTATGCCCTCGATTTGCCGCCAATTGCTTTGTTATATGTAGTACCATACAATATTATGGAATAGGAGCGTTATTCAGAGCGCACGTGCGGAGCGCAAAAAAACCTTTCTAAAAAGTTTATTTATTTATCGCTTGCATTATTTATTTATTTATTTAGTTACAAACGTACCTCTATTTTTACGGGAACATCCAAAAAGTTAGTCGCAGGGAATAAATACCTTGTTATTGTTATATATACCCAAAAGATAAATCGACTAAATTTTTTAATAAAACTTTTTAATAGAATATTCATTAATAATATAGGTATAGAGACTTGACAAACATAGCTCAAAGAATTAGCAAGCTGAAGTGGCAGGGGGCCAGCCATATCCCGCGAAGAACCGACGGCCGCTGGGGCAAACGTGTTCTTGAGTGGAGACCACGACTCGTTTAACGTAGTGTAGGACGCCCTCCGACCAGGTGGGATGCCGACCTGCGAAAAACTGCAGGTAGAAGCTGGATGCGGCAATATGTAATGAATATACATACATACCTAGGTATATTATTACCGACTCATTTGTTTGCAGACTGTAACTTATTTCCATCATCAACTATTTGTATTTTTAACTCTATATCTCTATTTGAAACTCATATAGAGTGTCACCCTGTATATACTTATCTAGCGTATGTTTTTTTTCAGGTCTAGATTTACTATTTACATATTTGCTTAATTTCAGCCTGATGCGTTCAGTAGTTTTGGCGTGAAGAAGTTAATAACATCCTTCTATCTATCCATCTAAACATACAAAATTGCCTATTTATAATACCTATTGTATGATGAGATGAAATGTGTGCAGCCTCGGATGTAAGGGATGAAAACCGGGGCACTTGCCCCAGGCGGCAGTTTCATGGGGGCGCCAAATCCTTGAAACAAAAATTCGAAATAACGAACAAGTGAAGCCTCTTTTCCTACAATCTCGTAGGTTTTTATCAACTTATCAAATCTTAATATAATATGTTTGAAAAACAAACTTTTGTATTTACATACGCCCAGTTCGTTATTGAACACATAAGTACTAAGTGATTTATGAACGCATCTTCATCAAGTTTTTTTTAACGCGTGCGTATTGAGCGTAATCTTTCTGCCAGGGGAATCCCCATCACATCTGTACGAGCCCAGCCAAACAAATTCGAAAAGTCGAATGTCAAGTGACAGATGCTGTTTGTTTATGTGGTTGATTCAACAAACTGAAAATAATGAAACCTTATCAATGTTCAACACAACAATGAGTCAGGTCAGGAGCGTCTATCTGGTCTCGCGATCCATTAAAAACAAAACTGCCTATGCGGCGGACTTTGAGGAGCTAATAGATTCTTTAAAAGAAAGCACGCTGTGTAAAGTTGTAGTCTTTCCTGGTTATATACTTTTTCTGTGTACAAATGAAAGTTATCAGCTAATAAAATAAAAAGTTTTAATTTAAAAAGGATAATTATTTTCACAAATGGTTTTAACGGTTTTTCTCAAACACTGAAGGGAGGGGGCGAACCTATCATGTTTTTGCCCCGGTTCGAAAAATTCGTAGATCCGGGGCTGGATGTGTGATTAAACTTACTGTAAATTTGTACATACAATAAGTTTAATTTATTTTAATATCCGTAACTGCAATAAACTCCACTCTATTTATGTCGAAGCGCCAATGCAGAAATAAAGAAAATACTACGTATACATGCAGAATGACCAATCAGTAGGTACCTACGCCAGTGATTGAACCAACATGCTAACACAGCGCATTGGCCCAGAGAGTGAGTACTGGCCGCTATAGGTACCTACATCTGAACATACATAATCATGGATATTTGATCAGGTATATTTGAACGGAGTGAGTGAAGCGAACGAATTTCTCAGTGGCAGCTTGGGTGATTTGGCTGCATGGTGAAATAGTCACTTAAATAACTGAAATAGAGCTTAACTGTCCAACTGTTGATCCACGGGCTGTGGGGTTACCATGCTATTTAACACATAACGTAACGCGCGTTATCAGCGTTATTACGGTAATTTTAGCGATTAACGCGTGTTAAGGCGCATTTTAACGCGAATAACTCGTGAAAAGGCGGTATTCGCGTTAAAATTATAATCGCACTAAAATTACTACACAGCATTGTAGTCCCACTGATTACGAATCACGTGACAGGTTTGCAACTGGTGTAAATCTCGCGATTATCGCTGCTAGATATGTAATGTAAGAGTTTAACGACTAATTATATAATCGTGTTTGTTTACCTTCCAAATTACACCGCTACTGTTGATTTACTACGAGTGATCTATGAGTACGAGAGACTATGAGTATCTTTAAGTTCAAAAGTACCGTATATTTATACGTTAGGAATCTTAGTATCAGTTCAGTTAGGATATATAATAGGTATTATATATATATATATATATATATATATATATATTTATTATATTTGTTCTGTGGTAGGTAGATACATTAGTACTTACCGGTGTATTAGGTCCTTATCTATACTATTAGCCATAGATAAGAACCTACTCTTATAATGAAATATGATTAGGAAAAAAGCGTTAGGGCCACTGTGGAAATAATCTGATCAAATACATGGGTCACCTAGGTACAAAATATTCATCAGCGAGGGATTTAATAACACTAAATACACAAAAATGGGTCTCTTTTTTGAAATTGTTGCGGTTGAACGCTGATGGTCATTCATGATAGCGTTAATTAACTTTTGGCAGGCGCAGAAAGAGCCTCCACAAAGGATTATTTATGCTGAAGACCAATGTGTCGCGAGGGTCTGTCTGCGACGCAGGAGGTTGCGGGTAACATATCCAAACCTAGTATAGTAGTACCTACCACATAATATTGTGCAAAAGGACCTGGGGATATCAAGCAATATTGTATGCTTACTAAGAAGAAACTGCATAATATGCAGTTTCTTCTGCGATTAAATTGCTGGTCCCTGGAACTTAGTTCCAGACTAATTGACAATTAAATCACTTGACTAGTTGATGTATTAGTTAGCATAAATCAGGTAGAAGCTAAACCAAGCATTGTCTCACTGAGGTCTTTGATTCATTGTGGTCGCAGACCTCCGTTGTTACGACAAGCACTATCGGCGATAATCAGCTGTACAACAAATGGCTGCCATGTGGGGATAGGAATAGAACGACCGATAATACGGCCAGCACGGTCACATACGAATACCCTACCCTACCCCTTCTACGCTACAATGCGACCAGTCCCCGTCTAGCCACGACACAGAACGCACGCGTGGCACGTCTAAAAGTTGCCTTTGTTTACATACAACACGCTTCTTTGTCGTGAACTTGATCCGAACGGATATTTGAAGGAAACTGACGCGAAACAGTTCCTTGTTACCTTGTTGTTAGCGTTTTCGATTCTAAAATGGTGCATTGTTTAGTTCTTTGTGTTAGTCCAATGATGTAAAAGTATTTAATGTTTACTTCCGATCTGGTGCTGTGAAATTTCATCATGGCCAGTGAACTAGAATCCCTGGAGACTGCCTCGTCTTCTTTGTCCGAGGACTCGTTGAATATTTCCTTTGACAACATAACGCATACAGTCCGACGAGGGATCCTATCAGGAGGTATTTGAAACGTTTGCTATTTGCTTTTATGACACATATTCGTCTGATTATTAATTAGAACAACAATTATTGTGCCACGCTTATCTGTGTGAAATATTAATGTTCTTTACGATGCTTTGTTTGTAGCTCGGATATGTATTCTTATATAACTGGTTTTATCTATTTCGTTATTTACACTAAGTTTCTATTTAGATCATTTCATAGCATCACACTAATTCTTTACGGTATTTACTATTTTTGCTATTATTTAAAAATTTGTTCCTATCCTATTTCAATACCTTTAAGTTGTTATTGTTGTGAGTTAGTAACATTGAAGACATTACATTCTTTAAAATCACCATAATCTCAAGGCATAATATCCCTTTATTAATTATTAATGTTCATTTACATATATACGTATGTACTATATATGACACACTTGAATATCCAAACGAGCGATGTACCCTAAAGACATATAAGATAATGCAGAGTTGCGTTCAATAACACCCGTTTGACTCGCAAACGACAAAACAAAACTTATGAAGACGTTCAAAAATCTTTATGTTATGGAAATTATCTTATTTATTTATGCAGGATAAATAAAATATTTATTTACAAAGAAAGATACAATCAAATAATAGAAACAAATTAGAACGAGAATCAACAATAAATAAATAAAAAATAAATAAATAATGCTGGACAATTCACACAGCATTATCTAGCCCCATGGTAAGCAGAGCTTGTGTTATGGGTACTAGATAACTGATATACATAATACAATACATTACATAGATATTTTTTTTTTATTATACATAGAAAACGACCAGAACACCCGGAACAATTATCTGCAGATCGTACACAATTGTTCCGAGGCGGGAATCGAACCCGCAACCTCCTGCGTCGCAGGCGGACGTTCGCCCACCGCGCCACAACGGTCGTCAACAATATGCAGTGCTTTCAAAACAAATCAATAATAGAACATTTCAAATATTTCTCCTAAAGTCCTAACATCAGGTTCTTAGTCCCACTATAGATGACGTGCTTGCTTGGAATTGGTACCTTTCTTTTCTATATAAATATTTGTTCCAAATTGACGATCGATGTGGCGCAACGGATGAAGGTCCGCCTGCGACGCAGGAGGTTGCTGGTTCGATTCCCGCCTTGGGACCAATGTTTATGCGATCTACAAATATTTGTTCCAGATATTCTGGGTAATTCTATATATGTATAATTAATACATATATCTATGATATCTATTGTATCAAGTATATCAGTCATCGACACAAGCTCTGCTTAGCTTGGGGCTAGATGATGCTGTGTGGATTGTCGAGCATTATTTATTAGATACGCAGGGGCTCAATATATCTATACTCGTAGATACACATACTTATACCTAACCAAAATACGTCTTTACAAGCAATTAATTCTTAAGAAAAGCGCTTCTATAAAATATTTTCAGGAAATCGTTGATATAATCCTATGGGTTTACAAGCATCATTTATACATTTAAATTTAGTTAAATCCTCAAGACTTCTGTTCTTTACTGTACATAATATGTTTCAATGCAACATTGTATTATAATGTTGGAGTTTTTATGAATTTACATGACCGTTGTGCAGTTATAATAAATAAATAATAATAAATAATGCTGGACAATTCACACAGCATTATCTAGCCCCATGGTAAGCAGAGCTTGTGTTATGGGTACTAGATAACTGATATACATAATACAATAAATTACATAGATAGATATTTTTTATTATACATAGAAAACGACCAGAACAGTTATGTCAGTAACTTTTTAATTGTGGATAGGTAAATACAACTCAAATGCTAACGGATTCCTTAATAAAACTAAAATTTTAATAATGAATTAAAAATAATTACCGACACCTACGTAAGTACTAATCAAATTCTTGATGGATTAAGATTAGGTATCAAATGTTGAATATATTTTGGAGATAGGTAGGTGGTACTACTCAAAACTTACAGTAGTTTTTTATACGTCACAAGGTCGACCATCACTAAATGACGATCTCTGTAGCGCCCTGCGACGCAGGAGTTTGCGGGCTCGATTCCCGCCTCGGGACAAATGTTTTTACGATCTGCAGATATTTTTTTTATGTATAATAAATAAATATCAATCCATATAATCTTTTGTATTATGTATACATATCAGTCATCTGGTACCTATGACACAAATTCTGCTTAGCTCGGGGCTCTCTAGATGATGCTTTGGGGATTTTCCAGCATTATTTATTTATTATTTATATGACGTGTAATAGTAGTAAATACTGTAATAAATATAAGTGTAAAACTAATATTTTTTTAAATATTGGGGGTTAATAGTAAGATGCTTACATTTAAAATTGATTGACATTTATGCATTTTAACACTTTGAGTGCTGAAAACGCACGGTATGAGTTTTCTACAAGTGACTAATATGCGTAAATCCACACTAGTGCAGCGGCTGAGAAAATATAGATCTTTTTGACTCAGCAGAGCTGTAATATTTCAGCACGAATTTTTTAGGTAAAAAAAAAGACCGCAGTCGTCGAAAAAAAACCGCAGTCAAAGTGTTAATATCTATGAGTTTTAGCTAGCAACTATTTTATTAAAAAAACAGCAGTTTTATTGTAGATGATATCAGGTGCATGATTGTCAATTGATCCGCAAAGAAACATACACGCAATGATGACCGCAGAAGCTATAAAATATACTTAAGTTTACACTAGGTATACAATTCATAACCCATTGTTATCTAACATCTACAGCTGCTTGTATTTTTATTAAACACAAATAGGTGATTATTGATATCGAGAAAAAAAAGCGTTACTGAAAAGTGGGCGCTTTTACGTTCGGCCGTCGACTTAAAGAGGTATAATAAACCTTCTATAATAGAATAATAATAATACAAAATGTTTACTGTCATTCTCTTAAGGTTAATTTAGATTGAGAGTGCTCGAGACCTTTTAAGTATAGGAATACCTGTATTAGGAGAATACCTGTATTTTTATACTAAGTATTATTATTACTTAGTATAAAAAACATTTCGCTAAAGTTATTTATTTAAGAAGCATGATCCATAGACCGTGCTTCTTTGGACGGACCAGAACTCTGCTAGCATGGCCACGTTGAATGGCAATGCTAATCAGTGGACCGAAATAACAGCCAACATTTCGATCACTGGTGTACTCTATTAGAAGCTTTATAAAATCTTTGTACTTATATTGTATCCAAGACCCCAAGGACCTAGGGTTTCCACCCCAAACGGTAACTCGGTCTAGATAACCATATTTTCGCCGTTTGAGGGTGTGTCCGCTGATGTCGCCGCGGATTATATTATTTATTTTTAATAATAGCGACCCTCACTGGCTTCAAACGTATGCAATGTACATAATAATATGGGGATAAACATAATATAATAATATTATGGAGTAATCAATAAATATAAATCTTCCTCTTGAATCACTTTATATATTGCTGAAAACTGCATTAAAATCCAGTGAGTAGTATATAAGATCTAAGCGATCAGACAGCGTAAGCGACTTCATTTTATACCCCTTCTATGTAAAGATTTAGAATTTCTACTCTATTCATGGATCTAACTAGACATGGTTCGTGTAATACAATTATCGCAATGACTCAATCGTTTCTTTCCGAAATTGGCTGACAGTCTGACGCGCGTATCGATAACAAAAACGGGAATTAACCAAATGTATCTGAATAACACGGTAAACGTAGTGTAGGACGCCCTCCGACCAGATGGGATGACGACCTGCGAAAGACTGCAGGTAGATGCTGGATGCGGCAAGCTGAAGACAGGGTGCTATGGCGCTCATTGGGGGAGGCCTATGTCCAGCAGTGGACTGCTATAGGCTGATGATGATGATCATCTGAATAACGCCAAGCGTCAAAACTCACGACTCTTTCTTTACCAATATTGTTGGTGGCGCGTTTAAGAGAAAGGATCGAAGGAAGAAAAGATCGGCATCGCGAGATCTCGGTTTGGGGCGGACCACGTTGTGTAAGATAACTGATAAGTTACAAAGTAGTACATAATCAAAGTACGTAGACCGATTTCAGGTGGCATTACCTTATCGTTTGATATTATTAATTTGTTAAATCAGCCCCTATCTACAGTAATCTTTCAACATTTTTAAATGCTATTTCATGATTATGCAAATGTTTCCTAGAGATAATTCGTAGGTAACTAAGTGTTAGAACATTATACCCCCTCTCCGCAATATTAACACTTAATACATTTAAAGAGTTCATAAAGTTTTTATTGCAAAAGCATGTAAGTTATTCCCAAGCACTTTGTATGTCAAAAATAAAGCTGCCGTCAGTTATCGCATCGCACTGTGTTGTCATGTAGTATTTATTTAATTACTAGCTGCTCCCTGCGGCTTCGCCCCCGTGGAAATCTATGTGTCAAATTGTTTAAATGATAAAAATCCTATGTTAGACTCCTGGTTCTAAGCTACCTCTCCACCAATTTTCAGCTAAATCGGTCCAGCCGTTCTCGAGTTATAAGTGTTGTAACAAACACGACTTTCTTTTATGTATATAGATAGCTTCAATTTTAAATTTAAAACTCATGAATGCTACACAACCAAAATAATTCACACCTACACAATGTCTTGAGACAGGTTCTCGCTCTTGATCAGGTTCTGGCTGAAAATCAGTGTTTTTGCTTTTAAGCAAAAAAATTCACTGGCCTTTTTGTCGTGCTGCATGCAACACACACAAACTTACCTAGACTAAGTTATTTTTAGGTACCTACTTACTTACTTACTTTTTGAAAAAGTTCTTTTGACTTTCTAGACTTAAATTGTTTGTTTAAAATTGTATATTATTGAAAATTTTATGTGTGTCTGTAGTAATAAATATTTTTGTAATTAATTTTTATTATTTGCCGATCCAATGAGGCCTTGTCCAAGAGAAAACCCGTGAGTCGATGGGGATCATTCGCGGAGGAGATAGGATGTCAATACTAATTAGATATGGAGCCCAATATTCAGTTGGGACGTATCGACAAAAAAAAATAATAAGTTAATCCAATTGCAAATTGATGTTGGTAAGTAATCAGTGTTTTTCTTACTCCAACACGTCACCCGTTGACCAATGCGATTTAAACTTGACCCAAATTGCAGTGATAACAACACGGTTAGAACACAACGAAATAACATTAAAACGCATACCTACATACGTTTAATTTCTAGGGTCAAAGTACTGAATCCTACTGAGTTTTCTACTCAATTCTTATGTAAATAATAATCTTATGCATGCGTGTTAAAACCTTGTTTCAAATGAATAAAATAACATAGAACGAACCCAAATAAAATTATGTAAATACTATCATTCATACTAAATCGTTTATTTTCCTACCCGTACGTGCAATTACGCTAAAATCTCCGATTCCCATTGAATGGGTCATCCGGGGAGAATGGTCATAAACGATTTTAGTTGCCAATATGGGCTCTACTTAAGAAAATACATAAACTTTTCTGACGGAATAGGGACGATAGACGATGGAATTTTAGCGCCTAATTCAAGATATAACCTACTTAAATCAAAGTGAATTCTCAGACGCTTCACACTTAGCCTTTTTTTGACAGAATTCTGATTGAAAGTTACAAGCAGTTAATACATTGCAGTACGTATTGAAAGGTAGTCGAGCAAAACAAGGTCAAGTGTGATGTAATTAACAATATAAATCAAAATAAAACATTGCATTGAGTTTCACATTTAGGATAGTTTGACGGTGATAGCTTAGCCGTCTTTTCATCGTGCCAGAAAATTGTATGTGTTTGTTACATTATATTCTATGTGTAAGTTTTAAGAATAATCTGTTTTTTATTTTTTCATTCTCATTTCTCCTCCGCAAGCAAGCAACCCTTTAGCTTCTACATGCGAGGACACGTAAATGGTTATAAGATCAGTGTGTAAAACTGTTTGTCTTCCGAATAAAGCAATATAAATAACAAAACCGAAATCGCTTATACCCAGTCTCGCCGGATGGCAATCAATTGAATGAGATATTTTACCGTAATCGCACAGCAGCCGTGGAATTACGGTAAAACCACCCATCCTGTAGTTGGCATTTGAAAGCCATTTAAATGGCCTTGAAAGCCCTGCTTTGCCACACAATAGCACATTACTAAGGCTTTTCAAAGAGCTTTTTAATATCAAATATTAAAGATAGGTATTTGATTAATGCCAAAACAATTTAAAATAAGCGGTCCAATCAAAATCAAACATGGTAGTAGGTACCTTCGCGTAAACTTATGTGTAAAAAAAAATACACAAATAAATACTGCATAATCCACTCAGTATCATCTAGCCCCGAGCTATCTAAGCAAAGCATGTGTTATGGGTAGTAGATGACTGATACACATAATACAATACATAGAGAGATATTTTTATGATAAATATAAAATACCCAGAAAACATGAAACAAATATTCGAAGATCGTACAAATATTTGTCCCAAGGCGGGAATCAAACCTGCAGGCTGCCGGCTGCAGGCTGCCTCCTCTACATCAGTCGTCGTACGTACATCGCCAGCTTCCTGACCCCGATCTGTAAATTTTCGCTCAGTAGAAAAACCCCACTAACGATATTTGGTCCGACAACCCGAGACCTCATTATCAGCGGTTGACGCAACCTCTCACTACTAACGAGGCAGCAAGTTAAGCCGTTGGTCCTGCGCCTAGCCTCTCCCCGGTCTTGTTGGTCTGCCATCCTATCGGATTATGAGAGCGGGGGAATAGAGGATGGAATGGAATATGTTATAGTGCACCTGTGTTTGCAGACACACACGTGCACTATAATATATCCTGCGGACATGGTTTGTCCCCATTGAGGTCGTCATAATCATCATCTTTTACTAGTTTCTGTCCGCGGTTTCGCATGGGTTCATGGATCGAAAAAAGGTTATTTATATTCCATGGAAACTGGTTTATGGTTTTATTCCTATAATTTATTCAAGCGAGATGTCGTCGTCGCCCCGCCGGGTCATAGAATTAGCCCATTTGTGGCTAATTTTTTTAGGCTAGGCCGATTGTAGAATGTTATACTTTTGGCTATAATTTATTCCAGCGAGATGTCGTCGTCGCCCCGCCGGGTCATAGAATTAACCCATTTGTGGCTAATTTTTTTAGGCTAGGCCGATTGTAGAATGTTATACTTTTGGCTATAATTTATTCCAGCGAGATGTCGTCGTCGCCCCGCCGCGCCGGGTCATAGAATTAACCCATTTGTGGCTAATTTTTTTAGGCTAGGCCGATTGTAGAATGTTATACTTTTGGCTATAATTTATTCCAGCGAGATGTCGTCGTCGCCCCGCCGCGCCGGGTCATAGAATTAACCCATTTGTGGCTAATGTAGGTAGAATGTTATACTTTTGGCTCCGTGTTATTTGCAATTTGATAACTAGCCTATACCGACCTACTTGTTGTTAAAAGATCGAGGTTCACGTTCTCTCTGAGTTCGGAAATTAATTTGTACTTACGTCATTATTAATTATTTCTAATAAATCAGCGATCGTTTTGCTGTTTAGCTTTAGCATACAAACGGGCTGATTCTTGCATTCAGCTGCAACAGAGACACTATTGTAAAATAAGTACATAGTTAGATATAACCTACACGCCACGGGTATCATTGCAATTGCGTATTTACACTGGGTCTATGTATTGACTCTGGAACGCCCTTCCCGTTTCTATCCGTCAAGCGAAATCCCTTCCTATCTTCAAAAGTATGGTTCATCAACACTATCTGACCACTCTTGATAAGATTTCTTGATTTTTATTTTTAGTTTTATTTTCTATGTTAATTGTTCCGGTTTTTTTTGTTCTATTATATAAATAATGCTGCACAATAAATAAATAATAATAAAATAATATATGTACCTACTTAAGATAAATATCAATTATTTTATATATAATTATTTTGATAATTACGCCACCTTTAATTGATAATTACGGCTTTAAAACATAACTGGAACAAAGGTTGCCTGGAAGAGATCGCTTTTAGCAATAAGGCCGCCGATTGTGCCACTAGTTATAATTAATATTAAGATCCTTTAGTATTTTTATTGTAATTTTTTTTTGTATTGATGGTGCAATAAAGTTATATTGTATTGTATTGTATGTATTGTAGGGACCTGCCAATATCATTAAACGTGGGTTACTTGGACAAACATTTACTAAGATAGTTTGCTTGGCAGTTTAAAAAACAAAAATAATAAAATCTTTCCCAAAAAGAACTGAATAGAGTTAGGAATAATTTGATTGTTTTGTAAAAACATACATAATTATAATTTAAATAATATTGTCAAACGGGTTGGGCTTCTTTCTACCATCGATCGCATCGCATGCCATCCTAGAGCCTTAGAGCCTAAAGTTTCGTTCGCGAACTGTACGTAAGTTCATGAGAAATTTGCAAACATAAAAACATCCACCAAAAACACAAATGTATTTTATGTACTGTAAGTATGTGCACTATCAACCCTTTTCTCCCTCTTATAATATCTTCTTCTCCATCCCAAGGTGGCCTGGGAGAAACCGCTCCCAGTGCCTTATGTTCTTTGTCTAGTTTTTTATTTTGACAACCGATGTGGCGCGGTGGGCGAAGGTCCTACTGCGACGCAGGAGGTAGCGGGTTCGGTTTCCGCCTCGGAACAATTGTGTGTACGATCTGCAGATATTTGTTCCGGGTGTTCTGGTCGTTTTTCTATGTATAATAAAAAATATCTATCTATGTAATGTATCGTATTATATATATCAGTTATCTAGTACCCATAACACAAGCTCTGCTTACCATGGGGCTAGATAATGCTGTGTGAATTGTCCAGCATTATTTATTTATTTATTTATTTATCTAAAATTTCGTGAAAATTTCGCATTTATAATATTAGTGTGATACCTACTAGACGCTCACGGCTCAGCGAGCTATGGAAAGAGCTATGCTCGGAGTTTCTCTGAAGGATAGGATTCGTAACGAATACATCCGACAGAGAACCAAATTTATCGACATAGCTCTAAGAATAAGCAAGCTGAAGTGGCAGTGAGCCGGCCATATCTCGCGAAGAACCGACGGCCGCTGGAGCAAACGTGTTCTTGAGTGGAGACCACGACTCGGTAAACTTAGTGTAGGACGCCCTCCGACCAGGTGGGATGACGACCTGCGAAAGACTGCAGGTAAATGCTGGATGCGGCAAGCTGAAGACAGGGCGCTATGGCGCTCATTGGGGGAGGCCTATGTCCAGCAGTGGACTGCTATATGCTGTTGATGATAATAATGACGATGATGACCTACTAGGCAAAGACGAAGGAAAATATATTACTAATAAGATTACAGAATGACGTTTGTTCTCTTATTAAATGATAGTGCTTTCTGTTTTCTAAACATAAACACGTTTACGTAATAAACAATAATGTTTGTTTTGATCGTGCTGATGATGTATATTGATTATCTAATGATGCGGGGTTGGGATTACATATCCATAAATAAAACCAGCAAGAGCGTGTCTCACCACGATCATTGATGGGTTCCTTTTTTATGTAATTGGTTTAGAAGTTATTTATTTTATTATTTTTCCGCATTTGTTTTTTGTAAATGTATTTTTAGGGCCAATATCTGCCATATTTCTAACCCATTTAAATTTATGTAATATGTAAGAAAGGTTAGCCTCTTCAAAGAACATCAACAACGGTCCTTATGACGTAATGAACTAGATTGTTTAGGAATTCGTTAAATGTTGTTGAATTATTGCTGATACTGACAGTGGCAATCCATTGATGTAATAACCTGATTGTTTTGAAAAAACTAAAAACTGGCTTTAAATTCCTTAGTATTTAGATAGATAGAAAATTCTTTATAGCACTTTAAATAGAAACTATGTACAGAAAAAACTTAAAAATTAATTACAATTGGCGGCAATTGGTTATTTAAAGAGTTTTTAAAGCTTAGAAAGAAATAATTTTAGAAATCGGGCCACTATTGACCGGATAAATCGACGAACATACATAAAAAATATATACAGACGTACTTAGAACCTACTTACTCCTCTTTTGATTTTCGTTTCATAGGTTAAAATAGGTCTAAAAAGTTCCATTAATCTTATATAACTGGTATAACAGGGTTGAAGACTTGGCTTGTAGGTATTTATTGACGTCAGAACTTCGACGATTATGTCTATACTAATATTATAAAGAGGAAATGTTTGATTTTTTGTTTGTTTGTTTGTAATGAATAGGCTCCGAAACTACTGGACCGATTTGAAAAATTATTTCACCGTTGGGAAGCTACACTATCCCCGGTGAACATAGGCTATATTATATTTTCAAAAAAGTTAGGGATCCTTACCAAAACTCCAATATTACCAAAGATGTAAAAAAATCACCTAATAAAGTGAAATTCGAGTTTAACGCGGGTGAAACCGCGGGGAAAAGCTAGTCTTACATATAGTCGAAAAGAATATGCTATATTAGCATTAGGTATTAATATTTTTGTTATAACCTTTCCGAGATAAAAGCTTGATTTTTGGAATAAAAAATGGCAAGTCAATGACTTAATGCGTCCGTTTTGTGACTCAAGTATGCATGTTATTGCTGTGTTGAACTCAAAGTGTAATTAGTAGCAAAGCATATCCAAGAAACCAGTTGCAATGCAAATTTTTTAAGATACATGGCCACTAAGGTTTTCGTATTTTTCGGCACCAGAGAGGCTCGAACTTTGTTGAAATAAAAAAACAAAATTAAAGTTCACCACGGAAGATGTCTATCAAATAACGTTATGTAAGTTCTCAAAACATATGAAAGCGTTTTTATAGGTACTACTTTTATCTTATATCATAAAAAAATATTGGTGGACATGGTGCCCAAAACTGCGAATGCACCCCTGGTACAAAATTTTCCAAACATACAAAAACCTCCCAATCGCTTCCAGTTATTTTTTATGTTGATTTTTGGCCTTGCCTTCACGCGCACGCACCTTCAAGGTTATCCACTAATTATGGGCCACCCAGTATAATAATAATTTATAAACATTGTGTATTTGTGAAAAAATCAGAAGTTTTTTAATATGTAAATCTTTTTATAATATTGACGAAGCTATTGCTGATGAATTTTATATGTAATCATATTGTAATCATACTATTGTATATTATGACTTTTCCGAGTGTACGTGATTGTATCAAAAAGGAATAAATAAATGAACTGAACTGAACAGGATTACAAATATCCAGCTCGATCAATTTAGAAGTTTTGACTTGAAGGAGTAACAAACATCCATACTAACTTTCCCTTATTTCTTGAGGTTCTTCGGACTAAATTGCCAGCTGGTTTTTGTTTGACGTATAATTAGGTACTATTGATGCACGTGTTGTTACTTGGACGAGTAAATATTATTCATATTTATGACTAAACATTACAATAGTACCAACAACATTTTAGTTTCCTAGCGTTTGTATCCGACACGTGCCATATGCCGTTCAATGTACCTAAACGTTATCTTCTATTGAGGATACAATTAACACAAAATGTGGTATGTGGTATATGATATAAAAATTTAAAATTTAATGTATACCCACAAAAATAAGGATAGCCTTATGAAAAAGTGTGATGTTCACAATAGAAATACAAGAAACAAGAACAAGTTACACATCCCATCATTTAGATTACACAAAGTAGGGAAATCATTTATGGGCAATAGCGTGCGCTTCTATAATAAGCTTCCATCTGAAGCAACTGAGCTCCCTATTCGTAAATTAAAAAATTACATAAAACTAAATCTCATCAAGAAGGCTTTCTACTCCATAAATGATTATCTCAATTATGTTAATGCTTGGCCAGATGTCGCTCAGTTTCGCACCGACAATAGTATGTAGTAAGTAATTTGTTGTTGTGCATAGCTTTACTGAAATATTGACATGTATCGAATCATATTATATTTAGACTTAAAATAGGCAAATAACCATGTATTAGACATATAAGAGATGAACATGCTAGTGGTTTCTTTTCACTTCTTCCACTAGTGGACAAAAAATTGAAGTGAACAGTAAAATAATTTTATTTGATAATAATTTATATTTAAAATATGACTTGTCTAAGTGCTTATTTTGTAAGCCTAAAGAAATAAATGATTTTTTACTTTACTTTACTTTACTTTATGCAGAAAATATAATAGCGCTGTTTTTTCGTAACAATCATCTTATTTTATAATCAAAGCAATTGGTATTTTATTAAGTTTTAAATAAATTTATTTTTTCTAAATTCACGTGCGTAACAAAGCAAATAAACAAAACAGATTCTGAATATTTTTTGTACAGCAGTCGAGTAAAAAAAATCCTATTAAAATAATACAATACATTAAATATTAACTATTTAGTGTATTGTGTAACTTTTTAATAACAAAGAAAGTTATAATTAAATAATATTTTAAACTAGCTGCGCCCCGCGGCTTCGCCCGCGTTAAATTTTTGTGCAATTTTACCATTTTTCTCACCGTTTAAACCTTCCCTGGACTACGACAAACATTTTAAAACCAAAATCAGCTCAATCGGCCCAGCCGTTCTCGAGTTTTAATCAGACTAACGAACAACAATTCATTTTTATTTATATAGATAGATAAGAAAGCGAACTGCAGACTGTTGCAAACAATATACAGGTAGCTCAACCGATCCGTATGAATACCTGTCGGAAACTACCCCAGGACCCCAGCCGTATTGCCCCGCTGTATGCCAATGCGGTGCGTGTGTTATCTAGAACCCATAACACAAGCTCTGCTTAACTTGAAACTAGATAATACCTAATGTTGTGTCAATTGTTCTGATTTATATTTTGTTAAGAGTATGAGTCGACGCGACGACGTTTGAGATTTGACCTACCTGAAAACATATACGGACAAGACATCAACACGCACAACATCAACATAACATTGTAACACCTTCTACCGCAAAGCAGCAATCCTGGCCCTGACTAATGATAATATATCCTCAACCATATAACCATATATCCGCCAATCATAGCTCATTAAAAATCATTATTAGTATGGTTAAAATGTATTTCCTAGCTCAGTCAATAAATTTCTTAAAATAATATACCTAGATAGTTTTGTATTGTACCTCTGTATATTATTTTGTATTATAGTAATCAAATGTATTTTATGTACTGTAAGTATGTGCACTATCAACCCTTTTCTCCCTCTTATAATATCTTCTTCTCCATCCTAAGGTGGCCTGGGAGAAACCGCTCCCAGTGATAATTCTGCCTTATGTTCTTTGTCTAGTTTTTAATTTTGACGACCGATGTGGCGCGGTGGGCGAAGGTCCACCTGCGACGCAGGAGGTTGCGGGTTCGATTCCCGCCTCGGAACAATTGTGTGCACGATCTGCAGATATTTGTTCCGGGTGTTCTGGTCGTTTTCTATGTATAATAAAAATATCTATCTATGTAATGTATTGTAATATGTATATCAGTTAGGCTAGATAATGTAAAAAAAAAATTAGTTATAAGATTTCCTTTTTTTAATGTTGTATAATAAATAAATTATTCTATGCCTGTATTTTGTACCTGAGTCCAAAGTTTTTTCAACTCTATTCTTTAATTCTTATCAAAACGTTCTATTTCAGGAGCCCGGAAGGTGATCTTAAACAACCTGTCAGGAGAGTTCAATGCTGGCGAGCTGACTGTCATCATGGGCCAATCAGGTGCCGGGAAGAGCACCCTGATGGATATTCTATCCGGCTATACGTGAGTAGAATTATCTATCAACATATGATACGTGAAAAGACTCCGTCACTACCGCGATCGGCAATGATACTTGTGACCCTGCTTTACTGCCTGTATAGACTAGGTATGTCTACAGGGCACATAGCCCAGTGGTATGATGTCTATGTCTATGACAAATATTTATTTATTGACCCAGAACTCGGCACGCACTAGACCTCTGAGTCTAATAGCCAACCACAGGTCGTGGTCAAGGGCCTTTGTAGCATATGTCCACCAAAGTTTGTCAAATTGATGTAGTGCTATATATTTTTTACTAGTGACCCGTCCCGGTTTCGCACAGGTGTAAATGCATGTATTATATACATAATAAACCTTCCTCTTGAATCACTATATCTATTAAATAAAACCGCATCAAAATCTGTTGCGTAGTTTTAAAGATCTAAGCATACAACACAGCAGAGCGGGAAGCGACTTTGTTTTATACTATGTTGTGATATGTTAGACAAATATTTATTTATTAATCGATACAGAAAGCGGCACGCACAAGGCCTCTAGGTCTAATATCCAACCAGGTTGTGGTCAGGGGCGTTTTTAGCATCGGTCCACCAAAGTTTGCCAAAATGATGTATATGCTATATATTTTTATACTGTTTGTCCTTAACCCGTTGAATGTCTTTGTCATTGAGTTAAGGACGAGTCTATTTCTAGTTAATTGATAAGCAACCTACATAAAGGGCATTATTTAGGCCGTCTCTGTACGTTGACTAGAACAATGGCACACATTGATGACACTGTGGTAACAACTCAAATACAAGTACAAAAAATCTAATCAAGAGAGTTCCATTGATCTCGCAGGGGCAGGGTAAAAGAGGGTCAAAAAACCTCTTTTACCCTGCCCCTTTGGGAATGTATTTGAATAGTTTCTACTCTCTCGTTGTTATGTGTACTCGTTTTTTTTTGACACCACAAAGGGGTCTAGATGATGTAAGCTGATGGTATGTGTGGGAATAATTGTCGCGGAAATGCGCGTCTCTAGATTTCGGTATATTTTGTAATAAACGTACACAAATTGGCGTCTTTATCGCTTAAAGCGATTTCTTCCAAAAAATATCAATAGTTCAGTCATAATATTGAGAAACATTACAAAAAGGGGTAACATTGGGTTTTTTATCTAATGAAGTTCATAAGATCTTGTAACTGAATGCGAATTTGACTTCTCGTAGACTCCTTATGTATCTATACCTGTGTATCTGTACCTAAGTATATGTTTTTTCAGAATTTTAAACACCATGTTCTATGACTCAGATGATTTGAAAAATCACACACGCGCCTTTGCTGAAATAACTAGCCTTAATAAGGATGCAGAGATAATAATGAAGATATCATTTCATAGCATTTTAGCTAAGCGGCCGTCAACCATTTTTTTTATAAAATGGGCAGGCTATTTACATTTCAAGTTCATTATTTTATTTTTAATAGCAGTTTTAATTTGCATACAGATAAAACTAAGCAAAAAATTGCCTAATAAAATTTGTCGTAAAAACCAGGAAAAACTAACGTCTCTAGTTTTTGTAGGAAATATTTAAAAAAACATGTTCCTTAATATGCTAAAATTAAGGTTACGAGAGTCGCTCTTCTTTCCATACTAGTGGAAGTGTCACTACTACACTGTTTGATGTTGACCATACAAAAGTAAGGGTAATATCAATTTATCTCGTCATTACCTGTTTGTATATACCCAAAACCGTAAAATGTATGCATTTGAAAAATACAAGCTTCTAAACATTCGCATTTCATTTTTGACGACCGATGTGGCGCGGTGGGCGAAGGTCCGCCTGCGACGCAGGAGGTTGCGGGTTCGATTCCCGCCTCGGAACAATTGTGTGTACGATCTGCAGATATTTGTTCCGGGTGTTCTGGTCGTTTTCTATGTATAATAAAAATATCTATCTATGTAATATATAGTATTATGTATATCAGTTATCTAGTACCCATAACACAAGCTCTGCTTACCATGGGGCTAGATAATGCTGTGTGGATTGTCCAGCATTATTTATTTATTTATTTCAACCCTGATTTTAGCCCAAGTTTGATCGAGAATAAATAACATACCGAGAAAGAAAACTGTAAAATAAAATCTGTTCCGAAATCATTTAGTTAGGTATTTAAAAGATGAAATAAATTGATTTAATAAGAAAAATACACTCAATAGTTTTTCTATAGTAAATAACCGTTGTGCCTATTCTAAATTTTTTACGCGGTTGTTTAAGGATCATTCAATTGACTTGTTTAACCTTAAGATCAATTTTCTGATTTATATTCCGCGAATATCTCTATACATGACTACTGCTCAACGCATCTTTTCGGTTATAATGAAAACGGCTTTATTTTTTGCTTATTGTAGCTCTAAATTTTTTTTCATCAGCAAACCATAGGCCAGTGGTAAACATGCCTTACCCAAACCAGGGGATTTACTGCTTGGCAGGAGTATTGATAATTTGATAACAGTGGAGGTAGGTAAGAAGATGGAAAGAAAATACATTTATTCGAAACCATACATTACACATAACACATTACATTAACAGGTAAGTATACATACAAGAAATATATTTATATGAAGAAAGTAGACAAACACACAAATAATGTGTTACATAGGCCATAAAGGTTCTTATCTCAACATTATGCCGCTACAACGCTGCAGCTGCAAGCCGAATTTAGTACTGATAACACAGAAAGTACGAACTTACCTACCAACATGGCTAAGTATTACCAACCTACACTACGCAACGTGCAATTACTAATTTAATTTTCATCTTTGGCTCGATTTGGCGCAATTAGGCACTTTTTCTTATTGACGCCTACACGGTAACAGAGGAATTTACAGGATGTTACAATTGCTTTGGACCAAGCGTGAGCATGAGTTAGATACATTCTGAGATTATTATGAGTATTAGACACATAAGTATTATGAACATACTAGTGTTTTCTTTTTCACTTCTCCCACTAGTGGACAAAAAATTGAAGTGAACATTCAAATTAAAATAATGGTATTGGATAATAATGACTAGTATAAAATTTGACTTGACTAAGTGCTTATTTTGTAAGCCTAAAGAAATAAATGCTATTGAGTTTCATTTTTGAGTTTGAGTTTGAGAAATCGCCTTTTTTTCTTATTTGGCTGACACATTGTCATTAATCTTCATAACACAAACAATAATTAGATGTCATCAAACTCACTTTTTAAGTGTTTTTTTGTGTACCTATTAAGATACACAATTGCTTTGTATGTACCATATGGTTTTACAAAAATGTGGCTTATAAATATCAATCGTATTAAAATTGACATTAAATGTCAATTTTAATACGTATTCAATTGTAATGGCAATTTGTAATTTGGTTCAGGGTGCAATTACAAATTGCCTACTTCCGTACGTGCCTCCCCAATATTGTGTAGCACAAATTCACCAGAAATTCAATAAAGAATTATTTATATTAAAAGTAGCAACTCTTAATAGAGATGTAGATGTGAATAGTGCTACACAATATTGGGAATGCAAGTGCGGTGACCAAATTCTGCCAACCGATCACTTTACTATGTCCATAGATGAAGGAAACTATTTGCAGAGAGAGAGATTGATGGAAAATGGTTTCAACCTTATCACTTTTGACGCGCGTCCCTCAATCTGTAGTTTCTTACATCAAAGGTCTTTCTTTCTTACTTTCATGGCCCAAGATGCAGATGTCGTTCTCCAGCCCCATGTAACCTCAGGGCCACACCCTGCTACTGCCAAAATGTATCATTCTGAGACTGCTATTGTAATGGTGCAGCGATCAATTGAGTGAAATTAGGGCCCTGAATGGTTTCAACAGTTTCCACTATCAAAGACGCCGTTCTTATTCCGATCAACCGCTCATGAGGAAACTGCCAATTGCCTCACATCCTCATAGCTCCTCCTGATTCATTCAGAAGCGTTAGATACCGGCCTCCATTACAGCTGTGGATAATATAATCAAAAAGGGATTTCTATGGTGATGTCATCGACTTACGATGAGTTGATGTTCACAATTTTTGTTGTTTTTTTAAGATTATTAGTTTTTCATTATTATTATTATTATACGATTATATTATATTATATTTACTCGACGACCGATGTGGCGCGGTGGGCGAAGGTCCGCCTGCGACGCAGGAGGTTGCGGGTTCGATTCCCGCCTCGGAACAATTGTGTGCACGATCTGCAGATATTTGTTGCGAGTGTTCTGGTCGTTTTCTATGTATAATAAAAAATATCTATCTATGTAATATATTGTATTATGTATATCAGTTAGTTGACCATAACACAAGCTCTGCTTACCATGGGGCTAGATAATGCTGTGTGAATTGTCCAGCATTATTATTATTATATTATTGATTTTGTAGATTTAATAGACACCCCTGCTTACAACAGCATCGACGCAGGTTGTAAGGTATATCAGGTATTAATTCGACTATTATTACGTCCTATTGTAATGAGTAACCACAATCATAATCGGATTACTAGTAGGCTGGTATACGTGACATTCCAGCATTCTAATACAGAAGAATGTCATTATTATCTGTTGGAGGTACGTAACCAATCAAATAACTTCCTAGGTAGCAGACAATTTACAAAGGAAAAATATGTCTTTATATAACAATTTTGCTTGTATCTAGAATGCAATAAGTATCTGTTTTTTAAACAGAGACGTACTGGTAAAGGATAACCAACAACAGCAACAACGAACTATTAACAAAAACTTCGATAACTGCTAATTAAAATTAAACTAAATTGGTAAAACTATTTTTTAAAATAATTTTCCTAACATTTTTTAACGTTAGTAAAATTAAAACTATGTAAGTACCTACGAGGGGAGTTCAATGTATTCTCGGTATTGGTATGAAAGAATAAGCAAAAAATTCTGAATAAAATTTATTTTTCAATGTAGTCTCCTAGAATCTCAATACACTTATTTGTTCGGGAAAGAAACTTTTCAATTCCCTCTAAAAAAAATTTTCTTCTTCAATTTCCACGTAATTTTTTATTGCCTCCTTTAAATTACGCAGGGTGTTTGCGTAAGATGCACCAGTAATACTTTGACCTTTTTTTGTGTACTCGATTAGCAAGATTCCCTTAGAATCCCAAAACACTGTGGCCATGAGCTTTCCTGCGGACGGGGTGACTTTGAACTTCTTCGGTGGGTCTGTTCCTTTTCTATGCCACTGCATAGACTCTTGCTTGCTCTCAGGGTCATAGTGATGAACCCACGTTTCATCACCAGTAACAAGCCGATCGAAAATACTTTGCTTAATTTTCACCACAGAGCTCCAAAAACTCCTTGCAACAGTCAACTCGCACTTGTTTCTGAAGCGCTGTGAGCATTCGCGGCACCCATCTTGCACTGACCTTTGATAAATTGGCTTATTCCATTCTTCCCCGTTGAAGATCCCCGTCAACGGGGAACAATGAACTTTTTGTTCACTCTTCCCCGTTGACGCCGATCCGAGCTTGTAACTTTTTAGTTCATTATTCCCCGTTGCGTCAAAAATAAAATACTAATAATTTTTAAAATCATGTTTTTATTTATTTATAAGGTAAAGATCACTTATTGATTATTTTTATAATCATATTAAATTGCCGTCGAAACTATTTATGAAACTTTTTAATCAAATCAGATTTTTTCCTATTTCTTTTTTATATTTTTTCAATAAAATCACAGAACTATAAAAAACATAAGTATTATAAAATAAAATACAGATATGTACTTATGTAATCACAGATTTTACGTTTATTAATACCTACAATCACAGTTTAACAGTTAAATCAGTCTTATATAACTAATCAAATCAGTTTGTTACAATTATTAATTAAATAGGTAACATTAAAAACATAATATTCCTATATATATACCTAATAAAATCATGTATGGTGATTTCTCTAGTACATGTTATATAAATTTAAAAATGTAGCATCTAAAACATAACATTCATATATCCAATAAAATCACAGATTGTTATAATTATCAATTTAAAATTACTTTCCTAATAACTACTTTAAATTACTACTACTTTCTTAACAACTTTAAATTACCTGCTTTATGATTATTATAGAAACATCCGAAAAACTGAAGTTGACCCAACGAATGCATTCAAGTAATGCTTGAGAATTACGACCTTATTATCTATGCAATAAGATACACAATACTGTAAGACGCACATTTTTGGCGGCGGCGGCTTGTCAGCTCGTACATGATTGCATTCATGGACTGACCTCTATAGCGCGTGTATATATTAAATCTAACACTCCTACCGCGATAAAAAATGCGCCTGCTAAGTGTAGTGATTGTGGCAAACCCCCTTGGAGACGTAGTTCAGCAGTGAACGTATTTTTGCTAATAAGAATTAGTTCAGGATATCACAAAATCCTATTTATACAATTAATTGAAAAGATGTACAAATAAAGGAAGCCTGCGTAGCTTATTTTTAGTTCTACAAAGGGAAAACTCTTCTGAAAAGAGCACTCAACACAATGTCGCTTCTAAAATTTAATTACACCAATGCTCTTCCAAAATATCCCTTTACAAAAATAATCAATTCCTTAAATAATTCTTTCCCTTTTAGTCGTTCAAAAATGCTTAAAGATTGGTCATCTTTTGTTTGTCGGTTAGTAGTGGGGCGGCACAGTGTCATAGTTTTGAGAATGCAGTCCATGAATGCAATCATGTACGAGCTGACAAGCCGCCGCCGCCAAAAATGTGCGTCTTACAGTATTGTGTATCTTATTGCATAGTTAATAAGGTCGTAATTCTCAAGCATTGCTTGAATGCATTCGTTGGGTCAACTTCAGTTTTTCTGATGTTTCTATAATAATCATAAAGCAGGTAATTTAAAGTTGTTAAGAAAGTAGTAGTAATTTAAAGTAGTTATTAGGAAAGTAATTTTAAATTGATAATTATAACAATCTGTGATTTTATTGGGTATATGAATGTTATGTTTTAGATGCTACATTTTTACATTTATATAACATGTACTAGAGAAATCACCATACATGATTTTATTAGGTATATATATAGGAATATTATGTTTTTAATGCTACCTATTTAATTAATAAATTGTAACAAACTGATTTGATTAGTTATATAAGACTGATTTAACTGTTAAACTGTGATTGTAGGTATTAATAAACGTAAAATCTGTGATTACATAAGTACATATCTGTATTTTATTTTATAATACTTATGTTTTTTATAGTACTGTGATTTTATTGAAAAAATATAAAAAAGAAATAGGAAAAAATCTGATTTGATTAAAAAGTTTCATAAATAGTTTCGACGGCAATTTAATATGATTATAAAAATAATCAATAAGTGATCTTTACCTTATAAATAAATAAAAACATGATTTTAAAAATTATTAGTATTTTATTTTTGACGCAACGGGGAATAATGAACTTTTTAGTTCATTATTCCCCGTTACAAGCTCGGATCGGCGTCAACGGGGAAGAGTGAACAAAAAGTTCATTGTTCCCCGTTGACGGGGATCTTCAACGGGGAAGAATGGAATAAGCCGATAAATTCAGACTCTCATGAAGGATAGTGTGAATAGTACCCACGGATAGCTTAGTTCTTTCTGCTAATATTTTCACTCTTACACGGGTATCTTCGAGTACAAGTTTCTCGACGAATTTGACGTATCAGTCATCTACCACCCATAACACAAGCTTTGCTTAGCTTGTGGTTAGATGATAATGTGTGGATTGTCCTTCATTATTTATTTATATTTATTTCTTTAAAGTCAAATAAGTAGGTAAAGATTGACAGAGAGTGCAATAAAATCTGGGGCACATTCACGTTTGGCGGACGTGTTCGATGCAGAAAAAAACCTATATTTTTTTCATATTTTTTTTTTAATTCTTTATTATCAGACAACAAAGGTCCATAAAAACACATACACAAAATTACAAAAAAGAAAATACAATTACAACGAAGAAAATAAAACCAAAATAACTAAATCTAGAGTATAAGCAATTTCACCCAGTGGTGTCGTATTGGACAGTCATATTTACTAGATATTGCTTTCAGGATGCTGTTGTTACTACCTGTCACTCTACTCATCAGAGATGCTACTCGCTTTCGCATAATTGCCGCGAAGCCATCTGTGAATGTATTAGAGCAGTGCATCTGAGACTGCAGTAACGAGGCTTAATTTTGTAGAGACTCAGGAGATTATGCATTTAATTGTAGGCACATATATATATGTCCCTTACTTACAAAAAATAACCTATCTACTTGGTTTTACCAGAGGACATTACGTATAAGATAATGCAGTTGACTTTTGTTTTTTTTTAATATTCTTGGTACGACTTGGTAACATTGAGCTGTTAGTTTATAATACTCACATAATAAATTGTGGTAAATTGCCTTGTCCTACCCAAGGCCAACAGAATAGTTATTAAAACAGGATTTACCACGTCATAATAACTTTATTTTTTTGGTTTATTTAGTGGCTTTAAACTTACCAAACATAAACTAAACATAAGAACCCGATTAAATGCCTACCTACCTTACCTGTTATATGATTTCTGATACAAATCTTACCTGTTGTATTATTGGAAGCAGTGTGAGAACACTGTGCAGCAAGGAATTGCTGCACAGCTCGTTCCCTACCTGTTTTCGTGGTTCAATAATAAAATAAAATAAATTACATAATTAAATAATGCTGGACAATCCATCTAGCCCCAAGCTATTACTAGGTACTTATTACAATGCATACTACCATAGATAAATATTTAATAAGAATGTTGTATTTGTACCCAGATATTTAGCAAAAGTGGCTTACAACATTTCTGTCCCCAAAAGTTAAGTAACTATGTACAATACCTACATTTTTCCTCAAAAACACGTAACTCTCGAACATAGTCTTCACGTACTGTGCGTTGTCAGTCGATTTACCTATTTCAGGCTCATTGACAAGTCTGTCTTCGATAATTCAAGATAAAGCAGGGGCTGAATCCTGCTAATCAATCGATTCACTATGACAGATTAAAGAAACTAGATAATACGTGCAGCGCTAATTTGCACGGAGAGATTGGGGCCTAAACCACGAACCCGATAAAATGGTTTCAACCTTGACACGCGTCCCTGCATCTGTAGTATCTTTCATCAAAGAGAAAATACCAAAATTTCTTATTCTGAGACTAGGTACTCGTTGTGATGGTGAAGCGAATAATTTAGTGGAATGGACGGAGGACGATTAAAATGTAAAATTAAATTGGTAGATTAGGTAATGCAACGCATAGTGTTGTGGTTGTACAAGCTTATCGTAAGCACATAAATGCCTATTAACATAGTCGATTGTCATGGCCGAAATTATTATTAGACGGAAACATTATTTAAAGGTTACGTTACATATCAAAAGTACAAATCACATTACGAGTAAACAAAAGTTGTTCTCTTTTTTCTAAAATTGAATGTTTTTAGTGTTCCGTACCCAAAAGGTAAAACGGGACACTATTACTTGACTCCGTTGTCCGTCCGTCTGTCTGTTTGTCTGTCCGTCTGTCACCTGGCTGTATCTCATGAACCGTGATAGTTAGGCAGTTGATTTTTATTTATTGATTTACAGATATTCCACCTCTGTTTCACTAAGATGGTTTCGTCGACGATTATTTTGCGTTTAGTTGCCTTGTACTGACTTTTTTGTAGACCCAAAAACTTCAGGTTCAAAGATTCCAGGTTTATAACTACACCTATGTAAGTTTCATCATCATCATCATCAGCCTATATTAGTCCACTGCTGGACATAGGCCTCCCCCAATGAGCGCCATAGCGCCCTGTCTTCGGCTTGACGCATCCAGCATCTACCTGCAGTCTTTCGCAGGTCGTCATCCCACCTGGTCGGAGGGCGTCCTACACTACGTTTACCGAGTCGTGGTCTCCACTCAAGAACACGTTTGCCCCAGCGGCCGTCGGTTCTTCGCGAGATATGGCCGGCCCACTGCCACTTCAGCTTGCTAATTCTCAGAGCTATGTCGATAACTTTAGTTCTCTGTCGGATGTATTCGTTGCGAATCCTATCCTTCAGAGATACTCCGAGCATAGCTCTTTCCATAGCTCGCTGAGCGACTTTGAACTGGTGGACCAGCCCTATCGTGAGTGTCCACGTCTCAGCTCCGTAGGTCATAACTGACGCATGAATAAGTAAAAAACCTCCATCTATCCAACTTTTGCATTTATAATTATAACTATGATTTGATAGAAGCAAAATACTTGCGAAGCCTATAAAATAACCTTCTACATATAAATAGGTATATAAAACTAATTTAATGTAAATGAGTCTATTACGAATGTTGTACCTAACTGTGTTTGAAGACTTGATTCTACCTTACCAGAATTCTAGAGCAGAGCTATAAAGCAGTTCTTGCGAAGTTCTTTCAATCATTGTACCTACATGCAAATGAAATCTAAGGCCGGGTACTGACCGGCGGCGGCGGCGCGGGCGTTACAGGGCGTAATGTAACGTGATACACAGCGAGCGTTCGTGCAGTCTGTTGCAGTCAGTACGAGAAAAGGCGCTCGCAACGAGCAACGTGACAGATTGTGATTGTGACATCGCACGCTACACGGCACGGCGTAACATATTATGCTCGCTGCAAATCAGTGAAAATCAGCCTATATCAGTCCACTGCTGGACATAGGCCTCCCCCAATGAGCGCCATAACACCCTGTCTTCAGCTTGCCGCATCCAGCATCTACCTGTAGTCTAAATATTACGCTGAGCAAAGCCTTTTTGACATAGTGCAGCCCACACAGACATTTTAACTAGATTTTAATTTTATCATTGTTTTTTTTTAGTCAACTGTATTTTATTATTTTTTGTATTCCTAGTGTATTGTATTTTCTATTTATGTCTGTGTCTGAAGTTGCAAATAAAGTCTTTATCTATCTATCTCGCTACGCATGGTACGTTACGCCCCGTAACGCCGCCGGGGCACGGGGCACACACACATAAAACTTACATTAAGTATTTATAACCTGAGAAACATGCATAATGAGAGAAGGAGTTAAAATTAAAACTATATTATAGTAAATATATTTAAATATATTTATAACTCGCAATATTCAAATATACATTATTTGGCCTTCATTTGACTGATTGACTATTTTAATATAATTATTTTGTATAATTAGCATGCCATAACATTAGTCGTTTAAATCCTTTTATAGTTTGTTATAAGTTATAATTGTACATTTTAAACATGATCATGTCATAATTAACACCTTCATGTTACTAAAGTCATTTAAAACGGGATATTTACCATGATTTGATTTTTGAGTTTTCCAATATTTCGGCACAGTTTCATGCGCCATGATCACGGAATAACTGAAGACACTGCGAGTTCGTTTTTATGAGCAGATATACCGATCTACCCTCATTTTCTGTCTTTTGCTACGAACGTTACCACTACCAATGAAATGAAACTGTGCCGAAATATTGGAAAACTCAAAAATAAAATCATGGTAAATATCCCGTTTTAAATGACTTTAGTGTTAATAACCATGATAGTTTCAGAAGTTTTACCTTCATGTTATATTATGCAGAGTATTTTCATTGTATTTATGTTATTTGTTCATTTTCAAACATTAATTTTCCAGCTCAGAAATAACTCCATTTGAGGGAATCCGATGAGATTAGATGTGAAGACTTTTAAAAATATTAATTATACAGAGTGTTCGACAGTACATGTGCTATAAGGGTCTAGGTGGAACCAAGTGCAATAGCTTAGCTGCCTTTTTTAAGTATATTTTTTTTAAGTTTTTCCGAAATGTTAAAACATATATATATATATATTTAGTTCTGTAATCACGGTAAGAAAGCAGCTATGGACATGTGAAATGTGGAAAAGTGAATATTAAAACTCTGCATACTCTAACGTCTATGTACTCTCTGTATTTTAAACATTAAACATACTTTGAATGAATCTTTTGACCCCAAAACCTTTATCTTATTTTATTTTTGTTATGTCAAATATAATCGAGAGACTTTAGAGCGCCAAGCTATTTTTAGAAAAAACATTGTTAGGTCAAGTGCAAATGCACTTGAGTCCACCAATGACGGTCCGCTAGTTTCTGATAAAATTTTAATACCTATAAAATGTTTTTATTGTTTTCAGGAAACCATCAAGCGGTGAGGTCTACGTAAACGGGCGGATCCGAAACGAGAAGAAGTTCCGTCGAAGATCCTGCTACATCCTGCAGGATGATAAGATACAGGAGCAGCTCACGGTCAGGGAGTCCATGGAGATCGCTGCTGAACTGAAGCTAGGGGACCATATCAACCGGCAGCAGAAATGCGGACGTGTAAGTCACTTTATACACATTTACTAAGATAATTCACTATCACACGAATAAATAAATAAATAATAAATAATGCTCAGCAGAGCTTGTGTTATGGGTATACTTGTTGACTCCGACCACGTGGGATGACGACCTGCGAAAGACTGCAGGTAGATGCTGGATTCGTCGAGCCGAAGACAGGGCGCTATGGCGGTCATTGGGGAGGCCTTTGTCCAGCAGTGGACTGATATAGGCTGATGATGTGATGACTGATATACTTATTACAATAGATAGATACTTTTATTATTCTTAGATAACGACCAGAAAACCCGAAACAAATATTTGCAGATCGTACACACAATTGATCCGACGTGGGAATCGAACCCGCAACCTCCTGCATCGCAGGCGGATCTTCGCCCACCGTGCCACAAAGGTAGTCGTATTATAAATGCAAAAGTCTTTATATCTAGATGTTTGTAAAATCTTTACGCCAAAACTACTCAACGGATCGGGCTGAAATTTTGCATACAGGTAGTTTCAGGCCCACGACCCAAACATAGGCTACTTTTTATCCCCTAAATCAGTTCCTATGAGATAGAAATAACCTTAAAACGTTTCTTTAGAAACAACGCGTGCAAAGCCGCGGGCAGAAACTAGTTTTATATCAACAAAATGTAACAGTTTTTTCAGTTGCACTTGAATCAACACTTGTGTCATGAACCCTTGTCGCAATCTACAAATGTAGATTGCTATTGAAACAAGCATGAAATTGAAAATAGCTTGTTGTAATAAAAATTTCATGTCCAAATACCGCTGAATTAAGGAAATATTGTTTACTAGTTTCTGCCCGCGGCTTCGCACGCGTTGTTTTTATGGAAACGTTTTAATGTTATTTATATTTTTATCCCATGAGAACTGATTTATATGATAAAAAGTAGCCTATCTTTTATTCCGGGCTTGGAACTACCTGCATTCAAAATTTCAGCCCGTTCGGTTCAGTAGGTTTGTCGCGAAAGAGTAACAAACATCCATCCATACATACAAACTTTCACGTTTATAATATTAGTAGGATGTTGTGGACACAGGTGCCTGGCGGCCGTTGTTTCGTTAATTAAAATATATATGAACTGATGTAATGTAACCGGTTGATACATTATTAGCGCATAATAATAGGCTTCTTAGTCAATATATGACCTGCTAGTTTCTGCCCGCGACTTCGCACGCGTTATTTATATGGAAATCTACATATATCCTATGTGGCAGAATTGAGTCAATCCAGACGCAGAGCCATCTAGAAAGAAGTTGTATATCCAATGGGAACTGGTTTATGCGATAAAAAGTTGCTTATGTTCTATTAAAATACTAATCTACAAAACATACATCTATCCATTCAAACTCTCGCATTTATAAATATTATCTAAGTCTGATGGATCCGAGACATGGTCGTTGGCCTCATATTAACTCAGAGTCGCTCAGCGCTCAGCTCAGCTATGCTTGGAATTTCTATTTCTATTGCTAGGTGATAGAATCTTGAATAAGGTTTTTTCGTAGAAGAATCAAAGGCATAGATCTCAGAATAGTCAGGTGGCAGTGTGCAGATAATATAGTTAGCAGAACTTAAAACTGCTGGAGACTGTTCCTTATACCGACGACATTGTAGCGGTAGCTAGATGAATGCGGCTCAGGACTGCTATTAGTGGCACAAATATATTTTTGGGTAGGCCTATGTCCAGTAGTGGACGTGAGTGGGCTTATATGAATTAAGTATATTATATATATTTTCATGATAAATAATTTGATTGAAATATGATTGCCAAACGATCAAGGATAAATATATTAATGATAATGTAAATTATTCCATAAATAATTCAAACATTGAATCGTTTAGGTATTTTATTACGAAAATAAGTATGAAAATTATACTAATAGTTATAATAAATCTATCTAGATCATAAAAACATCTCTAGACACGAGAACCAAAAGGCTGACCCTAGCATTTGTGGACTTAGCCGAAAGGGCCCCAACAGCATCAATTATGCATTATTTAATTTACTATTATAAAACTAATGGTTTATTTTTTTAAAACCAGTGTTTTTTCGATAAATTATTGAATTAATTATTGTATGAATAGTTACATGTGTGTGACCAACAATAAAAAAATCTATCATACTAATAATATCACACTAGGATCAAACTAATATGATAAATACTAAAGCTTAGTTGGATTAATGGTTTGTTACTTCTGCACGACAAAACTAGTATGGATCATCGGGCTGAAATTTGGCATAGATATAGGTAGAACTGGAATAATAAATTCATAGGCTACTTTTATCCCACAAATCAGTTACATGGGATAGAAGCGTTTCAATAGATACAACGCGTGCAAAACTGCGAGCAGAAATAGATGGAATATTATCAGACAACAATAAACAAATGGTCTACAACAACTGAAGTTAAGGAAACTACGGTCTAGACATCTGCAGATCTTGCAAACAATGCAGTTTTCAATGCACCTTGGACATCGTCCATAGGCTCCTTACAGGATTCGATTATAAAATACACGAATGCCTTGATCGATGACTATTGCCTCGAGGTATTCAATTTACTTAACAATCAGAGTTTGTCTACTTATCTACTCTGGCTAGACTACGTGACAAAACAATAGACATTATCAGTAGTAATCGGTAACCAGACTTGTGATTATGAAATGAAATGAAAGTTTATTTCTTTAGGCTTACAAATAAGCACTTAGACAAGTCATATTTTATACTATTCATTATTATACTGATGTTCACTTAAATTTTTTGAAGCTTAGGTGCATAGAATACCATCAGCTTTCTGTTTCTTCAAGCATTTAATTCTAGCATGTAGGTATTTAATTATTGCATCGGATGTTTCCAAATTCATTTAAGTACCTACCTTGAACCTAGGTAAAAGGTTGGTATAAAAATTTGAACGAAGGTTACTAGTGACCTTCATCCAAATTTAACACTATACAAAAAAACTACTTACCTACCTGATAAAGATAAAATGTCAGTTAAAAAAAATGGAGCGGTTTTTGTCAAATGGTTCATAACAAACCTGTATCCGACATCTTCTTCGTCCTAGGTCACTGTAAGAAACCATGCAAAAAAAAATACAACATAACCTGATTTCTGTTATTTCGTGTCGGGACGGCATGAGAAGTTTTTGTGCGATAGTTGTTGAAGTTAAAGTCAAAATTAAAATGTGACTAAGTCTCTTTGTGAATCTTTTTATGCTCAAGTGTCACCCCTGTGTAACATGCAGGTACAGTATGTATTATCCTGCATCACAGATAATAATCTGTGATGCAGGATACAAATATCAAGTGAAATGATGAAAATTCCAAGTAGCATTCGATCAATGTCTGAAATAGGTATACTCGTAAGTGGACAATGGTAGAGTCTGTGCAAAAAGAGAAGTCTCGTAGGAATTGAGGGCATGTGTGTGCCAATCTACTACTTTTGTTGCGTTAATATGTTAGTTCACCGTTTCGCCACGAGACTTCTTTTTTGCATAGACTCTAAAAATGTTCGCGGACTGTAAGGATCATGTGGAATTTCCTCCCGCGAACACTCGCTACCTCGGTGAACACTCGCTACTCAGGTGGAATGATCTACCGATCATTCCACAACGGAGGATTTCCTCAGAACTACAACATGGGGTTCTTCAAAAGGGTCTTCTAAAAATTAGGTCGACAATGTGCGGTAACCGCTTTCCATCAGAGCGTAGTGTATGCCTGTTTGCTATCTTGGTAAAAAGGCATTGTCGGACTTTTCCGGAGCATCAACCACAGCACTAATAAAACAAAAATTAAATCTGCAAACCTTCCCCCCAGATAGAAGAACTCATCAAGGCACTGAAGCTGCAAGAGTCACGAAACACGCGCGCTCTAAATCTCTCAGGAGGACAGAAGAAGCGACTGGCGATAGGCTTGGAGCTGATCAGTGACCCTCCTGTCATGTTCCTCGATGAACCCACCAGGTACTAATACATATTTAAATTTTATTTTTTTTGTTTATCATATTGTTCGAATTCTTACAGCTAATGTTAACATGTTAAACTTCTTGGATAATGTAAACTTTTCTTTTAAGCCTACAGTTTTTTTTCGAAAAATATACATTACCTATCTAAAGAAGCATATTTAAACTGTATATAAAGCTTAGATATTAGGAGTGGTAGGTAATTATTGTACCTTTAATCAGTAAATAATGTCCTTCTGGTGGAATTTTAAGCCAGTCTCAACAGAGACTACCAATTTGTGCCATGTGCGAAAGACATCTGGGCACTAATGTGTGCGAAAAAACAGTCTCTATTCCCTCATTTCATAATTCAATGGGACGGACACACGAACACGACCAATCGGATAAACCTATTAAAAGTTAATAGATACTCGATAGGTAGGTACGATCACAAATATTTAAAGTCCAGTGGACACTTGAAGATCACACTTAACCTGGAAAGCACATTTTGTGAAATAAGAATTTTATCACAGTTTAAGCTCGTTACAGCGATGGAAACGTAGGGGAAAATTAAACAAAATTTACGCGATATATATACCCAATAAATTATAATATGTTAACAAATCGCGAAAATTAAAAAAGTTATCACAGTTGTTCAGTTTCGAATCACACATACCTTCTCAAATTCAAAATTCATTATTCCTAGTTGGAAAAATGCCAGCCAACATTAGTCGGGCTACGTTTAATTGAACGAGATCGCACATTTGCATTTTATTTCATAATCCACATATAAGTGTAGAATAGCCCAAAAAGTAAACGACTTCCAAGTTAATAACATTAACGAGACAATTAGTTTAACATACAAATTACCTTATGGAATGACCTTAGCCCTCCGCGTTGAAAAAACAAACATTTATTGTTGTCATTCTCGTAATTGACAAAGATGTAGATAAAGTTCCAGTGAATCATTCTTTGTGTTCGGTGTTACTAACTGCTATCGAGAGCGTAAATAAGTATAGGTAAGCTTTGTGATTTATAGGTAGAAGACCATAAGAGAACCTACACATGCAATGAAATTTGTTATTGTAAAGATGACATCAATATGGACCCCTGAAATTTCCATTATCTTACCGGTGAGTTACCTTCTGCGCCCGGCAAAAGTCCGTTAACGCTGTCATGGCCATCTGCGGTCAACAGCATATTGGTCCATTCGAAAAAAACTCGGAAATTTAATTTTTTTAGGGACAGCGCGCAAATTGTAACACATAGACTACTAACCTATGTTTTTATAACTGCCAGTCAGAAACCAAATGTACATATGAATAAACTTAGCACTCTTCGGACTGGCTCATTCTTTTGACGATGTTTCCGTATTAACCACGAACTGGTTTCTGTATTACAGTGGCCTAGACTGCTCAATGTCGAACCAATTGGTCCGACTGCTGCGCGAGCTAGCGCGACAAGGGCGGACAGTGGTTGTCACCATCCACCAACCCTCAGCGGCCTTGCTTGAGAAGGTGGATCGACTGTACGCGGTGGTAGGTGGTCAATGCGCATACATGGGCTCTGTGCCGCAGGTGCGGCCGTATCTTGAACGAATGGGCATGAAGTGCCCGGAGTACCACAATCCAGTAGACTTTTGTAAGTGTTTTTGCTTTTGTTACATTTAGTCAGCTCATCCATCGTATTTGGGTCTCGCGGCGAGTCTATGGCTAAGTCCCTAACTAAAATCGCCGTGTAGAGACTACAAGCTCATCATTGTTATAGAATTAAGACTTCCATTATATCCATATACATTATCACCAGCGATGTCCAAGCCCTGTGTAGGTGTTCTTACAAATTAGGTACAATTCTGTTCTAATAACCCACGTGCGGGGTCTGTTCTAATTTTTTACGCAGTCGTTTTAGGAATAAACCATTATGATATTCATCCTAGCGCGCCTTGCACACTACTCATTCTCACCCTCAACAGCCTATATCTGTCCACTGCTGGACGCATACCCCTGATAAGCATTATGCCTACCGAGGAGATCGCACCCTCGTCGTTAACATTCGAAATTCAGACGACGCCTCATCATCGACATTCGACATTCAGGCGACGACGCATCGTCGATGACATTCGACATTCAGACGACGCGTCGTCGTCGACTTGTGTACCCTTCATAAAAAAATGTAAAACCTAACAATTTGGTATTTCATAAATATCTTGTATTAACTCTATACCCACATATTGATAAATTTATATTTAATGACTGATAACATCATAGATATAGAAGATTTAAAAATTAGCAAAGTAAAGATAAGCGTTATTAATGGCTGGCAGCACAGTGGAACTTATTTGAGATTTTATTTCTGTGGTCTGTTATCTATAACAAGACTGAGTAGTCTTGCTATAGATAACCGACCATAGATAATTTCATATTATTATTATAATATATTTTCATATTATTGTGATAATTTCATATTATTATTATATATCGACAGATCGATGTATCAATCGGTAAACGTAGTGTAGGACGCCCTCCGACCAGGTGGGATGACGACCTGCGAAAGACTGCAGGTAGATGCTGGATGCGGCAAGCTGAAGACAGGGCGCTATGGCGCTCATTGGGGGAGGCCTATGTCCAGCAGTGGACTGATATAGGCTGATGATGATGATGATGATTATATATCTATTATTTGTTGTACTAACCACAAATAGTTAATGTTAATAATGTAGTTGTTCAAATATGAGACAGCTGTCCCTCGGTCAACAAAATATATGATAGACGCTTAGCTTGACTTAACTATAAAGCTAAGCGTTTATCATTTATTTTTACAGATACCAATACCGCTCATAGCAACAAATTAATTTGAATAATATACTCTTATAATTGCTGTATATCTTTACATAGTATAAAATGAAATCGCTTCCGCTATTATTTATTGTTGGCTTAGATCTTTTAAACTACTTACTCAAGTGCAGTTTTTAGCAATATATAGTGATTCAAAAGGAAGGTTTATATGATTAATTAATATCTTATTATATTATATATATATATAATAATTAAGATACTAATATATGTCAGTACCCATATTAGTATCTACATTGCACTCCAAAATATTAAATTTAAATATAACTGTACCTTGCTCGCTCGAGAAATTATATGTCATGATACTCTACTCACTTGAGTTACTCTTACTTAGTATTTTGGTAGTGATGTTTGTTTTTTTTTTCAGTAATAGAAAAATGTGATGCTGACAACATGCGAGATTTGGTGGAAAGCTCTCGAAACGGCCGGTGCATGCAATGGATTACCAATTTGGGTGAATCGAGTAGTTCTAGTATAGGTAAATATAGCGATTAATGTTAACAATTAACTGATATATTAACAACTAAATGACAAATTAGATGACGCCAATGTCGCTGATCCACACTTATAATACCTATTTATAACATTTATTAAGTATAATAAAATTTTGATATGAATAATTAATTATATATTGGTAAAATTACCAAAAAGAAATATAAAATATTTATAAGAAACTCCTGTAAACTCCTGTGTGTGTATGATTTGTAATTCGTTGTGTATTTTTTTTTGTTACTTGTATTATTATGTTTGACATATAAGAATATTCTTATCAATAAATAACTGAACTGAACTGAACTGATAATATCCGGTATGGTGAAAGGTGTTTTCCTTCCATCAATATTTCACAAAAATGTGAACAAGTAAATTACAAGCCAAGCATAAACTGCACAAAAATTCGTTTGCAGAGACACAATTATTATTATTATATAGATATATATTATTTTATTTTTTATTTTATTTTAAGCCGTTATTGTCCCACTGCTTGGCAAAGGCCTCCCTTTTCTCCTTCCACTCCTCGCGATCCAACGCTGCAACAGGCCATGGAAGATGTACCTCGAGCTATATAACATAGTGATTATTATATTTATATATACTACTATGAAGTATAAAACTAAATCGCTTCCCGCTGTCTGTATGTCCCTATGTACATATGCTTAGATCTTTAAAACTACAAATGTATTATATTGCTTCAATACGTATCAGACATATCTTCAGTTGCGACGCGTGACATCAACAAGAAATTTGATTGAATTGAGAATTGATAACTTATCAAAGCATATAAAATTACTGATTGAAAATTTACTGGCTCTAGTCGACAATGTATGTATTATACCTGTTGCTGATAAACATGAATAAAACTAGGTACCTATAGATTATAGAGCTACCAATGTTTCCTTATATTTATATGTACTGTCTTAGACAGAGTTATTGGTACTGCACTTAGAATACAATAAAATACAAATACGCTTTATTGCACGTCAGGACAGAGAAAAACAGTAAATAACAAACAAACATGAGCGGCCTTATCGCTAAGAGCGATTTCTTCCAGGCAACCTTTGGATGGACACATTGCTGTTGTATAGGTATAGATTGAAATTCTAAGACCCTTTTTTAAGTTTAGTTTCAAACTTTCACATAAAGCCTCTCTAAAGAACGACTATTAGATATAGTATATAGGTGAGAAGTACCTATTAAGTCCCACTGCTGGGCAAAGGCCTCCCGCTCACCTCCAAACATCCCGGTCTTTTCCAGACTCCGACCACCGGATTAAAAGTCCTGAGGTCATCCCGCCACCTAGTAGGGGTACTACTACCAAAATAAAATTCAAGAATGAAGTCCTGTGGGCCTAGACAATGTAACAATCGATTAGCGAAAGCGATAGTAGAAAAGTCCAAAAATGTATGTATTTGACATTTGCCTTAGATATGTCACGTGATCTGTTTTCAACGTCAACGTCAAGATTAGACAATATACATAAATTTCGATTCCATCAAACGAATCGACGACATCGAACGATAACTTCCATACAAATGCCTAGCCAAGTTGCACTTTTCACAAGCGATTTCGCTTAGTAGTCTTTTAGACCCTTTCTAAGACCCAGGTCGTCTTAACATACGTGTTCATCATGATGCTCGGAACCCGCAGTTCACGCAGTAAATTACCAATTACCATGTATTAATATTATTTATTTTTATTTTCAGACAATTCTATTCAGCTAAGTAGAAATGATGAAATGTTCCTGACATCGCTCCCTCCGCCTAAGGAGAATCCTAGTAACAAAGTGCTGCTAGCTATAAAAAGCACGTACACCACATCGCGATGGAATCAGTTCACCACGTTAACTAGAAGATCACTATTGGTGAGTTAAATAGCATACAAATAGGCAATTACCTCTGACGACCGATGTGGCGCGGTGGGCGAAGGTCCGCCTGCGACGCAGGAGGTTGCGGGTTCGATTCCCGCCTCGGAACAAATGCGTGTACGATCTGCAGATATTTGTTTCGGGTGTTCTGGTCGTTTTCTATTTATAAAAAACATCTATCCATGTAATGTATTGTATTATGTATATCAGTTATCTAGTACCCATAACACAAGCTTTGCTTACCATGGGGCTATATAATATTGTGTGAATTGTCCAGCATTATTTTTAAAATAAGATTATGTATAATATCATATCATATTATAAAACCTAGCTCTCACAGTAATTACAGCACCTAGTCTGTCTTCCTTTAAGCGCAGACTTAAATCGTGGCTCGTCGAGAAGGCGTTCTACAGTATTGTCGATTATGTGAGGAAAATTAAATATATATCTTAAGTATTTTTACTTAGTTTTAATAAATTTATTATAATTATTATTTTTTGTAATATTTGTTTTACTAATAAATTTATTATTCTAATTATTCACCTCAAATGCCTATATTGGTCCACCAGCTGGACGCAGATCTCCCCTGATAAGCGCGTGAGTGGCTTTTATCTCATACCCCCCATGAGCCATACTGGCCATAGTCCCCACGCTGGGCATATGGGTCGGGGATAGAAGTTAGGTGGCTAACCTAACTATATAAATAAAATTAATAATAATATAGACACACGCACGACACCACAAAAAACTAGACAAACAAAAATAAATTAAAGAATTAGGTACCTAGGTTAAGAAACAGAAGATTTCAACTTGATAATAAAAAAATATGAAAGTAAATTTTGGAGTCTATGTTATTTTCTCGAAATTATCCGATATCACTTTAGCAAATTCCTCTCAATTCTACGGTAATGTACCTAACTTCGCACCAACACTGTAAAATGCCCATTGTGTGAGCTATTAATACATAGAGAGTGTGAGCTATTAATACATGAATGAGGTATCATGACTTATCTTGTAGGCAGGACCGCCAATGGCTGCGAAAGCGAGACTATGAACAGGTCTTTACACTTTATAGCACACACTTTATAGCACACACTTTGTATTTTTTTTTTTTTTTTTTTGCTTTATTTGGAAGACAAACAGTTTTACACACTTTACAGATAACTTAAATAAAAACTAATAACCATTTATGTGTCCTCGCATATAGTGTATATATGTGTATTATACTTACAGGCAACGCCACATGTCAAAGACTATAATCAGAACCACTCATGTCACAGAATATCTCTAGAGTAGGTACTAACATCTTTTTTTATATTGATTTTTTTCCAAATTACTAAAAGTACATTACAGGTACTCGTATAAAGTTTCTGCTAAACTGTACAACAGTTTATCGGCAGTACACAACAGTTTGTCGACAGTTTCAGCGGCTTACAAATGTAACAAAATTAAAATTTTAATTATTGCATAAGTTACAGTTGTCTAGGTTTATGTAAACGAATAGAACTGTCTCGATACCAACATCCCACAAGACATTCCTGTGTAAGGATTTACTAAAATTAACTAACAAATGCATTACATACCTATCTTAAAATTCGCAGTTATGTACAATTCTTTCATCAAATATCTTTAAAAAATTAGAATCAGAATCAATCGTTTATGCAGAATACAATAATTACATGTCAAGATCTTAAAGCTATGTAATGTCAATGTATTCGACCCGCAAGCAGTTGTGCAAATATTAAACATTTCTTTAAATATAATTTATTAATTTCCTTAAAATTTAAGTATTCGTTTACACTATAAAAACAATTTGAAAGCAACCAAAGTTTCCATTCAAATCCTTCAATTCTTCTGGTAGTTTATTATAAATAATTATACACATATTAAAAACATTTCTACGACATTGAGGTTTGTAGAGCAAGTTCTGAAACATGGCCCTTTATTGTCATTATTCGCCCTTATGTTCAAAAACACACCAAAAAGTAGGTACCTATACAAAGTTGCTAAGCTGTTGTCGCTTACTCATAATACGAGGATTCTGATACCGACTATCGGTTATGTATAGGTAGACTAATAAGGACACAAAAAAATTTCATTAGCATCGGAATATTATTTTATTTAGCGGAATAACTACTTTTGCTAAACGATGCTAATATAAACAAATTAAGAAGCTGATCACCTCCGTTCACGGGCAAAATTATAGTGTATTCGTGTTTTGTCTAAAATAGATTTCACTTTGATATGCTTTCGTCAAAAATCAAGGTATAATAAACATCGTTGTTTCAAGCTCGACGAATTCCTTACTAAATATTTATCTAATTCTGTGCCACATTATGCTTATAACTTACCAAGGGACCTTTAATGAAGTTCGAAATAACCTGTTCGCTAGACTGCACAACGAGTTCACTAATATTGTTTATTGATATGGGTATTTTTATTAATTCTCCCACTAAACTAAAAAGAACACTGGGAGAGATTTTTTGATACATCTTCTTGATTGTTTTCTTAAGTTGTATGACTTAAAATTAGAAGGAATTTCTCACCTATCTGTGTACAAACTTTTAGATTATAATATTTTAACCTTTTTAGTCGCATTTTGTGGATTTTTTTAATTAGCTTTAAGTAGCGTTTTATTCATACTCATTAAGTTAGCTGTTAATTTCCTGAATATTGTTCAAATAAAACGAATAATATAGTTTTTGTTTTTGTTCCAGTCAACATGGCGAGACCCAACGTTTCTGCTCATGTACTCAGGCATCCACTTCGGGATGGCACTCACCGTGGGGTCCCTGTTCTTAAACATCGGAGGAGACGCCAAATACATCAACGACAACTTCAATTTTATCTTCTACAGCCTCATGTTCCTCATGTTCACGGCTTTCAGCTCTGTGTCTATTAGTTGTGAGTTTAATTTACCTTATCCCTTTTACCATAGTGGAGGGGGACGATGTCTCTATACATACATGGCAATCGTTAAAGCAATCGTCATAGCTTCGTCTAATTATTTTGATTATCTATCTGTATGATCTTCAGTCCGAAAATAAGTACATAGGTATATTCACTGCTCAAATACGTGATGGGTTTTATTATCGTCTAGATTATTGATATTATTACACGATTTTTTATCACAGTTCACAAGGCCGATTTTGAATCTATTAAGTTATTAAATCTAATTGATTGTGAATAAAACGCAGCAAATACAGAATGTTCAAGATCACTTCGTTTGAGGATAGACACCGTTGCAATGCCCAAACTAAGAATAGAACAGGACCTTCCAGTACGCTTTTAACATACTAATGCGATACCGGCTGCCTTCACCATTATAACTTTGTTTTACTGTTGGAATCCCGTTAGATTTTTAAAGAGATTATGTTAAAACATTGAAAATTGCCAAATTTTTCTTCACTTACTGCTATTATTTTCCACTAATCTATCTTTTTATGTTCAGTTCCAGAACAAATCGTCATAGTCCGCCGTGAACACTTCAACCGGTGGTATAGCACATCGGCATACTACTCGTCCACTCTCGTCTCCATCCTGCCGATGCAGACAATTTGCACGTGCCTATATGTGTGCATCACCTACTGGATGACGGGACAGCCCTTCGAGATCGTGCGGTTCTCACTATATTTGACCATATTGCTTATGGTCACGATAGTCTCCGTTTGCATCGGTTTTCTGAACGGGTCCATTTTCAACGTGCAGGTACCTATCAACGTCTGTTTTAAATTTAATAAACACATTTCCCGCTTTTATTATCATTAGATATTCATCTTCTTTGTCACAAAGCTTTCACGGAGACGCTGATGAACCGCTTCCACACTACTAAAGTTGTGTGTGTGTAAGTGACAGACACACAACTTTAGTTACAAAATTAGTTGCCAAGCTTTGTCGTTCTTTGTTGGTATTTTTGAACCCAGACCGAACTTTTCAAATAATTTATTGTGTCAGCTTTGAAAACCCCGTATAATTGCAATCAATTTTAACACATAACAATAAAACATTGTCCTATTACAGAATGGAGTAATCTTCGGGCCATTCTTCATCATGCCTTTCACGGTGTTCTCCGGATTTTTCCTCAGTCTCAGCGACGCGCCCAGCATCTTCCGTTGGTTATTCCACATGTCCTTCCTGAAACACGGCCTAGTTGGCCTCATGATCTCTATCTATGGAATGGACCGCGCTAAGCTGCAATGCATTGAAGATACAGACACTCTAGAGGTCGTCTACTGCCACTTCGCACACCCCAACTCATTCTTGCAGTTCCATGATATGGAAAGGGAAGGCCTTACCCTTGTCTGTTTGGCGCTGGTAGCCACGTTTGTACTTGCAATAACAGCCTCGTATAGTATTTTAAGGGTTCGGCTGAAAAGCAAATGGTAAAAATTGTTAGCAGCACGGGGATTGACTTTACTTGCCATGATTTTTAACAGTCTGTCTATGTTTAAGAGTTAAAATAACTATTTGGCTTTGTTCATCAGACGTAATAGACAGTCGATTTAAGAAGACTTAGTATATGTTTTAAAATATAAATGCTCGAGGCTCGAGTTATATTTTGTAGGTAACGGGTAGATACTTTTTAGATAGCAGTGCGATGTGACGGTATAAAAGGGACCAAAAATTATAACAATTTAATTTATACAGAAAATATTTAATATAAGCTAAGTAATTTACATTTAAAAGTGTTGAAAGTGGTGAAATGAGATTTTAAAAAACCTTAATATTTGGGTGTAGGTATAGATGGTATCGAAAATTATTAATGCTCATTTCTTTTTTCGGTCAAAGATACCATGACAATATAGACATATTTAAGATTGACGAATGACGATATTTCATAAGTTAAAGTTGGTTTTTGTTTTGAGTGTGGACATCTGGTAGATATTTGTTTGCTAGAATAATCAATGAGGTAAAAAAACACGTGTCAGAAACATAAGATCATTGAAATACATAAATATCAAACATCTTCTTATTGTCACCAAAGCATTGCCATATTATTATATAAATGCAGATGTCAGGCCAAATCAATATTCTTGTTTTAATGTTTTAATTCTAAAAGAAAAAGATGTCAATTTAGATGTCGCCAAACTGAACTAAACATTAATCATCACAAAAAATTAGAAATGAAATGAAATTAAGTGAAATGAAAGTTTATTTCTTTAGGCTTACAAATAAGCACTTAGACAAGTCATATTTTATACTATAGAAGTTGAAGTTGAATCATGCACAGGATTAAAAGTGTTGCCGCCCCTTTTATAACGATCGAAATAAAAGGCACAATTTTTAATGTAGTCAAATTATTGAAGTTTTCTTTTGGATCGTCTGAATTAAAACCAATATGTATTTTACATGGGTATTATATAATGTACTTATGCACACTGTTTGTGGAGTCATTGTGAGGGTCAAAATCTTCTTTTGACATTTTTTATTTAATCACACCTAAATGGCTATATATTTTGAAATAAAAATAAAAAACTACGATCTATGAAATGTAATTTTATTAAGCGTTTCATATATGTATACCCATAACATAAAGACTACTTCCTTTGGGGCCAAATTATGCTGTATAGATTGTCCCACAACATTTTTATTTATAATAAAATATTTTATTATAACTATACACTACAAAGTATGAAAGAGCCTTTGCCTAGCAAAAAGATTCGGAAGGACAAATAAAATTTCACCCGTATGGTGATTATGTAACTCGCGACCGGTTTGCGACAGGCGTGAATTAAGCAATCAGTGCTGTCAAACGCCAATTTTGACCAATTTTGACGTTGTAGCTGGTGTCAAACTAATACAAAATTGACGTTTGACAGCACTGATTGCTTAATTTACGCCTGTCGAAAACCGGTCGCGAGTTACATAATTACCCGGCCGGTCTCTAAAACTATGTTCAAATATCAATTTATTAACAGAAAAACCTCGTATCAAAGGAGAGGTTTTGACCGATATAAGTCGTATGTTAATTAATTAAGGTCTATATTGCGCTCGAAGATTGGTTTAGGGACAAAACCTGTATTTTATTTGTACCTTGTGGTTTTTGCATCACTCTGTTTATAGGTAGCATAAATTAGGGTATTATGTAAATAATTGATGTTATACAACTTTTATATTTTATAAGTAATAAAAGAAATTATATAACAAGCAGTTGTATCGTTTACACAAACTTGTCTGGCACACAACTTTCAGAACCGGTATATTTACTACCATTCGACCACGACTCGACTACCTACCTCGAATGAAGCTCGGTAGAGGTCGCCTGCGACTCAAACGGTTGCGGGTTTGTTTTCCGCCACCGGACAATGTTTGTACGATCTGCAGATATTTTTTCCTTGATATCTGGGCTTTTCGATGTGTGACATAATAATAAATAATGCTGGATAATTCACACAGCAGTATCTAGTACCATGGTAAGCAGAGCTTGTGTTATGGGTACTAGATAACTGATATATAACTGAGATAGATATTTTTTATTATACATAGAATACGACCTGAATTATGTGTACGATCTGCAGATATTTGTCACCCGGAACAAATATCTGTATAATTGTTCCGAGGCGGGAATCGAACCCACAACCTCCTGCGTTGTTGGAAACATGATCGCTAGAAAGTTTTTTAAAGCTTCGCCTGATGTGAAAATAACTTTATTTAACTCATTCTATCAGTCGTTTTACACGTGTCAACTTTGGACTAACTATACCATAAGATAGCATAATGGTATAAGGGTTGCATACAATAACATCTTCCGGCATCTCATGGGCCTGAAACGCTACTGTAGCGCTTCAGAAATGTTTACAGAAGCCCGTGTAGACTCTTTCAATGCCATCCAAAGAAAGAGAGTTGCCTCATTCATGTCCAGAGTTGACATGTGTAAAAACTACATTATTGTAAGCCTGTCTGACCTTCTGATGTTATCAGACACCTATAGACGGTGGGTGAATATTGCCACCTGTCGTACAAACAGTCACCGTGTACTTAAACCTAGTACCTTAAATTTTATTTATATATATTATTTTGGTACTGCAATTTTTAATTTGCCCTAATTTTAATTTAAAGTTGTAAAATGGATCTCGTGTCTGAATAAAAAAATATTATTATTATAAAAAAAAAATACTAAGCTGGCCACAATATGAACATGTAAAGATTAATTGAGAGTAGAACCATAATAGGCAATAATTGTATATTCATTTATGGTGGAACTGCCTTGGAATTGATTAGTTAATTCAAATACTTGTATTAAATAAATACTATGTAATTCCATGTAATCCTTATTAAATAAAATTAAATGATTGTCGATTAACTTTAAGATTATGTGAGACCTTCAGTCGGCTGTGCACAGAAGTGAAAAACATGATATCATAATATTGGTTTGGATGGATGTACCTATGTAGGTATATTTGTTATCTTCACGGAAAATCTACTACACAGATCGGGCTGAAACTTTTCATAGATCCAGTTCTTTCCGAGGTAACACATAGGCTGCTTTTTATCCCATAAATCAGTTTCCGTGTGATAGAATTAACGTTTTAAAGTTTCCATACATTCCAGACACAAAAGTGCTAAGCCGCGGGCAGAAACCAGCAAATGAGGAGATGGACTAAGTCTTCCTCATCTTCAAATTTCATCTTTAAATTTAATATTTAGTATATAAAATAATGCTGGACACTCCACACAGCATCACATAGCCCGAAGCTAAGCAGAGCTTGTGTTATGGGTACTACTAGATGACTGATAAACTTAATACAATACATTAGATAGATTTTTTTTTTATTATCATACTCAGAGAATACCCAGAACACCTAGAAAAAATATACAATACAAAAAAAATCTTTATTGTAAACCATAATCAAGTCAATCATTACAAAAATACATTATATGCAACATGTACAATGGGCGGCCTTATCGCTTAGAAGCAAAAAGAAAAATAAAAAAAAGAAAGACAAATCAAGAAAAATATTTACAAATAGTACAAAATTTTGTTCCAAGGCGGCAATCGAACCCGAAACCGATTGCATCGCAGGCAGACCTTCGCTCGCCGCGTCACATCAATCGTCAAAAAATGCAATTTTTTGGAATAAATAAATAATGCTGGACAATCCACACAGTATTATCTAGCCCCATGGTAAGCAGAGCTTGTGTTATGGGTACTAGATAACTGATATACATAATACAATACATTACATAGTTAAATATTTTTTTTATTATACATAGAAAACGACCAGAACACCCGAAACAAATATCTGCAGATCGTACACACAATTGTTACGAGGCGGGAATCGAACCCGCAACCTCCTGCGTCGCAGGCGGACCTTCGCCCACCGTTCCACATCGGTCGTCATCTCTTTCATATGACAATTTTTCAAAAAATTACTTTTGAAAGCCATTATTGATCTGCGCCATATAATTTCAAAATACGAAGGCCATTCAATATGGCTTTCGAATGTCAATAAGGCTGGGTGCTTTTTCCTTCGAGTTTTCCTTAAGTGATAGCGCACGATAATTAGTAGGTACATACCTATATAATCCATTGTTGCAGTCGACCTATTAAAGGTCTTAGTGCTGCAGATAATACTGACACATTGATAACAATTGATATGACTGTTCCTTACTCTTGGGTTGATTAGTTATCCTCGAGCCTCAACCTTTAACGCAACGTCCAAGTGATTTTAGACGTCACAGCTGTTGTTTTAGTTAAAATATCGGTTAAACTTAAGTTGCAGTGATATAAACCTGTTATCGCTCTTTGTTGAGGAGACTTCCTATTAAGGTAAACGTCTTAATACATTATTTGTAGGAAAATGAAGTTAATCTTTGTCTATCAGAACATTTGCAGTGTAATGCATCGGGTCAAGGACCTATGTAGTCAGTACTTGAATAATTTTATACGAATATTAATATTATTGCACTCTGCTCAGCTCTACCCAATCACACTAATATTATAAATACAAATTTTTGGATGGATAGACGAATTGACGAGTAGATGGATGTTTATTACTTCTTCTTGTCATAACCATTAAACAGTGAAATTTTGCATCAGTTTAGCTCTAAACCTAGAATCATAGGCTACTTTTATCCCATTAATCAGTTTCCATGGAATAGAAATAACCTTTTAACGTTTTCATAGAAACAACGCGTGCGAAGAAAATATGTATTTTATGAACATGTTATCATTTACTACTTACTTACGTAGGTCTATACTATATTTTTTTAATATAAGTTTTCGTATTGATTTTAAAATATGGCATACTTAGTAAACATATTGTATGAAACAGTATTCAAGTAGCGCGTGTATTGCGTTGAGTCAGGCAGGTCCAATCTTTCAATTCCGAACATTACTCCATCCGGCGGTTATACAGGGTAATCGGACTGCATTCTGAGATGGACCTAGAGAGCGGCAAAGACGACGTTAGCATCGAGGACGGGAATCTAGTTGTCTTCACGGGGCTCGTGTGTAGGGGCAGCACTAGCGTCGGTAAGTAATTTATCACAGATATTGATAATTTAAAAGCATCAACTTCTGGAGAGCGGCAAAGAAGACGTTAGCTTCGAGGACGGGAATCTAGTTGTCTTCACGGGGCTCGTTTGTAGAGTCAGGACTAGCATCGGTAAGTAATTTATAAACAGATATGTATTTTGGATATTAAAACATCAACATATTCCATTAATTTACAATGGAATTATTTACCACTACCACTCGCAGTGTCTACAGTTATTCCGTGATCATGGCACATGACACTGCCAAAGTATTGCTCAAATATCAAATCAGCTTAAATTTCAAATCAGGTAAATATCCCGTTGTCAATGACTTTAGTGATAATAACCATGATCATTTTCAAAGTTTTATCAACTTATACATTCGTTATGGTCCGCCTCCAAAATCTATTACTGTCTAAAATCTGACCAACTTTGTCAGTAGGTACGAGATGAGCATAATAAAAAAGGACAAGTTAAGTAATTAGGAATGGCCGTTTCAGTACCTGTAATAAAATATCAAGATAGAACTTTTGTATCCTTTTTATAATTAGCTTGAGCTTGCGGTCTCGCCTTTTTTTGAAGTAAGTAATGAATTCTGGATTTTAAAATTCACAGAGCAAAAGTAAAAGCTGTAACTTATTTTTTTTTTATTTATTTATTTACCAACTTAAAGATATTGTTACATAAAAAAGCTTAAAAATAACACGAAGGAAACCACAAAGGTTTGTATAGATGTGTTATTAGCTGAGAGTCAGTAAAAATTAAGTATGTACTTACAAAACTAAGACAATAATTTAGTACTCTTCAAATATCAGACGTAAACACATTAAAGATAATTAATTATACCTTATCGAGCAATATTTTAATTGCTTCTTTGAAATAATCTTCATAGAAAGAAGTTGTTTTACAAGTTATTTATTACTTATCATTGGTATACGTGGTGTATGTACGATAACAATGGATTATTTTAATCAACTTTAAATGAGGATGAGTAACCTGCTTAGTTCTGCCTATTTTTTGACGTTCATCAATAACTGCACTGCGTTATCCGATATTAATTTATAATTTTGTTGGTGATTCTTTGTTATAAATATTATAATGGTATCTTCGATCCTTTAAAAAAAATTATACAGGTTTTTTTTAAATAAACATTAGTACTGTTCGAAACTGTTTCCGAGTACACTTACCTTGGGCAGATTCTGCAGTTGGGCAAAAACTATTTCGAGAAGGAGGCCAAAAGGAGGATCCAGCTAGGCTGGGCAGCATTTGGGAAACTACGTCAAGTCTTCTTGTCAGCCATACCGCACTGGTTGAAAACTTTCGTTTTCAAGCATTCCTACCCTTTATGACCTATGGAGCTGAGACGTGGACACTCTAAATAGGGCTGGTCCACCATTTCAAAGTTGCTCAGCGAGCTATAGAAATAACTATGCTCGGAGTTTCTCTGGAGGATAGGATTCGTAACGAATACATCCGACAGAGCACCAAAGTTATCGACATAGCTCTAAGAATTAGCAAGCTGATGATGATGATGATGAAGTACTGTTGTTTTTTTAAAACTTAATCGTGCTTCTATTTTTTTATCACCTTTACGTACCCATAGATTTGTGCCAACGAGACCTTACGTAAAAACTTTTGAATAAACCAATAATAACAAAAAAATGACCTTTGTAGTTCATTGACACATTGCCCTGAACACTGACTGACTTTATCAAACTTGTACATTAACTGCGTCTTAAGAATGCATACTCGAAACACGGAAAAAAATCACAGATATAATTAAGATAAACTATAACTTACTTAACAATGTGCATAATTAAGTTTCAGGTAAGCAACCAACTCTTGAAATGTCAACTCATTAAATTCTTCTTAAATAATTTAAGAAAAAAATTCAGGATTATAATAAGGTTACTAAGGTAATTTCTTTTTTTTTTCAAGATGAATTGTAAATTATGCACTAAACGGTCTTAACAAAGGGAAGAAGGGTTATTTTAATTGGTACCTATAATTATCTACCTGTCGGATGCCAAAATGTAAAGCTGTCAGTGACCTTGCTTTCGACGCAAGTGGCTTTTTGAGGTTTATTTTATGTGTCGATTACATTAGATAAGCGTGAGACAAAAGGAATGCAACTTTGACACAATATTGTACTCGTGATTGGTTAAGAAAGGGAGGTCATTGACGTATGCTATATACAAACGAGTACCAAGTATTGGTCCTTGTGGAATGCCCAATTTTAATTACAAGCTCCAGTACGCATCAACTTTTTGTATAAATGACATACTCATCAAACGCCTGAGACAAATACCTGAACAGATAATATATACAATGAATAGATTCCTACAACAAAATCATAATTCTTTTGGATATTGTAAGTCTCGCTAACTATCGGCTCCTTATTAGTAAGGAGCCGATAGTTAGCGAGGCTTAGCAAGGTACCGATTGATTTTATTTATTATATACTTAATTATAGCCACAATCAAGACTGGTGTGAGTTATAATGAGATAAAATACATTTTGAGGTACACATGTTATATGTTTACAGGCCTCTAAGAAGGAGAAAAAATACCTGTTTACAAACCTAGCAAATGTAATGTTGGAGTCTTATGTAGGACCTAGATTGTAAACAAGAGTTACCTAGAGGTTATTTAAGTTACATATAGTACAATCATTTATTACTCACTTGTGCACTTACATGGTCCTCAGAAGGTTAAGATAAACCTATCTCACGGTCAATCCTACAACAGATTTATCATCTTTTAGTCATTAGCTGTGGAATCATATAGGATGGGTAGTTAACTTAATTACGCTAAAACCACCCATCCTATCTTGACATTTGAAAGCCCTTTGAATGGCCTTCGTAATTCGCAATTGTATGGCGAAGGCCATTAAGAGGAACTTCAAGGTCATTGAAATGGCTCTCAAATGTCAACTACAGGATGGGTGGTTTTAAAGTAATTCCACAATAGATTGTGCATTAATCCTGGTACTATGTATATACCTGGTATATAACTAAATCTCTTCGTTAGTTAGGTATGTTTTTAGCGTAGCTATAAAGTACATAATAAAATTACATATAACACACGTCTGAAAACCCCTGAAATAAATATATATGAGTATTCTTTTCTTTTATTCATTCTTCCAAAAAAAATTGTGTAGCAAAAGATGTGGTCCATAATCACCCCCTTAAGGCCTTAAGGTGTGTTTGTGAGAACTTGTGGTTGAGTATCCGTCAAGGTTAGGATATAATATCCATATATATATAGTTCGGTTATATCATAAATTCTCAAAAAGATCTGCGGTATCTCTATGTTAACTAAACAAAAATATGCTGAAGGGAGCAGAGTGTTGGTAAGGGAGGGTATTCCGGTGTAAGACATGCACCATTTTTATCGGAAAACCTTGGGTAGACGCAGGCAGAAGCTACTATCTATGGTTAAACTATTTATGGTCAAAGACCCACAATAATGTATGTCATGTTATTGTGAAGTGAAACTACGACTTACTACATCCGATCTCCTGCCTTCCATTCGAATCAGTCGCAAGCGATCGCAGCGCTGTCTGCCCGTGCGCATCGCATCTGTATCACACGCGCTCGTAATGGATATTGAAATCGGGAGAATGACAGAAGTGGACTCTAATATAAAAAGTGATTACCTAATTTTCAAGGATTTGAATTTCAAAGTACGGTGTGCATCAGGTATGTGCTACTTAAGTTTAAACTAAACTAAAATGTTAAAACTTAAGAAAAAATTTACACACGTACACGGATATGGAAGTTTGTGTGCAAAACTCATAATATCTATTGTGATTAAATACTGTTAAAACAATTTTGTTAAATAAAAGGCGGTGTAATTAATGTCCGGTCGTGAAATCCTTCAAGAAGGCTATGAATTAAATAAATTAAATGGTATTTTAATTTAACTTGACGATTATTTTATTCAAAATTAGTTTCCTGCCCGATGTTTCTCAAAATTAAAATAGGGTTACTGATAATTCACAAATACTGCGTGAACTGTAGGTTTCGCCCATCATCACTAACTGTGAAGACGGCCTTGGTTTTAACACTTTGACAGCCAAGCATTTTATTTATTTCCAATCTCTGACAGCCGATCACGTCCCCTGTCCGTGACAGGTTTTTTTTTGTTAGAGACGCTAATCACGTACTGCGTTTTTCTATAAAAGTAACAAAATGGTCAAAAAGTGCCGGCGTGCCCAGAATGGTACGTTAATTATGTATGCGGCTAACTAGGATAAAATAAGCGTCACGTGCGTAGTACGTGATCCGCTGTCAAAGTATTAATTCATAATATTATATGTAAACCACATTCCATATAAAATAATTATCGAAACGCTTTTGGTTGGGGATAATATTTTATATTTGGGATGTTTTAAGACAAACGCGTCTCTCCCTGTGTACATAGCTCCCGAGAGGATGAACCGATGTTAGGGTTCCGTAGTAAAGTTATTAGTAAAACTAATCAATAAAATAACTTGTAGTTTCGCGTTCATGTCCGTATGTCTGTCTATCAGCTAAGCTAAGCCAGCCAGATAGACGAATATCATTTAGTATTACTATAAAGCTCTTATTTCGCAGGGATAATAATCACGCCGACAAAATAGTAAATTAAAATCCTGAAAATAAATCAGTCGGCCTTCCCTAAATATCCTACCTAAAGAGGAGATGAATATTTTTTTCTCGTCTATTCTGTTGCGTGGGGTATCATGGCAAAGCATGTTGAAGAATATATATATTTAATATATATTTTCAAACAATTTTATGATTCAGAGATCCATTTGCGAAATATTAAACTAATAAGCTGCTGTTTTTTAGGTTAATTGCCGCTGCTAACTTTGTGATGGTTCAAAGTAAAACCGTCAGGGATTATATAAGTTTATTAGATACAGACCGAATTTAACAATTAAAAATAATTACTAAATTTGTAACCAAAAATGTATATAAATGATGATCTGATTCTGATCTGCTGCTCGGGATTTTATACACTGCCTGCGGATTTGCAAAATCTTGTCCATTTTGCACTAACTTATAATTTTACGGGTCTTACTATCTGACGGTGACATAACACACCAATCAAGGTACCATTAACAGAAACATTATTTACAATAAAACAAAACAACGTTACAAATGCTAATTTGGAAAATAGCACTTAACAAATCACATAATTAGATAGATAAATAGTTGTTCAAGTAGGTACCCATAATACGTATACAAGCTCTGCTTAGCTTGAAGCTAGTGTGAATTGTCCAGCATTATTTATTACACAGCGAAAGCTCCGCAATTTTTTTTTCATTCGCTTTAGAATTTTTGTGTAAACATACACTTTTTCTAGACATTTTTACGGAGATAGAGCTGATTCGAGATTAGAAATTATGATCAATTTGTGAAAATTCGACAAGATTCGGCGCGGCCGAAGGTTCGGTCCGTTTTTGACCGGAATTGAAGCTGTGATCGAATTTTTTGGCCGAAACCGAACCTTCGATCCAACACTACCAAGAACCCTGTAGGTAGATATAGGTAGGTATGTGAAAGGTGAAAGTGAAATGCCTCACCAAGGTGCCTTTTAGGACGAGAACCTAACGACGGAATCAGTGTTTCCCAACGAAAGTCAAATAATTAGAGGTAGAGACAAGAACACTTTGATAACGGTTCGTAAAATTAGAACGGTAGACGTACACAATATTAATATTATTATTATTATTCGTTTATTTCAGATTATTATAAAATCCATATAAAATTAAAACACACACAACTTAAAAAATAAACAAAAAATTAAACATTCATAGATTATAAGTTACACAATAATACATCATAAAAGGAATTAAACAAAATGTCATAATGACATATTCATATCAGTCAATTCTAATGCTGAAATTTCACATCCTTGTTGGTACGTACGTGTGATAAAATTCTTTGTATTTAATATTGTTTCGAACAAAATACAGGATCTACTTGCGCGATTGATTAATCTAGGTACAGTTAGTTTGTATGATGCTATACTCCGATTCAAAACCTGGATTTTTCTATAAAGGGGGGCAATTTTCAAATTACCTTGTCAGACATACTGTTGTCAGTTTCTGTAAGAATTGTGTATCATAAAAGCATTCGTATATGCTACGCAAAAACGGCTAAAAGGATTTTATAGAAATTGTAACAAAAAAAACTACTCGAAAAGCGCATTGGAAGCCAGGAGCAAAAGCTAGTTTCTCATAAAAATGTGATTTTATTTTTTTATGAATACTAAATGATAAAACATTTCGAATGTACTTGAAAATAATCCGTATACGTACAAACATTCGTATAAATATAAACACTTATGAATATTATTTTATACATAAGTGTTTGGAGAAAAAAAATATACGAGCATTGTATGCAAATACTAATTGGTGGGATGTACTTCTAAAGTATGTATTGTAAGACGCAAGACCCATTCACCCAGCCCATACAAACTCATAGTGATTTCTACGAACCTTTTTTCAAAAACTTACGCCTACGGCCTTTAGATGTAATAACATCCCTAGTCCCGGTCAAATTAGACCAAAAAATAGGAGTAAGGTTACAATAATTCGCACGCGGCTCAAAGTTGGTTGGATGCTTCAAAACACCTTTATAAATGAAATCTAAAAAGTCGATATCAATCCAAGTCATCGATCCGATTCCAAAAAAAATTACTCGGGGTCAAAGGGGGGTTTTTGCGATTTTCAGCAAAAAGGTATATTTTATAATAAAACTTTCTAGATTTCATTTACAATGGTGTTTTGAAATATCCTTCCAACTTTGAGGTGGGTGCGAATTATTGTAACCTTGGATGTCTAAATTGACCGGACTACCCTATCAGTTTGTTATCTATCATTCAAATTCATCTCACATCCTATTCCTATCCTTTGTTCAAAAACAATTTTAGACAAACGGGATTAATTTTTATTATCTCATTGAACTTTGACTTAGATAATAATGTATCCAACTGTTCTAAAATATACAGTTGATGTTTATTAAATGTTTCGTGTTTAGTAATTACTAGATATATCCACATGGCACATATTTAAAATTTTTATTAATATGAATAGGTTCATAAAACTGGTTGTTATTATATAGACGACTACCGTCCGCCCGCGGCTTCGTACCCATTTTGTATATATCCTGGTCGAGATTTATGTGTACAAAATTTCAGCCCGATCCATAAACCTAGTTATAATAATATTAGTTATCGCATTATCTTCTAAACATCTTCACCTCGGCATAAATTTTCACCTTTGTAATATTAGTAGGAAGTAAACTTATCACTACATAGTAAACAAAATCGCTTCCCGCTGTTAAAACCTAATTTATTTGTACTTTTGCAAAACCTACTCACTACTACTACTATTCACAATGAGTAAGTTTTGCAAAAGTATATAGTTCTGCGCTACTCAAGCTATATAGCTTGAGTAGCAATTATATCAAGACTGGGCCTAGTAATAATGAGTTGCATTAAATATTAACAGAAAAGGAATACACCTCTGGTAAATTCTAATTTTATTTAGAGGTTGCTCTCTAAACATAAAAATAAAAGTAGAGGTCGCTGTCGGACGTGTATTTGAAACTATGTAAACATATAAACTATCCTTCCCCACATTTATCCGTGGCTATGGGAGTAGAATAATTACCAGTCTTTCGTAATTTCTACCAATAAATTCATTCCATCTGGGTTCTGGACAAACATGTTTTTTAATTTTGTATGAGAGTCGACTTACTTACACTTTTTTTTTTAATTGTGACCTTGCGTCTTCACGACCGTGTTCCTGACGATAACCAGAACCTGTAGTTCACGCAGAGTCAGTGAGTTACCAATAACTCGGTGTATAAAACTTTTGAAACTATCATGGTTATTTCAACTAAAGATATTTACCATGATTAGATTTTTGAGTTTTCCAATATTTCGGCACAGTTATTGAAAACATAAATATAGAAAAACTCAAAAATCATGGTAAATATCCCGTTTTATATGAAATTTGTTTGAGAAATCTCTCTCTACCAACCAACCGCAATGATTTGACCAAGACCTATTCCGATGTAGGTGGATGTAGGTATCTAAGTAAGCTTTGTGGGATAAATATAATATAGCTTACCTAAGTTCTTAGAATTTATAACCACAAATCGTTGGATTCACTGTAACGATGACGTTATTACTTAAAATTTACGTGTCTTTTTGATAATTTTATTATTTTTATTCGACCTTGAGTTTGGTTTGGCGATAATAGGTATCAAATCAAGACGTCGGCGTCGCGTCGTTATCATCACGTCTCGATTTTATATGGCATCTTCAACTTCAACTTCTTTTTGTTTTGGTATATGGCATCTAGAGGCGCTGTACTAAATACTATTTTACGTCACACGATGATGTCTCGATACTATGGTCAAAGCGAACTCAGGCTACTGAAAGGAAATTTTATTTATTTTTATTTTTATATCAGACTAGCTGCGTCCCGCGGCTTCGCCCGCATGGAAATTTCTACGCAATTTTCTTATATTTTTTATGTAAGAACCATCTATGAAGTATTAAAAAAAGATCAATAAAACTTGATTAAGCCGTTCTCAAGTTATAGCGTGACCAGGAGAAATAGGAGTTTATATATTATATAGATTGTATAAGAATAATATTACTGTTTCCTTATCTTAAATAATCTGCAGCGACGGACGTTACACCCAAAAAACTGAATTAAAAATCTTAACTACAAATGATAATAATAATAAGTATATTTAATATTACACCACCCAACGCTAAGAGGCGACGTGGAAGGCCCAGGAAGAGATGGCGCGACGAGCTCGAGGTACATCTTCCGTCATGGCCTGTTGCAGCGTTGGATCGCGAGGAGTGGAAGGAGAAAAGGGAGGCCTTTGCCCAGCAGTGGGACAATAATGGCTTAAAATAATAATAATAAATAATATTAGGTACTAGGCACGTAACACGTTTATAAAACTGTAACCAAACAAAAAAAAAACAACTTCATATAATTGTTAAAAGATTAAAGAATTTCATGAAATGAAATTACCTACATAATAAGTTCCTAACAACAGTTAACACTTGATAACAAGGATTATATACAATATATACCTACTTACTTAATTTCACGTAATCTTAATCTACCCACTAGAATTTTCTGTGTCGTTTAAAGTACACAGAAAAAATAAATCTCTAAAAAAGAATTTACGAATCCAGCCATCTCCATGCAGTCTTTCGCAGTTCGTCATCCCACTTGGCCAGAGGGCGTCCTACACTACGTTTGCCGAGTCGTGGTCTCCACTCAAGAACACGTTTACCCCAGCGGTTGTCAGTTCATCGTGATATAATGGCCGGCCCACTGCTACTTCAACTTGCTAATTCTTACTACCACTTCTTGATTCTCTCTAGCAGTGAATGCCTACGATAAAATTTCAAGGCGAACTCTTTTTAGGGTTAAGTTCGCCTTTGTTTAAATTTTCTAGAATAAGTTTTGTGTTAAGAAGTATAATAAATAAATAAATAAATAAATAAATAAAATGACTTTGGTCTTATTTCAGGTCAAAAATGCGCGAAAGGAACCAATATGCAGTTCATCTTAGACCGATCGGTGGGTGCTATCAGGCCTGGTCGACTGACCTTCATCCTCGGACCTTCTGGAGCTGGCAAGACCACGCTGTTGAAGATACTAGCGGGACGCAAGTATGTGGACCAAGTTCTGTTAATTATAAGCACTAATACAACGGGTATTTATCGCGTTTATTTATCGGATTAAAAATATCGAGATCTGTTACTCGATAGTATCGCTACGACGACGAGATGTCATACTTTTGTATCGGATTTGCGTAGTAAGTCATGGTCATACTGCACACGGATGCAAAGGCCTATTAATTAATTAAAGGGGCTTATTATTAATAAATAAAATAAATAATATATAATACTGGACAATCCACACAGCATATTATACCCCCAAGCTAAGCAGAGCTTGTGTATGGGGACTAGATGACTATATACTTAATAGAATATATTGCATAGATAGGACCTTCGTGCGTGAGTGCGACTCGCACTTAGCCGGTTTTTTTACGCTACTCGTAACAGAACTCGTTTTGCAAAAAAATATGTTCTAAGTTGTATTCTTGAACTAAAAGCATGAGAGCTATAAATTTACTACAATAAATTGCAAGGTTAGTCTATCCATAAATAGGTAATAAGCGTATTCTATTGCTTTACTGATAGGTTCGTATGTAAACGTAATCAAAACTGGTAATAAGTACCTACAGGTTTGTGTTTGCAATCAAATTGGGCAATTGGATTTATTAGGGAGGTAAGATTTCGGTACCTATACAATAAGCTTCTTTGTTTTATAGTGCTTGCGTTTACCCCTAATTAGGGAAAATCCGAATAGGGAATTACAGGATACGTTTTTGGGATATAATTTAATAATGTGTTTTTTGTATATACATATAATATTATTTTTAAGTTGACGATGTTTGTTGAGGATGGCGGAAAAATCACGTCGACTCGACATTAACTGCGCCACGTAAGCCAATATAGTCATTTATCTAATATATACCATAAGAATAGCAGAAAACCTACCTACTATACTACCCCAAATCTTGCCGCGGGTGTCTTAAGAGGTGACTAAGGAATATCCATAGGGGGGCGGGCGCCTCCTGCAGAATAATTTACCATCGAACTCCGATCTGCAACCTGCATGCCCAGCGTGGAAATTATGGGCATTACCCCTATGAGATAAGAGCCAATTCGGCGCTTATCAGGGAGAGGCGTGCGACCAGCAGTGAACCAAGGCTATTGAGGATATAGTGAAACAATTTTTATGAGTAGAGCACATAAAAGTGCGGCAAATACAATAAAAATATGTGTACCTACGACATCCCTAAAATTACAGGAGACCACCAATTTGTGACTTTCATTGTGATCAGCATCATTTTATTCCTTGAAGTAAAACTGCAGTAAAGCCTCAATAAAAGAAACCTACGTAGAGTTAATTATAAATAGTTGTTCTTTCTGGAAATAAACGCTTTATAATTTTGACATTTATATGATAATATCTTTTAATAAAGCAATTGTACAAATGTAACAATCATTTTTCTCGCTTTTGCATTTTTCGAAACAAAATATATTCGTTATTGTGATGTTTTACTGCAGTGATCGATAACATAAAAAAACGTTATAGCGTGTCGTTAAACTGATATTCTCTAGGTAGTTAAGATGTATAAAACTTTGATGGGATCGGTGAATATTATATTACTCAAGAAGGAAAGTGTAAAAACAAAATTATTAATGATATTTTGTCCAAAACTTGTGATATGCAAATATTTGTCAGCGTTATTGGTACCTTTTTTCCTTTGTTCTTAAATGTGCCAATGTTGTCTTTATAATCTTTATTTCTTTATTTGGATAAATATCAAGTAGCGTGGTGTAGAAACTTCCCGTTTTCTATAGACGACAAAAAAATTATGTGATTTTTTGCGTTAAAATATTAATTATTTCTATTTAGGTTGATATACATTTTTCACACTATGTACTGTGTTTTACGAGCAAAAACACACTTTATGTCATATATCTTTACCCGAAATTATTATATAGCCCTGTTAGTTCAAAAAGGTAAATGAAAATGAAAATGAAAATGAAAAGTTTTTATTTCTTTAAGCTTACAAATAAGCACTTAGACAGGTCATATTTTATAGTTCACTTCAATTTTTTGTCCACCAGTGGAAGAAGTGAGAAGAAACCACTAGTATATTCATAACTTATGTGTCTAGTACATTTGATTTGCTTATCTGTAAGTTGGTAGATTTTGAGTTGGAGCAAAACTCGTTCCAAGCTTTTTTATCTTCTAAGTAATCTGATATTTTGTAATAAGCTTTTTTACAAAGAATGTGTTTAACAATTTTTTTAAATTTATTTATTGATAATTTTTGCAACTCACTTGGAGTTTTGTTGTAGAAGCGTATACATTGCCCTTTAAAAGATACATTTATCTTGTGTAGCCTAGTTGTGGGCACAGCGAGTTTATTCTTATTTCTAGTATTTACATTATGTATATCACTTTTTTTAGTGAACCGATTGATATTTTTATGAGTGTACAACAAGTTTTCATAAATATATTGACACGGTACTGTCATTATGTTTATTTCTTTGAATTTTTCACGCAGGGATTCTCTGGGACCCATATTATAGATCGCACGAACAGCCCTCTTCTGCAACACAAATACGGTGTTTATATCTGCAGCGTTCTCCCACAGTAGTATGCCATAAGACATAATACTATGGAAGTAGCTGAAATAGACTAGTCTAGAAGTATCAACGTCTGTAAGCTGACGGATTTTTTTAACTGCATATGCTGCAGAACTAAGTCTCTTCGATAGTTTATCTATGTGTGGGCCCCATTGAAGTTTACTATCTAAGGTTATTCCCAAAAATACGGTATTATTTACAATTTCTAGCGTTTCTCCTTTTACGTTTATATCGGCCTTAACTTGTTTTACATTAGGTAGAATAAATCTTAAACATTTTGTTTTGGTTTCATTAAGCAAAAGATTATTAATACTAAACCAATGGACTACCTTTGAGATTGCAGTATTTACATCGTCGAAATTTGTGTTTTGTCGTTTCATTTTAAAAATTAATGAAGTATCATCAGCAAACAATACAATCTCATGATCATTCTTTACAAGATGAGGCAGGTCATTAATATAAACTAAAAATAGGAAAGGACCCAAGATAGAACCCTGCGGTACACCCATTGTAACAACAGACCCTTTAGATCGTTTCCCATTAATGTCAACTCTTTGTATCCTATTACTCAAGTAAGATGTAAGAAGATCCAAAGAGCTGTCCCTAATTCCATAATGATGTAGTTTCCTGATTAATGTTTCGTGATGAACGCAATCGAATGCTTTTGACAAGTCGCAAAAAACGCCTAAAGCATCTTGCGACTTCTCCCAAGCATCAAAAATATGCGATACCAACTCTACACCGGCATCAGTAGTTGACCTGCCACGAGTAAACCCAAATTGCTTACAATGTAGCAGGTCATTGCCATTAAAATGTCTAAGCAATTGGTGTAAAATAAGTTTTTCAAAAACTTTACTGAATGTAGGCAGTACTGATATTGGTCTAAAGTTAGTGGGGTCAGACTTACTACCCGATTTAAACAATCGGATTATTTTACTATGTTTCATTAGATCAGGAAATACGCCACAATCAATGGATTCATTAAATATAAAAGCTAGATCTGGTGCAATAGTATCAATTAAAGGTTTAATAATTCTAACGGAAATACCCCAGAGATCTGCAGTTTTTTTAATATTTAAAAGTTTAAAGGTTTTTTTTATATCGTTTTCATTAACATGGGTGAAATTAAATTTACTATCGCATTTAGGTACATTTTCTTTAAGTAATGATTCGGCTATTAATTGAGAAGAGTTCAGACACTTTGTAGTACAGATTGGAATGTCAGTAAAAAAATTTTCAAATGCTTGTGCTACCTCAACATCATTTTTGATGGAGCAATCATTAATCTTTAAATTGTAATCATTAAAGTAGGTACTGACCTTTCCAGTCTCACTATTAATTATTTTCCAGGTTGATTTTATTACATTTTCACTATTTTTAATTTTCGAGCTAATATAATTTGATTTTGCTGTATTACAAACTTTTCTAAATATTTTTGAGTAATTTTTTACTTTTTCTTTGAATTCCTGACTAAAATTGTACTGCTTTTCACTGTACAGTTCATACAACTTTTGTCTACTCTTATGTATACCTACTGTTGCCCACTCACTAAAGCTAAGTTTTTCCAAGATTGATTTGGGTATGAATATTGAATTGAACGCAGTAGTGAATTTATTAAAAAAACTGCAATACGACTCATTTGGGTTGTTAAGTAAGTAGTGAGGTGATGGTTTAAAATCCCAATCCAATTTCAACCGTTCAAATCGATCTGTGGTCACAGGAATATACTTAATTCTTTTTTTACAATTATTATTTTTAACTTGATGTTTTAATTTAATTAGTTGACCTAAGTGGTCTGATTTTAAATTGCTTATAATTTTGTGACTGTAAATTTTTTCATATTGGAAAACAAATATATTATCTATACATTTTGCTGATGTTTCAGTTATTCTAGTAGGTTCCATAAATGTTGGCCTAAGATTATAAGAATTAAATAAATTTGTTAATCTACTACTGAGGGAGTAAACTTCTAAAAGATCAATATTAAAGTCTCCACATACTATGAGATTTTTATTTGATTTTGATAATTTAAATAAGATATCATCCATATTTTTTTCAAATATTTCAAAAGAAGCTGACGGTGGGCTGTATACGCTTGCTACAATAGTATGCTCCAACTCAACACATGCTACTTCAATGTGGCTTTCAACGGATAAGCATGTCCTTACGTTCTTTGGATTTTATAAGTTTATTTAGTAATATTAAAGAGCCTCCACGAATAGCATGTGATCTGCAAAAAGAACTACCAACCTGGTGGTTGCTGAAGTTAAACATGAGCTCATAGCTTTTCAGCCAGTGTTCTGTTAAGCAGATGATGTCAATATCAAATGAGTTCATGTACAATTCTAATTCTAATAATTTACTTCTCAATCCTTGAATATTTTGATGCACCAAGTTGGTAAACTTTGCATTGATTTTACAATTTTGATTTCTTTGTTTTTTATTGTGATTAATAATAATAATATTATTATTTGATTTTTTAGGGCTAGAGACTTCCTCTATTGTCGTTATTTCTAATTTAAATTACTTGGAAAAACTTCCAAAGATTTGTTTTTTAAATCATTACAATGCTCAAAAGGAGCATTTTTCATAGCCAAGTTTTTGGCTGTAGTTTTAAAATAATAGGATAGCGAAATTGCTATCTGTCTCTTATAAAAATTGGAAAGGTAGTAATTACCTTGAGTCAAATAGAACTTTTTACTAACAATATTGTTAGTATCAATCACATGTACATTGCTGTTGCATGAAATAGTGTGCAACGTCATATTAAGCTTATATCTAAGGTTGTTCTCTGATTGTGGCAAGCTGTCGCTGTAGGGGAATGTGAACATCACAATTTGTTTTAAATTTAATTTTAATAGTTTGTCTACATAACTAATCAAGTCAGATTTGTTCACATTACCCCTATTTCCAAGGCATATTATTATATTTGAGTTACTATTCATTTTTTTATTCTGGATTATGTGCATAATATTATGCAGGTTAGAGTTAGGTAAACAATTATTTATTATAGGTTTTATTAAGGTTTTTCAAAATGCAAACAAATTGAAGGAATGAGATCTCGTAGTTCGAGACTCCTTGGTCAACATTGACATACATTTTAAAATATGTTCGAAAAACTTAACCGAGAAGATACGTGTAAAAAGAACCTCTTCGCAATTCAAACTAACCTCTATTCTGAAGTTGGAATAAAAAAGTATGCCGCGAAATACATAACAAAACTTTTACTATTTATTCGCAGAAAGTGTAAAAGTAGAGTAATGGCCTCGTGCAGAGAGCGATAACTCCCTCGTTTTGCTAGTGAGTTATTCTAGAATACTTGGTTGCGCTTGAGATTCAAAGAAGCCCGTGACGTAAGAGACTGTTTTGAGCCCTTTTTGTATAATCTACTTTTAGACAACGTCCTCCAAGCTAGTAATTGCATATATAGGGAGAGACAGACAGCGGTTAGCGACTTTGTTCTATACTATGTGATACCCCAAAAAAAACTTTTTTAGCGGGACTTGACACTGTGGCCTTCCCCTCAGTACGGGGACGCTCTTACCTGTAAAGCCACGAAATCCAGTACCAGTCGAGTCGAAAATCTGTTTGGATGTGTTAAAATGCAGAATATTTTTTGCCAAGTGAGCAATATAAATTGAGAAATTAAACAAAGTATCAAAATAATACTGCTATATTTACCAACGCAACGTAAACTAACCGGTTTTACCACGAATTCTACAATGTATATATACTTAGTTGGAGTTGTCTTTCATTGTTTTTACAAATCTTGGTAAATAGTACCTCACGCAGTCCCTTTTTAGTCGTTTATTTAAATACGAAGTGTTGCAATCGTAAATTTTTTTCACAACAAAACCAAATCATCAACTATTTGTATCTATCTGAAAGACAAGATGCATCCCTAGGTGTTATCCCAGCTGATACCACTCGAACACTGCATATCAAAGCAGTTCAAGTTGTTTGTGCAGCTTTAAAAAAATTGGTAGAAAGGTACTAAGGTACTTCAACATAGAGCGCGTTGAAGTCTTTTCTTAGAACATAGGTAGTACGTACTTATAGTACTACGAAAATTTCGTAGCACTGATGTGCTACGAAAATAGGTAGGTAAGGTTCTAAGAAAAGACTTCAACGCGCTCTTAATACGAGTACCATTCCACCAAACTTTATTACAGCTTATTAAAATTCGGTATTTAGTAGTTAGTCATTCCCAGGCCAGTTCCAGTTGGGACTGAACCAGATGCGACGGCTTAGCTTCAGCCTCGCGACGCATCAGTCCTGGCGTGAATATGGATAAAACCAAAGTCATGATCAATGGCCACCTTGATTGATCCGATACGTTGTTCTTAGAAAAGACTTCAACGCGCTGTATTTTCAAGTAGGTAACTTAGTACCTACCAAAAACCAAACGTTTTTACAGATACACAAACAAAAATAAAATTCGGTATTTGTTAGTTACTCGTTCTAAAACAACTCGCGCCGTTCGAAATCGTTTCCAAATACATTTACTTCGGGGAGATTCTGCAGTTAGGTAAAAACAATTTCGATAAGGAGGCTAAAGGGAGGATCCAGCTTGGCTGGGCAGCGTTTGGGAAACTACGCCGAGTCATCCATACCGCAATGCCTTTAAAAGTCCTTCCCGCCAGACCTTTTATTCACCTAAGGAACTGAGACGCTGCCACTCACGTTAGGACTTGTCCACCAATTTAAAGTCGGTCAACCAGCGAGTTATAGAAAGAGCTATGCTCGGAGTTTCTCTGAAGAATAGGATTCGTAACGAATTTGATTATCCACTATACAATAACAAAATAATCATCAAAATCAGACCACAATTGACGAAGAAATCAGAAAATATATCTGCGTAAAAATAAAATAGACGAACCCAAACTTGCATGCAGCTAAACAGAGAATTTCCTCCTTTTTTCGAAGTGAGTTAGTTAAAATATAAATAGATAACACCGCTTGTGACCTCTACGTACTGAATGTACCGAAAGCTGACCAAAAACATTGTTTCAGAAAAACCGGTGTAACAGGTTCCCTCTACGGAGCTGGTCGTAATGCAGTGCTGGTGTCTCAGAACTCTACGCTGATCGACACTCTCACGGCCAAGGAGACCTTGAAGTTCGCGGCCGCGATCAAACTTCCTAATGCTACGAAGCGGGAACAGAAAAACACGGTGATATACACTTTTTAGCTTGTCTGTACCTTCATTTGAAACGTTGAAAATAAAGGCCTACTTCACTAGAACCATAAGAAAAAGTCCTGCCCCATCATATCTATATGTATATATCATATATTATATCATATCACTTTGGTTACCCATGCCCGCCTCTGAGCGGCGGCGGGGCGCCGCCAGGGCGACGTTGATGCCGCGGGCGGCGAGGCTGAGTAGCGCGTAAACTAATCTAAAATCGAAGCAAGCCGATACCAGCTTAAGTAAATTTTTATATTGTCCCAGATTTGTTAATTACTGTCGTGATTATAAATATAATTACTGGGAGTCTTCATTGTAAAGAGGTCTATTATCACGTCAAACAGCAATCGCGACAAGAAAACCCGACAGCAGTCATTACGGAATGCTAGTTAGTAAAGTAAGTAAGTAGTAGTCAAGTAAATAAATAATTTGACTATTACGATGGACCTAACATTTCCCCTAGTAAATTAACATTTAATGTATGTAATCTGATTATTTAATTATAGTGAATATCAGTATGATAAAGATTGTGACATTTTTAATTTGTACATATTATATGGATTTTGAATATGAGAATAAATTATTTAGTGACCATAATAATTACCGGTTTCATTGCCATGCCTTTGCAGCGCGACCGCACAGTGGCGCCCCGCCCCGCTAGTTAGCCTCGTGAAAGTGTTAACCTAAAATGGACACCAGGATCAAAAAACCAAACCTTAGGCCATTATATTTATAATCTAGGAAAGGAACCCACTCGGCTCATGTGGTCAAAAATTCATAATTTTACAGATATTAAATGTAACGACGCAGTTGGGCATCAATGAAGTTCTGCATAGGATGACGGGAGAACTCTCCGGGGGCGAGAGGAAGAGGCTCACGATAGCCTGTGAGCTGCTGACAGACCCAACGGTTATGCTGCTTGATGAACCTACCAGGTAAGGTACTACTAGGGCATACGGTGTCCGTTTTACAGAATCCGGTTTTTTTATGTAATTTTATGTGATATGTGAAGTAGTTTTAGGAGTAAGTTCACGCGTACCTGCCAGTATTCCGGATTCATTAAACGATTGTTGCCAGTAGCGAAGGAAGAATCTGTAAAAAGCTGTCTTGAAAAACAGACCTGCTAGGTAATTGCTCCGCTCGCTGTTATTTTGCACGCCCAAATTTCATACATTTTAATGGCTCGCTCCGCTCATTGTTATTTTTCGATTTTAGCTTGCTTCCTTGACTTCTTTGAACAAAGCACTTAGCCGAAGATAAATTATGAACTGACAACCCGAGGATTCTGTTTGTCTCACCATTGAATGTAACTAAGTAACTATTTAGGTAGGTACCCATCTTATAATTTAGGTTAGTACCTACTCGTATGTTACTACATATTCGTTATAATATTAATACTTATAAAATGTTCCTACAGTTTAAATTCTTTATCACCCAGGCAGCGGTGAATGGACTGTAAACTTTAACATGGAAATTAGATTCAAAAACATGTGTACATGTGTGTGTAAGGTCTTATTGTACCCACGGATATTACAATATCGTAAGAACTAGGTTCCCAAGTAAATACTTTAGACCTAGAACTGCACATAAACCAGTTGGCATCTAAGAAACCTTGTGCAATTGCAAATAAATGTAAGATCTAGGTACCGGTTAGATTAAGTATAAGAAGGCTATGACTAATGAATATTTAGCGCTGCACATGATGTGTTTACTTGCGTCCTAAAGCTTAGTGGTTTTATCGCAAATATAGGTACCTAACTTTTTTAATAGTACTCTAAATAATTTAAAATAATAATTTATAATTCATTTATGTACCCAAATATACTAACGTAAGGATTTCTGGTGAGACACAAACTAAGCACAAGGCTTGTGTCTTGGGTGAATGTCAGAATAGAGTACTCATTTGTACAACAAAAACGAAACACGCGATTGCTTATATTGGAGAATAAAAATAGGCCTCGAAAAGGTGCTCTACTAAGTATATCTCTATTCTGTCTACACCCTCCAATCCACCCGTAAAATACTGTATTCCTAGAAACTGATAATTTCCAATCCGTTCCTTTTCTAGCGGCCTAGACACAGTCTCCTCGATGTCAGTAGCACGTGCCCTGCTGAACATAGCCCGCAGCGGCCGCACAGTCGCCTGCGTGGTCCACCAGCCTTCCTCGAAGCTGTTCTCCATGGCAGATGACGTCATCGTGCTTGCGGAAGGACGGACTCTGTGTGCTGGCGCTGTGATGGACATTCCAGGAACGCTAATGAAGGCAGGGTTTAGCTGCCCCCAGTACTATAATGTTGCGGATTATTGTGAGTATTATTTATTTATTGTTGAAAGTTGTCGATACCGGAATTCTAAAATTCCTTTTAGTTTTGTAACCGAATTCGAAAAAAGGAGCAGGTTGTTTGTTCGGCTGTATGTTTAGTATTCTTTATTTTATTGTTCTATATGTATAAAGTTGTCGTTACCGGAATTCCAAAAATTCCTTTTAGTTTTTAAACCGAATTCGAAAACAGGCGGAGGTTCTTTGTTCGTCTGTATGTTTGCTTTTTAATATTTTTGTGTCGATTTATTTGACTTTTTTTTATATGACGGATATTTCTATATATAAATATCCGTTAATTATGGACCGAGTTGGATGATTCTTTTGCGATTGTATTGAGGAAGATTTCGAGGTGATCCCACAAAAATGTTATTTTTCAGGGATTTAGTATTTATACCGGAAAACTTAGAAACAGTTTAAAACTAACCCAGAAATCAGTTTTTTAAAGATATTTATCCCCTTTTCTTGTCCTATCCGGGTAGGTAACTTGCCAAATATATATAATTTGCCTTTATAGAGAATATTTCAAGCAACAGATTATTTATACAACACACTTTGTTTATTTAAGATTTACCTGCATGTTTTCAGTGTTAGAAATAGCAAGCAACGAGCACCCAGGCAACAAGGCTATATTAGAGAGCGAAGCGAGCAGTTACGCGCATGAAATGAGCAAAATAGCGAGAAACGATACCAGGAACGTAAATGGAAAAGGTAATATTACAGAATTAAACATCGCATCGATTAAATCAAATATTTGATATTTGATTTAATCGATGCGATGTTTAAATAATAAAGGGCTTTATTTCCTTTTGACCTTACAGGACTCTTGGACATGCAATACAATACAATACAATACAAAATTTTTTTGTTCACTTTATCCACAATTCATCTACAATTATTAATGTACAATCGCCTCAATGACGAACCAGTTGGGGTCCGTTGTGTCCATGCCATGACACCCCGACTGGTTCGTTGATAAATTAAAGTCAAGGTGAGTCGGGCGTCAAAAAGTTCTAGAAAACCCACCAAGGTCTTATTATTTAGTCACTTGTAGAAAACTCATACCGTGCGTCTTCAGCACTCAAAGTGTTAAAGAATATCTATTTTATTATTTATATATTATACGTAAAATATAATATTTATGTTTTTCATAAGTGCATTTTATTTATATTTTTTCACGGTAATATACATTTTATTAGTATTTGAAATTGATAGATAAAATATTTTTATTTAAAAATCAGGTATCACCCTCTAGAGCCGGAGAATATCTTTACAGGGTCTCTAGAGATCGTTCTTCTTTTGCATACAAAGGTGCTACGCTAGTCGGCTCGTACGACATCTACACATCTACAGGGGATTAATACGCCGCGACCGCCACCGCCAAAATTCGGTAGCGGACAATACCATAATAGTAGGTTAATAGTAATTCTATTCTACAGTAAACATTCTATAATGAATCGCTTGATCATAATTGCAGAAACATCACCAGAAGCACAGGCCCTCCTCCTGAGCCCGTACAAAGCGCCGAGGGTAGGCTACCTGGCGAACTACTGGCAACAGTTCTGTGCGCTGATATGGCGGAGTTCTGTAGGAGTTCTCAGGGATGTTCATCTCACGCAGGTACCTACATATATGTATGAATGAAATGAAATGATATGAAATGAAAATATATTTATTCTGATAGATACAGGCACAGCTAAAGGATATAAAAGAAAACTTAGTAACTAGAGTAACAAACGCAACACACGACTCAAAAAGATATAGGATAAATAAATAATAATATAAATTGATAAAAAACGGACGTGGCTTAGTTAATGTTGTTTAGTTCAAGCCGTGTGTGATGATCAGTGCCGTGTTCCTGCTCTATCAGAAAAGGTACATGCTCAGCTGAATGTTGCGAGTAACCCCACAACGCTGCACCTCCAGACCTATACTTAAGTCGTGTATACTTTAGTCTACCGTCTACCGTCTATACTTGTTCTAACTCTTCATGTCCATCCAAAGGTTGCCTGGCAGAGATCGCTTTAAGCGATAAGGCCGCCCATTGTACAACACTTTCTTTATTTGTCTTTTTCCTGTCCAGTGTCTCTCGTCGTCTCTATCTGTTTTTATGGTGTGCAATAAAGAATTATTGTATTGTATTGTATTGTATTTAGTCAAATTAAATCAAAATTATTTATTTCCATAAATACAATAAATGTACACTTAGAAAACAATTAAACACTGACACAGGTATAGAACAATATGTTTGATCGTTGTGTCGTTTCGTTATGCAGACTAAAGAAGCGACGAAAAAATCTTTATAGCCTTTTCTAGAGAAGGAACAAAACTCGACCCAAGCTTTTTTATCCATGATAGATAATAATCTGATATTTTGTAGTACCTACCTAACCTAACCTCTTTCCATTTTGTGGTTGAAGCGTACACGTTGCCCTTTAAAACCAAAACCAACCCTCGCTACGCCGCCACCGGGGCCACTGACTGCGTAAAGAAAAATAATCTTAGATAAGTTACATAAGCCAGAGAAACATCATATCATTAAACGGAAATAAAAGTAACTTACCCAAAGCCTTTATTGTTTTCGAAATAATCATACATGTAACATTACAGCAATTTACATTATGCACTTAATCAAAAATCTAGAGACAGAAAAAGAAAATACTTATTTAGGGTACCTAGCCTACTAACAGCAAAAAAGATTGTGTTGGGAGGTGTTTTTACTATTTATCTACTTGCTGTGTACTAACCAGTGTGTTAGTACTTACATTTTGTACCTTTTTTACATTTTGTCTGTGTTACGTGTTTTCTAGTTAGTAGGTACTATGTAGTCTTAGATTATAATATGTGTAACTAATCTTGTTTGTGTGTTGTGTTAGTATTTAATAAATAATTTTATTTATTTCTTTATGATGTCGCGATAGCATAATAAAAGTCACGGTGTGTGTATTTCTTTTACAGATTCGTTTAACCGCACATCTAGTAGTGGCCTTGCTACTAGGAGCGTTATACAACGGCGCAGGTGAAGAAGCCAATCGTGTCATGACGAACACCAGCTGCCTGTTCTTCTTCTTGCTGTTTCTCTTCTTTTCAAACGCTATGCCCACGATACATACTTGTAAGTTTTACTTTGGTCTACAAGAACTTTAGTGATCTTTCCTTTCCCTTGGAACGCATTGCAGTGCTGGTAACGTGGAGTACCTCAGGGCGAAATAATAGGAGGTCGTTTGTTTTATAAACCTACGACAAACTAGGCGCAAAGATTTGCTTTAGTTGCCTTCTTCACACTTTGAGTGCTGAAATCACACGGTATGTGTTTTCTACAAGTCACTAATATGCGTAAATCTACACTAGCGCAGCGGCTGAGAAAATACAGATCTGTGTGACTTAGCAAAGCCGTAATATTTTTCGAACGAAACGCATGTGCGGCGCAACACAACCGCTGTGTAGAGCGGCAGCACGAATTTTTTAGGTTAAAAAAAAGATCACAGTCGTCGAAAAAAAATCGCAGTCAAAGTGTTAAACAACCAGTAGAAGAGTACCTACCTAAGAATGTTTTTAGTATATTATGTAGTATCTATAAGTAGTTATAAGTTCAAGGAAATCATTATTCTATTCTATTCTTATTACCCATGTTTTTTGAAATGTCTACATTTTAATTTTGGTAGTGATCATTTTCTATTTGGGTCTTTAGCGAATTAGAACTTTAAACCCATGATTTGTGAATTCCTTAGTTAGACACTAATGATGTTTATATTCATATCTATTATCTCCAAAGTTATATTTATCGTACTTTAGCATAACATCAAGGGTGCAGTTAACATTATTGTTTAATAACAATCATCTACATCTATATTTTCATAACAGAAACCAAAGTAGCAAGGTACCTACTATTCTTAACTAAGTGCGCGCGAATATACCTACGTTATACCAGAGACCAGTATATCAAGAGTCTGTGGTTATACTTACTCATAGGCTCAGTGACCCTAAGTGTGTCTTGGCCTCCGATAATCGGATATCCGAGACTAAAATTTTTATCCAGTCTTGTGCAAGTTTTTGTTTTTGTGTTTGATTGGCCATGCCCCTCGCACACGCACCTGTCCTTATCCATTCATTATGGGACACCTTGTATGTAAACACACATCAAAACATTTGTTTTTACAATTTCAGTTCCTGTTGAGGCAACAGTTGTCCTTCAAGAACACCTGAACAAATGGTATTCATTATTAACGTACTGTGCGTCCAAAATCATTGTTGACATACCAATACAGGTAAGTGATCTAGGTTTTTTATTAAATTAGTTATTAATTAACAACTTATTTAATTAGTCTTCTAGTATGTGAACGTAGGTACCGATTATCCGTTTTTTTTAATGCAATATTGATATAAGTAGATTAGATAGGTATGTACATGTTTTATTAGAGAAATTCAGTCCTCTCAATTAACGTGTAGTAGAGCGGAGCGAGGGAGTATTGCGGAGCGGAGTTGCGGAGTTTGCGGACTGTCTGTCCATTGATGCAGAGCTTCCCACTTTAACGTACCTATGACGACCCCTGCGGCGCGGCGGGCGAAGATCGTGCGATGCAGGAGGTTGTGGGTTCGATTCCCGCCTCGGGACAATTGTGTGTACGATCTGCAGATATTTGTTCCGGGAGTTCTAGTCCTTCTATGTATAATAAAAATAACTATGTAAACTATTGTATTAAGTATATCAGTCATCTAATACCCATAACACAAGCTCTGATTAGCCTGGAGCTAGATGATGCTGTGTGGATTGTCCAGCATTATTTAATTTAATTTATATTTGTGTATTTATTTGGGGGAGGCCTATGTCCAGCAGTGGACTAATATAGGCTGATGATGATGATGAATTCTGCTCCACTTCGCGTTTTCGACTAGGTCGCAAATTCATGTCTACTGAAGCGGAGCGAAATTTCATGCATTTCCATTGGATATTCAGTAAATCAAAATTATTATGCAATCGAAAGGGAACAGCGGATAATAAGATAAATTGTTGAATTTTCAGTTAATATGCGCTACAGCGTTCTTCTTCCCTGCATGGTTCTTAACCTCTCAGCCAGTTGAATGGCATCGGATGAGCATGGCTTGGACAATATGTGCCCTTACCACCATTCTCGCTCAGACCTTCGGCTTGGTCGTTGGTGCAGCTTTTGATTTAAAGGTATGTTGAATTAGCCTAAAGCTATACACGTTTTAAATCAAAATTAGTATTTAGAAAGTCCCTTAGGCATAGAAACTGTTTTAAACGAGTTCTGCCGGATTATTCAACGCATACGATTGATGCACCCTCAGGGGTGATGGTATGATTGCGATATCTTTGTATGTTATCCATACAAGAATAAAGCGGCTACAAATTAAGTTCTATCTAGATAATCTGATATTTTGTAGTAAGAATTTTTGCAAGGAAAGTATTGACAATTGAAATTGAAGTCAGTTATTTAAAACCCTCTGGTTTCCCTTCTTATCAATATAAATTGGTTTGAATTTATTTACTTATAATTTTTGCAACTCACGAATCAACCACAGAGTCTTTTATTTAGTAGAAAATAAATTAATTGAAAGTATATAGAAAAACTTGCATTTTTTTCCAGCTTGGACTCTTCGTGATCCCAGCTGCCAACATCCCAATGCTGATGTTCTCTGAATTCTTCATCCCCTACAACGAAATGCCGGTCTACCTACGTCCTTTCGCAGCCATCTCTTACTTCCGTTATGCTTTCGACGCGCTACTAAACACAGTTTACGGCTATAACAGGCCGAACTTAAGTTGTAAGGCTGCGTTTTGCATGTTTAAGAATCCTGGGAAATATTTAGAGTATCTAGGACTCTCACTGAACTTTCAGAGGGATGTAATAGTGTTGAGTGTGTGGATAGTGCTATTGCAGTTTCTGTTGGTATTTGTGTTATATTTTAGAGTTTATAGAGCATGCAGGTAGAGGTACTGCCCTACAGCAACTTTCAAGCATGTATGACAAGCACAAGACTTTTGAGTATAGGAAAACCGTCTGCTAATGAGTTGATATACCTAATTGTAAGATGATGGAGTGAAATAATCGTAAGATAACGCTTAAAAAACCTTTGTAATCAGTGGTCTTAACCTACTTCGTAGTCTCAGAAAGTCTTGTGGCAAATTTAATTTCCGCTATACCTAAATGTTACGAGAAAATGTGATATGAAGTAGGTAGGTAGTTGGTATGGTGCTTGGCTTTTTGATGTACCTAGGTACTCTTATTTATATTGTAAGATAAGTAATTAATGTCTTGTATGTTAGATTTTTGAGTTACATTACCAAATGAGATCTGATATTCCATAGTACCTATAAATTGTAAAAATGAGAATACAATAATAACTCGATAACTTTCAATAAATACCTTGGAAGCTTTATGCTCGTAAGTTGATTAACACTTTGAGTGCTGAAAACGCACGGTATGAGTTTTCTACAAGTGACTAATATGCGTAAATCCACACTAGCGCAGCGGCTGAGAAAATACAGATCTTTGTGACTCAGCAGAGCTGTAATATTTTTCGAACGAATCACATGTGCGGCGCAACACAACCGCTGTGTAGAGCGGCAGCACGAATTTTTTAGGTAAAAAAAAGATCGCAGTCGTCGAAAAAAACCGCAGTCAAAGTGTTAAAATATGTTCAGTGATATTGCCATTTACGTAAGAAGACTATAAACGTTCAGCGCTTATGGGTCGGCCTTTCCTGTGATAACTTGATAAGTGAATGGTGAGATGGCATGTAAAAAAACCTCTATTTTTTTATACATTTGTATATTCAGTGTACTTTATACATATTATTAGCATTTAAAATTGTACATAGGTAATGAATTAATGAATTAGTGATAGATTAAAACGTGGACTCAGATTCAAAACACTTTTTGTAACAAAAGCAATAAATAAATTAACTAAAATGCTGTGTTTACATTTTCAAAAGTTTTTACATTTCTAAAAGATATTTTGAGTGCAATGTTTTTGACATTATTGTTTCTTTGGTGTTCAAAGAAACAGTGGTGTCAAAAAACAATTATTAATTGAAAAGGATAACATGTCAATAAGTTAAAATAAATAAACGATTAAACTCATGAGCATACTAGGATACTACTAAAAATAAGTTTTCTACTTGCAAGCAAACATCGTAACTTACAATGGTTGGCTCAAGACTAGATGCACAATACTAGATACACAAAATATTTCTATACACTAGTCAAACTCGATGTGGAATGTTTGTTCACAAACCTCCCATACTTAACCTAAACTTCACTCTGCCGCGTCTTTTATACGCAATGTACATTACTTGTCGATTTGAGAAGATCCGTTACTTGCTTACAATTAAATCTGAAACTCAACGCCAAGCAATTGAGTTGTAGTTATTTGTACCATGGTTTGTTTACAAACATTCTACATCGAATTTAGCTAGTGTATAATTATAAACAAAAATCACGACTATTCGGGTCGAAACAAGCAATAGATACTAGTACTACTATTTACAATTTCTATGTAAGCTAGCGTCAACATTATAAAATATTAAAATAGTAACAAATACTATATATTTAAATACTTTGGGGGTAAAATAATATGCCGTAATTACACATTTTAGTGTATCTACTTACATTATTATGTTATGTCAGTGTTATGTATTTCAGACAATTACAATTAATTTGGTAGTTTCATGCCCAAAACGAAAAATGTTTTTAGTCAGTAATTGAATATCACAATATCTCTTTTAATATGTGATTTTTCTGAAAAAAATTATTACGGTACTACCTACGTGATTTTAAAACAGAGTCAAATATTTGTCACTCGCAAAATATAATTTATATTTGCTATTTTGGCGAATATTTTTAAACGTGATAGCAAGCGTGACATTTATTCACGCGTATTTTTATCAGAATATGTATTGTATGTACATATATGCCTGCGCAACATTTTTTTTTCACCCGTATCTATACAAGACACAGGCTCCACACTTTTCCTTTTTTACGAATACTTAACGTCAGAGCTTAACAATTTTACACAAACCTCTTGGTATAATAAAATGTCCAGCATTAGTTTTTAATTCTTATAATCATCACCTTGGAAGTTAAACCGAATCCATTTATCTAAATATTCTCAATAGGCAAAATATACCCTACACAACTCGCTCTACGCATATGAAATGTTAACATTATACAGGTGTTCGGCAGAACGTTTGCCATCGTGGTAATTGCGGTTAGATGCAGCCAAGTGCATTAAAACAAAACTTGGCTTTTTAACCCTAAAAAGCCTCTCGGTTAGGCAGGACTCAGGTCGGCAGGAACATGCCTTCAGTAGAATATTTAAAAAAACTACGTTAAAAGAACTAAATGTATAGTTCAAAATTCTGAAAAGTTTTTAAAGAATTGGGCTACTGCCCAGAGGCCTTTCGGCGTTAAAAAGCCGCTAGGCGCTTGGTTTCACCCACCACGTTCTGCCGAACACCCTGTAGCCCTGTAGAACATTGTTTAACGTCTTTTTAAGGTTTAACTGATACAATATTTACAATGTCAAAACACAAAATATAATTTGATTCGGAATGTTTAATTAAATATCTTTGGCATAATTCTCACCTACAGTTGACATTGCAAAAAAAAAACAAGATTCATTCAAGTACCTACAATACTTACAGTCAAAAAATACGTCTTATTATTAACTGGGTAACTAAAAGCTGTCAGTTCGTCATAATAGCACTTGCACGATTTGATCAAGGCTCATTAGCTTCGCCCTGGCTGTTGCTCTGATAGTTTGATCAAATTTCTGTAAAAAAAAGTTATTTCAAAAAATTTTGTTAAGTACCAATCAATAAAACTGGATTTCCAGTAGGTAAGCAATGTTATATTGATTACACTATACAAATATATTCTGGGACAATAATGTATCAATGTAATTTGAATCAATACAATTAAGACCTGTTCAGACCTACGCGGATAGAGCGGTAGCGATAAATTTCGCGCGGTAAACCGCCACCCCACCGCCGCGAAACTCGCGCGTTTACCGCTGCCGCTAGGGATAGTGAATTCCGCTGCTTGGTGTCTAAAAAGGCCTTAAAGTATTGCTAGGCTGTATCCGAGTCTTACCTGCAGTAATCAGGTGGTAAACTCAACGTATTATACCACAAAATGATTGATAATGGGATGCTCCACGTCCGAAGAGGGCCAAAACAGACCGCCATCGACCCATACTCCAACCAAAAGATGTACGCCAGTAGAAACTGCATCGACAGCAAACATATAAATGGCAGATTCTTCACTATTCTCTTTACACCTCTCATGTTGGTTCCGAAAAGGCGAATGTCCAAAGTATGTGCTAGTACCAAGACGAGAGGAATCTGGACACACATCAGCTGGACACTTCCGTACATGTATGTGAATGATTCAGGTATGAATGTGCCTTTAATAATTATTCCCCATGCGAAAACAGTTCCTATGTGCCCGTCTATAAGCTCTCCAATCGCCCACGGGCCCAAGGGTATGTATGCTGCGTATAACACAATGGGATAGAATATTCTGTCTACTTTGCTCAGGAGCCAAACACGTCTTAGCAGTTGGCTGCCGTACCGACGACGAAACTTAGGAGGTCGTTTCATCACTCTTAGTATGAGTAGAGGCATCACGTTTATGAGAAGTAGAGTTCCAAATAATGACTGAAACTGAAAAAATATGTTATTAGTTAAGAGTTAGCCAAATTAAGAATATAAAACAGAATAAATCTTTTCTTACCACAGTTCCGGCGTCCAACATGAGAAGTATCCTCGGAATAAAATCGAAACCAATCCTTGAACCGTCCAGTGAGAAGGGATGCTTCACAACCTCTTCTTTCCCCTGTTCATCAGTCACTGTCACATGTAGATAGTTTAAACCACTCCTGAACAGGTCAGGTTCCCAGTTGCACACATACAAGGGCCCTTTCGTATGCCGGCAAGTCTTCCAATTCACAGTGTCAAAGGAAATTTTTACACTCTCAACATTTACATCACTGAAGGCAAGTATCCTAATGTAAGTGGAATCTTGTATGAGATGCAATGGTTCCCGACCGGGCATTGTATACCGGGCATGTTTAGGATTTGTAACGAGCACTAAAGGCCAATGATTGTGTACCTGGTCAACAAATGAGAAGTGTCCATGATCTAATGCAGCAACACGGTACATTCTGTTGTCTTTCCAATCGCTTAACTCTAGCTCTAGGTAGCCTTTTTGGTGTTTGGTGTACATTTTAGGGACAAGACCACCCATTGAGTGTAAATGCCCACAAAGGTATACTTGTGAAAGTGGGCTGCTGCCAATGAGGTGTCGGAGATTCAGTCTTTGGGAATTACTTTCGAGTGACAAGATGCAAGAGGTTGGGTAGTGTCCATACCACACTATGTGATCAGCTACCTGTTCTGCTTCTTCTTTGAGACTCTGTACATTTTTTTGTTCTTGTATATCCAAAATTCCGATAAAGTTGAATGGCCGTCGCAAGCCTGGGTCTGGGCATGCATCAATACCTAAAAATGCTACATTAACGCCGTTTACGTTCTCATAATGTGCATAGGACTTGAGGTGTGAACCTCCTTGAACTGAATAGTGTTTATAGTAGTTCTCTTCAGCGTTCAATGTCCTGATGTTGAAGTTATCTGGAAATTGATAACAATGAGTAAACTGTTATTTAACTGATACTGACTACAGGCTACAGGCTAGACAACTGTTGACAGTAGATGCAACTAGCACAACATTTTTAAAACTTAGTAACAGCATAATGTGTTTCATATGCTTTATTCACACACTCATCAGTATCTAATTAACTAATCAATAAGTCATGACCTCATTGCTGGGTTGGTATTTAGGGCAGAGTTTATGGTTATTCAAGCAACCAATATATCCATTACCAGAATGCTAAAATTATTTAGATAGATATTTTTCATATAACCAAAGGTACTTTGGGATTAAATATTGCAGCTGTGGATAGTCCAGCTAATGTGACAATCCAGAGTGATAATAAAAATAAAAAAAAATTAATTTTTAAATTAATAATCTCCACAACTGAAGTAGGATCATCCTTACCATGGTTGCCTCTGATGTCCAACCACACAGTTTCATCCATGACACCAGACTCCTTGATGATATTAAGGTAATAGACCCACTCTGTCTTAACCTGGGAGCTGCCCATATTATCTTTGGCCTTGGCATCTGTCAAGTCTCCTGTAGCTAGCACAATGGTAGGCTTTATTTTTTTCACTGTGCTATCACAGAACTGCTGAAACTGGGCAACACGACTAGGATCTCTGAATATACTGATGTGGATATCTGAAATCTAGAAAAAGATAAATCTAAATTAGTTATACTATTCAACAAGGTCTTAGATTTAGGTTCTTCAGTAGCAGATGATTGGACAAGGGGGCCAAGATGAGGCTGAGCCATAAGAGATGTATGTAGTAGATGAGTAGATGATAGGAAAGCTATGAATCTGAGAGATAGGAATGTTTTTTTGGCTTTGTAAATTATGCAATTATGTATGATATGCAACTATGTATGATATGTGAAATGAACAATACAAGAGTTCATTGTTCAGTCTTTGTTTCAGATTGTATGCGTCATAATAAAATAGAACTAGTAGGTAGAGATTGGTAAGTGGAAACATGCCATAGCTATTTACCTGGATAAACCATATTATATTCTTCGTGGTGTCCGTGATTTGACCATATTTATCCTCTAAATATTTAGTATAATTTAAACCTGCGTCTTGGTTTTCGGCGTTAAAATTATGATCGGTTGCGATACTGTTTAGCAAATTAGCCACAAAAACAGACGCTAACAGAAGGAGACAAAGAAACCAAACGGTTGCCTTTGACAATATCATTCTCTTGGTTCCAGAGAAACTTTTACTGTAATTTTACATAGAAAACTAGGTAATTTTCAAATAAATCTAAAACTATTCCAAAAATTATTCACTTCTCTTTTGCCCAATCGTTTTTCGAATGAAGTTGAAAATTGATTTGATAGGTAGAATCTTTGTTTACATTGTCGCCGGGTTTTCACTGTCAAGTAAATATAGTCACGGCAGTGTCAATGTCACTGCAGCCGTTAATGGTGTGGACGAATAAAATCACCCCGTTCTATGTCAATGATATGCAGGAAAAAAAATCATCAGTAAATATTATTTTCTCTCTATTGTTTTTTTCATTTTTGTTGTGTATAAATTACGAGCCTTCTTCCGATCACTTCATTAAAATCTCTAACCGTGCTACTCCTTTTCACAATTTGAACCCTAATTTGAAATAAGTACATACTTTTTTCAGTCAAATGGGATTCATTTATTAATCGCATTGAAAACTCTCCTAAAGTAAACTAAGAGTAACAGACTAACTACTCACTCTTTGACTTACTCTAAATTTCTTCATTGTATAATTTAATATGCTAATGTGCTAATTATAATAGTTCTAAGAGTTCTATGGAACACCTTAAAATTTTTAGCCGAGCTTCCGAGCTTTTTGCGAGCTACCTTCTTATGTCGGATTCAGGGCAATTTTTGAATCGCGGTTCCTAATACTAACTCTTGTATGCGTTCACATGCTACGTTCTACCTGTGTAGTAGGTTTGTGCAGGTATGCTTTCATGTAAGACGGAGCGTATGGTAACGGAACGATACCAAAGTCGTCGTCTCGTCATCGAGATTCAACAACGGATTAAGATTTAGTTAGCTCTTTGCTTTGAGTAGAACCTGTAGGTAATGTAAAAAAGAACGCGTTGCTAGCCCGCCAAATTCAAATAGGATTAGGTAAGCTTTGCCGTTGCGCGTTGTCAGTCGCCACGAAAACTAGGAAGCAGGAAGCAGTTATGGTAACAGCTATACTTAGCAATCGTAGCAATAGTGGTCTGTCGCCAAACTTCATGTAAAGCATGTGACTTCAAAGTTGATAAGATTTATTAGGTATTCTCTATATTGGTATAGAAAGAAATCTGTATAGGTTGTGTACTTATGTGTTTTTTATGGACCTTTGTTGTCTGATAATAAAGAATTTGAATTGAATTGACTGTTTTACGTTTTTTTTGTGAAATAATCATTGAAAAGTAGATAATTAAGAATCAATCACAAAATTTCGCGCTATTCCGAGAGGATATAACACTATTGGTTATGATTTGAGCGGACATAACGTCACCGTTCACGTATTCAGTTGACACAGGTTTGTCATGCATGATCATGGAAGCTTTGGTGCGATGTATTTCTGTATTATTTCGCGGTTGCTTGGTATTTTCCGTGAAGCGTGATCCCATATAATTGATAAACCTATACAACTACGAGTACCTACCTATGTATGAAATTGGTTTTGCGAAAGCACACATATTGTGTTGATGTGTATGATATTGATAAGATAACTAACAATTTCACATCAAATTCGTATTTAACATCTGCTGAGCTCAGAGGACTCAAAACCTTTTCTTGGTCACCTGTCCCGTTTGTTCAATATATAATAATTAATTGAACACGAATTATTATCTCTGAACATCTCTGAATATATAATAATTAATTGATCACGAATTATACTAAGTTACGTTTTCTCTAAATCAGTGGTGCGGTGGCCTGCGGACCACTAGAGGTCGCTTTTAACATCTGAATTGGTCCGCGGCGCTATTCTTAACTTCAGTCTTAGGCTCAGTATGGGCTCAGTAGTTTCGGAGCCTATATTCAATACAAACAAACAAAAAATCAAATCTTTCCTCTTTATAATATTAGTATAGATAATAACCGTTTTTCAAATTTTGTGTGATATTTTTTTTCCTTTGTATTAAACATTCTATGCATACCTATGTATACCTAACTACCATTGTAAAATTAATTTTACCCCACTTTACTTTGTTCTATCATGAATAGTTTTCGCAGCGCACGCGATGTAAGAATTTTTTTAGGTAATTTTTTACTCCTTGGGTTACATTATTAGAGTTTTAGTAAAGTATAGATAAAGTAAAAAAAAAAATAAAAAAAAATAATAATGCTGGACAATTCACACAGCATTATCTAGCCCCATGGTAAGCAGAGCTTGTGTTATGGGAACCTACTAGATAACTGTTATACATAATACAATACATTACATAGATAGATATTTATTATTATACATAGAAAACGACCAGAACACCCGGAACAAATATCTCCAGATCGTACACACAATTGTTCCGAGGCGGGAATCGAACCCGCAACCTCCTGCGTCGCAGGCGGACCTTCTCTCTTCTCTTCTTTCTTGGAGTAAGGATCCCTAAATTTTAATAATTTATAAATCGATCCAGTACTTTCGGAGCCTATATACTATATATAGCCTACACACAAACAAATAATTTTTATCTGTAAAAATTATTTCAATTGAAATATTTTTGCACCATATTGTTCTTTGGTAATTCTACTGACAATCAGAAGGACCGATTGGATTTTTTATGCCAATCTGTTTTGTTAATGAAGTTGTAATAGATTTTGTTATTTTTGCTCAGTATTTTGTAGGTACCTAATTGTATATTCTTTTACAGACCTTTCCTACTAAGGCGTCTAAATCCATAATTTTTGGAAGCAGCATATCCAAGAGAATATCTAATATTCTATGTAGGTATATACAATTTTCGTGTCAGTGTTTGTAACAAAACTTCTGCGAAACGGCTTGACCAATATTTACGAAATTTTGTTTGTATATTCAGTAGGTCTGAGAATAGGACGTAGGTACACTTGATTCCATACCCCTCATAATTCCAAGCGGGGCGCAGCGCAGCTAGTAATAGTATAATTTGATTGTTTTTTTTATTGCAACGTGCTTTGCTTCTGCCCGCGACATTACAAGCTTTTTTCCGTGCTAGAAGTTAGGCAGATTAGAAGTTAAATCCTTTAAGATGAGGAATAAGTCCTAACATGCCTACCGATAACTATATAGCTCTCAGTAGATAGGTTCATTCGTCAGATATTACTAACTAACCTTTTCAAGAGCCGAGAATGCGTTTGGTTCACCGAAAACAATCATTTGCGGGTCTGGGTGGAATGTAAAAGCATTCGATGATAATATTTAATTTGAATGGTCAGACAGAAGTTGAGAGCGCACATTCCATGGCGCGCGGGCAGCGGCGGCAGCGACGCACATGGAGGATCCAGCCTGCACGGGCCTCGGCCGGTATCCGCGCGCCAGCCACTATCTTGCCGCATTCCACAGGCCGACTCGAGGCGCGCCCCGCGCGTGCCTTCGCCGACCCACGCGCCCGCTTCGCCTCACTCAGTCGCTCTACCGCGCCCGTTCACTCCGTGCGCCTCCGCACCAGCCTTCGCCATACAATCGCGCGATCGTGCGACCTCAGTGAAGTGAAGTGCCAATGGATGCGGTTCGACAAGGAATATAGTGCATCTACCTCTCGGATTTATTATTTGATGGTGAGTTTTGTGGATATTGCTGGCGCCCCGTGGGCCGTGGACGGTGGATGCGCGCGCTTTCACGATGCAGCCACTTTCATTTCATACGCATAGCTCGAATACCGCGGCCGCGCGCCCCGTCGACCGCGCCGCGGCCGCTGACCCTGCGCGCCCTTCCTCTACCTACAACACCGTCCACCATCCAGCAATGCAATGCCGATCCTGCCGTGCACGCTCCGACCACGGAAACAGATGATCAGCATCATGCATTCCAACGTCAACATCTTACTTGATTCATATTCTAGAGCGCATTACGTACGCTTAAGATGACAAAATGGCATGTTTAGAATCATCTTATCTCAGGTACCTGATTCTGGCCTTGCGTTAATTGCGCATTGTAGTTCTGTAATTATAAAGGTAATTACATAGTTAGCTCACGCTAGCAGATCTGATGATTAAGATGCCTCACGCAGTGATAGCAGTTTGGATAACAGCAACAGTTAGGAACTGGCAGTTGATTTGAGTTAAAACTTTTTAAAACCCATCAGGATACAATAGCAAAGTGAAAACTATTCAAAATTAGTTTATATATTTTAAATGTCTATTATATTAATCTTTAAAACCTACGTTGCATTTAGGCAGGAACGGTAATTTTGATTAAGACTAGCTGACCCGCTCGCGATTTCATGCGCGTGGACTTTAGCGTTAAAAAACTTCTCGAGATAAGCTGAAACCCCCGTTATAAGAGCCTGGAATTCCTGAAACTCGCTTTAAATTTAATTAACATTTTAAGTACCTACCTTACCTTCTTGGCCATGCTGAATTTATTTACTATTCACTTCAAACGCACGCGCACGTTACAAACTTATGAACTAAACAAAACTCTACCAAAAATCACAATCTTTAATTTACCACTAAAAACCATTTCGTGTTAGTTTACAATTTCCCGTTGCATTTTGATTTTTCGTATTTTATATTACAAAATTAATAGCAAATTGGTGGAACATAAAAATAATAACGCTAGCTTAGCATTACCCTTATGTTTTATGTCTTTTAGATCTTCGTATGCAGATTCCTAACTCTCTTATCAGTTAACGCTTCTTCAGTCAATAGCAGTAGCATTATAATATTTAAAAGTCACAGCCATTTTAATTCGGACCCAAACTACGAATCTCAATCTTTTATAATTTTAAAAAGCCTTGTTCAATAATTTTGTATTCTTAGTAAGTAGGTTCTCTTCTCTGTAAGTTTAAAGCAAACCGGGCCTGCGGAGAAAGAGTAACAAAAATCACCAAATAACTTCAACCCCGGTGGAGAAAACACAACACAGCAAACTTCCCCTAGGGGTGGTATTTCCAAAAATCCCTTCTGAGCGGGAGGTTGTGTAGTAGAAGGTCCTCCAAATTTATACTTTCTAGCCAGGGACGAGTAAAAACTAAACTCGTTCCTGTTTCTAGCATTATCGGTTTGGGCTGGGTATTTTTTCCAGAAAATAGCTTGTTCCTTTATAATTTATATTCAGATACTGAAAATTGGTAAACAAAAAAGCTATGATGGAAAAATTGTGTGCTTGCACCTTGCTTTATTCTAATTCAAAGAAGTATTTTATAGGTATAGTTACCTAGGTCAAAAGAAGGTGGTATATCCAGTTACAATTTATCAGTTCGGCACTTGTTTTTCTATCATAAAAATTCAAATTTCGACTTTGTTTTGTTTACTACCTAAACAAAACAAAGGGTTCCTAACATACTTCAAATATCTGAAAATAACGAAGAAGAATCTTCAAGTCCTAAAACAAAGTCAACGCTGATTGATAAAGTAGATGAGTCATTAGCTAGCACTGGCAATAAACAGCTAGGTACGTACAGCCGCGACCGCATTCCGCCGATAGCACAATAAGTAGGTAAATAGAGGTTGGACAATACCTACCCGCAGTACCTACAGCGCTGATATTGTAAAATGTTGCTGGCAGGACAGAGGTCCAGACCAGAGTAGGTAACAGGGGATCTGGTTTTCGTGCCGCAGAGGTAGTCATTAGTACACATTGTGATGAAACAAAGCTTACATTAGAACCTAATAAAGAGAGGTTCTTTCTCGCAAACAGAGATATACACGTAAAGATTACCTGAGTAGAACCGAATACCTAAAGAGAGCATGGAGTAAAACCTGGTTTTCGCGCATACAGTTAAAGAGAACATAATAATCTGACGAAGCAAAGCTGACCTTATAGAACCAAATAAAGAGAGGAATGAGTAAAGAGGGTCTGTATTTCGCGAATATAGAGAATATTTGTGACGAAGCCAAACGTTAGGTAATTAGAACCGAATAATGAGAGACATGTAAAGATGGTCACGTAAGTATAAAATAGGTATGTAGTGATAAACTTGTGATTGTGACGTCCCACGACGTACCTACCTAGTCACTGCAACGTAGATTGTTATGTATGATTGAGAGAACGTAGACGCAACTGCATTCCCTTCTTGTGAATCTAAGTGGATTATTTCATTTAGATACATTCCTTCCTCTTCAGCTCCAGTTCACTCAGCATGGTTAAGGAACGGTTGAATGAAGACAGTATAAATTTGTTTATTTTGAAGTGACAATCGAAATCGTGCAAATCCGATACATTTCATTATCTTCTTCAATAATTTATTCATCACTGTCGGTCGAGGTCTGTAATGACTGGCTTGCTGAAACGATTATGATAGCCGAAAGCGCAGCGTAGCGTATGTCTAGGCTATCACATATCGCTGACTGCACAGCATTGCAGCTGTTAATGGACAAGCTGAAATAAAGACAGAGACCTAAGATCCGACCTCTATAGCGCCGACAGCAAGGGCTGCAATGATGACCAAACTTGAAGGCTCAGCTTGAGTGCAGTCATTGTGAAGAATTTACACCTGAAACAAAACTAAAACTCTCCAGCAATGTAAAATTCTTATAATGCGGGCGCCTTTTCGAGTAACCCGGAAACGCCGACTGTTATCAATGGATGTTGTCAAAATAATGATCAATTTACGATCATTTGTAGGTACAAATGATCGTAAAAAATAATGATCGTAAATTGATCATTATTTTGAAATTTTGTTCAACAAAATTTCAGCAAAACGTAAGGGAAAATTAAAAACGATACTTAAACCACTGTGGTCTTTCCAGTAGACTCTTTCTAAGTTTATTTTATTCTAGACTTGAGCAAGTAACAAATCCGACCACTCTAGGTATTATGTAATAAACCTAATCTGAATTCACCACAAAACAGGGGCGCCCAACATTCTTTGGATGTATTTGACCAGCTGAATTAACGCCTACAACATAATGATTAGGTTACTTCATAGTTATAAGTTTGCGAAATAACCTAGCCAACTTAAGACATAGAAATTTAGAATTATTAGGACCCCAAACGTGCCGTTCAATCAAATGGAAATCTTAAAAGTACGAACCACCTTATTCATGTAAGAGTAACGAGTACTCAGAAGTGCTTCAAATTAACGAGCTCTAAACCAAAATATCTATCATGCTTTCGTAGCTCCAACATAAATACCTACTTAAGAAGTGGTATACAAAGTCAATTTTACACTGACGCATTAGAACTCCTATTACGTGTTTCGAAAACTATTTGACCGGTTTATTATTAACGAAGCAGAACCGTTACTTGGATCCAGGCGCTGGTAGACAAAATCTTAGCTCTGAATAAGTTTAGCAATGTTGACTTGTGAATGCTTACTGTAGAGTAGAACGTTTTATGCATATAGGATTAATCATATCTAAGGAAGTATCGTTTCCTAGAGATGGTTGATGAAAGACTTTCGTTTCGTTTCGAACTATTAAGAAGCTTAGCCAATAAGGCTATGAAACGAAAGTTAGAAAAACATTGCGTAGGTACGAGTGCGGAGAAGCGAATACCATAGATTTTAGTGGAATTAGGTGTAACATCAGTTAAGTACTAACTTCCTCTACAACGACGAAACCAATCAATCCACAATTGCGATTATCTTAACACAACTGACTGGAAGCTTAGGTCATCGACACGACACAATAATTATGGGCTAGAAATTATGAAACCAGAGATAGGTTCAATGGGAAGTTTTGACTTCCCGTGAGCGAATGCAAATTTTGATAATTGAGTACGGTAACGTATCTCCTTCAATTATTAATTATACAGCAGCACATAACTCAATGGTCATCTTTCAAGATCAAGAGAAGCAAATAATTTGGGCAGAAAACTAATATTATGGACTGGTTTTGCTACAGTGATGCTTGTTGCATGAGCCATGAACTCATGAACCTCACCAAATGCTATCAGGCAAATTAATCTTGAGCTGCTACTGTGGCATGTGAATGTTGCGGTCGTGGCCATACCTCTGAGTATATCCATCGACGTTGAGTAGAGGATCATCAAACCGAGTGTCAAAATTTGGTAGCGGGATGTCGAAAAGTGGAGGCAACGACGGTCTTAGGTATGCGAGGACGCAAGATGCGGCTGGAGCAGGGGGAGGGGCGGTCGGCATCTGAAGGTCGTCCGCATTCCTCACGTCGCCGTCCGCTGCTACCGCGCTTACGTAGCGCCTGCTCCCCCCCGCCGCACCCCGCAGCCGCCCGCGCCGACCGGTCTCTCCCTCCCCCGCGCGTCTGACCGCCATCACAAACTATCGCGCATTTACTAAAACAAAAAACATGTTCTTATGGGTATCAAGAGCTGAGGAGCCGCAGAGGTACCGGATGGGATGAAATTTATTCGCGTCTAGTTTTTTTAAGTCGGTCTTGTAGATCTGCATTCCAATAAACGTTTATAATACGTGGGTACCTTACCTACCGGTCATGTCCGTGGATACTGCGGGCCCGAATCTTAGCACTTTATAGGTTGAGCAATTCTGTTTGACTATAGTTATAAAGCAGAATAAGTATTTTGATATTGAGCACAAGCTTTGAAATCAGTGTTTGAAATCGCTAAAATCAAGTTGTGAAAAAGAAAATGCAAGGGGTAGAGATAGTAAAGGTATTTTATTTTGTGAGTAGAGCAAAGATTCATGCTAAGAAAATACCCAAATCACCAAGTAAATAAAACACTGCACTAGCCAATGATATTTGTACTAGCTGCCTAATCCAAGCCCTGGAATCGAAAACATTATCACTGAGATCAGTACAAACAATAATCATAAAGGAAATAAACAAGCCATTCAAAATCGAACTAAAGGCAACAATGTGCGCCGCTAAGACCGCAGGTAGCGAAGAGATCTTTTTGAGAAAAAAACTAAGGAATGCACACATGGCGCAGATCCGACATTCCGGAGCCGAAGCCCGCTCAATAGGAACAGGCGGATATAAGTATTCGCAGCTAAGTTTTTTCATATTTCTTTGGTTCTTTCCTGGACACATTGCTGTTATGAACATGGTAGATTTTTCGTGACGCCCTTGATGACTTTAGTTAGGCCCGTAGAGCAACATCGGAGCTCGAGAGGAGAATATTAAAGCCATAAATTTAGGATTTAGAATAAGTATTTCGTATATTTTCTGATGAAATAGATTAGGGGCATTATATAACAAAACGGTGTTTTAAGGTGTTACAGTGTCCATTTACCTTACTTTATTATGTCTTACTATTATTATCACACTTATATTATGTTAAAGGGCAATAGGCATTATGATAAACAAATATATTTGGATTTCATTCACAGTCACAATCACCCTTTTCCGATCTATAATGTAACTTGGGAGTTATCAATAAATGATTTGTATTGGTAGGTAGGTCTTTGCATTATTCATTAGAGACAAAATGCCGATGTCAAAGTCTTCCATATGCATATTTGTTACACATTACATTACATAGGTAACAAATTAACGTATTTTTTTGTAATTCTACTCGGGGTGATTCAGTTTATCAACAAATGCGTTATTACCCGGAACTTTTGCTACTTATGTCTAAACTGAACTGTCGTTAACAAGTTGTATTAAACTTCCACATTCCTAGAATGTCTTTATTCTGATTCACGGTCTTCATTTATTAAAGATCTTTTTTGGTCGATTGTCATTCCAGTTATCCATTTCCTTTAAACCCTTCCTTGTAAAGATGCTGAGTGGTGGTTACACAACTGAACATGAATATATATTTTTATTGGCTATAAGACTTACACAGAACATAATAAACTGAAACTAAGAGAAAATCCGTCAGTCCAGTCCAGTAACAAAATGGCATTGCCTCAGCATGAGTTGGATGACTAGCAACCATGATCAATCTGATCTTGTTACATTGTGTTCATACTATAAATGTTAGTGTTTGACTTTAACGATGTAACCACTAAAAATGTATTTTGTGTTTAATTGTATTTTGCTTGTTACAGGGCGTGTAACAGCAGTATCGAGATGCGACATGCGTGCTCTGTGTTCGGTTCGCGGGCCGCTGAGTGGCGACACCCGCGCGCTAGGCGCGGGCGCGCGGCTTCTCTCGCTGCGCATGCCTGGCCAGCTGCAGCCTGTCCACTTCGTCGTCGAAGCCAAGGCCAGAGTCAAAGAGCTGAAAGCGTTAGCCACAGAACAGGCCCATCTACAAGGCATGATCGACACCGATCTCTTCGGATTAGCCCTACTTCAAAGTGAGTACGAAGACTGTATTTTCCTACATTGTAAAAGAACCTTAGATATTCGGCTGAACATTGAAGACAGGTTTGTTTGACTGCTTGCATGGATTTCATGAGACAAGAATGTGACTAGCCAGCTATAAATCCACTATATCGCAAGAACTCAAGGGTCAAATAGCGCAGGTTAACCTCCCTCAAAGTGAGCAACATTACACCACATAATGCGCATTTATAAGCCTCGCCTTAGTTATGTTCCACTGTGATTTCACAAAACCAATATTATGTATTCATGGCGTCACGCATTCCACACAGCGAGCATTCTGCCTATCTATACAAACAAACATTGTTAGGTAAGCATTGTTCTATTATTGTATGCGGATACAATACAGTGTCACTTTAAATATAATAATTCAAGGCGCATACTGTGGTGGTGCATTGATTGTTATTGCCGTCTTTAAAGTTTCAGTTTATACATCGAAACCTTCAGAGTATTTAGTACTAATTGGCACTGTTTTTTCTTCTACTGAGTAACAAATTCTGGTTTCTTTTCAGATGGAGAATACTTGTTTGTTGATGCTGAAAGTAAATTGTCAAAATATGCACCAAAGAGTTGGAGATCATCCCACACTCATGTAAGTTTCATTTTTGAGCTTAGTATAAGCTCAAAAATTTTTATCTTTGCAATAACATAATCGAAGTCACAAAATTAAAAAGCAACTAGAGGTACTAAACTAAGTATGTTATAATATTATAGTACGTATTTTATTTGTTTCAGGGTTTAGATGCCAATGGGAAGCCACTCCTCGAGCTGCACTTGATCGTGCAGTTCCACGTAGAGAGCCCGCTTCTATTGCACGATGAAATGGGACGACACCTTTACTTTCTTCAGCTGCGTCACAACGTGCGTTCCAGAGATGCACTTCCGGCAGAAGTACTGCTCCTTCTCACGGGCCTGGCTTTACAAGCCGAGTTCGGTGATGCAGACACGTTCGAGGATCGAGACTACTTCAAAGTAGAAGAGTACGCTCCCCCTTCGCTCACAGGCGACTGGGTCTCAGCAGCCATGCGTGCGTGCCACCGAGAACATAGCGGCCTGTCCAAAACAGACGCTGAGGTTCGATTTATAAGGGAAGTTTGCCTTCTTCCAGACACAATTAACTCTCACAGGTACAGATTGAAACAATCCAAATCTGAACCTGAGCCAGGAACGGTGTGGCTTCTCGTCACAGCCAAAGGCATCAAAATCCTACCCGATAATGGACCACTTTCAAACTTTATATGGAGCGCAATAGGAAAACTAAGTTTCGATCGAAAAAAGTTTGAAATACGGACTGAAGAAGGAAAAATCACATTATATTCATCAAGTGAAGAAAAATGTAAATATCTTTTTGCGCTATGCAAAGAAACACATCAGTTTTCCATGAAAATTGCTCCAAAATTTAATGAAGTATTGAGAAAGGAGGAAGAAGAAAGAAAAATATGCTTTGGCTACTCAAAATCTTTTAACCTTCAATATAACCATAACAAGAGCGAGCAAAGAATATCGGTAATCTCAACGACAAGCTCTAATACAACTTCAGGGATCGTAAGCGATAGAGTTCAGTCGGAAGATGAATTGGAAATAATGATTGACACTCCTCCAGCACCTTCTACTGAAAGCTTAGCATTTGCACATTTACTGGACAGTTCTAACTCATACTTCATCCGACAAGCTTCAGAGAATAGTCAGCCCCCTCTAAGTAAATCAGCTTCTCTCCAATTACAAAAAACTAAAACTCGAGGTAAAAAAATGAAAGACGGAAGCGATAAAGGACCAGCTAAAGACACTCCAACACAAGACATCGGGCAGAGTTCGGGAAGCCAATTAGAAGAAACCACTTCATTACCAGATCAAAGTGTCTCAGAAGCTTTGACAGATAGCCCGACATCCAGCAAGCTAAAATGCACAGGTTCACAGTGTTCTTCATCTTGTAGTACTGTGATAATGGCACGTGCTGGCCTGAGTACACTAAGCAGGACTTCAAATGGAAGTAGTTTAGAACTAGGCTTCAGTCATACTGCACAAAATTCAATGCTAAGCGATAACAGCACAGTTGGCATAGACGTAGAATACACTCAAGACACAGCTTCTGCTTTATACGATGGGTTAGGTCAACCTGTAACTGTAGCAGCATCGAGCGAAACGAGTGGAGTTTACACTATGGCCAGCTCCGAGTTAACAGAGAGATCAAAAATGGATACGCTATCTGAAGACAGTAGAACAGATTATGACGGTTCACATTACGACAGCTACAAACCGGCACAAGAAAATGACTTGGCCGATTTTGATAGTGTGTCGTCAATTTTGAAAAACAAGTCTGAGAGAAATCAACCGATTACATCTATGAGATTACCAGCCACTCTACCTGGCTCAGACTGCATCGATGGAGCCACGAAATTCAATAATGATGAACCGGTTGACAAAGAAACCGTATTTAGAGAACGCACTAATTCAAACACCAGTGCTGTTTCCTTCCATGGAGATGGAAGTGACCCGACAGACAATAAACACAATCTACTTACGGCTAGCGAATTAACAGATTTAATTGTCGGACGTGGTGTCTATCCCAAAAGTCAATCAGTTAGTGATACTCTTGATTCGGTATCTGACTATGTAAGGTTACCGTTACCATTTTCCGGTGACAGTTACATTCAAGGACATGAAGATACCGCACCATCAGATGACAACTACCCTAATAACGCCTTCTTTGACCGGCCTCCAACACCTCCGACTAGAACTGACAGTCGAAAACTGTTGCATTTATCTCTGCCAAACATACTGGATATAGACGCTGATACAACTACAAGACCACCACCACCACCGTTTCCTAATAAGCCTCCCCCGCCGTACGAATTTAACCATCGGACAGTACCCTCGTACGCTTCAACAGCAGTAAAAGAGCCACCAGCGTATCCCGGTAAAACATCTTCTACACTATCCCTGAAACCTGAAAAAGAAGAGGTCTCTGCAAGATTGGTAACGTCAAAACCGATGATCACAATCTTAAAAGCGGAAGCGGGTGACGTCAATACGCCAAGCGAACGGAATTTTGCTAGTCCAATGGTGTTGGAGCATAGGTTTCAGAAGTCGAAGCGACACCAAGCGTCGAGTCGTCGGGCTGAAAGGTCGAAATTGGCTCAGGGTATAAGCAACAACCTGTCTCCTTCAAGAGGAATGCCACCGCACCCCGTGGACTCCAATGTTCTCGTGGCCATGATGAAGTTACCACCACCGCCACCTCCTCCAAGGCGTAATCGCCTGCCCCCACCGCCTCCTGTTTCGCGGTTACCACCGCCTCCTCCCCCACACAACTCCATGTTCCACCAGCAACTTTACAGTGATGTTGATTATGTTTACTATCCTCTACAAGATCCCATGCTCTCACAACAGAACTACCTAGATCACAAGCTAACAGAATCTCGTATGACAAATATGCACAAGAGCAGTTTGCAATACAGGAGCACACCTTATTTGTCAACGACATTATCGGCTTCTTCCATGTACGGCGGGTCTATACAGAATCTCTCCGACTCGTACGTTCAACTGCCCGGAAATAGAGCCAGCTGGTATTCCTTGACGAGTCGAACCTCTCTAGGCTCCGTGAGCCACGAGCGGCCTCCTATGCATCCGCGAGTTCCCGACAGGTCCTATTTCGCCCGCACCAAATCTGACGAAAATATTTTGAATGCTAAGGACCCGCCACCGGTAAAAATGCGCCGAATGCCTCCCCCTCCACCGCCGCCATATGAACACAAAAAAAAACTGCCTAGCCATTTAAGGGATATCAGAAGCCAACAGAGTACATCGAACTTTAGTGATCAGAGCGCAAATAAAGTGAAAGACAGTAATTGTGATTTGGACATAAAAACTCTCCGTGAAAAAAGTAAGAATCTTGATTTGCCTCTAATCGCAGCGTTGTGTAACGACCGTTCGTTGTTAAAGCAGACGAAGGCTTTCGGTGCTCCAAAGTCTGGTCGGCCAGCAGGCAGTGACTGTGAAAGTGATTTTAGAAGTGTTAAATCTTTATCAAACACCGATAGTTTGAGCAAACAAGAATGTAATTCTAGGAAACAAATGTCAGGTTCGCAAAAAAAGATATTGATACGTAATCCTACCGACAAGCTGCCCGCGTTGCCTGTTTCCGAAGCGCACACGCCTAGGGCGATGTCAAACACCTATGTGATGCATCCTTCTGTAGTCAAAACCAAGAAAACACAACCAAGTTCATGACACACAGACCGACAAACAAACTGCTTGTGAATCCTTCCAGTGCTATGAGATTTCATCCACCGATTTTACATAAGACTGATCTTATTGTCTCCATATTTCCGTTTGGGTTTTTCTAAGCTACACCTACATATTTTTATAAGGTCTAATTACGAGTAATTACATTCCATTTTTTATTAACTTAACATCTGATTTAAGACGTAGCACGTTTTAAAAGGCTTGTTTTTAGATGGACCCAAAACGAATTGTTGAGACAATGCTATAATTTTAATAATTATTTATAAAGCTTCTTACTATATTTCTATCTAATCATTCTCACGAAATAAGGCAGCGGCAAAGTGCAAATGGTAGCAGGTTACAATATCAAATACTAGTACCTATACTATTATCAAATCTGGATCTGGTAATGTTATTAAGTATTTGTGTTATGTTATGCTAAAATTCATTTTTGTTAATTTTACTTATCATGGTTAAAATATTCAAAATGTTTTCTATTGATGACCATTCAGTAGATATCGCCAAAACTTATGTACATATCAGGCTAACATTTACGGGACCACCTCAGGACAATACCAGAAGAATTTTTCAAATCACTCCATAGTTGACGGAGACATCGACGAACATACATACATAAAAAACATACATACAGCAGAATATAAAGCATAAACACTTATATATAATATATGTAAGTGTTTTCTAACTTTCTAATATACAACCTCCTCCTCTTTTGTTTTCGGTTAAAAACGATAGCAACCTCTTTAGTGCCATCAAAATTAAAAACGTTAGTTTTGGCGATTTCTGAATATTATTATTATCAATGCTGAACAAGGAACTGGGAACCTTAATTACACTATCAAACTGTCAACAAGTTACTGGTTCAATTATGTTTTACTTAATTAGAAGCCTAGTAAAATATTTATTTGAAGTTAACGTACATAGCTCCTATTGCTTATTTTCGCAAAATCTCTTTTTCATTGTGCTAGCAAATAATGTTGCGCCAATTTTAAATGTAGGTACCTACCTGTACTATACAGAATAACTAGAATTCAAACGCTCAAGTTATGTATTGCCTATTAAAATGACAGTACGTAATTTATCATAACTATTTATTTAATGATGTGTAAATAATTACATTAGATATAGGCTAAGAACATAATATTTTACTAAATGTACAAATGTATATTAAAATATTTTGTCGAATCATTTATTTTATTTTTCCATGATTAATGAAAACATGTTTTAATCCTACGATAACGAAAACACAGGTAATATCATATTCATGTTAATAAGTAGTTAAAATGTAATGGCGAGGATATATCTTTGGCCAAAATAACAATTATAGCTGATAGCAAAGTCTAATACTATAAAAAGTCTAAAATAATTCCATAAAAGAATACATTCAAAATGAGATTCCTAAAAATATAGTTAAACACAAGTTAACAATACTAGTAAGTACTCTTACATATTATATAACATTGTTATATTTGTTACTAATTGACTAACTATGGTTTAATAAATCTTTGGGCATTATGAGAATACAGATTAAATAAAATAAAAGTCTTTTAAAGTGCTTAATTGAACAATAATACTATGCACACATTAATCCAACGCGCTGGTACGACGCAAAACAAAAATGTGCCGTAAAATATGGGCTATACAGGTGCATATTTTGTAATTGGGGTAGTAAGGGCAGGTACCTTAACCATTGAAGCTACATGAAAATAGTCATAAGAAACTACCCATCCTTTTTAGAAAAAATATCATCCCATTCACAGATTCGAATGAAAAAAATGAATGAATTTATTTAACAAATAATTTCATTTCATTTCATTAGATTCTAAATTTTACAAGTTAAAACCCACATGAATTCACATTTTTGTGTTTCATGGTAGCAGTGCGGCTCTGTTCTGTGACAACCTTAAGTGGTAAGTTATATCATTCTTCTATATAAAAAAGTTAATAAGTACATTCATCGAGATTCTATGACCGCAAACAGGGATAACGTTTTGAAACTTCATCTCAAAAATTAAAATACCCTATCAGAAAACTTAGTTCGGGCCTTTCTACTATACAGAAATATGTTGTAGTAGACTCAATGGTGTAATCCTGTATAGGTAGCGGGTTCAAGTCCCGCCTGGAGAAAATACAAAATCGGTGCTTAGCGATCTGTATCGAAGTCTGTGCTCGCGTGCTCTATAATTTTTGTGGTAAGTTCCTTTATATATTGTTACCCCCTTTATGTCAATAGAACCAGTCGCGGAGCTTATTGCAACTGTAGCAAATTAAGGGATGAATAATCTTTTAAGGGGGTTAGAATTTTTCTGTGAGAGTAAAAACTACAAACAAATAACTTATAACATCATGAAATTTACATTTGTGCAGATTCATAGCAAATAATAAGTAGATAATGGCGCCTATATTACATACATTATGTATTTAGTAGTATCAACCTACAACTACTTCTCTAACTTCAAAATGATAGCAGAATTCGGCGGAAATGTTATCTGATTAAAGTACAGAACCTCGCCAATTAATGACGTATTTGTAGCAGCTACAACAGTTCCACCATAGAACATAGCAGTCAAATCGGTCGTGATTGAATTGTTGCCAAGGTTGCCAACGAATAAACACGTGTTCCGACGAGGGTACCACCGCTCGATCACGACTAAGCTTTCCTCCGTCTCCCTTATACCAATACTCCTCAGCATAACACCTTCTTTGTATATCGCTCTCAAGTAAATAGTTGGCATTTCAGCTCGCATTTTGGATAATCCTTTAATCACTTCCAAGAAATTATATCTCGGTTCTAAGATTGATTTGGAGTTCCATGGTAAAATGCCCTTATTTGAATTCTTCTCTAAGAATGCCATTGGCACTAGGTTTTGCACATCTTTATGTTCGTAAAAGTCGCCTTCTACTTGGTGAGGTGATAACCCGCCAAGGCCTATTTCATCCCCGTAAAATATACTGACCGTACCGGGTAGCACATATTCCAATGCCAGTATAGCTAAAGTGTTGTTAATATGCTTGTTTGAGATTCTCTCGCTGTTTATGTTGCCGATATTCCAGTGAACCCAGGGGTAATGTGGTTCAGACCACAGTTTGCCAGATAAAACATTTTCAATTCTCTTCTTTAATCCTTCAATTCCATTGTTCAAGTCCAAATGGATATCAATCAGATCAACTCTGGCTAGCAACACATTTAAAGCATCTCCCTTAGATTTCTCCATAGCTTGTTCACTGGCAATTAAAATTTTATTGTTACCAATTATTTGTTTCCAGATTTGTAGTGTTCTCCCAAAATTAACATCATCTACATAATTCTCTAAGTTCTTCAGGTAGAATCCGTCGACTTTCTGAGCTCTCGCCCAATAAGCAATAGCAGCCGATGTTTCATCGTAATAGCTTACTAAAGAAGTATCATTTGCGAATAAGAATGCGTGAGTAAAGTTAGAAGCAAAACCTGGCACTGCCAGTGACTTGATAGGAAGGTCTAACACCACAGACATGTTCCTTTTATGCACTTCTGCCACCAGATCTTGAAAATCCTTGAGAATGCCTATACTTCTGTCAATATGTGTCAGAGAGGTTATATTGTAGTACTTTTCTGGGTAGTGGTTAGCTTGGAAGACATAGTTCAATCTAACAGCTGATGCTCCTAGTTCCTGAATGTAGTCTAGCTTCTTAATGAGTCCTTTTAAATCACCCATCCCATCATTATTTGAATCTTTGAAGCTAGCTGGAAATATTTCATAGAAAACCTTACCTTGATGCCAAGGTAGATCAGGGTTACATGACTTGGGTATGGTGACCACCATGGCTATTATAGCAGCAAGACAGGCTACCAGGCCCGACAGCACAATCCAGAGTAATATCTTCCTGATGATGACCCAGTTCCAGTTGACAAAGTCCGGCAGCTTTCGGTTGTTAAGCTTGAGGCTCCCATTCAATTTAATGTCTTCATCAGCCTGTAAATTATACCAATTATAACTATTAATAACATGCCCCATATACTATGTGAGCTTTTATTACCTATTTGGCTAGCATCTACACAAGATAATAAGAGGCCAAGTAATTTTTTATGTTATTCCATAAAAAGAAGATTATTATTTGTTAGGAGTATGTTATTCCAGCATTTCCAGATCTCTTACAATTATGCAAAATTACAGTAGGTAATTCTGGGGTAAACTTCGCCCAAACAACTCAAAATTTTAAATTTGACTGTAATATTATAGTCTCAAATTTTACTTAAAATTCAGATATTCTTTTATATGGCTATTCAGTTAAATAATTTGTTTTATTATAATAATTATAGGCAAGTAGCCAATGATTAAGGTTTTCCAAATTCCAATCCTAAATAAAAATAACCTTGAACCAATTTAAACAATTTCTGGATTCATAAATATACTTACAGGTCCTATAATCAAGTCTCCGTTCTTGCTCAATGTCTGATAGTCCATCATACTGATGTTGTTGATAAGCTGTGCGCTGACTGGATCCTGGACTACGGAGCTGGAATCTCCAGATGAACTAGAGTCTCCGGCTGATGCATCTAGAAATTAAAACATAATGAAATTTGAACAGTTGGTTTAGGTTACAGTTACAAATTATTAGTTAGATAGTCAGTGTAATTGATTCATGTACAAGAAGGTGAACCTTGTTTGTATAGACGTAAAGATTTGAATTACAAAACCTACTTTGCTACAATAGGATTATGAATACTAATATCTTGTGATGTATTAGATGTGTAGTAAAGTAAGTAAAAGTAAAAAGATTTTTATTTTGTCAGAACAGAGGCTCTTATAAATTAAACTTAGATTAACAGTAGACAGAAACTGACAAAATCGGTTTCCACTCAGCATGTGCTATCGTAAAGCAGATGTAGCATGTTGTGCCTTAAGAATAGTCCCTCGAAAGAATCAATCAGTCAGACTTAGTGCACAAAATAGCAGCATAGGAATTTAAAATGCTACATCAGTTGATTAGAAGTTAGAAGGACAACAGATAGATACTAAAGTAAAATATCAGAATATTCAGGATTACCTGTCTGAATGTTTGTCAAGTCTGGGGTATCATCGAGATTAACGAAAGGTGCCTCGCTCATCTCCTCAGAGAGCGGGTGTTTGAAATCCATTGGTGACGGACTCGGAGTAGAAGGCAGAAGCAGGCATGTTGATGACTTCACACCTCGCAAATAGTCCAAGGTCTCTAAGGCTGTAGCTGCAGAACTAAGAGGGTTTTCTGGAGATTCGTCCATTTTAGAGATTCAGGAGACGATCTCGTGTGGTTTCTATTTTGGTCTCATGAGCTAAAGACGAAATGCCAAGTGTAACCGGTGAAGGACCAGATAAGGAGCTCTACCACACTTTATCACTCTATGCATGAGCTAAGAAATAGCTGTTTTCGAAGAAGAATCAAATGAATCTCAGAACTTCAGTAGTGTACTTGTTTTACAACTGAGAAAAATATCAAAATTATAATCTGCGTTTTTCGTTTTATTGACATTTCTGATATGACAGCCTGTGAAAAATGACTTTGACGTTTGTAATGATTGAATGGTACCTACGTATTATTGTCAAGTGCGTGGATGACCAATTTGTTAACTTGGGTTCCGTCCGTCATCGATTAACTTATTTACTAGGCACTGAACCAAAGAATCAGTAATTTACCATGAATGCCTAGCTCGGACATAAAAATAAAGTAGGTATCAATTAGTACCTACAATCATGATTTCAAATAAAAATTATATCTATATAATAATCTTTCTATTGTTTATATGGCGAGTGAGATATCTATAGCCCCTCTAAGTAGAAATTTTACCCATGATTTATTAATAAAGTAGGTATTAATAAAGTTTTTTTTATGTATTACTATTAAAATTACTCAACGTGGAAAGTTAGATTTTATTCATTCTGTTAGTTAGCGCTCTGACCGACGACAATCTTTAAACTTTTTGGCGTTGCAGCTAGTTTTTTTAGCTATTCATGCAAAGAAAGACAGCAGCAGACAATGAGATTTTACAAATAGAGACACGAAGACAACGCCGCATGGCAGTATCTCTGTCACTCATAAACGTAACGCATTGCTTGTCTCGTTCGTGTTGGTGGCAAAGCGGCAACAGCGCGGCAGTGATTTTAGTTCGAACAGACGAGACGCCGCACGGCATATGTCCTTATCTCTGTCACTCATAAACGCAACGCACGCATTACTTGTCTCGTTTGTGTAGGTGGCAAAGCGGCAACCGCGTGGCACTGTTTTTTGAGTAAAATTAAATTTATTTTAAGATTTTCCATTTTAAACAGTACAAAACAAATAGAAGAAATAAAAAGACACATCCTTCTTGCTTTTCACAACCGTCCCATAGTAAGTATTGCACTTTCTAAACACACAACATGGCATTTTAATATTTTTCATACACCAAAATGCTGCTTCAACGTACGTCCGCGTCACGGCCAGGAGCAAGACGGACTGAGTTCAATTCAGGCAGGTCAGGTACCTGATTTTCGTCTCGTTAGGCAGACCTTGGTACAACGTATCTACGTATATATAACATCATTGGCAGTAGCCCATTCGTCTGTTACGGTGCATTAGCTAGCATGAAAAACAACTACGTACGTACGCGACGCGACGACACGACAAGTGACTAGACTGTGTGATTACGATTAGTTGAAAGCTTCATTTAATTTCATAATTATCAGAGGAACCCTAAAATTGGCAGGTCAATGTCCAAACTGGGTGCCATGCTCTTACGGCCAACCAAGGAACAACCATGGAGGTTACAGCCCAGTAATATCTGTACATGGATGGCATCATATTCCAAGGCTGTAAGTTCTGATTATGTAAAGTACGGGCTGAACATTAATAGCACGGCCTCGTCACTTACAGCCGTGGAAAGTTCTGCCATTGGCAGAGCATTCCAAGGTTGTATATACCAAGGTTGAATTATCAGAGGCTGACAGATATTGATACGTACCAACCTTTCACAGCCCAAACTTTACAGCCTTGGAAAATAATGCCAAGATGACATCCTATCCTATGCTGCGTTTACAATCACTAGCTCGTGCAAGCTGACAATTGGATAGCATCACATGATAATGTCACTGTCAATGTATACTCTGTAGAAACATAACACTTATGTTTCTACAGAGTATACCCTTGAATAATTAAATCTCCGTGTGCCTAGTCCGTGTGGCTGGAGTTCTAAATACTCCTGCCTAACCTCCGTACGTGTAGTTGGCCCCCTAACTTTTTTTATGAGAATAGTGTTGAAATGCTTCACAATATATCACAGAGATGACGCTACTAGCTACATACTAGCGAATAATTTGTCAAAATTTAAAAATGCTCCAATTGGAGCTTATCTGACGACCGATGTGGCGCGGTGGGTGAAGGTCCGCCTGCGACGCAGGAGGTTGCGGGTTCGATTCCCGCCTCGGAACAATTGTGTGTACGATCTGCAGATACTTGTTCCGGGTGTTCTGGTCGTTTTCTATGTATAATAAAAAATATCTATCTATGTAATGTATTGTATTATGTATATCAGTTATCTAGTACCCATAACACAAGCTCTGCTTACCATGGGGCTAGATAATGTTGTGTGAATTGTCCAGTATTATTTATTTATTATTATTTATTTATTTATTTATCTATAAGCTTAGCACGACAAGAAGGAACTACGAAGAACATCCTTCCGCTACCTACCGTTCTTAGCTGGACCCAGTGACTGAAGGCATCTGTCTTTGAATGGATCTTAATTCATGTTCTAGAAAGATGATCTTACAGCCCCATCCAAAATTCTACCATATTTTTATAGTACTTATATGTAGCTATTAGATAAAACCCTACCTATGCATTTACCTGCGTACCATTATTTAATCAGTTCCTAAATTCAGGACCTATAGACTACTAACTGTAAATATTATCAATATACCTAAGGGATTTGAAAGTAGAGACACGAGTTGAAAGTGAATATCGTAAGGCGAGTGCTGTTGGGTAGATAGGTACGTACCTACTTATCGTAAGGTACCTAACCTTTCAAATACATTATTTATTTTGTATGTATTTTATGTATGCACCACATCTAACCTACCTATTACAGCATTGTAATATTGATAATAATAAATAAAACCACCTTTGCATCATAAATTCATAATCTTAACTTTAATGTATGTAGATATGTAATGCTGTGCAGCAGCACAGCATTGTGCATTACAGCTTATATATATGATTGCTGAGCTGTATGCTGTGCAAAATGCTGGGGCAAACGTGTTCTTGAGTCGAGACCATGACTCGGTAAACGTAGTGTAGGACGCCCTCCGACCAGGTGGGATGACGACCTGCGTAAGACTGCAGGTAGATGCTGGATGCGGCAAGCTGAAGACAGGGCGCTATGGCGCTCATTGGGGTGGCCTTTGTCCAGCAGTGGACTGCTATAATAGGCTGATGATGATGATGATGTAATGCACACTCAATTAAAAAATAAGTGTAGGTCTGTATGTTTGTTTTAATATAATTATGTACATATTAAATTCAGTCTCACGTTGGCCAACTCGTTTTGCCCATCGTGTAGTGCGGGTGTTTATGAGTGTTGGTGTACCTATATAGGTGTGGTCTGGTGTAGTATTGGCCAATACATTGATTGACGCTTGATCCTTTTAGTATTGGTTTTTAACCCTAAGCCTGCGCATCCTAGTGCGCGTAATTTGTCACTTCTGTCGAAGGTGGCTACGTGGGTGGTACGCGCTTTTGCGCCGCGCGGTACTTATGTGATGATAATTTTACGTTTTTCTACTGTGCCTATGTAGTAATAAACCTTCTTGAAATAGTCTTGAAATTTTCTAACCCATTCAATAGTAAATATTAGTTGTTCACAAATGAACATGTTGCTACTTGAACTGAAAGATTTATTACGCGGGTGGATTCCCGCTTTACGTACAAAATGTTTGAGAGTTAACATAAAAAAAAAGATTTTAAGTGAAGTATCTCTTTTATTTATAAATATATACACTACGCTACATTACTGAGTCAACAAAAGTATAGCTCTCAAGGAATTTTTTACAAAAAAAAAGAACCACAAAAAATGGTTAAAGTCGGCGTGACGTGACCCTAGCGGCCCGCTGCGAGAGTATCAAATTTAAGGATTGTTTATGAATTCCACATGAATGAAGTGGCCTCCTGGCCTCTACTGTGGCTCAAATCACAAGAGTAGTTTATAAGCAATACTCAGACAAAGGTTCACACATCCTTAGAATACTATTTGGAGATTTCTAAACTAAATACCAGAACCTTTTAATACGAATAACAAATACACACTAACAATGTATGTATTGTAGTAATAATTACTATCAACATGTCAAGATTTTTTTTTATCCAAAAGCTTTAATATATTTACAAAAGATTCATAGTAAAATAATCACCTATTCCTATAGAAAAACATTTAGAAATTCAACAACCAAAAGTCTCAAAATTCTCAAATTACCATCAATGACAATGCCAAGGATCAACTAACAAAATGGATATTACTGGATGCGGCATGAATATATTTTCATCGAGCTTTTTTGGTTGTAGTTTTAAAGTCTTTTACAAAATAAAATACTTTAAATATTTTTTTGTGAATTTTATAAATATTAAACTGAAAAAAAACATTTACATAAACCATCGACAACTGAGCTACTCTCGGTGTACCTATATTTAAAATTTCCTCATTGTCATCACTAAAGTCCTCGTCACTTCCTGGTAAAAAAATTTTTATTTTTATATATGACATCATAACACATAATGATAACTCCTAAAAAAGAAGTTAAACATACTGAAATGGAACATTGAAAATATATCAGCATCCGGAAGGGCAGGACGCGGAGGACTGTAGCTCACGATTCTAAAACAACAATTTTAAATTAAATACAACCGTTACAATTAAATGCAATGTAAGAATGTTAAATGGATTTCAAAATGCCACAAATACCCCGTCTGGGATTCACATATTTCGTATGATTTTATTCCTACATGAGCTGCCTTGTTTGATGATGATAATGATTGCGATACCGCAATGCCACATCCATTCGCCGACCATTTTCACGGATCTAGCCGTGAAAATGGTCGGCCATGTTGGCAAAATACATGTACCGATATTGTTTACATTTTGAAGAAATTTTAATACTTACCTACTTCTTTTGATAAATTAGTAAATGTATCACTTGAATATCATTAAATTATAGATTGTTTATCGGTTTAATTGGTATTTTAGTATGAACAATAAGATTTTATGTCAAACGATTTTAAAAGATTTTCAATAAGATTTTATGTAAATAGTAAAGCTTTCGCCCTTGATGACGCATCCATTCCCGAGGCTGATAATGCCGGCATGTTGAGTCACTCAGCTGTTACTTGCCGTTCGCATATTATTCTTATCGTTCGTTGAGCACAACAGAAGTACATGTAGGTATTTGTTTTGTAAAGCTCAATCCACACGTCCCCGCAGATTGTATGTTTTATTGCGTATTGTACTATTTCTTCCTTCATAGTACATAGGCTGTTTTCAGACTTCTGTTGGTAGATAGTTCGTTGTAGTTTGCACATAAGTTTTTAATACCTATATTCTGTAGTTAGTGTTTTGGTGTTAGACTGTAAGCTAACTGCTGTATTTTTTATAAATAAATAAATAAGGGTATTCATGTATGGTGTGCAGTTTTGTAGCTCGTTTTCGGACATCGGTTTGTAGGCGTCCTTTTGTAGATTTATGGAAACGTAGTCACAATAGTCACCATAGTTTTGTGTATAAGTTGAGGGTCTTCGATAAGGTTGTAAATCTCGTAGGCATCCCGAGTTATCAAAGGAATTTTGAAATAATATAAAGTACCTACCTACTTCAGAGTCAGCCTTGCCTTTGATATAGTTTCCGAAGATCCACTTGAATATTTTCCTTGAACCATGGCCAACTATCGAATGTGTCCTTCGATAGTTGACCAGATATTATGTTAAGCTCTTCCGTAAGATGTTGTGGACTCAATATATGGATGTTGAATTTTCCGTTGTGAATTTCGCTAACAGTTTCCAAAAGTATCTCTTGAAGACCTTTCAAATTCATCAAAATGTTGTACGCGACAATCGACATCATAGTAAAGTCATTGTTTATTTTGACGTCTCTCATTTCAATAGCTAGTGTGTTCACGGCCTTATTCAGTGTTATCAATTGTGTTGGTTATACATATATATTTATATTGTTGGTCGATAGAGTTCTCTATTCTCTTCATTACGTTATTCTCGGCTTCTAGAATGGAAGTTTGATTTTTCCACAATGAAGCGAAGTGTTGTTCGTTAGATCGGATGCTGTCTTTTTCGTATTTTTCGGCAAAGTGTTCATCCAGCACTCCGAACAAGTTGTTGGTGAGGTAGGTACGTACTAGCGTTGCCAGACGTCCCGTATTTCCCGGGACGTCCCGTATTTCAGGTATAATTTTAAACGTCCCGCCGGGACAGACTCTGTCCCGTATTTCAGCATTATTTTTACATTATGAACATTTTCAAAAAGCTGCAGAGCTTTTAAGGATCGATCAATTAAATATGGAGGACATGTTATACGAAGAATTTCAAATTATTAAAAAAAGCCTGGAAATTGCAACGTCTCTTGATGACAAAAGCATGGGTGCTATTCAAAAATGAAAAAAAAATGGGAAAAAAATAATGGAAGGATTTTCCAGAAGTGAAATTCCTAACATTTTTCTAATAATATCGTTTGTCTTCAGCATACCTAGTTCCAACTGTTTTGTAGAGAGGATTTTTTCGCAGATGGCATTAATAAGGACTGATGTGCGCAACAAATGTACTCCGGATTTGATAAAAAGCGAATTAATGACCGTTTTCAACTATGATTATAGGTGCATTGAATTTTATAAATATGTAAAATCAAACAAAGACATGTTAAAGCTTGCACAATCTTTAAAATATACCTAACTATTAACTAGCAATAAAAACAACGTAAAATAGATTTGTTTTTCATTTGTCCCGGGGAAAAAATTAAAATCCCTTGTTTTTTTGCCATAATGAGCATGTGTCCCTTACAGGATCAAAAAGAATCTGGCAACCCTAGTAGGTACCCATCGCCGTTGATGAGCCCCCACCGAACTAAGTTGTTCATTCGTTTTCGGTCCAAAAGCATCCCGCTGTAATGCATCAGTTCCGCATAGCCGTTTTGTAACTGGAGTACCTAGTATCAGGGACCAGTAATATAAATTTATATTACTGGTCCCTGCTAGTATTAAGTTACATTGATTATGTGTTTCGATGTTAGTACATGTTTGTCGCAGTGTAGAAATGTAGCTTTTGAAAGCTTCTATTCCTTGCCAATAAGGTTGCATATCCTAGTATACGATTAATTTCCATTCATCACGTACTAGGTGCATATCAGTGACCTTATCAAAGCACATAGTTTGGTTGTTGTTTATGTTAGCTAGGCTGTAGTCACACCGAACGGGATTTAGTATCGCAAAAATGCATAAAACCACCCAAATTAAATTGCATGAAGTTTTGTTTCTCCTTCGAGTTCGTTTGTTTTGTGGTTGTTCTAGCTGTGTTTGAATAGGTTTCTAGAAATTGCTTGGTATATTTCTTATCAGGTTTGTAGATTGCACCCAGGTGAAAATTGTAGCGTTGTATGAATATCCATAGATAGTTGATTCCATCTATTATTGTGTTCTGTGTTAGGTCGTAAGAAAGGCTTTTGTGTATGTATATAGAAACGCTTCCTCCCTCTCGTCTTTTCGTATATTGTAGGCATGTGAATATTCTGGTAAAGTAAACAACTGGGCTTCTTCGTCCGATCTAAGCCAAGTTTCTGTTATTACTATGAGGTGGGTGATACAGTTCATTGCCTTTATAATACATTGTAATTTATCGAATTTTCCTTTGGTGCGAATACTGCGCATATTGGTGTAAAATATCTTGAGTGAAGACGGGTCGTAAAATATGCTGTCGTAGGTAGATTTAATGTAGTGGTAGGTATTTGTAGTATCATTAGTTCCTGGTGTAGATTTTATTAGTTTTTTGAAGGGATTTTTACTACCTTTGGAATCCCCTTAACGTATTTTATCCCGATGTCTATTCCCCGTTCGTTTCACGGGTCTTTAGTTCCTCTTGGATCGCATGAAGATAGGATCTGCGCCGGAGTTTGGTCTACGTAGACGCGAATATTAGTATTTTCGGGAAGTTTGGACTTATTTCGTAGAGTAGTTTTTACTTCCTCAGCTGATTGGAAGGACACTTTTATTAAGCGGGTTTTATTAGAGTTGTATTTTCCGAGTCTTGAATATCTTAGTGGTGTAGTGTAGGGTAGTCCTTGTTGTCATGGATCTTTTCAAGTACTTTCAAGACTTGACCTTGATCATGCTGTTGTCGTATCTTTAGGTTCTTCTCATTAGATTCAGGAATACCCACGACGATAAGATTGTTCATGCGGCGGTGGCGCTCCTCGAGTTCCCGAAACATGTTTTCATGTGATGTGTAAGGGGTGCTCCACTCCATCGATGTCGAGGGCTCGCTTTGTTGGCAAGTAGTTTTTATTGATTGAATATCTAGGTTATACTCTCTAGGTTTTTTATTTTATCGCGAATATCAATACCTATTTTCCGTCTTGATATTGGATACCTCTTAGCTTATATTCTCGTATCTTAGATTTAAATTATCGGTAGTATCCCGCATCCTTTATATGTCATCTAATAACTGTGAGATTTTTTTGTAACTCGGCGAAGTCTTCTTTTTGTTGGGCCGCAAATCTTTTAAAAAAATGACATCATTTCTTCGCGAAATGTGGCTAGTTCTTCTGTAATGATTCCTACATATGGGTCCGGCTGCTGTAAAATCACTGTAAATCTGAGATTCCTGGTGAGCGGAGGTCGGGCTCAGATATAACAGCGTGAAGACTCTTTATTCTTCGGGGTAGGATATTGTTACATTATATTGATGTCTTCGAGGTGGGGTTCCGATGAAACAGCAGCGGGTAGGTTTTTGTTCTTTGCTAAGTGTTTCGTAAACATTTTTTGTACAATGCGCTAGTAACACGAGAGGGGAGATAGTGTCTCGTTTTCGCACCGCTGCTGGTTGCGTTTGCGCTGTGGCTACTATGAGTTTCTCTGTGGCGGCTTCTCGGAACTATGAAGACGTAAATCCAGTAGTGGTGCACAAACGAACTTCACTTATATTTCAATACACTTTGAATTGTTTTTGGATTAGTCCGTATTTTTTATTTTTTGGCGAGTAATTAGTTGCAACGAATAAACGCGTGTACTGGTCGGGGGACTACACGGAACTTCCTTAGGTTTTTACGGAAAATCGAATCTTTTTTAATATATTTTATGGAGCTAGGTAGGTATTTTATTATAAATATTATCTAATCGCGAGTAAGGACCTTTGCTAAATTGTGTAAGGGTAGTCGTAGGTAAAATTAGTTTGTCTTTATTTCGTCTATTGTACCTAGTTACTGAAATGTTCGGATTTAGATTTAAAGAAATGTCGATATTAACTACAACTAACTAAAACTCTTTTTAACTTTACTTCGAACAATCTAAACTCATAGCATTGTAGGTGGCGAAGTGGCGAACTACGCACCCTACAACTTTGTTGATTTTTTCTCTTGTGAACTCTATCGTGACTATAACAGTGAGTGCGGTGAGTTTTATAAGGACACTAACTACAACTGGGTGAGTGAGTATTTACTAGGTACCTATGTATTGCCTATAAGTAGCGGATCGGTTCGACTGGCCTCCCACACAAGCGGGTCTCACCGGTTGGATTGAGAAGTCGCACATACTGAAAGATTAGTACCTACCACACCACATCCACAACTATCTACTTTACACTAGGTATAACTACAACGTAACACCATGGATATCCAGAATATTCTAACAAACCAAACTATACTGCACGAGGAGATACAAAGACTCCTAGGCAACTTCAAGAAAGATGGAGCGAAAAACTCAACTTTATGTGAAGAAACGACTTGAAGTTCTAGATTCCTACTGGAAGAAATTTCAAAATAACCATATACCCACAACTTTGCCAATGTAAAGATCGCAACTAAGTATGCGTAGGTGTAGGGAGGTACTTCACGGAGAACCACTTCTAACTAACAAGGCAGATTTACGCTGTAGCTCTAGCGTTGATCGCACAGTATGCGGTCTCTCCACAGCCGAATGAAAGAGTCCTACAATCCAGGTATCTGAAACTCAACAGCCTTCGGGAGAACTATCTACATCGCACCAACGAGCAGGTGACGTTGCCCCTGCCTACCAAACAAAATCCCAAGGTAACCCTAGCTAGTCTGAAGACCTACTGCGAAAACAGAAAAGTAACTTTAGGGCTTTTGCTAGTACACTATCTACAATCAACATCGAACAAATAAACGAGAACTGGGAGTTCGAGGACGCCCTCAAAGCTCTCGAATCTAGGTGGAGAACCGTCGACTCCCTGCACTAGGAGATCCACTGTGAAAACGCGCTCGACCAAGATTACGAATCGATCTTCGAGACCTACGAAGAACAATACCACTCCATGAAGAAAGCCTAAATAGCTAAATAGCACTAAAATGTGGTCTGTTTCTCAAATTGAAAAATCGAATCCTGAAATGGAACTACATCCCTACTTTCTCTGGATCCTACCAACACTGGACATCTTTCAAGGACTTGTTTCAAGAGGTAATCAATAACAACAGAATACTATCAGGTGCACAAAAGATGCAGTACCTAAAATCGAAGGTAAAGGGTGAAGCAGAAAAACTAATACAATACCTAACAATTAGTACCGACAACTACTCGATATGCTGGGACATACTCAACAACAGGTACAACAACAAGAAACAAATTTCTATTTCGCACCTTAACACTACCTATACTAAACCTACAAACACTACAAAATCAAACTGGTAGGTACTTCCATCAAAAAACTACATGATACGGCGAACGAATGCATAAACGCGATCGAAAAGGTCAGCGTCGATATCTCAACATGGGACGCTATCCTGGTACCTGGTACCTTCTCTCGCTGAAACTTGATGCCGACCCGACACCTACAGTGATTACATGGAATCGGTGTAGGAACCGCAAGAACTACCCAACTTGTCCAAATTCATGAGTGACGCAAACCTGGCATCTTATATTCTTGAGTAAAACGTTGGTTTAGGCACAAATAAATCGTAAACATAACAGACGCCATTACATAAACATGTTGATATTATTATTATTAGAAAAAATATTTTCCCCATAGGTACCTACTTATTTGTTTAATCTATTTCTACTTTACACTTGTAGGACTTTTATTTGCCAGATATAATTAGGGTTACCTCCTAACTTACCTAGATTTTTAAGTTAAATATGCACACCTATGTTCTATTAAGCTTGGTATAAATAATCAAACACTTCTGTTTTATTTTCACAGGCAAGGGAATAGATTATTGCAGACTGTCCGGATGTTGATGTGTCGGAGCTTTAAATATAAAAACTTAATTGGTTTCATTTGACGATGAACCCTAGTTTTATTAATGTCTTTATATTCGTTTTTAGATTTCCTTTTGATCCGACATCAGTTCAGTTCTTTATTAAAAATAAAGAACTGAACTGAAACTGAAAATATTCTTATATGTCAAAGAAAATAATACATAGGGTAACAAAGATAAATACATAATGAAATAACACGAAAAATAAAATAGACTGTTGCTTCCCGATGGGTTAAAAAACTTATACTGAATCGTAAAGAAAATTTTTGGAAGCCAACTAAATACACTAAGATATTATTATGTTCTATATATTTTGAAGAAAAAGACTAGTATAATTATCATGAAAGGTGGTTTGTGCAAATTACGAGAGGGTGCTATCCCAACAAAGGTATAAAAATGTTTCGGCCATAATATTTATTTCTATCTATTTAACTTGTTCGCTAACTGAACATTACCCTGCATGTAAACACCCATAGAGTATGTTATATTAACAGGACATTTTCTGTTAATGAAATATCATCTAACATAAAAGTGATAAATATCATTTACTCCTTACAAAATGTTACAATTTACCTTATGGGGAAAATGTTAATAGCTTGCAACATTATTTGTGCACTTGGGTGCATGTCGGCTAATGTAATAAATAACGTGCTGCTTACGCAAACATTGGTTGATTTTTAGCTTCAACTTAGAGCGGAATGTTTTGTGAAATTATCACTCTACGTCTTATTACTCTGAGACTCTAGATATATAACAATTGTTTGTACGACCAAAAAGACAAACAATGCAAGTCCGAAAAACGCTGCCTGCAGTGTAATTCAAATCATCATACCTTGCTATATGACGCTTCGCAGAAAACACATACAACATCGACTACGTATAATAGACGCCTAATACCTATTTATTCACTGTGCAAACAAATCTGTAAACCAACTAAGGTGAGCGGGCGCGGGGAAGTGAGTGCTCGCTCATTGGTCCGTTCAAGGTTACGACAAATCATGACCATTATTAGTGATGGGGTAAGTTCTATAAAAACAATCGATACTTGCAACAAGGTAATATTTACTTTGACGATTTGACGACCGATGTGGCGCAGCGGGCGAGGGCTGCCTGCGACGCAGGAGGTTGTGGGTTCGATTCCCGCCTGGGGTTAAATATTTCTACGATCTGCAAGTACCTATTTGTTTCGGGTGTTTTGGGTATTTTCTATGTATGTATAATAAAAAATATCTATCTATGTACCTAATGTGTTGTATTGTATTAAGTTGATCAGTCATCTAGTAACTATAAAACAAACAGCAATACGGCTCTATGTAGGAGCCCGTTAATACATACGTTTCATTTATACGATTCTGGCATAGCGTAAGTGTGTGCAGTCAGCTGAGTGCTACGCAATCGCCCGCCCGGCCGAGTGACGTGCTACATACTGCATAGCGTTTAGGACCGCGTAGCAGAAAGACCTACCTAGGTTAGTGTTTCAACAAAGGTTCTAAGATCTTTAGGTACATGTTTATATATCGAATCCAAAATTCCTTCATACTTATCCAGGCCTAAGACTGGCTTCATTAAAAATAAAAAAGTAAATAAAATATTATCATTTAATCATTTAATTAGATAAAGTCATAGAACAAAAGTTGTTAGTCTGGTACCCAAATGTACCCAAGTCACCTTTAAGAGGTTATTGATTAGTTACCTATAACCCTGTAGAGTATAAAAAAAAAGTATCAATGGTAATCTAGCTTTATACTATAGTAGAATAGAATAATATAATATGAAAAATATAAATAAATATTAGGGTTAACATTTAGGTACCTTACATTTTAGATAATACCGTGTAGCAATGTAACGTTAAATATTATTTTAATCGACTTTTACATAATTCATCATAATCTTTCCTACGGCCATCGACATCTTAATGTTGATGGCACTATTTGCCCCCGCCTTCTCAGAGAAGAAAGGAAAGCAAATACAGAATTGGTTATGAAAGAAAGAGATGCACAGTTGACCTCGACAGTTGACCTCAACCGGCCAACCAAATTAAGTTGAGCTCCGTCAGGAGTCATTGAGTAAGCCAGCGCAGAGATTGTCACGGGTCACTGGTCTGGTCGTTACTGATCGAACGTTAGTGGGCGTGGATTTTTATAAGATCTCTTTTCCTTATGTGATGTCTAAAATCGTTTGCCCTGTATTAGGTGTCAAGGGTACGTAGTCAATGACATACAACGACAGTCGAAAACAACTGTCCTTACGTCCTTAGAGACACGTCACAGCGTAAAACCGCTGACCCGCAGGAACATGTAGGTATCTCTGTATGGTATGTAAACCGTACAGTCACTCGTATTATTTCGTGTGGTTTGCTTTGTGCGTATCTCCGAGACAAAACAAATTACCTATTTCTGAATAAATTATCACAATCCTTACCTTACCTTACACTGTTCACAAATATTATTTATAATTTTTAACTATTATTTCGTTACTTATTCTCACATAAGTAATCACATTTAGTAGATATTTATCGTCTTTTCTTGTAGGCATCTATAAAAACAAAGTTTTTTTTATTACTAGCTATTAAGCACTTGCGGAACAATATTAATCAAAAATCTTGCATAATGTGAGAATAGATAACATTTGATTGAAATAAGAACACTGCTTACGAGATTTGAAATTTGAACCCTGTCATGTCACTGATATCTTGCATTTATTTGCCTGTACATATCTGCAGCAGAGCCAAATTGCTACTTGTGAGTTTGTTCGAAATTTAAAGTCACGTTACCAAATGAAAAAGAAAGAAAATTATATTTTATTGACGAATTGCAATTTAAAGATACAAAACATACAATTTATGTTGGAAACGTCTAAACATATTAAAGAAAATGGAAAATTATAAATTACGTGTCGTTTTTATCTCCCAATCAGTCGGCAGGATTCGAACCCACATACATAGAGATAGGGGGGTACTTATATGTAACGCTTACTATACTTACCTACTATTATATTTTTATTTAGTCTGGTACTTAAAGTTATAGTCTATTGCGCTCATTAGGCCTATGTCCAGCAGTGGACTACTATAGGTTGATGATGATGATGACAGTTATTTCTTTTGTTTTGAAGTATTTTTTTATGTTTTCTAACAAACATGGCCGCTTCTTACTTATGTAGGTATAGATGCAGGATAAGCTAAGTGAATAAAGTGTCTTGCCGAATTTTTGCGGAGGAATATTTACAAGGATATGTATCAAGAGACAAGACGTAATTTTACTCGTCCCGTCCCTGGATACGTATTTATTTATTTTGCGTTATAAAAGTTGTTCGATGCCCGTACTGTCACTCCACACCACAGTGTAACACCGTGGTTGAAAGCTGATGTACCTGCGGATGCCAAGGATCTATTAGATTGCCATGAAAATAAATCTAAAAGCCACAGATATTTTTTCCGGGTGTTCTGGTTGTTTTCTATGTATAATGAAAAATATCGATCTATGTAATGTATTGTTGTATTATGTATATCAGTTATCTAGTACCCATAACACAAGCTTAGCTTACCATTGGGCTAGATAATGCTGTGTAAGTTGTCCAGCATTATTTATTTATTTATTTGTTTATTTATACATAAATCGGCTTATTGGCAGATTTTTGATTTTCACAAAGCATAATTTAAAAATTATGTATATCACACAATTTACGGAATACATAAGTAAGTAAAAATACTAATCAGAATACATATAGATATTCTGTAATGTGATAAATCATCAAAGCAAAACATGCGCAACATGAGAACGCGTCCCAATCAATAAATTACCTATTTAATTCTGGACTCGGATCGTAATTTACTTCCAATGGTCCCTGCTTCCAACTCATATTTTTCAACCTGTAAAGGTTCCAAACGCTTTCAAATTGTTTTATTACCTTTCATAAACTGAGAACATGTAGCGCCACCTGTTACATTTTTGCCACAACCACTGCATTTATTTATCACCATTCTATGTCAATGTGTGTCAAGAACTCAAGATAAGCCACTCTTCAATTTATGTAGCGATTGAGCAAAGTGCTTTCAGTTTTATGAAGTTGAAAATAGATGGCGTTACTTGGTTACTATGATGATATTAACGATTATACAGAGAAAATAGAATTATTAAGAAATAAGAATTAACAGGCAAAGTTTTATGGCTATGTACCTACTTTTCTTTCTTACTTTTGTTACATTACTTGTGTTGTTATAAAATTGATGTGTGACCTACCTCTGCGAAACTCAAAACTTAATATACTTAATATACCTAGGAACAATACGATCTACATAAATCTGAACTTCTAGTGAGGTACGACAACCTTCCCACTCATTTACTCAAAAAATACTAAATAAAATACTTGTCATTGTATTAATGGGAAGGTAGGTGAAATAATTATTAATTAATCACCTAACTGCCAAACTAAGTTCGACAGGTGTGTTTCTGATTGTTTATTTATTTAATCTGTGGTTTTTGTTAGATTACAGAACGGGACAGTAACATTTTTAATCTGTATATGCATCTAACGAAGCATAGGCTTCCAACCAATCACAAGCACTGGTCAAAGTTGCCAAGTCTGTGATTTCCAGGCTGAACATGACTGACACGTAACAAGAACTTTCAGCCGTGGAAAGTCTGTACATGGATCTCAGTACAGTTCGGACACACTTTCCAAGGTTGAACAAAACTGGGTCGAAAGCTACAGGTTGTAAGTTAATATTACGGGTCAGTTATGAACGGCCCGGTAACCACAGCCATTTGTAAGCAAATTACCAGGCTGCGCAGTACAGCCTGCTGAATCCGTGGTCGTATTTTCCAAGTCTGTACATGCCATGGCCGGCAGTTATATGGACTCGTCCAAACTCACTCAGCTCAGCTCAGCTCATTTCATTTGAATTGAAATGTTTATTTTATTTGCTTTGCTATAAACCTAAACCATGCCTAAACCATTCAGTCAGTTATAATATATTATAGTTACGGTAGTGTACTGTAGTCATTAACATAAGTTTTAGAATTGAATTGAACACTATATAGCTAGACATTTGTAACAACCTGAAATAAATACATAGTAAAAGTGTTACTAGTCTACCTTAATCATGTTGAATGCAAACAGGATCATCCAAAGTAACATAAACATGAAAAAGATCCTGATTCAACAGAGGAAGAAGCACAAAAACGTCAAAGATGCGAGCTACCAATACTTGCAACGGAGTAAAGTACCAACAATGCACTTTCAAAAGTCACTTCCAAGATTACCGGTGCCAGACTTGACAAAAACAGGTGATCGTTACCTCAGAGCACTGAGACCGTTACTAAATGATGGCCAACATGCCGAAGCCACACAACGAATAAACAAATTTGTGAATACAGAAGGGAAACTCCTTCAAGAGAAACTAGTTGCTAAAGACAAATCAAACAAGCATACGAGCTACATCTCTGATTATTGGTTTGACCTGTATTTGAGGGACCGTTCTGCCTTACCCATAAACTACAACCCTTTAGTAGTGTTCCAAAATGATGTGAGACCAGAGTACAACAATCAGCTGATAAAATCGGCTAATCTTTTAACAAGTGCTGTTAGATTTATGCTATCTCTTAGAGAACAGATTCTAGAGCCGGAAGTCTACCATATGAATGCAAAGAAAAGTGATACTCAGTTGTTCAGGACTGTATGCGGAATGCTACCGGATGCAGTATCATGGTTATTATCTTTTTTCTTTATACTTAAAATACACAGTAATAAAATATACCATTATTTACGTGTTTACCACTTGCCTATAAGTGAAAACCTACTTATACAGTAGGTATTAATTCAGTAGCTTTTGAATGTCAGACAGTTTGGCTTCATGCTGTGTCTATTTTGCATTTAAATATTGCATGTTGTACTCATTATCTTGGGTCATATAGTATATCTGCCTTACCTTAACTGAACAATGTCATAGTTATATACTTATATTAGCCTTAACCATCAACATCATAAAATTCTACCAGTTTATCAATATAATCATAAACAACTAAAATTTTATTAGTTAAACTGGGCCTGCTATTGATAAGTCTATAAAAGCATTAGGCTTTTCTAGACTTATCATTAGCAGGCCAAATGAATATCTGTCAGCTAACTGTACCAAATCAACTAGGAAACAGATATATGCCTTAATAATTAATGTACAATAAATCTAAATAGCAAACATTATATTGATATTATAAATAAATGCTTTTCCAAATTAAGAAAAATTCCACAGATAATTCAATTCCAATTCATTCATTCAATTCTATAAATATAAATAAATTTAAAACAAAACAGGGAGATATTTAACCAGCACCAATACACTTTGCCCAGCAACATGTGTCAATGAAATCATGTCATCATCATCAGCATATCAGCCTCATAACATCCGCCATTGGACATAGGCCTCCTCTAAAGCTAGATTTGAAGAACTAGATGCGGGCAGCATAAAATCAGTCATTGTTCATAATTATTTTATTTCCAGGTATGGCGCATATTTATTCAAAGCATTCCCTCTTGACATGAGCCAGTTCCCGGGCCTCTTTGGCGCCACTCGAATCCCACAAGTGGGCAAGGATCGCATCTTCAGAGACCCTTCTAGCAAACATGTTCTGGTCCAGAAGAATGGACACTTCTTTGTATTCGATGTATTGGATTCCGACGGTCAGTATGAATACAAACGAGCTTAGAAAAGCTTTTGTCGCGGCGTCAGAATTGACCCCTCGCAACTCGGCCTAGTAGGTGTCGAAAAAACTACTAGGGACAAACTATCAGAGGAAGGGTGTCTGTGCTTCTACTGCAATCCCCAAGCTGAATGCCCAGAGCTTGATGATTATGACATTACCTACCCCCTTATGATACCAAAGGTCAAGGGAAGCCTATGTCCGTCCAGTAGTAGACTAGTCTAATAGCTGAAGATGTGATAGCCTCCAAACGAGCGTAATTTACGCTGCATTCAAAATCATACAAAAGTACTTTTCATCGAGGTTTTACCTACATGCTCGGCGACGCAAGTACCTATGCCCTTCACACTTGCGTGCTCGCGTGTACTCGTGGAGCATTGGCAACAGTGAAGAGTCCCCATAATCAGTCATTGAACAAATCAGAAATTTTGGAATTACAGACATTATGGTAAAAGTTTGTTCTAGGAATAATTCTTTCTGGAATATGTAGGTACATTTCAACATTCAGTCATACTAGACCGGACCCAAAAGAAGTATGGTAGGTAAATCAAATCTTAAAAGCAGCTTTTTATCTTCCAGGCAATCTGCTCTCACCAGCGGAACTACTCGGCAACCTCAGCCAAATAATCGATGACCCTACGCCTAAATCAGAACACCCCTTAGGTGTACTAACTTGTCAGAATCGAGACACATGGGCCAAGCAGCGAACGCATTTAGAAGAAACAGGAAATAAAGAGGTTTTACATAAGATAGACTCTGCGATATTCAACTTGGTGCTTGATGATGATGCCATACATGATGATAAGCATAAGGTGCTGAAGAAATATCTGCATGATGATGGGACAAATAGGTAGGTTGCCCGTCATAATTTTAGTATACTAAAAATAAATTTATTTGAAACCAGAATCACAAATATGGTATGAAATAATTTACGAAGTGTAACTACGCTATAGGAACTTACACTCGGCAACACTGGGGGATCTAGATAACTGACAGATGTGATGATGCTTGTACTTTTAAACTTAACTAAACAATAAACTCTCTATATGACTCTATGTGACATAAAGTTAGTAATTGTATGTACTACTAACGTTATGTCACACAGAATTATATATATAAATAAGTGAAATTCATTAAGTAAGTATGTGAAATATACAATTTTCGGTAATTTAATAATTAAAATATAAATTTCAGATGGTTCGACAAATCGTTCAGCCTTATTGTAACCAAAGATGGCGTGTCGGGAATCAACTTCGAACATTCTTGGGGCGACGGAGTTGCGGGTAGGTAATAATTTCTTAAAATAACGGCCGATGGAATCGGTAACCGACCCACTAGACAAATGTATAAGAAATCGATAAAATATAATTTTGCAGTAGTCTCGGGCATAATATAAAAGCACTACCAAAATTACTTATCATGATTGATACCTACACTCTTGTGCTATGCAAGACTACCTGCCCGCTGTAAAAACGGGCTTGCAAAAGTCTATGAACGTATCATGAATTTATGGTCAGTCGTCGATCTATGCTTGAGTAACGCTTCTGCCCTAGAAAATCTTTATTCAACCACATCTTTGACTGAACAAGGTTTTATACACTGGGCCTTTATGTCAACACAGGACTAGAATAGAACTATTCAAAATTAGTTAACCTAATCCGTTCAGGAGTTTTGACTTGAAGAAGTTACCAAAATTTAAACTTTGCATTTTATAATATCATCAGCGTATTTTTTTTATCGAATCAGATGTTGGCAATTTATTTTCATGGCTAGAATACAAGTAGCATCACGCCCGTGACTTTACGTGTTTTACTCTACCGGGTCTTAGAGTAAGTATTAGTAAGAGTTAGTATTCATACATTCTTTAAACAGTATAAAATAAAGTCGCTTCCGCTGTCTATTCGCATAGAACTTTTAAAGTACTCAACGGATTTTAATGCAGTTTTCAGCAATAGATAGAGTGATTCAAAATGAAGTTTTATAAACAATTTGACATTATAGATTTACACGCGGGCGAAGCCTTGGGGCGCAGCTAGTGAAATATAATAATGAATACTAACACTTCTATGGTAAATCATGTCATAATGATTCTAAAGTAACAATTCATGATTTTCTTTCCAGTTCTGAGATTCTTCCAAGACATCTACAAAGAGACAACCACGAAACCATTCATCAGCCCTGAAACAAAGCCCGCTGCCACCAACAACAGTGTACGAAAGTTAGGTAAGCAATGAAACAGTACTGACACAACAAGTTTTGACGCCTTGTAATAAAACTTAAGGTTTGTTGTGTTTCCATCTCGAAAATTTCCAACTTTCACGCTAAAGGTTTTTTCAACGCTTCTTTACTTTAGTCTTTAACTTAATATCGAAAATGGAATGTCTCAAACCTATCGAGAAACTTGAAGGTCTAGTCCCAGGATACCCCCCACTCTACGTTTGCCGCTTTAAGCGAGTACTTAGATTAAAACCATAAAACTTACTTGTACGGTTTGCATACAGAGTTACATGTTCCCGCGGGTCAGCAGTTTACGATGTGACTTTCGTCTCTAAGGCGTAATTACAGCCAGTCGTAAATAACTGTCCTTAGGGCAATACGTCCCGGCGGCGTACACTCGCGACCATTGACTTTAAACTAAACGTAAGATTAAACCGTGACTCTTAACTCTTTTAACTCTCCAACACCAATAACTTATAGGATCGTAGGGGACTACGCACCCTACATTACTGGAAAACATCTTAAATTATTTTCAGATTTCAAACTAGATGACCAATCGAAGCAGTTTGTGCAGAACGCCAAGAGCGAATACAAAGCGTGGTGCGATTCTCTAAGTATCGACTACATACTCTACGAAGGGTTGAATAAGACTGCTTGCAAGAAGTTCAAAGTTAGCCCTGACTGTATCATGCAGCTTGGCTTTCAGGTAAGAAAGATTATTTTATTAAAGACTAATATCCGCTGCTCACATTTTTTCATCTGATATGAAATGATCCGTAAATAAACTGACTCTCTTCGATCCGTTAATAAAAACGAACTTGACAGAATTTTTTAATGCTGATGAATCAAAAAATTTACCACATTGACAAATTTTTAGGCGCTACTCACGCTTGCCCTAACCTTTTTTATGACTCATGTAGCATGGCTTTCAGGTAATATTTTTTTTGTAATTAAATTTGACTAACATCAGCTTTTCAGATTTTTTAGTACACACTTATTACGTAGCAGCCTGTATAAAAAAAGAAATACATTAAAATAAGGACTATATTATATTATTATCATGTTTTTCAGGCGGCTTACTACCTACTTCGAGGTGGTTTCGTTGGAACTTATGAGTCTTGTAGCACATCTGCCTTCAAGCACGGTCGGACTGAAACAATGCGTCCATGCACTGAACAAACGAAGGTAAATATATAGCTTATGCTTTTTGCAATAAAGTAAATATCGTTTCGTAAAATTATAATTTTATAGCTACTCCAACTTACTTTCACTGATTTATTATACCCAGGGATCTTGTCATATAATTATCATCATCAACATCAGTATTTCCCCACTCTATATGTAAACTTATAGTCGCCAGTACCTACTTCAACATCATAATATCAGCCCACACACGTCCACTGCTGGACAAGGGCCTCCCCCATACAACAACTCCATCTAGACTACCTACTTATAAGGTGAGAAAATACTGATCCTATGCCTAAAAAGACTTCCGAATTTAAAAGATCGAATATACCATTCAATCTTTTTGAACCAAAGTAAAGAAGCAAACAAGAAACCTTTACCTTGTTAGATTGTTAATAATTAATAATACGTCTCATATCTTCAGATATTCTGCGAAGGTCTCCACAGAAACAAGCTATCAAAAGATGAACTCAGAGCAATAATGGCAGAATGTTCCTCCCTCCATTCTGAGTTAGTCAAAGAAGCTGCGATGGGACAAGGCTTCGACCGTCATTTGTTTGCACTCAACAAAATGGCGCAGGAAAACAACATTTCCACGGGGGTTTTCGACGCATATGAATACAAGCTGTTGAATAAGAGTATATTGAGTACTAGTACGCTGTCCGCGCCTAGTGTTATGGCGGGGGGCTTCGGACCGGTCGCGCAAGAAGGATTTGGGATTGGGTAAGTAAAAATAAAGTTGACGACCGATGTGGCGCGGTAGGCGAAGGTCTGCCTGCGACGGTCTGCTTGCGGGTTCGATTGCCGCCTCGGAACAATTGTGTGTACTATCTGCAAAATTTTTCTGGGCGTTCTGGTCGTTTTCTATGTATAATAAAAAATCTCTATCTATGTAATATTTAGTATTATGTATCTGTTATCTGGTACCCAAGCAGAGCTTGTGTAGCTAAGCTTGGGGCTAGATAATGCTGTGTGAATTGTCCAGCACTATTTATTTATTTTATTATTTATTTAATCGTGTTGATAAAAATTTAGATTGAAAATAACAGCCTCTCTTATTCTAGTCTAGTTGGGTCATATTTGATCTAATAAGATCAGAGTGGGACGAGACAGCATGATAAGAGACACTGTCATTTTTAATCCCAATCTTTATCTACTACTTATAAAATTAACTCCGTTCGTAATTTCTTGATGTTTCACTGACAGTATCAAACTAATCAAATAATTATACAACATATTACATGCAAACCGTTAGGTATATTATTCGTTTGTTGAACATCAATAAATTAAAACTTCTTATATCGCATAAAACTGTGTATAAAATATTAGATAGTTCAAAACTCATATCATGGTAAAATCCGTTAATAAATTACTTTTGTTTTAATAACCAGGTTAGTTTCGAAAGTTTTAAAAAGTAGGTACCTTAATGTTTTCTTTTAGTAGTAAACCACCTTTAGTGGAAAATGATATTATAATATTTTTTTATTTCAGATATTCAGCATTCGCTGACAAGTTGGGAGCGGCAGTAACAAGTTACAAATCTCACAACGATAGTTCTCAATTCATAGAGGCTCTGCACAAATCATTCCTTGACATAACTAAAGTACTATCTGGGTAAAATACTAATCAAGTAATGCTGCTAACTCGTTACATTTAGATTTATTTTATACTAGCGGACCCCACAGACGTTGTCCTGTCTTAACTATGAATATTGAGCATTCTGTCAATGTTATGTTAAACGCCATAAGGTTACATCAAAAAAGTTTGAATTGTACAAGCGCTATGGTTACATTAGAAATCATTTTATATGGTGGTTAAGTATTCTTAAATTTTCTAATTGTCCAAGGAATTTTCTTAATTTTTTCATAAGAACCTTCTCCTGACAATAACCAACACAACAAAAAAAGAATTAGCGAAATCGGTCCAGCCGCCGTGAACGGCATTTTTATATATATATGTATAGATTAACGGTATCAAATGACAGATAGCTCGCGAACCACACGTTTAAAGCTTGTGGGTAGCCATTTTGTCACCGTAAAATATTTGTATGCATAATTATATTTATGTACTTTGTGGAAGCGGTATTGGATAAATGAGTGCGAAGCTTTACTCATCAGTTCTCATCTATACTATCTATACCACAGTTAGCAGGGAGGTAGACGGTATCCAGGGATAGGACATAGTTTTTTACTTTGCCGGAAAAGTTCGTGTGAAGCCGCGGACACAAGCTAGTATGTATATTATTTTGATTAGGATAAGGGTCAAGGAATATTGAAAGGATAACTTATTTAAATATATAGTGTGCAGAATGTACGGCACATATTTCGACAAAAAGTCGCTCGCATTCGGCGAAAACCTTACGAATGTATAAAACTTCATTATCTTCATAAAAATTTGTGCCGTCTAAAGTGGAAATTGGGTTGAATTTGCTATAAAATGGTTAAAAAAGTACCTACTATTCCCTTTCAGTTGACCTTGACCCGAAAGGGGATTGGTCATTACTTTACTTATCTACGCGCTTAAACTTGGTGTGTACCTAGCGCCCGCTATTGTAATAATGTAACACAATATTTTTAAAATTTTAAAAATTTTTATCTAAGCATTTATTATAAAATATTTGTCTGCCTATTTGTAAGGGCCGTCCGTTTACATTAAAATTTCATATAAGTACCTATTATTATAATTTTAAGCACAACAGTGATATAAAATTAATCAACAGATGCCTTTTTGAAGCCTTTTATTATTATAAATAACATTAATTTAAATAAGGATAAAGTCAACAATGCAATTAACTGTAACATGATGTTATTTTAGTAATTAAGAAAGATAATATCTATTTATGTCTGTTTTGGATGCATATTTTTAATAAAGTAGCTACATTATGAATTTATGTTTTTATATTTCTTTTTGAGGACCTTACGTATAAGTAGGTTAGGAAATTCAATTGTCAAAAGTAAAATGTTAGAATCGCTGCGACAAATTTGGGTTTTCCTTAGTTTTTATCTTATTTTTTTTAAAGCGGGTCGTCGAGCTCCTGGCCGTAGTCAAAAGGAACAATTGATATCGGCTCTTAGTAGGGAGTCCTATAGGTCCAACAGTGCCAAGCTAGACTGTATTATTCTGGTCATAGGCTGGTATTGTTGTTGTGGAGTGCTCCTACTTGCCGGGCCGGTGACGACGCGACGACGACGAGAGAGGCGTGGGTATTTTCATAATAGACCTTCTAGGAGAGATTCTAACCCGAATTATATTTAGATCTCTGACTAGAACCCAAAGAACGCTCCACTAAAAGCTTTTATACCTGTGGTGCATACTGATAGGTACTGCTTAGTGTGTGCTACACTAATAAATTTATTTTAAAGTGGACTATAATATTAGTTTTTGTACAGAAACGGAACGTAAGATTTTGTCAATGGCTCTTGACGTAAGAACGGAACGGGACTGAAAATAAAATGTCAAAGTTCATCATCGACGAACGTTTGGTGGGTTGTGGTGTGGTGTGGCGTTTTATTTTGTGTAAAATCTTTCAAAAACCATGACTTTAGGTGCTAAATTATGATTAGTGCATATTAAAATGTTGCAGATTTAATTAGTGTTCAAGGTAAAGACATTAGTACCAATTGCTCAATTTATTTCGCACTTAGTCTTTACTTTACTATAATTTATGTTTTGGATGGATTCTAGTAAAAATGTTATGATTTTCTTAGAAATTCACCACCACTCACGCTAAAAAAGCAAGGTAGTATCTTCATAAATGACTCACATTATAATTAATTTGGGAACTCTATAAGAATCATAGGCGTTACTCATAAACCTTTTTCTACAAAAACTTGGAAATAATGCTGGATAAAAAATAATATTACTTGAACTCCCTTGGCCTAGTTTACCTTTTTTTACTTAAAATTTTATCTTAAATATTACCCATCTCTAAAGCGGTTTGTTAAACTACCTCAATAAATAGGTGAGAAAAATGAATCAAAAAATATTTCCACACACCCTTTGACAACAAGCTTTTATAGTTTCTAAAAATGTTAGGGAAGTACTTATGTCTAAATGAATTTCCCATCATTGTTACAGTTAATGAACAAACAGCAATATGTTGATCAAAGAGTACCGGATACCCCTCCCACTCACAGTGGAGGAGTATCGCATTGCTCAGCTCTACATGATAGCCAAGAAGAGCAGAGATGAGAGCTCCGGCGAAGGCAGCGGTATCGAGATAATAATCAATGAACCTTATGAGCAAGGCCCTGGAGGAAAAGGTCAGTACACACAAAAGATATACCATGTCGGCAGCCACCTTCCTGGCTGGTTCAAAAGCCTTCTTCCAAAATCAGCTCTTACTGTCTCTGAAGAAGCATGGAATGCATACCCTTACACAAAAACAAGGTACACATGCCCATTTGTTGAAAAATTCTCCTTAGAGATAGAGACTTACTACTATGGTGATAACGGACACCAGGACAATGTGTTCAATTTATCTGGCAGTGAGTACAAGAACAGGATTGTTGATGTTATAGACGTTGTGAAAGATCAATTGTATGGTGCCGATTATGTGAAAGAGGAAGATCCAACTTACTTTGTCTCGCAAGCATGCAACAGGGGTCCTCTTTCAGATAACTGGTTAGATGAATACTGGAAAGATGTAGAAGGAAAGGCACAGCCAACTCCAAGTGGAAAATCTCTAATGTGCGCCTACAAATTATGTAAAGTAGAATTTAGATATTGGGGAATGCAAACAAAATTAGAGAAGTTTATCCATGATGTGGCTTTAAGAAAAACTATGCTAAGAGCTCATAGACAGGCATGGGCATGGCAGGACGAATGGCAAGGACTCACCATGGAAGATATAAGAGAGATCGAAAGACAAACCCAATTAGCACTCCAGAAAAAGATGGCAGGTGAGGCTAGTGAAGAGCAAGAAGAAGAAGACAATTCTAAATCACTTGCAGCTACAATGAGTAGCCTTGAAAAGTGTGAAGAAATTGCTAGTCCTCTGGTCACTAAGAAAAGCACCAGTGAAAAGAGGCTCCAGATACAAACACATTTAACTCCAGAAGGAACTCCTCCCTCAGAGCATAAATCATCTAAAAGTAACCTTAGATCTGTGTCGTCTGGATCTATTAAAAGCTTGCAGACTCAAGCAGCAAACTGGAGGATGGAAACTCTCGTCCGGGAATCGGAAACTGAGACAGGCTCTGAAGACGAGTTCTATGACTGTGAATCAACCATCAACAAATGGTCTTCCATGTGCTCCCTTGATGAAGCAGACATCGATATATCGCCAACTGTAGGGGATTCGCAAGACGACAGCATTTTCAACCCAACGTTTTTGAAAAGGGTTACTTCCGAAAGAGGCTCTCGTAGATTAGTTTCTTTACATAGTCACCACAGTATTGATGGTTGCCCTGATATTCCAGTCCATAACTCATGTTCTGTCACTGTGCTTGTTCTTGTATTCCATGGTGGTAGTGTGTTAGATGCTAATGTAGACATGACGGCAAAGAAATCTGATGTGACAACATTCAAAGGTGCGTTCGAATCAGTCATGCGTCAGCATTATCCCTCTCTCGTAGGGCATATTGCTATAAAACTAGTACCTTGTCCGTCTGTTTGTACAGAAGCTTTGGGAGTACTCTCCACTTTGAGCCCATACAGTTTTGACTGCTCCCCATCGACAATTGAATCTCCTTCTCTGACCAATGACTTGATTCCTATCGGGGCTATCCCTCTCATTGCCACTTCGTCTCCAGAATACGCAGAATCTGTTACGAAAACAATTCATTCTGCAAATGCGGTTTACAATGAATTTCTTAAGTCTGAAGATGGAACTGGCTTCACTGGCCAAGTTTGTATCGTTGGAGATAGCATGGGTTCAGTATTGGCGTATGATGCTATGAAAAGAACTTTGCAATACCAATCACGTCATGATAGCGAAAACAGTATTTTAGACACTGAAATCATTATACCTAATGAACCACTGGAGCAAAACTATTTGAATAAATCTCATTTACAAGCACCAACGCCTCGAAGGCGATCGTCTTCCACGAGTGAAAATCATGTAAAGTTTGAGTTTGAAGTTAGTGACTATTTCACATTTGGTAGCCCTCTTTCTCTCATTTTAGCTTCCCGAAAAATTTCGGATGACAAGGGAAAAGATATTGTGAAGCCTCCAGTTCAACAAGTCTACAATTTGTTTCACCCAACAGATCCAGTAGCTTCTAGACTCGAACCTCTATTATCAGCTAGATTTACCAACCTTCCTCCGATCAACGTCGCTAGATATGCCAAATATCCTTTGGGCAATGGTCAGCCTTACCATTTGATGGAATTAATCCAGAGTCATCCGCAGCTCTTTGGTGATCATTTACAAATGCCACCAACTCCTGTTCTGAGGAGGTTGTCTGAAGCGTCTGTCGTGAGTACAGTCAGCGGTCTCGTGGATAATATTCCTCTAATAACTATGAACGCACTGCAGCATAAATGGTGGGGCTCCAAGCGAATGGACTACGCTTTATATTGTCCAGAAGGCTTGACTAACTTTCCTACTAATGCTTTACCACATTTATTCCATGCTAGTTATTGGGAGAGTTCAGATGTGATAGCTTTTATACTGCGTCAAATAGGACATTTCGACTTAGCTTTATACGGCCATTCCGATGATAAGGAAAATCCAATGTTCAAACCAGGACAAGAAAGAGAGAAATGGATGAAAAAGAGAACATCTGTTAAGCTAAAGAACGTAGCTGCAAATCATCGGGCCAATGACGTTATCGTAAAAGAGGGTAGCCCGCAAACTTTTACTGCTCGATTCATGTATGGCCCTCTGGATATGATAACATTGACCGGTGAGAAAGTGGACATCTACATGATGAGAGATCCTCCTGCTGGCGAATGGTCTTTGCTATCGACTGTCGTAACTGACAAAACTGGACGCATAACTTACAGTTTACCTGATAGGCTGAGCGTCAGCTGTGGAGTTTATCCACTGAGAGCCGTAGTCAGAGGTGATCATACGAATTGCAATTTCCATCTCGCAGTTGTACCCCCTCAGACGGAATGTGTGGTGTTTAGCATTGACGGTTCCTTTACTGCTAGTGTGTCCGTAACTGGTCGAGATCCGAAAGTAAGGGCAGGTGCTGTCGATGTTGTCCGCTTCTGGCAAGATCTCGGCTATCTTATTTTATACATAACTGGAAGACCGGATATGCAACAGAGAAAAGTAATATCCTGGTTGGCCGAGCACAACTTCCCACACGGACTTGTGTACTTTTCAGATGGATTCTCGACCGATCCTTTGGGACACAAAGCGGCGCATTTGAATAACCTCATAAACGATCATGGTGTCATTTTGCACGCAGCTTACGGATCCGCTAAAGACATCAGCGTGTATAATAATTGCGGGCTTTCTCCACGGCAAATATTTGCTATCGGCCGGATTAGTAAGAAGCATAACAATATGGCAACAACTTTGAACGATGGGTACGCCTTGCATTTGGCTGAGCTGAAGCAGCCTGGCGCTGTAAGGCCTGCTAGAGGGAATGCCCGTCTGCTCGTACCCCGACGCTTGCTCGCACCTGTGAACACCATTTCGACACGAGGACGACGCTAATGCGTACTAATGCGTAGTTGTCAGTGGGAGATTATCATCTACTGTGTCGTTTGATGTTTCTAATGATGTGTGATAATGATTTGGTAGCGCCTAGTAAAGAATGTTATCTTTCCTAAGTCTTGTATTCTAAAATAATATTAACGCTGAAAAAATTGTTTACAAACCACATAAATTAAGGAAAATTATTATTCTTCGTTCGCGTTTTCGGAAATTTATCTAAATAATTTAGTATTATTAAGATAGATAATCATGTTTGTTGTAAAGATATTATTGAATATTTACTGTTAGAACCATGTCACTATGTACCTTACTAAATCGTTAAATGTAAAAAACTATTACTGACTGTTCTAAGCTGAAGCTCTAGGAAAGTGGTTATCTGCTATTTGATGAAGTTCTAATTATTTATAGATTTATAATAGTAATATTTATGGGTTTGGACGGACGTTGGGGATCTGAATCTCTGTACATGAAAATTAAACAAACATGTGCTATTCTAGTCGATTCTGATATTAAAATCATAACACATGTGTACACGTGTTGTCAGGATTACTTAAAAAGATACGTTATGATGCGTAGTATTTTTGTAGCTAGACTTTTTTGGAAATCTTCGTTATTGATTTAAAAGTAGTTAAATTAATGTACCTATGTATGTAGACTGTAGATTGAATTTCTCCCTTGTGGTATGTGATCTTTTATTACATTTTCATTAATAATGTAAACTTACGTATAAGAGTTTTATTAAACTTATTTAAACTTGAGCATGATGGAGACTAAAAGGTACATTTTAATCGTTCATTGTTATTAGATTCTTTCTTGACGTGATATTAAATTTATGTTGTTACGTATTTATAGAAAAAACTTAAACAAAATGTCCATGCTCTTCGAATGTTAGTTACTCTTAGTACTACCTTGTTACAACTTAAATGTGCAAACATTATAAAAAATATTAAATATAACCTACTTGATTTACTAACAATTCAATCGATATGTTATTTGTTCTTTAACTTTTATCTTAAACGTAAAAATATAATCTATATATGTATTCTTATAATGGTTTATTAATAACATAAAAGTCAACAATTTATTGTAATCATTTTAAGCTGAAATATTTGCATTATGCACCTTTATTTTAATACTAAATATTTAAAACTGTGTATGTGTTTAGAATTTTATTGTTGTAATGTGATAAGGAATACATTGATAGGTCACTCACTTCTCGTAATTAATTGTAGTGGTTTTAATTAGTAATAAATATTTTTAAGTCTATTGCTTTAAAATTTAAATGCTGTTAATGCTGATTATAATGATAATATCTAGTTTCACGTTAACTTTTGATGAAATAATCAAGGCTGTCAATAATGTAACATTAAAGTTGAACAAAATAATGTTTAATACATAAAGAAATATAATCATCCTTAAAATCTTCGTGCATTCCTGTTTCCACTTACATATTTGAATGTGCGATGTAAACATTTTATACCTAACGTACTTATAGGTAATTGAAGTAGCTACCTGCTATACCTACTCATCTAGAATCCAAGATTATTTTTTTTAACAAAATGGTTACAAAACTAAAGAAATGTTTATAAGTGAAATTTTCTTCACCTCATCCGTTTTGGAACTAAAATTTTAACCTTTTGGCTACACGTGTGCAATTATGGGCTGTTGAAATTTGTATTTAGTGATTGCTTTGTTTTTTACTATTATTTTCATCAGTTTTTGTAAGATTTTCACGCAAAAATGTCTTTGTTGACTAAAATCGTGGATTCTGGAACTGAATAAATATACCTACGTATTGATACATACATAAAATACATGCCGCTTGGGCAAATATTTTGGATAAAATACTTTATCATAGAATTTTTCCTGTACTAAAGATAATATGGTACCTACAGACCGGTGACTAAGGTGCGGTTTACGTGGATGTGGTTATCGCATTAGCTAATAACTTCGCGATATATACTTACTTGTTTGTTCAGCTCCTCAGCGTTGGGTGCGCCCAATTACAATAGCAATTATACTTATACGTTTTTTGCGAATTTTTATATTTAAGTCTCATTAAAATTTAACCGACTAAACCCAACTGACCCACTAAAGCGGAGTCGAGAGTCACATTGATTCTATAACCCATCTGCATAGATCTAACAAACTTATCTGACGATTTAATTCGTAGCCCGAATACGTTGCAGAAGCAGAAATCGTAATAAGCTATTGTCATTGATCTAAGATTGGAGATACCTATGTAGATGATTATTAGGTATGGTGCGCTTAGAGTAAAGCAAACTAGAAATAGAGTATCTGAAACAAAATTCAATAAGACCTTTATCGCATACACGATCTTTCTTTATTATACACCTGCTAATACGTGTTCTAGCTAGTTCTTTTGGTTTAAGTTAAACTAAATACACCCTTTAAGTTTGGTCATCGTGCGGATTTGTGCTAAATCCATAGTATTAAACCGTGTCAGTATTCCGTGTCTATGTTGCCGTACAGTATACGTGCAAAGTGTAACACTGTATGGCTTCACACGAGGTCTCCAGTTCTTTACTAAATTCAATACTGGTAGCCTTGACCAACCTTTTGAACTTCTGAGACCTTTTCTTTAGTCTGATTTGTTTTTGATCGTTTGTAAAGTTAAGTACTTACCTACCTACAGTGTTTAGATCATGTTTTCTAATATTTGAGTCTCATAATAATTTATGACAATACCAAGGACTTTTTCCATTATCTTTTCTATTCTCGAATTCTTGCTAGTATTGATTGGTACATTATAGGTAACTTTGGTAACCATTCATCCTTCATCCAATGGCTTAAAGATAAAATAACTGCAACTCGATCAGGCCACTGTTGTCAACGCTTTCCCTGTCCAGCCTTGCGGCACTACCCGCAGGAAGCATTATACATGTAGCATAGCACGCCGCCGCGCGCCGCAGCTTGTATTAATGTACCTACATGTCGTGCGTCGTGCAATGAAAGTGTTAGTGTATGATCTACCCTAATTTAAGATGTCTGTCTGTAATACCTTTAGCTATATCTGATACCGATCCTTGTAGATTTGGAATCTTAGGTCTGTCCACGTGTGTATAATTTTGCATGAAATATCTGCAATAGGTAAACCATATTATGGACCTACTTGGATTGAAAGTTCAAAGTAAAAGCACCAGGTGTGGATACGCCTGGTAATTACAAAAACTTGAATTTACTACACCTTTACAGATAACCATAAGCTTCATTCTTTTGAATTTATGTGTTCTGTGTGTAGAGAAATATGTAAATTATTGTTGTTGGCAAAAAGTACTCTTTTAAAGCACACAGGTGTGGATACGCCTGGTAATTACAAAAACTGTTGAATTTACTACACCTTTACAGATAACCATAAGCTTCATTCTTTTGAATTTATGTGTTCTGTGTAGAGAAATAAATTATTGTTGTTGGCAAAAAGTACTCTTTTATTTCAAAGTACCTACTAATTACCTACTACCCCACACAGGTAGATAGATATTTGACAGCGGAAGGTGAATAAATAATAAGTCTGATTAGATAACACTAAAAAATTTATTTACATTTAGTTCACAGCTACATTTAACTTTAAAAATTAGGTAGGTTATTTTCCTACCCAATTTCATAAATAACCAGATGATAATAGAAGGCAAGTATTTTTATAAATATAGACCTGTGCCGCCGCGGTTGTGCCGACTAATAATAAACAGAGTATGGGTACGAAAATTATACCCCGTCCATAACCAAATCAGTTACAAATTTACAATCGCATCTTTTTGTAGGTATAGTAGAAGTTAGGTTAGGTTAGTGGGGCGAAAACTGTAATTTACCTGTTCTGGGCGTTACATCCAAAGAGATTTTACATATAGAGACGTCATACTCATTGTAAAGAAATAAAAACATTGCGATAGTTTACTATAGCTACATACCTAGCTAGCGTCGACGTTCAAACATACAACGCCGCATGGCATTATCTCTGTCACTCATAAACGTAACGCATTGCTTGTCTCGTTCGTGTTGGTGGCAAATCGGCAACAGCGCGGCAGTGATTTTAGTTCAAACAGGCGAAACGCCGCACGGCATATGTCCTTATCTCTGTCACTCATAAACTCAACGCACGAATTACTTGTCTCGTTCGTGTAGGTGGCAAAGCGGCAACCGCGCGGCATTGATTTTGGAGTAAAATTTATTTTATTTTATTTCCATTTTAAACAGTACAAAACAAATAGAAAAAAAGACACATCCTTCTTGCTTTTCACAACCGTCCCATAGTAAGTATTGCACTTTCTAAACGCGCAACATAGCATTTTAATATTTTTCATACTCCAAAATCCCGCTTCAACGTACGTCCGCGTCGCGGCCAGGAGCAAGACGGACTGAGTTCAATTCAGGCACGTACCTGATTTTCGTCTTGTTACTCGTAGGCAGACCTCGGTACAACGTATCTACGTATATATAACATCATTGGTTACATCAGTGAGCGAATACCAAGCATAAAGCTTGTCGCACAGTAAAGCAACACTGCAGCACAGCATAGATTGTGCATTCAAATTTTTTAACTGTATGGGTATGGGCTCTGTAACATCATCATACAAACTAATAAAAATAATGAATGACATTACATTATAGGCGAACGCTCGTCAGTTATTCAAGCAGTAGAAAGGTACCTATTGTTGCTTAAATCTTAGTTTGTTATGGTACATATATTGCTCTCAGAGGTTGTAAAGCTCTGCATACATTAATCCAATGCCGCTACCACCCAGCACCAAAATGTTCATTCAAATATAGGCTTAAACTAGTTATCTGTAGATAAATTTAACAGTGACAAAATGGCTTCCCACAAGCTTCAATCGAGTAGCCCGCGAGCTGTCATCTGATGCCGTTAATATAAAATACATTTAAAAGTTAACACATTTTTGTGCTGTGCTGTTGCGTTACATTTTAGACGTGCGACAAGCTTAAGGATCTTCCCTAAGTTACAGTTTCAACAAATTTATGAAAGCTGGGCTAATGTGTGTTTAGGGAGAAACATTACAGATTATTTCTAGTAAAGGAACGAATTACACAGCGCACTATGTCGCGTCGCGCGTCACCTTACAGCAAGACAACATTATTTAAGGAACCCAGTTCATAACCATTTGATCTTTGTCCCGATTAATTGACTTATTCCTTCATTGCTACCATAGTCTACTTTTTCTCCCTGTCTATTTTATAATTGTTTAAGCCCGATATATTTGTTTTTTTTTTTCTAACTTATTTTCAGTGCGTTCGAAAAATGCTGTAAAATGTAGCTGTGCCATACTTTAATAGATTGGTTTTTTTTTTATTTGAATAGGAATGTATAAATAACAACAATATATCATCATAAATAATTCGTTCGTCTTAAAAATAGTTTACATCATAAGAAAGTAAAAATCTTACTTTTTACGCAAATACTTAAGTACTTTACCTACATAATTACATTTTAAATTCATTATTTCTACAAAATATTTCAAACCATGAAAGTTTCCATTGGTTCACTAGACTTGATATACAAGGTACTTACTCGTACTTAATCGCCGCTTGTTTGAACGCAAATCATTTCTTTCATTAACTAATCAATGACAAAAACTCTTGCCAACGCCAGTTTTAGCTGGAATTTTGGAAAAATAAATTTAGTTAGACAACGGCAATTAGAAATGATCTGGATGAAAGTAAGTACTTATTATTGAATTCTAACAACACAATCTGTGATGTCATAGAACACATCTGGGCCTATAGAACTAGGCACCAAAACCAAATGAACTATTTGTAGGAGATCGAAATAGAAACAGCTCGACAGATGTCATAATGCGTTGCTTAGAGCCAGACTCCATCAAAGCTGAGCTGGGCAGAGGTACTTAGGTATGAAATTAATCTTATGTAAATTATTTAGAAAATAAATCATGAAATCTGAGCTAAGCCTCTAAGCAGAGAAGAGATGTGATTTTAAACAACCAATAAAACGATAAAACTTTTGATCAGGTTATTAACACAAAAGTCACTTATAATATTACGGGATATTTACCATCACTTAATTTTCAAAAAACTCAAATATCTAGTCATGGTAAATATCCCGGTATAAGTGACTTTTGCAATAAAACGACACCGAACGAAATCAGCTCAGTTAGAGTGGAAGACTTCCACTCTAACTGAGCTGATTTCGTTCGGTAGTCACCGAGCGGTGATATATCAATTTGTATGCGAAGAAACAAAGAAAGATCGAAGCAGAGATGAGCTGTGCCTTGCTAGTGCATTTTATACATAGTGCCGCTTTAAACAACACACATCTCCGCTGTAAAATCTTCTCGTCTCCGCTACGTACATGATATCTGCACACATCTCCGCTTTGGTGGAGGCGGGACCTTAATGTAGGCTCTGTTGATTCTAGCCTAACTGCAATACATTTGAATTTTTTGTGTAATCAACGACATATCATACCTATTTACACTAACACCAATCGACTCATAATTTATTAAAAGCAAACATTACGTATGATAAAAATTAGGTAAAATTTTCAAAACTCACGAAATGCGACACTGTGCAATATTTTTTTACAAACAGGTACTTATTTAATTTACTAAAGACTCAAATAATTCGAGATAAGTATAAATAGAAAAGAAGTGCCTATCCACTCTCCATACAAAGATATCCTCAGAGAAATGTCATTTTTAGGGCCAGCAATCAACAAAGCTAGGGTAACATAAGTACCGTACATTAACGACACCTGTTTGATAGAAAGAGACCCTTAAAAACAATGCAGAGTAGAACACAATACAAAATGTACTTACAAATTTATAAGACTATCTTATTTACACACAGCCAAATTAGTACAGTGACACACAAGAAGCCCTTGCTTGATTTACGACAACTTGTTGACATACAAATATCTATATTTAGGTATTTACGGGTACCCATAATACAACGATTGACAATACAATTTGGTATCACTGCTAATAACTATATTCTTAAAACTTATCAATTTAAAGTTCATAATATCATTTGTAGCCATTTAATTATATTAACCTGCGTACTTAAGAAAGGTGGAATTTGTGAAGGACTTCATCTTTCATACTGTCTTGCTCAGATTGGATTCAAACTGAGCAGGAGAGCATGAGAGATGACGAATTCGCCATTCTTTTAGTAGCAGGTTTTATAAAGGTGGTAAGCAAAGCTAATCAGTAATCGCCTAGGACCCTAAAATCATACTTGCTACATAATCATTGTCATACATATGTTATTCTCTAATTTCACTAAAACAAAATTATTTTCTGAATAAGATACCATAGTGCTTAAATTTGTTCATATGTTGGCACTTTAATTTTAAATGTTTCTATCGTTTCTACATAACATCATGATTTAAGTAATTTTCGTTTTTGGTACAGATTATACTATCTTTATTTATTTTATCTTAACGCAATTCTAGTTCTTAATAATTCAGTTACTATTCATTTTCGGTTTATCTAGAACTAAAATTAGTTAGAATAATGTATAACCTATGTTTTTGGGCTTAATTAAATCATGGTTATACACTCCATCATCTCTTTAATTAAACTTTACACAATTGTTGATTTATGCTTCGATTATCATTTCGATCGATACTTGTATAAATGTCTATACATACATTTATATGTAAGTCTAAATCTATGAACAAAACCTATTGCCTGTATTAGTAACCATAGATACATAGATATTGGCTGCAAGTGTAACTTAAGTACCTACTTCAAAAAAATCTATAGTAATAAAGAATACCAATAAGAATACCACTCATTTGTGCTATATTTATTGAGAGCAAGTTTAAAAAAGCGATATTAGTAAAATTGACTATAAATCGTGGCAGCTTCTTTCAAAAGGCATACTTTAGAATGTGTTTATGGCATACTAGGAACTTTCAGATATTCATAAGTATAAAAATCAGGCTCTGAAAATTTTATAAGAAACTGTATTGACATGATTTACTTATCTAGTTGTTTCTTTACAAATTCACTTACTCAGAAACAACTTATTCAACATTGTTCAACATGTTAACAAATCTGGTTCCATTATTGACTGTGCAGCATGCTTAAGGTACAGTCAGCATAACCAAACAACGAGAATCGACAAACTTTTTAGTCAACTTAATGCTAAGAAGAAATAATAAGTCAGGAACTATAACTCAGATCAAATTCCACACAAAAAGTAGCCCTTCTTAAAACCAAAACGACGTATGATTCAAACTACCAATCACTACACAGGTTACAAACAGACATGCTTGGTGATTGGTTTAAATTCAGAACGAAAGCAGGGATTCGTTCGCGCGCGCTGCAGTTGTCACAGCAACCATAGAAGCACGCGCGCGAACCAATCCCGCTTGGCGCCGTAGACGGTGTATGCAATAAGAGGACCGGATCAATTTAATAATAAAACGATATTATTGTACGATATGTTCCGCGAAATATAATTAGTTTATTAAGTTTCTGCCTAGAAGACATTTTTAGTGGGCTCAGAATATCTTCTTTATCAATTATTTTAGAAAAACACTGTGTTGATATTACCTACTGACAGATTACTCGCTTGATTAAGTGATTTTCCGTTCATGTTGTATAATATTGACCATCTCGGCTTGATGACGTATTTGAATATCTTTGAATACAGTTTATAATTTTGCTACTACTTACTAATGAAAAGTGATCCCTGGACATTTTAATTGTGTATGACTCCTGCACCACTTCACAATACATGCTGGCATGATGATTCACAGCTATTCACACTGATAAACACGAAAACGTACGCAAAGATTTGACGTGTGCTCGCTTGCAAGAACAATGTCCGACTGATGACGCGCTGGACACGACTTTTGTTGGGGCATTTTTGGAACGCAGTTACATTTCCTGACTTATTATTTCTTCGTAGACTTAACGTTATAATTCTTGTCCTCTGGGAACCACGTGATAGAGATGCACAGAACGCAATTCCAGGGACAAATTAGTGAGCGGCTACCTTTTAGACAGTCGCGTCGATTATTCATTGAAAGTTTTTGTTTCAAATAATTAAAGAACGAGACTGAGCTATACAAAGCTGTACCTATCTCTTTCTCTTGCTGCGTTGTCGGTGGCATATTCATTATATCCGTGAGCGTACCTGCGCAACTTTCCATTCTCGGGGCTCATCATAGGACAAGATATTTGCCGGCAACCATACTTTTATGTCGTCATCATTTTGGAATGAGCTTAGACATCATTTTGTATTCAATTCAAGGTAGAACTAGCTGTCCAAGGGTTACTACTGCTCTGATGTATTATGTACGCAATACTATTTACTCGTTATTTGGAGCCTTAGTTCAACACATATAAAATGTTCATTAACCTTTTACGGTTCACGACTATTGCTATGAGAATACGGTACCGTTCTTATGCGTTGCTCTTGTGAATATTACTTCTTCGTCGTCCGCATTGATGCTTTCCGCGGCAGTCAGTGCTACGGTATCGCTGTGTACAACGTGCGGCGATTCGTTGAACTCATCCAGTTCTTCTAAGCCCGCTGAAACAAACATTCGTTTACAAAAGAGTGAAAGAGAATATTTACGCGAACCTACTTTAAAATAGGTGAATCATCGTCTCTCCTTGACCCCTTTGCTCGCATAACGAGAGTTAGACCTCATAAGTGGCGAATTCGCCGCGCATCGTTTCGTGCGAATTCAGTAGTCCCTGTCCATAAGGAACGAATTAACCATGAAACGTTTCGTGCGAATTCATACGGGTGTTAGCGAGGTACCTGGCGCTATTTCATCGCGTCCACAAGCTTAGCGCAAATTAAAATACGCGCATAAAACGCGTGCACTTCGCCTTATCACACTGGCAATTTGCGAGCGATTTTTAAATGGGGGGCTCTGGGAGTTCGCTACTATTAGCGCGTCTAATACGCGTGTTTAAGACGCGGATCGCACGCCGTGAGTTCGGGCGCCGTCGCGGCGTGCTCGCTGCTCACTCGGCTCCTTTTGAAATCGCTCGCAATCGCCAGTATGATAACTGTTCTAAGGTTACTTGCCGCCTTTGCTCACACACATAACTTTCGTTGTGTGAGCGAAGGCGATACGTCATCTTCAGCTCATCTGCATCATCAGACTGCTGGGCCTGTCGAAATGAGCGCCATAGCGTCGTTTAGCTTACCGCATCCGGCCACCTTCCGCAAATGTCGACCCGGGATATTGGTGTTGGTATTGCAAAAATTTAGCTTAATCAACAACACTAAAAATATACCCATCCCTTTCTTCAGTATCGAAATAAAAAGACATAGTTTAGTACTGATATTACATATACATAGAATGTATTATTAGTACTATACTTTCGTTTTTGCAAAAGCCCAAGAATGAAACACCATTGGCATATCAAAATTATAGACTACTTATACGCGTGGACCATTGATCTAAGAATTGTACGAACCTGTGTAATCAGAAGGCGCGAGCAATAGGTATTGCTCTGAACGCGTTGGCCACAGTAGATGCGCCATCACGCAAAAAGCCAAGCAGTCCGCTGAGTACGTTATACCTGAAATTATAAAAAAACAGAAATAAATAAGGACCTCGTTTGTAGACTATCTATGAGTTTATTTTCACTCTCCTGAAAATTAAGGTTTTTCAAGTTTGAACACTAATTTAGCGGAGGTGCGAAATATTCATGACCTCCTTTCCCTCCTTGTCCCTGAAAACCGCGAGCGAAGCTACTGGCAGAAGCTAATATCCCGACTTAATGGTAAATTCAATTCTATTTATTTATTTAGAATGAACAAAAACATACATAATATCACAAAAATACAACGGAACACTGGAAAGCGCATTTGTTTAAAACTGTGTCGCACCTCCCAGCGCTCAAATACAGGATAAAGTTGAGGCCGATTTCACCAAAGAGAAAGCATGGTTTAATATTGCTTTAATTTTTGATTAACCAATTTGCGGCACTTTGTTTGATGAAATCGCGTTTTAGGAGATCTGACGTTGAGAAAGCAGTTCACTCACCCAGTAAAAACTTGAACCGCCAAAGCGGGCTGATCTGCAGCGCAATCAACGCTATAATCGGCAGGTAAACGAACCAGACCAGACTTGACGCTCCGAAATGCAGCAGGAAGTTCAATTTCGCCATGTTGTGCTCGTACATCATCGTGTTGCGCAGCTCAAGCACGAACCAGGTCATAATACTGACGCGTAGAGCCAGGATCAACCAGCCAGGCCAGGTTTGGTATTCATCTATGTCTTCGATTATGTCTACTTCTGTCTGAAATCACAATAATAATATAAATATACGACGATACACACGGTTGCGGGTTCGATTCCCGCCTCGGGATAATTGATAATTGTACGATCTACAGATACTTGTTCCGGGTGTTCTGGTCGTTTTTTTTATTATACATATCTATGTATAATAAAAAATATATCTATGTAATGTGTTGTATTAAGTATATCAGTCATCTAGTATCCATAACACAAGATCAACGAAGCTTGGTTCTAGATAATATTTAAAAAAATGCGAAATTTTGGATGTTTAGATGGATGGATGAATGTTTGTTACTCCTTCACAGTAAAACTACTGAACGGATCGGATCGGGTAGTAGTTTCCTTGGGATATGTATATCCTTAAAAAGTTTCCATACAAACAACTCGTGCGAAGCCGCGGGCAGAAATTAGTGGTGACACGGCGCAGGGAATTGTTATTCCGAGCTGCTACTGGCTACGAGGTTATTAATATTATTTCAATATATGTACCTACAGGCAGTTTTTCCGGTACGTGTGTATGTAGGTATATTTTAGTCCTTGTATTTTATCCTCATCATTCATCAGCCTATATTGGTCCACTGCTTGACATGGGCTGCCTCTAATGAACGCTTCTATAAATATTTTTCTAGAAAAATAATAATTCAAGCTTTTAACTCGGAATAACCATGGAATTTGAATTTTCAGTATTTTCTGCTAATATGACTGTGCCACATAACTAACACCTTTGAACTATAAATGAGTAACTTACGAGTACAACTAATAAACTTCGCAAGTAATTATTCCATTAATATTGCAAAACTTACATATAATTTTTATCTGAGTAGGCTAGAGGATTTTCCTATAGCCTAGACTAACTCAATGGAAATAAGGAATCACTATGACTCAATCATATCCAATAATATTACAATTACAATTTTTACGATAAAATAAATAAACAATTCTGGACAATTCACGCCGCATTATCTAGCCCCAAGCTAAGCCGAGCTTGTGTTATGGGTACCAGATAACTCATATACATAATACATTACATTACATAGATATTTTTTATTATACATAGAAAACGACTAGAACACCCGAAACAAATATCTGCAGATCGTACAAACATTTGTGGATAGCGGAAATGGAACCCGTGAGTTCGCAGGCTGACCTTCGCCCACCGCGCCACAGAGGTCGTCTTAAGGCGAGGTAGTTCCATTTTTAGGTTTTTTAAACAACTGTATCTCTACCAAAATGTAAATGAAGCACGAAATAAATATATTTTATAAAAATTGAACATATACTCAAAAAATTTGTAAAGATAGAAACGTGAATAAAAATCATTTTCTCGATAAAAAAAAATCGCAAAGATGACACTAATCGAAATTTCAAACAACTTTGACTCAGAGGTTTTTTCTTGGATTCATTTCAAAGTTATATCAAAAGATAGGGTTTATGGTTAACTAAAAAATTGTAAAGTATTTTTTTAAAATCAGTTATTTTTAATCTCTGAGAAAGAAAACTATCGAAATCTACTGATTCGGGCGCTCGTGGTGGGCGGCCAGTGCCCGTCGAGACGTCTTCGAGGTTGGACGCACGCCGTTTGTCTCGCGAAAATCCCCCCCCATCCCCTCGTGTTTCACATTGTGACTGTGCAAAACAATAAAATGGGTAATAAAACGAATAGCAGGAAAGTGAAACGCAAGACACGACTTAGGACATTGCTACTCGAAAAATGGTAAGAAGATACACTAATTGTTTCATGATTTTGTCAGATTGTTGGCATTTAGGTAGCAATACACATATAAATAGCTTCTTTGTCACTCACTTATCATACAATCATAGTGCAAACGCGCCACAGTAAAAAAATATTTTTGGTAGGTAGTAAAGACGATTTATACTGACAAATTGAATTTGTACTTATCTTTGAGTACTTACTAAAATTATCAATTATTACCTACAAAAAGTACTTGCACATTTTAATTATTATTATAGTATACCTATAGGATGTCGGTAACTGACTAAGGTAGGTACTATCTCAAGCAATATATATCAATATATAAATAAATAATAAATAATGCTGGATAATTCACACAGCATCATTTAGCCCCAAGCTAAGTAGAGCTTGTGTTATGGGTACTAGGTGACTGATATATATAATACAATACATTACGTAAATATATATTTTTTATTATACATAGAAAACGACCAGAACACCCGGAACAAATATCTGCAGATCGTACACACAATTGTCCCGAGGCGGGAATCGAACCCGCAACCTCCTCGTCGCAGGCGGACCTTCGCCCACCGCGCCACATCGGTCGTCATAATATAATATAATATCAATAGCTTCAGTGGATAACCGAAGTCATTTATTTCCTACACACTCTATAAAAACTTTCTACAACACTCTATAACTACATACCTAAACGTAAAAAAACGACATTTTATTTGCAGCGCTTCAATGAGAACTATGAAAAGAAGCAAAGCCGTTGCTCAGGCCCTAATCAACTCTGCTTCTTCTATCCACAGTTCCACGTACGTATTTTATTCAATGGGTTTTAGGATGCGGCGAGTGAAGACATGACGCTATGGCGGTTATTATGGGAGTCCTATGTCCAGCAGTGGATTACTATATAGGCTGATGATGATACTGACTTTTTCACAATTGATGACAATTTTCCATGAAAGTTTTACAAATGTACCTACTTACCTAACTAGCTACCTACTTACATACCTTACCCTCCACTATGTACGTACATACATTATTATATCTAAGTGACGAATATTTTTCCTGTTATAGATCGACTGCAAACAAAGTCAATTCACCACTTGCTGAAATGCTAGACGAACATGGTAATGAAATAGTTGAATATGATACCAATGAGTAAGTTGTAAATTTTATGTACCAATGTTGTTTTAGTGCCCGCAAAAGCTGTACCTATATAGCTACCTACCTACCTACGTACATAACCTATCATTCCACTATATACCTACATTATTATTATGTCTAAGCAACGAATATTTTCCAGTTTCAGTACGACTCTAAACAGCTACCTAGCTAGCTGTACCTACTTATATAGCTATCTACCTACCTACATACATTACCTATCATACCAGTATATACCTACATTATTATTATGTCTAAGCAACGAATATTTTCCTGTTTCAGAACGACTCTAAAAAAAGTCAATTCACCACTTGCTGAAATGCTAGACGAACATGGTAATCAAATAGCTGAAAATGATACTAATGAGTAAGTTGTAAATTTTTTGTACCCAATGTTGTTTTCCACCATCATCATCATCATCGCCGTTATGTTATTTTTTTACGGAATCGTGTCTCCTAGGGAAAATTCCAACTTTTTGACATTTGCCCCCCCAAGACCCCCCCTGTGGGGGGGCTATTACAGGGAGCCATATTGCCTAATTATTTTATGGGGGTTGTATAGAGGGGGACAAGTAATTTTGAATGCATAGAAAATTTTGCCCCCCCCTGCCCCCCAGGACACCCCCAGTGGGGGGCTCCTACATAGAGCCATATTGCTTAATTTTTTTATGGGGGTTGTATAGAAGGTGACAAGTGATTTAGAATGCATATAAAATTTTGCCCCCCCCCCTTGCCCCCCAGGACACCCCCAGTGGGGGCTCCTACATAGAGCCATATTGCTTAATTTTTTATAGAGGTTGTATAGAGGGAGACAAGTGATTTTGAATACATAGAAAATTTGCCCCGCCCCTGCCCCCCAGGACACCCCCAGTGGGGGGCTCCTACATAGAGCCATATTGTTTAATTTTCTTATGGGGGTTGTATAGAGGGTGACAAGTGATTTTGAATGCATAGAAAATTTTGCCCTCCCCCTGCCCCCCAGGACACCCCCAATGGGGGGCTCCTACATAGAGCCATATTGCTATATTTTTTTATGGGGGTTGTATAGAAGGTGACAAGTGATTTAGAATGCATATAAAATTTTGCCCCCCCCCCTTGCCCCCCAGGACACCCCCAGTGGGGGGCTCCTACATAGAGCCATATTGCTTAATTTTTTATGGAGGTTGTATAGAGGGAAACAAGTGATTTTGAATGCATAGAAAATTTTGCCCCGCCCCTGCCCCCCAGGACACCCCCAGTGGGGGGCTCCTACATAGAGCCATATTGCTTAATTTTTTATGGAGGTTGTATAGAGGGAGACAAGTGATTTTGAATGCATAGAAAATTTTGCCCCGCCCCTGCCCCTGCCCTGCCCGCCGAACAGTCACGGTGGCAAAACACTCAGTTTGCAAAGGTCTAGGTAGGCCCAGTAGCTATCTGTACCTACGTATTGTTAACTTCTCTCTAATAGTAAAAATATTTTTTTTTCAGAATGGAGGAAATTGATAACTGTTCTCTGATCATTGAAACCAACCAAGAAAATGAATATAAATCTATAAGTGGACGGCGAATTGTAGATATAAATTACCTTATGGCACAGCTTCAAGAAAAAGCGCATCATAATGATTTATTTGATTGCAAAGTAGAATATTTCAATTTGATAGGAGAAAAACGGATAGGGTTGATATCGAAATATAAATTTTAATGCAATGTATGTCGCAAAGTAATAACCATTGACTCTGAAAAATGTAACAGTGCATTAGAGAGAGAGAGAACGTCAACTTAAATGTTGCTGCAACAACAGGAATTACAGATGCTGGTATTGGATTTTCACAATTCGAAGAAATACTTTCTTAAGTACAGTAAAAAAATTTAATAAGCAACCAAAGTATTTTTTTATAAATTTTATATAAATAACATTTTAACAGCAGGTAGAAGTGGATACTTATAATTTGTTAATAAAAATTAATATAATTGTCACTCATACAATTTGTTTTTTTTTACCTCTATGTTCTACCTCATATAAAAGTTGTACCTCCATAATTATGTGCCACACGAAACCAACGTATTTTTTATTTTTAATGTTGACTAATTTTAATTACCTAGCTTTGTACCTAGATCTACACATAATAAGTAATACTGCTAGTAATGTTATCAATATTACCTACCTTTAATAAGAACATAACATACGTACAGTCCCTACTGCTTGTTTTTCTATACTGTGGCACCAACATATCGTCCGCGTCAAGTGGCGCGCGGCCTAGCGGCCTTCCCCGCCGGACGCGTAAATAAATACGTCGCGCGCTCCATGGGCGGGGCTAAAAAGCGCAAAGTTCCGAACTACCTCGCCTTAATACTAAGTTCTTATTTGTTAATTACTTACTGTATTCCACACATAAAGCAGTATGTGGACAATGCCATATGCAAGCCAAACCCCAAAAACGAGTGGCTTATATGAGAGTTCCAGACGAGTCACGGCCCAACCTTTTGCAAGTAGCAGAAGTAATAGCATGAATAGTGTCTGAAAATATTTTAAATCATTAGTTTTCAAAGTAAATATTAGTTTTACTTTATGGGCACACACATTATAACTCAAGGCCTATCAAAGGCCAGAGGAAGTATCACAAATGTACTATGTGTGAACACTGAGAGATTAACAGTGGCCTAAAACCATTTACCTCTGGTAATCATCAATTTTGTCATCACACTAAAATTATAAACTAGTTTCCGCCCGCGGTTTCTAGCGCGTTGTTTAAGGTTATTTCTATCCTAATAATATTAGTGTGATGTGATGCAGTTACATTTATATGTAAGTATATTTATTACCCATGTGTAGAAAACTAATTAATTTATGGGCTTTAGCTCATCTTTGACTCACAAAGCTCATACAGAAATATTTAAATTTGGGAGGTCCTATTCTACAAATCGCGATGTGCGAATATGCATAATTCCTTTGCTTGATATGTAGTATATGGAACTAAAAAGCTAGTTTAAATGTGACTCACCCTACTCATAATATCAAGGATATCTCCTGCCACAGCGAGACCAGCAAATCCCACGCCATCCGCTGCAAACTTCACAGTATGGAGCACATTGAAGCATAGAGCTACAAACTCCAAGACCAGACTAAATGTAAATAACTTTGTTACTGGGTGTTTTTGTGTTCTGCAAGAAATAATGCTTGTTCAGTTGTGTGTACACACACAGCTATTATCAGTGGTCTAATTAATAATAATTGAATATATTATTTTATTCACTATATATAAAAAACACAAGAGTCCTTCAGGCATTTCGCTCTTAAGGTTGAACAAGTCATCTTCCCTTACAAACGTGGAAGGGTAACTACTACACTATTTCATGTTAACCATCCAAAATAAAAAAAATTATGTTTGAAAAATACAAGCTTCTAAACTTTCATATTTCAAAACTAACTTTAGCTCAACTAAATGACAATACAATACAAGTAAAAGGCGCATCAGTACTGATACAGTGATAGGTTCCATTCTGAATAGATTTACAAGGGATAGAAAACTTAAGGAAAAAAAATCTTAGAAACTAAATTTTACCTGACTGCATAAATTTGCACCGGCAACAGCACAATATAACACAACCAGAACAGGAGGTACAACTCCAGTGTATTTTGCCTGTCAAATGAAAACTGATATAGCAGTGTATTGTAGAATGACAAGTTAGGACTTCCGTTTACAAGCCAGAAGTCGTATTGTACTATCTGTGGTATCTCAGTCAATGTCTTGTTGTCTTTGGCCGGAGCTCCACTGTAGTGGTGCCAAGAGCATGAATCTTCATCAAGGTAGCATGCTACCATAGAGACATACCAAAATCTGTAAACAATATACTCGCATTAGATGATGAATATATTCCTTTACTATCTTAGCTTTTAACACTTTGACTGCGGTTTTTTTTTCGATGACTGTGGTCTTTTTTTTTACCTAAAAATTTCGTGCTGCCACTCTACACAGCGGTTGTGTTGCGCCGCACATGCGTTTCGTTCGAAAAATATTACAGCTCTGCTGAGTCACAAAGATCTGTATTTTCTCAGCCGCTGCGCTAGTGTGGATTTACGCATATTAGTCACTTGTAGAAAACTCATACCGTGCGTTTTCATCACTCAAAGTGTTAAAGAAATTTTGTTAGTTTAGTGTAACAATCTCACTAAAATTGACAAGTAAACTCCAATTCATACCTTGGTTGACCACTATTCTGAATGACATAGGTGAACTGACTCTTCTTTATTACATTCCAAGGGGTGTCTTCATCTACACAAAGTTCACCTTTCGGGCAGGGTATCCGCCTGAATAGATCCTGACCATTTGTATTGCATTTTGGATGAAAGGCAGTTGCATTCAGATCTTGAAACATAACCTGACAAGCCAGTTCTTTATCAATTATATCACGGTTCTTGTAGTAATGCAGAAAGTGCCTGCTGTCCAAGACGGCGAAGGTAATTGGATATTTGAAATTCACTTTTGAAGTTATGTTACCAAATATGTATCCATATGTTTCCTTTTGAAAGTGGAGATCTGTCTTTTGGAATCCAAATTTCACTAAGAACTTGAAGAATTCGTCAGTTGAAAATTCACCAGATATATGAGTTGATGAAACATCAAGGCAAAAATAGCACAATATGAATAACACTGACTTGAGACACATCATGAAATATAAATGTTTTTTCAGTGTATCAAAATTTTACAAGTCGATAAAGTTGTTGTTCACATAGTAATGTAGTGTTTATGAAAGGGTCAATAAAAAATTTTGTAGGCACACATTTCACAAAACCTTTCCCTTGTTTTTAATTTAAACTTGCCTTCCTTGGATGGATTTTAGTAATTTTATTTTACCACATTATTATTTTTCTTTCATACATTCATCCATTCTCCCTCCCCTCCCCTGTCCTCTTCGTCTTCCCCTTCTTTTTCTTTTTTTTCGCTACATTGCAACTGCGTTCAATAACATATAATATGCCAGAAATTTGGCCTCGGTTTTTTAGATTGGTTTAACCTATGAGGCTAGTAATCCGATTATTATTTATTATTATTTATTTATATTGGCATGTATATAAAAATCACGTCAAACACTAAAAACCTAAATTAATAAGGAAGAAAACAGGTTTTATTTGTACCGATTCCTGATCTTTCTGAGCATGTTCAGATGCTCTGACGATGTTACTGAGCGCAAAAGGTGCCTGACACTAAAAATTTCCTAGAAAAATGTCCTAAAAATGAGCAGGTACCATAGAACTATGACTTTTTAGGTACCGTAAAATGGGGTGAATGGGGATGGTTTTCAACTTTGAGTGCCCTTTTCTAATGAATTTTGTATCAACAACTATTAGTTTACTACATTAAAAGTTTAGTCTTAACTTGTATATTATGAAATTGTATGCGAAACTCATTGATAGTGAGCTTCTTTTATGTAAATACTTAAAATATATGCTATCCCTATTCATACACGTATAGGGGTTAATAGGGACGGCATTGAGAACAATAGAGAAATATGGTCAGGGTTGTCACAAACCCCCAAATAATATTATTCAGAACTAAGAATGAAAAAATAAGAAATTCAGTACTATAGAAATAATGTAAAATACATTATACCTCTACAGATTTCATTGCTTCCTTAGCGACTTACGAACGACTTTTGAATCAGATTCATTAAACTTATAAAAAAACAAAAAAAGCAACTACCTACCTATTTCGACTTTAGCCGAGTCAAAAGATTAGTAAGTGCAGAAAGTAAATATTGGAGAATCAAAATACCTACTCAAACCTAATATCCTATATACTGGACCCCAATGTCATAATTAGAAAAAAAGAGGAAAAAAAAATTTTGTTTGTTTTATTAATTTGAAAACAACGTTACAACAGTAATATTAATGGCTATGCTTACATAATAGGAACTATTAAATTTTCAATCAGTCTCAGTGTACTTAATTTAATATGTTAAAAATATTTGTTTAATTTGAATCAGTATCCATCAGATCACTTAATATTTCTTTCTCATTATTATAGTATTTCGGTCTCTTGATTTTTATTTTGTCTCTTACTTGGACTTTCTTCAAATCAAGAGTTTTCTTTGGCTTATAACTCACTTTTTCTTGAGATATGATTTCAATTTTTGGGTTTAACTTGTCGCATGAAGTTACTTCTATCTCATCACCAACTGTAATAGTGTCCTCATATATCACAGGCATTTCAGCAATATCCAATGTACTATAGTCCATTTCAGAAAAATCTTTGCCATTCTCATCTATCACATAATTAATAAGGTCCTTGAAGTTGTTTTCTGTTGTAGAGATATTATTATTGTTCACCATCAACAAATTATCTGCACTTGAGTTAGTTTCTTGTTCTTTGTCCAGTGCAAAACCGCCGGCGAGTTCTGCTACGTTTTGTGATATATTTTTTATTTTTGTTTTTTTTACAAGAGATTTATTGTCAGTTTTTTTTGATTTATTGGTAATTTTTCGCTCCTTCTTAAATTTTTGAGTATTAAGCTTCTTTTTTGTTTCGGTTTTCTCCAACTTTTTCATTTCAGTCTCTTTTAAAACATGTGTCTTACTTGGCCCTGCTACGGGAATCACATCTTCCATTGGTTGTTCACATTGTAGACTAATATGTTCTGTCACAATATCATTATCTTCAATTACTTCGTCTATTTCAATATTTTCTACGCTCCTGCCAGCGACAACTTCAATTTTCTTTTTTTTATTGTATTGTCTGTTAGGGGCCGAACCATACCTCATTTCCTTTAGCATATTCAAGACTGTATCATCAATTGCACCTTTGAAATTTGTGTCTTCTGTAGATTCGAAGGATGGCAGTCTCTCAAGAATTTTTTGTTTATTGATTGGGCGAATACCACATTTTTCAAAACCAGATATGATGTTTTGAGATGCAGTGGGCTCTATTTTGTCCATAAGTTTTTTCAACAATGATGGAAACACGTTTTTCGGAATTGTAGGTAGAATGCGACCATCAGTTTTTTTCCAATTAAGAATTAAATCCCTCCAAGCCATCTTTAACGGCCTGAAAAATGCTACGTCAAGTGGTTGGGTAAGGTGTGTTGAGTTGCTAAAAAAAAAAAGATTTGAAAAGATTTGACGTATTCAACACCTGGCATGTTGTTTTTAAATTTTTTGATAACAATGCCCAACTTATCAAGATACCCTTTAATTACAAGCCTGAGGTCAATTGGTTCTAATGGGTATCCCCACTCCGAACAGGTGTTTATATATTTGATTAGGTAATCCTCTTCATTTTGGCTAAGAGAAGGTTGACCGCCCTGTGGCTTTACAATAAAAGTGTTGTGTCGGTGTAGGACAGATTTTGGAATACCATAGATTCTCTGTATGTCTACTAATGATTTATTAGTTGTATTATATTCCTTGAGGGCGTCGTTTATTACTTTCGGGTCATATTTTTTATAATTCTTCTTTTGGCTGGGCTTATATTTTCGTGGCATTGTGCCTGCAAAAAGTAAAAGTCCCTAAGTACCTAAATAAATAAGCCTAACCAAACCACCCATCATTAGGTAATAACGAATAATAATATTATTATAGACAAATACTAGCGATATTGGTGAGTGACACCCCTGTCCCTATCCATGCTTTAGTGTCCCTTTTCATACAACCACGTCCTTAGTTTGTAGGACTCTCGTCCCTATTCACCCCACAGACATCCCGATAATATCCTGTAGGCGTCTCTATTACCCTCTTTTTTTGCAAAATTTACCGGCACTCATAAATTTTCGATTTAAACTAAAATTAAACAAGAAAATTGTAGTAACATACTTGATTTGGATGGAGAACACACTAACTTTTGTTACTCAGCACGATTCATTTAATAGAAATCACTTTTTCCTGCTTGTTTTTCAAAGTTTTTGAGGGACAAAATCACGTCCTGCTGAACGGCGAACTTCAGATGTATTTTTTTCTGACTTGTGACCATCTTCACGTCAAAAAAGTGTTACCAGTATAAAAATTCAATATTCTACTATAAAACTCATAAAAAATCAGACGATTATCGGTAGATTTCTGATAGTGTTTCCGCTTCAATTTTGTTCATCGATTTTATCCCTATTGACCCCTGCATCCCTATTGACCCCGTTTTACGGTACCTATTTGACAACCGAGACCGAATGAACAAGAAGGAAGTGAAGAGAGCGAGCGGGCGAGTGCGTTCGGTCAGTCGGCTGTTGCGGATTGAATGAACGAGATGTGTAAAAAAAAATCATGGCGGATTGAGAAGTTGAGAAACGCACAGACAGACACCAATACCGAAATTGGATTTGTTATAAAAAGGAAGATATTAACTAGAGATAAAGTGCAAAAATGTTAAAATCAATACAATGGTTATAGTTGATACGAATTATCAGTGATCTATAGTGATGCCTACGGAAATTGAGTGCATAGCAACTATCTTCCCATCTTGTCTGCCTATTCCTTTGTGATCTAGATATCATTTTATCCATGTTTCTGTGAATATTTCTCATGTTACCTTCGCTTTTCTGTTATACTCCGTATAAAACGATGTTTTTAGTGTACTAAAAAGTGAATAGAAAGTGAAATATTATGCCATTTCCACTTTAACCTCGAATACGGAAGTTCGTAGCCGCACCGATGATTTTATGCACAGCTGAGCCCTGAAACTTCTGTTTTGTAGTCCATAAAGTTCTGCGGAGGAACATTTGATTGATTATGATAGAGGCCTAAGCGCTAGCAGAAAGAATGGTTGAAAAAGGACTATCTCAACCATCAGATGAAAGTCTTGAAAGTGCTGAGTGGTACTGGGGGGATATTACCAGGTAAGAAGCTAAAAACCTCTACCTACTTAAATATACTTGATCCTATAGTGCATTGCATCTTTCATGTTAACAAGTATTTTTTTGTTTCGAAAGAAACCACAACTGAACTTTGTTTTTTTCCTGTAATAGGTGTAGGCACTTTGTTAAATTCGGTTTTATATATTACAGGGACCAAGCTATTGAAAAACTTAGAGACACATGTGATGGAACCTTTCTTGTACGTAATGCTTCAAACAAAGATAGTGGTTATACATTAACAGTAAGAAAAGGTGGTACAAACAAGCTGATAAAAATATACAACCATGAGGGGCGATATGGATTTTGTGAACCTTATGAGTTCACCTCAGTTGTGGATCTGGTTAGGTTTTACACACATTACTCACTGGCTCATTGCAACAGCAGCCTCGACATCAAGCTTATGTATCCCCTCTCCAGACTTCAAGAAAATGAAGGAGGAGAAAACATAACAGATGAAACATTAGAAACCAAATACAAAGAAAACCACAAAAAGTATGTTTTCAAAACCAGAGACTATGATGTTAGGTTTTACAAATACACAAGGTTGAGAGAAGAAGTGAATTTAAAACGTCAGGCTCTTGATGCTTTTAAAGAAACAGTTCAAGTGTGTGTCGATCATCTTAAGCTTCAGGAAAAGATGATGGCTGAAGCCCAATCCCACGAGAAGAGTCTATTTATCGAGAACAACAGACAATTGATAGCCAAAGTGGAGAACTTGAAGGAGGCTCAGGATCAGTTGAATAATATTCTACGCAACACCTTAGAAAGGAAACTGTTACTTGAGAGAGAAATTACTAAGCTAAAGGCGGAAGTTTTAGATCTTTACAATTTGAAAGACCGGTACAAAATGTAAGTTGTAATCAGTAAAATTAAATTGTTCAAAACTTATTCAAGCTTTGCATAAATGCTGCAATCTAATGTGTACACTTCTAACAAACTATTTTGTTGCTTCCAGGTGGTTACAAGGCAGAGGGAAATCAGAAGAGTATCTTCAAGCCTTGGAAGACGACAACATCCATAAGCTTGAAGAGTTATATGCACATAGAGAATCCATAACATGGAAAGTTAACTGCACTAGAGATAAAGCAGAGAAGATGCTTGCAGGACAAACTGAGGGCACCTTCCTTATACGGCCTAATTCTACAGGACAGCTGGCTTTGTCCATTGTGTGCAATAACATGGTCTACCATTGCATTATATTCAAGACTGAAAGAGGATATGGGTTTGCTGAGCCCTATAATGTTTATGAGTAAGTTTAACTACATTTTTAAGATTCTAGCTATAGACTTGCTATGTATATCAGTCATCTAGTACCCAAAACACAAGCTCTGCTTAGCTTGGGGCTAGATGATGCTGTGTGGAGTGAGTGTCCAACATTTTTTACTAATATTTATATACATTCTGTGTTCTGTCTGGGTGTTTTCTATGTATGTATATTAAAAATATATCTATCCATGTAATGTATTATGTAAGCGGTGTTTATATGAAAATGCTGAAAGGTTATTTCTAAAGAATTTGCACTTGGCAATTTCTCTTAGTCGTTAAATTGAAATGTATAGTAATGTAAAGTAAAGTAAAAAATCATTTATTTCTATAGGCTTACAAAATAAGCACTTAGACAAGTCATATTTTATATATAAATTATTATCAAATAAAATTATTTTACTATTCACTTCAATTTTTTGTCCACTAGTGGAAGAAGTGAAAAGAAACCAGTAGCATGTTTATCTCTTATATGTCTAATACATGGTTATTTGCCTATTTAAGTCTAAATATAATATGATTCGATACATGTCAATATTTAAGTAAAGCTATGCACAACAACAAATTACTTACATACTATTGTCGGTGCGAAACTGAGCGACATCTGGCCAAGCATTAACATCATTGAGATAATCATTTATGGAGTAGAAAGCCTTCTTGATGAGATTTAGTTTTATGTAATTTTTAAATTTACGAATAGGGAGCTCAGTTGCTTCAGATGGAAGCTTATTATAGAAGCGCACGCTATTGCCCATAAATGATTATTGGCCCACGCTATTGGCCATCTATTCCATGGAAACTGCTTTATGGGATAAAAAGTAGCTTATGTTTGATTCCAGGCTTAAATCTATGCAAAGTGTATGATGAAAAAGTAACAAATATCCATTAAAACTTTCGCATTTTTGATATTACTGCTTATTAATGTATCAATTTATACAATTAGAAAATCTTAAAAAACTAGATAAAAAGATGTCTTTTTTCATAAAAATTGGAATTTCATGTATTTAGTATATCACTTATCCATAACATGAGCAGACAATTGTCCAGCATTATTTATTTATTTTCTGATTTATTTTTCAGAACACTGAATGAGCTTGTACTACACTATGCAGTAAACTCACTCGAGGACCATAATGAACAACTGAGAACCGCTTTGAAGTACCCTGTCAATGCACATCTTGTCAAGAAGCCATAGAAATGATGATCAGTTCATCGGGAAAACAATAAAAGGTACAAGTCTTGTACAGAAATAAAATACACGTCATTTGAAAAATGAAATGCAAAAGCGCACCGTGCGCTGTACAAAGGGTTTAAAATCTTCTGAATATGACCTGGAAGTCTGGTTAATTGTTGTCTGTCCTATCTTGATCGCCACATGATGTGATATTGAATAAGAGTGTCGGAGTATTGGTCGCCTGAAGGCCTTAAATTATGTGAAACAAATAATTATTATTTAATTCTTAAACTGCCTAAAACATGACATAACATCTTTCTACAACGAAATAACTGTTTTCAAATATTTTGTGCTTAAATGTCGTAATATTTTCATAAATTTTGTCCACGTGATAAAGCATAGGATTCAAGACATGTTAGTAATGTTTAAAATTACCATGTTTTTTTTAATAACGTTCTTTACAGTTTTCATTCTGTCACAAAACGATGATACTTTGTATATTTGGTCATACTTTTTATGACGAGCTTATTGGAGAAGGTGTAAGATTTCTGACCATTTTGTATATAAGGGATCTAAATTTACTGTGTAAAAAAACTTTAATCATTCTCAATATTAGTAGGAGCTATCTAATTTAAGTATAAATTATATCTTCCTTAGAAGCTTGATGTTGTAATGGTAAGAGGCCTTAAGGATTTGTGATTATGTAATAGTCGGTAGCTATTTTATGTCCATTAGTGAGCTGTTTCTATAAAATGATATATGAAGATGGATAATATTGGTCACATACAGCATTATTATCTTCTATAATGGGTTTAAAATGGCCTCAACTATAACATTTATACGTTAAAATGGCTGATTCAGATATGGAGACTGCTAAGATCGAAAATAATGGTATTATAAGAAGTGTTAGGGTTTGCTGTGTGTTATTAGGTGGGGTCTGCATTCAAGGAGCTTTGTCCCAACTAGCCAGTTGAGAATATGGGGAAAATGTGATTACTTCCTGACTTAAGTTGGATAGTTAATCACTGATTTACTATTAAAAATCATCAAATTTAAATATTGAGGCTGGATAGTGCTTCAGTTTATGTCAGAAGCATAGTAGTAATCTGGTTTGCATTTAAAAAATAGTACCCATTCGTTTTCCTGGAATGCAGACTCGAAACAAGGTCTCTTAGAGATATGAAATTGATTATGAATGTACCTATGTATGTGATAGTAATTATATTCATTGTGAACTTTGTAGGGTTATGGTTTTTGTATATAAAATGCAACCGAAATATATTGTGTGAACTGTACACTGCACGAAAAATAATAATTTCTTGTAATTTTTGCTAAAATATTAATTTCAACACCTTGTCATAGTTTTTTGTATCACCAATAACCATAGTTTTGTTCTTGGTATTTTAACAAACATACTAAGGAAAGAAGTTTTTCATTTTAGTACGTTCAAGTACCTTTTTTATAAAATTTTGAAATATTACGACGGAGCGTCAATTATTGAGTTAGATTTTTTATTCTACCGAATTTTTTTATGTATTTTACCCTAATTAACACGTTAAGTGCCGATGAGGTTAACCTAAAACTTACTACTAACTACTAAATATCTCAAGTAATGTCTTTATTATCCATTTAACTTAAAGTAAGTCGTGTTTCATACTCAAAAATAATGTACTCATTTGGATGTAAAAAAAACTTACAGTAATCAACGCCACATGTCTATTCTATCATAGGTTGTCAATTTTCCATCCATCAGCAAATATTAATTTATTCAGTATTATATTTATTTCAATTCAATATAAAATAATTTCAGTTAATTAATTGAATACCATTAAATAAACATACCATTTTTTGTATTGCCGCCTAAAACGAAAAATGTTATGGAATGGTTTTTCTGTGCCATTACCGTATTCTTATTCAAATTAAAATGCGCACTTTTGCTATGAACAAATTTTACTTTGTAATCCAAAGAATCCTAACTAAATGCTACTCAAATTTGACCTCAATATTATTTGTAGATGGGAAATTCATTGCTTCAAACTTTATGTGCTCAGCAATATTTTGAATCTTTATTAACTTATATAGATATTATTTATTATAGTGTTAGTTTGTCTACATAATATAATATATGTATTTGTTAATTTACTTTATTTTTTAAATGTAATATATCGTAATGTGAGAGTAATACTAAGTTATTTTTGTACTATTCATTATAATTCATGGAAAAGAGAAATATGAAAAAAAGATGATGATGCAATACTTTGCTTTTAAAGTTTTTGAAATGTAATATTGTATGTATTTATAGGTAAGTTTAACCAAAACAAAAGAATCTGTGAGGCCATTCTGTCTTTCTAACTTTTAGTCAGAGCAGTCGGTCGTATCTATTCAATCTTTGCTTTATTATGACTACAGTAGAAAAAGTAACATAGCCTACTACCCTAAAATTTCTTGTGTGGCTTAAGTTAGTCACTAAAAGAACCTTCTATACCACTAACGTAATAGATATTGACTTCGCTCGTACCATACGAAATATATTTAGAAACAAGCATGGCCCCATGGTAGCACTTATTCTGGTTGACGAACTTATATAAATGATCTCAAGTATGAATTTTACTTTAAGCCTAATATTTAGAACCTTTAATTTTATGATAAAGGTAACTAAGATAATAAATACTTGGATAAACAGATCGCCATTTTGTAAAACCAGTTTATTTAAAACAGTGTATTGTAGGAGGTTTTAATAAGTGTTAATAAACAAATCGGAAACTAATTAAAGTAGTTTTGTATTCCTCTTTTTACGTAGGTTCGTCATTTCATTACAAAATTAGTAGGTACTTATGGACGCAGTGGTGAAAACATTGTTTTTTAGACAAGCACGTACACGTCTGTCACGACCACAATTCTACCTTTATAAGCCTACCTACCTACCAGATAAGTCGCTCATTAAGGATCAGTCAGTACATATCTTACGGGAAATGCATCGCGTATCATCGGTCGCCTTAGGCTCAACTCACACCAAAAGAGCGTCGAAGCGCAGCGACCCGCTCGGTAGAGAAGGCGCGCGGACTCCCGCGATTGCTCGAGAAGTCGCTGAAATACTCGAGAAGTCGCGGGAGTCCGCGCGCCTTCTCGAGCCCGCCCGCGATGAATTCACGGGTCGCTCTCCTATGCGCAGTTCACTTTCAACAAAACTCAAAAATAAATAAATAAAAAATAATCAAAAATAAATAGCTTTTCTTCATCCATTTCCATCACATATGTATTCGTTGCACTGCAAAGAATGAATGCGAATGCTCGCGCAGAAATTTCCACGTGGACGAAGCCGCGGAGCGCATCTAGTTTATAATAAAACATTCAACCTTTTAACTCTCCACCGACGATGCGTAGAGCGTACAGCGTCTGTTACGTTCGTCAACGCATAGTCGGTCTAAGTAACGTGTCGCGAGTCGCGATACGTGTATTTGTTTGTATGATACATTAAGATAGGGCGTAATTAATATCAGCGGATATCGTTTTTACAGGCCGTTCGAACTAACTTGACGGGTAATGTGACAGGTCTAATTTGACCGAATACACGCGACCGATGATACGCTCGACGCATTTTCCGTCAGATATGTACCGGCCGACCCTAAGCCAGGGGCGGCGCAAACGTGGACACTTTTGTATCTTGTGTCAGTTGGAAGCTACCGATGAATATTTGACCTCTATAGGACCTGCGCATACGTAAATATTTATTGTGTCCAGTTGCTCCCACATACTCATTGAATCAAAATGTTCTGTGTCGGTAATGGGAACTAAGTCATCCTAGCAACATTAACTAATTGCCTTACAAAGTCTCTTGTGTGCGACACAAGCCACGCACACTGACTGGGTGTCAGGGGCGATAATGTTTCTTCAAGGCACAACTACTATGCTCAACTGGTTGTGCCGCGGGAACTTTTGATTCCCTACACAACTAAGGTACCAATGACTCAACCCGGACCCAAGGCACAACTACTATGCTCAACTGGTTGTGCCGCAGGAACTCCAGTGATGGTGGGCCGTGTCGGCAACAAAGTGTACCTATGTTTGCCCAGCGCTTAACACGTTGACTGCTGAAATCAAACCGTATGCAATCGTGCAAACAGATCAAATGTAGTTGAAAAAAACTTTTTGTATCTACATATATAACTGTCAGTTTAGTTTCACAAGTTTAAGTGTTTAGAATAGTAATATAATGATTGAAATAAATAATAAAGCAATTTTGAAAACAAAAATGTACGTCACTTTTTTTTCTTGGCAAAACGGAATGGTAGGTGGCCTTCAGCCTTAGAGAATTCAAGATTTTGTTGAATTCTCTTAAGCCTTCAGTAGAGTTTAATACAAGGTGTACAAGTTTCGTACGTAAACTGCTTACAAAAGCCCGAATTTTAAGAGCCCTAGCTTTATAATTATAACATGAGAAACAGAAAATTAGGAAAACTATTCGTGTCAGTTATTTATGACTTATGAGGCTTGGCGAGTGTATGCCAATGAATGAATTATAAGTGACTAAGGTATAAGACTAGATAATTAATAAAAAACACAAAATCTTGAAATGTCAATTTATTGATAACAAAATCAATAATACCGTTGTTGCATACCAATCGAAATACTAGGAATGATAAATCTTACGTTATTGGTGGAAAACAAATAAATTCACACTAGTCAGTTTATGTTAAGACATTATAATCTAGTTGGACTTTTTGGATTCTTTAGACGGCGAACGGGATCTCGAACGCGACATCGAGCGGGGCTTCGCCGAGCGGGAGCGGGAACGAGAGCGAGAGCGGCTGCGGGAGCCGCTGCGGGGCGAGCGGGAACGAGTGCGGCGGCGCGATCGTGAACGGCTGAAAACACACGCAAACACGCATTACATTTATGTACATGGCAGATGTTGCTCCTGAAACAAAAACACCTTTTCTGCCAAAATTGTAGGTGATAGATAAACATGAGAATTTAATTTAACGACTACCTATTTCAATTCACATTTGTCGCACATTAAGCTGGATAATTTTTGCTATCAATGGTTTATGAAGTCTCGTAGATCGGTTATCCGTTGAATCATTTTTCCAAGATGTGTCTAAAGTGCAGACACCCAGGTGTGGCAGGTTTGTAAATAGTTTGTTTTCATAGCTGTAAGTCTAGCTCCAAATCTACTCTAGGTAATACCTCTATTGGGTTGGTCTCCAGTGTCAGCGCAATTATAGAAGCAAGGTGTGTAACTCACTGAGTGCACGCAGTGAATACAAGAGTAGTGCGTGGCGAGGCGCGCCGCGAGGAACGGTCATTAGTCTCAATGAAGGTCTCTAGTAGTTAGGCGAGCACGTAGGCTGTTGCTACGTAGTTCACGGAGCCGAGATACAGATGCGTCACTCTTTTTGGAGTACACGCCGCGAGTGAAAGCTACGTAGCGCAGACAATAAGAAGTGCAGACACTGACGAATGGGTTCTCGGCGCACAGGCCAATGATAACCTATAACATAGTTATCATTGGTTTACGAGTCCCAAAATGATGGGATGGAATCTTTTTACAAATAGCAAATTAAAAAAGGTTATTCTTTCAATGAAGTGAGGGCATTAGAGATTCCACTCCATGGAATTTAGTGGAGGGTAGGATAATAATAGGTCACCTGCGGCGGCGGCGCCGGGAGCAGTCTCGTGCGTAATGTCCTCTGTCTCCACAGTCATAGCAGCGGTCGTCGTATGGGCGAGGGGGTAAACGCGAGCGGGGAGGGGGTCCTCTGCCACCGTACCCGCGACTTCCATTTGACATCTCTACACGGGCCCGTCTCCCACATATTGTTCTCCCATCCAAACCACGGATCTGGAAAATTTTGGTAAAACTTTCGGCTTCAAAAACAGATTCCACTACTGGTTACGAATGCACAATCTGACTGCTATGAGACAAAACTATTGTAGTGAAAAACAAAAGCACTGTGATATAGACATATCAGCTGCTCATGTATAATTAAGTAATAATAATAATTTGTGAACTACCATCATTCAACAACATTCGGAGGTAATGGAATGTGAACTTTCAACAATATTAGGTAGGTTTACTTATGTTATGTTGTCGTAGTGTCTTTACCCTATTTTATTTTCATATCATTATCAAGCTATACTGAGATAGTACTAGTGACATAAGTTCATACAATACATCTACTTATAAGAACGGGAACTAACCACAAAATGTAGGTAGATATTTAAATCTGTACTTGCTTGATCGAACTTACGTTATGATTTCAAGGTAATAATATGAACTTACTGCGTCTTCGGCATCTCGAGGGTCTTCAAATTCTACAAATGCGAAGCCGGGCGGGTTCCTCGCTACCCAAACATTTCTTAATGGGCCGTAATATGAAAATGCATCTTCGAGTTCTGGTTTACTGGCATTGCTACCCAGGTCTCCTACATAAACTTTGCAGTCACCATACCTGGACATTGTGTCTGAAATAAACAAATTTCACGATGAAAATTACCACAAAATGCGTCACACTAAACGGCAGCGGCGGCGGCGTCACTCGGTCGGTCTTTTCGAAACGCAATAGAAATGTTGACTGATCGGATGAATCGTAGATATTGCCAATGTTAAATCATACTATAGAAATCGATCGAAGGAGCACTATTGTCCAACTCTTTATTTTACTATCAAATTCAACTAAAATTCCTTGCCTTTCATAGCTAGTGAGTCCAGTCCAGTCAATGAATGAATCAAAATGGCGTCGACCTCGACTCGACCGGCCTCCTTGGCGCGACGACAAGACAAACCAAAGTAAACCAATGACAAACCACGATTTGAAGTATTCGGTCTATGGTCTGCTGTGCATGCACGATTCGATCTTGCTTCAATTCGATTGGCGGCGTTGTCTTTGTTTAGTCCTACGGTTTAGGCAACTATAGTCGACACGACGACACAGCTCGGTTCGGTAGCGAGGCTCGGAGGCTTCGTTCGCAGCGAGCAACATTTCGGATTTGGTCTGCTTGCTGGGCTGGGTTGTAGTAGAGTTCTTTCTTTTACAATTTTTTTTTATATTTTTGACAGTTGTATATCTATGGATAGAGTAAGTAAAGTTGACTGGCAATTTTGATAAAAAGTAGAATGTCCGATATTAGTGCCGCCAACAATGACACTATACAGCTAGAACTTACAAAACAGTGCCTTCACATAATAGTCGTATTAAACAATAAGCGCGCTAACTGTCAATCTGGGTGTAAGCGTCGCTTCAATCAACGCCTTGAAAAGGTTGTTCTATAGAAATACTCGTGAGAGACAGGCATTCATTCATAAAAGAACGAAAGCGTACAAAACCGTTTTCTGTATAATTTGTCTTATATGCCTTCCAACAAACCACGAAGACACTATTATACTCCCAAAACATTATGAAGCTATAAAAATAGATTAAAACATTACCACATAGGCCTACTATCCGTTCCCAGAACTATATTAGACCTTACTTTCTTGCATAAACTCCTTAACGGAGAAATTGATTGTTCTGATTTAATCAATATCACATCACTCAAATAATAATAATAATGTAAAAGTTTGGATGTTTGGACCTAACTATGGATGAATGTTTGTTACCTCATTAAACGAAAACTACTGAACGGATGGGGCTGAAATTTTGCAAACAGGTAGTTTCGGGCCTCAACATAGGCTTTTTATAAGTACCATAAATCAGCTTCCATATTTATTTATTTAGATTTGACTTACAGCTATTTAAATACCAAAACGTCAAACATTATATTTTATAAACTAAAATAGGTAGTTAAGTCAATTTTTAACATTAAACATTCAAATTAAAGTCATTAACACAATAAAATAACAATCCAATTAATAAATTCTAAATATATTTAATAAAATTCATACTAATCAATCAAATTCAAAATACATTATGTGCATGTCAAAAATAAAAACAAAATAAAACAGGTCAAAGGATTGATGCTCTCATTTCTAAATTGTACAATTTAGAAATGAACGGTGTAATTTGGCGATGCTATCAAAGAATACATCGGCGTCAGTTGCGGCGATGAACTGGTTTAGGAGGTTTAGTACTCTAGGGGTGGGAGCACTCTCCCCAGCATGCGTTCGGTAACCGGGAGGTAGCGCAAACAGCAGAGGCCGACGCCGTGGGCCGACAGCTCCGACTGTGCCCACCATGTGCCGTCTGGGGACCGCAAGGCCCATTTGCTGTAAAGCTGCTGGGTTGTCAATTCTACCACGCAGTACCATGATAATAATGGATAAGAAAGAGGAGCTTCCGCCTAAAGTGTAGAGTTATCAGACCAACCATATGATAGAAATAAATAACCTTAAAACGTTTCCATACAAACAACGCATGCGAAGCCGTGGGTGAAACTAGTCTTCTTATAAACGCACCCTCTCGTCTAGCAAGGAAAAGTGCATTATAATCTTTACTTCACAACGTGTTCTACAAAGAATTAAAATAAACTTGCGTCGTCGCTGCTAAGACTTTGCAGCGTCAGGATATGAAACGATGCGAACTGCAGATGTAAAATAGGTACCTACTGTGTCGCAACTCGCAGGTCGTAACGCCCACAGTAATAATTTAGGAACAATTTATAAAACAAACTAAGATTATTATTCTGTGTGCGTGACGCCACACACAGTGGCGTCTGTGTAATTAGAGCTCCTGAAGACACTAGTCTTTTAAGAGTCCGGGCAACAGGAGCTACCAGGATGTATGTGTTTGTATTACCTACATAATGAATCTAATAATTTCATTCGAAGTTTAATTATATTTAAGATTTAAGTATCTTATACTTTGTACATTTCTACTTATTATATACATTTTCTTTATTATTGTGCATACTGAGACGTCCTATTCTATGAAGACACATAGTTTTAGGACCCATATTATTTGTAAAAAAAAAAAATGAAATGACGACGTTATCAATTGCTTAGGCGGTTTACAAATCTCCTCGTATGTTTTGTCTAGCCTTACCAAAGTTGCCAATTCAATGAAACTTGTAATTGGGGGTCAGTGATGGCTAATTTTTTTTTGTGTTCGTAATTTATGTATCGAATGTTGGTGAATCTAAATAAATAAATAAACATGCCAGGCGCGTGCTGACAATAACAACGAAGGAAGCCGCCGATACTAGAATTCTCAGTTGGCATCACTGGCAAACCGACGAACATCGTTTCGTTTCGTTGCGACTTTTCTTTCCGTCACTAATTTTTGTCATTCATGAATTCCTCGTTAGAAATTAATTTAGATGGTGTGGTCAATGTGAACATTAGTTGAAAATAGATAAAATGATGTGTTAGTATTTCATTTCGCATAGTCCATGTACGTAGTTTAATGAAATAGGTGTGTGACAAGTAAAGTTCGGTAATGGTGGCCATGTCATGAAAATCCCCACAGCCATGGATGATAGCTCCGTATCTCATCACAACGGAGGGCAAGTGGGATCTCAAATCGGAGTCAGTGTAAATAACAAACAAAATGACGAACCTAGCCAAAGTGTCCAGTATTCAATACCGGGTATCCTGCATTTCATCCAACACGAATGGGCGAGATTCGAGCTGGAGAGATCACAATGGGAGGTGGACAGAGCAGAGTTTGAGGTGATTTTTTTGTTTTTCTTTTCAATCTTCTGTCCAAACACATTTTTACGAGAGCTCGTAGTAGTTTTCCTTTCAACAAAGGACCATGTCGTACGTAATTGCTATGATGTTTTGCATCTAATGAGTTCTGATTAGAAACTCGATCGAAATAGTAAAAGATAACAAAAAACAACAGCTGGTTATTTGTAATACTTTACTTTTACACTTCTTTGCATTTTTGAATGGAAGTAGGTAATAAATAGCACTATACTATGTAATTTTTACCTATTAGAACTGAAAGGAAAAAGTCATGTAAATTGCAATACTCTATTATTTATTTATGATTATTACCTAAATTTGTTTAACCTACTGGTAGTGACTGCACTACCTTAATCTAAAATGAATTCCAATATCTTTACATATGGGTAACATACAAAATTAGCTAATTGAGTCGGCAACATTTTATCACAAAGTGTAACATTCAACATTAATGTAATACATATTTAATCAATTTATAAACAAAACTAGCCTACCTAAAGTTCACTGACTTGACAATCCTATTAAATTACCTCTTTCCATTTCTGCAAATTTATTTTCTGATCAAAATAGACAATCTTTTTCAATATTATTGTTAATGTTTAAGTTTAAGAGAAAAATATAATAGATGTTATAGTGTGGTCACAGTTAGTTGTATCCCCAGAATCCTGATAATATCAATGTCTTTACACATTTACAAATAATAATACACAAATATACATTTAGTCTATAGGTACACATGCTTCCAACCATACCTTACCTTTTCCCTGTTGCCTATTATACAAAAATAATTATATAAAATTTTTATTTTCCCAAACTTACACATTCTAGGGTATTTCATCAGAATATATCTGTTGCAATTATAAAATAAGATCAACCTTTCCTATCTTTGATTTGCTGTAAAATATGTACACATTCAAATTTTGTTGTCATGCAACCACACTACCAAATGATCTGTTTCCTGTTAATATTTAATCATCTGGTTTCCAAAGTATAATTTTTTATTTACTTTGCTGTGACAAATTATTTTAAATCTTTTTATTTTTCATTTACTAAAGTACCTACTACTAATCTTTTTACTCTTTTTTTTAAATTTAATTTTTATTATAAGCAGACAGTCGCTTATAATAAATAATAAATAAATAAATAATGCTGGACAATCCACACAGCATTATCTAGCCCCATGGTAAGCAGAGCTTGTGTTATGGGTACTAGATAACTGGTATACATAATACAATACATTATATTGTATATCAGTATCAGGGGCTAGATAATGCTGTGTGAATTGTCCAGCATTATTTATTTATTTATTTATACATAATACAATACATTACATAGATAGATATTTTTTATTATACATAGAAAACGACCAGAACACCCGGAACAAATATCTGCAGATTGTACACACAATTGTTCCGAGGCGGGAATCGAACCCGCAACCTCCTGCGTCGCAGGCGGGCCTTCGCCCACCGCGCCACATCAGTCGTCAAATCTTATCATTGCACACTCCCTCTATGATGTTTCCTATGTCAAAAGTTAGTGTGTGATTTTTATAATTACAATTGAATTTATAAAACTTAACAACATCAAGTGTAACATGTGTACCTATGGTGGAAATAAACAAATACATCATAATGTTATGGATTTTTATTGTGTACCTCTTGGTATATAAAGTACAAGCTGTACCCCGTAGTTTCACCCGCATGGTGATAGATATTTTGGATAATATACAATATATCTTTATGAATTGTAGCCTATGTGTAATTCTGATATGTAAGCTATATTATTGTGTTGTTAAGTTTCATTAAAATCCATTCAGTAGTTTTTACGTGAAAGAGTAACAAACATCCATCCATACTTACAAACTTTCATGTTTATTATATTAGTAGGATATATAATATAAAGTAATATAATGGCAAAGCCAAACATAAACTACATATCCAGACTATTTCATGATGTACTTGTATGCTGAAAACCACATTCTAAACGCCATTAATACACCCTTGTTTAGTTAAATTTCTCAAAAACTTACCACTGTAACACAGGTTGCAGTCCAAAAGCTAAGCGATCTTTACTTGCATAATAATAAGTAGCCCATAGTTATTTCTTCTAGTTTTGTTTGTTCACTGTCTTTATTTTAAGTTACTCTTGTGTTGTTGAACTGTCTTTTTGGGTAAAAGGCCACATTTATTTTGATCTTACAACAAATAAACATTTGTATTAGTGCTCAATGGTTTTCTATAAGTAAGCTCTTTTAGGATTAAGTGTGTCTTGTACAATTTGTACATGTCCTTTCTTTGTTAATTTAAATTTATGATTAAACTTAAATTTAAGAATTTATCATAGCTTGGGCTGCTAAGCTTAGATTTCATGACCTGATGCAATTTTTCACACTTGTTTGCAGTCTATATAAACCCTACTAATATTATAAACGTGAAAGTTTGTAAGTATGGATGGATGTTTGTTCTTTCTCTTTCACGTAAAAGCTACTGAATGGATTTTAATAAAACTTTACAATAATATAGCTTATACATCAGAATAACACATAGGCTACAATTTATAAAGATAAATTGTATATTATCCAAAATCGCGGGTGAAACTGCGGGGCGCAGCTAGTCTTATATATTTTTGAGGCTTCCTTTAATTGCCAGGTAACTGCTGAATTACACAAACAATACTCATTTCTACTATCTCTAAACATTTTTTGTAAACAAAGGTGTTGCAAAATAAAATTCCTATAGGACATTGCCTGTAGCAAATTGCAGAAATTCGAATTTATTTTGGGTTTTGAAAGCTTTCATTCATTTCCATCCATTTTCAAACTACAATACTTTGTCAAAGTTTGTGTTGTTGTGATAGTGATTATGTCGATGTTTTCTCTTATTGTACTCAAGTTTGCATTCATAAAATATCTTTGAAAAAACTTTGATTCTAGAATAAAGTATCTATAGTGATTATTCACAATTCAACAAATTCACCTATTTTCCTCAGCATCATCTTTGAACCTTCATAGTGATCTTATTATTTGGCATTTATCCAGAATCTGATTTGGCTAGGTATCTCGCAAATTATGCTGGTTTTGATAATTTTTGTATCGGCGCCGGATGTACCTACGCTCATACTTATTTCGTACATAAAATGCTAGGTCTTGATACAAAAATGGTCCAATAAATGCAAGTCGGTACATACGGTAGTATCATAATCATTTATTTTCCTCCCCACAATAGGTTTCTTCATAAAGTAAATCTCAGTGGATGTCGTAAAAAGCGACTAAGGGATTCCACCATCGAATGGGCAGAACCAATGCACTGAATATACACTATAAAATGCACAATATACCTATGTTCTGCTATCAGCATCTCTAACCTGGCTGCCAAGCATGGTGATTGTGTCCTAAACTGGCAGAATAAAACCCATGATGGTCTTTATGCTTTAATGCTTTTTTTCTAAAGATCTTATATAGAATGACTAAAAGATTACATTTTTTGCCTGGATGTTTGCTAGGCACCTATGCTTAAAAACTTTCTTTATCCTATTATGCCTGAGAGACAGTTTTGTATCCATTATTATTAATGACATACGGTTAACTACGAGTCTAGTTGGTTTTGGAAGAACACCAACGTTGTTATGACGAAGATTACTTTCCTGCTAGTTTCATTCGTTTGAGAATGCAGAAAAAAATAATTAGAGTTTCGCGCCATCACGAAATTACCAACCCTGTATAGTATTTCAATGATCATGGATGTCAACATTCTTGTAATAATATCGCTGCTGCAGTGATTGTGATAAACAAAAGTAATAGGTGTAGAAGGATCTCGGTCCAATAGCCATTTTGGTTTTACTTTTTATTTTAACTTAAACCTTTTTCGGATCCCACAGCCTAGGTTTCTGCTTATAGTAATTTGTCATTAGACCATTCCATATCGCGATCGCGATCGTGAACCTTTGCAAATTAACATATGCACAAGATAGACACGTCCGTTTCGTGTAGCCGCTGCAGCAGAATGAGATCGAATTTATTTATTTCAGAGGATTTCCATCATCCTCAATAGCAGCAGGTATAAGTACATTACGCGTGTGTGTACCGAAATCTAATTTAGGCACTCTCTATTCATTTTTAATTGCTTTCTGTTCTCATTAAATTAGTTTTATCAATAACATGTTTGCTTTTGGACGTCTATGGCGCTGCTCCCTGGGTCACCACACCAGTGCTCTATTTCTGATTCCAAACTCTAATTACATACTAATATTAGTCGAAAGATCCCGCCGCCTTAAACCGCTAATAATTATAATTTTAGGTTTAAGATAATTTAAATTTAACAATATCATTTCTCCAGGCACGGATCGCCTTCCTCCAAGGCGAGAGGAAGGGCCAAGAGAATCTGAAAAATGACCTCGTGAGGCGGATCAAAATGCTCGAATACGCTTTGAAGCAAGAGCGGGCGAAGTTCCACAAACTCAAGTATGGTGTGGAGCTGCAACAAGGCGACGTGCGTCCACCGTCGGACGAACCACCGACGGAGCCCGAACCTGCTGAGCGAGCCCAGTGGAAGCAGGGGCGCCAACTCATAAAGCAATATTTACAGGTAACAATGTTCGACTGTCTTACATCTTTTAGGTCGGTGGTGCACTCTCGAGACGTCATCGAATGTCTCGGCACCCACCATGCATATACTTCTTGTCTCACTTGAATTGTGGCCGAGTAAAGACCAGAGAATACAAGAACACCCCTAGTTACCACGCACAATGGACCAGTCCAAATCTAAGTGCGGAAATAAAAGTACACACACCACCGCCCTAGTTTATTCCTTCGGCTAGGTGGGATTCGAAAGATTGCAGACAAATATGCTGGATGCGGCAAGCTGAGGACAGGGCGCTATGTCGCTCATGACGGGTCTTTTTTCAGCTGTGGACTAGTATAGGCTGATGGTAATGACAATGATTATCACAGTATCCATTCTTACACTTCAGAACAGACAGTTTTGCCTACTGCTCATTAAGGGAGGCCTATATTCAGTTGTGGACTATTGTAGGCTGATGGCAATGACAATGATCAATTCTTGCACTTCAGCAAATAGTTTTGTGTACTAACTTCTAAGGCTAGTGGGGTTGGCTTGCAGCCAATGGTGTGAGGTTACACTGTGCATCTGTGGGAATTTTGTACCCATGCTTTACAGAATGTTGCAGTGCTTAGCTAAGCCTTCGCTTTGTATCTCATTTATACTCTGATATTCACCTACTGAACGTCACTTTTTAAGCGTATTCTGTTCGTTTTCGTAGAATCGTATCATGCTAATACGGTTCTACGAAAACGAATGGAATATACCGTTTGTTTTTATAAAATATTTTTATAGTCAATAGACAAATAGACGTTCGTATGACCACAATCTCGCCTGAAGTAAAGTAAAGATGTGGCCGAAGATGAATCACGAAGGTAGCTAGAAGACCTATGGTTGTAATTGACCGGAAAAACAGTTGCGTTTAGATAAACGAACAAAAAGTTCAAGTAGAATAAGAAAACTCTTTAAATCTTCTTTTAATATAATCTCTACGAGCAGAGATAGAACAACGAAAGAATTCTGTGTTTACGCAAAAATAATTTGAAGGTATATGGGGATAGTCGGAGTAGGAGATTGCGGGTTCGATATCTGCCATGGGATCAATGTTTGTACGATATGCAAATCTTTGTTCCGGGTGTTCTGGGTATTTACTATATAATAAAAATATCTGTTTATGTACATAATAAATAAATAAATATAATATAAATAATGCTGGACAATTCACACAGCATTATCTAGCCCCATGGTAAGCAGAGCTTGTGTTATGGGTACTAGATAACTGATATACATAATACAATACATTGCATAGATAGATATTTTTATTATACATAGAAAACAACTAGAACACCCGGAACAAATATCTGCAGATCGTACACACATTTGTTCCGAGGCGGGAATCGAACCCACAACCTCCTGCGTCGCAGGCGGACCTTCGCCCACCGCGCCACATCGGTCGTCATAATGTATCCTATTAAACAGGGACGAGGTAAAATAAGAACATCAGTTATCTAGTATCCATAACATAGCTAACACAAGCTCTGCATAGCTTGGGGCTAGATGGTGCTGTGTGGATTGTCCAGCATTATTATTATTATACGCACGTTTGGTCTAAAAATCCAAATGTATGCGCATCACATCATATACACGCTGAGGTCTTACAAGTAGGTAAGACGTATAATTTTGGTGATCTGATCGCAGACACTGTTTGTCGCGAGTCGACTATATTAGGTTACGATTATGTATGAGGCCCACAGTTGGAGGCCATTTGTGATTCATCAAATTATTATTTTATTTATGAGTATTGTCATTATAATTATTAGTTTTATAATTACCTCGTTAAACTTTGTTTTCGAATAAAAATAATAATTTGTGAAATAATTACGACAGATATGTTTTTTTTTTGCCTTTTCACCAACACACAAGGTTAAGCAAAGGTTCCTTTATTAAGTACTAGCGGATGAGCTAATGCGGTTAATTTGGGCGGAGGCGGTCCTACACTACGTTTACCGAGTCGTGGTTTCCACTCAAGAACACGTTTACCCCAGCGGTTTTCGGTTCTTAGTGAGATATGGCTGTCCAATGCCACTTCAGCTTGCTGATTTTTTTGAGCTACATAATGCCCATAACTTTAGTTCAATGTCGGATGTATATGTATCCTTCAGAGAAACACCCAGCACAGCTCTTTACGTAGCTCGCTGAGCGACTATGAACTGGTGGACCTGCCCTACCATGAGTGTCCACGTCTCAGCTCCGTAGGTCATGAATCATGATGGGTAGGACGCACTGATTGAAAACTTTGGTTTTCAAGTATGGATGACGAGAAGACTAGACGTAGACCAGTTTTTATAGCATAAATCAGTACGCATGAGATTAAATATTCAGGAGCGAACCTAACGGGTTTGGTTGTCAAACTAGGCCTGAATCTCAGTATTTACGCCCCGTGGTAAGAAAAACTCGATTGACATAAAATTGTGACAATTTTTTTAAAATAAAATTGACAAAATCATGAAATCGCACTGTTTAGCATACATATAACTTGGTCTAGTTCTCGTGAACCCTGCAGCTGCGGTCTATTGAAATGACTTAATGTTTTGATTAGCAGGCACCCAATTGATAATTATATCAATTCTTTGAACCCGTTTCTTCACAAGTTGCGTCGTTTTCTTGTAAATAAACGACTTTATTTTTGCGCTTACGCCGTTCCTAAAAGTTTGCTCCGTCCCGCTGCTCTTATGAACGCGAAATCCGATGCCTATCGTTTTTACAAACCGGTGCGCGTGGCGCCCTCTACGAACGTCTCTAAAACGTTTCCATAGAAGTGTGTGAAGCCGCGGGCAGGAAATAGTCTATTTTAAATTTAAACCCGATCTGTTGAGTATTTTTAACGTAAATAAATCCATGGATCCACCTTAACGTATACTTATTACATTGTTCACAGGAGATAGGCTACACAGATACGATTTTAGACGTGCGCTCGAACCGAGTGCGGGCGCTTCTAGGCCTCAACAACGAGGAGGCCGACAGCGCCAACTACAGAAACTACGAGAAGCAGGAGCGCTGCGACAGTTCCATCAACTATATGTCGCGGAAATATGGATATGGTGAGTCTATCTATTCTCAGTCAGACTATAAAAAAAACTGGTTTTAACGTCAGGGTTCAGTAATCAAAAAACTAATAAGGTAGAGCCCATTGGGGTAGCCAATGTGCTCTACCTAATTAGTTTTAGTTTTCACGTTAAATATATACTACAAAAGTACGATTTTATTACAAAATGGATATTTAATTAGTTTTAGTTTATACGTTTTTATTTCAGCTCAGATTGAATTTAAATAAATAAATAATGCAGGACAATTTACACAGCGCCATCTAGGCCTAAGCTAAGCAAGCTATTTAAAGTACTTGAAACTTCCAGGCACAGAGCAAAGAAAAGGCGGTGTCAGCGGCAGTGGCAATTATAACGAGGAAGGGCTGTCGGTTCAAGAGACGGCCGCCGTGTTCGCAAACTTCGAGTTTCTAACCAATCAGGAGATGGACATGGATGAGATCGATGATCTGGACTCAAAGCAGCAGCATGCGTCTGGAAAGCAAAGTATATACTTTTTTAATATTTTCTATAAGATGAGGAGGTTATTGGTGCCGATCCCGGCTTTAGAATCGATAACTCATATCGATACACAACTCGTGGATCTCATAAAGTTGACTGAGGGAACCTACGGTAGGTACTATAAGTATGGCATCAGCTTCCTTCTGTGTATTATTCAACACATCCACTGCGATCACCAAATCTGCCAGCTAAGCTATCGTTGCAGAAGCGTCTATAGATGAAAGAAACTAGTCTAATGAATAAGCTATACGGACTTACCTTGCTTAACATTATAAACGTTTATAAGTAGTGTTTCATGAATGAGAGCGATTATTTGGACTCGAAACAGCCGCATCATGCCATGCGCCAGGAAAGCAAAGTACATGTTCACCTTATATAGCTTATTACACTTATAGCACTGTGATGCAGCTTATTTAATTTTCAACTTCTTGGAAAATGACACCATTCTGCCAGTGTCCGTTTCACGATATCACAATTTCAACTGTAATTAAAATTGGTTTCTGTTCGCGACTTTGTACGCGTGTCTCCTGGATGAAGTAGCCGTTATGTTATCTCAGGTCAAGAATCTATGCAACATTTCGGCCTGATTCATTTCGTAGTGTTGGCTTGAAGAGATCTTTTCCCATACTTTGTTATTGTGATGTGACAAAAGTTCGAAATTCGAAGTTTTGACACTTTAGGTAAATTTTTTTTCTTTGGCCTAATGCTATATTACTTTATGCAGGCGAGGAGGTCGACCATGAAGCCGAAGAGGTTCTTAATGAATTGAACCTGATCACTGAAATCGAGTCCGATAGCGGCGGGCAAGGAGATGAGTACCCAGGTATATTACATTAATTTTATAAGCCGTCATTCTAACATAGAACAATAAACTCAAATATATATAAGCGCGCTCTGTAGCTCCGACCAGGTGGGATGACGAACTGCGAAAGACTGCTGGATGTGTCCTATGTCCAGCCATGGATTAACATAGGCTAATGATGATGATAATGCTCTGTAGCCGGGTCGACCGATTTACACGATCATACATCGTGTAAATCGGCTACAGAGCATTATCATCATGATTTAAATAGGCCTGTGTCTAAACTGTAGATAGGAACTGATGACGACTTTATCGCGACGGTAAAAAGGTGCCAAGCGCTCACTTGAAGTTAGTTACATTTATTTAGCCATCGTTATGTGTATTTTAACCATCTCCATTTCTATGGCGAATGGCCTGCCAACCGTGGCATAACTTGTTTGCTACAAATACAATGTAAGATGTATTGCATCCGCGTTTAGTTACAAAGTTTCTTGTCTAAATAAGTTAAAAGTAGGTTTCGGAAGTCTATCCGAACCCTGCGTTCTCGTCTGCGTGATCTAGCGCTCGTCCACTATTTCTAGCGACATCTAGTTAGACTTATTTTCGGTTGTTTAATAGTTTCCATATTTCACCGTTCTACAGGAAGGCATGTACACTTGAGCAGTGGACGCATGTATGCTGATGAGACTTAATTCATGCTCATAAAGATAAGATAAAGATATTTATTTGCCAAAACATTTGTGTGGATATGTGGCAACAAATTATATATAGAAATATTTATTTGAGTTTATAAATTTAAAATAATACAAATTAGGAACTAATAAAAATAAATTATTGGCGAGAACACAAATAGGGTGCCGGCTCAGCATTAAATGCTGAGCCTATGCAGCCTATGTGCCAACGCCGCGCTGGTTTTCAGCAGCGCCAGAGTATTAACGCCCGTATACCCAGACGCATCTCAGATTTAAGCTCGCGATTTTTGACACTTTTCAATGAAAATCTATAAATAATTTGTCGCTTGAGACGTGCTTATATCTGAGATGCGTTTGTGTATCCGGGGGTTAGTGTAGCACTTAGCAAAAGAGCATGCTTGACCGGTTACGGTATGCTAAATAAGTGCTGTTAAACATTAGCAGGTGGCGGTCCGGGCTCCGGCGGCGGCGGCGAGGCAGAGGGCGAGCCCCTAGCGCTGGGAGAGTTGGCCGCGCTCACAGTCAGCAACGAGCCAGAAGCGTACGACGTACACGCCAACAACAAGGACTCATTCCGCAAGACTTGGAACGCTAAATACACGCTGCGCTCGCACTTTGACGGGGTAACTATTACTTATTCTCTTCTAAGTTATTTGAATCGGATGATTGTGCATTAGAAATAGGAATCTTGAGTACAATTAACTTCATTCATGGAATGTTTTTTCTTGGATTTCTAGTGTACATTAAATAAGATTAAACTATTTCTGGACTGAAGATAGCTGCTGTGTGTAAGAGTTGGAGTCACCCCTATTGTACCCTCTGTACCGTTGAATTGAACATAATGACGACCCCAGTGGCGTAACGGGCAAAGGGTTCGATTCGCATTTTGACCCGCGATTGGAAGTGTTTGTACGCCCTGCAGATATAAAGCAATTTACACAATCATACAATGTTCCACGTCTATCTTCACTAACTTAAAACCTCATATTTCCAGGTGCGAGCACTCGCCTTCCACCCGACAGAAGCTGCCCTAGTAACCGCCTCAGAAGACCACACCCTAAAACTCTGGAACCTTCAGCGCACTGTCCCAGCCAAGAAGTCAGCCGGGCTTGATGTTGAGCCTCTCTACACCTTCCGCGCGCACACCGCTCCCGTACTCTGCCTCGCTATGGGCGCTCCTCGGTCCGAGGAGTGCTTCTCCGGGGGGCTGGATGGGACTATACGGGTGTGGAACCTGCCTCCGCCAACGGCTGATCCTTATGATCCATACGATCCCACTGTACAGGTACGATTCTCTTGATCTAGCTACACGGCGCTCTAGAAGAGATTGATTGTGGTCATTTGATTTTCGCCATGTGAGAGGTGTAACCGTCCATGGAACTATGATTGTCATGTTGTTTTGGTTCGCCTCAACAAATGTAAATCTTATATCTGAGCAGTTTGCTTTGAATCAGGACAAGAAACAACTATCATTTGGTGTAGAATATTCCCGCCAGCGTACTTGTTTAATAGAGCTCAGTGGTTAGCTAGTCGTTGGTAGACAGGTAGACGTTTCTGGCGGGGTGAGATAATCGAAAGAATTGGACGGGACTGCGGGTGTGGAAACTGCCTCCGCCCACGGCTCACTATGTTCCCCTTGTGTAAAGGTTCACGCCGCCAATAATAAATAAATAAATAATGCTGGACAATTCACACAGCATTATCTAGCCCCATGGTAAGCAATGGTTAACAGTTAGCCTTGGGAACTTAGATAGGTAAGATGCGTTCAGGATACTTCGAGTTCAATCACAGCAGAATAAAGCTTAATTTGATTCGATACAAAGTAATATTATATTATAGCTCTAGACCTACCAATAAGCAATATTTCAGCCCGATCGGTTTAGTACTTAGTTTTGGCGTGAAGAAGTAACTAACATCCATTCATTCTTTCGCATTTATGATATTAGTGTGATGTGTTCCTAACGACTTATCCATTACAGGGTGGCGTGCTCCGGGACCACACAGACGCGGTATGGTCGCTCTCGTGCGGACACGGCCGCCTGCTGTCGGCCTCCGCCGACGGCACTGCGCGGCTGTGGGCGCCGCGGGCCCCACGCCCCCTGCTCGCGACCCTACGCGCCGACGAGACGCCCACCGCACCGACGCCCGTGGCCGCAGACTTCGCGGACGCTGGAACGCGAGCCGCTGTCGCTTATAGAGACGGCACGCTCATACTGTATGATCTGGAAACTTCGCAGGTATGCAAAAGTCACTTATAACGGGATATTTACCATGATTTGCTTTTTGAGTTTATTTATTTATTTTAAGAAAGCTTAAATACAAGCAAAATAAGTTACATTAACCTAGCAACAGGAAAGCTAATAACGTTTAGCTAAAAAAGCTAAGAGTTTTAACAGTAATATTTCGGCACAGTTTCTCAGAGTTTTGTTTTAATAACCATGATAGTTTAAAAAAGATTTTTCGAAAGATTTGTTTGTGTTATACTAGCTGCTACCTGCGACGGCACGCTCATACATACTATACTATGATCTGGACAATTCGCTGTTACGTAATTAAGTATACTCCTGTGGCTTACGCTCGAATACTCAAACGCAACTCAGATTCGTGCACGTCTCAAGTTGCGATTTAGAAAAAATTCGTCACTTAAGACGCGTTTAAATCTGAGTTCAGTTTTGAGTTTTTGGGCGTTAGTAACCCAAAGTGCCTTGACCTTGCTACCAGATTGCCTCCCCTTAACAAGAGGGGGGATTTTGTCATAGTCACCAGTCAAGCGTGGTGAAACACTTGACTGGTGATGGCAGAAGAGGTGTTAAAATACACAGATGGAAGTTGCTGCCTTTACTCTGGCAGGTTCCTTTAGTCGGTTCTTACGAGAACCGCCGTCTGATTTGGAGCATTCGATTCTTCACGTCTCGCGACCGTCACTGGCGAATAGAACTGTATCCTAACATAAATGTATTGTTTCCAGTCTGTGCTGCGCGTGACATGCGGCAGCGCAGCGACCCGCGTGCGCGCGCACCCTACGCTTCCCCTCTTGGTGACGGCGCACGAGGACCGACACATTCGCTTCTGGGACGGCGTGTCGGGCCGCTGCGCGCACGCCATGGTCGCCCACCTGGACGCCGTAACGGGGCTCGCGCTCGACCCCAACGGGCTGTTCCTGTTATCGGGCTCGCACGACTGTTCTGTGCGTCTCTGGAACCTGGACACCAAGACGTGCGTGCAGGAGATAACGGCGCACCGCAAGAAGTTCGACGAGAGCATCCTGGACGTGGCGTTCCACCCGCTGCGGCCGTACATCGCCTCGGCCGGCGCCGATGGCCTGGCCAAAGTGTTCGTCTGAATCTGAACGCCCCCGGCCACAACCCCCGTGCCCGCGTGTAGTGACTCATCTATGTATAGACATTTGAAATCTATTATAATATATTTTTAGACTTCGGTACGTGGAATTTACGTTTTGATCGCGATGTGTTTTCACGGTCCGCGGTGATAATGTTGTTCGTTTCTATGCATCTGTAAGCGAGTCGTTTTAATAAATGTCGTTTCGATACCGGCGATGTTTCCTTGGTACGTTTTGTATTTTACATGTATGTACAGTTAGAATGTTATGCGGTTTTTGCTGATCTTTTGCAGAGAACGAATGGTGTTTCATTAGCTAGAATACTTATTGATTATTTAAATTGATTGGATTCTATAGTTGATATATTTCATTTGGTTTGTAATAGGTTAACATGCTCTCATGATGATATATCTAATGCGATGATGAGCGATCGAACAAAACTAAGGTTGAGTAGAGAACTATGTACTATATCGTGGATAACTAAGTAAGGATTGTTCGCACGAGTACTGCGTTGTAGAGTATATATTATAAAACATTATTACATTATACCTTTATTTTCCTCAAATTCATACTTGTACACATAAATCCAAAAATTGATAGTAAAAAGCAACATAACCGATTTGCGTGTTGTTTCTTTGTGCAATCTGTTTGTTTTGGTTTTACCCTTATAATGTAGAGAGAGCCAGTGGATTCACAGGTAAAGTAATGCTCTGCTCCTCTTCGCATGTGGTTCCAGCAGTGGGGCAATGAAAGTTCATATTTTTCTAATCCAAGGCTGAGAATAACTAAGCACCATACAAACTTTCCTATTAATTTGGAAACTACATCCCTGATTGATTTCAATTAAATTTTGCAAACTTACGTAACTAATGGGATAAGAATTTGCTATGTTCGCAGCCTTTTTGTTTTTAAAAAAGTAATTAAATGAGAGAAAAACTAATAGCCATATTTACAACATCAAATAGTTCAAGCGATTTTTTAGCCTACGTGTACGTCTAAACGACGTCTGTACTACAAGGAGTTTTAACCGCTACCATTTTTGATAGTTTTTCGTATTTACCATTCGTATTAATTTTGAATAAATATTATTCTCACATAACTTTGAATTTATGATGTTTTCAGTGCGATTTTTGCTTTTATAAGTGTTTGTTAAGTAAAAAAAAACGCATGAAAATGACTCGAATTTGGTGGTGTAAATATGGCAAGTAGAGGGTGTCCAGTGGCAGATTTCAATGTTTAAAAAACTGTAAAAAAAATCTACACTTCTGATATAAAGCAAGTTTATTTTAATTTTATAACAATAAATGCGGATTTCATTTTTTAAAAACCACGTTCTCCTAATGGCGGCCATCGAGTCTTACACACTCTTCCAGTCTAGCACGCATGTTTTCATAAACGCGTTTACAGAGCGACTGGAGAATCCTGCTGACTTCGGCTCGAATATTTTCTTTAAAGTTGTGTCACAGTGCTCGGAGATTGGTTTGGTAAACAACAGATTTTGGGTATCCTTATAAGAAAATGTCACTTGGGCTTAAATCGGGTGACCTAGGTGGCCACGGAATGGTACCGTTTCGGGATATGTTTTTTTCAGGAAATAACTGCCGCACTGCATTCATGGACACATTAGCAGTATGAGCTGTGGCTCCGTCCTGCTGGAACCATGTGTTTCGGTTGAAGGATGGACTATTCTGTAGTTCTAGTCTAAAAAAGTCACTTAACATCTGGGTATATCTCCGAATTCACAGTTACAGTTTGGCCATGTTGATTTTCAAAGAAATAGGGCCCTATGATTGCAGATGCAGACATGGCACACCCGACTGTTACTTTAGGCTTATGTAAAGGCTCTTGATGTCTATTCAATGTTGATCCTGTAGCTCTGAACCTTGCTACCCATGATTGAATGAGGTTGATCGATGGTCCATCACGTAAGCGACGAATACCGTAACGATTATTAAATCGACGGCGTGCTACAGACAGCGAAAATCCACTCGAATTGTACGCCTCGATGGCAAAAGCGCGATGCGCTCCACTCCACTGTTCCATGGCAACTAAAACATCCGCACCGCTTGCGCTTCAAACGACGCCCCTCTATCGTGTTGCGTTCAGAAACTATGTTCGCTCAAACTTTGAAATCTGCCACTGGTCACCCTGTAGTTTCCATCTCATTTACCTATTGATGTATGTTTATTTCAAACGCTACGACATCTTAGCGGTAGCAGGAAGTTTCAGGACCGCTATGCGTTTCGTATGGGAAGGCCTAGCAGCCTACAGGTCCAGCCGTGGACGTGTATTGTATGGGCTGATAATGATGTTGTCTGTGCGAGTGTTTCACGCATAATAAACTTATTTGCAAATGCCATTACGGCCGAATTTACCAGAAACTTACCTACGTTTAAACCAAAGTTAAAGCTAGATAAGTAGTTCCACACGTCAATGAAGTAGTCAGTTCAATGGTTAAACTGAGATAGTAGCGTCGAACGATAAAACAGCATTGGGTATGTATAAACATCGACATGTTTATTTCTATTGTTTTTCCTTATTTCTAAACAAAAGTATTACTCGTCAATACAAATGTACGATTCGATTGAAATAATTAATAACCTAGTGAGGAACAGTGAGAGATACATCATCAAACAAATCATTTTGCATAGAAGGCAGATAAATAATTGACGATGTTGAACATGTAAGTAAAAAATTGTATTTACATTAGGTAGATCTTTTAATAGTTATTACACTATAAAAAACCTACCTACTGCTTACTAAAAAATTCAATAATAAACCTAACACTTGTTCGACTTCGACTGGATTTGAACCCACAACCTTCCATCAGCAGGTACGGGAGCGGAATGCTCCCGTACATGCTGATGGAAGGTTGTCGTATTCCCTCGATGGGTTCAAATTAGGTCTCATCGAAGTCGAACAAGTTATGGGATATTACCTATCTGTATGTTTTTAGAAATTATACCGAGTTTGAGGGGTTACCTATTAACTATAATAACAAACACATTAGGTTAACCGTGTCTTGATCTAAGTAGGTACTGAATGTTATTAGACTATGGCAGTAAGTATCCATCTTTTTAGAACAACACGACCCTTAGGGTAGTGTAATCGGACAATTAAGTAATTATTGACATTTTTTATATAGAATTAATCGACGAAGCTTTAAAGTTCGATTATCTTTCAGAGAACGCCGCCCGTTATTAAAAATATTATTATAATCTAAACCCGACATTTTTTTAAAATTGTACCTATTACTCTCAATAATTTTATTAATCTTTGTCCTTTTATTTCTACCGCCATATAATTAAACCAACCTACTCTAATTGACACCACCAACCGATATTGCCAGAATCGGTTACAATCAGTAGGTTAGCTAACAGGAGGGACGTCTTACGTAGCATATCATCATCATCATCATCAGCCTATGTTAGTCCAATGCTGGACATAGGCCTCCCCCAATGAGCGCCATAGCGCCCCGTCTTCAGCTTGACGCATCCAGCATCTTCACCTTCAGTCTTTCGCAGGTCGGATGACGACCTGCGAAAGACTGAAGGTAGATGCTGCACCTAGTCGGAGGGCGTCCTACACTCCGTTTACCGAGTCGTGGTCTCCACTCAAGAACACTTTTGCCCCAGCGGCCGTCGGTTCTTCGCGAGATATGGCCGGCCCACTGCCACTTCAGCTTGCTAATTCTCAGAGCTACATATGTCGATAACTTTGGTTCTCTGTCGGATGTATTCGTTAAGAATCCTATCCTTCAGAGACGTACAATACAGAATGTTATTTTGGTTTCAGACTCTCAGTAACCACTATCATAGTCTACTGCCTCGTTTGGCTAACGAAGATTATCGAGAAATGGCCGAGCCCGCCGCCCATCAACCCGGACCTTTATACTACGCCACGCGACAAATACTACGTTGAACCTCCGAAACGAGGATAGGTTCTAAAAAATAACAGAATTTTTCATCAGTAATGCTAGCTAATAAATTGTAACGGTAGGAAAGTAACATAATAAATTCTCGAGCTTTTTATTTTTCATCCCGACGATTAACGAACCAGAGTTTGCAGACTTAACAATGCTTCTTGTAGGTAAGTTTTTTATAAGGAGTTTTATGTAAATGATTTCAGAAAATGGTTTGAATATAGGAAATACATTGTAAGATATTCGTGATGCTGTGAAAAACCTGTAGGGCGAGTCTATTTGACGATATTAACGAGACGCTTGTGGCTTCTCCTTTTTCCAAACAATTTGGTAAAGCGCCCCTATCTTGCGGCGAATAGAAAATAAAAAAAGTACGGTATATGTAGTTTATTATTTCTTACTAAGTATAAAAGAATTAACAAAACATGCGATGACTCCGCTCTTTGACGACAGGTCTGATTTTGTGAAATAATGTCCGTAGAAAAACGAGGTTCCAAAAACTGTAGACATCACATCCTTGACGTTCATTTGAGAGCGGTAAACTCCCTGAAATAAATTATACCTACATCACTACATAGTATAAAACAAAGTCGCTTCCCGCTGTCTGTTTGTCACTATGGTATGTATCTTTAAAACTACGCAAGGGATTTTGATGCGTTTTTTTTATAGATAGGGTGATTCAAGGGGAAGGTTTATAAATTATTTGAAACAGATTTCCATGAGGGCGAAGCCGCGGGGTCATCATCATCATCTGCCTATATTAGTCCACTGCTGGACATAGGCCTCCCCCAATGAGCGCCATAGCGCCGTCTTCAGCTTGACGCATCCAGCATCTACCTGCAGTCCTTCGCAGGTCGTCATTCCACCTGGTCGGAGGGCGTCCTACACTAAGTTTACCGAGTCGTGGTCTCAACTCAAGAACACGTTTGCCCCAGCGGCCGTCGGTTCTTCGTGAGATATGGCCGGCCCACTGCCACTTCAGCTTGCTAATTCTCAGAGCTATGTCGATAACTTTGGTTCTCCGTCGGATGTAGGTATTCGTTGCGAATCCTATCCTTCGGAGAAACTCCGAGCATAGCTCTTTCAATAGCTCTCTAAGCGACTTTGAACTGGTGGACCAGCCCTATCGTGAGTGTCAACGTCTCAGCTCCGTAGGTCATAACGGGTAGGACGCACTGGTTGAAAACTTTCTTTTTCAAGTATTGCGGTATGGATGAAGAGAAGACTCAACGTAGTTTCCCAAACGCTGCCCAGCCCAGCTGGATCCTCCTTTTGGCCTCCTCGAAATTGTTTTTACCTAACTGCAAAATCTGCCCGAGGTATTTGTATTCGGAAACGATTTCGAGAAGGTGACCATGAAGCTGCTATTGGGTACAACTGTGGGCTTACCACCGCAAAAGATAATAAACTATAGCGGACTTACCTTTTATCTAAGTCCGCTATAGTTTATTATCTTTTGCGGTTTTGTTTATTATCCTTGCTTGCCAGATATACAAGCAAAGATGGCAGGTTATTTGATTTACTGGCATGCAATAGGATGAAAACGGGACACGGGGTCTGCAAAATCTGCAGGTTGGATCTTAGGGTGCTTTTCCACGAAAATCATCGATAATTTTAATGCTATAACTTACAGGTTTCACATAGCAGTTATTATCAGCCATCAAGTAGTTCTTGATAAAAACAGCATAGACAATGTGTTTGCAGGGGTCTTTCACTTTGTAGTTAAAAAGGAAACTCTTTTGACCTTGCGTAACGTTGTGGACGGACACCTTAAGCTGAAATCAGAGACACTGTAGGTACCTACCTAACTTGGTAGGTTATAGGTATAAAACCTATGGTCTAACCTTAGGGCTTCATTACCTTATTTATTTACAAGTTTCTGCCCCCGGCTTCGCACGCGTTGTTTCTTTGGATTTTTTTGGGTTTAAAGGTTATTTTTATCCCACAGGAACTGATTTATAGGATAAAATGTAGCCTCTATTTTATTCCGGGCCTAGAACTAACAATATGCTAAATTCAGCCCGATCCGTTCAGTAGTTTTGGCGTGAAGAAGTAACCAACATCTATTCATCAATCCATCCATCTGAACATCTAAACTTTCGTATTTATAATATTAGTGCGATGGCGTATCGACCAATAAATGCCGCAACGCAGCTGAAATGTCAGGATATGTGGTACCGGTATGGTGATTATGTAACTTGCGACCGGTTTGCGACAGGCGTAAATTAAGCAATCAGTGCTGTCAAACGTCAATTTTGTATTAGTTTGACACCAGCTACAACGACAAAATTGGTCAAAATTGGCGTTTGACAGCACTGATTGCTTAATTTACGCCTGTCGCAAACCGGTCGCAAGTTACATAATCACCGATCCGATATTATGTAGGTAGGTACCACCTATCTTTTAAAATGCGGTTGTATCTAATACCTTAGCTGGCCAAATTTAGGCTATGACGGTGCTGCCAGTCTCAAGCATTAGGTATCAAATTTTATTATGGTGCACAAACACAGGAGCACTCTCTATAGGAATTAGGGACTCCTTGAAACTGTTTGTTGGTTTAGGCTACCCAGTGGACCGAATGTAATTGTACCTTAACTTACCGACGTGATCTTTATCTTTTCAATGAAATTGAAGTGGACGATTGATACAGCGTTATCATTAAGAGATACATTCATTCCAAATAATTTGCTCTCCTTCAAGATTGGGCATTTAGACAAATTAATGCCAGAAATTGTGTAAGGACCCTGGTAACATAAAAAAAATAAAAATCTAGACATTACCTACGCACCACGGTCTCCACGAAGACCAGCGCTAAGGTCTGATCTGCTCTACCATAGCACATGCTGAGTGGAGACCGATTTTTCAGTTTGTCTGTTACCTAATTTATACGAGTAGGTATGTATATCTATACATAGGTACTATTAAAATAATAAAATAATTTATTTATAGCACACACAATAATAAACAGTTACAAAAAAAGGAAAACACAAAAATACAAAACAACTTAAGTAGTAGGGATTTAAACTTGGGAATCTACTACCATGTAGCGTGGTAGTAGAGTCCCAAGTGTAAGAATAACTGGTCTACTATTCAATTTTAATTGAATAGTAAAATGTGAAAAGTAAATTTAATATGACTATATTTCCGTATCAAATGTTTTTATGTCAACTTTTTAATTTATTTATTTTGTTTTTTATTTATGTTTAAATTTTAAATTATGCTTGTGATGATAAAATACTATTTGTATTATAATTTTAACTATTCTTATGAAAAAATGACATGTAAATTAATTTTACCAGTAAATTGTATTTCTGTATTTTCTGTAATTACTATTTAACTACAATCAACAATCTATTGTTGATTGAAGGTATTAAACTTTTCCTTTACTTCTTTTTTTATAATACCTGATCACTCGATTTATACATATAAAATCTTTGTTTATTTAGCAAGCTTTCACATACTTAAAAGTCGTTTATAACGGTATATACTATGACTTGATTTATGAGTTTTGTCTGACACTGTGTTAAAATATTGGAAAACTCAATAATCTAATCATGGTAAATATTCCGTTACAATGACTTTTGTGTTAATCACCATGAAAGTTTCTAAAGTTTCAGCTCGTGAAGCATTTTCTTACTTTAAAAATGTATCTAAAGAACGAGCACATTTTTTTCTGGGTGGTATATATATATTAGCAGTATAATCAAATACCACTATTTGATTTATTTACGCAGTGCTTTAGAATTTGCACAGCTCTAACTTAAATCTTCACATACTTACCTCGGTATACCTATATTAATTTGAATTTTGTTATTTATTTGTATACTGGATTATCAAATTGATTTCTCTATTCCCCTAGTCGTTGACTAAATGTGCTAAAAATTGTTATTTTACTCACATAGTTGTCAGAATTCTGCATCATATTTGCATAAACGAATGCAACAACGGAAAATATGATAATTACACGAAAATACATCGTTAGTTAAGCCCCTTGAGAACGAATGTACCCATGTACAGTATATTCAGGTTGGCAAATAACTTCATTACATTAAATTATGGTAATTTTACACAAATCTCAATTTAATAGTCACAGATCAGTATCAAAATTAAACACTTAATTTACGTGTTCAAATTGTAATGTAGGTACATTTGATTAAAAGTGTATTAGCTTAATCTACATTAGAGCACCGAAGCAGGTACCTGACACTAGTGGCTACGTCATGTCTACGCCGCACGGCTACGCCGTCATACTACGGCACTCTTCTATTGAGACCTAGCCGGTATATTCTACTCAGAACAGCTATAAATTTCGCTCGGGGTTTCGCAATCTCCGCGGTATTCTATTGAATATTTTGTGTATAATAGTAGGATTCTCGCATACTCGGATTTTGCTGCAGCTCTGCGTAGCAAATACCGCGTAGGTCTGAATAGATCTTCATATAATTTATGTATCTAAACTACATAAATTAAAATTGGTAAGAAAATGAATAATAGGGCTACACTTCTGCTATGCCGCTATGCTAATGCCACGTTACACTACTGCTACGGAGGGCTACGCCAAGTCTACGATTGACTATGTAAGCGTAGCACATCGTATATATAGTCTACGAAGTCCTACGCTATGTCTACACCTGTACCAGGCTATGCGGGCTCTACACCATTGCTACGTGGGTTTTACGCCATTGCTGCGCGGGTTCTACACCGACCGCGCTACTACACAAAAGCTACAATAGGCTACAATACTGCTACGAGGGGCTACGCAAAGCTAAAAGTTTTACGTTAGGCTCTAGACAGACGGACCGCATTTCAACTGCAATCCAACCGCAAATTGCAGTTGGATTGCAGTCTGTCTGTCTAGAGCCTTGCTAGGCTACAAAATTGCTACGGGCAACGCCAAATTTAAGATTTGCTATGAAAGCCTATCACATCGTAAACAGAGGCAGAGACTAAGTGCTACGCCATGCTGTGGGGGCTCTACGCAATTACTACGCTGGTTCTATGCTGCGCCGCTACAAAAAGCTACGGCGGGCTACACTACTGCTACGTAGCCCGCTGATACCAACTGCTAGGTATAGGCGTCTTTTACACGCCATTTTATACTAAAAAGAGGGGGTTTAGCCCTAAAACATCTGCTAAGTTTACGTGTAATTATAAATATATATTAGGTATCGTAAAAAAAAAAGATTCGACAGCATTGCGTTAATTAATTTATTGCCGATACAATTCTTTACCATGTTTTCTTAGAAAGAACCAGCACTGAAGAGAAACATGACAGAATTTCTTTCTTCGTAAATACATCAGTTTTTGTATTAAACGTTCCGTAGAAAAAGTTTTCTCCCATGACACTGGTTATCATTTGTCTGAAATTGATTTTCAAATTGTAAGATCCCTGAAAAATAAAATATTATATGGAATTTAAAAACGGTAGGTTGGGTACATACATAAGTCACACTATCACCCTAATTATACCTAAGCTAAAATTATATGACAATGTATGTGCATGCAATAAGTAAATTAACATAAATGCGAGTATGGATGTTTAGATGAATGGATGGATTTCGTTACTTCTTCACGCCAAACTGAGCGGACTTTGCCTTGAGCCTGGAATCAAAGCTGCTTTTATTCCATAAACAGCTTCCATGTTATAGAAATAAACTTATAAACGTTTCCATAAATACAACGCGGCCAAGCTACGGGCAGAACTAGTAATTAATAGTTGAAGCAGAAAACGTACACAAATAACTTCAGCCAAATTAAATGTGAAATGTGTTTCTATACAATTAAAAATTCTCATGTTTGGCGTCGAATTTCAGGAAATTTGTCAGCAATCTTTATTAAAGGAAAGATCTGAAATCCAACCGACAGACAACAAACTGAAATTAGGCTTAAGTATAGGCGTTTGCGAACAAACATTTCACATCGAAATTGTCTTAAGTCTTATTATATATTATATCTGATTTTATTTATTTATATGTATAAAAATCTTAACCCGTTTAACAATGCAATTATCCATCTTAAAAAACTGGTTCAGCACGAACGAATATGCAAAATGCTTGCAGGGGTCTTTGGCCATATAGCTCCATACCATGCTCTTCTTCTCTCTTATACTGCGTACTCTGACTTTTATCTAGAACACAAAAAAGCAAATATTAAATTCGTGAAGTTTAAAAGCAAACGAATACTACTTTAGGCTACTTAAGACCTGTTCAGACCTATGCTATATTCATTTCGATATCCAAAGCGGTAGTGGTAAACACTCGGTTTCGATATCCCTTAGGTTATTTTAACTCTATAGGTGTTCCTACCGCATATCCATTCGGCTGTCGCTAGATACCGCCGGATAGTGAATACCGCATCGGTTTGAACATGCCTTTAAAGGCCAGTCGACAGACCAGCGTCGGATGATCCGCACTGACCGCATTAAACGGATTTTAGTATTATTTGATGTGCGACACGTGAAAGCATTGAAAACACCGGACGGAGCGGACACTTCGGCCATTTAGGTATTGTATACTAGTATTCTTAATCCGTTTAGTCCGGATGACATCATTCGGATTACACACGCCCGTTCCATCAGCTCTCCTCTCTCCCGTGCTCTGTGCCGCCGCCGGGTCGCCATGCTAATTCATACAAAATTTGTCTGCTTGCAACGAAAATCCGGATGTCAATGTTGAAAATTCGTTAACAAATGACGGTCGCATCGGCCCTCTGTTTGCTGCTTTGAGAATTCAAGATTTGGTTGAATTCTCAAAGGTTTGCTGCGGTTGCTGGACGCACCCCGCAATACGTTCAAAAAAGTCTGATGCGATTAGCGCGGAGCGTCTGATGCCGGGCCTAACGACACTAGCCTTAATTCTCACGTATCCTAAGTAACTTACTGCGTCTAGCTTATAGTCGGCGTGAACTGTAAGATTGATATAACCGTTTAGATTATCGAAGCCAGTGGTCAGTTCAGTTAGGTTGCTGCCTTTTACTCCTTTGCAGAGACCAAACTTTCTGAACTCCAGTTTGTAGGGACCCTGGTGAATACAGTGTCAGATATACTTGTAACTATTTATAAATATATTATATCACTTTTTTATAATATGTGCACCTGTAACCTAATTTAACTATGTATATTTAATATTAATTATTATCCTTCTTTAATTAGTATAATTGGCCTAGGGTCGTTCTACATTATTACATCAATAAATTAATTACAAATTAGAGATAGTCCAAAGCTCCAAAGCATTGTAGCCCCGTTTTCGCATATTGACGACCTCAGTGGCGCGGCGGGCGAAGGTCTGCCTGTGATGCAGGGAGGTAACGGGTGTCGATTCTTGCCTCGGGAAATACATTTGTACGATCTGTATATATTTGTTCCGTGTGTTCTGGATGTTTCCCAGCAATAATACACATTATGAACGAACGCATCACGGATGGACGGAATAAATCATTTTGCATAATCATCATCACCAGCCCATATACGTCCACTGCTGAGCATAGGCCTCCCCCAAACGAAGCACGCCATGTATAGCGGTCCTGAGTCGCCTCCATCCATTGACTCCATGCGACCGCTACGATGTCGTTGGTCCATCGAGTCTTCTTGGTCTTCCCATACTCCATTTCGCATTGCATTATTCACGGTCACCGCTCAAGAACATTACTCCCCAACAGTTATCGGTTCTCCGAGCTATATGGCCTGCTCATTTTAGCCTGCTAATTCTGAGAGCTATGTTGGTTACTTAAGTTTTTCTACTTCGATTTCCTTATTAAGGATTCTATATAATTTTGGCTAAAGAATTGCATGCAGAAAATGTTTATATGTACGTTTTAAAAAGATAGAAATGATTATAATATATAGACATGATAAAAATAAATAGGTAAGTACTCACATAATTTTCATCCGCTTTAATCTGCCTTTGATAAAAAAGTAGAATAAGAATAAAATTCAAAATTAAATGAGCACAAAACATTTTGTATTGAATGTGTGTTCTGCTAGTAGATGGGAGTTTGAACACAAATCTCTATTTAATTGACTCATAAAGAAAATTATTTTGAACATGTTGCCGTTGCGGTTAGGTACACACAAATACCTATATCTATAGGGTATTTAATGTGCACAATGCTAAGAAGGTACCTATATGTGTTGACGTTAGTCCAAATAATTTCGATAAGGTAAGTTTTCATCTTAATCACATCCAATAATTAAAGTAACATAATATTTAACAAAATAAGCCCTCAACAATACTATTATAATATTTTCAGCTCATCGTCGTCGGTTACTTGATTTTGTAGCTTATTTGGTCAGAGCGTTTCCGAACTAGGGAAGGTCGCAGGTTCAAGACCTGCCGAAGTCGATAATTTTAGGGATATTATTTAATTTGTTAAATATTATGTTACTTTCATTATTGGATTACCCCTATCACCTCCTAACGGGAATACGTCGAATTACCAATATATAACCCTGTATAATAATTAAACCAATATTTATACATCTTTCTTTCCGAAGCACACACGCGCTTATTTTTTATATAGGTACTTAAAATCCGAATAGGTGGCTAATATAAATTTATTATAATAGTTTATTTTAGGGATATCGCAATCCATATTTTTCTTCAGCTGCCTTCCAAAATTCAATACGGTTTTGGTCTGGAAGATCTATCATTTTGATTGTTTTGTCTAACTGTAAAAACTGCAGCTTGTCTGTGCTTCGCAACCACGTTATGGACTCAGCTGATGGAGTTCTGAAATATAAATAAAATGTTTTTAGGACTTTCAGTACTGGATGACACGTCGATGATGTATAGACTAAAGTAGGTACTTAGGTACCTAAGATCAGAAAATATTTAAAGCTAGTACCTATCCAGTTAGTGCTAAATGTATTATTTCCAATTACTTACCCAGTTCTAGCAAAACTTGTCCACAGAGTCGTCATGACATCAATGAAGTTCAAATCCGATGGAAAGATCGGCAACAAATCGGTCAGCACGGCGTTGAATAAATAGAAGAGTTCATCAGCGTGACAAGCTCCTTGAAAAAATCGCAGCCTCGTCCTTAACTTGGAAAGATTTCGAAGAGAATTATACTTAAAGTTATAGTTAAACAATTTGATCTGAGGATTTGCCGCAAATGCTCTCATAGTACGCACAGAAGGGACTGTAACAAGCACGTCCGTAAAGTAGTCAATCAGTTTAATGTAGCTAGTAGATGCATTTTCAAAGTAGAAGCTCCTGATAGCTTCTATAAACAGTTGTTTACTCTCTTCGGAATCGAAAATAATACTTTTCGGGATAGCTTTCGTGAAATTCTTGTCGAGGTCTTTTAATCCTTTAAAATTATAATTAGCGGCAAAATAAATTCCTTCCATATCATTATATCCCATAATAATACTTATGTTTGATAGTTTTATTGCCGAGTCTATCAATTCTTGCGGATTTTCTGTTATGACAGCATTTTGGCTTACTTCTGGATTTTCTTTGCAAGGTAAAAATGTGTTAGGGGCTAGTGCATCGTTGGTAGGGTCTGTATAAGAAGCTTTGACGATGTCATCAGATGTTCCATTCCTAAATATTGCTAAGAGTTCATTTGTATCCAAAGTGTCATATCCCAGACGACGCCCTACTTTAGAAGCTGTTTTAATAGGATTTTTGTCAAAATCTTGTGGAGTATTAATTGTCCCGCTGTCGATGATCGCTCTATGAAACAATCCCTGAGCTGCTTGGCTGAGAATCAACGTTACTGTAGCTCCGGCACCTGCGCTTTCTCCCCACAGCGTTACCGAATTTGGGTCACCGCCGAAGTAGATTATATTGGCATTAATCCATCTGAGAGCAGTTACCATGTCTTTTGTACCGGCGTTTCCCTGAGCGCCATGGTTCTTCAGGCATAGGAACCCGAAGGCTCCAACGCGGTAGTTAATAGTGACAACAACTACCTTCTTCTTGACGAGATATTTGGGGTTGTACAGTTTGTTGGTATTACTGCCCCAATAGTAACCTCCTCCGGGAATGAACACGATTACCGGAAGCAGTTCAAAACTCTTGGACGGGGTGAAGATATTAACAGTTAGACAGTCTTCAGTGCCGACTATGGTCTTGGTTAGTTCTGAGAATTGTTTGCATACGACCTCGTTGTCGGCTATTAAAGTGTCATTCCATTTTCGAGGAGCTCCAGCTTCCTAAAAAGTAAAACGATTAGAAGTCTCCGCAGGCATTACCATTCTAAAAATATTTTTGCATTGGTAAAAAATGATTATTTTCAATTTTTGACAATTTTCATTAAAGTGATAAAAAATAGCGACTTTAGACGTACCCAAATGTAAGTTGCGTTTGAGTATCCAGGCGATTGAAGTAGTTCAAAAAATAAGTAGGTAATGTAAGGTATTAAGTAAACCAAATCAAAGCTAAATTAAAGATTAAGTCACACACACGAACCTGAAATCTTTCTGTAACCGAAGCGTAAGGGATTCCCAAAAAATATCGATATCCACCAATAAAGTTGTTTCTTCCCCTTACTCTACCTTGTGGAAGAGTAACCGTATTGGGATCTTCAGATTTAACACATCCAAATAGTAAAAACAGCAAAAAAACGGCGAGAAACATTTTAAACAACAGCCTTTTGCGCAGTGCTTACAATAATGAAATAGTTCACTAGGCTTCTCACTGGCTAGATAAACCGAAGGTAATTAAAAATCAGTGTCAATGTCGGAGTATTTAAACAGCGTGTCTATCTTTTTTTCATGTTCATTGCAATGCCCAAACCATATGAAGGTAACCCGCACGATAACGAATGAAAATTTCAGTTACTTTTATCTATTGAGGTTGACAGGATTGGAACCTATTTCGTAGTACGTATGTCGACAGTTAAGACGGTGGCCATGGCACTAATGGTGTTAATACAAGGACATAATAATTTGGTCTAAATCTTTTCTAATAAAGGTTATGTTCGTTGTGCTGTGTTAAGTACCTAGGTACCGGTAGTGCGAGGCCAACCCGAGCACGCGAAAACGGTATGCATTACTGGGAGAAGAAAACTAAAATATTATCTATGGATTGTTTAAAACCTTTTATTATATATTATAGTAAAATAAAGAGGAACCAATGAATTATATATAACGTTTCAAACTAAACATGAAGATTTACGCACATATGACACCGACACTCTCTAATGGATTTACCAAGATGGAAGCATAGCGATTGCTTAGATTCCGTGTCAAATTCCTCTTTTTCTTCCGAAGAAACGTATCCACACTGAAATTGAGAAAAAATTCCGTCAATAAAACTATTTTAATTTTATCAATAAACTATGGACAAGGTAGGAGGAAAGGTTCAATAACTCAGATCAGATTTTAGCAGCCTTATCAGAAATGTGCACGCAGCATTGTGTGCACACTTTAGATCACTCGAAGCAAAACAGTTCTCAAAGAGGAACAAAAATAATGTAACTAGGTATTCCTATCGTTCCACGTGGTCTCAGCCATGGCATAAATAAATGTAGGTACGCTCAACATCAGAAAAGAATAGATACAACCTACAGGTACATTATGTAGATAGAATCCTAAAACGATAAGTGAATTCATAGTAAATAGTATATATGTATATAGTTTCAATACCAAAAATACCTACCTGGGTAGTTTTGGCATTGAAAAGCCTTATAATTCATCTCTAAAAAACCGTACGGGTTGTTTTCAAGACATCTACTAGAGCGCAGCCGCGGAGGAAAACTAGTATAAAAATAATAGTTACTGGACCTTTTTCTCGATTTCAAAACAAAATATTGACGGACAGATATACTCGTATGGTGATTATGTAGGCGTGAATAAAGCAATCAGTGCTGTCAAACGCCAATTTTGACCAATTTTGACGTTGTAGCTGGTGTCAAACTAATACAATAATTACGCCTGTCGCAAACCGGTCGCGAGTTACCTACATAATCACCCGGCCGGTTTCTTACCGGATGCATTGCGTAACCGCTTACTCAATCATCATCTGAAAAGTGTTATTAACTACAGCAACCATCTTGTTGCAATGAAGCCGCCTCGCTCTAGGATGCACCAGCTTGGCCAGCAGCGCCCAGGCCCGCCCAGCACTGCGGTCCCACTGGAGCGCCTTCACTGCGCAGGCCTTCATCAGGAAGTGTTACTAACAACAGCAACCATCTTGTTGCAATGAAGCCGCCTCGCGCTAGGATGCACCAGCTTGGCCGGCAGCGCCCAGGCCCGCCCAGCACTGCTGTCCCACTGGAGCGCCTTCACTGCGCAGGCCTTCATCAGGAAGTGTTACTAACAACAGCAACCATCTTGTTGCAATGAAGCCGCCTCGCGCTAGGATGCACCAGCTTGGCCAGCAGCGCCCAGGCCCGCCCAGCACTGCGGTCCCACTGGAGCGCCTTCACTGCGCAGGCCTTCACGTTCGACCTCATCGCCACCTGCTCGTCGGACAGAGCGCCGTCACCACCACTGATCGGTGGAGCTCTCTGAAGACAGAAATTATTATACTAGTTAAAAAGACCTCATCATCATTAGACTAGCTGCGCCCCGCGTGGAAATCTGTGACAAATGGTTTATAAACCTTCCTCTTGAATCACTCTAGATCACAAAATTCGTTGCGTAGTTTTAAAGATACATAGAAGTATACATGCAGACAGACAGCGGGAAGCGATATTTAGTGATAGTGAAGAGGTTTTTTGTGCTTGATGTTGCACCAAAAACGCTGCACATGCCAGAATTACGCCGCAAAACAATAAATGTACCTAAATGTAACTAAATAAATAGTAATTTATTTTTAAGTCTGGTTCCGTTTGCCGAAAACATGTATTTTATATTTGTATCGACCAACCGAAGCAAACATTATTACATGAAAAACTAACAAAATATATTTAATAATTTTTGCACTATGCTCCGCTCGCCGATTACTGCCGACAACTTTATGAAGTTTTTAGTACATATTTATTAATTATCGTTGATTATTATATTAATTTAGGCAAATAATGAAACATAGTGTAGTGGTAACGTTCGTAGCAAAAGACAAAAAAATGGAGGCAGGGTAGATCGCAATGTCTGCCAATAAAATGTTACTCGCAGTGCCATCATCAGTGAGGTAGGTATTCCGTGATCATGGCGAATGAAACTGTACCGGTTGAACAATCAATAATAAATATCATGTTAAATATCCCGTTAAAAGTGACTTTTGTGTTTATAGCCATGATAGTTTTAAAAGCTTTATAATGAGACATACTGGCATCATATCGTCCGCCAGCGCCATCCAGGAGTATGCGCTGGGCTGGCGGCGCACCATATCGATCAGCATTGTTCGGACGCGCACGGGTTCCCAGATGCCTATTGAAAGCAGCGTGCTGAAAGACAGAATAGCATTTGTATCTTCGAAGACGTTTTATTAGGCTGGTTGTGTAGTCACGCCGCACCGCCCGCGCCACCGTCCCGCTAGACGCGCCGCTGGGCAACGCGCTGTTAACGTTTACTGATAAGCGTTTACTGAACGGCGCTGCACAAGCGCGCGATTTTGAAAAGCAACTACTATTATATCTCCGTATCATCTCCCCCCATAAATCTCACAACGCGCGCACTCAAAAATAAAATAAAATGGGAACCCACCACAAGACCTTTGTGTTTAGACGAGGAGGTTTCGGGATCGATTGCCGTCGCGGGACACATGTTTTTATATATTTCATACTGCTGTTGGGGAACGCTGCAGATAATATAAACATCGTATTTGTATTGCAGAAGAGGGCTGTACGTGCAATCTATGTATAATATGGGTTCCAGAGAATCCCTACATGATCAATTCAAAGAAATAAACAGAATGACAGTATCATGTCAACATACCTATATAGAACAGATTGATATTCATAAAAATATCAATCGGGTTATAATTTAAATACCACCCATGCCCACAACTATAGGCTAAACAAGATAATGTATACGCTTTTACAACAAAACTCCAAGTGAGCTGCAAAAATAAATCAATAAATAAATTCAAACAAATTGTCAAACATTATCCTTTGTAAAAAGGCTTACTATAATATATCAGATTACCTAGACTAGACGATAAAAAAAGCTTGGAATGAGTTTTGATCCAACGCGAACAACCTAACAAGATAAAGGTTTCTTGTTCGCTTCTTCACTTTACCTTTAAAAAAATTAAGTGAACAAAAAATCAAAGTGATCACTTTATTTCCTAGTTTTACTTATGTCATTTGAAGTTTGTGACGTGTGCAAGAGGCCTGTAAGGCCTAAAGGAAATAATGCACTTTGATATTTGATATTTGATCCGCAGATATTGCGGTTTCTGTTCTTGATAATGTTGCGGTTCTGGGTGTTTTTCTATAGATTTGTCCAGCAAGCATTATTATTAAAAATACTTCGCACGGGGCGTGGCGACCGTGCCTTGACATAATTTTATCTGTGCCGCTACCGTGCGCATGTGTAGTAAGTTTATAATTTTTTTATTTAGTGTGCAATAATGAGTAATTATTATTGTATTGTATTGTATTTTTTTTTCAAATGAATTACACGAATTTTTATATACCTGTAAGGGCTTAAGCTGCTGCCTGCCTTTTGATATGCCAGCTTCGCGGCTGATATATTTTTCATTTTGTGATGACATTCCGCTTCGAGACTTCTCAAGTAGCTTATCTGTAAATTAACAATGGATAATGTTGATTATTCTTCCTTCAGGTGAATTTGTAATAAACAGAAAAAAATCCAGTGATTTTGCGTTAATAGGTACCAATTTTTTTTGTGTATTCGTCACGCGCATGTCCATACGCTACCACGGAGGAAGAGTCGCCATCAATCAGCAACCACCAAGAAGGCAGTTTTAATTCCATTTTAAAAATAAACTCAAATGTAATGTATGTTTTTTGTAAATGGAATACCAAAAAGAACGAATGTTTTGTACCCGGTACTAGCTGGTGATTTCAGACATTAAAAATACTTCAGACATTAGAAATTACAGATGCAGACAATGGTCGTACCTCGCCGTACGTTTCAATGCCGGTGTGCAAGTGACACAGCGCGTTACTGTAGTCGCCTCGCAGACGGCAACACAGGGCCACCAGGTGGAAGTACGCAGCTGATGCAGTAGTCTCCAATAGGGCTCTGGCTAAGCACGCTTCTGCTAGCTGGAAATATTATAAGATTTATTTAGCACACAAAAAAATTAAGTATTTAGCAAAATAAGCATAAAAAGGTCAAGGGTTATCTTTTTATCACACTAATATTAAAAACAAGCCAACATCATAATCCTCCTCTGGTGGTAGTCGGGTAAAAATGCGAAAGTTTGGGTGGATGGATAGAAGGATATCTTTCTTTTATTTCCGCGCTCAGCACATTCACATGCAACTGTGTATGACGTCTACATATATGTCTAGGGTCATTTCATAAACATTATTGGGTGTGTGAGATAGTTGCGAAATAACTCAAAGACTTATTTTATATTTTACTCCTCCTTAATAGAACAAAAATATATCACGCGGTTTGGCAGCGATAAAGGTTGCACGCAGACCAAATCGGCACGCGGGTGAAAATCTGCATGACAGGAAAATAGCCCTAAAGAAACCTTCCACTTTGAATATCTATTGAGAACATCTATTTAAAAAAAAAAACAATCATGGTAGTGTGTGAAACAGACTGTGTGTGCGGCTATTTTTGTCACTTGGCAAGGACTCCATACAAAAAGGGCGTAGTTAATTACCCCATGACCTGTGGCACCCTTGCCCACTAAGCGTAAGAAACAGCAAACTGATATAGTGAGTTTGTGTGATTATTTTTAGAACTTGAAAATAAACTCGAATATCGAGTTTTAATAATAATAATAATGTGCCCGCAGGGCAGCTTGTGGCGAGCTGTTGGTGAGTAGCGACACCACGGGTACCGAGTGTTCCCGCCCGGGGAAGTTCCTGGTTCTCGCCTCCGCTTGCAGAGTGGCATCCCCAGAGAACCAGATCCCCACCTCTTGCTTGCCTTTATTGGCCGGTCTGAGTGGAGTCGCGAGAGATGCATCTTAGGATGTAGATTCGGGGGTGGAAGTGTCTAATGGCGTAATAGCGAGGAAACCCGCTCACGAGTAGTCTTCGTGATGGTGAAATCGGAGCCGCACCTCTCGACACCCCTCAGTCGTTTGCGCCGATGTTGTTCCTCTCCGGTAATTTACTCTTGCTTTTTAAGGAACCCATCCAGCATTCGGCAAGCCACCGTCTGCCACTCTTCTTAATATTATGATTAACTTGTTTATGGCAGACGTCCGCAATCTCCCCTATAGCCCGATTACCCAGTCCATCCATCCATCCATCCATCACAATAGTCTGGTTTTATTTCTTTCATTTTTCTTTGCAATAGTCTCTACACCTGACGGATACCATCTTTGGGTGTATCATATTGTGCACCCGAGGATGATACCCGCTATGTGTAGCCATCGCCTTTAGATTAACTTCTCAGAGGGCCTCTGTGCTGTTGGCTTCGGCCCCACGCAAGCTTTCCATGTCCTTTGGAAAGCTTGCCTTGTAACTCGCGACCGGTTTGCGACAGGCGTAAATTAAGCAATCAGTGCTGTCAAACGTCAATTTTGTATTAGTTTGACACCAGCTACAACGTCAAAATTGGTCAAAATTGGCATTTGATAGCACTGATTGCTTAATTTAACCGGTCGCGAGTTACATAATCACCATACGGGTCACTTTATGGCCCGAGATCATGGTAAATGAGAGACATAATAATGTAAATACTTAGTACTGTTACTGTGATAAGGTCCACTGACAACCACAAATATATCGAGACCCCAAGAGATTATGACGTCATTGCTACAAGCGTAGAAAACGATGCCACGCGTGGCCGCATGGTCGTGCACAGCCAGCGTGCGCCGCGATGGGACATCGGCTATATAGCTCATTCACGTGGTTGCAGTGGACGTTATCTCATACATTGCCCTACACAGTGAAGCTAGACATCGTGAATTGTATGTTTCATCATCATCATCATCAGCCTATAGCCTCTATAGCAGTCCACTGCTGGACATAGGCCTCCCCCAATGAGCGCCATAGCGCCCTGTCTTCAGCTTGCCGCATCCAGCATCTACCTGCAGTCTTTCGCAGGTCGTCATCCCACCTGGTTGGAGGGCGTCCTACAATACGTTTACCGAGTCGTGGTCTCCACTCGAGAACACGTTTGCCCCAGCGGCCGTCGGTTTTTCGCGAGATATGGCCGATATGGAGTTGTATGTTTGGTTCTTGTATATAGTTCTGTATATATTCTTACTGTGAAGGCCCTCAACCGCAGCAGCAGATCAGCGGCGTCCAGGTACCGGCTCATGCCGGGCAGCAGCGGAGTGATCTCCCACCAGTCACCAAGCTCGTGGTTCCACACGCGAGGCTCTACCTTGCTTTCCACCAGACTTTCTGCGTATGTTCTACAACGGAAAGAAACATAGATAGAAAATACTTTGTTATATACACTACCATAGAATAGAGGATGTATAAAGAGGGCCCTTATCACTGAGACCGATCTCTTTCAGACAACCTTAGGATGGACTGACATGAAGGAACAATATAGACGGTGGCGTTTTAATAGAATAGATTAAGATACCAAATACTAACATTACATAATAGGTATTGTGTAGTCTACGGACATTTATAAATAAAAATAAATAAATAAATAATGCTGGACAATCCACACATCATCTAGCCTACCCCTCCCCCCCCCCGTGCGTCGCAGGCAGACCTTCGCCCGCCGTGCCACAGAGGTCATCTACCGGTTGTCGACTAAGGAATTTGATCAGGCATAGAATATGTATACTCACTGTTTGATAAACACCTGGATCTTATCAGCTATATGGAATAGCTCTATTTCGATGAAATACACCTTGGCGATGACCAACAGCGTGGGCCATCGAGGGTTGTGGGCCATTAGTGCCATAAAAAAGGGTTCAGCTAGCACAGGGTTCCTGTCAAATACCATTGCTCCTTTGGCTAACAGACTGAAAATAAGTTTTATGATTTACCCAAGTATATTACTATCTATTCTATACTCTACTTATTTCAAGCTTAAAGCTATCAACTAGTTCCTAACTGTGGCTTCGAATCGAACGCGTTGTTTGACTATCTTATTGTGCAGAAACACGCGGTAAAATTTTGTCGATTCAAATATGCAAAAAGTAAATTTTGAGATTTTTTTACATAATTCCGTCTTGTTCTAGTGCGATATTATAGTTTAAATAAATTACACTGAAAAATTACTTTTAAGAAATTAACTCAAATGGCGGCTTTATCGCTTCGATCCTTTGAGGCGACCACTTCTAGACTTTAATTTTTTTGTAAGAAATCTGCAAGGCTACCACGCTATTAAAAACATAACGTAACGCGTGCTATCAGCATTATTACGTTATTTTTAGCGTGAATAGGCGTTATTCTCTTCTCTCTCAAAGAAAATAACACCTTTTAACGCGTTATTCACGCTAAAATTAGCCTTGCTGATACTTCATGGTGGACTCACGACAAAGGATGCCTCGGGTTGAGCACCACAGCTTTGTTAATGCAGACGTTTGCCCAATCCTTGTCGACGTCAAGAAGGCAGACGGCCAGCTGTCGCCAGCGGTTGGCATCTCGAGGCATTTGGGTTACCAGCTGAAAATTTTAATAACTATGTAGGTAGCATTGATGTATTAAAAAAAATATAATAAATAAATAATACTACGTTAGTTACGTTCTCCCAGAGCTTGCTCAATAATTGGCCTGTGTTACAACTACACGCAAACACATACGCTCACAGTTACATTTCCAGTCCTGTGCAATATAAAGAGCAACAAAGATGGTAAGACGTACCTAAGACCGAAGTGAGACCGAGACAACAGTATTAGTCTATCGTTTTAGAGTTGTTCGTTTAACTCACACCATTAATCTTGTCCCAACTGGTACCTATGATTATTATGAATATACATAATTATGTTATTTTGTGTTTTGTACATTAAATAATGTGAAATGAATAGGTACAAATGAAAGAAAGGTTCCAAGAATAGAATTTAAAACTTTGCACACATACAGACAGTACCTAAAAATGACCGTTTTTTTGTGATTGTACTCGACGTATAAATTCAATGGAAACAAAGGGATGCGAGTTGCAGAGTGAAAATAATATAATTTTTATTCTGCAACTCGCACCACTATCACACCAGTTGGGACAATATTGATGGTGTGAATTGAAGAACGACTCTACTCGCAACAAGACTATTGCTATCTCTTTTAACACACTAATGTTTCGTATATTTCTATCCCTGTCTGCAAATGGCGAAATTGGGCAGCAAAATAATCATAAAATATAAATTTTTGGTGTACTTACGAGTGAAAGCTGATGCCTTGAGCTTTGTTTTTTGTTTTGGAGCTGTTTGTACACCTAGTGAACGAGCACGAGGGCATTGTTACAGTTTTTTAGTTAATAAATAAAACAAAAGTTCTTGGTAACAAGCGCGCGAATCACGAACGCCCGCGCCGCCGATCCGACTATGACTGAGGTGGGGGGACCAGATTGGACCAGATTTGAGCTTGCCATTTTCGGGAAGCTAGTGCCTTATCTTCTTTTTTTTAATACATCAATGGTAGGTAGTATTTAAAATTATTATATAATTTTTATGTAGAACTTAACGACATCAAGTGCAACATGTGTACCTACGGTGGAACTGAATAAATGGAATGAAATAAATGAAATGAAGTAGGTACATTTGCAAAGAACTAAAAAACCCTAAAATGCTGGCTTATATGTGTGTGAGTAATATGTCCAGATTGATTTAATTTTAGTTTACTTTGCCATACAGCAGCAACAGCGGGGCAATGCAGCCAGGCGTCTTGGGTTGGGCAAATGATGCTAAAATCTCATTGGGTTGGAGACGCTTCAGACTGGTGGATATTGGATTTTAATGTGTTTTTTTTAATAGATAGAGTGATTCAAGAGAAAGTTTTATATATAAACCATTAGACACATATATTTCCACGCGAACGAAGACACGGGGCGCAGCTAGTTGTAAATAAAGAATAGTAATCGTTTACTTTTTTATTTTAATTGTCACGTCCAGCAGCGCAGCCTCTGTAAAAGTCGACAGGGCGAATTTACTACAGGAAAGACAGTAGCTTCCCTTGCAGGCCTTCATGTATTTGACAATCAATGTGGCGCGGTTGGCGAAGGTCCGCCTGCGACGCAGGAGGTTGCGGGCTCGATTCCCGCCTCGGAATAATTGTGTGTACGATCTGCAGATATTTGTTCCGGGTGTTCTGGTTGTTTTCTATGTATAATAAAAAATATCTATTTATGTAATGTATTGTATTATGTATATCAGTTATCTAGTACCCATAACACAAGCTCTGCTTACCATGGGGCCAAATAATGCTGTGTGAATTGTCCAGCATTATATATTTTTAATTTATCTATACTAATATTATAAAGAGGAAAGGTTTGATTTTTTGTTTGTTTGTTTGTATGTTTTCTTTGTTTGTAACGAATAGGCTCCGAAACTACTGAACCGATTTGGAAAAATTCATCACGTTAAAAATATAAAAAAAAAAAATCCGTGGTGAACATAGGCTATATTATATTTTCAAAAAAGTAAGGAATCCTTACTAAAATTCCAATAATGTAACCCAAGGTGTGAAAAATGTACCTATAAAATTCCTTGCATATACCTACGCCATTTTTTCTAAATAAACGTGGTTGCCTAGCAACGCTCTTTTGACAACAAAGGTTTGATAACAATTTACTGTATGGAAACTCTTTTGTTAGGTTTTACGCCTCTTGCATATCAATTCGCCATTTTTTCTAAATAAACGTGGTTGCCTAGCAACGCTCTTTTGACAACAAAGGTTTCATAACAATTTACTGTATGGAAACTCTCTTTTGTAGTAAAGCGTTTACATTATTTTTGGTTTTGTATCTGTAGACACGATAATAATTTGTTGTGGTTGTGTTTGTTCATTGTTATTCTTTCAGATTATTTGCGAAAACGGACTACAATACTCAAATCATAAGTTTTCTATCATAATGGTTGAGACAGACTGGCGAAAAATATTGAGCTTCTCACAGCGAGAGCTCGGGCAGGCTGATAAAGAAACTTTGCAAAGGTCTATCATGGATGGAAGCGGACGATATTGAACTCAACTTTTCAGATCAGAAAATACTGTTTAGACTCGCTCAAGATATCTTAAAGTACAAAAACGAGCAGATATATTCCAGTTTTAAATACCCAAGTGACAGCCTTTATCCTACTTAATATTATAAACGCGAAATTTTGTATATTATAAGAGGAAAGGTTTGATTTTTTTGTTTGTATTGAATAGGCTCCGAAAGCTACACTATCCCCGGTGAACATAGGCTATATAATATTTTCAAAAAAATTAGGGATCCTTACTAAAACTCCAATAATGTATGTAGCCAAAGGTTCTAATACCCGTGCGAAGCCGCAACGCACAGTGGTACGGTTTGAGAGCTTCCCTTTCATAGGAATTTATTTTTTAAAATATTTATTTTTGCTTCATTAAAGGGTCAAATATGATTGAAATCGACATAAAACCGAATAATTTAATTGTTTTAACCTATTATACTGCTCAAAAACCATAAAAAGTGAACTTGAACATTTTAAATGTATGAAAACGAAAATGTTTTTCAAAATATCTCATTACTGTTAAGAGCTGTTGAGCTATAATGTATTAAATATTGTTACTGGGGCTAAAGTGATCCCATATGACCTTTGACCTTAACCCCGCGCGTCCCCCTGTAAGAGATATACGGTTAGTAAAATTGCAATATTTGACGAGTAAAAATTAAGATTTTTTGCTTCTGTAAAGTGTCAAATATGATTGATATTGACAGAAAAACCGAATAATTTAATAGTTTTACCCTATTCCACTACTAAAAAATCATAAAAAGTGAACGTGAAAATTTTCAATGTATGAAAACGAAAACGTCTTTCAAAATATCTCAATACTGTTAAGAGCTGTTGAGCTACAACTTATTGAGTATTATTACTGGGGCTAAAGAGATCCCATATGACCTTTGACCTTGACCCCCTACTTTCCCCTACAAGAGATACGGTTAGTAAAAATTGCAATATATGACGAGTTTATTTATTTTTTGTCAAATATGATTGAAATTGAATTATAACTGGATAATTTAAATGCGTTAACCTATTATATTACTAAAAAACCATAACAAGTGAACTTGGAACGTTTTTAATGTATGAAAACGAAAATTTCTTTCAATAGATACGGTTTCAATAATTATACTACTACACGTACCTATTTAGTTTAAAAATAATCCGGAGTTACTTCATTACGTTAACAATTACCTACTTTACTTTGCCTTACTACCTGACCACCTGACCCATAATTCATAAACCTGGTCATTGTTCAATCATCAGGTTATCAGGTAGTCACCAGGTTACCTGCTACCTAGTTATTGGTAATGAGTGAAAAATTGTTAAAACAGAAGGTTTGGTTATTGAAATACTTCTATACCTATATTTATGTACAAGGACTTAGTGAGATAGTATGTATTAAAATATAAACCAGCTAAAAGTATCTGCAATCGCATTGTCAAGTACCTACGTATATTAAGTTATCACACGGATAATAAAATTGATAATCTTAATAATATCAAAACAAATAATAAATACATGACAAAATATAATAATTAAAAATTTCAACAATTTTAAAAGTGTCTGTATGATATAAACACGTTTTTAATAATATTTTATTTCCTGACACATGAAATAAAATATTACAATTTTAATAACATGGAAATCAATGAAAAATGACATTACAAAGTAAAATAACATAAAAAGAGATAACCAAAACTGCTCAAAAATATGTTGAACTTTATCCCTGGTATTATATGCCATCAAGTGTACATAAGTTACTTATGCATGGAGCAGATATTGTTGAGCATAATAACTTCATACCCATTGGTAAACTCTCTGAGGAGGCTTCACCTCCTCAGAGAGTTTATCGAGGCTCGAAACAAAGATTTTAAAAATTTCCGTTGTTTTCATTCCCGGAAAATTAGTAGGATTGCTACAAATGAGGATGTGATTCATAATTTGATGATTTCATCTGATCCATATTTGTCAAGTTTTAGACCTAAGATAAGTAAACATTCTCATATGCCTTTGACAGAAGAAGCAAAAGAATTAGTTGCATTAACCTCCAGTGCCGATAAAGAAAATATTGAATTCATAGATGTAGGATCCCTAACTGACTGAACCCTGTTAAACTGCAGCCCTGCTAAAAATATTTCGAGTATAGTAGTATAATTATTGAAACCGTATCTATTGGACAGGTATTAACAGTAGTGAGATATTTTGAAAGACATTTTCGTTTTCATACATTAAAAACGTTCAAGTTCACTTGTTATGGTTTTTTAGTAGTAGAATAGGTTAACACATTTAAATTATCCAGTTATAATTCAATTTCAATCATAATTGACAAAAAATAAATAAACTCGTCATATATTGGAATTTTTACTAACCGTATCTCTTGCAGGGGAAAGTAGGGGGTCAAGGTCAAAGGTCATATGAGATCACTTTAGCCCCAGTAATAATACTCAATAAGTTGTAGCTCAACAGCTCTTAACAGTATTGAGATATTTTGAAAGACGTTTTCGTTTTCATACATTGAAAATTTTCACGTTAACTTTTTATGATTTTTTAGTAGTGGAATAGGGTAAAACTATTAAATTATTCGGTTTTATGTCAATATCAATCATATTTAACACTTTACAGAAGCAAAAAATCTTAATTTTTACTCGTCAAATATTGCAATTTTACTAACCGTATATCTCTTACAGGGGGACGCGGGGGGTTAAGGTCAAAGGTCATATGGGATCACTTTAGCCCCAGTAACAATATTTAATACATTATAGCTCAACAGCTCTTAACAGTAATGAGATATTTTGAAAAACATTTTCGTTTTCATACATTTAAAATGTTCAAGTTCACTTTTTATGGTTTTTGAGCAGTATAATAGGTTAAAACAATTAAATTATTCGGTTTTATGTCGATTTCAATCATATTTGACCCTTTAATAAAGCAAAAATAAATATTTAAAAAAATAAAATCCTATGAAAGGGAAGCTCTCAAACCGTACCACTGTGCGACGGTCCGCTAGTTATTTATAATATGTAACTGTGAGATGCAACTAGGTAGGTAGGTACCTAAACGCATCAATCCATTGATGAAATACAAAGACGCTTCGGTCCATTAAAATTTAATGATTTTAGCAACTTCATTTTAAAAGTAAAGTTTTTATATAATTTTTTACGGATCTGTTGTTATTACAACAAAAATGATATAGGTAGGTAGGTAGGTTCCCTAAAAACGTTACTTTTAATTAATATAAAGCAAAGTCGGGTTTGTTCAAAAACTCGAGAACGGCTGGACTTATTTTCATGGTTTTTGATTTATTGTAGGTACCTATTTGTCTCCGTCCCGAGTAGCAGAATAACTGATTAAATACCTAGCTACCTATATGAAAAAAATACGACGGGAAATATATGAAGTATCTACATTACATTTTTAGTATTGAAACGCCATCTCTGATTCTAGGGCGGAACGAAGTTTGCCGGGCCAGACAGTTTAAAAATAAAACAGGCATTTAGGGTGACAAATCAACATCGAGCTATGCTGCGCTGTACTGCGCTGTGCTATGTTTGGTCAACTCGCTCGTCTAATAAAGCGCAGTATAGCGCAGCATAGCTCGATGTTGATTTGTTACCCTTATGGTTAGCGAAACAAAAAAACATACCTACCTAATTTAATCGATTTTAATGTTTTGGATTGAGGTAACTTTGTTTCTATAGGTACCGTCATCGACATCTTACCCTATAGACTCCTAATACCCATTTATTCGCTATGCAAACAAGTCTGTCAACTAACTGAGGTGTGCGGGCGCGGGGAAGTGAGTGAGGGTAAGATGTCGATGGTACCTGTTTATCTAATACATCGATGACCCACATTGAATCGAGGGATTACCGCATACCCTGAGCAAAGGAGGCCTGTTCAGACCAATCGGTACTATAGATCGGCCTGAAGATTCAGATTAGAATCTGCTGTAAGTAAGTACCTGCACATAAAGATCGACAGCATGAGAAACGTCCTGCATTTGCTTTGCTTGTCTTGCTGCTAGCAGTAAAGTTTCTATCGACTGCACCTTATCCACCCCCACCAAGGTCTCAATAGCGGACTTGGTCAGGCATGCATGCGACATCATCAATATCTCCTGAAAGCAATAGATTACGCGCGGTTACAACAAGCCGTATGAATGTGTAAAATAACCAATATCATCTTGAATTCTCAAATAAGACATGGGAGGGTGGGATAGTATTTGACAATGAGCCTATTAGTCCCTGTGCTTTACCTCCAAATTATGAAATTTACTGACCTTACTATTTGTTTGACATTGTTTCTTTAAATTGACCAACCACTTTGATTGCTGAAATCACACGGTATGTGTTTTCTACAAGTGACTAATATGCGTAAATCCACACTAGCGCAGCGGCTGAGAAAATACAGATCTGTGTGACTCAGCACAGCCATAATATTTTTCGAACGAAACGCATGTGCGGCGCAATACAACCGCGGTGTAGAGCGGCAACACGATTTTTTTAGGTTAGGTAGGAATCTCAGTCAAAGTGTTAACTCTGCATGCTTTTAAATAAAATAATTTAATTATTATGATTATTTGCTTACAGTATTATTACAATGTTTATTGAAACGTTTGTACGCCTAAGCGGTAGAATACATCGATCTAAAATAATTCTTATGTACTGACTGTAAATTGCCTGATTTACAAACAACAATACATTAATTAATTTATTATGAATTGCTTTATCACTCCGACCAGCCTGAGGAACAGGAAACCAGTAGCGACAGGATTTCTTCTATTTATCCGTTTTATCCAGGAAGACGCTAGCTACAATACCTATTACTTTTAAAATTAATGCAGTGGTTACTTCAAATGCCTCATCATTGTGCAGAAACTCTTGCACATTGAAGTTGTTGTTAACGTAAATGGCTGCATCTTGCCAGAAGGAGGTGGCTAGCTCGACTCGCGTCCTCGTCTCGCTCAGCTGCCGGTTGAAAATGCAGAACTCAGTCAGACCTAGAAAATCATCAAGATCATTTGTAGCATACACCTACTAGTTCATTGCTGCACATAGACCTAGGCCTTCACTAATTACCACTAAAGTCTTCAGCTTGCTTCAGTATTTCGTTGGTTTAGTTATATCACCTACTGTTGAATTACGCTATAACTACCAATCCTATAATTGACATTTAAAAGCCAGTTCAATGGTCTTGAAAGCCATCGGTCCCGCGAGGTCACGTCACGTCAAAATCTTAGTTTTAATAAAGTATTTACAACAACCAACTAAATAAAAAAAAATCTGGCAACTAAGGAAGTCTCTGAATCCCTCACTGCCACAAATACTGTAACCGTAATAAAATATTTTTTGTAATGATTGGGTTATATTTATATACCCAAAATCATAACAGTTGTGATGTGACTGATAGTGACAGCGCACCTAATATGAATAAAGCACACTCCAAGAAGACCATCACCTGTGTGTAGCATACACCCTAAATTTATCTGTTTACGATGCGATTCGATTCAAATCAAATCAAGAACGCGGTTTGTATTGCAAGTACTGCGCTATTTGCCAAAACTGGAGGTAAAGGTCTCCAGACACCTTTAAAAGGTTTTGTTTAAGGACCGTTGCAAGATGATTGACGATCTTTTGGCCGCGAACGGCGAATTTGCAATCCATGAAAACAGCACAATATGACAAATGAGCAGTACTACAAGCTGGTTTTTTTTCTCTTAAAAGTTCCCATAATCCCTCAATTGAGATAAAAAAACCATACATCGTCACAGAGAGCACAGAAAGTAAAAGAATATAGAGATATTTAACACCTCTAACAAAAACAATAATTTTCTTTGGACAACAAAATATTGCCCTTTGAGGATATCGTGATACAGGTCCTCTTTGCGATAAGCACATTGACAGTCCTGTGAATGATGGGAATTTCAATTTAGTTGCTCCGTAATGGCCTCTGAGGTTAAAGGAGGTGCGAGCGAACTGATAAAAGTAAAAACAACAATGCCAAAAGATGTCCATGTGATAAGCATATTCTCAATAACTCTTTGGCAAAGTCGTTGAAAGTTACCAGTTGCAGAAATAGCCTGCTACAGTGAAAAAGTTTGTGGCAGCCTCAGCTAAAAGCAAAATTTTAAAAGGCGCTCTTGGTGCAAAATGGAAAATTTGTGTGATACTAGATGGATAGAAAGGCATGATGGCTATTTGCAATTTTAAGGCGACTCATTAGTGAAAATATGTGATACACTTTGTAAAATTTTAGCTTGGCATGGCAAAATCTGTATTTGATGCTACTTGTTTACGACATGCTATAAGTCACCCAGATTTTATACTGTGGATGGAGTGGAGGCGGAAGCTTCAAGAAAAATTAAATTGTGTAGATCCAGGTTGTGTGGTATCTACAATAGAAGTGTGCCGATTTATACCCCAATATAAATACAATGCTTACCATTTTGGCTTCCTATAAGCGTTTCAACCACAGAAAGATCATTTTCTACGTTGCGTCGGGTAAAAACTTGGCTTAGGGCAAGATGAGAGGCTAACAGGTTCAGCGTTTCTACACATACATCCTGATATAACTCCAGCAGGCAAAAGCTAATTGTCGAAAATGAACAATTTTAGTCTTAGAAAGAAGTTTTTTTTTAAAATTATTGTCATCTAGCCAGGCTATTATAATCATATAGTGCTGCATTAATGTCATTTATATGTCACAATACTTTTACATTCTATGGTCGCTATACTTTCTAGCATCTGCAAACAAAGTCATGAGGTGCGTGGTGGCTTTCCGCAAATCGATTATATAGATAATGAACAAAAAGGTCCCGGGACACTACCCTCCAGTACCCCGTACTTCATTATCAGTTTTTGGAATGTAAAAGATTATTCGGTCTTAGTTCTAAAATTAATGTTGCTTATTTCTGTCATTTGTATTTTATATAATAACTTTCATGTCATCAATGTCGCCATTCTCCATCTATCTATACCCATCTCTCATCTCCTTCATTTATTTAGGACATTTCTTGCAATTTAACTGTATTCAAATGCCTTCTAGGTTGTTATTCCAATGTTATACATACTATAGTGGGGAATCTTCCGTATGGAAGTGTTTGCAGCCCTGGTGGTGGACTGCCACAGCCGGTCTTGCTGGCCGCGGCCCGTGCATTTGCGATTTTCCACACCTCCTAGCTCAAAAGTCTTGAGTATGTCTTTAATTTCCTGACTGGACGAAACAAACATAATATAACAGTTATTTGTTTAACATGAGACTATTTTTGTTAAATGTGTGCGAAGCTATCGAGAGAGAGAGAGAGGAAGGGTTGTCGAATGGTAAGAATGCCTATTGGTCAACCAAAGAGGTTATGAATGTTTTGAACCTCTCAATTCATGAACAACCTTAACTTGAACTTTTTGGTGAAATAAAATTTCATTGAAACCTCCTTCGATATGTTAAGATTAGTTCAATAAAATATTCGAATCGAAATCTTCCTCTCTCGAGAGAGAGCTTCGATTCGAATATTTCCTTGGTAGTTGATTAAAATGAATTTTTTTACCACATTAGTCATTTATAACGGGATTTACCATGATTTGATTTTTGAGTTATCCAATATTTCAGCAAATTAAACGCGTTTGGAGTGTTTAGAGGTTGAATCGTGGTCGAGATACGACTAAATTTATAGGGCACGTACGTGTGAATGAGAGGCATAATCGCCTGCTTTATCAGCGGCCGCGCTAGCTTCACCTCGATGATGGCGAACGAACTGTTTTCGTCGGAGCCGGTGGTGGCTCGGCCGCCGCCGGCGCCGCCACCAGTGTCTGTACTCTCACTTAGAGTCTTTTCGCCTGATCCCCTGTAAAAAATCAACATCATCATCAACCTATAATAGTCCACTGGACATTTATGCCTCCCCTAATGAGCGCCAATAGCGTCCCTGTCTTCAGCTTGCCGCATACAGCATCTGCCTGCAGTGTTTCGCAAGTCGTCATCCCACCTGGCCAGAGGGCGGCCTACATTTACTACGTTTGCCGAATCGCGGTCTCCCTCCACTCAAGAACACATACCTAACGAGGGAAACATCACATCATACTATTACACTAATATTCTAAATGCGAAAGTTTAGATTAGATGCGTAATAGATTTTTTTTTACCAAAAACCTGTAAAAGCATTATATTAGTCATTCTAGACCTAAAATAACAAATAGGCTCCTTTGTATCCCGAACAAAAGCGTGCAAAGTATATTTTATTGCGTGAAATAGGTACATGTGTACAGAGGTGTTTTAGGTATAAATGTGATTAAAATCTAGTACAATCAAGTTTTTTTTAACCAATGTAAGTAAACTATAAATTTTTATTTAAAATTTATAGTTTACTTACATTGGTTAAATATATATAAATTATAAATAAATAATGATGGGCAATCTAGCCCCAAGCTACGTACCTACTCATAACACAAATGGGTAGGTAGGTACTAGACGACTTGTGTATTATACAATTACTTAATGCAATAGGTACATTACATAGATCGTTTTTTTAATTGACTAATATTTTAAATTTAATTAAATATGCCATGGAATTCTATTTATATAAGGTTCCACTAACTTGCTCGCTTGCTTGGTCGAAGAAGAATGCGGCGCCTTGTCGTTTGGCAATTGCAAAAGATCACAGTTGCATGCCTTCATCATTGCGTTAGGGTTTATCCAACTTAGAGGGGCAGCTATCCGCAGTGTGGTCTCTACAAAGAAGCACATAGGACTATGATGATAAAATAATGATCAAGCCCTGAGTTTGGTAGGACGATGATATCGTTTTGACGACGAGACGTTCGATCCATTTTTGGTTGTGGTCTAAACTAGTATACTTTGACAATAGCATTTTTAATCGTCGTGAAACTGTTATTAATTACACAACGACTTCGATTCGGACACATCCCAGGTAATACATTTTTGCATTTAATGAGTACAATTAGGTACACCAAATTGCCTACAATGTAATTCTACAGACGGACGATGTTTACCACATTTTGATTGGGTGTATTTACAACGAATCGTTTAGAAATAGTGTTTTGTCAATGACTTATACGGGTATAGGTCACTGTAACAGCGTTCTAACTCTAGCTGAGCCTGTTTCGGACGCAGCTAGAACGCTGTAATGTTAGGTAAGTAATTAGATTAATTTTGTTTTCGTTTCTAAGATTTGATTTTGTTTTATTAAATTTAACATAGGTACCAGGGCGTCATAATCGCGTGTACGACAAAGCTTTGAGATTAGAGAATTGTGATTAGAGTTTTAAAATACTGGCGCGATTGGCTGCTGATGTCTACAATCTCGGGTATACGAACATCAAAACAGGATCGCGCTAGTTTTGGCACGATTGTCATAATGCTTTTTCATTTTCATACAATTAACCACACTGACGTCAGGAATCGTGTTAGCGAAAAAATATTTACCTATACATTTTAGTACCTAAGTAGGTTCACCTTAGTAGGTATGGGATTTGCAACTACTCTAACGTGCAGTCAACTACCTTAAATTTTTATTTTTGTCGACACGATATCGACCTGAACGTGCTAAGTCGGGAACGTGGGAATTTGTAAGTCACCAATCTATGTAGTTTGTAGTTAGTTTATCAGTTCCTAATTTTTATTATTTTGTATTTTGAAACACAAATAAAGATTTTCTATTTCTAACCTCCAGGGTACAGAAATCGGAACAGGTCCAGAAATGCCATGAAGCTGAACCCTGTATTTTCTCCGCAGACGTGGATCTCAAATGGCCAGCAATAATTCTGGAGGTGTTTCAACAGCCAGAGCTCGGAGTCTTGCAGGAACAGAGAGCGATGGAAGGAACCCCACATCACTGAGCCTGATGATCACACATAGTATAATAACAGAAAATTTAAAAAAAAAATGTTTTGATGGTTTAAAGAAAAAAAAACTACTATATATAGTACTATAAGTATTTTATTTATAATATCCCATAACTTACATAACAAGCACACAGATCCCCTGGTACTGTACACGATCCTATCCATCCATGGTTGTCTGGTAGAGATCGCTCTTGAGCGATAAGACCGCCAATTGTACTTAATTTTTAAGTTTTTACTGTACATAGTTTATAGTTAAAGTGCAATAAAGAATTTTCTATCTATCTATCTAAAAACCAACTTCAAATTCCTTAGTATTTACACAATTTTAAAAGTCATTCGGGACATACCTACTCGTACTTATCCATCAGTAATATTTTTTTATAGTTCTTAACTATAAAATACTAGCTGGGTTTTTAATTAGTTTTTAATTTTTTTTCTTTTATAGGCATTTTTGATGATTCCAAATTTGAATTTGACGGATTCGACGGATGTACTTACTGAATTTAGGCATAGCTTCCATGTAATACTCAAGAGGAATATTATCTGCGTTCTGTATATCGGATAAATTTCCTACAAACTTCTTGCTGGACTTGGTGAAGGAACCCTCGATTGCTCGTTGACTCTCCCATTTTGGGTAGAAACTCATGCCGTCAAACCTTCTTGTCACTGGGAGGCCGTGGTCGAATGACACCTGATTTACGTTCTGCAAGTTAAGGTACATTGGTGGTAAAAGTTATTCGAACAATTAATAGTTTCGTCAGGAAAATTTAGAATAAATAAAATAGAATAAATAATGCTGGACAATTCACACAGCATTATCTAGCCCCATGGTAAGCAGAGCTTGTGTTATGGGTACTAGATAACTGATATACAACCAGAACACCCGGAACAAATATCTGCAGATCGTACACACAATTGTTCCAGGGCGGGAATCGAACCCGCAACCTCCTGCGTCGCAGGCGGACCTTCGCCCACCGCGCCACATGGGTCGTCATATATCAGAACGTCTGTCAAAAACTATAATATCATCAATAAATTCCGATTATTTTTTAGAAGAACCTTGTAGGCAGCTGCATAGTACCTTACCTAGGCATAGTCCTTAGAAACCATAGTGGTAAGATAAGTTAGAAACCTATAGGTAAGTACTTGTTTTACAAAAAAAAATACTACTAATACACAGGTAATAATGTCTACCTCCAACGAACCGAAATTAATTCTTTCTCTCGTACTTTCTACAATGAATTGGTAAAAAACTACGATTTTTTATACTAAAAAAGGTGGTGTATATATTATTAAACATTATAATATATAATAGGTACACATAAAACAGTTGAACTGTCTGCAGACTGCTGCAAACAATTTACATGGAGCTCAACTGATCTGAATAATTACCAAACGGCAAATATTATTAATAATATTAATATTATGCTTTTGTACGGACAGAAATATGAAAAATACATCCAGGTGTAAAAAGACTCACTGTATGATTAGGTGTAACAATTTTGGAACCTGCTGTGTAGATCATATCCTCATCATATGGTACGATTGTGTTGTACACACCTATCAGCGTTATTCTCATTAAGTTCGCCTGCTTCAAGACCTGCAAATAATTACACATATTCCTTGATTTAATATATTTTAATAATAATTATCTTTGAGTAAAAGAGAATGCAAGGCAAGTTGAAGACAGGGCGCTATGGCGCTATGGATTGGGGGAGGCCTATGTCCAGCAGTGGACTGCTATAGGCTGATGATGATGATGATGAAAAGAGAATGACAGGTATTTATCTCTCATTTTGCCAATTATTTAAAACTGAAAATATCCGTAAAATTGCGAATTCTTGTTTTTTTTCGCACAGTGACGGCAGCCCTTTCTTGGCCGCCACTGTTTACAACCATATTGCAAAAAGAGGCCACAATGGCCAGGGATATAAAACATGAAACCTTGTGAAGGCCATATTAGTACTAGTGAGCGGAATAGGAATAGTATGAATATGGCACAAACAAATCTGCATCACACACGCGTCGTGTATGTAACGTATGTAGCGAGCATGATAACATCTACGAGTATAGCGTCACGGCGCGGTGGGCGAAGGTCCGCCTGCGACGGAGGAGGTTGTGAGTTCGATTCCCACCTCGGGACAAATGTTTCTACGATCTGCAGATATTTGTTCAGGGTGTTCTGGTCGTTTTCTATGTAGGTATAATAAAAATATCTATCCACGTAATGTATTGTATTATGTATATCAGTAGTACCCAAAACACAAGCACTGCTTAGCTTGGGGTTAGATAATGCTGTGTGAATTGTCCGGCATTATTTATTTCCTCAATATACACATTTAATTGATAAGACCTTCAACTTTCCTCCCACATTCCTGTACACCAAATCCATGACGGATCGAAGAAAGAAATAGTAGAAAAAGTCACCTCATGATGTTCTTGAAGCTCCGGGTTCCGGTGTACGACCAGCTTTATGCTGATTGTAGGAAGAACGTCCCAACTCTTCCTATTCTGGTGGTTTGGCTCCAAGAGTGGCTCCATTCGCTTCACCACGCCCATTTCTGTCTGGTCTTCAAACATATTACAAACACCGTTCATTAGGAAGGTAAGCGGGTTATCTACGAAACATGCTGGTATTGGAAGAACACCAAAGTTTCATCCCTTAGCGAGGAACTTCTACATGGTGAGTGTAGTTTTAGTCGCGCGCGATATTACAAACTTACATATATACTTATCTCTAGCTGATCTAGTACCTAAACCCCGAAAATCATCATCTAGCCAGCCCCAAAATAAGCAGAAAAGCAGACCCTGTGTTATGGACGATAAAACAAGCTCTGCTTTTGATGATTTGTGTATTGTCTTGTACAACGAAGAATTATCGGTCTACTATTCGGGGATTTTTAGATAGAAAAAGCAACAAAAAACATACTAGGTGTTTGGTGCATCGTAACCCACTACATGATGGATACAAACAGAAAACAGCTATTCTAGGCGCGCTAGCTACCGTCCATATTGATTTGGCATTCCTGTCTATAACCAGGGTTCTCTTGCGAGTAAACGAGTTAGTCAGTTATTTAAAATAATCACTATATAATGTATAATTTGTACAAAACTCACCAATGAACAAACTTAGTACATCAATATTGCAGCAATAAGCATCGTCACCGATTTTGCGATAGAAGTCGCAGCTTTGATTCAGATTAGATTGTGATTGATAACTCTGGCTACTCGATACCAATACAGATGCCAGTTTAGGTAAAGAACCAGGGATATTATTATTACTCTGCGTGTTCTCTACCATGCTTACTGAAAGAATAAAATGTTATCGTTGTCACTTATTAATATTATCCAAGGTGAAATTTCAATATGATATTTTAATTTGTTTAAAAATATCACTACATCTATAAAACAAAGTCGCTCCCCGCTGTCTATCCGTGTAAAAATAAAATAATATTGAAATGAATTAATATCAATAATAAATAATAATATTAATTAAATAATATACCTAATCAATATTTATATCTGCTTACCATGGGGTTAGGTAATGCTGTGTGAATTGTCCAGCATTATTTATTTATATTTAATATAAAAAATATATTTAAAGAGCTAGATGTACATACCCTTCCATGCATTGTGATATTCCAGGTATCCGTGTATGTAAGGAACAACCTTGAACTGTTCTCTAGAAATAGCGACGTTCATAGGTACAGCACTCGGCGAGCGGGCAAGCTCACCACCTTACAACGTACTCTCGCGAAGTCGGGGAAGTTAGAAAGAACTCGAAAAATGGGACCGACGACGGTGTACAACAATCTTCCTGAACTAGCCTAACAACCTTTAAGAGTAAACTAAAGCACTGGCTCACTGACAATAGCTTTTACAGCTATGAGAAGTTCCTCGAATATAAATGTGACTACTCAGAGTAATAAGCCTAGTTATTCTAAGTGTGACTACATATCTAGCTAATTAGATAAACTCATATATAATTCTCCATTCATTGTTCTTTTTTTTATTTCTGTTGTAGTATGTATAATTTAATTGAATATTGTTTGTTGAGTTTACCTTAGTAAGTTTAAAATGGCTACGTATCTGTAGCCGAACCGACGTGTATTTCATGAAAGTTACGAAATAAATGATTATTGATTATAATAAATTTTAACTAATTCGCCAATTCCTGCCAAATTCCATTGGTTAATATTGGCACAGGTCCGCTTCGCCCCTCTTTTCTTTTTCTCCACGTCAAAGGACATGTGAAGCCTTATGTTTGTTTGTCATATAATGCAAGCTAGCTGCTAGCTGCGCCCCATCGCTTGCATGTAAATCTATCTGTCAAATGATTTATAAACATACCTCTACCAACTACATCCAAATCCATCGCGTAGTTTTCAAAATCTAAGCATTACATAGGGACAGACAGCGGGAAGCGACTTTTATACTATTTAGTGATATGTAGACTTGCCCAACCTTTACTCACCATTCAGAGGGTAGTCAGCAAAGTCACTCATTGTCTCATAATCCGAGGGATCGTAGGACATTGTCCCGCTTAGCAAAGTCTTCTCTACCACTGGAGCCCTGGCATTAGCAGACATGATATCTCCATTTATGATAATTTGGTCTCTGAATACCACCTTTACTGTGTATGATGTGGGTTCCTCATCAACAATGCTAAGACTTTTTATTTTGACCAATAGTGTGTCTAAAGGTTTATGTACCTGAGTGCACGAGTAACTCATAGGCTGCTCAAGTACTAGAGCCGTATCCAATTTTAGCTTAAAGAAAACGTTTGGTTAGTAAGTATTTTGTGGACCAGAGCCCGAGTCTATGTGACGATAGTTTCGAGACATGATCCTGACGTCTCATATTTGTATAGGTTTCCTGTCCGCACGATAGAGGCCGATAGAGATACCAAAATCTTTCAAATTACTAAATAATGAAAATCGGGTTAAAACTTGGTTTTGAAAAAAAAAACATCGGAATCGGTTGGTGTGACATTGAGTTATTCGTCCATTTGCATTTAAGACTTATATGGTTTTCTCATGGATGGGACCAAATTGAAATAGGACTACACGAGAACCACCAGCTTTCAAAAATAATTATCCAATCGGCTCATCCAAGTCGAAAGTTCTGAGGTAACAAACATAAAAAACTAGTCGAATGAGAACCTCCTCCTTTTTGAAGTCGGTTAAAAATAAGGTGTCACGATCAAGTCTCGACACTATCTTCAAATGGTATCTACGTACATGCAGACAAACGAACACTACACGAACCATAAGTAAAATCAAGTATGTAAACTAGTGTGTCATCATCATCATTAGCCTATGATCCACTGCTGGACCTAGGCCTCCCCCAATGAGCGCCATAGCGCCCTGTCTTCAGCTTGGCACATCCAGCATCTACCTGCAGTCTTTCGCATGTTGTCATCCCACCTGGTCGGAGGGCGTCTTACACTACGTTTACCGAGTCGTGGTCTCCACTCAAGAACACGTTTGCCCCAGAGCGGCCGTCGGTTCTTCGCGAGATATGGCCACCGAAATACAAATGAAATAAATAAATAATGTCCACTGCTGAACATGCCTTACCCAAACAAGAGGGGTTATGAAGAGGGACGGATTTGGTAGGTTCCCTTGATCGGTTCTGACTACATCCACGGGCTGCTTGGAGGGGTATATTTTTACGCCGCAACTGCCACGGCTACTAAACTATGTATAGGTAAATAAAATAAAACCTTTGATTTCTTTGAGGCCCTCATTGTTTTGACTTGAAAGGTAACAAGATATTACAATATACGCCACAAAATTACTCTTGATTCAGTCCACTAGAGGGTCCAATTCAAACTAGTTCAACTATTATGCCAGGACGAGTTCTAGGGCTCCAACCTCATCCAGCCTTTACACAAATACTTTTGCACCTTTATACTTTATGATCATTGGAAAAGAGAATAAATTAATAAGACCACTACGAAATATGCAAATTAAAGGGTTTTCTTTTCTCACTGTCCAAAGCGAATAAACCACAGATGTGTAAAAAAAGTTGCTCTATGGCACAGATGTACCTACTAGGAATGCACAGATGCACTAGAGATGCTACCTACGTACGAAAAACGTATGGATAACTACTTTCACTGTTCGTCTATTTAAGTACTTAGCTGGGGAAACTTTTTAATTGGCCTTCAGAACACATGCGCTGATATTTACGGGCATGTACTAAGAAAATAACTATTTCTAAGACCTGTGTGAGTCCCAAAATTTTGAAAATAAAATAATATGAACCCACAGATAATATAGAGTTTATAATCTAGTTACTCTGTTCTCAGTCTACTTGTCTTATTTGAAGAAGGACAGTGACACTACACAATTAAAATGGCCTCCACACAAAACAAAAAAAGAAGTTGAAGTTGAAATACAATGAATAAAACGTAGACTGAGCATAGAGTAGAATAAAGAGATCCCCTTCGATAAAAGGTCAGTACACATTTTATGAACGAAACCTGTGGAACATGTGAGAAAGGGACAAGGACGGAATATAATTAAAATCAGATTATTTTTCACACATTTTATTTTAAAACTTATTTAATTTATAATTAGAACAATCCAAACACTCACCATGATTTACCCCTTCCACCGATATTAATACTCGCACATGATCAAACTAAATTAAAATTAAGTTATAATTTTTATTATTTCAGCCATTGCCGATCCACATCGGGGCAATTATTATAATACTACTTAATAATTATAAATGACTAAGTTCTAATTAAATAAATAACAGTCTCTTAATTTAACAATATCAGATAATTTAGATTTTGAGATTATTAGTACACTTCTATTACGAATTCTAAACAAAAATATGTAAATGTAGACCATATTTTGTTATTTCTTGGATAATCTAACCTACAACGACTTATTATTTATTCGTAGCCTACAACAAAGTAACTGTTTGTTTTGCCATAGGATGGTTGAATTTTACAATACATAATCGAAATATTACCATCGTAAAATACAATCCGTTTTTTGGACCTTCTTAGTACCTAGCTTTACAATAGCAAGTCTTTAAAACACCGCCCTCAAAATCTAGATACACGGGCATTTTATAAGAATCAAGAAGTAATGTAAATAATAAATAATGAAAGTAATCTGTAATAACTATACCCTCATTTTAGTTAACTATAACGTGAAAAGTTTTTATACGCTGCTATCTGATGAGGATGATTTTTTTTTATTTATCCGAACGGTTTTTATTATAGGTATAGGAACTACAATTTGTAGTATGGATGTGTACAATTTTGGTTGGTTATTTAATGATTACTGGAAAGGTTCTCTGTGTGTCTGTAAATAGAAGACTGTAGTTTGCAGTCGCAGCGCGTTGCATTCGATACTGACTGCTTCACGCTGCCCGCCAATCAAATAATCGACCGAAAAATCACTTAGGCACATGAGCAATGAAGCGTTTTCTATTAAAAAAAAATTAGCAAATAGTTTCATCAGATTGAAAAGAGGGCGCTTAATGTGGCGGTTTTACCAGAACAAAACAGAAATCAAATAAAAAAGTCATGGAATAAGAAGTTTCCATACTAACTTTACAATAGGACTTAGGATACCGGTGTGTAAATTTTCTTTTTTCCTAGGGTTACAGCACCCTCAATTAAGTTTTTAAAGTGTAACACGGCTCTACACATAAAACATCAATAAATATAAATTTTCATATTTATAAAATTTGTGTACCTACAGTGCATCGGTTTCTTTTTAACTTTTCCGCTGGTGGCCAAATATTTTCAATGAAGAGAATTAACACTTTATTTCTTATAAGATAGTTTTATATATTTTTTAATTTGACTGTTTATTTAGGAATCATTTACTTATACTTTAAAATTTGACTTGTTTATAAGCTTATTTTGCAAGCCTATAAAAAAACTTTATTGATTTCTGACATCTGTGATAGGGTTTTTGGAAAACGCCTCACTGCCTGACTTTAAACCCTAGCAAAAACACATGTTATAAAAATGATCCTGTGTTTTTACTAGCGGTTACCACAATAAGTGAATAAGAGACCTGTATCTTCTGGTCTTCGCCGATGTTATTGTTCGAAAGATGTACCATCCCGACGTCTGCCACGCTATCTACGTAGTCATCCAGGAACTCCTCTAGCAGGTCTTTGGGGATATTGAATGGATTGATGGATGATACAGCTCCTGAAAATTATTTAAATTTTACATTTGATAAGAAATAATTCAACCAAGAACTATTTCGTCATCAAAAAATATATATTTAGTCTATGACATGTATTTTAGAAATGACGAACCTATCTATGACAGAGAAGATAGTCGCTGCTATACTATACAAGGTACTGACCGATGTTACGGGGCGTAATGTACCATTCACAGCGAGCATATTATACGTTACGCCGTGTTCTAAAATTCGTCTCGTTGCTCGTTGCAAGCGCCTTCTCTACCCGCAGCATGGACTACACGAACGCTCGCTGTGTAACACGTTGCATTACCCCCGTGACGCCGGCTTTAGCAATATAACACAGATCGTCGCAGTCTATGCTCCTAAGGAGCATAGACTAAAGGATGAAAAAAGTATAACAGCAGATAATGTATCGTGCTAGATTCTGTGCATCTAACCTAACTGTTGTTAAAATTCGTTCATATTGATGTAGCATATTAAGTCATAACTTAGCTAGGTACTAAAAAAAAACATCGAATTTTGGTTGCTCATGGTACAGATAATATTAAGTTTAGGTACCTATAGATACTTGTAGATATTAGAACGAAAAATACAACGATATACCTACGTTTTAAAATATCGACGCTTTCGTAAATATATTCTACTTTCTTGCATTTCACTTCAATGTTGCTGAAGCCAACTCGATCCAACATTCGCGCGACGTGTTTTTCAGGATTCTGAAAGTAAACGAAATATATGTAAAAAAAGGCATGTTGTTCATTATTTTTTGGGAAAATTTCAACTACATGTATATTAATGAAATTTCATTTTTTAATATTTTCCTCGTCTAATAATAAATAAATAATAAAATAAAAAAGCCATTTATTCCATAACCTTATAAAATAATAGTGCATAATTAAAGTAATTGACAAGTGAAAATAATAATTGATTCTATTTTAATGTTACTAATGTATGTATGTCAAATAAAATAAAATAATTGATATATAAAATTAAAATTAAAAATACAATCATCTAGACTTAAAAATAAAATTGCATGCATTTAGTTAGTTAGATGTTGATTTTGTATACATATAGATTTCCATTAATTAAATTATTATTAGATATTTCTTGGTTAGGACCCCTTTCGAGTACAGGCCTCCTCCAGCTCATTTATATTTATGTTCTTGAAGGGTGGAATTTTTTTGTTATGGGTGTAATTTTTTTTCTGATCTTTGAATATTTAGTTGTTTTAATTTCTTTCTTAGGCAGTGATCCTACGCTATACTTAAGTATGAAGAGGTAGAATATTCTTCTGTTTCTCTGGTTTATTCTGAGCTGGAAGGAACCTTCCTCGTCTAATAGAATTAAAAAATACGAGTGTTTCATTCACATTCTCTATATGGGTTTCGTTTGTGCTTTTATTTTCAAATTCAAATTCAGGCAACAAAGGTCCATATTTATATATTACTAGCGGACCCAACAGACGTTGTCCTGTCTTAACTATGAATATTGAGCATTCTGTCAATGTTATGTCAAACGCCATAAGGTTACATCAAATAGTTTGAATTGTAAAAGCGGTATGGTTACATTAGAAATAATTTAATATGGTGGTTAAGTATTCTTAAATTTTCTAATTTTTCGCGCAATTTTCTTAACTTTCCTAAGAACCTTCTCCTGACAATAAAAAACAAAACAAAAAAAAATAATTGCGAAATCGGTCCAGCCGTTCACGCGGGATGCCGTGACTAAGGGCAATAGGGATTCATTTTTATATATATAAAGATAATTATTTGCATAGGTTTACACGTAGGCCTTTATGCTTCAAGTTTGTACCACTTTCCGAATTCTATATCGTAATATTTCAAAGACAAGACTGTTACCTTTAAATCGTGGTACGGTGAGACAAACCGGTCCACATCGCCAAGCCAACTGGTCCACTTGTGATTCCTGGCAAGCCGTCGGTACACGTCGAAGATTGGCATATGACCAAGGAACATGAGGAGGCAGTCCCCGCCATCTGTTAGCAGCTGGAAGATGTTCCTGAATCCAAGTCTGGAAGATTAACAAAATTATAATTAGATGTTTGAGACGCAAAAGGTCGCAGGTTCTTTTCCCGCCGCACGATATGCTATTGTTATTTATTTATTAAGAGTATTGGAGCTAATAAAAATGCGTACTTTTCTTTCCAATATAATAAACGTGCTTTTTAACCGACTTCAAAAAAAAACGCGAGGTTCTTTGCTCATCTGTATGTATGACTTGATGATTCTTTGATTCTTTTGGATTTGTACAGAGGAAGATGTCAAAGTTATATTAATTGTAAAGGTTATATTAAAAAAACCTGAGGGTGTAATATAAAAATCAAACTATTTGTCTCGAAAAACTATAAAAAAATGTGTAAATGTTAAGTAATTCGAATCGGTTTTAGCTTTTGTACAAAAATATAAAATTATTATGACGAACTTTACCTAAACGATTGACAGGGTCGTAAAAATGTCCTAATACAAAACCAGCGAAGCGCCGGATATGAAATTTATTTCAAGAAAACTCACTCTTGATTCTTGATCCAATGCAGCGCGTAGAAGGAAAACGCGTGATCGAAACTATCCCTCAAACCATGCGAAAGCTTTCCTTCAATATCCAGGACTATGAACTCAGTTCTCGAATCACTATGGTTATCATTCGCAAAGTCTATCATTTTCTCACTAATATCGCACCCCAGCAGCTTGCTATTGACTGGCATGTACGTCTTGATAATATTTGTGACACTTCCATCGCCGCAGCCTATGTCGACAACCCTATCGTGTTTCCTCCATTTAATTTTCCGAGCGTATGTGTCCAAGCACTGAATCGCGTCTCTTCTTTGCATGCCATTGCTTTTCTGGTATAACTCGGCGTTATGCATGTTCGACCTCGTTGGTGTTTTTAAATTCAAACTTTTTTATGTTTATTTTTTATTTCTAAGTTTTTGGTTACGCGGCTTCACTCGACGCGGTGTGACTGGGTAGTCCGGACAGGAGCGGTCGTCTTCAGTATTTATATGGTGCTTTGGATTGGGATCGCTTCTAATGATTAAAGGCAATGGTGGGTTGCGAGCAGAAAAGACTCGTTGAAACGAACCTTAGGACAAAAGATAAAATAATCGTTAGTTGGTAAATACTGATATCTGCGGACTTTTGGACGATTCTAATAAAAAAAAGTTTTAGAAAATTTGACAACGTGAAATATTTTACAACTTTTTTTCCTACATACTTTAAATTTCAGACGATAAACTTCGTAGTAGGCATTTCATTCATCAGTAATTATTATTTTAGATAAGTAGTAGGCATATTGCCTACCAATTCGTAAACTGCGTAAAGTAAAGTAAGTAAAAGAAAAATAAAATTCAAAGTTAACTTTGTTATGGAATTAATCAGGTGCAAAATACAAAGTCAGTAGCGAAGCCCGACCCGGGGGTTATCAACGCTATGTTCCTAGTAAAATCTTAGCATAATAGACATTATTTTAAGAACATGATCATCAAATACTTTGTAGTGATTCTTTTTGTTAGTCAATGATCTTCGCGTGTCGAAGTTATTCTGAGAGATAAGGCAGAGTAAAAACATTTTTTCTAGCGTCAAATAGGTCTGCAGGAAAAAAAATTTTTAAGCAGTATACTCGTATATAGGTAAATGACCGATTCTAATGAGGTTTGTATTCAGTTCAGTTCAGTTCTGTATTAATAAGAAATATTCTTATGTATTAAAGAATTTACCAGGAATAGGATTATACTTCGATTTAGAATCCAAGATATTTTTTGTACAACATCATTTTTCATTTTTGAATGAAATTTAACAATAACTGATAACAATAATAGAAAACAACGAGGTAACAGCAACGTTATCTTTAAAAACTAAAACACAAACTTCAACAATGCATAATCTCACATGTGGAGTAAAAAACTGTTTGAATGAATTCGAATACTAAAGATTATATGAATAAAACGATGAATGAAAGCTTTCAAAAACAAAAATGGTTTCGGTCTTCTATGCTTAGCTTCGATGATAGCAATGTCGTTAAATATTTTCCACCGATATTCCTTGGGTTTTGTAATCCCTTTGTATAAGTACAAAAAATATCCAGGTTTTTGAATCGGAGTATAGTTACTTGCTAACCAAAACATGCGAAATTATGAGTATACATATGCCTTTACCATTGAAGATACCAACACGAGCTACCATTATTAGTTTGCCCCTACGTGAAGTGACTATAAAACGATGTGGATCAGTTGAGCTACCTGTAAATTGTCTACGGTTACATTTATTTCAATTATAATACTAGTTCTAAGTTGGTTCTATTTTTTGATTGTAACTTTCTTTGTTAATAAAAATTACCTTTATAAATAACGCCCTTTATTTTTAATCTACAATAATCTAGATGTTACACGCATAGGTACTGGAGTGACTACGAAATAATCAACTAATTATGTACAATAAGAAAAGAACCACAAGCTCCCGCTCTCATTCCATTTTCCTCTTTCCTTTTGTATACAGATTTTACCAACCACATTGTAAGGCGATTTCACAACACGAAAATAGTTATGGCTTATCAAATTTTGAGATCTTCTTTGTCATAGGACTGATTCAAATGATCCCAACAATGTAACGCCATTGTCGTAATAAATCATTCAAATTGTAGGATGTATTTTTAGAAAATGTTTTGTTAGTGGGTTTCATGATGTCTATATTTTAGGTGCATGCTACTATTGATTACGTATTTATGATGAAACTTATGAAATTTACACGATATATTTATTTATTTAAAGGAAAATCAGAAGCTTATAAACAACACACTAACAAGTTCATTAATACTAGAAAGCTTATTGAAGGGTTTCGCAGGAGTATTTATACAGCAAATTGAATAATAACTACATACCTTGGTTCTGGTTGGGGCAAAAATTATTTCCGTAATTAGAGCTTCTCTCTCCTTTAGCAAGTATTTTTTATTATTCTCGGCCTGTTTTAAGTTTGCAGTTTTTGGCAGTTTATATTCTATAGATCAATAAAATTGAAGTTTATGTTCCTAAGGTCAAAATAACAGCTTTCAACAAAAGCAAATATTTAGAGGCAGCATTACTCTATGGCTTTATCTACTCTACGACTTTGTCCCATTCTGAGCTCTATGACTAAATGCATATTAACAACACGACAATTTTGAAATTTTTGTTTGTCTGTCTGTTTGTTCGAATTAATCTTCGAAACGGCTGGACTGATTTTGATGAGACTTTCACTGGTAGATAGCTGATTTTATAGCAGGAAGGTGAAAGCTACTAATAAATAAAGATAAATAATTAGGGTTCCACGCAAATAAATAAAACATAAATGAAAATGTGAATTCCACGCGGACGTAGCCGCTGGCACAGCAAATGAACTGTAAAACAATATGTACTCATATACATACATAGCTTTGATGAGAGCTTGCATCGCTTGCAGAAACACGCTGCTACCTAAAAACAGACTCTAACTGAACTGACAAAGGCTTAAAATGGTTTGAGTGATGGCAATCAGGTCATTTTTGGCAGTGTTCAGTTGATCTTTTTGACCGAAGACGTAAGGTAAGGTGCATTGCCCCGAACGGTCTACTTTTATTTGTTTGACTCTACGGGTTAGGATTCTTGACCTAGGTTACTGTGTTTTATTGACCACACCTCCATTATGTAATACTTGTAACCGTCATTGGCTTGTTTTTCAAGGCTATTACGTAAAAACGATTTTGATATTGTGATTATATTGGTAAATTAAAATGATACCTAACCAGAGTGTTGTAGATTTAATAAATTCTCGTGTAGAAAAGAGAACGGTTGCTATTAAACGAAAACAGACATTAAAATAAGACCCATTAATTTTTTTTTCTGTAAAACCAAAACCAACACAAATATGGTTCGTAAGTAACCTACTTACATCCATGATGAGTCTTCATTTAGTTTATTAAGTAATTACTTTATTATTAAAGATTAGAGGGAGATATAAGAGATTTTGGCCCAACTGTGGGACGAATCAGACCTATGAAAAAAATATTTACGGCACAAGCACAACACACCAATTACACGAACTGATTAATTAATTATTTATTTAAGACTAATTATAGTGTCATAATCATAACAGTTATTAATTAATTCAGAAGGTAACTAGACAAGGTAGGTTATTTATTTATTTATTCTTCTTGCACAGTGCACAATAAAACGTACAAAAAAATATACTTAAAAATGAATAACAAAGGCAAGCTTAACCTTAAAAAGAGTTCTCTTCCAGCAAACCTTACTGGGAGAGAGAGAGAGTCAAAGTGAAGAGAGAAGTGGATACATGTGCATAAATAATAAAAATAGTTATAAAGATAAGGTAGGAGTTAATAGTATTTCATTCTAGCGCCCGCGGCTTAGTACGCGTTTTTCCGAGATAAAAAGTAGCCTTTTTCCTTTCCCGGTATAATATTATGTGTCACCAATTCCATGATATGGAGCCTATTAGCAAAAATACAAATAAAAAATATTCTTCCTTAATAAAGTAACCACGAAAATACGCTATAAAAACAAGCATTAATACAAAATTTAAGCTAAGTAGAATGTTATAACCCGCTGTAACATAAAACCCGTCAAAATAAGTTAAAATAAGCAAAACGCGCTCGTAATCTAAACTCGAATTTCAAGGACAAAGTTAAAAACCTCCAAAAGTCGGTGCATCAATACTTATTGCAAGTGCAGCACACATTCAAAATGTAGAGCGGTCGACATGTTTTGATGCTTTTGGTTTTGGTAGTCGGCGACGACGAACTCTGTGGCGGCGTAGCGGGCAAAGGTCCATCGAAAGCCTGAGGGTTCGAGTGTTTATTTTATTATATATGATAAAAATATGTATCTATCTATGTAAAGAAAGAAAGAAAATACATTTATTTGACACCATACTTAACGCATAACACGACATATTACATAATCAGAAAGTATACAAACAAGAAAGAAGAAGAAGAAGAAGATGCAGTATAATGTATTAAGTATATCAGTTGTCTAATACTCCTTACACAATCTCCGCTTACGAGTGGGCTAGATGATGCTGTGTGAATTGTCCAGCATCATTAATTTATTTAATATTAATTAACATTATTTCAGGCAAGAATTGGAGGTGAATTTGGCCCCTTGCAGAGCAAAGGTTCACTTTTTTCTTTCCCTGCCCCTCGATTAGCTACCTACCTGCCACCAACTTTTGATGATTTCTTAATTATTAGAAAAAAGTTATTATAAATTGAAAAGAGGTATAAATTATTTATAAATTAAGTCAAATCATAATATTTAAACAACGTATTTTTTATAATAATGAGATAGTAATGCATACTACGCACTACTATGCATACATGTGCAACGCACTTCTTAGCTTTAAGCCCAGACTCCACTATAGCGGAAAGTCCGTAACGGAGGTCAGCTATGGTCTAGACTAACCCTTACAATATTAGGCTTTTCTAAATGTCCCTCAAATATAATTTAAAAAATAAATAAAATAAATGTATTGCAATAATAATATTTACAAACACATAACTAATTAATTTGTCTGATATTTGGAAATAGGTCAATATGTAATAGGGAAATTCTACTTGTAAGTTGTTCCTATTGTAATATTCTTTGTTAATAAAGATTATTTTAACGTACCTATTCCTTAGAATAATTATTACATCTGAAAGTATCAAGATCCTTAAACAACTTACTTGCAAGGCGCAATGTCACCCTGGGGCGGGTTCAAGCACCGAAAACGCAGTGCAGTCAGAGAAAGGGCTCGCACATTTTATTACGCTTATATCTTTACGTTCAAATATATTGAGGTAGGTATGCAAACGGCTTCGTTTTTTACATTGGATTTATCCTGCTTTTTAGCTCGATAAGTATTTTAGTTTGTACGAGGTTCTGCCCGCGGCTGTATTTTATTTTATTTGTAAAAGAAAACAGTAGGTACATAAAACTTAAAATTACGATCCTTAAGATATACAGACACCAAAATAATTTCCTCCATTATGTAACACATGTAGAGCTAATGAACAGAGTAATTTAAAAAAAGGCTGCACGCATTGTTTCTATGGAGACATAATTATAAGTATTATTACAACGGGTGTTTATCGCGTTTATTTAACTATTTTTGTATGGAGACGTTTAAAGGAGGTTCTATCTTATGGAAGCTGATTTATGAGAAAATAGTATGCCCATGATCGATTCCAGGTTTAGGGCTACACCGATATACCAATCCTAGTTTTGTGAGCTACACCTATGCAAAATATCAAATCAAGCTGTTCAGGAATTTTTGCATCAAGAAGTAAAGAATTTGTAATTCATTAATAAAGGCTTAACACTTTAACTGCGATTTTTTTTCGACGACTGCTATCTTTTTTTTAACCTAAAAAATTCGTGCTGCCGCTCTACACAGCGGTTGTGTTGCGCCGCACATGCGTTTCGTTCGAAAAATATTACGGTTGTGCTGAGTCACACAGATCTGTATTTTCTCAGACGCTGCGCTAGTGTGGATTTACGCATATTAGTCACTTGTAGAAAACACATACCGTGTGATTTCAGCAGTCAAAGAGTTAAGTAAGTATACTATTTGTTTATATAAGAAAAAGAAAAGTAAAGATATTACTCAAAGTAAACACCAATACTACTGAATGGATCGGGCTGAAATTTTGCACACAAAAAAAGTTACTTATATTCGTTATTCCAGGTCCAAACGAATAGACTACTTTTTATTCGATTAACGCGTGCGATGCAAAAGCAAGTTTAACTATAAATGTCCAGCTAAAGCTACTATAATATGCTAAACTTAACTCCATCAATGACGATCAGTCATCCACCTTTTCAACTAAATGGCTAAACGGATCATCATGGATCATTTGTCAATAAAGCATCCTAGAGAGTGACATATGTAGAGAAAGACAAAGAGGCTAGGTACTCCTTGAAACAGAAAGAAAGCGTAAGAAGCCGCGGGCAGGAGCTCGTAGTTAATAAGACTCTTCACCTCGTTGTTGTATAAAAGATTTGAAAAAACTGGAGCTAAAAAAACTGTTATCACTGCATTTACTATTTAAATCGACGGCCTCTATCAACGGTAGTGTTATCTTTTGAATTAACGATTGGATTCTGCTCAGGGGTGCTGTCTGCTGAAGCGTTGCGGACATCACCTGTATTCGACTTCAGTGGTGCAGCGGGCAATCGATTTTATCAAGAAAAATAATCATCAAGAAGCATCTTTTACTGGCACACTACCAGTACCAGAAAAATATGCTAATAATTATAATGTATATACATATGTCTAAGTATTTGCTCCTCTGAAAAGAACATAATATCAGGTGCCTTAACGTTATGAGGTAAACGTATTTAAAATAAATTTTCATCATATTTGCTACGCTGCCGCGCTGTTTTTTCTTGGGATAACTGCTGAGGCTAGCTGAGACGTAACTGTTTGACAGACCCTAGCCCTAAGGGATTCCAATGATGCAACCTAGTGAAAGTTAGAAAAAGCCAGAAACCTGTTACAATGGAATAACAAGATTCACCCACAATCTTTCTTCGGGAGAGGTATTTCTTTCGTAATTTTTCTGACCGCTGATGTTGCAATAGAAATAGACAGGTAACTACTGATATTAATTTCTTGGGAAGCAATAGGAAGAAGGGAGTCATCACTGCATAGTATAAAACAAAGTAGCTTTCCGCTCTCTGTCTGTCCCTATAAATATGCTTAGATCTTTAAAACTACGCAACGGATGTTGATGCGGTTTTTTTAATAGATAGACTAATTCAAGAGGAAGGGCTATAAACTATTTGACACATACATTTCCACGCGGGCAGAGCCGCGGAGCGCAGCTAGTGTTGAATAAGACACCGTAAAAGTTCAAGATTTATATGTTTTCTGCCAACGCATAGCTGGAGAGAGCATTTCGAAGGTTTTCTTTCCATTATTTCTCATGAGTATGAGAAAATTTGCTGTTCTGGATTCAAGAGATTCCGGTTCTATAAAATTTTCTATTAAAGTACCGTAAGCATTCAAATTTGAAACTGTCTGAGTAAGTAGCTCCATAAAATAAATTAAAAAATATTCAGACATTTTTCGATACTCACTTATTTTATTAAAACACAAATATTCCTAGACTTCTATTAAATAATTTAAATATTTTTTTAAACTATTAAATAGGTACCAAGTACCTACCTAGGTATGATTTAATAAGCGCAAGAAAGACGGAATTGCAAATGCAATGCAAAACAATAAAAATTTACAATTAGGTAGGTATCCAATATTGATGGGTAAGTGACCCTGGAAGACATGCACAATCTTTCACTTATTTATTCGCAAAAACTTCGTACTTTCGTCCTCTCCCAACCAGTTATCGAGTACATTGCTCCACGAATTGCAGCCGAAAAAATTGGTTCGTTTTCTCCCTCTTTATGCATTTTTCTGTGAGTGTGAAAGAGAAAGGGTTTATTTTAGTCATCGTCCAAATTAACCTTATTGGAGTCCAATGAGCCTGGGCTTAAGGCAGGTTAGGTTGCCGTCGCGGAGTTGTCGTAGGCTTAGAAACGACTTGATAAATATAAATTGCTTGTTTGGTGATTTGATTATTTCCGGCGGCAAAAAAATGCCACTGCAAATGGCGGACATTTTGATTGTTTCCTGAAATAATCTTTTCACTTCAGGTCAAAGTATTAGAATTTATTATGGTTTGTGTCTGTCTAGTGAGTCAGCCACAATTAAATATTTTTTTGATCAGTTCATCATTATACCTACTAGCAAGCAATTGCCATCCCCATGAATGTCAAAAACACTTTTCTACTCATGTAGAAAAGTGTTCCTTTGGTCTAGTTACACATAAATGCATGAAATCATAATTTGAGATATGTTTTTCATTTATGAAATATATAAGTTTCCATATACGGATGAATTCACGTTTTAGGGGGCTCTACCAAATCAAATCTTCTGCTCTACCAAATTAAAAATACTAAATTAATAACTTTCTTCTCTCATTGATAACTTGCTAATATACAATAATGATTGAAGCTCAGCAAAATCTAGATACGTGATAAAAAGTCAACAAAGTTCGACAAACTTTGATATTTGGCTTAATTATATTTCTTTCATCTATGATTATTATGTATTTTATGGCTAGCACAGGTGGTACACTAACACTACAATGCCATCTAGAGTACTTAGAGTGAAACACAGTTTCGGAGAGCCGTTCAAATTGCCTATGTTGGTTTTCAAGTATTTTCATGTAGAGTCGTTGTCAGGTCTTGTTTCGATGTAGTTACAAGAGTTTCGAAGAGATGGCGTGTTTATAAATTAGAATCTTTAACTGAGAAGAAAATAATTGTTGTAGGAAATCGCACAGAATAACTATGTAGTATGGAAATATGTAGAAATGGGAAGTACCTACTTCATCATTACTAACGGATATTTATGTTGATCACCATCATATGGTGATCAATACTGAGTTTCACTGAGGCAGGTAGTATCATGATATCATGATTGTACTACCTGCCTCCGTGAATATTATTTTATTGTTTTATAAATGATATCATTACTTTTACGATCAAAGCAGATGTTATAGTTATAGATATTAAGGTTATACGTACCCAAATTTATTAAAATTAAATTGATTGTATGGAAACTCGTAAAATCTATCTAGCAAGGTGCCCTTATATACATAATGTACCTCTATATATTGCCTACAAAGGAAGATGTGGTGTGTCCAGAACTTTATGACAAAACGAGACCAAAAAATTCAAAGCAATTACTTAATTCATTAGCGAAAGCAAACTTTTATTTGAGCCTTGTGTCCTCTAAACTAACTCTAAGTCTAGGTACTTAGGTTCATAATTGCCCCAACTCCTTTTCCAAAATAAGAAAAAAACGATCCGTACTCGACATCAATTTACAAAAACTCTCGTCTACGTCGCACACAGAGATAGCTTTGTATTTACTCTACCCACACAGAAGAAATGTATACTTGAATATCTAAAAAAATATACAAAAAGCTTTTCCTAAAGGTGATATCACACTGACGCAATTGAGAGATCAGACGACTTCTGCGAAGGGTTATTCATGGGGAATTCATGGAAGATTTACTTTTGTTAAATTATGGGTAATCGTATAAGACTGCAGGTAGATGCTGGATGCAGCAAGCTGAAGACAGGACGCTATGGCGCTCATTTGAGGAGGACAGTGCTGTACCAGCAAAGGCAAAAAGATGTTAATGATGTCAAAGTGTAGGTAAAACGGTAGTTAGATAGGATACAATACAATACAAATAGGATAATTATTCTTAGAAGGATAAATCCTCCCTGAAAGTTAGTCGGGCCAAATGTGCCATGTTCTCCGAAATATGTTACGGACAAGTTGATCGAGTAGCCTTTGAAAGCCGAGTTGGAATTTCTCTGCACAGTCAAAACGCAAATAAAGGTCTATCTGGGCAGGACAACATTGTATTTACCATGTGATCACCAGTGTGATAGAGCTCTAAGAATAAGCAGGACGGAGTACGGATCTTATTTTTCTCACGGACGTTTCATTCTCCCCACCGCCCGGGGGGGAAGCTGGAGTATGAGAACTCCCTCCCCCCTGCAATAATACTGCGTCACTATTTTGCGCCATTACCTACACTCGCTTCCTATTCTATAAGTAGGTAGCGTGGAACGTAGAACGTAACTTGGTTCGAGATCTACCTAGAAGTTGGATTTCTTGTGGTGTAAGGGTCCAGCGTTGCCGTTTCTTTTTACCCAACTACGCAAGAAGGGGTAGGTCATTAATAAGAGGTTTTCTTGAAAAAAATATGCGTTTGATCAGACAAAGGAGCTTTGCTTGATGAGTTTTTGTAAATTATAAATTAATAAATAATGCTGGAAAATCCACACATCATCATCTAGCCCCAAGCTAAGCAGAGCTTGAAGATGACTGATATACTTAATATAATACATTACATACATAGATATATGTTTTTATTTTACATTGAAAATATCCAGAAAACCCGGAACAAATATTTGCAGATCGTACAAACATTTGTCCCTAGGCGGGAATCGTACCCGCAACTTCCTGCGTCACTATACATAGAGCCCTGTTTTCAAATTGGAGTGGCAATGACCCTGAATCACAGTTTGACATGATATCCGCTCCTCTCCCTTAAGATCCTCGCCTATAAGTTCTATGGTAAATATTTTTATTTTCAATTAAACATTTCTCTTCATTTTTATAATTATGTATTTATATCTCAAATACAAAAAAAACTTTTTAATAAGTAAAAGCAGTAAGTAAACCAGTGATGTTCGTAAAAGTGCATTGATAACTATAGATTATAAAGAAAATATTTATTTCAGGTGTTCTGGTCGTTTTATAAGTTTAATAAAATATATATATATCTATGTAATGTATTGTATTATGTTTATCAGTTATTTGGTACTCATTATACAAGCCCTGTTTAGCTTGAGGCTAGATAATGTAATAAATTGTCCAGCATTATTTATTAAAAGGCAATGTTTTGTAGTTCGTTCTTTAACCTAATAAAAGAAATCGCTATCACTCGGTTCCAATCGCAATTTCAATGCTTCATAGGATGCAAGCTTTGAACACCAGACAAAACAAAAGAGCACAGTGCCAATTTGATACGATTCGATCGATATAAGAGATTGGATCCAGTATCCGGGTAATATAGAGAAGATCTCAGTTTCGTCTGATAGAGTGGGTTATTCCTATACTCAATTTTTTTAATCGCAACAAAAAGGTAAACAGTTCCTCATGCAGTATTCAACCTCAAGTTTATTTTATTTGTAACAGTATTAAACCTGCAGCATTATTTACTTATTTATTTATTTATTATTACATAATTTTATTTTCTCCATCTATTTGAGATAAAAAAAACTGTCATTAATTTATGGATGTTATTTAATTTTCGTTAGTTTTTTTTGACATAATTATTTCCACGGTTTTCTTTTAGACATCGCTCTTGAGCGATAAGACCGCCAATTTGTCACATATTTTGTATTTTTTGATCTTATTTCTTTTGGTTTTGAGTGAGTCTCTTTTTAAGTGTGCAATAAAAGTATTGTCTATCCATGTATTTTCAGTTAGATCTCTAATGATGATATCTCGATTACTATTATTGATATTTTATTATTGATTTATTGATTTTGTATTTTTAATGTGTTTTCCTTTTTTTTGTAACCTGTTTATTATTGTGTGTGGCTATAAATAAATTCATTATTCTTCTTCTTCTTCTTTATTACCTATACTTGCCGTGTGCCGCCTTGGGCCGAAAAATATTCTTAAGCTCTGTACCACTTTACATTCTCCGCGCTGAGAATTTCAAGCACCACTGTAGAGCTGAATACGTTATATATATGTACATATGTTGGACTGTTGTACGAGTATGTGGTTCTGCTAATACATAGAGAGTATGCTATCCAATCTCTTGCAGCTTAACTCAAGAGGATACATTTCATTATTCGTAGGTGAGAAGGCTATAAAAAGTAAAAAGCATTTGTTCGACTCAAGTAGGTAGAGCTACAAAAAAAACACAGTTATTTTAAATGCGAAAGTTTGGATGTTTAGATGGATGTATGGATGTTTGCTACTTCTTTCGGTTTCGATGTATGTCAGTTTTTGTTCCACGGTTGTCTGGTAGAGATCGCTCGTGAGCGATAAGAGCGCCAAATTGTAATTTTTTTATTTTGTTTGTTATGTTATGTGTACAATAAAGAATTTTTATCTATCTATCTACTTCTTCACGCCAAAACTACTGATTGGATTAGGTTGATTTTTTTATAAATACATATAGCACTAAGCTGGGTATATAACAAAAGTTACTGGTCAGTTCCCATGGGATAGAAATTACCTTAAAACATTTCCATAGAAACAACGCGTGTATGGCCGCGGGCAGAAACTACATAGTTTTTAATATCAAGAGCATAAAAATAAAAAAAAATACATCATCAAAAGAAAGTGCTTGGGCAGACAAGTCCAATAAACCCAAACCCAACGCTCAACGTCTTTTAAGGAGTTCCTATGGCCACCATATGTCTCCATCATCACACCAGCTCAATGGGACCATATATGTATTGTCACCAAAATTACACAAGTGTGCCAAATTTCAGCTCAATCGGTTGAGGACAACTGATCTTAACATTGAATTGCAAGATTATTTTGTCCAACTATTTGTTAATTAATGTTCGAAGACTTTTCAAGTTTTCTCAGTTCAATAAGCCACGAGGCAAGAAAAACTTTCGTTAAAAAAAAAGAAAAAATTACAAAAAACAGAAAACAAAATATCAAAATAAGTAAACTTGTAAACATTCATATTAGGTCAAGGCAAAATCATGAAACAAAAATTAAAAGTTCCGAACACGAACTATCTAGAAACGTCTACAGTTACAAACATTCTTCTAAAATCAAATCTATTTATTTCGCTATCAATAACGTAAAACTTTAATAACACTCTAGAAATACAGTAACAGTCTGGAAATGCAGCTATCTGAGGGCATCTAAACCTAGGCATACCCCTGCAGATACAGCATCGGAGACAAAGTCGCTACTACTGCTCCGGTGCGCACGAATCCTACCAAATGAACGCTACACACTACCGAGCTAGCTCGCCAAAAGGTCACCCTCACAGAGTAAAACCAGCAATGGTAACGTTGCAGTAAAGATTCGAGGTCTGAATTTCAGGAGGGTGTCCGTAGTAAGGGGTCGGGTGTGAGGCGTCGCTCGGTCCTTTGATTTTGGCGAGATTAAACGTGCGGCAGACGGTGGCGCCTCTATCGATTGTTGTTGTAATTACAACGCTATCCTCGCCCAGTCGCAAATGAAATTGTTCCGGACAGAGCTAGGTTGGCATCCCAACGTGTCGTTACACTGCAAGACGAGACTTGACATCAATTTGAACTTTATGTCTAGGCTGTTAACGGCTAGAGGTGTTTCGATGCGACCGCTAGGTAGTTGTCACCACATTATTGCTATCGAGTGGTTTTGATGAAATTCTGATGGAATGCATTAAAGGCTTCGTTTGTAGTAATTTTTCAATACTTGCTGCACAGCCAGATTTAATTAACGGGGAACCCCATTTACTGTGTTTCGTGCAGGAAATTTAGAAAATTTATTTCGTCTATTTGTCTTCTAAAAACGGTTTTGTTGGTACCTGTTCTTACTTGACTACTCACTCATGACATGTGTCCTACCGATTTGAAATAATTATCATTGGCCTTTCTACATACTAACCCTACTTCCTACTTCGTATCGGAGTTAGGCATTTCAAAATGTCCTTATCGTAGAAGCTGAATTTCAGCTAAACATTGCTAGAAGTAAAAGGCCAAAGTAATAGTTATAAAAATGTAAGCTGATTTCTGAATGAGATTAAGAATATAAGACTGATGTTAGAATGTCTTAGTAAATAGACTCAGAATACGATATATTATCCCTGTAACACGTCTGCGCACTAAAACGGGACATCCGCAAATCCACAATCGCTATCCAAATACGAATGGGAGCAGAGAGAACAATCCAATAAAACATTCGTAGCCTCAAACGTATCTACGTCTACGTGACGTAGGCGTCCCGCGCATGCGCCCGCAGTCCTACAGAACAAACCGACAGTTCCAATTTCAATTGTAGAAAAAAAATAACCAATTCGAGAAGGCTTCGCGGCGACCAATGGGAACGCGCAGTCGTAATGCCAACTGTGTGGGCGGGGCCAGTGATATCTAGCATTGGAATGTTCCTTGTATTTGTTTTGCCAGTTCTGAAGCTTCTATTGCCCCGGGTTTGGGCCGTTTTCCCCTTGAGGGTGGCTCGGCGGAAACCTCGCTACGGTTTTGGGATGAAAGCCTGCACATTATGTGTTCCCTTTTCAGCTGGAATCGTACATACTATTGTACAATTGATTTTATATGACTGAATTTACAGGAAACTGGGTACCGCCCTCGACTTCTGTTTCGGCTTTTCATTCATTAGGTGTTGACCTAACAGTGAATGAAAATCAGAAACTTGTTAAACTCATTACAGTACTTTCGGATCAACTTTAGATATTTAGAAATAAGTTAACGAAAGCTTCGTAAAGCTCATTGGGCGCTACATTACCTTTTAAAAGTTAACAACCACAAATAGCCTTCACGCGGTGAAATAATAAAATTAAGTGTCTCCAACTTTATGAGGCGGTATTGATTTTTCGACAGGGAAAAAAGGAAGGCGACGATCTATGCAGATCTGGAGAGCTCTCGGCAACTGATGTTGCCACTGGCGGGGCAGACAATCGAACTGGGGGGGTCGGGTGCCCCCACTGGGGTCGGAGAACTGGTATAGATTATGTACTATCTACTCAAGATGGTACCTACCGTATGCTCATTGAGGAACTCCTTGAACGTACTGTGGATTAGTAAATGGTTGAATGTAGTAACGATAGTAACGGCAAAAGATAAAATTGTAACAGTAAAAATATCTCATGATAAGTTAAAGCAATGTAAATGGAATCGTGTTGAATTCGTTTTGAATTCAAAACTTTCAGAGCCAAAAGAGTCAAACTTAAATGGCCGCAAAGTATTTATTACTTTAACTCAGTAATACAATAACTCTTTGTTCTATAAAATGAACGAACTTAAAAATAAGCTGATGGATACTTTCGTATTAAGAGAACGGCTCTACTGATTTTGACAAATCAATGCTTGGAACCATTCTAGAACTAACAGCTTCCTTATGAAAGATGCTTTAAATGGATATGCATGGATATCCGAAATAAAAAGTATTTTTTTAAAGAACAGTGTTTTAAAAAATCATAGTCCTAAGAAGCTGCAAGGAAGCCACAAAAGATCACCAGAAAGATATAGGCTTCAAACTTGTTTAAGAGCAAAAAAAAAAGATATAAAAGCTAAAAATGATTCCGCAAAAAAATCTAACATCTCCAATAACAATAGCACAACAACAGCATTTCCATTAGACATTATCTCTGTCGATATCGACCCGGCGGCGGCGACTTCCCATTCTCGAAGTAAAACACGGTGGGAAGGAAACCGCGGATAACCCCCCCACGGGGTTCTACCCCCCCACCCGATCTTTACGTTTCAGGAATAAATATTTCAGAGCGTGTGCTTGGGAAGTTAAAGTTATGTATCGTTCGCGACGGTAACAATCTGAGAATGAGAAAGGCGTACTTTTATATAACTTGGCTTTTGTATTTTCGGTAAAGAATTTTTGCCTTAAATATTACCTTTAATGGTTTTGTGTTTTTTTGGATCCGAATTCTTTGGGTAGGTTAATGAAGGATTAATCCTATTGTCCTACTAATATTATAAACGCGAAAGTTTGGATGGTATGGGTGTTGTATAAATTAAAATTAAATTTAAAAATAAAATAAAATGAAATAAATACTATTATTAAAATTTTATTTCTAATCTATACAACACCTATACCATCCAAAAGTTAGTTAGTAGTTTTTTGCTAGGTACTTCATTCATTTGTTTTGCTTTATTCGGAAGACAAACATTTTAACACACTTTACATATAAACTTATATAATATTATATAATAACTAATAACCATTTATGTGTCCTCGCATGTTGGGGCTAAAAGATTAGGTATTTGTTGTAGTTTTTGGGTTTTTAGAAGATTCTTGATTAGAAATCTTGTTTTCAATAAGTTCGGATATAAAATTAGTAACAGTAGATATCTTAAAAAAATCTTATTGGTTTGATGTTTTAGTATTTTTTTTTATGATTATTATTTAATGACTTACCTAGATATTGCGTTGCTTCCTCACTACAGTTTCTATAATGCAATAACTCTGAGGTATGAATTCTGCACGTATTTATACTTAATACGAAAATAATGGAACGCAATAAAACTAGGTAGGTAGGTCGTCGGTCGGTGCGATAGGAAAATCGCTACGCTGTACGTAGCAGCGACTAATCTACTGACCTACGTCATGACATGTAATATCAGTGAATTCAGTAGAACCTACGCAATTCTTACGTAAGAAAGCGTACCCAAGGACATGTCAATAGTACATAATAAAAACAAAAACAAATCCCGATAGTCGTTTCAGTTAACGGCGTAATAGAGAAGAGACTCGATCAACATCTGAAGCCTCTCGCTAGGAAGTTGGATCAAGGGCCAATCCAAAAGGCGGTACTCCTGGCTGGACTCGGCACGCATCGTCAGGAAGTTCCTCTCTCTGCAGCCCTTGTCACAGGCCGCTTGAGCCTAGTTTCGCGGTCGGTGATCTACCGTTTTGATACCTATATTTTTTTAATGTAGGATAGTTTTATAAAATTTAATTGTATTTTATACATTAAAAAAATATTTAAAAAGATAATTTGAATAAATTAAGTGGAATAATAAAAATATTCAAAGAGAGGCATAGCTAGAACATTCATTTAACGTTAAACTTAACGTATTTTACTTTTAACTAAATTCATACTAAAAGCAATGGTTAGGTATCTTGCGTACTTAATTCAAAGTCATAAGCACGGTGCGTTAACGTTTATATACTAAAATAAAATAAATAATGCTGGACAATCAACACAGCATCATCTAGCCCCAAGCTAAGCAGAGATTTTGTTATGGGTATGTACTTCTTCTTCTTCTTTGTCGTTGACTTCATTGCTGAAGGTCGTGCCCGTCCTGGAAGGCTTTCACGGTGACGCTGATGAACCGCTTCCACACTACTTTGTCTTCGGCCTGTCTCAGGGCTGCAGGCAAAGTGAGTCCCGTTATAGCCTTAATTTGATCAGACCAGCGGGTTGGTGACCGTCCTCTTGGTCTTTTGCCCTCTATCTTGCCCATTACCACTAATTTTTCGAGGTTGTCAGGTTGCCTTCTGGCTATATGGCCAAAATAGCTGAGAACTCGTTGATAGCAGATCGTCGACAATGGGTATGTACTATTTTGATGTAAATTCGGCAATTATGCAGCGATTTGGAGAATTGTTTCGCTATTGTATGTAGAAAGATCCCGAAGTCGTCCCATAAAATTTTATTCCAGAGAGAAAAGTATTCCCCGAAAAAATTAAAATGTCTGTGTACCTAAACTACTAAGGAATATGAAGTCCGCTTTTCGTTTTTTTTAACCATCTATTATAATTTCATGATCAAGCGAGCTTTTCTGAAGCGAAACTCGATCATGATTATACAGCCTTTACCGAAGAGAGTTTACATGTAGTAGGTATATAATATTATAATTATTAAATACCATCTCCATTGCGATCACCTATCTGCCTGCCTAGCAGTGGTGATTATAGGGAAACCCCTTTGCTTCAGGGAGGTATGTACATGCCATAGACGTATGGGGGTGCTGATGAAGGTTGAAAATAGGCTTTATATTTTTTTTAATGTTAAATATTCGGCTATAATCAAGTTCAAACTAACGTCAAGAAGTTAATATAAGGATAAGGATTTGAAGATGAAACATGGAGGGAGATTATACCTAAGGTTACAATTATTATTATTGAATTAGAAATTAGAATTTATGATCCAAATCATCATTTACATTTTTTATAATTATACTGTTATATTTATATTGATTTGTTTTTTATGATACTATTTTATATCTTTGCCAGGAGCACGTGTTTTGTCATCAGAAACGCAAGACAACGTCGTAATAACTGGCGACATTGTAATTCAAAAAAGAGGAAAACAATTACCAACTGTGACATAAACAAATCATAAACAATTGACGGGGTTTCCCCTCACTTATACATAAAGCAAATGAATGTTGTACGCAAAAGAATTCGACAACAACAATAATAAACAATGCTGGACAATCCACACAGCATTATCTAGCCCCAAGCTAAGCAGGAGCTTGTTTGCTCTATGATGATATACTTGATAGCATATACTACATATAAAGATAGATTTTAATTATACATAGAAAACATCCCAAACACCCTGAAAAAATATCTGCAGATCGTATAAAAATTTGTCCGAGGCGGGAGTCGAATCATCCTGCGTCGCAGGCGGATTTCACTCGCCGCGCCACAGAGGTCGTCTACAATAATAACATTGAATATTCTAGGTGCCTGCCTACGTGATTTGATGAATCCATTACGAATGCGTGTGCTCTCAATACCAGTTAAATAGGCGAGCGGAGCGAGTCGCTATATTTTTTTTTGCAGTGGATAACCATTTTTAACCGTGTTCTTGAGTGGAGACCACGACTCGGTAAACGTAGTGTAGGACGCCCTCCGACCAGGTGGGATGACGACCTGCGAAAGACTGCAGGTAGATGCTGGATGCGTCAAGCCGAAGACAGGGCGCTATGGCGCTCATTGGGGGAGGCCTATGTTCAGCAGTGGACTAATATAGGCTGATGATGATGATGATGATGAACCATTTTTAGAGTGGTAGATGCTAACAGCAATAAGTAATTATCAAGCTGTGAGTTGGCTAAACATTTTGTTTGTGGGTTCAAACTGGTTCAAACCATCCCTGGTTTGAACCCCCAAACTTCCCCTTCCCTTATTCCTCTATTGACTAAAGATGGGCCTGCTGTGTGTTTAGTCAATAGGTTAGGTACCTATTCACTACTCACATTAGTCCAAAGAAAAACGATCATAGTGTTCTTATCGATAGGTAGAAGGTAGGTAACTACTCTCATTAATCCAAACAAAATCGATTGTTTTTATCGATAGGTAGTATAGGTTGGTACTTACTCTCATTAGTCCAAGCATCATTCATTAGTCATAACAAAATCGATCATAGTGTTCTTATCGATAGGCTTATCAATGTTGCAAGTAGGGTTGCCCCTTTTCTTGAGGAAATGGAGTTAAGCTCGTTAAGTGTGAGTTAAGTGCGTTTGCGTTTAATTTATATATATATTGTGTGACATCATCATCATCATCAGCCTATAGCAGTCTACTGCTGGACATAGGCCTCCCCCAATGAGCCCCATAGCGCCCTGTCTTCAGCTTGCCGCATCCAGCATCTACCTGCAGTCTTTCGCAGGTCGTCATTCCACCTGGTCGGAGGGCGTCCTACACTACATTTACCGAGTCGTGGTGTCCACTAAAGAACACGTTTGCAACAGCGGCCGTCGGTATAAGTGACATTGGATGGTTATTAATTACCCATCTAGGTACTTGGGTTGGTATAAATAACGTACAATACACTGGTTATATCGTAAAGTGGCAACCCTAGTTGCAACTGGTTGCAACTCACATAGGTTGTAAGTAAGGAGTAAAACCTCACGCTTATAGTATTTTAAAACACGTGACTTGTCTTCATTAAAATAGTATGGGCAATATGGGCAGGGCAAATCGATTACGGGGACAAATCACAAACTGTAAAGAGAGACGCAATAATAGAAAATGTTTTCCTAGCCAATTGTAAAATCAGTGCTTTTGCTTCTATAGGAAAATGTTAAGCTGAGCTAATTTTTGACATACAGTAGCGCACTCGTTTTACCTAAATTTTAATTTTATTATTGTTTGTTTTTACTAGTGCACTGTATAATTGTTGTATTTTGGATGTGTATCTGAAATATAACTGCGTATTTTTAACACCTTCACTGCGATAAAAAGTACATCCGGCCAAGCGTGATTATGGTGAAACAACCTTTTATGGAAAGGTTCGTTCAGCAGTGGACTTATTATGATATGAATAATGATGATGGCCAAGCGCAGATACTACAACATGAGGAAGATTAAATAATAACAAACATCTTTATTCTTGGAATAAATAAATAAATAATGCTGAAAAATCCACAGAATCCACACAGCATCATAATAGCCCCAAGTTAAGCAGAGTTTGTGTACTTAGTTACTACTAACTAGATGACTGATAAAGTTAATACAATACAATATATATTTTTTTATTATACGTGGAAAATATTCAGAAAACCCCGCACAAATTTGCAGATCGTACAAATATTTGTCTCAAGGCGGGAATCGAACCCCCAACCTCCTACGTCGAAGGCGGACCTTCGCCCGCCGCGCCACATCGGTCGTCGATTCTCGTCTAATTAAAATAAAAACAATATTTCGATTCTAATAGTAAAATAACCTACCAACTCGTCATAAGTTCACATATTGTAACTGGTTTCTATGAAATAATTTATTGCTTATAATTAATAACCTCAGTAAAACATTGTACTTAAGTAGATATCCTTTATGCTAATTCTGGGCCCATTACCTGCCAAAGTGCAAATTCTAGAAGCCTTGCATTCATATTCATTCACTTGATTCACTTGATTGACTGCATTATTAGGATTCCTTATTTTTAGCCGACTTCGAAAAGGGAAGAGGTTCTATGTTCGGCTCTTTGTATTATCGTCGATTTTTCCGTCATTTATGGACCGATTTGGATGATTCTTTTGCAGTTGCATAGAAGTTGTTCTCGAGATGATCCCATAAAACTTTTAACTAAACTAAAAAAAAAACTTTTTAAGATTAGTATTTACCCGCAGAACTAAAAAAGAAAAAAACTGTTTTAAACGAAGGGATACGAATTCAGTTTTTATTTTTTTAAGGTTTTTGGGACAAATACTTTAAAACTCTCCTACTACTCCTATTTTTAAACTTACGCAATCTGACCACTTGTACGATGAAGTACTCATTTTTTTTTACCGCATCTAATGCGATAAATACTTGTTAAATTTGTATTTATAAATACTAATCCCTCGCGAATAAAATTTTCTAAAGTAATCTGATTGATACACATGAACTTCGCGAAACCTGCAAGTTCTTCACGACCATTCTTACTGCCCGCTCGCCTACCGCAGGAGGTGACTCGATGACCATAGAACTCTCAGTGTTGATCACACTTGGCCGCTTTTGCGCTGGTCATGTCACACAATCACGTAGGTACCTATCTAATTAGCATCAGGATGATTCACTAGTGGCATAGTTACTAGTTAGGCATGGTGCCAGTTGGACTATGGAAGTTTTTTTATCGGATATCAAAGATTTTGATATCGCGATATAAGACAAGGAAGAAAAAAAAATCTTACCTGTCTTATATCGTGGCCGAAAGCGAATTCGTTATGAATATTAAATTATATATATCGTCTAATAAAATGCGTTTATTTGTACTAAGATATAATTTTTATGATCCCCATAAAAATGTTTTCCTACGGATTAGTATTTATCGCTAATTGTCGCACAAAACTTAAAAAAATACTATAATTAAGATTTTCGTTATATCAAAATTATTAAAATACCTAATAAGCATCGACATTATTTGTCATGATTGAAAAATCACTGATTCTTTGAAAATATGGATAGGTACTTCTCCTTTTCTGTCGAAAGTCGGGATTAGGACTAAACTAGCCCTTATCCCTAAGCTACATTCAAATACAAACAAACAAACACAACACTCATCGAACATGACAAACATTATATAATGAGTCAAAGTGAATTACCACATTATAATGAGCAAAGTAATTGTAAATAATTTAGAATTATTATGCAATGTATGCATAGCGTATGTATACATACATAATCGAACCATTGTTCCACTGTTGTCAAGGGTTTTCTATCGGCTATAGTCGATGTGACGAAACGGAAACGAACGAAAACCACTACATCTCGTAAGTCGTGCGTGACGAGCTGCAAATCAAAACACTAGGTACGTCTTTCTAGGGATTCGTACCCAAAGGGTAAAACGGGACCCTATTACTAAGACGCCGCTGTCCGTCTGTCTGTCATCAGGCTGTATCTCATAAAGGAACCGTGATAGTTAGATATTTGATTTTTTTACAGATGATGTATTTCTGTTACCGCTTTATCAACAAATACTAAAAAACAGAATACATAAAATTTTTAAGGGGGCTCCCATACGACAAACGTGATAATTTTTGTCAATATTTTTCAATATTTCTTTTTATCAATATCAAGCAAAAGCGCTTGACATATTCACAAAATATTTAGTAATATATTCTAATAAAAATAAATAATTAAATTATAATAAAACAAATATTTGAGGGAGGCTCCCATAAAAAACCTACCGGCGGCGGCCAAGTTGGGGAAACCAGGGCTCCCATAAAACAGACTAACAGACATGATTTTTTACGGTTTTTGTAGATAAAGATACAGAACCCTTCGTGCGCGAGTCCGACTCGCACTTGTTTTGTACTAGTAGGTATACTATATATATTTAGGCAGTAGGCATATTATTTATATATTTAGGCAGTAGGCATAGAAGAAGATTGCTTAGAATGATACACAAACGGGGTGTTGCCAAAAATATCGACAAAATCGTCTTAATTTAGTTCCTATATGCGCTGGTGTGTGTCAAAACTCTGAAGTCATATGCTTGTCAATTCACACATAGATTTGTATGTAACAAAATCAAGTGTAGATTTTAGAAAAAGCAAACGGTAACCTAAAAAGGTACCGTTTGCTTTTTGATTCTGACTGTACAAACGAATCATCGTTTGTTTCTTCAGGTAGAAGCAGACAAACTTTTCAATATACAAAATATTGTTAGTTAGTATAAGTCATCATCAGCCTATGCTGGCCTATGACATATGCCTTCCCAATAAGCGCAATAGCACCCTGTCTTTATCTATGTGTTACTGCACACAAATCATCGAATAAAACTCGCAACTCAAAAGCTCTCAAAATCATTAGCATCACCTATACATACTACTCTCTCTCACTCTGTCGGTATATCTATATTTTTTTTCACGACTAAGACCAACAACGCTAAGAGGCGACGTGGAAGGCCCAGGATGAGATGGCGCGACGAGCTCGAGGTATATCTTCCACCATGGCCTGTTGCAGCGTTGGATCGCGAGGAGTGGAAGGAGAAAAGGGAGGCCTTTGCCCAGCAGTGGGACAGTAATGGCTTAAAATAAAATAAATAAATAAATAAGGCCCTTAACATGCAGACGCCACGGCACGTGCCATGTGAAAAGCTGTTTATTTAGCTCATAGATTTCTCTTTTTCATCATGTCGACTGTGCTGTGACCGTATATATGTATGTGAAAAGGGCCCGAATAGTCAAATGAAAATCAAATGATTAAATTTTTGACAAATCAAAAAATAACAGTGTTCAATGTCATTTGATTAGAATCCGCCAAACTCTGACAAACGACAAACACGAACACTGTCAAACTAGAGCGTAAATTAAAATATTCGAAGGTAAACAGTTGATTATGATATGGTAATGGTAAAATAATCCACGCGCCATCAAAATGGGCCGGGTCAACGTAAATATTTTACATCACATTCGCGTTTTGTCAAATGACGGGATGGAATCATATCAATTCAAATGGCGTACCGCTTTTGTTTTAGTCTGAAAAGGTTCCATCCTTTTCCGATCGCGCGCTGTTTTCATTGGGATTGTAAATATTTTACGTCACATTCGCATTTTGTCAAATGACGGGATGGAATCATATCAATTCAAATGGCGTACCGCTTTTGTTTTAGTCTGAAAAGGTTCCATCCTTTTCCGATCGCGCGCGGCTTTCATCGGGATTATAAATATTTTACGTCACATTCGCATTTTGTCAAATGACGGGATGGAATCATATCAATTCAAATGGCCGACCTCTTTTGTTTCAGTCCAAAACGGTTCCATCCTTTTCCGATCGCGCGCGGTTTTCATTCGGATTGCATCTCGTGGGTGAATAGAAATAAAACTCACCAAGAAGGTCCACAAACCCGCACCAGACAATATCACTATAATAAACACAGACACGTTAGCTCTCTAAAAAATCTACGCGATCAATGGCGACTTCCGCGATTTGTCTGTCTGTACCTACCTATTAAGCATGATACCCTACTGAATATCATATGTACGAATATGGCATACCTAAGTACCTTATAGAAGGTGTGTGGCTATTGTATTGTATTTCTTTATTAATAAAAAACCTTTACTATTTTTGTTTAATAAGACACTAAAAACCAGAGAAGGTTAGGAAATTAAAGAAGAATTAAAATAGGTATGAAGGTTAGTAGGTATTCCAGTCTCAGGTTAACTTAAACCTTAATGTAACCTAAACTGGAACTTCCAGTTAAGGTTACATTAAGGTTTAAGTAAAGGATTGTGGTCAAACGAAGATCTATTATACTATAAAAAATTGCATGCGTCTCGCGCGTCGTTGGCGATAATCTCGTGTTCGATTTTTATAAAAAAAAATTAAATGTATGGGTGGATGTTTGTTACTTCTTCACGCCAACTGAACGGATTGGGCTGAATTTTTTTTTTAAATGCAAATTATTTGCGTAGGTACAAGTAGTTCTAGGCTTACCCTGTAGGTATGCAAAAAGAAATACCAAAATACCAACCTCTAGGCTACTTTTTACCCCACAAATCAGATCCTATAGGATAGAAATAATCTTTGAACTTAGGAAAGTATCATTAGAAACAACGTGTGCGAAGCCGCGAGCAGAAACTAGTCTACTTATGATGTCTGTCTCTCTGTTTTCGAGAACTAAAAAGTATTATTGTTATAAAGGGACGAAAGAATCAACTCTGTACCACCAGCCAGACGCAACAAGGTAGGTACCTAGTAATGTCCGGCTCGCAAAACATAAACACCCAGAAGCATAACAAATACCTGCAGATCATACAAATATTTATCGCGCGGGAATCCGAACCCGAAAGTTCTACGTCTCAGGGTCCGATTACACTGGGCTACTAAAGTCGTCATAATATACTAGTATCTGCCCGCGGCTTTACACGCGTTGTTTTTATGAAAACGTTTGAAGGTTGTTTCTATCACATGGAAACTGTTCTATGGCATAAAAAGTATCATAATCATCATCATCAGCCTATATTAGTCCACTGCTGGATATAGGACTCCCTCAATGAGCGCCATAGCGCCCTGTCTTCGGCTTGACGCCTCCAGCATCTACCTGCAGTCTTTCGCAGGTCGTCATCCCACCTGGTGGGAGGGTGTCCTACACTGCGTTTTTATTTTTTTATTTGCTTTGGAGTAGCTTTCGTATCACGGCGGCCATGATAGGCCTATTGTGATCGCCACAAAATATATAACTTTGGTTCTTTGTCGGATGTATTCGTTGCGAATCCTATCCTTCAGAGAAATTCCGAGCATAGCTCTTTCCATAGCTCGCTGAGCGACTTTGAACTGGTGGACCAGCCCTATCGTAGGTGTCCACGTCTCAGCTCCGTAGGTCATAACGGGTAGGAAGCACTGGTTGAAAACTTTCGTTTTCAAGCATTGCGTTTTGGATGAAGAGAAGACTCGACGTAGTTTCCCAAACGCTGCCTAGCCCAGCTGGATCCTCCTTTTGGCCATAAAAAGTATACCTACTATTTTATTCCAGGCCTAGAGCTATCCATATGTAAAATTTCAGCACGATCTGTTAAGTACTTTTGGTATCAAGAGGTAACAAACATCCATCCATCATAAACACCCAAACTTTCGCATTTATAATAGTGGTGTGATAATGTGTGTCTGTGGTTTATCAGTTATCTCGTAAGTACCTACCCAATGTACCTACCATAACACTAGCTCAGCTTACCTTAGGGCCTTGATGATGCTGGTTATTATCCATCATTATTTATATATTTATATTCATACTAGCTTCTTACCGGGATAATATTTAGCCAATGTATACCGATTGCTTACCGACTAATTACTTTATTGCACCATCTATACAGAAAACAATTAAAAACAAACTTAATTTTAACGATATCTAGTGGAACCATCACCGGCGTTATTCATTGAATTCTTACATTACTAAGTACATAGTTTGTTTATTGTTTAAAATAAAAAGTCACTTCCCGCTGTCTGTCTGTCCCTATGTATGCTTAAATCTTTAAAACTACATATCGGATTTTGATGCGGTTTTTTTTTAAATAGATAGAGTGATTCAAGAGAGGGTTTATTATAAACTATTTGACACAAAGATTTCCACGCGGGAGAAGACGAGGGACGACCGATGTGGCGCGGTGGGCGAAGGTCCCCTGCGCGACGCAGGAGGTTGCGGGTTCGATTCCCGCCTCAGAACTAGTGTGTGTACGATCTGCAGATATTTGTTACGGGTGGGTATTCTTGTCGTTTTCTATGTATAATAAATATTATCTAAGTATCGATGTAATGTATTGTATTAGATATGTATATCAGTTATCTAGTACCCATAACACAAGCTCTGCTCACCTTGGGGCTAGATAATGCTGTGTGAATTGTCCAGCATTATTTATTATTTATATATTATTAAAAGAATGTAACAAGTACGAGTACCTACAAATATACGACAGGCACAACAGTTTTTCTTTATAAAACAGCGTGTGGCACGTAAGGAATGAACAGCGCATGAGACAGCAGAATGAAGAAAAATAATGTTTTCTCTCGTGTGGATTACGTAAGGGGTGTTTGTATGTGTTGGACTGTTTTGTCGACTCTTTTTCTGAGGTTGTTTATAGGTTTACCAAAAAGTACGGAAAAGACATTAAAAATGCAAGTAGGTACCTATTACAATCGATTGATAACTGAGGAATTGAGATGGCTGATTTATAAAGCATTCTTCCCGGAACTACCTAGATAGGAACGATTAATATTGTTTCAATATTATTGTGTTTATGTTTGAATTATTATAACCGATTTCTAAACGCATTTTTTCACAATAAATTTGAAAAAGCCAAAACGACAAGTCAGTCTTTAAAAACTACCCTTCTAGTAAATGAAATCCGCAATCCGAAAACACAGCCATGACATTGCCAAATAAAATTACATTCAAGGGGTCCAGCGCAAAAATCAGGCACGATGACTGGCCGTTTGTGGCACAGAATAGATGAACTCTCAATGCAGTAAGAACAATATTATCGCTATTGTTTTTGATGAGACTAGCATTCAAAGAGAAAATGACGAATGTTCCGGCCACATGTTGGCGGATTCATGGAGACCCTGATAAAAGACGTTTATATTTATTAATGTGATCAAATTTGGCTCAGCAAAAAATAACGTGGCTTAGTAGCAGATCGAACTGCGGAGGCTGGGTGGGTATTTTTGTTTCTATAAGTGTTCTATCCGGTGTATGGAGAACTACCTAAATCCATGCTGAAAATAAAAAAAGCAAACAAAATACAAGCAAAAAACCCTACATCACAAGATTTTTTTTTGTTTGTACTTTAGTTTATGTCTATTTTGATAGCACGTTGAGATAATACATTCTCCTTCATCATCATCATATGCAGCCACTTTTAGCAATTGTTGGTACCTACATGATCGCCTGAAGCGTGTGCCATACACCTAGGTCTAGTGCTGAGGGTTTCTCAGAGAACCACGCATATTCAGCAACAACCGTGAATATCACGATTTCGCTGTACATATTCTTTCAGACTTTCTTTACTGCATGTTATTTTAATAAAACAGTGCCCTGTTCTTAATCCGAACCCTTCCTCGCAATATGATTTGCGTCAGTGGCGATGCGTTCGCAACAGATCACCGGCCGGTAACCGACTGGAAAAAGCACTTCTCATCCACGACTTCCACCGGCATTCGAGTGAGCAAAGAAAACGACTGAGTTGTTGTTTTCTTGACTCTTGCTGTGCTGTCGATGGGATAGTCTAAAATTGAGGTATAGGGAATTCTCATAAAGTTTAAGATGGGACTTTTTAAATCTGAAACAGAAGCGGTTGGAGATTTGTTTAGACAATGTTCCATCCCACTGTTAAAACTCGCATACTGAAATGCGAAGTAAAATTTAAATTTGACAAGGTTTCTCTTATTCTGATCTCTCGCCGATAATATAGGTGTTAGTTGTTTTATGTTCCGGAATTTTTGTATCGTCAATGTCCATAATCTCACCTAGTGCACTGAAAAAAATATTTAGCCAAACTACTTCGGTTATTTGAGAAATAACCAAAGTTTGGCCAGACTATAACGAAGTTAGTTTAATTTAACAAAACTGGTTTATTTATATCTGACAAAACAGCTTAAGTTATTTCAAGTTAAGCTAACAGCAACAAACTCTTTGATTAGATATAACAATATTGAAGTAAACAAACCTAAGTATTTACAGGTAATCTAACGGAATTTGCTATATTTACGCATTTACTTTAGTTACTTATAACAGAAGTTGTTATTTCCCTTCCAGCCAAGGTAGTTGTTGTGATACAGCTTAATAATAATTTACTATTCATTAACGAATATCAGTCAATAATAGACAAACAATTTTGCAGAGCTTAACGAAACTACAGGTCACAATATATAATTTATTTTTTATTTAAACGGTGTCTATATTCGTTTACGTTTAAATCATCACTTTGATTGCGTGTAATGGAACGAAGTGGGAACGCACCGCGCCCCGAACCGCAACCAGCTAATTTTTGTACTCGTCTGTCAGAGCGTCTTTGTTACTGCGCGTGATTTTAGAAAATCCTAGAAAAAGACAATCTTCATTGCATCTTATTTCAGTTTGATATATTCATACGACTTACGTTACATTTTACATTACTTTGCATGTTACAACATGTGAATACACCTGTATACGTTCAGTACCTTAGAGATTCAAAAAATACTCGTAATAAAACGCCAATGGCTGAACCAGACCCGGACCCGCTAGAAAATTATCTGCGCCAGTGGGGGCTAGATATGTACATACATTGGATTATTCAAAGGTAAGTTATAAATGCAGTTTAATAGGTATTATACTTAAAGCATTCATCGCTAGTTCTTTAGTGCCAAAAGTACGGAATCTTAATGTATTCCTAAACCCATGGGTTTAAGTTCTGTATCACGGTAATATTTTAAATTCCTGGTTCAATATTTTTGCAGAACAAGCGATCGACCTTGGAACCCTCCAAATGTTGGATGAGGTGGACATCCAAAATTTATTACCTCTAGCCGGGCATAGGGCCAAATTAAAAACCCAGATAAAAATGCTCAAGGCAATAACAGCGCAAGCTAGCAATATCACTTATATGGAAGTAAGTTGAAGATATTGTTGTTTTTGTATCTGTAGGTAGGTACTTATAATCTATCTGCTTTAGAAATCACAGCCATAATATTATGTACAGACAGCCACACATCAAATGTAATATGTAATTTAACATAAATTTAATGCAATTTAACTTCTACATTGAAATAAATCTAGAAAACATATGTTTTTTTTAATAGCGGCACTAGTGAATTGACACCGCGCCTCTATATTTCTTAATATTACCCTATATTACCATTACGTTGATTGTAAACAAAACGCAATACTTTATTACTTACCTATAACTATAATATACCTTTCTGTATTACTTATCTACTACTACTTACCTACCTAATAAGTATATTATAAGGTTGTCAAAATATATGTATAAGTTCATAATTATGTAGCGGCGGGGCAGTGTGATTTGGTGAGTTATTTTTAAAATAAATCTAAACATACATTAATTCGAAGTATTTTATTGTGTATGAATACCTTTTTTTAGTATGTACTTAATTATAATTCAATCTGTCTGTTGAATAGGACTCACATACATGTAGGATACCTTAATATTATCGCCACTTTTTTAAATAACGTTCCTCGCGTGTGAATGTCTAATACATGAAATGTCATGTCACATGACGTGAATGCGATATTCATGTCGACATTCATGTGATATGCCATGAATGTGAGGTACGTTAGTTAAAAATAAATGACGATGAGATTAAGGTATGCTACAGGTATATAAGCCCTATTCTACAGGTACTTATGTTATATGCTACATAACAGTTCTTCTACATGCAAAATAACAGTTTAATTAGATGCAACACAACAACTGTACTATATGCAAGACAACAATTTGACTATATGCCACACAACAACTGTACTATATGCAACACAACAATTTTACTATATGCGTAGTTATATAACACAATAGTTTTACTGTACACTATAAAAAAGTTTTGCTTAATGCAACACAAAAGTAAACCAACATTTTCTTTAGACTTAGCAAAAACTGCTGTGCAATGTACAACGAAAATAATTTGTTAGGAAAATAAGCGAACCGGTTTTGATTACGTGTAGCAACAGTTCGGTGGTCACTTTTTCTGTGTTGTAGGTAAACGAAATTTTGTAAAAATATAACTCAACTTTTTTTTCAGTGTGGAAAGTGTAGATGTATCTAAACATCAATACAAATCTCTCTTTATAATATATAAAACTTTTGCCAACTCATCCGTGCTTTATATCTCAGCTAAAGGTGTATTATATTTATTCCGCATCTTTTGATTGGTATACCTTTTGTTTTCGCAGCAAAGGCGTCCGACCGCGAGGTGGGTAATGTTATCATTCCATTAATTACAACAGCCACCCCCCGCTTTTTAAAAGTAAATTAATCCGATTAAGGGGGGAATCGAAGAACCCGCTCCGTCCGAGTTTATTCAGACAACTTTCTTTGGAATAATTATTTTTTGTAATTAAATCCATCAACACGATTTTTTGCTAATGATTCTCCCGTGGGATGGGGGATGGGGGCGTCTTATTTTTTCTTTAATTATCATGTCTCGTTGTGTAGATGCGGCTTGAGACTGTTTTTGTGTGGATCTTCGAGGCTATATTATATTATTATGATTATTATTGTCTGGTAGAGATCGCTCTTGAGCGGTAAGACCGCCAATTGTATCCAGTTTTTTTAAGTTTTTATTTTACATTGTCATTTTATACTTAGTGTGCAATAAAGAATTATCTATCTATCTATTATTAAATAAACAAAACTTAAATAACAATAATGCTGTTGTAGCCGCCTCTTGGTCAAGTTTTGTGCTGTAATGAGAAAATATAAGAATTAAGTGTAAGCGTTTTATACAAGTAGGTTCTAGATACTTCTCGCGGCTTTGCACGGGTTTTTATAGAATAGAAAGTTAAAACTAAATCTAAATTTATGTGTGTAAAATTTAGATTTATCGTTTCCTTCGACCAATATCTTCATAACGGCACAAACTTATGCCTTTATAATATAGAAGGATAACAAAATGGTGTAATTAACTCAAAAGGTTTTTTCCAAAGTACATACTATGTAAGTATGTAAAGAACATACTGAATAACACTACCTCCTACTTACCTTAGAATTTAATTTACTTTGTACTTAAGCCTATTTTTTGAGAAATAAAACTTTTTTTTTTAGTATTAAAAAACTGATGTCACCTGAAAGTTTGATTTTTTGCTATTAAAACTGCTATTTTTATGTCATTTTCCCCATTCTTCAGCAGTTTTGACCAAGTTTTTTAGTCACTGATAGGTATTCTTTTTTGTTGTTACTTTCCATAATATTATTTGAAGCCAAAGCTTCCGCCTCCCTCCCGGTGTTAATGATATCTTGGTTTTAAAGGGCACATCATTTACTTACCTACTTTTACCGAAATTAATTGAAATGAGTTTTGACGATGAAAAGATGTTAAGTACAAAAGGAGGTGGCCGCTAGGTGTCGCTTAGAGATAACTTGTTCGTACTTTAATTACTTAATATTATTTTGTGGCCAACAATTTATTCGCTTTGATATTTTAGCTTATTATGTATTACAAAGAGGCTGTCGAAGCTTTACAGTTTATAATTTACGGTTTATTCATCAGTAATTAAAAATTACTTGTGCCTTTTCAAATTCAATTCTTCGTATTTATTTGAATCTGTTTATTAATATTTAGGTATTATTTATTTATGATTCATTTTGTAAATTAAAAACATACCTCAAGATTTGATCTATGATGATTGATCAAATCTTTATTTTTTGATTAATGGGTAAAATAAACAATAAAAAAAAATCTTATAAAAAAACGGAGACTAGAAAACCCGTGTTCACTTACGATTGATCCGGGGTGGTAGGAGAAGCTTGCTTCTCTAAGGACATATGGCGATCTTCTATATCATCATCATCATCATCAGCCTATGTTAGTCCACTGCTGGACATAGGCCTCCCCCAATGAGCCCTGTCTTCAGCTTGACGCATCCAGCATATGCGCGCGGTCCTTAGCAGGTAGTCGTTCAACCTGGCCAGAGGGCGTCCTACACTACGTTTGCCGAGTCGCAGTCTCCACTCAAGAACACGTCTACCCATGCGGTTGTCGGTTCTTGGTGAGATATGGCCGGTCCACTGCCATTAGCCATATTTCGCGAAGAACCGACGGCCGCTGGGGCAAACGTGTTCTTGAGTGGAGACCGCGACTAGGCAAACGTAGTGTAGGACGCCCTCCGACCAGGTGGGATGACGACTTGCGAAAGACTGCAGGTAGATGCTGGATGCGGCAAGCTGAAGACAGGGCGCTATGGCGCTCATTGGGGGAGGCCTATGTCCAGCAGTGGACTGATATAGGCCGATGATGATGATGATGACTGCCATTAGAGCTATGTCGATAACTTTAGTACTTTGGCTACTACTACTTTACCAACCCACAGAATATCCCAGCAGTAAGTTAAACTGTAGGTTATTGTATCGTTATATGAAACGTATCGGGCGCGCGGCGACCTCCGACCCGCCGGCGCTTTCTCAACGAACCCATCGGTTCTCCCATTTCTTTGCCTTTTGTACTTTTATGGCTTGAAATATTATGCCGGTTTGATTGAGACTGCGGCTGTGAGGAAATGGACTGCTTAGCGATGAGGTTCGGTCGTTCCTCACACGGTTATAGTTCATCATCTTAAAGTAACTGTAGTATCAAGTAGAAACTGTGCTGTACATATAATTATGTGAAGTCAAAACAATAATAACAGAAATATGTACAAACACAAAAACGAAAATACAAAAAACACTAAGTTAGGCACTGTAATACAATTAGTTAAATTAATTTAACTTAGCAAAATAGCTTAGTAGCAAAATACAATTAGTTAAATTAATTTAACTAATTATAATAACAATTAGTTAAATTAATTTAGCTAATTGTATTTTGCTAATAATAATAAATAATTTTGTTAATAAAACAAAACAAAGCAACTTCTAGTTGTTAAAATCTGTCCTAAAATCTGTCAGAGATAGTGTGTCAGCTAAAATATCCATGTACATACGTACATATCTCAAAACACAATTCATGGAAAATGTGCCGTTATAAATGACTTTTGTGTGACCAACATGATAAATTCAGAAGTTGATGATCTATTTTTTCTAGATGCATGCTTAGTAGTTTCAGTTATAAAGCGATTTAAAAACCGTAGCAAACGTCTACGGCGTAGCATTTTCTACGAAAGCCTCACTTTACTTAAAATAGTAGCTTAATAGTAATAGTAACTTCATTGTTCAGTTATGAAAAAAAAACATAGTAATAAAATAAAATATGAATAAGATTTATAGAATAACCATCGCATCGTAGCAAAAGTCTACGATCTACGGCGTAGTACTTTTACCATCCACAGTTATTATAGTTCTGTGGTAGTACATTAAAAAAAACGAATTTATGTAACTTAATCTACTTTTATCTGATTTATTTTGGTAGACCGAGATTCGCTAACACAGGTATTTCTTTTACTTAAAAGGGAATCTCAAACACTGTTATATTTATTGTACATTAAGTTAAAGAAATAAATATTTTGTATTATTTTTTGTTCTTGCTACGAAAAAACTACATACATATTAACTTTTTATGGTATTCATAATTACATTTAATTTATGAATCTATGTCTGTGTCTAAATTTTTAGAAACTTACAAAGCGTTACGAATACGGCTCGATCGTATTGAAATAAAACTATATTACTTTATATCGATCTATTTTGGCTGTTTCGCTAAAATGGATACGGGAGTATTTATCGTGGGGATAATAAATAGATCCCTTGGCGATACATATGGACTCTACACTTACATTGTGCGAGATCGGGGTACAAGGTGAGTGTTTCCCTCGGACATATTCGAAGATAAGTAATTTGGAAAAGTTGTATTGAATATAATCTATTACCATCACCATCATCAGTACATTATTCTACTGCTGAACAAGGAATATGTCTTCAACTGCTGGACAAACGAATCTGTCTTCAACTGTTTTATTATCAGTAACACAAATCCAAATATTTTTCTAAGCCTGGAGACACATTCTATGTGTACCTACTGCCTTTCTCAAAAAGCTGGGGCTGGCGTTTGGGACTTCCATCAATCTACCATCCTCGTGTCGATATTAGTAGCCTGCATACTGCCGTGTAGATAAGGAATTATCAATTTTCAGTCCACTGCTAGACGCGAAAAAGCTTACATATATCTTACACATTTCCCATCAATTTTCCTGTTAAATCGCAGGATACTCAACCCATGTGTACCCCCGGAGAGGAGGAAAACAAAACTGGCTCAATCTATTGCAATACACCCGGGGCCGGCGTCCGGGCTTCCATCAATCTACCATCCTCGTGTCGATATTAGTGGCCTACATACTGCCCTACAGATGTGACCCAAAACCTCATCCCGCAATGTTACATTACAATCGATGTGGAGATCTTCTTTAGATACCTACTAATTTATGGTAAAGAATTTTACTTGTCTATGCTTATTTTGTAAGCCTAAAGTCACCGAAACAAATGATCACAGATTAAATTTGTTTATTAATTTAAACAAATTTAATCTGTGATCATTTGTTTCGTTGATTTTTTGAGATTTGGTTTGTCTTCTGTTTCATAGGGCAAAAGTAAATACTACTCAAATTTAACATCAACGTAATACAGTTCCAGATTATGCTACGTACGGCTTTCTTAATGTTGTTTTAGCTCATGCAGCTTTACCTCCTATAATTATATAGTTAATATCCTATGGCCTAATAGGGATAAGTGATATTGCCGAGTAAATTTGGAAATAAAAAAACACAAGGCAATTAGGTAAACTTAACTGCGGTTCCGTTGCTTAGTAGGCCATTGGGCATTATTTTGTAGTCTCTTGTTTCTCAAAAGAAGCATTGTATAGTCGGAAACCAAAACAGAATATTGTTAATAGGAAAGACCTTGAGTACATTGATTGTTTCCCTTTAAATAATAAATTCATAGATAGATAGAATATACTTTATTGCACAAAAAGTTGTACATAGGCGAGCATAATGCTAGATAACATTCTCTACCTGCTAACCTTTGGGTAGTGTGGACAACAGTTTGGTAGGTAGTGCTATATAATAGAGATAATAAAATAAACTACTCATAATGATACTAAGCTACTTATATTATACTTAAACAGTAATATATATACCTATATAAATAATTAATATATGATTATAATTACGTACCGAATTATTCTTTCGAAAGAAAATAGTTATAGACTCTAGATTTGAAGAAATGTATCGAGGATGATAAATTCATAATAATTCATGTGAATCAGGTAATTTACAGTCAGTACATAAAACTTATTTTAGATCACCGGATTTTCCGCTTAGGCGTACAAACATTTCAACAAACATTGTAGAAATATTGTAGCTAACAAATAAAGAATCAAAAAAAGTGTTTTTGTTAGTAGGAATTTGATAACTTTATTTAGAAGAGACAAAAAACTTTGAATGTAGCGTATCGTCATTCGATGCGAGAGGAGCGAGGAAGTTTGTACGGAATGCAATTATGCAGAAACGATAATACTGCGACAGTGGAAGAGAATCGATCGGCGCTCCGAAAGTCTCTGTAAAGGTATACTAACTTCAAAATAATAATAAGTTGCTCATCATCATGGCGGATTGGGTGAATTTTTTGGACGGCGGCGTAGTAAGGCGAGTTATCTTTTATATTTATATTTTATTTATTTGGCACACAAAACAGAATACAATCAAATATTATACAACTAGAAACACACAATAATTAAAACTAGACTGTATCCCTAAATATGTGTACACAGCATGATCAAAGAGCAGTTTATGTGAAGTAAATACAAAATGAATTGAAAAGTAAATAATAATTAAAGAGAAAAAAAAATCTGATAAAAATATGTGAACATGCATTATTTTTAATTACAATATTTAATTTCATTTTTTATTCATTTTTAAACAGTAAATTTGATTTGGGCTATGAAATATATATATATATATTAATAATAAAGGGAAAATTACAGAAAATTAAGACCACTCTCCTTAATGAGAATGGTTTCAACGTCTTTTTTAAATTTAAATAGTTTTCTATTAAAAATGTCAATATTATCACTATTATTAACTAAAAGATGGTTGTAGTGACGACACATTCTGACCACAGGGTTGTAAAAAGACGTATTGTTGGTACAGACTTGTAGGGCGAAAGTTTTTTGAAATGGATAACGAGATCATCACTGTAGTTACAGGAAATGGCCTAGTGGACTATTTCAAAGAAATTATCCCCATTACAGAATAAGAGAAAAAGTAACTACGCAAGTAAAATGGCTATTTTTCACAAAAACTTACGATCTCAAGTACACCTATGTACCTAAGCCCATAAGTACCTACTTCCCATTTTTTACAGCTTCGAAGAAAATATCACACGCGAGCACACGCTCAATTGCTAGCCAAATGCACATTTGTTCTTAATTCCTAACGTTTCATTAAGTTTGTTCAATGTAGAACATAATACATTCTCAGAATAGGCCTCCCTTTCAAAGACATTAGGGCTATCGATTGGTCCGTCAAAAACGTACTTTAATCTACGGTGATCTATTCCATCATCGAGTAGGTACTGTGTACAAAGGTCCGTAAAATGCGCGTGTGTGCGTGAGCTCGTTAATCATAATTTCAGATGTTTGTCCGTGTGTGCTAGTATTATTATGTTTTGGGATAAGAAATTAGTTAGTGGACATTAAAGTTGGGCGTAGTCTGACCAATGGCTCTTGATCTTTTTGCGTTAATAGAATGAAATCTGTCACCATGTCCAATATTCAATTTAACCATCAGCGTTACTACCTACAGTAGTATTCTGGCACATTTTTATAGCGCAAGGACATATTTTTTTAAATTATTCGATTCAGTGTCGATGTCCTAGGTGTACCCTTTGGACCTCGGATTTCGACTCGAAGGGAAACAGAGGCGTAGATGCGGCTGATTTATTTAACAAAATATTTTTGTCATTTTTATTAAAAAAAGTTCATTTTGTTACTTACACCGTAATATTCAAACAAAATCCAGGTGTAGCCAGTTTCAAGTCACGATTATTTGAGATTTTCAATAAGAATCTGTCAAAAAACCGCGTTTCAGTATAGTTTTCGTTTGTTTTAAGATTAAGAAATAGTTATAAGATTAATAGGCTTGATAGCTAACTAAAAAAAATATTTTTATCGTAACTGCAACGCCATTACAAAGTTACGTCGTCAGTTCAATCGCGACGTGTCAGGAACGCATTCTCTGAACGGCCGAAGTATATCAAGCCTATTTATCAGGTACACGTGTCTTGGTACTTGCAAGACTAATCTTACAAGTACCAAGACACATGTACCTGCCCTTCGGAAAGTTCGAAGACGCATTAAGGGCTCGCACGTCGCCGGGACTGACCCGTCTGAAATTTAAATCTAGATCAATAACCACGCTTATATCATTGTCTTCATTAGGGATAATTGGGTTCGCTCCCTTCGGCCGCAACTTTGTTTGCTTGCCTATAACTTGAGACGAATAATGTACTTGGTGATGCCCTAAAGTTTAGCTGGGCCTTAGCTGATAGTTTTCCTAATGCGTTTAAATTAAAATCCTCCTTCCTTTTAAAGGTTCGAACCTCAAAAAGGAAACAAAGGACCCTATAGGATCACATTGTTGTTCGTTTATCCATATAGTTTTAGGAGAACTAATGGGAAGAAAAAGTCTTATTAGTTCCTTTAAAAGAACTGTCAAAAGGAACTACTGGGAATAAACGATTGAAAGTAGTAATACCATGCGCGCTTTATATTAATTATACAACATTATGGAGATTCGTGTTGACCTTCCTTTAATAATATTGAAGGAACTAAAGGGAAGAAAAAGTCTCATTAGTCCCTTTAAAGGAACTGTCAAAAGGAACTACTGGGAATAAACGATTGAAAGTAGTAATACCATGCGCGCTTTATATTAATTATACAACATTATGGAGATTATAAAATGGCACTCTACCTACACTACACCCATTTTGTACATTGGTCATCGTTACGTTAATGAGGCTATCAGCGAATAATTATTTTTTTCTATGTCTTACATGATATATACATATATGAAGAGAACATTGCTGACTCCCTTCATCATCATCATCATCAGCCTATATTAGTTCACTGCTGGACATAGGCCTCCCCCAATGAGCGCCATAGCGCCCTGTCTTCAGCTTGACGCATACAGCATCTACCTGCATTCTTTCGCAGGTCGTCATCCCATCTGGTCGGAGGGCGTCCTACACTACGTTTACCGAGTCATGGTCTCCACTTAAGAACACGTTTGCCCCAGCGGCCCCTTCATCACTAGCATTTATCTGTTACAGCTGCCTGAGAACGCGCGACTACGACGAGGCAGGCCAAAGAGACACTAGCGATTTCCGAGTAAATTAATGGCACCTGGACACTGAACGCGATTCTGGGAAAAGTTTGGTGGACACCATTGCCCGACAGTGGGATAAAATAGGTAACAAAAAAAGTTTAACATGCGCAGTTATCCTCATCTTATCAGTAATCATACGTCGACCTCTCAACAATATCCTAAACAATTTTTATTTACCTTTCATGTTTCTCTGGTAGACATCGCTCTTGAGCGATAAGACCGCCAATTGTATCTAGTATCTTAAGTTTTTATTTTACATTGTTCTTTTATCTATGTTTACAATAAAGAATTATCTATCTATCTATCCTTTAGAAAATTAACTCTAATGAAAATATTTACTCATGGTACCAAGTTACGAACATTTCAGAGAGACAACCTTGCCTGCCCACTGTTTTACCGCATGTTTGCATGGTAGGTAAATTACGCAGGTCAACACGATTACCTGAAATTAGTTGGATCGTTTTACGTAATACCACAATCTAGTTCATCCATTTACAGAACTTATTATGATAGTAGTTTCTGCCCTCAGCTTCGCACGCGTTGTGTCTATGGAAACGCTTGTAAGGTACCTTATAATGTGTGTATATTACCTACTTCTTTACTACAGTATAGATCGGGCTAAAATTTTGCATTGCTAATGAATAAGTTACAACGGAAACAAAATAGCCATTAAACGTTTCTATAGATACATCGCATGCGCCACGGGCAGAAACAATTGAAAGAGACACTAGAAACTAATGAGTGAATGAATCCTGAATAGTAAGAGCTACTACTGCCGACAATAAGTGCTTATTTTGTAAACCTAGACATCGGTGTCGGTGTGCTCTGAGCATATGTATGTATATATGTATATTTCTTACCAGAGTAGACGACGTGTGTGAATTGGATATGACTTTACCAAAGCAGGCGATTTGAAAGACTGACTAGGTATTTGAAAATCTGACCATTTGAAAGTCTGACCTTATGAAAATAAAGGGAAAATTTGAATTTGACACACCAAAAGACGCAGAGATAGAAGAATAATTTCTACCAAAGCCAATTCTGTGCCCCCGTGCTAAGACGACCTCTTAAAAACACAGGGTGTTATGTTTTCTCACCGCATCGATTGTCGATCGTTTTCTAATCCCCATTTTCAGAAGCCATTACGATTTTTCGAGCACCTTTCGCCATATTTCCGCGCATATCTCGACGATTCAAAGATCCATTATTTTTTATAGCTTGAATACACGGCGGGTACAAGCGACCCCTGCGTACCGCGGTAGCTACTTACTTCAAGGGGTGACAATGACTGTACCTACTGATATATTTTATATTACCTACCTAAGCAGATCATAGAAGTGCATCATGTAGAATTTATAGTGACGAAGCCAGCTTCCCCTTCAAGGACCTGATAAGAAGATTTTAGCATAGCTAATTTATTTATTTATCATTGTCTATGAGTAAATGACACTTCGGACCCACCCTACCCCTGGGGGTAGGGTGGGACGGAACAATACACCTATATAGAGATGTGACCTAAGGACTTCCACATATCTTTGAAAGTATCAGCATAGAGGGGACGATTGGATAACGGAAACAAAAAATCGAGAACGTAAGATCGAAAACTGATGAATGAATGAACTCTTTATTGCACTTAAAACTATTAACACCTTATATCTAAACATTACATATTAAAAGTACAATAGGCGGCCTTATCGCTGACAGCGATTTTTCTCCCAGGCAACCTAGGGATGGAGAAAAAGATATAAGTTAACTAAGAGTTGGTACATCACAAACAAACAGATAGATAAATATCAAAAACAAAAAATAAAAAAAGATACTAACTATATATATACATTGCAAGCTACTTAAATTAGAATCTAACCTAACAGATAATTCATTTAATTCTTTCCATCCAAAGGTTGCCTGGAAGAGATCGCTTCTAAGCGATAAGGCCGCCCATTGTACCTGTCGCATATAATGTATTTTTGTAATGATTAATTTGATTATGGTGTACAATAAAGAATTTTTGTATTTGTATTTGTATCTGTATAACTGATATTAGTTATCAAAAGGTGAAACCATATTTCGTCAATCATACATCTTAGCCACCCCAGCTTCCATCCACTCAATACATTTTATCGACAACAGTCACTGCGCCGCGTGACACTTATGTATGTAAATATTTAAATACGATCCGGTACAAGCTATGAATATTTTAAACTCCAAGTAAACCACTTGGCTTTATACAAGGATATCCAATCCAATGGGAGAAAATAGATTACTATTCCGTGCGTTGGAAGGTTTAATTTGAATTGGAATAGAAATAATAATAAATAAATCATTAAATAAGCATCTTTGGTGATGTCGTCCTTATTTTTTCTATTAATAATAATGTAAATCCTTTTATTGGCTGTCTGTTATATTTATAAGATAAGTTTATTTATTTTTAAGAGCTGTGGATTTTGTTCATTAATAAAAAATAAAAAAATAAAAATGCTGGACAATTCACAAATCATTATCTAGCCCCATGGTAAGCAGAGCTTGTGTTATGGGTACTAGATAACTGATATACATAATACAATACATTACATAGATAGATATTTTTTATTATACATAGAAAACGACCAGAACACCCGGAACAAATATCTGCAGATCACTTTTGACACAATTGTTCCGAGGCGGGAATCGAACCCGCAACCTCCTGCGTCGCAAGCGGACCTTCGCCCACCGCGCCACATCGGTCGTCAAATAAAAAAATAAAAAAATTATATTCCTGTGATTTTATATTTTATAGGCGTTTATATGAAAACTGTTAGAAATATGAATTTAATTATTAGCGAAATAACTGTGATAGAATATTAACAACTTGTTTCTGCCTGTGGCTTCGCACGCCTTGTCTATGGAAACGTTTGTCGGTTTATTTATTTCAAATATGAACTGATTTCTGGGTCGAAAAGTAGCCTTAGTGTTATTCTAGACCTAGACCGACATTAATGCAAAATATTGACTCTATCCGATTATAGTTTGACCGAAACCGCTGTACCGCTCCTTAGGAAAGTACGGCGAGGTGGGGGGCGAGGAAAAAAGAGCAAGAGTACGCGTTGACGGCAGACTGATGGATCGGAGCGGCCGATATTTCCACCCCGTCTCGCCGCTCGCATACCTCAGGCGCAGTACAGCGGTTTCGGTCAAACTATAGTAACTTTGCGTTGAAAAAGGACAAACATACTTCCATACCATCGTACCCATCTAAACTTTCGCATTTACATACTTAATTATAACATTAGAGTGACTATTTCACAGAACTGTCGTTAAGTTCAAACCCTGCCATATTAAATTCAGAAATCAAAATAATAAAATTTTTAGACCAACGCGATCAGAAACAATATTTTAATAACGATGATTACATCGATCATCGATATCCCGTGTCCCCAACAGAGTGTAAGCCTGTTGAAACGTCGGAAAAATAGGAAAATCAACGCGATAAATACCCAATATTTATTATAACAATGAATGAAAACTTAAATACTAACCATGTTAGTCAGTCTCTTTTAACTAGAAAGTAAATTCTCAGTATGTCCAATATGTCTGGGCGTTCCATGCCAATTTCTAATTTCCATGGAAGATTTCCAGTCCTTAATTAAAGGCATAAAATCAAAAGCATAATCATAAAAGTAGAATTTCATTTAATCTACATTAAAAATAAACATTTAACCTAGGTAATAAAATATTAATAAAATAAATATTGATTCAAATAATTAAATTTTTTATTTATACTTTTTTACTTGTGTAAAAAATAATAAAACTGTTATTGTCAGTTTTTATAAACAATAATTAACAAGTTTATAAATTATAGAGACAGTAATAGACACAATACTAGTGATTCTATTAGTGTACTAACTCACAGAATGGTAAGGTATGAACTTACTAGCAACTTGCCCCGGCTTCGCACGGATTTAGTAGAGCACATTTTTTCGTATTGACGAGGCGTCCAGACATGTCCTTTGATCTGATCTATTAGTTGAATTGGATTAAGTTTTTGCCCGTAGGTATAAAAAACAGGATCGATAGTCAGCAAAAAGTATTTTATGGAAAATTCCATTTGGGAGAATGTAATGTAAAAAAAAATCATTATTTTTCGATAATTTGTGAATTTGTGAACAATTCTATTAACTGGGACAACTCACAGAATGGTAAGGTATGAACTTACTAGCAACTTGCCCCGGCTTCGCACGGATTTAGTAGAGCACATTTTTTCGTATTGACGAGGCGTCCAGACATGTCCTTTGATCTGATCTATTAGTTGAATTGGATTAAGTTTTTGCCCGTAGGTATATAAAACAGGATCGATAGTCAGCAAAAAGTATTTTATGGAAAATTCCATTTGGGAGAATGTAATGTAAAAAAAATCATTATTTTTCGATAATTTGTGAATTTGTGAACAATTCTATTATCTGGGACAACTCACAGAATGGTAAGGTATGAACTTACTAGCAACTTGCCCCGGCTTCGCACGGATTTTGTAGAGCACCAAACCCCGAACAAACAAACATACTCCCCCGTATACAGAATCCAGCATTTACTACCTATAAATATGCACACTTGTCTATGCATAAAAACGATTTGTTAAGTACCGGAGATATTGAAGCTACGAGTTATGCTGATTGGGTTTTTTCAAGTGTCGGAGGGTTTGGTGAATAATTGAGTGCGATTTAGTTTTACTGTTCATTGCTATTCAAATTGCTGATCAAGACAGAATAAAGTCTATAAAGTTCTCAGTCAACATAAAATAATAAAGTACATATTTTCACAACAATAAAATAAACATTTTAAACAGACGTTCGTTAATGTATGGTTTAATTTTAATTTTTAGTAGAGTAGATTTAAACTGTTGAGTTTTTTAATCTTCAAATTTTAGTACCCTAGGTACGAAGAATTTTAATCACCAAATATATCTAAAGGTTTTACTCATAGGTATTTTTAGTTGATAAAGACGCGTGAGTTAATATTGTAGTCTTTGGTCCATTGAGCAATACATTGCGATTGCTGTAATATTTTTGTAGGAGTCATGATTGTGCTATTTTCTTTTATTTATCTTGACGCTATTAGTGTTTGTATTTGTATTGATAGTGTATTATTATCATTTAAATTAAACCATTTGACACATAGATAGATTTCCACGTTGGCGAATCCGCGGGGCGGAGCTATTCATTTATAAACTATTTTTTTTCCGTCACCATATTTATCCCACTGCTGCGCAAAGGCCTAAATTCCCACTGCACTGCGAATAATTAGATAAAATTAAAGCAACCTCCCACAGTATCAATAACGCTGGCTTATCAAAGCGTCGGCCACAAAGGCCCTCAAAACGATCGAGTGCCACAAGAGCCGAACAAAAGAATAAAATCCGGAACGCCAAGAGGTGCTCCGTACAAGACCACTCTCAGATTGTGTGAATGGACTCGGTGAGGATCTGCGTGATCAATTGATGCCCTCAGATAATGCTGGCTGGGAACTTTTCCATTCTGAGCACCTCTTTAGGAATGGGTGGAATTAAAATGTATGATAAACTAAGAAATTCTATTTTTATTTCTAATCTATAAGCTCTTGCAAATTTATTCTTTAAGTCTTTAAAAGAATACATTTGCAAAGGTCAATTGTAATTTGTTAATCTAAACACCATTGCAATTGTTTTCTTTAATTCTTTAAACAATAAATTTGCAAGATTTCTAAGACTAAAACTAAGACTAAGCCGCACGAGACCACTCTCAGATTGTGTGAATGGACTCGGCGAGGATCTGCGTGATCAATTGATGCCCTCAGATAATGCTGGCTGGGAACTTTTCCATTCTGAGCACCTCTTTAGGATTGGATGAAATTAAAATGTAGAAAATGTATTTCTGTAACTCAGAAATTAAATTTTAATTTCCCTTGCAATTTTATTCTTTAATTCTTTAAAGAATAAATTTGCAAGAGTTCTTAGGCTAAGTAATTCAAATGTAATTTCTTAGTCCTTCAGTACTTCGAGACTTGAACCCGCAACCTTCCTTCAGTACGGGAATGCGCTACCAGTCTTAGACTATTTATTGATAAATAGTGTATTTTAATAATAGTAGTTATTGAGACCCTACCGAATAGTTTTTTCTTAACACGTTACAATTGTATGCTCCAGCGATAGGGTTAACAAAACCCACACCCTACACTGTTAACGTGTTAATGAAATTAAAAATCAATATATTTATTTTAATAAAATTAACATTTTACACAGGCATTCAATTTTATTAAAATGGCTGGTCGTTACTCGTTCTTACAAGTCGTTTACATTACAGACAAACCACAGCGTGTACAGTGATTACCACCTTAGGTCGTCTGCGACAATCCTTATTTACAATTTTTTTTATTCTATTAAAATATGCAAAAAAAAATCTCACCACCATTACAGATTTTCAGCACCCACGTCACAGGGTGCTCCATTTTCCTTCAGCCGTAGCCGTCATCGGATCGGAACCGCACAGTCATTGCGGCGCAATAACCAATTGTGAGCGTATTACGTGTCCTCACAAAGCCCCAAGCTCTTTACACATCACCCTGTAGATACTGGAATAGGTAAAGACTATTTTTTACCAAGTGTGTAATCGATAGATACTATTTTTTTTTTATTTCCCAGCCTTTTGTCTAATACCTATAGGCGGGTGTTTTAGATAATCACCCGTTTATGACCAGATTGCCTAGATCTGGTCATAAATTGGTTATTATCCAAAACTCTTCCTGTTTTGGCAAGACATGTTCAGTAGTGGACGTAAGGAGGAGGAGCATTTATTGACATGTTTAATTATTTTAAATTTAAATTAAAGAATAAAGAATATTTATTTCAAAATTTACAAGAAAAAAATAGAATATATAAATAGGATCGTAATGAATAAGATCATACTTTAATTATGATGCTGTATATATGCCATGACCGCTACTCGTTAGAAATAAAATACACTACAATCACCTTTATTATCCGTAACATAAAAAATCCCATGAGAATAATTGTAACTCTAAGGTTTTACCAGACAAAAAAATAAAATAATAAACGTTTAAATAGTACTTGTAATTGACAACCGATGAGGCGCGGTGGGCGAAGGTCCGCCTGCGACGCAGGAGGTTGCGGGTTCGATTCCCGCCTCGGAACAAATGTGTGTACGATCTGCAGATATTTGTTTCGGGTGTTCTGGTCGTTTTCTATGTATAATAAAAAATATCTATCTATGTAATGTATTGTATTATGTATATCAGTTATTTAGTACCTACCCATAACACAAGCTCTGGTTACCATGGGGCTAGATAATGCTGTGTGAATTGTCCAGCATTATTTATTTATTATTATTATTTATTAATTATGTTTTCTGATCGCGTAAAAAACATCTATAATAAACGTTTGTCGTTTCTAGCAATTTCGATTCCTTGTAGAGATTTTTTATTACTTTGACTGTGATGCGACAAAGTCGGTTTTGCGCAAACATATCCGCGACAATGGGAACGGGCCTTTTGTATTTTTTAGTTTGATTGATGATTTTAATTTCCTATTTGGATCGTTGGATCTGCGGGTGAAATTGAGTGACGAGCTGAAACGCTACTAACGTATTGATTATTTAATTGAATTGGGAAATTATTTGGTAAAAAAATATGATTCGTTTTGGTGAAGATCTTAATTTTTAGTGAATTTGACTACAGATTGAATAGCCTTTATCATTGATTATTTAATTGTCAGTCATTGATTCAATTGAACTAGGATCTCCCAGTTCTATTAAATAATAACAATTAAAATAATAAACGTTGAAAACCTTAACTTAGTTTATTTGACTACGGATTGAGTCTTCTCACCCCTCACCTCTTATTCTAAAAATCCAGAGTAAATAAGTTCCTTCAGAGAAAGCATGCTTCATCTTAGTCTTAGGCCATATAAGAAAAATGCGATATTAACTTCTGAAAGTTATCGATCGTTATCGATTAACGACAGAAAAAACTATCTATGGTAATTTTGTGTAAAAATTAAGTAACTTGTAACAACTTAATTTTTATTTTTTTATACCTAATATATTTTTTTAGATACCTAATCTCTCATAACTATGGGAGATTATCTTCAACATTAGGCAATACGCTGTCAAACTTTTAGCAAAAAATCATACCGCTCACGGAAAAATCGCATCTACCTTCCTAAGCGCTCGCATATAGAATGTGGATGTGACATTCCCGATTTAAATATGGCGTCGGTGTCATCCCGGCGGTGACGCTGCGGCCGATCATTTATCACCCGGTAAGCCTCCGCCGATATTATGATCAATGCCAGCCCGCCCGAAGACCTCTACTACATGTGGTTATGCCAATAGCTGCTGCTGATGATAGATTCGCCGCATATTCGTATGTCATCACCTACTGGCTGATGCTTGGTATGACAAGTTAAGGACACGGCGCAATGGCCGCGTATTTCTGAAGACCTATGTCGAGCTGGACTATTAGGGGGCGTCGATTAATTACGTGAGGTGTTTAGCCGAGCTAAATCGCACCCAACCTCACTCGGCAAAAATCACGTAATTTTTTCAACAAATTTTGGCATTTCACGCACTTCCTTTAGGTTGTTCATTTCGTGTTTAGCAAGATCTGATTTTTTTATAGAAAATCGTTGACGATATGCGGCAAATTACTTTTCCGTTCGTTTTAGAACGTAAAAACCAGAAAAAACTATTTAGAACGTTAAAACCGGTTTCTTTCTATCATACGGATCCAGATATCGATGCAACCACTTCACATATAGGTACTGTGGTTGCCTTCCATCCACGTAATGGGTCCTCGGGCGGATCGCCCGCCTTGCACACTTTGTATTCCCAGTCGCCACCTGAGGGTAGTGGCTTTTAAAAAATACCTTTACATCTCACTTCGGGGAGTATCGGTATTTCGCAAGGCGCCATACATAAACTTAATGCCAGTTCTTTTTGTTTTATCGAGAAGTCGGAGGTTGTTTATTTAAGTTATTTCCAAGTTCTAATACATTCAAGGCAAGTTCAAAGCTGGTTCAAAGTCAACTTCGACTTAATTCAAAGATCACAGGTTTATAAACAGGCTCACTTTCATAATAGTCTCTTTATTTTAAATAGTTGCTAAGCCAATTGCTAAACAGTGTTATTTTTAATTCTGACTTCTTCTATTTACATTAGCCAGAGTGAGAAACAACACTGCCTACAAAAACTTAGGTTCAAACCTGGATAAGGATTCAAAGGAGCCTGCGAGTATCTATATTTTTTTCCTTTACAATTTGACTTTGACGGCTTCAAATTTCGATATTTTGTATTCGGAAGATGTTCGGAAGCTGGACAATGATTCTAAGGAGTCTTTCCTTTACCGAGGAAGTGCGAAATACTACCATAGAGGTTACACTGCTTCAAAGGTCTAATATCCTTTTTTTCTGCTGCAGTTTGACTTTGACGGCTTTGAATTTCGATATTTTAAATTCGGAAGCTTTGTTTATTTTAGGTAATAAAATTTATCAACCCTGTTTTGAGTTAGAGTTTGATTAATAGTCGCCGTAGCATAACGCCAGATTTCAGCTGTAATCACACAGTAATGTCGAATCGACGAGTCATTGCGGAGTCGTAATGTCAAAGCTTGCTTTGGTTTCATGAGATTACTTAGGTTATTCCATGATTATATATTAATAGACTGAAATTTTACATTGATTATGCAAATTAAGGTACCCAGATAAGTATATTTTTCAAAATGTTCTTTGCCTTTAAAATACTCTAAGGTTGGTACCGTTAGCTATGTCTAGCGAGTAGGTACCAACCTACTTGCTAGATTCTAAGTGTGTGCCAAAGTCTCTGACTCAAAGTTTTGAGAACTAAAACTAACCCTGAGTTCACACGTTGAACGTCATAGAAGTATTCATACTAATATTATAAAAGCGCAAGTAATTCTGTCTGTTTATCTGTTACCTGTTTGGTAGGGAGGTAGACGGTATTCCAGGGAAGGATATTATGACATACCTTTTGCCTCGGAAAGTGTGCAGAGCCACGAACTGGAGCTAGTTCATCATAAATATTTCTCGAATATGACATATCTTCCAAATCCTAACAAAGATCGTTCGACAAAATATCGAAGCACCATCAAGTGAAATAATATCGAAGCACCAGGAAATAGGGGTAGAACCGAGATCCACCGAAGGGTTCGCAATCCTCAATGATTCAACAGTTTCCATTCAAAACTTTATTCCAAGATTACTTCGTTGTATAAATGTAATAAGCTTTGCAGTGACGAGATTAGAACCCGAATTTCACTCAGACATTAATGACATTTTCAGTGCGAAAGGGGGGTTGGGGAAAGAGGGGGTTGTTGTTTATGGTGAGACAATGATATTGAAAGTCACTGAGGAAAAACTGAGCAGTGATTTTGGCGGGAATGTTCTTGGGGGACTGGGTGCTTAGCAGGAACTCTGGAGATTAGAGGCAAGTTCGAACTGACTTATAAGGAGGATTATATGCCTAATTTGAGTCACGGAGGTAGTTGTATAGACGTGTGGTACCGGCTTAGAATTAGCACCACCCCAACTTTTCACACGGGTGTCGTATGAGGCGAGGGATATCCACCAGGTGGCGGGCAGTAGCAGCACCTCCTGCAGAAAAACATACCACCGAACTGCGATCTCCAACCCGCATGCCCAGCGTGGAGATTATGGGCATTGCACCACCCATGAGAAAAAAAAGCTTATTATCTTTTTCTGCGCTTATCAGGGGGAGGGCAGGGGGAGTGGACCCATATAAGACTGTTGAAGTTGACGAGGTAGTTGTTTTATATTATTATATATGGGTAAATAATTCAATAGAAAGATAATAAATAAATAAATAATGCTGGACAATTCACACAGCATTATCTAGCCCCATGGTAAGCAGAGCTTGTGTTATGGGTACTAGATAACTGATATACATAATACAATACGTTACATAGATAGATATTTTTTATTATACATAGAAAACGACCAGAACACCCGAAACAAATATCTACAGATCGTACACACAATTGTTCCGAGGCGGGAATCGAACCCGCAACCTTCAGGAGTAAAATATAGATATTCTTGTAGTGTAGGTTAACATATACATATATATATAGATATAAATTGATATGTTTTTTATCGAGAATAGACCGGTCTGCTTCGACCTGGATCTCTTCAATTGAATAGGTGATAGACGTTTGTACATATCAAAATACATCGTCAGCCTCATTTGCACTTTCACGTGTGATTGTGTTTAAACTTAGATCTATTAACTATACAAATTTAAATGCCAACTTAGCCTTAACTTAGAAAGATTTGTAAGTTAGCTTTTATTTTTAGCATCTACATTATTAAAACAGCTCAAGTAAACGACAACAGAATAACACTCGGGTAATTTGCAAAAGATCTTCATAAAATAACAACGAAAACACCGTGAAACAAAGTTAGACGTAATTACAATTTTTTGTAAAATTAAAAGTCATAAAAGATATTGTAACGATATATCGAAACTCATTCGACGTCGGCTGCATGAAATTTACATGGAATAACGTGCTTGTAATAAAGAATGATGAATTGGGCCCGCATTGGTAATTATGGGTGCGGCCGCATTCACACTGAAAGCGTACTTTAACGGCTCCGCTTCAGTCAGTAGTACTACTGAGAAGTACAACTGGTTGTACTAATGACACACCTTTGTATCTCTGGTACTACCAGTAGTACTTCCAGTGGTACTAGAGACCTTACGCGACATTGGTAGTACAACTGAACATTTATCATGACAATCATCAATTCTACATTGGCCACTTGTAATGTACGTATAATTGATTTGAAGTAGGTACCTCTTTGATGATTGATAAAGTAGTGTCAATAATATTACTACCTGACTTTACTCTGTTAGAATTTGGAACCGAAATGAACGCGCTGAAGGAGCAGAAATAAATCAAAATAATTCCAATGATTTGTCTGACAGGCAGACAAGTTTTCGTGGTTTTGTATAAGGAGTTCTTAAATTATTTCTGCTACCTTAGTGTATTCGGGTTGTGTGTTTAGGCGTATTTTTTTTTTCAAAATATGAATGCAAGTATGCATGCGGCCAATTGAACAATAAAAAACACTAGATTTCACAGAACACCTAAACTAAGTTAGGGTCTTGTTGTGTCAAACCTACGTTTTGTTATATTGGTAAACTATTTGACGTGCTACTAAACCTAACACCGGTATTCTGTGTAAATGAAGCCACAAAGGACGACGCACCGATATTAAATTGCGAAATTCAATAATTTTATTATTATGTCTGTAGTTTTCCGAGAAATGTTTTGGAATATTGTCATTGAATTATCATATTTATTTTATTCGTCCAATTATGATAATCACCGAGAATACTTGTGCCTGAAAAGTTACTACTAATTAAATGTACAGGGTGCCCTACGGCTATGCCACGTATAAGAAAACTTTCTTAAACATTGTAGATAGAATATTTTACTGAGAGAAGACTTTATTTTGAATTAAGGACATTTTGAACTGCATTCTAAGAATTGAATAATCGCCTGAAAAATAAATTTGGAATTTTCCGGTTCAGAAATAAAAACAAAATATAAAAGATATGCGCAATGGGCAGCCTTATCGCTTAGACGCGATCTCTTCCAGGAAACCTAAAAAAAATAAAAAGATTTTTATTTTGTCAGAACACTCTTATAAATTAAACTTAAATTAACAGAAGACAGAAACTGTCAAAATCGGTCTCCACTCAGCATGTGCTATGGTAGAGCAGATCGTAACATAGCGCTGGTCTTATGCCCACAGACATAATTATAATAGGTAAGTCTAGCTCTGCTTAGCTTGGGGCTAGATAATGCTGTGTGAATTGTCCAGCATTATTTAATTATTTTTTATTTTATTTATCTATCGAAAGACCACTCTATTAATAAAATGTCGACGTCCGTCAACGTTTACCAAAACAAATGAAACACTGCGTTAGTGCCAATTACAGTTAAGTAACATAGTAAAAGTAAGTAAAGTAAAGTAAAAAATCATTTATTTCTTTAGGCTTACAAAATAAGCACTTAGACAAGTCATATTTTATATATAAATTATTATCAAATAAAATTATTTTACTGTTCACTTCAATTTTTTGTCCACTAGTGGAAGAAATAATAGAAATAATATGCCAAGCTCGTGCCAAGAAAAACCTTTCATCAAATACATAAAAAACAAGATTAAAGCATAAATCTCAAGCAGAAACTAAAAATACTGGGACTAATAGTTTTTTGTGTAGTAATTGGATTGGTTGATATACTGAGGTCGCTTGACGCATGGATGTTTGTCACGATATTATTTCGCACACACGAAGTAAAACTCTGAAAATATTCGTATTTCGGTGTGCGATTTTCCTCGCGAAACTAGAATTAACTAGTTATTTGATCAGAATATCAAGTTATGATAAGCTTTAAAAGCATAACATAATATGAAAACTGTGACCTTTTATTTCGGAAAACAAATGCTTCCACAATAATGTTTAATTTTGTCCGTAGTCGAATTATGGGTATGGTTTTCGAGTGTTTCTAATGTACTTGGCGAATACTCCTTATTATACTCCATATTATCTTCTAGCATCGAAATGGCTAAAGCGATTTTGATACATAAGGTATCCAAATACTCGGATTAGGGTAAATCTCGTCCGCGGACGAATCGTAATTTTCCTAAAAAGCATAGTATTCGGGTCAAAAGTATCTTGATTTTGATTCGGCCTAGTTGTCCACTACCCCAAAAGGAAGTGGACAACTCGCCCACGACAAAATTCTCGATACTTTTCAAGGGTTTCCTCGTCTGCTCTCCTACTGGTTGTCAGGTACATTTCTCAGGCATTCGCCCTCTCATTAGAAAAATCGAGTACTGAGTCGGATTTATAGTTATTTTTCACGATTTATAGTTATTAATGAAAGTTTTGAAAATATCATGGTTATTAACACTAAAGTCATTTAAAACGGGATATTTACCATGATTTGATTTTTATAGTTGTTAATCACTTTTTTGTAGTTCCTATGAATACCGTAAAAATGATTCCTGCCATGTGGAGATAGCGAAAAATATCCATACAAGATATATTTTGGAGAATTATTTCCCGATCAAACTGAATAGTTAAAATTAAACCGAATAGTTACTTAGGCACTCATGTCTCACGTTGATGGGTACCGACCGACATTCCAATTTCAGGAGCAGTTTGCCCGAAATTAGCAGTTTAACTTCAATTTGGTCTCCCGCAGGAAAACTCGTTAGAAAGGGTAGAGGCGATGCATGTTTTAAAATAACGAGATCCGTGTTAATTCTTAATTTGCTGGTTGGATGGGCCGATAACTGGATCGAGGCGATCTGTTGCCGCGGGCGGTGCCCACCGAGAAATACTTCAATACTTCTGTTGAGGATTTTGCCAATGAAATGTGATGCATTAGGTTTTGGGTTCGATTTCCACCTTGAGACGTTTTTTTTTTTTTTTAAATGTTGCAAACTCGTAGAACTCGTGAGACCATTGGATCTGTAAGTACGCTAGTCTGCGGTTACTCTTAAAATCCATAAAAAACTGTTGCTATAAATGCAACATCATTTTTGACATCATACAAGGAATTTTACTAGTAACTGGTATTATTACACCTTGAGACGTTTTACGATCTGTGAATATTTGTTCCGGGTATTTTCTATGTTTAATAAAAAAACATCTATGTTATGTATTGTAATAGGTAGATCAGATACCTATATCAGCCATCTGCAAAAGCTCTGCTTAGCTTGGGACTACGAATTTTTATGCTGGACATCGTGTGAGCTTTTTGGGTGTAATTTAATGTAATTTCAGTAACTACGCGGTTTATTTTGAAACAATTGGAACTATTTTCAACAGGTATTACCTAAGCAAGATACGGTAGAGGATTTAGATGACGCCGGTAGAAAAGAGATTATTACCCCCATATCTTCCCACGCATAAAGGACCAATCGGAGTCTAAGTGCGGAAGCAGGAGTACAACTACAACTACCATACCCCCATATCTTTAGTCGTTTCTTCGACATCGATTCAACCTCCACTTGAAGTTAAAACGCGTTCTAATATACTTGATCGTAAAAAATCCCTTCACTCGAACAAACCTAAGAAAATTTTCTAATAAGAAGGAAGAAACGAATTGTCCTCTCAAGGTACCTTGCGACATACCTTGAATGCTCCTCAAAAGAGATTTGATTTTGGAGACATTGTCGACGATTACCAAATCATCGACTAAACATACCGAACTCGAGTATATTTTGACTCGTCTGACTCGCCTCGAGCGGTATGCTGACGAGTTTGAGTGAAGGATTGGGTAGTTCAAGAATTATCTAAAGATATGATATGGTACGGTGATAGCCGGTATAGGTATATATATAGAAAATGTTTGAATTTTGCAACAATATTTTAAAACATAATGAATAGGACAGGAAGGAAAGATAGGTAATAGAATGGCTTAACCCTTCGACAGGCGCGGCCCATTCATTTACTGAGCACTTCTACCACTCACGGTATTAAAGATCCCTTATCTTCAGGAAGAGCCACTATTAGTTCCCGTCGTTTTCATTAAACTCTTTCACTGTAGTGTAATATACGACTTCGATATATGTGGATAAAAACATATAAAGAATTCGTTTACATTACACTTATCAATATCAGTATCGGAAAAAGTACGGAAATGCACGGTCACGGTCAAATTACCTGTTAGTGAAAATGCTTGTTTTATCTACTATAATTGTCTATCTAAAATCATAATGAAACCTCTTTCAAAAAAAAACAAAAAAAAAACTGAGCAAATCTAAACTAAAAACCTTGGTAAATGTACAAAGATCATTCTAAAATGTATATACGTATTTTATTTAAAATAATATTGTTTACTTAGTACATACAGTTTTAGTTTCTGTTGATTAATTAATATATTTGTTTGGTTCCTCACTATATTAGGCCACCTTGCGCACCACGGTCTCCACGGAAGACCAGCGCTATGGTACGATTTGCTCTACCATAGCACATGCTGAGTGGAGACCGAGTTTTGTCAGTCTCTGTCGTCTGTTAATCTAAGTTTAGTTTATAAGAGTCTCTGTTCTGTTCTGACAAAATAAAAATCTTTTTACTTTTTTACTTTTACTTTACTTTACAAATATAATTTGTATATATATACAGAATTTATAGTAAAAAACGAAAACCTCATTTACTGTATACGGATAGTTGTATACGGATGGACTGATAGTTCGTCATTGTGTACTTCTTAGAACTGTTTACATTTCGAATTTTCAATACTGTAACTATAAATACTTCTTCTTAAATCCAGTTTGTTTGGTTTGTAATAATAATAATCATTTATAGAAAAGAAAAAGACCTTATTTAACTATCGCCATCTATCGCGCATTACGCAAATAACCATATATTAGACATATATAAGAGATGAACATACATATAGTGGTTTCTTTTTCACTTCTTCCACACGTGGACAAAAAATTGAAGTGAACAGTAAAATAATTTTATTTGATAATAATTTAATGTATAAAATATTCTTGAATTATTGAGAATGACTTGTCTAAGTGCTTATTTTGTAAGCCTAAAGAATAAATGATTTTTGACTTTTGACTTTTGAAAGTCACCTTGGATACTTTAATGCACCGTAATATGTATATTTCTTTTCGATCGGGTCAAAGCTAAAAAATAAACCCCTAAAAAGCAATTGAAAAATAAATAAAAACCTTGGTAAATTCACCATGATAACGCAGACGCTATAGTCATAATCTTCGATGTACATATAACTCAAAGTGCACATCAACATGAAATCTTAGTAAACAGAACGGAAAACAATAGCCATTAAACCTTAGATCCCGAACAATAAGTCAATAACACATCCCCCGGGTTTCGGACCGGAACAACCCCCGCCCGACTTGCTATTTGTTACGTCACGGAAGTAGTAGATAATAGAAGTGAAACTCACAATATAAATATTCAAAATGTCCGGCATCAGTGTTCGATAAGCAACTTACTGTTTATTTTTGTTATTAAACTTTTGACGTTTTCCCAGAAGTCTTGTGAGTAAAAGTAGACCTTTTACAATATTGTCATATCGACTGTCACGTCTGTCATACATAATCATTCAAAATACTAAATGAGGGGTTCTCTTTACCAAAACTTAAAAAAAAGACAATAGAGCGTAATGACGCTCCCATCACAGCATTCGGTCTAAAATTGTAAAAACCAGTGATTTTACTATTAGTCGATTGAACAAAATCGATCTTGTGGGTCAACAGGCGACTGCTCGATGGAACGGCTAAGCCAGTTGATTCGACACTTTGGCATGTCGATTCGCGAAGGCCAAATTACTAAAAGCTTGCTCAGTCATAGATGTTTATGCCATAGAGAGGCGTTACTCAAGCACAGATAGACTGAGCATGCTTTCATAATACGGGCCTTAAAGTTACACGAGTTGGGTATCTACTTGAAACTTCTATCTATTGTTACATCAAATCTTAGTTAATAATTCCAGAAACATCTTTAAACAGGATGTGGTGGGATCTTCGTAAGGGTTGCCGGTACATATTTTAGATTAGATTAGATAATTGTAGTTTTCGAAAGTAATGGTAACTGAATTTATGTTGTGGATCCTCTCCATCAGCACATATAAATGTATGACCTATGTCCACTACTGAACTTGCCTCCGCACACAAGGTATTACAAAAAAAAAAAAAAAATTCTTGAGGCTTACAAATAAGCACTTAGTCAAGTTATATTTTATACTATTCATTATTATCAAATAACATTATTTTAATATTCACTTAAATGTTTTGTCCCCTAATTAATTACTTTGCTTCCAAGTGATTTTGGCACACACACACGGCATGATATGAGCGGGCTTAGAATGGCAATTCTTCCCAGGAATGTCATAAAAGGCGACTGAGGGATATCCACCGGCAGGCAGGCAGCATCGCCTCCTAGAGAACAGTTCCACCACCGAACTGCCATCCTCAAACCGTATGCGTGGGGATTATGACATTACCCCCTAACTATAAGAGAAGCCTATGTCCTGCAGCGGACTCGTAGAGAACCTGTTTATGTGACGCGCGATTTCATATTTCAATAACTTTATTTCTTTAGGCTTACAAAATAAGCACTTCATCATCATCATCAGCCTATAGCAGTCCATTGCTGGACATAGGCCTCCCCCAGGCTTCTACAACAAAACTCCAAGTGAGTTGCAAAAATTATCAATAAATAAATTTAAAAAATTGTGAAACATATTCTTTGTAAAAAAGCTTATTACAAAATATCAGATTACCTAGAAGATAAAAAAGCTTGGAACGAGTTTTGCTCCAACTCAAAATCTACCAACTTACAGATAAGCAAATCAAATGTACTAGACACATAAGTTATGAACATACTAGTGGTTTCTTCTCACTTCTTCCACTGGTGGACAAAAAATTTAAGTGAACTATAAAATAATTTAATTGATAATAATGAATAGTATAAAATATGACCTGTCTAAGTGCTTATTTGTAAGCTTAAAGAAATAAAAACTTTTCATTTTAATTTTCCCAATAAGCACTTATACTAGTCAAATGTAGACCTTACAGGACTTTTGGATATTGAGAGAGTTTGAAATTTTATAAAATAAATTATAATCAAATAAAAAATAAGGTGTTTTTGATTTTATGTTCACTTCAGTTTATTGTCCACTGAAGTGATGAGACTTGGCAGGCGGATAGGTGATCGCAGTGTTGTTAAAAATACACAGAAAGCTTTGTCTGTGTTAGGTTCTCTTAGTTGACTGTTACGTCAGCCACGGACTGAGTGGGCGGGGTCGATTCTTTCACCGTGACGCTACAGCCATGTTGTAGATAACGGGTCAGTATTCAATTTACGCCATGGACGATAAACAACGTTTTTTTCACTTTTACCCTAATGCTGTAACGTAGCCATACGGGGTTCACACGGTTAAAAACTTTTTCTATTCGTTTTACCACAAAATAACGAGATTTCCATTTCTCTTTACACTTTTTCCAGTGTCGTATTCCTTTCGGTGGCTTAGGCACTATTAATAAATGTTTCACTGAACAAAGCTTCCACTTCGGAAATGTCTAGGTACTTCTGACAATATTTGTAACAACAGCACATCTGCCTACATTGCAGACTTTAGCATTTTTAACTAGTTTCTGCCAGCGACTTCGCACACGTTGTTTTTATGGGAACGTATTAAGGTTATTTCTATCCCATGGGAACTGATTAATGGGATAAAAAGTATCCTATGATTTATTTAAGGTTTTTAGACTGCCCGACCTGCATGCAAAATATCACGCCCGATCCGTTCGTAGTTTTGGCGTGAAGAGGTAACAAAACATTCGCATTTATAATATTACTGTGCTTAGCGAGATAGTGTGATGTTAGGCAAATTGTTACATATAGGAAATCATTTTTTTTTTCTATAAACTAATTTATTTTATTAAAATATCAACTTATAGCAGCAACAATTAGGTACATATGTTGCCGCACACACACACGTAGGAGTGGGGAATCCTATGTAACAAAGTAAAATTCAGATTTCATAAAGTTTCGGCTTTATAACATTAGTGGGATTACAAGTTTAAACTGATCTCCATTCAAGCTTTTTAAGTCGAAGAGAAAAAAGATATGGGTATGTTTCCAACATTAAAGTATAAAATGGAAAAGTTAAATTGGTACGGACTACACAAAGCACACTGGCCTATTTAAACTTAAAATGTATAAAAGTTTTGACAAAACCTATTGCAGCCTGCTGTCGAAAGTAGTAGTGCACATTACCAATACACTATCTAAACTCGGTGTAGAATGTTTGTAAACAAACCAAGACACAAATAACTAAAACTCACTTGCTTGGTGTCAAGTTTCAGATAAAATTGTAAGCAATATTTATTGAAGGAAGGATCTCAAATCCATAAGTAATGTAAATTGCGTATAAAAAGACGCGGCTGCAGAGTGAATTTTAGGCCAAATGTTTGTTTACAAATATTCTACATGGAGTTTGGCTGGTGTACAGATACGCAACGTCGCTGTGTGTTATGTATGATTCTGGCAGTCTTGAGAGAATCATCACACTTGGCTTTTAGGTGAGCACTGACTACTAATGAAAAAAAATGCTTTGATTTTTATATACCCAATATTCGAATCAAACCAAACAAAACAAAAGATTTTTCGTTTGCAATGCCATTGATAACTCACTTAGATAAAGAAGTTGTTATCCCACGTGCCACAGGCCTCTGTTCAGTGTTCAGCTCTACCACATACCTGAACACCGAATAGTGTATCTCACTTGCATACTTGAATCTATAACAAAACTGAATTAGCCACCCATCCTACGCTTGCATGTAATTTTAAGGCGATCAAACATAAAGTTTCCAAGTCCCGCTCGCAACTTGTGATTGCATCCACCGCAAGTTTGCTCGATACCTTTTGTGTACGCTACCTTTGTGCAGCTGGTTTACCTTCCACTCGCACGCTGCTGTTCGCTTAATGGGATTGAACAATGCTCGTCTTTTCTGTATCATGGTAGCTTCGGTGAATCTGTACCACAAGTAGCGATGCCGAAAGCTTCACTGAAATAACTGGCCACTGCATGATTGGTGCCTCAAATGTGAATAGAAATACGGCCGCTGGGGCAAACGTGTTCTTGAGTGGAGACCACGACTCGGTAAACGTAGTGTAGGACGCCCTCCGACGATCTACGAAGACTGCGAAAGACTGCAGGTAGATGCTGGATGCGTCAAGCTGAAGACAGGGCGCTATGGCGCTCATTGGAGGAGGCCTATGTCCAATAGTGGCCTATCATAGGCTGATGATGATGATGATGAAATCAGCAAGGGTATGCGATAAGGGTAATGGAGTTTACCCACAGAAGTCAGCGACATATAAGAACACTTTTTTACCATAAAAACTTTCGTTGTTTGACGAAGTGATTACGAATGTAAGCGGGTTAATTATGAACCTAGTATTTGTTAGAAAAATACCGACGGTTCATCGCTGAACAAGGTATTTCATAAGGGTGAAACCTAGTGAGCTGCAAAAAGTAATCAGAAAAATTTCAACAAATTGACAAAACCTGTTTAAGACGCCGACTTTGGTGTGTAGATTCCATAAGGGTGTGATGGATCAAACACCTAATCCTGAACAATATATAGGTGTCGTTAAAAATTAAAATAGATTGAGATTTGAATACTCAAAACTTAATATATAAATAAATAGGTATCTATCACTCAGTTTGCACGAGGCATAAAACCTGACTGCGTTAGAATCAGGAATTAAACAACCAGCTACTCCTCCCAGATAACCGAATCTGATGACAAAATACGCCCTTAAAGGCACACGCGATAATCTGAAGTCTCAGACCTGAGCTAGGGATGTAGGTACACGTGTCGGAAGGACGGAAAGTCGGAAAATGTGGTAGACAAATAATTGTCTTATATTAGTTTGACGCTAAATTAGCCGGATATATAAGACTACATGAAGGGCTTACCCGGAGAAAGAAGGAACTTCTTACACAACAATTCACTACACGATACTCTACTAATTGATTAGTTTCAAAGAGACGTTACACCAGCCTCATTTTAACGCCAGGCAACGCATCAAATGATAATTGTTTTTTTTAAAACATCATCTCAAATGGAGTTCCGTCTAGGTGTGATTTTGACTTACCCGTGTGAAGAAAATAATTAGAAACGTATTTTAATTTAAAGGGACAGATAAACAAATAATGCCTCAAACAAATAATACCTATTCATCTAGTCATCCTGATCTTTTATATCGTCGGCCACATCTTCACCTTCCGTCAGATAAGATTGTGGTCAAACGAAGGTAAAAAAGGTTTTTTTAAGACAATTACATTACTCTTAGAGAATTAAACCAAACCACATTACCCCATTTCTTGATTGATCTGTCGATGCGAAGCGGACTTTATTCCTGTACAGCTAGTTTTCATGAAACTTCATTGAATGCAGTGTGTGCTCAATTTCCGACCTTACTTTTCGGGCAGTGGGCATATCTACCTACCAACACCTTCGACTAACGAAGTTCATAATCCCCCGCCTCCCCCCTGCAATCGAGTTATAGCCTTGCATCGCTGTCTTACGAGTTTCCGACGTAATGATCTGATACGTGTATGTCTCCGCTTCTACGACAAAAAGACGACAATCTATCTCGACAAGTAAGAGACAAAATGTTATATTTTTTTCTTAGTATTTGTGTATAATTTTATAAGTTTTGTTACTTATTCTTAATTTACTCCATTGTACGTATTTGGAACTGTTTCTCTATTTCTGCGCAAGCAAGCAGTCTATTAGCTTCTACCTATATGCAAAACACAAATGGTTGTGAGTTTTATTTAAGGTTATATATAAAGCGATAGATAGAATAAATATTCTTTATTGCACACTTAGGTATGTTAGAAACTATGCACAATAAAACTTAACAATTGGCGCGCATATAGAGTGAGTATGAAGTGAGATATAGAGTGTATAAAACTGTATGTTCTCCAAATACAATGATATAAAATTAAAATAATTTGCATAAGTAAATACACATAAACCTTATTATAAAAAAAACTGTCGCCGTTAACACCCTTCCATTTTCAATGAAACATGTCATTTGATTTTCAATTAGACTGCTTTATGAGTAAATGTTGCAAATTGAAAAATGACCAAATGCAAACAACATTAGCTAAAAACAACATTAACTTACTAGGAACTGATGGTAATAGCAAACATATTCGAATGGTCAAACAAACACCCTTGATTTCAATCATTCGACAGCTCAATCTATTAGTAAACATAGTATAGAAGTAAAAAAATGGACTTACGTAGACCTACCTACCATCGCGTTGTATTTTGTAGTCATAGCACAAGCTCAGCCCATTGCTGGACTAGGGTAATAAATAATAAATTAATAATAATTAATTTATCCAAAAATAACGTAGAACTAAAAAGATAACAGAAAGTACTTAATCTAATATTTTTATGTGACAAGATACTGCATGTGCCCGAACTAGGTTACAAACCTGTTTTTCAGGCCAAGAAAGTGCTGACATTAAACAAAATAATCAAATTCAATGGACTCTATTAATTTTATAAAAAAGCATATGTAAGGCTCAACTCACACCAAAAGAGCGTTGAAGCGCAGCGCAGTTTCAGTGTCATATGAATTTTAACTTTATTTTCATTACAATAAAACTTATTATCGAACGAGTTGCGCGGATGCCCGCGGCGCAGCGGGAATTCCAGCGAATTCGACTCGTTCGAGTTTCTCATGCGATAATAAGTTTTATTGTAATGAAAATAAAGTTAAAATTCATATGACACTGAAACTGCGCTGCGCTTCGACGCTCTATTAGTGTGAGTTGAGCCTTAGAGTTACTTATGCTAAATACTACGCTAAACAAGTTTTAATAATAAAGGTGTTTACTATTAGAGGCCTACTTTAAAACAGTTAGTACATTTTCTGTGTCATCGTATGACATACATTGTAGAGTATCACTAAGTTTTTTCTTACCAATATTATAGTTTAAGGAATAAATATTGGCTAATACATTTAGGGAAAGATAAGCAAGCTTATAAAGATTACAAGGCTTTAGGACACTGTTTTTTATAGTATAAAGTATAAAGTAAATAAATAAATAATGCTGGACAATTCACACAGCATTATCTAGTTACTGATATACCTACATAATACAATACATTACATAGATAGATATTTTTTATTATATATTGAAAACGATCAGAACACCCGGAACAAATATATGCAGATCGTACACACAATTGTTCCGAGGCGGGAATCGAACCCGCAACCTCCTGCGTCGCAAGCGGACCTTCGCCCACCGCGCCACATCGGTCGTCAAAGTATGACTTGTCTAAGTGCTTGATTTGTAAGCCTAAAGAAACAAAATATTTTGAGTTGAGTTGTCCCACCGCCGCGTGTGTGTGTATGTGATAGAAAATGTATGTGATTACGTCCACTGCAACCCACACCCACGAATATGAGATTAATTTAAATATTTTAATTGCTACATGCGTAACTAGTTGGTGGTTGGTGGTGGCGTCCAGAACACCCGGAAAAAATATCTGTAGATCGTAGAAATTACTTCTTGTGTCCCAGGCGGACCCTCACCCGTCGCACGATAGACGTCGTCCACGCCGTCAAAAACTATAGTAGTTAGACAAATTCAACCATACATCCGTAATTAGTCAGAAGCATGCTCCTCTATTTCATTAAAAAAAGCGATATACATAATGTAAATACTAGAAATAAGAATAAACTCGCTGTTCCCACAACTAGACTACATAAGATAAGTGCATCTTTTAAAGGGCAATGTATACGCTTCTACAACAAAACTCCAAGTGAGTTGCAAAAATTATCAATAAATAAATTTAAAAAAATTGTGAAGCATATTCTTTGTAAAAAGGCTTATTACAAAATATCAGATTATCTAGAAGATAAAAAAGCTTGGAACGAGTTTTGCTCCAACTCAAAATCTAACAAATTACAGATAAGCAAATCATATGTACTAGACACATAAGTTATGAACATACTAGTGGTTTCTTCTCACTTCTTCCACTGGTGGACAAAAAATTGAAGTGAACTATAAAATAATTTTAATTGATAATAATGAATAGTATAAAATATGACTTGTCTAAGTGCTTATTTGTAAGCCTAAAGAAATAAACTTTCATTTCATTTCATTTCATTTCATTTCATTTCATTTCATTTCATTTCATTTCATTTCATTTCATTTCATTTCATTTCATTTCATTTCATTTCATTTCATTTCATTTCATTTCATTTCAACCCACTATTGCGTTCATTGTGACACTCGTGCTAAGGGAACTCCATTGTGTACATAGACCGTAATGAAAAATGCTATTTACTCAGCGTTGATGACACGGAGTTAATTATTCCGTTACCGTTGCCACTTTTATATCTCTATAATATAGTATGGAGTTTTCACCAGGGTATAAATAGTTGAAGTCGTTTTACTTTTTAAAGAATTTTTTCGTATCCTGATTGTAATCGAATCTCTAATCAAATACCTACCTCATTATTTCTCTGGTCCAATTAACTTTGCCAAGATATTTGATTAATACATAATACTGGCCAATTCACACAGCATTATCTTGCCCCAATCTAATCAGTTCTTGTGTTATGGGTACCAGATAACTGATATAAATAATACAATACATTACGTAGATATATATTTTCACTATACATAGAAAACGACCAGAACACCCGAAACAAATATCTGTAGAACGTACACACATTTTTCTCGAGGTGGGAATGGATCACACGACCTTTTGCGTCGCAGGCGGACCACGGAGCTTATAATAACTGTTATATGCAGTGTTTTGTCTTTACAGTCTTACATCTAAATAAAATAATTTATATCTTTTAAAACAATTATAAACCGACTTCCAATACCTAAGCATTTTTATTTACAATGTTTTTTCAGTTTTTCAGGTCAATTACTTATGCCTCGGAAATCTATAAATATAAAACATACTTACAGCCAAACATAGAACCTTCTCCTCTTTTGATTTTATAGTCGGTTAAAAATTGTGTTCTTGAATCGAGTTATTGGAAATTTAGAATTGTTAGATTGTTACAAGCAAAACATCTACTGGGTTATGTGTGTTAGCCAACAACCCAGCCATCAGTAATAAATTACGGATAAAATCAATATTCGGATACAGCGCAAAATAAATTTAGGATATTTTGACAGCATGTATTCGTGTTGCTGTAAAAGTAATATGCTTTTATGTTATTTTAACTAATCTGCGTTGTACCCAAAAATAAAGAAATAACAAAAAAATCTTAAGTTTTCGCTGTGTCACAAGTAGAACCCCAATAATAAAAATCATTAGACATAATAAATAGGTTTCTAGATAAGACGACGTGTCGCCACTAGGCAGTGGCCGTTGTTGGCACCTAATACGTATCGTGATGGCAACAGGTTCTGCTGTTGCAATGTAGTTAGGTACTGAAAATGAAAAAAAGTCAGATAAATAAAATTCAACCATGTCAACTTTTTGAATTAATATATTTGGCACAGGATGTATAATTAGTAACACAAAAATAATTTCCAGTTTATTATCAAATCAGTAAGATAGGGATAACACAGATATAAGTAGAGCTAGGCCTCTAAAACAGTATTAACATATAATTTCAAACGTCAAACGAAAACATGCGAGTACAAAAACGGATGAGAGACAAAATGAAATTAAAAGTTTTTTTTTTATTTAAAGAAATAAAAAAAACTTTAGCTTAGGCTTACAAATAACCTAAAAAAATAAAAATAAACTTTTCATTTTCACAAATAAAATGATGAACCAAATGCCAAAACTTTAGCCAAAGATCGATCAAACGATCTTCTGAGCTTTGCCTCGGTAATATCAGTGTTGTAAAATATTAACCTTATTTTTGGTATTGTAACCCATTTGTTTACGTAATATCCAGTATTCTAGAACCAAGTACAGTCGTGTAGTTAGAATATTCTAATTATCTTTAGTTTCCAACGTACCACCGCACACGTAATGCGGCCTCGTCCCTGGCAAACAGCCCAGAAAGGCGGGCTAATGGCTCGTAGCACGCGACTTCACTCCACAGCCACAAAATGCAATTGGCCATACACTGAATTTTTTTACTAAATGTCACGGCTATGGCTGACTTTTTTTTAAATTTTAGTTATTTTAGAATTAATTTAATAGGCCGTGGCTATTTGTAATTTATTGAAATTCTTGTCTTTTTTGTGTAAAGTTGGTATATTTGTCAAAACTAATCCAAGCCATTAAAAAAAATTCGGTCCTTCTTTGAGTTCGTTAAATCGTAGATAGAAGGGACTTAAATTGGGTTAAGAGCTACATTTTTGTGGTGCTAATGTAGTGCCTAATGAACTTTAGAGGAAAATCTTCTATACTATTAAAATATTATAAACAGGAGAGGTTTGATATTTTGTTTGTTTGTTAGATTGTTTTTTTGTAATGAATAGGCTCCGAAACTACTGGACCGTTTTGAAAAATTCTTTCACCGTTGAGAAGCTACACTATCCCCAGTGAATAGAGGCTATATTTTCAAAAAAGTTAGGGATGCGTACCAAAACCGTGCGAAGCCGGGAAGGTCCGCTAGTATAATATAATTTGTCTAAGTGCATATTTTGTAAGCCCAGGTACAGGTACAGGTACAGGTGGGGGTACTCCATTTTCCGCATTTAGACTCCAGTTGGTCCTTTATGCGTAGTAGTTTGCTAGCATAGCCAGCCTAGCTCCGTCCAGAAGCGCAGAATCTTCCTGGGGTCTTCACAGGCTTCGCGGAGCGACCTCGGCAAGTTGAGGATTTCTATACGTTGTGCACTCCCTCGCATTCCAGGATTACCCGCAATAGCAGGTAAAGTAGGTACGTTCGGTAAAGGATGCAAAATGATAAGTACGTTGAGTATAATATGTTAATAATAACGCCAATTTATAGATCAATAACTATCGACCCAGTGGCACCAACATATTGATTGAGTTTTTGTTTTGAATCCATAAATCAATATGTAAGTATTGGCGAGATTAGTTCCTAGTTATTGGCAATCTATGATGATGTCAAGATAATTGTTCCGGGTGTTCTGGTCGTTATCTATGTATAATAAAAAATATATATCTATCTGTGTACTGTATTATATATTGTATTGTATATCAGTCACCTAGTACCCATAACACAAGCTCTGCTTTGCTTGGGTCTAGACGATGCTCTGTGGATAGTCCAGCATTATTTATTTATGTTATTCGATATTATCTTCATATTATAATATGTATTCATTTAAATGCCTTTTAAACCGACGACGACGCCAAAAATGTTTCTATGATCGGCTAAAAAATGTTGCATGGCAAACCTTGCTTTGAAAAACGACGTTTTATGTTCGGCTGTGTGTAAGTTTCTTTTAATTACTTTCGTCGATATCTGCGTCAATTATTGGACTGATTTTGAAACTTATTTCTCTATTGTTTAGAAAATTATCCCAAGTATTACAATAAAAATGTATTCCCGTGGCATTCCACGGAAGAAACCCATCGGTTTCTACCGCAAAACTTAAAACTGTGTAAAATAAAGTTTTTTTTTTTTTTTTGTTATAGGTATCAAGATAATCATATTATTTGTTTTATGAATGTTCGACGATTTCTCGTACTTTCTGGTCCTGCGCCACACTACACATAAACACAGCCAATGTTTTTTGTTCTTAATTGTTTAATATTCTGTTTCGAGATTCGTTTTCTTTACATGAATATTCTTCATTAAAATTCAGTTCTCAGATTCAAAGGTTCCTAAACAGAAATGAGATGGTCAAATCGAACTTGATTCGGTCGTTTTCATCAACTTTTTATTTAGGGTTTCATGGCTATCCATCATGTTTTGGCGTCAAATTATTGCTATTGACTGGATCAGGTTATTGACTCTGATGCCTCCTATAATTGCTATAATTGTTTCTTTATTGAGACCTAGTTTTTGCCAGCGGCTTTGCAAGCGTTGTTTCTATGGAAAAGTGTCTTTTTATAATGTTAGTTGCTCAGTTCTTTTATCGAACCAATCCACCAATCTGAACCAATTGAAAATTCGATTGTTTTCACTTAACACTTGTCTAAGTGCTTATTTTGTATAAGCCTAAAGAAATAAATGATTTTTGACTTTTGACTTTTTAACATTTCACAGGACTGTTCACTTTATTGTCATAATTTATGAAGCTCTTTTTGGGTATTTCTCTGTCTGTTTTAGACTTTTCGGACAAAAAATTGAAGTGAATAGTAAAATAATTTTATTTGATAATAATTTATATATAAAATATGACTTGTCTAGGTGCTTATTTTGTAATCCTAAAGAAATAAATGATTTTTTACTTTACTTTAGATTTAGAAAGACGCAAACCATGACTTTCATTGTACTCCTACCTTTTTATTTACCCCGATTAAATGGCCCATTCGGTTCAAAAAATGGGTGAATGCTGACATTACTGATTATCCCTTAAATATTCAAACAGGTTTCAAGGCAAATCGTTTACGGGCATAATAATCATCAACAATATTCTCATTTTATTGAGCTCCAAACTCGGACATTTAAGATTAAGATCTATTCTTTTAATAGGGTACCGTGGAAAAGTTGAATCACGAAAACCGCTGTTAGAAAATACCACAAGCTTTATTATTATTATATTAGCCCGGGGTGTCGCACTGCAGGGCAAATGCCTCCCTCCCCTTCTTCCACTCATCTCAGTTCTCAGCAAGGAGAACCCACTCCTTATTGTATAGCTCGAGCTCATCCCGCCATCTCCGCCTAGGCCTTCCACAACCTTTGAATGCTAAAAAATATCAGTTGTTTTTTTACAGATTTTTGACATTTGGTTGAATTGATAAGTCATTTTAAACCGACAGCGATCATCAGCCCCAACTTATTGCTGTATTTTTTTTTCAAAATATTTTATAGTTTTCGTTTTGCTCCAATCAAAAATCACTAACTTCTCACAAACTGCAGAATACGAAGGCACCTAAAGACAAAAGTGCATACGATTAAAATAATCTCCGTTTGCATCGAGACCACCGGCCAGAGTTGTAGATGCTTGTAGCTGTCACATCTAGATGTTTATCGAGCTTAAGTATCCTGTGCTTTGGCAATTATTTTTCACTTAGCTTTGTGTAAATTGCATGTGCTTTGAAATGAGTGCTTAGGTCATATATGGTAATCAGGATAAGATTTAGGCACCTTTTATCGTCAGGCTTTTGTGGGAAGATTGTCTCTTTTTCATGTTTTTTCTTGTCGTTTTGTAGTCTAATGAAGCTTTTTCTCGACATTGACAGACAAACGTGATAATTATTTGGCTAATAATAAAAATCTTAATGATTTATTATAAAATATCGACGATTGGACAAATTAATAATGATAACATAAATTCTAAAGATTAAGTGTGCTGAAACTACATTTAACCTGTTTCTCAGATAAATTTGCTGACAACGAATAATAATCGTAATAATCACATAATACCTACATAAAATAAAACAAAGTGACAGTGCAGTAGATTTGATCGAATTAAAGCAAAGCTTTTAAAATAGCACTTACAAATAAATAAATAAATAAATAAATCATGCTGGACAATTCACACAGCATTATCTAGCCCCATGGTAAGCAGAGCTTGTGTTATGGGTACTAGATAACTGATATACATAATACTATATATTACATAGATAGATATTTTTTTTATTATATACGACCAGAACACCCGGAACAAATATCTGCAGATCGTACACACAATTGTTCCGAGGCGGGAATCGAACCCGCAACCTCCTGCGTCGCAGGCGGACCTTCGCCCACCGCGCCACATCGGTCGTCAAATGTATTTAAAAACTGAAATGTATCTCTTATAATGAGCAAACCTAGTGTAATTCGACTTGTTGAATATCAAAATCATAACTGCTTATAAAAAACGTCGGAACCCTAACGATCAATAATCGATTTTCAAATTAATTGTATTTTACAAAAACCATATTCGAATAAAGGGGAATGAAAAATAAAACGAGTGGATAAATGTTTTAAACGTATAATTTTGGGAATAGCTAGTATTCGATACGTATCAGAACTTGAGTGAAACGAATTTGAGGTCGATTTGATTTTATAGCTACATACGTATTATATTCAGTTTTTCTTTTCTATTTATTTTACTAATTGCTTAACAAATCATATTAAATACTTAATTACAATTTTTTTTTTTAATTAATGTTTGTTATATTTTATTTTGGTTTGACACAATTAATTGATATTTAGAACTGGAGAAGCCACTTCCTTCTTAACACAGTATTTAACTAATTCAGGGCCTTAGGGACTCTGACTATATTATGTCAATAACATTATTATTACTTATATTTCAACAATAAATTTTATTATACACTAGCTGCGCACTGCGGCTTCGCCCGCGTCGAAATTTTTGCGTAATTTTACCATGTTTTCTCACAGTTTAAACCTTCCCTGGACTACGACAAACATTTCAAAACCAAAATCAGTTAAATCGGCCCAGCCGTTCTCGAGTTTTAGTGAGACTAACGAACAGCAAAAGATTTTTATATATAAAGAATAATAATAATGTGACTACTTGTTCCAGTATATTAACTGGAAGAAAAGTTGAAGAAGCCTTCATAAGGAGATATGTACTAGTTGAAAAGAGAAACAGCTCTGAAGTTTTACAAAAAACAGAACATTAAATACATACCTATATGTTGATAGATTTATGATAAAACAGAACTCGGATAGTGATTCATTGACAGTTAATTTAGTTATAACATTAGTTACTAATGACCTCGCGCAAGAGTTCTACTACAGTCATAAATTATTTGATTGAGGTACCTATGTATAGCATCTGTATATACAATTAGGTAACAAAATACTGGCCATCTTACAATCTTTTACAAAACTAAGTGAAAAAAGAAAAGAAAAATGAATGTTCAAAGATGTTTTAGTTTTAGAAGCAACATGCCAGTGATATATATTCCGTGTTAACAAAAGAGATGCATATACAAATAGTTGATCGCTGACTGCTCGTTCATACTGCCGGCGAGGACTCGCTTCACTAGTTTGTCGCTGGGCGACAAGAGCCAGGAAAATAACACTCGCTCAGCGATACTCGCTCAGCGATCAGAAAACTCACGCCGAGAGAGCAACCAGCGCAGCGGTCATTTCTCTACAATGCGGACTGTCGCGTCGTTTGGCCGCCGCGAGCGAGTGATGCGAGTAATCGCTCGTCTAACTCGCACACTCGCTTATAGCCGAGCTACACAACTATCGGAACTACATACTCGCTCTCCGCTTCGCGCCGACTCGTTTCTACATTCTAGCTCTGCTCGCTACTCGTTCATCATTCCCGGTGAGACAACTGCCTAAGTGGCGAATAGTTCTCGCGAAGGCCCAAGCCCTACTTCTGCTACCAATACTATGCCAGTGCTGTCGTCACAGAATCGTCCATAGACGAAAGATATTCTAGATAGTGCGTGCGGTGCTATTTGCACGAAGAGTTTTTAATTTTTAATGGTTAAGTAACCTATACTATTGTGCCTGGTAGTATTTATGCCAGAAAGGAATACAACATTTTTAAAGTATGAAGTGTTCATTACCTATTTATTATTTATTTTGACGACCGATCTGGCGCGGTGAGCGAAGGTTCGCCTGCAACGCAGGAGGTTACGGGTTCGATTCCCGCCTCGGAACAATTGTGTGTACGATCTGCAGATATTTGTTCCGGGTGTTCTGGTCGTTTTCTATGTATAATAAAAAATAACTATCTATGTAATGTATTGTATTATGTATATCAGTTATCTAGTACCCATAACACAAGCTCTGCTTACCATGGGGCTAGATAAAGCTGTGTGTATTGTCCAGTATTATTTATTATTTAATTTGACTATTCTACGTGCATTGTGTATGTATGCCTATTGAATTAAATAAATTAATTGAAATTGCATTTAAGTGTAATGTAATTAATCGTAATAATGCCAGTCTGTATAATTATTACTACTAGAACTACTAATTAATATAACAAATATTTTTATTAGTGTCTAGTCTAGATTCTAGATAAACCTATGTTAGGATTTAAGACGCTATCAACGGTGAACGGTGAAAAGTAATGGTTACTTAACCATTACTTTTCATAATGCGGGTCCATCGTCGTCCCTTCATCTGAGACTGGACTGGAGTTAGCTGTAAATTGTTGTTATTTGTGTTACATTATGATTATTTACACTGAAAAAAAAAAACAATCTTTTATTTCTTTTATCAAAGGTTAAATGCCAAAATACATCATTTTGCGACGACACAATTGATCTGTAACAATGATATCGTTGTCGCAGAATAATATATTTTGGCTTTACTATTAAAGCAATTAACTGTGTGGAATTAGGTTAGTGTTGAAAAGAACACGAGCAGCTCCCAAGAAGAAAATTCCTGAACCATCGACAGGCACACTAATCACCGTGTGTTTCACGGCAGTGTGTGTAGGTGGCGCGCTGTGGGGCAAGCCACTCCCACCTCGCCGCCCGCTCATTTTAAATTGTAATTACAATTTATTATTGTCTCTGTTGCCGCCTTCGAGCTCGACGCCATTTTATCGACTGCACTCATTCCAATACTATTTAGCTTAGCTTTATAGCTGAAGTTCCATACGAAGATTCGTTACGAACAACGTCTTGCGACTAATAGATCCTATAATAGCTCTGATGGATCCTTGCTGTGTGTTATGTTTATGCTTAAAGTTTATTAACAAAATTGCAATTAAAGTATATAAATAAATGCAACCAACTGCTGATAGTCTAGACTAGAGGTAGCTGACTGAACCATTTCAATACCAGTCGGAAGCGTCCCTAAGACGCTGGCTGCCCCGCTGTATGGCAAATTGCCATCAGCACAGCAGTTAGTTGCACTGATTCAATTGTAAATGGCAATGCTGATGACCGCATCAGCATTGCCTATCTGGCACACCGGTGCCAGATAGACTTTTTTTGACATAACTTACAATAAGATGCATATGACTACGCGGCGGGCGAAGGTCCGCCTCCGACGCAGGAGGTTGCGGTTTCGAGTCCCGCCTCGAGACAAATGTATGTAAGATCTAAATACATTTGTTTTGGTGTGCTGGGCATTGTATCATATTATGTTAAATAAAAAATATCCGTCTATGTAATGTATTAAGTATTATCGTCTATATTCATCTCGTATCCTTATCACAAGCTCTGATTAGCTTGGGCGAGATATGCCGTGTGAATCGTCCAGACATATTATTAATTTATATTTATAATTACATATTTTACTAGGTACTTTAAGTCGGACATACTAAGATCTATAAGCAGCATACCTATCTTGAGTTTATAGTTACCCAAGTTATTATAAAGTAACTAACAAGTGGTGACAGGGGTAGCTCGCAAATTCACTAAGAAAGGCAACAAAACTTCGCTCTTAAGCCGAAACGTCTGACTCAATCCAATTGGACTTACGACCCCAATGCTCCCTGATAGACTAAACCCTCAGAGAGAGCCAGTCATCATCACTAACCACAGCAAATTTAGCAATGACAATTAATATCAGTGTTTTATTTCATTCAGATCTCACAGGACTCTTGGACACATCACAAATTCAAATTCATAACATTACAGATAACTCCAAATCGTTATGCCTAGTACATTTTACCATCTAATTAATTTTTCTTCTTTCAAATTCTAATTAAACAAAATTCTAATTACTATTTATTTATATAGGTATATATATATTACTGTTTAAGTATAATATAAGTAGCTTAGTATCATTATGAGTAGTATATTTTATTATCTCTATTATATAGTACTACCTACCAAACTGTTGTCCACACTACCCAAAGGTTACCAGGTAGAGAATGCTATCTAGTATTATGCTCGCCTATGTACAACTTTTTGTGCAATAAAGTATATTCTATTTATCTATTCTATCTAATAACATTAGTAAAACCTGGAAATAAAGTGATTTTAGGGTTCCGTATCCAAATACGGGACCCTATTAGACTCCGCTGTCTGTCCGTCCGTCTGTCATCAGGCTATGGCCGCATGAACCGTGGTAGTTACACAGTTGAAATTTTCACAGATTATGTTTTTCTATTGCCGCTATAACAACAAATATAATTAGATAGATTTAGAATTAAAAGACAAGAGAATTAAATATCACTTAGTCAATAAGTCGATAATAATTACAGGGTGTATTTTTTTGACGAGGCAGCAAACCTTAACTTGTAGCTACAGTTACTTGATTTTTTGCTATTTTTCATGTTTAGGTAACTCCCATTTCTGCCCCGTCCTCAACCCACCCTGTATATTAGTAAAAGGTTTGCATTAAATAGAAAACTCTACCTTCTCCCAAAATTCAGCGCCAGGTACCAATCTACACCAAAAGGAAGAAGTAAGAAGTATTTTGAATTCTGATTAAATGTAAATTGGTACAAACGGCCCCCAAACTCGAAGGGTTAAGATGTTTTCATAACTGAGTGTCGTGTCGCCACAATCGCCTTTTCGTTACCATTTTAATTGAAATGAATAAAGATTACAAGTGCTGAAGGCTGTAGAATTGATAATAAGTTGCTTTGGGTATATAGTACCCCACGGCATTGAAGGGGTAAATGTAAAACAGATTCTCTTAATATTCGTGAGGTAAGACTAGATTATATTTATTGGAATTGGTGGTTTGGACCAGTGTGGTGCCGTGCCAGGGATATAGATATGGCGAAATAGCATACTTACATAGGTAGTAAGCTATTGCCCAAAAAGAGAAACACTCATGTTTTAATAAAACTTTTGAAACTATCATGGTTATCAACACTAAAGTCGCAGTGCCTTCAGTTATTCCGTGATCATGGCGTATGAAACTGTGCTGAAATATTGTATAACTCAAAAATCAAATCATGGTAAATATCCCGTTTTAAATGACTTTAGCACTCATGTTTTGTTGAATAAAGCAGAAAATGGCGTTTTGTAAGATTTGAACCTGGTATGCTGAAGTGTAAGTGGGCCGGCCATATCTCGCAAAGAACTGACAACCGTTGGGGTAAACGTGATCTTGAGTGGAGACCGCGACTCGGCAAACGTAGTGTGGAATGACGGCCAGGTGGAATGACGCCCTGCGAGGGACTGCTGGCGGATGCTGGATGCGTCAAGCTGAAGACAAGCGCTATGGCGCTCATTGGGGGAGGCCTATGTCCAGTCGTGGCCTAACATAGGTTGATGATGATGCTCGATAGGGGGGATAAGCAATCGATGTGGGCCTCTTTACCTGTGCATATCTTGAAAAAGCGGTCGCGGTGTAAAGCTTGTCGCACTCCTGAAATGCATTGCTGCACAAAAATGTGCATTCAAATATGGGATTAAGCTCGGGATGTTATGAAGAAGATTTAACTCCTAGTGCCCTCAGCCTGTAGATGTCGTAAGAAGCGACTTAGGGAGTCTACCAGTGGAAAGGCTGCAGTTTCCTTCTGTGTATTTTAGACGCCCCGAGTGGCGCAGTGCCCGTTGGTCCGCCTGCACCGCAGTAAATTGAAGGTTCGATCCATACAAAATACAAAACGTTTATTAAAAATATGAGTCACAATGGAGTTGAAGCAAAAACGGTTTTGCATGAAATCAAATCAGTATCTCTTTTAATTCACAATTTTTAATTTAAATTGTGTGTACCTATACATTTAGTGGCAAATAAATGATATGTCTATGAACTTCGTGTCTTTTAAGTGAGTCACTAATACTTCCTTAATTGCGTTCAAGTGTAATAAAATAAAGCCCCCCACTCACGAATATTCTAAGACAATACATCACACGACACGTACCTCAAAGTTATTTAATTATCGCGAGGAAAAACTAATCCATACGAGAGAGTGAAAATTGCGCTCTGCAGGTGCGTAGCGCTGCGTAGGTGTCGCCTTCGTATACAGGATTATACAGGGTGTGCGCTAACTAGGCCCATACTTAAGCAGTGACCTTGGGCGTGTTGCCCCATCCTAAGTTTGATCAGCCATGGCACCTTCTGCGTTTCCCGTCGGTTTTGCCCGGTAAATTGTCATGGCCAAAAATAACTCTATTCATAACGTTACACATCTACGGTTCCCTTGGTTATGTCCAAGTACCTTACAAATAAAACTTAAAAAATATCTTAAATATAAAAATAAGCCTCATAAAGAGGTCAAATAACCTTGCAAGGTTACAACCATACAGCTCCTTCAAAAAACTTTCTATAAACAATAAACATTTCATGTTGTTAAAAAAGAACCTTGTCTTGCATGTCATACAAATTCTAAAGACACCTAAAATAATATAAAAGATTAGTTTTGTCATCACCCTGTACAACAGCCATACTTCAATAGAGACTAGTAGCGGCGAGGCGCTGTCGCACGACAATATTTATGCGAGCAATATTAACTCGGCGACGTATTAACAAGATGTCTCTAAACTTAGAACACCCTGTATATTGCAATTATTTTATTACGTTACTTTACACAATAAATTACAATACTTGAATTTACATGGATCGGTAGGTACAAGTGGTTATGCGTGCGTGGCATGAGCTTGTCTAATTTAAGTTATTAAATGAAGTACATTTCTTTTGTCTAATAACTAATTATTATTAATTAACCAAGTTTGATGTTTTTGCAACAAAAAAGTTACGAATAGAAAATAGAAGATGTGCTTGTTGCCGAAGCCCACTGTTGAACAAGAATTTTACAACAATGGGAGATGGAGTCTAAATAATCTTCCTAAGCGGCTAAGCGGGTTGGTGATTGTTAGATAGGTAAAATACCATCATACTGTTATCTCTAAATAAAGATAAAGATTGTTTATTTACCAAAACATAGGCCCGTTCACAGGGCTTCACGACTCGGCAAACGTAGTGTAGGTCGTCCGCCGGCCAGGTGGGATGACGACCTGCGAAGGACTGCAGGCAGATGCTGGATGCGGCAAGCTGAAGACAAGGCGCTATGGCGCTCATTAGGGGAGGCCTATGTCCAGCAGTGGACTACTATAGGCTGATGATGATAATGATGACAGGCTTCCTACTCTAGGTTAACCAAGAAAAGATTTTCCCCCTTAGGGGAAACTTCGTCTGTAACGTTGTTGTGTTTTTTTTAATATAATGTTTCTATTAGTGGCATCTTGATTGGTTTATACAAAACTATATTACTGTTAATTTTAAGAATACCGTAAACTGTTTGTGCCTTAATAAATGAAAAAATAAAATAAAATAAATAAATAGGGGGGATTTCAGTGGTGAAAACTGGAATAACCCATAGAAAGTACCGAATCACCAATTTTTCTTATAATTTAGAATTTCCTGAAACCCTTTCAATTTATTACCACAATTCTATTTCTGAATGAAACCAACCAAAGGTGATTTCCGTGAGGGGTCATTGCAGGTCCGAAAGGGCGGCAAGCCGAGCCCCCGGCGAAATATAAAAATCATTCATATGGATAAAATAAAATTGCATCCCAAATAACCTTGTGCTCATCGGCCGAAAATCTATTAGCAATAAATATGAAGTTTTCCGATTTCACTGGATTTAAAGCGGGGCGGCTAGAATAAAATCGGGGCGTTTTGGTTTATGGGACTCTAGTTTTATCGGTTTTGTTAATTGTGGCCTCGATTGTGGCCTCGATGGGGTGGATGGAATTTACTGTGGTTTCCCAACTGTAATTTTATAGTATCTAAACTTTAAACTTATCCTAAAAACGCTTAACAGCAACCGCAGTTCATTATTAACATCTTATCATTTTTATAACCATGTTTGTAATGTAGGTAGGTATTATGGTAAGTAGGGTAAGTTTTACCTAAATATCTATGAAAGAGCTACCGCCCTTTATGGATCCTAATTTCCAGTCCATCCTGAGGTTGCCTGAAAGAGATTGCTCTCAACGATAAGGCCGCTCTTTATATAGCGCATAACTGATATCCTATGTTTATAAGTAGTATATGTATATTTTATGATATATATGTAGTATATTTCTATGTAAGTACTATAAGTATTTTATTTATTCTCATAACTTACAAGCACACAGATCCCCTGGTACTGTCCACGATCCTATCCATCCATGGTTGTCTGGTAGAGATCGCTCTTGAGCGATAAGACCGCCAATTGGACTTAATTTTTAAGTTTTTTTTGTACATAGTTTATAGTTAAAGTGCAATAAAGAATTATCTATCTATATATACTGTATGGTTTTCTCTATTTTGGTGTGGTATAATGAAATGAAATGAAATATATTTATTCTGATAGCTAAGACTTAATTAGGTAACTGTAGTAACAAGCACACGACTTAAAAAGACTTAAAAGTAAATAATTAATAATATACATTGATTTAACACAAGAGAGACATTTCTAAATTAATGTTGTGTAGATCAAGCCGTGTGTGAAGGTAATGACGTCCTATCTATCTATCATCGCCACCAGCCTATATTTAACATTTGCTTGATTATAGGCCTTCTACAATTTGTGCTAAATCAGTTTCAGGCTTAGGGTTTTGGTATTCGGCCCATAACCGTTTATCAACCTGGATCTTTGGAGTACGTACTGATTGAATATGTATAAATTGAGGTTCTAATTCTTAGATATGCAGGGTGGTTTTTTGAGAAGGGCAGTGATGGCCAAGTCCGCCAAGGAGTCATTTACCTTCGATTTATATGAAAACAATAGTTGCAAATTTATTTTTCTTTTTTATCTCTTACTTTTGACAGATATCGACACGAATGATTAAAAAAAATAGACATCCTATGTTAATAACTTGGCCATCACTGCGCTTCTCAAAAAACTATCCTGTATATTATTGGAGATATTCCTGCCTATTACATCTACATATATATCTCATCATCAGCCTTTATTAGTCCACTGCTGGACATAGGCCTCCCCCAATGAGCGCCATAGCGCCCTGTCATCAGCTTGACGCATCCAGTATCTACCTGCAGTCTTTCGCAGGTCGTCATCCCACCTGGTCGGAGGTCGTCCTACACTAACGTTTACCGAGTCGTGGTCTCCACTCAAGAACACGTTTGCCCCAGCATCGGTTGTCGGTTCATCGCGAGATATGGCCGGCCCACTGCCACTTCTGCTGAAGACAGGGCGCTATGGCGCTCACGGGGAGGCCTATGTCCAGCAGTGGACTGCTATAGGCTTATGATGATGATGAACTCTTCAGACGATTGTTAACTATTACTTATTTTTTACTGTTACTAAGTTGTTATTACTTATTGTTCTCAAGCATTGTCCATCAAAACTTGTTAATTTTCTCTGAGTTATGACTTATCATATCACTAGGTTGCCTAGGAGAAATCGCTGTCAGCGATAAGGCCGCCTATTGTACTTTTTATGTGTAATATTTAGATATAAGGTGTTATTGTCGTGTTATTTTATAGTTTTAAGTGCAATAAAGTGTTAATTCATTCATTCATATCACATCTTAATGTAGATCAGTCAGTTATTGTGACCTAAGTATCATGTGCTGCAGTGTCGAATAAATCTCTTACCTATATATCAATTGTATCACATCTGATAGTTTACCATTGCCTAAGAACTCTGGGAAATAGCAAAATGTAGTTGTATATATTTTAATGTCAGAAGAAAGTTTAGGGTCAAGCGTGAAAATAAACCACTAAATGATATTTTTCAGTTTTAATCTTGATATTTTCATCTACGATACAAGGCACACACACAATTTTAAGTAAATTAATGAATAATTATAATAGTAATAAATAATATAACATGCTTTCGAACAAACTATAGATAAAAGGGAAGGTACATTACGAAGCCTCGTCTAATGTAAAAGAAAATGTACTTAAAGCGTAAATACTGATCAAAAACAGCCCTTACCATAGAACACTTTCTAAAGATTATTGCATTTTGAATAGATCTTTTAACATGGTCTTTTAACTTATTTAGGTTCTCATTTCAGACTAAAACGTTTGATAAAAGTGAACAAAAGAAATCATAAATTAAGTACCTATTAATTTTTCTCTTTTGATTTAACTTATTGAAGTCTTCTGCCATGTCTACAAATAAGTCAATACATTTTAGGTAGGTTTTTTTTTTCAAATGATCATAGGAGTCCAAAGAAGACCTTATGCTATAGCAATAAGGTAGAAAATACCGGTGGTTAAAGCGTTTTATGGTATGCTGAAATGTCTACAACGGTATTGTCAATTCGATAAAAAACTAGATAAATAGAAACAAACGATACAAGTGTACCACATTCACGCTCTCACGCACACATTCAGCTAACATTTATAGTAACAACTAAGTTTACGTCATTATTACATAATAATGAAATCAGATTGTCCCGAATGTTCGCTTTCATCGGTATCTGACTATAGGGAGATCTAATTTGTGGAAAAATACTGCTACAATTCAAAACATTGTTAAAAAGTTGGAATCACTTTATGATAGTCAAACGCCAATTCGCACTCGAGACATTCTCTAAATCTTATTACCTCTATGAAGACGTAGAAGTAGTCCTCGACTAAGCACATAAATTACGCTATTCCATATTTTATATAATGTTAAAACTACTGAACTTACACAGATAGCTACTTCCATGTCTGCGTCAGAATTTAGATAGCAGTTATAGTTATTTATACAGCATCTACATTAAGAAATATAAAGAAAACACTTAATTATATTGTACGCAAAACTGTCTCTTCTGTACTCAGTCAATAATGTTGAATTGTAAAAAAGGGGCTTATCCGTAAAGATTTTATACCTTTAAATTATATAAATAATGATGTTTTCGGTTACAGTTGTTTACAAAATAAGCATGCATAAACAAAGGTTAAGAATCTTGACGTATAAGCCACTTAGGTTTAAAACTACGCTTAAAGTAACTATCGTACAATTTATAAGAACTAAGACGTTACATCTAATCATTGCACTAAAGTTGAATAAATTACAAGATAGTGAAACTCTTTAGATACTATTGAACGTTACTTTACACTATAGATAAACAATGAAATCGTGTACCTAATTATTTGCAGTTTTACTGACGATATGGTATTTCCACTGAAAACAATTATTTAGGAACTTATAGCTGTAAAAAAATTGTCAAACATTCCAGAAAACATTTCGAAAAACAGTCTTTGATCAATTCCAACCTCAAGTCTCAATCGATCAAGGAAATTACCTGATATGTACGGTCTGAAGTCCAGTAAACAAAATGCAAATAATAAGTTCACAAGGCTCGATACTTAACACATAAATATGGCAATAAAGTTCTCTTCAAAAGATAATATTGACGAATAAATAACATGGATCGCCGATAAAACCGTCTTACGACTAATAGAGGGATATTTACAAATTTCACTATGGAAAAAGAGTTCGCTTCAATTTCATAACAATATTTACAAGTCAAAAGAACGAGAACATTCGTATAGTCCAATCAAATCTTTGGAATTTCTCTTTCACTGGGATCACGATTCCGAGCGTTATTTATACAATCCTAGAGTCCTTTTTACTTTTCTCTGAACTCAGGTTTGACACTGATCATGGGTTTCCTGTCTTCTGGCTCGGGGTCGGCCCCGGGGGTCGCTAGCTAAGTGGCCGAGCTGAAGAGGACTGAGTTCTTGTAGTACGCTGCGCGGTCCGAGAGGGGACTCTTCACGTCGCGCTCCAGGGCCGCCTGGCGGGACTTGCGCTCCATCTCTAACTCTTGGGCCAGGGATTCTGTTGACAAAACATATATATGAATAAAGATATATGAGCAAATGGCAAATAATGAAACATACCATACATTTAAAAAAATAAGTCAATAGAATGACAAAGAAGAAATAGCAGAGAGAAAAACATATAGATAATGAAGACAGCACTCAGTCAATACGTTAGATTGCACAAAGATAAAAGTAGGTACCTACTGAATATTTGAAACCAATTTTTAAGTGAGTTAACCATTTCCATTGAGTGCGAGTGTGTGGAACCGGAAAATGTCATTAACGTTTCAGGTACAAGCGTCGTCACATCAAACGGACTCGCATCCGTATGTCATATACATACATACGGCGGTTAAATCACACATGAAACAGGTTTTTACCTGCTTATTGTGACCTGTATTTTTTTGTATTAAAAATAACCTGAGACTTGAAGAGTCAACGATAAAAATAGTTGAAAAGGGTTAAATTAACTAAGAAAAACGATATGAGATGTGAAAGGTATACATTATTTTGTATCTATAACTCTATAATCAGGTCAAATAAATGTCACTGAACAATCTAGAGACGGAACTGGCTTACATAAATACACTACACAAAACCGTGTGCCCAATTTGAATTGTATCTATAGCAAACATATTAGAGAGCCTTAAAGGAAATGCATTAATGTATTTTCTTCGCCTGCTTTTCATGTATACGTTGTCAATGATAATTTAATATTCGATATTGCCTGCTAAAAGTATCACTCGCAATATAGAGCGTGTAATTAAATATCAGGAAGGGTTGTATTGCCCTGCCGAAATATGCTCTATTTTGGTAGAGACCGACAAATTGACGATACACGGCCAAATTATAATGCTACGTGTGTAAGCTATGTACAATTAGTTTGGATTGTTTTAATCTTGCTTTGGTATATATTTTTTGATAAATCTACATATACATATTTACAACAAGTACTAAGACAATATTCAAGACATTATTAGTCTCGAATGAAACCTTTAAAATTTAAACACGTCTCGAGCACTCTCTAATAAGATTCTCGTAAAATTGGCAAAGTTCGTTCCGAGTAGGTGAGGTAAGGCAATTGTCTCCGAAAACGTCGACGTTTTACGAAATATGCTTATTCAATTTCATGCAAGGCTTGCCGCCTCCTGCAATTTACGAGATATAAAAGATATAAACGGAATCGCGTTTTTTGCTTACTTTGATGGAACATTCAACAGCGAATCCAATTTCTCATCCCGATTCGTTTACAATTTATACTTTCAGAGAGCAAATTTATGACATTGACGCGTAGTTTTGATTGTAAATGAGGGTTGCTGTTGATTGAAGCTAGTGTTTATTGTATTCCAAACATTCGTCAGTCAAAAAACTCAATTATAATCCGATTTGTTTGAGTGTAGACTTGGCTCCGGGCGAAGCAAGTGTCACCGAGGGTTGCCGAAACAGAAAGCTATTATCCTGGGCGAGATTATACGCCTAGGGCGTCACAATTAAATATTATACACTTAAAAGCTTCGGCCTTTGCCGTTTCACTTCGCTGCCACCCCTAAATGTCCCATTAGATCTGTTTGAATACGTAATATTTTTGCATTTGCTTCTAAAACAGGATTGCTGGTTCCTTTGAGAGCTATAATCTACTTGTTCTTTAAAACAACTGTAATGGTTGAGCGCTTAGCTTGATAAAACTTATTACGTTTATCTTTTTATCATTTTTATTAGAGAATGCTAAGATGAAAAAGCGTTTTAAGAGTACAGCTATTTTAGTCAACTATTTGTGAGTGACAATGTTGATGAGATTCACTTCCACGTGCATTACAAAAGATTGTCATTTTGTTTCGTTCTGTAAGTGACAAAAAAGGACTCAAGACGAACGTGAAATTATTTACTCGAAACCTGACAAAAAGCACGGGTTTGTAATTGTTATTTAGAGAGTAACAGGTAGTATAATGAAAGTTTCAATCAATATATCTCGGTGTCCGAATATAAACAGAAGTTCATAACTTTTTAGGTATTTTTAACAAGGAATAAATAATCAGCGAAAACCACACCTAAACAAAAATTAAAGAGTGTCAGTCCTCATTATTTTAATTTTTTTCGCAATCGACACCTTCGTTCGTTAGTAAGCGAAATTAATTACTGGTACAGTTAAAAAGAGTTGATTAATTTCTTCAGAAACCCGAGAAGGTTGTGGACAAAGGGTGCCCTGGTTGGGGGACAGGCAGTTGGATATGAAACAACGATTGAATTTATCGTTGTTCAACGCGCTTTTCAAGTAGGCTGGCTACTTTTTGTATTCTGGGGATGAATATATTCATCCCCGGGATACCGTCTACCTCCCTGCTAAGTTCAGATCCGTTCAGTCGTTTCGGTGGGAACAGGTTAAGACATACAGACATACAAACAAAATTACTTTAGTATTAATATTAAGTATGGATGCCATAAAGAAACGATCTCAGAAACGCTGAAAATAAGATCTCAGAAATCGTTGCCTTTGTTTCGAAATTGAGATCGAAGCAACGTAGGTTAACTCAAAACTTGCACCGCTTTTTCTAACACGATTGTGATGCAGAAATACAGAAATACAATTTATTCATAAAACCACTTTACAAATCAAAAATTCGTTAACATTTTGTATAAATTCAAATAAAAATAAATCATATTAAGTCGAATAAATAAAAATAATGTCATAGAAAGGTTTACAATTGTAATAGTTCGTTTACAGAATAGAAATTCTGCTCGACATTTAAGTCGTATTTTAAAACACGATCTTGATGATGTTGACGATGATTAGTCTGAAGGTAACCAGACCTAATTCGTAGAGAGCAATGTACTTCATTACGTGCGTTTACACAAGTCACTGCTGGGGCAAATAGACAACTTGGTGCCTGTCTCTATCCAAGCGTGTCCAATGCCATTGATTGGATTGATTCTATGACTGACATAGCATTCTTAAAGAGTTTTTTGGAGATTCTATCATGGCTTGAATTCAATTTACCAGTTTTGATGGAAGTTAAAAGAAGTTTCTAAGGAGTCTATTAATTGCATCATTTAAATAAGTAGATAATTAAAATGAACTAACTAAAAATGTAAAAGTCTTCTCGTGGATATAAAACTGATAATTATTAGGCAAGAAATAAAATTAATTATTCTGGTAACCATTCGTTGGTAGTAAATTGTGAAGCTGTAATTTAAACTCTAAATACATACGAGTAGTTCACTTTATAGTCTTTTTCGGAAGTTTCCCCAGACAATTTTTAAATAAAAGCTGCGTTAAACTTCCATTTTCCCGCAAAATTTATTAAAAACCGAGTCAGTACATGGAAACACTCAGTACAATGCTGCGTTTTATGCATAAACAAAAAAGTTAATATCGTCAAAGGTTTTGCGCACCTGTGCTTTACAATTTTATTTCCATTCATTTTACAAGCTCACCTAAAAGTATTAAGAAGTTTCCTCTTTATGAATTTTTCAACTTTATATTGCTCGTGTACATCGGACGGTTCATCCCTATTACGGGCAGGATGTGGGATTATGACATCTATGTAATAGCGAGACTTTTGCTGTGTTTGGGATACAAAAATATTCCATGAAATTCTGTTGTAAACCGACCTTTTTGATATTTTGAAACTAACTTGTGTGTTCGACGAGATGGTTCCATATATTCATTCAGATATCTAACCTACATGAATCTATCGTCTAGCTCGACTAATAACTTTGCTTATGACAACAATAGCAGGAAATAATGTCTACCTTAGATCGGTTCGGGTTCAAGTCCCGTCACAAATAAAACTTGGTTAGCATTTGAAAAATAAGAAGCCACAAAAAATCACTACCAAATAAAATTCGTCACTCTTTCAACAATTTTTTAGACTCAGTTCATGTCATCTAAACTCCACAAAGAGATATAGCTACGAAATTATAGATCCATTGTTTCACGACTCGAATGATTATACTCCTGTGACCTGTACTTTACATCGGAGTTCTCACGAGCGGGACGAATCGACTAAAGAAATCCTATTGTTATTCAACTAGCTTTTAACCAACTTCGAAAAAGAATGGTTTCATCCAGTATGTGCTTATATTATTAGTAGCATATTCGCATGATGAACCGACGGCCTCTGGGGCAAACGTGTTCTTGAGTGGAGACCACAACTGGGTAAACGTAGTGTAGGACGCCCTCCGACCAGGTGGGATGACGACCTGCGAAAGACTGCAGGTAGATGCTGGATGCGGCAAGCTGAAGAGAGGGTGCTATGGCGCTCATTGGGGGAGCTGTGGACTAATATAGGCTGATGATGATGATATTCGCATGTGTTTTTGTCATAATATTCACATCCTAAATTACCTTTTGTTATGACCTTGGATTTATTTAACTCTGATTTGATTGATGATAATTATACTTTCAGTTTAAGTTTAGTAAAACATTGATAAGCGCTGATACTCGGATGCGCAGTCCTCAGATATTAGTTCAGAGTTTCTTGTATCTCGTTTCTCATAAAAAGCACGTAGAAAAAAGTTTTCTAATTTACGAATAATAAAATATGTTTTTTTCTTCCACCGAAGGCACTGAGGAAAGTTGATGAAACGCTCCCAAGTTTTAATTTTTGTTTTTCTGTTACCAACCTTTTTTATTAACAACCCTCTTGTATTTTCTTTGACTTTAGGTAGAAGAAACATTTTTTTAAAGGTTTCTCAATGTTAAGAAGTTTTAGTTATCCAAATTTGGATTCGATCGTGTCTAAATGGTTACGAGTATTTACATTAAGTATTTATTTTTTTTGAAAAAAAAATTAGAAACGTCGTGTTTTAGTGAGTATTTTATAATACATTATTTTTCAGCACCCGTACTGAAATTTAAGGCTAAACATTTAAAATTTGTATTTTTATTTATTTTGTGTACATAAGCAGACCATTTGTCTAATATTCAAAGTCATTTATAGTTCTGTTGGCGTTTCGCAAATAATATTATTTGCATTGACCACTTTTCATTTCTGCTTCAGCTTGCGTGTTTGCGTGCGTCGGCTGGGGTGGAGTAACACTTAAATTAGTTGCAATTTTACTTGAAAAGCACTCACTCTTGAAAGCACTCGTCGGCTAAATGCAGGAAATTATTATTCGTACGAATGTTTTCCTTTTGTTGTGACTTGTGGCTTAACTAACATGATTCTACAAGGGGTTTTCGTAAAGATTTCAGGGGGTTTTTATATTGCTCTCTTGTTGTAGTTTAACGTAAATAGATTCAAATAGATAAAACTTATGAAACCGTTATGGTTCCTTAAAAATGTATAAATTTAAAAATTTATATTAACCATGATTAGATTTTTGAGTTTTCCAATATTTCGGGACGTTCATACGCCATGATCACGGAATAAATGAAGGCAAACATTGGAAAACTCAAAAATCAAATAATGGTAAATATCCCGATATAAATGAGATACAAATTGGTATCCTACAGATGATAATCGTGGTTAAGAGCGTGAAGAACCAGAAATAAATAAGGGATACCTTTCATATGTCATTCAAATACCTCATAGCAGAAAAGACTGGCTTACTGCAAGAAAACAGGCCTCATGCCCGTCAGCCGATAGAAGAGGGCTCAAAGACAATGGAGAGAGAGGCCGGCTCGGCTCACCAGTGCATTTTAATGAAATTTCTGGGCTTTCCACAAAGCGCATGTGAATGAAAAAACCAACGGGCTTTGATTCACCGATACTGGCTCACCAGCCAGCATTTTTTCTTCTCGTTGTTGTTGGAAACTTTATGTACTGCGTTGCATTTTTTAAATTCACTTTCTGATGCTCGGGACGTTTAGGGAGTCTTTTGTTCGCCGCTGGTTATTGGTTGGGGGAAAATTATTTAGATTTTGTTTTAGGATTAACAAACACACCACCGATAACATTATGAAAGTACGATTACGTAAAAAATCCGTTGTAGAAAATATACATTTTTTCAAATGCTATAAGAGCAGTTTTTGGAGGAAAGTAAAAAATAAACCTTATCGTAAGGGATTCCAATCAAAACCCACCCCAAAACTCACATCGTGTATCGTTGTGCTTTTTAAATACTTGAAATTCCCGATACGCCAGGCATGCAATATGATGAGTAGGTACCTATAAATTTCATTTCGGTGAAATTTTTACGTCTCCCGCCCGACCCTAACATTTGATGAAAGCATACATTGTTGGACGATTCGGTTTGGATTCAAGAATTCAATAATGTGGAATTTATGAATACTTATATTTTTTCAATTGTGGTTTGAAGCTTTGAAAAGCGATTTTCCGAACTTTCAATTTTGAAAGGGTATTTGTATAAACGTTGGACGGACTCATTTCCATTGCAATCCTTGACGAAGATATAAGAAATAACTCAAGAAAGCTACACGATAACATTCGAGTAGCTTTAAAATTTGTAACGATAAATATAGGTTCTTGCTAGCAAAAGGACATACTTAATGGTCGCCGTAAAGATAGGTAGTAGCGTTAGTCCTTACCAGAATAGTTTTGCCAGAAAGCAGCTCCTCCACTCATGATGTCCACGGGTGGCGGAGGGTAGTTCCACTGCGGCTTCTCCGGGGTCCGGGGGGGCTCACGCTGGAAGGGGGGTGAAGAGGTGGGGGGCTCCGTGCTGGGGGGCTTGCTTTCGGAGCCGTTCTCACGCTCTTGGCGAGCCTCTTGCACTTGCGGCGGTGATAGGTTCTCTATAGGAAAAATAAAAATGTCAACTGATTGGAAAAATATTCTGACCCGTTTGAACTCTGACCTAGCCTGCGAAGATCCTAGGATAATCCTGCGTGCTAGTTGTACTAGCAAGATAACACGTCTTATAAACTGCTTAAACTCGGAAAATGAGTATACCTACTCACTTACTCACATAAACACATTTAAAATAATCTGGAGACCAATGGTTTGATCTCAGTTTTCGAGTTGCACTGTGATGCAGAAATACGTTTCGAGAACTTTAATTGATGAACATGTGAGCTTGTTATAGCTTTATTAGACGCGCTAAGGATAAAGTTTCCAACAATGTATTTATCCAAATCCACGTCTAAATTGCCAATGGCATTGCTCAAGAAGTTTCCACATGCTTCTGACATGTTAACTTGCTCTGTGTCAAACAATCTTCAAGCTATCACATATCAACACAGATGAGGTTGAACTCTGCACGGTCGATGTAAGATTGATAGTAGATTGCTTACGCGGGTGATCTGTGACGTTGTTGGTAGGTGCGTGACGTAAGAAGGGTGGCGGTGAAGGCTTGTACTAATCTCCGTGTCAGGAAATCGTTTCGCAGACCATTGGGACGGGGGTAGGCACGCATTCGAGTTGCCTTGCGTAATCGATGTTTGCTACACTTATTGGCTGTCTATTTGACTGATTAATGGGAAATCAGTTCAAGGAACGTTGCTTTGGATTTTACAAAGCAACATTTACGATTTTAGCGGCGGTAACGTACATATTTCTACGTTTTTTATTGGGAATTTACTAAAGACACCGGGAGCATCCGGATAAAGTAATTTATTTACGTGTATCTTGGCAGCATAATTCAAATCCGCGCGACCTGGATTCATTGGTACTTGCGCGATTTGATGTCATGTAAGCGTACCATTCTTCTAAGACATAAATATCCATGACATATGTAGGTATATGATGATATTACGAACGGACGACGAAAACGGGTCTCCCAGTGACTACTGATCTCAGACAAGCCAATGCAAGGGTGGCGTGAATGCAGCTACCCCTCAAAGAAGGCTTTCCAAAACGGCCAGGAACTTCAGCCTTCGGGTTGGAAGGTAAGCTAAGCCTTCAGCAATGAAGAATACGATAAATAAAAAGTATGATGATTTTTTCGGATCTTACCTGTTACGATTCTGAGAATCTCCGAAGGTGCCCCGGACTGCTTGAGTGCTTCTTCCACTTTCTGCCGCCTCTTCAGCTCCATCTCGAGTTGGTCTTGCACCATCTGCCGCTGTTTCCGTTCTTTCTTTAGCCGCTTTTGGTACATCACTGTTGGAGAAAAGAAACAAATGAATTTATTTATCAGTTAGTACCTAATTGTACTTCTCTTCTCTAATCTACATTTTTATTCTTTTTTTCATTTTTCGTTTAGATAACATATACCTAGGCACATATTATGATCTTGATAGATGGCCTGATATTCTCCGCTTTCATGAAATCTTATGATCTCTTATGAAATTACTAGATAAAAAATAAATATTTATACTTCAACAGCGTGTCGTATGTGTTTCAAAGTTTTCTAATGATGATTTTATGTTCATTAATATTGATATACATCAGCGAAACTCATGCAACTTGTACCGTATCGAATCAACAATTACTCGGAATGCCTCACGCAGAGCAAAACGAAAACGCTAAATATAGGCACGCCTTTACATACAGAACCTGAAAACCAAATTACACCTGTCTCCTTCCCTCTTATGACAAACAGGCTTTCATCCGATCTCCATTTTGATTTGGCATAAGCTCATCAATGCTCGATCGTGTTTCAACTCTGTCTCACCTATTCGATTTCGTTATTCTGTCTTTATCACACGATGTTCGATTGACGAATGATTGAAGTTCACTTGTTGATGGAGGCTGCATTTCTCACAGCAGAATAAGCTGTAGTTTGTATGGTACTGTAGGCGGTTACGGAAAACCAAGTATTTCTAATCTGTATTCCAGAATAAGCGATGCACCATTTTTTGTGTATACTTTTCCGTCATCAAAGAGGAAAATAAAACTATTAAAATGTGGTGAAGGTGTGGTAGAAGAATGCCAATAAAAAAAGCAGCCAAGTCGTTACTGCCTTGTGTCAGAGGTCGATGACAAATGATGCGTAGAAGTCGATTACTACTGAACTTAGCCAGTTTCATTAGCAGCTTTAATTACTAGCAAAACCCTTTCTTTGCTTTGTTTCCTGAAACCTTAGATTAGTCTATACCAAGACATATATCTGTTATAACTATAATTAAATGTTACTCAATTAACTTTATTGTCATGTTGTAAGATATGTCACTTTCTTCTATTTAAAATCAGTCACTTACTAGACACTGGTAAAAGTTCAAAGAAAACCTTAAAGTCAACCGAAATAATTCCACATTGTACGGACCTCTGTACAATTATGTGACCGAATAATATGTAGGTATATAAGTGACCGTACATAATTGCTTTGTTAACAAAATTAGGATGGAAGGTCCTTTTTCACTTAATTTCTCGTCAATACAAAGGACTTAAAATGCCCGTTCAGTGGAAAATTTGTCGGACCATCGAGTCCGAGCGTGGACTCGGGCTAACACCTCTGAAAATACGTTTGCACATCGCTGAAGCTTATTTTCGGATCTTTTCATGTCGTTGCCTGTTTGTCCGTGAAGGATCTGTTGGATTGGAAATTGGTTGGTTTTAAATGAGATTAGCTTGACCAGAGCTTAAATAACACAAAAAATAACCATTATCACAGAGATGGATGTACAATCGATTGTACCCAATATTTTATAAAACGTCAATCATCTTCCCACATACAATTCAATAAAAAGCAGCAGCAAAGAAATTTATCTCTACAAGTCAATATTTGTCCATGGTCCGTCGGCACTCTTTGTTCTTAATCCGGAGCTATTGCTTCCTCAGTCTTAACCGACAGAGGATGAATTGTAATAATTCTCAATTGATTATTTCATTCGTTTCTAATCTACTGGGCCGCCTTTGTGGTGGATGATGGCTCTAATTCTGAATTGAATAGCTCGATAGAGTTAATCTTTGTATTGTTCTATTCACTCGTATTGTGAATATTAGTTCTATCTCTGCCTTTGGACTTTTTTTTGGGTATTGTATTGTGTGAGTCATCTTGATAATGTCGAAAGTACAAGAAACAAAATCACCCCACTGCATAATAAAAGCTGAACGCAATTGTAACATTCCGGAAAATGTACCCCCAACATGAGTTTGATTGTAGGAACGCATCAAAGCGTGCGATATGAAGCGAAACAATTCGATGACCGGCATGAATAAAACGAACCACCAAAATATTGAAGGAATCCGTTCAAAGGGGAAAAATGCAATAAAAGCCCCGCCGATAGGAGTGTGGTTAAAAAGCAACGAATATGGCCGCGAACATCCGCTGCAGACAAAACTTGGGCTACTTGCCTATGCAAATTATATTTGCGGACCCGATCTTTCGTTTCACTTGCGTATAACGTGTATTCTTTTCATATTTTCATCGGATTTCCTTCCCCTCGCTCGTTCGTTTCGTTTTCAAGTCGCGGAACAATGCTATCCGAGGCCTTGTTCCCGCGAGCAGTTTCCTTATTATACCTATCTTTTTATATCCATCGAGTTTTCTTTTCTTTAATACTTTTTAACTCATAAATGGTTGATACGGTCCCCTAGGGTTTGTTGCCCGAATAACATGTAAATGAGTGCGAGTAGGTTGCTACAAATTCAAATTGGAATCTGCGTTATTGTAATTTTGTATGGTAAATTTTATCTTATTTTCTGCTCCATTATTTTGTATGCAAAAAGTAATATAATAGGCAGCTTCAAGAAATGAAAACCTTGAGATAAAATATGTACTCGTAAGTATTATGCTAAAAATTAACCCATTACCTGACGCATGGGATTTTAATCTAAGTTTAAGTTAGGTACAGCTTAGACTTAAACTTAGGTTAAAATGCCATGCGGCTACATGCCATGCCGTACAGCTTTGACCAGATCTATCTTCTATTTTATTTATCCCTTTATATTCGATTACCAGAGATACTTACTATCTTCGGTATAGATGCCAAACACAGAAACTTAAAACGTCAACGACTTTTGAACAACAGCTGTGTCACACATTACCATTATTATTTCACTCCACAAAATATCGTATCAGCTTTAATCCAAGCACCGGATAAACCCAAATCGACACAAGATACTCCTCTCCCAATAGTGCAATACAACGTAAATAAGAATCGACATTTATGACAGTTGCACCCCTCCCGGTGGCAAAGAACGATTTAGATAAACCTTTTTATAGTTCTTTATTGAAAATAAATTGCCTAGAATAAAATCAGACATGTTCAAACGGCTTTCCGATAGATGTGTATGAAATAATGTTATACAGATAAGATGAGTCGTGGCGACGCGAGCGTGCTGTATATTTGTTGAAGTGTGCTGATGCGGCTCGATCAGAGACGACGGCATGACGTTTGATAAGAATGGTTAATGGTTCGTGCCATTGAGTTCTATTGCCAATATCATTTTGTGACATATGAAATAGTAAACCAAAAATAACAAAACATTTTTAAAAGCCAGTACCTACAACGTATGATCATTAAAAAATCAATATGATTTGAACGAAAATAATAAACGCAGATATAGATAATTTGTGAACGATTATAAATATTACTTTTACGTCGAAAGAAGCTGTAAGGTATATTAACCCTTCTTTCATATCACCTTATTTTACAAGAAATTTCGTCTATAAACCATCAATATTGCCTCCGAAACTAAAGTTTATTGACATGTTACCATCTATCATCCAACAAATAAACATTTCAGTAAGATCTTCCAACATTTGTCAAGCTGTCCTCGCCACTGCCCCGCCCGTGTCCAGTCCCCAATCGTTTAGCTTTTTATCTGTTTCCTCCGCAGATAATATATATTTCCTCAGTTTTATTCGCAACTATTTATGGGGTGTGCTCAGTGTTTACCGCGATAAAAGTTTTCCTCAAAATTGTAGGATTATTGTTTTTGTCAGGAGATGAATTACGAGGCTGGAATGACCTCTGAAGATAAATGTCATAAAATATAACTGCTTACATCGCAATGCCTGTTTCGGAAGACTTTGTAATGTTTGATCTATATAAAGTAGGCATAACGAAGCAAAACTACATACGTCTTTTGAGACGGTTCAAATTAGCTTACTTCTGTCAGAGTTTATGTAAAATATTCGTAAAGAGTAAAGTAATTTTGGTAGCCTGGAAGAGATCGCTTCTAAGCGATAAGGCCGCCCATTGTACTTGTCGCATGATCTTTTGTAATGATCTGTATCTGGTGTACAATAAAGTATTTTTGTATTGTATTGTATTGTAATTCCGATGAAGATTCTAATTATATTCGACGTTCGTAAGTTAGTTAGTAAAGTACCTAGTAGTTACCAAATATTTTTATAGAATAAAGAATTGTAACGTTTAGAGGCTTTGAGATAAACACATATAATTTGATCTTTCGTAACATCACCGATCTCAAAGCTAAAAAATATCAATAAAGGTGCACGAATTTTTATGAAAAAAGAGAAAGATTGCTCGCAGTTTTATCAAGACGATCAAAGGGACGGCCGGACATTCCGACTTCTTACGACGTTAGTAAAAAACACAATCTTTCTTTATAGTTACCATTCCACTGGTTATTATATCCGTATCGATACTCAACTTTGCCTGTGCCATTGATGGTATATGCCACAGGAAATAGAGCTTTGTCGCAATGTCTTTAGTTCTAAAATCATTGTTATTCTTGGCTGGTTTCTTTTTGTTTTGATAAAGTAATTTTTTGCTTATATTTACTGTAATCGAAATATTGAACTAGGTATTTGTTTAGCTCTTTTGTTTCCCATAACTCGTATTAATACTGTGTTCTTGAAGATTTGTGTTCTGTGAAGTTGATTTTAAGTTAACTAGATTATCTATGTTTTTATTGTTTTCATGACAATTGAGCTAATATTCATATCATTCATTGATTTTATTTATATATATTATATCTAATATTATAACAATATTATGGATAAAGGATTATCTATCTTTTATTTGATACAATCTGTTGTTCTGTTTTGATTTGTGGCAGTGTTTAACACTTCGAGTGCTGAAATCACACCGTATGTGTTTTCTACAAGTGACTAATATGCGTAAATCCACACTAGCGTAGCGGCTGTGAAAATACAGAGCGTATGCGAATGTAGAGCGGCAGCACGAATGGCTTAGGTTAAAAAAAAGATCGCAGTCGTCGAAAAAAGTTCGCAGTCAAAGTGTTAATATTCCGTGGCGCAGTGAAAAGGCAACCAAAGCAAGTATGGTGTGGTCTTCAGCGATACAAACTTACGGACCGTGAAATGCGCGATTTTCGATATTGCTGCCCCCGGCTCCGCTCTATAATTTCGTATACTTTTTCAACGAAAACGCATAATTGGAACAAATTGGAATTGGATTTTATAATGGTTATTTTTATTTTAGTATTTGGCTTTGAAGCGTTGAAGATTATTATTGATATAGACAGATTTATGAGACGAAATGATACCTAATTATTTACAAATTATTTTTCGGTTTATTTTTATATACATCTCATGTAAAAAAAATTAAGGTCTTTTTGATGGTATTACCTACTTGTCTTGTACTTGACGGAACAAACAGAACTAACACAAAGGTTGAAAACGGAACCACAGTAAAATTCTACAAAACACGTCGTATCGAAAATACGCTGGGTCAACTGCCATTTCCGTAGTAAAAAAAGTCAAAATCATAAAGCAGAACGAGATGACAACTTAACGATGATTATACCCGTGTTCGAGTGAATCGCACGCGCCACTCGCTTTATTGAGAGTAAAGGCTGATACCATATTTTACGTTCAATAAAACGTAGGCACCATCTCGACTACCGTTGAACATAGTCACAAGTCATTCTGACGTCATCCACGAGAAGTTATATAAAAAAAATGGAAAGAAGAAACCACCAACCCTTTTGGATTCAGTAACACAATACGATTTTTGAGAAGATGAGGCTGACAGACGAAATAAGCGGAATTGCGTCTAAAAACGCCAGAGTTCGTGTCAAATGTATTATTTTCGTCGAATGGCTCACCGGACCACGCTTCCTGCGACAGTGTGGTCGAAACCTGACACGATTATAATATGCTTGAATTAATAATATTGTGGATTCGTTGGACTCGCGTGCAAATGAGTGAGGCTTCACGGGGCGTATCCGTTTTCATGTTCCTTGCGATTGCTTTAAGAAATAGCTAAAAACAACGTTTAAAATGAACAGAGAACGCAGACAATCCAATAACAAAATATCTGTAGAAATTCTATAAAATTCGACCACAAAAGCTTAATTCTTTATCGTATGCACCGCAGGTAGACAAAACAGAGCTAATATTGACAATAGATGATTGCAAACCGTCCGAGAGATCCCCTTAGCAAACTTCGAATTAAAACGGGGACGAGAAAAATTAATCCTAATGCGATTTTAATGAAGCCGAAATGAATGAATGCAATAATGAATTGCTAAGCCGCGGGTCGCTCGTTTTGTGCAAGCGGCCGCGAGGAAATGAAAATACAAAACCTGAGCGGTAATCTTTTGACTTCCCGAGATGTACGCTCGAAAATGTTCGAGACCGTGCGTTTACCTTTGTAATTAATCTTGTATAAACTAGAGATAGCAAACATATTACCCAGCCACGAGCTATTGAGGCAAGGAGATGATAAAATGTAATAATAATTAAGCCTCAGCATTGCACAAAGACGCACGCCTTACCATCGAGTATAAAGCACACAAGCGCTGAAAATGTACACCTGAAGTCTGTGCTCGCTTTTGCATTAACGAATGCGGAAGCGGCGCGGCGCTGTGCATACAGGACGCGTTGCACCCCCCCTTCTCCCCCTCTGGGGCTCCCGACCCCCCTAGTGCCTCTCGCTCGAACCAGACGCCTCCAGCAGCCAGCATGTCCCTCCCGTGCGTTCATTACCTCCACGCGGCGACCCAACAATTCAAGTTTGCTTTCCGCCACACAATCTACGCTCAGACAGACTACACACACCGGCCACTCGAATAATAAAGATGCAGAAATTAACCTGGCCGCACTGAAAAAGAGGAAACTAAGTGAAGCTATCTCAGCCTGAATAGAGGTAATGCACGCGAGCACTCGTATGGAGAATGAAAGAAACTCGTCGGTTAATGCTGAGCTTGTTGAAACAGAGGGTAAATGTCAACCGCGGAATAAAAACAGTCAACAGATAAATGCAAACGATAAACACGAGCAAACTGAAAAGGCGACATGTGAAAGCGAATGTTGACTCTACAAACAGAGGTGGATATTGTTCTGAATGCGAGTTGTTCGGAAACCGTCGAGTTGGGAGTTATTTTAGGAAATCAATAAGGTTTCCGCACTAAATTTGCTCCATCCTATAAAATATTCAATTACGCATAAGCACACATTTGTTAAGGCCAACAACGACCACGCGGCACCCCCATTAAAGACGCCTAAGGGCCATTTAATCGGTCAGTGGATGTAAATTCGACGGCCCCAAAACAAATATCCCGAAACTAATAAGGAAACGAAATATGTAAATCGTCTGCCATATTGTTTCGCAAGTGAAATCTTCCTTTAATCTTATAACAAATCCGTGTCCAAATGGCCGGTCCGGGCTGAATTTGAATATAAGAGGGTTACTTTAAGGGTCAGGTTGTAGTGCCGTGTTGCGGTAGGAAGGAGCAAATGTATGCAAGACACGCGCGGAGGAGATAGCGCCCATAATGTTGTCCTATGCACATATTGCATCAAATTAGTTGTCGACTTGTAAACAAGGAGCAGGAAAGTAAGGCCGCTAAGACGCCGTCCGTGGTAGTTTGCATGGATATGAGCGCGGCAATATGGGTCCGCAGCTGCTAGCTGTACTCATTAAGATGTTTTATGGTCGGCCCGCCGGACCGTGTTGCCAATTTAAGATATTTCTATGCGGGACGGCGCCACGTTAGTTTGGCTTCCGATTAGGGGATTAAAGTGGTCCTTTAAGGTATTAGCGTAATAATTGCGGCGCCCATTATGCGGTTAGCATTGTCTCTGATGGCTCCCCCGGGACATTATGGGGTTCATTTGTTACGAATACCTTCCGCCCGTTGCTGTAGCGCAATCAATAACGGGGGCTGTTTGTCGATTGTGAAACAAAACAAAAAGAGAAGCAATAAAATCGACATTGCAAAAAGACAAAGTTCAAACAAATTCGGTCCGTCGCGTCGCACCTACTCCCCGCACAGCAAGTAAATCAAAGGGTGTTGAAACTTTACACCCACTTAAAGCCGGACACAGTAATAAAGCGTTCGAACTTCGCCGACCCTGGACATCAAATGGGATACCCCTTTCGCATTTCATTCCGGAGAAAATTAAAAGTTCTGAGATGTTTTGTTCGATGTGACTGTGCATGTGTCTAGTCGTGTTTGATTATTCAAATCGTGATTAAATTCGTCTTTACTTCAAATTCTGATTCCCGTAACCTTAATCATTGATTAAATGAATATAAAAGAAGAATAGATATAATCAAAGGACAGATGTGGCGCGTATATATAATAAGAAATATCTATCTATGTAATGTATTGTATTATGTACCTATATCAGTTATCTAGTACCCATAACACAAACTCTGCTTACCATGGGTCTAGATAACGCTGTGTGATCCAGCATTATTTATTTATACAATTTATAAATTATAAATCTTCTGTGTTCAAGCTTTTTTGTATCATTTGCATGCAACAATCTAACGGATGAAGTTAGTAACAAGCTACGTAGGAACTCGGATTTCTATACAAAGACCTACAAAGTCGAACTACGATCTCAAAGGGGAAGTTGCTACTCGTACAACTGCAAAGCATTTTGACACAAACAACTTGGAGCTTTAGTGGATTGTCATCGAACTTTTATATTTCTTTGGAAGATGAGAATCAGAGTGTTAGTTGAGTTAAGGAGAAGATACTTGACTTTCAAGAACACATAGTAGGCAATACTTATAGTACCTGAACAAAGTTTCGAAGCGGTTACGGTATCAAGTTTCTAAGTTAGTCGTTAGCAATAACCTGATACGGTGACCGTCGCCGCGTCGGTCAGTCGGGTTGAATAATTACAGATGAGACCTCAATAAGCTTTGAAATACAAAACTTCGTGGAATTAGACAAACTTCTCTGTGAAGTGGCTGTTTGCGAGTTGATATTGGGATCCTTTGGAAAATGAGATGCTACACAGGGGTCTATTTGTTTAGCGCCGACGTTTGTTTTGCAAGACTTCGGAGCTTAGCATAGTTCTGATTGTTCCGTAGTGAAAACTGATGTATTCGATTATAAACATAACACTGGAATAGAACATTTTAATAATTAGATTATTCTGATAAAACAAAAAACTTAAAATTTTACATCGTTTTAAAGTTTTGCGGGACAAAATGCAAAATCTCCCGGGATTTTTTTTTAATGGGACCACTTCGGTTTCATAAGCGAAATAATTTCCAAAATCGGTCCATATATTTGACGGAAACATTGACGAACATACATATGTACATACAGCCAAACCTTCTTTTTCCGAAGTTGCCTAAAAATAAACATAGTTAAAACTTACCTATCTAACTATAATAAAAATAAATAAAATACCTTTGTAAATCGGAAATGATATACGTATATAAATTAGCAGGCTATTTATAATAATACTCAAACATATAAACGAAAAATAAAATAATATTCTCACGTGAGATTCAAATTCTAATTACATCAAGGCACAAAACAGAACGAGAGTGCTTCAATAAGCACAATATTTAATTGTTTCTGGCAATTCCCTCAAATGTGTGCTCTAATTAAGTGCCCTGTGCACTCGGAAGGGTTATTAAATAATTTATTGTCTAGCAACTATTCGTTGGGGTCTCGAATGGTCTGCTAAGATTCTGCTAACTCTTGTTACGGAATATTGCAGCGTAAACTTTGCCCATGAAACTTAAATGGATTCGCACAGCGATACCTACCGCGAAGACGTACAGATTTAAACTATCTTTTGAACTAACGAACTAGCAGAGCAATTATTGTATGTATTTTACTGCTGCTTCGTTTGATTTACTCCCTATCCTTATTTACAGAGAAGTGAACAAAGTATTATAGAAAGTAATTTCGACGAAGATTATTTTTTTTATTTTCGATCCAATTTTCATTTCGCGAAACAATAAAGCAACACCGCTCTGATTGAGTTTGCTCGAACCTTTTATGGCTTTCAATGCATTTCGAGCTGTCAGTGGCAAATTACGTAGGCTGCCCATTCACGCTCAAAAATCGCTCTCGATTGAGTCGAGTACAAAAAGGTGAGGGTGGCTTCACCCTCGGAAACGTATGTCCGGCACAATTCTGAATCGGTTCCGATACCCATTTGACAGTTTATTGAATTAAATGACGCGTGCGACTGCGGTCAACTCGCCCTTTCATTAATTGTTGAGGTTAATGATTTTTAATGTTTACTAGCGTTTTTTTTATGTAGGCATGAAATAAACAGGTAGAGATTGGTTAAGCCATGATTATTGTCATCATTATAACTAAAACGCTTTAAATTAAAAACGATTTTGCACAAAAACGAATCAGAAACATCGATTTTCATTTTCCAAGTAGGCCCCCAAGTCATATGTACTTACGTCCACTCCATAACGATTCTCCCCCAAAAAAGTAGGGCTTTCGCTTGGCTAGGCTCATTAAGAATTAGAAATATAATTTACATAGAACATAAAAATTAGCTAACCCTGACTTTTTATGATACCAATAGCAAATCAGCATATCTAGCTGTGTATGTACCTAGATACTGAATTAAGCTTTAGATGAAACAATTTTGCTTCACATAATTTGATTATTATATTGTCCATTCCATACATCGCAAGCACTCGTCGAGAGGGCAAGAGATAATTCATTTTCGTCGAAATATTGTCTGGTGCCCGAAAAAATCTAATTATACGCTCCCTTATTTCAGCAGCATAAAATTGCATTTCGATTCTGTTCACATAAACATAAGTGTAAATACTTCGAGTTGTTTACACAATTACAGAGAATCGTAACATGGCGAATGATGTTGATGCGATCAGAACGTTTTAAATAAACATTTAGAAGCATTAATAGGAATGGAGCAATGAAATCGGACAGGATAAACAAAACAATCTAATTCACTATAAAAACCGATACAAAGCTAGCTTGCGGTGGATTTGATTGCTATTTATGAGATCATTTTGTACTAGTTTTTGTTTGTTTTTTAATTTTTATGTATAGTATCTACCAGATTTTTTATTATTATCTGTAAAAAAGATAATCCATTGTCGATTTCATCCTTTCTCCAATAAATAATGCAATGATAGTATAAGTAAAATAAAATATATAACAATTTTATTTTATATTTACGTCAAGTCAGCGCATGTGAAATTTAGTTATTTTGTTGACATATTATCAGCTAACCCTATGCTTGACTCACTCTATGCCAAGCAAGACAAAGCTCTTGCTTGGCATAGAGTACAGCGAATGAGTGCTTGGTAAAGCGAATGTTTTGTATTTGTACCTGTATATCGGTTCTTCAATTTATTTGCTGGTTCTTCAATAAATTGACAGCTCCTACTCACCCTATCGAGTAACAAACACGAAGCAGACGTAATAATCGACACGGAAATGAAGTTTATTTTGTCTCCGGTTAGCCGTTATGATATTTTATGCGATTTCCTGCAAGAAACCATATGTCTGCGTGTGGTCGATAAACAATGATCTTAACGATCCTTCGAACAGAATGAAAGCAAGTTGGATTAGCAATCGACATGGACGTAACAATCGGATCTATATCGAGTCTTGTTCGATGAATCGAGCGATTACTACTCCGATTACGGATTGCGAGTTTACATTGCGATATGGCATCGGATTTGACCAATGATATCGGACGAGCGAGAACTGGTGCTTAGTCTAAGTCCACCTTTGGGGAAACATATGTATCATTGGTAATGATGGTTCGTATTGTTTATGTTATTCTAGTTAAAAAACTTGATCATATAAAACCTAATTTGCCACACATTTTTGAATGAAACTTATCACAAATAATTAAATGCTTGGTCTGCCCGCAGCTTTGCACGCTTTATTGGAGATAAATAGTTAGACAAAAAGTTGCCTACCTATGTCCTTCCTCGGGAAACTCTCTCTCTGCCTGCCAAATTTCTGTAAGATCCGTTCAGCCGACGAGACGTGAAAGGTAATAAACCGTTTACAGATATATTACTTTCATTTCTATAATATTAGGTAAATATAGATTCATTTTAATATTAAATATCAATTTAATTTAATTTTCAATCTGGATTGCCCAATATTTTGATGATAAATCAACCAGTAGTTGGACACCAAGAAGTGTTGCCTCTAGGTCGTGTCGATTAGCACGATCGAATTGTCGATTTCAGTTCAATCCACTGCACACGCCATGTGTTGCCATATCGAGTTTGTAATCTTACACCAACCGACCGATTTTACCTAGAAGTAGGTAGAGCCTGTCATAATACTGGGTTACATTTCTAACGCTTCAAAGATCAACGGATATACAAATACAAACCACTTTGTTCACGAAATAAATCTATTAATCAACTTGTTGTTTGTGATTTCATGCCAGCCAATAGCTTTCCGTACCTAAATCAAAATAGTTCCCGCCAGTGCAAATCAACATCAAGTCACATAACACAAAGTCTGCACATTTTGAAGCATAACGTACAAATTGGGCACCAGAGCGTAGGAGCTATTGAGGCAAGTTGCGTGCTAGCTGGCTCTGTTGAAAACTGGCAACACTGTGACTAAGCCGACCACCGGTAATGTGTCCACTCGGCCAGATACTAACCAAATTATAGCTAGATTTTTTAACGTGTGTTTTACTAACGTCAACATCGTCATTGTCCTACGTTTATAAATAAATATTACTGAACCCACACATAATCGTTTAGCCCCAATAACGAATTTAGATACAATACGTAACATTTTGTTATAACATGGATATTTTTATTATATACGGAAAAACCATGAACTCCCGAAACAAATATCTGCAGATCGTACAAATATTTGTCCTGAAGCGAGAATAGGACTCCTACGTCGCAAGCCAACCATTGCCGGATGTGCCACAGAGCTCAAGTGAAAGAAATTCTATATGAAGGAATGTATCAAAATTCAATGTAATTTAAAAAAATGTAAAGCACCAAAAAATAAGAAGACATAATACTGCACCCCAAGAACTTTTACCTTAATGAACGAAAACAACAAAGTCCCAAAATGGCCTAATGATAACGATGATGTTGGAAATCCATTGAAAGCGGATTTGCTTTGTTTTAATTTAATCTGAAACAATAAGCATCTGTAAACTCTAAACAATTAGCTGGAGTCAAGGCGACCCTCGCTGATCTGATGGCCAGATTCTAGAGTAGAAATTACGAAACATATCTCATTATTCAAAATAAAGTAATCAAAATTCCAAGATAAGTTTTTAAATGGTTTAAGCTTACATGTTTGCAATAAAAATATATCTCAATATATTTTTATACCTATATCACATTACAAAATCACAACTTCGACTTACTACGTTACAGAAATTGTCTTATTTTATGCTTATTCGCACTTAAAGTTATATTTATTGTTATATTTTTTAAATCAAAGAACTCCTACTTCTATAGAGTACTACGAGCCACTTCGCGAATAAGACGCCCAACCCGCCGTAGCAAGTGGAATTATAATTATCGAGAAAGCGGCTAAGCCGCGTTTTAATTATAGAAACAAACAAAAACAGTCATCTCCAATGTCTTAGTAAAGTTCGAGGATGAGTTGAGAGTTTAATTCTGACTCTTTGTTAATTGTGTGCAAGGGGTTGCCATGCTTTGATGAAATTAGTCCCAGATCTTCACAATCATTAAGGACTTTTTGTTACTTTAAAATGTTAAAAAGGTTTCAGGGAGTAAATATTGAGTCCTTGATTGTTTAGGAGATTCAAGAGTTCAAGGGTTTTCAATTTTTAAAGATCGTCTATAAGATTCTACATCTGTCTGCATGTATCTTGAAAAATACTGCGATATTGTATTTGAACCCTGTGCGCGTCACTAAGGTTACATATTATCGTATTATTACTATATTAGCCCGGAGTGTCCCACTGCAGGGCAAAGGCCCCCTAAATCCATTCAGGTTACGTATTATCTAGGTAGGTATATTTTCTGGTGACAATATGGATGCAGCATTATAAAAAATACATCAATAGAAAACCTGAAGCAGTGGCTACATCAAAAACACAAATAATGACATTATCGTTTAAAAGGTTGCGGAATAGCCGGGCAAGGAAAATTCAATTATTACTGGACGCAGACGCCACTTCCGGTTTCCAAAGGAAAATGCTCATGCAAACGCTTATAACTGCTGAAGGAAAAAAATAATAACGCTGAGAAATCATGAAATTATGTCCAAAATGTACCGATAAGCTATAAATTACAAAAGTTTGATGACTATGGAAACATTTTCCAACCAGTTCCCATCAGCACAATGCTGAATACACTCCCTTTGCCTGTTATAACTAATTTATTTTTGTGTTTAATTTTAGTTTAGGTAAAGAAGTTTATAGGCAATAAATGTTTTTTTTATCAGAGGGACATAGATTTATAGAAAGAACATTCAGTACAATTTATAGAAGTACTATCGTTTTTTTTATCATTTGTTAGGGGCCTCAACAATCAGAACAAAGTAATGTACGTCTGAACTGATAAAAAAGTCTGCATTATTAAGAAATAAGAAAAAATATTAATTTTATAGTTAAATAGTATTGTAAAAGAATTTTGAAATAATTGAAAATAATTTATTTAAAAAGTCAATTTCATTTCTTTGTATCTTGGATATCCTGTACAGTACCGATAAAATAAGGAATATATTTTATAACGTAAATAATTTCAAATTTCCTCGCGAATTATAAAGTTCATTTGAATGAAACAACGTATCTCCCGAAAGCTCAAGAAAGTTCCAGAAACTCGGCACAGGAAAACATTTTAAACATAGAAACCAGCTTTAACAATTTCACATACAATCATAAATTCTAATTTAGCCTCGTAGGATCTTGTTACCTCGCCTTCAGTTATCCGGACTCATTGTATGTTACTCCCAAGACATTGTAGCCCCACAAACGTGTATACAAAATTAATTAGACAATTTCTCGAGCTTGTAATATTTATTATTATTTCTCTTGCGAACTTAATATTTTAGCTTCTTTCGGTAATGAATTTGAATGGAGCCTTGATTAGGTTCTTTATAATTATAGGTAGTCGTAATTATACGCTGCATTGGTTGGTTTTCCGAATGATGGTTTGTTAAATTAAACGTCGTCTTGTATGGTATTTTCTTGATTGCTAGTTCTATCTATCTGCGGACTTTGCGCTGTTTTATTTGCACGAGACCAACCCACGGGTACTCGGCTTACTTGTTTGAAAAGCGTGTTAATCGGCTCAACGGGGTTAATGAACTGATATAATTCTAAACATTACCTATAAAGAAATACCTTTTCTTATGTAAGAACGAAGCATTAAACAAAACGAAGAAACGAAAAAAGAAATATCGAAGATAGAAACCGAATTATTCTATCCAATTCTTTGAACCATGATATGACATGATAATATCTTCCTTTTTGGAACACATGAGACGATATAGAAAAAAACAAACGGCAAAAAAAAACTGTCTCAGAAAGGTAACCCATAATAATATCTTTAACACTTTGAGTGCTGAAATCACACGGTATGTGTTTTCTACAAGTGACTAATATGCGTAAATCCACACTAGCGCAGCGGCTGAGAAAATACAGATCTTTGTGACTCATTACAGCAGTAATATTTTTCGAACGTAACGTATGTGCAGCGCAACACAACTGCTGTGTAGAGCGGCAGCACGAATTTTTTAGGTTAAAAAAAAGATCGCAGTCGTCGAAAAAAGTTCGCAGTCAAAGTGTTAATAGGTGCTGTAGTCTGTTCTTTGTTGCCATAGAACTAAAACTGTTCACACTAAAAGCTAGAGTCCCAGATAAGGGAACGTAGACATATGGGTTCTTAAAAGGTAGTCAATTGCCCAGTGCCGACAACGTATTCTACTTAGCGCTGAATTGTGTGTGTCGTTTCTTTTAGAATCACCGAACACCAGCCTTACAGAAAACCTCGTTTAAACTATGGATTTCCCATTTAAATCCTCGATGATTTAGGAATAAATAACAAAAGTAAAGTAGTTCATGTAAGTAAAGTAAGTAATGGACACATCCTTTCAGCGAAAAGGCCGCCGATAGTGCTACACTAGATTTAAATAGCAGTAAATTTATTTTATAAATTAACCATAATATACCGATTACTCTGTAGATCCAGTGATCAAGATCCATTTGATTCCATTGAGAAAACTTTTTCTCTTTTTCATTATTTATGGATGGTGTATGTAAATATGTCAAAATTTATTTCGAAAATTTTGGCGTGTAATATCTGGGTACAATGTCACTTAGTTAAAATTGTCATTGATCCCGATTTCTTAATTACAATCATATATTTATGTATGGATGGATGGATGTTTGTTACTCTTTCACGTAAAAACTACTGAATGTATTTTAATGAAACTTTACAATAATATAGCAGAATTACACATACGCTACAATTTATAAAGATATATTGCATATTATCCAAAATATCTATCACCACGCGGGTGAAGCCGCAAGGCGCATCTAGTGCAAAATAAAATAAATTAACAACAATGTTAAGCATGAGCAATTAAATCGTTACGGTCTTATTTACCTTTTAATTAATATATTTCTATAACTATTAATGAAAAGCAATAAATTTGTGTAAATTTTTTACAAGTTACACATTTATATCCCTAATGGAAAGTCTGAGGTAGCAGCGAGGCGAGTGGAATGGTAGAGGCCAGTCGGCAAAATCTAATCAGTGCATTACTCACGGAGGGTAAGTCCCATACCCCGCATCATTTCACCAGAACATCCGCTAATACCGAGGATTATTAGATCACTTCTAATAAGGAGTCCAGAAAACGTAAATGATTGAACCGCAATATTTTCCAAGTAAAGGATAAAATTATAAGAGTTTTAAAACTTTAAACTCTTAGTATATTTTTAAAAATAGGTATGTACCATCCACAGTTGTTATAGTTCTGCGGTAGTTGCATAGTTACACATTACATAAAAAAAACTAATTTACGTAACTTAATCTACTTTTATCTGATTTATTTTGGAAGAGCGAGATTCCCTAGCGAACACAGGTATTTATTTTTTCTTAAAAGGGAAATCTCAAACACTGTTATATTTAATACCTATTGTACATTAAGTACAAATATTTTGTATTTTGTAAGAGTAAGAAAATTATGTTTGATCTACATAAGTACCAATCCTATCCAAAGGTTGCCTGGAAGAATCGTTGTTAGCGATAAGGCCGCCGATTGTGCCATTAGATATACCTTGTTAATATTAATAGTGTTTTGATATCATAATAGCCAATGTAATCTAACACCAATTTAATTTAATTTTTTGTTGAATTATTATTGTTTTTTCTTGTGTAAGTGTGTAAACGACTTTAGTATTAATTGCGTATGACATGTTATTATTTCAATAAAGTCCGCATATACAAATATTTCAGATACAATTCTATTATTGTGAACGAATACAGATTATGAATTTGAAGAATGCTGTAAAAATCTGCCTGAAGCATAGCACAAAATAAAGGACAACTAAATAAACTACCTTGTACCAACAAAAAGTTGTAACCCCATAAATCCAGCATACCTACATGTACCTAATCAGCGTAATAGTTGTACTCCAAATAACTCTCATATGCTCGCTACGTGTGACATTCAGTTTAGTGTTTCATCTAGTTAATAAATAAGTTAACCTGGATCAACGTGACGATGGCTACTTACTTGACTACGATGCCATTGAAGACCTCTTAAGTATCTTAAAGTCAACATAGGCTCCAGTAGATAGGGAAATCCAAACCCCTTGGTTTGGATTTCCCTATCTACTCCTCCCTCCCTTTTTCTCCTTGTCCTCAAGCCAGTAACTCCGCTCTACGCAAATCAGTGAGTGACTTAAATGTTGCAGATTTTGTGTTCTGATTTGATTAGTTCTGCTGTTAGTTCTTCAAAATTAAGATAAATCTAATTAATTAGGTCGTATATAATTCGATTCATCTTATTTTTATTTTGGTTTGTTTACCCTGTATAAGTTAAAATAAATCTTTACCGCTAAAGTTACTTTTGTAAGCATTCTTTAGTAATATGTATCTATCTCATAAGTGAAATGGCAAATAAATAATTTTTATTTTGTATACGCTTGACTTTTATCGACGGATTAGATGCAGATATAAAGCAATGACAAATCATTATTGTATGATCTTAATGCAGTCTATGTATTTTATTAGTAACAACAAATATGTTTGCGATCCCCTCGTTGACGTGCCTTGCATCTTGGAGGTTCCGTCTATCGGTAAATGTGTCACGTACGGGACACCACAGGATTCGTGATAAGAACAGAGAAGTGGACAGATGATTAAATGTGATATTGGATCCTGTGACATTTGTGATGAATTGTTTTTGTTCTTCTTCTAATCAGATTATTATCGCATCGCAGATAAAACAGCTTAGGCATACAGCGAGAAAGAGTTAGGTATTTTAATGGAAGGAACATTTGAAAATTAGTATGTATTTGAAATATAGTTTAAACTGCTGTATTTTCCTATAAGAGCAATATTCTAGTATCTACCAAAATAAAAAGGAGATCTGATTAAATTTCCATAAGCTGTCTAAATGCTCAAGTCTGTTCTATTTCCAATCCATAATCATAGTGATCGAAAAGATAAAGAATAAGCCATAAACCTAAACAACCTGCCAGCTATTAGCGTCAGTGAATCGCCCCTGGGTGAACCTAAACGGAGACGTATTAACGAACACGAACGTACGGAGTGAAACAATTTTTCCTGGCCACAGCCGAACCTCAAGCAAAAAACTGAACAAAACCGATGCCCCAGTGTAAATATTTGCTCGTCGACGAAAACTTTCGTTCGATAACTTCGTCTGAGACCTCGCAAACAAAAAGTTTAATAGCTGGTCAAGTTTTACCACAAATGTTCGGACTGTTATTTCAGTGATGTGGAGTATTTGGAGTCGATTTAAGACGATGTGTGAGAAAGGAGCGCTTTCGTTAGTATCGACACTGGGTTATATATCAATAGATAGCAATAGGTAGGTAGTATCAAAGCACAAGGATTGCAGTCTAGGGTAGGACTAGAGACAACTTACAGCAATATATTATAATTTATGAGATGATACATATGTATATGCTAGATGCCGTTTTTATCTATTCTACCCTAGTCAACAATCCCTATGCTGTACCTGCAGATATTCTCTGTCTTTGTCTAACTAATTATTGGGGCATAACTACTTAAAACAATATCTAACTAAAAGAAAAAGTTTATTATCCTCAGGCTCAGATTAAACTCTAGTACTTCTAGTGGATGACCAAATAATGTAATTATGAATAAAAAAGTCGCGATACTATATCACACATGCTGTGGATTTATACAAGAGTCCAGCATCCCAAACTGTGTGACTGAAGTCCATAATTGAATTCCATACACGGCGCCGTATCCGACCACAAACTCGGGACCGATCGAGTCGAGATCCACTATGATATAAAATATTTAGAAAACTACAGACGTGATTACCTAAATGCCCACTAGATACAATGACTGGTTGATTTGAACTTCCTTTTAATGTTGATTTGTAATAACTTATTCTTATTTTAACTTAATCTTTATTTCAATGTGTGACTGTGACTGTGTTGTGAATGTGTGACTTTACATGAACGTAGTAAAGAGATCCTTATTTTCGTTATAATTATTTTGAACTTCATATACACTCACATATACAAATCGAAACTTTTAATTAGCCGTCAGCAAACATGCACTGGATTTTTCCAGGCATGTTCTATATTATGTACCTCATTTGTAAACCTAGCTGCAAGTTTCTCCAAAATTTTGTAAATAAATAAATAATACACTCACATATACATACACATACACACATATACACTCCTTTATGCTGAATTGAAATAATTATTTAGTCGAATTAGAGGAATTGGTTTAATAACACTCGTAGTCACTTAATACATTCAGGAAGAACTACAGGCAGATGCTTTACGTACGCTGAGGGCAGGGCGCTATGGCGGTCATTAGGGAGGTCTATAATAAAAGTTTGATGATGATGTTGATTAAATACATTCTACTTTATTGAATAAGCTTTAGAACGTTGTCAAATGGGTATTCAGAAGAAAGTCGCTTATATTAATATATTTTTAGTTAAGTTATTTTTAAGTATTATGTGTAGAATAAAAAATAAAAGTAAAGTTCAGCAAGTGAGCCGACTCAACGGTCCACGATGAGTGTTACCGGCCGGTATTCGTAGCAGCGAGGTCACACGTCGTGTCGCGGTCAGGATTTATCGTTACACGGAATATTTTGATCTTCTTCCCACTGACATCGGCATTTTTATGATCCGTACATCATTACAGATTCTTTTGGGGACTGATTGGAATACCAATTACTGACCTATTTGAATTAGGATTCTCACTTGTGATATTTTCTAATTATGACAAGATATTTTCATATCTGATCCTGGCCATTTTAATTCATTTCGTCTACTGTAAAATTTTGGTAGACAATTGGTACAGCTAACGGTCTGAAAATATGTGTTCGAAACAGGTAAGTGGCTACTGGCTAGCTCGTTTTTATATTTCAAAGACTTTAAACATTATGATTACTTTACATATTTAATCATATTTGAGATCAATCCAATAGATAGATAGATAATTCTATTATTGCACACTTAAAACATAAAACAAACAAGATAAAAATACAAAATAAGTCACAATTTGGCAGTCTTGGCATTTGCCAAGACTGCCAAATTGTGACTTATTTTGACTTATTTTGCCGATACATATTTATGTATCGGCGAAAATATATCTAGATCTAATAGTCGCCATATATCAACCAAAAGCCGATACGAACAGACACTCAGAATTTCCCACAAGACAACCCAGACAACCAAACCAACAGTTGTATTCCAATTGCATTAGCAGACACAGCAGACACACCTGTGTAGTTAGCCAACACAATAGCACGGTTCGGATTGTGCCCATTAGGGCCAGCATGTGGACTATGACATTTCAATACACACAGGAAGCTTGATAACTGGATTCTGGTGTGCACTGTCTGCCGCCCTTTAGGGCTTTTGACTGATAATTGATTGGTATGGAAATGATAAGCTGTTTTATGGCATTTTCATAACTAGGGCCAATTCAGGCCGTAGTAGGTACAAAAAGTAGTCCTAAGTGTAGTGATTGAAATACGAACTATGACAGTACACTACACATGCTACATTGCACCCTGTATAATAATCAATCGCTGTTCCTTAGTCTAACTAAAATTTACAAACGGTTTGTCCGTTTTAAATAAGTTTCTTGCTTTGTTTCCTCTAATAAAGGATTATTTTAAAAGAAAAATGGGGGGAAAATTATAGATGACGGTGACATAATAGATTTGAAAAAAAAAATGACAATTTTTTTTTTTTTACATAAAAATATTGCTCTACCTTCATTGTCAAATTTAATAGTTCAGTTTTAAACGCACATCTAAACAATTTCCTGTAGTTTTGCTGTTATTTGTTACTCGATTGTGCCTTGCTTTTATAAATGCAAAATCTAAATCTATTTCGTAAACTATATCAAATGCAAAGCAGTGGTTTTCAATCAACCAAATAATGAAAGCAGCGATTGAATCCCTGCAACTAATACAATCACAAGGGCGCTAGGATGCCGTCATCTGCCTACTGACGTATGGTGATACGATTGTACGCTTGTTGGGCGATTTCATTTGAATTTGATCACTGGACTGTCCGGCACTGATAATATTTGCTAGGGGATAGTCTATCATTTGTGCTGCAGTTAGGCCCTAAGCAATTGCGACGGTCGGGCTCAACCATTAGATTGTTTTGTCTAGCTGGCAACTGTTTGAAATAGACATGGATGAAACTGCCGAAATATTCTGATTATTTGTTTTTAATAAGTTCTTTATATTCAAAGTTTGGAATAGAAAAATAATTATTCCTATTCAGAATTTTAGTATGGGTAAGCAAAAAACAAAACGTGACATAAAAATGGTGGTTTAAACTAAGTAGCATAATTATGTGGTAAGTCGAGCTTGTAGCCATGGGACGATTCTTTGGCTTTGCCTCCAAGACCCGGCACCGAAAAGTGCTTTTGAATACGGCAACCATTACAAATAATGAATAATTAATTCATTGACACTAGACTATTCTTAACTTTAGATACCGATCGTATTTTGCACGTTCGTCATCTATATCTATGAATAGCACCATAAGCCAGAAATATTGACATTTGCGTACATCAATACCCCATGCTCACATAATGTACGCATAATTGGCGTAACATTCCCTCTACCCTTTCAAGACGTAATGTAACGGCCTACATGTTATTTAATTACGCAATCTCGAAGCACAATGGGAATTATACCGACTCCTTTGGAAATGGATAGGGACTTTGGGGGACAGGGCTGAACTCAGTTTGAGAGCTAATAAGGTTGGCAATAGAAATATTTTGGACGCCTTATTTAGATATAAACAAACTTATGCACGCAGAGGTTTGAAAATGTTTGCAAAAAAAAATTGGAAAACTAGCATGGTAATTAAAACAAAATTCATTTATAACGGGATATTTACCATGATCTAATTTTTGAGTTTTTTAATCTTTCGGCACAGTTTTATACGGTATGACCTGTTTTTGTAAAACACCGGGTTTGAGGTGTTTTAACAATTCAATAACACAATATATCACCCTTTTCCATGACAGTTATAAAAATGTGTGCTCAAAAGTTTCAAATTACACGCTGTGAGTAAATAGATTTTAAATAAAAACTGAGTCAAGTTTTTATTAAAAATCTATTTATTTAAATTATCGAAAACTACGTTTTTTATACCTGTACCTTAAATTTGTCATTATTAAGACCGGTCTTTATCTCAAAATTTATACTATTTTATTATAAAAGAACAGACAAGACAAGAAGATCTGGATCCGCCTCTGTCGGTAGTAGTCATGCAAAAGGTTAAAGCATGACCGGAACGCCTCGAAATCATAGGGCGAGAACTATGGATACTATTTCCTCCCTTCAAACTTCCCTCAGTAATGAAGGAAGCCTTCGGTGTCCCTTCCCAAGGCAAGTCCAACTCAATTATAAACGAATAAATCAAAATGATTGAGTAACAACCAAACGTCTTTGTTTTGCAATTTAGGAAATAGAATTTGAAGTCGTATGGAGGTAATTTTGAAATAGTGTTGACAGGGTTTCATTTGTTTCGATAAAAAACTACTGCATCTATCGGCACTTTAGGAGAAAAAACTCGAGACGACGAGTCAGAATTCAAGCTACATTAACACCAATAGCAAAAGCTTTAAGGCACTGTTAACCTAGTTATGTAATTTTCTTGTAATTAATAAAGGATCTATCTATATATATAAACAAATGGCTAACAGCTTCTTTGAATATTTATAGAAAAAATGTTACATCCTATTTTATCAGCTTTATTTCTTTACTACGCAATAATTGCAATCAAGCCGATATCATCCCCATTGAATTGCGCGTTTATAACGAAGGCCTAGATTCACGCGATACTGGACTATTCAATACAATATCTATTATGAATAGCGCAGTACTCGGACGTTGATTAGGCATAGACGAGCGGGCTCTATTCCAATTTTCATGGCGATACAGCTCACCAGGCTTGTAATCAGGGGGCTATATTTTTGTATATAATTATTACTTCCTTCGCACTTAGCTAGTCTCCGTAGAGGCTGAACGCTGTTAACGAAAATAAGGCTAGGACATCGTAATTTTCTTTACTTTCTAATACGGTATATACAAAATTGATAAACAGTTTGTATGATTTGAATAATATCATCATCATCATCAGCCTATAGCAGTCCACTGCTGGACATAGGCCTCCCTAATGAGCGCCATAGCGCCCTGTCTTCAGCTTGCCGCATCCAGCATCTACCTGTAGTCTTTCGCAGGTCGTCATCCCACCTGGTCGGAGGGCGTCCTACACTACGTTTACCGTTTTTTTTTTTCGTTTGAATAATATGGGTTTGCTCAATGGAATAGCATAGAATTAGGTATTATTATTACTTTACCATTATTATGTTTCGTAATGACGATACATCAGGAAGAGAAGTTTCAACTATGGTGTAAAACATTTATAATGAATACTCCATAATATACTTGATTTGTAAAAATTACAAACAATGAAAAAATTACAAATATTGTGATGTGTCCTGTAAGGTCTGAACGAAATAACGCATTTTTATATTTGATACGTTTTTAATTGTTATCAATAGCAAAAAAAATGGACCAGTTCAGTCATCCTCTATTAAATATTGAATCTCTGGTACGCTCCTTGTCCCTTGGCCCTATCTTACCCCTCCCATGACATTCCTAACTACACGCCTGTATTCTAGCTATCGGCTCTCCTGATTGATTGTTATTGGGCAGCGGTTCATACGAATACAAGTTTCAAGCCCAAGTTTTGAATTTTTAATGTTGGCAAACTTTGTGAAACATTTTTCAATATCCACTTTATACAAAATCCGACTAACCTTTTTTATTGAATCTTTCTGTACAACCTACAAGGAACGTTGTGTTCTGACACAACTTATTTCTATACCAAAAATCATTTTGATATTGATATTTGATATCAGTCGTATAGGGGTATACGACTGCAAAATAATCATTCAAATCGGTCCTTAAATGACGAAGAAATCAATGAACATACAAACATGAATTTGGTTATTTATTAATTATAGAAAAAAACGAACAAACCTCCTTCTCTTTTCGTGAGGAAGTTTTGCTATTTAGGTTGAATTGAGATTCAAGTCGAAATAAACAATTGATGAATACAGCTGGGATTCTATTCTAGGATATTGATAACAAAGAATCTTTCACACACAAAGATTATAAATAAATAATGCTGGATCAAATATCAAAGTGGTTTATTTCCTTCAGTAGTAATCTTCCATTATTTAGCAAGCAAGTTCAAAATAAATGTTTTCCAAACAGCTTATGACTCGAATTCTTGAAAATTATTAGGTATAATTTTATGAGAGCCGTGTTCTTAAAATACGAATAATGAATACGGCTGGTTACTTGTCCGAGGGCGATATTTTTCAGTGTCCGCTTTATGCGAGGCAAGCTGAATTTTAATGGCTCTCAATGAAGCAACCGTTTGTTATTAAAATGTTGAGATTTTAAAGATATCTGTTGAATATTTTGAATTTGATTTTGAATAATTCGCAGCTGATAGTACATAGTAAGAATACAAAATTACACGTTTTATTATATAGGGCAGGAATCGACACTATCGGAAACTATAAATAAATATCGCTGGATACTTTTATAAATAAACAAGAAAATATTCGAAGTGTCATCGCCATAAAATCACCTTCTAGTAAAGCCCACCTGATGAAAATGTCAAAGTTGAATATAGAGCATTTCGTTGCAGTGAAAAACGCGAGTCAATCGATCAACTGAAATATTGACTTGTGAAATCTCGATCCGTTACAGTTTCGGCCAACGGCATTGTCTATAAAGTTGTATTTCACAGCCAACGCGCTATCTGATGATTGGTTTTTGGCAATTACCAGTATTGCCCACGTCGGGCAGAGTTCATACACCGTGTGAATTATGTATGAACACCTCGATTCGCTCTTTGTTGCATCGGTATACTCCACTGCGTAATCCTATCAATGTATGTTGGTTTAGGTGATGACCTGTGATTGGTGGTTGGTCACACAAATTGTGTATTTGACTGGCTTGTTTGGTTATTCTTCTCTGCGCGTGTAAGCGACTTGCTTTTGTTTTTTTGATCTTGGTGTGTTTACTGCCTTATTCCGTATTCTTCTAACTAATACCTGGCTAGTCAAAGTACATATGTATTTAAAAGCGCCAACGATATAAATTTATTTATTGACATCCCAATTTACTGCAGCCCGAATAAAGGTGCTGACCGCCACTGCTGGTATGAAAGATGTCAAAAAGCTTTTAAACTAGACCGGGATCGCCAAATAGACTAGAAAATCCATTAACAGCCTTCCCATGATGTATTTAACCATTACTTACTGGTATATAGGTTAGTGCACTATACTTAACTAGAATTAAGTTCAATAAACGCTCCACTCTAAACTGTTACTATGTTATGCCGTACATTTACCGGTCATATAATTATAACACATGTTTCAGAGGCAGTAATTATTTCCATTATACGCAACGACAAGCGCACTGCGACCTGTCGTCCCTTTATTAACATTTAGATTTATATTACATACACAAGAGAAATGTCTACCTCGATAATACATCGCCTTTATGTTGTTTGTGACAAGTAAACGCTGTCATCTTTTAATTTGTCCGAAATGTGACATTATTTCTGATGTATAGAGTTGAGTTTCGTTTATCAGATGTGTTCAATGTATTGTTGGAATTAACCCTTTGTCTCAAGGCGTCGATGGCATACCGCTTGACATTTCTGTTCAAAGGTTACTCCGTTCTGACGGTTTTCTTTTTACTCGCTGACACAATATTCTATTGGAACAGAAGGGTGGTATTGTTTCATTGTAACCTTTATTTTCGCATTGAGTTTTCGCATTCATAACCTAACATTATGCTGTTATTGATATCTAATTTATTAATGCTATTACCGACCAGTCATGAAGGTAACGACAGTTTTAATTTATGACAGTGTTGACCTACAGCCAATACATCGATAAACAAACAGAATGGCCCACGTTCAACGTTTTAATAAATGGCATAATTATAGCTATTACTATGATGTTTCCAAATTGCACAAAGCCAAATATACGAATAGGTTGTAAAGAAGGGTGTTGCCACTAAAATCCCTGTGATGGAATTTGACAGATGAAATACAAAAAGATCATGTAAATTGAGCAATATCAATACCTAGATGTATACCTATGACGACCGATGTGGCGCGGTGGGCGAAGGTCCGCCTGCGACGCAGGAGGTTGCGGGTTCGATTCCCGCCTCGGAACAAATGTGTGTACGATCTGCAGATATTTGTTCCGGGTGTTCTGGTCGTTTTTCTATGTATAATAAAAATATCTATCTATGTAATGTATTGTATTATGTATATCAGTTATCTAGTACCCATAACACAAGCTCTGCTTACCATGGGGCTAGATAATGCTGTGTGAATTGTCCAGCATTATTTATTTATTTATTATACCTATAATCCTAATAACAATAAGTACCCATAAAGTGTGAATCTGCCAACATGATATTAATTAATCAGCCATTATTATATGGCGGCTATGGGCTGGTGGCACGAGATTTAAGTGTGCTATACACAATCGGATAGAGAAAAATTATTACGTTTCTCAAAGAAAATAGCTGAATCGAATGGTCGACATTGTGTATAGTTCGCTTTAGTAATAGGAGATTATAATAGTTATAATGCTGGGAATAAATAACGTGGCGAGGAAGACAATAGTGGTGTAACGAGATCTCCTGTTGGCGGGGATTGCGAGCGGCCCGATCTGAGATTTATGGTAGCCATTGGAATTACACCCTATTTGCTCTTTTTCATTGTCTTCGGACATGTTCCGTGTTATATTATTTGGCATGTGTATTGTTAAAAAGCATTGTGGTTTGTTTTAATTGTCTATTTGTTTTAATACATATATTGTCAACATCATCATCATCATCAGCCTATAGCAGTCCACTGCTGGACATAGGCCTCCCTCCCCAAAAGTCTTCAGCTTACCGCATCCAGCATCTACCTGCAGTCTTTCGCAGGTCGTCTTCCCACCTCCGTCGAAGGGTGTCCTACACTACATATACCGAGTCGTGGCCACTCGAGAACACGTTTGCCCCAGCGGCCGTCGGTTCTTCGCGAGATATGATATATATTGTTTTTTTTAATGGTAGATATTATTTAAGATCTGGCCAATGTTTAGTTAAACGAAAGGTTATCACATTTTTGTGTTAGTAGCTTAAAGTCCAATGAAGGTACGGTACTTTGTGATCTTCCTACTTGTTCTGCAATCTATTGACTATTTCTAAACTTACCTCTCATTTTCTGTTCGTCGAGGAGTTGCCTCTCTAGGTTATCTTTCACTTCTCTTTCTCTAATTACGTCCATTTTCAATTCAGCTGGAACAAAAAAAAACCGGTATGATGAACGTGGACCAAGAAATATTAATAATGTATGTAAGTTTTATTATCTAATCAATTACTAGCAATTCAAAAAGGATGTCTTAAGTATTTTTCGTGTCTATTTGGCAAAAAGATTCCCCCTACTCTACATAAAAATCACAAAAAAACATATTCATATAAGTTTAAGAAATCTATTATTTGTAATTATTCATTTAAAGAATAGCTATAACATTTTCTTTAAAACTTTATATTGAATGAATTGAATAATAGTAATAGTACCATTATTGGTACTATTACTATTATTACCATTATTGGTACTATTACTATTATTACCATTATTGGTACTATTACTATTATTTAATTCATTCAACACCATTACGACCTTGTTAGATAGAGAGAGAGAAGATAGAAAATTAGGTAAGTACATAGTTATTGATTATTTATTTAATATGAATAGTTCCAAGCGTTTCGCTTCCGCTAAATACCGAATAATATAACTGATCGTAAAATTTACAATTATCAGACCATAAAAATTGAATTACGAACTGCCTGTATTCACGGAAATAGTAAACCCACATTTAATATATATAAATAATGCTGGACAATTCACACAGCATTATCTAGCCCCATGGTAAGCAGAGCTTGTGTTATGGGTACTAGATAACTGATATACATAATACAATACATTACATCGATAGATATTTTTTATTATACATAGAAAACAACCAGAAGACCCGGAACAAATATCTGCAGATCGTACACACAATTGTTCCGAGGCGGGAATCGAACCCGCAACCTCCTGCGTCGCAGGCGGACCTTAGCCCACCGCGCCACATCGGTCGTCTAGATATTCGAGTAGTAGTATAGTCTATAGATTTCTCCTATTATAATAAAAATCAATAAGAAACTATTTGTTAATCATTATTTTGTTGATTAAGTTAAATCGTCTACTGGTGTTCATGATCAGCTAGTTAAGTGAACGGGAACACAAAAGACATTGTATAAATTTAACAGTAGGCTAAACAAGGGAGATTGGGAACATAAACACAGATTAACTCATTCGGAATCCCTCTAGGTAGCATTGAAGCAGTCGATTCGAGAGATTTGCATAACTTTCAATTAAATGTAACCTGACGGAAATGGGGCGAGTGGGTACTTCCAGATCGGTATTGTTTCGGAACATTATTGGATCTCGATTAGATAACAAGACAACGTGAATGATTTTGAGATCTACGTCTACATAATTGCAAAATCATTCGGTTTTGGAACGGCTTTAGTTTGATTTCATTTCATTTCATTTTTCATTTTTCATTTTTTTTTTTTTTAATTATTGAGACAAAGTTGAGCTTATTAACTACTGAGACGTGGCTATTCTAGTAACCAACGTAGTTTTAGCCAACGCCAACGGTTAGTGGTCTCAGCCTGTTCCTTCGGAGAGTTATGTCGGGTACTTTGGTTATTCTACGGATTGCCGTATTTCAGATTCTATCGCGTAGAAAAACTTCGAGCATAACTCTAGCTCTCTCTTCATAGCTCGCTGAGCGACTTTGAGCTTATTCACGAGGCCTATTTTCAGCGGCTAGGGTCATCACTGGTAAGATACATTGGTTAGAAACTTTCGGCTTGAGGCTCCGCGGTATCTATGACGAGAAGATATTGCTAAGTTTTCCGAAGTTTTTTTACTTATCCTAACCTATTTCCATGCGTAACTTCACGAATTTCCCAATTTACAAAATGGCGCTTCATTACATAGATACCAAACTCACATTTTACAATCTACGCATTTAGTTATATCTTCAAAACTAAGGTGCGGATTTCCAATCAAGGTTTGTCCTATCTCGGCTTCGATAAGTGTCTAATACGGGTAATGCGAGACCTTAAGACGCGTGACGTCGTTCAATTTGAATAGAAAGAGGTCATGCCGTTCGCAAACTCACAGTTTAATTTGGTCCCTTATTCAATTAGGTACCTAAGCCGCGTCTATCTAATGGAGGTCGTAAGGGGATCAGGCTGATTAACTTGCGATGTTAGCACCTACGAGCACAGTGGAGGAAGGAACTCGCCAAGTCACTCATACTGCGAAACGAACCCCTCTTTCAGTTACACTATATTTTCTACTTGAGTAACGTTATATTTTCTACATTACAATTCCTCTTTATTGCACATCTACGTGCACATCAAATAAAACACTATGAGCGATCCCTGCCAGGCAACCTTTTTCTACGTATGATTGAGTAAAAATACAAGCACTTTCATATTTTTTTATTTATTTTTAGCTATTGATCTCCCACTGCTGGGAAAGGCTATAATATAATTTATTTATAAAAAAAAAAATCTTAGATATAAATTTGTACGTAAATTGGTCTTCAAATGAAATGAACCATGTAGTAACTCAATACATAATATAGAACATAAAATGGGTAGGTAAGTATAATATGTATACTATAGTAAGCTAATGAAAATATGGCTGGGAATGATAACAGCAAAACAGAGCAGAGAAAGCTGTTGAGAAAATGGACTAATAAGAAAATAATGCAATGATAGTGCTATTTCCTAAATAAGCTACACCATTGAAAGATTCAATTTGATATAGCTTCATTGTTAAAAGATAACGTTATACAGTACAATAACGGCAATAATTAATACGAAGATAAAATGAAATAGAAGGTAAAGAAATATATTCATTACTTTGCCTAATACAATAGGATTGCTACCTATTAAATATCTCGTAGATTGAGATAAGAAACAGCATGGTGAATTAAAGTTCAATGAACAATCGATTTATAGAATTTTAATATTAGGTTACTGAGTAAGGATCTGTTTTATGTATAGAAAAGATAACTTTTTGCATTCTGGGTTTGCTTCTCGTAGGTCATTTTAGCGATCTACTATGTACAACAGAGTTAAAGCGTTTGAGGAAAATCGCATCGAGGCAATGGACGCAAGACGCCAGATACGAAAACAGAGACCTAAGCCCTCCTACACGTATACATTATAACTCATCGGGCCAACTCTACTGCCATGCGTGCCGTAGGATATTCAAGACCAAGTTCGGTCTAGCGAGCCATATTAGAGCTCATGATAGAAACAAAAATCCGTGATTACTTAGGGTCGCCGTCATCGAAATCGATGAGGAGGCTTATATATTATTCAGTAATTATTATTGTTTTATTATATTCCTAGATATTTTATTGTTACCGATCATCATCAGCCTATAGCAGTCCACTGCTGGACATAGGCGCCCTGTCTTCAGCTTGCCGCATCCAGCATCTACCTGCAGTCTTTCGCAGGTCGTCATCCCACCTGGTCGGAGGGCGTCCTACACTACGTTTACCGAGTAATAATAAATTATATATATATTATTTATATATATATATATATATATATAGTTGTTACCGATATAATAATAAATTATAATAATTGATGAATGATTTACTCTATTGTTTATTTCTATATTTTATCTATTTCTAATTTCATTTATGCACATGTGCCCACTTCTCTTTTTACTTTGTCTCTCTCTCCCAATAAGGTTTGCTGGAAGAGAACTCTTTTAAGGGTTAAGTTCGCCTGTGTATAAATTTTCTAGAATAAGTTTTGTGTTATGTTTTTCGTGCATGAAGTATAAATAAATAAATAGATATTATATAAAATGTATTTTATTTGAAATATCATATAATATAGACAAGATAACATCTACATGCTTGAATGCAACCTACTAACTTCAGAATGTATATAAATAAATAATGCTGGACAATTCACATAGCATTATCTAGACCCATGGTAAGCAGAGCTTGTGTTATGTGTACTAGATAACTGATATACATAATACAATACATTACATAGATAGATATTTTTTATTATACATAGAAAACGACCAGAACACCCGAAATAAATATCTGCAGATCGTACACACATTTGTTCCGAGGCGGGAATCGAGTACCTCCTGTATATAACAACATTGTATATGTATATTAAAAGTTTTGAAACTATTATAACGTTTAATTCGTATGTATTTTAGTACATTTTTTTTAAATCTCGATCCCTAGTACTTCAAAGTTGAATTTAATTAAATTATAAGGTTGTTCAAAATTGTATTATGTACAAATTCTTAAAATTTTATTATGTGTAACTACTTCTTAACATGTCACTCTATTATTTGTTGTGTGCACATAGCTTACATTTCAAGCCAGATCATTTTTTTTTGTGTTATTCTATTATTGCTTGTCATGTGTTTTGTGTACCTAATAAAAATAAAAGAAAAAAAAACACAATAGTCATTTATAACGGGATAGTATGTACCTCTATATTATCTTTAAAATATATTCGCTATTGAAAGCAATTACACACATGTCACAAACGGTGTCGGTAAACGTAGTGTAGGACGCCCTCCGACCAGGTGGGATGACGACCTGCGAAAGACTGCAGGTAGATGCTGGATGCGTCAAGCTGAAGACAGGGCGCTATGGCGCTCATTGGGGGAGGCCTATGTCCAGGAGTGGATTAATATAGGCTGATGATGATGATGATGACACACATGTCATAACGGTAATATATGTACATGTGTGCGTAAGATATAGGTAATAATGTAAAGTGATTTAGTCCCATTATCAGTCCCGCAACTATCTTGTTCAATTCGCGGAGCATTGTTTCGCTTAATAAATGTGTAAGCGGTTTTAATTATTCGAATATGAACCGCCATGATGGCAATTATAATTGCATTTTCAATACAATGCGCTTCAGATTACGTTTTAATATTAATTTATTTAGGATATTTATTTGTAATTAACAGTATTGATAACACCAATTTGGAAATATCATGATCTTTTTTATGATAGCCTATATTTTTTGTCTTAGTTTCATTTATTCGAAAATTTGCTTTTCAATTACTTATTTTGACGACGACCGATGTGGCGCGGTGGGCGAAGATCCGCCTGCGACGCAGGGGTTCGATTCCCGCCTCGGACCAATGTGTGTACGATCTGCAGATATTTGTTCCGGGTGTTCTGATCGTTTTCTATGTATAATAAAAATATCTATCTATGTAATGTATTGTATTATGTATATCAGTTATCTAGTACCCATAACACAAGCTCTGCTTACCATGGGGCTAGATAATGCTGTGTGAATTGTCCAGCATTATTTTATTTTATTTATTTACAACTATTCACAATTATTAATTACACAAAGAATATACTTATGAATAAAAAAAGGTATTAGATCGATGTAGGATTTTAAACAAAACAAAAACATGTCAACAATTTATAAAAAAAAAGGAGCCGTGTCATCGAATCTCGATGCATCGAATAAAGCCGTATGTAAAGCGAATGGTATAAAGCCAATTAACAGTAACTAAACGAACGAACTATACAACTCGATACAGATCTACAATGGCGGCTACCAGCCGAATCGGCGGTCGAGAATCTGCGATAACAGAGACAAGTTAACTTGCACGCTTACAAGTAGCTTATTATACTGTAAGGTATGAGTATCGCACGGCTATCGAGGATTCAGATCAGGAATTGAAACGTTAAAGATTGTATCCTTGCTTTGCTCATTAGGTATATTACTATGTAACGTGGGATGACAACATATATGTAAATAACTGGCATTATATCAAATGTAGGAAACGTAAGTTTCAAGAAAACATATAAAAAAATCTTGCTAACGTATTACCTATTGATTTAATTCCTCTTAATATTGAGAGTCCAGATAATTATGTAGTCTTAATTTACTTATAGATTTTGTAAACCATACCGACTTAAAACTACTAAGACTAATCTCTAACGATATGTCTGCTGAAGAAAACCGTTTATTGGAAATCAACCACTGGTCGCGAGATTAATTTCAAATCAATCCCGTATACTGTAATTTAGTGAGCTTTTAGTTCAAGAGTGGTTTCGCACTTAAGACTTAAATTACCATGTCTAAGGGACGGCGATTAAGGGTCGGCGTGTCGGAGCAGCATATCTCGACATCTCGATTTGTGCGAGTACTTTCCCTTTACAAAAGATACTCCTGGTGGTCCTTGTGCAGGTAGTAGCCGATCTAGCCATCTGCGTATTGTTTATGAACGCCTAGTACAATGATCTCTAGACGTGAACTCTCAATGTCGCTGGATCGATAAAAAAATAAAAAGGATAGCAATAAATCAAAGCGGACTCATCAGATGCCAGAGTATCGATCCCATGAAAACGTTTATCGACAAAAACGAATGAAAATCGAACTACAGCGGAACACTTATTAAATCGATCTTTGTATCGGATCAATCAAATTTAAAACCTAATCGAGTTGGCGTCCGACGAAAAATTATTACTTTATAAATAAAATAACAATAAAAACGATGCGCGGTTCAAGGGAATATATAATTATGGACAATTATTATTATGATATCGAAACTGAATAGCCGATAGATGATTGAAAGGCTCGGACCCATAAACAAAAGGATCAATTTCGATTACGCAATTTAATAATGTTTAAAAGGTAAGTAATTAGTTGATAAAACGATTATCAGGCCATAATGTTAAATGTATATGATTCGACAACAAGGTGGCACCATCAATGTTTACGCGTTACATGTCGCTCACATTTTATTTTGTCAGACAGGCAGTCAAATGTGATTCTCGGCTCTTGGAGGGTCGCGGAAAATTCTATTTCTCTTCAATTTCGTGCACTCAGCAAAAATAACAATAATATTTAAATTCAGAATACGATACCCTTTGAGATTCGTTCAACAAAACTTCCTATAAGTAACAGAAAAAAAAATCCTTGTGGTAGAAATATAAATTGTTAAAGAGGTGTTAGACAAAACGGCAAATTTATGTGGTTAGTGAACAGTTACAGCGGATACAGACTAATTTCACTGGAACATAAGTCATAGGGCGAACGAATTAAGACATATTTTCACGGCCCCCGCTAACGTGAAGACGAAGTCGAGCTTGCAGTTAAAATAACAATTAAAGTCTTCACAAAATTTACGACTCAAAACTGGGAAAATAATTTAAACGAGCGTTATGGTGAAAGCGACCGAAATGGGTCTTTGAAATGCGAAACAAAAGTAACCATTTAGTCTCTCCCTCCTAGTTGCGTTTGGTCGTTTCAACTCGGGAGTCCGTCTTCCCGGTACAAAGGTGAAATTTTAATAGTAATACCAAAAGGAAATATTACTTAAGAATATTTGTTGATTTAAGCACTTTTAGAGGTTTAGGGGATGATTTATTGAGTAATCTTTTGTAAAAGTAATTAAAATGAACGCAAAATAATAGGTTTACAGAAACAGAATTATGGCTTTCGTATAAATGTTAAGAATTTTACGATGCTCTTACAGCGTAGATTCAAAGTAACGATAATGGCTGTCACGGTGCGGAAAACGAATTTTCTTCCCTATTCTTTTTAAATCTACAAACCGTTGGCAATTTTATTTTATTGTTATTAGATTTTTCCGGCTTATGTCACACGGTTCCGTCACTGGCGCGGATTATTCCCGCAGTCTCTGCGCTAATAATCATAAGAATTGCTTCCCTTTATTATGTGTGAAATTTAGAACATAAAATCTTTTGGTACCTTACCTTGCTAGGGAGTTTCACCCCTCACACTTGCAAACAAGGGCAATTTTGGACCAGCACAACTTGAGAGCTCTTCATAAAAAATACGCAATCTACTCCTTTATTTGATGCCGAGATTTTGTCATACATGTGTAACACATAATTTTATGAATATATTATAAGGTGTTTGCGTAGATAATTTCGTTTTATTTTATGTAAAAACGTGGGTTCGTACGTTCGTAGTCTTGGAGAAATGCTGTGGCAATTATCCCGTAGCAAACACAGTAATGAAGATGTCGCCAAAGGAATTAAAAAGGTCGTAGCGTATCGATCGTGCGCGGCGGAATAACTCGCGCTGTTATCTGTGCACGCGCACCCAATCTGCGATCGAAACACACTGGATAAGATTATCCGGTAGCCCTGTATTATTTTAATGAGACTACACGACTTTGCGAGATCCAATACGATACGAAAGCTTAGGCAAAGAAAGAAATAAAAATGTGCTCGAAAGAGATATCAAACGGCTGCGGCGAAATGACGGCTTTCCCGACGAGAACGGGAATCTGCGGGGAGTTTTAAATTAGCCAGAGAGCACGATAAACCCAGCCCTGGTACATCTACATACCAGCTGACGGCCGATCGGCCGATACCATTATGTCTCTGGTAAGGCACCGATTAAAAAATATCCACATTTATAAGCGGACGGCATCTGGCGGTATTTAAATAAGATATAAACGCGCGAGTCCGCGAATGTTTTGTTTTCGCTACTTTGTTCCCTGATGCTCCCCTCGGATATATTGGTATTAAAAATGTAAGGGAGATTTATGCGAATGGCTCTAAGCTTTCATTAGACGTTTCTTACGCTGTGTTTTGCGGTCGCTCCCTGACCGGTAATTTTTCATTTTTCTACAAAGTTCCCGATGTTTCGCGCCCGAGGCTGAATTTAACTGCATATAAAGAATATTAATGCTTGGAAGTCGCGGGCAGGTGTGCGCTATGACTTATTTTATATCAATTCCCTGCCTGCATTGGGAATAGAAATTACAAGGAATGTTTTTAATGAGAAGTTATGGAGCACTTTCGTGGGTGGATATGAAGAAGTATCTTTTGTTTGAAAGCCTAATTGTTTTATGTCCTCTAAGGAGAACTGAGAAGTTTTTTGACTTATGCGTAGACATTTTGGCACCTGACACGGCATTTTATTTATCAAATTATGTGTTACTTGAATGGTTATTTTTTGTGTTTAAATCAGCTGCTGTTTGTTCCACTTTTTCAATTGTAAATACTAGTTCTAATTTGTTTCTATATTTATTTTCCTCTTTATATGTACAATCATAAAATCTAATGACATAAGATAAATCCCAATAATGGTAATGACTTAGTATGTAGTTACTGATATAAATAAAAGATAAACTTAACTAATAAATTGTTGATAGAAACTAACATAATTTTACTGAATTTATTAATAACACAACTAAGATATTAATATGGGTAAAATACCTACTTTCGATATGAATAATATAAGCAACCAACCAACCCTTATTCTCATAAACAAGAATATCAACCATAACACAACCTTGTAATTCTGTATGTAAATTACAACTAGAACAAGCGTTCGCATTTCACCCCAAGAGACACAGAGACCAATATCTTGCGACCTATTTCTACCTGGGGAGTATGGGGAGATAGGGGTTTTATTACAACGGCAGGGTTATTCCTGTTTATGTCAATTTTAAATATTAAGAACTGTTTGAGGTTAGTGTAAATGAGACTAGGTGATGATTTGAAATCTTAGACGTACTTAAACAAGAGGCCTAAAAGGTTATAAACATAACTAGGTATTGTTGAACTGTTTGACGTTAGCGTAAATGAGACCAGGTTATGATTTGAAATCTTAGACGTATACCTAGAGGCCTAAAAGTACACATAACTAGGTATTGTTGGGCCTCCGGCCTGGTAGGATGACGACCTGCGAAAGTCTGCTGGCAGATGCTGGATGCGTCAAGCTGGGCAGGGCGCTGTGGCACTCAAGGAAAGGACGATCCACCATAGACCCTGGTTACACATTAGGCTAATGATGGTGTTGAGGTTGGAGCTAAATGAACATCAAAGTCATTACTTTTAAGAAATATCTTGCAAACCCTTCAACCTTCTTTACTATAAACAATTCTGTGTAAGTATTTTGATTCCGTACAACAAAATAACTATTTATGAAAAGAGGTTTTAATATATCCGAGAATATGAAATCATAATCTTTCCATTTCCATAAGGATTATAGCAATGTGTGGAGGGGCTACACACACACAACACACAGACAGACAAACCCGTCGTGCGTCACATTAAATTATTTCAGCTAAGTAATTCCGAGCGGTTAATTATTGCACAACCTGGGAGGAGAGTTGAGAATGTAATTATTATTAAACTTTACGATTGTCTCACTTTACCCCTTTACACCCTTACTGTGCCAAAAGTCTAATCTGCCGCGGTTGTGTATACCAAATGTATTGTAAGACGGACGTCGGAGTCGTCAGTAGAAATTTGAATGGCGAGATGGGATATTTAGAATGTATTGTATTTGCGTGTAAGAGTTCTACATCAGATCCGGAGATCCTTGGGGAGTTTCTTACCAAGTTGCGGTACAGGATTCATATTTGAGCTGTTTGGTATGAATTTATGTGTAGAGTCTGGTTGTAGGTAGGTATAATCTTGCCAAAATCAGCTTTAATTAATTTCCTTTTTTAATACTTACAAGTTTTTACTTGACTACTAACAACTAAAATAGCTTTACCAATAGATAGACATTTTAAAGGAATTTCTGAAGGATAGGATTCGTATCGAATACATCCGACAGAGAACCAAGATTATCGACATAGCTCAAAGAATTAGCAAGCTGAAGTGGCAGTGGGCCGGCCATATCTTGCGAAGAACCGACGGCCGCGCTGGTACAAACGTGTTATTGAGTGGAGACCACGACTCGGTAAACGTAGTGTAGGACGCCCTCCGACTAGGTGGGATGACGACCTGCGAAAGGCTGCAGGTAGATGCTGGATGCGGCAAGCTGAAGACAGGGCGCTATGGTGCTCATTGGGGGAGGCCTATGTCCAGCAGTGGACTGATATAGGCTGATGATGATGATGATGATTTTTGCCAATTTCAAACCCAAAATAGCCAGTAAGTTAAAGCTCAGTACAATAGAGGATTATGACAAGGATTCGTCATCGGATGCGTTAAATAAATGTAAATGCGTGTATTTGAAATCAACTTTAATAATTTACACAATTTGTGATGATGCGATGTCATTTTCGTTTTGACTATCGCTGTTCTTAGCCTGCAGTAGTTAGCCAAATATTATACTATAAGAAAGGAACATAGGCTGCTAGGCTCTTTGTTTAAGCTAAATACAAATAGGAATTAAAATGATAATTGTTTCTTTTGACTCAGGTACCAACATAATTAGGTACCTATAAAAACATGACATGTTCTTATTATTATGAATAAAATAGTTATTTATCTTTTGTCGGAAGAAGTCTTCCACACTTCTTCCGACAAAGGATAAAAAACAACATACATCTAAAGTTTCGCGTTTTAATATGCGATCGTTTGATTATACCACAATATCTGAATTAATCAAAACGATTAAATAAACGACTTTAATAAAAACTTACCATCCTGAGCTTTTTGTTATAACAATGTAAGCTACAAAGTTTCACATGAACGAATTCAATAGTTTCTATTATACAGCCGCGGGCGATAGGAGCCCTTTGCTATTCCTGAACGAAATAACATTATCGGCTTGAAGTGTGCATTAATAATCCCCTTTAATGCTTTAAGATAATTTTTACTATTCGCCCCTTTGTTGTCCGTTGTTTTAACCTATGTATAATTGTATATTATAAGTTTATTTCAGGAATACGCCTATTGCACTTTAAACTCAGTTTCTTGTTTCCAGTTTTCGCAAAATTTTAATATGAAATTAAAAACTGTCATGTCAATGAGTAAATTAATGGCATGCATGTTAATTGGCAATCAGGTCATTAAGTTTTTTTATAATATATACCTACTATAGCCTTAGCAAGCTCGACAGCCGTTTGAACCCATATTGCACGTTGAACCCAATTTCTTGTTCTCAATTAAAGTTTTCTTCCTGTCCTGTCCTATCTTTCGCAAAAGTTTAAAATAAAATAAATTTAAACTGTCATGTCAATCTAATTGGCAATGCGCAGGTAATTTAGTAAGCCATACGGCAATAGATGGCGCGCGTGTGGTCGCGACGCGTGCGCAGTAACCGGAGCGACACTGTAATACAATATGGCCGACATCGCTACATTGCACGATTGGTATTTTAATATCCTCCAGTTAATGTCACTTATTGTTCACATAGTTCAATGGTCGCTAGTAACCGCAAGCTAAGCTTATATATTTGCAAATCGTCGAAATATATGCAATTGCTTTGACGACCGATGTGGTGCGGTGGGCGAAGGTCCGCCTGCGACGCAAGAGGTTGCGGGTTCGATTCCCGCCTCGGAACAATTGTGTGTACGACCTGCAGATATTTGTACCGGGTGTTCTGGTCGTTTTCTATGTATAATAAAAAATATCTATCTATGTAATATATTGTATTATGTATATGAGTTATCTAGTACCCATAACACAAGCTCTGCTTACCATGGGGCTAGATAACGCTGTGTGAATTGTCAAGCATAAAAAAATGCTTTATTTCCCTTAACGCAAAAAAAAAACAATTTCGATCGATGACTGAGACTTCATATTATGGGCCTGAAACTTAACTGTATAAGTCAGCTCATGTCTTCTAACCCGTCTATTAATTTATCTCAAATATATCAATGAATTTACTCCTCTTCTTATTATGTTTCCTATAAAACCTGTGGCCATCTTATATCTAAATTAATAAAAATTAAATATTTTCTTGCAAAAATAATGGTTACAAACGCATAGGTACTATAATAATAAATTTGGCTGATGTTTGAAAATAAGTTCAGTACATAATTCATTACGAAATCTCATTATGTAGGTACTGGACTTATTTTCAAATGTTCAAACTATTATGAAGCCTCAGTTGCCTCAATCTTGATATAAATAAATATGAACTCTGAACCTACATTACCTAGGCACCGTCTCTACCTTACATACCTTGACTTTAAATATTAAAAAGCGGAGCTATAGATCAGCTGTCCATCAACCGCTGCAGTGCAAACAACGCCCGCAGCTAACGAGCCACCGAGCGATGCGCGCGCGCCGATACTGCATTGTGCAAGAGTTGCGCGAGAGCTTTAGCACCATTGTTAGACTGGATCGGTCGGACGATCTTTGTTTGTTTACTCCCTTCTGCTGTGCTTTACTTTCAAAAAAGATTTTTGCGAAACTAAAGGACTTTTACTCTGATTTTTAGGCACTCTTTTTGTCTTGGTTATTTAATTATTTTGTCTTTCTTCAATGCTAAATTGAATATGTGTTATATTCATCGTAAGATGTCAATTTCTGCGTTAATAAGTAAAATTTTTAGTGTAGAATTTTTTAAGCGTGTAATTTGAAAATGATTGTTTCACGTCTGGACTGTCCCATCCAATACAAATGGATGAAGATATTGATGGGGTCTATATCCTTATAAATTTTCATTAGGTTAGTAAGTTTAAATTTTTTTAATTTCCCTAAGTTATATTATTCTATTTTTATTTGATTTTATTGTGTGATTTTGTTTTGTGACATTTTTAATTTTGTATATGGATTGAGATGATGAATGATTACCATATTATGGATTGTGAATCTGACAATAAATGAGTTAATAATAAATAATAATAATTTAAAATTAGTCTAAAAACGTAGGTTTAATGCTTAAATTTATTGGTTGCCATACCTTCATAAGTTAGTTTTGCGAGATTTACGGTTTCAGATCGTGTCACAGTTTTATCAGATAACATCCGTCTCAATAAAGCTAAGAAATAATCGATTTAAAATTAATGCGACGTGATAATCAAGAATTTGTGCAAATACCGTTATAAATCCTAGTTAATTAATAACGATTAATTTTATCGATCGACCTGCCACTGCTATCGATTCTAAAATGTAAATAATTGTTTTCATTATTTACAAAACTGGTTTCAATATTTGCCAATTATGTATGCATGTTGCCATAATAGTTACACACCATTTGAGGTAATATGGTCATCAGTCATTTGAGGTATGCATTAATCTATGTTACCTTGAAAAAACCTTCACAAACCCTCTATATCTCTCTTCATCTTAATATGTTGTCTCACTGTCTGCTCTTCAACGCCTTAGGTCTTTATTAAAAAAACCCAATTTTACAATTTACGTCAACTTTAATATAGGTAACTATTCCTTGCATAGATTGTCCTTGTTGATCCTTGTTCAACTCCACTTCTCTAAACAAAGCCGGTAAAGGTAGATTGCTAATAAAGCAACCACTATGACATACATATGATTTTGTAAATCAAATGCTCAACGTTAATTAGCTCTATGCGATAATGTCCCGACTCCCGTCAACGCATTGTAAAAGCTTTCATATCAATTGAATCCATTAACAGAGTACACAACTGTCTATTTGCTCATCAGTTTTTATCATTCGTGTTTGTTCGATCGGTCACTTCCATGTTATTGATAGGATGGTTCCCCTCGACAATCACATTTGCGGACACTGGCATTGCATATTGGAACGTATGCTTTAACCTTGTGTGGAGCTTTTCGTTGTGCCTTTTCTAAATTTTCCGTTCTGATGCAAATTCAAAATGACAAATATTATTTCTCCACTTCAGCTTTATTTCTACTATGCATACTTTTAAATAATATCAGAACTTTAGTATCTTTCACAAACTTAAGTATCGAAGTCAAGTATTGGTTTATGTTTCGAAGTTTGCCTACTTAAAAGAGAATTATCAAAAGTTCCCGCCAACAGAAACCATAAAGCGCTCTTGCCCTATCTCTCCATGTGCCATTTGTCCGTTGAACAGCACTTAGCTTAACAAAAACTGATAGTTGTAAAACAAAAGAGCGAAAAAGGTTGCAACAAGAGCGCATTGCGTTCAGAAATAAACTAAGCGGTAAGAATTAACAGGGATAAAGGCTTAAAAGAGTAGCCGAAGCAGATTTATGTCGCGATGATCGCAATCGCTCGATTCAGCGTGTAACAGGCATTTTGTTTTTTCGATTGGCCTCGGAATTCACCGATGTTAGCTTTAAATGTTGAAACTTAAATCTTGCGAGTACAGGACCTTTGTAAAACGACATCGTCGTTTGTTGTCGCGTCGACGTCAATAAAGAGGCCACTCGAAAGCTAAAACGTGACACCTTTCCCATTGAATGGTAGCAATATTTACAGTTTCAAATCGACACCGCTTTATCACAGAATCCTTTCAGCGGCCCCTTCCCCTGTTATCAGATAAGGCAGTGAATGCGGTGCACATTTGTCTGCGCGTCATCACTCTACACTAGTGCAAAAATTGTCAGCGAATGCGTCTAGATAGCGATCTTCTATTTGTGGACGCGAGGGGTGGTTTTGTCAAAACGATTTTCACCACAAGCATTGACGGTTTGGAATGAGTTTCTAAACTACATAAGGTTCACTATGTGCTCCTCAAAAGCGATGGAATCCATTTAACATTGCCAGTAACACCTAACAATTCAGCCGGAGCGAACCGAGCGAGTGATTGCTGTAATTTCTATAAAAAAATTCAACAGTAAAGTTCGCCAGACGTATCGATTCGAAAAAATGTTTCATCAACAATAATTTTATTATCGTAATAACAAAATTACGGGTTGTGTCCATAGGCGATTTTAACTCTTAGCATCGTCGGCTTAGGGAGTTATTCCCTCGGCGTTTACTTATATATCGAGGGGAGAAATGGAACCTTTTGTTGGCCTATAGCATTATTATTTCTCATTTTGTTTTGTTTATTAATACAATTGGCTGGAGGCGCAATATTGATATTCAAGTTTGATGATGACTCGCGCCACGAGCTCCTCTTCGCTCTCTGTATTTTTATGGGTTTTATAACAATTGAGTTGCTTTCTTTTTCTTTAGGCATCACTGAAATTGAATTCATAATGTTTACTTTTATAAAAAGGTTTCAGATTAGATATCTCTTTGAACTAAAATATAACCATATAGTCTTAAATTTACGTTCCCCGGAGAACGGGGAATGACGTGAATAAATAACTGGAAGAAATTATCAATTAAACAATTACGCTGTCCGAATGGAATCGTGTGTAATGATAGTGGGCTCGGCAATAACTCAGACGCATCTGTTCTACGGCTATTTGCGAAGGCACGACATGCCCTCGCTCGCGTGGAGCCCTGTCTCCAGTACTCGTTACAACGCAAATTATGACGCATCCTACAATTCTGCAAGACTTCACCAAAAAACAGGCTACAAAAGTGAATCAGTTCTAATAAACACACAGATAACAACCCTGAGTGACAATAATGAATACGATGATCGGAAAGTAAGCGAGGCTAAGACTACAAGATAAGGTAACGAGCTAAACAAATCTCGAGAAAATGACAAGGTGAAAAAATCTTTAATGAAAAACTCGATCGTGTGTACAGGCATAATGAAGTATTGGAAAATCATAAATACGTCTATCATTAAAGCATAAAACGAAACGACAACGTTGAAGGTGCAGCCATACGTGCCCTAACATATACGAGTATCTGAGAATTACGCCAACAAAACTGCTATTTACAAACTATTTCTGATTTTAATAATTTTACGTAATAACGCAATAAATGAACATTATAATGCAAATGAAACGTGTGTTGAGATAGAACTTGTATCTAAAATACGTGATATAAGATCGTAAGAGCGCCTAATCAGTGTTGCTTCGTTCGATTACACAGAATCGATTCGCGCGGGACGTTCACTAATATCGATTATAGCATTTACGTCGATGGAGCTTCCTGTATGTCTCTTCTCTCCCCACATGATCGTACAATTTCATATGTTAATCTCGAACGGTACTATGTGTTCTAAGAATTTCGTGCGTTTCGCAAATGACTTCAAAATGCTAATTACTATAAAAATCTCCCTATGAAAGTGCGTATGAAAACTGCTTTTTTATTCCTATGTTATCTTGCCCGTTTGTTTTAGAACCTGTAAATTCTGCTCGTGAGGGTTAAGCTTGTCTTTACACATGTTCTTATGCTGATAACTTTTATATTATGTTTGTTATAATAATTAAGGGCTGTGGATTTTGTTTAATAAATAAATAAATAATTCTGTTCTATGTTGTGGAAAAAGACCTACATTTTTTGTTAGCTCTTATAATAACTGTACTCATCTATACCTACAGGGTTGAAAAGTATCATAAACGCAACAAAGCCGTCTGTCTACTCATTAAGCGAGATGCTAAAACTTAGCTTTCAAGCACCAATAATCCTACTCCGCTACTTAAACCTGTGCAAACCGTCAATGCACAAAACACTTCTTCACGTGATGTCTGTACAGAGCACAATTAGAATTAATTAGATACTGACCTTTTTCATAACTGATCTGTCTCTCCTGCTGCCTTGCATTATCGGCAGCCACCTTCAGCAGACCCTGGATGTTCCTCAGCAAGGTCTCAGTGGAAGAGACCAAGGTGTCTGCAGTGGGGTCCACGGGGACAGAGGGAGGCGTGCTGTTGGCTGCTGCGTAGCTCACCGGGGCTGGTGAACTGGCTTGCATATCACGCTCGCCGTCGCTCAGGTCTGCTCCTGGTGAAAAGGTATTTTATAATCAAACTATCTTCAAATTATAGATAAACGTAAATTGATGTAAAGGCTGATTTGAAGAAACGGAAAAGAAGAGCATTCTTCAAAAAATTAAAATCGCCGCCAAAAAAAACCTGATTTGTATCATGCGAGGTGGTTATAGCAAAGCCCTTCCTTGTTTAGAAAAGGCATGATCAACAGTGTAGGTACGTATAATTGCTGATAAGGATAGATTTATTTTCAGATAAATCCTAAAAACTACCGATAACAAATGAAAATGGTAAACGAGTCTAAAATCTCATTAGATAAAGAAAGAGCGTATTTTATAAACATCAATATCAAAGTTTCCAGTGTGAAACTACCTCGCCGACTGTAAATTTAACAAAACAAAACACGTCTCAAGCACAAACAGTTTGAAGAACATGCATTCCGAATAGCTTTCCCTATGCCAATGTTCAGTAAATCTGAACAGCGATGGTCACCACGCGATTTCGATGTTCCTTGCGTAGTAATTGCGACTTGAATGATACATGCACGCAATTCGAATCGTCTGTCGATTGCCTCTCGCATGCCTTATTCGGCTTCTTATTGCTGTTGTTAATCGATAATAATTCATAGCGAAGCGAAATTATTTCCATTACTCGCCCAATCCGTGTTAACCTTTATTAGGTGATGTATCATTGTTACTTGCTTTTTATTTGTTAAACTATTCAATATACGCTGAGACGCTTTATGGTTCACAGCAACAACTCAGTGATGTAGGCAATATTTTACTTAAAAGCATCCAAACTCGACAGAAATTATACGGAGTTATAAATCTATTTTCAAAATAAAAGTGAATTGAATTTTCCAACGAAATGTTCATAGGTTCAATTAATTTTAACTCGAAATAAAACTTAATCAATTAAACGAGGTCGCACTGACTCGTGCAAAGTTTAGACACATTAAATTGCAAAAGTTTCGTCGGTCGCTGGTGTACCGCATATTCTATTAAAGCTTTTGGTTTGTTGCATTTATTAGTTTGTTTGTTTTTGCACCTGATTGGAATACGGTGTAAATGGGATTTGCTGGACCTCAATTATTAATATAAATTACTAACGGATAAAACAGTTGTTTTCAGTAGGTAAACTACCCTACAAAATAGCTGGCCGTTTGAACGCTGCAACCAATTAAAATGTCTGTTGTTATCAAAGTCTATAAATTATAATTGGATTATGTACCTAGGTAGATTTCTGGAGAGAACTGCTTTATTTTGTTCTTATAAGGCAACATTAATGTAGGTACATAAATAAAATTGAGTTGACAAAATAATTAGGTACAACATAAAGTGCATCAATCTGTGAAGCCATAATTACAGTAATGTTCATCTTGTCAATAACGGAGCTCAAACAAAAAGAAAGTGTTTCGATTGTCGTCTCTCACGGCCCAAACTAATCTATCGATACATTTCATTTAGCTGACAAGATAGTGACCGCTCATCAAATAATGAAGACAGCATCGTTTCGTCATTGTCGATGCGCACGATACCACTCTCGCGTTGTCACAACACAATCTCCCTAATAAGACCAATTAACAGGACACACCACCCAACAAACGAAACCCAACTCTAAAACTGACACCAACGATGCAAATTCACTTGAGCCAATCAAATTCACGGATCAACAGATTGGAGATGAGAAAACTGATCGAAATAAAGAGTTAACCTCGAACGGACAAAGATCAAAGTTGAATGACATGCATTAGAAAAACATTTTATAATGAGACGGGCAGTCGTGAGCAGCGTGAATTACGTATCGATATAGAATTATAAAATACTTATGAGTGATCACGAAACAAAAGCCGTTGAAAGGGTCTTGGGGTTTAAAATTTAATTTGAGTTATTTGATCAGTTTCGTCATCGGTTCTATTGTTTACATAATTTTCCCCGGGCTCATCCCGGCGCGCAAGGTGAGTGTTTCCTATAAATCGTAGTCAGTTATCCGTTCCCACGGCTCCGAGCATTTTGTCTGTTGCTTGCAATAACTATCTATACACAATCCTCATTGTTTCACTTAATTTAGCTATTGTATGCTTCAAGTATTTACGTTTATGAGCGTGTTTTGATTCCACCCGTCACGCCTTCGTGTCGTTTTCCAACTAGTTGCTATTTAGATTACTATATTTATTCTGAATTTCTGCACCTGCTTATTAATCTTGATGATAGGTTTGAGTTAGTTAATTTTCAAGTCTGGAGAGTTGTGATTCGTGGCTTAAGACTTTAATAGTGACGAGCAAAAAGTAAATCTAATAACTAGTTTTCGATTGATCGATGATGCAGAGAATATTGGTACATACCCAATAAATTAATTAAAATAATTTAAATGGTCCAAAAGTTATGGATTAAGTGGTTCTTGAACTCGAGTGGAGAAATGTCATGCCATCGATCATTGGGCGTTAATAGTCTTAATGGCTCTTGATCTTCTTACAATAAAAAAGTGTCGGTTTAAGCACAATGCTCATTGGTTAATATGATGGATCTTATATCATACAGCTTTTTAGTTTATTCAGTTTATTCTATTAAATAATTGAAAAGGGAAAAATAATAGGCATAAAGAATAAATAGACCTACATAGAAAAGGAAATATTTTAAATAAAGAAACAGTTCTACTCTTCAATATACCAGGCGTTAAATGGAAACAGGTCCTTTAAAAAGCTATATATACATCATTGCGGCAATTTGAACCGATTCACTTAATAAGATTTTATTATAAGGACCATTACAAGCCAACGTGCGGTGTCTAGGGATCGCAAATGTATGGGAACGTATTTCACTAAACGTTTTGAATCTGGCGAAAATACTTAGATACCATAGGGTTCCCATTAAATTTGTTATAAATATGGATTTCATTGAATATATGTATTTTCTATTGACACCTTTAAGCACTGATAGTTAGTTAAATTGCTTAGGTATGAATTTAAAACGAACAAATTAAAAAAAATTGTTTTCTGAACTGACTTGCAAGATGTAAGGTATCATATATATAGCGATGAAACTCTTTGCATAATTTTAAAGTAAAAGTTTCTAATAAATATTGATCTATCCAGTAAAGAGTTAGTAAGCTTTACTTATGTAAAGTAATTTCACCTGAACGCAAGCCCGTCTTAATTAAAAACTGAATTATATTGAAGTATCGGTATCCAGAATAAAACTACGTTTTATGGCTGATAATTTCCGAACTATGAATGCAGAGGGTTGTAGCTATTACGGGGTAATTTCATGTGCATTACATGGCCAGGATATTGGAGTACCACCGGAGCACCGCGCTAATGCTACACGGACACTTTCTTGCCGTGATTACAGCGGGAAGACAGAGCTTCATTATTTTCATTTATAACTATTTAGGTAAAGGTATTTTATATAACTGCTCGCAAACCTACCTACCACAATCTTGAAGGTCTAAAGAAAGCTTTGGTTCATCTACGAGTATGAGGCTGTGTTTAAAACGAAAACTGTATCAAAACTTAATACTGAAAAGGTCATTACACTGTTATGCATGACATAGTTTTATTGCAACATGGTCGGTCAGACGATGTCATAGAGATGGACAGAAAACTGCGTATGAAAGCTAGCGTGTAAGATATTTTACACGCTAGCTTAATAGGTCCTGTAGGCCAGAAATAAGTATCAGCGGGCTGAAATGATAATGATAATGTATTATTGTTATAGTTACCGTCATCCTCATCCTTGATATTGTGGTCATCATGATCTGACATAGCTGCATCGCTCTCATCGGAATGGGATCTCGGTGAGGCTGCAACATTGGCCGCTGACGGCAACCTTGGTGGCTGCGGCGTCCTGCGAGAGCCGGCTGAAGAACGGCCACTTGCAGACCCTTCGCCCCGGTCTCTCTCACCTCTGTCAGATCTCTCACGCTCGTTTGAACCAGACTTGGAGAGGTTTAACACCGGGCTGTGGCCGGGGGAGGACCCTGCAGAAAAAGAAAGGCCTGGAAAATAAGACGGAAGAAGGTTTCCTTCATTAGATGTTTGTGTTGTACACGGTTATAACAGTTATTAAACGTAAGATAGATTTTTTACTAATGTATTAGTTGATCCCTTAAAGTTGTTTTGGCCCTCAATACATATTTTAATTTGATCGGATATTTTGGTTTACTGGCGATTAAAATATGGGCTTGCTAAGTCGATTGGTCAAAATATGCTTACCATTATGTGAGCCATCGCGAGCCTTGTCCATCGCCATTATTCGATCCATATCGCCTCGTTCGTCACGCAATCTGCAACAATATAAATCACGGTATCAACCCACAATAATCCCAGTTCCGAACCTTGTTATATTTCTTATGCATAATAAAAAGTAGCAGCAATCGGACACGCAAATGAATGAACAAAGCTACTGACAAACAGTTTTATCATTTGAAACCATAAAGTATGCTTCCCACTGAGTTGGGAGCTACTACAAAGGCAAAAGTATAATATGATAGAACCCCGCTGCGTTCTTTGTGAGGATGAAGACGGTGTATGTAATTTTGTATGTCGATATCTTCTACCCTAATTCCGCGGCTGCTTTTTGATTGTGAATTATTGAGCTTTTGAAGCTTCCGTTTCTATTCTGCTTTTATTAATATTTACATATTAACTTTTGAATCCCTCTGATTCTTTTATCTTTCGTTTTACGCTACGCACGAGTGTTTAGTTTTGTACTTTTGGGAAACTAAGGTACTATTATTGGTTAGCAGTGTCGTGATATCACCGTGATATAAAAAAAAATCACGATAAAAAAACCAGAGAAAAACTATAATTTAACAAATCGCACCCAACAATGACCCAATAAAAATCATTTTTCCTTTAAAACTCACTCGTAAAATACAATGCGACAAAGCACTTTACGTGAAATAAAAACAGACATAGAGCCCGCGATGAAAAATGAATTCTGTGTCGAAACCAATTTTGCTCATTTCAAAGGGGTTAATGTTAAAATTTTTGCCCAGTAATGCCTTTTGAACATTTGAATATAAACGACGTCTGAAAGTGAAATGTAACATACATAATAAGTGGCTGTTTTAAGCTTTCACGGAACCCTTTTGTGGATTATAGAACTGTGAAATTGTAGAGTTCCCCCATTCTGCAAAAATGTCCCGGTGGAGTTATAGAGCTATGAATATGTTTTTGAGAACCACGAGCGTATTATTAGTCCTTCATTATTTATTTTTCACCAATAGTAGGTTTTTTTACTTAGCCAATTATTTGGTTATTAACTAATCTTTAAGACCGCAGGTAGATGCTGGATGCGTCAAGCTGAAGACAGGGCGCTATGGCGCTCATTGGGGGAGGTATGTACAGCAGTGGACTAATATAGGCTGATGATGATGATAAACTAGTCTTTTAAAACTGAGTGATTCTGAAAATTTGATGTTTTAGCGAATAAATCCTATTTATACTTATAAAACAGGGTAACAACTAATGCGTAAAACTCTAATCAATTTTGTAAAATACTATTATAAGTTTGGAAATTTTGAAGCCATATCTATTCGTTTCATTGTTCTATGCTCCAACCCTCAAAATGGAGTCGTTTGATACTTTACTGACGAGTCACGGCTCCGTCTGAATTTAATAAATTTTTCATTTCCGAGACTATTAGTATGTTAATAATTTCTATTTCATGAAAAAATACTTCCGCCACAAACAAATTAGAAACTTCTTTATGATATACATATGTATATTTGTATTATCTTAGAATGTCGATCAGGTAACTTTACATTAACCTATAGACTACATGACAAAAAAAAATGGTTGTGATTATTTTAAAATAAAATAAAACATATTACTGATTCAACACACAAACAAACAACTCAATTGATAAGAAAATGCCAATTATAAAAATTAACAAGACACCATTCAAAAAGAATAAAAGATCAATATTAGATCGGACGACGGATAGTGCCCAAATCAATAAAATAATTCATTATTTCCACTTCCTGCGTTTTATTTTGTATAACGTGTTAGGTTGATTGATGATTTCTCTGCGATTGAATCGATAAGATTTTTAAATCATTCTCAGATTTAATTGGAAGGAGGATTTCATTCTTTAACTTTTTTTGCTAATTCTGCCTACATGCCAGTTTTGTTTCTAAATGCAGTTGTAGTATACAAGTCGTCAGGTATTAATATTATACAGGTGATTTACTAATAACCTTCCACTTTAAAAATGTATATTTATTAAACTTCACGTAAAATGCTGACATTTCAAACTAGCGGCACGGTGGATGTCGCATAGGTAATTGTGCGAGGTAGGTGATTACGTGAATGCCTCCGTCACGAGGTAACGAACGCATATGAAGGTTAACGTAGTTAGTTAGCACTAACCATTGCCATTACAGAGTGGGTAGTGGCCTAAACAGATATTCCGGGGCCACGAGCCCGGACAATGCGTGCAATCTACCACCGAAGCCAACGTTGATTAGTTAATACCGAACGCTCGCTAACCTAATGCTGCCGTACCGAACCGTTCTTGTATGCATAATCTGATTACGCCAAGTATCAAACAAAGCACCCAGTAATAGTGTCCTCTATTTACATACTCGTAGCCTTTCCAAAACTGGGAATCGAAGCCGTCCTAATGCACGATCCGTTTAACAATACGTAATTGAGTTAAGTCGTCGTACGCAAAACGTCGAATTTGCATTCGGGAATCGATTAAGAAAATCAAATCCTGTCGGGGCGGCGCCGCGTGAAACATTTGCTTGACACCCAAATCAAAAATCGTTTTCGCTCACCCTCCGAGGGAGGGACGCGACGCCTCAACATTTATTATTTTAGACATATCACTCACATGCAAAACAAACTCCGTGCGATCCATCAGAAAGTTCTCATCCCCCGGACTTGCCAAATCGACTGTGTAAGTGTGGTGGAAACGGATGTCTCGCGATGCGGTTATCGGAATTATTTGGTTATCTATGATTCATTGGGTTACATAACTTTTGTATTGCAGCTGTTACAATATATACTATGGCTACCTTGCTTTAATATCGTAAAACACATCATCATAGAATTCTGCTGGAACAAGTGATCTGCCACTCTGTATGCAAAACACAAAAATTCAAACCTAGCGAGATATAAACAAACGCCTCTCAAGACACAATTGCTAATCCATGCAAAAATGTAAATAAGTGGGTATAAACCAGCAAAGAACAAGGAGCGCACAATCTTGAGAGAGTAAATAAGCTTGTTCATCCAGAAGAAATGAGCATTGTAACCCCCCGAACAGTCAACAAAGCTCCGAAGAAAATCGAGCGAAAAAAGGCTAAAAACACCTTAGGGGTTTACTAATCGAATAAAAAATATCAGCGACCGATGCCAATGTGTGGGGGAGGAATGGAATAAATTATAAAGAAAATACAAGCAGGGGATGTTGTTATGAAAGTTTGAGGCATATGCAGATAACGAAGGCTTACAATGATGAGGAAGCAATAACGCTGGCAATAACTGAGATATGCAGCTTTGAGATGAAAGAATCCGTTTCAAAAGTTGCATTTGAGGGTGGAAAATTTAACTATGTGGAAAATGAGTATATGTTGTCGATTGTGATTTTAAGTATAGGGTGTAACAAAGAATAGGTATTTTTATTTATATAAGAAAATTGATCATGACGCTTTTGCTACCTCGGCAAAAGTTTCTATACCAATTTTTTTATATAAAATCCACAACTGGTTAGGTTAAGTATTCGATTATGTGATTAGCCAATACATCAAAACAATAATAAATTTGTTAGAAGATCTTGATGGCTACTCAGAACTTTCAAAGTTTTTCTTCCGAAGACAAATTACTTTTAAATCTGCAAAGAAAACGACCTAATCAATGTTTTTCGGCAACATTAGGGCGGGAAGAAGCAAAACGTCGAAATAATAGGAAAGCAGTAACATGATGAGTTGCCGCTCCCCCGCATAAACGTCACGATGTCATTTGTAAAAATTGCGGCCTGCAAACTTCTCCAATTTACGAACAGAGGCTCCGTGGAGGCGATTCGAATACAAAACGTTTTTTGATTAATAATCTAAATCTAAACGTGGCGGAGTAGGACAGTGACCCACCCGCCTGTTCTGAGCTTGTCGACTAACAGAGGTTTTTTTTTAAAAGCTGTTATTATGCTTAGCCTGGGGCTAGATGATGCTGTGTGGATTGTCCAGCATTATTTATTAGTATTATTTAACTAAAACGAATGATATTGTTGTGTTAAATCCTAATCTTGATGATGGTTCATAAGAATTGCTATACTTTGTGGGAATAATGAGTCGTTCGTCAACTCACACCATGAATCTTGTGGTGTGAGTTGACGAAATATTCAAAATAATCAGAATAATCAATTTATTGGTGATTCTGGTGTTCTGGTCGTTTTCTATGTATAATAAAAAATATCTATCTATGTAATATATTGTATTATGTATATCAGTTATCTAGTACCCATAACACAAGCTCTGCTTACCATGGGGCTAGATAATGCTGTGTGAATTGCCCAGCATTATTTATTTATTTATACATGAATTGGTAACAAAATAGTACAAGTTTTTTATTATACAAATATTCTGAGGTTTTTACGAGAGCTTTCAGACGACTCCACGGGATTCTGTTCCGTAGCGGAAATGCCTAACCAAAATAGGCAAATTCGGGGGCGACGAAAAGAAATGTAGAGACAGTCACTAGGGGAAACCGGAGACAGTTATTTAAATTTGAATAATATAATATGAAAAAAATTACATCACTTAATACCGTTATAAAAGTGCACTAAGCGACTGGGGTAATAAAGGGCCATGCAAATTCAGAAAACGTGAAATGAAAATATAAAATGTATTCGGAAGGAAATAAAATATGTCGCCGGGACTTAGGAGCTCATTATGATATTACGGGTACGTGAGGAGATTGTTCTTGTCTGCTGGAAGCTGGGAAGACAAACGACGGTTTAAGACACGAATCTATGCAATGGGTACAAATTGTGATAAAATTCGGGTACATTTTCATCATTTCATTTTATCATTATGTAAAGGCCTTTTGCTTTATCTCTAACTAGCTGCACCCCGCAGCTTCGCCCGCGTGGAAATCTTTGTGTCAAATGGTTTATAAACCTTCCTCTTGGATCATAATCTATTAAAAAAAATACGTCAAAATCCGTTGCGTAGTTTTAAAGATTTAAGCATACATAGGGACAGACAGACAGCGGGAAGCGACTTTGTTTTATACGATGTAGTGATATTGCTTGTCACCTTTCTTTCATGAAATCTTATATGTTTATTTATGTATCGGATAATATCTCTCCGATAAATAAATCTCGCAAGAATGACGACGAGATTGCCGAAATTCTTGTTTCCAAATTTTTCGTCCTTGGCTCATATAGCCTAATTATGCAAATTGATCATAGGTACGATTCGCGACCCCGGCCTTTAAAGGGACATTACCATTAACTTTTATGGGATTCGTTTTGATAATGTCGTATTCCATTGCAAGATTAGAGACAAGTCAGTTATTGGGTCGTTAGATTAGTCTGTTTTTTGTCAATTTCGTTGTAATGGCCGATTTGAGGGCTCGCTGCCCGAAACAAAGGTATCATTGAATTCCTCCTGAAAGAAACTTTATTCCCCGCAGGTAAAATAGTGCGTAACTGCAGTGGCAACTTAACCGATATTTCCCATAACTTTCAAATATTTAATTTCAACCGAGGTAGAGAAAAACCAAGCAAAAGATAAAGCTGTAACCGCATTGAGTGCAACGTTTAACAATGTGTTGTAATCCAACACAGACAATTCAGTGACCACGGATTGCAGAGTACGGCTTCACTGCACCGGCATATGGGGCGACCGCAGAAATTTACATCTATCGCCCGCTCGCGTCCCGCTGATGTGAAATGACAGCCCCTTCCTGAACTAGAGCTGCTAAACGACTGCGGTTCACACACTAGATGATACATCAATAATAAAAATTTTAGTAAAGGAAGGTTGCCTCAGGAAAACTAAAAGGAAAGCGGAAGTAGGAAACCAAGTCTGGATAGATAAATGTACACCACGCACAACACTAAGACAAAACATACGTAGCGGTTAGTACCTACAAAAATAACAGAAAATTTAGATTCTTCAATCGCAATTCTTGTAATATGAACTGTAGCGTCTATGCTATTTTATTTTAAACTCTTTGTATGGTGGAAGAAGCCATGCATTTTGCGGAGTATCGCCAGATAATCGTCTCGATCGCCCCCAACCACAACATTGGAGCAACGAGTCGATAATGGTGACCATATTGACGTATACGATGCACCTTTATTTTTGCGGTTGCATTGTTATGGGGGATATGCAAGATATAAATTGATAAGCATTTTCTTGGAGTAGCTTCTGCCATCGTATTCACATGATGCGAAGATAAAATACACTGAGTATTTTAAGTAGGAACACATAATTTGTGCCACCATTATTTAAAATGTTACTTTAACATACTAAATACTACATGTATGTGTTTATTTTATATGTATTTTTTATACAACACACCGTACCTTCCTTTCATCTGAATACATCATTAAGACATTGCCCGAGGAGTAGGTATCTTTGGCTTAAGTGATGATATTATACTTTCGTATAAAGCGCATTATCTCACGACTTAAACTTTTGTCTCCTCACTGATAATCATCTGACAAACAGTATCTGTACCGATTTATCTGAACCAAAGCCGGACAACCTGCCTCATCGATCATAGTTTTGTCCACTCCATTAACACTTTTGAATGAGACTGTCCGGGTTATGGATTATTGTGATAGGGTTAAGAGATATGATTATAATATCTTCATGATAATTTATGACGATTTGAGCTATCCAATCGTTTATATTTATCCACTCAACTACTCGTCAGTAAAGTACGAACAAGATTCCCAAGAAAATCTCTACAGCCAAGACGTTATACAGTAGACGATGGTTACCTTTAGGTAATTGATACCTATAACCATATTTTCAGATGCTGCAACAAAAGAATTGCAGTAACCAGAGATATAACTCTAATCATAATAAGCATGCACTCGTTATCTTCATTTGTTACAAAACGAATTCAAGTAACACGCTACGGATTACGGAAGACACAATTCTAATTAGCTCGTACGATACTGTTACTAACAGAACCAGATACAATCAAAATGTTAGCCTGTGATTAACCGTAACAGATAATAATCACACTTTCACTGTGAAATCGAAGGTTTTTGTTCTAGAACAAGATATTTTAATTAGTAAAATAGTTTGAGTAGTATAACGAGTTTAATAACTTAATTTGTGTGACATAGATGCAGAGATTACGGATTACAAACGGGTCTACAGGTAATTAAATTTGGTTCTTGGCTTTATAAAATTAAAAACATAGGTACTTATTTTTTGACAAATTGCCGAACCTTCTACTTTATTTTTAAACTACTACGTTACTGCCCACGGCTTCGCACGCGTTGTTTATTTGGAAACGTTTAAATGTTAATTTTATACTATGGGGACTGTATTATAAGATAAAAAAGTAGCCCACATTTTATTCAGTCTTATAGCTACATCTATGCAAAATTTCAGCTAGATCCGTTCAGGAGTTTTGACGCGAAGAGTAAAAGAACCCATGTACACTTTCGCATTTATAAATATTATAAATGCGAAAGTGTACATGGGTTCTACTGTGTGTTTAACTGAGATTGTTTTGTAATTTTCTGATATTTTTTTAGCTTTTTGCAATCACTGAATTTGCAGGAAATTAAATTGTGATTGTTGCTACCAAATTGGCTTGGCTTAGTTAAAAAATATATGTATATCGAAGCAAATTGTTAGACTTATTTGCATTTTCAGAAGTCTGAAAACAAATATTTTCCACCATCCCCAAACAAATTAACATCCGAAACAAAATTCTATGAAAACATTAACATCGTATAATCGAACGTTTCAAAAACGTAAACAAATTCGATAATTAACAAAAGAGAAACGATGTTATTACAAACATACGTGACGTATCGAATAGGGAGTTTGGCAGAAAGTAAACAGAAAATATAATTTAGAAGCAATTTGCTGCGGATATGTCCGCAATCAAATTGTCTCGTTAATACCATGGTGCTATCAAAACATTTGATTTGTGGCCCGCAGTGGTAGGGCTGCCGGCTGAGGGAATCATCCAGAATGTGCCTGAAGTTTCAATTTACCTACGACCTGAATCATATGCTTGAAAACAAACCTTTACCCATCCATGCATATACGAGTATGTAGTGGCTTAGCAGGGTGAAGGTGAATGCAGGTGAATACGTTTCGCAATAAGCATCTTTAGTCATATCACTGGAACTGCCTTTTACTGGTATGAAATTTGGAAAGATCTTACTTTAGTATAGTCAATTAACCACTCACATTTTTACCTTTATTTACAAATGACACTTGATTTAAAACTTGGCCAATCAAGTAGAGATGTTCTGCCTCAGATTCAGGTCAAAGAAAAAGTATTGTTGCCCTCAACAAAAATCAAACAGCCAAATCATCATCATCATCAGCCCATATTAGTCCACTGCTAGACATAGGTCTCCCCCAATGAGCGCCACAGCGCCCTGTATTCAGCTTGACGCAACCTGCAGTCTTTCAAACAACCAAACAAACCTTCACAGCCCTGAATCATACAAAAAATTCAGGAAAACTTGTGTGGTTAACTGGTAACCCTAGGGTAGGGTTGAGCGCGGTTATTTAGCCGTAGCATGGTTAACTCCATCGGATGACCCTCGCTTGTCATCGGCAATTATTATTTATTTCTGACATACATCTGTTAATTCTCATGCTGACATTTTAAGCCAGGTTTAAAAGTTCCAGGTAAATATACCGTAACTTTTATACGAGTAATAAAACAAAATATAGAAGACAATAAATAATTTGAAAATAACAGATTACTTTGGTCAGTCCTGCTTTTGTTTAGTAAGACTTTCACTAGAATTCTATTAACAATTATAGGGTTCTCGGTGTACCAAATTTTTTTATATTTTTTTTAATAATACTGGACAATTCACACAACATTATCTAGACCCAAGCTAAGCAGAGCTTGTGTTATGGGTACCAGATAACTGATATACAGATATACATAATACAATACCAATATTAATAGATACTATTTAAAATAACTTTAAAAATTGTTTGTTGACGGATAGATAATTGTAAAATATTTACTACGTTGGTTTGATTTATATATATTGTATTAAAATATCTTCATTTCAGTAACGTTGACTTTTGACGAGCTGTCCAGTCGGGTTCACATAAAAATTTCCAACCCACCAGAAAGATTAAGCACGTGCTAAACCTTATCATGCTCAATAACAGAAACAATAATCGTGCAAAAAGGGAAATTTATTCTCGTTTTATTCACATTTGGATTGTTTGCCGTGGTTATGCTGAGAGCGGAGTCAGCGTGCAAACAGAATTCTTTTTATTCCCGTTTCCGCTCCCCCCGGATTTGCATAACGGAGCGGGAAAGGTCAGGAAGCGAACGGAATGGCAAGTGTCCGGTTGATGCGCATTCAGCAATGCTTTGTGATGCGTTTGCATGAGGATATTTGCTAGAGTACCTACTTGACCATTACAGCAGTAGAAACAACAAGTATTGTAAGCAGATGAAACAACAAGTATTCCTTAATTAACATATACTAAATATCTGTACCTAACGAATAAAATGTACAAAAGAACTACCTATACTTAAGCTATACCGAACATATACCTAAACCTTATTAAGCAGATGAAACCACATGTACCAAGTAGGCCTAAGTCTCAGAAGAAAAGCTAGCTAAGAAACCAACCAGATGAACAGAAAGAAAGATGTGATAAGTTTGTAGGCAAAAGACAAACAAATAGTTGACGAACTAGTAACAGATAATCTACAATAGTAATAAAAAAATATGATGTATGGGTAACGCAATCTGCTGATGATACGGACGCGTATGTTAAAACAACACACATTACTGAAACTAACAAAGTTTCTTTAGCAGTGGCTGTCAGTCCAGTAGCGATGAATGCTAATCTACTAATCATGTAACAGTCGAAAGCACCGACTAAACGTAGCATCGGATGTTCAAACGCAGCCTGGATGCATATTCATGGCCCAGCGCCACATGCAAATTGTGATTTACACATTGTAATGAATTCTTTTGATCTGTGGATTCACATATTTGATTTACCCCATCGATGGTGCTATTAAGTTAAACATGACACAATGATTTCGTATTCATAGTTTCGGCGCGCGGTGTTTATTTGCTTGGTAATTATGAAAAATGACTCACTCATGTGTGGTTTTAGCAGCAAATTTATAGGATAGATATATATATACATGTTAAGTTTCTATTAAACCATCGTATTAATTCCACCTGCTCAGTCTCGAATCGTTCTTCTCCAACGTAGAAAGGCAATCAATATCAGAATACGAAGTCGGGCTAATCGACGAAAAAACCAACAAAAAAGTAGAATAATTACTTTAGAGATCTGTGTTGGAAAGAAACGCAGAAATGACAAGACGATGACAAATGAGCATCGCGCATCCAACACAGTCGGGTGGCGGACCTCATCAAATTATTCCCCACTTAAAAAATCCCAGTAAACAAAAAAAGAGTAGGGAAAAAGTAAAAAAACAGTCGAGGGAAAAAATAGGTATTGGCAACATTGATTGATGCTTACTAATAGGGCGCGAAGAAATGAGGCCAATGCGTAATTAAAGGCAAAGTGACATCTTCTGTCAATAGCGGGGTTGCCAACTGCAAGTAGAAATAGAACGGTCACGCCTTTTCGGGAGGAAGTGATTAGTGTTGAGAACTTATTAAAATTATTGAGTGAAGGGGCCTAATTGATAGTCTTCTCGTCATACTTGATGGGTATACCACGCCATTTAATTTTATTTCTTTATCGTAGGTATCTTTAGCACATGACTATGGGATGGACTAGGTGCGAGAAATTTTAATAAAATTATTGATTAATAAATAAATAAATAATGCTGGACAATTCACACAGCATTATCTAGCCCCATGGTAAGCAGAGCTTGTGTTATGGGAACTAAATAACTGATATACATAATACAATACATTACATAGATAGATATTTTTTATTATACATAATAAACGACCAGAACACCCGGAACAAATATCTGCAGATCGTACACACAATTGTTCCGAGGCGGGAATCGAACCCGCAACCTTCTGCGTCGCAGGCGGACCTTCGCCCACCGCGCCACATCGGTCGTCAAATAATATCATCAATAATATCATGTTGCTTATTGAAATTAATCTTGCAATTAAAACCTCTGAGCAAATAAAGACGGTCATCTCACTAAGAAACCTCTGACATTTCTTTAGAGTCCAGTACAGCGTTATTCCCAGGAATTCATTTCCAATTCAGATAATCCAATCGTGATAGATCGGAGGTTTTTTAGCGCCCTTCTGCAAGTGACACTGAATGAAGGATGGAATGAACGATGGAGTGAAGGACGAAACGAAATGAATCCCGAACCACGCCCCGCACGCGTCTCCGCATAAAAACACATCGAATTAGCATAACCAGGCGTAGAGTATGCAGGCAATTAGTTCGAGGTCATCAGACCATAGAGGAGATTGAAGTCGTCGTTTGGGTACCTACTGATCTGTGCCATGTGTGGTGCCATGACAATTTCTAATGGAAGCTGAATCTGGCGTTCAATCTCATGGGGTGTGATGATGATCAATGGAAGAACGAATGTCGTTGCAAGTTCCCTCAAAATTCGGCTTGAGTTTCATTTATTTTTTCTTTTTTGCTGTTAGCCAATTCATTTTGTTATCTCAAAACACATGCACGCGGATCCCCATACAGTATATCAATATCGAACGACAACCGCGAAAGGTGCTAATCTAAGAACGTGACATTTTAAATTCTTCGCCAAAAGCTCTCCCTTATCGGTACATATCATTTGTAATGCAAAATAATGGGATACAGACACCTCGTGCCGTTTGCGAGGGAATGATTAATGCTTTTCGTCATTAATTCTTATTTTTGATGAGAAATTTGACTTGGGCTGTCAGCTGACAGGCGCCGGATCCAGATTAATACAGGCTGACGGTGCAACTTAGTAGCTGCCTTATGACAATCCCTGCTGTGCTACATTAGCCTTCAAATGTCGAGAAATGAGATGTACATTTGAATAGGGAAGTCGCGAAAAACGTTTAGCATTATGATAAAATTACCTCTTGTAAAGGTTTTATAAAGCTATGAATAATGTTACCAGCGTTGCCATAACACAAATAGCTACGGTTAGTTTGCGGGGCAAGATATGTCAGACAAAAGGCCTCACATTTTCCCCGGTAAACGCGAATGGACATCAAAGCTGGCAAAACGAATAGTTCGGTTCGCCGACAGAACTAACCGAATAGTTTTCGCCCATAAAAGGGCAAAGTACAAAGAGCTGGATAAAATACCAGCGCGACCGCATCGGCGACAAACTGGGAAGGTATTTTGGGGACTGCCGGTGACTGGCACCCTTTACCCAGATTAGCCCACTCAAATCAAAAGTCTTTATTATTAATGATTCCGATCATGACGGACTAAATATCTTCTGCTACAGTTTCTAATCGCCAAATTCCTCCTCGCTAATTCTAAAGATATAAATGTACAAAGTCACCAGATGCGCTCACTGTGATCATCTTTCAAAATAGCACGAGAAAAATCACTTAAGATTCAAAGCGTTCAGTATCTCGGATACAAGAGTTCATTTTATGACCATTAATTTCGCGTTTTCCTTGGGTGCTTTATCGCGAGCAGCGAGGCTCTGTCGCGCGTCTCATTAATCAAAAGCATTTGTTTACAACGACGGGAATTTGATTTGATTAAAATAATTCGCAATATCCTTGATAAATATCACCCTCGGTCTCCGTTTGATCTTCTGAAATTAATGGTGGAGGATTCAATCACGCAAATGTCGCCGCGGATCGTGACATTTCGCGCTAGGTGCTCGCCAGTACCGCGGACGATAGAAGCATTCTATCGTTATAATGATACTTCTTCCACGATCCTATTTTGATTTTATTTATGGCCACCGAGCTCATCACACTCACAACTTCCGTCGATAAATGTGTGATTATTTTAATATGATTTATCGGCTGATTTGTTCTGTACAGCGCTGTCTACGTTGTCTGTAGAGACCTAAGAAGCCAGTGCGTCTCAGCACCGCCTATCCCCAAAACGGGTGGTTTACCGGATATCCGTTTAAACCTCTTTCCCATTCAGACAGTTTGGGTTTAAAAGCAGGCATAGGGTCAACAAACAGTGCTATCTTCTGGTGGCAAGGGGCGGATGAATAACGATCGACGTCACTGCGATGTGTGCCGATCCGGCGGCTGGGAACCGTATGAACCGGTTAGAGTTGCGATTGTCCCCGGTTTTATATTCGGCTTTAAATTTGGCCGGCCGAATTGGTTATGCTTGATACGATTATATCGAAGCCATGTCTGGCTAGACTAGTTTTTACTACCGGGCGGTGCTGGGTGAAATGTTACTTTCATAGGTACACAACTATTTATCATACACCACAAATTAAATACAGCATAAAAATTATATTAAACACTATGGACACAATCTCAAAAGTGCAGTGGGTGGCCTTACGGCTTAAAAGCGATTTCTTCCAACTAAAACACGTTACAGAAATCAAAAAGTGTTGTAGCACTCTTTCGACAGAGTTTTATGAAACTTTAGCTCCGGAGATGAGCTCCTACATCCGAAAAATCGTAGAAACCTCATATAGTTTTCATCATATTAGGTATAAGATTACAGATCCATTAGAAATATTAAAAAAAAACTGTGAAGCATATTGAAAATATTATTAAAAGATTCTCTACTTTATGCACATATGTTCGATTCGTATCATATTCATAAACAAAAATATACGGTTTTTTTTATTAATCGCTTTGACATTTTATCCGGTTATCCCTCTCGCAAACTCTACCTCTCGGATCACCCGGATACGGCTTAACCGGCTGCGCGGCGATTAATCGCAGCTAATTCGAACTGAAACGGAATTAAACCGGACGAATGGATTGATCCCGACAATTTGTCGATTGTCGACTTTGCGATTGTCTCTTTGCTTTGCACTTTCGGGTGACATGAGTTGATTTATGGCGCAAGGTTTGCATAAGTAATTTAATTATGTAAGGGATGGTTAGTTTAAACTTTCGCGACTAAAAAACTTACAAGTGATAGAAACTTGTGAAGATTATATTTATAATTGTTTATTATATACATAAGGTATCTACCTTATGTATTATATAAGGTAGATACCTTATATACCAGTGTTTAATGGATGTAATGGCCATTTTTCTTTTATTATCAAAAATTCCTCCAAAATGTTTTATAAGGTAAGTAGCTAAATAGGTGCCATCTTTTGTTGGCTGTTGACGAATAAATAACTCAAAATAGTAAAACAAGAATAAATCTAGCTAGAAAGGTTATTAGTAAGCTAGAAGTATTTCAATTTAATAAATGTACAATTTAATATTATCTCTCTCTCTCTGATAACTAGAACTCTCAAGATCGAATAGCAAACAAATAATTGAGACACACGACAGGTAATAAATTGAATAAATCAGAATTTAATTGTGAATGAAACAAGAGTGAATACCGTCTACAAAACAAACGGTATACAAATTATATTGAATTAGCTGTAATCCTTACAATTAATTGGAGTTAGCGCTGAGATCACGCATGCGTGGGAAGAGATAGAACGTATAAATAATTATAAGACACTTATAATTGCACAAATGATGTGGCAAAGACTGGCAAAGATTGTGCAAATATTTCCGGGTGTTCTGGGTATTCTCTATGTGAAATAAAAAATAATCCAACGTATTCTGTTTAGTATATCAGTCATGTAGTACCCATAACATAAGCTCTGCTTAGCCTAGAGGGTGGATGCTATGTGGATTACTAAGCATTATTTATTTGTGTAATGATTACGGTTGCATGGGACAGTATTATAATGGATAATTGTTTCTGCAACCACAGATTCAAACTCTATATTTCCTTACACTCATAATCCTGCCTAGTACCTGGGTATTAGGCATCATACACTAGCACAGCCAGCTGTTGCTTACTGATAAAAAAATGAGATTAAATCAATATATCTAGCCAAATAAAACCGTTTTTTTCTGCTGAAATCCAGACAAAATCACGCCTCAAAAAAATTTGAGGCATGTTATTGAAAACCATGATTGAGGCACGATTTCATCCGGTAACAGATCCGGTCCGGCATTGACGAAGCCGGGCGCAGACGCAGGAGGGGTTAATTTCTTAAAAAGTCGTAATCCCACGCTCGTGCGGCGTGACAGTGACACATCGGTACATGGCGCGCGTCCGACTGTAATTCTACACTGGCAACACTGGACCGTTTTATACAATTTACCAAATTAATTAGGGGATTTTGCGATTTTCGTAGCTTTAAACGGTTCTCATTTGGTTACGAACCAAGCTTTTGACCCGGGCAGACTAGAATATGTTTTTTATAATACTACAGATCGAATAAAGCTCATTGCTAAAAAACATATAACCTAAAAGCTTAAAGAATGGGAATGACAATGACGTCATCCCTCAAGCTGTCGCGCTCAGATCGAATTCAAACTGAGCATGACAGCATATGACTAACTCAATCCCAATTCATAAGTACACAGGTGATAAATGTACTTTATTGCATAATGGAATAATTGAACCCGATAGATAATACCTATTCAGGGTAAATACAATAATTTACAGGCTATCGCAGCATACCTACAGCTGGCTTACACGTGTCAATCCATATAACTTGCCCTTTGTAAATGTACTCCAAAGGTATCGAACTCACAATAAAGAAGTCAAAACCGCGGTATCAAATCCTATCGATCAATCACCATCCATTAAGCAGGAAGAAAAGTGCTTCCCCCACGATTGGCTCTCGAATTTACATGAGAGCCGCTTTTTCCGTCGAGATTAGCCAACACCCGAATACCCTGAATGTGGTACGGTACGCCGCATTTACACAGAAACCTGGAATGCACAACAGAAGCTGACTTGACCGGACGATTTCGTTGTTGCGTATACAAGAAAAACTTAGTTATTTTATAAACGATATTTATAAGCTATTATATCCTATATACTGCAAGACGAAGCTCTTATTGTATTGCCTTACTGTAAAGATTTTACAGAGAGTTTGACGAGGACACAGATACCTGAACTTGGAACGGACCGGTAACCTTTGTTCTGCTACTATAATGTGGGTTTCTTCAATGCAAGAGTAAATGGGTCTTCTTAAAATTCATAATACATCGTCAATTACAATCAAATGAGATTGAGGTGAAAAATAAGTCTATCGGTCACAATAAAAAAACCTGGTTTCCCTACAAACGTGTCCAGGGCCCGAATGAGTTTGATGAATCGCCCGCGCCCGCGACGACCGCCGGGAGGGAGCGGTCATTTGTTAAAAATACACCCGATCCAAGGATCTAATTGTCTCCTCTAATTTCACACCCTCCACTGATATCTGCACCCTTTCAAATTAACACAGATTTATCTTTTGTTTTAAAAAACTTCCCCTATTGTACCTACTCGGTCAGTCGGCATCGAGTCACATACGTTGTCACTGATGCACAGATTTGGACCCATTTTCTTTTAAAGTTTCTTTTATTAATTATTTGTTATAATGGTGGTTATACGTTTTTTTTATAATTAGTGATTTCTCATAAAAATTTATCATTCTAATTGCGAAATTTCTAAGTGAAGTAATAAAAAGTTTCTGCTTTTTTTTCGACTTTGATACTAAATGTAGTACGTAAGTGATTTTCAAGCAAACAGAAAAATATCATAAGAGAAATAGAACAACTCAAGAAACTAAGGAAAAGGCCCAAGAACTTACCTTTCGAGATGTTTAACGATGTCTTCGTAAGCAGCTCTACAATTCTCCCAAATACCAGATCTGCAGACAAAGAAATAAAAATAAGAAAATAGAAATAGCACAGAAATAATCAAATCAACATAAATAAGGGTACAACAAATATTAAACAGTTCCAGTAACTAAAAATAAATATGATGACGCATTATGGAGTAAGTACCTACGTTAACAATTCTAAAATGCTAAAATCCGTCTGGTTGCGCGTTGCGAGAGCATTCTTTCCTCGTACTGATTGACAAACGCTCGCTGTGTAACACGTAACATTACATAATACAAAACACCATAATACTAAGTGTTAAGACTAAGTGTCTCCGACTAAGTGACTCAGATCATTAAAATTACGTGTGGAAGATTCTGATTAAAACAAATGAATGCTCAAGTACAGACGAATCGAAAACAAACTTCCAAGTGTTTGCGAAGAAAAAGTTGGATAATTAAAGAAAGGGTTTTATTGTTAAGGAATAATTATGAGCACTCAATATTAAATGTTGCGAGGAGCGAAGGGTTGAAATTAATTATGTTTTTAAAACAATCGCGTATATTTGCACCGTGGCCACTCATGCGTGAGCGTTGAAATTGTTTCAATAACTTCAGCTTTTTGTTTCAATTTCAAGTCTCTTTGTCTATTGTTTTATAACAACCTATAGCTTTGAGTGGTACTTTGTCGACGGTTATTGTTTTACAATGATACGTCTCATTGCTTTCTTATTCGTGTTTAAAACTCCGGGTTTTTAATTGAAAATACCTTCGTCTTGACTAAGAGCTGAATAATGTGAAGTGTTTTTTTTTTGTTTTGGAAGATAAACAATTTATTTCATAACTTTTTCGTATCTTTTGTTGTATGTTAATGATTGTTAAAATATATTTCACTTCTTCTAAAAAGTCTTACATGAGTAAACGAAAAAGAACTGATAAAAATTGCTGTTTTTACAAATGAATAACTTTAGCCGCTCTAATAAAGTTCAGACCAATAACAAGCCAGAAATAAACAGGAAAAACCGGCTGCACGTAAAGAAACCTAATAAGATTCATTTGTAAGAAAACACTAATTACAAAGTGTCGTTATTGAACATTATTGATTGAGCACGGTATGCTGTACCGACTTTACATGGAAAGCATGTTTCCGGTGGCTTACCGGACTTCCGGTACCAATTCATAGTGTCATTAAATAATACCTTATCCCCAAAACAAAACGCCAACAGATTAATTTACTTCAACCAGACCCTAAAAACTTATTTAAAATCAAATAACAAAGTACCACCTACCTACTCCAATACGCTATAGAATAGAATAGAATAGAATAGAATAGAAAACTTTTATTAGCACACACAAAAAAAGACAAACGTACATTAAAAAAGAAAAACACATTAAGCTAAATAAGATATACCTAACACTAAGACTAAAAACTAAAATATAACAATAGAAAGTATAAAACTAATATTAAAACTAAAAGATAAACAATATAAAATAAGTAAAAATAATGTACCTAGCCTGTCCTCAGTGCGCGCTAATTAGGTCCAGCCTCAGCTTAATGTCGCTACTGCCCGAAGACTGTAACGACGCTGGTTTTCAGGCTGAACCTATGGATGACGTCACATTACAAGTCTGTGGTTAACAATAGACAGACATTGACAGTCGTCCTAGCACTGTTTTTTCTTAATTTTTGTTTTTAGTTCTGTGTATGTACATTTTGTTGATTCACAGTTAATGCTTTTCTTTATTGTTAATATGATTTCTATATTTTTAAGTATACAAGAGAGTTACCCTTAAACAAAGCTTGCGATGCTATCATGAGACGGACACTGGTAGAATTGCGTCAATCCAGATGCAGAGCCATTTAGAAAGAAGTTGAAGTTGACAGTCTGCTGTCTATGGTTCAATTCAACCATTCAAATTATCTGGTTCGCGCCGGTTTTGTACAATTTTATATTTTTATATTTGTTTAATCTCATATTTCTCCTTCTGTGACCAATTAATGTGAAGAAACGTGATTGTAACTCTAGAATACGCATTATGCCTAAACAAGTGGGAGAATACAATTTATTATATATCTGTATTTATTGACCATTACAACTGTAAACAATGGTAATTGCTATTATTAAACCATCCATGTTTTAGCACGTCTAAGATTAATTTTTATGATAAATAACAAGTCACTCTCATTGCCTGTTTTCTGTGTAAATGCATCCCCTTATATTTTACCGGACAGTAAGACAGTGGGGTAAGTTATAAGACTTCCCAGGAAGTGACGTAGGTATTGTTTGTACTTATCTAACAGGATTAACTCGACCTGCGCGTTTAACCTACACTTGCCAACTGACCTGCTTAGAGGTTTCTTTCTGGGACTCTTGAGCCGTTTATGCGCTTACTGATTTCTTTTATTTTACGTGTTTAACTCAATTAGTTCATGACTTTTCTAGGTTTTCTTGTCTTTAAAAAGTGGGTAGTATGATCGGATAACGGAATGTCGTAATAGAGTGGATTCAGGGTTCCAATTCAACTAACCAAGCGATTCAATAAGACAATAGTATAAAATTGAATGATGAAGTAACAAACATCCATCCATCCATCTTAATATCCAAACCTTAGTATTTATAATATTAGTATGATGTTAAATATTCCATTCACCGTCCTCAAATTGTAAAAGGAAACCAAAGTTTTACGACACAGAAAAAATAGATCCATGCTTTAATTTTTCCATCATTTTATGGGCAGGACACCAATGTGGCATGTAAACTATGATTTACACCCAAATCACCGGATATAGGGACCATTTTAGTTTTATTGATTGAAGGCTAAGTAAACTAATCGTTAAAAAAATTCTGTATGGCGCGAAGGAACAGTCGAAGATCTACTGCCGTTTACAATTATGGAGATTGTTTACGAATATGGTTTTAAGCTCGTTACAATATTAGGTGCAAGCGTACAATAAACATGCAGTACAAACATGTTGTCAACGTATTTTGGTTTATGATGTTTAGAATTCTATTATTAAACTTATCTATTCATAGGAAGGTGGTGTACTTCTCTCGGTTACAATAGGTAAAGTCTGAGTCAAAATAGGGAGAAAATCTTAGGCCTAATAGGAATTCGTGTAGATTTTTAAAATTGTGTGCCGTTGCTAGAATAATTTATATTCAAAATGTACTTTAAAGGTTTATATCATAATATTTTGTTCAAGTGGTTCGTTGATAAATTCTTCTTTCGAGTTAGATAATTGATGAACACAAAGTAAAAATTATTCGAGAATTATAGGAAGGCGGAATCTGAACGCGACCCTGACACCACTTCTCCAGTTTTTACACATTCTCACAACAACGGTGTCCCGGTACATAAGTCATTTATAACCGGATATTTACCATGATTTGAGTTTTGAGCTTTGTTTATTGATTTATTCTTCTTGCATAATTAAATATATACAAAACATTATTCTAGAAAATGTATAACGAAGACAAACTTAACCCTAAAAAGAGTCCTCTCTCCCAAACCTTATTGGGTGAGAAACAGACAAAGTGAAGAGTGAAGTGGGTATATCATCATAAGCCTATGTTACATAGGCCTCCCCCAATGAGCGCCACAGCGCCCTATCTTCAGCTACTACGCATCCAGCATCTACCTATCTTTCGCAGGTTGTCATCCCACCTGGTCGGAGGGCGTCCTACACTACGTTTACCGATTCTTAGTCTCCACTCAAGAACACAGGTACATGTGCATCAATAATTAAATAAAAAGTTGGCTTTCCAATTATTCGGCATAGGGTTCCAGATTCCGGATTATTGATTGACCATTATTTATTATTTAGGCTAAGAACAAGAAGATCTTACCGTGCCAGCGCTTCCATGTTGTGCATCGGCTGCCCCTTGATGATGGAACCATCAGGCCGGGGTACACCGTGGTGCTGCATGCCTGGAGACATGAGTGCGTGCTGGTGCATGAATCCCATGGGGCCCAGGTGTGTGGGGGGAGCGTTGTACCCGTTCGCGAGGAGCGGGGACTTCTCCATACGGGCCTGCATCTCTGTAACAAAGGCTTAGAAGTTTATAAAAAAATAAGACTATGCTATCAGTACATCATCATCAGCCTATAGCAGTCCACTGCTGGGCATAGGCCTCCCCCAATGAGCACCCATAGCGCCATGTCTTCAGCTTGCCGCATCCAGCATCTACCTGTCCCTATGTATGCTTAGATCTTTGAAACTAGTTGCGCAGCCAGTTGAAACTAAACGTCAGGGCAATGTTGGAAAACTTTTAGACGTTTCATGTTCAATTTTTTTTTATAAAAAACCAATACAATATATTTCCTGGATTCTAACAATTCTAGCAATGAAAGAGTTCAACCCTCAATGAACAAACATAATTATTTCCGCACATCCTTTCATTGGCATCCAAAAGATTTGGATACAAAATGAGCTTAAAACAAACCATCTGAAAAATTAACAATTAGATCAGTTGTTTGCGAAGGTTCAAAGGGTATAAGATTCCATGATAATTAAAATTTCCCATTACGAGTATCACATACCTGCTCCGTAATCGCGGTACAAAGCGACACACAATATTTAATATTCAGCAATCCTAAAATCCTTTGTAAAACGCTGCTACAATGGAAAAGGGTATTTTCCTTAACGGTTCGCCCGTTAATTCGTGTTTAATTCGACACCTTGTTAATTGTTTCCGACGCCCCAGTCGGTCTGGTGACCCAGGGACAGGTCATGGGCAAAAGAACCCCAAGGGGGCCGGGGGGGCCATTTTAAGAATATTTGCCCAACCCCCTCATGTTTACACAGGTTGTTTGTGGTGCCCAGAAAACAATTGTCTCGAAATTCATTGCTCATTTTATTATTGTTGGTTCGCTTTACGAGCGATTCGATTATTGGATGGTAATTAAATGATAATACCCAGTATTATTGGAGTTTTACCTGAGTGTAACGGTCTTTTAAAGGATTTGTTTTAATATATTTGATTGAAGATAATTGGAGTACAATTCTGAAATTGCTGGCAATCGGAGATGGGCACGTAGAGCTAATTATAACGTCTGACTAGGTTGTGGACTCTATCCCCCATGATATCCGAGCCAGTCCATCGCTTAACATATATAAAACCAAATTAAAAGAGCACTTCTTATTATCATAAAACTATAGATATATATAATTATATATTTTTTCATTTATATTAAAACTAAAGTTATTTATTAGGTTGATTGAGCTATTGTTATTTTAATTTATGTATGTATATTATAATCTCATCCCATAATGTATTATACTATTCGTATAATTTGTTTCTTTGTACACTTCCTCTATCTGTTCTATCAATTCAATTTTTTAATTTTTTAATATCTTTATTTATAAACATAACAAAATATAATAGTAATACAAATATCTATTCTATCGCTTCTCCTTTAAACCTAAGTTTTTGCTGTAAGAAAATTCTTTGTTAAAGTTGAGCTCGCCTATGTACATATATTTTTTGAGTTAAGTTATTTTTAAGTTTTTTGTGTACAATAAAGAAATACAAGATTCTTATCTATGAGGCATCTATTCAATTGCTACCTGATTTTCCCAGCATTAAAATTATCATGAATTTGTCTGCTACCTCGCTTACCTCTGAAGTATTGATCGAAACCCACTCTCAAACCTTTCCATATAGGTGTTTGTGTAATTTATCAAGCCCACGCACAAATCACGACGTGTATAAACGTCCAAAGTTACAGTCAAACAAACATTATGACCAATGGACCCTACATTAATTGTTTAGGGCTATTTACTTAGTTAACCAACGCGGTTATCTTTTGAGCCATGCCTTGTTTTAAATTTGTATTTGTGTTGGTTTTGTTTTGAATAGGCCTTCACCTATGCCTAGGTAATTACTACAAATACTCACTTCATTTAATTACTACCTTATAACGTTAGATAAAATATAAGAAAGTAATTTTTTTTCGTGTTTTTTTTTAGGATTTCTTTCATAAGTGTCCATGTTGACAGGAGAAGAAGGTGATTTCTCATATCGAGACGAGACGATTTCGTAGACGGGATTTCTAATGTGATAAAATCGTTTCATCCCCAAAGGCCAAAATAACACTAACTGGAGACCTACTATAAAACCAACAACGAGTAACTCTGCAAAAAACTCTTATAAAAATATCACAGCGTAATCTAATTAGATAACGAATCCTCTAACTCGACAACCAGACAATTATAAACCCAGTTATGGTTATCCCACAACCACAATTAGGTCAATAAGCCAAAACATATTTACAAATCCTCGAGCAAGGCAACCGCACACCGGTCAACCACTTACTAATTACTAAATACGTGTTAAACCTGCGGTCGCAAGGGTTGCTTCCATCTCTCCTTCTCACTTATAATTTCTACTATTTTACTTCCCTTTCTAAATGTATTTGCCAGTTGTTACGACTTTGCTATAATGGTCAGGAAGATATTCAATGGGATTCATAGGCTTTTCTATAAAATGTAAACGAAACAATTTTGGGTGTTTATGTTCCATTATAAAAAGTATAAAAAAACGACAGAACAATCATCCTTCATAATCATAACCGACAGAATGCTCTTCGTTTACCATTATGACTATTATTAAGCGAATCCACTGATCAGGGCATTTAAAGAAATGAAACGTCGATTCCAAGCCGCTATTATGTCGATTTTCATCGATTTATTGATCGAACATCGACTGTCCTCGACAAATGGTCGTTCCAAATTACCGGCCATTATTTCGAATTAGAATCGATAGAATCGAGACCCCAATTATATCACTTATATGTTTAAAGGAGGTTGGGATAATCGTAACCGCAAAACTTTAGGGACGAACGCTTTTTTATCCCATTAAAGGCTATATTTGACGCCACGTCCAGATTGTTTGTTTTGATTTTTTAACCGTGAAGAGCACAATCAAACTAAAACAGAATAAATATCGCAATAATAGTCGTAAAACAGACGTAATAACCGTTGAATTTTATTGCACGCCGATTACAAAATGAGCAAAAGTACAAAATGATTGGCCATAAAGCTAAATGAACAAGTTGCCTGACAATGTATGATATCCTTCCTTGTTAGAGCTTCTTGTTGTAATATAATTTATTACATTTGTAATTAGTTGATTAATATATTGGAATGCACTGGAGGTTGATCCGATGGTTGCTACAATGTTGACGGTAAGTACGCAGGCTGTATATTTTTACGATTATCGATAAGGATTGCAAATTTTATTAAACTAGACATTCTTATTGGGATCGTAATATGTAATGTGTTCCATCCAAAATAGTTTGTGTTGGGAATTGTTGAAACGCGAAGTAGTTTTTTGCATCTTCTTCTTTAGTTTTGATATAAACATCCTGCGCCGTACATCTTATAAGCAGGGCACTTTTTCAAGCCAAAATTTTGGTAAATATACTAAATTAACCAACTAAATTAATTAATTAATAGGGAATCCATCATATTAAATTATTATTTACTTAAAATCAGACTTCAAATTATCGGATCAGATAATCATGTACAATATCGTGTACAATAAAAACATTATATGAAATTAAAGGGACTGATAATGGTAAAACTCAAAGTAAGAAAACTCGTCCTCGTCCGATGCAAAGATTCAAGTCATCAGGCACAACAGCAAAAACAATGTTGCATATAAAATAAAAAATGTATGTCGTAAAGTAGGAAATATCTATCGTAAATGTAGCCTAGAGTTTACAACCCCCACAGTAATGGTCTCTAAATCACTGGAAACGAATAAATTATTAGATGCATTAAGTCTCAATATAAATAAGAGGATAATAAATGTAATACATTGTTGTATTGATTACGTTTGAGACAGGTACAGCTAATTTATAAGACAATTTTTGCCATAAAAGGTTTACAAAAGGACACTATAATATAAAGGCTTTCATGAACTTAAATAATTTGTAATGAACAAATTCACTCCGCAACATCTACCTCAAAGTTAGACGCTTAAGGGGACACAAGTGGAAGGCCATTCGATAGGCGAAGCCTAAATGTATGTTATCTCACCTGAAATAATGCTTATCAAGAGCAGGCTTGCGTCCAGCAGTGGACCAATATAGGTTGTTGAGGAATTTACGAAAAGGCGCGCTAGGATGAAATGCACAATGATTCATTCCTAAAACAAACGCGTAAATATGTAGATCAAATTTACGTGAAAAAACTTATTTTTAAGCTATCAGAAAAGGACCTGCTTAGGCGTTATATCTGTGTGTAAGGACTTACATGGATTTCTAGATAAATACTCCATAACTATTTTCATCCATTCACTCCAACACTAATTTCAATAATACCTCAGATAGGCTTTAAAACCTTTAAATTTCCAAAGTTATCATTCCTCGGAATTATATATATTAAATCACTCAACGTTCGATTATTTATTATAATTTTTTTTTTTTTTTGTCAGATTAGCACAAGTTACAAATTATATTATTATTATTGTAAACCTTATAAAGAACAATAATTTCTCTGGCATTTTAATTTTAATTTAACTGTATCTTGTAGGAAAAACTTTGTGTACTTTAACTGTCATTATTATGTAAATGTTACATATTTAAGTATACAAATTAAATATTAAACTTAATTTAATTATTTTTAAGATAGCCGCGCAGCAGAGCGAGACCCTCTAGCACAGGTATTACATTACTTAAAAGAGGGTCCCATACCACTGTAATATATTAATTAATTTAAGTTAAAGTAATAAACTATTTTGATTTGATTTTTGATTTGGAATGCCACAAATCCTCAAGCGTCGTGCAAAACGAAGAAACTCGAAAATGATACGAAACAAGCGAATTAAAAGCAAATTACAGCGGCCGGCAATCGTAGCGTTTACAATAAATACATAATTATACAGCCAGCATACGAATCGTACGGTCAACTCGGGATCTGCGCAAACGAGACACTATTGCGACCACTCGATACTTGCATCTCCGTCAACTCGTTGTTGTCCTTATAAATATTTATGTAGTGTGTGTGTGGTGATGCGAGATGTGAGGCTTCCGTCGTTTGGGACCGCTAGGTAAAGGGACCGTGATCCCTTTCGCCGGATTGAATTATTTTATTAATTTTCTTCCGGCGAAAGGGACCGCTCTCGAAATGAATAAAAAAATCTATTGTTCAAGGCAAATAAAGTACAGTCAAAGGAAAAAGTAGGTTTAGAGAGTAATATTAAAGAACAAAACTCTTTGATTGAAAACATAATTTACTTAAAAAAAAACAAATTATTAACAATTATTAAAAGAGAACAATTATTAAATAAGTCCCAAATGACGGAAGCCTCGAGATGTGATCTCCTAGGTAATTTAATTCTTTGCGTAGATAAAGATTGGAATTAATAAATAACTGCCTCTCTCACACTGTCCTGCTAGATGAATGAATGAATTAATGAACACTTAGATCTTTTTGATTAGACTATCGCTCTCTCATGAGAGATCTGCTTTCATTTTCAATTCCAATCATTAACTATGGTCATTTGTACTCGTAGTTATAGTATTGTGACAGGCAGTCATAACAATCTGTGAATAATGTAAGGTTATAATGAGGGTAAATCAGCTAAAAGTCACAACCTCAAACAAATCACATTCAGTGCCTCGTTAGCAGCATTCCACTTCATACCAGCAAGTGGTCGCCACTTTTGTTGCTCGTTCTCTCACAAACTGCAAAGTACAGCTGCAAGTGCCATAACGGTAGGCTTTTGGCAAGTTTACATGTCGTATACTTTGACATGTGCAGGTGGTGATCATTTCAGAGACAGCTAAGTTCAGTACTGTGAAGGAATTCAGAGAACTTACCTACCAGTTTTTTTAACCATGGTTAGTTCTTTCTTCGCCTAGCGGTATATAACAGTATAGCAAAAAAAAAACCACGATTTTTTTTTTAAATGTACCAAGAAAACATACGTACTTAACTAGTATAACACACAGTACACTACCTAACCGCAAACACAATCTCACCAAAAACCACCCATCTCAATTGTATTACTCTTCGTCAATTGATGTAATAAGTCGTATAACACTTCCAAGTGCGTGTCGAGATAGAACTACAGTCGTCAACACAAGTCACGCACTGAGTACAATCCATAACAGTAATACAATAATGTACAATCGCCGAGAAAGTCAATATTGAGAGTCAACAGTACGCGTTAAAGTTGCCAGCTATGGGGAAAAATATTCCACTTTTGAAACTGCAAAAGTTCAAAAGCTTATTTTATGTAATCAACAGATTATAAAAACTAAAGCAGTTTCAATAAGTTTGGAAAAAAGTTTCGCCAATTTTATTTACCTCTAGCTTAAACCTCTTTTACAAAATTAAATGTAATTTCATTTTGTGGCGTATTCAAACCGATAATTTATGTAACATAGAATAAGACTATTTGATAAATTTTATCATGTATTTATACTATTATTTAACTCAAGTTTTCCATGATATAAGGCGACTTCTAGTTTACTGGCCACACCAGCGAACTAAGACTTCGCCATAAACTCTTTCATTTGGCTCGGACGAGCCTTATGAACAATAAAACGTTGAGGGCTGGAGATTTGGACTGTAATAAAATATTTGCCCTAACTTGCTAATCCCCGTCCCTTACTTACGAACGCAATTTGAGAAAGTTATGACCGCTCTTCTAGAGCCGTTGATCCTCAGGAAACATAATGTTGCCATTTAAAATGAAATTACGTGCGAGACGTATGTCAAAATCGTTCCAATAATTACCTACGCCCTTACAATGTTGCGTTTTAAAACGAGGAGGGTAAATTGAAGCGTTGTCGTTGACGTTTGCGTTTTTGTCCAATCATTATGTATTAGTTTGTGTGTTTTCCAAAGATAAAATTTATGTATAATTTATTAATCATATATTTATGTAAAAACATAATTTTATTGTTGCGGTACCCAAAAACGAAGTAGGTAATTACCATTTTCCGTCTTATTTAGTAATTAGGTAAGTATAAATGAATTGCACCAATTTTTCCAAAACTATCTTCCTACTTCGAAAGCAATGAATAGAAATAGTGATAAACCGACAATTTCTCAACTAAACACATTAATCAGGACCGGGAATGGGGAATCTTAACGCGATACGCGCCAATAGGACACGCGTTAAGCGGTGTTGCCAGTCGAATAAAACTTCCCCAGAGTGAGGGTCAGGCTTAATTACTCGTGAATTGACCGGGGTGTTTTCTGAAGGAATGTGTGTGTCTAGTAGTTATCTTCTATATCTAATTAATACAATATATCTTTATTGCACCATCAATATAAAAAATAATAATAATAAAGGATCTTAATACTAATTTAATCTAGTGGCACAATCGGCGGCCTTATCGCTAACAGCGATTTCTTCCAGGCAACCTTTGGATGGATAGGATCGGTGCGTATTAAAGCTGACGTTGGACGTAATTGTTGATATTAACTGCATTTTTAAATGTACGAAGCAAAGAGATATTTTTAAAGAAAAAATATTGAGTCAGTTAAAGATATATCCAATCGTTCTATTCAATGAAATTATTAACTGAACTATTTAGTAATTCTTACTTCCCTATGAATTGCGATTATTAAATCCCTTCTAACCTAAAGCGAAATTACAAACGCAGCTACTTTAAAAAGCTCTGTGGTATATCATTGTACATTGATACAGTTTTCAATAGTAACATCTGTCGAACCATTGATGGATTATCTTCCTTTTGTGTTCCGTTATTAATAAAAATATGGCATGATATTGCTATATCTTTGAGGTACAATGGTTAGTTCTTTTGTGCATATTTACGGTTGACTGAGACTTAAAACGTGATTTGATATTACATCCAAAAGTTTGCTACCAATAGGAGCAGATTTTTATTCGGTATGTTTTTGGATCTGTTATTGGGAATAAGTAGTTTTCGAAGGTTCACTTGCATGTAGTAGCTTAGCTAGTAAGTAAAGTATCAAAATGACTGGTGGCTATTTAAGAAGTAGTGAAGGACTTTTTAATATACAGTGTGTCCCTGGATAAAGTGCAACTCCGAAAGGGGGTGAAAATAGATCAAAAATTTTCGACAAAAAAATAGAAAAAAAAAATTTTTTTTACAATCTTATGTACTTATCTACTTTATTGACGAATAAATTTTTTTATAACTCTACCCACGCTGTATTTAAATATTTATTATCTAAGATAGATACAATCAGATAATAGACACAAATTAGAACTAGTCTTTACAATTTAAATAATTGAGCTAACTGTAGATTGTTGCAAACAATCTACAGGTAGCTCAACTGATCCATATATAATACCAATACCAATAGGATAACCTATCGTACCTATTTTAATACATTATTATATATTCTGATAGAATTTTATACAACAAGAAACTCTTAATAAATGAAATATAGAGTTATAGTTATTATATAAATTATGTATATAGTTACGGAAATCTTCAGATCGACATATGTATTACACATTACTTATATGTACATTACAGTCATACAAGTTTGTAGAGTAGAATTGTTTGTTCAAAAACCAACCAATAGTCTCAAATACGGCTCGAAGCTCAAGTTTTCAATATATGTAAGTAGTTACTCTAATAATTATTACTTCTTGCATTAATATTATCGTAATGACATTACCACGTTCTGTTTCTTACGAATAATGAACATTTCTTGTCAGTCTTGGAGAGAATTTCCATAGGCATTAGCTTTGAAGTCTACGATTCCCATAGCTTTGTTAAAGCTAATTGAGACACAGCTAGATTATTCTATACAAGCTTATACCAGCAGCTTCGTAATCATTTTTCTGGGATAAAAAGCAGCCTTTAGGTTATTGGAAAAAAAGTTCGATCTACATTTATGTATAATTTGAGTTCCATTCGTTCGATGTGGATTGTTTTAACATGAAGTAGTAACAGTCACAGTAACAACCATAGTTTTTCGCAACTAATGGTTGCAGATCATCGGTCTACCTGGTGGGGACTACACTGTGCCTACCGGTACGTAGTCATCCCTCGAGGAGTTTACAACTCCTAGATTTTAAGCTTCATTATCATCAGCAACCTATAGCAGCCTATAGCCTATAGCGCCATAGCCTGTCTTCAGCTTTAAGCATCAAGCATCTGCCTGCAGACTTTCGCAGGTCGTCATTCTACCTGGCCAGAGGGCTTTCAACTATATAAAACTTTATCATCATCTCAGACAAACGAAGTGATCGATGACCGATCCTACGCGGCCCGTACCCAGTTTCCCGTGACCATTACCAGGTCATCGGTCCACCTGGTGAGTACACTGTTGAACATAGGCCTCCCCTAATGAGCGCCATAGTCTGGCTTCAGCTTTACGCATCAAGCATCTGCCTGTAGTATTGCACAGGTCATCATTCCACATGGCCAGAGGAACAGTACGGTTACCGAGTCGCGGTCTTCACTCAAGAACTTGTTTACTCTTCAGACTTATTATGAGTGACATAGCCGCTTAAAGCCAGCTGTGTCATGAATGGCGCTTACAATTAAAACGAGTTATTTGCCGCAGCTACTTACCGCTCGCACCTTACAGTCATTATGCATTCATTTGTTTTTGCAGGTGAAACTACGGTGCCTAGTTCTTAAAGCGTATACCTACTATTGTAGCTGTATTGTTACTATTGTAGTGAAACTGGCGCCACGACCAAAACAAACGTTGCTCAGAAAAGACTGCCTTGTATTTTTGTCTTTTTATGATTTGATTATGTTGATAGACAATTTTTTCTATTATAAAAATAACACACTACACAACATAAAAACTATATAGGTAAATAAACACAGTAGTCGCTTGTTTAAATTAAAAACGGCTGACAATAGAAATGTGCAAATATTCTAGTATCTAATTACGAGTACAAATTATATTTGAGACGTACACAATTTAAGGTAACATCCAAATTAATAAGCTACAGGCTCTAAACTCATACCTAAAACCGAAATGTGAGCTGTAGGAAGATTAAAGGTTCAACTACTCAAGATACTTTCAGGTGTAAGCTTTAGTTTTAAGCAACATTTAACTAAATGTAGTTCTTATAATATACAATTATATTACAATTGTCATATATTTTTTCAATTGGAATGCAATAGAGATAAGCACACTTCTCAAAAATTTTATTTAGTGGCGCCAGTTTACCGTTTGTAGCACTTCATTAGCAATTATTCCTTTGGCACCGTTGCATTCGTAAATTCAATAAATAGTTGGAATACGTAACATAAATAAGTAAATTACTTAATCTGACAAATAAATTAAATTAACAACGCATTTCTTTCACTTAACCTTTGGTGAAGCCCGATTGTGCGTAACAATTTGTAAAATGTGAATTTTATCGGTAAAGGTTAAAAAGTTTACGAATTAATTAACCAAACGTATGCACAATACTGAGTTAAGATTCTGCGATTCTGCTGGAATTCTTATTCCTTCCAATACTTTTCTCGTCATTGTAAAAATATTCTAGCTACAGTACTTAATATTATGGTTTATCTTGATCGTCTCGTGTTGGCGCAAGTTTTTTTATATTTATGCAAGCATTTGAGAAAATTTTCAGCCAAAAATCTCTTATTTTCCCAAATGCTCGAAAAATACCACTGAACCGAAGTTCATAAGTTAATACTGAATGGTTTACGATTCGCAGCATATAAATACTTTGCCACTTCTTTTATTTCCTTGTAGAACGCAGAATAAAGTAAAAACATAAATCAAATATTTTGCGAAAAACCAACAACCGCTGGGGTAATGTGGGTACGTGTTTTTTATTAAACAGCGCGACTCGGTAAACCTAGTATGCGCTCGGCTCGGACCATGGGATGACGACCTGAGAGAAACTGCTCGCAAATGCTAGATGCGGCAAGCTAAAGACAGGGAGCTATGGCGTTCATCAGAGGAGGCCTATGTCCAGCTGTAAAGACAAATGTAGGCTGACAAATTATGATAATGATTACTCCTAGGTTCCTGTAGTTTCTAAATAAAAGGTCGCTGAAGGTATGTGTCAGTTTACAAAATTTGGTAAAAACACAACGCCAATTTAAATCGTATGATTTATATTGAGTTTAACAAGTCGATAACAGGCCGCCGGCGCATACAGACATCCATCCATCCAACTCAAATTACAGCTTACCTTCTTCCGTTTACCGTTTGTATTAAATTGACTTCGAGTAATAATAGGTAACACGTTTTTGATGAAAGTTGTGTCATATGTAAGATTAATTCGCAATTGGCAATCAAAAAATATAACTACTACATTTAAATATTTTAATTTTCAATTGTGAACTAAAGAAAAACTATTCCACACATTTGAGAAAAAGCACAATATTTGTATGGTCACGGTACAAAACAAAATAAGAAGAAACGATATGTAGATATCTATACTATACTGGGGGATTACGGACATTACCCTCCACATGATAATAACCCCCCTAATAACCAATAGGTACTGCGCTTATCAGAGAGGGAGGCAATATTCTAATATTCCTAATTGGTCCACTACTGGATGCTGTTGAGGTGGTGAGGAGTATTAATACTTGAATGTAACATACAGACAAATATTGTAGTAACAAGCTGTACCTACTTGTGAATCAATAAATATATTTTCTTTCTTTCTATTGTATTAAGCCAAACCATGCCATCCCTATCCAAAATCTGCCCTAGGATAAGAATTTTCTTTGAGTCAATAATATAAAGTCATACAAACCTTTCATTAAATTTCGAGTTTCAAATAAAATTAACTAACGGTATTCACAATTTCAAACAGGCATACGCAATAGGTGTGTCATAGGTACCTCTAAACTCGAATACCTTTCAAATGCGAGGCATTCGTTAGGCACGTAACCCAATTCCACCGTGCATTAGGGGACTCGAACTGGATTGGGTTTGTAGGCAATAGGTACCTACTTTGAATTCCATGTTTTTTGAGTTGCCTGAAATTATGCTCATAATATCCTACGGTTTCTATTGTTGTTTTTGTCGTTAGAGTCACTATGGTTTAGTCATGACACCGATTTGTAAAATTCCGAACTTGGCTCACACATTGCCTTCGTATACAATACGATACGGTACATAACTCTTTATTGTGCAACACAAAATTAAACGAAAAATATAGACATTAACATGAAACATAAAAGTACAATGGATGGCCTTATCGCTTAGAAGCGATTACTATAAGCGATTGTATAGGTACTCAGAAGTAATCTCAGCTGCTCTCTATGACATGTACACAAAAAATCTCGTTTGTAAATTACTTAGTTCTCCGACTTTTAAAACGAAAATATTTCTTACTTTCTTCCAATTATCACTTCAATATGACAAATTATACCGATCTACGAATCCATATTATAACAATTATAATCAATAATCGACTGTTGAAATGATCGCGTTTTAACCCGTTTTTACTCGTCAACGTATGATTAGACAAATAAATTGATAAATGGCCTCAATGAAACAGTCGCTGTCAAAGCACACGCGATCTATAGACTCGGATATTAAATTGCAAATATATTCTCGAGAAATAGTAGTTGAAAGTCGATAATCGATTAGAGATAATCCATCTGTATTTCTCGATAATGGAGCACGTGGGAATCAGTTGGTAAATTAAGAACTGTAGACTTGTCTGCTTTCATTGGGTTTCGTTATAAAATAAGGCAAATATATACCTACATATACAACAAATTTGTATTTATTGCGTATATATATTTTTTTAGATTCCAAAACGTCGAACATAATTCATACTATGAAACATTATACTTACCTACCTACCGGTTCTGTGAATATTTGATCGTTGTTCCTAAGATTCAACTATTGAGGCTCAAGTCGTACTAATTTGTAGCTGCTCTTATTTTGATATCTCAAATGGACAAGATCGTTAATTTTTTTTTAAATTCATTATCTAACGACATTTACTTATAGTACCTAGTTATTCTAAACGATATTCACCAATTACAAAAAAGACGCTAATAGAAAAGCGCCAGTTGATTCGCGTGCAAAAAGTGTTTTTTTTTTTCAATTGTAAATGCAAAATAAAAATTGTATAAAAAACATTCGTAATCGTCACACTCCGGAGCCGCGTTTAATTGTTTCCACTCATTAGTTATTTCCATACAAAGTGAGAGTTCATATCACTAATGGCTAGCTGCTAATGTGAAATTAACTTTTACGGCATGAACATTGAAATTCAATTGTAGCTGCGAATATTATAGAAACGATGGATTCCCAGAAGACTAGATCTACAGAGAATATCAAAGATTATCCATAAGATTCAATAAAATCTTTACTAAGGTATTTTTTTTTATTTCTTCAAGATTCTGCGCGGCTCAGCTTCCCCAACTGAATCTTGGCCTTCGACACAAAATTAATTTCTCCAGGCATTTCGCTTCTGAGCTTCTCTCGCCAGTTTATCATCATCAGCCTGTACACGTCCTCTGCTGAACATAAGCCTCTCCATCCAGAGAGAGCATCTCTTCATAGCTCGCTGATTCTCTCGCCAGTTATGGGCGTCGAATCTTTAGTTTCAATTATTTACGATATACCTATATCGGCATACTGACTTTTAGGTAGGCGTTCCTACTTTACGATCACACTAAATTAAGTACCTACCTAACCTAATGTCTATTGTATAGCCGGACAAAGCCGGAAAAACTCGCTATTTTAAATTGTTGTTGAGGTTGTAGCTGCTCGTGTATGCCTAGTGCTTGTTCTTCCGTGCCACAACAATTTGTATGATTATGTTTCAACTAACATGTATGATTGCCATTAAAATAACATATCTCGTGTGCAGCTACATTTAAACCATTGGAATGGAAGAAATGGCAATGATTGTAGGCTAGACTACTGTTTGCATTTTTTACCGTGCCGAGAAAATGCTAATGAAAAATGTGTGTAGATACAATAGGGTTTTTGCACACGTCGACTTTTTGCGTTTGCGAAAGATTTCTAAGAACGTATCTCATAGTAAAATCAAGTTTTACCTGATAATTATTAATTTCTCTATTCCATTTTGTTTCAAATTGATAAATATAAAATAATATAACATGAATTTTACCCACAAGATTATCTTATTGAATATTTTGAAGCATAATACTAAAAACTGTAATAAGTTAACGTTCACATTGAAATCTAAAATTTCATGATGGCTGACACTCTATCGCCTTTCTAGATACCTACTGATGCGGTAAAAGAAACAAAAGTTACAATAACTTACAGATTCCTGTGATAAAAACATAGCATTATTTCCAAGTGAGTTAAGGACATTCTTCTAACCATAACCAAAACTTATCGGCAGCGGTGGTAGTCCGCGCCATGTCGTCACGTCGCGTCTTCACTCAGTCGTCGTGCGCAAGCGCAACAAACCCAACTCAATGATTCTGCACTGCGAATTAGTTTTTGCCACTCGATAAATGTGTAATAACGTACTGAGTGAAAAACATGATCGAGATAATGGTCGTTTGTGGTGTCTGACTTTTTATTTACTGCTGCACGAACAACTGATTACCTACTTTGTACGTACATTTGGAATGAGAGCAATTATGCCAAAGACAATGATTTACTAACTAGCTAGACATGAAATTGCCTAGTATGGATGTAACTGTTAATAGTTTTTGTTGACAATTAAATTATCATTAATAAGGCGTTTGTCTGCTGATTTTCTTGGCATGTAGAAGGTCCCAAAAATAAAAGAAGGTCTATACTCAGAAATAGGTGACTTCTTACTTTGATTACCATCAACACACTCGCTGCCCTGTGAGTGTGTTGATGAGCCTTTGCCACATTTTTTTATAAAAAAAGACTAAATAAAATAGATACTTTTACGGTTTTTACTATCATTATGCATAAGCCTCACTGGTGGTGGTAATTTCGAAGATTTTTAACGATGCCCCAAACAATATTCGACTTTGACAGGACCCGCAAATTTTTTTTGGTATATTAAAATTATTTACTTCTACGTTAAAATTTCCTTATAAATTATTTAAAACCCATATTTTAATTGAAGTCTCACTAAGGTCATAACATCCATCTAAGTAGTATCTATGGCATCAGGATCTTTTATCCCTGTTTGATGATACCAGAGATTTGAAGCTTCTTTGATTCAAGATAAAGCTAACATTCTATCTATCCCAGTTTATATCCGGAACAAAAGCGTAAACTGACAAGCAAATCTCAAACCGACTGATCCATCATCCATTCTTCCCCCTAAGCGTAAACAGCGAAATCCTTACTTAATTTCATTCGTAGAATTCAATCAGAGTGTAAAGCTTTATACCCCTGTGTAATGTTATAATTCCTTACATTATCCCCTGTAACGGAGTCGCGACACACCAACCTTTAATTATTATCAACACATAATTTTCATAACAGTTTCCGAATTATAGGGTTGCCAGCTTCATATACTGAATTAGAAATGGCCATTTGGGTAGAACTTTCATTTACGAAACAACTTTTAAGTTAATTAAAATCTTACTATGACTTTTAAATTTAATTTAACTTAAAGCTAAGGAGGTACTTAGACGAATAAATCTATGCGTGTTTGTTTTAACCAACCTAAGCTTGAACTACCTACACAGAAACAAAACTATCCATAAATAATTTAAGCTACGGCCCTGTTTGTTCAAAGTTCCTAATCACCGATTCGCATTAAAATGAACATCGAGAGATAAACACCGGTTGATAACCCTTTCAGTTGTTTCCCTACGCATTTCATATTCCTGTTACCATTCCGTCCAACCTTCACAGGAGGATTATATTCTGACTGCGATGTTTTCCTATCCTATTATTTCACGGGGTGAAAATGGGCCACCCGCCTCCTCACTCACACATTCACACCCTTGCGTGAGTGCTCAGGACTCATGTGTGCGTGTTTCGTCAACTGTAAACCACTGTCAACGACTCATCAAAATAATATTGGCTTAGCTCTAAGCCCGTATACAGATTTGGAACAGAGAAACTTGATACGTTCACGAATTAATTATAATGGGTTTGAATTATTTCAACAAGGGAAACGTGATGAGATTTGTTTGTGGAAATGTGGATAAGGAAATGGGTAATAAACAGTCTTAGACACGAGCAGCTAGTCAAAATCAGTTACCGGGCAATAGCTCTATCAGAAACCTCAACTTTATTTATTGCTCTTGAGATCTTTGCTTTTTATTTCTAGTACCTAATTGCAATATAATTAAAACCGTTTCTAGGCTAGACGTCTAAGAAATAACAGAAAACACAACAGAAATTACAAATATAACTGGATTCCGCACGGAAAAACTAACTAAGCATGAAACAGTTGAATAAAAATGTGTAATTGCACGTTGTTTTGAATCAGACAAAGAAAATTGCAATAAAAAAGAATACAACACTCATTTCGTACATGAGAGTGTTTCGACTTGCAAATTTAGGGAAAAAAGCGAACAAACTACACTCAAAGTCGAATGCGGCAGTCGCGATAAGCAAGTGCCGCTTATGCAAGATCACGAATGTAATTGCTCCCTTGTCTGGCACGACACTTCACGCCAGAAAGGGACAGAAGATGTGGAAAATGCAGGAGGAAACGAGAAGTGGTATCAGTGTCAGCAAAGGCATAAGCGACAAAAATGATTGATTGCTAGCCGTCTTCTGCTGAGCTCTATTTAATCACTTTATTCCCTTTTCTCCGTTTGTTGGGATAATTTTGTATTTGTGTAATTTGTATACGGAATGAGGAGGCATGAGGGTGTTCATATCCGGCTCATCAGACCAAGCTCATTCAACGTTAGTACTGATATGATCACGTTTCATAATTTAGATCGAAATTCATCCGAGCAATTTTTGTATATTATGACCATTCAAATGTTGCTTTTCTTATTCAAAAAGTTAATTAACTGAGCTTTAGCAAACTGCTGTGACGAAAGTTGCCGAGTTCATTGCGCTCACGCATCATTGATACGGCATCATCATCATCAGCATATAGCAGTCCACTGCTGGACATAGGCCTCCCTCAATCAGCGCCTTAGCACCCTGTCTTCAGTTCTTCATCCAGCATCTACCTGCAGTCTTTCGCAGGTCGTCATCCCACCGGTCGGAGGGGGAGGGCTACACTACGTTTACCGAGTCGTGATCTCCACTCAAGAACACGTTTGCCCCATCGACCGTCGGTTCTTCGCGAGATATGGCCGGCCCTCTGCCACTTCAGCTTGCTAATTCTTAGAGCTATGTCGATAACTTGCTTTTTTATTATGTAGTGTCAATTGATAATTATAAGTATTAAAACAACGGCCGGGTGATTATGTAACTCGTGACCGGTTTGCGACAGGTGTAAATTAAGCAATCAGTGCTGTCAAACGTCAATTTTGTATTAGTTTGACACCAGCTACAACGTCAAAATTTGTCAAAATTGGCGTTTGACAGCACTGATTGCTTAATTTACGCCTGTCGCAAACCGGTCGCGAGTTACAATCACCATACGGGTATTTATCGCGTTTATTTACCTATTCTTCATTTCATTTCATTTCGTTGTAAAATACTTATAATTATGTGTTCAGATCGCGTAAGTTTAAAAATATTAAGTGTCAATTGACTCTGACGACATTTTTCTGGCCTTACATTTTCATCTCTAAGAAGACTCCAGGAATTAATTAAAATCAGACTTACCGCTCATATGTCCATTCTCATAGGGCGAGTACTCCCCATTCTCAAGGCGGTGCTTCTTGAAGGGATGGCCCGGGTACTGCGTGGCGGCCAGCGAGAGGCCTACGCCGGACGCGCGCTTCGGTGGTCGACCCGGCCTGGAGCTGCGGACATAGTAGCACGTTACTGCCGTTAGCGACATTGCAGTTTGTAAGAAGGAAGGAAGTACATCAGAAAATAAAAAACTAATTAATTAGACTCTGGATCTAACTTCAACTCTTAGTTCACTTATATCCTTTTCTCCATCCCTAGGTTGCCTGGGAGAAATCGCTGTCAGCGATAAGGCCGCCTGTTGTACTTTTAATGTGTAATATTTACATTAAAGGTGAGTTATTTAATAGTTTTAAGTGCAGTAAAGTGTTCATTAATTCATTCATCTAAATGATAATTCACATAAATTATCAGCTTGAAGACTTACAAGACACAACGAGCAGGCCTCGCCCATGTAGCGGGGAAGTAGCGGGCAAACTCTCCTTCATAGCGATAGATAGAGAGAAATAGAGTAACTTGGAGGAGGCTTTCACCGCTCTTGGCGCTCCTAACACTACCTTAGTAAATAAGTTAGTATTTAGTTTAAATAAAAAATATTGTAACTTATAATTTAGAAAAGTTTTTTTTTTTAATATTGTTAACATTACTGTTTTGGAACGAACGACATAGCAACGCCTACATTATTTGAATTCCAATAAATTCTTGAAAGTAGGTATAACGTCGTATCGCGTTGCATTGGTCGTTCAGCTAGGACAAGCAAGAGGTAAGACTAGATGATGCAGAAAAATCCACAAAATATTGGTGATTATTTAAAAGGCATACCTAGCTTAATAAAGCTGTTTGGAGTACCTACCTACATTTCAACTGATAAATACATTAAAAGCCCACATCTGTATATTGCATGCGTTGAAATCCTCAGAGCTATCATTTCATTAATTCTTGGATTTTATAACCCATCTAATCTACCTTTTAACGGAAACGATTATACAGAATTATAAAGAAACAATTAACTGCAACAGTATTAAAATTATCAAAGCAAAACGAAAACAAGGCAACTCTAATGCAATTAATTAAAAATAATTAAAACCGCAATAACAGTGTCCTCCAGCTTATCAAATAAATCAAGTTCTCGCGTGAGGGCGGTCATAGATTTATTTTTATTTATTTCACTCCCCCAAGATTTAATACCCAAGACGTCGAGACCAGTTTCCACAATTTCACGCTTATTGTTTTCCCATCCGTGATTTACGGCCACGTAATAGACAACGGTATTTCTTGGACGCAATAAACTTTGTCACCTAAATCTTGGACGTAAGCCTATTCCTGAACCCCTGCTTTTCCTCAATTATCTCCTGAAATATTGTTATAGGTAATTCGCAAAAAAAATAACCTCATAAATACATTGTTCTGATTTTCATGGAAGTTTAACAAATCATATCAGAAGGATGAATAACACAATGTCCCTGTTGTAACACATGGACATTATCTTATTGACGAGTAAAGCGAGCCATTAGCATGTCCATGGATTAATTGAAAAATGTCATTTTCATCTCATTGGCAATCATCGTCAGCATTATGTCGAGAGTTAGAGAGTTTATAACTTATATGCAACTAACTAATAAGACCAAAAAAGTCATACCATTTTGGTGACTCCGCAGGGTCCAAAATAGCCTCATATCAGAGATTTGCTGTAACTTGGACCATAATAATGACTACGGAGCTCAATTACATTGGTACACTAATCCTCATCATCGGCGATGGTCGTGCAAGTTCGGCAATTATCGGGGGAGCTCGCTGTTATCATAGTATCGGCTTACACAGAAACTGACTCTCGCCTATTTATTTTTATGTCAGCAACCGTCATTATGAGACACTCCATTAGCTTGGATTGCGGTCTCTCGGTTTCGGTTACTTGGGGTGCGATTGTACCACATTTTTTTGTCACAGATAAAGAGGTTAGCTAATGTTATTATGACTTTACCTTAATTTTGGTCAAGATTCAGTTACCTATTCATTTTCTTTTGGTATTTATTGTCTAAGCAAGCATGTCCAGGTATCGAATAACCACAGAGGATAACTTTTTCCATGAGTTAGCTAATGTTATTATGAAGATTCGGTCAATCATTTTCTCTTGTTATTTTTGTGTCTATGCAAACATGTCGAGGTATTGAATAGGTAACCACAGAGTATAACTATTTCTATCTATCTAATACGATGGCTGGACCTTATCGAGAATACATAATACAAATTTTATTGAAATTATGTAATTCTTAGACAGTGATGACTGGAATCAGACAAATGCCTGAAACTCATTTCTTGTCCATAAATAAGTAACCGCAGTTATCGACATTGTAAAATCAATGATTACCAAATGTCGTTTATTTTAACCGCGAAAAAAAACCAAAATCGAATATTGAAAGTGTCGAGGGACACAGATAAGGCACACGTGCCGGTGCCAGCCACTTAGACCTTTGTTGTTCCACTGGTGATTATTGTTAAGGCAAAATGAGCTATATTTCCACGTCCTAAGTCTTACTATAACATTCAGAAATAATTAAGTAAAATACATAATATTATTTAACATGAGTAAGTAATCCGATTTCGGGGTTCTGGATCTCTAGTCGACGTACTTGACCCCCTCGAAGAGGTCAACTTTTTTATACGATTTTTAAATATCGACATAAAATTTAAACATTCTTGAAAAAAAAAATACAGTGGTTTTCATCGTTAGTGACATGTTCCAAGTCTCGTTATAAAAGTTTTTGTTTATTATATTATTAAATAAATTGTTTTTATAATAAACTAGCTGCGCCCCACGGCTTTGTCCTCGTGAAAACCTTCGTTTATAAACCTTTCTCTTGAATCCATCTTGAATCACTCTATCTATTAAAATAAAAACCGAATCAAAATCCGTTGCATAATTTTAAAGATCTAAGCATTCATAGGGCAGACAGACAGCGGGAAGAATTTAAATTGACTTCAAACGTTAACTAACGAGGAACGACACAGTAACCTACCTACATTATTACGTCTTGAAAGGCATCGGGTAAATATTGCTATTTACCCGATGCCTTTCAAGACGTAATAGGCCAACGAGAGACTATGCAATCTCTCGTTGGCCTATCTATACCAATATACGTAAGAAATGATACGATAAGTCCTGATTTTGTCCAGTGGTACCACATGCTCCGTGGTTCTATAAAGTAATCTGTGGTTGCTCTGCCCCATTCCGTAATCTGAATACCGCAAAGCTCACTTCGATAAACCGCCATTAAAAACCGTTCGATTTATTACCGAACGATTTCCGACGATTTATGGCGCGAATAAGAATTTAAAAACAGAAGGTGCATTCCGTAAGTGCTCTCAAGAAGTGACGATTTGGCGGAGGGTATTTTCTGATGTTTTTAGCAATTATTTTAATAAGAAGAAGAAAGAAAATAACGTTATTTTTAACAACAGGACCAAAACATTTTTTTGGTGACTACAATCTTATCTGTTGATAATTGACGATATGGACGACGATGTATCACGAAGGTAGATAGAAGAAATTTATGTCTTGAAAAGACTGAACGGGCCTCTTTTAGCCGTCATTTATATCCGCGGGTTGGATAACAGATAAATTAAATGTACCTATCATACTTTTACAAAATAGTCTCCTTTGCGTATTGACTAAACATGATTTTTCAAAAGGTCTCATAATCGTGCGTTTTTATAGGTACCAGGCACAAGTTCCCGTTGAGTAAAGGCACGTTCAAGCTTTTACAGAAATATTTATAAAAAAAGGAAAGTATTTATCAAAACGACTACTATCGCACTACCCTTTTGGCGCACCCCATTGTAACTTAAACCGCCATAGTTTTGCTTTTTGTATATTTGCGTGGCAATATTCATCACTCACGCCCGCGACTGTTCAAATACCCACAAAGGAGTCCCCAGATATAGATGACAGATATACCCTGATCGATAGTCCGCAAATATATCGAACAAAGATAGTGTGTGTTTTTAGATGGAATATGTTTAAAAGATAGTATATTTTTTCTATGTTTTGAATAGGTAGTAAAGCGTGTTTGGTCATAGATGCGCAACTGCAATACCTAATTGCTAATTGAACCCAACGGAAATAATCATTAGACGGTTTCCGTAAAAATAATTTTATATAATAAATAAAGTGTTCTTAATTTTTGACAGACATATTATTTATGATATGATAATACAGAATATTAGTGTAAAAAAAATTTTGAGGCATATATGTATTTAAAAACATAAATAAAAAGCGGTGAACACTAATCGCGAAACTTTAACACAACGAAAAGTCCCACTACTAAGAACAAATAGGAACTTTAGTGATCACAGCGTCAAAAATAAATAATCTAAAAACAAACAAACTTGGAATAGACAAGTCTCTGTTATTATATTGTATCTATTCTCTGCTCTTAGTGGACTTGTTCACACTCTGTAATAATTACTTACACTAAATCATAGTCCACGTGGTGTAAACATCCTTCCATGAATGTTTAAAAAAACAAGAGCATTTGCTGACAGTCTATTGTAAGCTAATAGTAATAACCTTTGTTTTTTCTAACAGTTAAGTTCGATTATTTACGATACAGTACGAGAACTCGTATGGGAATGTTTACCTTAAAGATTTGTATATGATGGGTTTAAGCTTTTTATTTCATTTGTAACGCTCTGTGATTTTAGATGTAATTTATTAAAAAAAAACTGGCAAATGAAGAATTTTAAAACAAACTACCACTTACCATTGTCATCGGCTAGATTGTTGATTGTGAATATAAGTGGACGCGCAAATTTACTAACTAATATGTATAACTAAGTAACCTACAGGCACATCTTTAATTTATAAATAAATAGCTATAAAATAAGTAGGTGCCTACCTACATAATATCCTTAAACGCCGAAAATTTAAAAATATGTATTTTTATAAGCAATAATCAAATAAAATAAATTAACCGGTCTAAATAATACGTTTATTCCCATGTCGAGAACATCATGATGACATGTAATTCTGCTCATAAGACGCAGTTTCCTTTCTGAGTAAACTTAGATTCCCTCGGAAACATAAAGTCTGGATTACAAAAAACAATGAGCCTCTGTCGTAAAAATGGCCCAAGAATCAGTAGACAAGGTAAAACAAACGCAACTATCTTATCAGGGTCTGTGAGCAAACTAAACGGTAGCTGTTTGTCTTGAGATAAATGATTTCAGTTAAAAATCGTGGGTTTTGTAAACGAGTTCCGGTCGCATTCCTTCCTCCATAGATATAATACCTATTCACCTTGAGAAGTACCTGAAGAAGAAGAGAGAGCAATGTTATTTATTATTTTTGTTACAGTTCTATTCGCAGTTTTTATTCAGTCAAACATATTGCGTCAGTGGTAGGTAAAAGGAATTATGAATTCGGAACTCCCGCTATTAAAAACAATGTTTTAATAAAACAAGAAGGAAAAATGTAATTGAAGCCAAAAATTAGAGGGCACTAAGACAGTAACAATAAAAAGTGAAAGCAAAGCCACGTCTAATTGTGTCGTAAAAATAAAAATTAAATAAAAAATGCTTTGGGGTGGAAAAGTTTAGCGGCCGTAATTCTGCAATTATATTTTGCTATTTTGCGAATAATCTTTATGCTATCTGTCCTCCGGGTATAACATGTTGAAACTTTTTTGTTTGAATCTCACTAAAAGATACACAGCTAGGAAAACAACAGCAATATTTTTTTGAGTTATTTGAACTTTATATAAAAAGAAAGGAAGCTAGTTAAAAGGTATTGGAATAGGACTAAAACAGATTAAATCTTAAACTAAATGATGTACAATCATCATGAGAAGTTTAGGTCGTGATAAAATTTTAAATGATCAATTTTATTTATCGAAACTCCGACCACATAATTATAAAATTTTAAATATACGTAAAAAAATCGACTGATGAATGATAGATTGGCATTTAGACAAAAATATTTTAGTGACAGAATCCTAGAAAATCAAAAAAAGGTTTCGACGGATGCAAGGAAAAAAAACGTATTTTAGTTTGTAGAACCTACAAAAAAATAACATAGGTAGGTATCCAAATAAACAGAAAACAAACCACCATTGCATCCGACAGTACAATCTTAAATTAATAGCAAGTCACCACAACAGTCAGGTAGCAACTACGTTTCAATTTCTCGAGGCATTTTATTTACAAAACTAATTACGTTTGTCTGATGGAGTATTCAGCGGCTCCCGGAGCCTCCGTTGATTCGATGACAGTTAATGAAGACATTCCAAACGTATTTAGAGATCTAAGACTGTTTCATCTGATGTGATCGCTCCATCATGGTGTTATTAAAGTCTTATTGCTTTTTGCGTGTGATTGTACTTTTATTTTGACATCTTTTTAATTAAAGAACTTCATATTGTGTACTTTCTTAGCTATGATTCCGCTATTGGGTAATTTAGCTAAATTATTTGTACAAGATGTTTGTTTAAATTAGAACTGGCACATTTTATTATGAACCTTTTTTATTTTTTATTACTGTTGGCACGAACATCATTGTCCGCACGCCACGTGGTGCAGATAATTGAAATGTCCAAACACTAAATTTATAGTTAGCAGGACCTCACTTTTTATTTTTTTACTACTTACGCTTTTATCGATGTAAAATATAATTTATCTTGATATCATAGTTTGATGTTCTGGGTTTGTTACTTGTCGCAAAGTAATTACAACATTGGTATATATTGAAATGAAATGAAATGAAAGTTTATTTCTTAGTCATATTTTATACTATTCATTATTATATTGATGTTACAGAAAACTACTATATTGTATTTACATAAATAAAAAAGTATATGTTGGATATTAATTAGATACGTTAAATATGTAACATATGATTTTAGTTACACTAGTTTGCTTCTGAGTAAATATGACAATATAATTTGAAATCGAAAGCTAGGGCTGCGGTGGCAACATTAAAATATGAAATATTAATAGTAACAAGAGCGCCAGCATCCCTTTCTCTGAATGTTGGGGAACATAATCAGCCCCCAAGGGACAACCTCCCGTAATTAGTGGCTGTTCATTTCTTAATTTCAATATTTAATTACAAAGGAAACTCGACGACTGCTAGACGTCAACCTCAGAAAGACCCAATCCGTTTTTGTTTCATCTTAAGACTTTTGAATTTCGTTTCTATTTCTAATTCGCTGAGATTGGTTCGGCTTCTTTGTTTCTTTGTTCGATATCAAAGGTTTAATTACAAAACTCTTATTTACTAAATTGAACGGTTTTATCAACTAAGTTGGAATAAAAATCTATGAGCTAGGAATATTTTTCTTAAGATTCAATGTAACTTTATCTTCGTTGAAGAGCCATCTTACAATTCTCTTTGACGTCCTTCCCCATTGTGAGGGTAATATCAGCCGACATATTATCGTTTTATTTCATATCTGAAAGCCCGCTATGAAATTCCCTTTTAACTATTACCTTTGGATTTCATTAGAAAATGTCTGGTGAATTTTGTATGAGCTTCACATTAAGGCATGTCAGTTTTATACGTTCCTAATTTCCTCTGTAAGTAGGTAAGTACTTATTTCAGGAACTTTGCACTGAAGTAACATCCATAAGAAAGCTGGTTCAAAACATGTGAAAATAATAACTGAGTAGTTGAAAAGCACACACGTTTAACAGTGAATCAAAGAGTCTTAAGTACAATGAGTCGACTGTCAAAACCAAATCGGCAATCATTTATTTCTCTTTGACGTGGTTTTTCATTTCGCACTTTTCAATTGGTCACAATCAAGGCATGCGTTTGGCGTGCACTGTTCAATGGACGTTTGGCTCGGACGTGGCCATTCACGCAGACTTTATATTGGTGAATTGTTTTGTTGTGTAAAATTATACAATTTCTGGACGAGTGACCACGCTGCGCGGTCACGCCCTGCGCTGTTTCAATGAAATACTTCATTTGGTGTCACAAAGTGATGGAAACGTTCAGTTTGTTTTGAACTAACGTGGTCTGTTTGTACTCTATTTCTTTTCTTGTTTTTATTTTTTTTTAATCTGAGGTTTCCTAAACGTTGTCCGTTGGATTATTTTTTTCTAATTTAATCCCTAGAATAGAATAATTGTAAATTGTTGTTTTCTAAATATCGTATGTCCGAATAGGATTAAATTGTTGATATTATATTGTAATTATAAGACCTTCATGTAACTATGATTCACACAATTTTACAATAAACTTATTCTTATTCTCTAATGTGCCGTTGCCTAGAAACATAGTTTAAATTTCTAGGCAACAGCGTGGCATACAAAACTAATAAATAAATATATTTTTCTACATCCAGATTTCTACATACATAATAAGGTCGTGAAACTTTGAGATAAATGTAGACCAAAATTAACTAGGTACCAAAACAGTGACGAAAAAAACTTAAATCGCTGTCTTTGTGAATCTAAACATCGTTTTGCTACTGGCGCCAACATTATAGACGTTAATTTCACGGAATTCAATTTACCGTGATATGAAATGGTTTCTATTTATCCTGATACGGTTCATAAAGAATAATCAAAATTTTGCTACCGTATTTTATTTTTTAGTAAACGTCCTATTGTATTTTGTCCCAGGGAGAGGTACCTGAATACTGCTACTTCTCAAATTATTCTCAGCTAATTCTGGCCCTTGCTGAGTCATTCGACGTATGCCATCGGCAGCTTTTAACTTCACGTTTTGGGGATGAAAAAGTGACGCATGTTTTTCAACAAGCGCCATTAGAGAAATGTAAATGATATATTGGATACTTATAACTTTTAAAACTTAAGTTAATTGCAAAGAAACAGGGTATATCATTGCTTTTTTTGAAACCTCTATATCGCCCACTTAAGAATTCTTCATACAAACGTAATACCAAAATGATTTCCAATTCAAGCATATTTCCACTATAATATTGTATTATTTGTATTTGAATAGTATTTATCTAGGTTCCTAAATATATTTTTTTTCAAAATACTTACCTAAAACTAAATGAAAGCCAATCGCATTTTGCACATTTTTATGCGAAAATGGACAAGTTTTCTTGCTATTTGTTTCGTATTAAAAACATCAATATCTTACGTTTTATTTATTAAGGAACATAGCTTATATTGTCTAGATACAGAATAACAATACTTTGTGAAAAATACAAAAAGTTTTCAGTCATAATTTTTGGTATTACGGAACTAACCAAATTTTAAACGGCTAATATTGCTATCGCGCATGCATGGGGCGCTGCGCACGGGTTAAACAGGGACAGCGATATTCAGAGCGATTTTCGCAAGCGAGCGTCGCCGGACACTTAATTAAATAAAAAGTTTTATTTAGTACCAGAGTAACGGCCATTGCTCTGCAGTACTACGTAGGTCTGACAGACCTTATTCAGCAGTAGATGTCTTCTGATTCAGATGATTATGATGATGATGATGTAGGTAGGTAAGTACTTCCTGTAATATTATTCTACTTTCAAAGGTGTTTGAAAACTGTTAAAATAATCAAAACAGCGAGAGATCTGAAACAGAATAGAGTCCGGACGTGTGATCGTTTAGTCTCGAACAAAAATAAACGTTAATAACTAACAGGTTTTAAAAAATAAACGTTATGATTTGATAAACAGGTTATTAGAAAAACATAGGCGCTGACAGCCAGCTTGGAAATAAACTATTAACTAGATAAGTGTTGGTGAGCGTAAACAAAGATTATTCAGATGTTGGTATCAAGAATTTTTAGTTTTCTTGTTTTTTACAGTTCAGTAAGAGTACGTAGACAGCATTGCGTTATAATAATTTGATGCTTTTACAAAAATAAAAAAACTAATTTAAATTCCAGAATATTTAAAATGTTTATTAAGCTTACAGGACAAGTAGCATGGGTAAAATACGAGACAACCACGGAATCGTTTTAAATACATAGACGAAGTATTATGTACGTACAAAGTACGAAGTATGTACGAAGTATATTATGCCAATGCCAACAATACAAATATAAATACATTAACAATTAACACATAAACATGAATCATCATAGTTTGTATACTTTTTTCTTTATTTTTATTTCTTGTTTTTGATACTTCTCCATCTGTTTGTTTGTGATGTACCAACTCTTAGTTTGCTTATATATTTTTCTCCATCCCTAGGTTGCCTGGGAGAAATCGCTGTCAGCGATAAGGCCGCCTATTGTACTTTTAATATGTAATGTTTAGATATAAAGTGTTATTTTATAGTTTTAAGTACATTAAGAAAAGTGCCAATGGGCACGTTCTTAGTAATATGTTGATATAAAAATAAGTTAAAACTAAATTACCCATTAGCCAATTGGCTAGATTGTAACTATACTGTATATTAACATTTATTTAAAATGTGTATACTAGACAATAAAAAAAAAGTGCAATAAATAGTTCATTCATTCATCAAAATGGGTTAGTTTTTTCAATATTGTTATGATGGACAATCCACACAGCATCATTTAGCCTAGCCCTAAGCTAATCAGAGCTTATGTTATGGGTTCTTGATAACCGGTGGAGATGTCAACTGTGTAGCTAGCATACTATACAAAATTATACATGCAGAATTGAAAATCTCTTTTTTTACCCGGTTTAAAAACTTCCAATTAAGCTTTTACGGCAGAGTATGGATAACTTGAAAGAAGATAACATAGTTAACTCCTGAGCAAGTCCCCGTTCACACGGGCCCTTCGTGCTATTAATACTTTATGTGCAAAGGAGGATGTTGACATATTCTATATGTCCTTACCAAAATTCAGGAATGCGGTTTTAAAATTTTTGAATAGGATCCATAGGAATATGTAAATAGGTTTATTTTAAGTTTAATATTAAGTGGTAGTTAGTAGTGTGTAGAATGTTAGTTTTTTGGTTTGTGTTTAAAGTTTAAGTTTTTTTTTTATATTTCTTTGTCGCTTTGGTGTCCAACTGTGTCCAACTGTAAAGGCATTGTAAATAGTTTATCAATAAATAAATAAATAAATAAATAAAAACTTACATAAGTATGAATCATCAGTCTTCAGAACAAGAAAATTAGTGACGAATGCAAAACATCAAAGCTTTCTTTGTTATAATAAATCCTAAAATATTTGCGCGTACCTACTCTGTGAGTGATCTTCTGTACAGTCATAGATGATAAGAATAGACAAGACGAAAAATATTTTTGTGCCTATTAATAACCCACTCTCGTTTCTAAATTTACTCAGCAAAACCAATTGATATAAAAATTCAAAGAATCCCAAAACAAAAGTGGGATAATCCAATCTAAACAAGATTTCTCGTAAATCAAGTTTGTAATAGTTGCAGTAAGTAGATCTCTTTTGTTTGATCAAAACTCAAACATCTGGATGTTGAGCAGAACTTCATAATAAAATATGATGAAAAAATATGTTAAGTCCTTTTGTATCGACCGCTGTCTGTGCTATGCTTAGACCGAGTGATCTTGATACTTTGAGAATAGATCTAATTAATTAATGTGAAGTTCGCATGCGATTATAAAAAGTGAATTATAGCCAATTATGGCGTAAACTTAATGAGACGCGATCGGACGGTTGGTCTTTATCGGCTGAGATCGCCAATCGATGGTCGATGAAGAAGTAAGGCCTAGGGGCTGAATGTAAGGCTAATTGCATTTGTTACAATAACTTTTCAACATATTTCTGTAACAAGCTGTTGGTACTTTGTATGCTTCGATGAATAATGTTGGTAGCTATTAAATGCCAATCGATCCATACCTTATAATAATATTTTACAACAAGTAACTAGTTTTAAAACAGTTTCGTCTAGACATGTCTATAAATTTAAATAATATGTTTACAGCTAACTGCTGCTTTACTGCTGATATTGCGCAAAAATTAGCACTTAAAGTTAATTATTTAGTTAAGTAGTGGTGAAACAATAGTTAAAGGGTGCTTTAACTATTGTTTCAATTTAAAATATTGAATAATAATAAAGATTAAATAAGCGTATAGAATTTTTTAGTGACTGAAATATATAAGCAAGCGCCATTAACGTTTACACCTCTATTTGATATACATGTATGTATAATGCCAATTATTAATAATTAACTAATAATACAGAGTAAAACCCAATTATAGGACTTGCAGGCCAATAACCAAATCCATTATGCCAATTAATCAGCGAAACGTATTCCGATCCATACCAGCCATCTCATAACTTGATTGTATCGTTTCAGGATAACCATTATATATTGACACCTAAGTACAACTGAATTAAAAGGATAATCATAAAGATTAAATTTGTTATAGATAAAGTACAGGCTTCTATAATTCGTTATTTGCAATGTAGTAAATACTTACGTAGATAAGTGTAACAAATGCAATCGTACAAAATGGATTCAACAAAAAAAACCGTATCAAATACCAAGAAGGTTGAGTCCGACAATCGTACTGCAGCCGAAACGTAACAGTTCATAGTAACTCAGTGAGATTTGTTTTGATAATACATCATAAAACTATTAAATATTGGATCGCTGAGTGAGACTACCCCGCTACCGTGCACCGGTATGGCTAGAATACAGGCTGAAGCATTTTCGAAATAACTAACTTTGTTATTATAAAACTAACATATAAAAATACCTACTAATTTTAATTATTAAAAACGCCTAGCTATGTTTAATGTTGCTTGTTGAGAATTTGAAATAAACTAAATTAAATTTATTTTACATACAATAATTCATCTGGGGAAGCTGCAGCGTTTTTATTATAAAATTGATCAATTTATTCAAATTAGGCAGATACTAGTATATCTAACATCCACTGCGATTGCAGTGGAGGAGGATATACACAGCTGATTGAGACCAAACTGCCTGCCAAGGGCGGTGATTATATCAGAACTGTTGTTTGGAGGCAGGCATGTTTAACTGTGGATTGATGTACGATGTATTAATCGCTTCAGCGTGTACCTCAAAAATATTATACCACTGATCATGGCGTAATCGGGTTGTTATTTCAGCGTTTAGACTGTTTAAACCTTGTTTTGTTTTGTCGAGGCATGTGGGAATCATTCTATTGTATTCCACGTCCGGGATATGATTGCCTCTTTTCCTTTTAATTTTAGCTCCCTGGAACATAAAAATCAATGGCTTCTTGCAGTCTATACTTACACACCAAAGTCGGAGACACATCCCGACGGGTAGGTGGGATATTTCAGTGTATCACTGATACACTGAAATGTTGTACCTATGTATATTGTACCCAGTGTTTTGTCAACTTGTTGACTGGTCAGCCGACTTTCGTGTGTCCAAGATAAATAAATAAATAAGTAATACTGGATCACACAGCATCATTTAGTCTCAAAGTAAAAAGAGCTTGTGATATGAATGAGGTACAAGACAACTGAAAAAAATTCATGATGATTTAACAATCATTTTTTAATAGACCATCCATTCTAATAGCCAAAGGTAGCCAAAAAGGCTTCAAGCAAAATGATGTTACTTTATCTAAATGTGATCTCTGTGATCTCGTGGGCGATGACTCTACTTATTAAATCTATGGGAACCAGTTAATATAAACCTGGTAATAAAGGCTTATTTAACTTAATAACGTTACGGACTGAGGTATAATTATTTTTCGTCAGGTATCTTAAGATGACGTGTGTCGCTACCGACTTCCGTTCCCATCTGAGCTTATCTTCATCAAATATGACATATCCTCAGCAACTTAGTCACAATGAGATGTACAAACAGACAAATCTACTGTGCTACCTGTGTTTACTTTTATCTCTACTAATTTAACCATGTGAGTATCTTAGTTTTTAAGAGAATAAAAAAGCTCTGTGATATGAATGCTGCAATCAAATCAGACAGACTTAACATTAAAAAATGTTTGGTAAGGTTTGCAAAAACGTATTGCATGCACCTAGTCAAAACTTTAAGTATCTCGGCTTGTTTTTTATCATAGAAACAAAAATGTTCCTATCGTTATGAAAAACGTGTAGTTGCCGATTACGATTAGGCTAAATTTAGCTATATTTGCTTCAACTGGCAACTCCACTTTTGCGTACTGTTAAATCTACCGTTGGCTACATTTGTTTTTCCTTGTTTAATTGGAACATTTATGCGAGCAGCGTTTGAATATGCCTGTTGGTTCTTTTCCTATGTATGGCTAACTATAATAACACCCTACGCTACGTATAAACAAGGGACATCTGCGAAGGCATGGCAATACTGGCCGACCGCAGACCACGGCACGCGTCCATCGGCTAAGTTACTGCTCACTACTCATGTTACAATAAGTAGCGTTAGCATATTAACTGTTTGCATTTCGAACGTAATGTTGGATGCATTAGAATATGAACGTTACGATGAGTAATATATTAATATAATATATAATAGACTTATAGTAATAGACTTCACCTCACTAGATGAACTCATGGGGAAATTTAATATACATATGTATGTAGAGTAAATCAGTATCAGTAATATTTATTCGATCGTACCATTTTCGCGATTGAAAGTCTAACTGAACACTGAACAGGTTATTAATCTATGTAAAAAGTAAGTTCTCATAAAAAAAAAGTGGTAGGAGACTATAAATATGTATTTATGTACTTATTTTGTGAACAGTAATCAGTTCATGTTTGTGGAACTATGTCCAGTTCTTTCCATATTCGCCTTTTACCAAGTAGCATCAGCAGAAAAGAAACAAAGGTTGATCAAAATTACGGAAGAGAGCCGGTTTTTACTGAGGGATCTTCGAACTCACGATTATCTTAGAGAGTATTAAAATGGACTCTAGGGCGGAAACTACAGTCTAGTTACAATAATGGAGCCCTTATCACTACCTCACTGTCGCATCGCCTCGAATTAACACACGCGTCTGTTATCATTCAATTTGATTCCACCGCGGGCTGTTTTATTATTTTAATGAGGGCAATTTTCAGGGATAATTGAATGCACGACGCCGCGTATTATTTCATTCGATACGCAGGTCGCTGCTGTGGTGGCGCGCGGTAATGACAAATTATGGGACAAATGTAACATACCCTGGTAGATGTTTTACAGAGTGCTCACTCGATGGATGCCTCTGGCTTTCAAATAAACGTCATTAAAATTACTTACAGTTTGTAGGCTAAATGACTTCATGTACATAAATAAAAAAATAATAAATAAATAAATAATGCTGGACAATTCACACGGCATTATCTAGCCCCATGGTAAGCAGAGCTTGTGTTATGGGTACTAGATAACTGATATACATAATACAATACATTACATAGATAGATATTTTTTATTATACATAGAAAACGACCAGAACACCCGGAACAAATATCTGCAGATCGTACACACAATTGTTCCGAGGCGGGAATCGAACCCGCAACCTTCAGCGTCGCAGGCGGACATACGCCCACCGCGCCACATCGGTCGTCAATACCTTGTCATTAGTTATATCTTTGGCCAAAATGACGCTGACAAAAGATTTGCTAAATAATGTATTTTTAAAGAAATTTAATTTTTTAGGCAATATCAAAGGAGCAATATGACCCTAGTTACATTTCGCGGCTAAAATATTTTGGATAGTACTCGCGGTAATTGGCCTTAACCTACCATGTATTTTATTGTATTAGATTTATTTTCCTACATAGGTAGGTACGTACAGCCCTTAGTTTAGAATTAAACTAGATCATGATACTAGTTAAAGTTTATGGGTTAGTAGATTTATTACACCTATACTAGATATTACTTTTTGTCCGCTAGACGAACGAGTAATTTTTAATTAGATGCAAAGGTCATTCTGGTGGTCGTTATATCTGAGTTACTGCTGATACAATTACTAAATAAATCGACAACTGTTAAATAATTCGAGCAAATTATATACAATGGTTATTTTACATGAGAACTCAATAAAATAGAAACTGCGAAAATAAAGTTTATGCAACATAATTTACTTATTTATGGTAAGTTTACTGTTTCTAACGTGATCTATGATTGGTTGTCGAGAATAAGTAATCTATGTAGGTCCTTCCTAATTAAAGTGGATAGGTTAAACCAGCAGGAGTTTATTTTTGTCAGTTTATTAAGCTTTTAACTTTCTTTCCCTGAGTCTGGTTGACGTTAGTATCGAGACTTAAGCGTGACGTCTCATTTTTTCATAGGATTGGCGTGGTTCCTGTCTGTACGATAGATACGTTGTACTCAATTCCATATACAATAGGAGTCATCGTGCTATCATCAACCAGACTCCGGGCTCAGATTCTTCCATCTGTCGAAGCAGCTATGTAAAATCGCTAGGTTTACCACCCTGTCCACAGCCTGGCTAAATGTCAAAACTCGGCACCCCACTGGACAATCATACGAGTAAATTATACCAGCCGTTATTGCGAGCTAAACAGCATAAAACCACACCGAAAGCACGACATATTTGATTTGTCTTGCTTATTTTGGAGCATAGTTTTGCTCTCACCGAGCATTCGTCAAACTTATAATGTGAAAGATACCTCATACGTTTCCATAGAAAAATATCGTGCGAAGCCGCGGGCAGAAACTACATTCCAAAAATTTATTTTGTGCTTTACAACACTGCCTTCCTGACTGAGGAGGATTTACCTGTAATATATGTACGTACAGGGAGCGCTCTGTAATGTCCGATTCTCCTCTTTAACTTTTAACTGTTGCTCGAATCTCAATATTACATTACAGTTGAATGCTCCTGGTGAGAGATTTCAAGACAGAAGTTTCTGTATTTTAATTTGATAAAAATCCGCAAAACTATCTGAATTCCCAGTGCTATTAATACAGTTCGACCTCAACTACCCACGTTGACTGCCCCGCAGTTTAATTAGAGGGTGAATTGATTTGTTGCTTTTAACTGTTGTTTAATCTACGGGCAGTAAAAGAGTTGTGATTGTTAGTTTCAGATAATTGGAGAGGACAATGAGGTTTCATTATGTAGCTGTAGGTACTAGTGCAGAGTTATTGGTTCCTTTTTCACTTTTGTCACTTGTGGACAAAAAATATCAAATGTAAAGTAATATTTTATTGCATCAAATACATGTGAGTAAGATATGTAGGCGTTGTAAGATACAATGCATTTCTACCGGTACGGCATGCAATTTGTTCAATGTCAAATAAGAAGTTAAATCAATGGAAAATAAATTAAAATTCAAACAAAAGTGAGCATTTTTTATCCTCTTTTGTTTAAGTCTACAAAAACAATACTAGTGTAAGACGCGAAAGTTTTCCAAATTACGAGTATTCTATTTTTTTTCTGACGTCATTAAAATAAACTAAGTAACTTTCAAAGTAACTTAGGCACACATAATGAGTTAACAATTAAATAAGGTCCATTCCACACGGGCGGAAGCCCCTGTTTGCACAATAGCGTCTGTGTGTCAGCACCTCAATGCAACCCCCAGTGAAATGCAATTGTTTACATTTATGCACTATCGAGTTACAGCTAGGCTTAGCCACAACCACTCCAGTGTGCTTTCAGTCTAAAAGGAGCCTTATCTAAATGAAAATAAGGTATTTAAGTGCTGAACAGGGAATGACGCTGTAGATATATTTTCTAAGGAGTAATTTCGTTTTAAAACCGCACTAAAAACTTGTGATTCGTACGTATCGTTCAAACCAATCGACTGTTTTTGTTTGGCCGTTTCTACGATATATTTTTCACCTCCCATGATATAAAACTGCGGAAGTAAGTCTGTAGTAATAGAACCTGTAAGTATGTGAGTGACATGTCTATTCTGTTCTATAACATACTCTATGGCCAACAGATGAACACATTTTGCATTTATGTTAGGAATGATTGATGGCACTATTGTTCAATTAGTTTATTATCGCCAAATTGATTTGGTGGTTTGTAATTTAAACAACAGAAACCAGTTTTGAAGGATTTTGTATTAGCAGATAGCGATTAAATAAATAGCGTTGGACTGATTCATGAGATAGTATCTGGTAGGTACCCTGGGAGTAGTTTTGTAAAAATTAAAAATACCTGATTCATTATTTACCGTATATTTTATTTATAGCGAGTTTTGAGTGAATCGAAGCATGAAATAATAATTTTTGATAGAGACGTTAAGAAAGCCTATTTTTTATTCTGAAATCTAAGCTATCGTTTTAGAAGTGACGGAGATACGTATATGACACCTAATACAAATGTTTGCAAACTTTCTGAATTAAAAAAACTTTTTAAATAAAGAATATACCTATGTATATTTTGATATCTAAAACATTTCGAACTTGAATCTATGCCGTAAGGGTCAGTAAACTTGCAAATATATACGGTGAATATTTTTTATTTAATTTTTTCTTTGACTTATCGAATCACCAATCGGATAAAAAACGAAATGGCCTATCGGCCGAAACCAATAACACTTTGCAGGGAGTACCGTAGTTTTATTTGCGCACTTCCCGCAGCGTTCATTAGCGAAATGTGTTGCCATAACTATCGACATTACCAGATATTTCCATAAATGACTATTGCCTATTGCCAGTGGACGAGGAACGGTCGCGGCCCCTATTTGGTGACCACTCGGCGTCGCCGGCCGGTCATCCCGCAAATTGCTCTTTCCCAACAAAATTGTCAATAAAACTCATCTGAATCGCAGTTAAACAAGCGAGCGACATTATTAATTTATGCGATGTAATATGGCGCGAGCGTTGGCGTTATCCCATGTAAATTATTAATAGTGCTGGGGTAAAAATTAAGCTTAAATCGAATGGGTAGTTTCGGTCGTAACGTCCGCTTTATGTTTGTATGTGCAGATTAATTTGTTGGGGCATTTCCTGTGACGATTACTCGAATGTTTTACGAGCGTTTTACTATCGACTTTATTAGATATAGGAAATTATTTTATTTTAATTAAGCTAGTTAATGAAAATATGAGGAAATCACCTGATGGCATTCGGCGGCCGGGTCCGGATACGGCTCGCTCCACGCTTCGCGTAAACAGTAACATCAAACGTGGAATGCCTCCCCCGCGACCGCCTCGCTGTTGTCTTGAGAAAGCGATTACACAAATCTGAAGAAGCTATTAATCCGGCTCGCTGCCCCCGAATGGCATCACGGTTTGTTTAATAAAATCGCGAATTTACATATCAAAACCTACAAAGGGGCATAATTGGAGCCGATGACTTAGAAAACGTAGTGGGTGAGGCGCGCCCGCCACCCCCGACAACAAACAAAGGAATTATACCCGCCTCAAGAAACTTTTAGCAATGGAAAGCTCCTTAACAAACAGACGCGTGTGTATCTAATGAAATTCCTATGGTTGCATAACATACCCCCGCGCGCGTTATTAGCGAATTATTTCTCCGCGAAATCTTTGAAGGCGGTCGCTCTTTCGGAAAAGTTGTTAAGAAAATGGGTTGAGATCTTTAAGGGATTTCATTAGTTTGTAACTATGCGGAGTGCTGCGTGCGGCATCTAATTTATTGGGTAGGCGTAGCCAAGGAGCGAATGGGCAGCATAACTGTCGAATCACGCTCTTTGACCGCCCCGCGCCGAGCCGCCGCGCCGCCGCCGCAGCGACACGATTCGTTAGGAGACAAATGTTTGGATTCAATTCCGACGTTTTTGCGCCATTAGTGACGGTTAGTTCTATTTCGATTTCGAAAACGGTAGCTGTTAATAATTACTGGTTTTGTTAATTCTGGCGCGTCGATTAAGTTGGGTGCGGATGAATTCGCTACGGGAAAGCGGTGTGTATTGGCTCTCAGGGACAGAACTCATCACAAGTGCTGCGCATTCTCTGGTCCCGCTTCATTGTGCGAGGCGATGAAGTGCATAGAGTAGAGACGAGGACATACGGGCGTCTTGTGCGCTCTCACGAGTAGGATATTGACACTTGTCTTGTCGCCAGCTTTTGTTTTAGCGCGTGTTGAGTTACATGCACGTGTCACATGTGTGACGCGTTTGTTGAAAACTGTTTTGATATGCAGTCGCTTAAACGATTTCTGATGAAAAAATACAATCTTGAATTCTTCGGTCTAAAGTTCCTGTTAGACATTGAATAATAGGAGCACAGTGGTTACTTGATTCGAGAGGAAAGCTTATCGTCCCGCGAGTTGTTCGCGCGTTATAATTAGTACAAATCGTCCGATTCGCGGGTGACATAGTGCTACGAATCCGTAGACAAAACATTCGGATTTTTCATAATAATAAATCCTTTTTAACATTTCCAAGTCCTCATTGGTCATAGTTAGGCATATTATAAGGTCGAAACACTGTTAAAAAATTATAAAATTTCCGGACACATGAAAAACGTTTAGCGAGCATATTTCCTGATAATCTTCTTTTTCTCCTTCCTTGGATCAATAGTGAATATATCGAGCTGTGTCTAAATATTCCTAACTCTATACCTAAAATCGGAATTCGGCAATCTCTGCACTTAATACATTAGATAATTCGTTGCGAAATCGATTAATGGCTGGTCTCGATGCCTTTCCTTCATTATTTACAAATTTTCTTTGGATCCCGATACGTATACTTAAAATAAATCTTGATAGGTAGGTACATCAATCTATGACCAATTTTTTTTCCTAATTTTATAGTTTCGAAGCTCAAAAGCTATTAAATTTTTCCATTTATTAAAACTTTGACGAATAGTAGCATCGATTTTAAGTTTCTGTATCGCCGAGCAATTCGGTGTGGTATCAGCTTAGTCACATTCCAAAGTAGCTCCGAGATTCCAAATTAAAGACAAAGAAAAGGTTTTAATGACCTTCTATTGTTTTCTTGTTTTTTTTGTTGATCCAATCTAGCGTTTCGTTTGCGTTGCCTGCCTTAGATAAAATTCTCAATTATTTCAGTGATTACCACAGCGATGTTGATATTTTACATCTGATTATTTATTTATTTATTTATTTATTTATTAATCACTAATATAGTCTATGTAAGTTTATTATAATGTTTATAATGTAGGTATTTAGTGTATTTGTTACCAATTATTTATTAAAGTGCCACCGTCTATATTGTTCATTCATGTCCAGTCCATCCCAAGGTTGCCTGGAAGAGATCGCTCTCAGCGATAAGGCCGCCCTTTATACCTTTATTCTAAGTTTTTATCTCTGTATTATTTTCTGTTTTGTGTGGTGTAATAAAGTGTTATCTATCTATCTATCTATAGTGTACTCGACCATTAGTCACGAGCGCACAATATAAGATACAAACTTGTGTAGTGAAAAACAAAAGCACAGCGATATAAACATAATAGCTCTTAGCTGCTCGACTATAATTAAATAAATAATAATAAATGAGAACATAGTGTACACTAAAACAAGCTGGAGTTACAATAATAAAAAGCATATCAATGTCCAAGATAATATTATTGATAAAAAATTATTCAAATTCAATTTTGGATTGAATAATTCATAAAAAAATAACAAAATTTGTAGTTAGCTTATACAAAAATAGCAAAAAAAAAACAATTAAACCGAATAAATTGAAATACAGTCATTTAAAATATAAAGTTTGAGATTAACATTTTAAAGAGCCAAGGCAATTATCAGGGGGGTCCCCTGATAATCAACAGCCTTTACAGGTCCAGCTGTGGACAAGTAAAGGCTGTTGATGCTGTTGTTGATACTCTTTAGGTCTAGAGAACACAATGGAGACTTAGCCACTCAATTTGTAAACCAGTGCTCATTATCAGTAATTGTAAGTTACATAGGCCAGGACTCGTAGTTTTCTGTTCTCTTTCATCTTGATATGATTTTGAAATTTTTACTAAATTCAGAACCAGGTTAAACGATTGACAATATTCAAGAAATTGTTTGTAAAATTCTGAAAAATTCGGAAACAGGTTAAACGACCATTCAGGAAATCGAGCAAAGAATATTCACACACCATTACAGTTGCTCCAAAGAAATAAAGCTTTCAAAACTTCTTAGGGAAACCTTTCACAAGCCATTAATGTCGATATTCCCCCAAAGAGTTGGAAACACGGAATGGAATTATGCATTCCCCTAAAAGTCGCCATTAGAATTAAGGAACAATTTATTTCGTGTTCAAACTCAATGAAACTCAATGTTTCTGCTTCTGCTGTGTCGGTTTCAATTAAATGTATTAATTTGTTGCCATTTCGTTTTTGTAAGTTAACAACCAAAGTTAAAGTTTCACTTTACAAACTAAGCGAATTATTTCAGAGCACTGAAACACAAACACCGAAAGCCACCAATGTTGAGTAAATCCATAATCAGTCAAGTTAATTCCGGTTTCTACCAATCGCTCAACTTTTACATTAGGCTTTCGTTAGGGTAAGCAATTTTGTATCAATTTACCCTCACCGGGGTATTTGCATCGCTCCTTTATTAGTTTATTATCTCGCAATCAACGTTATGGTAGCAACGTAAAATTATAAATCAGCAACATGATTATTGAGAGCTTAATTTGTGCAACAATGTACGCGTTGGCCCAATAAACGATACAAACAAGCTGTCAAATAAATCCAACAAATACTATTTAATGGCTGCATACATTCGCCGTTTTATGGGCGATATAAAATGGTCAGCGAAGCCCTGACGTTGTTACCTACGCCAGAGTCAAACTATAAAATAAATCCAAGTTATTTTCATTCCACAATAAGTTCGGACTATCGCCGATTCCCACGCAAACTGGCGGTTAATAAAAGCAACAAAATTATATATTCAAGAGTTAGGAGGTGGCAGTAAGGCTGGTGGGTCTATGGTCAGAGTTACAATGCAAATTGCGGTAGAGGGGTGCGTCGATGCCCTCTGCGACTTAAAGATGGCCGACCGTAATGGCGAAATGAAATTATTAAGCATTGTCTTGTGAAATCGGCCTCAGTCGACACCTGAGACTAGCCACTTAGCGTGGATATGCCTTTGACAACCCCCATTGCGAATCCAGAATGGCAATGACAATGGTAAAACGTTAGCGGCCATTTGTAACCCTGAAACGTCCTACCAGAAGTCTATTTGAGATTGTGAGTCGAGGTAAAGTCTCCTATTTATCTGAGTGAAGTCTCCCAAAAGTATCACTTTTCAAAATAAGCTGGGCAATAACATTCAGGAGACTTTAGAAGCTAGTTTGTTATAAGTCACCTTTGAGGTTAATAAGAGACAAGATGATTGATTTTCCTATAGGAAAAAACTAGAAAAGAGAGAGTAGTAGATTGTAGTCTCTCTTTATCTCTCCATTATCTATCTCAACTTTTCTATAAATATCAAAGTAAAAAGAAACTGGTTTACTTTAAGAAGGAAAGTCCATACTTTTCCAACACCAAGACATTACTTACAACCCTCAACTGAAGGCTTCGTATTAAAATTTAAATCTACTTTGCAAAGTGTATTTTATACACGTGCTCCTGCAATTTTGATCGTTCATAAAGCTTCAAATAGCTGCCGTTATTACTTACCTTTGTGGTATTGGCTGTTACATACCTACATCCCTCCGTTATAGGGTGAAACAAGACACCTCTGAAAGCCAGCCTAACATTAGTAGGTGACAATTGTTTTGCCTCTACCTAGACCGAGTGTAAAAAGTTTGGATTATTTTGTGCTTGTCTATTCCTATACTTTCTCAAGCTATACCCTGTTATGCCATACGACGATTATTTTTAACACTTTGAGTGCTGAAATCACACGGTATGTGTTTTCTACAAGTGACTAATATGCGTAAATCCACACTAGCGCAGCGGCTGAGAAAATACAGATCTGTGTGAATCAGCAAAGCCGTAATATATTTTTCGAACGAAACGCATGTGCGGCGCAACACAACCGCTGTGTAGAGCGGCAGCACGAATTTTTTAGGTAAAAAAAAGATCACAGTCGTCGAAAAAAAATCGCAGTCAAAGTGTTAAGTATGTGTTGAACTTGTGAGATCATTTAAATGAAGCTCAGGTTTCTAGATCCATCTGATTCTGATGTTATGTTCATATTTATTTTAGCTCTATCCTTGGTACACCCCCTGCCTTTCTTTAATTCATACAATTATTTACATCCAAAGTTTGCCTGGAAGAGTTCGTTTCTAAGCGATAAGGAAAAGTATTTTTTATTGTATTGTATTGTATTGTATTGATTCTTTGACACCCTGTATCCCTAAGTCTACCAAATTGGATTGGATATTATGCATAAGTTATTGATGCTTTAATTACCTGTTTGTGGTTTGGTTATGAGTGGATGTAACTTTGAACTTTTATAACATTTGCGGTAACATTAGTTGGTTTTAAAATCCTAAAACTTACTTGGCTTTTATGGGAAATCGAAGTTCTTCGGGATTTCAGAAAATTATAAGAGCGTCAGTTCGCTTGCATCAGAATACTGCTCGAGAGCAGGGGCTCTAGACAACGTACCAAGCGATTAGCGAAAGGACTATAGAAAAGTCCAAAAATTTATGGATTTGACATATGCCTTCGATATGTGACGTGATCTGTTTTCAATGTCAAGATTATTGGGTACACAAATTACACTTTTGACAAGCGAATGTGATAGAAAAATCGAATCGCTTTATAGCGAATGCCGGTTGGCTAAGGCCCCTGTTAGTATCTGGCGCCGCGCTTTGGCATTGCTATACAGCGGGGAAATGCGGCCAGCGACTTGGGGACGCCGATTGATATTAATATCGATCAGTTTAGCTACCTTTATCACAAGATCTGCTTAGCTTGGGGCTAGATGATGCTGGGTGGATTGCCCAACTTTATTTATTTAAAAATTTTAATCACAGACCTTTGCGAACTCATTACGATTCAATAAAAAAATATATACATTACCAACCAATCTAATTCCCATAATTCAAAATCGATGCCCATATTGGGGTTCCTTACAAATACAAAAACAGAAGAGGTTCCCTCAGCTTTCCTTACAGGCCGTAAATTGTTTAATCCAATATCCAGTGCCTTTTTAATTTCACACAAAAACTTCGTCGGTGATCAATCAAACTGCGAGTTTCGTTTTTTCTCCTCATTGCAATACACTTTCGCCACTGAATGCCCCTTTATTATTTTGTTTGTACAGTGGAAATGTATACCTACGGTAAATTAAATTAATTTAATGTATTTTTAATCGAATGTTTGCTACTTGTTTTTGAGAGTGCGTCCTCGGCTATGTTTTTGTGCATAGTGTCGTAAAGGACGAGCAACATTGTAATGAAGTTCAATGATTTATTATTTAAGAATTTCTCATTATTTTGGTATTGCCTGGTATGTTGTAATATAATAGTACACCTTTCACTCAACACCTACTATAGTACTACACAATATAAAGTAAGTAAATAAATATTGCTGGAAATGAAATGGAATCCGGGACAAATATTTACAGATAGTACCAATATTTGTCTCAAGGCGGGAATCGAACCCGCAACCTCCTGCGTCGAACGCGGAACCCGCCGCGCGTCGTCAAAACAATGTAGGTAATAAATGAGTCACTTTCAACCCAAACACCATATTTAGGAAACTAATTTTATATCAACGGTGAAAATGACGTTGATGGTGATGGCAATGACTGCCTCAAATAATAAACATTTGGTCCTTTGATCCATTTAATTCATTGGGTTTGTTGTATATCATTATAGTATTCCAGACTTTTTCGACATTCGACGTTCACAACACTTCTACTTTCTCCTTGGAAACATTAGTAGAATTAAAATGCAGTAGAGATATTAAAAAATCGCACCATAATGTTGTTTCCGTTACTGACGAATGCACTATCTACCACTAAGATCAAACTTACAAAATGAGGAAAGAAATGTAAATAGAGAAATTACGAAATTAGACCTAATTCTTAAGTTCGTGGAGTACGAATTGGCAAATCAAACGTTGTAGAGTCACGACTAGACGTCGACGCATGATTGAGTGGTCGCATGTTGAGTGCGAATCGTGGCTCAGGCGGTGTTGCCATGTGCATAGATTATTTAGACAAGGAAAATACATTATAATACGATTTTTATTATATTAAAAAACTTCAGATGACAAATATGATTGAATAAAATCAAGTGAGATTCACGGAACCAAGGTTGTCTGTGCCGTTTTATGTTTTGTGTACCTGCTAAGTAGTAGTAAGGCATAAAAGCATTCTCCTTTTTTTAGGTAACCTTTTAATTTGACATAATTTTCTTTGACAGAAGTGAACTCTGGTTGTGACCGACGTTGATTTATATCTAACAACGGGTTTATTAGTAGTTCGAAGACTACATAACTGAATAGAACAATAATTCTTACCCACCAACCAACAAACTAGTGAAAAGTAATGTAAACTAGTGTTTATAATGTATAGCCTTAACACAGATTTCCTACACACACCCTCCGATAAATTAGTAAAAGTAATGTAAAAAAGCGTAGCGTCGTCAATGTATAAAAAAACATAAAAGTAGGTACCCAAAACACAGCCGCTGCTTACTTTGGGACTAGTTGATGCTGTGTGGATTGTCCAGTAAGCAGTTTTTCATTTTATTAAAGTAAAACTCAGTTCCTGTATATTCCTAGCTCTACCTGCAATCTCACGAGCAAGCGCCTCAGAGTGGCGTGTGTAAATAAACATTCGTATTTCGTCCGCATTCGCATTTCGCCCGCATTCGTTTCGAGCGCGCAATCGTTCGTCCCCAGTCGCAGTTGGGATTACCTATGATTTATTCAACGACTTTAATTGCAACTGCGTTTTTCTTGACTTACTGTTCTTGAGACTTTTTAGTTTTTACGCTGTATTCGCATATCAGAACTCTATGAAGGTAGGCCTTTTATTTATAAAAGAGTTATGATGTTATTAGGAGTATTTATTTGAGCCCGAAAGGGATCCATAACCCATAGTAGGTTGTGGATACCTTGCTCTAGCTTGTTGTTCTTCATAAACAAACAATAATCCATTCTTAACGTCTATGTGGACCTCTCTATGTGGCTCACACTCAAAATTTCCGTAGGAGTAAAGGCTTGTTGCTCTTCATAAAAAAACAATATCCATTCTTAACGTCTATGTGGACCGTACACTTACACTCAAATGTACCGTATAATTTCCATAGTAATAATGAGTATGCCGGTTGACGACCGATGTGGCGCGGTGGGCGAAGGTCCGCTTGCGACGCAGGAGGTTGCGGGTTCGATTCCCGCCTCGGAACAATTGTGTGTACGATCTGCAGATATTTGTTCCGGGTATTCTGGTCGTTTTCTATATATAATAAAAAATATCTATCTATCTATCTGGTTCCGGGTGTTCTGGTCGTTTTCTATATATAATAAAAAATATCTATCTATGTAATGTATTGTATTATGTATATCAGTTATCGAGTACCCATAACACAAGCTCTGCTTACCATGGGGCTAGATAATGCTGTGTGAATTGTCCAGCATTATTTATTTATTCCATAAACATTACATATGTAGGTATATAGTTATCAAAATTTCTGGATCACTATCTAAGTACCTACCTATATATTTATACTAAAGTAGCTACATCAATGGCCGTCCGAAATAAGTCAACGTTAATATAAACCGTTTTACATCAAGCGACAGAACGCCCAAAAAAATATTTACAAGGCAAATATCAAAACGTTGTGCCGTCAAGATAAATTAAGATTAGGTATGTCTCCATATTTGTTCTGCGGATGGCGCCTCATTCAGCTTTCGGTGAATGGGTTCATTCATTTCTACGTTTCATTTCCTAAGAGAGTATAGAATACCTCGCTACTTGGAATGGAATGGTAAATAATATATCTGTAGCTGAAAGGATGGTAGAGTTTTCCGAGGATTTTGATTGACATAATCATTGTTGGGAGGGTGGACTATCCGTACACCAGGCATTACTGTGAACGCCACCTTACCAGCAATCCTATTCGCTTTTATGGTTCTTTTGTGTATTTTTTTATATGAGCTACTGCTTGAAATAAATACATTTTATTTATTAAATAAATAAAATAAATAAATAATGCTGGACAATTCACACAGCATTATCTAGCCCCATGGTAACCAGAGCTTGTGTTATGGGTACTAGATAACTGATATACATAATACAATACATTACATAGATATATATTTTTTATTATACATAGAAAACGACCAGAACACCCGAAACAAATATCTGCAGAATGTACACACATTTGTTCCGAGGCGGGAATCGAACCCGCAACCTCCTGCGTCGCAGGCGGACCTTCGCCCACCACGCCACACCGGTCGTCATCGTATTTATTATATTATTTATTGATATGACAACATCTACTAGCAGATATCTGAAACTCTGCATCATCTCAGCATACGTCCATAGCAGTACATGCCTTTAAAATAAGGGGGTTTTGCCAAGCGATTTGACAAGCCGAATGGTGATCGCAGTGTAGGTGTTAAAATATTAGAAGGAAGCTGCTGCCCTTTCTCTGGAAGGTTAAGGGGACCTTTCACTCATACAACACAAGTCAGTTAGAAGGGTTGATTTTTATGACTGAATCGTTGTATAGCTATTTTGTATGCTTTTGGTAGAAAAACATTAACCAATGCCTATTTCGGATAAAATCAAAATCAATGTGATCAAGGTTAAAAAAATATGGGGAGTGTTCGGCTAAACCGACTTCGCAGCAGATATGCATTTTAGCTGCGCTTACAATTAAATGCGTATTTTAGTTATTTTTCGTTATCCTCCCTGAAAGGGTTATGGTTGGGGACCGTAACCCTTTTCAGGGAGCAAAAGTAATGTAGCATTTTTCAAGTTCTCTTACTGCGAGTTAAAACAGTTCTCGTAATGAATGTTGCTAAGATGTGTTCTACAGATGTCATGTCACTGACACCAGTTGAAATGATATAGAACAGACTTTTTATCTTTCATCTCTACGCCAATGAGTTGGGAAAAAATGCACGGTTGTGCATCTTATACTAGATAATGTTGAGATTTTCCCTCCTTTGTTTTATGCATAACTGCAATATGATCATTATGATAAAATACCTAATAATATATCTGTATACTTTAGTAGTTTTAATTGTCTTCATCTAAAGAAAACATCAAAGAAATCGTCATATTCAATTCCTATTATCAACCTTGATCGTAAAGCGCGATATGAAAAAAATAAAACCCATTACTTTCGAAACTTTTTGCGTCTATTCAAAAGTAACATAAGCTAAGCCACCACGTGTTGTAGGTACCTAATAACATTGGGGCAAACCTTCGAGATAAGATTACGGGGCCAATCTGCACCAAATCCCATCTGAGCCACGCCACACTGGTTTTTAAAGCACACTCGACTCCCACACTCCACACTGCGTGACGTTGCATTACTTTTTTCTCATTTTAAAAGACATTTTTTCACCTTTTGAATAATTTCCATTGTTGCGACGTGTTGTACCTTAATCCGCTTGTAATTGCGTTTCTGCTTCGACGGACTTCTCACTTGGGAGGATTATTAAAGCTGATATTACCTTAAGAATACCCGTTCTCAAGATGAAAAATCATTTCATTAATTCTACCTTCTCAATTAACGTAAAAAAAATATTCAAAGTAGAACCCACCAAAGAGTTGAAAAGAACTGAAGGTTATAGTGATAGTTTAGAAGTGGGTTCCTACCGAACTACGAACATATACATATGTATATATAATAGGTATATCTACCTCTGTATGATTATTATAAGGTACTCTTAATCATAAACTAAGATATGACCTACCAAGCTTTAAAAATCGGTCAGAACATCATGTGATGTAGGTATGATTCATGCTATGAACACTCTCGTAGTTTCTAAAAGTTCGGAAGCAACTGTAACACATTCAGAACAAACAAAGAAACACATTACGTAGCCATAAAGCAAACAACAAAGGCACCGACGTTTAGTGTTGAAACTGATCCATCATGTCTCCTTTTAAAATAACAAAAAAACACAACAGATGCCTACGTAAAAAATTCCGGCCCCATCAACCCCGAAATGTAAAACCCTGCCTATAATTTCTATTAAAATAACTGTAATTTTGTGAATTATCTTTAAATCGGAAACGTTTAAATGCAAATACGGCATCCTGATGTATTAATGTGGTCATAGTTTTGACAAATTGGTGTGGGCCTTGTGTCAAGAAATTAATTTTATAAGACAACAGCTCATTTCGGCGTTTTGACAGGTGCTGGCCATTTATTAATTGTATTCTGAGTCAATTTAGCATATTTTTTGGTAACAATGAACATTTTGTTATAAATAAGAGCTCAATCAAACTCAAAAATGTTTACAATTAAAAATAAAGAAATAATGCTGGACGATTCACACAGCATTATCTAGCCCCATGGTAAGTAGAGCTTGTGTTATGGGTACTAGATAACTGATATACATAATACAATACATTACATTGATAGATATTTTTTATTATACATAGAAAACGACCAGAACACCCGGAAGAAAAATATCTGCAGATCGTACACACAGTTATTCCGAGGCGGGAATCGAACCCGCAACCTCCTGCGTCGCAGGCGGACCTTCGCCCACCGCGTCACATCGGTCGTCAAATATTTGAGTAACATGAATAAAAAGTCCATTTGTAAACCTTTCGCAACGTTTTATCACTCGAACCAATATTTATGAAACAATCGCCAATATCTAAAGCAAACACAATATCGGCCAATAAAGAGTTCAGCATATCAACTAAACATAACAACATCACATGCAAAATTCCAATTAGATTCCTAACATATGATTGTGATAAACCAACCGTTATTGGACTCGCTTATCTGTGTAATTAGAAAGGAACTAAGCTGTAACCATTTGTGTATGGGAACCATCGAGTGCCAAGCCCGTGCTGATAGCGACTGCAAATACAGATACTAATGTGAATTTTACTGCACCTACCTACCATAGAATAAATAATAATATATACAAAAAAATAATACCATAGAATGTGCCTGAATACTCAATGGTTGACGATCCACGTTCATTTGACTCATCCCCAAGTAATACCAGAAGTGGTAAGCAGTATCATAACATAATTGTTGAAACATAAATGAGAAGCACCAAGTGGTACGGACTATTACGCGTAATGTGTGCGGTCGTTAACCAAGACATTCAAAAAATTGCCCGGCACTTTCTCCCCGCTAGCAGTCCGCAGAAGGGAATAGGGCATCAAATATTCAATTTTAAAACAGCCGCTAAAAGCGAAACGTCATCGCGCACGCAACCGCAGCTGGGACGGACGATTTAGAAATTCCGCAGATGGGTCCACGCACTCAGGGAAGAGATAACTAAAAAATTGGATTACTAAGTGGAAAACGTAAATGAAGATGACAAAAATAACGTCTCGGATGACTCGAAATTGCCAGCCGTAAATGTTTAGGGTGTGTTTGTGACGCAGCAACAAAGTGATTCAAGAAAATTATTCTGTCAGGAACAAGAAACCGGCACACGGAGTAAGAAAAATTTCATTAGCGCCAATCAAAATGACGAGGTCTAAAATGAAGCTTGCAAAGAGAGTCGTAATCACGGAGTTCAGCGGGCACCCCCTCGACGTGAGGTCTTATTAAAGGAATAATATTTACAAAACGAGACGCCGAGAAATCCCCAAATTAAGATCTCGCCGAAACCCGCCCAACTTCCACAAAGTGGAATCATTAAATTAAAAATGTAAACTTTTCTCTTAGCAAGGTAATGGGCATCCCAATGTAGATAAATAGATGGAATAGCTGCAAAAAGGAGCATTTTCCTGTTCATTAAATTTTTCCTTCGCTTTTTTATTTCGACCCCTGGTGCTAATTTTGTTGGAATTCACGCCCCTCAACTCCTCCCGCTGGGACTCAATCACAGAAATTTTATATCCGGAATTAAATAAGTACCCGGCTGTATTACGGATCAAAATTAATAAGCTTCCTTTTTTCCGGAAATGATTTCTTTGCCCAGTTTCATTTCAATCTTTGCGTGTTCTTAAATAGTCCCTGAGTAAACAAGTCCAGAAGTTTATTAAAGGAGATACTCGTAGTTAAGAGTCAATCAAGACGGGCTATATTTCCATCAGCACCTTATTCCCCGGAGTTGCTAAACTCGATTGTGTGTAAGTTGCAGCCGAAGATACGCCGCGTCGGGACGTCAGGAGCGATGTCGGTAGCAAATGCAATTATATCTGGTAATGTGCTGTCTGCGACCGACGGTATTGCTTCGAGCGATGCCACCCCATAACTGTTGAGATCACTTCAAATTCAGTTGTCTTGCACCTGGGCTTCATAATAAATTAACAGCAAACTCTGCGCTGTTTCTGTTTATCAGATGAGCTCGCTACAATTTATGCCACAGCATTTGTGAATTTGTAAAGTCTGGGTTGCGTTCACAAATTATTCTTTGGAAATTGATTTGATAAAAACGGAGACAAGATATCTTTCGTTTGAAGATATCGTATTACCTTATAGGTTATTGATTGGTGCAAATAAGGAAATCGAATTATTCAATGTCCGCCCCTCATTTGTTTCCGCTCCCCCATAGCAGAGATGAAGAAATTCTTTCTGAGTTTTCGATTACTTGTCCAATTAATTTTATAGATTCATTTGTCTTGGTAGCTTTGATATTCGGTGTAAATAAACTCAGCTTGCAAGAATTGCGATGTTTAATTTAGTGTGAAAGCGAATCTTCAATATTGTTTCTGGCTTAAACCTTTCCCCCACCTTCGATTTATTTGCTATCTTAAACAAATGCTTTACAGGAATTCTGTAAAAACTAGGAAACTAACCTCGGGAAAATGCTTACTAAGTAGGTGGTGAATTTAGTTTTAGATAAACTTTGCAAGTTATTCACTCCTCAAAATCAATTTAATATTAGTGTCTAAGACAACACTTCACGAGATTCAACTCAATTTATCCTTTAAGGAGTGGTCAGCCGCCCTCACGGCTCTCAGTGGAAGTGCGACAGGGATGTCAAGAGTAACACGAGTTGGGGCATTGTGATGAGAGGGAAAGTTCACGTTCCGTTTCTCATCACGGCTGTGTGCACAAGTGGGTGAGTACGGTTACCGGACAGGAGCAACGCACCGGCCAGTCATGACGTAATTGGCAATCGGGCTCATTAAACAGAACGATTCTCACGTGAGCACATGTTAACACCTTGCTGGACAATGTGTACTTCGTGGGGTGCAAGTGCGGTGCGTAGATGCGCTGCTAAGTATTTTTTCATGAGTAGATTTATTCGTTGCATCATCAAGTTGTAAAGTTACCATCGGTGAGACAAAATGTGCTTATTTGCATTTATTTACGGTTTAAAGTTATTGTTGTAACACACGACCTTAAGCTGCTCCAGTGTGGTCGATCTTTCCGTCTTTGTCCATTTTATCCATCCACCACATCATCATCAACCCGTAAAAGTCAATAAAATAGTTAAAGTCAAGTTTAACTATATAGCGAATAACATGTATGAAAGATGATGCTATAAAACGTGCTTCAATGTAATTTGCCTTTAAGGAGTTCGCAATGATTTTTCTACACTGCATATTATTGGATATGAAATAGCTTTCTGTATTTATTTGTTTTTGAATTATTGTTATAAAAAACCACCGCTATGAACTGATCGACGGTATTTTAGACATACGAGTTATTAACGTAGGTGTAGATAACAATGAGTAGTTTGACAGGGCGTTGGGTATACCTTTTGTTTAACGACCGCCGAAAGGGATTGTCGGTGTATTCAAAGAGATGTGACCACACCTACTGAATTCTATTGATTGATTCGAAATTATTTATTCCAATTTTATCTCTTTGAAAGGTATGGAACTTGAGTTTTGAAATGATTTTATGTTGGTACCAGCGTTATGACGTAGAAAACGAACATATGACGTAAAAAGCATATTTCAATAAATAAGACTGGGCCCGTAGCCAGGTCATATGTTGTGCAAGCAACTATCAAGTAAGTATGTATTTATTTAGTAAAATAATAGGTGGTTTTAACTTATCTTTAATCATAATTAATATTCTTCATTTATTATTCGCACCTTACCTGGAACAAAACCCTATCACCAATCAGACTACACAAGGCGCGATTTTCAGCCTATACGTGATTCCCTGAGAACTACATGTATGCAAAACTTTAATTTAATCTGATTTTTGGCGAAAAGGGGTCAATACAGACATTCCTACTTATATTCCATTTATACATCCTGTTTTAAAGTTGAGTGATGTAATTTACAATCTCAGCGAAAATTAATTCCAAATGAAACAGTAACAGTACATCAAGGGAATCAGAGGAACAGGTGGAAAGGGCACAAGCAACAATAGGGACAGCATTCGAGCAGTCAACGCGGGTGGACGCCTTATGCAAATACTCCCTTGAGAGAAGGGGGCTATTACGAAAGCATTCGACATTTTGTCATCGGATTTCCACAGGATACTTTCACGGTATCGTACAAGATGATTTTTATATTTTTTTGTATTTTTCTCACGGATGAAAGATTTATGCATTTAAAGATTAAGTGGATAAGATGATGTGTAGATATTTACGTAAATAAATATTTTATTCAAAACAGCTCAGCACTAAATGTATTATAAAATTTAAAATACTTATATTTTTTATTTTATAGATCAATAATTTTGATCACAACTTTAGATATCTATAGTACTTCATGTAAGAAGGTATTTTAATTCACTTATTGATTTAATTTCCTTTGTCTTGTCGTAATTTTAAAACCAAGCGATTTTGTCATTGTCATTAACAGATGTATTTAATTGACAACTCGACTTATTTTATGTCTTTCATATCAATTTGCATTCCCAATTACTTTTTTCATTCTTTGGAAAGGCTTGAATTATCGTTAGGCATCCGTGTGGCATTATCATTACACGAGATAATTATAATAAACAATTTATATGACATTTAAGTAGACCCTATTACGTGTGTACTTTATAATAAAATAAACAGATGATTTGGATCATTCATCATCAGCCTATAGCAGGACACTGCTGGACATAGGCCTCCCCCAATGAGCGCCATAACGCCCTGTCTTAAGCTTGCCGCATCCAGCATCTACCTGCAGTCTTCGGGCGTCCTACACTATTTGGATTATTACGTAGATTACGTAGTGCGAATATTATACTCGTATTATTTGATCTTTGTAGACTTGTAGTGCAGAACTTATTAGTTCAATATGATGTATGTATGAGAAGATACTGACCAATTTATCTTCCAACTTAGAAATATCCAGGTTTTATACCTACCCAAATCTCATAATTGCACCCGATCCCCTATTGTATAAGGTATTTTTTATTTCTTATAATTTTTATAGCAGATGATGAGTTTCATTGATAGATAAAATTAAATCAAATGTCGAATGATATTAGAATAGTCCTAATGTCGAAAGCAGTGTTGACGGGGTGTTATCCTAACACCCTTTACAAAATCGTTTCTCCGTTTTCCGTGAAAATTGCCCACCGCCGGTCAAAGGGTTAACGATTTAGTGTTTATTTGAATTCCTCCTTTGTTAGTTTAAAAGGTGTTAGAATGTAAACTGAAACCTTTGTTGTGATAGCCGTATGTTTCGCTGAGCTTTGTCGGAGGGTGGTATTTGCTTTGAAATTTATTCGAAATTCAGGGATGGCTGATTTACATTTCTATCATATATACATATAAAATGTATAAATATTTTCCTGTCTATTATACACATTTAAATAAATGTTAAATACATTAGAGTATATTTACAATCTAAATATAGCCATAGAGTTGGCTAATGGGTAATTTCGTTCTTACTTATTTTTATAACAACAACTGAAGAATAAGATAAATGACACCTAAGCTAATATTTTGTGACAATGTATGTGTATGCAATAAATAAATATGAATATAAAAGTAATAATAAAAAAAAAACAACAACGGTGGACAATTCAGCATCATCTAAACATAGCTTTTATTAGGGATAAGATAACTGATATACCCTACCTATACCTTATTTTTATAGAATGATAATAAAAGGTTAATGAAACAAAGGAATGCTTAATTAATAGATTGTGCTAAACTGACGTTAAAAGACAGTCTTCAGCTTGACTGTATTTCTGTCCAAATAAACCGATATGTTTGCGTTGCAAGTTGCAGACTTACAAAATAAAACAGGTTTCAATTAGCGTGTTCGGTTGACCTTTGATAACTTTTTATAAATCGAATTAACGCCACTTCAATGCGATAAAGTAATTATCGAAAACAATGCAACTTATGTGGCTTTGCGGCATATTAACCTTTATACTTATAAAAATAAAGTTTACATTACCTACGTGAGTTAAAAAGTTTGTTTTAAAGCAATTGAATCATTAATTTCCATTTAATTAGTTTAGTAACTTAAAAGCACGTGTCGAAGGGTTAATAAGATAAAAATTGAAATGAAAGGACATTCCTAAGATAATCAGGGATTATAATTTAATATTATGAAGTTGTGTGGTGGGCGTCCTAAAGTGTATCTTCTTATTCAAATTCCCTTTTAATGTGACAGTCATTAATCTTAGTGGGTTATACAGCGAAGGTAGCAAAGTTATTTATTTGTCAAGACCTTTTTTATTGGGTTGATCTTGTGGGTCATTATTTTGATTATTGTATTACAAAAGTTTAAGTTGGCTAACATTACCAAATTATTTGATTCTTTTTATTTATTGTTTACTCATCTTTTCTCTTTTGACGATATTTTTTTCAATTTTGTAACATTAAGTTTACCTTATTTTATTTTCTTGTTATTTGGACTGATTTTGAAGAACATTTTCACGTAAAGTTATTTATGAATTTAAGTGATACATTTAAAAAGTTACTCAAATCATCAACCACGGCTTAAATACGTTAGATAATCATAGCTATTTCCAAGTTCAGACTAGACACTAGAGCAAAAAAGTCCTAACAAGCGTAGTGAGCTGAACCAAAACACGGGAGTATTGTGTCCTGCCAGCGTGGTTCCATTCACAGCACGCCAGGGTGCCACGGTAGCCGACTCAACGGTCTCTTATTCTACTTTACGGTCTCTTTTTGTACTATGGTCTCTTTTTGTAATCAAACACACTAATGGTCGGCTTTATTCCCAACAAAAGGAGCGTGCCAACAGAGGCGTTAAATCCTTTACGATTTGGTGATGATCGCACATTTGTCATTGGAGTGCGGCCGCTGGAGTGTGTTGGGTTTTTAAGTACATAGATGTTGTGTTTGTTGAAATTTATAAGCAGCTACATGTTTTTAGGGTTCAGCAGTCAGTTCAGGTAGCAGTTCAATTTAAGGGTTAAATATCCAATAATTATATTTTCATGGTAGGTAAAAACATTAAAATATTTACTATTGTTTTTTTATGGTCGTTAGATCTTTTTGTGACAACAATCTCACCTGATGGAAAGTGAAGATGTGGCCGACGATGTAATACGAAGGTTTAGAAGTTACCTATTCAGTCTATTCACTATTGTCTTGAAGAGACTCAGGACTATTTGTTATAGGTTAGCTTTTCAAATTGGTTGTAGGTACTTAGATACTTACGTTTAATGGAGAGTCCCGATGTTAGCGCTCAGAAAATAAAACATACAATCATGCCAATAAACAAACTATCGCATTCAATCTACAACGGGTCATGTAAATTTATCTGTGATTGTCAGGGGATACCACTAACTAAGGTGTAACCTGGAAAAATAACGACTACTTACATTACACCCACAATTGCAATAACACTGAGATACAAAAATAATCACACCACTTATAACAGTATGCAAAAATAAAAAGGTCCAAGCAAAGATTTGGTGAATCGAATTTCAAGTACAGGATGAAATGGGACCCACCTTTATCATGGCATATGAGTCACAGAAAAACAAAACACACCGATAAGCAATTTTTTGGGAAAAAAAATATACTGTAACGTCCTGCGTTGCGGGTGTAACGTGAGGTCTTCCAGGCTACCCTGAGCCGAACGATCAGCTGATCGGCCGAGCCCGTCCGAACGTTTCCGAACGCAACCGAACCCGGCCAAACGTAACCGAACGTGTGGTGAGATACGACATACCTGTCGGGCGCTTTCATTGACAGGCACCTGAAATGAAGAAAAAAATCGATCCAATTCGTTGAAACTTAAACTTTTCAAAAATTTTGTTTGTAGAAATTTCGACACAGATAAATTTACATGCAATGACGTAGCACACCGTTTTAAAAATCCTAAAACGGCTTTTTAAGTTCAGTACAAAAAATCTATAGTCTCGTGTAAAAAGCAAACGATCAATCATATCATAACAGAACAAAACCGGAGCAACATAAATGTACAATAAAAATTAAAAGTAAACATCGAAAAAGATCAAACAATTAAATGTAGCAAAAACATTTAAAAACAACATAGCAAGATGTATTAGGACAGTTGTTAAAATATGGGGTAGCATTGCCTCCGCACGATATTGCACGCGATCGCGCCGTGTTTGCGGGACGTGCATAGCTGTTCTGTTTTTGAATTGAATGTGACGTATCGTGAAGGTGGCTTGGCAAATCGTTGTTCTATTTTTGAACTTGATTCTCGTGGTGCTTAGTCAATAGTTTTGTTGAAAAAGCGAAACCTTCTAGAGGTTTATAAATATCAGAGTTTGTCTAAGTGCTTATTTTGTAAGACTAAAGTAATAAAATTATTGAATTTGGTTTGAAGAAACACTACTGTTCTAAAAGTTTCTTAAATAACACTGTTTGGATTTTATTTCATTTCAAAATCAAAATTGGAATAAGAGATAAATTATTGGCAACTAACTCTACCTACAAGCATATCAAATGAGAGCTCAATAGTTATGCAACAAAATATTTTAATGTGAAGAATAAACACACAAACTAATAAAATCGTCGATATATCGATCTCGTTCCTAATAATTTGTATAGACTACTTATTATAAAACAAAGTCGCTTCCCGCTGTCTGTCTGTCCTTATGTATGCTTAGATCTTTATAACTACGCAACGGCTTTTGATGCAGTTTTTTTTAATAGATAAAGTGACCAAGTCAAGTGAAGAGGAAGGTTTACATTGACACATAGATTTCCACGCGGGCGAAGCCGCGGGTCGCAGCTAGTAATCACATAAAAAACACCGATACGTCGATCCCGTTAATATTTTCTATACTTAGATAATAATAAATTCTAGAGTAAATTAATGAGCGTAGCATATTGTGCATTAAAATGGATTAATAAAACTGGACACAGCCCCTTCCTAATGGATTTTATTAGGTTATTACCGGACTGGAGCACGCAAACGAAATCGTAAAATTAAGGAATCAATCCGATCAAATTGAATCCAATTCCCTAAACATTATATCGAGGGTATATTAATCAATATTACTTAGGAGGAAGCAATGCTTCGTTCGTTCAAATAATAAGTCAGGTAAGTTTGTAGACTACCTACATTGTATTGTATTGGTACGACGACTGTAGCACTAACAAGGCAGTTTGTTACAATTGGTACAATACACTTTGACTGCGATCTTTTTTCGACGACTGCGATCTTTTTTTTAACCTAAGCCGTTCGTGCTGCCGCTCTACACAGCGGTTGTGTTGCGCCGCACATGCGTTTCGTTCGAAAAACATTAAGCCTGTGCTGAGTCTCACAGATCTGTATTTTCTCAGCCGCTGCGCTAGTGTGGATCTACGCATATTAGTCACTTGTAAAAAACACATAAGGTGTGATTTCAGCAATCAAAGTGTTAGCATAAAATTTGACTAGTCTAAGTGCTTAATTTGTAAGCGTATAGAAATAAAGAAATTTGAATTTTGAAAAATATCAAATAAAAACGGTTGTTTTATGTTTTGACATCCGAAAAATAATGATTTACCAAAAAGGTCTTAGGGTTTTATGAAAAGGGAACATTTTCAGAATTCCATTTCGCTTCGTTTTCGTACATTATTACGAGTACCAGAGGTCAGTTTTAATTGTGTCTTAATCAACGGACACCAAGTACAACACAATACAAAATGCGACAATTACAATGAGCGACCGGCTTAGAAGAGATAAGATTGCACAGATCTCTTCCAGGCAACCGTTGAATGGAAATAATTATGTGAATATAATATATATATTATATTCACATAATTATTAATATAATAATGAATAGTTAAGAAAGGCCAAGTAAAGGGGCTAAGTACTCCTACTAGTCTAGTAGAATAGATGAAGTACTTTACCAATACTCACAGTAAAATAATGAACACATCAAAGAGGTTATTTTTAAATGTTCTATACAAAATAGCGAACAATAAAAAGCTATGAATAAGTAGTGCGTACAGTTCGCGTGTAGACCGGCGGCGATGACTATCATTTTGTGCTATTTTGACACAAATATTTGTGCTTATTTGAGTTCACACAGAAAACAGGTTATCGCCCGTTTGTCGACCGTAGAAGTACTTGCCTCGATGAAGAATTAAAATAAAACGTTTTATCGTAACTATAGGTAGCGGACCAAATGTCATGTTAAACCGAAACTTAACTGGGATTATTAAATTTGACGACCTCTCTGGCGCAGTGGACGAAGGTCCGTCTGCAATGCAACGCAGATTCGATTCGCCTCGGGATAAATGTATTATTTCCAAGTGTTCTTGTAATTTTTCTGATTATAATAATATATATCATCATATAATGTTTTGTCATAATGTATATCAGTCATCTCGTACCCTCTGCTTAGCTCGGGGCTAGGTGATGCTGTGTCCAGCATTATTTATTATTTCAATAAAAATCCCGCTTTCCATGTAAATGCGGCCACAACCATTCGATTGCCAACACGCAAAACTCAAGGCTCTTGAAAAAACCGATCCATCAATTTAACACAAAAAAATATGCAAGTCAATCCGATCTACAATAGAAATAAAGTCAACGTCACTTTTTTAATAGAACTTTTTTATTGCACCCTATAGGTTCATTTGACATTTGAACCTTCGCTGACGTTGTATGATTGATCATGGCTGTAATGAGTGCAATTTAGGACTACCCTCCATTCAATACTTATATGTTTAAATTGTCCCTACGGATATAATTTTTGTTAATGTGCAGTAAATAGTATTTGTACTGACTTTAGGATTTTATCATACCAAAGTGTGCTTACTGACGGACGAAATAAGGTCTTCGAGTAAATCAGCTTTAAAGTGACAAGGTATAAAACTGCTAGGCTATCCCACCACAACGCACGCTGTGCACGGACACGCGGCGCATTTTAGCGGCGTGGGTGCGTTTGACAACGTGGATCTACGTAACCGGTTTACGTGTACCGCCTGCATAGCTTTGACATCGTTGAGCTGCGTGGGTGCTATATTCGACCAATGACTTGTAGCAATGACGTCATTAGTCACGTAATTCGTGCGTAGCGTGTTCGTGGGTTGCATAGGACATTATCACATACATTTTCTTACAAAGCGAAGCAAAACAAAACGTACGTAGCGTCACCGTGCGTGGCGGGGTGGGACAGTGGCTTAAAAGTGTACATATTAATGTCGCTGATGTTGCTAAGTTATTTATACGCACTCTGTTAATAAAGCGTGCGATACTATCTTGATACGGACACTTGTTTATGAGCTTATTTTGAAAACATAAATAAATTAAAACAATTGTTTTTCAAAAACCTAAAGTAGAGCTTCGCACTAATAATATAAATGCGGAACTTGTTTGTTACTTTTTCACGCCATAACTACTGATCAGACTGAAATTTAGCGTACAGGTAGCCCTAAGCCTAGAATAAAACATAATCCGAACTTTTTATACCATTAATCAGTTCCCATGGAACTTTAAAACATTTCCATAGAAACAATGTGTGCGAAGCCGCGGACAGAAACGAGTGCTTAATAATCTGTAAAATTCTAACACAAATTGCACCATTGGATTCTTTGAAAGAAAACCAATGATAGAAGAAAGACCGACAAAAACGAAATGAATTTTAAACTAAACAAAACAAAATCGTATTTACATACAAATTAACTGTTGAACTGTGACTGGTAATCATTTGTCAGTCTGTTGTGTCATTGGGAATGGTACGTTTTGATACTTTTCAACTTACAAATCAAAATACACCCTAAACTCTACGTTTTAGAGTTTGCATTCAATTTTCAGTTCAGTTCAGAGGCTGGAAGATTGTTTGAGAGTGTTGGGACGAATTAGAGTCTTAACGCAGTTGTGTTAAGGTTTCTTTTGTAGTGAGATGGTGGAGATGAAGAACCGAGTACAATTTATCATTGAGGCAAGTATCCGCCCCGGCCGTAACGAATCGCTAGTAAATAAATTGACCACAAACATTTCGGATTTCTTTTGACGGTCATGGGACTACCATATTAATTGTGTGTTTTGTATTTCGAAGACACTGGTGCATATTTGAGATGATTGGTCATAAATCATAATACTTTACCCAATATAGTCTTTTTAGTACCTCTTTAAGTAATTTACTCGTTTGGCCCACCTCATCCTCAACAGCCTATATTAGTCCACTGCTGGACGCGAGCCTCCCCCTATCTCATGGGGGATTAAGATTTCATATTGCTAGTTAAAGTAATTTGTGTAGTTAATATACCTCTCAGTAAATATTTCATCAAAGGAAAATGCCAAAATGTGCCATTTTGAGTGAAATTTGGCCCCTAGTTAGGTATGTAGTCATATCACTATATTCTAAATGTAAAGAAATAAGTATATTATAAAGTTAATAAGTATAAAGACTTATCAGTCGAGGTACTAAACAATACCTAAAATCATAAGTAGATAAATATATGGTACCAAATAATATGCATAGTGTCATAGACGACCGATGTGGCGTGGTGGGCGAAGGTCCGCCTGCGACGCAGGAGGTTACGGGTTCGATTCCCGCCTCGAAACAATTGTGTGTACGATCTGCAGATATTTGTTCCGGGTGTTCTGGTCGTTTTCTATGTATAGTAAAAAATGTGTAATATATCTATGTAATGTATTGTATTATGTATATCAGTTATCTAGTACCCATAACACAAGCTCTGCTTACCATGGGGCTAGATAATGCTGTGTGAATTGTCCATCATTATTTATTTATTTATAGAGTTAAAAAGCTACTTTAAGTAGAGCATTAAGCCGGTGATACATTGAGTGAGTCCTAGAATGTGATTGATATGTCTAGGTTACAGTAAATTGGTTTTGATTCGACGGGATGTGGGGGTCTACAGAACTAATAATAACTTTGTTAGAACAGCTAATGTTTTAGCCCATCCATCAATATCACTTGGTCTTTTGGTTTCATAACATTTGACTGAATCAGTTAATGATTCCTAATTAGGCATTTAATATCAAAAAATGATTTACAATCGACTATACTGAAAAAAGGTGGCTTTTGCATAGTCATCAAAAGCAAAGTCATCAAACATCAATCCATCTAAACATCCAAACGTTCGCAGTTATAATATAGTGTGATTTTCGTCGGTTTCCTCATTAGGCTGAGCCTGTATCGAGGAAACCAGACTTTATTTACATAACACCATAATACATTACAGATATATCAAAATCGTGATATACCTACAATGAATAATTTCTCCATTTTACAAAACTACAAAGATAAAGAAATACATATAAACAAACTGTTCTGCTTGGATTACCTAGTTTAGTGTATATTTCAGATAGGAAAATATAAGAATTTAACTTGTATGACAAAGATCTCCAGCAACTTTAAAGTTTATTTTATTTATTTATAAAACAAAATCCACAGCCCTTAGTAACTAAAATTGAGGATACAGGCGACTGGGCCCACTACAAAACTGGGACCGCGGTCCCAGTTACCTGATTAGTTTTTTCTTGTTTATTTCGTTGCCGAGTGGGACCACTCGTAATTTTAACCACAAATCTATTGTTTAAAGTACAGTTGGCATTATGTCTTATTGTCTTCTTGTGCTAAAAATATAATAAATAACCTTGAGTTCAAACACAACCTAATAATAGGAATTTAAAAATCAGTCTTCGCATCGATTTAGGTATCTCTTAAGTTTCTACGTTAGAAATACAAATATACTCTATAAATAAAGTACCATCACTACATCCTAAAATTGACGTACCTAATCACTAAACAAGTTCTAAGGGTTATTTGTCTATTTGGTATTACGTCTCCTTAATTAGTAACATAATAGACATAGTGTGGCAGTACATATATTTACATTTTACATTTTTACATTTTTTTGTCTATTCTTGTGAAGTCATGATCGTGTGTTTAGTGCTAAGTTAGAGTTAATCTTAGGTTGTAAGATGTCAATTTAATGTGTATATATATTTTTGTCTTATCTGTGGTCTGCCACACGTGTGGACACGCGCGCGCCAATGGTTCTGTCAGAAAACCAGCGTTGCTCTAATTCTTGAGGAGAAGTAGAGCAACATTATGCTGAGACAGGACCTATTGGTTCGCTTTGTGGAGTCGCTTGTTGCTTGTATATAATACATACGTAGTTAATTTTATTTATTTCTTTATGTTCTTGTTTACTTATATATTATTATTATTTAGTAGCAAGCTGTACCTACTTGTGAATCAATAAATGTATTTTCTTTCTTTCTTTCTTTCATATATTACTTCAAATATAAATCAGAGTTTGATGCTTTCAAAATTAATTAATATTTCCCTATCTAAATATCTACTCAGCAATGATCTCGCTCAAGAGACTAGAAATTTCATAGCTCTCTATTAAAAGCAGAAATAATTACGAAACATTCACCCCACTTGCGAAATCAAATTAATAATGTAAATACGAGTGGCTTGCCCTCTTATTAAAATAAGTATCTTTGCTGGAGAAGTTCGTTTAATGACATTAATCTTGGTGGAATTAGGTTATGGGTAGGCATTTTAAACCAAAATAAAAATCTAATGTTTATTGTATTGCGGAGTAGCCAGAGGATTTGATTTTTAATCAATTTATTATTGTTTACGCATTTTTTGTGACCGGCATAGTACTCAATATACACCTAATGTTAGATGGATAAACTCTTATTTCTTTCAAAACCTTATTATTACTTAGATTTTTTAAATAAAGTAGGTACTGTATATTTTATATGATTTGTTTAGTAGAGCATTTATCGATCTATCCAACAGTTAGTTCGTAACTAATCTTTATCATAAAGAAGGTATTGAAATCTTGTTGGTATAACATCTTTCTGCTAAACAAAATGCTAGAGCACCTACCTATCTCTAAAAACAGTCTATTATTAATACCAAATAGCCTCACCTCAAAGTAAACAAATAAAACAAAACCCGGTTCGCCAACTCTTTCCCGCACCTGCCCTACAAAGTTTTGACACAACCGTTAAGAACATTTTTTTGGAAAAATAATTGCCATTTATCCTCCAGGGGGCATTAATTTCCCGCCTCCCGCTATTCGGAACAGCCCAATTAGTGCATTACTTCTTGCTTAGAAGTATCAGATTTCTGGATAAGTTGGAAACAGACCGGGAGCAACCTATCGAGTCCTCCCAAACCGCCATTTGATACAGTATTTGATACTAAACCTTGTTTTAATATCATTAGAATCTAATTCTACATTTGTTTCCCCTTTAACATGTCTTTATTGAATACGTGAAACAATGTAAATGATAATTCAACGTTTTTTGCGCCCTATTAGCAAGAAAGTAGAAAATAATAAATATAATTATCCGTGACCAATGCACGTAATGATAGTGTTTACTATGATAATGTAAAGCCGGGCCTTTGGGTTTATGCGCTTGCGTCGCTTCACTAGTAGGTAGGTAGTTCGATAATTATGACCGCAAGAAATAATGCGTCGCATAGAAGTCAGGTCGTGTAGCTACCCAGAATCTTTAAAATATAACGTGACATGTAATTTTAATTCCATTTTAATGGTAGGATTTTCAAAGCTTACATATACATAATGTAGTAGTTAGGTAATGATCATAAGCCATATTTTCAGTTAAGCCAACATAATAACTCTAATTATAGAGTACATCAAGTACATCAAAGTAACACAAAACGCAATAAAACTTACTAATAATTTAAAATGTGTAAGATTTTGCCTCTAGTAGTAGTGTTGTTTGTTTTGTACATAGCACAATAAACAAAAGAAAATCTGACACAAATTTTCAACAATAGAAACAGTGTAGTAAATCTTTGGGCTCGTTGTGCCTGCAGCCTATTTCACCCTTCCCTCTCCAAAGAACAACAACCTTTATTTTTCATATTTATAACACTCTGAAGAATTATTACTTTTGAATCGTTTAAGTCCTTGCTCAGTGCTTTAATCCTGCGAGTTGAGATTAAACGCTCTTCCTCGCTAATTAAAAACGCAAACTTTGTGTTAAATGATTAATCGGCATTTTATAGGCATTGTTTTTAGAGCACCTCTGTTTTCTACAAAAATTTAAACTACGTAATCAGACCGTATTCTTAACGTTTATTATTGTAATTTAAGGTGAGTGTAATTAGCCCTTAATATAGCCTGGGGATGATTATTTCCATTATTATTTATATTATTCTACAATATACATTTCTTTTTCACTTCTTCCACGAGTGGACAAAAAATGTAAGTGAACAGTAAAATAATTTTATTTGATAATAATTTAATGTATAAAATATGATTTGTCTAAGTGCTTATTTTGTAAGCCTAAAGAATAAATGATGTTTGACTTTGACTCGACATTATTTCGTGTATTCATATATATTACATATATATGTATATGCCGATATGGTGTCACTGTGTCCCTGATCTTTAGAGTATAAACTATCCCACATAACTATGAAGGACAATTTTTAGCCTACATAGTAACGTATTTGGAGCAATAATTACCTTTCGTCAGTTAAAATAGTTCCAACGACCTGTTCTAGATCAATAGGTTCTACATCTACACCTGCTAGCCTGAGTCATTGTGACATATACCGACCTTTTTCCCTGGCTACAGTGACAGGAACTTTATCTGTTCAGCTTATAGTATCGCCAGAGATATTTAAATTATAAAAAATAAAAAGTATTTATTTCAAGCAGTATAGCTTATATTAGAAAAAATACACAAAACCTTAAAAACTAATAGGATTGCTATTTAATAAGAATCCAGAAAATATAACCTAAGCTTAAAGAGGTCTAAACTTTAAAAAAATAGTACTCTTCTGGTGAAAATATGAAACAATCTTCATAATTTAATAACTCATTAATTATAAAATTATCTTCCATTAATTGACACTGTCAGAAAAGTTACCAGCCGTCTGGTTAAATGCTCTAAGTGTCCGACCAGACACAGTTGCCATTAATAAAGAATTATCATCATAAGATAAACAAAAGTTGACAAAACCTCATTTCAACTCAAATATCTTGCTTAGGGCTTGCTGTCTACGTAACGTATACGACCTTGGGTTTCTTGAGGTTCTATCTTTGACACCTGTTTGTTGGTGACACTTTGACGCTATAATTAACTTAGCAATTTTAATTCCAATTCATGTTTATATAACGCATAGCAATTTATTTATATTTCCATTTATTTGTAACATTCTATATTTTCACCTGCACTTTCTGTCAATTAAAGTGTTAAATTGAGCCGCGTCGTGTTAACCGCCTTCTTTGCGGTTAAAATAACATGCAGTTTGGGGTTTCATTTTTCATTTCAGAAACCTTAGTTCTTCTTAGCCCTATTAGAGTCCATCAGACTTCTTACTTTTAAAAGGTTAAATTCCGACATTTTATTCACCTTTTCTTTTCTATGTAGAGATTGGTAGAGATAAACTTTTCTAAGGGTCGCCCATCTCTTTTTTAATGTTTATATATGTTTAATGTTTATATAAACCCTCCTGACAAAGCGCTGGTTTGATGCGTTATCATCTTAACCATAAGTTATTAGGACTCATAGTCTATTATAGACTACAGTATAATTTTTCTTTGTAAATTCTGCTTTTTTGTTTTTTATTATATATTAGTTTCTGTATTGTATAATATATAGTATAATTTTGGTATTTGTTAGTAGGTACTTGCATATTCATATATCATAATATTTTTATTATCTATTGTTAGTTCTATTTATGTTAATTCAAAGTACCTATGTGTAAGTTATAAGACTAAGCTATTTCTTAATTTTCATTTGTCCTCTGCAAGCAAGCAATCCCTTAGCTACTATATGCGAGGACACGTAAATGGTTATTAGTTTTTATTTATGTTATCTGTTAAGTGTGTAAAACTGTTTGTCTTCCAAATAAAGCAAAAAAATATATATATATATATATATATAAACATTGGACGGGGGAGATCGGGCAGTCAACGCACTCTCGATAAGAACTAACGTTAATTAAACAATATTAGTAAATGTAAGGATATATTTAGATACATTCGTTTTTAAAAACGTTGATATTTTTTATGTTAATATATATTTTTGACAATATTTTAAAATAATGAGATACAAGTTCACGGTGGTCGTAACAAGTGTTAAATATGAAATTATTCTGCTGATTGTTAAAGTAATTGCTTTAATTAATAATAAAATTATAATAACGCTAAGTGAAGCATGCAGCTTAGCCTAGGTACTGCATATGCATAATTGATCGAGCGACGCAAGGTCGCCATATGTTACCACATAATATAGTCACTACCAAGAACATGGTACATCTGGGAAAAGTGTTATTATTGTATCTATGAAAATATACCCTTGTATACTGAAAATATGGCATTTCAGTATAATTTAAGCTCCATCTAGTGACAATTTTGGGCAACTTTAACATATTTGGACCCTGAAATAATACGCAAAAGTCTACTAGGTGAGCTTGGCCACTTTAGTGGTCGTAACGTACAACGCAACATTTTTTTAAGCCTACTTAGTCGCCCGGACGTTCAAGTGGATAAAGAGGTATTATGTTAATAGATGTTATGCAGAACTGGCTAGTATGAAGAATATAAGTTCGTAGAAGAGTTCCCTTCATTAGCGGTGCGAACGATGAAGGTGAAGTAAGGCATCTAGTAAGGATTGCGAGATCTCAGTTCGTATTGTAAATTAATCGGAATTGAACCAGTGGGACGAAGTTGTCTAGTTATGAACGAGTTAATAATATTTGCATGGATGAGCTCGCCTTTTTCTCGTATGTAAACTTTTAAATATATTATTTAAATAATAAATAAATAAATAATGCTGGACAATTCACACAGCATTATCTAGCCCCATGGTAAGCAGAGCTTGTGTTATAGGTACTAGATAACTGATATACACAATACTATATATTACATAGATAGTTTTTTTTTTATTATACATAGAAAACGGCCAGAACACCCGGAACAAATATCTGCAGATCTTACACACAATTGTTCCGAGGCGGGAATCGAACCCGCAACCTCCTGCGTCGCAGGCGGACCTTCGCCCACCGCGCCACATCGGTCGTCAAATTGTAATTGACAGTTTGTTATTTCCATAAAAAAAAATGTTGTAACTGTTGTAAATGTTAAAACTTTTGAAACTATCATGGTTATTAACACTAAAGTCAATTAAAATGATATATACCTTCAGTTATTCCGTGATCATGGCGCATGAAACTGTGCCGAAATAATTGATAACTCAAAAATCAAATCATGGTAAATATCCGGTTTTAAATGACTTTAGTGTTGTAAATGTTATTCTCGTATTCTTCTAGCTCTAACTCTACAATATTACTTATTTAAAGGTTTAATAATCGTATTTTTTTTTCAATTAGCGCTATATGACTGACAGCTTTCTTACTCCGTTGGTTGTGGAATGCACTACCAGAATCCATCAGAAAAACAGTGTCCTTACCAGTTTTTAAAGCTCGCGTTGGATTCTACCTGTCAGAATCGTGAATATTGGTACTTATTATTTATTTATTAACTAAGTATTACTAAGTAGTATATTATACATATTTTATATATATGTATATATTTTTTTTTTTTGACAATCCACACAGCATTATCTAGCCCCATGGTAAGCAGAGCTTGTGTTATGGGTACTAGATAACTGATATACATAATACTATACATATATTATATAGATAGATATTTTTTTTTATACATAGAAAACGACCAGAACACCCGGAACAAATATCTGCAGATCGTACACACAATTGTTCCGAGGCGGGAATCGAACCCGCAACCTCCTGCGTCGCAGGCGGACCTTCGCCCACCGCGCCACATCGGTCGTCATATATATATATATATATATATATTTAACATTTATTTATCTTTAAATACTCATATTATGTTCATATTTATTCTAGCTCTATCCTTGGTACACCCCCTTTCTTTAATTCACACAATTCTTTCCATCCAAAGGTTGCCTGGAAGAGATCGCTTCTAAGCGATAAGGCCGCCCATTGTACTTGTCACATATAATATCTTTCATAATGTTCTGTATCTGGTGTACAATAAAGTATTTTTGTATTGTATTGTATTGTAAATAGAGGGCACCTCTTTCTACACTATGCAAACTTATTGAGACTTCAGACCAAGTTGGTGCACTAAGGCACTTGCGATATAAAATCACTATAAGAACTCATTTCAAAAGCCGATATATTGTAGCCAAATTTATTGTAACAAACCCCCTAGACTAGAGTATCTATGTCTATGTCCAGAAGTAAACGTCTTTGGACTGAAAACGTAGGGATGCATTTTTGCTACCAAAATCTGGTTATAGGACCAGCGTTTAATATCGTGAGAATAAATTAAAAAATGATAAACCTATAGGCACTGTGTGAGAACTACAGAACATCACTGAAGCTTGAAAGGCAACAGAAGCGAGCCCTCGGGCAGTCAACGTGGTCACGATGATATCTGATTTTCACTACCTTATGGAAAACGAAATAAGACTCAAATTAGAGCAAGCTATCCAATCCTTTTTGAACTTTTTCGAATTACTATCCTGTATGCACAAATACAATTATGAACAGCTCTATATAGATCTAGATAGAGCTGAAATTATAATAACACTGAAAACAGTTGCGTCCATTTACAGTTCAAATTGTTAATAATAAAGTAATGAAAAGAGCTCATCATCCGTTTTCGTTATTATTATTATTTATTTATTTATTTTAAGCCATTATTGTCCCACTGCTGGGCAAAGGCCTCCCTTTTCTCCTTCCACTCCTCGCGATCCAACGCTGCAACAGGCCATGATGGAAGATGTACCTCGAGCTCGTCGCGCCATCTCTTCTTGGGCTTTCCAAGTCGCCTCTTAGCGTTTTCGTTATAAATCATAGAAATCAGACAAGATTTAAAACATTTCAATTGCCAATAAACAACTTAGATAGATCAGAAAAATACAGACAGTAGAATTACCTACATTGTTAGAGCTGCCAACTTCATCCGATTAGAAACACGCGAAGTTAGGGAATCTTATCTCTCAATCTTCATAGGCAAAGTCTTGTGCAAGAAAAATTTAATAAAGCTATGTGGAAAAAATAACAAAATATTGCATTAAAAACCATCACAGATTCTGATTATGTATGCTAAGTTTAAGGTTCGATAAGATGGAAGATTTTCTTAGACACGAATAAAAAATATTAAATTACATAATTATAATTAGACTAATGAAAATACTCTGAAGTGTCATAATCATAACATGGGTCGTTCGACATCTCACACCATGAATCTTGTCCCAACTGGTGTGAGTTGACGAATCGTAAAAAAAAATGTTGAACGCATGAAATGTCCATTCTCGCGCGATAGCCAGAGGTCATTCAAATGATAGCTTATGAAAAATGCCTAATTCGTTTACAAATCCAAGCAAGGAAATTACTGGCAGTGGAAATATTAGTCGAAAATGTAAAACAGTGGAAATAGAGTTGGCAAGCTGCCACTCACACTTCCGGCGAATAAATATGAGTATGAACTAACTTCCGACCTGCATACATCATTCCGATATCATTAAGACATCAAAACGTTTAGGCCAGGGATTCTCAAACTTTAGAAAGTGGCGACTGACTTGGATAAAAAGTATTATTTTATAAAATCATGAAAATATATATACATTTTATTTAGTGTTATTATATACAATCCTTAGATGAAAGAAACTCCACGTGTGCTATACTTACACGACGAGATTGATAGAACGGTAACAAACTTGACACTTATAACTTTTCGAACATTTGTAGCTTCGTTAATTTAAGGTAGAAAAATGTGTCATTGTGTGATGATACGACGGTGTTAACACTTTGACTGCGATTTTTTTTCGACGACTGCGATCTTTTTTTTAACCTAAAAAATTCGTGCTACCGCTCTACACAGCGGTTGTGTTGCGCCGCACATGCGTTTCGTTCGAAAAATATTACGGCTGTGCTGAGTCACACAGATCTGTATTTTCTCAGCCGCTGCGCTAGTGTGGATTTACGGATATTAGTCACTTGTAGAAAACTCATACCGTGCGTTTTCAGCACTCAAAGTGCTAAATGAATTATTTAACTGAATAGGACTCACCGTCCCAGGTACCACGTAAGCGAAGCCGCGGGTGAACGCTATTCACCATTTCTATGAACGTTATTTAAAGTTATAATTTAGAGTATTTTTTGAGAGTTCCCCTGGACAGAGTTTCTCAAACTTAACTAAAGTTTGAGAAACTCTGTCCAGGGGAAGGTAGCACGCCTTATTTTGTGTAATTTTGTAACCCGCACTATGTGGTTTCGGTAAAAGCTTTCTGCCAGTGACAGAACGATAATTACGGGTTTGATCCTTTCAAATTACCATTTCTATTCCGGATTCGTTACGACTTGCACTATTTAAAGGTATCTAAGTCTCAGTTTTAAAAATATTAATGAAGTAGTTATGGAACACGCAAAACACTTTAACGATTCCGATATAATCGATGAGTTAGATACGATCTTGTAAAAAAACAAAACGGTAGTTAGGTATTTTACAACACCTACCACCAGTAGAGTAGTAATAACTACTGGTAAGTATCTAGGAGGTTGTTTGTTGATAGTAGTAGTTATAGCTAGTCAATTCTTATTATATTCCAAACTAGTTTCTCCCTGCGGCTTCGCTCGCGTTCTATGGAAACGTTTCATAAATATTTATAATCAATGCGGACTGATTTATGGGATAAAAAGTAGCCTATGTTTGATTCCTGGCCTAACTAGCTGTATGCAAAATTTCAGCCCGATCCGTTTTGTAGTTTTGGTGTGAAGAAGTAACGTACATCCATCCAAACTTTCGCATTTGAAATATCAGTGTGATTCGATACCCTCAAAAATCCTACCTGCCTGAAGTCTAAGAAGTTTTTAATAAAAACCCGCCTTTATAAAGAACCATAAATATATATATATATATATAAGTCTCATCAAATGACACATAGTAACAATAAACCTCAATGTATTTACGAAACCGCAATAACGCAATAATTAGATGCAAATATAAAAATACCTGAGAATTGAGATTGCCAGATAAGGCGCGATTGTTTTGGATCGCGTATTGAAAAAAACATGCAAGAGAGATAAGAGTTACACGGCTGACTGACTTAAAGGCATCGCGCTGGCGGACTAATTGCATTTCCTACTGAGTTACTGCACTGTACTGCATAACTGAGCGCTCATTTCAGCTTATTAAGTATACTGTTCATTTTAGCAGTTCCTCTCCTTTGAGTCCTGACGTAGGCAGACTAGGACCGTGGGGTATTGAGGCTAGTTAACCTCGGTGGAACTCAGTGGAGTTATCAAAAATTCATCAGAGCGTCTAGTAGAAGCGATGCATAACTCGGGAGCTGGTAAATCTTGCGCAGCGCAGCGCATCAGTATTGCCAATTTGTTATACAGCAGCGGGGCAGTGAAGCCAGTGTCTTGGGGACGCTACCGATTGGTATTGATTATGGATCAATTGAGCTACCTCTAGATTGATTACAACAGTCTGCAATGAGCTCAACTATTTCAATTGTAAATACTACTTCTAATATGTTTTTATTGTAATTTTCTTTGTGAATAAAATATTTGTACGACCAATTAAACCGAAAAATGCCATGCTGAACAAATTTTTCAGTTTTCTACCTTTGGTTCTTTGTAATTACTTTAGTACCTAATGTCGTCTCAACCACATGCTTGACTAAAACGTACCTATATCCCGGTTAAGGTGTAAACATTTGTCAATATCTGACAAATGTTTACAAATTTATAAAAAATGTTGATGACCAGGATACAATCCAGTAAGTAGTAAGTAGTAGTAAGTTAATCCTTTCATAAATTGTAATAAATATGTAGTAAGTACCTACCTAGAATATGAGTAGATCTATTGTACGCATTATCTTCTGGGTAAACTATCTGACGGTGATTGCTTAAGTTTCTACGCCACCAAGATTACCAATATATCTTTTCTATGAGCTTTACTGAGATAAACAAGTGGATATCTCAAAGATTACGCATCCTGCTTACCCGGTGGTCTTAGATTTACCCCAATTTTATCATGGCGACAAATTTATGAATGAAGTACTGTACTTAGATATTTGTTTGAAGGGAATAAAGAAGCCGAAAGGCAGTATGCCATAGGTGTAACGTCAGATTATTCTTTGTTTTATAGGATGCCGACAAATCTCTAGAGAAGTTCTTTGACCCTGATAACAGCGTGAGGCTACCTTAGCAAAAGCTTGGAGCGTCCGTAACGGACGAATCCCTTGGAGCTTTTGCACGTATTTCTACGGCGTAGAGTTAGGGCATCATATCTATTACATCAATTCCGGCCTTTGCCTATGAGCCTTGTCTTTTGCAAGCAAAATTTAATAAAGCTATGTGCTATTTCATAGCAATTGCATAACAGACTAATCTTCACATCACAGATTCTTATTACCTATGTATGTAGAGCTCAAGGTTTTTTGTAAAACGACGCAGATGGATATTATTTTCTAGGAATCGAATCAAAACAAATTAATTCATAAGACTAATAATACCCCTGAAGTATCACAGCACAGCCGATATATGTATAACGCTTTACTGCCCAGTCGGGCGTAGTCCAAGAGAACAGCAATAGCCAAGTTCTCACCGAACTTGAGGCCCACAAAGCTCTAGGTGGCCGTAAAGCACCGGTATTTTTTTTATAGGTTCATGACTGTGATGCTTTTTCTTAATTCACAGCCTTCATTCAAGGACAGGGCGCTCTGGCGCTCAAAGCTAGCTAACAAAGGCTGATGATGATTCAATGATGTCCATATCAAATTAACAGATCAACAGCAATTTTTCTAACAATTTACACACATCTTGTTTTCGAGTAACAAAGGTGCCCAGATGTGTGCGATGTTTGAACAAGGAATGTGTCGTGATACGGTAATACAACTTCCGTAAGAGATAAAATAAAATGGGAGTCTTAATGTCTACTAGAAGAACACCTGACTCAAATAACTCTAATGCTAATAATCAACTGCGGCACACGTTTGAATTTACAAACATATTCTAAGGTTTTTGTTATTATATGTGCGTAAGCCCTCGGACGGGGTAATCACTAAGAAATTAAAAAATATCCCAAAAAAAAATTATCTAATCAAAAAGATATCAATTAATTTAAAAATTTCGATATATAAATATTTAATTTCTTGCAAACATATCTTTCTATAGTCCAAAAGAGCTTACATTAATTAGGTAACTTAAACAAAAACCAAACATTCCACAATAAAGTAAAAAATATATAATACCAGTAGGTAATTTCTGTATTTAAGGATAATTTGGATGATTTATCTACTATTTACTTTGCGGATTTGTGGTGCGATTATTCATAAGATATTAAAATTAAATATTAAATGATACGGTTTTGATTAACTAATTTATAGTACTCGCCTTGAAAGCATCTATGAACATTATTCATAATGATATACATACGTATATGCCTCACGAATGTGAGTTTAATAGACTTGTTGACATGCAACTATCAATAACTAGAACTGCTACAAATTTTATATACATATAGTTGGTTCTCATTACACTGCACAGTCATTAATTCGATTGTATTTAAAATATTATGCAATCATACATCATTATTATGTCAGTGTATCGTTCTTCTGGTCGCCTCAAAGGGTAATACTGAAAATCAGTGTTTTGCTCTTAGAGCAAAGCTTTTCGCTGAGCTATTACCTTTTTGACAGGCTGCAGCACGCACACAATTTTTAAATCTCCACTTGTTATTTGTTTTTACTATTACTTATTGTTTACTATTACTTTTACTATTGCTACCTTATAATCATGTGCTGCAGTGTCGAATAAATGATTTATCTATCTATCTATCTATCTATCTGCGGTTCGTTGAATGGACTGCTAATGCGTTGCATTTTATAAACAAAATTATACTTATCAACCTCAAACAAAATAGGCAGAACCTTGCTGTAAAAAAAATATGAAGAACGTACGTTAGGTACTTACATTACTTCTTACCTACTAATATTACCTGCTCGGGAGAGATTAGCGATAAGGCTACTCATTGTAAATTATCTTTATTCTTTTTGTGTTTTGAAATTTTTGAATATTTTGTGTGCAATATTAGAATAGTTGTTGTTGAAGATGATAACCAAAATTAATTTCGCTATAATGAAAAGCCTTCATTAAAAAATTACATAATATAGGTACAAAATTAAGCTATTAGGTAGTATAGGTATAATTAATTACTCACATACAGTAGACATATTTGTGACGTCAGCGTGGTTAATTTTATGAAAAAATACAAGACAATCGCACTAATTTGAAAATTTTACGTTTAATCTAGTATTTTATTCAATGCTGCCCGCATTAGTGGACAGTGCACTGACATCTGTATTACACAAAACAAAACTATTCAGTGGACAATAGAGCTATCAGATTCCAATGCAACGTAGGCATTTTAATTGGAAATATGAGGAGTGAATGCTGTCTTACCTGGCGTAAGATCGCTAAATAGATAGTGGTCTTTATTATCATTGATTTCCATGCATAGTACTCGTAACAAGTGGTTGTAAAAACAGTGAGAAACGTACTGTTTCTAACTGCTTCTACTGTCTAATACCTTCTCTCGTGGCTGGGTGTAACCAATCAACGATTGTGTAGAAAAACTAGAACGATATTTATGCGATTCTTAAAAGCCATATCAAATGGCTAGATATTTTTAATATTGAATAATTAAAAATGTGAGTAGTTGCAATCTTTCTTTGACTTAACTATAACAAATAAAAAAATACTCACTGGAATAACAGGGAAGAGCAAAAGAGTTATTCGAGCAGTCTTGATTCAGAAAACAAAATTCTTCAAAGCAGAATATTAAAATAAAATTAACAACGAGTCAATTACGCCCCCAAAATGAAATGAGCTATGTCCGATGCAAAAAACAGCCAAGGGTTGGCGAATTTCTTTCCGGTATTGTTCATTTATTTAATTAATCGAATTCTTACGAATGAGGGTTCCGTCCATCTGTCTGCGTCCGAATATTTGAAGCATTTTTGTATTTGCTTAGGGGTCATTTTTTGACTCAATAGACAGTAAATAATTATACCTATAAGTACCTACTTAAAAATAAAAAAGGTTCATTGAAAATTCCTTGCATTTGGATCCCTGTTTAAACAAAAATGCATACACGTCGTAAATAAAAACATTATTTATGATAACTCAAAAATAGCCGTCAAAAACCATTAATGAATAAAATTGGTAAAATTATAAACAGCGTTTTGAAGGGGTCAAATTACAAGTCACTTCGTAGCAATCTTCCTTGTAATTATGTTAGCTAGCTAAAAATAGGGGAGCGGTGGCAGTAGAAACCAAACAATACTCAGTATTTTTTACTGATATATCCATAATAGACGCAATCTAACGCATAATATGGTCAACATAGAGACTAATAATAATTTGTTAGGTTGCCATTCTTGAAGCTCGAACTGTTTGAGTAATCTTTATGAGACAATTGGTAGCGTTTGTTTTACTAGAATTAAATTTCAAAATAATGTCAAGATAGATTTGGTTAATTACTAATGCAATATTATAAAGTAACAAATTACCATATTAAGTTCAATTTAGTCAAAATATCAAAAATGCAGAAATGCAACTCAACAAAAAGCTCACCAACAAAACTTTTTTATAGGTGCCTCTTAATCGAAATTTTTATGATACCGTTACAACCAATCGATTCGCCACCCCACAGAAGTGTTCAAAACACACACCAAAACAGAAAAAAAACTGCAAAATCATATCGCCGTTACATCTCGAACACTTTTTATTTCAATTCCCGAGGGTTCGCTAAACGTTCTAGCGAACTCTATTATTTGATTGTGACGTAAGCATATTCTGTACTGAACAGTCGTTTGTTATTAAAAATAAAGTGTATCATAATAATAACGTATTCATATCTGGATCTGAATAGATACGGCAGTGTAATTCGTGAGATTATGTAGTGCGTACGCGCCGTTTGCTGTAATGGCAGAGCAGCTTTATAATCAGTAGGCAGCCCCATTTCCGTGCGTTTTTTTATTTTTGAGTCTGTAGTCGTTATGTTCACTAGGCTTATTTATCCCAATCATACTACTTGTAGAAATCATTGAGTTCCTTATTAATATTTTTATTTTTTGTTCGTCGTAACAGAAATGTCTCAATCAATCTAAAGCTCTTTTATTTAGTTAAATAACACAATCTACATTATTTACTTCCTACATTATATTTGACTATTCAAATTTCTCACGCAATCCCAAACCGTGTTTTAAGCAGAAACTAATCTAATAAACTTAACAAAAAACGATTTATTTCACGTCAGTTTCTATTTACCTCAAAATGTTTCATTTGCATAATGGCTTTTTTTACCGCCATTACTATTTACGTTAATATTCTGATTCGTGGGGTCGCACGCACAGAAAACATAAAGACAATTTGTACGTACCTACTGGCCATTTATGTAAATACATTCACCATACCGTGATATTACTGAATCCAGAAAACAGTTCGGCCATATCCAAACCTCACTACGAACAGATATGAATGAAACACTATTCACAATATTGAATCATAAAATAAGCTACTTAAAACTCAAATTACAGTTGAGGAATATAAAACAGAAGCCGGCTAACACACAAGTTATATTCAACCCTTATGTCGTGTGATTAGAGCTCAATTTATAATTATAGTACAACGTGAAGTGTTATAAGCCCTCAGTTATATGAAACGGGTGCGGTCGCCATATTCACACTTTTGTAGGAGCGGTTTTTGCCCAGGAAATGGTAATTATACCCCACTAATCCATTCCGCAGAGATTAGTTAAGCTTAATTCCACTAAAGTAATACATACACAACACACATCTACTTAGTATTAAATACAATGTTTTCAGTCTATGTTTTTGCAATTTTAATCGCTATCGTCTTTGCGAGTGTTGCGTGATCGCTCGACTCTAATGGACACTGGCCTTTATTTCTATTTTTTTTAGTTTTAGCAATAAATGATAATCCAATTATACAAAATTAATTAAAATCCGCAAATTCAAGTTTAATCAACGAAACATCAAAATACTTTAGAGTTACATCAAAAAGTTAGCATTTCTCATTTTATACAGTCGGAAACAAAGTGGTGGTGTTATTAACGCGTCTAGATAATTACAGGGCGCGTCAATCTTAGGCAGATGGGATACGCGAGAGGTGGTAACCCTTTTGATATTTGTATATGAGTCGTTACTAGTCGACGCACGTAACTTTGCTTGCTTTAGTTTCCGAAAATGGGAAGTATTAAGAAAATATGGATACCTATACCTCGAATTTCGATATAATATACTCTACTAGGACTATCGTGGGCTGATGATGATGATGATGATACTCTACTAGGTTTATCCTGTTATAATAGTCGAAACCTCTTTTATGATATTGTCATTCTGCGACACAGTGTTAAACTACTGCAGATTACATCGTTTTTCAAAACTGTTTTTGTTCCAATGTCATGTACCAATAATCGATTATTATGTATTATTATGTATACTGTTGCAGACAGACATGCAACATTTCCTACATTTATACATATATTTTAAATGAACCTTAAAGCGTTTTTCGAAAAAGAATGATTTGATTCCACTTTTATTTTTACGTGTCATTGTAATGGCGATGACTGTACTCTATTTAATTTTACCTGTGTATTTTTATGTTACCGACTATTTTACTTGAAATATCAAAACAAATAATATTGTATGATTATATACGAATATTTAATGATTTTATATATTTGAATGCAGTTATTTTCTTAAATAATTCTGCTTTTCAAATTGCTGAATTAGGACTAACTTTTTCACATAAGTATATATATGCTAATCTTTGATTAGGTATTCGAGACCTTATTAACGGTACATTTTACTTGTACAATCAATCAAAAAGTATATATTGTGTAAACTAGACAGCAAACTAGAGAAAATAAAGCGAGCCCCACACGATGACCGGCACATTTCGTCTAGAACGGCTTAAATTGACCGCAATTAAAAGAACAATGACTATTATCAATTCCCTAAACTTAATTTCCTTCGTAAACGTTTAGCTAACCGAAAACTTATTTATAAATAAATTAATGTATTGCGTTAGATTAAAGTTGCAAGGCTTTATTTTTCTTTTGTCAGTAACTTTTCTATTTTATAATTACTAACCAGTTGACCCCCCATTTTATCATTTTATGGATAAAACAACTTCAGAATTACAGAAATATAAAAAAGAGGGGAAATCTACATGTACAATTTTGTAGTTCTATAATATTTCTCGGCTCGGAAAATTTCAGCCCTGGCAGTTCCAGAGATTTCTTTTTACCTACTGTTAGTCAGTTTTTTCTATTTTATATTTATAGATATATTATTTAGTATATAGGTAAACATTACAATCTGCCTTACTTCAAATTAAGTTCTTGCTGCATAGGCAGATTGTAATGTGGTCTTCTCAGAAAAAAACACAAAGTCAATAGTACCTGTCAGTTACAAAAATTAAAATAATAATTGCTCTTTTTGCGTTGCAGGCGATATCGAACACGAGTCAATATGACTGACATCTTCACCCATCGTCACCGCAATAACCAACAAAATTACATTTGCCGCTAAATCCCAGACACTCTCAAACATAATCAACTTCATAGTCATTGATATAAAGACTAAAATAGCTCAACAGTTTTCTTTTCTCTCTTTTTAATTTTCTGCCGTTGAAAGTCTAATTAAGTTTTTAAGACTATTGAAATATTATTATTGATTGACAGATGGCGCTAGCGGCTATTGAAAATAGATGCATTACTTTCAATGTGATTATTAGGTACTTATTTTAAAATGATTATTTGATAGACATCGCTTAAAATGTTTCTGTTTCAACATCGATTGATTGTCATCTTGTGTGGGCTTTGAGGTTTTGTCTAAAGATGGTTCAATGTCTGTACTACAGAGATGCCATGTCAAAAGAATAGAGACTTATTCCGTAATGAGCCTTTATAGCACTAATGCATTTATTTAAACAGATCATTAGGCATTAGCAAAGCATTAGAATTAAGTCTGCGTCACGTTCAGGCGAGTAGGCAGTACGCAAATAAAGGAGTCACAAAGAATCCATCAACATCAGCGCAACTCAAAATCCACCATCAATCAAAAACATCAGAAAGGATTAAAATCTACGTTGCACCTTCCGTTGGTTCGAGTACCCTTGTTTTTCTCTTCGTAAATACGAAGGGGCGTAAGTATGGCCGGGGGGCGGTAAATATTATCAAGGGGGGCGCCCCCACCGGGGGGCACTATCCCTTATCGCGAGCGAGCGTTACCCCCGTTCTGCCGAAATGTGGGGCAAATCGATACCGGTGTCCCATTTTTGTGCATCTGGACCGCTATCGATTTTGGAGTTTGCTCGCGGGATCGATATGTGGGAAATTAGAGGCCATGGCGAGTTAGCAGTGGCCTTTCGAAGTGAGGCGAGGCCACGGAGAGTCCTTAACTTTGAAAGACACATGAACGAGCACATTGTGAGGTTACTATACATACGTTATAATAAGGTGAAACAAACAATATAGTATTATAGGTAGGTTGCGGAGAAATTACAAAGCATTCAATTTTCTGCTTTCACGTCACTGAGAGAGAGAGATTTGACACGAATTTATGTGATTTTCTTGCAATGGTACAAATTTTTGAATTTAAGACATAAAACACAAAGTAGATGAATCAGCTTTAATCCCATAAAATGCATCCTACGATGGAAGTTTATTTTTATCGCTTGTTATTGCGTTAAAATTGTCTTTTAAACGCAAAGATACGCAATTAAACATCAGTAAAAATGGACAAATAAAATATTAAGAATTAATAGTAATAGTAAGTATTAATAGTAGATTTATTGGGGGCAAATGGAGCCAAAACCTAAAAGCTCATCTCAAATTCGACTCTACAATTTCAGAGGAGTAACTTTAAAAATTGTCATTGTAACCAAAAACAAACAAACAGTAAAAAAATTATAGAGGTAGAACCTACGGTACACTACTCTATAACTTCCTCTCTTTCAGTGGCGACGCCACCGCAGCCTTTAACGTTCTAAAACCCAAAATTCCTAAAGTAACGTCACCCGTTTAGCACAAATTCTAAAGTTTTTGAAATTAAACGTTGAAATAACACACGTGTATTAGTAATGTGTAGCTGTAATATGACTACATAGGCATGTAAGGATTTATTTATAAACCTAAAATATGAGTTAATGCCTATTGACCATCAGGATACAATTTTACTTTATATCCAAGGAAAACACTATCAGGTAATTAACACATAACATCTCTTGGGAGGCAGCCATCTTTGATGACGTAATGTTATGGGAGTAAAACTTTGGTTCCTCCTCAAATAGGTTTTAAATTGTATTTTTATATTTTTGTATGAAAAGTACTAAAATAAATTAGTTATCATTAAACTAATTACATCAAATTGCCTATTTAATAGTTTATCCTGAATATTGTATACATATCTGTAGAGACAGGCTGACTAACCGTCGTCAGTCGCGTCATTCATACAATTTTCAATGAATCGAAGAAAGTTCAATCAAAAACGTCCGCAAAACGACGGTCACCGTATAATCCAATCGTGCGCTTACGTTTTTATCGATTCGTTTTAAATTCTTGCGAATGGTTTATTATATGTTTTATTGTAAATCGTATATCAGACCTTAACGAGGGCTAAGTAGCCGTTATCACAATTTGTTGCTGTCGTAAACTTCTCAGCTGTTTGGCTAAAAAAGTATAATTTTATTAACAACTTGCTATATCGAGCCTAGTAAATAGATAAGTCATGCTAGTTATGCCACTAAAGTTTATATAAATCTCCCAAGAACACTCAGAATTAATTAGTTTCTTAAAAATTACCCAGAGTGCGAGGGCTTACGCACTAGAATAACAAAAACTCTTAAGTTTTTTCGCTAGAACTTCTTACTAAAATAGTCTGTGATCTGTAAAATGCTGTGAAAATGTGTTGTGGTAGTCAAAGCTTCATTACTATACTTTACCCGTGTAACTTACAATTATTTCAGGCACTAACGGTAATCTTCGAAATTTTGTTAAGGATTCAGAAAAAAAGTTTAAAAACGATTGAACATAAATAAATGAAAGCTCAAAAATCTATTTACTATTTTAATAAACAAGAATGTATTGAAAAAGCTATAGAAGGTAAAGCTCATCTCCAATCAGGGTTAGAAATGTGAATCCACTGGCGCCAATAAAAGAACATAATTGATATCATGAGAAACTTCAACAAAACCATAATATTGCAGAATGGTATCACTTCATAATGGCGTAATCGTGCGAATTTGTTTCTTTCTTGTTTATGCCGTTATTGTTTTAGAAGAATTTAATTGTAGAGCAATATCTGTTGATATTCTTGATGACAAGAGTGTATTTTGTTGGAGATGATTTGTTTCTGGGGAAAATCTATTTTTTTGTAGGCTTTTTATCATTAAATTAAATAAATAATTAAATTAAATAATTAAATAATGCTGGACAATTCGCACAGCATTATCTAGCCCCATGGTAAGCAGAGCTTGTGTTATGGGTACTAGATAACTGATATACATAATACAATACATTACATAGATAGATATTTTTTTTATTATACATAGACAATAACCAGAACACCCGGAACAAATATCTGCAGATCGTACACACAATTGTTCCGAGGCGGGAATCGAACCCGCAACCTCCTGCGTCGCAGGCGGACCTTCGCCCACCGCGCCACATCGGTCGTCATTAAATTCATAGTAATAATGTTAAATGACTATTATTGTTGAATAATTATATTTTATTCTCTATTTCCTTCCATGTCAGAAGTATTTCATACCGAACATCTGCAAGTTGTATCAGCAATTACAATCAGACAAGCCTGGTCGACAATGATAATTGCGAACAATTATTCCAAGTGTTCAACTAAGTAAATTGAAAAACTAATTTGAGTAAATTGACTGACCGTTGGATCTTGATTTCTAGAGTATGAACGTTGTTCATTTACAGGAATCCCAAATCTTTAACTCATGAAATAATAATATTATTTATTTAAAAAATTACAATAACAGAATAACACAATTATAGCCAGTAATTACACATATATCTATTTTCTAAAAATCTAAGCCGTCACTAGAATTCAGAGTGCCCAGATTCCAGCATTTCCACGTTGAATGCTAATGCTAATTCGCTGTCCGAAATAAAAGCCAGCATTTCGATCAGCTGTGTGTAGGTATATGGACTCTATAGTTAGAAATCAATATTATACGTAGATATTCAAATTGTGGTTAACTAGGTTTTTTCGGTTTTTTTTTGTTTTGTGTTAGGTTTTTTCTTTTCATCCAACTCATCTTGAAACTAACAAATTTTCTGTAAAACATAACTCTCGTAAGAAATTTCGAAGATAATCCTAGCCAGCCGGTAGAGTCTTTAATAAACGTAGGTTATATAACAGTATATTACTCCATATTTTAAAGATATTATATATACTCCATGTTTATTTGTTGCATTTTTGCAACCAGCACTTAAACGCAGCACTTTTATTACGTAGTTATCGCTTATCGTCTCACCGCAAGATGGCAGTGTTGTTTGTAGCATCTCCTTACTGTGACTTTATGTCTCCCATTTATACTCTACCTATCAGGTCAGTTTTCTTTGATACACTTTGTATGTATCTGTCACTTTTATGTGTCAAATAAATGATTTACTTACTTACTTTCTTTAGAGCCTTGCGATTTGCGAACGATTAGATGCGTGAACGCGGCGTCATCGCAGCTTGCTCGCTGCATATTCGCCTCGCTTTGAAATCGCTCGCTAATGGTATAAGGCTTAGTTTATTTGTTTCAAATAACAATTTATTATTCTCTGATTCGTGTTCGTCGTCTTTCAATATCCGATTGTTCAATTAGAAAGCTTTATTGTTTTCTCTTCCTATATCTTGAGCTACATTATCGATTTGATCTGCTCTATCAACAAACAGTTCGACCTCTCAATCAGCACATCAACCCGATCCTATGTGAATCCCATTAGCAGCTAAACATATAATTTCACCAGCAATTAGTACTGTCTCAGAATCGAGTGATGCGAGTCGAGTAAAAACCGTTCTAGCATTTCCTCCTCCCATTGTCTCGATGATCTCGGATTAATAGCTATCTACCCTTGGTTGTACGGTTAATATATCTGGTTACCGTCGGCTATGATTAGCATGATGCCGATTCCTATGATAAAGCCTGTGATTAGCCTAGGATTGCGGTTTTTCTCAACTTTACCTCTACAATAAGGTTAATAAAGTTCACCGATGTCTTCGGTTTCATTCATAATTTTAGGTAACTCTATATTTTTTTAACTTGTTGTAAACTTAGTTTGATCTTTATTACAGAAGACATGGTCTACTGCTATGAAGATCAAATACGTATTTCGATACTGAAGTCAAAAATACCTATATTAAAACCTTATGGATGGATATGTCGCCGCCGCGCCACCAGGGTCGTTGAATCAACCCGTTGTTGTAAGAATGGCTAGGCAAATTGTAAAGTAGCGTAATACAGTTGTTGAACAATAAACATTCAAAAATATAGCTAAAAACCACTTAGCCATATCTTTCAATGAAATTAAATAGGTTAACAAATCAGCATTGGTTTTGCAATTGACCGACGCATTTTACTATACGGGCTGATTCTACGATCCGACGGCGACAGTTATTACCTATATCCTGAAGTTATCGCAAGAATTTGTTAGAATAGGCCTAGAAGAGCTCAGATAGTTTGAAATGATTACCGATATAAATCATGTTTTAAACTGATTTCGCAACAACACAGCAATCCATCATTTTCTCTCCTCACTCGACGTAACAGTTCATCTCATGATAAACTGCAATGACTCCTTTTTACTATAATTAAACATGATTAGAGCTCAACACATGAGTCGCAATTATAAGACGCTACAACGGCTACCGGGATAGCACGCCATCGATACAATAACATATTCTACACGGAAGCAAGTGCACTCATTCATTACGTTCTTTATCAAATCTCCAAGTTCTGGAAGTTTTGGCTTGCGTCGCGTGCTACTGTCGCCTACGCCAACCCCCGAATGCCGCTGATTTAGCCGAATTCCAGGGAAGAAAACAATCCGAATCCATTCAAATACACAGTCATGAATGAATCGAATGCAATAGAGACAGAAAGCGTGGTAGCAAGGAGTGCGAGAGAGAAGGGATTCGAATAGTACGCGAAACGGAAATAGAGAGGTCGAGATAATTCCGTCTAGCCGGGAGGGATTCCCTCGTGTCACTTGTGTGCGTTCGTTTTTCGAATTGCTCGTTTGTATTTCGAATGTCGGTGTGAGTTCCTTACTCGGAGGGTTCTTTATCGCGGGCCGTTCGTGATTCGGCTTGTTGGTACATCCATTCTTTCCTTTCCGTCTGGGAAGTTCCCACTTGTTGAGCAATGGTAATAAATTGCCTCCGTGATATTTGCCATTGAATCGTTTGTCGCTTTCGTGCTTTGAGGAAAACGTTTTGCCACTTATTGGTCTCTTTATTCGAGTTTATTTGTCTTGAACGATCAGCGAAGGCGATAAGGTTGTGTAAAGAAGAAGTGTTGTACCGAAATTATCTCAGGGATATGTGTAAATTAGGATCTATGTAGGTAGGTACCTAATTACAATAAGAAATAATAAGTACCTGAGCTCCGACGTGGTTCATCACACGTTCCCTCATAAAATACAAGTGGACTATCTATTCTACTGTCTTGAACTTCTGCCGATCGATTACTCAAAGTAATCCAAGCAGAAACCAAAATCAGCAAACTATAACAAGCGCAACCAACAATGCTCCGAGCATAGCAATAAATCCGCTACATCCATAGACAAGGTAAACATTAATAGATATTAGGACCGTTACCGCTCACAGGTGCGTGAAACTTATCCGAAACAATTAATTAATTTGGCAAGAGCATCTCAGACGCCGCCGCATTGCAGTGTCTTGGTTAATATTTCAATGAGAATTACAAGTTGGAACAACGCCAATACGTGTGGATTCCTCGTAGAATGCACATGTACGGGAATTATGACGTGGAATTTAAAAAATTGTGTGAAGTTATGGGTCTCAGATACCGCTTTGAAGCGAAAATGTTTGTAGTTAATGTAATTTTTAAACGCAAAGGAATAGAAATCAATAACTCAAACATGCTATTAGATATTACTGAAAGATTGTAAGACAATGAAAGTAGAATTCGGTAACAATATTGACTTTAAAGATCAAATATTCAAAATAATATCGAATAATTCCTATGAGAAAGGAAACAACCTCTATTATTTATCTTTATCTTTATCTTAAATAAATAAATAATACTGGACAATTCACACAGCATTATCTAGCCCCATGGTAAGCAGAGCTTGTGTTATGGGTAGGTACTAGATAACTGATATACATAATACAATACATTACATAGATAGATATATTTTTTTATTATACATAGAAAACGACCAGAACACCCGGAACAAATATCTGCAGATCGTACATACAATTGTTTCGAGGCGGGAATCGAACCCGCAACCTCCTGCGTCGCAGGCGGACCTTCGCCCACCGCGCCACATCGGTCGTCAACCTTATTTTATACATATTTTCAACAAAATCTACAGCTCTTAAATCAAGACCGTTCAAACTCCATAAACGAACAATAACCATTGAACATAAACCATGCGCAATGATGCCAAATTATTAATTATTAAGAACGAATACTAAATAATAATTTAATAATCGAACTTATAGCCAATAAAAGATTTAAATTAAATTGAAAAAGGTTATCTTTCAAATCATTTGAAAAGATAATCATTTTAAAATATTTCTCCTACCCGGATACCGATTAAGGTGGAAAAATTAGTGGCAATGTATTTTATACATTATTGTAAAATTGTGATGATTTTCTCAAGCGAATACATTATTCAGGCAACCTGCAACACTCCCAAACAATTTTTATAACATCAAGTAAGTCAAGTTTGAAAGTATCAACAGAATTTTCCCAAGTCCCACCTAGCCGACGGCTCTACAAAGGTAATCAGGTAGTTATTTCAGTCCACTGTTTATTTACAAAATATCACTCCGTTTGAAGGCGGACCATCAAAATGAGTCGTAAAGATGTAAAATACTGTAAATTCCATAAAAAGTCGTGTTGATGACCTCCGTAATTGAGCGTCGTTCTTTGTAGCAGAGACAATAGGCCTGCTTTGATTCTATTGATTTGGGAAGTGCCGACAGAATTAAAGATCTTAGATCTCTATGTCAGTGGATCAAGCGCGTTTTGTTACAGCTTAAGTAATAGGGGAGATTTGGTAAATTAGACTACAGGGCTCTTTAAAGACTCTAAATAAAAAAAGCTGGTTCTATTGACATTCTGCTAGGTGAATTTTCGGCCACGACGTTGGCCTGTTATAATGGAGACTACTTTGTGCGCAGGGATTATTATAGTGCACAAGTGTGTGAGCAAACACATGTGCACTCTATTCCCTCACTCTTCTTACAAACTATTAATTCTGTCGGTCTTACTTTCAATGCTTGGTAGCCAGTTGAATTTATTTTTTGTTATACAAGAAAGATCTTACAAATTTTATAAAAAGTTTTAAGAATAATGATTTTGTAGAACGTTAACAAAATAGTTGTAAGTGAATAACCAGATTTGAACAAACACAAAGGCAAATCCATTAAAGAGTTGAAGAAGTAAAGTCAGAACACCCTACCGGTTCCTCAGCCGAAGGTAACACGATATGCCCTCGTTTATCTGCCGTCGAGCAATTATTGAAGCGTGAAAAGGAGTGTCGTCCTATTATTTACACTGCGTTTTGTTATGCGGGCGTTCCGTTTTTCAAAAATATCGCATTTCCAAATGCATTATGCTGCGACGTACCGTGGGGTCTGCGTTTGGTTCATTATTTTAACGGTGTTCAATATTTCCAATGCTCCTCTTTCAATTCATTTGCATTATCTGACTCATTAAAATGATTCGACATCAAAGAACGGACCTACCAAGATTTGGTATTAATAAGGATTAAAAATCTACAAACGTAGAATCGATATCTAAAACCACAAAAAATACAAGGTCGGAACATGGCATTTATTTTAAAATATTATTATAAGAAACAAGATTTCTTTGTGGAGAGCATTAGTGAAATCGTAATGGTGGAAACATGTCAATTCAGATTAGTATGATTCAATGGCCGCCCGCGCCGGAGCGCGGTTTCATTTTTTGTTTAATATTTTTATCTTTCTGTTGCCAGCCTTCTCCGAGATTTTAATAATACGAGACGAATAATAACTTTATTTTAATTATCTTATTCTTCTTTTCAATTGTTTATTTATTTATTTAATCAAGGTATAGGTGTTCTAAATGCGAATAAGAATCAAGTTACAGCATTAAGCTATAGAAGAAGTGCTCTACCTTAAATTTTTTGTAACTTCTTTATTATATTTGCATTATATCAATTGTATGACATCATTGCCATACCTATCTACCGTTCAATGGTATTAAAGTGTCTAATAAACTAACAATGATTTCATACAGTCAAATAGCAACATGAGTCAACGCCGGTCGGCATAGCATCCCACCAAAAAGCCTCGCGCCCGAACATCCACTAACAGATAAACATTTAGAAGTAGGCTACTGTAGCCCCAATACGAGCAGAAAATTTAAACTTTATACCTCCCAAACGTACACTGTCCGTGGTCATTACATTTTTAAAATCGCATTCGGGGAGGCGGGGGCACGCCGACATTAGGCCTACGCGGACCGCGCGCCACAACAAGATTTTTTAATCTAACTTTAGCGTTTGTAAAAATTACTATTTACAAATTCATGACAGAGCCGCTAATTAACCGAGATTTAACCCTTCCGTCGCACAAACCCACTTTAATATTTACCCGGTGGAAATATTTGGTGCGTATTAAAATATTAAAAATTAATAGATTTGCCGCGCTCTGTAGAGCAATAAACTGGTTCGCAAACATTACGAGCTAGATTTTAACAAAGTGGATTTGTAACTTTAATTAAATAATGTATTTTTTACGACTTTTCTAACAAAAGAAATAATCTTACGAATATAAAACATGCACTTACCTAGGCCTAATCTTTATCACCAAGCATCATGCTCTGCATAATTCAGACCAGGCGTTTAAAAAGTTAAATGAAAATATTAATAATAAACAGTAACTCAAAGAAATGAAAATTAATCAAATAAAAATCTTTATAAAGCAGACAATTCATAACTCTTACTCAGTCAATCAAAACTAAGGAAACTTCAGACTGAAAATTCAAATCAAAACAGCTCTACGACGGCCAAATTTGATACAAAAACATTGGCACCTGGGAAGAGATTAAGCATAATCATTGAGGAACGTACCTTGCTGTAGTGCAGTCTCTGTACAACACGTCGAAGTCTTTACAGGAGAGCAGCTTGCAGCGGTTCACACCTGGCTGTATCGCACCGAGTCCGCGCAGGATTCGAACCTGCTCCACGTTGCACACCAGCGGCACTATGTCCAGTCTTTTAAGCTTTGTGTACACTGTGTGCAGTCCCCCAACTAAATGCTTCAGAAACAGTTCAAAGGCTTGCGGAAGGCAAAGCATAGTGTCCCCTTGGATGATAAAAGCCGCCACTTTCTGACCCCGGTAGTCGACCAGCTTGCACTCATTCGCCGAGGGATCCGAGGTGGATATCGGAGGCGGGCTGCCGTATCTGGGAGGGCCGTGGTGATGGGCCGCTGCCATCAGCTCTAGCGGCGAGTGGTGCATCATCTGCAAGGAGCTCAGCAGACCGAGCCCCGGCGGCGGCAGCGGCAGCCGCGGTGCCAGCAGCTGCGGCGGACTCATGCCGCGCGCCGGCGACGTCACCTTCACTCTCGGCGAGCCCCCCGAGGAGCCGCTCATCTCGCTCGCAGTCGACGCTGAGTCCACGACGGACTCCATACTCGAAATAATTGACTACACACGCATCACACACCCGACGCGCGCGCTGTTCCGCGCAACAATAAATAAAAAGCCGGAGCGAAACGAGGGCGCGGCCGCGTGCGCGCGCCCGCCCCGGCAGCGCGGTCTCATTGGCCGTCCGCAGCTGCAAGTTTAATTCGATTGGGCAACGACACAGTCATCGAGTCTCCGCCTTATTTTTCGTTGCGTTCGTCGCGAGCGCGCGAAAGAAACATTTCTGTTTCTTTTGGATGTTCTGTGACGCGGCCGCGCCATCGTGTGTCGCCCGAAGCCGGGTGGATTGTAAGAATGTCACCGGTACTGGGTAATCAATATCAACTGATGCCTCTTACAACTACCTGATGAGTATACTACTTTTTAAATTATGCCTTACGTAGATTGGCTCTACCTGCGTACCATTTTTGTTACGGAATAAGAAGTACTATTAGGCTACCGGTAAACAAAAAAATATAAGACAAATCATCGTAAGAAGTTGAGAATATTTATAAATTTAAGTATTTACCTATTAAATACCTATCCTTTTTTTAAATTCTCAAGTCCCATAGCTATAATATAATATAAATATTATTTAACAGAGTATAACATATAGCAAAGGAAATAAAATAATATTCATTGAATATTGATACGTTCACACTGGAACTTTGTTGAAAAGTTATATTTGTTCCTAAGTTATTTTAAGTAGGTACCTAAGTAGGTAGGCAAGTTAATGAACTCTACATATATTTTTGTTGTATAATTTAAAATGACATAATGAAGAAAACTTCTCGTGTTACTTATTGTATAATAATAATTAAATGTTTGAGTTTATTCAAACTTAATATACTTGACGTATGATGATATTAGTAAAAATATTTTTTTCTGGGAAGATCTATAAAATTGATTTAAAAAAATCTAAGTGTAGAGCAGATAGAGAGAGATTGTAGACCTAGGTACATTTATAAATTTTCATATACCTAGGTATTTTTTTTTATTACTTTATTTTTTATTTTACACAATATATTGCATTATAAATATTAGTTTTCGAAACCTCAATAACAATTGTAAAATTTGTTTTCTCTAGTGATGCTACTTACAGGCTGGTTACAATACAAAGGGTCGCGGTGTCGAAACAATAGCGGACTCGACGACGGAACTCCTAAGCCACTTCAATAGGATCCGCACTTACCCCAGTCTCCCCTTACCACCCGATAGTAACCGCTCAAGACAATATCGACCTTACGCCCTCGAAATAAGAAACAGTGGAGTTTTTGCTATTGAACATTTGTTGTAGTGAAGTTCTTTGTGCAAGATGTTTTTCTTTATTATTGTTTTATGAAATTATTTATTAGTAACAATCTTACAATGTTAGTTGTTGTTCGTAGGTCCTTGAGGTCAATACTTTCGTGACCTATTTTTTTTAATTGATAGCTTAGACTTGAAACTTCATGACTACTTTCATCATTAACAACATGCCTTTGCTAGTCTATACTCCAGCCAAATTGTGTGTACAACGTTTGTGAACAAACCGCCTATACTTAGGTACCTAACCTGAAATTCAATAAATTGCCGCGTTATTTTATACGCAAATTAGGTACATTACGCGTCTACTTGAGATCTTCAATAGTTAGTTTTAAGATCCATTATTATTAGGACGACCGATGTGGCGCGGTGGACGAAGGTCCGCCTGCGACGTAGGAAGTTGCGGGGTCGATTCCCGCCTCGGAACAATTGTGTGTACGATCTGCAGATATTTGTTCCGGGTGTTCTGGTCGTTTTTTATGTATAATAAAAAAAAATATCTATGTAAGGTATTGTATTATGTATATCAGTTATCTAGTACCCATAACACAACTGCTTACCTTGGGGCTAGATAATTCTGTGTGAATTGTCCAGCATTATTTATTTATTATATTGTATTTTTTTTTGTATTGATAGTGCAATAAAGAAACTTTGTATGGTATTGTAATAAATATTGCTTACAGTGACTTTTGATTTTGTGTGTCGTGGTTTGTTTGAAAAAAAATCACATCAAGTTTGACTAGTGTATAATACCTTACCTAGTAATGCCACGTCTTTAGTGAGTAGATGAAGTAAGTACATACTAAGTATGTTTTTAATTATAATGCGACATATTTGTTTGTTTTATACCACCATAGTTTAACTCGCGTTATAAATAATATAATGCCTCAGAATTTTAAAAGATTACGCGGCAACTAATCTACCGGGTAAGTAAATAAAGATAACACTTGGTATTATGTACTTAATTATGTACTTATGTATGTACACTGTTCTTTGTTCCTTGTGCTGTGAGTTTATCAGTGATTGATTTGATGTTGCCTTCAAATGATTGTAGGTACTTTTTTGTTTTTTTTTTTCTAAAATTAAATGAAATGCATTCAAAAACTAAATAAAAAATATTGTTTTTGTAACTTAAGGATTCTACGATGGTTAACGATTTTATGATTTAGCTTTGACAACAACAAAAATACTGAAATATCTAGGCAGGTTTAAAAAAAATAAGTAAAACCTCGCTATAAAAAAAATGAAATAAATTTGTTCATTGAAAAGTATGTAAGGATAACTCAAAAATCAAATCGTTTTAAATGACTTTAGTAATTGAAAATACACATAACTAACACAGCTCAAAGAACACATATAACATAGCTCAAAGAATTAGCAAGCTGAAGTGGCAGTGGGCCGGCCATATTTCGCGAAGAACCGACGGCCGCTGGGGCAAACGTGTTCTTGAGTGGAGACCACGACTCGGTAAACGTAGTGTAGGACGCCCTCGGACCAGGTAGGATGACGACTTGCGAAAGACTGCAGGTAGATGCTGGATGCGGCAAGCTGAAGACAGGGCGCAATGGCGCTCATCGGGGGAGGCCTATGTCCAGCAGTGGACTGATATAGGCTGATGATGATGATGATGATGATGAGTAATTGAAAAGGTTTCGATGAGAAAATATATCATCATGAACATGGGCTAATAAGACGGCGAGTGAACTACTCATGCATATTATAAACAAGAGTTTGTCCGCGGCTTCGCACGCGTAGTTTGATGTTAGTTTAGTAGTTGTATGAGGTTAGGTTAAAGCTGATTTATGCAATCAAAATAAGCCTATGTTTTATTCCTACTGACTACTTGTCACTATGCAAAATGTCAGCCCGATTCGTTATGTAGTATGGGCGTGAAGAGGTAACAAACATCCAAACATACAAACCTTGTCATATATAATATTAGTGTGATGCGATAGTTTGGATAACTGGATGGATGTATGTTTGTTACTTTGTCACGGCAAACTACTGAACAGATTTACCAAAGATTTTTATCTAGACCTGATCCTTTAAATCAATTTCTATTTATTTTAAATAACCTAATTTATTCCAATATTCTAACCATTCCAAATTTCTAATTCCATAGAAATAACGCAAGCGAAGCCGCGGTCAGAAACTAGACCACGGCTGGACATAGGTCCATCCATTACCTAGTGGACATAGGGCATCCATTTATTAAAATATAATTTGAATTCGTTAGTGTGAAAGCAGTTTTAAAGTGGACGAACTAATACAGTTTGGGAGCAGTCTTAAAGTTGACGAAGGAATACTATGTGACGGTAGCCTGAAAGTGGACGAACGAATACAGTGAGACGTAGCCTTACAGTGGACGTACGAATACAGTGTAAGAGCAGCTTTAGAGTAGACGAATTAATAAATAAATAATAAATAATGCTGGACAATCCACACAGCATTATCTAGCCCCATGGTAAGCAAAGCTTGTGTTATGGGTACTAGATAACTGATATACATAATACAATACATTACATAGATAGATATTTTTTATTATACATAGAACACGACCAGAACACCCGGAACAAATATCTGCAGATCGTACACACAATTGTTCCGAGGCGGGAATCGAACCCGCAACCTCCTGCGTCGCAGGCGGACCTTCGCCCACCGCGCCACATCGGTCGTCCACATCGGTCGTATTAATACAGTGTGACAGCAGCCTTAAAGTATACGAACGAACGTTGAACTAGTTCAAGGTTTACTCAGAACAGGTTTAACGAGACCGAATGATAAATCAAGTTCATAATTCGTTATCATGTGCAAAGTGGAATTATTCAGGCAGTTAATCTCGAATCCTTTATCAGCTAACAAACATTCGAGATTAACTTCTTACTTCTTATCATGTATGAAATTAAGCGTGGTTTGGCCCACCAAAGAACACTAAACTCGCGATCCGTTTTTGTTAATTAATCATCTGATTGGTAAAGTATTATTTCATGATCATCATCATCAGCCTATAGCAGTCCACTGCTAGATATAGGCCTCCCCCAATGAGCGCCATAGCGTGTCTTCAGCTTGCCGCATCCAGCATCTACCTGCAGTCTTTCGCAGGTCGTCATAATACTTCCAGGTGGGAACCTGGAGGTATTATTTACAAGTCGATTAGTTTAAATTAAGGTACATTACATAGTAACAATTAAATAAAATATTAAATAATAAAATTATAACTATTTGTCAAAATAATAATCTGGAACATAAATTCAATTCAATGTACAGTAAAATCATAATAAGCAATAAAATAATTCACATTCATTACAATAAAATTATATGTAACCATTATGTAACATCCATTTTGTTTTGTTTACAAAATGGGCAAATTTATTCGCTCTACCATCTGACTGCAGTCACACCGTATAGGCAGGGTTCATAAAAGCTTTTCGGTGTGACTGTAAGCATTGAGTTGAGATAGATAAATAAATATATAAATTATGCTGGACAATCCACACAGCACCATATAGCTCCAACTTAAGAAGAGCTTGTATTATGGGTACTGATTAATACTACTTAATAATATATATTTGAGTACTGAGATATTTTATTATAACGTAACGTAGTGTAGTGTGTAACGTAGTGAACGAACGTAGTGTAGGACGCCCTACGACCAGGTGGGATGACGACCTGCGAAAGACTGCAGGTAGATGATGGATGCGGCAAGCTGAAGACAGGGCGCTATGGCGCAAATTGGGGGAGGCCTATGTCCAGCAGTGGACTGATATAGGCTGATGATGATGATGTTTTATTATACATAGAAAACACCTGGAATAAACATTTGCAGATCGTACAAAGATTTGTCCCAAGGCGGGAATTGGACCAGCAACCTCCTGCGTCGCAGGTGGAACTACGCCCACCTCGCCACAGAGGTCGTCATTTATATTGTAATGTATTATGGATATCTAACGATTGAAAACACTTGTTAATTTAAGCATTTGAAAAAAAAAAAATATAAAAAAGGCGTATGTCCTGCAGTGGACTAACATAGATAGATGATCATCTAAAAAAGTGATGAGTTGTTATGTAATTAATTATTATTATGACGACTTATTAAATTAATAATAGAGGTAGGCATGGATCCTATTTTTAAACCAGTGCCTAGCAAAGTACCCAGTCTGTGCACAATACAGTGTGGGAAATGAACGGAGCTCCAGAGCATTTTACAAAAAGCCCACAAAAAGTATGGGGAACAAATAGCGGCCGGCTGCAATAAATCGGGCTCAGCATTGTCAACATTGCCCAGCATTGGCCAACATTGCCCACTGCACATGGACGTTAAACTTTATTTTTATATTTAAGCCGTAACTTTGATGGTAGCAACTGTAATCCTGTGAATGCGATTTTTTTATGTCACATAACTAGGTTTTTATATAGTGTTATAAATGCACTGGTTCAAAAGGAAAGTAAATTTAATTTTTAGGTATAAGCACAGATTAGTGTATTAGTAAACGTAGTGTAGGACGCCCTCCGGCCAGGTGGGATGACGACCTGCAGGTAGATGCTGGATGCAGCAAGCTGAAGACAGGGCGCTATGGCGCTCATTTGGGGGAGGCAGTGGACTGCTATAGGCTGATGATGATTATGATGAGTGTATTAGTACCTAATAGGAATACCTATAGGTTTTCAACACTTTAGATTGTTTATTGGGAATGGTATAAATATAATGGTGTAAATCAAATAAAACTTTTATTGAGTGTTTGTTTCTGCCCGCGGCTTCGCACGCGTTGTTTCAATGGAAACGTTTTGAGATTATTTATATCCCATATGAACTGATTTATGCGAAAAAATACATCCGACAGGTAACCAAAGTTACCGACATAGCTATAGGAATGAGCAAGCTAAAGTGGCCAAGGGCCGGCCATATCTGGCGAAGAACCGACAACCGCTGGGGTAAACGTGTTCTTGAGTGGAGACCGCGACTCGGCAAACGTAGTGTAGGACGCCTTGCAAAGACTGCATGGAGATGCTGGATGCGTCAAGCTGAAAATAGGGCGCCCCATTGCGCTCTTTAGGGAAGGCCTATATCCAGCAGTGGACTAACATAAACAGATGATGATGATATTTATACAAAAATCATACCCATAAAAACAAAATAGAGGCCCCAACGTTACTTTTTAGCACCTAACCATTTAGCCATTTGTCGTGAAACAATAACAGCGAATAGATAGAGCAGCTAGCCGCGGCCATAACCCAATTAATAACATAGCTGAGCGCGGCCGTACTGTGTGCCCGCTATAGTGCAGTAAATAATGCAGCCGATAGGTAGACATTTTGGCCACTCCAGTGAAGAGGTGAAGAGGCTATTGGTGCGGGAAAAACCGGATAATTACTGAACATGGGAGAAAAATCGACTCGAGAACAAATCAAGAGGAAGCTAGCAGTGATGTAAACCTATTTATTTGTGAAATGTATCACATGAGTTTCTGATTTTAAGTCTTAACTATAAAACTCGATTGTCCCAATAATGAGCGTTCATATTTAATTCCTTACGGGAAGGTATCACCCATCTAGCCGGAGGTCGTTGAAAACCAAGTTCACCGAGTCGTGGTGTCCACTCAAGAACACGGTTGTCGGTTATTCGCGAGATATGGCCGGCTCACTGCCACTTCAGCTTGCTGTCTCATAGGTCTTTCCATAGCTCGCTGAGATACTTTAAACTGGTGGATCAACTGGGTTCTATATAAAAAGCTCTAAAAGACGGAAAACCTTGAGCTCCCGGACGCATAAAATGATTGGAGAGAGCCCTGCCCTAGTCGTTCCTAACATCGAAATTAAATTTGTTCACAATGGAAGGTGGCTTTCGTTAATTTATGTTTTCAGTGGCTTGTGGCGAAGTCGCAGCCACTGTATGGTCCATGTAGCTGTTTCAGACTATTTAAATTTAGAATACCATAAAAAGAAAGAAGAAAGAAATAGAATTATTTATTGGACACAACAAACAGATACGTCAAACTGAAGACTATTATATATTATATATACTATTATATTCGCTATGGCGCCAAAGGATGGTTTCGAAGAAAAAAAATTGCAATTTTAATCATTGTTTTTATTTGCTGCCTGCAACCTATTGATTTCCACTGAATTTCACTCTATTTCCTAAGAATTCAATAGACGGCTGGAATCTTTCGCGGAAGAAAATACATTTTGTATCGTATATGAAATGTCAAACCCTAATTGCATCATCTTTTCCGCCTGGTAGAACTATATTTTGATGTTATGATAACACCTCTTTATAAAATCAGAAACTGAACAAATTCATTCGCTTCACCTTTTTGTTGAGATGTGAACACGCAAACACATTCAATTGAATTTCGTCAGAACCCTCAAAGAGAATGAGCACAATACGACTCAGAGTTGTTTGCATGAGGTGTGAATGACATGTCACCTCGGTGCTTTGAGACAGCTACCTTTGATCTAAAAATAATCCGTGTGTCGGCCAATATTGACAGAGTCGAAACTATGGGAGCTAACTGGAATGAGCTTATTCTAGTAAGTTTTTTCCATTCTAAATTATTGTGAAAAACATTTTATTTCTTGAAATTTGCGTACCTTGGTAGGTATTTAGGTATTTTTTAAATTATTTCTTTAGAACTTTGGATCTACGAATGGTCGGAGTCTAAAAATGATAAGTGCTTTAATTAGACACTGAGCTAAAAACCGCTTGATTGAATCAAGCAGCTGATATCAAGTTTTTGGAATCTAGGTATCAAATAATTTATCATAAATCATAAATCATTATACACGTCACAATTATGGAAGTTATGCTCGTCTATAAAAACCGTTTGTCGTCTCTAACTGCGTCTTCCTACGAGATAGATCTTCCTATAGGTTTTACCTATTGATCTTACCTACTTATCTAAGAACGCATCATCCTTGACAATTCTAGATTCACCACTAAGATCCCAGAATAGTCACCCTCGTACAAAGGGGGGCAACTTTATTATTTTTTCCCAGTTTTTATCACCTCACGCCCCGTCTGTCTTTTGATTCAGTGGCTGTGTAATCTGGTGTTGCCGCATTTATTTTGCACTCTTGGTGTTGCCAGTTTATTTTGCATTCTCTTGGTGCAGTGTTGGCTGTACTGCCTTTGAAGTCAAAGCTCTTTTGACGGGCTTAGGTGGCGCTGACCGCAGTGAATGATTCTTTTAACGTCGCTTCTGTGGTTACTTTTTGTGGCTGGGATTAAATTTTTCGTTGCCTAGGCTAGACTCTTTTCATATTATCAATGTTTTTATTTATCTAGGTTATCTTGTGCTACTACTAAGTACCTACTCCTAATATGCTAAAAAACATACCTAGGTACCTTGACACTGTGTAGAGTTCAAAATCTATGCTAAACTACATATTTAAAAGTCTATATATAATAAATAATAATTCAGATTAATTCATAGATCCATAGGTAAATAAAAAAACGTAGTTTCTTAGTTTTTTATTATTATAGTTAAGTGTAAGTACCTAACTAAAGTTATTATCGTAAAGTATGCATGTTCGTCGCTTTGTATAATAAGCAAGTTCTAATTGATTATTTTATTTGTTGTTAGCACTCTATCAGCCTGAAAAACAGGTTTTCACCTAGTTCAGGCACACGCATTGTTATTCCCATCAGAATTTAAATAATGTACTTTTTGTTACTCTTTAGTCCTAAGACAGTTTTGAATAAATTATTTATTTATTTAATAAATAAAGAGATTGAGTTTTTGTATTTAACTGGATGGTCCTGAATCATACATTTTGCGGCTAGCACCCATTTCCTCGTAGACAAGATCACTAGTTTATGTTTTTACAGACTTATTAATAATCAATCGATTTTAGAAATCGTCTAAGCGCAGTATGATAAATATTGAGATGATACGAATACACAAGGGGTGTGCGGACGACGCGGTAGGGCTGCCTAAAGCCTACAAAATAAAATAAAATGAGAAATTTATGTTCAGTGGCGTTCATTACCTTGACCAGGTTTTAAGTCTCGTAATTACATTGGTTCTAGTTCTATATTATTTTTTTATGGCTTGCTATCCTTATTTAACTGTAAGATTCTAATTTAAAAATAGCTCTGAATTATTGAATTGATATCAATTGTAACCGGAGGGGTTAGCTTACAATAATAAATCGTTTATTGGTACATGACATGGAGCAAAAACAGTTTTGAAAAACGATGTCATCTGCAGTAGTTTAACACTGTGTCGCAGAATGATAACGGCCTCCTCACAAACCAGTACGATAAGCACTAATGAATACATTTTAATACTTAAAGTCTAACCTAGTCTAATAAAGTGAAACAATATACGCTACTGTCAAAATAGAGGACATTTTTGCTAATGGAAGATTATACTGGTTTCCAACAAAATTCTAATTATTATATTTTTTTACATACCCTCTCGGTTTTATCACCACTTTACGTACCTAGTTTTTACTAGTTAGATACCTATTTATAGCAATATAATTTTAAAAGTCCACAATATTAATAATTACAAATGATGACTCATTTCTAATCAAATTAAAATATAACTGATATATCAGTTATTTTTATTTAATTTGAAATATCCAACGTATAAGTGTACTGTAAAGTGGCCAAGGTCATAAAAATATAAAGCACATTGAATTTCGAAATTAAGAGAATGTCGAGAAGTCGACAATTATTAATTCATTAAATGATTTAACAAAATTTTACATCACATAAATATTCCCACATTAACCAAAAGTAATAGTTATGATTATATAAGATGTTAAGTTTTTAGCCCCGATGTATATAAATTATAGATAATTTTAAATACACATCATCAGCCTATAGCAGTCCACTGCTGGACATAGGCCTTCCCCAATGAGCGCCATAGCGCCCTGTCTTCAGCTTGCCGCACCCAGCATCCACCTGCAATCGCAGGTCGCATATCGCAGGTCGTCATTCCACCTGGTCGGAGGGCGTCCTACACTATGTTTAGCGAGTCGTGGTCTCCAATCAAGAACACGTTTGCTCCAGCGGACGTCGGTTCTTCGCGAGATATAGCCGACCCACTGCCACTTCAGCTTAAAATTCTTGAAATTTAAAAGGGCGCGGCGGCGTTCAGTTCAGCCCTATCCCCGCGGAAAAGTCGGATGTCACCTCGTGAAGAGCGTTGAATGTGCCTCTGCTCCCGTACCTACTTAATAAATAGAATATTTTTATCGGGAACCCACACTCGTGACGGGCAAATATTGTCACGCGAATCTGCAATGTAGCTGCGAATAAGGAAATTCAGACTGAATTACATTTCATTTATAAGATGTTCTGCAATAATATTGAATGTTCCGCGCAACCTAATAACTTAAGACTTGCATTACGTGTATCATATAATTTCAGTTGGGATTGTGGTCAAAAGAAGGTCCAAAAAAACGTATCAAGTCGTTGATGTTTGGTACAATTCTAAAAAAATATATAAATACATAGTGCTGGACAAATCACATAGCATCATAATCTAGCCCCAAGCTAAACGTAGGTTGTGTTATAAGTACTAGATAGATGATATATACAAAATACAATCGTTTACATTCAATAGTTAGATATATTTTATTAGATATTCCTAGAAAATACCACCAGAAACAAATAGTTTGTTCCATCCAACTACAATAGACCACTAGTTGTCTACGTGGAAAAAAATTTGGGGACAACCAGTTACCTGAATGGAAATTATTCCGACCATCCATGAAAACTTCGTTTAGAAAAATATCTATAGCTACACCACCACTACGCCGTAGAATGCTACGAAAGCCTACGCGATTCCGAAAACATGCTACAAAATTAACTAAAACCCCGAAGAATTTACTTCATTAATTACCTATGATTTGTATTCAGGCAAAATACGTGCAAAGGCACGGGCAAAAGCTAATAACAAAAAATTCTATGCAAAATTCGGTTTTAGTTCGAACCACCCTCTATCAACCAAACCGGTTTATTCAAACGCATATTTGCGTAAAGCATTTTATTAAAGGCGACTATCCATCAATCCGTCTATCTTACCCTTACCGACACCACTTGATGCACGTCAACGGCGAAAATTCAAAAAGGTACTGTACTCATGTGTGAAAGGCAAATAATGCCGTTCTTTATGTAAATAAATACTCTAAAAGTAAAATAGCCTACACAAGATTAGGTCTTAAAGTAGGTACCAAGTTTGGTAAAACTATAGAGGTAAGTTCAGAGAGCTATCAAATAAAAAATAGAAATAAATAATGCTGGACAATTCACACAGCATTATCTAGCCCCATGTGTTATGGGTACTAGATAACTGATAAACATAATACAATACGTTACATAGATAGATATTTTTTTATTATACATAGAAAACAACCAGAACACTCGGAACAAATATCTGCAGATCGTACACACAATTGTTTCGAGGCGGGAATCGAAATCTTTCGTCGCAGGCGGACCTTCGCCCACCGCGCCACATCGGTCGTCAAATTATCGTAGAGCTAGAATTAGCTAATCAATAATAAATAAATAATGCTTGACAATCCACACAGCATCATCTAGCCCTAAGGCAGCTAAGCAGAGCTTGTGAGTCTTGTGACTGATATACTTCTTAGTTACTCGCGCATATTAATACAATACATTTCATCTACAGATATTTTGATTAATCGTTGAAAATACCCAAAACAAATATTTGCAGATCGTCGCAGTCGGACCTTCGCTTGCCGCGCCACATCAGTCGTCATAACTAAGATGTTTTCTGTCTGACCAATCGACCTACCTAGGAGCTATGAGCCATGAATTTATGTTGGAAAATTAGGCTGTAACACGCATATATTTTATCTTTTAAGCCATTTAGGTATGTTCAGCTTTCGTTGATAACAAAAACGGCAAAAAAGCAAACAGTACTAACATGATTTTATGCATCAGTGGCAAAAGTTAAATCTGACGCATAATGCGTAAGATAGCACGATAAACACGTTTCGCGGGATTCATTCAAATTGGGAGCTACTGTATTGGAGAAGGGAGCTTAGTTTGATTGATCGCTGCAGTCAATAGCTTCGCCATATTGATCTATTGCATAAATAAATGTTTGGAGAAGACGCGGTTCCAAAAGTTTTTTCTACGAATCACGATCTGCCTACTGTTCAGATCAGTTTTGTTCAGTCTTGGTTGTAAGCTCTTAGATACCTGGAAGCTGTAGTCAGTTACATCGTTTTGGTCAATTAATATCTATAGTAAATTAATACGTTCTCAGTGGTGCGGTGGGCTATTTGTTTATTTGTTTATTTATTTCCACCGTAGGTACACAATGTTACACTTGATGTCGTTTAATACTATTTTAAAAGACAAATTACATTTTTATTATAACACACACTAACTTTTGACAAAGGAAACACCATAGGACATTGTGCAAAAAAAAAAAAGCAGACAGACATGCCTTCTTTAAAAAATTAAAATAAATTATGGTATCAGTTAAGGTCCGCCTGTGACGTAGGAGCTTGCGGGTTCGATTCCCGCCACAGGACAATTGTGTGTATGATCTGCAGATATTTGATGTACAAGCTGAAATGAAGGTCGAGCCGTTTATAGCACGAACAGCAAGGGCTGCAATGATGATAAAGCTTGAAGGCCGAGACCAAAGCAAGCTTAGCTTGGGGCATCGTGCCAGTAGGTCAGTCATTGCGGACCTAGGCTTGTATAGGGTTTTACTCAAACAATAAGTCGTAACTACGTAAGAAATAATTTGCGCAGGCTATGCAAACATTTGTAAGATATAATGTAATAATAATTTGATATTAAACAATAGTTTGTAAGATATTTCTCAAATAAATCCATAGTTTTTCGCAATCATTCAAACGAATTGACATTTTAATGATATTCTTCAGGCAAAACCACAACAAACCCCTTTTATTTGTTTACTAATAATAAAGTAATTAAAACTCTTCTAATATTTACCAAGTATTTGTTCCAAGTCTCTTTGCAAGTAAGAATTTTCCTGAATACCAGCTGCGCGTTTTCTCTGGAAAAATATTTCCTAGACTTCGTCGAAAAAACACTAACTACCCCCATTGTAATCAGATTATATTTATTTCCGCTTAGCCGGTGTCGTGCTCCTATCAGATTACCGGCACCCATTGTTACTCTAATGAGATTACTCATGTATGATGCAAAACACCCAGGATGCACTGAATTTCACTAAAATACAGGCTAAGCCGATGAATGGGGCGGGTGACACGCTACACTGTTTTGAGAAGCGCGTTTTAACCTATACAGATAGCTGAAAAGTGGGTAACTACAATTTATTTAGGTAAGGCCCTGCAAAAGGCTAAAGATTGAAAAGTGGTAACTATAATTCATTTATGAAGGCCCTGCAAAAGGCTACAGATTGAAAAAGCTCGGTGTTGTTACAGGCGACAACACGAGCAACCAATTTAGCCCATGATAGAATTTTATACAAATAACATTCTTCTGAAACAATAAAAAACAATAAGGGTATATTAGGTCCGCCTGCGACGCAGGAGGTTGCGGGTTCGATTCCTGCTTTTGGACAATTGTGTTATATATTTGTATATTATGTCGTTATCAATGTATCTTTATAATAAAAAAAAATCTAGTAGCCATCTAGTACCCACAACACAAGCTCTGCTTAGCTTGGGGCTAGATGATGCTGTGTGGATTGCCCAGCATTATTTATTTATAAAATCTCCGACACTGTGAATATTCCAAAGATGATTCATCCTTTCTTTCACCCTAACTATTTCGACGACTTAACACTACCTATCCATGTCCAAGCGGAAAAGCAGCCGAAGGCAGAAGCAAGTTTTAAATAAAACACCGATAAATCTGCTTTTCCCAATGTATCAGAAGGGTAATTCTCAAGTCCCCAAGGAAGAGGCATCTCGTAATTCGACATACCAAACCCCGGTCACCGAGAATGTAAAATAGCTCCCTTGCATTTTGGCCTAAGTGCCATAAAGTATGACGTTTATTACGGTCAGATCTGCTCGAACCACTATTGATAGGCAAATGAGAGAGTTTTTTAAAAGAAAAACGATGTCTGCTTTTTATGTGTTCTGTGCGAGGATGTAGAATGATACATCTTGGTCCGTAATGGGCGGTTTCTGTTTTTGCGACAATTTTGAAGAGGTTTGGTCAGCGTTGTTTTTTGAGAGATTACGAGTAGGTAGGCCCTGATTTCGAATGAAATAATCACACTAATATTATAAAGGCGAACGTTTATATGTGATGGATGAAGATGAGATGGATGGATGGATGTAGGGATGGTGCTTTTACTTGTAACTTCATTAGGTCAAAACTACTGAACGGACCAGGCTAATTTTTTGAACAAATGTACCCCTAAAGACATTTAAAACGGGATATTTACCATGATTTGATTTTTGAGTTTTCAAATATTTCGGCACAGTTTCGTGCGCCATGATCACGGAATAATCATAGTAAATATCCCGTTTTAAATGACTTGATAACCATGATAGTTTCAGAAGTTTTAAATGTAAGTACCCCTAGTCTGGAATCAAACTTAGGCTACTTTTTGTACCATAAACATTCCTAAGAAGCTAATTTCAGAATAAAGATTTTTTTTCTTGAAGACCCTTGGTATATCCTCAGTGCCGTACCTACTCTATTGTCGCTGTCGCTAAAATTCCATATTTCATCATAATCAGCCAATACACGTCCACTGTTGAACAAAGCATACGTTCCTCAAACGAAATAATAATCTAAAAATAATACAAATAATCTTTAATAGTCTCGAAATAATTAGTAATTGACTGTACCTACAAGTCACAGCAAGATAATCCTCCTTCCGTAAGAGTCGATTAATAATCAAAACCGGCATAGTAATAGGAACAAACCCGTGCTCATCTTCGAAGAATTGTAGCCCCTCAAGAATTTTTAAATTTAGCCATCTTTCTCAGATAAGGTCAATAACTCAAATAACAGGTCAAGCACAATAGTGGCGACACCGATAATCGTATATTAGAACCCTTATCCCTATGAGCACCTCTTCAACAATGGAATAGAATATAACGTCGAAAAGTGGCCACATAAAAATGACATACGATTTTGGCGGATGGAAAAAATATCACTGCCTCGCAATATGGCGGTCTGATAAAAATGAATGATGGAGTTGAATGTTAAGGTTTCGTAAGTCGGCAAGGTTCTTCGCAACATTCTAACCTAATGGGCGGAGGAACAGGAACATCGCGACATTTGACAAACATTCAAAGCATTTTCTTCTATGCTAAGGTATCTAACAATGTTTTGCTTGAGTAGGTGCCAATATGTATGTATAGCATTTTTTATGACAATATCATCATCACTAGGTGATGATGATATTGTCATAAAAAATGCTTTTCTATTTCCAACAGAAAAAGCACTAAAAGTTGGAATCACCGAACACTTTTTCTCTGCTTGCGAACTCGAAATCGTTTTTCGCATCAGGCGGCAAATGTGAAATCGTAATAAAACTATCGATGGCACATGTAAAGTAGCCATAATATTGAAAACTTCCAAAGTCCATCAATAAATGTGACGCTGAGCTGTGTGGGGAGGCGGTGCGGCCCTTGCGTTAGAGACGACAGGGTTTCTGGAACAAATGTCGATATCGATAAAGCTAATACCATAAATAATTCTGGATAATTAAACAGCGTACTCTAGCCCCAAGCTAAGCAGAGCTTGGCGATGGATGGTATAATCTATCTATAATATTAATAACACAGTACTTAACTTACGTGTTATTAATTCATTATTTTTATATTCTATGTATTCTATTTTTAAGGTATATAAATGGACCGTAGAGTAAGTCTAAAATAAATGATTTTATTATATTATAAATACATTACAATGCATCGATGCTGAACTATGACAAGTTTTTCAACCTCAAAAGCAATAAAGAGAAGTCATATTAAGAAGATTTGTATACTGTACTTTCAGCCAGTTATAGACGTTTATAGACTACAATATAGAGTCAGATTTTGGTTAAAATAAAACTACAAATATACGACGCCGCCGCCTCTACGCCTCTACGCCGCTACTTATCGCTACGGCGTAGCGTACTTGCTACGCCGTAGCTCGTAGCGCACTTGCTACACCGTAGCGATAGATAGCGTAGCCCAGCCGTAATTATAGGTACTTACCTGAATAATTTACTATTCTAACACTTACACTAGCTAGCTTTTAATTATGTACCCGGTCAGGGTGTATCAAATTCAGAAGATGGGTACTAAAGTAAGTTTACATTATTTTATGTTATTAAGACTATTATACGCATAATGAATTTTTAGACGATATCTAAAAATTTATTGAGCGTATAATTAAATTTTTATTAGCATGTCCTTTATTAATTTATTAAACCTAATGTCGGATGTATCTTTCTTCAAAACTAGGAGTGTGTTCAAACCATCTATACAAAGGCGACATCAAAGGTACAACCCTATCGACGTCTAAGGCATCCAAACGTACCGACCACAACTATCAAAGAGAAATCTTTTCCGTGTATCAATAACGGCGAGACACATTTGCCTTGCCGCCTTCTTTATGTGCTGTGATATGACGTGATGTTATTAAAGAACCCTACGTAGGCAAATATTTTACCTATTGAAAAGTATTTGTTGTTTACCTAAAAACTAAATAAATAAATAATGTTGGACACTCCACGCAGCATCATCTAGCCCCAAGCTAAGCAGAGCTTGTGTATGGGTACTATTATGACTCATAATACGTAATACAACATTACATAGATAGATATTTTTATTTATAATAAAAAATACCTAGAACACCCGAAACAAATATTTGCAGATCGTAGAAACATTTGTCCTAAGGCGGGATCAATCTAAAAATTAGTAAGTAACGGCTGTTGCTTATGAAGACGATTATTAAGTATTATTTATATTAAGTATGCACACTCTTTAGTTGTGGATTAGCTTACCTAATCCACAACTAAAGAGTGTGCATATTTACTGCATATATTTTTCGTATTCGTATTTTGCACACTCATAGGTACTAAGCATACAGATGTTTCTTTCTTACGGCATAACAACTTATAATATAACAGATTTCTTTACTTTTTAATTTCACAATCGTCTACAAAAGCGAACTCTGTTATAATAACGTAACTCTACGTCCCAGTCTACCCTCAAACGTTCATCAAAATCCGCCCAACAACAATAACAGCTCAATGGGTTTAGGCGTGAAATTATTTTCCTTGCCGTATGCAGATTAGAGTGGGGTAGGATTAGTTTCGGTTTCTTTTGTAGGATTGTGATGATAAATACTGCTGGATTGGGTAACGGGTGGTGCGTGTAATGTAGACGAATTTAGTTACTTTATAAAACGGAATCCATACTGTGGTTCTTCACAAGAAATTATCTTAGGTACCTACCTTCTTCAAAAAACGGTATAAAATTATTTGCTCAGTTTATTTTACTCCTCTAGTAGATCGATAGAAGATCATTACAAGTAATAATAAATAAATAAATAATGCTGGACAAACCACACAGCATTATCTAGCCCCATGGTAAGCAAAGCTTGTGTTATGGGTGCTAGATAACTGATATACATAATACAATACACTACATAGATAGATATTTTTTATTATACATAGAAAATGACCAGAACACCCGGAACAAATATCTGCAGATCATACACACTATTGTTCCGAGGCGGGAATCGAACCCGCAACCTCTTGTGTCGCAGGCGGACCTTCGCCCACCGCGCCACAGAGGTCGTCATAAACAACAAGTAGGTTACATAACTTAGTTAACGGTGCCAAAAAGCCTATGCTAGGTTTGTCTAAGCACTTGGTTCTCACTTAATTTACATACGTTGATTATATCTACTCAACTCTACTGTAGTTAACGTACAATCCTACAACAATACAAGTACCTACGTAGCTCCTGATCGCCGCTTCCCATGCATTTTTCAAAGGTAGGCATGTTCTGTAGCTAGGTAGATAGATGATAGATAAGACATTTATTCGACACTGCAGCACAAGACACATAGGTCACAATAAGAAAGATACCTACATCATAACGGTAGGTACGAGTTCTTCATAGTTTTAAGACTTTTAGCTTACAAATCTGTCCTATGGTTCCGTACAAAGATTCTTGGAATTGTTGGAACTGCTACACCCTTACAATTTATCTTCCCATTTCTAACTGCTATCCAACTATCTATCAAGATGCAATTGGTAAACAGCTTGTGCCGCCACCCTTCCGTCAGACAAAAAACGAGAAAGTCACAGGCCTCGCAGGCCGGTGACGAAATATGATTTATAGAGAGCTTGTCATCGGCAATGCTATCACATTTTCTCTCGAGAATGGTTTATCTGAGGCTATTTTTATGTTCGAAGTCCTTTAAGATGTAAACGAAGAAAATAAGGTAGCCGTTAGTATCAAAGATAATTTCAATCAGTATTTTAGGAACATAATGGAATATAGGTAATTTTTATTTGTTTATAGAAGTATACTGTACTTAACATATTTTAGCCAATATTGCCCCAAAACCAATATTCAAGTTCAGGGAACTTCATATTAATCTCGTTACTTGACTCTTTAGAGTCAACCAGTGAACCTTGCGTGGTCCACGGGTGGATGGACGCTGCGTGGTCAATCAGAGAACCTCGGTTTCGTGAACGTTGTCAACACAAGGCAAGCATGCAAGCGTAGCGCTATTATGACCTACATATAATAAGAGGAACGTGCTGGATAGAACAACATCCCGAAGGTTCGGTAGCTGGAGACCATTATCTCGTAGGCAAGGTACCTTTAGTCTACCTACATAGTACGTAAGTACAAACCCTAAACATATTGAAACCAAATAGGAATAATAGGGTAGAGAGAGGGAGATGGAAAGGATCTTAGAACCATTAGCAGTAGCAGACCAGACACCCATCAAAAGAAAATCCATTTTCTCAACACAGCGAAACACATTTGTATGAAATTTAACAATAATCGCTCATATTGTCAGATACAATACAATTTGTTCGGAAACTCGACGCGTGAGAGAAATAATAACAAATGATTCGGACCCTAACACCGCCTGGCGTTGAAAGATCACGCCTATTGCTCTTCGGCTGATGAAAAAAGTGTGTGAACGTAAAAACGTAGATGTAGTAGGTAGGTAGGTACCTACATACATACTTTGAAGGTTTTCTTACCTTCTTTAATATACGTTCTGAGTTGTACTCGTTTATTATTGTAGTAAGTTAAGGTCTACCCTTCCCTTCGTATCACATTACCTACGTAGGTAGGTAGGTACCTAGTACTTTCGTATCCTGACAATTCGCGTGGCTAGGTTAGGGAGGCGAATAGGTACGTTGGTAGGTACCCATTGAATTTAAATTCACACTAAATTTAGTAAGTTTTAGATGTTACCAGTCATAGATGACCAATCATCATCATCATTATCAGCCTATAGTAGTCCACTGGTGGACATAGGCCTTCCCTATAGAGCGCCATAGCGCCCTGTCTGAACCTATATGATCAAATAATTGTGTAAGGGTGATAAATTATTTTCGACAAGCTAAATAGACGCTTATCTAAGAGAGGATGTTGTAAAATCGGACTAGGTATAATTTATAGTGAAACTGTTAATAAGTAGTTAGGATAAGAGCTTATCAACAGAGCCACCTACCTATTAGCCATACAGATACGATTTCGTTAACTAGTAGTAAAACGATAACATCGAACAATAAAATTAACGCATATGCTGCCTAGCGCACCCCTTCGTCGCGTCGTCGTCGTCGTCGTCGTCGTCGTCGGCCTCGCGCGTCGGGTCGCTTCGCATGGCTGGCTGCGCCCCGCCCCGCCCCGCCCCGCCCCGCCGCGCTGCCGCGCCGCGGTGCGCTGAAAAAGTGTTCAAAAATCTTGTGCTAAACATGTGTGATTTTTTTCGCTAATATTGTGCTACACAGACATTCATCAAAGGGGTTGGTGATTTCCTCCGTCACCGACGACGGACCGTCACGTCAATCAGACTCAATCATCAATCAATATGTGGATTTAGTCAACGTCATTGTCAGTCAAATACCGATGTCATCCAGAAAGTAAAATCGCGAACAAAAATACAGAATTTATTCGATTCGTTCTCTTTTTGTTTTTTGCTTTGCTCGGTCGTCGGAGATCTCACGTAGTTATTTATTTATTCTCTTTGGGAGATCTATTCTAATACAATATGTTCAGTGGCTTTTCTTTACTGACTCCTCGTCCAGTAACCTACGCGGATGGTAAATGAGAAGTTGAAGTCAGTTTTGTGAGAATCTCGTGCAGCTGCAGCGTCCTGTCTCAACATGAAGTGGACGGTGCACCTAGAAGGTGGGCCGATGCGGGTCAACCATGCAGCGGCCCGTGTTGGTGACAAAATATACTCCTTCGGTGGATACTGTGCCAATGATGATTATAAGGACTGGCAGTCGATTCCAGTGTACGTACTGGACCCTACCACATTAAGGTGGAACCAAATCAAGACTACTCAAAAAGCGTCTGATATTCCTTTTGAGCGGTATGGGCATTCAGCAATTGCCTATAAGGAGAAGGTAATAAATAAAGTGTATTAATTCATCTTTTAAGCTGCCAAGTTTCATACAACTATTATATCTAAAGTAGAAACCTTCAAATTCATAGCTCAAGCAATACAAGACTGATTTCTATGGTGGTTTTATAGGATTTATATTTATCAATTTGAGAGGGTTATAAATATTTGATTTTAAATGAGGAAGTACCTACATAGTAAGAATTGCTTTATAAATTAAAGATAATAGATAAACCCGGAAGGAGTTGGTTTCCTGAAGTTGTTCATTGTATTGTAATAACTTAATTAATTATGGTTGCCTATTCATTATGTATTCAAAAACATCCTTGTGTTCTTGATCAAGATAAGAAATGTCCTAAAAAAGTTTTATATATTCAACACAGAAAGAGAATAAGGCCAATACTTGCTTGTTAGGAACAGCCATAATATTATTTTACACATAATAAAAGGTATCATAACAGCTGCGCTTGACTTCATATTGACAATACTTAGGTTATGCAAAATTATTCATAACTCACTTCCCAGTTCAAATGTTTTATTATCACTGACTGAAGTGGCCTCATTGGAATTCTGGACCTTAATACATCCTTGATGATACATGTTGCTATATTTTACAGATCTACCTTTGGGGTGGTAGAAACAATGCAGTTCAGTGTGAAATCCTTTCATGCTTTGATGTAAAAACTTACCAATGGACCTATCCACAAGTCAGCGGTCAGGTTCCCTATGCCAAAGATGGCCACTCTGCCTGCCTCATACGAAACAGAATGTACATCTTTGGTGGGTTTGAACACCACACCGATCAGTATTCCAACGAGTTGCATTACCTCAATATGGACACTTTTGAATGGCACTTTGTCCAAGCTGAAGGACAATCTCCATCGCATAGGGACTTCCACACAGCAGTGGCCTATGGTGACAAGATGTACATCTTTGGTGGCCGAGGCGACTTGAACAGCCCATACAACTCTCAAGAGGAGGATTACTGCTCTCAACTATTCATTCTGGAGACTGTGGGTACTCACAAATGGCATCATGGTAATCCTGGTGGACCATGGCCTGGTACACGACGCAGTCATTCAGCTTGTAATTGTTTTACTTTCTTTGTTCTTATTTTACTCAAAAATATAAAAAAACCTCAGAAAAGTCTCACATTATTTATCTTTCCATCATTTAATTAAACATCACAAGAAACCAAGTTTTGGTCTGTAAGATTATAATTTTTATGCATGATTCTTTGAGGACTTCTTTGGAATTTCCTAGAGAACCTTTGTATTAATTTGAAATATCTTTTTCCAGGGATCTACAAAGACTTCATGTATATTTTTGGCGGCTACAACGGTCTGCTTCACGCCCATTTCAACGACGTCTGGCGCTACTCGTTCAAGGAGAACTTTTGGACGTACGTGCCGTTGCAAGGGGTGCCGCCGTTCAAGCGACGACGCCAGCAGTGCATCATGTATGGCACTAAAATGATCCTGTTTGGTGGCACGAGGTGGGTTCTTACAGGAGGTAGAATTCTCTTTTTTTTACGATTATATGCTGTCCCACTCATGGATAAAGTCATATGAATAACTAGCTATTGGCTTCTGCTTAGCACACGTTTGTCTGAGACAAAATGTCGCTAAGTAATTTCGATGGGATCTGATCGGATACTATGTATAATATTCTCTTGTAAAATTATAAAGTTCCATTTAGGCATGTTAAGGCAACAGACTAAAAAACAGAATTACTTTTGCAATTTTAATACTAGTTTAAATAGTCCAGATGCGCACGCACTGGTAACTGTACAGTGTACTTTTTTTTATAGTAATGAATGTTAACTTTTGAACAACAATATAGTTAGACTTTGTTTCAGCCCTTCTACTTGGTAAGCAATTATCGTTAACTTATTAACTGTCCGTGAGGCTACACTATGCCATATGTTTGTGGCAAGATGTATGTTAAATTATTCAGCATTATGTACTTGTGAAAAAACGTACGTCCTGAGGTCAAGGAAGAAAAATTTAAAGGGAATCTCAAAGGATGTTTGAATATTTTGATAACTTATTGAAGCATTATGTATCTACAATACCTTTTATCGTAATAATGTGCGACTTAGGCGCGACTATTTTGTCTTCATATTGACAGACTATATATATTTATATATCTATACCTATGAAGATACAGGTCAATTTGCTATCAAACTATTTAAAGATCACAAATATTTATTTCACGACTTCGACCTCACTTGTCCTTGTAGTGTTGTAGCCCATTCCCGTACTGAGAAGGTTGCAGGTTCAACTTCCTTCCCAACTTTTTTGGGATTTTATTTGATTTCTTAGATTTATTACCCGAGAGTGATTAGAGTGTGATGTGAGGGCTTACGCACTATAATAACAAAAATAAATGTATAATAATAAAAAATATAATAACTAAAAGCTCAGTTTTTGCTTCTTTGTTCCAGCCCAGGCCCCCAGGTCAATTTCGTGATAATGGAAGACGGGCAGCCCAGTGACACAGTGATACGCAAACCAGAGACTCTGGAAGATAACAGTGATATGCATGTTCTGGACTTTGAGCCATCGTTGAAAACACTCACTATTTGCAGAATACTAGAGCTAGGCCTTGATACATCTATGCTCCCTTGGGATATTAAGTAAGTATACAACGAATTTAAAAAAACGGTCGGCACGAGTTATCCAACCCTACTATATCTAAAAACTTACCCAACGAACGCGTGGAGATACGACAGCGCACACAAGTTGTAGATGTAGAAACGCGGATCGCGAGTCCGTAGAGATGGTTGAAACACGTTGCTAGGCGGAAAGCACGATGGACCAAGGCGGTCACAGAGTAGTACTGGTAGGAGTAGTACATAACCAACCTGGTAGGAGCGAGGCGCGCCGCCCGGCCTAGTGCTACCTGCCAGATGGTCGATCAGACGATATCATTGGAAGTTTATGTCTGAGCGGCAAGAAAGAAAATTGTGTACTTCGCGTAAATTATTTAAGTAGAAGAAATAAATATTTTGCGCATTCGCTGACAATTCGATGTATTTTCGTATATTCTACCCTTGACTAAAACGCTGTGACTGGCCTTGAAAACCGATTGAGCTGGCGCGGCGGTTGCGTGAAATACAAAGGACCTATATCCAGCTCTTGGAAGGCAGATGATGTTTATTGTATTCTTCTATGACGTGTTATGGATTTTGAGAGTTTTAGGTGAAAATATACAAAGATTTTACTTGTATTTACTAGATATTTTCTTAGGTATGTTACAATAACCGTGTATGTTTACTATAGTGTTACAACACAGTTATTTACTTATTATTTTTGCTTTCAGAATGGAGATATGCATGATGACGGTGAACAACCGCATTAGTCGACGGGATAATAATCAAACTGGATAGCGAAGGATTGTAGGTCGTTTCTACAGATTCCGAAATCATTTCTAGATGTATTTTGGAGAAAGAAACCACCTACACGGGTCAACAGCCCAACACATGTGCAAATAAAAACCCTTAAATTTAGCTAGTCCTCGTTTTCAGTGACTGCGGTCATTTTTATTTCAGTAGTTTTGTTTTTTTTTGTCTGGATGATCGAACCGACAATGATGGATGAATAAGACTTGGCTTAAATTTACTAGTCAGTGGTAGAACCACTTATCTAATCTTAACAAATCTCCAAACTTATCAAATCGAGCCTGACTTGTATTGTAGAGATCTACAATACAAGATAAACAGATAAACAGATAAACATTTTATTCATAATTTGTCAAATTATATGTCACACTTTATAAATGAATTATTTCTAATATAAAATTATAATATCTAATTATAGTAAAAATTCAAAATAAGATTATTCTATATTAATAGTTTAAAAACTCTTCGTACGTATAGAAAGCCTTCTCTATGAGCCAGTTTTTTAATTTTAATTTGAAATTATCTACACTCGGTGCGTCCCTAACCTTGTCTGGGAGCTTATTGTAGGTAGCTGGTCCCATTGTCCGATTTGGCCAGTCGTCTTGCCGCAGGCACCAGCCAGCCGACCGCGGCATTGCGAGCAAGTCAGGCTCGATTTTATTAATGAGAAGTAAATGTAAAGAAAAGCTTCTATTTGTGATTGATAAGTTGCAAATCAGACATGCAGACTTAATAGTGATAAGACAAAGTTGAATATAGAAACAGAACATGGCAAATAGACTATGTATTCGATTCCCCGCGAAACAGGCTTAGCCTAGTGGTGGGGACATAGTTAGACATAGTCTACCGGCAATAATTTGACACCACAAAAAAGTCCTATGTAATATTATAAGCTTTTTGGAAATATACTTTGTGTTTTAAATAAGTCATTGAATTCAAGAATTATATTTAAAAAGTAAGGTAAGACAGCAAAAAAGGCAGTTAACATTTGTTCACACCTAAGGTTGCGGGTTCGATTCCTGCCTTCGAACAATGTTTGTAATGTAAGTGTAGTAGGTATTTATGTAATTATAATATGAAATTAAATTAAATATGACGTTTACTGAGTCGATATATTGTGTCCCATTTTTGTATGGTTTGATACCCAGCATGTCCGCACGGTAGAGGTGCTGTGATAAATCCCACACAAAATGATCCTCTTTATTTTATTACATATAGCAGCTTCGTACTTTTAATAATATTCTTAATAAATTAACTGTTTCTCTTCATGAAATGTTAAGAAAAACATTGCTACAAGCAACATCAATATAGTCAAAATAGTTTTATTTAAATTTTAAGTATGTGAGTGTGTTTTTCTGGCAATATCCAATAATTTCTAGTTGTAAAATTAATTTTAGCATGTGTAAAAAATTTAGAAAGTATTACATTATTTTGTATAAAAAAATGCTTCTTAATTCTCTTCAACCATACATTAACTATGTAGGTGTGTAGGGAGGTACTTAAAAAGGATAGCTTAAAAACAGCTTTACTAGAAAACAAATCATTTATTCGACTCACTCATCCTCCTTAACAACATGTTTTTGCCTCTCAGGCACATGAGGCACTTCCCCAGGTTTGCTGTGCTTTCTCCTATTACCCTCTTTCCTCTTGTTCTTATCTCGAATAGTTCTCAGTTCCTTGGCCGCATTGTGAATGTGCTTAGGAACATGTCGATGCCTAGCGATGCGTTTCACCTGAGGGTGGCTGGCAAACTTCTCTTTCAATGCTTCTGTGTAGTTGAGGGCTGTTCTTTCACGTGGTTTCAACTAGAAGAGATTTTAAAATCAAAATTAATATTCTTTTGTTCATTTCTATGCTAAAAGAATAAACACTTATACTCAAATATCAATACTAATCTCTCTCAGAATTAAGTACATCTCAGTCATTAAAAAAATATATATATAATGATAATAAGTCAAATTTTAATTGAACAATAATTTTAACAGTTTTGTGTTCAGTGTTGAAAAACTAGGTGATAGATTTCAGGAGCCCATAATAGTCAACTGCTGGACATAGGGCCCCCGATTTGTACCATTTCACCCTATCCTAACTTCATGCATCCAGCTCATGCTAGCAATTTTTTGCTAATAAAATATTACTCCTAGTTACAGAACTTACACCCACTGTTAGGCACTTGGAATAAAAATGTAGTTAATAAATTGGTACTAGTAATATACTTACAACACCAAGCTTCTCAGATGCTCTAGCCTTCCACATTCTAATATTCATCTCGTCAGAACCACTAAGCACATATTTATTGTCCAGAGACCACTTCACACAAGTGAGTCTTTGCATTCTCTTTGTGTGGTATACATCTCTGGAATGACCTTTCATACTTTCGAATATCCGTATTGATTTATCATAGCTTCCTGTTACAAATTCACGTCCAGTCGGTGAATAGTCCACATCTATGACTGCTGATGTATGGTCCATGTGAATGTTTACTGGCTGTTTCAGTTTCCTTACGTCAAATGTGTACAAGCTGAAAATAATATAATAAATAAGTGACTCACTTTATAATTTAAAAAAGTTATATAAATTATCAAGAATACTTCTATTGGGTAAGATAACTTTAGGACTCTGCCACCGCAGACTGTATCTATCTAGGAAGGAGAGGCTATAAGGTTAGGGTGTGAATGTAAACTCAAAAAAGATGTTTCTTGTCATCAAAAAAGTACTAACTTGTAATCTTCATTGGCTACGGTGAATATGAAAGCCTCCATAGGATTCCATGACAGAGCATTCGACCTCAGCTCCATGACCACCTTTCTCAGGGGGCCAGACTCCCGGCAGTCGTACAAGATTATGCTTCTGTCGCTAGCACATGATGCAAGCAAGTTATTTTCTACCTGAAATAGATATAAAATTTACTTAGGCCAGTAGTTTAGTTTACCAATGCTTAGTTTTTGTTATTACAGTGCTTAAGCCCTTGCACTAGGGTTTTTTTTTTAAAGCATAAACGCTTGTATTACATTAATTTAAAATGTTAATACCCAGATCATTGGATAAAATGTTCAAAATTAGTCATATTATTACCTGATTAAAAGCTACATGATGGAGACTGTCAACTCCCCATTTGAAAACCTTGATAGGTTCATTTCTTGTGTTTTCCCACAATTGGCACTGTTCACCACAAGTAGCAAATATTGGCTTATTCCTATGATGTGATATCCCTGAGACAACAGACATGCTGAGGAGTGTGTTTATAGGATCCTCATCGTCCTCTGACTTTACTTCAGCTTTCCAAGTTTTAATAGTTTTGTCATCTCCGACACTAGAGAAGGTTTTGCCATTTGGAGTGTAGCAGAGCGCACGAACCCAACCTTCATGAGCAACAAAACTCCTTGTGCACTTTCTTGTGGCCAAATCCCAGACACGGATCTCGCCATCGAAAGCCCCGCTGGCCAGAACCGCGAGGCGGCTAGGATGCTTAGCCATGCAAGACACTCCATCTCTGTGCCCATCTAAGTTACCAATAAAAGGCTTCGCGAATACCCGCTCTAACTTCACTGCGTTTAAAGCTCGTACGTATTCACGTGGTGCTTCCAGAGGATGCAAGCTGGGGTCATAGTTCCGAGGCACTGCAATTATCACAATAAGCTGGTTCAATCAACTAAGTAAATTTATCTCAGGAATAACCATACCTATAGATAGCAAGAAAATTTATAAAACATTTTTGGTTTGTACCTACTTATAAGGTATCAATGAACTTTGTTTGGAATCGAAAACTTACATTTATGAATATCCCTTTTGGTAGCACGGAGATAGTCCTCGGGATTTCGACTGATGACTTTTATTTTTACACCGGACATGTCGTTATTATTTTATTTAACTGCAAAGGAAGCATTCGACTTAAACAAATAGCAACAGACAGATTAAGATTACTTTTGCTCTCAATTAATTAATACAAGCCACAACACCCCAGCTGTAAACATAACCTCAAAACCAGAACGACTTGACTTCTTTGTTATGTTGGCCGGTTTGGTTTATGTTCCTTGGGTTGGGTTTGCCACATTACTGCCAGTGTCAAACTAGAACGAAAAAAAGGGCTGCCGCGCCGCGCCGTTAAAAGCTTGCGATGCTATCATGAGACGGACACACACAAGTAGAATTGCGTCAATCCAGACGCAGAGCCATCTAGGAAAAAGTTGAAGAAAGACCTCCTCCTAATTTTCCTGGAGTGGAGTGGAGGGAGGCAGATTTCCCTACCAATCCAAGATTATATTACTGTCAGAAACAACTTCAATATTTATACCGTTTTACCGTAAGATTACTATAATTCCGTATGCCAACCATGATAAGAACAAAACAAAATAATGTGGACTGCTTCAATAGAATATTGTATACAGGGGAGCTTTAAAAGTAAGATGGTTCACATTGCAATTTCGGACTTGCGGATCTTTGCTGCCGCGGACTGAGTTGACTTTTCGGCAGTTTTCGGAGCTGCAGACTAACAAGACTGATTGCTGGATGTAGCGGAGGTAGGTACCTACTTACTGTATGTAAATAAATAACAATTGTAATACATCTCTCATACTTAAAGGGTCAAAGTAAATGTTCTCGTCCCTGGTTTTTAAGTATATTTCCTTACCCATAAGTCTCTAAGAAAGCTTACGGGCTTTGCTTTGATTACAAGAAATCATTGAAGAGCTTTCATTATTTTTCTCCAAGGCTTTGATTCAGAACACCAACAAAGGCGAGCAAGCAAGGACAGATAAAAATAAATTGCATGTGTAATTTTTTTAGACACTAATTAACCATAGAAATGTTTTTCTAAATTATTCATTCCCAAAGAACAGCATCCAATAACTTTAACAGTTTTACATACTTAATAACTTCAGGCTTTGTGTCTTACTTACTGACCTACTCAGTGAATATCATCTGGTAACTTTCAACAATTTTACTTGCCAACAGTGCTGGAAGAGAACTAAGATGAGAGAAAAAAAAGGTGTATGACTAAGAACTACTACCATAACATAAGTTATCTTTTTCATAAGTTTTCTTTTCTTATCTTTTTCATAATATGATCTTTTTCAGGTATCTACAACTTATATCCTATATTAATTTTTCATAAAAAAATAACAGATTACAGAGTTTTTAATTACTTTTAAAAAATCCACATTAGATAATGATTGTGAAAAAGTTAGTCATTCATGATAGTTTAGGAACATTAGCTATATTCTAGGGTAAGGATCTGATTAAACTTTGTTTTTCTAACAAAGTTTACCATGGCTCAAATTGTTTTAAATGGTGTATGTTACCTTCGCTTTAAAGCTTTGCACCAATCTTCCAATCAACCTGTATTTTATTAAACTGTTAAACAATATTTTTTTGTATAAACCAGTTTTATTGTAGAGTATATTCCCAGCGTGTATTGTATTAGTGGTCATCCATTATTGTAAAAGTAGGGCAATAACTCCAGCTTACAAAAAGACTAATTCAAGTTCAGAAACATTCAAAACTAAAAATGCTTTTGAACTGTTCAAATTGTTCTGTATTTTTCTCCTATAAATTCTCCAATATTTTTTTATTTATTATCTCTTTGTTGTTTGACGACCGATGTGGCGCGGTGGGCGAAGGTCCGCCTGTGACGCAGAAGGTTGCGGGTTCGATTCCCGCCGCGGAACAATTGTGTGTATGATCTGCAGATATTTGTTCCGGGTGTTCTGGTCGTTTTCTATGTATAATAAAAAATATCTATCTATGTAATATATAGTATTATGTATATCAGTTATCTAGTACCCATAACACAAGCTCTGCTTACCATAGGGCTAGATAATGCTGTGTGAATTGTCCAGTATTATTTATTTATTTTTTATTTTGTTTACAAAAATATCCAGAATTCTATTAGGGAGTATTGGTATATTTAAATGTATCTGAATTGTCTGAGGTACTTGCCAAATAATTAATCCCTAACATATATAATCCGTCTTTACCCTGCATAAATAGATGCCATAGTACCTAATTTATAAAAAATACACTATAGTTTCCATGCTGGCTCCCTATCTACACTAAATATCTACATATGTAATGTAGTAATAATACTGACAGATGTAATAATAACATCATCATGTAAAGCTTAATACAAACTGGAGCATTTAGAGTCTGACACTATTATAAACTGATAAAGGTTATAGCAGTGTATATAGGTCATAGGAATGCCGTGACAGATCTTCCAGTAAGTGCTAGCTTGTTTTATACCATCAAATGGACCAGTATATCTGTGGACCTAGCGCCAAACATTTTGTATGGCGTGATGTCCACAGATTTTTATATTCGCTAATAGGTTCATTTGAAATTTTTGACCGGGTTATATTTTCTATTTTAGTTTACTCAAACATGTCCTCAAGCAGGTCCTAATCCTAATGAAAACTTTCGAGTTCTAACGCGTAGGCGCGTATACGCTTAAAAGACGCTGATATACAGCTACCTACTGATAGGAAGGAGTCGCTGCAGCTCAGTGTTTTATGTCACGTGATCTACTGATTAAAACTGACTTTCGCATAAATAATTATTCACAGGCTAGAACTTTACCTACTCGAATATGGGGAATTGACTATGTAATTAGTAGCTAAAATTAAATTATTTCAGACATAGTGTAGGCACATAGTTATCATCATAAACAGTCCGTTAAGAATAATGACATAGCAATAACGAGTATTTACTCTAACAGAACTTGATTATGATTGGTTGCTGTAATGTAATTTACAGATATTGATGTTTTTTGGGAGAGGGGCACTTAAGAGGGGCATCAATCCAGACTTTGGTACCATTTGACCCCAATTCTACTGTTCTCTACTCCAACGCCTCTATGAACGCAGCCTTAGGTCACCGGCACGGTCCCCACTGCGCCCGCGCCGTTGTCATCTCCAGTACTTTGTACGTTGACCCGCGGCCGCCCGCGTCAGTCCGGCTAACGAAACCACCATCACAAAATATTTTTAGATTTAGTGCTTATGCTTACGTGTACGAAGCTTTAGAACCGTTGATGTCTGTGGTCGAAAACACTAACCCTGAAAATTTGATTTAAAATGTGAGTAAATGTGGTTTAAATATTCTGCGATATTCCTATAACATTTTCAAATTTGTTTAGAAGATTTCGGGAAGCTTAGCTTTTTCGTACCGCTTTAGTAGGTAGTTACCTACGTTAAGCGGTACGAAAAAGCTAAGCTTCAGGTTTACCTACAGGTGTTTTATTTATTAAAGCCGTCATAAATTTTATTATCAATCTCCATGGCTATAATTTATTTATTACAGTCATAACTCTAATCTAAAACAGCGTAATAATAAATTTAAATAACTTTTCTCGAACCTAAATCTATTTGCTGTCAACAAACTAGTAGGACAGCTTTTAATGATTATTTATTCACATTGAGTCAATTTAAATGCCGTGGCGATCAATGACCACTGTCTATTGAGTGGGATTTTTGTTTGATGGAGCCTATTCTATACCTACATTAGATATACGAGTACATTTCGCTTCCGACTGTTCTCGAGTTACAAATCTGTTGAGGCTGGTTGCTCTATTATTTCAATCATTTCATTTAAACTAGGTAGCTCGTTATTAGGTTGTTACCTACCTATCAGTTATGGCGTGTTGGGCACTTCTAAAATTAAATGGATTTATATCAAATCTGATTGCAAAATTTAATTACATTGCACCGTTGAATCTTAATTAGTAATTTCCATCATACATTTTTGGTTGAAACCTTTAGAGACGCGCTGATTACCTAACATAGAAATTCGATGGTTGATTTGAGTACATACAGTAACTAATATACTTACCACCTAAAGTGCATGGTTAGATCAGATTATTCAGATTGACCTCTGTTGTCACTGTACCTACTCTTAAACAGCTGTTTCCTAGGTATCTAGAAAGTAAAAAAGCCTGAGCAAGCCTAATCGAAGTCAGTACAAAAGATACATATAACAATCAATTTTTATCAAGAGGTTTCTGAATCTCTCAAGGTCCGGTTAATAGAGATAAGGAGTTCATAAAATAAGGTATTTGAACGCATTAGTGCCGTAACTGTGTTTTGCTCATTAGCATTTGAATGAAATTAGACTATAATTATCATCCACGAATATCGTCCACAAATATGCATAATTACTAAGAAGCACTATTATAATTAGGTACCGCGATTTGTGGTTTTAAGTGATAATAACCATGACAGATTCAAAGTTTTATTCATAAGCACTTAGTAATATTCAAAGATAAAAAAAAACCTAATGCTGGACAATCCATGCAGCATCTAGATGATGCTGTGTGGATTGTCCAGCATTATTTATTTTAGCCCCAAGCTAAGCAGAGCTTGTGATGATTGCTCTAAATTATTGATACATAGACAGATTTTTGATCATACATAGAAAATACCCGTACTTTAATTTATATACTAAATTAATTTCAGCGTACATGAATTCAGTCTGACACTCCTAACGACTTCAACAGAATAGGATTTAGGCCATTTACAGATGAAACTCTGTTTGTACCAACCAACCAATCAGGTGTCAACAATTTACATTTGTATTTTTATCACTGCACTGACTCACGAAACCGAACTGAGTGCAACAAACTGGGGTTCCGTAAGCTTTCGCATTTTGAGGGTCCGAAACCATGGTGCACTAACTAAAGGCTAAAGAAAGGAAACAACTACCTACCTACCTACCAATAACATCATTTGCTTTGCATTATCATCAAAATAATCCTTTTTATTTTATTAGAAATCAGTACACATAGTAATTTAGAAGATTGCGTAGATATTTCTAGAATGACATGCAGACGCGAAGCCCCGTTTCTTTATTAGTAGGTATAATATTAGTAGCAGTAAGGCACGCCCTAATTATTTATCGTTTGTGAATGATAAAGAACTCAGAACCGGCCGGCGAACAGCACGTACACATCTGTATTTTCTAGAAACACTCGTTCATCGCGAGCTATGAATGAAGATTGTAGTAACTATATTAGAAAAAATACTTATTTAAACCACCTAACTCTACCGAAGACCGTGAAATTTTTGCCCACATGCATAGTTACCAAGTTAAGTACATTGTAGACGTTAGGCCTCCGTACACAAGGAAGAACTTATGTTCAACCAACTCTTCCTATTCTGATGAAATCTTAAAGCGCTGTCGTGATTCATTACGACTAATAGGGTTACAAATAGGACATAGGTATAGCGTCTAGACCGTGACTGAATATCACGATTTACAGAATTACTATATTGGGTATAGAATTAATATGTTAGATAAGCTCACGAATTCCATCGCTATTTTCACTGCATTTTATATTCATTGCATTAAATACTGAACGTTTCTCGGAAGTGGAAGTATAGGAAACTATTTAGAGGTTTTATTCAGAAAAGCTTTTAAAAAATCATACTGTGGACCAAATCCTTAGCACGAAATAAGCGTAATTACATGCCTAACCTACCCCGTTTTTAAAATTTTTTTAACTCCGTGTATACACTAACTTATTCCATCCAACTGCTGAGAAAAGGCCTCCCTAAATCTTTACTCGTACTTAGCTCTTTTAGAAAGTAAATGAAAAAGTTTTAATTCGATAAAACTATTCTAAGAGGACCCGACTCATTGCTTGCCGCGTGCGTGCGAGGGATTATTTGTGCCCAGTCACGTTAGGTATGCGTATTGACAATAGTGAAATAATAAAAGCAACGCGCAGTCAATAAATAAAATAACCGATCATCAGACGATGCCTAGTTCTATAAATATATTGTGTTACCTTTTGTATACTAGCAGAGATATACGTATCTCCATTGTTTTATACGTATGTTTAAAATCATATCAGCCCGATGCCCCCATTGTTGTAGTATCCAATAAAAGAATCATGTTTTATGTCAATGCCTACCTTTCCTATCCATCTTATAAATTTGTGAAACAAACATAGAAATAAATTGGTTAGCAAGGTTCTTTAAAAAATTTGATAATACTCAATTAACAAAACCGTGTTCAATTCACAACCGTAGCTTTTTTCCAATCAATAGAATAACGAACTTCGAGAAATATAAAGTTCCTTTATAGTATAATATTGAACGTAACATCGAAATCTTTTTTTTTTGCAGAACGCTCCCGCTTCCAATGGCTCCTAAATTAATGAGCATGGTTTCAATTGCCATTCTGTTGTGCCTGTGGCAATGGTCAAATGCGGAGCTCTTCACAGCAATTGCCGAAGTAGAGCCATTATTGGAAACGCACAAGAGGATCATAGATGATCTGGACTTTTACATTGAGAAAGAGGAGAAGAGACTGAGCACATTAAAAGGGTACTTAATTAAATTAATCTTAAATTAAAATAGTATAGCTGTTGGTTAATGCAAAACTTATGGGTCAAAACAATGTACTTTATTCTGTGTATATGGTAAATCTTCCCAACAGCCAAATTACTAAAACCCACTGGCTTGGCGTCGAATATCAGATATATTTATTATTGTAAGCAATTTTACTTTTATTGATTATTCTCTGCCACAGCCACCTCGAGCATTACAAGAGGGAGCATAAGATAGCCATGAAAGACATCCCTAACTACCTCGGCAACCCAATCAACGCATTTACGCTGATCAAGAGGCTGACCACAGATCTGGATCTCATCGAGACGAGGATCAAGAAAGGGACAGGTTAGTAATTGTGCTGAGTTTTCTACGGCCAGGTAGCGCAGCAGATCGCAATGTGTCAAATTCCACTATAAAACTCTTAAAAGCTGCCCAGACAGCGACAGTATTTTATATCCCTGATTCAAATAAAATTGTATCCAAAATATAGGTACAGATTATGTGCATTCGTTTTCGTTTTATTCAGTTCACTTTTATTTCTTACGAAATCCCTCGAAAAAGAAAAATAGCAGAATACATAAAAAAAAATACATGCAGCCGAACTTAAAACCTCCTTCAGCATTTGTCTGTTAAAAAATGCAAATCTTTCAAAATAGAGAAATCGAAAAATATACCTAAAATACTATAGTAGAGTAATCCTCAAAATAGATAATTCGAAGAATAAACTTAAAAAACATGCAGCCGAACTTAGAACCTCCTTCATCATGCATTGAATTTTTAAGTCTGTTAAATGTTTTAATTGTAAAATAAACATTTGCATGCCTATGTAAGGTAGAATATAACTGCACATATAATAAATTTAAGACCTACATTGTAACATATATATTCTGGCAAATAAATATCTTTATCTTTAAAAAAATGCAAATTACTGCATTCTTTGTGAAGAGGAAGGGCAGAATATGCAAAACAAGTGTTTTAAAAGTCACGAATAAATCAAACGACAGTCCCACTCATGGAATACATGAGAATAACAAAACGAAAAACTAACTAGTTTGAAAAGGGTCTGCTATAAAAATAATATTTATGGACCTGTCGGGACGCTATTTTATCTCACGATGCCTAAAATTTATCCAAAAACGCAAATACTACTTAGTCATTAATTTTATACAACGTGTATTTTGGCGACCGATGTGGCGCGGTGGGCGAAGGTCTGCCTGCGACGCAGGAGGTTGCGGGTTCGATTCCCGCCTCGGAACAAATGTGTGTACGATCTGCAGATATTTGTTTCGGGTGTTCTGGTCGTTTTCTATGTATAATAAAAAATATCTATCTATGTAATGTATTGTATTATGTATATCAGTTATCTAGTACCCATAACACAAGCTCTGCTTACCATGGGGCTAGATAATGCTGTGTGAATTGTCCAGCATTATTTATTTATTATTTATTTAAATTGATGATCGTGTATTTTGTGCACTGAAATATTAAACATAATATCACTTTTTCTTAACAAATCGTACATTTGATAAAATCTCTGAAACTGTCTTTATTTTGTGTGTGACTGTCAAAACGTTAGGTTCGCCAAAATAACAGTACTTAAATCAGTCAACGACCTATGCATAAAACATGACGGGTGTTAAGGAAAAACAAGTACCTACCAACTTATATCAGATGAAGATCATCGGTAAATGTTAGTTAGGTAAATGGTAAATGTTAACGGTAAATGGATATTTTACCCTGGTCACGGAAGCGGCCATGTTAACCGCAAGGGTGCTAGGAATCTCTGGAAGAGATTGAGCTGCCAATCTATGGAGGCGGGCTGTATATGGTGCTGTATGGGGGAGGCTTTTGTCCAGCGGTGGACGTATATAGGCTGATATGATGATGATGAAATTCTATTTTGTAATTGTACATGTTTCTTACATTTTGCATTTTTCCCCATTGTTAAAAAAATATGAAAATTTATATATTTTGTCGGGTTTCAGTGTTTAATAACGGCGGTACGTACGTAATAACCTTCTTTACATAATATACTTTTACTTTCTTCAATCTTAGATCCTACTAACTAGGTGGTCTATGAATAAACTATGGTGATTTTTCATGGTGTTGGATTATGGAGCTTCCTTTACAATGAATACAACTCTTGCTGAAAATCTATACGGTGGCATGGAAGCACTATCTCTGCAATCTATGCAAATAAAATGCATCTTTATAAATCCTTACTATTGTTATATCAGCATTTACTTTCCTTACGTCAAATTCAAGGATGGTTAATAACCAAATCAATTTGATCCTCTTTCTAGACTACATAAAGAACATAACGATGAACCACCCGGACGTTAAGTACCCAACGTTGGAAGACGTCACGGGCGCTGCGCACGCGTTGACGAGGCTTCAAGAGACTTATCAGTTAGATGTGCACGATCTAGCTGAGGGTATGCTGAATGGTGTTGAATACAGGTACGTAACTACGTTATAATTAGATTTTTGTAAAGGCTTATTCTGCAATACACTATATAAGATACCCAGAGCGAAAGCTGAGTGGTTAGTATGCGGTAATCCTATTATTCACTTAAATACCCGGGATATCGCGAGAATCCGAGCGAAATCTGAGTGAAAACCGCTACTCCGGGTAACGAAATAGTGCGTAGGTCTGAACAAACCTACTCAATACCGGTAATGAAATGCTTTCTAACGCTGCATAAACAAGCTAGAATGGCACCGGTGACGTTGACCCTACCTTAAAACTTGGTTGATTAACGATATCAAATATCGTTGACCCGTTGTTTTCATATTCGTCTATTAGAACAAGATCAGCGTGCCTAGGTATAGTCCCAAATGTACTGGACAGAATTTACTTCATCTCTATAAAAGAAGGTAAAAATAGTAATTTTTATAAGTATTAATACAACGGATATTTATCGCGTTTATTTACCTATTTTTCCCGACGTTTCAACAGGTATTAATACTTATAAATATGTGTTCAGATTGCGTAAGTTTAAAAGTATTTAAATAGTACTTTCTCCTAGTTTATTCTCTCAGCAGGTAAATAGTTAAATTTTACAGTAAATAATTCAACTCTTGTTACTCTTTCAGTCCTACGCAGTAAGTACCTTGAGGCATACGGCATAAAACCTTAATCTTTATCAGTTTTAAATCAAATAACTCGTTTTTACCATGAATAGAGAGGTTATGCGGTAAAATCCGGCTGCATCCGGCAATGTTTTACATTTGTTTTATTTCGTTTTAAGACAAACCCACACATAGGGGTGTACCCTACACAGGTAGCGCTCGAGTCGTTTTTTATTGGGACTAACATATACATTTTAAGAATGTTAAAATAATTAATAAATAAGCAAAATGCAGCTGTGTGCTACCAACTTACAATTTACACCACCCAACTCTTCCCGCGGATGTCGTAAGAGGCGACTTAGGGTTATCCGCCAGGGGGCTGGCAGTAGTGCCCCCTACAGTACAGATCCACCACTGAACTGCGACCCCAACCTGCAAGCCCAGCTTTATGATTATGACATTACCCCCTTATAACCACAGTCAATAAAGCGCTTATCAGGGAGGCTATGTTCAGCAGTGGACTGGTAAAAGCATGATGTGACGTGTGTGAAGCAAATTGACCATTATTTCTTTGTCCTTCCAGTACCCCAATGACAACCGACGATTGCTACGAGCTCGGAAAGGCGCTATATTTTGAGGCGGACTACAAAAACGCCCTCGCTTGGATGACAGAAGCCTACAAGAAATACGATGATGAAGTCGAGTATTCGTTTACCAAAGTCGATATAATCGAGTATATCGGATTCTCGTATTATTTGTTGGGTAAGTTTATAATATTATTTTTTATTATTAATAACAACATTACTCCTAAAGTTAATTCTATGTTCACGATTCAAAGCTTAATCTCGATCTTCCTAATTTGTCAGGAAAAACTGGGTACAAAAATCGACCTTGACATAACGGAGTAAAGTTGAACGTTATTGAAGGAGTGTTTAGGTGTGAACGCGGAATAAAAGGTCAGGCAAGCAACTGCTACAAGTATTTATTTTGCATCACATGTGATGTCATGAGTCATGATGAGATAAGCTAACAATATTAGCTAAGACTATTTCATAGATACACAAAGGTTGCATTACTAAATATTTGCTTAGTTATTAGACCTTATTATGACATACCTAACCTATGTACCACTTAACTTAATGCCTAATTTGAACGTAGTTATTTTCAATGAATAAATTCGAATTAAGCATTAAAGTCTAGTCAACGGTAGTGTTCCTGTATAATATAATTGTTGGATTAAGTATTATATGAGAGTATATAAGTAAGTATATATTAGTTATTCAACTCTGTTACTTTCTGTTTGGTAGTTCGACTGACAATCAAATAGTCATGTCTTTTTTTTTGGGGTTTTTTTTGGGGTTTAATTTACCGATTCGATTTTTATGGAGTTTTTGTAATAGGGACTACAACATTTCGTCTCCTAAGCCAACCTAACCTGCACGTGGTACTCTCTGCTAGATCAAGTAAGAGAGTGGAATAACTATAGAATATCAAAATTTCCATCTTGTCACTTCGTGCTTCTGGCCACCGCGGTCGCGTGCCCTTTTGACCGTAGTTCAACCTGAAATAGAATTGAGTCTTATTAAAACACACTATCTGCGAAAGTATTTATTCATAGCCACACACACACACACACACATGTTTTACAAAAAATTAAAACAAAATATGCATAAAACAGAATAACATAAGCCGTAGGGATAAGATGATTTTAATGACATTTCGGCCAGAGATACTGAGAACTGATGAAATACCATCTCTTTAGCCAGCACCACTTCAAACGAACTTCTGATTGTGGAACGGACGGAACGGAGTTTTCCCGCACTCTTTCCTAAAGTCTGAATCCTGTCGCCTTCTTTAAAATACCGCTCCGTTACAAGACGTACAGTAAAAGACTATCTTTAAAAACAATTTCATACCATTATGTTTGTTGTGTGCCCTCTCAGTCCGGGGGTCTAACGGCACTATAGACGTAGAAAGTCCCAAAGATTTTCGACTCGTTCATTCGATCTCGTGGCTCGGTTGGTGAGATCGTCCCTGTACTGAGGAAGGAATCGCAGCTTTCAAGTCCCGTTGAAATCGAATAATTTTGGTATATTATTTCATTTCTTATTTCTTACCATGTTTTCCAGGAGACCTGAAAACAGCTCTAGAGTGGACATACACGTTGCTGGATATAGAACCGACGCACGTGCGCGCGCTCGGCAACGTACCGCATTTCAAGCAGCTGATACAAGCGGAGGTGGACAAACTCAAGAGGGAAAAACGAGGGGTAATTATCACTACATAGTATAAAAAAGTCGCTTCCCACTGTCTGTCTGTCCCTAAGTATTCTTAGATCTTTAAAACTACGCAAAAGATTTTTATGCGGTTCAAGAGGAACGTTTCAAACCATTTGACACAGTTTTTCACGCGGTAGTACATATATTAATATTATAAAGAGGACGTGACACAACTGTAGAGTGGATGGACACGTATGAAATACGCTGAATGATTATTATTAGATTCATGTTTCGGTATATCATTATGAAGAACAACGAACGATTCAAACAGCTGAGAAGGTTTCAGATATCTAAGATGTGTCTGCATAATATTTGTGTGCATATATGTAGATTTAGCAGTTTTGTAACAGTGTGTTTTACGATCAAGCATACCGAAATGCGTTTCGAGTTTGAGTAGAAGTTTCAATAATGGTCGAGGTACGACTAAAGATATTCAGCGGAGCTCTTTATAAAGGCTAGTTTTGTAAAAGCTATGCTTTCTTACCTCTTGAATCCTCCGATAGAAGAAGTCACTATTTCGATCGATCTGTCCAATGCAGTTTACCACCATCCATAGCTGCTAGCTGTAAATGTATAATAATTTAATTCTGTTAAAGGACACAGGTGATCCAAAACAAGACCTAGAGGCGGAGAAGAAATTGGGCACTGGGTTGGACTATAACTACGAAAAGGAACGCGTTACGTACGAGGCCCTTTGCCGTGGTGAAATGGACGTTGCTAGCGAGATCAGCAAGAAGTGAGTAGACCTTAAACTCTACATTTTAACGTTATTTTTCCTCTGTATTTACTTCAGAGCACAGAGTTCAGTCATCAATCAGTGCGTCCTACCCGTTATGACCTACGGAGCTGAGACGTGGACACTCACGATAGGGCTGGTCCACCAGTTCAAAGTCGCTCAGCGAGCTATGGAAAGAGCTATGCTCGGAGTTTCTCTGAAGGATAGGATTCGTAACGAATACATCCGACAGAGAACCAAGGTTATCGACATAGCTCAAATAATTAGCAAGCTGAAGTGGCAGTGGGCCGGCCATATCTCGCGAAGAACCGACGGCCGATGGGGCAAACGTGTTCTTGAGTGGAGACCACGACTCGATAAACGTAGTGTAGGACGCCCTCCGACCAGGGGTGACGGCTGGGATGACGACCTGCGAAAGACTGCAGGTAGAAGCTGGATGCGGCAAGCTGAAGACAGGGCGCTATGGCGCTCATTGGGGGAGGCCTTTGTCCAGCAGTGGACTGATATAGGCTGATGATGATGATGATGATGACAGAGTTCAGTTATTTTAAGTATCGCCTCGATCATGTGTATTTTCGTTTTAATTTGGGATACCTATAGTAGTTCGATGTATGCACGATAGGCGCTGCACTAAAAAATAAATCAGACACAGAAATGGAACGTCTTATCGTCGAGACGATACGATCGGACGAAGTTTATTTTTTGTTGTTTTATTGATATGATTCTTGTATGATTGAGGTATAGTGATAATACTATTATGTTTTTTATACATTTTTCAATACTTTTCAATTAAAAAATCATCTATAATCATAATTACATGCTTAGCGCGATAAAAAAACGTATATGGGGATATCATTTTTTTATCGCGCTGACAAACTGTATTTTTTGGAGTCTGAGAGACAGATTCGCATCTCTGTCTGTCAAAAGTAAATGTGTCTATGATATACTTTATTTTGTCATTCAGTCTTCCTTCACTTACCGTCAACCATTAGAGAACGTCATAGTCGTGCATATACCAAATATAAAATAAATTCGTGGCCCTAGTTGTCTACGTATTAACTCAGCAATGAATTAATAGTAGATACTTATTTTCTTTTCAGCCTCAAATGCTTCTACACAACCGAAACCCACCCGTTCTTGAAATACGCCCCAATAAAAACCGAACAAGTGTACATACAGCCAGACGTGTTCATATTCCACGAAGTGCTGAGCGACAGCGAGATTGAATTCATCAAGGAAACCGCTACGCCGAGGGTGAGTAACAATTTGATTATTTAAGTGGGAAAAGTTATGACTAAACTCCGACCGACCGATTTTGATTATTAAATATTTTGATTCATGTCCAAAAAGCAAAATGCCTAAGATTCAAGATACCTAATTATAAATTTTCTTAAAAATACCTCATTCTCCTCCACAGTTCCAACGCGCCGTGGTCCATGACCCAGTTAGCGGAGGTCTCATGATCGCCAAATACCGCATCAGTAAGTCCGCCTGGCTGAGAGATGAAGAGTCCGTTAGGATAGCGACGATCTCTCAGCGAGTCAAAGACATGACCGGCCTTAGTATGGAGTATGCAGAGGAACTACAAGTTGTCAACTACGGTATAGGAGGGCATTATGAACCGCACTTTGACTTTGCTAGGGTGAGTAAGCTATTGAAGGCTAGATTCTGCCAGCGGCTAAGCACATGTTTTTTGGTATACGATAAACAGCCTATCTGCTATTGTAAACGCATCCGACAGAGAAACAAAGTTATCGACGAAGCTTTAAGAATAAGCCAGCTGAAGTGGCAGTGGGCCGACCATATCTCGCGAAGAACCGACAACCGCTGGGTAAACGTGTTCTTGAGTGGAGACCGTGACTCGGCAAACGTAGTGTAGGACGCCGGCGGGGTGGGATACATACGAATGACTGCCGGCAGATGCTGGATGTGTCAAGCTGAAGACAGGGCACCATGGCGCTCATTAGGGGAGGCCTACGTCCTATTTATTCAACAGTGGAGTAGTATAATAATAACAAATATATTTTTTTTTTTTATTTCAGGAAAGGTTACAAAGTATGTTCATGCATATCATAATTTCATTAAATTAATTAGTTTTATTTAACGAAAAAATTAATTATAAGGTAGGGACAGTATATCAGTGTGTACATTCTTCGGATTAACCAGATCAGAGGATGATGATACCTATAACTCTTAATAAGATATACTTGTATGAAATGTTAGGGCTCTTATTTCCAATTATTTAGGGTTAAATCTATCAGTACATAGATAGATATTTATTTTATAGCACACTTACAATTAAACAAACAAGATAGATTAAAATACAAAATATGTAACAATTGGGCGGTCTTATCGCTCAAGAGCGATCTCTACCAAACAACCGTGATATACGTTGATCTAATATGGTATGCGATACTACGAATGATTTCAGTGTACAATGTATATGAGCTCTTCTAGATTGTTGAATATCTTTTGACTAAATTATACTAAATTACAAGCTAATTGTTAGTGCGTCCTACCCGTTATGACCTACGGAGCTGAGACGTGGACACTCACGATAGGGCTGGTCCACCAGTTCAAAGTCGCTCAGCGAGCTATGGAAAGAGCTATGCTCGGAATTTCTCTGAAGGATAGGATTCGCAACGAATACATCTGACAGAGGACCAAGGTTATCGACATAGCTCAAAGAATTAGCAAGCTGAAGTGGCAGGCCATATTTCGCGAAGAACCGACGGCCGCTGGGGCAAACGTGTTCTTGAGTGGAGACCGCGACTCGGTAAACGTAGTGTAGGACGCCCTGCGACCAGGTGGGATGACGACTTGCGAAAGACTGCAAGTAGATGCTGGATGCGGCAAGCTGAAGACAGGGCGCTATGGCGCTCATTGGGGGAGGCCTATGTCCAGCAGTGGACTGATATAGGCTGATGATGATGATGATGACAAATTAATTGCCCATATACTAAAAACTAACTAAATCAATCGCTCGGTCTCTTCTATACCTCAATAATCTAAGTGTTACAAATAAAGGCTTAACGTTACCTTGAGAACAGCTCTCTGGGCGCGTTCCAATGTCCTGATGCAGTACAAATTTTTAAGTTCAAGTTCAACTATTGGAAAAAATCATTATTACAAATCAAATAGGTGACCTTTATTATACTTAGTATAACTTGGTTGGTATATAAAACTTAAATATAACATCATTACAATTTGTAATAATTAAATTACATTTAAAATATTTTTCTCTAATAAATCAATTCATAAAATAATTTAAAATAAAATGTGACATATGTAGGTACTTTGTTTTAGACGCGTTCGCGGTAAGTACGTTTTGGTAGTATACACTGATGGTAACGACTAATGATATGAAAAGTGATAATAAGTCTGCGGTTCTAAAACATGACCGCGAGATGCGGAGGATCTACATCTTCAGCACTGTCCAAACTTTGGCCGAAGTAAAAGTGAAAAGTGCGCTATGCCAGTAGTGGCATAGCGCATTTTTCACTTCCATGTCCTTCCAGTCTTCAGATATATTTCTCGACCAAAAAAATATATTCAGCCGAACATAGAACCTCCTCTTTATTTGGATTTTTGAAGTCAGTATAAAAATAACGAACATATTACCTTTCTCGATTTCCAGGCAAAGGAAACGGCGTTCAGCAACCGATCAGGCGGGAACAGAATAGCGACGGTCCTTTTCTATGTAAGTAGAGTATCAACTCCCAGAAAATAAATTACCATCTTACCTTCTTGAAGTTATTTTGTCAATCATTTTGGTTCCGTCTCGAAACATGTAAAAAAGAATAAACGATTTTATCTGTAGGACCCACATAAAACGTAAGAGTAAAAACAATATTCAATGTGTTCTATTGCTTACATGTGTACAAATAAATCTTAAAATATATAGCAGAAGTTCAACATGCACCCTGCAAAGACATTGCAATATAAATTCGAGTTAAATATATTATAAATAAAACACTTTAAAATTGAAGAGTTAAACTTAGTAAGTAAAACATGTATAGTGCTTGATTGAACTTTCTCTGTTTCAGATGTCAGAAGTAGCACAAGGGGGTGCCACTGTCTTCACAGAGCTTGGCCTTAGTCTATTCCCCATCAAGGGAGCAGCGGCCTTCTGGCTGAATCTGCACCCCTCTGGAGAAGGAGACATGGCTACCAGACACGCGGCGTGTCCTGTGCTCAGGGGGTCTAAGTGGGGTGGGTTGATAGCGCAAGGGGGCGCCACTGTCTTCACAGTGCTTGGCCTTAGTCTATCATTTATCGTAACTCCTGTGTTTGAGGGTCTTTACGTCAGGACAGACATTATCAGATAATTATGCCAAATCAAGGTCCATTAACAAGAAAAAGAAATGCCTAAACACAGTCGGTTGACTGTGTGAGTAGATTCTACACGAACTCGCTTTTCCGCTCAGTTTCGCAACCGTTTTGTGTGTATAAATATAACAGCCCATGCCCAGCCCAACCACAGGATAAAATCTATCCAAATTATGTTCCATAGCGTTGACTGCGTTGAGCTGCGTAGGTGTAGCAATGACGTCATTAATCCCGTATTTAGTGCATAACGCGTTCGTGGGTTTGGATGAAGTGCACGTTCTCACATACATTTTCTTGCAAAGAGAAGTAAGACACGTGCGCAGTAGTGGGGCAACGGATTAAACAGTTTAGTGAAAAGTTTTGTAGTTCAAGAAAGACAGATACTTTCGCACTTGTAGAAACTTACTTGTATCATTTCTCATTTCAGTGTCAAACAAGTGGATCCACCTCGGCGGTCAAGAGTTCCTTAAACCCTGTAACCTGGTATACCAACCTGAAGGCATCGCCCATAGAATACCACGTCCCATATCCAAGACATCGAGATAACTACTGGATTTTGGACTCTATGCTTATAGTGACAGTGATTAGTTTGCAAGTAAGTGAATGTGCATTATTTTGTTAGGAGGAAGATTTTTTGGTACAGCAATAATGGCTTTCGATGACGCTGAAAGCTATTTTTGCTTTCGGAGTCTTGAGTAGTCGCTTTAAGAAATGTATGACAATGAGCGTAGACTAGTTTCTAGACAATTTTATATTCTTTATTTATAAAAAATGTTTTTGAACAATGCTTTCACAAAAGGTAAAAATAAGTAAATACATAAATCATAATGGACATTAAGTATATACCTAATATAAAAAAAATAAAAGCAAAATTAAACATTCTAGTAAAAGTAAACGCAATGAGAAAATACCCAGTGATTAAAAATAACACTGACAGTAAAATGTACGCTTTTAGAATGTTGCGAATCTCAAACAAGAAATATATACGGGTTATAACACCTTCAAGTATGCGGTATAATTTTATATATTTTAAGAAAAACGTTACCATATAATTATAACAGTCGAATATAATTCAGAAAACAGAAAAACAAGCCATATTAAGAGCATATTTCGATCATCCACAGTCAGGTTCGTATTATCGACTTATCATGTATTCGTACTCATAAAAACATACAGACTTGACTGATACAGTGTATCTCTCTGCCATGCCACATGCAAGGCAAGAACTTGAATATTGAAGATATGAATTTATACTGAAAGAAAACATTCCTTTATTTTAAAGAAAAACTGTGTATTATGAATATATGTATATGTATATTCAGTGAATTTTGAAAAATTACTAGTCCTTAGTTATATTAACTGAGAAATTGAATTTACTATAAATAAAAAGCATCCTGTTGAATGGGATTCGTCCAATAATAAATGACTTCCTTTAATGTATTATTGTACAAATCCCATTCTTATGATCGCCCATATCAATCGGTGGTGTCATAAAACACCAGGATGCTGTTTTTTTTATATCTTTATTTATTGATGGAGTTTTGTCACGAAGTGACTATGTCACTCCCATATGAGATCAATTCTTTATATTACAAACATGGCAAAATATATACAAACACATAAAAAAAAACAACAATAACGTGCCACATGACATTGCATAAAGTGCTGTTTATTTATAGTAAATTCAATTACCATGAAATTTGCCAAAACTTGGGACGATAAGGCCGTGCTCACTTTGGATACGAATTCATCCGAATTTGATTCGCGCGTAAACGTACGACTACGCTCGAAAGATCTCGACCTTCCAAGGACTATGGGAGCGCTCACACTGCATGCGATCAGTCGTACGTATACGTACGTTTACTTACGACGTCCGAATACAATACGTACTTGTAGGGATTTATCACGCAGTCGTACGTTCAGTTTTACATAAAATATGGACACAATAGATGAATGGAATATTTGACGTAGAAAAATGTATTCAGTGTACGCAATCAATTCGTACGAACAGTACTCGTACGTTTACATACGAAAAAAATCTTATCCAAAGTGAGCGGGGCCTAAGAAGCACTTCGAACGGCAGATTACACAAGTCATCTTCAATATATAAAGTACTTGCCCTCCATGTGGCATAGCCGTGGGACACCATGTATAACAAAAGATGATCTAAGCTGTAATGTATGTACAAATCTTTTAAAAATTGTATGTATAATTATTTAACATTTTGTAATAATGTAGATTTAAATACTTATCTAATATAGTCGTTTATTATAGGTTATTTACCTACATGCATTTGTTAAGATATTATCATTTAGACAAACTATTGTTGTTAGTATAAATAATATTGTTTTATATATTTTTAATATATTTTGTGTACATGTATTTGTGTATGTGCAAATTATTTGTTTGAAATACATAATACTGACTGACTTGCGTTGTATTATTGACCAATTTACTAACAGTGCAAACAGCTTTTCTGTGCAGGCGAATCTAATGGAAATTGGATGTTATGTCGAAATTCGTTTCTGGGTCTAATAAAATAAACAGAAAGCTGTTTTTAAAAACATTTGTTTACACGTTAAACAAATATGTTGGAGGCACTATATTCCGGAAGATATCAATAAAATTGAGACCTTAGTCCCTATTCTATTCTGAAATTCAGCCTGGACCTTACGGCTATTTAAAGCTCCCTCAACTTCACTTCGAAATTCTTCTGTAGATCTAATAAACAGAGCTATTAACGCTGCCTTCTTTGTAAAGAAATGTTGGGGGCACTGTATTCCCAGAAATATCATAAAATTTAGGCCACAGTATATTTCTCTATACTGAGTGTGATTGAGAACCATCAATTTATAAATCAAAATCAAAAAGTTTATTCATTCAGACATGGTATTACATATTTGCATATTACACAGTAGGTATTAACATATTTGCTTTAGATTTTAAATAGCTAATATTAGGTACCGATTCAAAGAAATATAAAAAAACCTTAATTCTTCTTCACTAGAGACATTATGATCGGTAAAAGAAGTGAAAAATTATGACAGAACTGATCAACAAATGGAGTAGGGTATTTACATAAAACATAAATAATGCTGGAGAATTCACACAGCATCATTTAGCAAGCTAAGCAGAGCTTGTGTTATGGGTACTAGGTAACTGTTATACATAATACATAACATAGATAGATATTTTTTATTATACATTAGAAACCGACCAGAAGACCCTGAACAATTATCTGCAGATCGTACAAACATTTGTCCGATTTGTCAAGAAATAATAATTAAAATATCGGTCTTATCACTAGATAAGAAATATCTGCCAACTTGCTTTCGCCGTGAGGAGAGCAATGTAAGACAACAAAAACGTTACATATAGAATTATTAGTATACTGTACATAACATTCCTGTTGTTTAAACATTACCCTAAATCTTCTTGTCTTCGTTATCTTCAAATCTTCTGTTGATACTGTTTTTATAGTTATCGGCACGGTAGTAGTCAAAGTCCAGTTATCGAACGCAGATAGATACTACATAATCAATTAGCAAACCTAGTTGTCTTAACCTATGATTCTATTATTATGCCTAAATCGTCGCGCTGCAAAGCAATCATATGAAACAGTCCACCCTTCGTGTGCTGGCGCGGCGACGCTAGGTTTCCAACTCTGCTTTCACATTATTTGGATAATGATACCAGTTGTAAAGATACTCCTATTCAATAGTGTTTATTTACCACGGCGAAAAGTGTCCACAAAAATATGCTCAAAGAAAAAAGTTAGCAAGCGCGTGTTGAAGATTTAGAGGCCAACAGTTGAACGCTATTTTTCTAATCCTTTGCGGTGTTAACAGTCGTTCTAGACATGATTAAAATCAAAGGTCTATTCATTAGCCTACTTATCGGCGTTCGAGAAACGGACTGTGAGTCTATGAAGCGAAAGCTCAAAATTGTGTACAAGTTTATTTGAAGACTAAGTACCGTGCTGATGCCTAATTGGTTCCATTTCTTCGCTTTGGTTGTGGTCCAGCGTTGAATATTAGAGCACTTCAGAACAAACAAAGTAAGTACATGCATGGTTAGGCTTAGCATTGCACACTACTGTGTTTGCTTTGAAACACTCGTCTCGGTTTCTCTCTTCTTTAACTTGACGTAATTGTAAAGTGACTTCTGAAAAATAATTCTTATTACGCAATAATACGTCTAGAATTTGCTTGTGAGAATCCTGATAAAAAACAACCATAATAAAAACAGCCGTGTCTTAGGGTCCATTGCCTTTTGCAGTGTTGTGATTTGTTATTGGTATCAGTTTTGTTGTTTTGTTGTTGACGAAAAATATCTAGGTTTCTAAAAACCTTATACCTACTCGGTTTAAGAAACCCAGATATTATTTTTAAATCTCACTCAAACGGAAAAGCCATGACTGTGTGGGTTTGGGCAGCCTAGACAAGCCCTTATCCTGGGCAAATGAGACAAATAAAATACAAAAAGTATTTATTTACTTTGAAAAATAACCAATATATCACACTAATATTATAATGCGAAAGTTTGGATGTTTAGATGGATGGATGTTCTTCTAATTCTTCACGACAAAACTACTGAACGGATCAGTCAGATTTTTTGCACAGATGTAGCTCTAAGCCTGGAATCAAACATAGGCTTTTATCCGATAAAACAGTGCCGATGGGATAGTTATAAACTTAAAAATCGTCATCGGTCGGTAACCGATACGACATAACGCGTGCGACGTCGAAGGCAGAAACTACGTAATGTTACTCTTAAAAGGATCTATTCACCTGAGCTGCGAACCGTTCGAAGCTGGTGCGGATTGCTAGTCTTAATAAATCTGATATTTTCTTTTTTTAAACGAAAGATTAACAATCACGGTCTACGTTCGCTAACATTATGATGAGTTCAACCAGTTTAACCCGTGGAGTCGTATTGCATGGAACAAAGCGCCATTACACCTCTTTGTTTTAAGGTCAACCCCATACGATTGCCGGATGGACTCGGGTTGCTCCACTGATTCCGTATTCATGGAATTGTCGGTTGCTTGTAGGTTTTTCATGGAATATGTGTTACCATTTTCCATGTGAATGTTTATTTGAAAAGTATTAACTATGTGAAAGACAGTATACTTAAGTATGTATGTTTGGAAATGAAAGGAATATGATGTGGTTTAGAATTTTTCTAGCATTACATAATGTCGTGATATAGATATGACGGGTTGGATTGATAAAGATTTGAAACAGTAAAATAATAATTGTTCGTTCATTCCGAGTCGAATGAGACAAAGATTACAAGTCATAGTGACCCCAATGCTTTTGAAATGTTTGAATTGGTCTGAGATGTCTAACCTGGGCTGGGCCTCGCAATACTGGACGGTATAAAACTTTTTATGGCCTGCTCCGGACCTCTCAATCCCTGAGATCTTAATTGGTTACTCAAAGTAAAGTAATATTTTAAAAAGTGATCACATTTATTTATGTAATTTGAATTTTGTGACGTATCCAAGAGTCCTGTAAGGTCTAAAGGAAATAAAACACTTTCGTATTTGATATTTGAAAAAGAGACAATAGTCATGATTGAAAGTAACTATCCCCGAATCAGACCCCATCATGCTAGCTGACTAACCGGAAGCCTATTCCTTATTCAAAACTGATTGCGCACCTTATTTTTTCTTACCTGTTTAGAGTTGAGTAATATTGCTTGTATAATAAATAATGCGAGACCGAGGCGAGAGAAATATTAAATAGCTACCATTGAATCAGAAAAATATTTCAAAATTAAAACATTCTTGCTGCTTTACCAATATTTACAAACAGCAGCTACTTCTTAAAATTTAAAAAATTCGTTAGAATTTTCCGAAAGTGTGACTCAAGATCAAACCAATAAACTATAAGGTATACAAACGCCAATCATATCTGCATCGGGTAACAAAATCATTATCAGCCAGCATGACGATAATCGATTCGAGGATATGGTAGAGTCGGCGGTACGCAAAAAACTAAAAACAGACGGACAGGCAGCACAGGCTTAGTAGCAGGGCCCCGTTGACACCCTTTGTACCCAGAGCGGAACCTTAAAAATTACTAATTAGGGCACGCAGTCGCACATGTCCATTAGTGGGCTAGTAATAAGCTGATGATGTAATGATGAACTTACAAATGGCGTCTGGCTATCAAAAGTTGAGACTGAAAATATTTGCAAAATTTTTAAATGGCTCTATCAATTTGATTTGTAGAATTCATGTTTAACTTTTTGTTGATTTAGAACTTTTTGACTTCTTGTGATCTTGTTTCACTCGAAGAAAACGCTGAAATGTGGATAAGAAAACTACGTATCCCTTTTTCAGTACTATCAACTATCAACTCTCAGTACCCAGACTCTAGCAGTACTTCTTTGCTTCTTGCTCACCCCTATCACCACCACTTTCTGTTAACTAGATATCATCTTCTCTCTTCAGATGTAGTATCAGCAACACAATATTGGCCTTGCCTATTGCGGACGCTTTGCAATGGATGTGGCTAGTTTTTGAAATGTCTTCGAAAGACCATTGCGCGAGAACACGGGACCTTCTTAGTAGGTAGTGGTGTATATGTATGCACGACCTCTCCTCAGCCGTGTTGGTCTACCGTCCCCATGGATTAGGACAGTTAGAGAATATAGAGTGCACCTGTGCTCGGTTAGTTTCTCTCGTGGTAACATTCTGTTGAGATTAGCCGTTGTGTTGTGGCCGAAAATTGGCTAGCATGACATCATATGCTATGCATGCATGGTATGCACAAATGTGTGTGTCAGTTTATCGGTTTAAGACGCGGGTTCTATAGCATTGACAGACTCTTATTAAGTGTTGGTTACTGTTGCCCCAAAAGGCTGCAGTTGCTATTGTAAACCCTCCATCCTTATCATATACTATAATATGAACAATCTTTATTAACCACAACTCCCATAAATATACATAAGTGACTATCACAACTTTGCCTGCGTTACCATGCAAGGTTAAAACAATCTCAACTTACCCCATAAATGTTACCATTTGAAACCTAATAACTAAACTGTTTATTTACTCAATATTTTTTGTATAATCGGCTATTATATTTCGGTAAAAATCACAAAAGAGTACCACTTTGAATACACTTGGCTCTTACAGCAGCTGGCGAGTAACTGGTGGTTGCTTGTGTCGTCGTCTACAGCTAACGATGCAACCGGAGTCGCTCTGTAAACATTCACAGGAATCCTCACTGTCATAACAATTACGAAAAGATAACCAGTGCCCACCTTGGTGGTGATTCTTGACCTTAGAGCCTATTATTACGACTGCCTTTTTTGGGTCTTTTGGATACCATCCGTAAGTTTTTTGGGATTTTACGTACCTAATCTCCCGAGCTTTGGTGTTGCTATGGTAAGTATTTTTCTCTAGTTGGATTCCTAGAACCAAGTTTGCAAATTTTATACGGGGAGTTCAGTTTCGACGTTTAAATATTAAGTTAATAAAGTTAATTTTCGGCTTTAGGTAACCTCCCCTTTTGCCCAGGCTTGGGAGAATCTAAGATTTTTTTATATTCAGATGTCAGGGGTTTGTTAATTTTACGATCCAGGAATTTTTTACTTTTAAAATTTCAATTTTGGTCTACCAATTTTGACTGTTTTCTCTGTTATTTAATATGATCTTGTCTTTTGGTACTTCTACTTTTTACCTGAGCTAAAAGGAATTCCGAAGATACACTACCGAACTCATCGCAGTTCGATACCCAATCTATGTACTAAGTGAAATGTATTTCTTAATTCAAACCTTTATGAGTACACATCCTCGGTCAAAAAAAGGTTGATTCTTAGATAGATGGGTATAATGATCGGCTAAACCTTTCTACCATCTTACGTAACGCCTGCCGGAGACCCAAGGAAACTTTGGAACTTGTTAAGTCCTCCCTTATCCCGCGTGGGCGTCTCTCCTAAGCCTAATCCATTGGCTACCCTTTTAAAGAAATTGCTTTATACCACAAATTATCCTCAAGTTTTACTCCTTTATGAATGATCGAGGACAATTCAACATGAAACTTTCCTTTTCATACCGTGCCTACGGCTGCGTAAAAACTTACTGGGATTTGAAAAATAGGTAATTAAACGCGATACATATAATAATGCCGGACAACCCACATTAAATACCCGCGAATAGATATTAACTTGGAACTTTGTCAAATTGTCATGTTTTCTTATTCATTTCAGCCTGATCTTATAACACTTGACTTGTCTAAGTGCTTATTTTGTAAGCCTAAAGAAATTTAATAGATTTTTGAGGATTTTGAGTTCTAGTTATATCTGCTATGTTATGCTAAAATAACATATGAGAATGTATAATTATTAACTTTGTTATGGGTTAAACCTAGCTTTTCTCCGGTTTAACAAGAACGAGTTTAAATAATCGGTAGTTTTATCATAAATAGATATCATTGTACTAGCTATGTCGTATACAGGCACCAAGTGACCAACACTACGGGAACAGCTAGGAACGGTAAAAACGACACGTGTTAACGAGTGGTAATTACTTGTAATATCAAGGTGTCAGATAATTATAGTGTGAGTTATACTGTCAGTATTGTGGGTTCCAAAAGGACAAAGGCTGCATGAAAGGACAAGCTCGATGCACATATTGAAGAGCGGCTACAACTGGCCCACAGTATAGGCCAAATTACGGAAGAAACGGAGGCCTTTGCTCTGCAGTAGGTCATAACATCATCATCATCATCATCAGCCTATAGCAGTCCACTGCTGGACATAGGCCTCCCCCAATGAGCGCCATAGCGCCCTGTCTTCAGCTTGCCGCATCCAGCATCTACCTGCAGTCTTTCGCAGGTCGTCATCCCACCTGGTCGGAGGGCGTCCTACACTACGTTTACCGAGTCGTGGTCTCCACTCAAGAACACGTTTGCCCCATCGGCCGTCGGTTCTTCGCGAGATATGGCCGGCCCACTGCCACTTCAGCTTGCTAATTCTTTGAGCTATGTCGATAACCTTGGTTCTCTGTCGGATGTATTCGTTACGAATCCTATCCTTCAGAGAAACTCCGAGCATAGCTCTTTCCATAGCTCGCTGAGCGACTTTGAACTGGTGGACCAGCCCTATCGTGAGTGTCCACGTCTCAGCTCCGTAGGTCATAACGGGTAGGACGCACTGATTGAAAACTTTCGTTTTCAAGCATTGCGGTATGGATGACGTGAAGACTTGACGTAGTTTCCCAAATGCTGCCCAGCCCAGCTGGATCCTCCTTTTGGCCTCCTTCTCGAAACTGTTACCCAACTGCAGAACATAACAGGTAGGTCATAACAGGCGATCATAATATGAATAAATATAAATAATTTAATCATATTCCGGGTATATTTATGGGACCTGAACAAAGAACATGACTCCAGAAAGAGTTTGGGGGAGACCTTTGCAAAAAGAACGTCAAATCCCGGAGAGTCACTCTACTCTTGTAGCTGCCTAGAACTTTATAGCGACTTGAACGAGCTTACTTAATACAATCAGCTCCAAATAGAGTCGCTATGGTACAGAAAAGATTTTAAGATGAAACTTAACTATTAATTTTGTTTGCGGAGGGCGCCGACTCCGCTACACAGTTTTCTAACTTTTGCGGTAGTCAGCCCGCAAGCCCCTATACAATAAGTTCTTTTTCAGCTAAAGATTTTTGTATTTTTGGTAACAGTACAGATTGGGATAGCATAGGATAAATAAAAAAATGATGTGAGCGCCGGCTATCCGAAAAATTTATACACATTACATTAGTTTGTGTATAAAGCACACATATAGCACGCGCCTCGTTGTTTTCCAACACAAGAATCCCAGGTATTATTAAACAGGATGATGTTTTCACCCATTTGCGCTTGTCACGTGGTGTTTACATAACATTTTCTCTGAAAAATGTGCCGTACATGATATTAGCCTTTTCTTGAAGCTATTACTGAGACAATAGGAGCGTAACATTGCTAATGTGTTGATATTACCTGTACTTTGCATTTTTTATTCAAACAAATTATTATAATCGTTAAGAACAAAATCTAAGTCAATCGGCATATTTTGATCAAGTTAATGGTATGGGCGAAGCCATAAAATTATTATTTGTTTCTTTTGAAAAAACTAAAGACCTGTGTGGATTGTCCAGCATTGTTTATAAAGGCTGTCCGGTTATTAATGGATAACCCCGCAGGTATTTGTGGGGGGCACCACGGCCAATCCGGAAAAAAATATAAAAAAATCTATCTGCAGCAGTCAAGGAATTTTTTTATTTATAAATAACACTACACTAATACCACTCCATAATACACTGCCACAGATTTCCGAAATAAATTTCCTATTTTATAACATTTTCTGTTATAAGAAAAATACGGGTAGAGAAGGATAGATAGCAATAACTCGAGAATTTGACAATAAAAAATTGTGTTTAATACAATTTAAAAAACTTCATAAAGTAGGCATGTTTTAAGCTATGGGTCACCCAGATCTCCATACGTTTTTTTTTTATACCACAGGTGCTCAAACTTTATTATAAAAAATCGAAAACACTAATTTTCATATTTCAATATTTAAGAAAAAAACAGGTGCAGCTAGAAATATTTTTTAATGCGCCAATTATTCACGGTTGTTTACAGATCCTATCAAATTTTGTTGTTAAGAAAAAAACTAAATAAATCCTTGACTGCTGCAGATAGATTTTTTTTCTGATTGGCCGTAGTGCCCCCCACAAGTACCCGCGGGGTTATCTATTAGTTACCGGACAACCTGTATAGTAATTTTTTTTTTAATCATTAAAGTACCTACGAATATTTTGTAACATAAAACTTGCCTTCTTAACTGTTTCTATATACCACATACCATATGGACCAGAACTCTAAGTGGGACTGATTGCATTAAGTAAGTTCGTTCAAGACGCTAAAAGTTCTAGGTACTAGAGTAAAGCGACTTTCCGCGCCATTTAGCCTTTTACGTTCTTTTTACTTTTATCTTTCATTTATTGAATCGCATTTGAAATAAATTGAAGTACTTAAAGCGGTAAAACCTAGCGCTGTAAAATTTTTCTTATTATTAAGTTAACGTAGTAGGTTAACATAGACTTGTGTCTGAGAGACACAAGTCAATCTTTTAAATATATTATGTTTGTTTCCAGGCTTATAGCTACATCTGGGCAAAATTTCAGCCTGATCCGTTCAGTAGTTTTGTGGTGAAGAAGTAACAAAAATCCATCCATCCCATCAATGTAAATATTCAAATTTTCGCATTTATAATATATCATTACTATAGTGTGTGAAGTACAAGCCCAGTACAAGGATAAAAAATACGAATATATGAAGCGTCCGTGTTCTCATCAATCCGATCCCCGATTTCTACAAGCTTTCATAGGAACAATGCGAGCCCATTCTAATCTGTTAAAAATCCGCTACGATCCCGTGCTCAGAAGACATACGTGCTGGCCTATATTAAGACAAAACTTCCGTCATTTGTGGATACCGTCCACAAATGACGGGAGTTTTGTCTTAATATCAACGCTTTGCAGGCGTATTAGTAATCGCAGTAATTACAGAATTTATTTATTTAACTAAATCCACAGCCCTTAATTATTATAACAAACATGCTTAAAATCTAAACTTATTTTAAAAAAACAGAAGTAAGCTGCAGAGTGCAGAAGCTCTAGAAGGTTTTCCCAGTCGACTATTACGACATCCACGCTTCCGCTTTCCACCGTAAACGAACCCAAAGGCAATTTCCCTTTGCAGCTTTGCAGCAAGTCACGATGGGCTTCTGTAGGTGCCGTAACGACCTACCCTATCTGGGTCACCTGATTTGATTACATCTGACGGTCGTAGCGGTTGAAAGTTACTGTGAGATTTTCACAGTAATCGAGTTTGAGGCGTCTACAGTCATCCTGTTAGAGTCATCTTGTGATTGCAAAAATGGAGCTTCGAGAAGTTGTTCGGTCTAGGTGTAGGTGTAACTAATCTAATAATAGCGAGCTTTTCCGTCGTGTCCGTATGAGGTGTTAAGAACAATGTTCTTACGTATTTATTTATTTTGATTCTATCAGCCATTTAGTGTAGTTAAATAAATAAAAATTGTTTTTACATCTTAACTGTGATCAGCAAACCGTCAGACAAACCTGGTGATAATGGCAAAACCCCATCCTGTCTGGGGGACGTACGTTCATCTGTGGGCAAAAGTATGTGTGCTGAAGTACCAAACATTTACTCTCCGTTTATAACCTTTAACTTAGGGACGTTTGTTTTCGTCTAATGACAAACCTCTGAAAAAATCTGAGGCAGAGCAATCATTTATAGCTGACAGATTTGTTTAGGTAAAACTAAGAGGATTAAATTATGACTATTCTTTTATTAAGAAAGCAGGCACAAATCTCATCGTTTCTAAAATTCTTTAAATTCATATTTGCGTTTGGTACGTATTTGGTTTCATAGAGTTAATTTCTGCCTACTTGCGAGGTGGTCCCATATTCACATATTTATTCCCCTCAAGCTTGAACATCTTTATTATGATGGTATTACTTTTAGCCCGCAAAACTTAAAAATACTTCTAATTATTTGGGGGCAATTATAAATCGGGCGAATAAATAATTTACTGGCGGCTATTAATTGGAAACTGCCTTAGGTAAGTTTGATTAGTTTGATTATGAAACCAACCAAAAGCCGAGAAGTGGCTGTCTTTCTACACAGAAGCTAATATGGACAGTAGGTTTGACTTTATGTGTAGAGCAACTATCGAATGTGTAAAATAGAAAAAAGATCCCTTAAGAATACTGACCGTATTTAATAACTAGTAACACAAAGTAATATTATATATATATATATATATATAATATAACTTTAGTAGTAGTAGTTATTAAATATATATATATATATATATTTCATAACTAGTAATATATAGCTCTAAGAATTAGCAAGCTGAAGTGGCAGTGGGCCGGCCATATCTCGCGAAGAACTGACGGCCGCTGGGGCAAACGTGTTCTTGAGTGGAGACCACGACTCGATAAACGTGTTATAAGATTTTGTATAATGTACCTATGTATTTCAAGTCACCGTTTCAAAAATTTGCCGCCTACAGCTTGTTACCTACCCACCCGCTTAGTAAGGCATTTTCATTTTATTTGAAATTTTTAATTTGGATTTTTTTTCACTCGTTTAAATACTACTTAGGTTCAGCCTGAAAACCAGCGTCGTTACAGTCTTCGGGCAGTAGCGACATTAAGCTGAGGCTGGACCTAATTAGCGCGCACTGAGGACAGGCTAGGTACATTATTTTTACTTATTTTATATTGTTTATCTTTTAGTTTTAGTATTCGTTTTATTCTTATTTTCTATTGTTATATTTTAGTTTTTAGTCTTAGTGTTAGGTATATCTTATTTAGCTTAATGTGTTTTTTTTTAATGTACGTTTGTCTTTTTTGTGTGTGCTAATAAAAGTTTTCTATTCTATTCTATTCTATGCTCATTATATAAGAATTTGAAGTCGGGTTTAATTATGTGTATTGAAAAACAAAATTGTTGTTGTTAATTTCATTATCATTCCCCCTTATCGGAAGTAATAATATTTTATTTAACAAATTAAGTAATAGTGACAAGTGTTTACGTAAAAAACAATGGGTTTGATAAAAGAAACAAAAATATCTACGTGGTAAACCTTTATTCGATTAAAGATGAAACAACATTCAAAATAAAACCATCATATTTGGTTTCGCATCGGAATTATTGATAAAAGATCTTAAAATTCACTACTCAGTTAAACATTGACTAATTATCAATACAAACATCCAAATAAATACTGATTATATTAAACATTTAACACATTAATATGACTATAGCTAACGATAACACAACATCTATTTTGGGACGATATGGAAATTGCCTTGATAAGGTCTGAAGAGGTATTAACTAAACTAAGAATTAAAAACAAAAACCACCCGCTTCACAACATTACCCTGTTCGTTCTCAGCTCTCAACAACCTCCGCAAATACTCATTCATGTAAAAATAATATCATAACGAGGACTTATAGTAAGATAAACAGGATCAAAAATATAACATTTCAAAATATACATAGAGATTCTTAAATAGACGTCAATTAACGTTTTAGCAGAAAAGTTCATAAATCAGACTTTATCAGGAATGTGCACAGCTTAAAGCTAAGGGTAAGTACACACCAAGTATTGTGCCTACACTAACCAACTAGTTACACTCAGGGGTTTGGGGCTCTATCGCTACTTGCTACGACGAACGCAATACAGTCACAACATATAACATCGATAAACACTGAAAAACTATTTTATCCTATTGATTAACACTTAGAAACATCAAGAAAAAGTTAAAAGCTAAAAATACGAGTGACATTCGAGTAACATTCGAGCTGACCTGATGAGTGTCGTCTTTATAACTAATTATCCTTAAATACCGAATACAACATCAATAAGAGAAATAGAAATGGCAAGTATTGTAACGGCCTGATTGTAACACAGGCAAAAATTTAAAAACATAAATTAAGACAACATATATAAATATAGTCACAAGTGTGACGTGGGTTTGCTGTTCCTATGAAACATGGAGTTATATTTCATAGTTGCGGAATTTGGAGATGACCTCTGAAGGTGGCTCGGTGTTGCCGTGTCCCCAACGGCCCCAGAGGTTGGCGCCGCCCTCGGAAGCGCGGCGGGCTGCTGCATTGTTCGGCCCTCCAAGGCTCGATGGTCCAGAGCCCTGTGAAAAAAGTTAATAAATGAAATAATGTTTATTTCATTTCATTTCATTTATTATTAATAAATAATAAATGAAACCTATTACGTTTCTGTGTATAACAGGAACATAATGGCGCTTAACACATGTAATTTTACTTATCGCGATGCTATGCGATGCTTGCTTAAATACAGCCGGTGTAGATTTCGCTGGTCCATTTTGTATTTATAGTGCAGGAGAAAACCTTACCTTAGCTTCTCCCTCCAGCATACGGTCCTTAGTGTTCGGCTTAGTCCAATGCATGGACTGCTGGACGTGATCCTTCATGCCGAGCCACTGCTTGTAGCCTACAGCTATGCCGCTGTTACGCCACTTGTCGTACAGAGCGCGCTTGGCCGGGTCGCAGAGGGTTTCCTTTGCTTCCTGTCAAATAAGAATTCCGAAATTAGAGAGTTCTAATAGCCTTTTAGCTTTTATTTCTGAAGGAGAAACAAAGCCTAGTACGTCACTGGTTCGAAGCTGTCAAAAAAAAGAGAACAGGCACAGGCGTCATTTATAAAATTAGTTGTAGTTGTGCGAAATGGAGTTATATTGCAAATTCTATTTGCTCTTGTATTATTATATTGGGATATGGAAAATGTTCAAATACGAACCTTCAGTTTCTGAAACATGGCCTCCGCTTCTTTGTCGCCATCGTTCTTATCTGGATGGTGCTGCAAAGCCAGCACCTTGTACTCAGTAGTTATTTGCTCAATCTGCAACAATATCCTGTCATTAATAACTTCATTATGTTGTTTGTTCTTGTAAAGTTCTAGCCCAGGAATTCATACCCCTGTGGATTTTGAAACTACTCCTACGACCCTACCTACTAACCTCTATTGACCTTCGTCAAAATATCACGTCTTAAGGAAATAACAGAAGCTTTGTGTTTGAATGGTTTTGACTGTACGGTCTTATGTTTCAGTTGGGGTTCCAGAAATATTATTCAGGCACACGATAAAATCCCCTCATTGCTCTTGATACTAAGTCTACGGTATCATTATGTGTCTCAATCTCCACAAGAGTTTAATACAATTAATATATCAGCTTAAAAACCAAGAGTCACATGTTCAAAGGTCCTTGAATATTTCGAAGGTTCTATCTGGTTTCAAAGACTGCACTGTGACAAAGGTGACAAAGCAGCCGTGATAAGAGTAAGTCAAACCTGTCTTTATTATGATACGCCGACCACAACAATATACGGTCTACTTATCAAGGTCAGGCACGAAACCTGTTTCTTTTACCGGTTCAAGTCCACTAACAATTAAACAATTACTTAACTAATGCGCACCTTCTAGTCGCATTGAAAAAATCGATAACAACTTGCAACGCGATGATGGACAAGGAAAACCCCGGGTGATTCAGAGAAACAATTCGTTATCGATGACGTAGAGACCTCTTTGCTTCAAATTAATAGGTATCCGTATCCACTATCCACCTCTGCCAACAATCACTTCGTTTTTTTATATGAGCCTATGGAAACCTAGATGAAGGATAGGTAATGTAGGTCAAACCGGGGCCTTCGGAATGGGTCAGTGCAATCAATAAAGCATTGCTACTCCGTGCTCTAAATAACAGAAAGATAGGATTTAATTATGAATGGAAGAATATACTTACAGATGAGTTTTCATCGCAACCGAGTAGCCCGTAGAAGTCATCGTCTGGGTTCTGCTTGTAACTCAGTATCTCATCCACGCCCGTCATTGTAGCGACGACCCTCCCGCACGAAACTCTGAGCGCTACTAGATGGGAGGTAGAGAGAGGGGCTTGCTTGAAGCTGCGCGGTCGTCTGTATCGAGTTGACATGACATGCGCAAAACTTACCTCTCGATTATGAGAACGAGATGTTTTGATTAATCAAAGTTGTATCGTTCTTTGATTGTGTTTGCAAAGTTTACTGGTATAAAGCTTCAAGGGTTTGATTAAATCTATGGTAGAGTCAATATTTTTATTAAATTCGGTTCAACCTCGTCAAGTCTAGTCAATGGATTTTAAAACACAATACAAGAGTGAATAGGTGTCTTCAAGACCTTTGTGGTACACAGTTGGCCACATTTTGACTTTACATCAGTTGAGATTGTGGTCAAACGAAGGTCTAACGAATTTTTTAAGCAACTGATAGATTAAATATAAAATAATATCCAAAAAGACTAAAGAACTATAGACGCCTACCTAGAAAAAATATCTGTAGAGTCAGATAGTTAGATAAATTTATACGAACAAAATTAGCTACAATCATCAATTAGCTTTATGACGATTTTGCCTTTTTACCTCAATCCGGGTTGTATTCAACTTGAAAAATACGAATCGAGAAGAATATATCGATTTATGATTTTCCAACTCTAGCAATGGTCCAATGCGCGATCGATACAATTGCCATGAACATTAAGTAGGCGTCCAAGTTGTTTTGCATTTTCATATTTTTACTCGATCAGTCGAGTAAAAAATTATTAATTAGAATGACTTACCTAATTCATTTGGATTGTTAGCGAATTTTACAATCCGCAATGTATTCGGCAAACTAAGATAATTTTGACGACCATTGTTGCGCGGCGGACGAAGGTCCGCCTGCAACGCAGGAGTTTGCGGGTTCGTTTCCCACCTTGGGACAAATGTTTGTACGATCTGAAAATATTTGTTGAGTTCTGTGTATTTTCTATGTAGGTTTAATATAAATCTATCTAATATCTATGTTATCTAATCAAATATTAAATATAACAGTCATTTAGTACCCATAACACAAGCTCTGCTTAGCTTGGGGCTAGATTATGCTGTGTGGATTGTCCAGCATTATTTATGAATTTATGATTTTGATAGTAAACTAACCGGATTGTTCTCTTTGAGCTAGATCAAGCTGATACAACCCACTGGTAGAGAATCTATCGTATCTGTGATTTGAATACCTTTGTGCTATGTTAGTAGGCACAGTTTGTACGAAGCAACGCTGTATACTCTCGCTGAAAGTCCTAATCTGACAGTTTTAGAAGAACAGTACCTAAATATGTTTTGAAATAAATATGTTGGCTAGCCGGAAGGAGCCGCGCCTATCATTAACCCGTGATCAATCGATGTTACCAAGAACATCAAATTTAAAAGGCGCAAGATTTAACAATTATCATGTTGTAAGCATTGTTCTAAAAAGATCCAAATCGTTGATTGAGAAAGTAAAGTAAAATATTTAAACTTTTTTCGAATCAAGGTCCGAACGATGTTTTGCCTCTTCTTTTAGCCCACGCCACACCTATAGCGTGGGCTGAAACAGAGAAATGATGTGAACTGAAAGCTGGATCCTTTTAATGAATTTACTTACCTAGGCCCTAGTTTGGTGAAGGAAAAGTGTAGAGTTTCGACTGAGATTGGGTAAACTTTTACAGGGTCCCAAAAGTTAAACGCGAATTGCCCAAAACTTTGCAGAGATTCTGAATATTTTAATAAAGGGACGACGGAAAATCTTTATTTTGGTATATAGCTAAATTATGTTGCTTATTCTGTGTGTTACATGTTGCAATTAGGTACATTATGGCGTAATCGTAAAGTAACGGAAAAAATGTGCTATTTGAACAGGGTATCTCTCTCCCTCTTGAGCATTATTATAGCTATCTGATTGTAGCTTTCCACTACTTTTCTGCTCTTCCTTTTCGTCCGAACCCAGCGAGGTTCAGTGTGATCATCTTCTAGTCTGGGGTAAATATTCCAAAACTCGTAGATCGGAAACAATAATATTTTTTTTAAATTTATATCTAGCGTATTAAGGCCTTCCTGCGATCGAAAGAATTCGTTGGTAGGTAACCTATCTCTTAAATTCTAATCTACCTCCCACATGGAGACCATTCAAGTAAATTTATGGAGTCGTGTGGTGGTGAGATCCGCGCGTCCAGTACAAAACGAAGGCTGACGACATTGCATATTCCGTGCATGCTCTAGACATTGGCGTCCCATCGCTTCTGCATCAAAAATAGCTACTGAAGACGCGCTAAAACGCAAGTTTACGCGGCACACCGGCCGCCGCGGCCGTGTTCACAAAAACAGATATAAAACCGCGTAAAACAAATCAGCTCTTTGAAAAGCAATGTGTCAACGAACTAGAGGTACATCGAAGATCTTCCATCTTTGGCAGCGGAAGTAGGCAGCGGCGGATGTCCCGGCAATGGGTGAGTGGCATATGAATGAATACAGCTTCGCTCGCATTTCCTATTCGTTCCGTGTCCCGCCGAAAGTTTGTCAACCTTTAATTTTTTACAGTAGTAACTAGGATCATTTGTATGGGGGTACACGTCTCCTGAAACAAAGTGTGCTTATGTGATGACATCGTTATTTATGAAGACATTAATTTTGTTTTTAATCGTCCATACGCAGGTAGAGTTTTTTTTTGCCACCTTGCCAGCCACCTGAACTCTGTTATTAAACTTATTAATCATGACAGGGCTTAGCTTTATCATAATCTGTAATTCAATTGTTTTTTTTTTATCATCAAATGGGTTTGCGTATTCACTAGCTTAAATAGCAATTTGCAGAGAGGGTGCTTAGAGGGCTACTGTGCTTCTGTCGACATCGGCTCTGTGATGAATAATCTAGTAAAATTAAATCAGTGAATAAATAATTTTCTCAGTTTGCTATTAACCACCTTAAAAAATATAGATTTTAATAAACCTGAACGAAATTATACCCAAATTCAACGACTTTCTTCTTTTTAATTCTTATATGTATATCACCACAACTCAAGTTTTCCATCGTTGATAAAGCAATACTTAGAAGCGATATAATGCTATTTCTCAGGAGTAAATAAGAAGAGTCCAATGTACAGTCATAATGTTTACGTTTACTATGGTCGTGTGGGCGGTCCTTATCGTCAGTTGAAGATACTCGTAAATTTACGTAAATGTGGTATATAATTCTTGATTTTGACTCAAATTTGCTAGAAAATAAACGAATCATGCAATTAAATCACCACAGGCTACATACCAATGCTTTTTCTAGTGCCACTGTAAATTACAACAAAGTTTGAGGTATCTCGTGACACACAGAAAACTATCATGGGCATTACAAGCGTTTCTGACCTGATTCTGAGACAATAGAAGATTCTAGATAACCATCAGCCTTGCTCCGGAAAGAAAAGCTACGTGTCCTATTCAAATTCCACTCAAGTTAAGAGCCCTTTTCACACGATGCACGGCTTTTTGTCCCTTGAAAGCCGAGTAAAAAGTTCTTTTGTACGGAAACTACAAGAGCTCAAGGTGAGATCCACCATTATTTTATTTCTTGCTGGCGAGAAATGGACGAGACAATCACCACATTTTAATAATGCAAAGTCGCATCTTGAAGACCACCGCAGCATCATATCATGCAACCTTTGAATGATACACTAATGAAAACATCTGATTTCACCAGCTGGTATTACGGTTGTCGTGAAACCAATAGGTATCGAAACAATACATTCACCAAGGTACCAATTTAGTCAACTATTTTTATTGTTTTTTTTGTTTTTCTGTGTATTGTATAATTATTGTATTTTGTATATGTGTGTCTGAAGTTGTTACTAAAGAATGTATCTATCAACCAATCAAGCCAACAGTACCCGTGAGTTTGATCGTTTATGATTTAAATACGTGTGTGTTCAGAGTAGATCACTCCCACACGCTATACTATTGAGGGGAAGTAGATCAAGACGAATTTAGGGAGTCTATTTCGGGATCGGATGTTGTTTTACAACAGGGAATACAAAATACAAACGAATTCGTTTCTACTGAACTGTTATTATTATCGTACACAGGTATATTGTTAGAGCAATCCATGTTTGGACGAATTAGGCTATGGTAACTATTTTGTGCTCTTGGATCTTATTCTAAAACTGAGTGCAAAGTTAATTCAAGAGAAAACACAACTGAACTCCATTCACTACTAACATTACTGGACTCAATTCAACTCCATTCTGGAATGTGACCTTTTTATTTCGGCGGGACTTGAACCTTCCTATCCGGTTCAAGTCCCGCCGAAATATAAAATTCTTGGGATATTATTTAATTCCTTAGAGATTACCTCGAGTGCGAGGGATTACGCACTATAAAAATAAAAACCTTATTCCTATATCGCTTGATTAGCACTTGGTGGTGGGTCTTTAGCAACATTCCTGATTAGCCACCTAATTAAGTTTTCCACGCGTGACATAGACAGTTAACTGGCCGAGCCAAATACTACGGGCCCCGTTCGAAGGAGGTATTAGTGTTTATTTATTCATTAGCTACCGCACTGATGATTACGTTTTATTGACCTATCGATCGAGTCAACATTGGCCTAACAATCGGGTCGAGGTATTTACAGATACTTCGTAATAATGATCTCTTGGCAGCCAGATTTTATACACTTAAGAGTAAAAGCTTCCCGAAGTTTGTGCCATCTTCCACGGTCCTGCACTAGCCTTGACAATCCATTCATCAAAAAATAAACTTGCAGATCTACGAAATGTAGCTAATACACACCCGGAGTACACAAGTCTTACCTAAAAATAGCTTTTAAGATAGCTGGTTCGATGTTCCGTAGTAGGTATTAAAGAGGAGCCTCCCAAAAATAAGAACATTTGCCATTTGACATTGTGATAGAATTTTGATAGAACAAGAAGATTATTCTGATAGAAGGGAAGATTATTCTATAGACCTACATATATCAAAGTACTAAACTAAAAACAAATCCTAAAACAAGATTTCCCCATAATGTTTAAAGTCGATGAACTGCTGAGCATCTTCAGGGCAGGTGGTCTGGCTATCGTCATGTTTTAGTTATTAGTTCAATTCAGTTCCGCTTATATTAACCTAGTGGTTATAGGAAATATTTTGTATAAAGAAAACCAGGTTTAAGAAGGAATATGTTTGTTTACTTTTATAAATTGGTTTCATAGTGATGTCGAATTTAAGCCACGAGGCGAGGGAAAGGTCCGCCTGCGACGCAGGAGGTTGCTGGTTCGGTTCCCGCCTTGGGACGAAAGTTTGTACGATTTGAAAATATTTGTTCCGGTTGTCCTGGGTATTTTCTATGTTTATAAAATAGATCTATGTAATGTATTGTATTATATCACTCTAACAGAGCAAGCACAAAAAAGCTTGTAAAAATGAGACGTCATATATGGCTACCTAGTTGTTTTGTAAGATGGGTTATGTTAACAAAATTATCATATGTTGTATATCACTCATATCTTAAAGTTGACTTTACGTAACGAACTTACAAAATTGAACGCTTCTGCCCTTAATTAGGGTTCATCGACTCTCTTGTCTCTATCTACTATATGATAACAAGAGACATTGCTTATGTAGGAAGAATATTCTATTTAAATAAATGTGAGAACAGTATTTTAATAAAGAAAACAAAGGTTTCTTGTAATATTTTTAAAAGTCATCCGTATTATGATATGGAAAAGAGAGTGCGCCTGAGTTCACACACTTGTGCGCTATAAATTATGTCCTGCGCACATAGCTAGTCTCCGTTGGGACTCCCGCGCGCTGCGCCACTTGTGTGGAAACGATGAAGGAAATCGCCGGAAGAACGCCCGCACCCTCACGCTCTCTTTACTCCACTGTACCTATCGCACACCTATCAAGTTTGAAACGGAATGACTTCGTCGTCGCGTTGTCGTCGCGTCGTCGTCGCGCCGCGCCGCTGCGAGCGCGGGACCGCGGCGGGGCGTCGCGGGCGGGGCGTGCGGTCGCTGTGTCAAAATCAACTCTTCATATGCATCTCAACCAAGTTGTGTGGGAGAAATCTTGCAACTTAATTTGAGACCAGTTATCCTCAACCGATTGAGCTGTAATTTGGCATAATTTTGCCAAATTTTATCAATTCATTTTATTTATCGCCAAACTTACATATTTATGTAAGTGATGGTGAAGTTAGTATGGTAGGTACCAAACCAATACTTATTATTGGGTCGGTATTAAGAGGCCTCCGGAGGGACGAATTCTCCATACAAACGTAATACCAAAATGATTTCCAATTTAAGCATATTTCCACTATAATATTGTATTATTTGTATTTAAATAGTATTTATCTAGGTTCCTAAATAGTTCTTTTTTCAAAATACTTACCTAAAACTAAATGAAAGCCAATCGAATTTTGACAAGTTTTCTGTCTTTTTTGACTTTGACAAGTTTTCTTGCTGTTTGTTTCGTATTCAAAACATCAATATCTTACGTTTTATTTATTAAGGAACATAGCTTATATTGTCTAGTTACAGAATAACAATACTTTGTGAAGAATACAAAAAGTTTTCAGTCATAATTTTTGGTATTACGGAACAAACCAAAATTTGAACGGCTAATATTGCTATCGCACACGCATAGGGCGCGGCGCAAGGGTTAAACAGGGACAGCGATATTCGGAGCGATTTTTGCAAGCGAGGGTCGCCGGACCCTTAAGTAGCCCACTGAGCAAGCTGACGAGCGCGGGTGTAGGTCTAACAGGTCCAGACTTAGATTATTACTCAAAAACTAGGGTAATTCGTGAAAGAGCGCTGGTTTTCAGTCAGAATTATATGGAATAAGTGACAGACACGATCTCAGATCCAGCTCAGACAAGACTTAGAGTATGCAACAACGGTAAGTACTTCTAATCCACAGCATTGTCAGTGTCTATGATTCCATGTATACTTTGTGTCCCTAATGGATGTACCGGCATGAGTCCAATTGGACGGAAGCGGCCAATTGCTTGTTAAGTTGAGGAAGCAAAATTGTGTAGCTGTACCGAGATCCCTTTACAGTCTGTAGTAGGTAGAGCTATTTGTAAAAGGGCTTGAGAATTATATCTAGAATTACAGCTACAATTTAAATAAAATAAATGACTAATGCTGGACATTCCACAAAACATCATCTAGCCCGAAGCTAAGCAGAGCTTGGGTAATGGGTAAAAGAGGTACCTATAACCTAATAAAATATATACATATATTTTATTATAAATAGTAATCGATCAGAACACCCGAAACAAAATATCTGCAGATCGTACAAACATTTGTCTCGAGGCGGGAATCCAACCTGCGACACAGACAGAGGTCGTCAAAGGTGGATCATATTCATATTTTCATGCCCAAATCCGCCTAGCTATGCTCTGGCTAACTGGTTCCTGACATCTAGAATTGCAATTCTGTCAAGATCTGACAAAATTCCTTAATAGTATCTTTTATTCCTGAAAATAAAACAAATGATATATGCAGGTACTTAATTATTTTCGTATAACAAATGTTATTAAAAACAGCCCTTTTCAGCACGTGTGACTAATGATGAGGCATTCAGCGCTCGCAGCGTGTGCCTGCGAAAATAAACTGCATTCCGCGAATATAACATGGAATTTAAACATATATACACGGTGAATTTGACGATCCAACTACTAAGCTTTACCGGTGCGTTCTGTGTAAACGCGTTCTTTGTTCAACAATCAGAACAAAGTCATCAAATTTTACCCGGATGTGAACAGATCAATTATTAAATCTATGTTATATTGATTGCCCGATATAATCATGTTTTTGGTCTCTCAATCCCTAATTTTAGCTTGTCGCCATCTTTGAATTCAGATGTAATTTGGTTTGAACATACCTACCGACCATGTATCCGTCTTCAACTCCACCCAGATATTTAGCAGGAACGCTTCCTGATTAAAATTATTACGAAGAAGCCCATCTTATTCCTATAATTTACGTAACGTTTACGAGAAGCTCGGTAATGAAAAATTCTTTCCTCATCAAAAATATTCAGGCAATCTCGTCGAAAGTGGATAATTTTGTGAAAATTTAAGATTTTATCGAACTCGAGATATTATGTCGAATTGTGGTGAAATAATTTGGCTGAATGGTTTAGAATTTTTTTAAACTGCATCGTTTAGTAAAATAAAATTGACCTGGTAGATAACACTACTCGTACCTACATAACTGATAAATATAATAATAAGGTTAAAGTCTTAATATAGACATTTTTTGTTATGCATAGAAAACACCCAGAACAAATATTTACAGAAGGTAACATTTATTAAATTTATTATATTATGATGAGTGACGCATACATCTGGGCCAGAAAAAACAAAACTTTACTAATCATGTCGGATAGAGAAGAAAGACGGTAATAAAAAATATACCTCCCTTCTGCCTTCTAGGTAGCTAAACAAGTACCTACCTAACGTATTCGTTTACTTTCTAAAGCTCTTCGCAATTCTATTCCTTAAATCCAATTCACTCTCTTAACTTGAAAATACCAAAATAAAAGAATCATGCAAATGAAATTGAAAAGCGTGTTCAGTCGGGCGGCCATCCATCGCATTATTACAATTTCAATCTCGGTTCGTGTTTCGTCTCGTCTCGTTTTTGCGAGCGAGGGTCTATTCGGGGAGCGGGTATGCCGGACCAATGAACATGGGATTGAGTGGGTTGAAAAGATTACATTACATTTACCAACTGAAAATGAAATAAATACTGTTGGATTGTGAGTTTGAGACGCATAGAGGTTTTATTATCATCGGGTAAGAACCTTATTTGTAAATGCGGAAAGTTTGGATAGATGTTTCTTTTTTTTACACAATAGATCCTGCCTTCGTTTGACCACGATCTTACCTGATATAGGTATAGGTATAGGAAAGTGACAAAGTGGCCAGATGTATCACGAAGGTCTAGACACCTGTTCGTTCTCGTCGTAAAGTTACTTTTATCGTGTTCAAATACGAAAGTTATTTAAAGTATTTTTTTAAATGTATTCTTTTTACGGTTTTGGATATACAAATATTTGAATGTGATAAATTGATATTATCCTTAGTTTTGGATGGTCAACATCAAACAGTAGTATTTCAAATAAGATGAACGACTCGTTTAACCATAAACTGAAAGCTGCATAGGGTAACCGCCTTCAAGCTGCCAAAAGCTTGTAGTAACGTAGAACCGACTTTTAAAAATTATCCGTAGAAAATGTTCTAAGACTTTCTGAGATTAACAAAACTGCGGAAAACAATTCATCATACAAATCAAGAATCAGGCCACATTGTTTCTTTAACTTACAACGATCGTCATTTGTCATTCATTCATTACCCCTCCATTGTTTAACCCCGTGATTGTTTCACGCCGAGCATTTCGTGCGGCACAAAAATTGACTCCTCGACCAAATGGACTAAAAAAACTAAGACAGATGTTGTACGGGCCGGGCGTGCGTCTCTGTTTACTGCATCTAAAACAAAGCTCAGTTTTGTGCGCGCCTTCCCCGGGGCATACAAGAAGGGGCATTATGTTTTTGTTTATGGGTGTACCTAACATGTTAAAAATAAAACTTTGAACTTTGCAAAAGTTCATCGTGACATTTTTACCGTGATTCGGAAAGAATATTAAGCCACGGAAAAGTTATACTTGCGGGATATTTAGAATGATTAGATTTTTGAGTTTTCCAACATTTCGGCTCAGTTTCATGCGCCGAAAAAATATTGGACGGATATTCAGATATTCGAAGATGATTTCATTTTTAAATACTCGAGTTATATCACGGAAAACTTATTCAAACATGAAATCATGGTATACCTATATATATATAATAGCTCGTTATAAATGAAGTTATATTTGTGTCTAAACTGCGATTTCCCACACTATCGATATTGCTCTCTAGCTACATATCAGATAATCTCCCAGATAATAACTTGTCATCCTCGGGTCTTAACACACATTAACTCATCTACTCGTAAATAGGTCGCTTACTAATTTAACACAACACCGGATAAGCTTATAATATATAGGAAGGACAAAATGTGTTCATGACTTTTTGTACGTATTAAGCCCTACGTACTTACTTCAACAATTTAATCCCATCCAAAGTCTTACGTAGATGTATTTTCAATTGTCTAGTACCCATATCACAAGCTCTGCTTAGCTTGGGGCTACATGATGATGTGTGAATTGTACAGGTTTATTAATTACTAGTTTCTGCCCGCGGCTTCGTATGCGTTGTTTCTATGGAAACGTTATTTGTACCCCATGAGAACTGACTTACGGAAAAAAAGTACCCTATGTTTTATTCCGAACTGAAAACACACAAAAAACTTTGAATGTCGTATGCAAAATGTCAACCCGATCCGTTCAGTAGTTTTTGCATGAAAGAGTAACAAAAATCCATACTGCACTCTCTGTCTTGGCCTTATCAGTGGTTAAAACCCGCCTGCGGATAATGATGACGATAATTTGACTTACGAGACTGATTCGCTGATTAAACAACCCGAGCTTAAATTTATCAAACTACCCGTAAAGTAAATAATCTCTGTCAATACTCAGGCTTGGTTCCTAATCAAACGGATAAAGCTTGCAATTGCTTTCGTAATCTAGTCAATTGTAAATATATCTCTTTATAAAGTAAACTATCCCCGTTGGGATCAATACTGCGAGGGGGGTCTAGACATGCGTAGATGCTGTCGAGAGCCGTGAACAAAACCACTCAGCTGGATACGGGTACCCTGATTTTATCTCACTTGTTATTTGTTACTTATAGTGTTATATACAACTAGATGCGCTCCGCGGCTTTGCCCGCGTAGAAATCTATGTGTCAAATGGTTTATAATTATAAACCTTCCTATTGAATAACTCTATTTATTCTAAAAAAACCGCATCAAAATCCTTTGCGTAGTTTTAAAGATCTAATATCGATTGCATAAATACGGACAGACAGACAGTGGGAAGTGAGTTTGTTATATACTATTATGTAGTGATACTTTTTATTTGGCCATCATTATCTTGGGTTAAAGGTAGAGGTACGGACAAATATTAACTTCGGTCAGCTTTAGACAATTTTTTTAGTTTTTGCCCGCGGCTTCGCACGCTTTGTTTCTATGGAAACGTAGAGATTATATCTATCCATGGGATCCCGGCTTAGCCTTGAATCAAATCTTAGTGGGATGACGACCTGCGAAAGACTGCAGGTAGATGGTGGATGCGCCAAGCTGAGGACAGCAGGGCGCTATGGCGCTCATTGGGGAGGCCTATGTCCAGCAGCGGACTAACATAGGTTGATGATGATGATGATGTGACCACGCCACATCATCAGGGCGAAGGTCCGCCTGAGGTTGCATGCAAAATGTTCGAACTGCAGATATTTGTTTCAGGTGTTCTGGTCGTTTTTCTACGTATAATAAAAAATATCTATCTATATAATCTATTGTATTAAGTCATCTAGTACCCATAACACAAGCTCTGCTTAGCTTGGGGCTAGATGATGCTGTGTGGATTGTCCAGCATTATTTATTTATTAAGATAATAACGCGTGTCCGCCAATCGCTTAGAAACACTCGAAATACAAAAAACTCCCTGGGAAAAAGGCTCAGCACCATAGGCCTCTACGAATATATTAAAACGAATATCTCATTCAATCTCTCTCAATTTGTGAATGATGTACCTCTATCGAATCCATAATCGCCACATAATTTGCCACTGATTTAGAATGATGCTGTCGTTGTCATGTGAATAAGGACCTGCAAAAATCTAACATCTAAAATAATATATTACTATAAAACTCTTTTTTAAAATAAAAACAATGAAAAGTTCTAAATTATTCTAGAATCATAAGGAATATAGGCCAAGGTAAACTCTTTACTGAAGGAGCAAGACGTGACATCTTAGACGGTTGAAAACAACGCTCTCCTTTGAAATGTCGAGTGAAAGATGAGATGAGAGACAAAATGTATTCATTTGCTCATTAAATATTCCATTAACGTGGAATCAATTATTCTGGAACCAGCTTAGAGTAGCGTAAGGTATATAGGTACACCTTGGTTTATATACTGTTGGTGATTTGCATATCTTTCTACAGTGTATTAAGCAGAGACTTTATGTATTTAGTTTTAAATTAAAATTATTATATTTTACTTAGGTATATTTTTTATATCTACTTATTCTTATCTAACTGCTTATCTATTATATGTATGCTATATTATATACTAGCTGCGCCCCGCGGCTTCGCCCCCGTGGAAATCTATGTGTTAAATGGTTTAAATTATTAAAAAAAAGTATCCTATGTTAGACTCCTGGTTCTAAGCTACCTCTCCGCCAATTTTCAGCTAAATCGGTTCAGCCGTTCTCGAGTTATAAGTGTTGTAACAAACACGACTTTCTTTTATATATATAGATTTTAATATATATATGTATATACATCATATCTTATCTACCTATTTCTAAAAATTACCTGCTTCACTATTCTTACACAATATTTTAGATACTTAGGGCGTAGGTACTTGTCGTTAATTACTAGATGTAAGTTGTTGCTATTTATTTGTATGTCCAGTTCGTTTTCTATGTCGAATCTTTCGCGGCCGAAAACAGGACAGTCGAAAAGGATATGTGGCACGGTTTCTTCTGTGTCGGGTTCACAGATGCACGAAGGGTTTTCCTTATACTTAACACTTTGACTGCGGTTTTTTTTCGACGACTGCGATCTTTTTTTTTACCTAAAAAATTCGTGTTGCCGCTCTACACAGCGGTTGTGTTGCGCCGCACATGCGTTTCGTTGGAAAAATATTACAGCTCTGCTGAGTAACAAAGATCTGTATTTTCTCAGCCGCTGCGCTAGTGTGGATTTACGCATATTAGTCACTTGTAGAAAACTCATACCGTGCGTTTTCAGCAGTCGAGAAAGCGGTTAAGGTATTCGGAAAACCCTCCGTGGCCCGTCATAATTTGTGTCAGCAGTGTAGTGTATTAAGGTTACCTTAATACAGGTTGGTACACTAATGCCTTAATAAAATAAGGTATGGATCAGTATGTAGTGTACTAGTTTACCTACCTACTTATATGAATGTGTGATTTATTTAACACTTTATTGCACTAAGGTACAATATATAATAAAAGAAATCCATCTATATTATGTATCGTCTGACTATATCAATCATATAGTACCCATAACACAAGCTCTACTTTGCTTGAAACTAAATGATGCTGTTTGGATTGTCCGGCATTATTCTATTTACCTATTTATTAACTAGCCGCTTTCAAATTAAATTAACACTAATCTCAAGGTTTTGCGCCTACTGATGATTTCTGACTTGACTGTAGGAAAATGCTGGATGCGGCAAGCAGAAGACAGGGCGCTATGGCGCTGATTAGGGGAGGCCCATGTCCAGCAGTAGACTCTATAGGCTAGTGATGATGATGATGATGGTTACAGTCTATAATCCATATACCTATAACATAACAAATACCTGAAAGTAAACAAAACAAAAGACCTAGGTGGTATTACCATTAAAATTATTTTTAGCAGCCGTATTCATAGCTGTTCATTTCCCGTTGTACCCTTTTGGTCCGGCACCGCTATGAATGGGCGACAACATGCAGGGTTTATTTACAAACATTGACGCCTAGCCGTGCTTCCGAAAACACGCGTGCGCGCTCTAAATTAAACTGGTTACTTGTTTACCAGGGGTGTAGTGGAAGTAGGCAGGGAAGGCCGACGATTAACCTTAAACTAATCTCTTTTGAATAGACAAGATGACCGATTTTGAGAAAGTACTCCGAAATGTTTATAGGCATGTACTGAATACAAAAAAAACCAGCTAAGTGCAAGTCGGACTCGCGCACGAAGAATCCCGTACCAATACATATAAAAACGATCAAAAAAATTACGATTGTTGTATGACATATAAAAGTGGGATACAATACAATATATAATACATCTTTATTACACCATCAATACAAAAAATAAAAACAATAAAGGATCTTAATACTAACTAAAGCTAGTGGTACAATCGGCGGCCCTATCGCTAACAGCGATTATCGTGTGCAGGCAACCTTATATAAGGTTGCCTGGAAGAAATAATAGATATAAAGATAAAATAATAACACTGACAGGCGAAACAGACAGACAGTGCAATTTCTGTCACTGTCAAAAACTGAGTAGGAATTAATCTAGTTTATAATTATTTGCGTCAAGCTGAAGACAGGGCGCTATGGCGCTCATTGGGGGAGGCCTATGTCCAGCAGTGGACTAATATAGGCTGATGATGATGATGATGATAATTATTTGGACATGATAAGCTTCAACAAGTATAAGTACCCCAACATCAAGATAAAAGCTGTTAGCTCGTTGCTTTGCGAAGAAAGTATTTCTGAAGCAGTCCATTATCTCCAGAGCTAATGCTACGACTTTGCCTGAAAGAGCTTGATTGCCTTGCGCGCTCCTTTGGCTTTTACTAAATTGGCTCAACGCGCAACGTCTCGAAAACTAAGGCTCAACTCACACCAAAAGAGCGTCGAAGCGCAGTGCAGTTTCAGTGTCATATGAATTTTAACTTTATTTTCATTACAATAAAACTTATTATCGAGCGAGTCGCGCGGATGCCCGCGGCGCCGCGGGAATTCCAGCGAATTCGACTCGTTCGAGTTTCTCATGCGATAATAAGTTTTATTGTAAAGAAAATAAAGTTAAAATTCATATGACACTGAAACTGCGCTGCGCTTCGACGCTCTTTTGGTGTGAGTTGAGCCTAAAGGAACTCTTTGAGCTGAAGCTGAAGCTTTCTAAGAAACTAGCTATGTAGATGATATGCTTTGTTTTTGTCTTAAGATATGAAAGGAATGGTATAGGTAAGTTTATACGGATGAAAAATATAAGACGGTCCAACAAAGCTCTAGATCAGAATAAAATAACAATAAATAAAGGATTTAAGGATTGATGCTATTGCCCAACATTGGGCTCCAACAGGCTGATTAGATTTAGGTAACTACATAATTCATATTGACAGTTTTTCTTCTGGTTTTTGAGTTGTTTCAATTTATTTAAAGCCTATAGACATTAAATAATTAATCGATTATATAAATCAATAATACAATACAATACAAATATGCTTTATTGCACATCAAACATAGAAAAACAAAAACAGTAAAGAACAAAGATACAGATGCACAATGTGCGGCCTTATCGCTAAGAGCGATTTTTAATAATAATATTATCTTTATCTTTCTTAATCTTACATAATCTACAGCACATCATACAATATCACACTATTTTGATGGATGGATGTACTTCTTGACGCCAGAACTACTGAATTTTGCATAGATGTAGCTATAAACGACTAATTGCCCTCAACAAATGACGTATGGAGATAACCAACTAAACAGCCCGGTTGACATATGTACAGCGTTCAATACATTTTTTAAGGGGAATTTTAGTATACCCGCATCTACTAGTCTCAATTCTGAATCACACTCACGGGATAGCTTGCATTTAAATTTGATAACCAACATTAGCATAACTAGAAATGAAGCATTAAAGCTTATGCGAAATCTGGATATTACCAAAGGTTCGGGTGATGATGGTCTACCACCAATATTTTTCTTCAAATGCGCAAAATCGTTGGCTATTCCCATCGCATTACTTTTTAATAGATCGTTTTCAGATGGTCAATTCCCGAAAAGTTGGAAAAATGCCCATGTCGTCCCGGTTCACAAAAAAGGTTCGAAGACTTCCATAGAAAATTATAGACCAATTTCAATTCTTAATGTGCTTAGCAAGTTAATAGAAAGGACAGTCCACACACACATATATCCCGTTGTATCATCTTCAATTCCATCTGAACAGCATGGTTTTATGAAAGGACGCTCTACCACGACCAATTTAGGTGTTTTTATTGACTATGTTGCAACCAACATGGATGGAGGCTCCCAGGTGGATGTGGTGTATAATGATTTTGAGAAGGCCTTCGATCGGGTAGATCATATGATACTGTTGCGTAAACTATATGAACTGGGCATTCAAGGTAATTTATTAAGATGGGTAGAGTCGTATTTATTGAAAAGATCACAGGCAGTTGTCGTAGGTGGCTCTTGCTCTGACTTTATTGAAATTACATCTGGCGTTCCACAGGGGTCTATTCTGGGGCCACTCTTGTATGCTTGTTACCTTTATGATGTCGGTAAATGTTTCAAATACTCTAGATTTCTTATGTATGCGGATGACACTAAAGTATTTATGAAAATTAATAACATCTCCGACTGTATTAAACTTCAGGCTGACCTGGATGAACTTGGAGAATATTATAAAAGAAATCGAATAGATATTAACGCAAGCAAGTGTAGCACAGTATCATTTACACGAAAAAGAAAACCTGTTGAGTTTAAATATCAAGTAAGTGACATAAACATTGATAAGGTGAATTTAGTACGTGATTTAGGTATCCTACTTGATGTTAAGTTATCATTTTCGGAACATATCGAAAGTATTATAAATAAATCTTATAAAAGTCTTGGTTTTATCAGGCGCGTCACTAAACCATTTTCTGATACAAAGTGTATTAAACAACTTTATTTTTCTTTTGTAAGAAGTATTTTGGAATACAGTAGTACTGTTTGGAACCCGCATTATATAACATACATACACGATTTAGAACAAATACAAAATAAATTTATTAAATACATTAATTTTAAACAACACTATTACTCTGAAAACTATTTTGAGTCATGTACATATCACAATCTAATGAGCCTCCAAAAACGACGATCTTTGTTAGATATGATATTTCTCCATGGTCTGTGCAAAGGGAATTTTGATTGTCCAGAACTTACCAGTAGAGTATTGCGTTTTTCTACTCCAAAGTTTCGCACCAGGCATACTGATGCTAAATTGTTTGCTGTCTCACAATCATCTACGAACTATGCACAGTATTCTATAGTGAATAGGTTACAAAATAATTATAACAAAGAGTTCAACAAATCAGATATTTTTCACAGCGACAAGAGAATGTTTAGAAATGAAGTAATTAAAATAATGGAGGAGGATGCTAGTGTACCTATATTAAACACATAGTTACATAATTTAATATTAATTTAATTTAGTACTTAGTTTTTAACTTAATATGTAGGTAATTATTTTTTATATTATATTATTATTATTTTTGTTATGTAAGTATAGGAAATAAGTTTATAATCTGAGAACTGTTTATTATAAGAGAGACATATGTTACACCTGACTGTCTAGCTAATAAAAAAAAATATCTTATAAAAAGTAAGTCCGTTTTTGGCCATAAGTTTAGATTTTAAGCATGTTTTGTTATAATAATTAAGGGCTGTGGATTTTGTTAATAAATAAAATAAAATAAAATAAAATAAAATAAGCCTAGAATCAAACATAGGCATATATCCCAGAATACAGTCCCCATGGGATAGAAATAACCTTTAAACGTTTCTATATAAACAGCGCGTGCAAAGACGCGGTCAGAGACTAGTTACGTTATATGCGAATGTTTTGATGTTTGTAACCTCTTCACGCCAACACTTCTGAATGAAACGGGATGAAGTTTAGCTTAAGGGTTATCTCGAAAAACGCTTGCGAAACCGCGGGCAGAACCTAGTATCTTACAAAACGTCGGAAATAATACAATATTGGAACGATAAACCAATTGTTCCAATTCCATTATCTATTGTATTATTAGAAGTTAATAGGTGTTCTCTGGTTCTAAGTACAAAGAATATGTTTACGTTTATTTATATTAAAAAACGCAGTAAAAATAAGCAGCATCTGCTGCAATCTTAGGAGCCGGATGGAAAATAAAAGCAGATGAAATTAAACATAGTATTATATCCGCCGGTTCGAATCCGTGTAGACAACGCTTTGACTGCGCTTCCTGCAGCAAGCTTCCTATTGAAAGCAGACTCTATAACAGTTGCTGTTAGGGATGGGACAAGCATTGAATTATCGATGATTTCAGAATTGATCGTGAGGAAATGAATCTAAATATCGAAAAGCAGACAATTTTTCGTTAAATAAAGACGGATTATTTCATTAAAAATTTACATACCTACAATACATAATAATTGGTTTGAGGCTCCAATTATCGAAGACGATTTTCGTAAAATAAAGATAGATTATTTAATTTCGAATTTGCTACTTCACGCATTATAAATGGTTTCGAGAGAGATTAAAATAACTAATTATAGTGGGCCACATAAAACACCGCACATAATCGGCGGTGTTTTTTTTGTAAACATGACAAGGCCTTTACCACCATAACTAGGCCATAACTAGACGCCCATGTCACTCACTGCTGGGCCAAAGTCAAAGACCTCGCTCCTGACTGTCTCTTCTGTCCTTCTGTTCACTAACATAATAACATCCCATACCTGAAAATCTGTATAAAAGTAAATTATTCTCAGACATACTCAAACAAATAAATTCGCGCAAAAAGAAACACTAAAATTCTGTAAGCGTGATCCCATCCCTATTTTATGACTGCACCCATGAAAGCTCGCACGTGTTCTGAACGAAAGCTTGCCTCCACCTGCGCGCGCGCAACCGCCGCCCTACGAACGAACGGCGGCGGCGTCACAGCACGTCGCGCAGTCGCGGAGATGTGTCGCGTTTAGTGCACCGTGATAACGTTATCATTATCAACTGTTTATGGACAACATGGGACCCCAGTTTGATTATTGCTGTCGGGCTACAAGTGAGTTTTGTTTTCTATCTCCTAGGTTATTAAGATTATAAGTATTAGCCACTGCTACGATAGATTATAATTATTAGCCACCTAGCTAAAATTACCGTGCCCTAGCAGGGTGCATGTTTGAAACATTTTAACTTTAAGAACTCTTGTACTACATGTTTGTGGTATAATTTTGTTAACGAAATGATGACCTGTGCATGTTTACGAACTTCGTTCTTAATATTCGTTGTGTTTGTTTTTGTGTAGTGGAAAATCATGGAAACGCTGATGTTTAAATATTTGACCGTTGAATTATTTTAGTTTGTTCGTTTAAACATTTTAAGATTCATAGATGGATTTTCTAGAGAAATAACGCGTAGCTCCTCTACGAAAAAAATCGTAGCCAAAACGGTTGAAGCTATAGAATACGTTGTGTGTTATTTTATTACATATTAGATTACTTTGTACATATATATTTGTAAATAAGAACGTAAAATACATACATAGGTTCTTAGAAGCCGGATGGAAAATAAAAGCAGATGAAATGAAACATAGTATTATATCCGCCGGTTTGTTTGAATCCGTGTAGAGTGTAAATGTCGAGGTGTGGTGTTCCTACTGGTAGACACCCTTCTCCTAGTATCTAGGAAAGTACATAGGTAATTAGATGTTAATAAGATTTAGTTTGAAATATACCATCGTATATGTTTTGCATAACTCTGCACACAAAATAAATAAATAATGTTGGACAATCCACACAGCATCATCTAGCCCTAAGCTAATCAGAGCTTGTGTTATAGGATAGACTAGATGACTGATATACAATACATTACATAGATAGATATTTTTTTATTATACATACAAAATACCCAGACCATCCGAAAGATAAATAACTGCAGATCGTAGAAACATTTGTCCCAAGGCGGGAATCCAACCCCTGCGTGGCAGGCGGGCCTTCGCCCGCCGCGCCACTTCGGTCGACTAAAATCTCATAAATAATATGTATAAATTAGGTAACAAAAAATCTAACAACCGAATTGAGAACCTGCTCCATTTTTCAAAGTCGGTTAGTTAAAACATGGTTATTATTTTAAGAGACGCGTTTCGGCAATATCTTATTTCAAAGAATTAATGAGAATGAACTCACAAATTAGGGCATCTATTAATGACTCATAATTTCAGGAATTCCCGAAATAAGACTGTTTCCGAGAAAACGCTTAAAGTTACAATACATCGTTGTTGTATTATCATAATCAAATACAGATGTGTTTGTTCACGAAAATGGACCATTCAGAATTAGTATGTGTCTAAGTACCTAAATAAAGTATGCAGTAAAGAAGTAGTTAGGCTAGTGAGGTAGTGAGGTATGGATAGTCACGTTCCCATTAAAGATTGTGCGTTTTTAAATATTTACCGATAAGTATTCGTTTAATCTTAATAATCTGTCCTCTACTCGTGTCCTCCTTACGGTTTTTTTAACCATAAACTTACATAGCTACCAATTCCTAAGCAAGGGAAGGAAGTATACTAGGTTCCGCCCGCGGCCTCACATTAGTTTTTTCCGAGATAAGATGTTGCGTATGGCTATTTTGTTGCCAAATTTAATCACGATTTGTTCAGCCATCTAGGTGTGAAATGGGACAGACAGGAAAAGACAAGGGATATTTTAATTTGTTTCATGTACAATATAGGTTTCATTCGCTCATTAAAGAGAGAAATAATTACTGTAGCCTAAAAAAACTCGGGGTAAAGAGCATACAGAAATTTCTGCTTTGCATTATTCGTTTAAAACTCTATACAAATTGCAACCATCAATAACGTCCTCAGAAATTATCTAATCAACTTGAACAGCTTCCAATAAAAATGATCACAAAAACCAAAGCAAACTGCCTACTTCAATCAATTACTGTCTGTCTGTCGTCAATGTCTGCTTTATTACGATAAATACGATATTAATATACGAACAAACAGCTTCACTTGGGCTTTGTTGGTTTTTGTCCGGACACATGTTGCTAGACCATGGGTCAGGACACATGCGGGCTCTACAAAAACACTAATAGTCACATTTGTATACAAAAACAATTCTTTGTCCGTCAAAGAAAACACTTTTATGCCAAAAATGCCCAAGCAAGTGTTATTTGCGTCAGCTCTCTGAATTTTTACGTCTGTAATGCAAGCAGAGAAAAATCTCGATTCTTTGTCCGTCAAAAAGAACACTTTCTGAATTTTGACGACTTTGTAATGCAAGCTTACTTGCGTGATGAGAAAAATCCTGATATCACGTTTTGTTGTCCTTAAAAATAAGAACGAATAATATGTTTAGGTATGTGTTAACATAACGCAATTATTTGACGCATATGGATGGATGTGTTCTTGGGCAAAGGAATTGAGAGCTTATTGTTTTTTTCTTTCTCGAAAGATTGTCGGCCTTACCGGAACGTTCCTATAGGATTTTTTTAAAGGTTTTTGCTTTGCTTTCGATCCCACCGTCGCTGAAAATATTCTTATTTATTTGGACATATTTCTACCTATAGCTAAATATAAATTAATAATAATAACTGTATTAACGCATTGCCTTACAGCTAGGCAAGGAAATATAATACATAATTAGCTTTGCATATAAGATACCCACCCATATAATCAGAATCAAGGAACCTATGGATAGAGGTAGAGCATTCCACTATTCTTGCCGTCGTCGTATGGCCGAGGCCCGTATACGGGCTGATGATAATTTTCACCAGAATGTACCTAAATGAATCAAGGTTATTAAGGCTCCGTATAGTTTACCCAACTAATATTGAGAAAGGCTTTTGCACGAAAATAGATTTACTGAGAATAGACCCTGCCTGGTCAGTGAACAAGATTATTATCAACGTAAATAAAAGATGTAGAGCCTGACCTATTGAAGATTGACCTATAAACGTAGAGTAGGTACCTATCCTTAGATGGGTTTAGCCACCCGTTGCACCCACGGCTACTTAACTGAGCGTAGGTTTTTATAACAAGTACATATTGAGAAACTAAAACAGTAAAATTTACCCGACAGTGATAAGGGAATACAGTCAGTAAGAAAAGTCATAAGTGAACTCTCCAGTTACATTATGATAAGTCAACGTTGAATGAATAGTCGTAACCTGAACGAACAGGTAAGTTTATAAATTATCTACACAAATTAAACTCTAACTTTTCTTTTAAAAGACGCTCCAAAAATATAATATAATTATGTATTCGGAGTGTTTGTTACCTTTTCACGCCAAAACTACTGAACGGGTCAGGCTGACATTTTGTATACAGATAGTTCCAAGAAATCATTGTATACTTTTTATCCAATGAATCAGTTCCCATGGGACAAAAATTACCTCTTAACGTTTCCACATAAACAACGCATGCAAAGTCGCGGCAGAAACAAGAATTATTCAACAATTGAAGTCACTTCACTTAGTAAAATTGTATTTGCTGTCCCTAGTGATTGATAACCCAGTGGACTACGTTCTAGTTTTTACTATTTTCGACCAATTCCAGTTTTTATTAGGCCTCAAGTTGATCTAAAATCTTTGATTTTTGGCATTTGATTCCTGCGTAAATCTGATTAGCGTTTGGGGAGTGTTACCCAGTTATTTTCGATATTTTTTTTTAAATCTGCCTTTGCTTGCTAGCCGTACCAACTAGGGTAGACAATGGGCGAAGATTGCCTTCAATTCGCATTATCCGGCTCTCGAAGTAGGTTGCAGCACTCGGACGTAATGGAGAGCCGTTAGTTTGGTTTATTGAATAATTCCCTCAGTCGTGTCCCGGCCAGCGATAGCGTGCGAACCGACACCAGTGATTACCCTGTTACCTGCTAGGCTAGGACATCGCGACATGCTCCTTGGTACGTATATTTCCATAAAAGAAAGGTGCTTATCCACGAACAGTGAACCGGTCCGTTAGGGGAATCTAAGATATTCAATCATTGAAAAAAACAATAAGAAAATACACGCAGTCGAACATAAAATTTCCTCCCATTTTTGGTAAAGTCATTTTGTCAAATAAATAATCTATAGGAACTAACATACTTGAAGGTGCCTTCGAATAAGTTAAAATTATATTATACTAGCTGCGCACCGCGGCTTCGATCCGGAAATCTGTGTGCCAAATAGTTTTTAAACCTCTTGAATCAATCTATTAAAAAAACCGTATCAAAATCCATTGAGTAGTTTTAAAGGTCTATGCATACATAGGCACAGACAGACAGTGGGAAGCGACTTTGTAATAGTAAGAGACATGTTGCTTGGTTGAGCTAGCAACCAACGAAGTGGCTGAGGCAAGAGGCTATGACGGAAGACCATCTTCCTGCCAGTGCCACTTGTTTTGTAGGTATTTCAGGTGTGTGGACTCGGACTATGTAGTGATAACAATTGTAACCCTTTTACAGACAACCCATCATACTTCGCATTACCGAACAAGGACGTGCCTGACGCCGCTGAAGCGACATCCACCGAGCCATGCTCCCGCTCCGCCCCAGGTCGTGTGTGGACCGACAAGCGGCCCCTCGGGTCTCCGCGTCGCAGGGAGCCCGAGAGCCCGAGGAGGAAGGAGTTCCGGGCGCTACTCCGGTCCCTTTCGGCTAAGGAGCCAGAACAGGCCGAGGCGTTCTTGAAGGGCCAGCCGCGGCCCGGGGATTGTGCGCCGGGTGATATGCGGCATACGTACACTGCTCCGAGAATTAAGTAAGTGCACCTAAACTAAACTTTGAACTAGATAATGCTGTGTGGATTGTACAGCATTATTTATTATTATTTATTTATATTGTTTTTTACAATTTCCCTAATCAGATGAATGAAGGTGAAATAAATCTGTTTTTAATACTCGTTGATGCTATTTTAGAAATTCTATAATTTGGATTTCCTTCGAGACCGATGGAACGTAAGCAAAGCATGTATTAAAAACGAAGAAAAGGTAATATTTGTGTCCCCTGGGCCGCCTTATCGCAGGAAACACTTCAAATAATAATAATAATAAAATAATAAAATTTATTTCTGTAACAACACTTGAAGGAAAAAGTTTCACAATACCTATAAACAGTAATAATTATACAATTTCTTGAACTAGTGGTAGGCAAGCAACGCGCTCGTTGGAAACATAGACTTTAGTCTTCATAGACTTCGTCAGATGTTTGAAGTTACCTGCACCAAAATTGCGATAGCATTTATTTCTGTGTTCCCACTTTGCCCCCTAAAATTGAGACATTCTCCCGAAGTCATCCTGAATACAATCTCTAAGCTTGAAGCTAGATACTATGCGGATTGTCAAGCATAATAATTATTATATTATTTAAATAAATAAAGATCTGAAAACCTATAACCTAGCATAAAACATAGCCAATTTCTACAGAAAGGGCAAAATCAGCGCAACAGTCGCAACATCGGACGGAATGCAAGAGCGTGAAGAAGTATTCTACACAATCCCTCTACATGGAAGACGAAGGCACTCAGTCGGAGGGTACCTTGCAACTGGTGGTGCGGGGTCGGGCGAGGTAACTGCGGTCCCGAGTGAGGTGCCTCGGATGCCAGCCCCGAGGGTCAATCACACTGAAGATGATAGTGTGAAACGGAGAAGGCCGAAGAACTTCGCTTTCAAAGGTTAGTGCACAACGTCTTGATTATTTATCATCAACAAACATATGTACGTCACGCTGAACATGCTTTCCCCAACTTCCTACTCTAGAAATTAATTTCTATAATAAACTTGAGATTACTCAAAAAATGGATGTGAACAAAAAATCAAAGTGATCACTTTATTTCCTAGTTTTACTTAGGCAATTTGAAATTTGAGAATTGTTCAAGAGTCCTGTCATGTCTAAAGGAAATTTGAAATTGGAATAAGTCTACAAACTCTTTGAAATTTGATTAAGTCTACAAGATTGTGACTAAAGTAAAGTAAGTAAAGTAAAGTAAAAAATCATTTATTTCTTTAGGCTTACAAAATAAGCACTTAGACAAGTCATATTTTATATATAAATTATTATCAAATACAATTATTTTACTGTTCACTTCAATTTTTTGTCCACTAGTGGAAGAAGTGAAAAGAAACCACTAGCATGTTCATCTCTTATATGTCTAATACATGGTTATTTGCCTATTTAAGTCTAAATATAATATGATTCGATACATGTCAATATTTAAGTAAAGCTATGCACAACAACAAATTACTTACTACATACTATTGTCGGTGCGAAACTGAGTGATGCTGTGGATAAGCTGAGTGTTTAAAGGATTACCTACGCCAATTTATTTTATAGCTTTTTTATGAGTGTAAACTGTCTTCTCCACACCTTGTTCGCCTTTATTTACTGAACATATTTGTTTAGGTTGTTTACGATCCATTCGGACATCACATTATCAATGACCATCTCAGCACGAGACCATTAAACACCACGCTTTTACTATCATCTCGTAAAAAAGACGTATATACGAAAGATGGAGCTTTTGGACATTATCAATAAGGAAGTTATTGCCGTAAAATCTATTCTTATGTAACGTGTTTATGAAACGTTGGTGTATGATAAACGATCATAAACAACTCATTTGAGACGTGGAGTGATAGCAGGGAGCGTTGCACTGGACTGCCCTTAGACCTTCGATAACCAGACAAGACAAGAGGAACACCCAAATTACAAAGACTTTCCGCGGCAGCTTTGATTCCTATCAAGATATCAGCGTCTGCCCATTAAATAAATATATCTAAACATGTGATACCTACAATTGTCGTAACTTATCGGCTGGCGGCTAAAATCACGACCTCTTCAGTATTTGATATGGCAATTTCAATACAACACCAATAAAAGACTCGTAAAATTGTTCAATAAAGGCGCCAGATCGTTTATCGCGTTTCTGGAAACGTATATAATGTAGGCGATTAGGGATATCTGCGAAACGCGAGGAGAATCCAGAGTGTCATGTTTACTGACGATTTCGGATATCGGTTCTCTCACGTCCAGGAAATATTTATATTTACACTTGGGTCTGAGATAAGTGCTTGGAGACTATTGCGATAATCGTGACAGGGTTTTAGTATGCGGTGTGCGTGCGCGTACGCAGCCGCCTGACGCCACTCGTCCCCGGCGCGCCGCGAGCACCCGCGCAGTGTAGGTACATCGCGAAACGATCCGACACTTCTCCCTGTCACACTTCTCAGGGCTCGCGTATTATTTACTGCGCTTTCTAGTGCGAGCTTGCAGTTCAGTGCAATGAGATACTTTTGACGTGAAAATAAAGAAGTTTTCCCTGATGTTTGATACGAGTACCAAGGGTGGAAAAGGACTCAAACAACAAACAATGGCCGATTCGAGTGAGTTTTTTATTGTTCCGTCCGTTCTTTTGTTTTTTGTATCCTGTAGAAATTTAATTGAGCAATATTTATTAAATGTGGCGCGTCTCACTTTGAATTTTAAATACGATTATGGGCTTTGCAAATCAATGCGTTGCTATATCTTATAAGGAATTGTCTCAGTTAATTGAGTATAGGTAGATAAAAGTTATTAAAGTGGTGGGAATCTTAAAACTAAGACAACTTTAACATAACTCATACTATAGGTATAATACGGACAATCTTATTAATTTCACTCTCATTTTTATGTGATTTTATAATTAAGTTAAGTTAATAAATTCACTGTAGGTCGGACCTTCTGCCGTGATTTTTTTCATATTATAACCAATATACATATAAATTAAATATATTATGTTTTCAAGATTAACAACTTGGTTGAATGTTCATGCAACATTGATACTTAGCCACCATTTTAATTAATTCATTGCACTCTCTGTAACAATGCTTTTAAGCGATCCTTATGCGCCTCTTCTATCTAGGTAATAACCTATTGTTTTACAAACGTCTTACATGGCCTTCGCCCAGCGCGTCGTCAACTCGTCACTCTTCGAATTTGATGCCCAGGCCCATCCAAAATCAATGTCAAAGGAACACCGTACAATACTGCCAAACTTGGTTTACCGTTTCAAACCAAGGTACAAACAAACATAGGCTTTAAGACGGTGCAGTTAAGTCGGTAATGTTTATGGCGAATGGGTATGGTGACTTCCATTTTGGTCGCCTGTGCCCATTACCTATGCAGGGTGGCATGTAAGGCTGAATAAACATGTTGTGATTTACATGCATCGGAGCTACTCCCGTAATGTAACTCGCACTGGGAATGTAAAGAGGTCCATATACTCTTTATTCTTATGTATGCTCCCAGAGATCGTACTTTTCTAATAGGCGTAACACAGAAACCTTCATTATCGATTTTTAAGAAACAGTTCACGGAAACTTTTAAGACCAATTTGGGTTTGTCTGTTGTAAAAGATTGTTCGAGAAGCATTTGTATTCTAATTACAAAGGTCGTAAAAGATCATGGACCAAACCGCTATCTGACAAATTTGAGTACTTACTATTAACTCCGAAATTGTTACCTTTTCTTTCAATTTGGATTTTGGTTTTAAACTCCTGATATTTATTTAAGCTATTTGATTTTGTTTACTCCCGAAAACAAATTTTAGTTAATGCCTTTTGTGACGTTCTGGGGGAGTCCTATGTCCAGCGGTGGACGTTTACGAATACAAGATATACCTAGTAGAGCCTTCATAATTGATATAATTGCTGCTACGAAAGTTGGAGCATACCATTTGGCTAATGGAAGCAACAACGGAAATGCTATTACATATAACCAAGTTGGATGAGCCAACTTTTAACTAACAAATTAAGCTAAAGTGAATGAGCGGATGGCACGGAACATATCCATAAAGGCAACATGTGGAAGTCACTTCGGCTTCGTGCATAACATTATTAACTGATTTCTGCCTCTCCGTCCCAGAACGGTCGATTCAGATCAAATTTGCTATTAGGAATCTGATATTAAAAGATTTGCAATACAACTCATCCGAATCTGGCAGTCCGTAGCAGCTTGCGTATTAAAGTCGGTAACACCAAATATAAAACTAATTTCAAATTGAGCCACATCGTTATGATTTACCGCTTGGATCTCCGAGAAAAGAACATGTATTTTAAAACAGCGTGAATCATTCGACAGGGCGCCTCTAAGATAAGAAGCACACTTCATTACTCCTTACTCTTACTTACAACTGCCGGCTGTTGCTACAGCAATCAATGCTCTTCCTTAATTGAAAAGCATATTTGTAATGGCAGCACTCAGATAAATCAATACATATAAATCGACACGGAGGGCGCCGGCAACAATAGCCGATATCAATAAAGACATAATGAAGTAGTTTGTAACCCCTTTCTTCGCAGACAATAACTTCCTCCGTTATCTAGGGCAGCGATAAATAAAAGTTATAATTATCAGACTCACTCGTAATCATAACAAGAGTGCCTAAATAAATTGTGTGCTCTACCCACGCACAGAAAACAAGAGCGAATTACAATTAGTCACGGCTTCTGGGAATGGCTGAAAAATGACGAACCGCGGGCAAACAGAACAGACAGAGCAACATGGATAGAGTAGCGCCCGCCGTCATTCTTCACTATTATTATTTTATATGGGTCGTAGTTTTTAAGTAATTTCCATCCTGTACTAGACTAATGTTGCGTGAAATAAATTAATTATTATATATATTTTTTGCTATTGATCTTTATTTGTAATGATGACCGCTGCCTAAAAGCATCGTGCATAAATATAATAGAATAGCATTTATTTTGACACACGCAAAGGTACATAAAACAAACAATACTAAACATGGAACATGGAGGTTTAGCTATATTACACTGACGGGTGTGAGTAATAGAATAAGCGTCGTGCATCTTTTACTCAATTTGCTCAACAGTCACTAAGGGCGTCCTACAATACGTTTGCCAAGTCGCGGTCTACACTCAAGTACACGTTTACCCCAGCGGTTGTCGGTATTTCGCGATATATGGCCCGCCCACTGCCACTTCAGCTTGCTTATTCTTTGAGCTATATCGATAACTTTGGTGCACCCATATTTTGACAAATTTCGATTAAAACTGTCAGACAGATAGCATAAATTTATTATAGCGTTTATAGAAAATGGTCTACGATTTGTGGAAAACTACTATTACTTTTCTAGTAGGTAATTTTATTCCCTGCAGAACGCAAAAAAAAATTAAATACCGCGAAACGCATTCAAAATTTTGCTCGAATTTGTGTCAGATTCCGTGTCGATAACTCGGAAACAGAGTTTGTGAATAGCCCTGCTGAAGCCACCTGTTGTTAAGGAAAATCTCATATGACTAGCTTCTTATATCTGTAGGTACACGAGAAGGAAGATACTCTTTGACTTCGAATGTGACACGGAAAAATTACATTAAACCAAGAATTGCTACCATGTTTTCTAAACTAAATCCAGGCACCAAAGCTACTCGTATTAACGAGGAAGGAAGGAAGTTACACAATTCTTCAAGTAGTAAGTATTTCTAAATACAAATACATAAATCAAAGTGTCGGAATGGTAACAATGGTTACAAAAAGCCAAATCGAACAGTTGCAGTACATTCTGTTACATATTTCAGCCGGCAGATCAAAGACGTCAATTGCCGCTTGCCCTACTCACTGAACTGAACAACTGAGCTCGGTGAATCGGACTCGTTTACTTAGGGTCATACATACCACACTTGACGGCTTAAGCCGGTCAAAAAGGTCAGATAACGATGCACGTAGGTAGCATCAGTTGCAATATTATGCCGAAAAAATACCTGGATAAGACGATTCAGCGTTCATAATTGTGATGAGAGCTTTAGGCTGCTAGTGACCGGCGAACCTTTATGATTAAATTAGATACTTATTACTTATATTCTCAAAGGATTTAAAAGTATAAAGGTCCTACTTACTAAGGTATTTCAGTCCCATGAATATGAAAAAGTTTCGTTCTGACAGAAAATCTGCAGCTGCAGCTTTTCAGTGCAACATGCCCAATGCGTACGACAAGTGCATCAAAAATGTATCGTCAAGGGTTTGTATAACCCAAAATAAAACTATAATTTTTTGTTCCTGGTTGAAATTGTGCCCTGCTTTCAGCATAAAAGGCGTTTGAACCCATTTTACCAACCAAACAACACGTACTGTAACACTTTGAAGCTTCAACTTAGAGCTATAAAAATAGATATAAATCTCAGAAACCAATCCCATAAACGAAACATCAATAACACATCAATGAAAACTAGAAACATCCGTAGTTGTGAAAGATTTCACTGGTAACTTTCAGCGGGTGGCGAAATAGGGCTAGGCAGAAATACAATGCAACTTTGTAATAACATAAGGTACTCTATTGCATTAGGTGTGCCCGTTAGGATAGATGACATGTTTAGAAATAATAAAACATAAATTTCCATTTGGAAGATAGGAGTAGGTAGGTATAAAATAAAAATAAATAAATAATGCTGGACAATTCACACAGCATTATCTAGCCCCATGGTAAGCAGAGCTTGTGTTATGGGTACCAGATAAGATAACTGATATTATGATATACATAATATAATACAATACATTACATAGATAGATATTTTTTATTATACATAGAAAACGACCAGAACACCCGGAACAAATATCTGCAGATCGTACACACAATTGTTCCGAGGCGGGAATCGAACCCGCAACCGTATAAAATACAATAAAATTTCTGGTAGAGTACGTAGACATTTCTTTATTCTGAGACGTAAATGCAGGACGTACATATTGATTGTTAGGGACTTTTATTAATCTTTTATTTTCAAAAGTATGACAGTTATGAATCGAATGCAGACTAGATGATAGCTCGAAAGCGTTAGGAGTGGGAGTGGCACAAGAGTTTGGAGATCCAGCAGTAGGAAAAGTCACGGTCGAAGACGATGAAAGGTAGAGAAGAGATATTTTCTAGGACAATTTTTGTTTATTGGTAATGATTGTTCATGCGTTTGACCATCATCTTACTTAAGCAAGTGAACCTAAGGTTTTTACGTAGGTGATACGTTCTTTCCCAGAAAAAACGTATCACCCTAAATTTCAAGACTCCAAGATTGTACTCTAACGGAAAAACAGAACGAGCTAGTCCACTCTTAGGCTATGTTTATTACGAAAAGAGCAGAATTTTCAAGAATTTTACGCGCTTTACTCTACCTCCCCAATCAATCGGAGTGCATTCCTGTACCCGTCTGAATGGCAACATCCGTTCTTTATTTAGGTCCGTATCTGCAAGCCGCGGTGCATCCAATCGACTATAGTTATTCCGGGCGACGTATAAACCCTTGTCTATTTAGGAAGCGGATATGAGGTACGTACATTTAGTTGGTTCTTCATTTGGTTCTTCACAGAAACTGATTGTGGCGCTGTGGCATAGGTGGGTTAATACACGGGTTTCCGGTGCGCGCGGTGCATAGCTTATTCCAAACGTATGTGAATGGAAAGGCAATGAAATTTCAAATGTAACGTATACTTTCGTTTATGGAATATTTGTGTTTTAAGGACACTGTTACGGTGTTTTACATAGGTACAGTGTTTGGGTAACCACAAGTTTTATTAATATGCTTAGAATACGTTCGTTTTGGGTAAATGACCACACCTTGCCTGTAAGAATGTTTTTTTTTTTTTTTGAGTTTCCTAATAACGTTTATTTCTTCAGGTTAAAAAAAAAGAACTTTAATTATAATACTTAATGCATTTATTCCAAACAACATTACTCTAGGATGGAAAATACTTAAATCTAATTAAGATGCCAGATATCTTATCAATCTTAATCCGAATATCATCAATATTAATAATGCGACGATTTTTCGAAAGTTTGGATGTAGATGTTTAATACCTTTCAAAGCCAAAATAAGTAGAATTTCAGCCCGATCCGCTCAGTAGATAGGTACCTACTATCTACTGAGCGGATCGGGCTGAAATTTTGCATAGATGTATTTCTAGACTACGACATACATATTTTATTCCAGACGTTTCGCACGCGTTTTAAAACAAATAAGGTATTCAATAAGTTATAATCTTTTTACGTATATTTTTCAGCAGATAGAGAAAATGTCGCGATCGAAGCCATGTCAAAATGTAGCTTTCATTGTATATAAGTAGGTATATATTAACAAATAGGTAAAATCACGACAAGAAACCAAGTTATATGCTATTAATAAATATTGTTAGGCACCAATAAATTTCCTAATGATAGGGGCATGGCATATCTACAAGGAAAATACTACCTACACGCGCGGAAGATGTGGTAATGTCATTAGAGTAGGCATAAATAAATAGGTAGAGTACTTGATATATTAACAAGTTTCAGATTTAAAAGCACGGTTTTGATCATTGACCTAGGAGGGATCTTATAAAAAATAATAAATAAATAATACTGGATGGAAATAAATAATACAGCAGAGAATAAAGTCTGCTTAGCCATACGAATAACACGAGTTATGGGTAGGTTAGGTTCTAGATATCTGATATATGTACATAATACAATACAGTACATAGGTAAATAGACCTTTTTTATTATACATAGAAAACGACCAGAATGTTCCATGTTTTGACTAAGTATTTTTCTAATTTGACGTGTGTTATGTACCTATTTATTATATTTGTATAATTCAATATCAATATATATTAATTTATTTGTTGTCTAATTTAATTATGTAACCTGTTAATTTTAGAATAATTTTCATATTTTATATTTAATCATTTTTTTTTTTTATTGTTTCAACAAAATCAACAGCCCTTAATCTAAATAATTTAAACCTTATTAATCTAACTGACGGCCAATAAGAGATTTACATTATATAAAAATCATAAGTGACTAATGTGATCGGTAAATTTAAATCGTTAAAAAAAAAAAAAAAAATCTATTTAAAAACGGTACGGTAAAATCCACCCTACCACCAAAGAGATGCGTATCTAAGAAAAAAACTTAGAACTTGAAATCGTAGCGAACAAAACAGTGTCCAGCGACAGAAGCTAGGAATCAATCTGAGGTCCTGACATCTTTGTTAACGGTGCATCCGGCAGTCTTGAACTTCGATCCTGCCAATGACCTCCCGATAACTGAACATCGTTCATGTCTTGATTATCCTTTGACAGCTTCCCTTCTGTTCCACAGCGGAACGCATTACTGGGAATTAAACCTTTTGTGGGTCTTTATAGAGTCTAATGTTGCAAGTTGATGTAAGAAGTCTATAAAATAAATCTTCGTATGATAAATGCGTTATGAATGCACTGACAGCTGTAAATACTCAGGTTTCAACTGAATGTATCTACAGTGTTTCGTTGTTCGTAAGTAGCAGGTGATTCATATTTCTGACCAAAGAAAAGGCAATTGTAGAAAATCCCAGTTAAAAGTGGATCTAAATAATGTATTTGTAAAAGTGGATCTAAATAATGTATTTCTAAAAGTGTATCTAAATAATGTATTTGTAAAAGTGGATCTAAATAATGTATTTGTAAAATCGGGGCTTCGCACGCGGTGTTTCTATGAAAACGTTTTAAAGTTATTTCTATCCCATGACAACTGATTTATGGGATAAAAAGTCTCTGTTGGTCTATGCTGTATTCCAGGCCTAGTTTCTGCCCGCGGCTTCGCACGCAGTGTTTCTATGAAAACGTTTTAAAGTTATTTCTATCCCATGACAACTGATTTATGGGATAAAAAGTCTCTGTTGGACTATGCTGTATTCCAGGCCTAGTTTCTGCCCGCGGCTTCGCACGCAGTGTTTCTATGAAAACGTTTTAAAGTTATTTCTATCCCATGACAACTGATTTATGGGATAAAAAGTCTCTGTTGGACTATGCTGTATTCCAGGCCTAGTTTCTGCCCGCGGCTTCGCACGCAGTGTTTCTATGAAAACGTTTTAAAGTTATTTCTATCCCATGACAACTGATTTAGGGGATAAAAAGTTTCTGTTGGTCTTTGCTGTATTCCAGGCCTAGTTTCTGCCCGCGGCTTCGCACGCAGTATTTCTATGGAAACGTTTTAACACTTTGATTGCTGAAATCAGACGGTATGTGTTTTCTACAAGTGACTAATATGCGTAAATCCACACTAGCGCAGCGGCTGAGAAAATACAGATCTGTGTGACTCAGCACAGCCGTAATATTTTTCGAACGAAACGCATGTGCGGCGCAACACAGCCGCTGTGTAGAGCGGCAGCACGAATGGCTTAGGTTAAAAAAAAGATCGCAGTCGTCGCAAAAAAATCGCAGTCAAAGTTAAGATTATTTATGTCCCATGGCAACTGATTTATGGGATAAAAAGTCTCTGTTGGTCTTTGTTGTATTCCAGACCTAGATTTTGCCCGCGGCTTCGCACGCAGTGTTTCTATGAAAACGTTTTAAGATTATTTATGTATGCAACTGATTTATGGGATAAAAAGTAATCCATGATTCCAGGCCTAAGACTACATGTATAAAAGTTTGGATGTTTGTATGTATGTTACGCCAAAACTCAAACGGATCGGGCTGATATTTGCATACAGGTAGTTCTAAGCCTGGAATAAAACAGGCTACTTTTGATCCCATCAATCAGATCCCATGGGATATAAATAACCTTACACAACGCGTCCGAAGCCGCGGGCAGAAACTAGTATAAAATATAGTATCAAATCGCGAAAGTTAAAAAGTTGTATACTTGACTTCGTTGATTTGCAGTCCAGTCGATGCATCCAATGCTAAGAATTAATTAATTAATTAATTAACACTTTATTGCACTTAAAACTATAAAATAACACCTTATATCTAAATATAACACATAAAAAGTACAATAGGCGACCTTATCGCTGACAGCGATTTCTCCCAGGCAACCTAGGCATGGAGAAAAATAATATAAGTTAACTAAGAGTTGGTAGATCACGTGTAAACTGTGCAAAGTGCAATAAATCGTCCTACAGAGTTCCCCATGTGAAATAATTGTAGTCTGTAGTCTGATTGGCTGCGAATCAACCAGGTCAGCGGTCACGATCGATACGCATCAATTAGGGACGGCCACTGAGAAAGGTTTCGTTCATATCACTTGAATCTAATCCCTTGATTCGGGACTTCCTGTTCAATTGGGGATATTTGAGCTCCTTGATAGCCTAATGAGTTCGCTCAGTGAGATTAATTTCGGCTTTAATGAACATTATTGCAACTCTCATTATAAAGATCGTTCATTGATTCAAAGCCCACTGATAAAATTATAAATCCGAAAGTTTAGATAGATAGATGGATGGATGTTTGTTACTTCTACTGACTACTGAAAGTTATTTTTATCCAATAAAACAGTTCCCATTGGTGAGAAACAACCTTTTCCGTGAAAATTACTAAGTTATAACATATTTATAATGACGAAGATTTAAGTGTCGCAGTTAACCTTGACAACTTAGGTACTAATTAACGCGTATAAAGCGATTAAAGCCACCCCTTATCGAGTTTCCACACGTACACCCTTCTCAACCTTCCAACAACCTCCACATATGTACAAGCTCCAACAGAAAGGCATGTAGACCCACTTTAAGGCAAATTTAGCTCGAGTTTCTTTAAAGCCAATGCCTCACCGCTGCGCACGGAGAAGCTACACACATGTGTAGCTTCACTTACATACTTACACCTAGTAGACTTGTATCTTTTTCTCCATTCCTAGGTTGCCTGGGAGAAATCGCGTCAGCGATAAGGCCGCCTATTGTACTGTTCATGTTTAATATTTTGATATAAGGTGTTATTTTGTTATGTTTTAAGTGCAATAAAGTGTAGATTCATACTTCGCTTAGCAAGAAAATGTTTGAGAATTGATAACGTCCACTGCAACCCACGAACACGCTGCGCACGATTATAAGATTCGTATTCGTGCGTAGCGTAGCGTAAACGTAGACCCACGCTGTCAAAAAATAACCCCCGCAGCATGCCGTGCCCGGTGCCTGTGCACAGCGCCGCCGCCGTGGTGGGACAGCGGCTTTATTAATTAAACCGAAGCATCATACCATACTATTTCTTTGTTACAGAGATGGAAGATATCGCCATCCTGTGGAGCTCAGGATCTCCCGAGAGCGCCCTCTGGTCGGACTACCTCGTGGCTAGCTTTGACAAGATCATGTCGCAGCGAGCTCGTCATCACTACCGGTAAGGAAACCTGAGAACGCCTTTTCTGTGTTTTATAGGTTCTATAGGCTGCCTCTCATGCGGCCTTTTTAATCATGCAAGAAAATAGACTTATAGAATAGGGTTTATTTCAACACACACATCTTTCTATCTACTATTTTAACTTGGTGTTATTAATAAAGAATTTGTATTTGTTTGTATTTGTATCTGATCAGCCGGTAACACCTACTGCTGAGGCCTCTTCCTTATGTCGCCACCCCTGGCGGTCTTGTGTCAGTCGGATCCACTGCTTCCATACAGCCCCCAAAATGTCGTCTGACCATTGGGCAGGTGGTTGCCTCGACGCCGCTGCATATCCCTAGGCCACCATTCAGTGACTGCTTTGGTCCATCGGAGATCCTTTATCCTTGCTACACGCATAAGTACATGAAAACAAACCAAACCAAACATAGAAAATGGAGGTTTACAAGCTATATTACACAAATGATCAGAAGAGAGTCAGCAGGAACGAGTTAAACGTCAGGTCATTTAACAACTTACAAACGTATAACTTCAAAGGTTAGAAGTTGGGCTGTTGAATCTGACCCTACGAAATTTTGTAGTAGTCGGGTAGGGGAGTCCGGTCGGAGTTAGTTTTACTTCGTGACTTTCTTCGTCCACTCTGGTCTGATGTGGTTACAGAGCATACGGAATCAAACTCACTAGTGACTTGAGATTTTAGATTTGAGATGTATATATTTTTATATACAGACACAGAAGTTTGCGGGTTCGATTCCCGCTTCTGAACAAATGTTTGTACGATCTGCAGATATTTGTTCCGGGTATTCTGGTTGTTTTCTATGTATAATTAAAATATATATCTATGTAATGTTTTGTATTATGTATATCAGTTATCTAGTACCTACCCATAACACAAGCTCTGCTTAGTTTGGGGCTTGATAATGCTGTGTGGATTGTCCAGCATTATTAATTTATTTATCATCTCATTCCACAGAGTAACACCAGTAACAGTAGAAGAGCTCTTATCAACTGACTCACAGGAGAAAGTGGAGAAACTTTCAAAGGCACAACTCCAGATTCTCATATTATGCCCTAACTTCGCGTCCAAGATGGCTGAACTGAAGAAGAACATCAACTGTGAGGAACTGTTCAAGGTTGACAAGATTCTGGTTATGCTGCTGGGTGTTGAGAAGAACCAAGTGGTTGCTAATAATTGTGAAGGTAATTGTCATTAGAATTGAGGCAAATATCATTGTTTACGTTCTTGTGCTATTCTTTGCTTGGCATACTTAATATAAAGTTCCAAATTGGGATAACCCCCATTGGGATCTGTACCATTTTGGCAATTAAATAGATTTGTTTTACAATCCTGACGCTTTTTCTGCCATAGGGTTGCCAGAACAACAACTTTAATATGTAGAAGTCAGATGTCATTAATTTTATTCCTAAATGATGAAAGGAATTCCTACAAAAAAAGCGCTTAGACATGTCAAATTTTATGGGATAAATTATATTATCAAATAAGAAATAAATAAAATCAATTTTAGTAACGTAATTTTTATTCATATTCATATAATTTATTGTAATTTCATGCATACAGGTAGTTTCTTAGTTGTAGTCTTAGCGGGTAGGTAACACAATGCATAAAAACCCTGTCAGGGCACAACAGTTTTTGGGTTCTTGTCAAATGTTAGCCTAAAATTCTAAACAATCATATTTATAAAATTAGTTAATTTAGCAATGTCATGGTTCATGTCGTGGTTAGGCAGGTACTTACTAATTTAATCTGTAGGTGATAGTATGTTAGCTAGTACACTTTCGGTTTTTTGTTTTAAATTGTCATCGGAGAAAAATTAGTGGATTGAATTGTAGCATTTTTGTAGTAGTAAACTTTTCAAGCGTTTCATAAATATATTATCTTTTGGTTCGCATTTTAGGATTTCAGGTAGTTTATTAAATATTTTAATTAAGATATTATTTAAAAAAGAATTTTGTCGTTGATTTTCCAAAATACGTTAGACTCTATTTCTAAAATCTTTAATCCTCAGAATACCCCACAATCGACCAATGGCCGATGATGTGTGTCCGCGAAAAGGACACTGCGTTTGTGGACACTTTCCTAACCGCAGCCGTGGGCATTCTACGGACCAAAGACTGTAAAGACACCGCCACGGATCGGACTAGCTTCTCTATCGTGCCGAAGAAGGTCAAAATTGTAAGTATTTATACGCTTTTTACCCTATAGTAGTATGCAAAGTGAGATAATAAAGCTCGTAATAATAACAAGCTCTGCTGACTTGGGTGATATAAAAATACATTACACTGAGACCCGGTATATCGTAAAATGATATACCCGCTGCGAGAATCAGATTTCAGTAATTTTAATTCTTGAGACTTACAAAATAAGCACTTAGGGCTTTAACATTATTATACTGCTGTTATACAGCGATATGTACTTATTAGTCGCAGACCGCGCCACTATACCGTCGTTAAATATTTCTAAAACCCAGCTTATTTCCAGGGTCAAAGCAGAGTGATCGCGCTCCTCAACGATCCAATCAGAGAAGAGGACAGCATCAAGATAATGGTGGATAAGAAGGGAGAGGTCATACACATTCCTACATACAAGAAGCGGAATCCTTATACATTGCAGTTTGATATACCAGGTAAGGAATGAGAAAGAAAGCCGTTGCTATCGCGGACCCTTCAATATAACCCGTACTCTTGAAACTATCATGGTTATTAACACTAAAGTCATTTAAAACGGGATATTTACCATGATATAGTATGCATCATTGGGCAGATTCTGCAGTTGGGTAAAAACAGTTTCGAGAAGGAGGCCAAAAGTAGGATCCAACTGGGCTGGGCAGCATTTGGGAAACTACGTCAAGTCTTCACGTCATCCATACCGCAATGCTTGAAAACGAAAGTTTTCAATCAGTGCGTCCTACCCGTTATGACCTACGGAGCTGAGACGTGGACACTCACGATAGGGCTGGTCCACCAGTTCAAAGTCGCTCAGCGAGCTATGGAAAGAGCTATGCTCGGAGTTTCTCTGAAGGATAGGATTCGTAACGAATACATCCGACAGAGAACCAAGGTTATCGACATAGCTCAAAGAATTAGCAAGCTGAAGTGGCAGTGGGCCGGCCATATCTCGTGAAGAACCGACGGCCGATGGGGCAAACGTGTTCTTGAGTGGAGACCACGACTCGGTAAACGTAGTGTAGGACGCCCTCCGACCAGGTGGGATGACGACCTGCGAAAGACTGCAGGTAGATGCTGGATGCGGCAAGCTGAAGACAGGGCGCTATGGCGCTCATTGGGGGAGGCCTATGTCCAGCAGTGGACTGCTATAGGCTGATGATGATGATGAAGTATGCATCATCCCAACAAATAAATGGAAGTGGTAGTGATCGCTTTACAACGCCACGCCGCCACGCCGCCCCGTAAGAAGTAGGCAGTTGAGATCGCAATAACTATATCTTGGGTTTCGGGAATCGTCGAAATCCTCAGACGTTTCGCAAGCGCCTTTTAACCCGTACTCGTCGTGAGAAGCAACTAAAGGAAGAACAGAGTGTATTTCTAACGCCTCTACTGTGATTAGCAGTCCTGCCAAAGTGATTATAGCAAAAAGCCATCATGACGCGATGACCCATCTAAGTACTGACTGACCGCGCCCGACGTTGATTAACTTCAGTTATCGTTACTCAACTTGGTATAGAGGAGGAGCGGTCGTTTCGTTGAAATAATATATGAAGTACTATTTATTAGGATGACTCGAGTTGAGACGAGAGTCGCGACTGTTAAGATGATAGATTGAATGCGTTCGAGTTTTTGGAGTAGGTAGACCCTTTCCAAAAACTCGAGCCAACAACGAAGTGGAAATGATAGCTTTACAACGAGACACGTAAGAAAGATGGCAGTTGAGATCAAAATAACTTTACGATCAATCAAAATACTACTTGGGTTTCGGTTTCGGAATTCCCCGAATTCTGCAGACGTTTCGCAACCGCATTTTAATTTGAACTTTTGATTTGAACTGAGGTGACATTAACTAGATGTCTCCTCAGTTCAAATTAAAGTTTAATTTAATAATTAATAATAAATATTCTGGGTTCATTTTGGGTTCTTGGAGTTATCAGAACCCGGAACGCTTCGTTAGCGCCTTCTAATTTGTCTAGTAGCGACATCTAGTTATCGGTTAGCGAACTATAGTTGGGCGTAAATTTTATAGGTAAGGTTTAAATTGTAAAGGACGGACAGATAGTGGAGGCTTAGTATAATGATCTCATTTTCAACCTTTGCGTACGGAACCCTAAAAAGTACAAGAATTTTGAATGCTTTTCTGTGTAATCAATTTATTAAAAAATACAATAGTTTTATAGGAAACAAGTTTCTGCCCGCGGCTTAGTACGCGTTGTTTAGGTTTATTTCTATCCCATGGGAACTGAGTTATGGGATATAAAGCCTATAAATTAATCTAGGCCCAGAACTACTTGTGTGCTAAATTTCAGTACGATACGTTCAGTAGTTTTGACGGAAAGACGTATCAATCAATGAACTGAGTGATGTAGTTGATGTTACAACCGGAACTGCACAAGGATCTCTTCTAGGACCCCTTCACTACTTAGCTTATGTTAACGATATGGGCAATGTTATAAACAAATGCTCAGTGTACCAATATGCTGATGATACTTGTCTGGTAGCCGCAAACACAAATCTTAAAACAGCCGCCAATTATCTTCAAGACGAATTTACTGAAGTTTGTAAGTGGTCTCACGACGTCGGTCTGGTTATAAATGCAAACAAAACGAAAATAGTTCACGTACACTCTAGCCACGTTCAAACTAAAGACTCGTTGAGCATAATCGCACATGTACATCACTGCCTGCATAATCAAAGCGCGTCAAGTAAGTAACTGCGACTGCGACGCGATAGAAGTGGTACCGTGTTTTAAATATCTAGGTTTAATTGTTGATAACAGATTTAGCTGGAATCAACATGTTAACATTGTCTGTGACAAGCTAAGAGCCATTCTAGCTAAGCTAAAAATAGTTAAATATAAAATACCTTATCATGTACTACTTAACCTAAATATTGCCCTAGGGGAATCAGTTATAGCATATGGCATAACCTCCTATGGCCGTACGTTCAAAACAGAAATTGATAAAATATTTAATTTGCAGCATAGGATTCTAAAAGCTATAACACCTCAAAAAATTAAAAATGATATCCAAGATGCCATGGGCTTATTCAAGTTTTCAGGCATACTTCCGGTGCAAGAGAGAATAAAACTTAACCTTCTTACAGAGCAATTTCATAATACAGCTATACTCGTGCCCGTATCACATACAGGTTCAGGTTCAGGTTCAGGTCTACTCCATTTTCCGCATTTGGACTCCAGTTGGTCCTTTATGCGTAGAGTTTGCTAGCATAGCCAGCCTAGCTCCGTCCAGAAGCGCAGAATCTTCCTGGGGTCTTCACAGGCTTCGCGGAGGGACCTCGGCAAGTTGAGGATTTCTATACGTTGTGCTAGTACTCCCTCGTATCACATACAATAACAACTGGGAATATTACACAAAATAAACTAAGTATACCTAAAATGAATAATTATTAAACCGGCGAACCACAGAATATTTAATATGCTTAATGAACTACCACGCAAACTACTAGAAGAAGTTAACACAAAAAACTATTCACATAAATACAAAAAACACTTAGATAATTTATAGTAAAATATGTATGACTTTAAATGTATAACTACATAATTGCTTTGTAAAGTGTAACACAATGTTAAATTTACTACCTACTACGATCAATTATTTATTTATTTTTTCCATATAGCGACCGCTAGTCACCCTTTACTGTTAAACCTGTATGCAGGTAGCTAGCTATTGAACCTAACTTATGAATCCAAGTGCTGATAATGCTAGTAGGTGATTAGACTCTTTATATTTTATGTACGTGAGTTAATGTGTGGCATGGCAACACGCTGTAACTGTCGACACTAGACAAACCTTATCTGGTTCAAAGTGTCGTACAAATAAGATTAGAATAAGTTTTTATTAATAAAGAAATACAAATACAAACATTTGCATTTATAAAATTAGTGTGATATATGAGCTATCTATCTATACTAGCTTCGCCTGCGTGGAGACCACGACTCGGTAAACGTAGTGTAGGACGCCCTCCGACCAGGTAGGATGACGACCTGCCAAAGACTGCAGGTAGATGCTGGATGCGGCAAGCTGAAGACGGGGCGCTATGGCGCTTATTGGGGAGGCCTATGTCCAGCAGTGGACTGCTATAGGCTGATGATGATGATGATGACGTAGTGATGTGATGAGAAATTAAAATTAACGCATGCAATGATTCATCATGTTTTCCTTCCAGAGTCCTGCCTCGAAGTGTCAATGCTTGTTTGGGTACGGATCAGTAAGAACGGCCAGTCGCTCGGCCGCCGACAGATCAAGTGCGAGAGTCGACTGAGGGAGCTCGACCAACTCCTGAGGGCGTCGGACCACCCGCTAGAGTTTATGTGCCAGGTACGTACCATAAACTGTACATACAATACAATACACTTTATTGCACATCAAAAACAGAAAAAAACAGTACAGAAAAAACATACAAAGATACAGATGCACGATAGGTGGTCTTATCGCTAAGAGCGATTTCTTCCAGGCAACCTTTGGATGGACACGTAGCTAACCGTCTATACTATACCTATAGTATATAGGTATGTATATATTATACCTATTTTATATAGGTATAGTATAGACGGTGTAGAAGGTGGGGACTGTAAGTAGGTATGACTAAAATAACTATTTAGTAAGAAGTGTGTAAGGAGAGGCAGACCAAACGACGGACGTGCGCGCGCGCGGTGTCTGAAAAAGCTACTGGCTTGCATGTGCGTGTGCGGGCGGCGCGGCGCACCCGCCCACAACCCCCAGCGCACCCCCTTGCCCTGCGTCTCCCGCGAGCAACACGCATTTATTCACTAATAAATTATAATAATAACAAATTCAATCAAAAAAACAAAGGAAACTATCGCTATTCTTATTATTAACATTTAATCCTACGCGTCGCTTACAGACGTTATAGTATAGGTGTATATACATAGTATGACTAACTAACAGGGCAAGTGAAATACTGCTCAATTTTCACAGAGCATCTCCTGGTCCTAAAATAAGCAGAGCTTGTGTTCTTATACATACCAATACGTACCTATATTGTAAATAAGAAATAAGTTGATATTGATACTCTCTTCTATTTTATTTTGTCCGAATCCAACCCGCAAGCTCTGCGTCTGCGTCGCTGATCGCGCGACTTTGCCGTCGATAAATGTTTCTAGAGTTAAAGTATACGTACACCCAACTAATTATTTTTAACCGACTTGAAAAAATGGAGGAGTTTCTATGTTCGGCTGTAGGTATGTATGTTTTGTTCGTCAAATATGGTTTATTACCGATTTTGAAAATTATTTTCAAAATTTCGCTATTGAATAGAACTATGAACCCGAGGCAGTCCCATAAAAATCTTATCAATTGGTCACGCAAAATTGTATCAAAAAGTTATTACATGGTCAGGTAAATCATGCCTGGAAATGTTTAAATGACCTTAGATCACTAAGGTCATAATTCAATTAAAATTGACACATTGACTGTGTTAATGGGCAATTTCAAGTACCTATCTCCTATTTTCCACTCTGAGATACTCGTAGTTCATTGCGTAACTTAGAGTCCGCGCCACCACTGAAGTCCGATAGACGCGGCGCTGCTTTCTTCGCAGAACTAAAATGTTGCTGTTGTTGTTGTATGTAATGTTGTTTAGTTCCCGCTTTTGCCGTAAGACTTCCGTGGTGGCGAGCACTCTATTTACGGCGTAGTACAAGCGATACTAGCGCCACTCCATATTTTTTTTATTATTCCGTTTTACAAAGTTTTTTACATCCCAGTCTTTCAAACTTATTATAAATGTGGGTACATTCCACGATTTTACGTGACTCTACATTTTAATGCAGTCCAAAAATTAATTGAATTTCGAAAAGTTAACAAACCAGACACCGCTAAAACACTGAACTACATAAACTGCTGCTCAGCCTAAATTTATAACTAGATGTCGCTACTAAAAGTGAACGAAGGCTAGATCGCGCTGACGAAGTGTTTCAAAGCCGAGACAAAAAGTCAAACCTTTATGTGTTCCGGATAATTTGTATGAATGAACACAAACAATACCTTGGTATCTGTATTTCACTGAAAGCAGATATCAAGTAATTTTTACAGAAAAATCTGCTAGGGATGTTTTGAATAATGTTGATGTAAATGAATAAACTAGATAGTAAATTTAGGGTTCCCTGTCAACCCTGTCAGCGGGCCCGGCCGTATTTCATGAGCCTTAGAGGTAGATAATAATAATATTGTGTATTTCTCTTGGGTTTTTTATAACATAAAAAACCTACTTAATAAAATTAAATAGGGCTTTCAAAAAGAGTGATTAAGACTTCTGTCGAGTATATTTGGAAAAAAATCCAATTCAATTAAATAGTGTGACGACCCCTGTGGCGCGGTGGGCGAAGGTCCGCCTGCGACTCAGAAGGTTGCGGGTTCGATTCCCGTCTCGGGACAAATGATTGTACGATCTGCAGATATTTGTTCCGGGTGTTCTGGTCGTTTTCTATGTATAATAAAAAAAAATCTATCTATGTAAATTATATTGTATTATGTATATCGGTTATCTAGTACCCATAACACAAGCTTTGCTTAGCTTGGGGCTAGATCATGCTGTGTGAATTTTTAGCATTATTTATTTAGTGTGCTAATGAAGGACTCAATATAAATGTATTTTCCAGACGCTGGGCTTTAAGACCACGAGTAAGGAACAGCTAGACAGCTGGATGCTGAGCGCCTTCCAGAAGAACATTCCTCCGCACTTCAATCTCCTGGCGTCTACCGACCAGTTCAACCCCAAAGCTGATGTCTCCAGTGAGTATATTTTTAATCACTTCATAATTATTATTTATATTATTTTATTTCTCTTTATTGAAACTTAAACCTTTATTTTTCATTTAGAATTTTGTGCTTGTGCTCTCCTATTATGTTCGGCTCGGCATACAATTCAAGCATTGAATCCTTAAATTCTAGAGCCAATGCACACTGAAAGATCCATCAGAGCTAGAGAAAAGACGTGTTGAGTCTTAGCAACAAAAAAGTGTGCCTTAGAAATGTACGTCAGGTGTTAGTGCTACTTTATAAGAGCTTATAATAACCTCAACGGTTTCTATTCCACAGGTGGTGAAGAATACCCGAGCCTCCTTCACTGGGCGGCTCGCTTCGGGCTCGAGCGTCTCTGCTGGCAGCTACTGGAGTGCCCGGGCGGCGCCGCAGCCGTGGCGTTACGTAACGCGCGGCACAAGACTCCGCCTGATCTGGCGCACGACCACGGACACAGCCGTCTGGCGGCCGTGCTGACTGACCACCTGGTACGTACACTGACTGACCACCTGGTATAGGCTGGTTTTATAGTCACGTCGCTGGACGCGCCGCTGGGCAGGTTAACGTTTACTGAACGGCGCTGCACAAGCGCGCTACTTTGAAACGCAACTACTACCCCATACATCTCCCGCGCGTTCGGAGATGTATGGGGGTTATAGTTGCGTGCCACAAGCCAACTCGGACGGCGCTGACGAAACGCGTAACAATAAAACAGCCTTACAGTATTTTTTTAACTGGGACAGTACGAGGGCACCCATAACCAGATGAGGATACAGGTGCAGTTTCTTTTGAAACATAAGCTCCTCTTTGGAGAAAAACATTTTGGCATTAAAACATCTTTCGTCAGAGCTCAAGCGTGAGTAGCGCTTAAAATGAATCAAATTGGTAAAAACTTTTGATGCTAATCAGCTCAGTTTCTTGTAAGGATTGTTTTATTGTATCGTATGCAAAAAACTGAGCAGCGGTATTTTTATAATTTAATACCTAATCTACTGTCCCATTTAAAAAAACACTCTGTATACATATACACTAACTGACCACCTAGCATAAAGCGGGAGCACCAGGGTCCGATATATTACACTGATCTTGTTAACTCGGAGCACAATGGCAACCTACCTAGTAGGTTAGGTAGGTAGCTAAAGTGAGTAGTTGTAATTGGATTTCCTCATTGGGTGGTAGGTACTACCTACCATTTTCCTCAATAGAGGAAATCCACGTTACGTTGATGACTGTTTCACAAAGTTGTTGCTCACCTAATTTTGATTCACATATCCCATTAATTCAATGATTAGGTAAATGTATAATAGGTACCTATTCCTGCATGATTTTTAAATAGTTTCCACTCAAAACTCTTACTTACAATGGAGTGATTGTAATAATTAATAATTATTATTGTTACAGAAAATAAACGAATTCTCAAACATGTACTACTACCTCAAAAACATGTCTGACAACGACAAAGAAGAAGCAGACTTGAAGGAACTTCACATCGTCGAGACGTGTGACACCGTCGACTCACCAAAACAGACTGAGAAGGAAACTGACCCCTTCAGCGAAGCTTGCACTATCAACTTAGAACAAACAAAACCGGAAACGGAAAAGAAACCACGCCCGACATTGAAACTACCGAAGATAAGAGAACAGTTATACCAAAACGAATTCTTAAGCGACACAGAACACAGGATCCAGCAAGCGTTAGAACACGATTACATAGTCCAACCATCCAACATCAAAGTGGAAAGCCCCAAATTCAGACCGAACAATCTCTACGCGAACAGTTCGAGGCTAATGCCTCAACAAACAGATGTATTCCTCTACTCACCCACCGAAGAATCCAAGACTTTTACCATAGACACCCCCACTAGCGATATAAGCCAAATAAACCTTAAAGAAATACGAAGCCCGAGCGTTAAATCCAGCAAAGACATTTGCCCGCTAACAGGACAAGAAGAATTAGCTGAAATCATAACAGATTTCAAAAACAACGTGTTCTCAATCTCGGAAGTGGAAAAACTAGTGATGGAATGGAAGAATAGAAACGAGACTCAGCAGTCGTTGAAGGAAAAACAGGAGCAGTTGAATAAGATGAGGGATGAGTATGATAAGATTCAGCAGAGGATCAAGGATCATATGAAACGACCGACGCCGTTTGAGCGCGTCAAGAAAATGTTCTCTAAGAGCAAAAACAAAAGTGAGTACCTATCTATTTATTCGTATTATATAGCTTTGATTATCCCACTTCTGACCGAAGGCAATCTTTTACCATCGGCAAAAAAAATCCCGTTTTCTTCCGCAAGCCATCTCTGAATATTATTTTAATGTGTTCTATAATTTGCACACAACAATGTTGATCTATAACACTGATTAATTCCACGTCAAATATGTGTATTTTAGTTTTAAAATAAAAATATGTTAAGGACGTTGTATTAACATTGTGCAGAAGATTAACGTTGTTACGGTTATAGATTTACGGCAAATTTATTTAATTAGGTAAAAAACAAACACTTTATAAAACTTAAATATTATGTAGAAACAGTGGTGATATATCTTAAGCTTAAGAGTTTTATTTTATAAGACTTAAATAAGGACATTATATCTAATTAAACTAAAATTTCAATATTCTTAAATTACTTTTCCGCTAGATTTATTTGTTGAAATGCAAAAAAAGGATCTAAAATTCATACAGTGCGCGGGATATTAAAATTGTATGAATTTTTGATACTTTTTTTTTGCACAAAAGGTGTTTATGTTGTTCTCTCTTTACAGATCATGAAAACCAAAATGGCATAGAAAAGCGAAATGGGAGCACAAGACCTAACAGCAGTCTAAGCGAAAGTAAGTCAATCGACTTGACAGAAATACATATAATTTATTGATAAAACCACTTTACACGTAACATTTTCGTATACAATTGTAAAAAATTTAATAACAACCAATAACACAACAACAAATAAAAAAATTAACAGCCTATGTCCAGCAGTGGAACAACATAGACCGATGATGATGAAATAAATTGACAAACTTTCAACACTTGACTTGCTTAACTTGGGCTAGATGATTGTGTGTGGATTGTCCAATCCACACAAAACTTTGTATATTTCCGAAGAGCAGCAGAACGTTTGCTAGCATGTGATATTTTCTCAGAAGCTGTTAAAAATGGCTTCAGAGAAAACGGCAGCACATGAATTCAAGAAGCATCCTCAGGCCGTTGATGCTTCGAAATTAATTCTAAATCATCGCTAATGTTTTGTTTTTGGGGTAGTCCAGACTTTTGACCCTGCTTGGGTACCATTGTGTATCGTATACATTACCTAGATATTAGGACCTACAAATAAATATGAAATTTTATTATTATTTTCAACCATAACTATCGTGATTTAAGAGTTATTTTCCTTCCAGGTTCGTCATCATCAGGACGATTGAGCACAGTCAGCGGCGGCAGCGTTGCTGAGACCAACAGCGTCCAGTCAGAAATCGACGACAAAGCTCGCTCTATCGTAAGTATTTTGAACTAATTCGTTTATTGAACAAGCAAATTAGACTTTTTCTTATATAAAAGGGTAGCAAATAATAAATCTTTGATCGTTTTAGCGTGGCGGCGGCGTGTTCTTTATCTTCTACGCAAGGTTTAAACTATATTCCAGCCAAATTGAATGTAGAATGTTAGAACGCTTTGCCCGCCTGTAAATCTGTGTCTAAAGGTTTATAAACCTTCCACTTCAATCACTCTATCTATTAAAAGAAACCGCATCAAAATCCGTTGCGTAGTTTAAAATCTAAGCATACATAGGGACAGACAGACAGCAGAAACGTTGTTTTATAATATGTAGTGATGTTTGAGGTTATGGAATGTATATTATTCTGTAAGTCAAGTCTGAATAAATAAATAATATGAATTATTTTCGTCCAGTTATCATCCAGCACTCTGACGATGCACAGCACGTGCGGCGAGGACCGCACGGACGACTACCTCATCCCCCCGCCGCCGCGCCCCCTCAACGGGGGCCCGCAGTTCACCACCTTCGGACATCCTAAGGACCCTAGGTATGGTACATAGATAACCACTTTATTATACGACTATTATTATTTGACGACCGATGTGGCGCGGTGGGCGGAGGTCCGCCTGCGACGCAGGAGGTTGCGGGTTCGATTCCCGCCTCGGAACAAATGTGTGTATGATCTGCAGATATTTGTTCCGGGTGTTCTGGTCGTTTTCTATGTATAATAAAAAATATCTATCTATGTATTGTATTATGTTTATCAGTTATCTAGTACCCATAACACAAGCTCTGCTTACCATGGGGTTAGATAATGCTGTGTGAATAGTCCAGCATTATTTATTTATATATATACAACAAAAAACAGAAAACTTATCTATCGCTTTCAAACGCTATCCCATCCCCTCGGAGACTACCTACCCAACGGGAGTATTATTTAAATAAAATTAATAAATAATGCTGGACAATCTACACAAAATCATCTAGCCCCAAGCTAAGCAGAGCTTGTGTTATGGGTACTACTATAGATTACATAGAAAGATATTTTTTATTACACATAGATAACGCCCATAACACCCGGAACAAATATCTGCAGATCGTACACACAATTGTCCCGAGGCGGGAATCGAACAGCAACCTCTGCGTCGCAGGCAGACATTCATCCACCGCGCACACAGAGGTCGTCAATAGAAATTACCTTTAAACTTGTAGTTAAATTATATCCTCAAATAACCTATGTTTTATAACTTGTTTCAGAGTTCATATGGCGACAATAGTGGAACGCGAAGCGTCGTTGTCACGCGAGACTTTAGACAGCGACTCCGACCCAAACGGCACACACCTGCGACTAAACTTTGCGTCGCGCGACAGGGTCGCGAGTCGCGACGATCATGACGGCGCTCATATGTACATGAATATATCTGCTACACATACTTGAAGCTAGTATACAAGTACACTGCAAAATACAGCAGAATGGACTTAAAGATTATTCTAAGTTGTGTAAAAAGTGATATCAGTAAAGCTCTTTCTTGGTGGAAGTTTAAAATATTTTACTCGCTGAGCAATTTTCTGCATTAAAATATGTGGCCCTTATTACAATTCAAAAATTACAATCATCTATAGTCATATTTAAGGTCCATTCGACACCACCTTTTTAAATTCCTTGAGCACTTTTCATCAAAAATTAAGACTGAAACCGATATTCAATGTAAATAATTTGTACGTTAACTTTGGAGGCATGATATTCTCATTTTCGTATTTATTTATCAAATAGCGATAAGTATACCTATGCATAAGTATAAATAGTACAAACAATAATTTAAAAAAGAAAATGTAATGAAGTTAATGCATTTAAATTAAGATATTTTGTAATTATCATAATCATAATATCCCTTAGTACATTTCATTTATTTATACATTTGTGTAGAGAACGCATTTAATCCGTAAATAAACGTATTTAATAAAATATATGTGTTTTCCTCACATTTACGAATACCTACTTACTGCGTATTTGAAAATTTTACGATACATCTAGTTTTTATTGCTAGAGTTTTAGAAAAAAAAGAAAACACAATCGTTACAAAATAATTTATATTGACACCATTTTACACAATATTGCATTTTAAAACAATTAATTTTATAATTAATACTTTTACAATTCAATTGATTTAACAATTTAGTCGAGTCAAACAAAGCATTTTAGTCAATTTGAATTAGTCTAGACTAATTCGAATTTTACGACGTTTTATCACAATTTGCTTTAATAATTTATATAATACAAATAATAAAGTACATAAAACACGAACAATAGAACTGATATAAGAACAATTTTATCTACTTCCCATAAAGCTAGTTCACGCCGAGTCTTGCTTACAGAAAACATCGAAGCATTACCCTAAATCAAGTTTGTCATTTGAAGACAAAACAGTCTTAAATGAATAAATAAATAACACAAAATAACTTACATAAAATACAGTGATTGCTTTACGGGACCGTAATGCACTAAAAACTTATTACACCACCCTCCTTTTGATGTCTGACACATTATCTCTAAACACATTTATCCAACACTGCTACCATGCAGTAAAAAATATGCATTCAAATATAGGTTTTAACTCGACAAACTTAGAACCTAGATACAGTTTTCAGTGACCAAATGACTTCCCGCAAGATTCAAACGCGATTTGATGTCATCTGATTTCGTCAATATCAAATTTATTTTATTTTTACTTTTGTTTATTTGGAACACAGACAGTACATAGACATTATAAGTATCTGCATGTTACGAGTGGTTTACTCGTAATATATGCATTTCATGCCTTTATTTAATTGAACATTTTTGTGCTGCGTGGTAGCTGTTCGTCTCTGATCCGCGACAACCTTAATGTTTCGATGTCAATGATACCACATTGAGTGCCCATAACGCATATCCTTGCCTCAAGCAGGTCACACCGCTGATGCAGGGTATGCGACAGACTCACCGTCGTCACCTACTCTTATAATTCTGGTACAGATATAGACCTGCCAACCGACGAAGCTATAAATCTTTAGCTTGCCCGTTAACTTTAACTTGGGAGGGGCGTCTACTTTGCGGCGGCGTGGAGACTATAGCTTGGTACATTCCCCAGATGGCCAGCGGACGCATGTAGCCGACCGAGCGATGGTTTCCATTCTCGTAGAGAGCCTCGGGTGTTTCGAAGGAGAGCCCCATTTTGACGAGAGTTTCGTACATGCCGCCGGCTGTTGCAAAGGCCTCTTCGTGCATTCCTGGAAGATATATGAAGGTGTTAAAAAGTCATCTGAGAACATCATCATCATCAACCTATAATAGTCTACTGCTGGACATAGGCCTCCCCTAATGAGCGCCATAGCTTCTCTGTCTTAAGCTTGTCGCATCCAGCATCTGCCTGCAGTCTTTCGCAAGTCGTCATCCCACCTGGCCGAAGGGCGTCCTAAACTACGTTTGCGGAAACTGAGAACCTATGATATGTAAATTGACACTTTATATTAAGTAATGTCTAGTCGAAAATGTCGAAGGCAGACTTTCTTAAGCAACCCAATTTTAGTAACATTAAGCTCTGTCCTTATTTATCCGACGCCATTATCGCATACCACAGAAATGTGCGTTTAAAACAATCGGAAATTTTATGAGAAATTTTATGACAAAAATGCTGTTTGAGCCACCAAGAGTTGTCATAACATATATACAAAGACTCATTTTACGCGACGTTGGATTTTTTCAGTATAGATATTTCTGATTGATCTGACTAAAGTGATCGAAAATAATGTTTTTTCTAAACCGGATAGGCCAGACCTGAATGATATTTTTATCTAAATAAGGGTGTACCTTCATAAATCATAGTCGCAGCCAGTCCATAAGTAACTCCGGTCCACATCTCCTCGCTCTGTATCGCGTTCCGACAGACGCGCGGCGCCGGCGCGGTCACGAACCCGTTGACTGCGCCGAGAGAGCCGTGGCACCACTTCAACACGTTGTTGTGGTACACCGTGTCGAGGGCTTTGCGAACCTTAAACGTCGGGAATACTTGGTCGGTGCAGCCTGAAGCGCGGAGGAACCTGGAATAAAAATCCTAAAATTGTATTTGTAATTTGAACTAGATCGATTAGAATTTTCATCGAAAGTAGTACAGCTTTAAAGCTGAAACTGTTTTTTGGATTTTGAACGAAACTGGAAGTCTTTATTCATTTATTCTTTCAGTGTTACTCATACAGGTTTGATTTGTAGTTTATTGCAAAATCATTTGTTATGTTTGTATTTAGATGTAGCTTGATATTCGTGGTAAGAGGCGACGTGGAAGGCCCAGGATGAGATGGCGCGACGAGCTCGAGGTACATGGAGGAGTGGAAGAAGAAAAGGGAGGCCTTTGCCCAGCAGTGGGACAGTAATGGCTTAAAATAATAATAATAATAATTGATATTCGTACATGATGTGTGTACAAGACCCCTTTGTTAGGCATCGCCTAAGACTTCCTCGCTTTCACTTAGTCGAGTGTGCAAAAAAAAAACACGTAACATTTCGTCATGTCAAAGCTATAAAAGGCTGTAAAAAAGGCTATGAATAGTTACAAAAAATGCAGCAGTAAATTGGCACTGTCATACGCTTGTCTATTCTACTAATTATGTGTTTACTTACCAATGGCCAGCCAGTTGATCCGCCATAACCACGTGCTCGTTCTGCGGCCTCGTATCAAATCTGTAGTAGGAGCCGGTCCAGAGTTTGTCGTTATACGCGTTCTTGGCTCGCTCGAGAAGAGAGGTGAAATCTTTCTCATCAGCTTCGTGCCCCAGGAGTTTCGCCATCGACTGTACAGCGCTTATTGACGCTACCCATAGGCCGCCGCAGTACGCACTAAAATGATTTCAAAAGCTTGTGAGTGTTTTAAAATAGATGGCTGTAAACGTCGTAGATCATACGTTTTGTATGGGATGTACTGCCTTAACAAGCACATGTTCAAACTAGGGCTAAGCGACATACAATCCTGCAGATTCTGCGAGAAGGCAGAGGAAACGCGCCTCCATCTACTAGGAGAAGGCGGAGTACTGATGCAAAAACGTAGCATCCACCTGGGGAAGCACCTGCACAGCCCAGACGATCTAAGAGACATTACCCTGAGGAAAATCCTACAGTTCAGGGCTGAACGCATAAAGTGGCGATCACAGTAGGCCTATCATGGCCGCAGGTGTGTCACTGCCAAGCCACACAAAAGGGAAAAAAATGGATATAATATGTAGCATAAGGCCTATACTGTGCGGATATGGAAGCACGCAAATACCATACAAAAATGGTAAGAACTAATCCCTTGATAACTTATATCCTGAATTATTATAAAACAGCCTACTATTGATCCCGTTAAAGTGATCCGTTCAAGTTTCCGTGGGATGATGACATATTTCAAAAATGTAAAACTACGTGGGTAGCACAGTGGACCGCAGTTATAAATAAAGACTCACCCCGGTCCCGTCATGACCCAAGCATCGTACGTCTGGTCCGGGAACCCGCTGTTCTCTATCAAGCCATCCGCGTCCAGGTCCCAGAGCGCGGCTCGCCTCAGCAACGCCACGCAAGGCCCGTACATTTCCTTTAAAATATAATATATGTTATGTAAATACATAATTTGGTTTGTAAAAGGTGGATGGATTATTGGTAACAAGACTATAACATTTACTTAAAGTAAGTATTATAAATAGGTATGTCAATTTTAGTTCTTAAGGGCTGTGGATTTTTTTTAATGAATAAAGTAGCTGCGCCCCGCGCATTCGCCTTAGTGGAAATATATGTTTCAAATAGGTTATAAACATTCCTATTGAAACACTATCTATATAAAAAATTGCATTAGAATCCGTTGCGTAGTTTTAAAGATCTAAGCATACATAGGGACAGACAGACAGCGGCAAGCGAATTTGTTTTATACTATGTACTGATAATAAAGTTTATCTATCTATCTATCTATCTGTATAATAACGTGTTTTCTATCTATCTGTATAAGATGATGATGTAATAAGCATGCTTTCATGAAAGCTGCGTACCTTGAGGTACTCCGTAGCGTCCCAAACGCCCGTGGTGGTGTTAGAGTCGATGACAGCCGGCTCTGGTTCTTGGGAAGGCTCCGTGGTCGCGCCGTACAGTAGCTCCAGGATACCAGGGACTGGCTGCGGCGGCGCTTCCTGGAACAAGGTACTTGTTAGTCCGGGTGAACCAATGGAACGAGCACGGTGTTAAATTAGTCGCTGATCATTGGAGCGAAGCGATTCGCTTACTTTAACATTTTTGATTGAGCTTTGATGATTAAAATAATATATATTAATATTTTACGAAATCGATGACGATGGTCTTCGATTGTGTCTTATTATAAATCAGAAACATAAAATTTCCGCGCCAAAATTCGGCTACGCTTCGCAGTGGGCAGAGTTTTTTGTTTCTATAGACCGACATTTTAACGGTAGCAGGGAGTCGATGGAACCTACTTAAGTCCGCTATTCGTGGCGTCGTTTGGAAAAGGCCTAAGTTCACCAATGGTATACAGGCTGATGATGATAATTTGATAATAGGTTAATAAGTGTCTAATGTCTACGTACCTCTGGTTGGTTGTTGTTATGTGCTGGGGTGGGCGCGGGCGTCTCGGCTCTCGAAGCGGGGCCCCGGCCTGTTAGCGCCCTCTCTCCTCCGTCCTACAAATTTACAAACAGAATTACTTTATTAACAACAGCCATTGATATAAATACATATTACTCCACATTAGCTAGATTAATTCATTTAAGTTTTATTTATTTACTAGTTTCTGCCCGCGACTTCGCATGGGTTTGTTCTTTTTCGAATTGACTAATATGCTGTTGACCGCAGAATATCAATGACAGCGTAACCGGACTTTTGGCGGTCGCAGAATGCGCCTCGCCGGTAAGTTCATGTTGGGGCAACACGCACTAGGGCCACCACTTAGATGCGAGCCTCGGCTTGGGCTGTTGCCAGATGCTAGAAGATGAAAGGGACCTAAGGGTGTGTCTACGATTAAAGTTTATTTTTATCCCCTGTTTGATGAGATAAAAAAGTGGCCTGTTTGATTCTAAGTTTAGATCTATGAAAAATTTCAGCATAATCCGTTTAGTTGTTTTGGTGTGAAGAAGTAACAAAGATTCTTCGCATTTATAATATTACGAGTAGTGTAATTTCTCGCCTTCTAATTAAAAAATATTAGTCGACAGACTTGCAGCAAAAGTAAGGTACTGAAAAACCAACCTTCACATCATCTATATACTGCATAGATTCGCATCGGCCGCCGAAAGGCGCGGAGTGCGCGACCAAGCAGCGGTAGTCGCGGAACACTTGCAGGATAAACTTCAGGTTGAGGTCCTTCCATTCGCTCACGTCGTGGATGTTGTAGGCGTTTATGTGGGAGAAAGGGATGCCCTCTGGAAAACAAACAATAATATAACACTAAAGTCATTTAAAACGGGATATTTACCATGATTTGATTTTGGAGTTATCCAATATTTCGGCACAGTTTCATGCGCCATGATCACGGAATAACTGAAGGCACTGCGACTGCGAGTAAGTTTTTATGGGCAGACATACCGATCTACCCTCATTTTTTGTCTTTTGCTACGAACGTTACCACTAACTATAACCATGATAGTTTCAAAAGTTTTAATAATATAACAATCAAACGTATACACTACGGCAGAGGGATGGCTTCATTTTAGTGGTGTCAAATTAGTTAAGGTACCCCCGAGGCAAACAAGCACTTCAGAAATTTAATTAAGCATTTCTGATACCTATTATAAGCTTTTTTTAATGTCTTTGGAATAGTTTTATTTGGTAAAGTTTACGTAGAGATTGCGAAAATAGAGTTTGGTGGCCACCAAGGGCAACTTCGTATCTCTGCGTAATTATACGAAAAATAGGTGGCGGCGCTAGTGTGCCTCGGGATACCGCCTTAAGTTTTGTTACAACCGAATCCAATATCAAAGTGCTTTGTTTCCTTTAGACATTACAGAACTCTTGAATCCTTCCTATCAAACTAAGAATACCAACCTGGGTCTCCCAAATCGTGCGGGATTGAATCCTTTATTTTATACTTCACAGATTTCCCATCGTACAGTGATGTTCTGGACTTTTCTGATTCTAATCCTATGCTGTCCTTGTACATGTATTGTAAAACTACCTGAAAATTAGAAGTTTACAGATGAACATTATAAGCAAGTCCTACTGACCAAATTTCTGTGCTTGCTACTGTGTCACTGCACTCGGTACTCGTCTAATGCAAACGGACGTTAAGTGAAAACGCAACGATGCGTCATTTATTTAATCATTTTTCAATTATGTATTTATTTTTAATATCAAATATCATCATAATCATCAGCATATGTTAGTTCACTGCTGGACATAGGCCTCCCCTAATGAGTGCCATAGCGCCCTGTTTTCAGCTTGCCGCATCCAGCATCTGCCTGCAGTCTATTGCAGGTTGTCATCCCACCGAAGGCCAATTACACAACACAACTATTATAGTTACATTACTATTATAATTCTGTATGTAATTTAATTAAAGTTATAGTATTCATTAAAATAAACACATAAATTAAAATGATATGCATGCTTAATCAAGATTACTAAAGAGTTTAGTACCACATATAACAAACAAAACTAAGCATGTTTCTTAACAATGCCATGCTCATTTATTCCATTTATTTATTCCACTGTAGGGACATGTTGATTAATTAATTAATTAATGCTGGACAATTCACACAACATTATTTAGCCTTCTTGATGTCGTTATAATCTAATTTACGTTTGCATAATTAAACGTGTTATTTAATTATGATTATTTATACAACAATAGTTTTTGTATAGGAAGGAGAGATCTCTACTTATATTATGCAAACAATCCGTATACATAAGTAGAAAGAAACAAAACAGACCAACAGTGATTCCTAAAACTGTGTATCACCTTTTAGTGGTTATATTCTAAGAAGAAAATATAGTGTTATATCTTTTAACTGCTGGATAAAGGTCTCTCATTTCTTTCCACATCTTGCGGTCACTGACTGCCTCCCATAAATTTTACAGAAGAATGAAGAAAAGTACTTAATTTAGACGATGACGGTGGGATGACGACTTGCGAAATACTGCAGGCAGATGCTGGAGTCGACAAGCTGAAGACATGGCTCTATGCCGCTCATTAGTGGAGGCCTATGTCCAACAGTGAACTATTATAAATGTTTTATGATGATAATGACTTAATGTAGAATTCGGATTAAAACTCACTTGTAAATTAGGCCACAGCTGGGCTAACGCGAAGGAAGCGTAGAAATGCACGTCATAAGTGTTATACATCCTATACTCGTGCCCTTCTAGGTAGCCGAATAGGCCGAAGCGATTCCTGAAACAAAATTATGCAAAGGGTTTTTGCGGTTATTTAAATAGATATAGTGATTCAAGAGGAAGGTTTATATGTATATACAATACATGCATATACACCCGTGCGAGGTGGGGGCGGGACACTAGTATATAATAATAGTAGATATGTACAAACCTAGGGTCAGTCTCCGGAAACTCATCTTGCACGTCGAACCATATCGTGCCGCCGTCCGCCACGAAATAAAGCTCGTTCATTAAGGCACTCTTTAACCAGTCTGGTATATTACTGCAACAAAACATTAATCATTTCGGTTGGATACAAAAACATTTACTTTTATTTCTTTAGGATATGTGAAAAACGGACTCCCCAAACTGTGATGTTTGCGGAGTCCTAGATGATGTGCACCACGTCTTGATGGATTGCGTTAAATTCAAAGATCGAAGGGAGGCACTGATGATTGAACGTAATTTAAATAGATTTGATTTTGTACGTTTATTAACATTTTAGCGGAACCAGATTCAGCAGCGGCTGTCTCATTATTCAAAATTTTTATGCATCAGTGACTCCCTTTTAAAAATAGCCACAATTTATATGTTTTTATTTTGTATCTTTTGTTTTGTTTGTTAGTTATAAGTTTAGGTTATGATAGGACTGGCATACTTTACGAAGTAAAAGTCCTTAAAAATAAATGATTAAAAAAAAAAAAAAATTAAACTTTTAGACACGACAAATTTCAAACTACATTAATATTATACATTCGGAAGTTTGGATGTTTCGATGGATGTTTGTTATTCTTCACACCAAAACTGATCAGGCTGCAATTTGCATAGATGTAGCTCTAAACATAGGCTACTTTCTATCCCATAAAACGCGTGAGAAACGCGCGGGTAGAAACTATTAAAAAATCCATCTTAAACACAATTAAAATTATACCAAAAAAATTGCGCACCTATTTGATAGGATTGTACTTTTAATCCATGATTATAGTTAGTTGTATTTTATTTATTCGATTTATTTTAGATTCGTTTAGATTTATCGATTAGTTGAAACTGGCGATTTTAGTTTTGTACTCGGGTCATAGCATGAGAATCAGATTTAAATAAATGCGTAATATTTCTAGTGTTGATGGAATGTTTGCTTACTTATTAGTAAATATAGGGTCCTGCCACTCGGCGAGTAGTTTCTCCCAGTTATGATAGTTTCTAAGCGCGTACGCGGCGATGGACGCGCCTGCTATTCCGTCGCTACCGAAGTATTTTGTATAGTATCTGAAAATAAAAAATATTTTAATATCACTATAACTTACTGAGGAATAATACACCAGCTAAATTAGCTGAGAAAATTGTAACTTCTTTGTTTGTAGCATTTTATGTACTTTGTACTAAGTGGTAAAGTATCGAACGATTCATTTTTAATAACAAGACGGGTACAGGTATAACAATAGAGAATCAGAAAGCATTGTTCAAAACACAATCAGAGGAGGTTGATTACATGGCACGTTTTGTGGGAAACGCGACTGCATTTTATTGGATCTTATCAAAAAACCTCTTATCTCGTCTTATCCAAATACCACGCGGAATGGGTAATCTAGTAGACATTTTAGAATAGGTTTCCGAAAAGTAATGCCCAAGTGTATTTATTAAATGGTTAAACCAGTAGCGAGAGGCTAGGCTAGATATAATATTCTTTATTGCACTTTAAATAGAAGCTACGTACAGTAAAAACTTAAAAATTCATTACAATTGGCGGTCTTATCGCTCAAGAGCGATCTCTACCAGACAACCATGGAAACCATGGCATGAAGTCTTTAGAAAAAAAGGCCGCGAATTCGCGCGACTTTTTTATCTCATTAAAGATTATTAATTATCGCGAACCTTTTGTGTTTTTCATCTTCATATAGAAGATAGGGCACAATTTGATATTTAAAAAATCCTTTCGTTTCAGTGTGCCTTGGCCCTAAGTATATGTTACCTTACCTTCTATGTGTTTTCTTGTCCTTCTTATACTTGATGACGGGCATGTCCCAGTTGAGACAGAACTCCGTCGAACCAGACCCTCCAGGGTCCATGCATATAACGCTGGATAGCGCCACAGAATCACCTACAAAAAAACAATATACTTTTAACTCTATTATAATAATAATACGGCGTACTGGATCAAGGTCTCATCATCTATCTAGAGTTATTTATATATATATATTTAATTAGCTATATATATTATTATTTTGTATTGAACTAAATGTATTTATTAGGTTTATTGAACTATTATTTTTTAATTTATGTATGTATATTATAATCTCATTCCGTATTGTATTATTAGTCTAATTTGTCTCTTGTACACTTCCTCTATCTATTCCATCGCCACTCCTGTAAACCTAAGGTTTGCTGGAAGAAAACTCTAGCTCAGGGTTAAGCTCGCCTATGTACATATCTTTTTAAATAAGTTATTTTTAAGTTTTATATGTGTACAATAAAGAATTAAAGAATCAAGGGCTAGATCCAAAAGGCGGTACTCTTGGACTCGGCACGTACCGTCAGGAAGTTCCTCTCTCTGCAGCCCTAGTCACCGGCCGCTTGAGCCTAGCTTCGCGGTCGGTGATCTACCGTTTTGATATATTTTTTACTGTAGAATAGTTTCATCTGTTTTTTTCTATAGTAAAAAATGTATTTTATAACGAGACTTTAGAACGTTAACGGTAAGTTTAGTTAACCCGCTTACATTAAGTTTCCCGCTAATATTTTAGTATTCTGTTATTATAGGTACTTTGTTCTACGACTTTCGACCATGCAACAAAACGTATCAAAATTAGCTTTTGTCCACGATATAAAATGCCATCTGCTACCTTCATGACTAAACGGTTCACAAGGTTCCTAATAAAGTAAAGAGTAATAATGTACTTTGCATCCCTAGGGCAGATAATAGGCTACTTTGACCTGTCTAAGTGCTTATTTGTAAGCTTAAAGAAATAAATAAACTTTTCATTTTCATTCTATTCCCCGAAAAGCACGTTTAAAGCTGCGGTCTTGAGCTAGTATTATATATCTGCACTTGCCTCGTACGTTATCCTCCTTGGGAGGGAATAGCAACGCGAATAAACTGGCCGCGCCCAGCCAACACCAAACGAGGTGGGCGAACGCCACTAGCTTGCTTTTCAGTGAGTTTGCATCTGAAAGTATGCATTATTACACTCTCACCATACTATAAGAAAAAGCAAAACGAGGCCACTTTAAACGTATTGATACTTCGAAAGCTATATTCTTAAAATAATATTGCAACTAGAGATAGATATTAACTTGCTTCGCCCGCATGGAAATCGTTTATAAACCTTTCTCTTGAATCACTCTATCGATATATTAAAAAAACCGCATCAAAAACCGTTGCATAGTTTGGAAGATCTAAGCACATATAGGGACAGACAGACAGCGGGAAGCGACATTGTTTTATACTATATAATGATAAATACTGTTAAATTTCTAGAACCGCCTAGTGTCCTTGACACGATCCCAGATATATGTATGAAATTGGAGTACTCTGTAATGTAATTTCTGATATTGATGTAGGGATCGAATCAAAAGTCATAGAACAGAAGCACTTGAAATTAACCCGTTATTCACTACGTTGTATACTTACGTGCTGAAAATGAAACTACAAATGAACATTTAGTGACAAATTATCTACCTTCTACCCTTGGCTTCCGGTGTTTCAGGATAAAGGTTATTTGTAGATATGCATCCAAAAATCATAGATCAGCTTTTTAAAGCAAGTTATCAGACAATTTTCAATTAAATTAATAAATAAAAACCACACATACTAACACTTATAAAGCTTCTTAGGTTTCTCTTTCTTCTCCTGTTTGGCATCAGTTTTGCTGTCAGCTTTGCTGTCGGGCAGTTTGGGCGGTGGGGGTGTCAAGCTTGCGTCGGGTGTCAACTTGCCGTGCTCTTTGAGGCAGTTCCAAATATAACTGGATGTTTTAGCCGCGTTCCAGAGGCAATATCCTAAAGATAAAAAAGATGGTAAACTTTTGATATGATATTAATTATTACGTAAAGCGTTTGTCACGTGTAGAAAAAGTCTCAAAGAACTTCATTAGGAAGAACAATTAACACGGAATTTTACATGGGTGTGGGATACACAGTAGGCTATAAGCACACAGCAACTATATAGTCGGAGACTGCGACTCTGCTAACGTAGTGTAGGACTTGACGTGACTTTCTCCGGCCAGGTGGGAATGACGACTGTGAAATACTGCAGGCAGATGCTGGATGCGGCAAGCTGAAGACGGGGCGCTATGGCGCTCCTTAGGGAAGGCCTATGTCCAGCTTAAAATATTTTGAGTTTGAATTATAAGAATATTGTGAACGTTACCTTCATGTATTGTCTCATTTTCTTTCTTCTTCTTGGCGATCGTGAAGGTGCAGGGTGTATCGTGAATCTTCTGTTCCAGCGTCACGCCGCACGTGAAATCTTCCGAGTACCGCTCTAGATCTAGTTTCGCTGAAAATAATATTTTCTTATAAGAGATATGGACTATGGTTATTGTCAGACATAAAACTACATAGTGGGGTAAAAAATCCTTTTCCGAGATACAATAGAATAGCTTTAAATTACTTAACTCATGAACCTGATAATTCCGTTTCTCATTTTAAAACTAGATGTCGTTGTTCGGTACACACCTTCGAAACCTTCTTGTGTGAATCCAACTCTCACTAGGCCGGTTTATCATTCATTAATCATTATACATATATTAACGAATCAAGCATATGACAATACCGTGCAGGGTACGCTTACTAGATATAACTATCATGCAATCATAACCCTGAGGCATAGAACAATAATACCTTTAGGATGCTGTTGAGACTCCCCCGTTTTTGTAGTGCCTCAGGGATGTTTGCTCAGAATCGAACTGACGGCTTTCACGCCGTCATTCGGACGAAAACAGCATCCCTGATGAGCAGGACGAGGGCGAGTCACAAGAGCATCCTACAAACTGTGGCCGGGCGTATGTCCCCTATATGGACACATTTTGTCCAACGTGTTGCTCCAGCGTGTGGATACAGCAGCACATGATTTAGTCTTAATTATTATTTAGTTTATTGTAAGATAATTTGTATACTTTGGAACTTAATTTTGTATTATTTTATTTGTAAAACTAATCTAACTTAATTTTAATCCCATTCTTATTTATACTCATTTTTAATTTAATACTATTTTATCTTATTCAATGTATTAATGTTTTATTATTTATTATGATTTAATTAATGTTATAATGTTTAAATGAATGTATACTATGGATTTTATTATCTGAGTTAAATAAATACAATACAATACAATAGTGTAGGTGACCCTACTTATATTTATATTTACGTTTATAATATCACTGCACACTACACCTACATATCATACTTATTTATGTACTTATTGAACAACACTAACACGCATTACTCACATTCATAAATGCAGACATTCATTACACGAAACAAATTATATTCTACACGACCCAAGCCGCGCGATATCAGCAGTAAGAATAGCGTAGATAAATCCTAAATTGGTCGCGTGGGTTGTCGAACACCCCAACACTTGTTATTTTATTTAGCACGCTGTTTTTCAGGAAGCTTCGCTTTAAGCCTCATTGAGCCAATACTTTCACCGGCAACCAAACCCTTCAAATTCAAACTGCAGTACTCTGCTTGGCGGCAGAAACAGTTTCCTCCATTTCAGTGTAATCTGTGATCATTACTGACTTTAGTGCCAACCATGTTTGCAAGTGCTGAAGGGTGATTCGATTCACAAACAAACAGCAATAAGAGGAACCTTACTCCCTTTTAGCGGAACTACGGTTTAATATTTATGGCCCATCATGGCACCCCGTGGCAACAGATGTTTAGAACTACTATAGTAAAGGGTGATTCATTTACAATCATAATACAATTACCTAAATTAGCGAATATTAGAAGACAGAAGTACATTGTACTGTATGCGTAATTTAGCAATCGACTAATTTTCAACGCAGCACTATCAGAGGCCTCTTTCACCTATAAAAGATGATGTAAGCAGCATCCGTTTGAGATTCGGCACTTACCTAATAAATGGCCGATGATGCCTTAATTAAATGGTAGTTACTTGGGAGCATTTTATTTTTTATTTTAGTAAAATTAAACTTTCGCATTTATAATATTAGTGTGATAATATTGGAAAGTTTGAATGTTTAGTTATCTGAGCGTCTGGTCGAAGCGACCGACGCGTAACCCGAGAGCTGGTTAGTATTTGGCGCAACACAGCATTGGCATACAGCGGGGCAATGCAGCCAGCGTCTTGGGGACGCTTCCGACTGGTATTTGCTCAGTTGAACTATCTGTAGATTGTTTAATACTATTTGATTATAACTTGCCTTATTAAAAATTGTTTATTTCAAACATTACATTCACGAACTCATATACATGTATCTATACATAGCCAGATTTTTATAAGACCTACCAATAACGATTGATAAGATATCTGTACTGTCTATGATTACACGATTAGAGCATACCAAATACCAAAGCACGTTAACAACATAAGTAGGAACCAAATATACATAGATAAGAACAGTTCTGATATGTATGCTACACAATTCGGCGATAATGGCGATAAATTCCTGGGCTTGCCCTAACTTATCTACTGTCCAGGTGTTTGCTTCATAATCTGATCTGGTAAATCGATTTGGATTGGTATTATAATATTTTATGAAATCATACTTGAGGGCTTTTAATGATGTTTTTACGTGCTCTTTTAATAAAGAGCGTTGTTGAAAGCGTGGGTTAAGGTATTCAAAAATCTAAATACTCTTCTGAACTTAACTCCTACATGGTTCTTTTTTAACTATATTTTATAGGCCTGCTTATTTTGCACAAAAAAGCGAAGACAAAGTCTGTATTTTATAAGTTTTTAATTAATTATGTTCGGGTTAATTTTTGATATTGAAACTCTAATACCTTCCAAATATCCTTCCGAAGACGATGAACTCTGTGACGCGGTGGGTGAAGGTCAGCCCGCAACGCAGGAGCTTGCGGGTTCGATTCCCGCTGCGGGACAAATGTTTGTACGATCTGCAGACGTTTGTTCCTGGTCGTTCGATTCGTACAATATCTTACTATGTATATATTGTATTAAGTTTATCAGTCATCAAGTACCCAAGAACTCTAGTATCAAGCTCTGCTAAGCTTGAGACTAGCTATATGAATTGTCCAACATTATTTAACATCTACCTAGCAAAATCGTTTTATTTTGACTCTTCTGCAGAAGCCACACAAGCTTGAAAGTCGCCTATACTTTCACTCCCCTATTCAAAGTTAAAAATACATACCGCTATTTTTACTCCTATTGGAGCCCCCGAGTATTTCCGTCCATGTGAATGCTATACTGACATCCCTCTTCTCGTTGGTGAGGTTCACCGCCGTGAACACGAAGACGGCACATGGCAAGCTGCTGTCCTGTGAAAGTTTAACTTGTGAGTAATAGTTTCGACGTTCATGCTGTGGGCAAAGGTTATGGTTTCGTTTCTCTCGAAAAAAATATGAACAGAATTGATTAGAAAATTTAATATGATCTTAGTGTTTTATTTCCACAAATATTATAAAACATAGGGTACTTTTTATCCCATAAATCAGTTCCCATGTGATATAAATAACCTTAAAATGTTTCCATAGAAAGAACGCGATATCACTACACTACATAGTATAAAACAAAGTGGCTTTCCACTGTTTGTCTGTTAAGTATGCGTAGATCTTTAAAACTACGCAACGGATTTTGATGCGGTTGTGATGATTCAAGAGGACGGTACCATTTTACACATAGATTTCCACGAGGGCGAAGCCACGGGGCGCATCTGTTGTAGTGGTTTTAAAGATCTAAGCATATATAGGGACAGACAGACAGCGGGAAGCGACTTTTTTTATACTATGTAGTGATAAATCACTTCCAATGGGATAGAAATAACCTTAAGGGTCCAGCGATCGTCGCTTGCAAAAATCGCTCCGAATATCGCTGTCCCTGTTTAACCCTTGCGCCGCGCCACATGCGTGCGCGATAGCAATATTAGCCATTCAAAATTTGGTTTGTTCCGTAATACCAAAAATTATGACTGAAAACTTTTTGTATTCTTCACAAAGTATTGTTATTCTGTAACTAGACAATATAAGCTATGTTCCGTAATAAATAAAACGTAAGATATTGATGTTTTTAATACGAAACAAATAGCAAAAAAACATGTCCATTTTCGCATAAAAATGTGCAAAATGAGATTGGCTTTCATTTCATTTTAGTAGTATTTTGAAAAAAAAACTATTTGGCAACCTAGATAAATACTATTTTAATACAAATAATGCAATATTATAGTGGAAATATGCTTGAATTAGAAATAATTTTGGTATTACGTTTGTATGAAGCATTCATCCCTCCGGAGACCCCTTAAAACGTTTCTATAGAAACAACGCGTTAATAATAAAGCAATGTTCTGCATACCTTATAATTATGCGGGATAACGGGCGAGATCTGGCGACAAACCAGCCTCACCCCGTACTGCGAGAGATCGTACGTAGTCCAAGCGCGGGGGTAGAGACCGGTGTACTCGCACTTAGACGGATCCAGGTTCCATTCCCACGAGGATGGAGCTTTTTTTGGTTTGCTGGTGGAAAAGGTCACGATTATTCACACTATTACTATCAATGGGAAAGTTTGGATGTTTGTTATCTCATCACGCCAAAATTATTCTACGGATTGGATTAAGATTTTGCATACTTGGAATAGGTAAACATTTATTTCGACACACACATATCTACTCGTAAGTACATTAAAACAAACAAAACTAAACAGAGGTTTAGGTTTAAAAGCTATATTCACAAATAGTGGGCGTCAGATCGAGTTTTATGCATAGATGTAGTTCCGGAATAACGTATAGGCTATTTTTTATTCCGGAAAAGGAAAAAATATAGGTATATATTTATTATTATTAACCAAATAGTAGAACAACGGTTAGAAGCAATTCTTCCACACTCACTTGTAGGTTGACAGAACCGACTGGAATATGGTTTCATTCTTCTCATTCCTGATGTTAACTATGAACTGGCATTCCGGCACTGTGACATACTCGTAGATGCCAGGGTACAACTGGAACCGGCAGAACTCGCCTTTGAAGCCTCGCCCGATGGTGCCGCCACCTATACCGCCGATTGGGCAACCTGGGGACAAAGCCAAAACATTATTTTGGTCACACCTGTGAAATAACAATAGACTTTGTGAACAGATAGCGTGAGTACCTGTTATTAAGCTGAGGAGGAAATTGAAAAAATATGTAGGAGACCTAGGCTGGCTCATATACAAGAATATGAGTTATAAAATATGAAGGTACATGTTTAGAACTCCGTCTCCTGTGGTAGCTCAGTCAACCTCAGCTACGTGCGATTCGGACTCGCGTTCTAAGGACGTACCACATTCCTCTACCTCTTCAACAGCCTATATTGGCCCACTGCAGGACGTAGGCCTCCCACTGATAGGCGCCTAGGGGGGTAGTGCCCATAATCCCCACGCTGGGCATGCGGGTTGGGGATCGCAGTTAGGTAGTAAATTGGTCGGCAGAAGGCGCTGCTGCCCACCTCCCGGTGAATATCCCTCAGTCGCCTCTTACGACACCCGCGGGAAGATTTAAGGTGGTGAAATTTCTAAGCCGGCACCATACGGCGACCACATTCAGAAAACATAAAACATAAATTTACTTGATTACGATTTCTTGTAAGTTGTATGGGAATCGGAGTTCAAAAATTACGTGTGTTTTTATAATATTTGTGTCATAGTTTAGTTATAGCGTCGTCGTAAACTTATTCTGCGGAATTTGAACAATTAACCTTCCAATATTCTTTGGGTAGGGAACCCTAAAAGGTTATTATAGCTCCTAAGTAATTAGCATTCTTAATTAAGCGTATCATAGATAACATATACTTCAGCCAGGTAGGTATATATCATGATAACAAGCACACTATTGGTATTTGTTATAGCTAAGTAATAAAAAGTGCATCAACATGTTTATGTAGGTACATAGTTTTATTCATCTTGCAAAATGTTTTGTGGCTTGGCAAGTAGTAATTTTTATTACTGGTATTTCCATCAATAGCCACACCGCAATTTCTATATTTATGCTGTTTTTCATTTTTCAACAATTTTAGCATTGTAGCTTTTATTTCGATGAGACTGTGTATGAGTGAGACACATGAGTTCAAACTACACATGTATGCTTTTTTACGGTTTTGGATGTATACAATCATATATGTATAATAATAAGATAAATTGATATTATCCTTAGTTTCGGACAATCAACATCAAACAATGTAGTAGTTACCCTTCCATGTCTGTATGCAAGTTGTTTAACCTTAAACATGACCATAATAAATAAATAAATAATGCTGGACAATTCACACAGCATTATCTAGCCCCATGGTAAGCAGAGCTTGTGTTATGGGTACTAGATAACTGATATACATAATACAATACATTACATAGATAGATATTTTTTATTATATATAGAAAACGACCAGAACACCCGAAACAAATATCTGCAGATCGTACACACATTTGTTCCGAGGCGGGAATCGAACCCGCAGCCTCCTGCGTCGCAGGCGGACCTTCGCCCACCGCGCCACATCGGTCGTCATAATACCCTTAGAGGAAAAACATTGAGAGGAAACCTGTTTTTAAAAACGAAAACTTTACTATTATAATACGTAGGAATTATGTTTATGTAAAATAATTTGTGACAATAAAACAGATAATCAATTAGTTAAAAGTAGATGATACTGTGTGGATTGTCCAGCATTCATATTATTATTTAGTACCTTTAACTGCTGATTACTTCACATGGAATTCCATTGCATTCAACAATAAATATCTTATTTAGGGCACCAATTGAATACACCAACACAAAGTGATGAGTCTAAATTATATGACCTTCATGCTCTTCGTCATCAAACAAAGCAGTACAGTTGAATAACAACAGGTTCATTTACAAAGGTTAAAGGGGACTTAACATTAACTCTTGCTGAGATACCTATATAGTTTTATGCATATTTAGTTAAGAATGTGTACCTTATGTACTTACCTTCGTCTTTTACTGTAATAAATACTTTAACAAACAAATTATTTTTATTTTACTATTAATTTTTTAATTTAATTGTTAATATGTACATTAATTTTAATTAATCAACTTGTATAATACTTTATCAATAAAATGACTCTCTGATTATTTATCTGACGATTTATAATGGTAAGATAACAAAGCAGATAATATTCAAATTAAAGCTGCACTTTTGCTGTACAATATCAATCTTATGGAATGATATATTGAGAAAAGATGAAGCCTATTTATTTTTATATGAATTCTCTATAAATTTATTTAAGTCAGACTTAAATAAATATGAGTTTATGATTTTATTTGACCAATTGTATTTTCAAGTGGAGATAATGTATTTGGTGCACTTACCATACATTCGCTGAGCTGATACCATGTGAAAGTAATCCATTATTGGTTTCTTGTGACTGAATCTTTTTCCTAAATAGTATTTCATATACCTGTAACATTTAAACAAGGGCTTGTGTAACCAAAGTACATAAAGAAATATATACTGCATCATTGTTTCAGATCATGGTGATATTTGCTATCACTTGTATTCCAGCAAATATTTATTTGATTTTCATTATAAACCATTGCTAGATAAAAATAAATGTAAATGTCAATAAGAAGGAAAATCTATGAAGTATTGCTTCATACTAAAACAATCTGGAAAACTTTTAGTTAGACCATCTATTGTAATTTTCTAAGTACCTTGCAGTTAGTGGCATCAATTCAAAAGCTTGTTGGGCACTTGGTCTGATGATTTGTTTGCTTTGTAATGGGAATTCATGATCAAGACGTAGCTTCAGGCCTAGTTCTGGAGGCTCAAGAAAGCAGTGGTCTCCCATTTTCTCAGTTCCCATTGGTGTTTGTTACTCAAATAATGTTGTTGAAAAACTAAAATAATCTCATCACAGACGAGCGAGTGGAAGTATGAAATTTTCAATGTATTCACAAGAAATACGTTCTATAACTGATTGTTTTTTGATTCACTTTTTATCAGCAATCAGCAATATATAGTTCGTGTTTGATTTTATCGGCAGAAAGATACCATATTCCTTCCTATCCAAAAACTGACTGACTGACTGAAATTGAAATAAAAGAAAAGTAAAAATCTGACAATAAAATAAATGACAGCGACACTGTTAAGCTGAGTGCCAGCCAAGCTTTTACGGCCAATCCAGAAACAGCCAGGGACATTACAGCCCATCTAAATGGATGGCTGCATATTCTAAGGCTGTAATTCCTGAGCATGTAATTTACGGGCTGGACATGAATAGCATGGCCTCTGCACTTACAATTTCACAGCAAAAAATGTATAGCCTTGGAAAATACATTTGCCTACATAGGCCAACATCGACGTACTATTTCTTTAGTATAATATTGTATGTTAACGCTCAAAGCTGAGGAGCGATTATTTTTTAAACGGCGTTAACAGCGGCCCGTTTATAATAAATCATTTATTTAAGACCATAGAAAAGTAACATATCTTATAACTTATTCTACGGTCCAAAGTAATACCTTAAAACTAGCATACATAAAATATAAAAAAATACTAAATTAGTAACACGCTTTATGTGATTACTTAGAAATACCTGGGCTGTAACGTCCTTGGTTGTATCTTGATTGGCCGGAAAAGCTTGGCATCCGTTTTCCCCAAACTTGACAGTGACAAATAATGGATAAAAGACAGCACTGACAACAAACAACGCAAACAAAACAAAAATGGCGATCAACCGATCGGAGAATTTGGAGACTGGACTTGATTTTTATTGAAGTGGTTTTGGTTTGATGAATATAATAGATTAACTATTATTCACTGTATTTGTGTTAGGTAATAATTGGATTGGAATAAGCTTTGGGATGAGAATATTGTGTTGATCATCAAAGCCAGGTCAAGATCTCGGTTCCACTGGACTTTCTATTGTCTGTATTAAAAATCATGAGAAGCCTGCTCTATGCAAATATTCATAGAAATTTAATAGTGGCTGCATGTTTATAATAAACGATGGATATACCAGTGCAAATAGCAATACGGCTGAAGCCCCCAAGCCTAGCAGATTCAACACAATGCATCTTCAGCAACCCAGTTACTCAAATAGTAATCACAGAAAGTGGCCAGACTTTTCACGTCAATCGAGCCTTGCCTCTGGACTGCACTCAAGCTCATCTCTTCAACTCCTTTATGATACCTCAGATTAACTGTTTCTTAGATGGATGTGATACCTCCGTTGTTGTATTTGGGCAAGCTAAGACTGGAAAGACCTACACATTGTTTGGTCCAGGTAATTTATAGTACCTTTACTGCTTAGTTAGATACAAGTTTTTAACAAGTGCTTTATGTCTGCTTAGATTCAGGCTAGATGATACTGTATGAAGTTCAGCATTATGTATTTATTTATCTACCCTAAATGTAGCTTTGTAACTGTTTCAGGATTCGAGTGCATTCACAGTGAATGTGACCAAGGTATTGTGCCTCGATTTCTGACTGATATATTTCACAAACTGAATCAGATGCCTGAGAGGGAATTCATACTGCACATTACTTGGATGCAAGTTGTCAACAACAACATTTTCGATGTTCTTGGAGCTGGACTAGTCAGATGTTGCAATGTAGAGGAAGCTTTCCAATACCTCCAGCTTGGATGGAGGCAGAGGTGCTCTGGAAACAACCATACAGTTTTCACTGTCAGTGTTGAACAAAAGTGGGTGGGTACCAATGGAGTACTGAACCATAGAATGTCTACAGCCAGCTTCTGTGACTTAGCAGCATACCCAGAACCAGGACTTTATTCCTTGGAAAACATCATGAAAGAATTGCTAGCCGGAAACCCTCCTAAACAAATAAACTATGACCAGTGTATTTTAACTGCTATGTTACGGGACTCATTTGGAGGAAGAGCCTTTACTTGGGTGATTGGATGCATCAGTACTGAGCCTGAAGATTACCAAGACACATTGAAAATATTGAATCTCTGCCTTTGCTGCAGAGGTATTAAAAACTTTGTAACTGTGAACCTCTTTGCTGATAATAACACTCCAGTTTACACAGAAAAGGCAGTAGTGCCAGCAGAAAATAATTTCAATCTCCAATTTGCTACAACACAGTGGATAAAACTTGTTTCTAATGCTGAAGGGCTGTTCAACAAGATCCTCCAGTCAAAATCTTTATCTGAGGCTGATATCAGTCAGGTCAGTGAGTGGCTGTTTCTCAAAGCTGAGTGTGATGAATGCCTGAACTCAGACCCTGCTGTTGATAACAAAGACATCAACACAAAGCAGGGGCTGCCAAGAATAGCTGAAGACACAGAACCTAGTGAACTCAGTGAATCAGATGTTGACTCTGATGAGGAAGAAGATGGCAATACTGATACAGTATTCCAAGATAGATTAGAAAAGTTTATGGAATACTTCAGAGAGAAAAATGATCAGTTATTTGCTGACAGATGCGAGGAGTATTTGAATCATATCGACTCAGATGATATCACAATATCAGAGACAAGTGGCTCCCAATCTTTACCCATCATGACATCGCAGTCTAATTGTGGGCGAAGGCGCACCATACAACCTGGAGAAAGCCTTTCCGGTCCAGAACTTGAGTTATTGAGGAAGGTGGCAGCTAAAGCAATATCTCCAGAATCACAAAAAATACTCATTGAATCTCACAAAAAAGATCTCGACCCTGAACCAAAATTGATTGAAAGGGAACTGCTCAAAATGATAGACTCACCTAAGACTGAAGAAATATTCAAGAAGTACAAAATCACAAAGGAAAAATATACACAGAAGCAAATACTTGCTAGAAAACTTTCCAAGGAAATTAGCAGCAGTCAAACTCAACTAAAGGAGCTTATAAATCTCTGCATAGCCAAGGAAAGGCTTATAGATGATCTCTCAAAAGCTATGTGCCTTCCCAACCACAATAAGCACTACAATGACAAAATTGAATACAGCTTAGTTGACCCTGACACAATAAAAGAAATAAAAAGACATGAAACCAATCTCAAAACATACAAAAAACAAATAGATCAGATAAAGAGACAGATTAAAAAGGACGAAAAGCGTAAAAACACCTTAGATGTAGAATTAGTCAAAGATAAGTTAAAGTTAGATGAGCTCTCTGATACATCAGTAGATTTGAAAGATAAGAAAGTGAATTCACTTAAACATTTCACAAATAGGATAACACAGTTAGACACTATACTCAAAGAAAAGACAAATGACTTGGAGAGTTTAGAATTGAGTAAAGATAAGGAACTATTGCTGAGAAAGGAAATAAAGAACTTGAGGAAGACCAGAGAATGCCTGCATGAGCAAAGATGCAGTCTTGGCCATAAGAGGAAAATGTATAAATCACTTTCGGATTCAGAGGTAAGAAGGTTTACCTAGTTGTTTTTGGTTGGAGACATATCTTTAGATATTTTACTTTCGCTGTGTATCTGTCCCTATGTATGCTTAGATCTTTTAAACTAAGCAATTTCCATGGGGGCGAAGCCGCGGGGCGCAGCTAGTTATATAAAATAAAATGATTTTCATCCTTTACAGGAGCGCAAACTTCTCGAATGCGAAGAGGCTATAGAAGCGATAGACACGGCAATCGAGTATAAAAACAACCTCATCTGCGGCAAGTCACCAGCGGCCTCACTGTCAGATTCTCCAGAAAACAAGGAGTCTCGGAGCCGAGGAGAACAGATGTTGATGGCTAGATTGGATAAACTCTCGCATGATGAGATAAAGACGCTGTTGTATAGGTATTTTCAAAAGGTTTGTTGAAAATTGGACTATTGACGTGAGGTAATGTTTTATGAGGTTATGCCGTGGTTTCGCACGCGCGCTGTTTCCCTTGCCTACGATACAACTATATCATTGCAGGACAGTTGTGTCCACTAATATGAAAACGCGTTATTTTGTAAAGATGTCCAAAACTATGGAACACATAAAAATATTACATGTTTCTTTCGTTCAAAGCTGCAGTGGGGGTTTTCGCCAAGCCTCCCTGATACATACAAAGTTGATAATTTAATATATCCTAGGTGGTGGATCTCCGAGGTGCCTGCGTAGCCCTAGAGGCGGGCGCGGCGGCGGCGGCCGAGGAGGCAGGCGTGTGGCGAGCGCGTGCCGCGGCGGCCTGGCGGCATGCGCAGCGGCTACGGGCACATAACCACCCATCCAGGTACTAATTTGAGGCCTACATCGATTCTGACTGATTCTATAGCCACATTTATCATATTGAGGGCCTCTGACACACTCTGTTCTGTGACTGCAGCGATGTGTCCCTCCGGAAAAAATTCAATCGTGGCGGTTTGCGATGCGGTAGAGACCAAAGATAGATAGAGACACATGTCTCCGGGTCCGAATATATCGTCGCATTAATCAAATCACATTTCAGACACAGTACAAGGTCCATATAGCGAGACACATTTTAAATCATACATAGAATAAAAGACACAGAAAACATAACATACACTAGAAAATATGAACTTTCGTCCAGTGCTGCATGGAGGTGGCTGGTAGCTGATGGCGCTGCCGCGTGCTCTGCGCATCAGCGACGCCGTTCTCTTGCGCAGGATCGCAGCGAACCCGTCGACCCGCGCCTCCGCGAACATGCCTGATGCGCATGCATTGACTCATATTTTTAACAAAGGCTTTTCATGTTTTTCCAGACACTTCCAATCAATCCAGCGGTACATAGACGGCGGCAACCCGGAGCGCGCCCTCTCTCTCGGCATTACCACCGATTCCGAGACGTCGGACGATGCGATGCGGCTCGTCGATAGGATGAAGCAGCTTGCGAGATATCCACCGGTAAATATCCCTTAAATAAAGGAGAGATTTTGCTGACTTTGAGTGTTTTCGAATACGTTCCAGTTTCTATACACCGATTAAATAAAGTGGCGAGACATGGAGCCAGTTCTGCCGCGGCGATATTCAACAGATCCATAGAGATATCATACGATATCTCTAGTGTGTTATAAACTGATAGATTGTTAAAGTATCGTATGTTATACAGGGCGTCTCACGGCTGTGCCACATGGAGGGAAAGTATCTTAAATATTGTAGATAGAACATTTTACTGAAAGAAGACTTTATTTAGATTTTAAAAACAATTTATACTGCATTCAAAGATTTTTGAATAATTGCCTGTCTTAACCGGGAATAGAACCCGCCGAATAATAAAAAAAAACACCGTAATTTTACGGTACGAACATTTACGAACCCTGTATATAATTCAGTTAGGATAGTAATAGGACACAAAAAGCCTAGTACAATTTATAGATAAATTACATTCTAAGCTCGCATACAGTATTGCGGACGATTTTTCCGTGTAGGTCGGGGCTTAACAGAACCAGAAAGAACCAGTAAGCTTGCCAGGTTATACAAAGCATGGTTTTTTCAACGTCCTTAACTACCTCGTAGTAGATCCCAGTAAGCTGTTATGCACGTTTTTTTTTCAGGCACCCATAATCCCTAGTCAGAACCTGCGACAGCTGATGCCGGCAACCACTCAGCCCGTCGCGAAAGTCACTAAGGAACGTAACAAACTTGTCATAGTCCAGCAGAAAAGACAGCAATGAACGTTCGTATACTTCATCTATAATAACTTTTTCCACACCACTGCCGTATGTACGTATTTCAAGTAAAAAACATTATTTATTCATTACCTACTCTTTCCATTACAGAGAAGGTAATTAGTTAAGATAGAAAGAATTTTGCTATCTATTGATTCTGTGCTTCCTTTAAAGAAATTCCTGCCACAGGTTAATGTTTACAACTTTACACTGATGGAAAAGTTGTAAAAAATTACTGATTAATGAATTGATGATAATAATACTAAGGCCCGACTTGGTCCCGCAACCACTCGGTAAACTTTTAATAAGCCCTATTATGAATGCTTGCTCAATCATTGCTCAAGCAAATATAGATGATTATAAATAATAAATAAATAAATATTGCTGGACAATTCACACAGCATTATCTAGCCCCATGGTAAGCAGAGCTTGTGTGATTGAGCAAGCATTACGCTTTTTTGCGGCGTAACTCTAGTATAAATCTATAACTGAGCAGGCTTTTATAATATGGGCCTTGGAGGTTAAATTGGCAACACATTTCCCGCACCGAGTGGAAATCTTCTGCGTGGAAATCAGGGTTCAAGTCTCGCCTGAGTTATTAATTTTTGACATATTATTATAAATTCTGAAAACTGCCAAGTTTATAGTCTCCCAGTTAAATATAGCTATTTGTATATTATAAAATTTAGCTACTTTCATAGATCTCGTTACATGTTGGTATTTTTAAGATCAGTGTCGTTTGATATTTTTGTAAATCTTAGTTTAAACTTTGACAGGATAATTGGGATCAGTTATGCTATTAACATTTAAATACTACAATAATAAAAAACGAGAATATGCTCAAATAAATAAATAGGTAGGTAATTGCTTGAAAGTGCTCTTAAAATTGAATTCATTCTCTAAATAATTAGATGTAAATATATTATTTTGTAAATATGAATTATATTTTTTAATTTAAAGACTGTAAAGCTGTCAATCAATTATCACGCAATAAATTTTAATTATTAAACTTAAAACCTCTTTTAATAACCAACCTTATCTTCAAAAATATAGGTTTTATGTCCTACTAAAACTATAAACGCGAAAGTTTATAAGTATGGATGGATGGATGGATGGATGTTTGTTACTCTTTCACGTAAAAACTACTGAATGGATTTTAATGAAACTTTACAATAATATAGCTTATACAACAGAATAACACATAGGCTACAATTTATAAAGATATATTGTATATTATCCAATATATCTATCACCACGCGAGTGAAACCGCGGGGCGCAGCTAGTATTATTATAATATAGATAAAATTTTAATGCAATCTAAATTGTAATGATCCTGGGAATTGTAGAGGCGATAGGAAAGGCCACTGCCCTGCAGTAAGACGACTATGGCTAAAATAAAAACAATAATATGTAGTCTTATATTTATTCGTAATTCATATAAAATTGTAAGTAAAAATACAATATTTGTCTATTACATACAGTGGAGATGTGTTACATGCTATTAAACTCTACATTTGTTTAAACTTGTACAAATGAATTTACTATTTAAAATTCCACGGTATACATAGCGAGCCTTCCGTTAAAACTGAGTAGTAGTGTGTTACGTTCAGGATATTACCTTGTAATTTCTGGAAAAGAAAAACATGTTTTAAAACTATAAATAAAAAAATGTGCCGATTCAAAGCGCCCATCTTGACCTCAAATGGCCTTAGGATAAAGGAGCTCAGTACCCCACCATTATGTATATATATATGATAACTAGCTGCCCCCGTGGCTTCGCCTGCTTGGAAATCTTCAGTATCAAATGTTTTATAAAACTACCTCTTGAATCACTCTATCTATTAAAAAAACGCATCACAATCTGTTGCGTAGTTTTAAAGTTCTAAGCATACATAAGGACCTTGATATGGATCAAAGTTAACTCACATTACGAATTTGTTCGCTTCTCGTCAGCAATCGTTCGCAGCATAATATCATAAGGCCAGGCGTTATGCTGTCATCTTTGTGTAGCTCCAGCAATCCGAATCTTTCCTTCACTTCTTTGTACAGCGCTTTTTCTACGTGTTTGTTTCTGAAATTACAAGGTTGAAATTTTTATAGAAAAGAAGTTTTTACAGAAGTTTGTAAATATTACTCGCCGGCGTTAGTTGTTAAAAGAACATAATAAGGCATGCAAGAGTAAAGAGAAAAATATAAAACCATAAGTATGTAGTTTAAAAAAAAGTGATTTTTTTATTTTTTTTGAGATTATGAACCCCCGATGCGTTACTCCGACTCCTAGAGGGTTTTTAGATGATTGATGTGGCATGGCAGGCAACGTTCCGCATACGACGCGACGCAAGAGGTTACGAGTCTTGGAAAAAAATTTTGTTCGTTCTGCAAATATTTGTTCCGGGTGTTCTGGGTATATTAGTATAGTATATCTGCATAATAAAAAAAAACGATCTATGTACTGTATTAAGTATCAGTTATTTAGCATCCATAACACAAGCTCTGATTCGCTAAGGGGCTAGCCGATGCTGTGTCGAATATCCAGCATTATTTATTAATTATTTACATTTACATACATTTACACGTTTCCCTACTAAGCCATAGTAACACTTCACTTACATGCTGTATTCTGTGAGTAGTTGCGTCGCTTCATCCAAATGGCTCTCGATGAATCTGAACAGTTCTCCAGATGGGCAGGAGGATGGTGCTATGAACTGCCCTGTTGGTGACAGCATTAAGGGTCCTGCTTCTCTGAAACGACGTGATTTACACTCAAACTTATGGCAAAGCTTGACGACGTCTGTCGTGCAGCGGACGAAGGTGCGTTTGCGACGCAAAGAGATTGCGATTTTGCGTTTCGATTCCCGCCCTTTTTATCCCGGAAAAGCTCTTACGAACCCGCAAGCGGAACCTAGTTATTTATATTGAAAACTAATAAAAAACATGTAAGTTTTAGCAGAGAGAATGCAAATTTCGAGGCTCTTATTAAGGTTGCGTTGTTTTCAGCATACAGGATTCTCGGCCGAAAAACATCACAAGAAATTTCCCCACTTTGGCCTATTCCAAAAAAATTTGGCGAGTAGGAAAAGATGATTATGCCCAGCAGTGGGTAAATAGGCGTAAGCTGCGATGATGATAATTATAACTTACGGTTCAACAACGATTTCGTATTTGCTAAGCGACTCCGGCACAGTGGAATCGAATTCGCATCCTCGCCCGTAGAAATCGCCAATAGTCGTGATGAGCTGTCGTAAATGATTGCAGTATTGTATGGCAGACACTTTTGGCATGAACTTTCTGAAAAAAAATGTAAGCTAAGGCGGTACCCAGAGGCACACTAGCGCCGCCACCTAATGCCTTTTTGATATTTTTATTTTGTAATTTTGATTTTACTCTCTCTACCTAAGTAGAGATGCGAAAATAGAGTTTGATGGCCACCAAGGGCAACTTCGTATCTCTGCCTAAACTATACAAAATAAAACGATTACAGAGGCACTAAAAAAGCTAATAATAGGTATCACAAAATGCTCCATGAAATTTTTGATATTTCCTTTATTCAACGTAGTAATACGATAAAATAGGTGGCGGCGCTAGTGTGCACTGGGGTACCGCCGGCAGCAGGCTAGGGAAGTAGAAAGACGGCATCATGAAAGCGCTAGACCGTGATAAAACTGGGACCAAATTCTGCTTAACAATCGTACTCGCGTGCATAGTTTGCAAAACAGCTATATAAGCTAAGACAAAACTGAGTTAGCTAAAAACTTAGCTACCGGTCTGCAACCTCCCCAAACTATACCTATATTACCATCAGCCTATATTATATAATAATGAATAGTATAAAATATGACCTGTCTACGTGCTTATTTGTAAGCCTAAAGGAATAAACTTTCATTTCATATGTTAGTCCACTGCTGGATATAGGCCTCTCCTAATCAGCGCCATACCGCCCTGTCTTCAGCTAGACGCCTCCAGCATCTACCTGCAGTATTTTGCAGGTCGTCATACCACCTGGTCGGAGGGCGTCCTATACTACGTTTATCGAGTAACGATTTTATCAGAATGTTACTGTACTAAATGAAATAGGACTATTCTGAAGATGACAACTTACCTCCTCCGAATATGAATATCCCTCAAGACACTGGATAATGTTTTTTCGTACGTCGGTATCATTATTAGGGCGCTGTCTTGCTGGTCTACTTTCTTTATAAGCTAGAAACAATTCAAAACATAAAAAAATCACATCTTAATAAAAAATTCGATAAAATAATAAAGTTTCTTACCGAAAGCCATTCATTCCTAACATCAATGATATTCAAGTAAACATCTCCATCTAAACTGACGCCGGTGAAAGCTCCTAGTGCTATTGTTCTACCTGTAAAATATAATTATATATTGTGAAGAACTTATTATACGTTAAAATTATGTTACGGCGATAGTATACTCTCGACGGGACACCCCGTGACACAAGAAATGTCTCGGCGAGTGGGTACTGTGTCCATTAGAATTTAAGCAATTTATTTTCAAGTAGCTAATGGGGCTAAGGCCCCATTAGCTACTTGAAAATTTTAATTATAATTAATTAATTATAATTAATATATTTTAATTATAGTTTGACCGAAACCGCTGTACCGCGCCTGAGGTATGCGAGCGGCGAGACGGGGGAGAGAAATATCGGCCGCTCCGATCCATCTGTCTGCCGTCAACGCGTACTCTTGCTCTTTTTTCCTCACCCCCCACCTCGCCGCACTTTCCTAAGTACAGCGGTTTCGGTCAAACTATAGTACACCACCTACTTTGTGACTAAAAATTACCTTCCAAATTAGCCATGGCCTTTGAGTGCTGCGAAGCCAGAGCTACCAGACTTTGCAGTGATCCTCTTATGTGGCTTATATTCCAACCGTCGTCATATTTAACCTAAAACATTTTAATATCAAATACTATATTTTCATTTTTTTTAGTGAAACCATAAGCACTACTTAAGGCGGATTCACACCCGTAACGCGGCATTATTTTATGAAAATTTTAACATTGCATTATTTTTGGTCTTTTTGTTTTCAATAAGTAACCATTCTTCCAAGTAGGTAGTTTTGCGAAAATTCCATTTGCTATGAACCCGTGCAAAAAACCCTGAATAAATTGTTGTTTTTTATTCTATTGACATGCAAAAGATTTATTGTGTTACTAAAATCAACATAATGTCAATACACTCCAAAACGACGACGATTGGGTTGAAGTTGAAGCATGGTTCATACTTCATAGTAAATGATTTACAATGGTCACATAACTACCTACTAGCTAGACATAGCATTGCTTGAAGAACGCGAAAAAAGACCCGAAAATACATATTACAATTTTTCACGTCACGTCATCGTGATATAAATGATTATTATTATTATTAGATTATTAATGCTGGACAATTCACACAGCATTATCTAGCCCCATGGTAAGCAGAGCTTGTGTTACGGGTACTAGATAACTGATATACATAATACAATACATTACATAGATAGATATTTTTTATTATACATAGAAAACGACCAGAACACCCAGAACAAATATCTGCAGATCGTACACACAATTGTTCCGAGGCGGGAATCGAACCCGCAACCTCCTGCGTCGCTGGGCGGACCGCGCCACATCGTACGGTCGTCAAATGGGTAATAAATAGAAATTTCCATGCTATTTACATGTTGTAATTAAACTGGAAACATCCTTATCTTGGCTAAAAATGTTCAGAATTTTCTACAAAGTATTTGCTCATTTATATTTACTCAAACCAAAATCAGGTCAAGATAAGATAGTATACTGAATACAAACAAACTAAAAATAGATCCTACCATAAGTATTGCAAAGATTTAATATAAAGAAATCAAGCTTTTCACTTGTTCTCTTGGATTGGAGCGCGTGTTGACTCATATAATTAATAAAAACAACTAAAAATAGATTTTACCAACTTCTTTTATACCATAAGTATTGCAAAGATTTTTAATCAAGCTTTGCACATGATCTCTTGTAGCGCTTGTTGACTCATATTTATCCTTGGCTATCTCACTATTCTCAAAAATCCATTCTCTGAAAATAATATGCTGTGATTAAAATCACACTGATATAAAAAATGTGAAAGTTTGAATGGATTTTTGTTACTTTTACATGCCAAAACTCCTGAACAGATTGGGCTGGAAGTTCTGGGCCTCAAATAAAACATAGGCTACTTTTTATACCATAAATCAGTTACCAAAGGATAGAAATAACCTGCAAACATTTTATTAGAAACAATGCAAAGCTACTGGTAGAAACTAGTAATTAATAATTTGCATCTAATCCCTCTACAATAACTAGCTACTTACACTAAATTTTCTACACTTTTCTTTTCTTCAACTTTTCTTTTCATGTTTGTTGCTTTTTCAAATTCACTATTGTATTTTTCATATGCTGTGTGGAAATCAACTCTGGAAAAGCGAATAGGCTAAGAACAAGATCCATATTGTTTATTGTGTTCATTTTGACTTGGGTAAGGTTAACTAAATTAATTCAATATGAGCCTAAGAATGTTTTTGGATACCTATATATCATGAAAACATGAATGTTAGTGACTATTCGTTTCATAATAAGTAAGTGAATCTTAAGGTTTTCGTAACTCACTTAAAATCATGTCTTCGTTGAGTATGTTTACTAGAGGTGGCAGGTATTTTATCCACATAGTTTGTTGGCATTTCACATGCATGCAGGACTTTGATCACAGTTTCTCTTATGCTGCCACTGTTTAACTGAATTTTCACTAGTTTAAATTGACCTGTAATAAATTAGTGCATTAATATTTGTTGTAAAAGTAAAGTTTTAAGACTAACCTTTTTAAAAGCAACGAAGTTTCTTTGGAAATATATAAACATTTAAGTAGATACCTTCAGGCACATCTTTCTGCCTCAAATAAAATGGAAGAGGGGGCAGGGTCAGTCTACGACTCGACTGCTGGGCCTCCAAAAGTGCGCTTAGTTGTTGGAGAGAATTTTCATTGATTTTCTGCAAGAGTTTTATTTTCTTTCAAATCAGACAGTCTACTAGACTAAACATGTTTTACAAGTTTTGCCACATACCCTCTGTTCAGGGTATTTTCCAAATAGATCAGGGTGTACGCTGAAGTAAAAAGGTCTTAATGCTGTAGAAACCTCTGCGGAACTTAAAAATCTGCAGAGCACACCAGAGGGGCAACTACATCTGGAAATCAATTGAAATATATTTCTATCAATTGTTAGACTACAGATAATGTCATGGCTTGCTGATTATCCATCTTTTAATAATAATAACCTAACATAAACTGGGTAAAAGTAGCAATCATGTAGAAATAATGTATAGTGCATCTAAATTACTCACCGTAGCTTGAAACTAGTGTACATTTTAAACATTATATTTATAAGTTATTATTGCGGACTTAAATTTAGATGTATCTACGCAGTTTAGAGCGGTGTTTTGTTTAATATTTCTCATTTTACATGATCCATGACCTTGGTGTTTTTGATTTGATTTGTTTATTTCATTAGAGATTTCATTTCATTTGACATTATCCGATATTTTAATCAGCTGTCATGTTATGTCAGAACTGTCAAATAGATAACTGACATTGACGTAACATGGTTGGCTTGGCTTCAGTGCTTTTCTAGCAAGGTGGTATTACTTATTTGAACTATTTTGAACCATTTTTTGTACTGTTCTAAATTTTGTGTTGGTAAAGTTCCTACGTTGAACATTGGCTATTATTTCATAAACATTTTTTTAAGAAATAATCAGCTAGCACAAGGCAATGTACTTACGTTTAGTTAGAGTTTTTTTCGAGGGTAGTTTGCCACAGTTTGGAATATGGGGATGAAAGAGGGTTGTAGGTATGCTTCAGTCCACAGAACAATAATATGCTAACCTTCGGTCATACCTTGATCGATGGATAGGTACTCAGCGACGCGCTCGTTGGGTTGCATCGCTGAAGTTGGCAGTGAACGCGTTAAGCTGAACCGAATACCTACCTATTTATTCTCAACAAAAGTATGACATAGAGCAGGAAAACATGTTGTCTAAGCCGCATTTCACAGAAAGAATCGATCAAGTATGAGAGATTCCTATAGTAAATCAGCTCTCGGTAGTAGCTAGGTAGGTACTTAGAGCCACGTGCGATCACGAAGTTGAAAAGCTGCGCGCCCACCACGGAAGCAAAAGGCAGGAAGGTATCACTAATTGCCGTAAGTTGGAGGTTAATGTTATTATAATGAATAACAGGTGAGCAGCGGAATCACAGTGGAATGGGTGTCGTGCCGCTGAGATAAAATCCGAAGGCTGGGGCGAGCGCGAGTAGCAGGCAGGCAGGCGTGACGCAACGCGCGCCGCAGAGGCAGACGTGCTAGCGCCGAGCCAGCGTAGGCTCGCGAGCTTCGAATAATTGTTACACAGACTTCAATAATTAAGCGATAAATACGCGGCGAGAGGAGGGCGGCAGTCGAGCGGCGGCCGCGTCGCAATCCACACCGCGCGAACACATGGATTCGAACTTATAATTTTTCTATTGGACGTAGGAATCTCACCGGACTGGTTGGACGCAACGCTGCGTTAGTGCGCCGCTCTGGTGAACCCTTTCGCTTGTAAATGTGCCGATATTTACATATGCGCGCTCGATCTCGCGTCGAACTTTCGATCTGCGCGGGCGGACTAGCCCGGGGGCTGCGGCTGGCGCTCCCTCCGGCCGGCGCCGCAGCCGCAGCCGCAGCCGCCGCCTGCATCCCTGCCGACACGCATGGCATCCATGACGCCCTGTTTCACAATAAATAAAAACTTCCCGGTAATACTTTTTTTTAAGCACTACACACACTCTATTTTGTTCCAACAGCAGTTTTATCCACGTTAGCATGTAGATAGCTCTATATTCCTAGTAGCCAGCTTGTTTCTCATGAACGAATCGAATCTCCCGGCACTTCTTAAAAACATTTCTGCCATCTCACAACTCTATCAATACTCCAACTTGGTACTGTGATTTGATGATCCACTAAATTGTTTAGATAGAGGCCGAAGAGAACCAAACCTCTCAAACGCTACGATTGCACAACCAAACTAATTTAAAAGACAGTTATTTAAGGCGTTCTTTCCTTCTCTTCTACGACGTTGGAACCTACCTTTAGTTAGATCATAAACAAGTTAAGAATACGGGACTCCTCAACGTCATTCTTTGTTTAATATTTTGTTATAATAATCTTATTCTTTTTTTTTCTTGCTTTGTTATAGCTTCATGTGCATTATAGTTAGGTACTTACGTTACTTTACTAAAGTAAAGATCTCAATAATATTAAGATATATATATATATAAACAGTATTATTAAATTATATTTTGTACCCAGAATAATTCGTTAGATTATAAGCATTAGCCACCTAGTAATATTGCCATACACTAGCAGGGTGCATGTTTGAAACTATTTTATCTTTAAGATCCATTGTACTACAACATGTTTGCAATAAAAATATTGAGTATGGAAGATGCCTCTGATAATGGATGTTCACTTACCTACACCAATTAAATAAAACATGAACTTCGACCAGAATCGCAGACACTTAGCACGAAATTCTACATTTAGCGCGACTCTAGATTCTCGGAATATTCTATCTCATTTGCGTTGATAATGAGCAAGCGGCAAGATATGAATTATAAATTATTACCTTGTTCCAATTAAATCTCTACAATAATATGTGACGTATTTCTACCAACATTTATTGCAGTTATTGAGGCGTTGACGTCGGGCATTCGTTACCTTACCCGGTATCGTGTTTGAAGTACATGGGTAAACAGTTATTTACTTCCAACTAAAGGGCGAATAACAAAAATGCCAAGTACGAGTCGGTCGCACGCTCCTGAGTTCCGTATCAACACAGCACACACGAACTTCAGAATAGAGAGGTTAAAGACATTGGTTGTGGCATCTCTTTGTTCACTACTGTCAGTATTATCTCAAGATAACCTTTGTGTTGTTTTGTATTTTGTGTGATTGTCTGGGAAAAGGATTTAATAAACTTTCAACGAAGGGATGAAGATTATTAGAAGAGTTTAGTTTTTACTGTTGACGCACGGAACCCTTTTAAACTTATAACTGTTGTTAGTAGGTAACAAGTGTAGTTAGCAGGTAAATAAATAATAAAATAAATAACAGTCAATAAATAGAACAAAACAGGAAAATATAACATGATTTAAAGAGCTTTTACACTGCAGGTACAATGTAATACATTTTACCTACCTATGCCTTTTCAAGTAAGAGAAACTCTTCTAACTATGCTCAAAATTCAAAATCCTTTTTTTTAGGCTTACAAAATAAGCACTTAGACAAGTCAGATTTTGCTAAGAGATTAAATATAGAAGCTTCACTTCGCTCAGACCTTCAGCGTAAAGGTAGATCTAGTTTGCTATACCAAATTTATTTATTTGACTAGGTACACAAAACAAGCAAAGCAATAATAATATAACACAAAAAATCGAAGAAAATACGAACTGGCTTGAGACGTAACCTATGAGCACTCAACAAATAATAAGACATGCTTAGTAGACATAATATTAATAATCTACTAATTTATAAAATAATAGGTTAAAAACAACAGTACCTAAAGAAGGGAACAATGAAAATAAATAATACAATGTAATAAACAATAATGTACTATCTACCTAATCATCACTACATAGTATACATCATACAAAGTCGCTTCTATTTGTCCCTATATGTATGCTTAGATCTTTAAAACTCCGCGGATGTCTAACGGATTTTGATGCGGTTTTTTTTTATTAGATAGTATACCTAGTGATTTAAAAGGAAGGTTTATAAACTATTTGACACATAGATTTCCAGGCGGGCGAAGCCGGTGGGCGCGGCCAGTTAATAATAACTATATTAATTACAGTGGCAATGTTGCTCTCGCGAGCATCATCGCCCATGCTTGGCTTGGCTTTGGGTTTAACAGACCAGACCAATATAGGAACCACATGTCTGTAGATTAAAGAAGCTATTTACTTGGTCAATTAATGGGCATCTTTCTCTTCCTAGCGTGACCTACCTAATTAATAATAAATATATTAGTTAAAGTGGCAATGTTGCTTTCGCGAGCATCATCGCCCATGCTTGGCTTGGCTTTGGGTTTAACAGACAAGACCAATAAAGGAACGACCTGTCTGTAGTTTAAGAAGTAGTTTACTTGGTAAATTAATGGACATCTTTCTCTTCCTTGCGTGACCTACCTAATTAATAATAAATATATTAGTTAAAATAGCAATATTGCTCACGCGAGCATGATCGCCCCTGCCCCTGCTTGGGGCTTGGCTTTGGGTTTAATAGACCAGACCAATAGAGGAAGCACCTATCTGTAGATTAAAGAAGCTATTTACTTGGTCAATTAATGGGCATCTTTCTCTTCTTTGCGTGACCTACCTAATTAATAATAACTATATTCGTTACATTGGCAATATTGCTCTCGCGAGCATTATCACCCCTGCTTGGGGCTTGGCTTTGGGTTTAACAGACCAGACCAATAGAGGAACAACCCGTCTGTAGATTAAAGAAGCTGTTTACTCGGTTAAGTAATGGGCATCTTCCTCTTCCTTGAATGACCTGCGATAATACGATGGATGCCGACCTAACATTGACATCAGGTTAAACAATAGAAGTACCTATCCAATTAGAAAGACGTCTAACAAGACTTCTTTTGAGATTCGACAGATATTCGATGAAGATGAGTGTCTATGTCTAATGAGCCTATTTGGAGAATTGAGTCTTTTTTAAATAAAGCGGCCGTATGAGTACCTTCAACCAACATCTAAAGCTCTTATTGGTGAGCGTTGAGCCATACATACCTACATTTATCAATTTTTAAATTACATAAACTTAGATAATAATATCTATAGGTACAATTCCTTTCAAAATAAAGCTCTTAGAGACGTAGAGTCCATAGACATGATTTGAGTCCCTTCCAAATCTTCATAATTATTACCAAAACTGGTCTATAAATGGCTAGATTAATCAGATAATATCCATTTACCAGTCTATTTATAAGGCGCCTGCTGGTATTGGTGAGCATTGGAGCATAGCACAGTGGAAGGCCAAGCCAAGCGATCAAGCTATGCTCGGCTGAACTCAGCGACGCCTCCTCTTTTACGCAATTATCTGAGTATGTGTACTTTAATCTCTTATTTATTTATTTGTTTTTGCTTTATTCGGAACACAAACAGTTTTACACACTTCACTACATAGTAAAAAACAAAGTCGCTTTCCGCTGTCTGTGAGCTTAGATCTTTAAAACTAGGCTATGGATTTTAATGCGTTTTTTATAGGTAGAGGAAGGTTTATATGTATCTATATATATATCAAAAATCGTTCGTATCCGGGGTGGGTCGCTAGTATAGTAACAGATAAACTTAAATAATAACGAATAACCATTTACATGTGTCCTCGCATGTAGAAGCTATAAAATTGCTTCCTTGCAGAGGAGGAATGAAGAAATAGCTCAGTCTTATAACTAACAAGAGGAAATACAATAAAGGAATCATAGAAAATACAAATGCTAAAACACGTTGGTCTTAAATCTATGGATTTCCAGCATGCACTAACTATAAAGGCAAGGCTACTAAGGAGGTACCTAAGTACTGGAACAAAGGAAACCTATACAAATCTTGTCCTATTTTTCCAGCATAATTTATTTATTATTTTGGTCAAAATGCGTTCTGGCACCGATGTTGGAGCCTTGATAGAGAATAAGTGTGTTTAAAAGAGATCTTTGTCAAATTTAAAGATACAAGTCAAATAACTTTTTTTTGTCCTAAATTAGGATAAATGTAATGCATGGGATAGCGTATGTAGACAATTGTCATCATCATCATCTGTAGCCGGGTGTTGGTCGTGGGCATAGGCCTCTCAACATTTTACCACCTTCCACGGCCATCTGGTAGCCGCAACTAGTATTGTCACCTGCGTTGATTTTCATAAGTGCGTTTAATGTCGAAAATAACGCAGAGTTGTCTGAAACAAATTATTTTTTTACTAGAAAAATAGTATACCATAGAAGCTCTTGTAAAGTAAAGCCTGTTCAAGAGTTTCTCTATGAAACAAACGACCAAGAAAAGCTTATGTTGTAAAGGTTTTCGCAGATTAGAGCCGCGCTGCTACCACGCAGCATAAATATGTGCATTAAAATATGGGCTTTTACTCATATCATTTAGATGCATTTGATATTGACAGCATCAGATGACAGACAGGTCGCAGACTACTCGTTTGAAACTGCCATTTCGTCACTGTAAACTTTTAAAGATAACTATAGTTTAAGCCCTTATTTAAGCTACGTGATAGCAGTATTTTATTTTCATTTTATTTTCAAAAAAAAAAACTTACAGCTATGTCTTAAAAATAGTTACTTTCTTAGTACATGCCGGTAAATACCAGTGCATGTGTGTTGAAGGCCAATTAAAAAGTTTCCGCAGATATGATATGTACTTAAATAGACTAATAAATTACGAACAGTAAAAGTAGACGACTTAAATAAAATTAAAACAAAAATGAAATACACAACACAAGACGATATTAAATTTAGTTATTTTAAAAAGAATTCATCGCTAAGCAAGCGTTTTGAGCTTACTAGCAGATGCCTCTTATCTGCGAAAACCTTTTTACAGAAGCTTTTCTTGCTTGTTTCATACAGCAACTCCTGAACAGGCTTAACTTTACAAGAGCTTCTATGGTAATCGTGATATAATAATAATAATAAAATGCTGGACAATTCACACAGCATCATCTAGCCCCATGGTAAGCAGAGCTTGTGTTATGGGTACTAGATAACTGATATACATAATACAATACGTCATAGATAGATATTTTTTATTATATATAGAAAACGACCAGAACGCCCGAAACAAATATCTGCAGATCGTACACACAATTGTTCCGAGGCGGGAATCGAACCCGCAACCTCTTGCGTCGCAAGCGGACCTTCGCCCACCGCGCCACATCGTTCGTCGTATACATATTATTATACTTATTTTAGTAAAAAAAATGTATTGTGCTGCGTGGAACATGCACAGAGCTTTAAAATAGCTAATGACTAAAAGTAAACTGTTGGCCGAAGTTCCATCAAAGCCCTTAGAAAGAGACTCGCGTTCTTAGGCAGGTTTAGAGTAGCAACAAGTGCGCGTGCGCATGTCTGTGTGACCGCGCGAACCGGTCCCCACCACCGTTGGATTGGATACCAGATACAACTAATAATATCAATTCGAAAGTCTGTACGTTTGTTTGTTACTTAATCATACAGAAATTACGCCTATGAGAAAGATAATTCTGTTTTCTAATACTGAACAGTGAAGCTTTTGGACGGTTTTTGATGAAACTCTACAAATAGTGAAATATCAAATGTCAAAGTGCTTTATTTCCAATCTTACAAACTCTAGGACACGTCACATAATTTAATTATAATAACATTAGTAAAACTAGGAAATAAAGTTCATCAATAATTATTTGTTCACTTCAGTCTTTTAAAAGCAAAGAAGCGAACAAGAAACCTTTCCCTTCTTTGGTTGTTAGTTGGAGCTCGTCCCAAGTTTTTTTATCGTGTAGTCTAGATAATCCGATATTTTGTAATAAGCCTTTTTACAAAGGATGTGTTTGACAATTCGTTACAATTTATTTATTGATAAAAATGATATGGTGAATGAAGTTGCAGGTTGCAGCTAGTATCCAGTTACTATTAATTCCACTTGATAATAAAGCTAGGTAACGAATATTGTAGAGGGGATTTAATTATTAACAAGCTGCGCCTAGCGGTTTCGCTCGCGTGGAAATTTATGTGTCAAATGGAAAACAATATGTACCTATATCGATTGACAAGAGGTTGTTTTTTAAAATAAAGTTTAAACTGAGTTTTGAGTCAAACGAACCAGGGAATAATAATTTTCCACCGAAACTTTCCCCCCTTTTTAACCCCCTCAGAGGTAAATTTTAAGAATTAACAATTGACTTCTCTTTTCGACTCGATAATTTTTGATCAGTGTTCGTTCGAACCAATATGACCACGTCGTCGTTGAAGGTCTGATGATGGAGACAGAAAAGAGCGATCAGTGTCATCATACAGCCCATTTGCTTTACACCAACTTAGCTCTAAGCACTGTCTGTTAATTATTTCATGATTGAAAAGCTGGGCTGGGCAGCTGGTTTATCATCATCATATCAGCTCATACATGACCATTGCAGGCCTCCCTATACGACGCTAGTGGATATATGAATAAATGTAATTGCATATGAATTAATGTAATTTAGGTAATCTGGTATCATTACCAGATTACCAAAATTACCTCAACGGAAACAATCGATAACCAAGTAGTTAAGAACAAATATTGTTTTTTTATGGAATTATATGATCAAAAATGGACATAGTGCGCAAAAAAGTAGTTTTTCTCAAAAATGGCGCTTGAACTTTCAACTTTACAACGATGCTAAAATAACGTAAATTGGTAGGCAGTATTTTTTGTTTCAATTGTAAATATTAGTTCTAAGTCGTCCATATTTTTTTTGTATATAATTAATTTATTTGAATATAATTTTCCTTGATAAGATTTTATGACAAATAATCTTATTAGAAATTTGAGCGTATTGTGCGTCTGAGTAGATTTGTTTGCTCACGTGAATATAAAAGGTGTAATAATATATTCAGTAAATCCAAAACCAACCTTCACTAAACTTGCCCACATTAGTCTTGTAAAGACAAAATGAACAAGTCCAACCAGATTAATATTCCTTTGGTGATTAACACAAAATAAAGTGTTCTATCATTCGTCTGCGGTATAAAGTGGCAGATGATAAGTCTTCGAATATCTTAGTAGGTTATTAGCTCGAAAAGTCAGGTTTTTGAAATGCCAAATCAACGTTGAAAATGAAGTAGATTTAGAAAACTAAACTATTTACATAGAAATAATGTGACATATGCAGTTATAGGCGCCAACGCGTTGATATTAGTATTTGGTTACCTATTCCATGTAATAATTTAATTTTTGGTAGCTCGATTAACAACAAAATATACGATGCTTTACAGATTGGATTTTTTATGACAATCGTTTTTGTTTATGAAGAAGTTGTTATTGATTTTGTTATTTTTTTTGAACATTTTTTGTTATTTTACAGATAGAGACCTATAGTCTGTAAAGGCGTCTAAATGACGTATTTTTTTAAATCAGATTATTCATTAGAATTAAATATTATAATTTTTGTTGTTAAACCTGGGTGTAGAATTTTTGAACCAATTTTCGGTTTAGCGCTTACACCGGGTCAACTTTATGTCTGTAAAATGCGCTGAAATAGTATTTAGCAGCATTCATCATTTATTCTCCGCATCCCCGGAATTAGAAAAATAAATAAATAATGTTGGACAATTCACACAGCATCACCTATCCCCAAGCTAAGCAGAGCTTGTGTTATGGGTACTAGATAACTGATATACATAATACAATACATTACATACATAGATATTTTTTATTATACATAGAAAACGACCAGAACACCCGGAACAAATATCTGCAGATCGTACACACAATTGTTCCGAGGCGGGAATCGAACCCGCAACCTCCTGCGTCGAAAGCGGGCCTTCGCCCACCGCGCCACAGAGGTCGTCAAATTACAACCACTGCTGATTGCTGATGGTTATGGCATTTTCAAACTCCTTTTTCTCAATGGCCACAGTCAATATTTTACGAGCTCATATTTTCCCACGTCTGTTGCCAGGGCACTGGTTACCTCCCACTTCTCGACATTTCTTCCATCCGTTCATCATCATTATATCTCTTGCCAGTCACTTTCAATGCTATCGGCACGGTCTTTATGAATTAGTTTCAATCTATTTAGTACTGATTTTAATAATTTCTCGCCATATGTGTACCTACCTCCATTGGACGTTATATTTTTGGTCGTGATATTAAAAGATTTAGCATAACAAGTTTCTCAAGGTTGGTTCTGGTGCGACGCGTATAGTACGAATGTACGATATGGATGATTCCCCGCCATGCATACAATATCATTTCCATACAGGTACCTTACTGACTTCTGGCTTAGCGACCAGAGGGTTTTAGTCTCCTAGTCTCTCTAGTCTAGTCTCTCTAGTGTAGGCTCTCTAGTCTAGTCTCTCTAGTCTAGACTCTCTAGTCTTAGGTCTCTAGTGTAGTCTCTCTAGTCTAGACTCTCCAGTCTTAGCTCTCTAGTCAAGTCTCTCTAGTGTAGTCTAACTAGTCTGGTCTCTCCAGCCTCGCTCTTTAGAGTGTCTAGTCACTCTCTCTTTAGAGTGTCTGGTCATTCTAGTCTCTCTCTCTCTAGTCTCCGGTAGAAGAAGTTGTCAGTTTCGTTATTTTCTTAAGTTTCCTGAAAGTCGTCCGATTGTAATTCTCGTAGGCCGCTTTCACGTCGTTTTAGCGGTGCAGTGGCATCTTCATATCACAGTTATGATTTTGAGTGACTCTGAGTACATTTGCAATGAGCCTCTCAGAATATATTTTTCGTTACTGTACAGTGTAGGTACATACATATAAATAATTCTAAGAGAGTTATTCAGAGAATCTGTGTGCAGATGAGTTCTATAGCTTTCGATTTTTAGTCCAGAAAATTATCTCGCATTTTTTTCTCTTTATTTTATCAGACCAAGAGTGAACCTTCAGTTCTTCCCGAAAATTTCAGTTCTATGAGTATTCTATATACCTAGTTTTTTCAAATAAATAAAATAAATAAATAATGCTGGACAATTCACACAGCATCATCTAGCCCCAAGCTAAGCAGAGCTTGTGTTATGGGTACTAGATGACTGATATACATAATACAATACATTATATAGATAGATATTTTTTATTATACATAGAAAACGACCAGAACACCCGGAACAAATATTTGCAGATCGTACACACAATTGTTCCGAGGCGGGAATCGAACCTGCAACCTCCTGCGTCGCAGGCGGACCTTCGCCCACCGCGCCACATCGGTCGTCAAAAACTAACTACTTACCTATTATAAAAAAATATTCTCATGTCCCTAAATTGTTTTGTATCGATATAAAAGAGTCATTGTCTAGTAAACCTAATCCTATCATTGCTCAAGCTGTAATCCCCGCACAACGGTACTTGACCATTTACTTTGAAATCTTTTGAAGAACCCTGTCGGTTACTTTCCCACGCCTAGAATTACCACTCAAAATCATTGCCGAAATGTTCTAAGAAAGATTATTGCTAATGTATTTATTACCTGTACAATTAGTCGAAAGATGGCCGAAAGGCAACAAAACAAAGACTCAACAAAAGCCTACAGAAGTAATTTAAAGAACTGAGAACAAAACGCAGCGCATATTAAGTCCATTCATGTAGTGTTCACATTGAAGTGATTAAAATACGGGAATACTTAGTGAAGATAGTGATTCTGTGTGTGCAATATTTCCTGTGTTTTGTCGTCATTACTGTAGGCAGTTAGGTATACCCGCTTATGTAAAATAATAAATAATACTGGACAATCCACACAGCGTCATCTAAGCTAGCACCATACTAAGCAGAGCTTGTGTTATGGGTACTAGATAACTGATATACATAATACTATATTGTATTATGTATATCAGTTATCTAGTACCAGTAGTTACATAGATAGATATTTTTTATTATACATAGAAAACGACCAGAACACCCGGAACAAATATCTGCAGATCGTACACACAATTGTCCAGCATTATTTATTATTGTGTGTGCTCTCAATTTGATCAATGAAATATTAGAACTATAACTATTAAAATTATTAATTACAATTAAAAGTATTGAGCTACTGCCGACTGTTGCAAACAATTTAGGTTTTATGTTTTTGAATGTAAAGCTTTAATTTTCCATGCAATATTCTAAAAACACACGAATTACATCTTAAGTTCCGTCACAAGAAGTGATTTGTATTACGGATTTCCTTGTATCACTGCACTTACGATTCTAATCAGCAGTTTGTTATTTCTGCCAATGCAACCAGACCTAAAACATGGCTGCTTCACTGGTGTCATTTCTTAGAGGAAATTGTTCTTTAACGTTGAACAATTAGAATTTAGATTCAATTTGATTAGATAATAAACGATCAGCTTTTAATTTTGGAAAGTAGGTGCCTAATTGAAGCCGTTTGAATTTTGTAACTTTTATTTCCCTTTGGTCACGACATAAAGTCTGTTTTAAAACAAAACGGTATTTCTATACACATAACATCCTCTTTTGGTGCTTTCATGATATCTCCAGTACTTCAGGGAAAATGTACGAATTTGGTCCTGAATTTCATCAAACTGCTATTTACTTTTTTCTCAGTTAGTTCCGTCCCACAGCTTGGCAAAGGCCTCCCCAAATCTGCTTTTTACCCATGCTAAAATTAAAAAAGTTTTCAATCAATCATTCGTGCTTGCATGAACTGTGAAACGTTCCAGGATTGAAACACATGCGAAGTGAAACATTTGTATAATTTTACTCCATCACTTCTGCAGACACGATGTGCATTAAGTACATGGTAGGTTGCAGTAAAATAAACTTTATGAACAATAAAATAAAATATATTGCATTACTTGCACTTCACACAATTTATGGGAAGTGAAATCCGATCCATGTTCGTAGAAACCCGAGAAGCAACTGCAGTTTTATAACGTTAAATTAATCACCCTATTAATTCTCTTAGCGAATGTTACCTACTTAATTAGATAATACAGTGCTAATTGCCTGCAAGGTTAATTTAAATAGGAAGTCATGGTGGACACTTCGTTATTATTGTAGTATTATAATTAGCACCTACATCCAAATAAAGAGGAGTTTGAAAAGTGTTAGACTAGTAGGTAAATAAGCTTTTCCTCCTTTCTGGTCTGTTCAGCGCAATGTTCAGTCTGACTCCACACAATATTAAGGTGTTAGACTGAACATAAACCCAAACATCAGACATTACCTAAATTGCCTAAAACAGATGGCAAAGACCCCTCCAGCTCAGACCGTGGAAGTCGTAGGAGTCAACTAACGGAACCTAACAGAAGAAGAGTAGTACCTTCTGAATAATTTTACTACACTACGATTGCCATTCCGCCTGCCGGATTGGCAAAGCGGCTGATTAAAGCATAAAGCATAATCTGGGGAGAATTCACACGTTCCGAAGAGGACTTTAATGAGACGGGAAAGGCCGACGAACGAACGAAGAAAGATTGGTTATGTAGGCTGTCTAAATGAAGGACATTTCACGCAGCCTCGAGTAGCCTCAAATTAGCTAAGAAGTGCATAGGCTCCTGATATATTGCACCGATATACCATATTGAGCATAGAAGCAAATGAAGATTTTGTCATTGATATTGGCGCTAAAACTGCAGGCTGATGTTGTCAGAGGAAATCAAGTTTACATGCTCTGTTTAAGAATCAAGGGTGCCTAATTATAAAATAAGCCACACCAACTTATATCGGATTTATTTCAGATTTAAAGTAAGAGGTTGATTATTTGAAAGTGAAGCAATAAAATTAGTTTTCTGTTGAATACCTACTGCCTAGTAGGCTGATATACCTGTAAGTGAAGTGTAGGGATCGAATTCCATAATCGTAGCACGTGTGGGGGATATGAATGCGTGATAGTAAGTAACAAGATCGATTTGGTGGACACATGATTCAGTTTCTGAGTCAATCCCAAGGGTATCGGAAACAACCGGTAAATCAAGGTTATGTGTATTGTTGAATCTATAACACACGTATCAAACAAAGAAGAAAAAATCGCGCGTTCAAAGTCCGCGTCCGCGCAGTTTCAGGATGTTTGTGTGGCTTCTTGTTTAGATCTAGAGGAAATACTCGCTTACATTGCTTTTATAAATGAGAGGGGACGATATCTGTCCAATTAAAAATACAATTTACATCGCATTTGCGTGGGAAGCAAGCCCGATAAGCATTAAATATATGTTAACCAATATTCTGTGCAATAACATCATATCAGTGTCCAATTAAACCGTATGGTTTTGCTTGTGTTATAGCTGTAAAGATGCAAAAGAATTTGTCATCTACTTTCCCTAGAAAGGACCAAGCCCTGAAAGTATTCGTCATACATTTGTATCTACAAGAACCAGTAGAACATCAACCATAATACTCGTAGATAGATACTTTTTGTGCCTTAGCGTCAGGCAGCGGGTACAAGTTCCCATGCGTATTTATTCGGAACATGAGGCAAACAAGCCAAGAGACATAATCTGGCTCGGACGGTCGTTGATCTAATTGAGCATTTGAGCTGTGCGTGCGTGATAAATGTTTTAAATGGACTAATTACGTACAGAGACGAGAATTGGTGAGTCAAGGCGGACGCGGCCGACCGTGGGTGGTAGACAGTATGGCTCCGAGCTCATACTCAGCTCTTATACCTTCAGAAATGTGGTTTTGTAGCATGCTTCCTAATCAGGTAAAACTGATACACTCTTAAAAACAGTAGTGTGATGTCTTGGTACTTAGATAGTTCCGAAATTGCATGATTACGTTTCTAAATCGGAATGCTCTACAGTTTTTTTCTTACCATCTTAATTGCCTTTAATTTTCTCTATCGATTTCGCCGCTCGTTTTGTTTCTTGGCACAGAATACAGTAAGATGAGAACTTTCGCTGTGAATTAAGTAGGTATACCTACAGAGTCGACACGTGCCAAAAAACAACGACAGGCTTAGTGATTTGCGCGTAACGGGTCCAGTAGCAGCGAATGCGGTGATTTGCAAAATGATTTCATACAATTACAGCGATTGGATCTCATAACCGGTTTTTATAGCGCAAGATTGAGTTGAAAATGTTTTTGAAATTACCTCTCACATCGAAATGGCGCGTTGGATTGCATTTAACACTTTGACTGCGGTTTTTTTTCGACGACTGCGATCTTTTTTTCGATTCTAATTTTTCGTCGATTTAGTTAGCTTTAAAGAACTTTATTTTCTCATAAATACATTTTAGTTCAATTTAAACGAGATCAATTTAAACATACGTACTAAATCTAAGTTAAAGTATGTAAATAACTCTCAGAGGCTTAACTTAAATTATTAATCATAACTAATTATTTTATTTAATAGTGGGATGTTATATTTATGTAGTCATATTATTCTTTTGAGTAGACATGTACTTTCAACATATTTTTATACACATTAATGCTGGCACATTATTTTATGAAATTTGGTAAATTATTAAAAATACGTGCTCCTTCCGAAAGTACCTTTTTTCCCTAGTTCGTGCATGTATTGGGTATTGGTATATAACAATATATATTTTTTTTTTTTAAATTGTCGGTTTACATTTGATTGTATGGACTTTGAAGTAATATTTTGTATTAGAAGACACGTACTCGTATTAAAAATATATAATTGCTTTAAATTGATGATTCAGATAATTTTTGTGGGCGTTAAATGAATAGTGATATAAGAAGACTTAATTAATTTTGTTTTGGACTCTTTGAATGGTTTAACATGAGTGTCAGTGGCCGATCCCCATGGATTTCAATAAGGTACATTGTATATTGTATTTCTGATTTTACCAGGAATACATTTTGCAACTTTGCGCAATGCTTCTGCAATGACGTAAGTTTTTTTTTTACTTCTTCAATTCATTTTTGACTTCCACGACAACGACGATCAATACAATACTTACTATGATGTTATGCGGTAGGTTTTTAAAGAAAAATTTCTTTTAGGCCGGCATTTCCCAATATCTCCCCTTTTTGGTTATCAAGTTCAGCCTTCTAAAAGGAAGCTATAACAATATTTGGATACAGTAATATGAGTCGTGTTCGCTTTTTTCCACGAAAATAAAAACCAAAACCCGTGTTTGCAAATCAGATCTTGTTTTTAATTACTATAGATGTAAATATCTTAGAGATTAATAAAACTGGCCAATTATGAATCGACTAGCACGCACATGGTGGTACGGAACGGAACCCTCCGTTTCCGTAACTATTTCACCAAAAGGAAACTAAATAACGTTTTTAAAAATAAAACGGAAAAAGCAAATATCCAATTGGTCGCGGTCACCCGTCCATCTACTGAACGCGCTATATTTTATGAGTAGATCGACTGTTAATGAAAAGTTATTCCTTAGCGAAGAGCATAATAAATATGAAACTGAAACCTCTCTTATAAACAAAAGAAAATTGATGACATTAGTAGTAGTAAATCGACGAAAATAAGATGAGGGATCTCGCAAAATACCTTTTTCGAACCACCTTCTGAGTCTTTTTAAAAATAAAAAACAAGATTTTTCCACGCGTGACAAAAGACAATGGTACCTATTGAAGCTAAGCAAGCTCTCCTTTTCCCTCTCGGACACGTCATGCAGACAAACACATTACTTATCGCAGCTTTACGATACGTTTCCTCTAGCTTTAATACTTCGGTCGACGCTATTTCCACGTCCAAGACTGTTAGAGTTTGTTTTTACACTTTTTCTGCACCTGCCGACAAAATGATAACAATGGAGAAGTAAATATTGGGAAGATGAAGATAAAACTGTACGCACATGCCTGAACGATGACTAATTTATAACAATGATCGGGAGATGTCAGGTGCGTCTCAGATTATTCAAACTTGACTTATTTTTTTATGGACAGGTGCTCAGGTTGCTTGTTATGTAATGTTGGGACAGGACTCGACATTCTATTGCATCTGACTGATATTCTCCTCAAACAAATGCAGTCCTGGTAGTGTTTACATATTACTTGATGTCCTCCTTGCAGAACTTTTGCCCATGGCGGTTCCAGTCTCAACGGACACTAGCCATGTGGGACAGGCAACATATTTTAGTGCACAAGTGTGTGCGCAATCACACGAGCTTATATTTCCTGACTCTCAAAATCCGATAAGAGTTTTTCCTTGTGATGGAGTTTGTTAAGAAAAGCTCTACTGCGAGACATTTTTCTGCTGTAATAGTGCTGTATTCTGGTTCGAAGGGTATGTTAGACGGGGAAATTAGAATCACATGAGGCTTAACACACACACACATATATATATATATATATATACATATATACACATATGATGGTTGACGCAGGGCACTGTCTCGGAGGGCATATTCTAAGGCCCATATTATTAAAGCTTGCTCAGTCTTCGACCTATGCTTGAGTGACGTATATGCCATAGAAACGTTTAATTCATGTCTGAGCAAGCTTTTATATAACGTTATAGTTAGGGGATGACATTTACACCGAGCCGAACAAAAACTTTATAACTTTGTGATACCTATCATAAGCTTTTTTAATGTAGGTAATTGTTTTATTTCGTATAGTACAAGCAGAGTTTTTCATGGCCACCCACCAAACTCTGCTTTCGTATTTACGCTAGTGTGATTCGGTCTAGCGCCTTAACATCAGAGCACCGAATCCATTTGTCGATAATATCCGCAGTTACCTATTGTATTATCTTTGATAATATCGAGACGTGATCATAACTCTTATTTTTATGGGAGTTGCGTAGTTCCCTGTCCACACGATAGAGGCGCTGTATCAAAATCTATGGAAACATTTGACGATCACGTCTCCATACTAACGTCGGGGCTGGGGTGTCATTTGCTTGTTCAATCAAAATGCAGTAAAAAAGTTAGGTACTTCGATAGCTCAGGGTCTTGTGAAAATCTCGCAAACTACGAACCTTTTTGAATAGACACACATATAAGATGTAAAGTTTGTGAGTGCAATCTAGCATTAATCGATACGCGATAAAGTGATTTTACTGCAGGATTTTCCGGAAAATATTTCTTCGATTTAACTAAGGAAAACAATCAAATTATAAGTATTGAGAAATATTGAATATGTAGTTAAGCAAACAACAGTACTCGTATTTGCATTTTTCTCAAGTACGATTAAAAATATAATTTTCACGTTTTTCGTAGCACTTCGTAGCAGCGCGTAGCATTTTCGTAGACAGTCAAAAATTATCTATCAGGAATACATTTTCTCGAATTTTCTTATTTATGACACAATTTTTTGACAGCAATAATTTTTTTGGAAGCTTTTTCATTTTCAACGTACTATTGTTTTTGCTCTGCCAACAATATTATAAATTCCATGGTTACTCAAAATTTTTATTCATTTTTATTCGCTAGCCAGCATAATTTTATGTTTCTGCCCTGATCATCACGAAATCAATTGCTGGAAAATGGCTGAAATCTATTGTTGTTTTTGTGCAACACAACAGTCTAAAGGCCTGTTCACGCAATTCTTGAATATCATAATTGTGTTTTATTCTTTTTCATAATATGCAAGTCAGAAGCACATTACCCTGATCAGTAATTAAGTTTATCTACCCAAACTTAAATTAAGTTGTGAAGCTTAAGCTTTGTAAATTGATTCTCACAGAAAATCGGCCAGTCAAGTCTAGGGTGTATGTTGATCTTCCAAAAAACCTAAGTCAAAACAGTCTGCTTCAGACGGCTAAACTCCTCTATACGGCTGTTTAACTATGGCGAGAAGGTACCAGCATAAATTGAAGTTGATGATTCTTCTGATACCCGGGACTTTCTGTGAGGGTGATGTAATGATAGAGGGAGGCAGATCTTTGAGTGGTGGTGTGGGGTATGTGGTGGAATTGGGGTAGGTAGGTTGGGCGGGGTGCGGGGTGCGCGGGCGGGGGGTGCGGGGGCGGGGCGCCGGGCACGCCCGGCGACGCCGCGGCGTCTGGCGGCGCGCGCGCTCATTACGGCCGCGAGTGCTGCCGCGCGCGCACGCCATGCGCCGTCAACTAAAGTTCACACAATCACACGCCCGCGCCAGTTATGTTACCGCACTCCGCTGTCCTCGTGAACCTGTGTCGTGTTATATCTTCCCGAAGCGTTGAGTGCCCTGTTCGCGGATTATTCGTTCGACGTTGGATGCGTTGAAATTTCGGGTGAGTGAGAGAGTCGAGCGGCCGTGCGCAGCCGGTTTGACCGCATTATTTTCGAAATACGTACGCCACAGTCCGGTCGACCGCGCTACGCCGATCAAAACATTACAACAACAACATATAAAATTCGGCGATGTCAAAAATCCACCCAGATGGGATAGCCTATTCGTCTCGATCGGTCATCTGTCACGTCTAGGAGTTGCTACAACTTACTACCACTTCAAAATAATTGGTTAGTAGGTGTTTCCTAAATAATAAAAGTTCGTGCTGCACATATAAACAACAACAGACATAAACAATGGCCAGCGCGCTCGCCAGCCTCGGTCTCGCAGCCCGCAGTGTATCTCGTTGAAGTCTTTAACAGCACGCTTTTGGAAAGTGCTTGAGCGATAAAACCGTGTTTATTGGATGTTTGTGTAACATATCTTGTTTTTCGTTTCTCTTAATTTTAATACAGTCTTAATGGTCTACAATATAAAATTTTAATTAAAATTCCGAACAATACGACAGCTTTAATTTTCATGTTGTTACAACTTTATTTTTATGGTTGGCAAAATTGCTGGGAGTTGGCCTTAAGGTCTCGTGTTTGAGGTCAAGCGGGCTTGTGTTTAGAGGCTACTTGACTCTTAGGAAGTATTTTTTACTAAAGGACATCTACATTTCTTTAGAAGAACCTTCTACTATCTTAGTATACTACTACGTCTATTATCATAGGAATTTATTTTATTGTATCAAAAGCCTCCAGTTCTAAGATGAGTTAATCCATTATACTTTTCTATGTTGTTCTGTGGCTGTCATCAGGAAATCTTTTAATCATAGTTTCATTGTATTATCATGATAATTATTTTGATCGTATCATATCTGATTTCGATTATGTACATATTTATTTATCACATTTGTATGTCACATGCAATTATTCTGATACTTTCCAAAATTAGACTTTACTATTAAGTTTCAATTTTCAATATAGACGTTTATTTTGCATCTCTGCACATTTGTGTCTACCTCAAATTCATAAAAATACTCTACAAAAATGCTGACCACAGAACTTCATCCGCAGTTTTTTTTTTAAATCCACATTTTTACCATTTTCAATACATAGTAGTATCTACTATGTATTATATCTAGAATAGATAAATATATTTTTCTAATAAATAATAATTTTTATTTCTGTCGGTATTGTTTCCTGTTTTGTGTGACATACAGTGTTTTCTATCTAAATAAATAAAAATGTAAAATCACTTTTCTCAAAAATATAAGAAATCGCTATCAAAGTTAATATTCTAACTAATATATGCTATTCACAACCAACCGACCTGTTAATCAAATTGTTTTTCATTCACTGTGAACAAAATAACGTTAATATAACAACTAATATAATATAACTAAACAAAAGATGCACGTCCCTTATCATATAATGACTTTAGGTTCGGATTGCACTTGCAAGTATTATCAGTTGCATAACAAATAACTTATCACTTACTCGTTTCTGCCCGCGACTTCACACAGGCGTTGTTTATATAGAAACGTTTAAAGGTTACCTACTTCTATCTTATGAAAACTGTGTTGTGTAAAAAGTAATTTGATTCCAAACTTACAGCTTTAATATCTATTCAAAATTTCAGCCCGATCCTTTTAGTAGTTTTGGCGTGACGAAGTAACAAACATCCATCCATACATCTATGTAAACATCCAAACTTTCTTTCTTATGAATAGGTACTCAGAGTTTTAAGCTAAATTCTTGATTTCCGTTTGTTTTCTTTTGTTGATTAACACAGACACATAAGACATAATGAAACTAATAAGAAACACTACTTTTGCAAAAGAATTGCCTTTATGGAAGGGTCTTAATCTCATACATATCAAATCAAATATCAAATAGTTTATTGCTGTAACTTAAATTAATTAATATATTACAGTGGTATGGGACCCTCTTTTAAGTAATGTAATACCTGTGCTAGAGGGTCTCGCTCTGCAGCGCGTACATATACATAGATTAATGCAACCTAAAAATGTACGTAGTTACATCAATTCATTTTATTTGCATATGAAAATATCTAAATAAGGAACAATTTAAAGGTACAGAGTAATATTCAAAGCTATAAAGAGATAAGATAAGAAAAAAAACAAATAAAATACCTTATTAAACAAAAATAAATTAATTCATAGATCTGCTATAAATGGACCTCGTCAAAAGTCAAGTCAAACATTACATAAAAAATAAAATTATATACTTTATATATATAAATTAGCTGTTTCCCGCGGTTTCACCCGCGTTAAATTCAAATTTCACATTTCTCACCGGGGGTAGTGTAGCTTTCCAATGTTGCTTGCAGGAATTTTTCAAATCGGTCCAGTAGTTTCGGAGCCTATTCAATACTACAAACAAACAAAAAAAACAAACCTATCCTCTTTAATATATTTTTATAGATTAAACACATGGGGTAGGTATGTATTTACATTACCTAAAAATATGCACTATATAGGTACATTAAGTCCATTATAGCGCACTTGTGCACTATAATATGTCCTACGCTCCTTGCTAATCTCTTGAGACTGGCCGCGGTGGCCGAAATTCGGCTAGGAGGATATTATCACATAACTAAGTTAAGTCCACATTTAAATTAAAGTACCTATAAAAGTAAAAAATACAATACCATCCTCCTTTTTATAACAGAGCGTTTGTAAATTAATATGTATCATTTAAAATTATTTTGATAAAAATGCAATATTATAATTTGTGTGGGTTAAATGACATTGATGGGTTTGTTAGAAACGTCCAAGATAAACAATATGCCAGTGGCACAGTGTCACTCTTTGACGACTTGTTGGTATTAACAGTTCCATAGAAATCCTTCGGTAATTATTAAGAAATTTCATGAAACTGAACTTTGTCAGTCATTGGTCTCTACGAATTTGTTATGATCGTATACATATGTAGACAAGGCAACTGCAGGGTAATAACAATAACATTATATTTCCCTGATTGGTTTGCCGGTTGTGTAGAAGTGTCTATTGTTGTTTTGATCATCATTCTCTCTCACTAACTGTATGAATAAATTAATTCTATTTTTATACTCTAGTGAAATATAGTAAATTTAAAATCCAAGTCTTTCTAACTATAGGTCTACTCATATTAAACTCGACTATCAGAATAAGTAGACAAAAATCATCATAACATCATGATTGATGTGTGTCGTCTATTGTTTCAGAGGGGTCGAGGAGAACTATGCGTGGTGTGGTGTGCGCATGCGCGGTGGTGTGCGCGCTGGCGGCGCTGTGCGCAGCGGAGGGGCTGGACGCGGAGGCACGCGCCGCCGCCGAGCGCCAGCTGCTGCAGCTGCTGGGCCTGCCGCGCCGGCCCGCGCCGAGCGCCCCGCCCGCCGTGCCACGCGCGATGCGCCTGCTCTACGACAACGAGGGCGCGCTGCCCGCCGCCGCTGCCAACACGGCGCGCGCCTACTACCACGAGCCATCCCCGCTCGACGACCGCTTCCCAGCGGAGCACCGCTTCCGCCTCTACTTCAACCTGAGCGCCGTGCCAACGGACGAGCGCGCGCGCGGTGCCGACCTCACGCTGCGCCGGCTAAACGAGCACACGCGGCCGCAGCGCCTGCTGCTGTACGACGTGGTGCGGCCGGGCCGCCGCGCCGCCGGCACCGCGCCCGTGCTGCGGCTACTCGACTCGCGGCCCCTAGCACCTGGCGAGGGCACGCTTACCGCGGATGCGGTCGATGCGGTGCGCCGCTGGCTCCGCGAGCCTGAACACAACCATGGACTCTTAGTGCGCGTCGTTGAGGAGGGCGCGCGGCACGCTGACGCGTCGAGCCCTCACGTGCGAGTACGGAGACGGGCAAACGAGCCCGACGACCGGTGGCGAGCGCAGCAGCCCACGCTGCTCGTGTACACGGAGGACGAGCGCGCGCGCGCCGCACGAGAGAGCGGCGCGACGCGGAGCGCGGCGCGCTCGTCGCGGAGTAAGCGGGCGGCGCGGCGCGGCGCGCACCGCCAGCACCACCGGCGCAAGGAGGCGCGCGAGATCTGCCAGCGCCGGTCGCTGTACGTGGACTTCGCGGAGGTGGGCTGGTCGGACTGGATCGTAGCGCCGCACGGGTACGAGGCCTACTACTGCCAGGGCGACTGCCCCTTCCCGCTGGCCGACCACCTAAACGGCACCAACCACGCCATCGTGCAGACGCTCGTCAACTCCGTGAACCCGGCCGCCGTGCCCAAGGCCTGCTGCGTGCCGACGCAGCTCACCTCCATCTCCATGCTGTATCTGGATGAACACAATAAAGTGGTGCTCAAAAACTATCAGGACATGATGGTGCTGGGGTGCGGCTGCCGATGACGGCTGCCCCTGGGCCCAGTGCGGACCTCAACCTAGTGATACTCGATAGTCGTGGACCCAGTGTAAATATAGTGACGGCCTCGAACGATTGTAAATATCTATCTGTGTATATACTCGTGTAATTATTATTTTATTGAAATGAGAGATATAATAAATCATGTAATTTTATAAAATGTTTGAAGTTTTTCTGGTGTTACGCTCTGAGCTTGAAGTTTTAGCGTCCGTTAAATTGCAAGACTATAATGCATCCGCAATTCCAGACACGTAAAATGTTTTTGCGTGTTCAGAATGCCAACTGATAACTGATCTAGGTTCTTCCGTTGGAAGTTAATGTTTTTAAATATATTCCATCTCTGAGCCTTAGAAATAAGTAGATTGAGAAAAAGATATCAACATTAGATCATAGGTCATGCGCGGTCATGCTATCTGTTTAAAAATGATAGAAGATAAACATAACATTGTAAAGCAATTTTCACACTCATCGTTATACACGTGGGAGCGGCTAACAACCATTTTGGAAGTAGGTACCATAGGCAGTTACTTATTGTTGACTTATTTCATAACTAGCAGCGCCCCGCGATTTCGCCCGCGTGAAAATCTGTGTGACAAATTATTAAATTGACACATAGATTTCCACGAGGAAGGTTGATAAACTATTTGACTCAAATAGCTTATAAACATTCCTCGTGAATCAATCTATCTTATTTAAAAAAAAACCGCATCAAAATCCGTTGCTTAGTTTTAAAGATAGATAGATAGGGTCAGACGGACAGCGGGAAGCGACTTTGTTTTATACTACCTATTTGTAGTCAGCAATAAGGGTCAAAATTAACGGTACCTATAATAGTTACTTACCTCAAATTTAGAATTGGCTAAAATATCATTAAAACAATGGCTCATTAAGCTTAAGAAAATCCGAATTCGAAACTTCCAATTCACCTTCATTTAACCGGCAGTATAATGAAGAAGTGTTTCGAAAACAATACACCTAGGCATACAGAAGTACCTCGTACTTAACCTGTAACAAGGTCATGGGTAGGTGAACTTTCTGAATGAATGTACCCATAACGATAGCCATTGTTATACGCCCATTATACGAACAAGTTACACATTGCGGTAGGTTCGAGTAACTCCTTGTCTGAAATTCGCCTTATACGTTGAACTGCTGTGTAGACGTGATGGCTTCTACAGTCATCGAGGTCAGACATTCTGAGAATAATTCAAGGTAAATCTAACATGAAAATGTGGGTGCTTTTCCTATGGAAGCATTTTACTCAGGTAAATAGAATTTCAAATAGATATTTTTTTGTAATTTTTTAAAGTCTCCTATCACCTAGCAAAACACCACACAGGACTGAAAAACGGAAAATGAGACTTCAAATCCAACTACGATCTCACAGCCTAATAGAAAACTCATTGCTGCCATGATTCTGACGGATCCTCCTCAGATCATCCTCAGAACTGGTTAGTATATCCTACAATCGGAAAAACCTTATAAAGTCGTCGTTGAAGAATGCCAGAGATAATAATCTAAAGATTTCCATTTAAGTGTGGCCAGCAGGACTCGAAATGTGAAATATTTCGTCACAAGGAGGCCATATATCATGTTTTTGCCGGGCCCCAGGAATGCCTGGCCGTATAATTTGGCCGGCCACCCGGCAACGCATCGTCTACCGAGACCGCCGTACGTCTATATTATCAGTAGATAAATTCAAGCTTTGTCTTTGCCTCGTATTTCGTCCTTTCGAGATTTTGCTTTTGTTTTTTTTGGTTCGCCGTGGACGGCAACAAAAAACTGAGTGGAGGCGAAGTGGGTATAATTTATTTTATAGTCGACTCGCTCGTAACTCGAGAGCGGGCAACTCGACGGCGATTTATCCCCAGCGCGGTGTAATTAACGTAAATGGATTGGTCGGAGTGCGCTGGTCGCCGCCCGCCGCACCGTCACGCTGTCCCCTCCCTATGCATCCCAAGACTGTTCTTCCTTACCTACTCCAACTCAATACCTTGCCAATTTCTTCCTCATGCCAATTAAGCGGTTGTATTTTTTCAACCGCAAGTGGAATAAGATAGGATTTTGATTACGCGGCGCGGAGGTTTCGTTCGGGAAGGCGCGCCCTCGTCTCCCCGAGGGAATTATAATTGTTTTGCATTCTTGCACGGGTATAAAAACAAAAGGCGACGAAGGCCCCCCGCGCTGTACCAGACCAGACCAAAGTCTGACGACTCGCATTCCGTGAAGACAAAAAGCTACGAATGAATTAGAGAGAGCTTTCGGATTCAGTTAGAAAGATATAGTTTTTTTGTCTTAGGGTATAATTAGGACCGAATTTATTATGTTCCACAGACTTTTTTATGATCGTAAAATAATTAAAGAAGCATTATTATAAATTAAGAAAATATTCTTGCAACTTTAAGCTGTTATACTTTATATTTTCCCTTTGCTCGTCCGAATTAAACTGTATATCAAAAACAGTTGACGTAATTCATACCGACTGACTGCATAACTAGAGCATGCTACAATGTATTTTATGCAAAAGTGATAAAGTAAAGAAGAACCAGTTTAATTTGTGCATGGTTGGAATATTTGAGAGGTGCGCGGTCGATGTCCGCCATGGCCGCGAGAGCGCGCTGACAATACCTCAGCCTCCCTCCCTAGCTAACTTGGGTACTTAAATAAATAATGCTGGACAATCCACACAGCATCATCTTGCCCTAAACTAAGAAGAGCTTGTGTTATGGGTACTAGATGACTGCTATACTTAATCATTGTATTTAGTATATCAGTAATATATCGAGATTAAATACATAGTTAACGCCCAGAACTCCCGGAACAAATATCTGCAGATCCTACACACAATTGTCTCGAGGTGGGAATCGAACACGCAACCTCCTGCGTCGCAGGCGGACCTTCGCCCACCGCGCCACAGGGGTCTTCAACTTACACTTCAGTTTAGTTGGTACTGGATAGTGACTTAGAACAACTCTGTTATTTTGAGAATGTTATTAATTTGTAAGTGTTATACTAGGTAATCCTTTGTTTAATATAATATAATAAACCCTGAAACAAAGGATTACCTAGTTCAGGCGAAATTGTTATACTTAGCCTATATTCTTGTAGGTACCCATGTTTTGTCTAGCTGAGAATTTTTATTAATAGGTACAATATTTTTTATTTAATTATTGACTTGATTTTTTTAATGATAAACTATAGTAATATATATATATATATATACATATATATATACATATATATAGTAGTATTAGTATATCGGAGATTGGTGGGAGATCGCACGTGACCGCACTGTGTCCGCACGTGAGTGAAAAGATTTGGGGAAGGCCTTTGATCAGCAGTGGGACGAAACAGACTAAATAAAAAAATAACTATAGTAAATGTTAAGTTATTGCACGTCATTCGCCCTCTAATATTTTTGCGATCCGACTAACGGTCAAGCATGTACTCGTAGATTCATATAATGTATTTAGTTGTTACCTTACATATCACATGTTTTGGCGAATAAATAATATCGATTTTTATCACATGGAAATTAAGGTCTCTACGGATGAAATTCTGAATCTAAATCTAAATCGAAAAGCTTTAGAAATAATTCATGATAATTATCTATCTTTTAACTTAATTTTAAATACCTTAAACCTAGGAAGTAGGTAGTACTAAAAAATAACTAAGTTAATGAAAAAGGTATACCTCTGAGGTTAAAGGCTAGTCCAACAAAACAAAATTGGTGAAAATCGAGAATCGTTATGGAAATGAAATACCTAACAACCGGATATGCGTTTTATAACGCTTTGTACAGTCAGGGACAAAAATCTTAACTCAACCACTTTTAGAAGCTTAGATATAGGAGAAATACGAGATTGAACTATTAAGTTTATCTAAATAGACAAGGCTCGGTAAGTTTTGTCATTGACTGTACTTTATAATTGAGGTAGGTCTACAGGTGCTAGGTTCGTACATATTACTAACTCTGATTCTAATGTAGATAGAAATACATACGATAATACATAGCTCGAAATTTAAGGAGTATTGATTTCAAAAAACGTAATTTTGCAAAAGTTGTCCCTTGCTAGGTTTTGATTTGGGACAGCCGAGATTATATTGTCAAAAACTTTTCTACTCTTCTTAACAGTATTAACATAATTTCATCACGGCTATACCTTGCCTATGAGAACGTTTCAGTAGCCATATCAGGTCGACGGAAATCATTTCGAAACGAGTTGAGTCGTAAACCGACCAGCGTCGCATCACGGCACATTTATCAAGATGCAGCCTTATTTGCGTTTCGAATTTAAGCAAGCGCATCTCGGCCCGAATCGCACCCACTTACCTTATTCACACCAATACCGACCTTTCGTCACACAACTCAAGGTGTAAAATAGTTTAAATTATTATAAACAGAGGTAAAAAATGATATAGTCGCGTGCCGTAGCGTTTTGTTTGTCCCGTACGTACACAACTCTTAAATCGACTTTCACCGAAGGGCAGAGCCAGAACTTGAGTTTGCAGGTGCTTTTTCTAACGATTGTAGCAAACAATCAACTGATAACCTAGTTTCAATTCCACTTGATGTAGGACTTGCGAACGTAAGTCGTTCTCAATTTATGTTACGTTAACTGAATTAATATAATTCAGGAACATGGTTTTTTTTTCAAACAAATTAAAATCATAATCTTAAAATCTTAGCATTACCGTCCGAATAAAAAAAACCTTTTTTTTATAAGCAGGACCACTAAGCTCTTTCATGGTCGTGTAATCAAACCTGATACATTCAATTTTACTGAATTTTCTGAAAAAGGAAGAGAACACGTAAATTCTAAATGCAAACTTTTTTAAATCCAGAGCTAAATAATAATTCCCACAAACTTTTTGTTACTCAACCTTTTTTAAGAAGGAACTCCTTTTATAAAAAGGTTAAGTACAAATATCCACCTCCAGGTCTACCAGATCGCCATAACATTGAATGTATGTAGAGTAGCTTCACGACGTGCGTTCAAGAATCATCGTAAGAAGCCGAAACGAGATTCAAGTGTTCATGCAAGTAGCTCAGAATTACTGGCAACTTTTTGCCAACACTAGGCAGTATGTACCTAGCGTGGTGTACGCTAGACAGATAAACAATGTAGGTATTTCTGGCAACGCACCCGCGTCCTTGGCGTCGACCTTATTGCGCAACAAGAATGGAAGTAAAGTAGCTACTGGTTTCGGAACACGCTCTATACTCATGATAGCTTTCAACTTAGGTACCTACTATACGTCTGTACATACATCTTTACTCACCTAGGTCCTCGTCACTAGAATGCTTTGAAGAAAATAAGTCGTCAATAACCTCAACCGCCTATAGAGAAAATACTTCACTCGAGAGCTGGTCATGTCATCTCCTGCCAACGAAAATACTGACACCTTGTTCCTGCTTCAAAATGCTCCAACAAAAAATCAAGGCAAATTTTGTTTGAGTGTTTTGAAAGAGTTCGACTCGTGCAACAGTCCGAATACTGTTGCAAAGTCTAAAGTCACCTTACAATCAGAAGAAATCATTTTCTTTGAATGTCAAAATGCCGGACTTGCAATGCCGAGTCTGGCTTTATAATACTAAATCTAGCTTTATATTATAGTGTAATGAGTCGGTACCTAATTACCTATGTATGTTATATATGTATACGGACTGATTCAATCACTGTAAAGAATAAACATCAATGCATAGAATTTCTAATCATCCTAAAATAGATTCTCATTCGGAAAATAGAAATTCCTAACTTAAGTGTTTGTGTCTAGAGTCTACACTTCTGGAATTCCTTTCATCTATAGCAAATAATTTGTCTGAATTTGCATACTGTACCTAACATACATATATTATACGTATATTGAGTCATGTTGTCTGTTTAGCCAATAGATGTGTTGATTGCGATTTGCCAGACAAAACAGGAGCCATTTACTCCAAGTCAATATTTAGTGTATAACTACGAGGTGCGCCTATTAAGCACAAAGTCATGTCAATACAAGCTAATGGCTGACATTTGCATACTAATCTGTGTAATTACATACGATCATACCTTGTTATCCAGTTTATTATTAACAGTTTGACGCAGGTTTTTAATATCATATTTTATGCGAGTTAATATAAGCTTCGTTTTTTAAAAGACATAGTAGGGACATGCAAACAAATTTTCCTGACGTAGGTAAAGATATTAATATGTATTATAAATACGAAAGTTTGGATGATTGGTACCTCTTCTCCTCTTCTATCACCATAGCTTACAATGACAACATTAACTTCAAAACTCGTTCGAATCTTGCTGGACGTTCATCTTGCATTTAGGTGAAGGAAACGTAATGAGATCTTAAAATATACCTTATATTAGACTTTCATAATCGTAGATCGATAAGCCTCTATAAACTAGGATATGTACTTAATCTAGGAGTGTAATCTGTTTCTATGCATAAAGGAGCATTTTCGTTTGACAGTAGGGAAGAGAGTACGAATGTTGAAAGATTTTTTTGTTAAAAATTAAGAAGAAGAATTATTTCTCTAAATTTCTGACAAAAATCCGCTTCGAAAACAAACGCTTTAACAACAACTGCCTTCTAACACTTGCTGGTTTACTAAGGGCCGAATTCACCAAACATGAAATAAAGCTCATCTTGGACGAGTTCATCAACAATTTGTAAAACTAGAGCATGCAAAACTCGTTTGGGGCTTTGATATGCTCAGCAAACTGACCAATACGTAGTGCCAATGTTACTGTAGGTACCTGTGCGTACCATCGTACTTATTGGAAAAAGCCCAAGTTTTATTACTCAACATTTAACATGTATTTTACTGTTATTATAATGACATTTTATTAAATTACATACATATTATGGGGCATGCATATGTATGTAATAATTTTTATGGTGATACCTACATATATAAGTATAGGATAAAATTTGTATTTTTGTATTTGCGAACTCTAGGAGCTCTCCAAGATTCCTACACCTACAATAATGTTAGGTTGTTGCAATACAGATCCTATGCTAAGTATAAGTTGTTATATATTGAACTGTTCATTAATAAACACCTAAATTCATCCCTCCCAAAAACTGGGGAAATGTGTAATTATATGCAATTACGGAAGTCTAGGAAATTTCCTTCTTATATTTTGGCATAAACAGTTATAAAATTCCGTGTTTTAGGTTGTTTTTTATTCATTCGTACATTAAAACTGACTTTATTTTAAATATCAAGTTCTTGTCTCGCAAAAAATCACGAATACTTATTAACAGTTGGAATTTTGACCACTTTAAAAAACTGTACCAGGATGCTAGACTATTTAAGAGGAAGGTTTTTAGCAAAACCCTACAACATGATACCGGACAAAAAAGTCGTTTGATATGATATGTTGCTTTGTTACCAAAAAACATAACCCGTCGCGCTCGAATAAGAGTTAGGGTTTTCGTGACATCCAATAATCTGAAGATGAGCAGGTACTCTACTAGGAGAACAGAACACCGCAAGAGTTTCTATCGAAGTAATGTTTTGATCTATACGTCTATTGACACGTTTTGTAAGAATTGCCGTATCCAAATAGCATTACTAGCGGCTACGGAGTGAAAGTGGTAGCCCAAGCCTCTTGTCTCCTACGAAGGCCGACCACAACGCACACCTCACAAAAACATATAACTAACGTCCGAACTCATGTTTTAACAGTTGCATTCTAGCAGAAACTATTCGAGAACTTTTTTTATAAACACGCTACTATACCCTACATAGCGCTTTTTATCTCTACTTATCTTTTCTTTACGGGTAATATAGCGCTTGTGAATTGAATAATATACATTATACATCAATGTTTCTCATTCTCTCTTACAAAATCTCTCTTTACTTGGGGATGTCCAGCTTAATTTATTTAATTGATTAAATGGATCGTAGTAATAAAATACCGTTTCAGATTACTAAATAATAAAGCTTCTATACCTATTAAAGGCCGTAGCAATCGCGGTGTAAGAATCGATCCGTCAAACTAAGCCTGTTGATGTCATAAGAGCCGACTTAAGGGACCTGCCAGAACAGCACACCAGCAGCTTCCTTCTCGATCACAAAATCCACCTACCAGGCATGGTGATTATAGTAAAAACACTTTTGTTTGGGGAAGCATGTTCAGCGGTAGACATATTAATGCTGAAATAGATTTAAATCGTTCTATGAGATTGTTTACTGTATCTGGTGAGTGTTGTATAGTTTGTTATTGGGTGACCTCATTCTGCTGATCTAGTTTCAGTGGATTCTTATCTAATTCCTAAACAAATATTCTGAAAGTACTTTTGAGTCAGTAAAAAAGGTAAGGACGTGAGTCTTTAAACAAGTTACCACGCGAGCTGAAGCCGTTAGCAGTATCTAAGAGCTATTCAGGATAAATAAGACGCATTTTCAATTCGCATTTTTACCCACTGCGCACGTTAACCACAGAATAACTATGTAGTTTTTACCCCGAATTGCTCTTGAAACTAGAAATGACCAAACAAAAAACGTGGCACAGTTACCGACCGAGTTACGAGTTACTGTCACTGCGTTACGTTGTGAGCAGTTTTTTTTACGATAACCGTTATCAAAGTAATAAATTTATTTGTCGACGGTATTTACTGCTATATTTGCATAAATTAAATGAACACAGGCTATTTTAAATTAAATTAAAAATGGTTGATGCGCTATTTTATGGATATAGGTTGACAAAGCCGGCCCGGTTAATGGCCGTTTATTAATTAAATTATGTTGTTTTAAATAAGGCAGTTTATGATTAATACAGATAATTATTGGCACGTTATATTGTAAGGATATCCGACAAGATAAATAGGATAGTGTTGCGAATGGTAGATAAAGATTCACTGCAGAGAACTCAATATTCGCGCCGATTATACGAGCCATTTCGAGGCCCAATTACCTACGATGAGCCTTTGTCCAAATGTGCCCTTATCACGATAATAGCACCTTCCTACCATCGAAGCCGTTTCAAAGAACCCTACGGAACTGTACCCGTCTGTGCCTGAAGAGTGTGAATGCCTCGGCATTAAGCCCACCTTTTGTTTCGTAGTGCAATAAAGTTTAAATAAATAGATAAATAAGAGTGAATAACCTATTAGATTTATTTTAATATAAATTCAGTAGCTGTTTTATTGTCATACTAGCTGCACCCCGTGGTTTCACCCGCGTGGTGATAGATATTTTGGATAATTTACTTTATATCTTTATGAATTGTAGCCTATTAGTTATTCTGATATGTAAGCTATATTATTGTGAAGTTTCATTAATGTCAATTTAGTAGTTTTTACGTGAACAAACATCTATCCATCCATACTTACAAACTTTGATGTTTATAATATTAGTAGGATTTTCAGCAGACATACATCCGTTGCTGGACAAATGCGGTCCTCAAAGTTCGCCACAATGACTGGTCCTGTGCTGTCCCGATAAATTAATCCTATTCTATGAGCTTTTAAGGAATTCGTCATCAAGTCATCGATTTAGATAAGAAAATTCCCATTATTAAATCAGACTCAGTCAGACTTTACTTTAACATTAATTAACAAAGAAAATGACACTGTTAATATTAAATACAGCTAGTATATAATATTTTCACAGTTGAGGTAAGTGCAGACTGCTGTAAACAATCTAAAGGTGGGCAAAGTAATCCAAATAAAAAATAATCCAGAACGAAAACCGTGCAAGACGCTGGACACATCGCACTGCTGTATGGCAATGCGCAGGGACAGATACCAGCTCTTAGGTCGCTTCGACCAGTCGCTCTGATATACTCATCTCATCATCATCATCCATCTATAATAATAAATAAATAATGCTGGACATTCCACACAGCATCATCTAGCGCCAAGCTAAGCAGGCTAGGCAGCTTGTTAATGCGTCTACTGCTTGACATAGGCCACCCCTAATTGGGCCCTAATGAGCGCCATAGCACCCTGTCTTCAGCTTGCCGCATCCAGACTTGCGAAAGACTGCAGGTACATGCTGGATATACTTATCTGGTATAGATTAATTGGCTTTTGGATTTGTGTAACGCAATTTTACGATATTTTGCTTGTGATTGAGCCACTCTGCTCTGTTCACCTTGGGTTTTTAACGATCCGCCACAGTTTAACTCACTTAAGATGAAGGACCCTTTAGGTTTTTGCTTGGAATATATTTTTATATGGCGTATTGCCTAATAATAATTGACGATGTTATAAAGAACTCATAATTAGACTTGTTTCTATTGCCTTCATCACGAACGATTTGCGGGCGAATCGTACACATACGATTTACAATAATTTTATTATTATAATTATAACAGAGAATTTATGAATTTGATTAAAATAATTGACGTTATAAAGTAAAAAAAAATATTTATCTCGATATTTAGGTACTAATAATAATTCGTATGAAATTATTTCATGAAAAGACGTGAAACAAGTGGAAAAGAAACATGTATTTCCAAATCCTCATTGAACTTTAAAAAAAGCTGAAAAGCTTCTGTCCTAATGGGTACAGTTAGCCTGACAGTTTGTCCGAACAGAGAGCTGCGTCCGAGCAAACAACTGACTCGAAAGATACCGATCGGTATTTGCTCGCTCCCTACGCACTGTTACGTAAACATGTCCGACATAGTGCACAAACACTGCACTGATCATTAGGGACAATATTTGGTCAGCTACTGCTCAGATTGCAGTAACTGTCAAACTGACTAACTAGCAAGAAATGTTGGGTTTTTTGAGTATTTTTCCATTAACTGGACACACCGCGTCCAAATCACAAACCGACACATATTGCCAATATCAAAGAAGTTTTTTTTATAGGTGAGGAGGTTTTTTATCCTAAAGAGGGAGGATAATACATTATACTTACTATAAAGAAAATCGGCCCCAATGTTTGAAATCGTCAAGATTTGGATAAAAGTGAAAATAAGTTTCCGAAATCCCAGGATAAGCTCTTTGCGCGATAACTCTTGCTTTCTTTAGTGGTTGGGTTATTTATTTAGTTTGCTCCTTTTCTTGAAAGAAGTAAATATGTTCTTCCCTGGAAGTAACCAAGTAAAAAGTTTAGTATTTTAAAAATTTTCAGGAGTTTCAAATTCAAGGAGCTTCTAATGTTTTGGGTTTTGTGACTTTTGTATCCACGTCTGTTGCTGTAACTTACACAGCTAAAGAGTTTTTAATAGCAATTTATAGACTTCTGAAGGTACCTTTTTGGTACTTGATTTTAGAAATGGAAACCGGGCACCAATCCAAATTTGAATGATCGTATGTAATGTTTGAAGGTATTGCACGGTTACGAGCCTCTTTTGTTTCCGCAAGTGACAACTAAAGAGTTTTTATTAGCAATTCATTTTTATCTTTATCACTAGGCCACCTTTTTGGAAGTATTATTTGATTTTGGAATTTGAAACCGAGACTTAGGTCCGAATTATGAAATCGATGAATTTAATATTGTTCAATGTAGGTATGCTTGAGTAAAGCTGCCATTAAGAAGCATTATTACTTAAGCAAAGATAGATGACCACTTAGGGTTTAATAATATAGGCCTAAATTTGTGTTTGTATCATTCATGTACTAAAATTTTTAGCTATAGTATAATCATAGCTTTAGTTGCTCAGGTAGAATAAATCATACGAATATTATAAATTCGAATGTTTGGATGTTTAGCTGAATCGATGAATAGATGTTTGATACTTTTTCACGCTTTATCACTACAGAACGGATCAAGCTGATTTCAATTTTGGATATATGTAGCTCTAAGCCTGGAATCAAACATTAGCTACTTTATATCCCATTAAACCTGGATAGAAATAACCTTAAAGAAATAAACGTTTCGAAAGATGCAATGCTTGCGAAGCCGCGGGCAGAAACTAGTAGTGTATATTAAGTAAAACTTGAAAATTCTTAAAGTTGTCAACATTATTGACTTGTTGTTAGACATTCCGGTCAACGTCTGGTGAAATCATCATGTAAATCTGATGGAAAATTATCAAGTGCGCTCAGTTGTAAACAATATTTCGTCCCCTATGCAGTAAGCATACTTAATATAACTTGTTTATATCATATAGCTTTATACCTGTTGTAAGCGTGTGCGATGTAACTCTGTGGTCAAAGATTACGGAGACAGATGCGATAGTTTAGCTACAAACAGGCAGGTTTCCTTCAATCCTTTTCTAGATACCAAAGAATGAGACTAGCACATGTGACGTGGAAAGAATTTACCTACAAACTATGAGCGTAATCAAAGATGAAAGTGTCTGTGTCGTAACGAGTGACGCGAGGCGTTGTTGATTTTATCTACGAACATGTTTGAGTTATGAGTTTTTTGGATTGTTAGTTCGATTTGTTAACGTCGTAGAAGGTTGGGTACTTATTTTATAAATATTTTGAGAATGAGAAGTTACGATACTTAAAACTTTATCTAAAGCTCTGAACAAGAGTTTTTTCTCAAATCATTGTATGATAGTTTTTTTTTATTTTTGTTTATTTGGAATACAGACAGTACATAGACATTATAAAGAGTTACAATAAGGATTTACTCCAGGAAGTCTCCACTATTAACAAATTTAAACATAAAACTAATGAACAGATCAGTTAGATAAGTTTATATTAACATGAATAAAATTTACTTAAATTTCGCATGTTGATTTGAAAGCCGCATTCATTTACTACATTAAAAGGGTATCAAAATCCAAAAAACGGATGCAGCAGTGGGTCTCACGGTGAGACGATGTTAGATATTTGCACAAAACTAAAAAAAAAAAATTCAATAGCACTTATTTCCAAAGGCTTACAAAATAAGCACTTAGACAAGTCAAAAATACAAATACTAAAATACAGTAAACGGGCTGTTACAGAATATTCTAGGTAAATGACGTGAGTTGATCTGTTCACCCTACACAAGCGTAATCAACTTTCAACAATATATCAACTTGGGCGATTGCTTATGCTTTGTTTCTTTCTATTCGACGTAAGACAGACTTGACTTGAAGCGCATTGTGATTACTATTCCGCTTTCTGAAGTTCTCTGTTAGTAGAAAAATATCTCATTAAAGGTACGGATCTCCTTAGTACAAAATTCAAACAAATTTTGGTGTTCCAATTTTAATATTTCCGAGGTAAAAAGTAGCCTATTTTATGTTATTCCAAAACCACTATAAATAATCATAAATAATGTTATTCAACATCTACATTGTTGCCATATTTCAGCCCGTTCAGGTCGCAGGTACTTTTGGTTGAAAGTAGGATCAATTTGTCTTCGCCCAAACATCTCCCTACTTCACAACACAAAGTTTCGCATTTAATATGTTGGAAAGGATTATCTGATATAGGATACGATTATGTGTACAGAGCTTTACTCTATGTGCTGTGTACGGTGCGGTTTATAAATAGCCCGCGGCAGGTGTGCGCCCGCGCAGACTAGCGGACGCCGCGCTTCCGCGAATCTCCTCGCTTGCCCAACTTGGCTTGCACTTGCTGTTTACTTGCTTGCTGTATACCTCTATAGATAGAGGGTTTGCATGGAGGTTTCGTGTCTGATGGTTCAAGTTTTAGATATCCCATTTCTGATTGAAGTAAGAAGTGAGATTTTGAAACTTAACAATCTGTGGCCTATGACACTTAAAAATCTATACCTACCTGTTTGAGAACTAAGTACCTATTGCTTGCACTTGCTGTATCTATATAGAGGTAGATATAGGGTTTGCATGGAGGTTTCGTGTCTGACGGTTCAAGTTTTAGATATCCCATTTCTGATTGAAGTAAGAAGTGAGATTATGAAACTTAACAATCTGTGGCCTATGACACTTAAAAATCTATACCTACCTGTTTGAGAACTAAGTAGGTACCTATTGCTTGCACTTGCTGTATCTATATAGAGGTAGATATAGGGTTTGCATGGAGGTTTCGTGTCTGACGGTTCAAGTTTTAGATATCCCATTTCTGATTGAAGTAAGAAGTGAGATTTTGAAACTTAACAATCTGTGGCCTATGACACTTAAAAATCTGTACCTGTTTGAGAACTATGTATTGCTTGCACTTGCTGTACCTAGAGGTAGATATAGGGTTTGCATGGAGGTTTCTTGTCTGGTGGTTCAAGTTTGAGATATTCTGATTGAAGTAAGAAGTGAGATTTTGAGACTTGATCTATGAGTTACACTTGAAAATCTGTACCTGTTCGTAAAACGATGTATATAGTAAGAATTAATATGTTCCTAAGGATACAAATAAATGAAAATCCAACCAGAAAAAGGTTATATTGCTTCTAAAGAATAATGCTTACTTACCCGCCTGATTAAATTGTAGTCGACCCCAAAATAATCAGTAAAGGAAAGACGTAAGGTAGATACTTGTTTTTATAACTAACTGAAGTATGTATTTTCTTTCTAACTTGATATTGTAATAACATCAGATGAGATGAGATACAAACAGCTTGAAGGATACATATTGTACCGTACTGTAGCTAACTACAAAAACCGTTAGCAAAAGTCGATCGCCTTCCTCAGTTGACCGTTTATTATCTACACGCGGAAACTAAAAGAACCTATTACTTATATAAACATCTACCAAGATAATGATAATATATATGTCACCATAGGATTACTATCCTATATTAATATCCGTAAAATTATAAAAATCTAACGCATTTATACACGTAACTTTATGATTTTACGAAACCTATCCGTAAAATAATGAATTAGTCGGTGACGGAATGCAAGACGCCCGCTGATTGGCACGTGCCCCGCGACGCCATCTTTGGCTGTCATTCATTAAATCACAAAAACAATAACAAAGTTTATATTGCGTGTTTTTCAATTAGGTATTTTAATGTTTTAAAGTAGTTCGTTCAATAATATCCACACTAAAGTTGTAAGCTAAGTGGAAAAATAAAATTAGTCACATCAACCAGAGGGTTGTTTATTATTTTACAGTGAAGTAGTCGCCAGAAAATTCGTAAAATTGTAAAACAAGGCGGTGCTTGGTTCACAGGTTTGTTCTATTATTATCTTACGGAAAATTATAAATTTACGTCTTTGAAATTTTGAATGCGTTAAATTGCAAGTTATACAGTATATCCTAAGGTTGCCTGGAAGAGATCGCTCTCAGCGATAAGCTCGTATTTTACTTTCTCTATTCTAAGATTTTTCTGTATTGTTTTTTGTGATATCGTTTTATGTTTTCTATCTATATATGTATTATAGTATCAAACTAGATCTCCATAAATAATTTAATATGTGTCCTGTTGATTATTTTCCGTAAAATTATAAAGTGACCACACGTTTTATATTTACGGGTCTTACTATCAAATATATACAAATCTGCGTAGGTACATAAATTTTTATCACTCCATCACAATCGTAGTTTTTAGATGCAGAAACTCGCAGGGTTTTTATAAAGTGCTTTGTTAAGGTAACTTCACCATATCTTTAGGATAAAAAAATATTTCCGAGAGATAAGTATTTGTACCGAGAAACATGAAAAACTCTGTAAATCTAAGGAATTGCAAGGCTGTTAATATAATTACTCTATTCAATTTTCCCGCGTCGCCATGACACTTTCCAAACCAAAGGAGAAGAAACCTCTTTGTTTTTAATGACTTAATCAAAAGCTTTGCAATATTTTTCAGAGTTATATGAACATGCATCTTACCTACCTATTATGTACAGAAATTTCATCAAATCCGGAATCATAAGCATCTTATAAAAACAGCCTTATCTCGTCAAGAATAAAGAACATTACACATTACAATAGAAGTTACAGGAATCAATTAAAGAAAATCCGTGTTTGATGAGGATTTGAATATATATATTGAATATATGTATTTTTTATCATTGTTTTCATGTATTAAATCGCTGGCTGTCACTTTGATCAGGTCATGTCTGCGGATGACTGTACATCGTATAGGGCAACAACGTCCTAATGTGTAGGTATAATTATGGTTTTTTTTCGTCGAATTCATCGTCTTAGTACGTCGTAGTCGTCATTGTACAACACGTTATGTTCTTGTCTTTTTCCTGGCTTGTGTATGTTTTTATTTGGTGTGCAATAAAGAGTATGTAATTGCGTTGTATTGTATTACATCCGCGCTCTCTCCGGTCGTGTCGGTCTGCCGTCCCATCGGATCATTAGAGGGAATATAGAGTGTACCTGTGCGCACACACTTGTGCACTATAATTTGTTCTGCGCTGGCTAGTCATCGTTGAGACTATGGCTGCCGTGGCTGAACTTCTGAATACGTCATCATATAGAGTGCCTAGTAATGGAGAAAAGCAAAGGAATAATAGAAACGGGTTCCGGAGATCGACGCTCCGCGGGCATCCTCGGCTGAAACAGGAAAACAAGGACAGATATAAATGGAATCCCGATCGGAGTGCCTACTGCCACAGACTACTGCGTCCAGAGCAAATACTTGATGTTTTTGTTATCATAGTGCCTTCGCACTCGCGGAAATCTCTAAGAAATTAAATAATATCCCAAAAAATCGATTACTGCGGGACTTGAACCCGCTGCCTACGGGAATATAATCTTTTTTCATAGTAATATAACATTAGGTCGCTTCTGCTGTCTGTTCGCTTAGATCTATCAATTACTCAACGGATTTTATTGCAGTTTTCAGAAATAGAAAGAGTGGTATAAGAGATAGCTTTATACGTATATATATTTTTTTTACAAATAAATAATGTTTGACGCTTGGCGGGTCGCTAGTTACTAAATAATGTGTTTTTTTGTACTAAAAAATGTACGGCTTCAACGACAAGGTACGACGATTTTTGGGATAATATTTAAAATTATTTCAAAGTTTCCTACGTATGAGTAAGCAATGTAAAAACAAAAAACCTTAATAGTATTGCGGTTATAACTATAAAGGTAGATTACTCAAAATCATTTGAGCTGGTAGAATCAGATTTTATTTTTTGGCAGATTTTTACAGGTAACACAAAAAAGCACGACTTGAGACCAGCTAAAATATGATTTGATTTCCGAGACTTAGGATGAGACACGGAATCGCAAGAAATTCAAATATATTTGTGGAATTTAAAAATTTCTGATATCTACAAGGAATAAAAATATCGGAATGGAATTTGCCGCAAATCGTAAACCATTTCTATGAATCCATATTTTAACAAACTTAGTTTTTTTTCATGATTCAATAAAGTTTTCTTTCCCTGATTCAGTACCTAACATAACACATATAACACAACTACTAACTAAAAAACTTATTCATAGGTACCTAACATACCCGTAACGCACATAACAGGAGTATCCTAGAACATTATACATTGAGATTCAAGATTCAAATTCAAATCCTCATTATGATATGTATTTCATGCAATAAATTAATTTGTTAAATAATTTTGATTAGATACTATGAGAATTAACTGAGTTTTCACCTACCTACCCGTAGGGAAAAACCTCGAAAGTTCATACGAAGTGCCCAGGCTAAGGTACTGCCTACTCGATCCGCAGTATAAACCACAGTTACTACGTAACCCGTACTTATAAATACCTTTGGAGTCGTATGCACATGTAAGGAAGACTTGTTTGTGCTGAAGAAATGACAGTCTCAAATGTTGCAGTCATTAAACCTTTGTTGTGGGCGGGATGAGGTATAAAGTTGGTATGGGAAATACAGGCTGGTACAAGGAAATGGAATGTTGAGTTGTGTTACCTTCTTTTGCCCATTAGTAATCAATCACGAAGCCACGTGCCAAGCGTGGTGGATGACATTGATAAAACCCCCAATGTTTGCAGCATCAGCTACAATTGTTTTTTCATTCAACATTCCTTCGTTTAACCACAATCTCACCTGAAAGTGACGAAGTGGTCGATGATGTATCACGGAGATCTAGAAGACCCCTATTCACTCTTGTCTTATAGAGTGTCTTGTCTCAGTTTGTAACTGGCCGGAAAAACAGTAGCAAGCAAACAAGTTCCATTCATTAGCGGTGCGAATGACGAAGGTGCAGGAAAACTGCTTAGTGCGAGTGGTCATCACAAATGTCGGTGATAATGTTTCTAGTCTGTACAAGCCAACGTATAAACGTAAACAAATCAAGGTACACCATAATTCTGTCAAAATTTGGATGCAAGAAAGAAGCACGGGACAGGAGAGGCTGGCGAAAGCGAAAGCCAACCTAGGCAGGGGTAAAGCCAAGCTACGAAAGGATAATGAAACTGTTTTAATTGTTTAAAGCTATTCAGAAACAAAACAAGAATACGTTTATTACCTAAGCTATAAGAATTTATGGTTCAAAGTCGTGAATTTAGTTTTTAGAAGTCGTATTAGAAGTCACGTTAGTTAAAACAATGATGGTGTTATTGATCGTTTGACATAAGCAGGTATTACTGATATTAAAAACATCTATATTATATCTAATAGGTCTATGATTTTTAAAAGACTTTCCCTAATTTTACTAACATACAATATTGATGATAGCATATTGAATTGACCCACCGTACTTGCATCAATTTCAGATTTCAAGGGCTTTATTTCTTTAGGTTAAGAAAATAAGCACACAAGTCATATTTTACAGGTACTTTATATTATTATCAAAAAGGAAATAAGGTGTTTTTGACTTCCACTTTACTTAATTTTTTTTGTCCACTAGTGGTAGAAATAAAAATATTGTGTTGTATCGTAATGTGACTGGATCACCCTGTACCTTTTAGGATTAAGGTTTGTTACACATCGGTATTGACTTGTCATAAAAAAATTCAATCCCATATTAAAATCTGGTTCCAAAACCGGAACAGTTTATACAACCGAAAATCTTCAACAAAACTGGTAATATAACGCTAGTTATCCGTAATTTAACGATTATTTGGTTGATTAAGCCTACGCAAGGTTTCATGAGAGTTTGCGCTGAGGCCGTTTGGTAAAATTGAGGTTTTTTGTGTGGTTGGTGTGGTTGGATAGTGTTTGGGGAAGGGAATGGCGGCGGCAGACGAGCGGGCGCCCGGCGCGCCGCCGCGCCGCCTGTACGCACTGCAGGCCCTGATACACACGGAGGTAAGGTTACAACAACTTATCGCTGCTCAAAACATTCGTTTTCATTAATTTCGAGTTCAGTGAGCAAACAGTTTTAGTTTTAAAATTCCAGCTTGTGATTCTTTCTATATTTGACTCATGTGTTTGATATTATAGAGTTAATTATAACTAAGAAATTATCTTCAGCTTATATTGTAACTAAAACAGTGGCCAATACTGATAAACGTTAAAATTGATAATTTTGGATAGTACCTAGCACTTATACTATTACTTCGTTACACTTCTACGCTGCGTTGCCCTGCTACGCAATGTACAATTACTTCGTAGCATCGCTACGCAGCGTAGAATTACTTCGTAGCACCGTTACGCAGTGCAGAACTACGTCGTGTCGCACCGCTACGCAGCATAGTTCAACGTTGTTAGACTTCGTAGTACTGGTACGCACGCAGTGTAGCAGTGTTTATAATAATCATTATATTAATAATAATTTATTCAGGGACTCACAGACCATAGAAAATGAAGAGATCTTATTTAACTTATTCTGCGGTCCATAGTAAAAATAATAAATAATGAAGTTTTAATATATACATTAAAACTTACTTTATTTAAATTTAATTCATGGCACTTCTACTAATTCATAGCATTGCTACACAGTAGACGACGCATCGTGCGTTTGAAATTAGTATGTACCTCTTTTATTATTTTATTATTTGGCTAATTTTCTGAACAAGTAAAAAAAATGTTAGTAGTTCTATCCGTCCGTACCTACGGTTGATATGTTACCGTACACGCACCCACCTGCGCCGCACTTGCGTCATTTACAACTTTAAAATAATAAAACTGGTTCCGATTGTGATCTATACGAAGGTAGTACCACGATTAATATCCCAGCACACCTGGCCTGACCCCGACATACGATACCTGTAACCCAACGCCCAAATCTAACTATACATTCCATATTCATAAAACAATGACATTAAAGTTTGGTCAAACGGACTGACATGACATAATCTTTGAACTTGATTTACGGTCGTAGGTTATTATAAGTCAAGAGATATTCTATACGCTAATGTCATCATAGTTTTATACGTTGATTATAAATTATAGTTTTTGGGTTCATTATAAATTATCTCGAAAAGTTGTCGTATTTTCACGTAGAAAAGGTTTTTCGAAAACGCGGTCGTGTTGGTTTTCCGCGCACGTATACTACAAGTCAATAAAAGTCATGTGACCAGGTGTGACATGTTTTTTTAACAAAGACGAGGTGCATCGACCTCCCCTTATTTGGAGAAGCAAGGCGACAGCATTGCGTCTGCGCAGCGTTCCCTGTATACTCGTACAGTTTTCACGGCCTTCTTAATGTTGTGTTACCAATTGGGTTATACCAAACGCTTATTTGAAGTAAATACGAAATGTGTTATGTTTACATATTTACATATTTCCGAAAAGATTTCCGTGTATGTCTCCAACAGTTACAATTATTCGAATATTAAAGAAAAATACGATAGTTGTTTTGGCTTTACATACGCAATTAGTTATGTTACCTATCGTAACTAATAATACCCATCAATTTTAATTAATTATTCAAACAATATTTTTTTATGTTTTTGCAAATATCACGTAATCGATATTTCTGGAAGGATTACGATTTGAATGGTCTATTAGCGAGTAAGACTGCCCCGCCAGGTGTGCGACCCGGTCTCGTATCATGTTACACTAGGTTTCACATTAGGAAATTTATACGACATCTCATATGACTACCGATACCGACTTATTATTGTTTATTGGCGAGATAAATTACTATTTATTAATCGATTCTCGGAATCGCTTGCAAAACAAGATGATTCATGCGATTATTTAACGGACAGATGCGCGCTGCAGGGTGCGTTTATTGAATTAAGTGACATTTCATTTTAATTAATCGGAATAAATCTCGGACATTACGAGCGGCATTATCGACGCAGGTGCCACTGCGCCCGAGAGCCAAAGGTCTCGGCGGTGCTACGCATTTGCATAGAAACCCGGTTCTGATAACTGGGTAGCGCTTTTACATGAATCAAATAGACTTAGAAATCGAAAGAGAATAAAATTAGAAACAACTAACCTAAGACATAAGTAGTAATGCCGGCTCAGCCAACAGCAATATTAGTAATAGTAAAAAATGATGAAAATACGGTAACCTTGATCGAGGTATTCTATTTGAGCCATTTGGGGTGGAAACTCTAGGTTCTTGGGGTTTGAGGCACACGCAATATATGAAGATCTTACTAATACTGGCTTCGATTTCGATCAACGAATCAGCATTGCCATTTAACTTGGCAATGCTGTCAGCATTCTGGGTACTCTGCCTTCTGATGCCGGCTTAGATTGCTTACCACTGCATTATTTCTTCGTACTATGAAGGTAAACGTCACAAAACAATTATTAAGGTAAAGGCAAATCACACATGAATACAAAAGTCACACGGGAGGGTTCAAAGTGAATTCTGTTGATTAATTAAACAGACAATACAACCTGCTTTCTATGTAAATGCACCCAAGCGATAACGGACTGACACAATGTCTACGATATCTTCCGCGCTGATTATTATACGACAGTTCCTCAACGGTTATTTCTATCACTCATCATATTTTACACGCTGAGTGCTTTATATCATGGCTAAAATATTTTATATTATATATATATATATATATATATATATATATATATATATAATATTTAATACTATAATACACACGGCTAGTTTCTTTATCTTTCCACTAGTTTTGACCAGAATTTTCATCATTTATGTACGAGGAAGTAGTTATTAAGTTTATTGTTGTTAAGTTCGTATAAAAACTTTTGTCACACCAAATCTAGAAATTATTAACGTTGGTTTGGCTTGAAATAATGATGTACCTAAATAATAAATATTTTTAAACTTACGCGATCTGAACACATAATTATAAGTAATGGATACAACGAGAATTTATCGCGTTTATTTACCTATTTTTCCCGCGCCTCATCGTAATTAAACGCGATAAATACCTGATGTATCCGTACTTATAATAATAAAAATAATGTCAAGGGGTTTTCACAGGTAAATGCTAAAGCAGTTATCTCATCTGGTATGCATTACACAAATTCTCCATACTTTTAAGGCTGTGTAAAAAAACATGTTTATTTCACACGTCACATAGAATACGAAAAACAACACAAAATTTTGAAATAAAATACAGCAGACGAGATAAAAAAAATACTGCTGGATAATCCACATAGCGTCATCTAGCCCTAAGCTAAGCAGAGCTTGTGTTATAGGTACTAGATGACTGATGTGTGTGGATTGTCCAGCATTATTATTATTATATTGACATATGGTAAATATATAATATCTAATTAACCTACCTTATCGTTGATAGCCAGAACTGTGCAACAATCATAAAACTAGATGCAAAGTTTTCCGTTTTCCTTCATATCGACCACACCTTTCTCAATATACCTTTGAATTTATCGCTTACAATATTCACGAAGGCTTAATGCCCATATCATAGCTATTTAAACGCGGTCTTTTAGAACCCACCCTTAAAAGTGGTCACACCGAAAACGGGTCACACCGAAAACGGGGTCTTGTTTGATGTTTATACGAATGCGATTTTATTAGTACTTGCTGCGCCTCGCGGCTTCACCCGCGTGGCTATGTGTCAAATGATTTATAAATCTTCCTCTTGAATCTTCCTATTGCTGAAAATGGAGTAAAAATCTGTTGAGTAGTTTAAAAGATCTAAGCATACATAGGGACAGATAGACAGCGGAAAGCGACTTGTTTTATACTATGTAATGATAAAGATAAAGGTAACGCGTGATATACCAAGCTATGTACCGAAGCACGAATGACGTAATTTTGCCCATTTTCATCATCAAATTTTGGCTAAGTTCAGCGGTCGAAACTTGTTTGTCTAGGACACGGTAATTAATTTATTAATTAGGTAGCTATATATCTAATGACTAATCTCAGAAGGATTATCATATTATTTAGCCAACCGGCAAATGACTAGAATATTTATTTAAGATTTAAAACAAAGTATATACATATATATACGAATCTCTTTGATTGGTACGAAAATAGCTATTTCTAAACTTTTCTGCCTAAATTAATATATCGAAAACCAAAAAGTTATTATATTTATAATGTCATTATAAATTACTTTTCGTTTTCGAAAGTGGTGTTCTTATTATTTCCAATATTTTAAAGTTATATCGAAAACAAACGAATCTGTTTGCTTGCTAGGAAAAAAATTGCCGTATCTGGCCAATTTGTTTTTACAGGGACGTTTTGTAGCAATGCAGTTTTCTGTGTAAATGCAGCCCGTACCCAACCTTAGTCAGTTTACACGTCGACTCCATCCATACATTACCATGTATATTGTTTGTCAATTACATTTACATAGCGAGCCAAGGAAATATTACAAGTTGTATTCCAAGTATTTACGTACTGAGTACTTATTTGGTAAGAAGTTATTAAGTCGAAAGGGCTGGTCTATCGGTGAATATATCGGGTACCTACTTGGTAGCTTAACAGATAAAGTAAATGTGAATACTAAGCTTGGGTGTAGCTTAGGTAGGTTTTTGATTTTCTTTCGCCTTTTCTCATCAATATGAACATGTTATGTACTATTAACTAAGTAGGAATAAAATAAAATAAATCAATGATGCTAGACAATTCACACAGCTTTTGACTTTCGATAGTTATTTTTTATTATACATAGAACATACCCTAAACGCCTGGACTAAATATTTTTAGATATTACGATATATTTGTACAAAAAATTGTCCTAAGGCGAGAATTGAACCCGCAACCTGCGTCGCATCGGTCGTCAAATCATAGCTCTCAAATCTATATTTTTTATCTTCATGTTCGGACGTACAGAAATATTTGAAGCTTGATCATAATCAAACAAAGCGTTAAATATAACTGTAATTAATAGTACACCTCACACATTTCAAATTAGATGTGGCACATAATTTTCTGATTAAATTACCATTAAAATATTACGAGGTGGGTAAATAACATATAATTCCTGTGCCGCTATAAATCTAGCGATGCAAATGACGGATATATTGTGACTCGAGGTATTTGTTGTATTATTCAAAGCTTAGTCTTTGCACGGGAAAATACTCGTACCTAATATTCTAATTAGGTAAATAAGTACCAACCTACTAGACGGTTCTACGCGGTACTCAGACCTTTTATACTAACAGCCTTTGAATCTGGTTCTAGATTTTATCCGCTCTGGATATACCACAGATTTTCATGCCCAGTTAAATTTTTAATCATTTATCAGCGGAAACTTTTAATAAGCCGTCAGCAAACATGCACTGGTCTTTCCAGGCATGTTCTATATTACCTATCTCATTGTAAACCTAGCTGTAAGTTTCTCCAAAATTTTGTAAATAAATAAATATTTCGATGCCTTTGCAGAACCCTCCTTGATGGGAGAGGCGTTCGTCTGCTGGACGTATTTCTGTAGGGCCCTACTGATAAGATGATGCCTATCCGTAAATATAAAAAAATGTCATACCATCACTGGGTAAATTACTGAAGTTAAAGCTTAGTAGTCGTAACTACTGCCGCGGCGTAAGAATCGACTCCAGCCTGTGGATTTTTGTCATAAGAGCCGACTTATTGTCATATCCGACTAAAGGAACCTACCAGAGGTAGGGTTATAGCTTCATTAAAGATTAATTTATCAGAAAACGTAGGGGAAAATAAAACAAAACGTTGATACGCGATAAATTATTGTTTTATTGTAATTTAGTAATAACTAGCTACGCCCCGCAGCTTCGCCCGCGTGGAAATCTATGCGTCAAGTTTTTATAACTTTTGAATCACGCCATCAATTTAAAAAATCCATTGCTTACATCTAAGCATACATAGGGAAAGACAGATAGCGGGAAGCGACTTAGTTTTAAACTATGTAGTGATTATCTATGTTTCTATAGAATTGTTGTGTACGCCCCACTGGTTTTGAAACTACATGCATTAAGAATGTCTCCACTTGTCTAGGATGTCAAGAGAAATGGAGCGACCTTTCTTCACAGAGCGTGCGTGCCCGCTATGCCAGCTATGGTGAAGGCGGTATCAGATGCTGCATTCCGTCTCGCGATGCACAGCACGCGCGCCGCGCGCCCGCTATGCGGGAACCCGACACCGCAGCCGCAAGGTCGGCTACTGCACCGCGCGGCTGACCTAGCCGGGTATACCTATTTCACGAGAAATACAACTAAATTTGTGAGTTTTAAACCTATGTCGCATTCGATATATGAAGACTTTCAAGAACATTTTAAGAAAAATAAAACGCATCTTAGTCCCTTGTTGCATTACTATGCAACTCATCTGATGTCCAATATACCTAAGCCTTAAAACTTTTTCAAGTGTGTCTATTTAAACTAGAAAGGCTATTTAAACTACAGTTTAGATAAGCGCAATCAATACGACGGTTTTGCAGCTTAGCGACCATTCTGGTTGGAGTTGACGGTTTCTGCCAATTAGGTATTGTCATAGATGAATTATTCGTCCATGGTATTGTTAAAGTGGAAGGTTTTAGTTTAAAAAAAATGTGGATGATCACCGTATGTTGATCACCGACATCATCATCCTAACTAACTAGTCCAACGCTGGATATAGGCGTTCCTAATGACCGCCATAGCACCCTGTCTTCAGCTTGCCGCATCCAGCATTTACCTCTTTCTCATTTACGTCTTTCGCAGGGCTTCAGCACACCCGGCTTGTGATATACCTCAATTAAACGACGAAAAAAGCAAGTTTCTATGTCAGTACCCCGCTCGTTTGTGACACCCTGTATTAAACTGAATGATACAAGGAAATCAACGAATTAAACAATGTTGGCATTGTTAACTGGCAATCACCCATTGTTAATCCACTTTATTGCAATTTGATGGAAAATAAATATTATAATATTACCCATCCAATCCATGCATCCATTGATTTAGCATAATAAGAGAGCAGGGCTTATAGTCCGCTATAGTAAGATTAAAATAAAGTTTTATGGAACAATATTTCATACAAATTGTTTGAACTGCCATGAAAATTATATTTCTATATCATTAACTGGCTGTTTGGTGTCGGCCGTGATAGAATAGCACCACCCCAACTCTTCCCGTGGGTATCACAATCATGGCAGCACAATCTCTACACTGCGATCCCAACTCGCATGCCCAGCGTGGGGATTACGGGCATCAACCCCCCCATGGATAGATACGCCAACAGAATGTGGCCCCCAGTTCCCGGCCGCCTTGCTATTCCTGGCTATGGTAGCGGCCACTGTACGGCGGGGCAGGGGGTGCTACGAATCACCGGGCTACATCAGGCTACCAAACTGTACCTAAACTGACCCTGGCTACGTTTAACGGACGCACTCTGAGGCTTGACCACCATCTAGCGCAGTCAGAAGTGGAGTTAGAGAACATCAGACTGGCAACGAATCCCGAATAGGCCCGAATGGTTATGGAGTCAGGAATCACAGGGGGCAAATGCTTGTCAACTTCGTTGAGAAGGAGGGGCTATTCTTGATGAACTTTTTTTTTAAGAAACAGCCTCAAAGGGAGTGGACATGGCAATGCCCCGACACTGTGACTAAAAATGAGATCGACTGCATCATGACGGATAGCAAGCACATATTCAGAGATGTCTCAGTGATCAACAGGTTCAATACCGGATCTGATCACCGACTCCTCCGAGGCTCTCTGAATATCAACTTGAAGCTTGAAAGAAACCGTCTGATGAAGTCCACGCTCCGACCTGACCCAATCCAAATCATGGCGGCCCCCGAGAAGTTTCAGCAGCTTCTTGGGAATAGATTTGTTGCCTTGGAACCCACGGATGACGCTGACGAGACCCTACACATTCTGGTTGAAACGTTGAGGGACGAGGGCATCAAATTCTGTCGAAAGCAGCGCACTGGCAAGAAGTCCAAACTCTCGGATGAGAATCTTGGGCTGATGACAAAAAGACGGGAGGCCACCCAAGCGCCTTTGTCAGAGAGGTCAGACCTGAACAAGCGGATTGCGAAGATGGTACGGCACGACCTTCGGAGCTCCAACACGCGCCTCATTCAAGAGGCGATAGAGGCACCGAGATAGAGCACGCGAAACCAAGGATCAAAAGTATTCACTCAGCAGCCTGGCAGGAGCCATCTGACAAAGCTTGAAACGTACGACGGGAGGACCGTATTGTCAAAGCCGGAGATATCCGCCGAGATAAGAGGGTTTCTATGGCCGATTGTACGCTGCACATGCACCTCGTTACCGACGAGTTGACCAAGATTCCAGAGCCACCCTGTCATGCCACTATATCGACGAATTGCCTGACATCAGTCAAGATGAGATCGTGTTAACTCTAAGGCAGCTTAAAAATGGAAAAGCCCCCGGTGAGGACGGAATTACTTCAGAGCTTCTTAAAGTCTCCGGCTTTAAGAAGCTCTGAAGTAATTCCGTTTCTGAAGTAATTCCGTTTCCCCTGTAATACAGGAGCTACGGAACCTCTTTAATACCGCCCTTGACAGTGGGAGAACTCCAAAGGCGTGGAGCGGGAGTTTGGTGGTGCTCTTTTTTAAGAAGAGAGATAAAACCCTTCTTAAGAATTACAGACTCATCTCACTCTTGAGCCACGTCTATAAGCTGTTTCACGAGTGGTCACGAACCTCGCTAGGAGACTCGACGGGTTCCAGCCACCGTAACAGGCTGTGTTCCGCGGAGGATACGGCACCATAGACCACATACACACAGTGAGGCAGATTATACAGAAGTCCGAAGAGTATAATCAGCCCCTGTGTCTAGTTTTTGTGGACGATGAGACGGCATTTGATTTCGTCAAAACCTGGGCTGTTCTGGATTCCTTACAGCGATGCCAAGTAGACTATCGTTATATCCAGGTGCGAGTGAGATGTCTCTACGAGGCCGCCAACATGAGTGTCCAAGTACAGGGCCAGCAGTCTAAACCCATCAAATTGCCCAGAGGAGTGAGGCAGGGGGATGTCATATACCCGAAACTGTTCACGTGCGCATTGGAGGATATGTTTAGGTTGCTGGACTGGAAAGGAAAGGGCATTCATATAAACGGCGAGTACATCTCACATCTGCGATTCGCTGATGACATAGTCTTAATGGCGGAGTCGCTTGAGGAACTGAACCAGATGCTGGACGGCCTAGCTTCAGTCTCGATCAATGGTCACATTGATCCAAGGCCGGTGATCGTACATGGTCACCTTCTCGAAACTGTTTCCGAGTACACTTACCTTGGGCAGATTCTGCAGTGGGGTAAAAACAGTTTCGAGAAGGAAGCCAAAAGGAGGATCCAGCTAGGCTAGGCAGCATTTAGGAAACTACGTCAAGTCTTCACGTCATCCACACCGCAATGCTTGAAAACGAAAGATTTCAATCAGTGCGTCCTACCCGTTATGACCTACGGAGCTGAGACGTGGACACTCACGATAGGGCTGGTCCACCAGTTCAAAGTCGCTCAGCGAGCTATGGAAAGAGCTATGCTCGGAGTTTCTCTGAAGGATAGGATCCGTAACTAATACATCCGACAGAGAACCAAGGTTAGCTATAGCTCAAAGAATTAGCAAGCTGAAGTGGCAGTGGGTCGGCCATATCTCGCGAAGAACCGACAACCACTGGGGCAAACGTGTTCTTGAGTGGAGATCACGACTCAGTTAACGTAATGTAGGACGCCCTCTGACCAGGTGGGATGACGACCTGCGATAAGACAGGTAGATGCTGGATGCGGCAAGCTGAAGACAGGGCGCTATGATGCTCATTGCGGGAGGCCTATGTCCATCAGTGGACTGCTATAAGCTGATGATGATGATGATCTATAAAAAGACTAGTTACTATTATTATGATTAAAAATAAATTGCAGTGCTATGTATATATATATATATAAACTGTTAAAATTATATGAAAATGTATGTGTGCGCAATAAATAAATGAATATGTTTTATCACGACCGCACCTGTTTGAGATATTGGATTCCATCGTTCCCTATATAGCTCATTTGCCTTTCAATGTAGGCAAATTGTTCAGTACCGACTATTGATTGATGTCGATTGCAGGTAATGTGGGAAATCTTTTATTTATCAAGCTTATTCTACTCATTAATTACTATCGTGGTTATGAACACAAAAGTCATTAAACGGTATATATTGGAAAACTCAAAAATCAATAAAACTTCTGAAACTATCATGGTTATTAACACTAAAGTCATTTTTAGGGATATTTACCATGATTTGATTTTTGATTTTACCAATATTTCGGCACAGTGTCTTCAGTTATTCCGTGATCATGGCGCATGAAACTGTGCCGAAATATTGGAAAACTCAAAAATCAAATCATGGTAAATATCCCGTTTTAACACTTTGACTGCGGTTTTTTTTCGACGACTGAGATCTTTTTTTTTACCTAAAAATTCGTGCTGCCGCTCTACTCTGCGGTTGTGTTGCGCCGCACATGCGTTTCGTTCGAAAAATATTACAGCTCTGCTGAGTCACAAAGATCTATATTTTCTTAGCCGCTGCGCTAGTGTGGATTTTCGCAGATTAGTCACTTGTAGAAAACTCATACCGTGCGTTTTCAGCACTCAAAGTGTTAAATGACTTTAGTCTCAAATATCCCGATATAAATGACTTTTATCATTTTATTTAAGTTTGATAAGATAACTGCGTCGATCTATAAACACCACCTAACGCATCAACGCCTGTTGCCCGTGAATAACAAAGTAAAGGTTACATTAGGAGCAAGCTTTTCAATCGTTTTGTTCAGTCGCTTTTCCGTGAAAGAGTAACAAACATCCATATGTATAAACTTCGAGTTTATAATGTTGGTAGGATTTTATTTGAAAAGATTATAAACATCAGTAAAGGTTTTAAGGCAAAGCAAGCTACCGAGTTTGACGACCGATGAGGCGCGGTGGGCGAAGGTCCGCCTGCGACGCAGGTGGTTGCGGGTTCGATTCCCGCCTCGGAACAATTGTGTGTACAATCTGCAGATATTTGTTCCGGGTGTTCTGGTTGTTTTCTATGTATATTAAAAAAAATATCTATCTATGTAATGTATTGTATTATGTATATCAGTTATCTAGTACCCATAACACAAGCTCTGCTTACCATGAGGCTAGATAATGCTGTGTGAATTGTCCAGCATTATTATTAATTAAGCTTATAAAGCTTGTCCAGCAACTGAAAAAGGTCTTAAAAAAATAAAATAAAAATAAAAAAAAAGCCTTTTATTTCCAACAAATTATTAAGTTTAAGTACATTGTTTTTTAGAGTTCTTTTAAACTAGTTGTTTATATAACTTTAATCTTATTTCTATTAATCTAACGTGTAATTTAGTTTCATACAGTAATATCTGTAGGAACCCCTTATTGGGTGAAGGCCTCCTCCAAAGATGCCCATGTGTCTCTGTCCTGTGCGGTCTGTTTCCAGTTTGAGCCGGCTGCCCTTACAATATCCTCGTCCCAACGTGTCAGCGGTCTTCCTCTGCTCCTTTTACCTGGAGGACCTTTCCATAATGTCGCTTTTAGTGTCCATCTCTGATCCTTAAGCCTCGCGACATGCCCCGCCCATTTCCATTTGAGTTTTTGTGCATAATTCAATGCATTTGTTGCTTTGGTTATTGATCTAATTTTTGTGTGTCGTATTTTATATATTTTTTTTATTTTTAGCATGCTGCGCTCTAAACTTCGTTGGCAGGTTGTAATTTTACTTTTCAGTTTTGAGGTGAACTTCCACGTCTGGCATCCGTACTTAAGAGGTCTTATCCCACTTTAAAGATAATGTTAAATAACACTTAACACACCTGCACATTTTGTTTTTACGATACGATCTCATTAATTGAATAATTATTGACTTACTTTTTGAAATCGCCTGTGATAATCATTAAACTCGGTGCAGATTAGTCGCTTTGCATAAAATGTAAGTTATGCTTTATAGGTTCTATTTTTAGTCTAGATTCTTGTTCTATAGCGGCTAGCTCGTAACCGCAATAAATGCTAATAACGCTTTGCATTGACACATTACTACAGCATACAGATTGGTTGCCTGTAGAGATTGTTCGTGTCAATTGAGAAGGAATGAAACTAACATAATCTATTCTCACGACTTTGGAATTATTAGTTTCTATTGAAAAATGACTACAGAGTTTAATTAGAGTCTGGTACATTTTTCAGACACTCCTATGGAACCATACACCAGAACCAGAACACGGGTTTACTATCATCATCATTGCACTCAGCAACTTTCTAGGTTCATTTATAAAATATTTTATAGTATAATGTGAATCTGGTGGATTTTGCACTCACTCACTCGTAAGGAACCATGAAGACGCGGTATTTTATAGACTCGTTGAATTCTATTACTTTATGGGCATATCTCCTATTGCATAATAACTATCGATTTGCCGCCAGAAACTCATTCGTAGATTGTGGTCTCTTAACTTAAATATTTGTCTCAACATTGAAAAAAAGACCCCCTACAATCGGAATGTAGATGCATTCTAAAACCATCAGATACGCTCATTCATCCATAAACGACAACTACTCCAAAACATCATCAATGTCCCTTCTAATCTCAAAGCAATAAAATTCCTCTACTTTTTACCCGATAACCATAAATTCGAGCGTAGAGGACGAGACAAATTTTTGTTATGGCCGCCCTCCATTTGAGAGTCGACTTAATGGCAGTCTAACAGATTGTTTTAACATCATTATAGGGTCTATCTTGGATTCCATCAGTACATCGACACATGTCTTCGCCTGCGTCGGTACATGCCCTGATAAGTTGATAATCGAGGTAGAGTTGCTTATCTTGAGACTTAATTTGATACAAATAATACAAATCTTCGGTTGTTTCTGTGTAAGGCCAGTTGTATATTCCATTTGTGAGGTTTTAGAAGCTTTTATTCTACTTGCCCTGTTAGTATATATGGGACAAATCTTGTAACTCAATTTTAGATCAGTTATCTTCAACCGATTGAGTTGTAATTTGGCATACTTACCTAATTAAGTAAGTTTAGTGACAATGCAATTTTATGGTATCATCGAGCATTTTCAAGTTCATTGATTAAAAAGCGTTAGTTTTCGATCTCGATGGGCACAAGGGTAATTTTATTCATGGATCTAATGACTCATTTCAGTCTTTAAACGCTAAAACCCATTTCGTAGCAGGTTGTATCGCGCTTAGACCTGTCTCACACCCAAGGTATGGGAAAGTAGCCCATCAATGTTATCGCGCGGTCACTTTGATTGTTTCGGGTCTGCTCCTTGTCTCAATGACAGAATGACGAATGGTCCGATCCGAACTGATAACGCCTGAAGCCGCCACATCTACAGCAACCTGATTCTTCAATCGGAAACTCGACTCTATTAACACCACTTAAGATTCAAGGTGCGCGCTGAAAGGCGAGTGGAACGCTGTCATTATGACAAATTGAAAGTAAATTCAACTTTATGTTCTTTGTTTTACGATTGATGCTGGTATGGGACAGGTTATCGTTGCAGCGGTCCTGTGAAAAAACAAATAAGTCGCAATGATCGATCGTCGCGCCGCAGTTATTGGGCCTTAAATGCACTAATCTGGGACGGTACCTGCAGTTGAAATGCGGCCATTTGAGAGCGTCATGATACTGATGCCTCGATTTATCATCAGTGATATCACATACCCCTAGTACCCGCGATAAGTTTTGGGGGATATCTTGCATGTTCGAATGTACCTTGACTAATTTTCTTACCATATCTATTTTATTATTATTATATCCATATCTTACCAATTTTTCGGTTATTTGGCTGGTTTTCCTTATTAATTGGGTATCTACAAGGTTTATAATAAATGTCGCAGGTATCACATGACATCCATCTATCTTGTAGGCAAACGGTATTTAAAAACTATTGAATATAAAACGGTTGATTAGATTTGCATAACTACTAATTTAGAAACGTGAGATCAGTTATTTTTGCCATATGTATGCTATGAAAACTGCCTGGCTAGCCAATCCAAGATTGAAACACATGTTCAACGAATAACGAATGCTGGCTAACTACAATTTATGAAAGAAACATTATTTTTTCAAGTTTATGTCAAACAATGCTGCAATGGCAGATTTGCAGAAAAAAGAAAGAGTGACTGACCATAAAGGTTTTATTTCAGAAGAAAACCTTTTTACTGGCGTTATCTACATCAATTTGTTTTTGTGATTGCATCTAGTTTATTTAAAAATTTTAAAAGCGAAGCACCCGAGCTGCAAAGGCTTATTAATTTCTAATCTCAGATACCTACATAAGCAATTATGTATGTTATCACAATGATCACCTTGGGCAAGTAACGAATCACGCACTTTTTTGGGTTAAGCGTTATTAAATCAGTAGGTAAATTAAAATTAAAGTGTGCAATAACAATTATTATTCATTGATATTCGTTAACCGTGAATCACGTAACGCGGGAGCAACGGGGCAGCTCGTAATGTCTCGTATTTATGGTCGGGGCTGAGGCAGCTGCGATATGCAAAACTTTAGCACAACTTTTCCATTCGACTGTGACCAATATAAATAAATAAATAAATAAATAATGCTGGACAATTTCACACAGCATTATCTAGCCCCATGGTAAGCAATGACAACCTTTGTGAAATAAAATTTATTTCATTCTTTTAGTCACCTTTTTAAACTTATTTATTAAACATATATTGTAAACCTATCCCTACAGGCACACCTAATGCGATGGTTTAATATCTATATATAAAGAAGAAGGTCCTTTGAACATTGGATGTATTGTCATGAAACTTTTTTTAAACCTCTACCCGTGAATTCATTCGCGTGGAATTTTTTTTGCTTGCATCTCTGTAACTCTATCAATTTAATCATTAAAATTTTGTAACACATCTTAATGTTTTAACATACACAAACACAATTAATCAATAACCAACACCAAGAAATCACGAAATTTTATCCAAATAAAAAAAAATAACTAAGGTACCTATAATAACCTAATTAATCAGAACACTAAGATTCCTTATGGTATGTAAATAATGTACTTTTTTTTCGATTTTTCCGACAATTATTGACCGATTTGGAAAATTATTTTGTTATTGTATGGAGAATGAGCCCGAGGTAACCAATAAAAATTAATAATAACAAGGAATAAAAAACCCTCTATATCCCTTGGGAATACAATTTTTATGTTATTTATACCAAATAACTAAAATTGTGCTAAGGAATTTGAAGGCGGTTTTTAGTTTCTTCATAACAATCAAATATATATATAACAATAATATACTTACATATTGACATTATATAGGTATTGATATATTTTGATTTCTATCGTCATTTTATTGCAAGCTCTGGCCGCACAAAAACGACATTTCTAGATAGCCTACTAAAGCTATTTTTACCTTGATGCTATACCTGCCTATTTAACTTGGTAAAATCATGTCCTAATTTCAATAATTTATTGCAATTGCATTCTAGAGCCTCTATAAATACACAAACCTTTGAGTTATTTATAGCCGTTGGAACTTGACTATAATTATGAGTGTTAGACACTTTATAAGGCTAAACGAAGGGCTAAGCTCAACTTATGATGACAAATTTTGTCATCATGCCTTAACTAAGCGATAGGTGTACATATTTTATTTATATAAGGGGATATTTCAACACAAAATACGTACATATTAGAGATATGTAAAGGATAACAGAGGGCTAATAATAAGTTCTATCAATAGGTTTTTGTTAGTATGTCCCAATTAAATATTATTCTATACATAATGTCAATATATTTATGAAAACTTGTTGTACACTCATAAAAACATCAATCGATTCATTAAAAAAAGCGATATACATAATATAAATACTAGAAATAAGAATAAACTCGCTGTTCCCACAACTAGACTACATAAGATAAGTGCATCTTTTAAAGGGCAATGTATACGCTTCTAAAACAAAACTCCAAGTGAGTTGCAAAAATTATCAATAAATAAATTTAAAAAAATTGTAAAGCATATTCTTTGTAAAAAGGCTTATGACAAAATATCAGATTATCTAGTCTAGAAGATAAAAAAGCTTGGAACGAGTTTTGCTCCAACTCAAAATCTAACAACTTACAGATAAGCAAATCATATGTACTAGACACATAAGTTATGAACATACTAGTGGTTTCTTCTCACTTCTTCCACTGGTGGACAAAAAATTTAAGTGAACATCAATATAATAATGAATAGTATAAAATATGACTTGTCTAAGTGCTTATTTGTAAGCCTAAAGAAATAAACATTCATTTCATTTCATTTCATATATAACACGCCACCGTCTATACTTGTTCTAACACTTCATGTCCATCCAAAGGTTGCCTGGCAGAGACCGCTTTAAACGATAAGGCCGCCCATTGTACAACACATTCTTTATTTGTCTTTTTCCTGTCCAGTGTATCTGTTTTTTATTTGGTGTGAAATAAAGAATATTTGTATTGTATTGTATTGTTCTTACTTATAGAAACTAAATACATATATAATGTACATACATTATAGGTTTCGGGTTCGATTCCCGCCTCGGAACAATTGTGTGTACGATCTGCAGATATTTGTTCCGGGTATTCTGGTCGTTATATGTATAATAAAAAATATATATCTATGTAATCTATTGTATTTAGTATATCAGTCTTCTAGTACCCATAACTAACTAAGCTCTGCTTACCATGGGGCTAGATGATGCTGTGTGGATTGTCCAGCATTATTATTTATTTATATATTATACATTATGTATGAATAGTAATTTATACCCTGGGTAAAAAGTTGTAAAAAGCTCGCATCTCATAAAATAACCTTGAAAACTTTAAAGAACGTTTACTATTAGTACTGGCCTACCTGAGTACTGTTTATTTATTCTTCTTAAGATGACTCACCAACCATAATGTACAGTTTCACTTTCTGTGCTGTTTTAGGGTTCCATAGAAATTGCATAAAACGCTGATCTGCTGCCTGTCATTATGTTCTAAAATCCGAAAAGCACAAGACTGAAATGGCTGGCAGAAGTAAAATACCAAAAATATAAATAAAAATCCAAACATACAAATCTGTAAGTCTTTCATCATCACCACCATCAGTCTATATTAGGCAACTGCTAAGTGGACTAATGTAGACTGTAAGTCTCCTTTAATCCGCCATAGCACCCTGTCTTCAGCCGTATCCAGCATCTTCCTGCCTTTCGCAGATCGTCACCCTCCTGCTGGAGGACGTCCTACACTATGTTTGCATCGTCGCGGTCCCCGCTCAAGAACACGTTTACCCCAGTCGGTTCTTTGCGAATATGGCCAGTACACTGCCACTTCACTAAGTCTTCGAAAAGGTATAATTTAATAAGGTTTAAAAGAAAACGGAGATTATGTGTTAGATTTGTGATGAAAAATTGCTGCAGAACCCTAAGCTTAAAGCTCGAATTCGAATACTCTTAGTATTTATTTTCCGTGTAAGATAAATCGGATCTTGGAAACTTCAAACAGGCGGCGAGAGATACGAACCAGATTGTTTTGTTCATTACTTGTAATATGTGTTCTAATCGTAGGAAACATTCGCTAATGTGAACTAACCTGATGTGGAGCACGTAGGCAGAAATTCATAAAAGATATCATACACAAGATTAAATGAGGACTTTATTTTTTCCAGGAGATAGAGGTATACTCGTTTGTAATTTTTTAAATTTATTTAGTCGAAAACTAAAAGTCAAGGTTTTTATTTAAAAAAATCGGATCCAAAACAAGTGATTCATCATCGTAATGGTTTGGTTCTGAGGTTTTATAAACTCTTGCCTGGAATCAAGTCAAGTTTCGCCAACCCGAAATATTGAAAGGAAATAAAAAGCAAAGACTTTGATGAATAAATAAATTAATAAAATTAAAATAAAAGCTCTCAGCTCGAACACGGAGAACTGAGCAAAAATAAATTCAATTTAAAAGCTCTAAAAAGCAGAAAGCGAAAACTGAAGAAAAAGGCATTATTTTTAATTGATTTTAGGCGCTCGGCCGCAGAACAAAACTGACATTTCAATAGCAAAAACGAAAGGCTTGTGTGCGCATCCCAAATGATTTAGCAGAGAGCTGCGCGGACGCAGTTCCCATGGGAAAGCTCCAGCAAATATTGACACTAAAGAAACATGTTTATATGCACTTAAGGATCCTGGGTGAGAGAGGTAGCGCTTGCTATTAAAAAGAAACAAACTTATTAAACTATAATACGAATAAAGCAGAAAAAAAGATTATGCATAACCTATTTTGGAGATCCAAATAAATCAGTTATTCTTATAAGGTATTTAAAATTGGCGTCGTTCGGGGAGGCCTATATTCGATCGACATGTAGGTACAAGATGATGATATAACCTACGGCTCTACTAATCCCATTCTGCAAATTCCCTCACTGATGGTTAGCTACAATTTAAGATCGATGATGTATTTATTTCAGTGATGAAATGAAGAGAAACAACACCTTTCTACTTATATATAATTGAGTTCTATACGGTGTGTTTGTCAGATGTGAGTAAGGCTGTGGGAAGAAGCTAGTAAAACTATAAAAGCTCTTAGTATGTTTGATTCAAGGAGAGCTCCATATCTCCATCCTAAACTCCATAATGCATCAGGCACCTTTTTCATTTATTTGTTTTGAGCGTGCAAGGCAGACGGCCCGTCTCAGCAGCGTCGGCTTTTTGTCGTAATTCTGTTTAACAGGTAGTATCTAATGTCGTATACGAATGTGTGGCGTGATAAAAGATATTTATGATTTAAGATGCTAAGTTTCACCCGTTTATGGCTGTTAAATGGGGGTTTTGAAGTGGCAACACCAATTTTTTACATTAACCCTTAGTGCCAATATGGGGAAATTTGATGCGTGATGCGATGATGCATGCGAAAGTTTAGATGGATGTTTGTAAGTTCTTCAGAACAAAAGTACTGAACGTATCGGGCTGAAACTTTGCGAAGATGTAGCTATAAGCCTGAAATCAAACATAGGCTTTTTCCCATAAAACCGTTCCCATGAGATATAAATAACCTATAAATTTTCAATATAAACGTTTCCATATAAACAACGCGTGCGAAGCTGCGGGCGGAAACTATTTTTACATAATAAAATACGTGTATTCTTGGTGTACTTGATTTGATCCCTTGATCCTCATGCGTGAATGAGGATCAAGGGATCAAGTCAAGTGCCTGTCAACGCGGTCGGAGTAAATTTACCGCCCTAGGCAAGTTGTTTTGATGGCCTCTTCAGCATGCCGACTGTAAAACACCAATGTTACCACCACACTATTTAATATCTGTTAAGTTCTTTAAATTTGATTATTCTTTTGTCTATATTTATGCAGCTATTATCCCGCTATTGCTTTAACTTCTCGGCGACCGCTGTTCGAGAGGATTAAATTGATATACAGCGCTGCTTTCATATTAATGCATTACACCAAAATGCTGAATTTACTCTTTTTGACATAGTTTTTAGTTTTATATTTTTTTATATTAACTTAATTATATTTTCATATAAATTACATTACATAAGCATAACTAGCCCAAAGCTAAGCAGAGCTTGTATTACTTGATGACTATATACATATGCAATACATAACATAGACAGCTATTCTAATGGTAATAGTGGGGTCTCATAACACAAGCTAATTTGCTAGAACCTGCATTTTAGTTTTATAAGTACGTGCAATAAACATTTTTGATTTTTTATATTTAAAACTCGTTCAATAAATATATTTATTTTCTTTATTATGTAAAATAACTCGAGTAACGTAGACGCGAGAGCTGATTTTTATAAATACGATTAGGCTCTAAGTTCATCAGGCCCAGGTTTTAATCATTGGTCTAACTACACTGAAATCTAGGTGGCCATTTTCTATTTGATACCAGGTGGCACAAAAAAGGCAAGCTACATGAAAAACACAATTTGAAACCAAGCCACGTTCTTCAAATCAAAATAGGCATCGGAAACGGCATAATTATAGATCACGTAATAAGAAATAGAATGGCATTTGATCTACAAAACCAATTTGGCCAATAAATGGAACAGGCCGGAGGCTGCTTAGAAACGTTTTTTGGTCCCACGTTTTTGGGTGGACGCTGTTACACCGAAATGTAACAGAAATTATTTTTTAGCTTTTCTTTCATTGCTAGTAAATCTTCAAAGTTAACTTGAGTACCTTCTGTCGCTCATCCTAACTTATTCACATCACTACATAGTATAAAACAAAGTCGCTTCCCGCTGTCTGCCTGTCCCTATAAGCTTAGATCTTTAAAACTACGCAACGGATTTTGATGCGGTTTTTATTAAATAGATAGAGTGTCTTCTTTTCAGATATAGAAAGTAGCCTACGTCCGGCCCGGTAAACCATCTACCGCCTTGCCAAATTTCATTAAGATGTTTTAAACAGATCCCTATTCCATGAAATAATTTTACTTTTTCTAGTTCGACTGACAAACAAATAGTCATGTCCTAATGCTTTACCGATAACATTTTTTTATGACAATCGATTGTTTATGAAGAAGTTGCAATAGATTTGTTTATTTTTGCTTGAATTTTGTATTATTTTATTTTACAGTCAATCACATTTTTTTCGATTAAATTTCAGTTTAATTTCCCTCGATCTTAACCTGAGTGATAACACCATTTTCCCACATCTTAAATTTTATCACCACTTAGAGACACACTACATTAAAATACCACAACAAGGCATACGGTGTGACCAGTGATATCAATTTGCGGTCAAAATAATGGGTCAAAATTATGTGTTGTCCTTGCCATGACCATGTGGGAATGGGCAGGTTATTACCACTTATTGCGTCACGTTGCCCTCTAATTACAAGCGATGGGTCACAAATTATAGGCCTGTCGATTGAGCATGGGCCGATTCTCATGATGTCTTTGATTTTGGCCTTATCATTTGGGCTCGCTTTGTCATCTGCGGGTCTTGTTTTTTACTGGATTGACCCAGGTGTATATAATGTTTTATAGATGGTAGATAAATGAATAATGCTGCATTATTTACACAGGAACATTATACGCCTAATGGGTAAAAAGTATATGTAGTACAATATACGAGTGTGTCTTTAAATTGCGTGTATTCGTTTCATATTAAATACAAATCAATATGGCGACCACCAAGCAATACGCCCAAATAACCCTTTATTACAATTTTCAAATTCCTTGCTGCTCATAAATAAGACTTGGAGTCACAACAGCCCAATTGGTTCTCAAATACCAAAGAAAATATTTTTATGTTTAAGACATCAAAATCAATTATTATGCCCAAACTGGACCTATCCTTTGAGTTATTTATCATTATGATCTCGATCACAAAAGGACAACAACTCGAATAACTTATTTAGATGTTTCAAAGGATTGTGCGTTTTAAAGTGAAGGGGAGAGATGCCTCAGTAGTATATCAAACCCGGTCGATGCTCGAAGCGATTTCGATTTGGGATACATGAAAGCGTGCAAAGGATTTGGACTGTTTATGACTACGTGGGTGGTTATGGGCGTGGCGCATTCTGTCCCTGTCTCCCCTACTGGCTATCCCTATTTCCATCTCTCCCCGGCCGCTCCCACAGGACCTCTTGTTAACGTATTTTTTGTTGCTCCCAAGCAGCTTTATGGAACGGTCAGGCGGGCAAATATTTACTCACGAATTTGAAAATCTTGTTTTCATACTACCAGTCCTTAAGTAAGGATGATGACTCGTTACTTTGTTATGTTAAGGGTCTGTTACACTTGGGATAAGTGCTTTCTACCTTTATCCTTCTGTAAATAAACCTCTTGGTGATTTCTATGGAACACATTATGTGAGCTGAATGGTGAATGTCATGTGAATTTATGAATGTTTAACATTATTTATGTAGATACATAATAAGTCACAACGTAATTTATTAGACTGGACATAATAATATGTAGGAATACTTATAACTTTATGTCTAATGAATACATACCTACTTAAAGATAGGTAATGTCGTACCTAGGTAGGTAGTGCTCAGCTGGACCACGGCTCAGTCTCGTAGATTCTACTAATAAGTGAAGAATGTTTCAAGCTTGAGAGTACGAAAAACACTCAACTAATTATATAATTATTGGAAACGTAGAAAAATCTCACAATTCGAAAGATACAATTAAATGAAATAAAATAAATTGTAAGTCAAAGTTTCTCACGTTCGGACACGTATCAATTTCTCCCTAAATTATTGACTAATTGTTTGGAACTATTAGCTGGAGATTTACGGAATCCCTGGGAGGTTAATTGAAATAGTGGGAAGGCAAGCAGCATTGGGTGTTGCCAGCTATTGCAATGTTGGAATAATGTAACACACAATTGAGTATATAGGCTCCTACTGCAACTTTTTTCAGAAATGTTGTCTGAGAATCGAATGTTTCCCAAAAAGTGACCAAAATGTTTATGTAGACACTTTAACCTTTTGGTTAGTTTTAGGGAAAACTTAAAACTACACGTGCAGATTAAGTAATCTTATTTTTCCGTTACAAGTTTTTGGGCTATAAAAAACAATGAGGAAAATCGTTCTGCTATTTGATTTATCTCAGACTATTTACTTAATTTTTTATTTATTATTTCTAAATCAGCACTAGCTAAAATCTAGGTCATGGTCTAGATGAGGCTAGCACAGGAGCGTGGTGGATGGCAAAAGCTTTGAGCTCTAGAAGTTATCAGTACAAAAGTCATATTTACCATGATTTTGAAATCGAAATTAAAAAACTAACTCGCAATAACATCAGTTATTCCGTGATCATGGCGCTTGAAAACTGTCCGAAACTTTAGAAAAACTCAAATCATGATATTTGTTTACTAACCATAATTAGCTTTGGGAAAATTACGTACGATCTGCAGATATTTGTTGCGGGTATTCTGGTCGTTTTCTGTGTAAAAAAAATATCTATCTATGTAATGTATAAAGTATATCAGTACCTAGTACTCATAACACAAGCTTGAAGCTAGATGATGCTGTGTGGATTGTCCAGCATTATTTATAGTTTCAATAGTTTGAAGTCATCAGTGGCCAAATTAGTTTGTTCAGCTGGCAACCCAAGCTGTGTAGAGGCGGACCTCACACGCGCGCGCCTGCGCGATAAAGAAATTATCCCTTCTAACGACCACTATAACCTGCATGACGCCTAATTGGTGGGTGCCTTTTTATGCCGACTGTACCTCATGTCTTCATGGAATTATATATAATTGTAAAATATCTAACGCTTGTTAAAATTCTACGATGGAGGAAGTTACAAGAATGTAGGAACCGATAAATAGTTGCGTTCTTCTAGTACGTACTCGTATGTACGACTCTACAACATACTCGTATGTACAGAAACGGTGTCTTTTTCAGGATTTTGGATTTTATTGCGGTCATGTTATACAAAATTATGGTCTTAACTCAAGATAATGGTTGAAATAAAGGCCTTAAATAATAGTAAATGAGGCTCAATGTCTTTGCCTGTGCTCTCTAACTGAATGACGGACGTGGAGTTGTGCAATATATACCTAGGTACTAAAAAACAATAGAGATTCAATAAGAATTAAATATTTGTATTTTGTTTAAAAGTATCCGTTAATTAATACTACAAACAAACAAAGTAATGTTTTTATGCGTAGCAGTGTTTATGGCAAATTAATGAGTGAAGGAATGATTTCATGTCCATAATTAATAACTAATAAATAACATATTTACAATAAATATTTTAAACATATTACCAATACAAAATATGGCCTTCACTCAGCATTGTGCTGAGTGCACACTAATGTGTCTACCCAGTGCTGATTTTCAGTGAAGACCAGAACGGAAAAGCTAATCAAGAGCTTTTCCGTGCTTAGTCAAGAGCAGAAGAGCTTAAGAATAGCTCTTTGCTTGTGTGCGTGACTGCCTACCGCGCTATTAGGCTAGGCGTATGCTGGGACGCAGGCGACGCAGATACAAATTATATTTATTAATATTTTAATTATTATTTTATTTAATACCCAATTTCACAATTTTTACTCTAATTTTTACGCTCTCACAATTTGATGCTATGAACCAATCTTTGCCGAAAACGTTACCAAAAGAATAGTTAGGCGCAAAAAATATATACTAGTATACTAACCTAATGATAAATAAATAATATACATAATGCTGGACAATTCACACAGCATTATCTAGCCCCATGGTAAGCAGAGCTTGTGTTATGGGTACTAGATAACTGATATACATAATACAATACATAACATAGATAGATATTTTTTTATTATACATAGAAAACGACCAGAACACCCGGAACAAATATCTGCAGATCGTACACACAATTGTTCCGAGGCGGGAATCGAAACCGCAACCTCCTGCGTCGCAGGCGGACCTTCGCCCACCGCGCCACATCGGACGTTAATTTTTTTGATGGAAATTGATGGATCATTAAATGATAATAAAACTATAAGATCACTAGTTTTATCATCATTTAAGTATTCCAATAGGTATTCATTTAAAGTTGTAATTTATACTTGTCATTAATTTAGATTTTTATTAAAATCGACGGCAAATAAATAATGCAGAGTAATATAATACTTAACACCTGTGTTATTATAGTAAGCAAAACAAGTTATAAAATAGTAACTTATAACTAGACGTGATATGACCACGTAGATATGTCAAAGAATAAGTTAAAGTTACAACTAATCAAACACGTTAATGTGAAGACGAGCCAAATTTGTTTAAATACTGGCTTCATCGATAAAAGATCTGAGATCTTCCAGAAAGGTGTTTTTAAGCAGTCCCTTATCTTAATTTGTTACGTTCATTATTTGTAGTTTGAATTATTTTTTTTAAACGTGTATATTAATTATTTGAAGAAATTATACTTTCAGGTAGTTCTGAACAACAACATGGGCATATAAACATACATACTTTTTATCCTATAAATCAGTTCCCATGGGATAATAACCTATGTTTGAGTCCAGGCTAAGAGTTACATCCATACAAAATTTCAGCCTGATCCGTTCAGTAGTTTTGGCGTGAAGCAGTAACAAAATCCATCCATCTAAAAATCCAAACTTTCACATTTTAATATTAGTTAGTTATTCTAGTTTCGATAAAAAAAAAGGAAAAATAAAGCCTTTCTTACCTAGGTAAATAATGTAAATTTGCAAAAGTACTAAACAAACAAAATAAAGTTATTACGGGTTGGCAGGAATCAAAAATAGTCTACTTTTTACACCATAAACGAGTTTCTAAGGGATAGAAATAAGCTTTAACGTTTCCATATTTCCAACGCATACGAAGCTGCGGGCAGAAACTAGTAATTAACAATACTGCTGGAGAATTCACACATCATCAGATGATGCTATGATGTCTCTTAGCGAGCTTGTATTATATAACTATACAAAACTATCGTAGTTTGATGAATTTATTTAATATATTTTTGTTGGAAGAACACCAACGTTTCGTTCAAAGACCTTGTCTTATGGGCACCTACTAGATACCTCTTCAAACGTCGGGAAAAATATGTATCTAAAGATACGCGATAAATACCCGTTGACTTAGTACTTAATCACCTGATACAAGTATAAGGAAGTCATTTTTTATAAAGATAAAGATTTTTTATTTGCCAAAAACATGTGTTTGTAAGGTTACAGGTAATAGGTATACATTTCGTGGTTCAACATGCTTGACCGTTAGTCGGTATGCAAAGATATTTGAGAGAATGACATGCACTAGTTTAACATGAATTAAAATATATCATTAAAAAAAACTGATATAACTGATAGAATAATACATTATGATTACCTTTCATAGATTATACATATAATATATAATAAAACAACATAAGGACTTATTATGTACTATTTAAGTCGTAGAACGTGAAAGTCTTCATACAAAAGATTTGAACGCGCTCCTAGACCCCACACAGTTTACGTAGTTTCAGATTTTCAAAAACTTTATTGCTTTAGGTTTACAAAATAAAGCAGTTAGACAAGTCAAATTTTATACCATAAAGTATTGTCAAATAAGAAATTAGGGGGTTTTTTTTGATAGGTAAATAATAAATAAATAATGCTGGACTATTCACACAGCATTATCTAGCCCCATGGTAAGCAGAGCTTGTGTTATGGGTCCTAGATAACTGATATACATAATACAATACATTACATAGATAGATATTTTTTATTATACATAGTAAACAACCAGAACACCCGGAACAAATATCTGCAGATCGTACACACAATTGTTCCGAGGCGGGAATCGAACCCGCAACCCCCTGCGGCGCAGGCGGACCTTCGCCCACCGCGCCACATCGGTAGGAACAAATAGTCACTGCTTTAATTATACATATAGTGCTAAGACAAACCTAACATAGGCTTTAAGGCACTATTAACTTAATGATGTAACCTATTTGTATGAATAAATATATATCTATCTATCTATCAATCGTGATATGGGTGGTTAATTTTTTAATAAGTAGTTATGCGCCTGATATGACGAATTTTATTTATTTATTACGTTTAAAAAGAACTTTGACCAACCCTTGGTAACTATGACAAATCATTATATTTTCTCATTTCATACGCCAGATATTTTTTTACAAATAATAAAAAATGCTTTTAGGCTGACAGTTTGATTTATTGAAGTAAAAATAAATTAACTAAAGTACCTAACTTAAACAATACTAATGTTTATTACTAAAAAAATTACATAGCTGTGAAATTCGTGTACCTTCATGAAATCCTGTTGGACCAAACCATCTTCTGTTTTATGGCTTTGTGATTGTTGTTTTTTCTGCTACATGTTTTAAACCTCACCATACGTTCTACAGCTATGTAAATTACACAGGAATTTTAAACGGTGGTTTCGGCAAAATCCTAAACACAACAATTAGTCGAAGCCCGAGGCGAGTAATTAAAACCTTCAAAAGAACTATAGAAATTCCTCAACAGCTTCCATGAGTCAAGGGTGAATCACGCATAGACCGCTACCTTTTAACGTTTCACTGATAAAGATGATAACATTAATTTTACACCAATTGTGAGCGACGAAAGGGACCGTAGCACGCAACAAAGCTTTAACATGTCACAGGAAAAAGGACCCAATGTGTTTGTTCTTAAAGTCTCTCACGGTGGCAGAAAAAATGGCTCTAAGTAGTGACCATTCTCTCCAATGGCGCTCGAGCACAATGCCGATTATCCTCGGACAAAAACACAAACAGCTCTCGACATTACACCCTCGAGAAAAAACTACCCGGCGCTAAGGGAAAGTTAACAGGTAAACAAAATGCTCAAAAAGTAAAGATAACACAAACACGCATTTATTAGAAACCAAGAATAGTTAGTCGAACGGTACTCTTTCCCATTGTCAGGATGATGTCATGTTATAATGCTCAGAAATTATACGCTCAGAGTAATTTTAATTAGTGAGATATTTGATATCTTGGAACAGATGGGGACGGAGATGATATCATATACGAGATATCATACAAATTACAATTTTACTAATTTGATTACATCATTAATACCTTTTAATTTTATGAATATTAAATACCTACGCTTCCAAATTAATGTTTCTTGGATATCAGATTTACTTCATTACTTCATCGGCTATAAAGGTGATAAATAGGCATGATCGAATACCTAAAGCTTGGAAAGCCAACAGCAATTTAGAGAAAATATTCAATGTAAAATGTAAATAGTTGCGTGGTGACGCATTGAGCTGTGGTTATTTTGTTGAAACACTCAAGCACCACCAGGGGTAGTGAGGTAGGTGGCGCTAACTGCTTTTGTCAAATCTTAGCGCCGCTATAAAAACGCCGACGGAAGTATGCCCACAAAGCGAATGCCATGGAGCAAAAAATTTAAAAAAAAAACTGCACAAAGGCGAGGCGAGCTCGACCACTCGACCGCTCTTGTAAAATTTATAACAGCTCTATTTTGTTTACCTGCTTGACTCCACTTTATTGTCCTGTGATTGGGGCATTTGACGATGACTTATTAATTTATTGACAGTATTTTTATTGAGACTAGTTTTGCTTCAGTTTTTATGGAGGTGCTAAAACGTTCGACGTTTCGCTTTTGTTTTTACGGCTCAGCTTGTGCAATTCGTTTGTTTTGGTTTTACTAAAAAGTTTACGACCCATATAAATAGTGAAGCTTTTATGGCTATGCTTTTATTTACTGACATCTTATAACGGAACACTTTATCCTAGAACAAAATACACAATGTATAAGAAAGGTTCCTATAAGACAACAGCAAATCCTAGGCCTGTGGCATATTCTATAGCAGATAATACAAAACTACGAGCAAAGCTCAAAGTGGAAAGTATCGGCTCTATTTGAATGCCCATACCACGTATTAGTTGCATTCCCACATAAGCCAAGCAACGCTGTCGCCCAAGTGTCTACTACACCTGTGACCTACACCAAAACGTATCCAAATCCACTCGCATTCCACGACTACTCGCCAATGTACTTTATACAACGGATGTTTCTAAAGTTCGTTATGTTCTCGGTACTAAAGAAACGAGCGATGGAAGGAAGACTCTCGATATGTAATAATCTAACGCAGTATGTGGTAGTGGTCCACAATTCAGGTTCTGTGGGTATCATTTTGAAAGAAAGCAGGTTGACGGCGCTGGTAATTTTATATTCAACTAGCTGCGCCCCGCGGCTTCGCCAGCGTGGAAATCAATTTTAAAATAGTTTATAAACCTTTCTCTTGAATCACTCTATCTATTAAAAAAACATCAAAATCCGTTGCGTCGTTTTAAAGATATAAGCATACATAGGTGCATACAGACAGCGGGAAGCAACTTTGTTGTATACTATGTAGTGATTTAGTAGAAACTCATTTACGAATATTTTTACCCACAAAGTTTGTTACTGGTAGAGCAATGCCGCGGTAGCCATTGTGGTCCCGCCTTAACCAATTAAGTTGGAATAATTCGTAGCATTTATTGAACAAGCTAGGTTATGCCGTTTTGTAACTTAAAGGCAGTCCCAGCCAACCACATTATCTATGGGTATGTTGAAAACATTAAAGCTCATATTATGCAAGCTAAAAAAGCTATAAAGCTATAAATATTTCATAATATGATCCTTAATGTTTCGTCGATCTATTCTTGAGTAACTTTTCTATAGCATAAACGTCACTCAAGCGTACTAGCATACTACCACACTCAAGCATACTACATGACTGAGGTAGCTTTTATAATATGGGCCTAAGTCTTACGTGTACAAGATTGAGACATTGCAAAAAAACAATCATTAAAATGTCAGCTAAGCAAGCGCGTTAAACCCGCTTTCTGTGTAACTGCGGTCATACGGCACCTCGCAGCACCTGTAGACGAATGTGCCATTTACATTGTAATACGCACTGCTTCCAACCAGTTCGATTAACACGGGAATGCTGCCACATACCAGAGACGCTGTACTTCTAGCCTAGAGATGTTTCACTGCACTCATCCCTAGGAACAGACTAGTGGTTCCTGTCCTAAACAAGACGAGTGTGTTTAGGATAGGAACCACTAGTCTTGTTTAGGAATTGGATATCTTACAAATACTATAAAGGACTAGTTTCTAAACGCGGCTTCGCACGCATTTATGGAAACGGTAAAAGGTTATATCTATCCCATTGGAACTGTTTTATATGATAAAAGTAGCCTATGTTTGATTCTAGGCTTAGAACAACATCTATGCAATAACGTTCGGCCTGATCCATTTAGTAGTTTTGACGTAAAGAAGTAACAATCATCCGTCTATCCATCTAAACATCCAAACTTTCGCATTTTTAATAATTATTAGTGTGGTTTCTTAAAATGTGCAGAACATGAGATGTTCAAATTCAAAGCCAGAGCATCTGAACGGATCGAGATGAAATGTTTCATAGATGAAATGTGAATTTTTTTTGTCCTATCCATCCACGGTTGTCTGGTAGAGATCGCTCTTGAGCGATAAGACCACCAAATTGTCACATATCTTGTATTATTATTTTTAATCTTGTTTGTTTTATTTTTAAGTGTGCAATAAAAGTATTGTCTATCTATCTATCTTTTTAGATAGATATTTAGACTACTTTTTACACAGGTTAAGGGCGAAGTGCGAAACCGCGGGCAAAAGCTATAAAGATTGTATAACAGACCTGTGGTCCATAAAAAGCACAGTAAAAAAGAAAACAATCAGAACTTAGCAATCATCCTCGCCCTGAACTCTCGCAGCCTTTGACTGCCAGGAAGGCCCGTATTATCAAACCTTGCTCAGTCATAATGAGCATCGCTTATGCCATAAAAAAGCTTCACTCAAGCATAGATTGACGACTAAGCAAGCTTTCATAATATGAGCTTTTGTCTGTAGTTAGCGCAACTGTTCCAATTGTAAATATCATTATGATTTCTTTGATTATAATTTTCTTTGAATTAAAGAGATGTAATTGCATTGACAAATAAACAAAGTTACGTAAACTTTGTATGATAAAACTCAGCTAGAGGCCGAATTCTGCTAACCGATCGCTTTACTATGACAATGGTATTGTCGCAGAATCGTCTATAAATTAAAGTAACTAGGTATAGACAGAGGGAGCGGAGCTTGCATGAAAAGCTTCATTTGATTTTAACCTTGACATTTTCATACGCGTCCCTCTATCTGTAGTAAAAAATCTATATCTGTCTTATCTCTATCTGTATCAAAGGTAAAATGCCAAAATTGACATTCTAAAACGATACCATACTCATAGAGAAGCGATTAGTTTAGTGGAATTCAGCCCCAGCTGAGTCAACAAATAAAGTAGGTATACATATTATTAAATGCGACATGTACGCCAATTACAAGTTAGACAGAGCAATTTCTCTGCTACAAAGTTGCGACGCAATATCCACTTTGCACGTAACCCTATTAGTTATTCTTCGAGTCCACATTCCAAGAAGAATCACTTGTCTTTTAAAGCAGCTTTCGAACATAAACCTTCTCATTTCTTTACAAACAACATGCTTCGATAGATATTTATAAGTATTAATACAACGGGTATTTATCGCGTTTATTTACCAATTTTCCCGATAAATATGTGTTCAGATCGCGTAAGTTTAAAAGTATTTAATGCTTCGATAGCCTTTTCAGATTGCCTAATTCTTCTCTTCTCTGAATTATACACTAATTGTCATTTTATTTATTAATATTCTCTAATAAAGTCTCGTTTAACACTCACTGTCCAGCGTTGGGTGACCAGGGGCGTGCCGCGGCTACATGGTGCCGGAGAACGACTGAACGGATCGGGCTGAAATTAGAGTAGACTTGGAATAACTAAATATAGGTACTTCACCACTAGTTAGAATTCCATAAATCGAGAATCCTATGATTATTATTTATTTCCAAGTATATATCTATGTATTTGTATGTTTTTTTTTGTATATAATTTATATTTACATTAGTCTATAATACGCCACCGTCTATACCTATACTATAGCTACGTGTCCATCCAAAGGTTGCCTGGAAGAAATCGCTCTTAGCGTTAAGGCCGCCCATTGTGCATCTGTATCTCTGTTTGTTTGTTCTTTACTGTTTTTTTCTGTGTTTGGTGTGCAATAAAGCGTATTTGTATTGTATTGTATTGTACACATTTAGTAAAAAAAATAGCTTTGACTTTAATTTATTTATTATATAATATTGTAGGCACAGGGTATCCTAGTGTAGAGATCAAAGTGAGATCACTATAATATTTAGTCCTAGTATATTAGCAAAATATGAATAATCTTAAGTTGATCTGATTGTGTTTCTATGTATGCATGTATTTTTGATCAAATAAATTATTATTATTATTTACCATGATCTCGGGCCATAAAGTGACCCGGTCCTTTGGAAGGCTTGCGTGGGGCCGAAGCCAACAGCACAGAGGCCCTTTGAGAAGTTAATCTAAAGGCGATGGCTACACATAGCGGGTATCATCCTCGGGTGCACAATATGATTATTATTATTATTATTATTTAAGTTAGGTAGGTACCTGTTTAGTTGCATACACAAGTAACTATTTTGCATCCGATGAATTTGCCACGGGCCTCGAACAGTATAGTTACGCCACTGAGTATGGATGGATATGATTAACAGCAAAAACGTACCCGGAAAATGAATTCCCAGCTTACAGAAGCTAAGTACGGATTGCAGTGTATGATTGATATGAAGAGGGGGTGGGGGGTGGGGGGGTGAGTGACCGCGCGCCAGGTGCAAGCGGCCATCGACACCATAAAATTAATAACCCGTCGAGCCTCCTAACCAATGCACTCGGCCGCGTTTATAAAGGAAGCTGGCTGACTCCGATTTCAACAAGTAGGTACGAATGAAACAGGCGGAAAATATCGAAATCGCTAATCTCAGTTGCAAATTTTGCTATCATCATAATCATTGTCAACGTATAGTAGTCCACTGCTGGACATAGGCCTCCCCTAATGAGCGCCACATTTCGTAAATTGGTGGCTGTTTTATAAATAAATAAAAATAATATTTTGGATTTGGATCCATAATAGTTAGTAAGTCTCTTATGATAAATATAAGTATTTTGAAGTACTAAAACTAATTTAAATTAAATAAATAAATAATGCTGGACAATCCACACAGCATTACCTAGCCCCATGGTAAGCAGAGTTTGTATTATGGGTACCAGATAACTGATATACATAATACAATACATTAATTACATAGATAGATATTTTTTTATTATACATATAAAACGACCAGAGCACCCGGAACAAATATCTGCAGATTGTACACACAATTGTTCCGAGGCGGGAATCGAACCCGCAACCTTCAGCGTCGCAGGCGGACCTTCACCCACCGCGCCACATCGGTCGTCGTATTAAGTATATATAAATTATATTAAAATAAATCAAATCAAGCTATATCAGATTATTGAATTACATTAATTAATCAAATCATTTTCGTTTCTACGAATTTCTGCCATATCAGAATAGAATAAGTAGAATAAGTTTATTTGTAACTCAATACACAAAAATATAAAACAAACATGATTATAAAAAATAAAGGACAAAACATATTTTTGTACATGAGTCACAAAACGGACTCTATCTCAGCATGAGTTAGTTGTAAGCATGTTACAACCAAGGCTGGTCTTCCGATAGAGCCGTTTGGTCACGTCAGAATCAATCCTGCCCGCTTCATGCGTAAATTTGTCCGGGGCCAAGGTGTACGAAAAGCTATAATTGTACGAAAATACCGAATGAGAAGCGAATACGAACCATCTCCACCAAATGCGGAATTCGTGTTAGGCAATACTATGGAGCAACATCTAATTAAAATACAAAAACCCGTATTTTACAAGAAGATTCCTATTCCTATGTAATTCATCATCATTAAAAAATAAGTCAACAACTAATTTTCCCGCGAGGTAGCAATAAGCTTACCTAATTTCTGTAGTGTAAATCAGTATAGGATATTGATTTACACTACAGAAATCAATCATACAAGAAAATCTCTGGCAAAATTCAGTAAACAAGTCACATTCTAGTCTTCAAGAATGTACTATCTACAAGAATGTAGACGTTTGATCGAGAGAACAAGTCAATAAAGCCCTTCCTGTAGAAACGGTCCCTTCTCATTACCGGAGCGATTCCCAGAGCTATGTCTTCCTCGGGGTTTTTATCAGCCGAGCTGCAGGTGGAAAACGGAGAACGATCTATGAATTATTGATAACATCCGGGATAGGTAAAGCTTATTGCTACCTCGCGAGAAAATTTTTATGTAGACTTATTTTTACAAGTGATAGTAAAGATTTATTAACACAGAAAATTAGGTACAGTCAAATAAAATAAAATTAGAACTAGTATATACTAGTTCTAATTTTTTTAGAACTAGTATATATCTACTAGTTCTAATCTTTTTTTAATGTTTGCCGAGTCGCGGTCTCAGTTCAAAAACACGTGTTTAGCGGTTGTTGGTTCTTCAATTGAATAATATTATTCACGACTCGGCATACGTAGAATGCCCTTCGGGGGATGACGATCCGCGAAATAATGAAGGCAGATGCTGGATGCGTCAACTTGAAGACAGAGCGCTATGACACTCATTAGGGGAGGAATATGTCCAGCAATGGATTAATATAGGGTGATGAAGATATGTTCGGTTTCAAGGGAAGGCCATTGCTACTATAGTACCTATGATAGTAATAACACGTTCCCTGGCAGGTATTTTAATGAAAACGCGCAGTGGATGGATTCCATACTATTTACAATGCAGTATTTAAATGGTGAAGTTACGCAGAGATAATTTTGCATTCTCATGTGGGTTTCACTGGGTTGGTAGGATCGTAAAATGTACCGGTTTTCGCAGGGCTCCAACGCCATCGAACAACTGATATTCATATATCAAACAAAATACAAAGTAGGTAATCAATTCAACCTCTACGATAGAATAGCGGTCGCGTTTCCTGCAGAATAGACCATAAAATATACCTTTTGTCCGCCCACAAAATTGAATTATCATATTTTTGATCCTTTCAACGAATTAGGATTCATTCAGGGTTAATGTTTAGATTTGTATTTAATGAGGGCTTTGGGCGGCTCAGACGAGCCGACGACGACGCGAGCGCAGCTTCGGGCGCCGCGGCCGTGCGGGGAGGCGGGGGCAGGGGGCAGAGGGGGGAGGTCCGAGACGGTGAGTCTGCTGATAAAGGAGGATTTTATCCGCTCGATTTAGCATGAAATTGGAACACAAAGTGAATAAAGCCACAAGATTGTAAACATTACGAGGTTCCCTTTTTTAGTGCGGGCATTCGGCTTATTTACGGTTCTCTTTTTATTGGTGATCGCTACGAAGCCTCTATTTATTGCCTTGTTAAACTCTAGTTAACGAAACGATCTCTCAGTACAGTCGTTGCGACGCACTTAATTGGATATTTATCGCTTTACCCCAGAGCTTAATTGATTCGCGCTGTATGCGACTGTAAATCGCACGAAACCACTTCTGGTGCGCGCTCAATTCCATTTAAAGAAAGCGACAAGCTCATGCCATTAACTCCTGCAAAGTGGATTCCGGATAAAAGCGCCGAAAATAAAGAATATTGCTTCAAATCGCTTGTCCAGGTTCAAGAAAATTTCATGTTCATCCTTCATAAGTGCATATCTTTTCAGGTTTGTGTCGAGATAAGTAAGCACCCGATCCAATCCAACCACCAATGTTATTCCACCAAGGGTACTTTGATATCCAGCTGGTACAGAACCCGACTAAAAAGGGTGGAGTAACACAGTAAAACTTAAAAGGTGTAGTGTAAATCGTGTAGGTTATTTGTTCCCACGCGTCGTCTCGAATGAATGACTCACTAATCTCAAAGGTACATTTCCACAAGTCATAGTGCAATTAATAATATGCGGCATCCTGTCGAATTATCTCCCGCCGTGGTAGGGGTCCGCCGGCTTTAATTTACCACAATGGAAGCGGGTTCCGAGAATTCCGTAGCGAGGCGGGCCGATTCGAACGAAAACAAACAGAAAATAATTATCATAAAGATGAAGAGCGGCCGCGCGGGCCTAATGGGGGCCCACCTGGCAGGGCCTACACGCCCTCACACGCTACATACCTACCTATAGCCTATATCCACACATTCCACAGCCTGTAGAATAACCCTCCGTAAAACTAATAAGGACATGATTGGTTTTTGATTGCCGGAGGTAAAATCCGACGCGAATGAATAGATACATTTATCTCTAGTTTAACAGATCTAATGTTCAAGGTTTTTGGGCCATGGGAGTCCAAGGTTAACACTGGATTAACAATAATAAATAGCTCTATCAGAGGTGTAGAGATAATCGTAGATTGGTCTGGTCTTGATTGGTTTGATTTGATTATCGAAATGATCAACGATAATAAAGGCTACAAGTAATACTAAATAAACACCACACGGAGAAAAATATTCTTGCACTTCATTCTAAAAAGAATATAATCAATGAAGATATATCATTGTTTGATAGATAATGAAAGAAAATAGTTAGCAACACTCTTTACGAATATTAGCCGTTCTCATCATTTGTATAGGTAGGTTACTTAAACAAAAGTATTTCGGGAGCATCACACGTTTGCTTTGTTCTACATTGACGGCTACCTACTTTGCGGTAGGTTACGTTTTTTAAGTTCCCAGGAAGCTTTCAAGAACTGTTACTTTTTGAACCTGTTCGACTCATTACGATAACCATTCCTTTATGGCTTCCTAGGATCATTTACCAGTCGATGATTCAATCTTAACTTTTCCACCATCTTTTTAAACAGAAAAGAACAGTTACGTTATCTTAAGGCGCTTGTGGTTCTCAATAGACAATACTGTTTGCGCTTTCAACGTTTGAAAGAATGTGTTCTTATCGATATATCTAAGGGTAAGTATGTCGGTCCTTTATATTTTCGACAAATTGACACTGCCCGCCAACGAACTGTGAAGGAGATGAAATACTTTGTCGAATTCTTCGGCTACTTTAGCGTCGTCAATGGTTGAAACGTTTTTTTTTTTGGCCGGTTCGTTTTTGCGAATGCCGCGGTGGTCCATTAGTTAGGAACAATGGCCACTCTGTTTCTATTAGCTGTTTTATCGGGCTTTGACGCACTTTATGTGAATTTTGTCGAGGTCGTTTTCGTAACGCGTTCGTGCTTTAGGTTTGGTTGACTCATTAGTGAGTTGGGATACTGATTTATGGATTGGACTTTTAAAGACAAAAGTAGAGATTTTGCTATTTTATTTTACTTATTAGGATTCTTATCATAGGTATCATACAACATTAGATTAGATCAAGATCATACAACATAGAGACATTTAACCGCAGTTTTCAGTTCTCTTATTCTCTTAGTAAAAAAAATATTTTCAATACCTATCATAAAAAAACTGAGCACTAGGCTTTCTTACGGTAGTAAACTCGCTCATTGATAAAATCCTTAAATAATTTCTAATTAGGATATGCCAGATATAAGTAATCAAAGTAGTCGGGTAAAAAGCTCTACCTATACCTACCTACTATAACTTTTCTTTTAAATCAATTATAGGCATTAATCTTATTTACCTATTGATATGGATCAGTTGATTGAGTTACCTGTGGATTGTTTTCAACAGTCCGTAGATACCTCATGTATTTTAATTATAAATACTAGTACTTTGTATTTTGTTTTTATTATTGGATTGTAATTTACTTTGTTACTAAAGAATCACACTGTTATTATAAATCCGAAATTTTGATGTTTAAATGGATCGATGGATGGATTTTACTTCTTCACGTAAAAACTACTGAACAGATCGGGCTGAAATTACATAGTATGAACTTGTAATTCTAGGCCTCGAATTATACATAGGCTACATTTTACCCCATAAATCAGTTCCCTTGGGATATAAATATCCTTATAACGTTTCCATAGAAACAACGCGAGCGAAGCCATGGACAGAATCTAGTTCCCACATAATTATATTAATATAAAATAAACAAATAAAACTAATAGAACCTAAATCATGAGACAAGAATGTCAGAACATGTAAAGAGTGTTGAGGACGTTATCAATTTATAGTCACGGTGGGTTGCGCCCCCCGTCGCCACGTCTCTACTAATATGGAGAAGTATTTAATCTTAGTCGGCATCTAGTTAGAATAAAGCTTAATATTTAATCTGAACATTCTTATAAGATTAAAATGTTCACATTAACAGCGCAAATAAAACATGATTTTATCAACTAAACTTTTATTACCATTAGAGAATATTATAAAACAATAACATTGTATCGTTAATTTGTTTTAAAAACGTAATAATTTGTTTGTTTCAACAAATAAAAAACGATTTTAAATTCCTTAATATATCACAGTTTTTAAGGACAAATATTTAAGTATCCTCGGAATCTTTTACCCTGTAAAAGACGCAGTGGACGCGGCCTGCCTCCAAGATGACTTAGAGCGACTTCAAAACTACTGCACGCTCAACAAGCTCGATTTAAATGTTTCTAAATGCTACGTTTTTTCTTTTACCCGTAAACCTAATGTCCTTAAATTTAATTATTCACTACAAAATGCACAATTAACCAGAGTAGCTAAGATAAAAGGTAGGTAGATATTTTGTATAACTAAGAATGTCCGGATACTTATAATCAGTTCCATATTTGCACCAAAATAAACTCTTAACAAGGCAACAAAAATGACTAAAACTAGCTCCCACGCTGCTTGGAAAATGAGTTAATCTCGGCATAGGAAAAACACGCTCCCGATGTTTGTAAACGAAGAAGAGGCCTTGAGAAGTGCACCTAACATCATCTTTAGTAAGCAAACCTATCACAATCCAGTTTACACTTTACCTTACCCAACTTTGAACACAGATTCCCTTGACACCAAAACATTCGCAGCTGAAACCAAATGTTTTCACTCTCAAGCGAGTGTAAACTTTGTTATGTCGAGTTAAATTTGATTTTCCAGGTGTTAGTTTCTGGATCCATTGTTTACTTATAAATCACGCGCATTGTTTAAGCAAGCTTCTATTTTGATGGTTAGCCGAAGTTATTATTTTATCCGCGGTTTCGCGGGAAGAACGGATTGGCTCCTCGATTCGCGGTAAAAGTTATTGGAAAATTACTTTGTGTATCCCTTTACTCTGTGCTTTACACATCGTTACAACTATTTAATGCCGAATTGATACTTATACTAAGCTTCTTTCAAGGATTTAACATTATGTCTAGTGTTAGTCAGTCAGTCGGATAAACTTATAATTTGATTTTTAGATTAATTGGAGCGGTAGTGTAACCGAAGTGTGAAGAGTGATTTAAAATAGAACTTAATTTACTACACAAAACGATACAAATTTTATTGACATAATATGAAAACTTTCCGCGGCGTCTGCGTCGCGGTGTGAACTGACCCTTAAACTCGCCACATTTGGCTGTGTTCATAGGCTCACCATGAAATCATAATTGAGGTAACTTATCAGCGCTGAACTTAGGTAATATGTTCAGCACACGCTGAGCCAACCTTTATATTTTTACTACCCTTTTGTGTCACTTACTCTTTTCACAACAGTCACTGTTTTTGTTTTCAGTTTGTTTTTTTATACCTACCTGTTTCAAAATAAATATTTTTTATATTCTATTCTAAATATGTAACAATAGCTAGAAGTAATCGGTGATGGAATTCATCATCATCATCATCAGCCTATAGCAGTCCACTGCTGGACATAGGCCTCCCCCAATGAGCGCCATAGCGCCCTATCTTCAGCTTGCCGCATCCAGCATCTACCTGCAGTCTTTCGCAGGTCGTCATCCCTCCTGGTCGGAGGGCGTCCTACACTACGTTTACCGAGTCGTGGTCTCCACTCAAGAACACGTTTGCCCCATCGGCCGTCGGTTCTTCGCGAGATATGGCCGGCCCACTGCCACTTCAGCTTGCTAATTCTTTGAGCTATGTCGATAACCTTGGTTCTCTGTCGGATGTATTCGTTACGAATCCTATCCTTCAGAGAAACTCCGAGCATAGCTCTTTCCATAGCTCGCTGAGCGACTTTGAACTGGTGGACCAGCCCTATCGTGTCCACGCACTGATTGAAAACTTTCGTTTTCAAACATTGCGGTATGGATGACGTGAAGACTTGACGTAGTTTCCCAAATGCTGCCCAGCCCAGCTGGATCCTCCTTTTGGCCTCCTTCTCGAAACAGTTTTTACCCAACTGCAGAATCTGCCCAAGGTACTCGGAAACAGTTTCGAGAAGGTGACCATGTACGACCACCGGCCTTGGATAAATTCGACCATTGATCATGACTTTGGTTTTATCCAAATTCATGCCAAGACCGATACATCGGGAGGCTGAAGGCTAGGCCTGGTGGCTAGGTGATGGAATTCACACTCGCCCAATTAACTATCCGTGTTTTTTCAGATACCAATACGAATATTTTCATATTACCCTGATCAAAATAGATAATCTCCACATAAAACAAATATATCTTACTGTCTACTTATCGTAGGGCCACGAGGCACTCCACGTTTTAAAAAAATATCTGAGTGTCTGGTCGAAGCGACGCGTGAACCTAGAGCTGGTGAGTATATGGCGCAGCGCATCAGCATTGCCATACAGCGGGGCAATGCAGCCAGCAACTTGGGGACGGTTCCGACTATTATTGCTGTAGGTTGTTTGCAATATTCTGCAGTTTGCACAATTATTTCAAAGTCAAAGTCAAAATAATTTATTTCTTCAAGCTTACAAAATTAGCACTTAGACAAGTCAAATGTTAAACTATAAACTATTATCATATAAGATTTTTCTACTATTTACTGTTCACTTAAATTTTTTGTACACCAGTGGAAGAAGCGGAAAAGAAACCACTAGTATGTGTAATTGTAAATATTGTTCTTTTTGTTTCTATTATTTGATTGTATTTCTTTGTTAGTTCCTGTTGCTTTCACTCGCAACGACTTCGTTTTTAAAGCCGTATTTGACTAAGTATCCTGCACAAGTCACTGATATTTTGTATCACAGATCTGACGGGGTTAATGATTTATAAATCCAAACATTTTTAAGCTTTAACATTTTATTTCTACAATTTTCCTACGACTATAATTAGCAACTAATAAGTTTCGTGTATTAAGAATTCTTGCACAGATTTATTGTACCTTTCGGGTAGAGACTCCGTGAGTTCGTTTCTAGTCGCCCAGATTGGTTTGCTTTTTGTAACTTGACCGCTTTTGTAGTTTGCGTAGTAGAAGAATACCTGAAAAATAAAAAATAAATTATTACAAGTACGTTGTGGTAGTAGTGCTTTAAGCCAAGGTTTCCGAATCCTAACTAATATTATAGTGTGAAAGCGTGTTTGTTTGATTGTCCTTCCTTCACGCCCTAACTAAGCCACCAATCTACTTGACTTTTGGCATAGCGAAAGTTGAAAGAGTGTGAAGTAACTAGGCTCCTCTAAGTTCTGGGAATGTGGAATTCGATTTTAACGCGGATAAAAACGCAGGGAACAGCTTGTATTTCAATAATTAAAATGTCCTGATATCCATTTTGAACCACTTAAGGTATAAATTTAGGACAGCAGCTTACCTTAGCGCCGATTTTCCCGTCTATTTCTGAAGGATACTTGTATTTGTAGAATCCACAAGGTGCATTCGAAAGGAACTGTACTTTTAGCTCGGGGCCACATAGCTCCTGGACCACCCTCTCAGCTGTCTGAAAAACAAACATATTTACACATCAATTCAACCATATTTACATACAATCAAACCATACCGAAGAACATAACATATGTACATACATAGCAGAAGAACAAACAATTAAATATTGCGTTTATGAATGACAGGGACGCTATAGCGCTCATTAGGGGAGGGCTACGTCCAGCAGTGGACTTGTCTAGTGTAGTGTGTAGTTTGGTTGCCTGGACGAAATTGCCGCCAATTTGTTTATGTTTTTTACTAAACTATTTTAGATATAAGTTAGAGGAATAAAGAATTATCTATCTAGCACAAACAATTAAATTTACAACAAGTAACGCCATCTAGTACGAGATACCTGAACTCTCGATAATAACTGCTACTTTTTTGTTTAGGAATGTGTACCATAACATACAATAACACTAATTATAATAAATATGAAAGTTCAGATGGATATTTATTACTTCTTCCCACCAAAACTACTAAGCAACTTTTTATCCCCTAAGTTCCCTTATGACAGAAAAAAAATCTTTGAATGTTTCCATAAAAACAATGTATAGCCAAGAGAAAGTAGAACTTAGTAGTTATTTATTGGCTTGACCTGCTGTGGACATCTTTTGGCTGAGCAGTAAATAATGATACTCTGAAGTACTGTAGTGGAAATAAAATGTTTACCTGTCTCAAAGTCTCTCCCTCTTTCCACTTCCCCTGGGGCAGTAGTGACTTGACATCCTTACCAAGCTGCTGAGAGGTCAGCAGTACTAAGTGCCTCTGGAGGGCTCGGTCTAAGGTCGACTTGTCAGCTTTTTTATCCGCATCTGAAATTAATAGATGTTGGTAATGAAAACACATTTAACGCCATCTAGTTCAAAACTACGAACTACATCAAGAATACAAGATCCTCTTTGAGTCAAGATTATAATTAGATACCTGGTTTTGGGGTCTCTTCAAAGATTTGTTTTTTATTCTAGTTAGTATTTTTCAGGATCATCATCAGCCTATACTACTCCACAGCTGGTCATAGGCCTTCCCTAATGAGCGCCAATGTGCCCTGTCTTCGGCTTGCCGCATCCAGTATTTGCCTACAGTCTTTCATAGAGGCATCTTAACTGGTCGGAAGGTGTCCTACATTTCCCAGTTTCCACTCATGACATGAGAGCCAGTTCTTTGCCCACTGTCACTTCAACTTGATAATTATTCATGCTAACTATGATTTATTTATAGCCCTGCCTGATATGAATGTATGCAGAGCCCTAGTCAGAAATTTGAAAAAATATTTAAATAAAACAGCTCTTATTACCAGTAACAATATCAGCTAACTTGAATTTAGCAAGTTCCTCATTAGACGCATCCAGAAAGTCTTGTGCTGTTATTTTACTTGCAGCATCCATGTCAACATCCATAGAATCCTTCTTCAACATTTCTGCTCGGTGCCTAGAAATAGAGTTACAAAATGTTATTATTATTTTCTTAATAACTGAATCACCTTAGGAAATAATAGATTATTTACAAAAACTATCATAGTTTGACCTACTAACCATATGATGGCTGAATGAACCTTAATTAAATTTGACAGAAAAGTAAATAATATCCCGGAGAGGGACATAGGCTAGGCTAAGCCCTTTCCAGACTAATGTCTGGAAAGGGGCTAGTATAGTAGTCCTTTATTTTTAGCTTTATAGCAGCTAGTTATTTATGAATGTAAGCCGGTAAACTAGAAACCAAGTTTGATCCTAGCTTTTACGAATTGATGTCTAGAAAAGTACTATGTACCACCTAATTTAATAACTCAGTTATAACTTGTACCTACTGAGGATGATTAATATGAAAACCATATAAATATCTATTCCAATATCTTAGGTACCAAAAGAACATTTCCATCTTTGGCATATTCATGGTCTTACAATAAAGCTATAAGCCCTTACTTGTCACTTTCATGTCTCATCTCATGATCGGATTTCAGACTGTTCTCGATTTCAATGGTGCTCAATAGATTCTTGTATTTCTTCTGGATTTCGTTGAGTGGCGGTGTTACCACGGGCAAACGCTCCACACAGACTCCAGTTACAACATCCCATGCTGAGCTGTTACTAAGCCCTGAAATAATGGAGTAAATAATAGTGGCTCAAGTTTAACGTTCTGTTTGTTTTGATTTGATGAATGTGAGGTTAGGTCATGTAGTACCAAAACATTATCATACCTCTTGTGAATATTTTAAAGCAGAGATTTAGTTCTGCATTTAGTAAGGATCTGCATAGCATTTTTTGTTGAATTATTTCTTTATTTTGCGTGGAAAACAGAAAATTGAAACTAAAATCTCCTTTGAATTTCTTTCTTGACACTGACAGCAAATAACAATAAATAACACTTCTTTGAAAAATGTAGACTTTCAATCAGATTGTTGGTTAATATTCTCGATAGATTTACTTATGCTATCCCTTCCAAATCCAAACTAAAAATCGGCATAATATACTACTTTAATTTACATGAGTTATAAAAATAATATTTATACAAAGAAAGAAAAACAAAGAGATTATAGCAAAGACTAAAAACTACCAGCGAGTATAAACTATTCTGGATAGGAATGTTTTCAAGAGAGACAAAATATGAAAATATCTTAGAATACAAAATGCACCTTTGTTTTCACTATCACTGAGTTTACTCTCTACAACTACAAGTCTGTAAATAATAATAATCATCATCATCAGCAGCCTATATTAGTCCATTGTTGGACATAGGTCACTCCCTATGAGCGCCATAGCGCCCTGTCTTCAGCTTAACGCATCCAGCATCTACCTGCGTCCTGCAGTCTTTCGCAGGTCGTCATTCCACCTGGTTGGAGGGCGTCCTACACTACGTTTACAGAGTCATGATCTCCACTCAAGAACACGTTTGCCCCAGTGGCCGTCGGTTCTTCGCGAGATATGGCCGGCCCACTGCCACTTCAGCTAACTAATTCTTAGAGCTATGTCGATAACTTTGGTTCTCTGTCGGATGTATTCGTTACGAATCCTATCCTTCAGAGAAACTCCGAGCATAGCTCTTACCATAGCTCGCTGAGCGAATTTGAACTGATGGACCAGCCCTATCGTGAGTGTCCACGTCTCAGCTCCGTAGGTTATTATAACTGGTTGAAAACTTTTGTTTTCAAGCATTGCGGTTGCGGTATGGATGACGAAAAGACTCGGCGTAGTTTCCTAAACAGAAGCTCCAAAAGTCTTCTCGAAATTGTTTTTACCTAACTGCAGGATCTGCCCGAGGTATGTGTATACGGAAACGGTTTCGAGAAGGTGACCATGTACGACCACCCTGGCCTTGGATCAATGTGTCCATTGATCATGCATGACTTAGGTTTTATCCAAATTCATGCCCAGACCGAAACATCGGGAGGCTGAAGTTAGACCGTCCAGCATCTGGTTCAGCTCCTCTGTAAATAATAAACTCAGACAATGTTTTATAATGATAAGACTCCACTTCTTTTTTTATGTATAGTACCAGATGTACACCTAACGAGAAGGACAATATATAATACATTTGATTTCGCAGCTGGTAATACTTTGTTTACTGTCAAACTCTTTTTCCGGTTCTAGTGTCAAAGAACGTAGGTGAATTTGTTTTTCTTGGCGTAAATCTAATAAAATCCTAAGAAATAGCCATGATAATGCCAATCCAGTGACTGTGCCAAAATCTATTCGTTGTTTTGTGCAAGTGCTACACAATATTTCTTTTACGTCCATGCATAAAAACAGTTTTACACAGCTTGTCATCTGATGCCCCGAATAGGTTAGAATTCATCGGTTTGTTTCTTTTTAGGCTTGAACATGAAGCAAATTGTTGCTAATCAAAAGGTGAAGATCCCTGATGGGCTCACCGTCAACGTGAAGTCCCGCTTGGTGACCGTCAAAGGTCCCCGCGGAATTCTAAAGAGGAACTTCAAACACTTGGCTGTGGACATTCGCATGGTGAACCCTCGCCTGTTGAAGGTAGAGAAATGGTTCGGCTCTAAGAAAGAACTTGCCGCGGTTAGGACAGTATGCTCACACGTTGAGAACATGATCAAAGGTGAGTTAGTTGTGCTAGTTCTTGTGTTGTGTTGGTGATAAACAGTGGTATTTGTGTTAATGAGGAAGTGTGTTAAAAGTGAACTCATTTTATACCTTAATTCAGCTATATCAAAGTAAACCTCAAATATATGGTCTGAATTTGTTGTAAATATTGGATCTATATCCATTATATCTTGGATTCTTTTCTGTATGGTACTTTGACCATGTATTAGCAAGTAACAGCTGCTATTGTATGCCATTATTTTATTGTTAAATGTTTAACTATAGCAAGGCAGGTCTGAGTTAACGTGATAGCTAACTGGGTTTTAGTCTCACTCAAATTGCAAAGTGTAGAAGAGATGCTGTCTATGAATTTTTGTCTTGATTCTGAATAAGAGCGGTAAGCTATCTTATGCAGAAATAGCCTACAACAATGAATATAGATAGGCTATTTGGTTAAAGTTTTGTATTTTAAATAGTCTTAGAATTACTGGTTGTTCTATACTATACCACTAATTTAGTTTTTAATTTATATCTGGATAATGTGAATTTTTACTAAACATCGTTTCATTTGTTACAGGAGTCACAAAGGGATTCCAATACAAAATGCGTGCTGTATACGCCCATTTCCCCATCAACTGTGTCACCACAGAAGGCAACTCCATCATTGAAATCCGTAATTTCCTTGGTGAGAAATACATCAGGAGGGTAAAGATGGCCGCTGGTGTCACTGTTGTCAACTCCCCCAAGCAAAAGGATGAGCTGATCATTGAAGGAAACTCGCTGGAAGATGTTTCAAGCTCAGCAGCCCTTATCCAACAGTCTACAACAGTAAAAAACAAGGATATCAGAAAGTTCTTGGATGGTCTTTATGTATCTGAGAAGACTACTGTTGTTTTGGACGAGATATAAGCAAATAAAATAAGTTTACTGACATTTGGTTGTTTGATATTTTGCATGTAACTGATTAATTTTGCAATGAGGTTAGTGAAAAGACAAACTTAAATTGTTTCTATTCTGTAATTTGATTATACTACAAAACCACAATTTATATCAAATATAAATTGTCTATACCTAGAGTGGAATGCAATATTATCTAACCTGTATCATTGCTCTTCCCACATAAGCACAGGTTACATTTATTCCTGTGCAGACGACAAAACCTAGTGACATATTTTCATAGTGAAGGCAAATCTAGTTGCTTAGCTTGATCAAAAGTTCGCCATGTTTCGGATCGAAGACCATCATTTATATTTTTACCGACTTCGAAAAAAGGAGGGCTGTAAATTTTTGATAGGATTTGAACCGTATTACTTCTTGGGGATCTAATGAGTTTTGTGGCCACCAAATCTGCTACGCTCACGGCTTAATTCGGGCTGATGCAACTGTCCAGGAACTTAAAAAAATGCCCTTGCTGTGATAACTGTGATAAGTCATGCAAACAATTTATTGGTGGCGCTAGTTTCGCTCATCTATTCCCAGTCGCCGCCGCAGCGCGCCACCGATTGCCACCACTGGTGAAGGAGTGGCGGCAGTCAAGAATAGTGCCGAGTAAACTACCTGGTTTATGAAAACGGTTATTTCTCGAGGAGTTTTGACTAATAAACTAAATCGTAGCTTTATTTCGATATCATAAAACACATTCATCAGTATTTATTTAAAATCAGTCTTCAGGGTAACAACGCAGTTAATATAATTTTGCAAACGGTTCTAAGCCTGGGATAAAACATAGGCTACTTTTTATCAGTAGTAGTATTACATTTTTTACAGTTTCCATAGTATTAGACAAATGTGGTAGTCTAATAAATTGCTTGTTGTATAATATAAGGGTGGAAAATCAATGGGCCCTGAAAGAAAACAACTTTAAAGTTAAACCCTAAGAATAGATTATTTTACTTAAATTAATCATTCATTTATTTTTAAAAAGATAACTGCATTTAAAGATTTTCTAAAATAAGCTCATCAACTAAAAATTCCAAGAATAAATACGGGCTATTTTCTTCTACAAATCGTTAGTAGGTATCAATGTTCTGAACATGAACGAAAAATGGTTCTGAAATTACAAAGATAATAAATATTTTTAAAAATCTTTATCCGGCCATACATAACAAAAGTACTATTTATAGCGTTTATTTACTTATTACACCTATTGACACAGTTCGTTTTGTGTGTTGTCAAGAGTGTGTAGATAGACATGCCTAGTTTTGAAAATCACCTGAGAGTAGTGAAAAATAATGTTGCCCTGCTTAGCAGTGGCGTTGCTTCAGTACTCCAGTCATCCCGTGATCACGACGACAGTGTATAGGCCTGTTGAAACATCGGACAAATGGGTAAAGGTAAATAAACTCGAGGCATTCATTAATTACGTAAGGTATTTTTGGCGATTTCCCCTCTCCCCTTGGTGAGTTAAGTTCCTATCCTTGGAGATTCTTATGGTAACTTTAAGAAAACACGAATAGATTTTTCAACGTAAATAATTTTATTCAAACTATTCTATTGAACATCACTAACTCATAAACATTGTACATCTGCAAATATGGTCTCATGTTAAAATGACACTAATTAAATTAAAATTTACAAATCATCACACTCTCAATTAAATAAAATGACTACATACTTAATAAAATAAATACCTATTACAATAAAATCATTCTCTTAATAATAAAATTGTTAATACATCAGAACTTAAAGATAAATTAAAATTTAATTATTTACAACAAACAAAAACATTGCAAGAAATTAAGACAAAATGTGCCAAAATTTTCAAGAGAAATATGATCAATAATAAGACAATTTCGGGTCTTTGGCAGTTGCACAACGGAATATACAATGAATGACATAGTTACACTTTGCCATAATTTCTTTTTCGTCAAACTATAAAATCATTTGTCATGTCATGATCATGAATTAAAAAAATAATACTCAGTTTGGCTATTATATGTTAAAAGACAAAACTACAATTTAAATATTTAAGTACATGTTACACAATCATTCACGTGAGTGATGTCTGAATTAAAATAGCATAATAATATTAATTAGAAAATGTACGCCACTACGTAAAAGTATAATAAAGTATTTCAATACAAGCCATTAAAATAAGCTCTAGCTCCATATTTGCAGATGAGCATCCAATTATTTCGTAAGAAAATAAAATTCTCAATAAATAAAATGTCAAACACTATTAAAATTGGTGAGACATTTCACACCGTATAACACAATTGCTTACTATAAAAATGATTAACAATCAACTTTGCACCTCGCCTAATGTGTTAGAGGACTTGGTGTGCATAAAAAGGTATGCCATGAGATTCAATGGTTTCATTGCCGCTTGAGCAAATAATCCTGAATGATGTCTTAGCCTAGCCGTGCATTAGGTGGGTTCTAATCTGCGTTACAGTTGTAACTAAACATTATACATTATTACTATAGCACTTTAAATCACCAGTGCTTAATGTGTCTCATACAATAACTATTTGAACATTCAAAATACTAAGTTGTAACAGATGAAAATTTTAAAAATTGTATCTAGCATCCCAAGTAAATCACAACTTTTACAATAATTACCATTTTAAAGATTTAACAATAATATACAATAAATGTACATAGTACTGCTGCACAGGGCTTTGTCAAACAATCTTAAATTATAGGTACTTTGATATATGATCACATAAATGTGTATCTGCTCTATGTATTGTAATTGTGTTATAAGTAAATAAATAAATGGGATTCGACAAAACCGCTATTTCGCACAAAACATAAGCGTGATTAGCTATATAGATAGCGAGTTCTTGGTCAACAATTCATGCACAGGGTGGTATTTTACATTAATAGTAATAAAATTTAAGCTAATACAACGTTTCGTCGTCTATGAAGCGGTGATGGAATCTGGTAAAACTACAATGAGTCGTGAACTACGGGCATAATCGTCCCACTAACGATTCTACATTTATTGCTTGGATTCGCCCGGGCATTCACCGTCTCAAATTTGTGACCAAGAAATACTGGAGATTCGACGAATTTATCTAAAAATATGGGACCGTCCATGAGGCGTTGGCGGGTGAACTCGAGGCACTATTATAGGTACTAGGTTACTAGCACAGAGTACACGAAAACAAGCTTCAATAACCTACGTATCTTGCGATCATATAGGTAGTATATTGAAAAGATCTACAAATTTGTTTCAATCATTCATTATCGCATTAATCTTCGTTACAGTTTAAAGTCATGAAGCTTGCGTGTCTCTGTGTGGATGTTGGATAGGGCGTATGGCACGGGGTAGGGCGCGGGCGCGAGCGCAGGCCTAGGGCTGCGTTACAGCGGCTCCCGGCGCGGCACCCACACGGCCGGTCCGCTTTCCGCCGTGATCACCGCCTTCACCTTGCTGTAGATCTCTTCGGGAGTGTCGCCGGTTACTACCGCTGGAATTATAAAGATACTCTTTAAATTTGCAAATCAAACATTTTTGACTACATGCACGTCATTTGTGTCTGTACAGTTAGTACAGATAAAGAAATAAATAATTATATTTTTTACGCCGTCTTGTCGCTAACTTGGTATAAAAATAATTATCTTAAAAAAAAAACTCGTTCGACGCATGAATAAAACAAACATAACATCCGAAATCAGAAGTCCACGAGTTCCCTGTTGCTCAACTGCGTGTATAAGTCAGTTTTTTTTAATTGTCTAAAAGCACGTATATTAAATTCACACATGTCTTTGGCCAAAAACAAGATATTAAATTAGCCCCAATATAAGAGCAGTTTGTGTAGCAGAGGACCACACGGTGACTGCGAACTTTTTTTTTTAACCTAAACCATTTACGCTGCTGCTCTACACAGTGGTTGTGTTGCATCGCACAGACATTTCTTTAGAAAAATATGTTACGTTTGTGCTGAGTCACACAGATGTGTTTTTTCGGCTGCGCAAGTGCAAGCATGGCAAACACGCACGAGGGTGCACCCGTACATGCGTCACTCGTAAAAAATACATATGCTGTGATTTCAGCAGTCAACGTGTGACTTCACAGCACACACACTTCATAGATTGCTTACCAGTAAAGTATTCGGCAAACTCCTGTTCCATCTTCAGAGCTCGTTCGAACGTTTTCTTAGCTTGTTCTTCAGTCATTCGTTTATTCATTTCCCTGAAAAAATTAAATGAAATTAGTTAAATTGCATTCAATTCTTGAAATTATCGCCTACGAGTATGTTATTTCAAGGATTTGTAGGTTCGGGCGTCTCAAGCACATTTTCTATTTGAACGTTTTATTCACTATCCGCATAATTTAGCTATATCAGTCAGACAGTGTTTTATAACTTTAAGACAAACCTAACATAGGCTTTAAGGCACTACTAACTGACGCAATATATGTAAGAAGTCACCCCTACAGACATAATTATGTCTGCAGAGTGACTTCTTATATTGCGGTTTAATATTGTAATGACAGATTTGTTGCAACAATATTAAATCATATAGAGATATAGATAGAGACCTTTCGTAAGACCTACAGAAATAAATGATTTATTTATTTATGTATTTGGTTGGTGCAGATAAAAATACTTACATAATAGATTCTACACTCTTTGGTTTGATAAATATGGCAATGGGATAAAGTTGCGCCACTTGTAATCTCTTTATTGCGTTACCACTCACGTCTAAAATGCAGTGTTTGCCCTGAAACAACACAAAATAAGTGAAAATTTGTTCACCACAAGCGTGAGTAACTGCAGCTGATTTTATTCACACCTTTTTTAGACCCTCGAAGGTATAATTTAACAAATCGCGATAGTTTATAAAGTAGCACTTTGTTTGAAGTTCATTGAAAAATCTTTCTATTATTTGTGTGCTATTATATTTCGCCCGTAGACAAGTAAAAAATATGTAATTTTCTATGTTACCTTTTCAGCAACATCTCTAACGGACGCGACCGAGGTTCCGTACAAATTGTCGTTGTACTGGCCCGCCTCGATGAACAAGTGGTTCTGTATGTCGCGCTCCATCTGCTCTCGACTCGCGACGAAATGATAGTCGCGAGTGTCGACTTCGTAGTCGCGTCGTGGTCGGGTCGTGTCTGAGAAAACAGATTTGTCGTTAAAGGCAGCTTAGGAAGCCCTGAATTAGGTAACTGATAGCTTTTTATCAAAATCCATTGGGCCTTCTGGGTGCTTGTTCTAAGGTCTTTAAGGTAAAAAATTTTCGTCATCATAAGTACAAAAATGCGTGGATTACTTGCTAGTACCAGATTAACTTCCTGCCATTTTCACTGCGTTGGAGCGCGCGCGTTCTGAGTTGTATGGGGGTAGTAGTTTCGTTTCAAAGTCGCGCGCTTGTGCAGCGCCGTATATGACTATAAAACCAGCCTAAGTAATACTCACGAGGCACGCAACTGCCGAACTTCTCAGGGAACTCCGATATAAGATCATCGTTTATCCTGTCCTTGAGCGGGCCCAGTATAATCACCGGCCGCGTGTAAGTGATAGTCAACTGCTGCACAGTTTCGTAAGATAGCACCGATTCGTCTTGACCTGGAACATTTGAATAATAGTTAGGGAGGAGAACGGAATGTGCATACAGTAAGGTTTTGCTTCTGAAGTTTTTAGGTGAGTAGAGCTGTTGTTAATTACACGGCCCTTTTTTTCTAAAATTTGCTAAGACTCGAAGAGTTCTTCCGCTTTAAAGTTGAGCGCGGCTTTACTGTTTTTGGTAATTGCACGGAAGTTTGTTGATTAAAATTAGCTACGACGAGATGTTTTTCCACTTTAATAAGCATGGCTTTACCGTTTTTGAAAATAATTAAAGAAAGGCTCGTGTTCTAGGTACATTTTAGTATTTTATTGCGCCTTTATTTAGTTTTGTATAATTGTGATTTTTCCAATTAAATATTGTCAATTAAGATACCAAAATTCTAAGCGAATTTGACAGCGGTGAAAAGTAGTCTTGCCTTTCATTCAATCGAAATAAAAAATATGCGAGAAGCCGCGAATAATGAGTGTGTAGCCCATTCGCATGTTCTCGTCTCGCTCCCGTATTTCTTCTGTTTTTACTCCCACGGCAAAGGGTTTTTCGCGCGCGAGTGTAGTGGTAACAGTTTTGCCATGATTCGCACCGCGAGTTTGGAGAGGCCTTCAGGCTCTTAAATCAGCATTATTTTTCGATCTGTCTTGACACTAATGATAAAATTTTATAATAGAATACAAACAAAAAACGACCGTGTAATATCAAGAGCCTTCTATTGTATTGTGGGTGGTTAACTTCAGAGCAAAGCTCAATATCTTACTGCACGTTTGTTCAATAGTTTATGCGGTGGTTTTTACATCTCTCATTATGTGTTTCTAGCTCAATGTAATCTGTATGGATCTTGCAATTAGTAATGTCTTTGTAAAACATCTATCACCTTGAGCTACTCGTGCTTTTGCTAAAAAAAATAGGGTTTTGGTGCAGTGTGCTGCAAATGCTTAGAAGTATTGAATTCACATTACACCAACACCCAATGAGGTAAAACATCTAGGATTTGATCTATCAAATATAAAATACACAAATTACATCACCAGCACATAATTAACCACACCAAAGAACATGGTAATAACAGCTTCGTGTCTCAAATTTTAAGTTGAAAAAATTTAACACACATGAATTAAAAGTAAATTACGCCATAAAATAACATCGAAGTAAAGATGGAGACCTCTTGAGGGTAGCCTCTTATTTTATTTATCAATGTGTTGAAAAATAGATTTTATCTTAGAGAATATTGTAATAAAAACTGCTTAAATTTTCTCAAGCATCTTAACTTACTTTTATCTACGCAATTATATAAAAACAAAATGTATATATATGCTTTTTTCTACTGAGTAAGTATGTACATAAACATAATATGCTAAGTTTTCTATATAAAAGCAACACCATGTAAACACCTACTGCTAAATGCCTAGTACTAAAACTAATTTCGATATTTACAAGTTGTTCATCGTCCATGCATCTTGCATCTTGCCAGAATTAAACCAAAAAGTGTAATATAGACTTCAGTGCTACCATTAATTCTGGCCAAGCTTACAAACGTGTTCTAAGCAAATAATACAATGTCAGCGACCAAGTATTCGGCAGCGCCATCTAGATCTGAAGCGGAAACAAAAGTGAACCAGCACAGCCAGCAACTTGAAATAATCTACACAAGATCACGCCACTTCACAATGCACCACGACAACTATTTAAAGTCACTTCACGCTCTGAAGAAAAAACGTGAGCGTTCTGTTAAATCCAAATTGATTGTTTTGACTGGAGGACTGGTAGTAGTCATTGGGTGACGACTTTTGCGTGGCGCGTTATGAACCGAGTGATCGTATGCAGCGTACTAAAAACCAAGCTCGTATGATGTCGTGGGTCGTTCAGTCATGCCAGTGACGTGTGTAGTACTAGAGGCAAGGACATGCGCTCAGCTCAGCTGGTGCGGAGGCGGCTCTCGTGTCCTCGTGTGCTTCCAGTAGCCCACTGCCCTCCACTAACTAACGAGCGAGTTGTATTGTATGTTCGCGTGTCACGTGATCCGAGGTCACTCTACAAAACGTCTCATGATCCAACACTCGAGTGATATGACAGTTCGAGTGCACAAAGGCTATTATTTCTCGCGTTGTATGAATCGAAAACCAACCGAACATAAAGGAAGAATGACAAAAAAAATTGAAGTGTTATTATGAAAACTACGTTTCTAATAATGATCATAACCAGAATGCGGGAGGTAAGGTGTCGGCTACGGCACTCGCAAGCTACGCCTCTCTCCCAACACTTACTCTCGTCCTCGAGATAAATGAGCGTTATCTCCTCCATCATGGGAAGTTCCACTCGGTACAAGATTTCCCCTACACGTAGAAAAATTAACGTTACATATATTTATATATCGACGGCGGACCAGGGTGGGGGCATGTGGCTATATTACGAGCTGCTCTACGTAATGGATAGCGCTTAGAAAAACAAAGAGCAAATAAAAAGAGAGGTTGAATGAATGTTAACGTAGAGAGATGTCTCGCGTCGTTTAGGCAACTAGAAGCACGGGACGGCCGCGGCCCAGCCCGCGTGCTTGCTGCGACCCATTCTGTACCAACGATAACTACATGTGGAACACCAAACAGTATTCTCTAAGCTTTTACTGTACAACTCTGTCATTTACCGTACACTTTTATATGGTTCACAATTACTTGTCGTCTTGATGAATCTAGAATCTAGACGGGTGTTAAGTTAGGCATAAAATTTAACGACTAAAATGAACGATGATAATGACTGCGGCTAACTTAACATCAACTAGAATATTTAAAAAAAAACAACTTGGCATCAAATTTATTCTACAGAGTTGTACAGTAAAATAATTTGGATACATAGAAAATAAAACTATCTAACACACAAATTAGAGCGCGTAGCTCATAGTCGCAACATCGTCCAAGCGACAAATTATACGCCGAATAAATATGGCAATTAAGTATACCGTTTATAGAACTTAGGCCAACTTCACCATGCTTCTCCATACACTACAAGCATTTACTCACATATATCCGATACACTTTATAAATAATGTTCGTAGGGAAGCGATTTACGATAGATTGGAATAAAATATTTAGCTATAGTACTGTTGTATTGTCAAGACGTGGTCTTTCCCAATATTCAATCGATCACAGATTTTGCCTAACAATAGTTGGATTTTATACTTTTCTTGCATTAAATGTGTTGCAAAAGCGATTCTTAGATTGGATAATGGGAATAGCCAAGATGACTTTGAAGGCTATTTCATTTTTTAATAGAATAAAATTTAAATAAAGTATGTATGTCGATTAAAATTTCAATTTCGGCGGTACTATTTTAGAATTTTTAAGGGGGAGTTCACGCAGGTTAGCTTCCACCACAACGGAGGACTGGCGTGGAACTGAGCAGAACAGGGAGGAAATGGAGACTTCTCGTATCGCCAAGACTCAATTCGGCTCGTTGAGCCAAAGGAGTGTGTAAGGGGGAGTTATTTTATCTAGCCTTTAATTTCAATGTGTAGTCCTTCACGGGCAATAATCACTTTATTGTGCAGTTTCAGTAATTAGAAAAAGCGAACAGCTCCATTGATTTCTGTTATTTGCAGGATGACATGACCTATTAATAACAGCGTAGTAGCGGTATGTTTGTGTGTTTGTACGTAACTTACCGTCAGCGTTTGTATCCTCCTGAGTGTAACAAAGCACGTAAGCTGTAAAAAAATTGTTATCTTAGTATAATACAGAAAGGAGTGACAGAGACAGTAAATCATAGTAGCCTAAGCCCTTGCTTTGTAGCATACGTGATAAGGATTCTGCGAATTCAAGTTGAGAAATAAGCATCTTTTATCGCAACCTCACCGAAGCTCGAAAATGACAAGCCACCTTTTTTGGGTTGAGCTCAGATTTAACTTTACATTTAAGGAGCCCAGAAGTTTGTTCCGTAACCATATGCAATGTGTAAACCTGTGCAACGCGTAATATATAATAATAATATATATGTAAATATAAAATATATAGGTAAGCTTTTTATCCACAGAAAGAAGAGTTCTGTGTGATAAGATAATTCCTCCGAAAATCTCTTTTAGGAGGAATTAGAGACTTGAGTTGTCTAGTAGTTCTTCTTACACCAAAGAATGTGTGTAGATAAAAGTTTTATTCATAGAAAGACTTAATTTAGATACTTCCTCAGAAAAGCTCTTTTGCTGAGGCCTAGACTAGAGTTGTCGAGTAGTTTTTCTTACACAAAGAAAGTGTACTGGTAGTTACAGCTTTTTATTTATAGAATGAGGAGTTCTTTTAGATACTCAGAAAAAACTCGTTTACAAGAACCTTAACCAGAGTTGTGTAGTGTAGGTATTCTTACAAAAAGTATATATATATATATATATGTGTGTGTGTGTGTGTGGTTTTTGTGTATTTACAGTACTCACGTTCTTGATCAGAACCATCTTCAGACTTGCCATCCTCTCGGCTCTTCATGAATGGAAACCGTCTGCTGAACGAGAGCGTTTTCTTTTTCCGTTCGAGGGTCGATTGACTCTGTAATGTTAGTTTAATGTTGTCTTAATTTGAACTCTAATGCACTCTGAATAAAGTTTTTGACTGCTGGTTATACATGTGCGGAAAATTATGAGGAAATAACCCGTCGCCCTAAGTGAGCAACAAAAGACAACGCCAATATTTTTTATTAAGTACTAAAGAATGTAAGCGTCGCGTGGCATACCGTTGCAAAATTTGGTTACCTTAGGACAAGGGGCAAGATAATGATTTGCAGAAATGAAAATAGGTGCGTATTTATTGACACAACTTATAGAACTGCCAAGAAATATTATGTTTTATTCCTAAGTGCTCGCACTTTTCTCATATCATAATGGTTTGGAGTGAAGTAATATAACTCTAGGGTATACTTTTCTATTTCTAATTGTGACTGTGAGAAAAAATTCTAAGATTTTTTATACAACTACTACAGTTACTAGACTCCGATTTAGAATCCAAGATATTTTATGTCAACAAAGAGATCAATTATAATGATTAATGAAAGCTTTCAAAACCAAAATTGTTCCGAGCTTCTGTGCTTGGCTTCATTGATACAATGACGTTCAATATTTTCCACCAACATTCCTTGGGTGTTCCTAGTAACCCCTTTGTATACAAAAAAATATCCAGGTTTTGTAATCGGAGTATACGCTTTATTATAGACCATAATATTATTCGAGTACCTTGTCATCCTTTGGCAGTGAAAGAAAGTATAGTTTAAAGATAGAGATAACAAGATAAAGTAAGTAAAGATACAATGATCTAATACAGTTGTACATAAGAAAGACAGAGATGAAAGATGTTTCAGGCTAGCTTCAGATCAGTGTCTATCCACATGGCCTTGCCTCTTCTGTTACTTCCATTCAAAGTCATGCCGATCCGTTTTGGTATCGTGCGCAAAAAAAGAACAACCTCAAAGAAGTAGTAATACTTACAGTGCTAACTGGCGTGCCCTGTCCTTGGAATTTAACTTGTCGGTCCCTCGCGCGTTGTTTGCGCTCCCAGCGGCGCTTTGACGGAATGATCCCAATTGCGTCAGCGTCAGTCGTGTCTATTCGTCTGCGGAATCAACATTCTGCTATGAAATACAGTATTTCCACTAATGGACAAAAGTTTAAGTGAACAGAGAATCAAAAACACCCTATTTCTCATAATAATTTTATGGTATAAAATTTGACTGCTTATTTTGTAAGCCTATAGAAATAAAGGATTTTGAATTTTGAGTAATGGCTGGATATGTTTCGGCTCATAAAACAATGAATTTCTAATCTGGTTAATATAACATGAGAATAGAATAAACATATATTTTGACGCAAAAATACAATAAAACATTAAATTGAAACAAAAAAGCTAAAAATAGAAATAGTTAAGCTCTGCGCAAATTAATCCAGTACAGCTACCATCCAGCTAACAAGCTGCATTCATATATGGGCTTAAACTCATATCTTTACATAGATTTTACAGCGACAATATTGCACATGGAGGGAAGTAACACAAAATGGTGGCGTGATACTAATAAGCGGTGCTTGCTTTAGGGCTGGATAATTACTCTGTGGGGAATCTATTCAGCATTATTTTATTTATTTTAATTTCGATAATTACGGCTTGTGGCGTTAAATATAAACAGTGCAGACCAGATATATTAACCTTAGGACGTCTGGAAGTTACTTTACGCGACGTTCGTTACCTTGCTTGCCACCACTCGTCATCAGAAGCGTTGGTGACATGGAGGATATCACCGTAACGGAATGGCAGCCCTCGAGATGGAAGACCGTCGTCTCTGATAGGGTCATAGTCGAAGAGCGCCCTGGAATACGAAAATCATTCACGTTAATTTGCGATAAATAAACATGACTTTTCTGAGATTCGCAACATTAGTGTGTGTGCTAAGTATTCCGGATTATAGGCAGACAAATGCGGCCATCCCAGAAACCTGAAATTCTCCTGAAACTCTATCTGAAACGTGACAAACACCAGCACATCGTCGGTATAGTTACAGGACACTGCATGCTTAACAAAGAACTATTTAATTTGGATTTCACGGAATATTATATTATTCACGGACAGCCTCTTATGCAGAGGGTGTACATATAAACTTTGTAACTACGAGACGCGAAAGAACCAGGACGCTTAGGGAGGCGTGCACCAGTGCCAGCGAGCTACTGGCTTTCCTGAAGGACATCTGGTGGTTAGACTAGCAGCCGACATGCAAAAACGGCCCACCTGAGGCATAGTTGGTGGTACTAATATCGCGTGATTTTCATAGCTCTCATATAATTTTTTATATCTTTCGTGATAAAGAAATCGTCACGATCAAGGATAAATCTTGACAATATCTGTAGGAGTATAATGATAACAGGACAGGGATTAATAGTTATCTTACCGCACGTAGAGGGATCGTTTTTGCGATGTCCTCAAAAGAGTGTTGTGTTGCTTCATTTCATTGATGCGAGCTTCAAACTTATTGTATTCCTGAGGCCTGTACACTACTGTCAACTTCACCTGCTGGCCAGTACTCTGCGAAATAAAAGAAACAAATCAGGGGTTTTATTACATATAAGTACCAAAAGAGATATTTTAAGTTTATTATGTTCTGTGTAAGTCTTTTAACAAATAAATTCATTTAATTTTTTCATTTTCTTTTAATTTATATGCCGATTTTGGTTTGAGAGACGAACGGGTTTAGTAGTCAAACTCGGCCTATGCTCCTATTTAGAATCAAACATTGTGCGATGTTTTCACGTCTTTGTTGACATAACGTATGTCAACAAAAACGTGAAAACAAGACCCAAAAAATAGAGATAGGGAAACGTTTATTGATCAAACTCGGTAACAGGCCAGTGTCAGAAAAAAGTAGTAATAATAATTATACAAACTTAGGTTATGATTAATTACATAGATCATATTATGACAAAATACCTAGAAAAGTATTGGTAGGAGTTATATAAGTACCTACCCACCCACATGTAGTGGGTGGAAGTAGTCAGTAGTGTATACAAGGGCCGCAGCAAGGTACCTGTTTGAGGTGACCTTACAACCTAACACTGTTGATATTAAAGTGCAGTAGGAGATCGGATCCCGATTAATAATACTACTCTATCATGAAGTTATATTTTACACAGGTAAGGGTATTCCGATTTTTATTTAAATACTACAAAAAATCATTAAAGTGATGGTATCAGATTGGTATAAAATCCAGTGGGCTGATTATATTAAAAATCTAGATATGCCTAGGTTGGTATGAATGAAAGAAGTCTTTCGTCCATCAGAGGACAAATCAGTGGACTGGGTGATTAAGTATAGATTGAGAGAGTACCTTGAGAGCTTTAGCAGCCTGCTCGTGCGTGGCGTGAGTAATATCTGTGTCGTTGACAGCGAGCAGTCTGTCTCCTCGTCGAAGCTCGCCGGATCTGGAACGAAAGTTTGAATTTAACTTAAAATTCAATTCCATTCAGCCGTTTGAGCAGGAAGGAGTAACACATATTACATATACACTTTCATCTATTAGTGTGACAGTGATGAAACTGTTACCTTTCAGCCGGTCCACCAGCTAGCAGGAACGACACGTAGATGCCATGTCCATCTTCTCCGCCCACGATGTTAAACCCGAGCCCCTGCGTTCCCTTCTCGATTTCAACCACTCGCGTCTCTTCCGCGTTGTCCGTCACGTCTTCGCGGCGCAGCGAGTTGGCCGCTGAGGATGCGGTCGCTGGAAAAAATAATAATAATTTGTAGTGTAGTGTAGTGCAATGTTATTGGACAATCCACACAGCATTATCTAGCCCCAAGTTAAGCAGAGCTTGTGTTATGGGTACTAGATGACTGATATACATATAATACTTATAACATAGATAGATATTTTTATAATACATACATAGATAACCAGAACAACCTCTTGCGTCGCAGGCGCCATCACGCCACAGAGTTCGTCGAGGAAGGGTTAATGGTGAGATTAATTCATCAAAGATGCCAAAAAACAAGTTACAATTCAATTGAAGCCCAACAATAGCCTGAGTCAGGGGCGGAATTCCACGAAATTTATCGTTTCACGATAAGAATGTATCGTCTCAGAATAACACATTTTACCGTTGATGAAAGAAACTACAGACAGAGGGACGCGTGTTAAAGTATCAAGGTTAAAACCATTTCATCGAGGTTTCCTTACAAATAGCACCGTCCGCTCTATCTACAGTTTCTTTCATCTGTAGACGATTCGGCGACGATATAACGACATAGTCATAGTAAAGCGATAGCGGAATGCGGTCTCAGGTGTCAGAACAGAACCGTGCACAAGAAATGTGCGAACGTCAATTGAATATGAATTAAGGTACGTCAGTACTTGGTCCAATTACGTATTGTTTGTAATGCGTGCAATATATTCTGTCAAATCCATGCCACTTTTGTCCATCTGACTCATCATATAAAGTTACTATAGTAACCTTCATCTTTAGAGATGATGTCCCAAAAGTAAACACGGCTTGTTTGTGTAAGCAACTGCGCTCTTGTGACTCACGCATGAAAATTGCTGACTGTGCTGTGTTGGCTGTATACCAATGTTATAAGAATGCAAGAACAGCCTTCTTCTGCAGCGCACGGTATATGGTTGTAATATCTGTAGTGTTTGCCCACAAAAGTATACTTATGTACTATAAGCTCTTTCTAGTCGCCTTCAGCGTAAACACTGCGTCCTCGTGACTCACGTTGCTGACAGTGCTTTGTATGTATGTGGTACTTACGAGTGTTGGCGCGAGACGTCCTCGGCGTGGGCTGACCGTGCATCGGCCCCGGGACCAGCACTAGCACGACGCGCTCTCCGGTCGCCTTCAGCGCCAAAACTGCGTCCTCGTGACTCACGTTGCTGACAGTGCTTTGTATGTATGTGGTACTTACGAGTGTTGGCGCGAGACGTCCTCGGCGTGGGCTGTCCGTGCATCGGCCCCGGGACCAGCACTAGCACGACGCGCTCTCCAGTCGCCTTCAGCGCCAAAACTGCGTCCTCGTGACTCACGTTGTCTAGGTCTATGTCACCGTTCTGTACAGAAATACAAACACTGATAATATTCTGGAAGATTCATACAGCAATAATACGTAGGCTATGGTAGTCATTGTTCTGAGTCACATGACTTACGAAAGTCAGATACAAATAGGATACCCATGACGCGCAAGATGTAGTTGAGACGTATTAGAGGCGTAGCCTTTGCAGCAAAATAAATATAGGATGATTTTAACTTTTCCGATACGTTTCGAGCAATAATTTTGCTTTTAGTTGCAAATTGTTTTGTTACAGGGAAACAAATGTTTATGACTAATTGAAACAAATTTTAATGGTTTTTCCATTGTGACCAATTAGAAAACTCTTTTGTGACAGTGATTTAGGGACATTTTGATTTAGGGATCTAAATAAAAAATTAGAAAACTTTTTGTAGTGACGGGTTGTTGCCTAAATCAAAATAAAGCCCAATATCATATACTCGGGCAAAGGCGCCCTACTTCTTAATTTTAAAAGCTAAGTGGTAGTAACAAACTTACAGAAGTATTCTTGACCATAAGCAGCTTATCACCAATCCGCAGTCTCCCGTCGCGATGTGCGGCGCCCCCCGCCATAATCTTAGTGACGTAGATGCCATTGTCCCCGGGGATATGTTGGTTGCCGAGACCGCCGGCTATGCTGAAGCCGAGGCCAGCACCACCCTTCACTAGTTCAATCTCGATAGATTCTTCCTTCGCTGGTTGCGTTACGTTGAGGGTGTGTGGTTCGAGCGCTGGCCGTTTTACTTTCTGTAATAGTTAAATTATTTTATGAGCAATAGGGGTAATAGCTGTGGTCTTTATCCATGAACTAGTTGGTTAAAAATCAGCAGATTTAAGACGTCAAACATTACTTGTTACTTCATTGCTTCATTAATTACCTATGTACATCATTGGTCCCTGAAGTAAGATAAACCTATGTATATGAAATTAAATAATATATAGATAACCCCGAGTGCTAGGGCTTACGCACTATAATAACAAAAACCTTAAACCTATGTATCTTGGAGATCTCCTTAGGTGCTTGGCAAAAAATATCAACAACAACACAATATCGTTATGTAGACTTTCCTGGAGCCCAAAAGCTAATCTTTATATAATATAGCTTTGATTTATTAATGACTAGATAGAGCTTGGCGCTGCTAAACAATCATCAAAAACAAGTTAACTTTCGTTGGTGGCTCACGACCAAAATATGTTGAAAGAAAAAAGTTAGCAGAGAAAAGATTTAGGTTAATGTTGTACGCAAATTTTCTACGCTTTTACGTTCGTCACAGTCTATATAGATATTTAAAAAAATAAACAGTTATCGTTAATCTAATCTGCATGACCTCAATTTCGAATAAGTTGCGTTTTTGCATCATAAATTAATTTGACTAAACAACTAACTAGATTTAGATATTACAAAGAAAGTTACAATCAAAAAATAGAAACAAATTAGAAATAGTATTTATTATTACAATTGACACGATTGAGCTACCTGCAGACTGTTGCAAACATCACAAAAATATATCACATATTTCAATTATTTTTAAATGTATAACAAATGAAAGCTTACCAGTCTGACTGTGCTGCCAGCTTTCTTGAGTGCATCCACGGCGTCCGCATGAGTTACGTTGACCACGTTTACATCGTTCACCTGAAAACAAATTGAAAAATATTACACTTTCATTATCAGTGTTGCTAATGGTACCTACAGTCGTGTTATGGTGTGACTAACGTTGTTGGAGCGTGAGAGATTTCAAAATGATATAATTATCTGAAGCAGCTTTTGTTTTCTCGTAAATTGGCAATGTAAACACTGTGTGATATAGACATATTAGAAGTTGTCGGTTCTCCGCTATATATGGCCAGCCCACTGCCACTTCAGCTTGCTAATTCTTTAACCTATGTTGACTGTTACGACTATGGCTACTATTACATGTATAATAGAGTCTATCACTACACATAATAATGCTTGCATGTGTTGCATAATAAATACATTCTGTTTCTTGTATTTATTTATTTATTTTGCACCATATTAACACACTTATTACAAATACCCATTCAAATACCTGTATAATTTTTGTATACAAAATTCAAGGAATAGTGGTGGAAAATATTTAACGACTTTGGTATCATCGAAGCAAAGCACAGAAGCTCAAAACAATTATAGGTTTATAATAAAAAGCTTTCCTTAATCTCTCGTTCGCTTTTGAATTCGAATTTAAACGTTTTTTCGCTCCACATGTGAGATTAAGCGTTATGATATACTTTTTAGTGATACTCTTACTGTTACAAAAACCTTGTTGTTATTCGTTTTTTTAAGTTTTTATTCATAAATGTCTCCGATAACATAAAAAATCTTTGATTCTAAATCAGAGGATAGTCATAGTAGGTACTGTAGGTAGAACGTGGGTGGAACAATTCGATCCTGATAGAAAAGTATGTCGCTACTGCGCAATGGTTTTATATTTCTTTTGGCTCTATATCTTACCAAATGCCTATACTATGCTTACCAATAGTACACAAAGTTCTAGATTTCTACAATGACGTGTCCTCGAGCTCACGAATTCAAATCAATAAATGAACAGCACTTAGTATTGACGACGACTATAACACAAGTTTATCATATGATCTACGCATTGTATGAACATCTAATTACGATACGAGGTGTTGTGCTCAAGGTCTGAACTCGATGGTATGGAATAATTAAGTACCTCCATATTTACCTACGGTTACGTAACTTAGGTACTGACGACGAGGCATTGATTAGCCCACTTATTCAAACAAATATTTGTACCTTTAACAACCTTTGTAAGGCCACAGAGTTAGCTTGGGTACGCCGGTCAGGTTTTATTTATTGTATATCGAACTAGCTTCTGCCCGCGTCTACGCGCACGCTTTTCCGGGATAAAAAGACCCATCCCCGGGATACTGTCTACCTCCCTGTCATTCATATCCCGTTATAAAGTAATTTATAAGGGGATATTTTAAATATTTTTTTATTTTTTATTTCTGCACAGTTTCATACGCCTTGATCACGGAATACCCGAGTCGGTAATAAGCCCATATTTGAATTCACATTTTTGTGCTTTATGGTAATGGTGCGGCCCCGATCTGCGACAACCATTGTTAGTAGAGGAAAGGTAGCATGTTTCTACCATATGTGTATAACTCAGCATCTTCACTAAGATTAGCAATTAACCTGCCCAGTATGGTAATTATGTTATGACAAAACCCCCTTAATGCCAATTAATATTGCCATTTTTATTGGCATTAATCTTGGGGAGACCTTGTCAAGCAGTGGACAATTGAGGGCTGATATTATTATTATTATTTAGTTATGACCGATTAGTTAGACGAGCGGCTGAGAGCTGATATGTCTATATCATAGTGCTTTTGTTTTTCACTACATGTTCTAGATGATGATTCTGATTCAATGGGAAATGATTCATTTTAGTACTTACCGATAATATGGCATCATTGATGAGCAATTGGCTTGCAGCAGCAGCACCGCCCGGTATAAGCTTGGTGACGTAGATATGGGGATCATCAGGAATGTGGGGGTTATCAGAGCCCCCGGCAATGCTGAACCCAAGTCCAGTGCCCCCCGCACGTGACAACACAACTGTGAGGTGGATGTAACCCTCTTCATTTTGAATGCCTGTGCCGCCACCTTCTATTCCGTTTACCTGGAAATTTTAGTTTTATAAAAAATATATTTTATGAATAAGAATAACATTAACGACTTGATAGTGAGGGGAACAATACACATCATAGACAAGGGAAAGGTCTTGCAGATGCTATGCATTTCTGGTTTCTATTTTGATTCTCTCAATGTTTCTTTCATAAGATTTGTGCTGCCCACAACTTGTGGATATTAAAGGATTGTTAAAAATAGTACCTGCTTCATTTCCGGTGATGATACGTGAGCCTGAAAATTCATAATGACATTTTAAGCAAAGAAATAAATTGCAATATTCTAAGATCAGTTTTTTTACATTGTTTAAGTATTTTGTTACTAGATTAATCAGTAATTCATAATTCTGTACATTAGTTACCAGTAAAATGGTTTAGCATAGAGTCAAAGGAGTTAGCTAAAATATATGGATGAACATTAGATACAATGTATTAGATAGTTATTAGTTTGAGCACTAATAAATTAAGCTTTCTTGTTAGTCCTAAATTAAAAAATAACAAAAGAAATATCAGCTGTCAAGTTTTAAAATTAGACTGAAATAGAAAACATGGCATTAATAATATTATTGTACATAAAAAATAGAGTGTAGGTGATTGTAAGGGGTACATAAATTCAGCATTAGATTATTTGTTATAAAAACAATCAAATTATGTTTCACTTGTTATGAATGAGATTATGAGATAAATAGTTTTGTTTTGTACATATACCAAGAGACAGCACATTTGTGTAATCAGTATTATTGAGTGCCAATTGATCACCTACTCACCGTGTCCAGATTAAATAAGGAAGACACTTTCCGTAGGAATCCATTATGTGATTTTTTCTTCCGTCTTTCTGTCATGTTGCTGAGCAATTGTGCATAGCCCTTGGTTGGGTGTCTCAAACAGTTCTCACTCTATACTATGTACACAGCATGCATTGTTAGTCACACACTTGTGTCCACTTTCAGCACCTCGGGTGATGATCGGCATGCACCATTCTACCTAGAACCCACAACTAACATACACCAAAATATTTCAGGTGGGACCTCTTTGAGGTCTATTATCTTTTACCCATTGAGCGAACTAAATAGATCCTTTCAAAAGAATAAGCTCATTATCATGTTAGATGGCTTTAGAGCTGCAGTTCTCTTATCTGTAGAATGTCCAAATCGAACCGAGCCCTTTTCTGATAGCGATTTTAGTAGATTATGTATGATTGTAATTATTAGGCGTGTTACCGACTGCCGACTTGTGTACGATGATAGGATGGTATGAATGTCAAAGCGATGAACCTTAATTAGAATGTCCGTGTTACGTTATTAGTGTGCAATTCATGAGCACTCCACGATAATATTGAATATGGGTACAAATATCAATGAATAACATCGAATTGTTACAGGCAAAACTAACTCTGAAATCGCATTATTCTCACCAAGAATCGAAAACGTTCCCAGCGTAAAGAAATTACTGAACGTTTAAAAATAGAATAGTGTTTATTATATGGCCTTACTTGAAACGAATACGAAATAACAGCAGTGTGAATGTCAAAATTTTGTGTACAATATCATTTCACTGATTTTATCAAGAACAGTATATTTTCAGCAGATGTTGCGGTTAGACGTCATTGGCACATAGATGAAATTTAACTGCACCAATCCACAGAATAAAGAAATGTAAGCGCACATATCGCCGAAAACCTGTAGTTTAATTTAGGTTAAAAATAGTACTACGAGACGCGAAACGGCAACCAATCCGCCATTACGACCAACTTGTTTTATCTACGTTCCGTTAAAACCTGCCTATGCGCAGCTGTCACGTCATCACTTCGGAACCGGAGCTGTCAAAGTAAAATGGAACGTAATTTTTAACCAATTCAATCCAACCAATAGAATGACCGGATCGATAAAAAAAATGTTGATAGAGTTTCTTCAAAAGGTGGCGTACGGCTGCGCGCGAAGCATTGGTGATTTGACCTCAATTTAAAAGTGTGTAACTAGGCCATGGGCCAGGAATGTTGTTGTACTTACATGCAACTTTGCAGGGACTATTAGATTCACTGTTGTCTAAATAGTCCTTAGTTTTTGGTAATAGCTGCTTTTTTTATTTAGGTACCCCTTACGTTACCAACTGATACACTCTTAAAATATATATTTAGGAAAAGTGCCTACTCAGGTAGTTCTTACCTTCTTTTCTTCTGTGGCTCCAGATGGAGATGCCGGAGATGCAATGGAACGCACCTGTGTATTGAAAAAGGTCATTGGTAAAATACATACATTAACTGTCTGTCAACCCAAATAAGAATTTTGATTATAGAACTATCAAACTGAACTGACCTTATTGGAGTCCGGTGTTTCATTGCGTGATTCTGTTTTTCTATTGCTTTCTTGGAAAAATGCACTTGATATGGATCTGATGTCAATCTCATCAGATTGTACCTGTAAAACACACCATGAACATACATTATGTAGGTTCTCAATTCATTGTACAAAAATGTGTGTCCAGACCAGACCAGACAGACCGCTCGACCGCGGACCTCTTTTCATAGTAGGTAGGTACATAGTTATGGAAACTATAATTTCGTATATTTTGTTAGGTGATTCAAATATGATGTACTTAACTACCTAAAAAGATAATTTGGTAATATATTTGTATTGACCGAAATGTTCAAAAGAAACAAGTGGGTAAGTCAGTACCGTCGACATAACAACATTGAGATAAAAAAGAACAGCTGAAATATGTTGAGCTCGTTCGTTTCAGTTTAAATTGAACAACAAATACTTACTTTAACAAATACTCGTTAAATTTTTCAGATTTCTGACGAAGCATTTTTAAACTTACGTAGTAGGTAGGAATTGCTATCTCTCAAAGGTATGCATTGTAAAGCCAATTAGCACGAATGCTACCAGAGTTCCATCGTTATTAAATACGTCAGGGACTTTAACATTTTTATTTAAATTGACATTATTTCATTAGGATGGATAGTGTGACGTGAATTTTTGTAAGGTTATCGTACAGTAGGTACCTAGAGGACAATAATATTGATACGAGATCATTGTGTTATGTAGGGACAACTTACGTCACGTCGACTTCCATCCGTTTCCCATTTGTTCGCGATGCGTATTGTTTCGGCAGTCTTTTGTTGCAGAGACTTCGTTTCATCGAGAAGTGTGAGCTCATAAAATTCCTGGATATCTGGAAAACAAAGCAAACAATGACGCAATTGTAGGTTTTTTAAAGCTTCGATTAACAATCGATTTGAAGAATGTTATTGATTAGGTTATCCTGTACCTATGTAAAGTCATGTACGTTTGTGTTTGGCTGTGGGTCTGATTATTTCTAGTTTCCGCCAAAATGAACACGAGACGTCGAGAGTGAGGATTTCAGGCAAAACAAATATATTTTTCTAAAATATCTCGTTAAAAAGGCCAAAAATATGCAATATATGAGATGGAGAATTCTTCTTGTTGGGTTAAGCTCATCTTTGTGTTTATAAGTGAGTTCTATACTTACCCATAATTTTGTGTTAAGTGCTTATTTTAAATAGATACCTAATAAACATTGTGGGGTATCAAGGACCACTTATATACTGTACCCTGGGGGTATTATGTGAACATAAAATATGAAGGTATAGCGTATGTGCTATTTTTGGTCTGTATAAAAAATAAATTTATCTGGAGCAGTTATCTGTAGCAATTTGTACAGTAGGCGGGTAGAAAATATCGCGTGAGTGGCGAAGGAGATCGATATCGACCGTCGACGGACGGCGACCCCACTGCCTTGTAGTACCGTGTAGAGTAGGCCGGCTAAGTAGGTAGGTAGATAAGTACCTTGGAAAACATCTCTTAGCGCAATTGAGTAGGTTAGGTACATACTAAATTAACTTGAAATAATAACCCCTATAATAACAAGCCAAAAAAACGATTTCGACTGGACTTATATATAATATATAAATATAGGGTTATATTTATTTATTAGTAAGAAATGAAATGTTAGGAAGTACGACTGCAAATCTTATGCCGGGTGTTCTAGGTATTTTTTTTGGTACCTAATAAAAAATATCTTTCTATGTAATGTATATTGTATTACGGATATTAGGCATCTTGTACCCTTAGCACAAGCTCTGCTTAGCTTGGGGCTAAATGGTAAGGCGTGGATTGTCCTGCATTTCTTTTTTTTATTTATTTACCCTGCTGAGTGTGTGTGAGGGTTAACGCACTAAATTAACAAAAATCTAACACAACTTCTTATGTGTGTATACATTATGGTATACATTATAACGTTACGAAGAAGATTATAATTAATCGATGTATATGTATTTGATTTTTTCGTTAATTGTTTTATTATCATTAATAGTAGGTACTATGTTAGTTTATCTGTTGGCAGGTATTTAATTTTACCTACTAATAAGGCATTCTACTAGGTCATTTAGATCTATGTAGTTGTAGGCTGATTGTATTTTTTGTGATTTCATTTAGCAACAAATAGTTTCGTACCTACATACTTCTGATATTATTGTGCGTACCTGCCTACAGGGTAATGCGGATATCAAATAGGTACCACACTTGCAAATCAAAACACTTTGATAACAAAATTTATCTTCACGCGTATTAATGCGTTACAATTACGTTGTTGGAATTGTTTGCTTTGTTTCAGTTATATTTTACGAATATTATTACCATTACATTACAGTTTCAAGCAATCGCTTACCTACCCAGATAAAATAGGAAAGCTAAATGCTAATCGTTGGAACGTAGATAATCCTCACTCTCGATGCCATTGCTTACCTACGTTGATTATCCGATGCTGGAAACACTGAGTTCAGCTTTAAAATGTTAATTAAAATAAGTTTAAACTGCCAACTATGTCAGCAGCTTCGGAAGTATCCAGTGACCCGTATCAACAATCTGGGTCAACCGGATCATCGCACATATCGTGAAGTTTGCAAACGCATAGCCTAGCCACTTCGCAGCTTCGCTCTGCTATTTCAATCTCTTCTCAGGGATTATTAAGTGTGAGTTATGAAACTACAAGAGATGTGTGTGATGTGATGAATGAAAAGCGCAGTGTTAGTTATGGCCAAGAATAGAACTTAGCAAATGCTAGTCCTATCAGGGTATAGGCAGCTTCAGAGTCAATTTCAGGTAGATAACGACTGACTACATGAGACTGTTAAGTAAAAACAATAATTGTTTTTTTTTTCGCTAGCCTAAATCATCCCACACTGCTTTTTTACAAACTAAAAAATATTTGCAATCCCAAGCAATCCCGTGGTTTGATACAGCCAGATTGATACTGTAAAATGTGGAATACGTAGGTACCTAAAACCCTAATTTCTAAACCTATCCTAGACAAGGAAAGTAAAAGCTATCCCAGAATCTGAACGAATGGAAGCAAAGCCAATTTTACGGTCAGCTGTAATCAGTGCACCCCATTATCGACGACGACGGTGCACGGCAAAGCTAATCCATTACACAAAGGTTACCTAGATTGCTCTATCGCATTGTGTTAATAATATGAGAGCTCTGCAATGTACATAGTACTCATAATAATTAAGTATCTATCATTCCCAAAACATGTTTTGATTTTCAAGATGTTGACACAAAATAAGGTCCTTCAGTGGGACATCGTAATTATCGTCATCTATTCTAGGTATATTAATTGGTCATCGTAATTATGTTTAGTTTTATTTTTTACTTTATATGTTTATACTGAAGTTGTTCGTTTTCTAAAATTAACCTTGAACAGATTGTTATCTTAATTTTGCCAAAATGCCTATTGCGGAATTAGGTAATAAGAGTAGACTTCAAACTTTGCAGGGGATCTCTTTATCAATAAAGCTATATTAGAACTATGTATGTAGGTACTACAATTTGTATTTTCGGCAGGTTAGGGCATGAGACTTGCTTGCTTACTTCAGTATTGAAGCACATTTCATGCCCGGGTAAGATCGGGATAAAATTCGTTATTATTGCACCCAATCTTCTTTGAAAAGGTTTTTATCATTTGGATCGATTGAGGGATGGACAATATTGTAATACTTAATGTAGTTTTCATTCTAGTTACTTTTACTTAAGTACTTATTGCCAGTGAAACATGACCGGGCAGCCACCTGGCATTAATCAAACTTCCTTTAATACTGGTTTTGTCTGGCGAATTGCAACTAGCTAAATATAATGTGGATCACAATAGCAGTGTCGTGGTCAAGGAAGACTCAAGAGCGATGGTGACGTAGAGCGCGGTCACGCGCGTGTTCCATGTATTTATAGCAGCCAGCAACTGATTGTAGCGAATCCCTTCGATTGATTATTTACGAACTTTTGAATATAAACGATTTTTTAATACAACAACTGAGTAAAACCTATTTTAGTAGTCTGGAAAATCTACATTATGAAAGTGTGATTGATGACATTTCTTCTCAATTTAGAGGTGGCGTCGTTGGTGTAACTTTACAAGACGTAGGGAATGTTCTTGACCATTTGCATGTCTAATCCAAAAAAAAATATTGCAATATGTGATTATATTTATAATATTTGTGATGGTGGGAGAATCTGACTTACCAAGAAGAGCTTGGAACAGCCGTGATTTGAAAATTCTGATGACTCTTTCGATCGCAAGGCGAAGTTGTCGGTCCTGTGGCCTTGTTAGCTTGCTGTGATAATCCTCCAGCAGTTCTAATGCACGGTGGGCCTCTGCCAAAGAAATAAAAAATATTTGGTTCATGTGTATCCTTAATAAGCAGCGGTAATCAGCTATTCCAGTTGTCACGTTGTCCTCACATTAAGGGTTCGGTTTTAAGTAGGTAAGGTACCTACTTTAGGGTGGTCTTCATAATCAATCTTGGTGTAAGTATTATTTTCCGGCAGTTTTAATCCAATGACGAAAAGGGATTTGTAGGTAGCAGGCCAATGATGTTATTTGGTTGGTATGCTTTGTATCTATCGTGTTTTAATGCAACTAACTGTAACTAGTACCTATCGACCGATGCGTATGTTGGGTGCTTATATGAACTAATCTGCATCAATCTAACAACCATGTCTGGCATGTTTTTAGATATCTTACCTACTTACCTTTTGTAAACCTGGATTATCTAGCCATCTACATTACACCTGCAAAGCACTAGTAAGAAAAATAGGTCAGAAGCATGATTGTCACAAAATAGAACAGGAGTTATTATTGTATTGATATCAGATTGAGGGCGTAGTTTATTGAAATATAAGCTATTTTATCGATTAGTGCTATTGATATTATAGTATTGGAAACTATGAGCAATGTGGTAACGGTTGTGGTTAGCATGAACTAAGTGATGTAGAACTGTCGGACAACCCTCAAACGTCGATATGAATCACTAGAAGGGTGCTATTGTTAACGCACGCATACATCCAACCCCTAGTACAAATTTAATAATAAGTCAATGGCAAAACGTCATCCCTTTGCTATACCAATAACCTAAAAACGAGCTAGTTGGAATATAATCTATAGGTTTAAGGATACCTTGCTTACGAACTGGCATCACGGCACCACCCCCAAACGTAATTTTAGATACCTAATACACTTTATACAAAAATAAAATGAAAACAATATTTCACTGCGATCTTGGTAAAATTTTGCACATTTTAAACTATTTTATTCACTAATAAAAGCATTTTGAAACGATACATATTTGTTGCACAACGAAAACATTTAGAGATTTTAAGGCAGAACGGGTGCGCAGAAGTGATGCCGCTTATGAGGGCCATCGAACACTGCGTCTTAGGGGATTGGTCGATTTTCACGGTGACGTCAGGGGGTGGCAAGCCGGCGGCATAGACAAGGAAATAACGAGGGTTAGGGGTTAAAATCGCTCCCTGTAAAATTTATTTATGTAAAAAAATAAGTACCTAACTTAACATAGTGGATTTTGTTATTCCGGAAAATATTATCATTTTAAATCGGTATCGCATGTGTAATAATATTTATCATATAGGGTTATTTTATTATCCATAACCCTGTATACTTATTTCAAAATGGAAGATAGGCATCACCAATACCATCAAAACGGACTACTTAATCGGAAATGTATCTCTCGCAAAGATAAGTACCTAAGGGTTAAAATTTTACACCATATTATGCTGTACCAATCTGTGTTGAAATACAATCATAAATAGATTTTGCTCGTAGGATGCTCGTAGGTCGAACATTTAGAGCCCTTTCCTTCAGAGCATTAAGTAGTTAAAAGTTTGTACTGCTCTACTTTTAACCAAGTTGGTCCAATGCTAATTAATAAAGTATCTGTAAATAAAAAATATCTATATATTATTATATTTATTATAAATTAATTTTAAAGGTATATACATATATCTAAAAAAAAAAATTTGGTCTGCCAGAGTAGTTACTCTAGCAGACCTAATTAATTTTATTTTTTATTATTTTGAGTCGATTATTTCGTAAGGTTTTCTACAATTTATAAAAAGCAATTAAACTAACTAAAACACGAAATGAACGTTCGTCGTCGTAGTCACAGAAAGGGTAGATTAAAGATTGATTTTATCGGTTTGACTGAGTGGAACGAAACGTAAGCGATTAGCCGTTGTTGACAACCGAACTGCGTTCAAAAACATCAACGAGCTCTGCATTAAATTTAACTTCGACCTTTCAATAATAGTGCTGTCGCGAGGTTAACACTGTCATTTATGTATAAATAGCTGGCAAAAAGTAGGAAAAAAGTGAGTTTTTATTCCAAATTTTTCCAATCTGTCCAAAACGGACAGCCATCCAGTGCAAGAAAAAGGAACTATTCCCAACCTGTATGTTCCTTTCAGCTATAATGGCCAAGGTTATTGAACGCATTTATTTACAACTTTTCTTTCAGACTTCAGAGAGAGAAGAGAAGGGGAGCTGCGCAGCGCACGCAACGCAAATGAAACAACTCGTTGTCGTTTCGTTGTGATTTTTGCTTTTTCGTGTAGAGAAGCGAGAAACAAGTTTAGCAGCCGAGGAGCGAACGAACAAAATTCAAGAGATTCTTGTCAATTTGTCACCCACCAGCCCGACTGGTGTCACTGGTGTTACTGAGCTGTGTACGTAGCCAACTCACTCGTAGTGTGTAGTCAAAATCAGTGAAAGTGAGGCGAAAAGATGCCTCTCTTTGGTAAAAAAGACTTTGGGAGAAAGTCGAAAAAAGATGCTAAAGAAGCAGAGAAACCGCCTTCGATTGAAGATAAGTTTGTCATCAAAGATCTTCTGGGAACGGGTGCTTTTTCCGAAGTGCGTTTGATAGAAAGCAAAGAGAATGGGCAGATGTTCGCTTGTAAAATTATCGATAAGAAAGCACTCAAAGGAAAAGAAGACTCTTTAGAGAATGAAATAAGGGTGTTGAAACGCTTTAGCGAAGCTAAAGCTGAAGGTGCTGAAAAGAAAATGTTTTCTCATCCGAATATCGTCCAGCTGTTGGATACATTTGAGGACAAAAGCAAAGTTTATCTGGTCATGGAGCTCGTCACCGGCGGCGAGCTATTTGACAGAATCGTCGAAAAAGGTTCATACACAGAAAAAGATGCTTCAATCCTAATCAGACAAGTTTTAGAGGCTGTAGACTACATGCATTGTCAAGGAGTAGTCCACAGAGATTTGAAACCTGAGAACCTTTTGTACTACAGTGCTGATGAGGAAAGCAAGATTATGATCAGTGATTTTGGCTTATCTAAAATTGAGGATTCTGGGATAATGGCCACTGCCTGTGGTACCCCAGGTTATGTGGCTCCAGAAGTGCTGGCTCAAAAGCCCTATGGCAAAGCTGTTGATGTTTGGAGTATAGGGGTTATTTCTTATATTCTGCTGTGTGGTTATCCACCATTTTACGACGAGAATGATGCTAATCTCTTTGCTCAGATCTTAAAGGGCGATTTTGAATTTGACTCGCCTTACTGGGATGACATCAGCGAATCCGCTAAAGACTTCATACGGCATTTGATGTGTGTTGATGTTGACAAGAGATATACCTGCAAGTAAGTTCATTTGTTTTAATTTTAATAAACTCTTACATATAAATTTATTGAATTAGGAATGTTAAAACATTTGTGCTGTCATGATTAATGGCTTCCAGACTGGCTGGTTACAAGTACAACAAAAAATTTTTTTTCTGTACTGTAATATAACTTGCTTACAAAATGTTACCTATTATTTTTGCAAATAAATTATAATATGTCTCAATTATGAGATGTTTTAGAAGTATTTTTCTTTTAATTCAATGTCCTCAAATCAAAATAGTTTTGTTATCTATAACCTTTGACCAGGAAATAATAATACATACTTGGAACAAACTTATTTACAACATGTATTGTAAATAAGTATGTTCCAAGTAATGTATTCTCTTTCTTATAAAGTAATTTTTTTGAGATACTAAAATGTGTTTTGATTTACAGGCAAGCTCTGGCACACCCATGGATTTCAGGCAACGAAGCTAGCAACAAGAACATTCATGGCACTGTGTCTGAGCAACTCAAGAAGAACTTTGCCAAGTCTCGCTGGAAACAGGCATACCATGCGACTACAGTCATCAGGCAAATGCAAAAGATGGCCCTCCACAGCAGCAGTTCCAGCCGTCAGGTCAATCAGCCAAAGCAATAGTCCCCTCCTACATCTGCTACGGTACTTATAAATCATTTCATTTTCATATCTACAACCCCTGACGTAATAAACATAGCTTTTGTAGCTATTTTGAGCGAGTTCAAATGAATTACAAAAAAGCATTTTCAGCTAACCTTCAAGCCACACTGATGCTAGGCCTACATAATATATGACTATCAGATTCAAAATATATTCAGTTCAGTTACTTCAATCTACACCTAAATCTAAGATCAGTCAGGGGTCAAACAATATACAATCATATTATCATAGCATTGCTTTGTGAGAGGCTTGTTAAATTGGTTCATGTCTCACACTAATTGAAATTCATTGTAGTCAGTTGCTAGGAGTGCAAGATTTGTGTCATAGCTGTTATAGCAGCATATTACTTATAACTATCAATCAATGCTTCAAAATGATTGTGCATAATATGAAGCAGTGTTTGAATATAGCTATTTAGATAAAATTGGTGAATCAACGAACTTTTTAAAGACATGTCTAGTCATTTAATTCTCTGCTTGCAAACAGTTTTCATTTGTCTTGATCACAAAAAGGCCCACTTTTGCCTTAATATTGTGATTGTCAAACTGCCTTCCTCGCTTGACTGAGGTGGTCTACTATATTATTGTTAAGGTTCGTAAATGCTGGCCCTTTATCATAGCGGTAAAGCGTTGCGGCGTAATATTACGATTGAAATGCTACAGTAGAGGCACTATTGAGCAATGCATGCTTTAAAAATTTTACATAATCTTTCTACTACTGTACTGGAATCTCAATGCTTATGATCTGTCCTATTTAAAATTAAGAATTATCTGCTTGGGAATGTACAATATGAAAAATCACAATATTTCCTCAAAAACTTAAGAAAAGCATTTTCTTATTGAAAATAAATAGCTAGGTTAAAATGTTCGCTGACTAGTTATGTAAAGATACATAGTTATAAAATATCACTCTAATTAAGATCTGTTGCAAAATTTGTTAGAAAAACTGACCGTTACAGTTTGATTAAAAAAAAAATGTTGAGTGGTGTAAATTTATACACACTGAAGGTGTTATATAAAATTATGACTTGAAATTAGATTAAAAATTTCGCTATTGCGGTTGCGTGTCTTTGTGATTATAAACAATATTAATATATAATCCCCTTTTAACGTAGTGATTTCGATTTGTTCTATCCCATGTTATTCTTAGATTAAGATTGTGATTTTAAAAGTTAAACCTACCTATCTATGCACTCTCATAATAATCAAGTACCTAACCTAATGTAGAAAGTTATAGTAGGTACCTATCTATAAAGTTTGAAATTTGTCATAAATAATACATAATTTGATAAATTTCCGAAATGTAATGGAATTTTTTTTTTACGTTTTTTTCATATGCTATGCTCGACTCTTGTCGTGTCTTTTGCACATTTTTTTAAAGTTGCAATATGTTGTCTTTGTAAATTCTTATGAATTTACCGTTGATATCTTAGTCTATTTATGTTTAATTTATATTTTAAAATATTAATGACACATCAGGCTCTCGTTCATAATAAACAATAAGTTAACTCGAATCTCGTTTGGAGCATGACTAAGGATGTTTTCCTATACTAGTAAGCATTAAAACATCCTAATCCTAAACTTACTGTAATTAACATTAACTAACTTTATTTACGTATCTCTAAATCACATTCCTATTGTAGTACATTTTAATTGCTGACTTTTTTTAAATTTCATTCTATTATTGAATTTCTGACATTCCAAAATTCAGTATTTTTTACTATTATTATATAAAATAATTGTGTTAAAATGGATATTTATTTGTTAAATTTGATAAAAAAGCTTTGACATTATTATGTGCTGTTATTATTACATATACATATATTTTGTTTTATAAGTCATGAGTGCGACATTCCTTCATGTAATGATCCCAGGACTCCTTATCTACCTATTTATAATTATTGATTTCAAAATACGGTTTGTATGAATGTACATGACTGTCCGTCCATAAATTACTGTTTTTTTGGCCACTGAACGACGACGTTAAAATTTCGTGACATCCTCTTAAAGATATTTTAAATCGTCGCAGTATATGTTATTTAGATTTAATCCAGTTGTTTGTTTTTGTTATTATTATTTGGACTCGATGGAAAGTTGATAAGTAAGTGACCTTCTATCTATCTTGTAGTTATATTCTTACTATTTTATCTACTTCTTGGTTAACCTACTAACTTGTTATTGTTATCGTCGCTTTTGAATTGTCTATATTTATAATAATATCGATTAAAATCGCTTGATTGGTAAGCAATGCACTGCTGTATTTTAATGTCTTATATTTTAAGATGTAGTGAATTCAATAATTATCTAAAGGCGCCTTAATAATCTGTAATGTTTAATAGTTTTTCTGTGCTCCTTGTAGTACCTATCCACTATGCATCAGGATAAGTCTTGCAGTTCAACCATATCGTTTTATAAGGACTTATTAAATACAAGAAAACACGTTTTTAAACTGACTTCAGAGGACATTATGTCGATTCTTTTTAAAACTTACGTACCTAACTTTTATTTAGTGGAATTTGTCTTGTGTATGTATTGTAATGTGCTGTATTCTTTATTACATTATTATCATCAGGCTTTATTATCTATTGTGTAGCCTGAGTGGCAATGCTTCTATGGATCAATTCACACTGGCATGTGAAAGTTCTTATAGTAATCAATCTAGTGATGAGTCCCTTTGATTCCGCGTCCAAAAATTAACTAGATTTCGTTAGTTGATCAAGCTTGAAGGACTTAGTTTGTGTGAATTGAGCTTTAGTTCGAAACACAGTTTACTGAATAGTTTAAATTTATGAATTTATTAATGTTACAATTTGGTTAAAAATTTATTAATTAAATTATTTCTGTTAATGTTATGTATTTTGTGCCATTATATGAATACTAATTTTGTTAATTATGAAGTTTTGACCGCGCACAACATTTTATAAGCTAATTAAGAAATAACCCTGCCATTATTATGTTCATGACAAAAGGGCGTGTGCTGTTAAAAGTCGCGGGGGTACAAATCTGATCAGAACTAGTTCGTATTAACTTTCGTTAAAGTTAATGACAAGATATCACCTAATAAGTCCCCCTACTTTAAGCTTAGATGCCAGCCAAGAGTCACTGTTAACTTTAATATTACCAAGAGATTATCGGCACAAATAACTTTGTGTTTTAATGAAATCTATCTTGCCATTGTTGATTTAAACAGGATTTTAAAGTGCACTTTTGAGTTAGCTCTCTAGACACTTGGTTGATGTTCAGTTTTCATTGTGCCAAAACCATATCATGATCAGTGATAAATGTTAACTTAAGGTTTCATATTTGTTAATTGTCTTAGTCGTCCGGAACTCGTTTCCACAACGCTAGAGGTCTGCAACTATGCGAGATGTGAAGTTCCTCGTATTTAAAACTTTCTTTGTTCATTAAAGTTTAGTATAAGTGAAATCTTACACATATTTACTATTTTTCGAGGGTTATTGACTATTATATGTTTTAAAACGAACATACACATTTTAGTTTCTATTTTACTAATTAAGCACAATAATTTTAAGGGTTGGGATATAAATTCAACAAGTTTGTTTTATACTCTAGTGACATTACTTTCGTTTTTAGTTATGAAATTATTTTTCTAAATATTTCCTATCTACATAACTGGTTATATAATTGTTTTATCCTATATGGAAACATTTTAGAATCGGGGTTAAGATCTGACTAATGTTGAATTATACTAATCTTGTGATTTAGATTTTATACTTCTTGTTTAAAACAATCAAAATTATTAGTAGACTATTAGATGTTAGCTATATTTTCAATGTCATTGTAAATAAAATGCCAACTTGTTGAGATGTTTGTTTGATTGTGTATTCAACAGCCCAAAACATAATTTAATTATGCGATAGATAAAATATATTTCCATAAGTTCTAAGTATAAATAAGAATGTCATCACGTGACGGGGAATGTTCACTTGATCTCCTCCCCTAGAAGCGAGAGTTGTTTGAGGAACTGCGTCGCATTTGGTAGAGTGGTCGATCCGTAGATTATCTTCCTTGGCATACCGTTGGCAGCTTGTTGCTGTGAACAAAAAAATATATATTACACATAAGTCCCAGTGTAAGATGTGCCAATGATTTCTCCAGGAATGGATAAGTATAAATATAACTTTTCTCATAGCAATGAGTATGAGCCGTTTCTCGCTGAGGAATTCTTTGTTTTGAAGCCCTCAGTATAGAAGGCAAGGCTTCATAACCTAGAATTACCAAAAAAATAAGGACTGATATACGAGTACTTAATAAACAGAAAGATATTTTTTTATTATACATAGATAACGACCAGAACACCCGGATAAAATAGTACACACAATTGTCCCGAAGCGGGAATCGAACGTCTTCCGTCGTAAGCAGACCTTCGCCCACCGCGCCACAGAGGTCGTCATAGAATACGGATGTAATTGAATACGGGATCGGATACGATTTTACCGGATGTTACAAGCATACCTTTGCCGCATCCATAAGGTTATGGTACTCTATATAGTTCCCCCCACCCACGACGAACACAACAGCATCAGTGGGCGGCGGCCCTCGCGCAGCTCGCGAGCGCGACGCGCCATCGGCTCGCGCGGCGCGGGGATCTAACCAGTCCAAGTCGGAGCTGTTTTCTACGCCGCTGAGGGCTGCTTCCACTGTACGGCTCACTGGTAGTTTCTGAAAGATAAGATGGTAAGAATCTGTAAGATGGTGAGTCACTCGTTAGGAAACGTGTTGAGAGTCTGGGCTTAGTGAGAGGCTCCGTTGAGAGAAGGAAGTAAGGGATCAATTGGTCAAAATTAATTAAGTTGGTAAATGCTTGGCCAAGACAGGAAGTAAAGGACCTTATATAAGATATTGAGGAATCACTTGGTATAGTCTAGAATCTAGTCTAGACTCTAGATCAATGAAGTGTGAAAACACTTGGTCAAAATAAAGAGGGGAAAAGTGAGGGACCACAAGTTCAAGATACGGGGAATGACAGACTCCTTGGTCAAGATAAAATAATATGTGAAAATAGGTATCTATTATTTATAAATTAACTTACATGTTTCTTCACAACTAAATTCTTGACTCCTTCCATCACGAAAGAGGATCCTTGGGACACCAGCTTCGAGAACATAGAAACTGTTTTGGTACCGCCGCCCTCGTACTGACTCGACATTTTTGTGAAGCCTCTGAAAATTATAATAAAAAAAAAACTAAGTTATCTATAATTTTATTTTTCTAATTCCATTCGAAGGTTCTATGAGGCTTTTTCCCTAAGTTTCCGTTTGGGATTTGGAATGTGTAATGAATGCATGACACAGTCTTCACCAAATCACAGTTAAACTATCATTCTATACTAATTTCAATACATTTTCGATATAATGTGATAAATAGAAATAATATATAATAATAATCTATAATAATAATCTTAGTTAGGTACGTAACCTTTCGGCTCGATAAATATCGAAGCTCTCGCTAGTCCCGATATTTTTGAAGTCGACAGATTAATATCTCTATGTTCAGAGTCTATGTAATATTGCATCCTTTCATTCAGTCTTTATTCACTCACCTGTCAACAATAACAGAACTTCATAGGCGTATATGTGCCAAAAAGAAAATAAACGCGTGGACGTCAATTGCTAATACTAGTGGACAAAAAATCGTATCACCTTATTTCTTATTTGATATAGTATAAAATTTGACTAGTCTAAGTGCTTATTTTGTAAGCCTATGGAAATAAATGATTTAGAATTTGAATTTTTATACTTACTTCCACCTCTTCATATAAGCCATTGGTTTAACATCGCAGTTCGCTGCCACCAGTGCACCTTCAAATTTCTTATACTCGTCTTCACTGACATCCATGCACAGATAGTAGATTATGAACAATCTCATCTTGTCCTCCTCGGTACCGGCTGTAGGATCAGATATGAGGTCAACTACGGCTTTGCTCTCGACACTACTGCTTTTACTCATAATCTTCTCTTCCAGTTCGAAGAAGGAATCCAGTCGTCTTGATTTGATTGCATTTAGAATGGCTGGAAGAAAAAAATGAATATTAGGATACATTGCTATCGGTGTCCCAAATCCAATGAAGTACGAGTATCATAGTTAGGTACTAAAACAAAAGCCGCATTGATCCGCCGAATATGATCGCTTACGAAATACACATCGAGTTAGATAGAATTTAACTAAAACATTTTTCGATTGCTTTTTACCTAAGTTATCTCAATAATATTTTTGTAGATTGTTTCTCATAATAATAGGTCTTTACCTATGAAATTGCCGTTCTGCAATTTCAAATCAAAATCATTTTTGTTTGCCTAAGAATTCTAATTTTAAATTAATTTTATTTTAAAAACATGGAATTCTTTTTCCAAAAGTAGTCATTTGTTTATTGATTAGTGTTACATTTTCATCGCATTTCAATCTTTTTCGTCATCATACGTAAAAAATTCGAGTAATTATGGAATATGAGTACCGTCGTGGCAGCAACGCGGCACAAGCGGCACGCAACATCAACAACGTTTACGGAGCTAACACTACAAACCAACGCACCACCTGTTATTGGTTCGCTCGCTTCCGTTCTGGGAATTTCGACCTGAAAAATGAACCTCGCGGTCGTCCGAAGACTGGTCGACAATGACGAATTAAAGGCGATTGTGGAAGCTGATGATACACAATCTACGGCTGAATTTGCAGCAGCTTTCGACGTTAGCGTCAAAACAATATTGGTCCATTTGCGTCAAATTGGCAAGGTAAAAAAGCATGACAAATGGGTGCCCCACGAACTCAATGATCGCCAGCGCGCGAAGTACGCGTCGAGACGTGCCTTGCACTGCTCAACAGACACACAAATGAAGGAATTTTGAACCGCATTGTTACCTGCGATGAAAAATGGATTCTGTTTGATAACCGCAAGCGCTCAGCAAGTTGGTTGGATCCTGGATCAGCACCTAAACAATGCCCTAAACGAAAACTCACCCCTAGAAAAGCGATGGTCACTGTTTGGTGGTCTAACGCCGCTGTGATTCATCACAGCTTATTACCAAACGGGATGAGCAATACTGCAGATGTGTATTGTGAAGAACTGAACACAATGATGGAGAAGCTGGCACATCTCCAACCAGCATTGGTCAATCGCTCATCTCCGCTGCTCCTGCACGACAACGCGCGACCTCATACTGCACAGCAGACGGTATCCAAGTTGCAAGAACTGGGGTTGGAAGCTCCACCCCTGCCTTACATTGTTTGATGTCGTTAGTATACAACATTTTAGCGTCGTAGATTGATATTTTGTACACATCCTCTATCTGTTCCATCGCCTCTCCTATAAACCTCAGGTTTGCTCGAAGAAAAATCTTTGTCAGGGTTTAGCTCGCCTATGTACATATTTTTTTTAGTCAAGTAATCATTCATTTATTTACCAAAAATATACTAAGGTTCTTAAGGATTTCTAGTGAGACCCAAACTAAGCACAAGGCTTGTGTCTTGGGTGTCAGGAGAGCACTAGTTAAGACTGAACAATAGTTTTCATGGACGTAAGTAGAAGTAATTATTATATATTTAAGTTTTGTGTGAACAATAAAGAATTAAAGAATACCTGTTGCAATAGTGGTGTGCATATCAATGAGTCGTTTCTTTTCCATGAGCTGTGGCAGTGAGTTGACGGCGCTTGTGAGTCGCTGCGTGTTATCGCTGACCATGCTGAGAGCGACGTCGCTTTCCGCGTCCAGTCCCATTGAGCTCTTCAGCTTCTTTACTTCCGCTTCCGAGTTTCTAGGAGATGGCAAAGGTAAGGTTAGAACGTGATGCGAGCGGCGGGAACATCTACATATTTTCCGGGAATAAACACAGATGCACTCTGCTGTGCGCTATATTCATGTCCTACCCACTTGTCTGTTGAGACAAAGAGTCAAAAAAATCGAATAAGTAAATCGTTATGACAAGGTGATTTGATTTTCAGTTGAATGAACTACCAAACAGCAAAGAGGAGAGTGGATTAACTGTAGTTGTTATGCTTAGAAGTTACCTATGAAATTTTACGACTGTTTGACGAAACAAGGAAGATTCCTTTTATGTGGGCAATATTTACCTGTATTTATCTAAATCTTCCTGAATAGCCTCAGCTACAGTAGGGAAAGGGCTGCCTTTGTGTTCCGTCCACAAAGGGTCTCTGGAATCCAAGTCACATACTCTTGTTTTGACCTTCTGATCTGGTGCTTGTACACCTGTGTTCTCAGGAACTGCTGCTCTGAAATTAGATAGGGTCTTTATTAATAAGCATAACCTTAATAGAGAGTGATAAATATAAATGTTTTTACCTAATTCATTTTAAAATGTAAAAGTTCCAATACAAAAAATAAAATACTTAGCTGAAATTAAAGAGCTACTAGCTGCGCCCTGCGGTTTCACCCGCGTGGTGATAGATATTTTGGATAAGATACTATATATCTTTATGAATTGTAGCCTATGTGTTATTCTGATATGTAAGCTATATTATTGTGAAGTTTCATTAAAATCCATTCAGTAGTTTTTATGTGAAAGAGTAACAAACATCCATAATTACAAACTTTGATGTTTATAATATTAGTAGGATATAAAAATGTTCAAGGTTAAAATTTAGTCACAGACAATAAAGATAAGGAAATATATCAGCAAATCTGCAAAGAGTAATAAAACTCTGCTTGTAAAACTTTTGTAATAGCAGCAGAGTAGAATGAAAAAAAATAACTAAACAAACCTATTTAGTGATAAATCCAATACATCATGAGCTAGGGCTTGATAGGTCCATGTGTGGTGCAGAGGTGTTGCCATATCAATGTTCCTGTCCAACAATATTAGCATGGGCCTTGTGAAACTGAATGAGCCAGACTGCCCAGTGTTGCCATGAAAGAGGTTATTTCTGGCATCCCATAGGTTTTCTCTTAACTTTTTGTCCAGCTTTTTCGCAACCATTTCTGCTGCATTTCCTTTTGTGTTTCGTATGATAGGAACATTACCTGAAAAAAAGATATAATTTGCCTTTATTACCCAATTAAAGATTTAGTTTATGGCTTGAGTATCCGTACCCCACTAATATGCATAACTTTAGATGAGTACATATGTTTGTTACATGAACAGAACAGTAGGAATAGCAGGTATAATACATAACTAAATAGTACATGGAATAATATGTAAACAACAAATGTGAATCCACAAGCAAACAGATTTTATAGGAGTTTAACAGCCACTGCTAAAGCCGCTATATGAACAGCTAAGGTAAACAGGCTAATAAATTAATAGTTTTACTTTTAATAAAATGATGTACTGACCTAATGTGACAAATACTGAAAACAAACTCTCTACAATATTGTCCATGATTACTTCCATTTCAGTGTCCTTTGTGTCACCCTTGTTGATTGCTGAAAAAGGAATTTTCTTTATTAAACAGTCCTAAATTCATAAGTTTTTTATTTCTTTAGGCTTACAAAGACAAGTCATATTTTATATACACTACTCAACAAAGTCTAGGGAACAAGGATATTTTAGTGTATACTTTTAATTCAACTTTTTTTTGTCCCAGATGTTATACATCAAAAGAAGCGAAATTTATTTTTGATTTCAGTTATGCAATTAAATAAAAAGCGTTCATGTAAAAAATTAAGGTTTAATAAAAAAAACTGAAATAGTGCCTAAACCAAAAAAAAAAAATTCTTCAAATTACAAAAACATATGACGCTTACGTGGAAATTAAATGAAAAAACATTATTTGCAGCTGTTTAATAATCCGTTGGACCTCCCAGGGCATTAGCCATGGCTCTACATCGGCGTGGCATGCTGAGTATCAAGTTATCAATTGTCGCCTGTGGAATAAGGCTCCATATTCTGGAGAGATGCGAAAAAAGTTCTTCTCCCGTGTTCAAATTTTGAGGAAAATCACTGAAAGCTCTTCTTCCGAGTAAATCCCATGCATGCTCAATTGGATTGAGATCGGCGGACTGAGCAGGCCACTCTAATACCGTGATATTGTGCTCGCTGAACACATTCATCACCTGTCTTGCGGTGTGTGGGCGTGCATTATCCTGCATGAACACGAAATCTTGGCCAAACTGCTGGTGGTGGGGGATGACCATAGGATGCACTACCTGTTCAATGTATTGCTCTGCGTTCAAATTGCCTCGTATGCGAACGAGATCAGTTCTCCCACCCAGGCGAATTCCAGCCCACACCATGATCGTTCCGCCTTGATAAGGATGGATTTCGGAGTCTACTTTGGCGACCAGGAACACGCCAAACACGCACTCTCCTTGAATCAGGATGAAATCCGAAGCGAGACTCATCGGAAAAGAGAACACGTGCCCACTGATTGTCGGTCCATCGCAAATGTGCATTAGCCCACAATAAACGACGCCCTCGATTTCCACGTCGCAAAGCTGGAACTCTTAATGGTCTGCGAGCGCGGAGATTGACTTCATGTAATCTTCTCCTGGCAGTTTGGTCACTGATAACCACTTGGTGCTGGGACTGGAGTCTTCCTACCAACTGGCGAGCTGTAATCTGGGGCTGCCTTCTTGCAGCATTTTGCAGAAATCGATCTTGTCTCTGGGTAGTGACCCTGTATCTTCCTCGGTGACGTTCGGCTACATCTCCTGTAGCCCTGTAGCGTGCCCATAATCGGCAAATTACGCTTGGATGTGTGTGAACAGCGGCCGCGATATCGCGTTGACTGCGTCTAGCTTCCAACATACCCACAGCCCTAAGCATCTCTTCCCGCGTTAAATGACGACGTGACATAACGCTTAGAGTTTCAAAAATATCGAAAAAGTTAGCAGTAATGGTTTTTCACAAGAAAAAAATCGATACATGACAAAAATCACAACAACTTTATGCTAGCAGACCCCTTACTCTGCGACCAAGTTCGGTTTTTCCTTCTTATTTTGAAAAGCTTTCGCACTTTTGTTTTAATTTTTTTTGAATTTCGAACAAATGATTTATTCCTCTTCCAGCCTTAATTTATAAATTTTAGTGAACAGTACTTTTTTACGAGTTTTCACAAAAAAGTTGAAGTATTATTGCTTGTTCCCTAGACTTTGTTGAGTAGTGTACAAACAGTAGCAAGGAATAAGGTTATAGGTTGCGTTTGACTTAACTCTCCTGATGGGAAGCAATGATGAAGTCTATTGAAGAGTGGGTGGTTTAAATTAAATTAGACTAGATTGGCTTCATGTGTTAATACTTATTAGGGACATACCCATATTATGTGACCTGTTCAGGGGGGAGGGGGGGCTTCAAAATACCATGCTTGGTCAGAGTGAATGGGGGGGTTTGTTATGTCTTTGTCACATAGTCAATATGCTCTAATTAAGGAAAATGGGTACATTCCATTATCTCTTCTTACCATAGTATGATAGGGAGTCAGATTGCTGATGTTTCATAATAAACAGGTCCTCCTCCAAGCAGATGAAATTTAGGTATTGATCAAATACTTTATGAATATTTACAGCAGAATTGGACTGAATAGCTGATGCTGCTAAATCTTCCAGTTTTTGTCTAGTTATTGGAGATATGAAGTTCAAATGGTACTGATCGTAGATGCCATTATCTAAGTCTTGGCAAATGCGGCCTAAGTTCTCTTCAGTCGGGGCACAGAAGTAGACAGCAGGCACTTCTGGTATTGGATCTCTGTCTGAATGCAACTGCCTGAAAATATAATGGCTTTATAAAATTTGGTTTTCATAAGTGATAAGTACATAACATAGGTAGGTGTTTCACACATAAGATATTAAAGTTGTAGGTTCAAATTGTCACTTGATATTATCATGCATGAGAAAAATAATTTGTTTTATTAATTTAGGGGTGAAATAACGTAAGGATACTCACACGTGAAGAGTTACACCCATTTCTCTAAGGGCTTTCACAGACACCAATGGGGAAATTATATCTTGGCCAACTCTGTCGTAAATCAGCACTTTCCACGTTGGCTCATTGGCCACATTCTTCGTTAGAGGCTGATTTAAATTAAGCATTTGCTTCAAAGCATCTGGAATAAATAAAACACAAAATATGAAGTACGATAACCAGAGAAAACATTGACATCATTTAATTAAAGTTTAAGTAGTCCTTACTGAGTTGTCGTTCCCGCAATGTCGTCATTTTATCTTATTGTTTATATTTTCTTTCATTCAAGATAAATTACGATAAATATTTCAGTAAAAACACTGAAATTAATTATTTATTTCCGATTACACGACACGAATCATAGCAAGTTTTGGATGTCAAATTGATTGTTAACATTTGACATGACATGCATGATGACACGTCTTTTCTGTCAAAATACCAAGATACGTTCAAAAACTACATGCAGTTAACATAATTTCTTCATGGAAAACTCGTAAAATTCTATAACTCTGGTTCGAGACTTTCAAATTTGTTATCAATATCTAACGCTACTTTCATCTAAATTAACGAAAAACGAATATACCGTTACAGTACCAACTATCTAGTTCTTTACAGGTAGGGTAATGCAGATTGTGTACCTATATTTCTAAACGCGCCCCCCGGCTGCGTGGCGGGGCGGCGCTGCAGCGTCAGAACAGAAAGGCGCCAATAATTTGAAAAATAATTGAAAAATTATGTCGCTTACACTTATTTCATTCTTATTTACAGCACTAAACCAGAATCACCAAATTAATGCGACAAAACTGATGAAAAAACTACTATCGATGGCAACGAATGATGCTTTGGTGCCGAATTTTTATGTATGGATACTAACGCGGTAAGTCATAGCTTCAAGCTTTAGTTTAGTAAATTTGACTCCTAAAGATGCTATATCGTCAATCAGGTAGACTAGCCTTTATTTGCCTTGTCAGGGGGTCTAGAGAAAGCCGCCGAGGTCGGCCGCTAGCCGGCCTCTGCATGTCTCAGTGCGCGCGCGGCGGTGAAAGGCACCATGTCGAGTGTAGAGAACGGTCTTCAGACCACGGCCAGTCAATACGTGCGAATACTACTTATTTGTGCTCTGTTCATCAACGGTTTGTTATTTTTAATATTTATTGGGATAATTTGTCTATTGTTATGTTTCCGCGTTGTTTTGTTATGTATTCCACCGTAAAAGGATGGAACCTTTATTGGAATGCTCTCGTAATTAGTTAGTAATCTTATGCAAGCGATCAACGATCGATATGTTAACGTAACTGTTACGGCTAATATTACGGTGAAAGCATTTGCCTCCGTGTTTTGGTGTTATAAATTTAATAAGCTACTATTCGTGATAACGACTACCTAATACTAAATTAAAAAAAATATATATTCTAGCGCGCTATGGCCAGTTTGGTCAATTATTATGTAAGAAGGCACATAATCACATTCTACCTACATAGTTTTGTATACTTAGTACGTGCTATTCTTGTTAGAAAGCGCAATACATGCAATGCGTAATCTGTAATTCGCTGGACAAGTTGAGTCCTTTCTCACTTGACATTGAGGCTGTGACCGGTTGTCCATTGAGGATATTGACACGAGTGGTAAATATAAGTATTTATTTAACTGCCTATAGGACCTACATATGTAGATCTTAGATTTGCTAACGTTATGTAGCCTACCTACCTAACTACTTTGTGAGTAAAAACTTACGATTAGTACTTACTTAGGTGTAGCGAGACCCGGTTTAGTACCTATGTAGATTCCTACAAGAGGTTCTGAGTTTTTATGAACAAAGATTTCGTGTTCTTGTTGCGTTAGAACAAAATTATTTACATAAAGACTAAGCGTGTAATGTAACATGAGTACCTACTCATGTTACATTACAGGTACATACCTAACTTGTATTATTTGAGCCTCTGAGTGGCTCTACCTACGTAGAGCTAGTCAGGGTTGAATCCAAAAACGTTTGTCCTGCCCTGTAAATATAGGTATATGTATATTATGTTTAATCACGTTAAGGTAGGGTAGGTATCTAAACTACGGTTTTTCATCTTCTTTACATGGTATAAAATGAAGTCGCTTCCGCTGTCTGTTCGCTTAGATCTTTTAAACTACTCAACGGATTTTAATACGTTTTTCAGCAATAGACAGAGTAATTCATGAGGAAGGTTTATATACTAATATTGTGCGAAGCCGGGGCGGGTCCCTAGTTAAACATAATAAAAATAAAAACATTAAATGCGATCTCAAAAGGGTTTTAAAATAACCATAGAAGCGCAAATGTCAACTTCTTCTCATTACGTAGGTAATCACTCCAGCGCAGCGTTATCTATGGTAAGCAATATAAATAATTCACAGAGCTTGCATGGCTACTGTGGTAGAACCGCGTTCAAGTGGCATTTGAATTGATTCAAAAAGGGAATTAATATTTTTTATGCAAGTTTAACCTAGATGGTTCTCTGTTTAACTACCAAAGCCACACGAAAATTTCCAAAAAAGACCTTGTAGTTTTTTTAAAAAAGGTTTGTGTGTCATAGGAACGGTATCTATGTATTTTTATCATGGCTTAAAACTAGGCTGACGGACGGGAGAACATATCTCAATTAAATTTGGCAACGATCTTTGGCAAGCACCTAGTATCTCAGGGACATAGACATAGGCTACTTTGCTTTTTATTTCAGAAAAAAGGGGTGCGAAGCAAGCCGCGCTTGGAAGTTAGTATTTTATAACACTATCCTAGTTCGAACTAGGCTGCCTAGTGCCTGTCCATTACGAGGCGTTCCGAAAATTCTAAGAAAGTCTCAAAAAAGCACCTTTTTCCTCGACTCAAATATTCCCAAAAATGTCCTGTGTCAACCCACTTAAGTAGGTACCACTTATTTCTGCGAAGCTATAAACGTGTTTCGAAGATTTATTTTTAGTCTGAAGGGCAAATCGTTTTTCATGCGCAGGTATACAGGGTTACTGATAATACTGACAATGCGTGAACTGCAGGTTCTGCTCATCATCACGAACACGTTTGTGAAGACCAGGCTGCCAGGTTTTCATTCCTAAAATTTGATGTAAATTAGGGAGGTACCTCCCATATAATTTTGACGACCAATGTGGCGCGGTGGGCGAAGGTCCGCCTGCGACGCAGGAGGTTGCGGGTTCGATTCCCGACTCGGAACAATTGTGTGTAGGATCTGCAGATATTTGTTCCGGGTGTTCTGGTCGTTTTCTATGTATAATAAAAAATATCTATCTATGTAATATATAGTATTATGTATTCAGTTATCTGGTACCCATAACACAAGCTCTGCTTACCACGAGGCTAGATAATGCTGTGTGAATTGTCCAGCATTAATTATCCAGCATTATTTATTTATATAAATATAAAACTCATTTGCCTAGAACCCAACGAATTACGTAAGACCGATCTCCCTTGTGGTTCTACATAATTATATTTTTATCTAAACGCACAAAAATCTACACCACATCAATAAAGGATACAAAGGATAGCTATATTGAAAAAAGTGGTCCGGATCTCTTCTACGCGATAAGGCCGATATTTAAGTTCCAAGTAGGTAATGTAGCTTTGTTTTTTTGTTGGTGTTTGTTCTTTCATAAGAGTTAATTTGGTTATGTATGTTCAGGAACATATTTCAAAGTCATCTATTAACTGTAGTGTAGTGATAATTAGTGTATGTGCAGAAGTGCTATCTTAAAGAACTAATGAACAAAGTGTCTTCACCTTAAGTATAGAGACAATAAGAAAAGTGCCAATGGACACGATCTTAGTAATAATGTTGTTATAAAAATAAGTTAGAACTAAATTACCCATTAGCCAATTCTATGGCTAGATTGTAATTATACTCTAGTGTATTTAACATTTATATAAGTATACTAGACAACATAAAAAAAAATCTATTAACTACTAGCTGTGCCCCGCGGCTTCGCCCGCGTGGAAATTTCTGCACAACTTTACCACGTTTTCTGACCGTTTGAACCTTCCCTGGACTACGACAAACATTTTAAAACCAAAATCAGCTCAATCGGCCCAGCCGTTCTCGAGTTTTAATCAGACTAACGAACAACAATTCATTTTTATTTATATAGATAGATAGATAGATCATATCAATATTCGTGTAGAAGCTTTTAGTTAAGTAAGTATCTATTGGAGGCCAGACCAGACATATCAATCAGGCACGCTAAATTGTCTTACGTTGCGTAACTAGCTTTCTCTTCATAACAATAAATTATATTTATAAATGGCAATGGAAAGTAATCGTTTAGAGCTATTAGATTTAGTGATTTAGGTAACTATTCATTGAACAATCGATGCTAAATAATTTATCTATTGATTTTTGAGTAAGGAAGTTTAATATCTAATATTTACCCAACCGCGTAGGAGGCAGGGTTATCCATACTAATATTATAAAGAGGTAAAGTTTGTGAGATTGTAAGCTCTGAATCTACTGAAACGATGTTGATAATTCTCTTAAAAGCCTCGCTCTATTTTAATATTTCCACTTTTAAAAGTTACATTCGTCCTTCCCAGGATCCATTCTATCTCCTTGATAAACATAACGATGCATTCAGCCGTTTAGCTAAGGTTAAGTTGTAAAAAGGTACTTCGCATTATTTAATATTCGTATATAAATAAAGATGACTGTAGTTTAAAGCTAATGTTGTGAAAATAGTGAGGCGTTTTCTTAATCTCGAAAAATAATTTGGCCAGACTAAAAATATGGCGCTTTTAGTTTGAAATTAAATCGCATAGACCAGACTCTATCACAACTTCTCAATTCTTCCGCAAAAGATCCCATCTATTGAGGTGTAACTAAATAGTTTTTTTAAATAAAAGTAATTACCTTCACTATAATGAAGGAAACTACTTCCTTGATTGATTATCATCCTCTGCGCATCTCTTCATATCACAGTGCCTGAAAAAGAAAATTAAAAACACAAAATTAAAGATTAAAGATTTTGTGTTTTTATTTTTTATTTTGTTGTTGGTTTAAATTGTGTGTCATAAAAACTCTTATGTATGGACTTGAATCATGTTTGTTGTTTGAAATAAAATATATTAAGTTATTTATTTATTTACAAATACTTCATTGGCCTCATTCTACAAATATTTACATTTATTTTTATTCCAGGAAGCTACCAACAAAAAGAAAAGGAGGAGGATTTCGTCTGTCCTGAAGGCACAACCGGCAATGGGAACTTTGCCGACCCCGCCACCTGCAGGCGGTTTTACCAAGTGAGATCCTTTTAATTCCTTTAAACCTTCTATTTGGGTATATTATCGGATTAGGTACCTAACTCACTTACTTCTGTAGGTGTATTAAAATACTCGTAAAGGTTTTTGTGCGTTAAGCGGGAAGCTATATATAGCATAGGATAATTTGTGTGTATACACACAAATTATTGCGTTAAATAAATTTCAAAGAAAATTAAATATGTGACAAACCATCTAGTATTTAATTTACCTATTTACCTTAATCAACCTTATATATTTACCTTAATCTTAACCTTATATATTTACCTTAATCTTCATTTCTTCTTCGTATAAAATCCTACCGTTAGCTGTCAGGATAATAATCTTGTACATATATAATTGCTGGACGATGGTTTTTAAAGTGGAACATTAGTGGAATATTCTTTTGGTCAAAAAAAATCAAAGTACATACCCAAGGTAATTTAAATACCTTTACCACTAATTATCAATATTCAACCATTTGGACTAATCATAATTAATATTTCGTAAGGAGGAAATGTAATTTTGGCATTCTGATATCTAGATCGACCGGTTCCAACGTTGTTAAACTTGATTTGAATTATGTTTAAAAATATTTAGAACACAAAAATATATTTTTACGATCGAGGTCGTCCTCTGCAACTTTTGAGTATTTTTGTATACAATTTGCAACCCTTTTTGTAATCTGTATAAAAATTGCAAAAAAGCTTTATGAACTAGAACTACACTGTACTATTCGAATTTATTATTGACTAGCTGCGCCCCGCGGCTTCACCCGCGTGGAAATTTCTACGCAATTTTACCATGTTTTCTGTTTAAACCTTCCCTGGTCTACGACAAACATTTCAAAACCAAAATCAGCTAAATCGGCCCAGCCGTTCTCGAGTTTTAGCGAGACTAACGAACAGGAATAGATTTTTATTAATATATATAAAGATTAAATTGAACTCAGACTCACTTCTTTCGATAGAGTCGAGGTAGAGCCTTAAAATAGGTAGATTTTATTGACAAGATTATATTGCAAATAAAACTTTACAATGTAAAATGAATACTTCGATTTAGATACAGACTACAAATACCTAGATTACTGGCAGGTAACGAAACTCCAGTAAAACTGAACTGCGGAACTCGGGCCTTGGTTTAGGATGCTTGAGTGATTGACAGACAACGCACATCAAAACCGACTCGCGTGCTTCAGATCATTGTTTTAATGAGTGATTAAAAATAACTAAGTACAACTGGACCAACAAAGCTGATTGTAGACCAGCAATGCTTATAGTAGGTTGTGATACGAGAGATTGTACATTTGTTACTCGGGCGAGGGCGGTTATGAGGTTGTCACCTTAGTTATGTTTCTATGTAGCCGATTTTATAAACATAACATTTAGTATTAGCACGTGGAAACCACATGCTAATACTGCATATCCGATTTAAACAAATGAGATATCGATTGATTTGTCTTAATACCCGGGTGGTTATAGGCTGCGACTTCAGACAAAATTGTTCTAACGAGATGGCGGGATCTAAGTAAGGGTGTAAAATTTGATTGCTAGTAAATATGTTCATGTGGTATCGTAGGCCATTGTTCCTACTTGTACCCTAGTTAAAATCCTCCAACTACCTAAGCATCAAAAGAAAATTATAAAGACAGTTGGAGAATTTTGAATTGATATTTAATTTAACTTGAATTGATGTGCACTCATGTCTAGCTATGAGTTTTTATGAATAGGTACATTTTATTGATTAAAACTAGTATTTTCACCGATTAATAAATTTTATTTTTAGGTGTAAATACTAGTTGTAATTTGTCGTTTCTTGTTCGAACAAATAATAATAACTTGTATATGTAAAAATATTATATATAACTTTTGAATATGGAAAAAGTTAGAGGAAAGATTATAGAGAAAAAATTATAGGTTCGTACTAAGCAGGTTGTGCTCCACTCCACTTCACTTTGTATACGATAAACGAACGGAATTTGCCTGCGTTAGGTGCCTACATCAATACAGCTTTTTTGGTATTCACATCGATGTCCTTATTTATTATGTGGCGATGCTCGTTGAATGTTAATACGAAAAATGTGTTTTGGTGGTGTCTTGAGAGGATTCTGTCTACTTAGGAACCAGCCCTGCCTACATACCGACTAGTTTGAATGCCTGCTTGGGTTGCTAAAATGTGACCTTCCAATATTGCTAAGCACCTAACATTTCAAGTGTCTACTGCTGCTCGATTTATCTATACTAATATTATAAAGAGGAAATGTTTGAATTTTTGTTTGTATTGAATAGGCTCCGAAACTACTCGACCGATTCGAAAAATTCTTTCACCGTTGGGAAGCTACACTATCCCCGGTGAACATAGTCTATATTTTCAAAAACTTAAGGATCCTTACTAAAACTCTAATAATGTAACTCAAGGTGTAAAGAAATCACATATTAAAGTAAAATTAAAGTTTAACGCGGATGAATGGGGAACAGTTAGTTCATAAATAAATAGAGAATCTCTTCACGTATTCAAGACAAGAGTGAATAAGTAGAAGTGAGCTGTGGTCGTCTATGTACCACGAAGAATCTAGACTAACCTTTGTAATAAGTACGTTATCACGCTTGGTTTTCACGGATGCAGTAGCTGCCGGATAATGAAGGACAGTTGCTGTCCGACAGTAACTGGGTCCGTGAAAACAAAGAAAACATAATATGTATTTTGTATTGTTTGTTATAATATAAAATATTTTTTTACTATCAATTGAGATTGATGAAGGTGTATTCACGATATACCAAAAATCCCTGTTTTGTGGTAGAGTCTAACGTCGACTCTACATTTAAATACATAGGTATACATACCACACATTAGGGTGTTTTGTATGAACAACATTGTGGCGTGGGCACCCTGTTATGCAAAGCAATCTTGGCGTCGTCAGTTTGGTAGTGTTTCACCTTGTGCTATTATAACCAGTACCTAGTCAAAAGCTCTGCGTTAAACCAATGCCGCTACTACCAAGCATTGTCATCATCCATCATCATCAACCTATGTTAGTCCACTGCTGGACATAGGTTTCCCCAATGAGCGCCATAGCGCCCTATCTTCAGCTTCGCATCTAGCATCTACCTGCAGTCTTTCGCAGGTAATCATCCCACCTGGTCGGAGTGCGTCATATACTACGTTTACCGAGTCGTGGTCTCCACTCAAGGACACGTTTGCCCCACCGGCCGGCCCACTGCCAAGCATTATACTAACAAGCCTAATAGGTTGTTTGAATGTATTTTTGGTACTGTGCTTTACCGGTGTAAAGCACAGTACCAAAAATACATTCAAACAACCTATTAGGCTTGTCGTGTGAAAAATACATTCAAATATGGGGCTTTACGCGTCACATTTAGATGTATTTTATATTGACGGCATTAGATGGCAGACAGGTCGTGGAACACTCGTTTGAAGCTTGTGAGGAACCATTTTGTCACTGTAAAATGTATGAAAAGATCACGAATTTTTAAGTCTATACTAGCTGCGCCCCGCGGTTTCACCCGCGTGGTGTTAGATATTTTGGATAATATACAATATATCTTTATAAATTGTAGCCTATGTGATATTCTGATGTATAAGCTATATTATTGTAAAGTTTAATTAAAACCAATACAGTAGTTTTTACGTGATAGACTAACAAACATCCATCCATCCATCCATACATACTTACAAACTTTCGCCTTTATAATATTAGTAGGATTTTAATGTTCATTTTTGTGTTGTGCGGCAGCGTTAGGGACGTGTGTGCTTTGTCCTTAAAGTTATGTATTGTCTTTGTATCAATTCTGTCGCGCCCGAAGGCTCACTTGGCTCTGGTTTATGAAATCAATCTCTCGATATTATTATGCTCCCTTCACAGGGATATAACAAAGTGTTTTATCATGGGGATGACTGAGAATCAATTTCGTATCCTAAGCACGGCTCGGAGTTTCAATCTTGAGTCTTTTTTATCCGTTCTTATATAAAATCAGATGATTTTATATATTTTTATACATGGTCTATATAGTTAAAGTAAATGTTAAACATCATCATCATCATCATCAGCCTATAGTAGTCCACTGCTGGACATAGGCCTCCCCCAATGAACGCCATAGCGCCCTGTCTTCAGCTTGCCGCATCCAGCATCTACCTGCAGTCTTTAGCAGGTCGTCATCCCACCTGGTCGGAGGGCGTCCTACACTACGTTTACCGAGTCGTGGTCTCCACTCAAGAACACGTTTGCCCCGGCGGCCGTTCTTCGCGAGATATGGCCGGCCCACTGCCACTTCAGCTTGCTAATTCTTTGAGCTATGTCGATAACCTTGGTGTTAAACATAAATAATGCTATTTGGATAATTCACACAGCATCGTCTAGCTCTAAGCTAAGCAGAGCTTGTGTTACGGTACTACTTCTAGAATCGTAAGTTTGGGTGTACAATAACAATTAATTATAATTATATTATATTTTATTATTTATTGTTTACTGGTGCAATTAAAAAAAATCTCTAGCCCTACTATTTTTAAAGTTTTATTAAGAGCAATCACAGGATTACTTAAGAGATTTTTCCGAAAAAAATTACGGCTTAGGCAGGACTTGAATCTCAGCAATCACTACATTATCATCATTGACTGACAAAAGTTTCATCCTGGTACCAGTGACCGAAGCCGTGGCCAGATGCCACTGTCAAAATAGTTCGTACATGTAGACAAGTATGTATGACATGCATCCCCACTATATGGAAATTACTCCCCGTTGTTACTTAGTGAGCTAGAGGGTAGGCCAAACGCATACCTGCCGCCGACAACTATTGGAAATGGCTTTCACCATTTTCCGATGATTAGAAACAGGCGCATATGTTAAATTAGGACATTATATAACAATTATTGGTTATATCATTATTTTGAGTCAATGAGGTTAAATATGCAAGCTCTGTTATATATGTTAGTTTTGTTTTAGTTTTTTTTTAAATATCTGTATTTTAACATTATTTTTTTGTTTCTTTTAAACTTTATTTTGTATAACTCTGCATAGATTTGTCATTAAATTGAGGCACTTCTTACCAGGTAATCATATTGATTCCCACGATACAGGCCCAGCCCAGTGTGGGAATCATTAGCACATTTGTTAATTAATTCTGTCTACTTAAACCATACCAAATCTGTATTAACTATAGTTCTGTTTAGATGTAGTAATAAACATATTTTTCATTTTCATTTTTCATATATCTAAAATGGTAGTTAGATATATAACAGAGCTTCATGTGTTAAATAAATAAAATCTATTATTTATTATACATTATGTGTAATAAGATGATGTTTGTGATCCATCCATAATTTAGACGATTACATGTTTTCTAGTTAGTGTCTTAAATTCTTGTTTAGCATTTTAAAAATAGCAATGGGTAAGAACCTACAGGGAACTGAAATGTAAAGCACCAGCAAACTGAAACATTGGCTCACTCACTTTTATAAGGAATTCATAGACTATAAAAGTGACTACATGTTATTATCTAGCTAAGTATATAGGTAAACTTTTTATAACCTTTTTTTTCAAATAAATGTTATTGTTTAACTTGAATCAATAATATGTATTTGTTTATTTTTTAAATTGAAGGCAGTTGTCATTATTACCTATCTCTAATTTAGTGACTAACCTTTTCCTTTCTTAAAAAATATTGATCGTGTACTTTCTGAGAATCTTTTCTAAGTCGCTTCTTTTTTTATTGTAACGTGGAAACTTTTAATTGGCCTTAAGTTAAATATCTTTATCTAGCTGAAAGTGTTTCTAAGATTGTAAAAATAAAATAAATAAGAAAAATATTATGCCTACAACGACTACAGATAAAAAAAACGAATCTTGAAACTACGAATTTTATAATTATTTGGTTATTTGCTAAAAAAACGGTTTTAACCTATCCACTTGACTCACCTTTACGTAACTCCATTCTCAAATCGTTAAAATTCAAACAACCGAATGTGGTAACGCGCCTACTTACAGATTCTTGGACACACGGTTAAACAATATAATCATCAATATCACCCAGTCTACAGCTGGGCATAGCCTTCAATAGCGTCTAGATTCATAGTGTTCAGTTGCTTTTAAAACAATGGAACGCACTGCCTGCATCTCTTTTTCCGGTAGAGTAGGTAGGTAGGGTACAATCTCAGACTCTTCAAATCTAGCGTGAATAAGTTCTTTCTTAGCTCCATCTTCACTTTCTTGGTAGTCAAACGCATTACCATCTACAATAAAAAACTACATCAAATAGGTAAGCCCACAACTAGCAATGTTTATGAACCCAAAGCATTTCTCGCGTAAAAACGTGCGTTTTTCTTTTTGTATGAAATAACAAAACCCACGTGACAACCCCTCTAGGGATTACCGTACAGTTTATGTTATGTCGGCGAAATTGGGAGGATTCAAAAATAAAAACGGCGACACGACCATTATCCGAGTATGAGCCTTAAGTAGCAGCCTTATTTGAATAAGCTTTAAGGTTTTATTTTGTTGACCGACGACCTAATTTTATTATAATATGCTTTCTGGGTGGTTTTAGTGGAATTCATGGATGTTATTTGTTTTAATAGGGCGTATTTATGGGCGGTGTAGTAGGAAAAATGGATGTGTCGTAAAAATACATACCTACCTACGCAGTTTCTTGACCACTGACACAAACTATGTACTCGCGGGGCTTACGTAGAGCATATTCTACGCATAATGTGTTTGCTCGCACACTTGTGCACGATAATATCACACTTGGCTAGTCTGCGTTAAGACTGGCCGCCGCCGTGGCCGAAATTTGATTAGGAGGGCAACATCATCATCATCATCTATGTATGTTTAAATAAAAACGTTATCTTGTCTGCTTCAATTAAGTTTCCGATTAACGTAATTTAATTTAAATTGACTTAATTTAAGGAAGTCCTGCAGCTTAATTAAATCCTTCTTCCTACTAATAGTATAAACTAAAAAGTTTGTATGTATGGATGTTTGTAACTGTTTCACGCAAAAGCTGCTGAATGGATCGGACTGAAATTGGCGCGCAAAGGCGGGCGGATTACTGACCACATTGGAAGTGTTAAAAACACACAGAAGGAAGCTGGCTTTTCTCTAATACGTTACGTCGACTCTTACGACATCCTCAGGCTGAGTTAGAGGGTCGATTCTTTCGCCGCGACCGTCAAATATATCAGTGCCTTCATATTATGAATTATTTTCTTTTTCAGTGCGTTGACGGATACCCTTACCTGAATCGATGCCCTTCAGGGCTGTACTTTGACGATATTAACAAGTACTGCACCTTCAAAGTGGAGGCCAGATGTGGACCTATTGCTACCAGTAAGTACCTCACTATACTCGGCTCTAGAATATAAGATAATTTTTGTAAACAAAGGTTACGCGGATATATTTGACGACACTGGTATCATCAGAGCAAATTGCAATGTTTGAACCTTGTTTTGATTTGGACTGTTTACTTACATACATCATTTTATTTCTTTGTGGTTTTCATACTCTCTTACGCTGCTAAATATATTTTGTATTTTAGAACCGAGTAGGTATACCTACGTGAAAAAAAAACTAATTATTATTTTGTAACTTGTATTCAGATTTAGAATCCAAGATATTTTATGTCGACGAAGACATTTATGAATGAAAACTTAACGAAACTAACAATAGCACAAAAAAACAAGCTAACAGCAAAGGTATCACTAAAAACTGAAACACGAACTTCAACAACGAATAATCTCACATATGCAGTCAAATTTTTTTATTTTTAAATTAAAAAACGAACGAGAGATCAATTGTATTATGTATGAAAGCTTTCTAAATCAGAAATTGTTTCGAACTTCTAATCTTCTTCCAATATCGTTAAATATTTTTAACGAATAATCCTATAACTTGTACCCAAGTCTGTAAAACAAGAAATTTGGTTTTATACAAAAAAATATTCAGGTTTTTTAATCGGAGGATAAGTAGTATTAATTAACATAGCCATAAGGTTAATTGTGTGTAGTAGTTTTTAGGTAAATAAAATATAATAAAAAATACGTTTTTACGTTCAAAATATTTGATTAAATAACTCATTCTACACCACGTTACTGCAGCCTATCATGTGCGGATTACCATCAAACTTTTTTGCCTTTAATTTTTTTTGTTCGATGAATTTTTGCGTAGGCCTTTGATCAAAATTCATAAAACCGATGTGTTGGTACCTCGACTTATTTTGATAATCGCTAGAAGCCTTATTCATACGGTGTATTGCGCGTAAATATTTGTTTTTAAGGAAGGCAAACAGCTTATATACATATATACTAGCGCCCGTCCTGGCTTCGCCCGTGTGGACATTTGCTTCATAATCATTTTGCGATGAACATAGAGTAAATGTATCTTTATACCGGACATAAATAGTTTTGTTTTAGAGTTCACATTAAAAAGTTATGGTGTTTATACTCGTAGTTCAATCATCATCATCATAAGCCTATATTAGTCCACTGCTGGACATAGGCCTTCCCCAATGAGCGCCATAGCACCCTGTCTTCGGCTTGACGCATCCAGCATCTACCTGCAGTCTTTCGCAGGTCTTCATCCCACCTGGTCGGAGGGCGTCCTACACTACGTTTACCGAGTCGTGGTCTCCACTCAAGAACACGTTTGCCCCAGCGGCCGTCAGTTCTTCGCGAGATATGGCCGGCCCCCTGCCACTTCAGCTTGCTAATTCTCAGAGCTATGTCGTAGTTCAATATGACCCAATAATCGAGCAAAGGGCGTTGTAGTAGCAAAGTAGGAAGCAAACAAGAATATGAAATACTAGCGGACCTTCCCGGCTTCGCACGGTTTTAGTACGGATCCCTAACTTTTTGGAAAATATAATATAGCCTATGTTCACCGTGGATAGTGTAGCTTCTCAACGGTGAAATAATTTTTCAAATCGGTCCAGTGGTTTCAAGTAGGAAGCAAACAAGAATATGAAATACTAGCGGACCTTCCCGGCATCGCACGGTTTTAGTACGGATCCCTAACTTATTGGAAAATATAATATAGCCTATGTTCACCGTGGATAGTGTAGCTTCTCAACGGTGAAATAATTTTTCAAATCGGTCCAGTAGTTTCGGAGTCTATTCATTACAAACAAACAAAAAATCAAACATTTCCTCTTTATAATATTAGTATAGACAAAATAGCTTATTGTATGAAACCATAAAGGTAATTCTGTAACAACGTACTCGAGTATCGTCGTCGGGTCGCTTTACCCTTAGCTAACAATCTCAGTTCACCCCTGTTTATTACTAACTGCTATTTTGAATTCTATTTATTGCTGTTATAAGGTACTTCGGAATAATGCTGGCAAAGCCCTTTTTAATGTGAACTCAGATTTCGTTTTACTGTTTTACATAAATAGGTACTTTGAAGTTACAGTTAAATTGCCGTGAAGCAAATCGCACCCTGCAGTTTTGCGCACCAATTTTATTTATTCACTAGCTGACCTTCCCGGCTTCGCACGGTTTTAGTACGGATCCCTAACTTTTTAAATAATATAAAAGCCTATGTTCACCGAGGATAGTGTAGCTTCCCAACGGTGAAAGAATTTTTCAAATCGGTCCAGTAGTTTCGGAGCCTATTCATTACAAACAAACAAAAAATCAAACCTTTCCTCTTTATAATATTAGTATAGATTATTTTATTATTTTGCTGTGACTATTTGTCGTCCAATAACAGTCTCAATAAGTACTTAATTTGTTTTTTAACTAACGTACTTCTTGTTTTTTTTGAAATGTTTTCCGGGTTGTCTCATTTTTTCAGAACTAAAAATTGATGATGGGAATTAATATGATAAACATTATTTACTCGTAACAAAGTTAAGTATATTTACGCCAAATATCTTTGTTCCTTATTCAGATAATGTACTACTGATACAAAGGCAAAATTATGGATGTAGTACCGGTCACGTCGGCCGTTCCATAGGATTATAAGAATCAGGGAATTGAGAGTGCATCTGTGTTTGCACACACACTTGTGCACTTGTATGATATCTCAAAAATCTTTGTTGATTATTATTATTAATTTTCAACGGCCGCTGGCTGGGGCAAACTTGTTCTTGAGAGAAGACCTCGGTAAACGTAGTGTAGGACGCCCTCTGACCAGGTGGTCGACCTGCGAAAGACTGCAGGTAGATGCTGGGTGCGTCAAGCTGAAGACAGGGCGCTATGGCGCTCATTCCTCCCCCAATGAGCGCCATAGCGCCCTGTCTTCAGCTATGTCTATGTCCAGCAGTGGACTATCATTGGCTGATGATGATGATTATTATTAACGATTACTAGTAAATCCGTAGAGTAGGTTTTGCATGAAAGAGTAACAACCAGCCATATATAATTTATGATATTGGTGGGATTTGCAAGTCTCCGTTGAGAATGACCGCGGTGGCCGAAACTTCGGCGAGGTGGTTATCATCATCATTATCGATATTCGGACACAGCATTCGAGTTGTTAATCGACCTTTGTAGGATATAAATCGGAGCTTCGTTGCAGCCCCTCGGGTGTTTTAACCGATGAATTATTTATTTACTCTCAAATCGACCGGTTAATATGTTTGGTTAATGCGGGTAGCCATTTCGTAGTTATATTTACTTCAGGGAATTTATTTATATTCGTTAAAAGATTGCGCGGTAAAAGGCAACTTTACAGACCACTGCAGGTATTGGAAACCTCAAAAATCTAATCATTGTAAAGATCCCGGTATAAATGACTTTTACACTGCAGAAGGTTCGAAATAAAACTGTTTATGAATTTTAGCCTCCCTCAATCGACGAAACGTACCTACCGTCGAGGTAGAGACATCGAGATAATGAACATCGAGCTATCGTCATTCGAATTATAGAGTACGAGACCCTCTTAAAACTAAGAAAAGCTAAAGTCATTTAAAACGGGATATTTACCATGATTTGATTTTTGAGTTATCCAATCCTTTTATCCAAAAAATTTGACGACCGATGTGGCACGGTGGGCGAAGGTCCGCCTGCGACGCAGGAGGTTGCGGGTTCGATTCGCGCCTCGGAACAATTGTGTGTAGGATCTGCAGATATTTGTTCCGGGTGTTCTGGTCGTTTTCTATGTATAATAAAAAATATCTATCTATGTAATGTATTGTATTATGTATATCAGTTATCTAGTACCCATAACACAAGCTGTGCTTACCATGGGGCTAGATAATGCTGTGTGGATTGTCCAGCATTATTATATTATTATTATATTATACAAGGTTTCCCTCAAATAACTGTGATATCTACCATGATGTACTCTTGAAACAATAAACGGTTTCAAACGGTGAAACTAGACTAAAAATCAAGCTCTTCGTACCAAATTGCATATTAGAGCTAATAAAAAAGAACGTACCTATATTATTAGGCGGTTTAAATATATAATATGTGAATTCAAAGCTTAGTCATTTTAAAATATAAAAAAAAAAACGTTTTAAATTACTTTAGTGTTGATAACCATGATAGTTTCAAAAGTTTTATTAAGAAAAGCTAGTTCTGTCATGTGATCAAATCGTCCCAGATCAAAATCTGGGACGATTTGATGACATGACAGAACTAGCTTTTCATGAGCCACGTAAGTAGACCACGGGCGACCTCAAATAATTTTTCATGGTCAACCAGAATCTTAAATGTTGACACTGTGGTTAATGACCTAAGAAAAATATTTTTCAATCTTATAGAGATTTATTTATTTATGTATTGAACCACCAACAGATAACGACTTACACCATTTATTATATCTACTTTTTCTTTTGGTCACGCTTGAGAAAGATTTTACAAATTTTATTCGACTTTTTAAAATCTTTTCTAATACTTCGTAGATGGTTTTTACGAAAAAAAAATAATAGGAAAATTGCTATTTTACAAATTTTCACGCGGTAGAAGCCGCCAGGCGCAGCTAGTAAATTATTAAAAACGGGAAAAATAAGCACGTAAATGTGGAAATATGTTGGAGCGGAGTATTTACCTACAGCGTTTTTTACAGATAGTTATACCTTATGATAACAAACCAAATGTTTGTATGTTTTTATTTTCCGTATAAGATTGAGTTTTACCTTGTTATCATTACAAGCACGGCGTTGCGGCGCTGTTTACGGAGGGACCGAGTAAATAGGCTTATTGATTTTCTAAGTAATAGGAGAAAGATTTTCGTTTATATTTTTGCTTGTATCATAAACAGGGAAAATTATTTTTAGTTAATCCCACGCTATAAGATTTGTTTGGTCATATTTTATTAATTTCCGGCCGGATCACGTTAATTAATACGTAAACAATTCACTATCAATATCAGAATGAGGAAAAGAGAGAATTGAACGTAGATTTTCACTTGTTTTATTTCAACTTATAATATAAGTTGAAGATTTGGATTGGAAATGTCATGCTGTCCCGCTTTGATCTCAATAATAACTCAATCGTTATCTTTATATAGATACCTGATGCGTGTTGCATGCGAAGCAGAAGGTTGCGGGTTCGATTCCCGCCTCGGAATCCGATAATACTTCCAGCATTATCTAGCGGCTCTTGGGGCTAGATGATGCTGTGTGGATTGTCCAGCAGTTTATTTATTTATGTTTTTATACCTACGAGTATCGAGCAATAGAATTGAGGTAGATTACGCACGGTATAGCCTTAAAGCATTGTCTTGTCAACAGCCCCAGCCCCCATTACGGAAACGCCTCTGGACCTAGCCACGAAGTGTGACCTGTCGGAGTGCCAACTGCCGTATTGCTTCTGTTCCAAGGATGGAACCCTCATCCCTGGTGGACTGGATCCAGAGGAGGTGAGTAGAATTTGGTGGAACTAAGGCGAAACGATAATGGCGACCATGACCACATGGTCATCTGTATGGTCGCATGTGATCTAAAATAATTTGAATTAACTGTGGTTTGTGGCGCCTTCACAGCAACTTATTAACCGGTTAAAAAAAGGAGGAAGATCTCATTTCGTCCGTATGTTTTTCTTTAATTTTACCATATATAAAATTCTGATACTACCATTGTTCTCGCTCTAGAACGAACTTGCTGCTAGAACTTGTCGGCACGTGTGGTATGTGGCCACTCTATGGATACTCCAGTGAGAAGGATGAGCTTTATAAATAATATTGCCAGCTTATGCAGTTTACGCTAAACGAAGCGTCTTTGTCGATTTTACCTTCGAGCGTGTGGACTTTTTAAGCTGTAAAAGTTGCTAGTGTTTTTGTTCAATTTCTCGCCACTCACATATCTGACGGAAGGTGGTGATTAGCCGTCGTCTGTCCTTTAATGCTCATTTCATCATCTCTCTCACAAATTAGAAATTTAATTAATGCTTTACTAGCTGCGCCCCACGGCTTCGCTTGCGTGGAAATCTATGTGTCAAATGGTTTATAATCCTTCCTCTTGATACATTTTATCTATTATAAAAACAGCATCAAAATCCGTTGCGTAGTTTTAAAGATCTAAGCATACATAGACAGACAGGAGGACGTGACTTTGTTTGATACTATGTAGTGATGATGTTTAGGTATTATGTATGATCCAGAAGTGTTCTATCATCCGATAAAACAAAATGACCAACGAAGAAAGGACAAATCATCGGAGATTATTGGAATAATTCAACTTTGTGTCCCAACAGACCCCGCAAATGATAATCCTGACCTTCGACGGAGCAGTCAACTTGAATAACTATGAGCTGTACAAGAAAGTCTTCCACGGAAAACTGAAGAATCCTAACGGGTGTCCCATTCGGGGCACTTTCTTTTTGTCGCACGAATACAGGTAAATTAATCATAAAGCAATAAGATATTAACGACCTGCCAAAGACTGCAGATGCTGGATGCGTCCAGATTAATAAATACATAAATAAATAATGCTGAATAATTCACACAGCATTATCATCCCAAGCTGAGCAGAGCTTGTGTTACCGCTGGGTACCAGATAACTGATATACACAATACAATACATTACGTAGATAGATTTTTTTTGATTATGCATAGAAACCAACAGAACACCCGAAACAAATATCTGTAGATCGTACAAATATTTGTCCCGAGGGAATCGAACCCACAACCTCCTGCGTCGCAGGCGGACCTTCGCCCACTGCGCCATAGAGGTTGACAATTACGGTGGGCTTGGATATTACATATTGTTACTTAGGATAATTAAATATACAGTGATCTTCATTCATAAGGTTTGCTGGAAGAGAACTCTTTTTAGGATTTAGCTCGGCTTAGCCCCGCTGGGTAGGTACTTTTAATATTTAGGTATTCATAAGTATTATGTACCTATGCTTATTTGTGCAATAAATCGGCGCACTTCATACTATTATCATAAATCAGAATTACCTCCCATTTTAACAAAATATTTAACAGTTTCGAATATATAAACCGGATTAAAACAGTTACATGTCTCGCTTAATTTAAATTTGTGTAGGAATAAACACAAATTTAATTCCCTAAAGGTACAACTCTCCTCGTTGAGTTTAAATACGAAATATAACCCTAAATTACCTACCGTTTGTGTACTGGAACGTTATTCAAAGGAATTCACAAAGTTCTAACGGGCGGATTCTGCGAACGATCCCTTTTATCGCAATCATAAAAACATTAGAAAAACAAATATCAAAAGTTCTTTGTTCGTCTGTTCACGTACAGGCAATTATGTTGGGGTTATCCCTTGGAAGCGTTCGTCTAGAATGGTCCGGGGGCTCTAGCATGAAACATTCTCTTGAACTTTACTTTTAGGCACTAAGGTGCATAAAGTGCGCAGATCTGTTTGCTTGTGCCCTATATTATTTTTACGCGCTTGGCTAGTGTCTGTTGAGTGAGACTGACCACCGTGGTCCAAATTAGGCCAAGAGAAAATCAACGTTATTTACAATTTTCTAACTACCTATGGGTATACAATTATAATTAGGCGCCATTGTCTTAGTATTAGGGCCATAATTCCTACGACACTACGAGTACCTCGGTTTAATATACAAAATATATATTTAAATCTAATATGTTATTGCATTTTTACCGATACGTAGTACCTCTGTCTATGTTTGATTTTGTTTTCAGACAGTACGTCTATGTTTGAGAACCAAATAAATCATCATCTATCTATCTAGTATCTCTCACTCAACGATTCGATTCCACAAAAATGTTTGATAGCCACACAAAATACGCCATGAAGCCTGTCGTTGTTTTGCTGAAAATCGACTATTCTCACTCGTTGCCGAACCCTTTGAATGAAATATGAGCGAATTATTAGGCCAGATGCGCACTGTTTATTATGATCTTGATTTATACTGTATAATGGATATTCCACTGAGATATTTTATAGCTGTTCTGGACTAGCACCGAGCGGGACTTTGTTCGTGTGTTTATTCATGTCTTTAAAACCTGGGGTCCAGTTTCGCTAACCAATTGTATTACTGTGACAATGTTATTGTAGCATAATCGCCAAAGACAGGTTTTTTTATTCTAAGAACTACTATCTACTAGAACTATTCTATCAATATCTTCGTGTAAATATCATTGCACACAGTAACTGAAGATTTTTAAATTTATTTTTTATTTTTAAACTTCGCGATCTGAACTCAAAGTTATAGGTAAGTACTAAAATTAATCGTATCATATATGAACATATGTACATAATATGCACATGTACATATATGTAGACATTAGACTACACCGCACCTGTCTATTAGAATGGTAATGGTTGTCGAAAACTGACAGCACAGGAAATTATTTCTGCAGCAGTGACGCATATATAACCTGCCGCCAAAAACGGTCATGATAGTTAAACTAACCAACAGACTTCGCCTAGTGCGGGGGTCATTGTAATTCTATATCCACCTTAACTAGAAACCACTCCAATCAAAGACCTATTTACATATTAAGGTGTTTTTCTAAGCTTTTGCAAATAAACTTATAAATAATAGGTATCCATTATTAAAATTGTTTACTGATATCTACTAGACTTAATTTAACGACATAGCTCTAAGAATTAGCAAGCTAATGTGGCAGTGGACCGGCTATACCACGCGAAGACCCAAGTAAACGTTCTTGAGTGGAGACCGTGAATCGGAAAACGTAGTGTAAGATGCCCTCCGCCTCTCTCCTGGCCGGAGCCAGGTGGGATGTCGACCTGCCAAAGACTGCAGCAGATGCTGGATGCGTCAAGCTGAAAACAGGGCGCTATGGCACTCATTAGGGGAGGCCTATAAGGCCTGGAGGCCCAGCTTTGTACCAACATAGGCTGATGATATCGACTCCGTTATCAGTTATTTTCCGCCCAGTGAAGTAATATTGTTTGTTTTCAGCAATTACGTGATGGTGCAGTCGCTGGCTCATGATGGACACGAGGTAAGGTACCTTTGTCATATACAGGATGACTTTTTGAGATAGGAGCGGATGGCCATGGAATCCAAAACTTTCGCATTCATGTGAAAGTTTTAAGTTATAACATGTTATATAAACATTAATGTTTAGTAGGGAATTTGCTCTACTTCAACTGCTATTATAATAATAATAATAATGCTGGACAATTCACACAGCATTATCTAGCCCCATGGTAAGCAGAGCTTGTGTTATGGGTACTAGATAACTTATATACATAATACAATACATTACATAAATAGTTTTTTTTTAATATACATAGAAAACAACCAGAACACCCGGAACAAATATCTGCAGATTGTACACACAATTGTTCCGAGGCGGGAATCGAATCCGCAACCTCCTGCGTCGCAGGCGGACCTTCGCCCACCGCGCCACGTCGGTCGTCAATTTCCTTTCATTTTAAATTATGTCTTTATATTTTACTTACTAAATAATTTTAAGGTAGTTTATGAAATGGGATGATTGGAAATGAGCCCTGTAAAACCAGCTTTCCAATTTATTTTATCGAAACTAATCTCAGCTAAACCCTGCCACAGCGACTCGGTAAGTACCTACTAAATAGCTGATGCAATTTAGAATTACCATAACAGAACACTGAAAGCTTATCACAATATTATTAATCTAATAGGTAATCTAGGTATTTAGGTTCCATAATTTAGGTTTCTTAATTCCGGCGTAATAATGATCAAATGAATATAGGCATTTCAAAAATCCCAAACCTTGAGGTTTGTTTGTTCTCACAGAAGTGCCTAATTTATAACGGGATATTAACCATGTTTTGATTTTGGAGTCAAATCACGGCAAATAACCCATATGGTGATTATGTAACTCGCGACCGGTTTGCGACAGGCGTAAATTAAGCAATCAGTGCTGTCAAACGTCAATTTTGACCAATTTTGACGTTGTAGCTGGTGTCAAACCAATACAAAATTGACGTTTGACAGCACTGATTGCTTAATTTACGCCTGTCGCAAACCTTACATAATCACTCGGCCGGTATAAATGATTTTTGTGTTGATTACCATGAGTTTCAAAAGTTTTATGGTTGGTTCTCAGTCGTCAAGTAGTAGACATCATGGAGACTTTCTATTGAAATGAAAAAAAAATAGTGAAACAATTATAGTTTAACTAAATCTGTCTTGTTTTTTAACTTTTTATCACTGAAAAACGCGTGTAATGCCGCGGGCAGAAGCATGTAGCAAATAAAACAACAAAAATAATAATTATTATTTTATTGTGTTCGATATTCTGTTTCAAAAAATAAAGAAAGCCTGGGTAATTCCTATAAAAATATCAATATGTTGTGCTACAATAACAAAATTAATTACAAATACTTGATAAACAAAATCGATTCTCATAAAAAATCGAACCGGTTAAGTATGAGGACATGGGTATTTAATTGGAATAACTTTAATAGGATTTCTTTCCATGGCAAAACCATTCGGCCATTTTTTAACGTAGAGTTTTCCATGCTCTATGGTTTTATGCTGTTTTGTTTCGGGATTTGTGGTAGATTTGCTGTCAGTTGGTGTTTCCACCGCCATGTTGTACGGTAACAATGTTAAAGGTAATATACACGCAAATTGTGGACCCCTCTATATAAACTATACATCTATATTTAAATGTTGCATATGATTTGGTATAAAGCTTCTAGCATTCAGAAATGGAACTACGCAAATTCCATTAAAAATTGTATGGTTCACTGATGTTTCAAAACCACCTTAGATCTGGACATTATAACACTTTTCTTATCAACCACCGAGAAATCAAACACCACGCTTTGAAGTCATGTAGTTTGCGTTTTGCATAAAATTATAGCTTAGATTCTCGTAAAGCAAGTTCTTAACAGTTGGAACAGTAGAGATACAAAGCAGGGTGTTAGGAATGTCGCCTGAGAAGTTGAGAAGGCCCTAATTTCAGGCTTATCTGGGCCTCCGTGCAAGCATTGTGCATTCCTTTAGTTAGTTGCTAATGCTACACATATTGCTTACTGTATTGTACTGCTTTATGAATTTGTAGTAGTAAGGTTTGAAGCCATATTTTGTAAAAAAAATATATAAATATGAAATATTTTGTAAAGTACTAAAAGTACAGGAAAATCTCGTAGACAATGCTACGAGAGTCTACGAAATGCCTACGCCGTAGAACATTTTTGAAATCATTTAACCTACGATATATGTATAATTGCTCCAAAGATAAAATATATTTTAGTAGCAATCCAAACACAATATTATATATAGGGCCTATAACCTGTTAAAACATCTGTTCTGTTTGGATTGCTGTCCTGACAAGCCACACCGCCGACTCTGGTGTGTCGACTCCATTATGTTATGTAATTACTTAACTCTAGTAGTCTCAAGTATGGCGTAAAAATGTAGTACATATATGGTTTACAGATTGCAACAGGCACAGTGTCCTCACAGCAAGGACTCCAAGACAAAGGCTACGAAGAGTGGGCTGGCGAGATGATCGGTATGCGTGAGATTCTGAAGAAGTTCGCGAACGTCTCACGCGCAGAGATCGTTGGCACAAGGGCGCCTTTCCTCAAGCCGGGACGCAATACGCAGTTCAAGGTGAGTTATATGATATTAATTGTGGCTTCCCATTTTCCAAGGACATCCGAGGTTGGTGCGGCGGCTGATTTGGCTCGCAAAAGGCGCAAATATGCAGGTTTGTATATAGCCTATGTATTTGCTCCCCCTGTGGAGGCCGTAAGTCCGTGGGGTATCGAAAGTTTTTTGGGGTTTTAAAAAATATATCGAACCAGCAACCTACTGCGTCCCAGAGGTTGGTATTGTGTAATTGTTACCTGTGTTTTTTTATAACCATAGAGGTATTATAGTTTTTAACCGATCCAATAACTAGACTGAAATTACAAAACTGATTTAACAATCTATCCTACTTACAATTAACATTTAAATACATATTTGTATGCGCATAATACAAATTGAAATCAAGCTTTACAAAATCCGTTAATAAAACGGCCAACAATATTAAACAGACTATATCCATTAGTAACATATAAATCTGTCCATTTTGACTGTATGTTTTATTCATCGGAATAAAATGTATATTAGCCATCATCCTGCTGTCGGGTTTGGGTATCGGTATCAATATTTTAGCAATATTCTATTGTGAATCATGAACAACGTACCTGCGAGCCTTGCTCGTCGCCCTGTCAATATAGCGCTTGATTGTTTTAGGCTGCGGGGGCCCCTATTGGAAAATCGATCGGCATAGTAAACCAGACATTTTACGACAGATTTGCTTTCAATCTCTTGAAATGATACGCTTAATAACTTTGAGATAACTTCTAAAATCGCTCTTAGCGGTGGAGCAAAGGGTCTCTTAAATTGTGTCAACGAAATATACGATCACAATGAAAGCTGTCTTGATAAGCTAAGCAATATAGCAATCGATATAAATGCAATCGATTGGTATTCGATATCGATATAAACTATTCCAGAACTTAGTATCATGGGAATGTTTTCACAGATAGAGCCTAAAACAATAATTTCTGCGGTATTGATATAATATTGACTTTGCACCCAAGTTTCGTAGAAAATGCTTTGGCTGCCACGCCAATGCTGTTTAGTTCTACTATTATATTTTATTATCCATTGGTTAAAAAATCATTTTTTAACTATGGAGACACTTGACCGATGTGGCGCGGTGGGCGAAGGTCGATTCCCGCCTCGGAACAATTGTGTGTACGATCTGCAGATATTTGTTCCGGGTGTTCTGGTCGGTTTCTATGTATAATAAAAATAGCTATCTATGTAATGTATAATATATATCAGTTATCTAGTACCCATAACACAAGCTCAGCTTACCATGGGGCTAGATAATGCTGTGTGAATTGTCCATCATTATTAATTTATTTTATTTATTTATTACTTACCGTAGATTTTTTAAAACATATCTTATTTACAAAATATTTTACACATACTTTCTTTAAATATATGCTTATCGTTTGTTTCCTAAATATAAACAAAACATACATAATAAAGCCAGCGATATCAAGTCGAGTTTCCAAAAATGGGAGCCTGGTTATCGTGATACTGAGCCTAGACAATAGGCATGCCATTTACATGCCAAATATTTTTATGCTTTTGACGTTCAAAACGTGTGCAGAGGAAAGCTTCGTAAAACATATTGAAATAATATTAAGCTCGCATTTACAAAATACATATCTACGTTTGGATTTTATAGTAAAATCTTTATTAACCAAGAAAATTACATTCAACGAATAGTAAGAAATTAGAACTTGTATTTACAATTGAAACAGTTGAGCTTACTGCAGGCTGTTGTAAACCATCTAGGTCTAACTCAAAATAATCGGAAGCATACCCAAGAGAGTGGCTGCATTTGTTTGTGTTGTTTTTTTGTTATATATATAAAATAACTTCCTCCGTACCTATTTTAACTATCTAGTAAAGTATGATGTTTGTTTGTTTCTATCTGTGCTGTTCGTGGAAGTGAACCAAATAAAATGTCTATTAGCCTCTCAAATTCGTGCGTTAGAACAAAATAAAGGTACGCGATTCAATATGTGTGCGCGAAGCAGGTCTTACAAAGGTCGACAGGTGAATAATTTAACTTGAATTACGGATTTCACTCTCCAAGTCTTTTATGTTTATAGGATTTGTTTTTGAATGGAAATGGCTTCTTCTTTTCAGTGATTTCCCTGGGTTGTTTTTGAACAGCTTTTCTATACCTACAGTTGTTGTTCAGAAATCCTAGGATTTTCGAATGTTACCTATTGGATTTCTGGCAAATGTATAAATGTAGAGTTCGGAATAGGTAGAGAATATTTAGCTATACTTCGAAGATGGAACTAACATAGAGTGGGAAAGAGGAGTACCTACTCTAAATTCCCAGAATGATACATAGGGACAGACAGACAGCGGGAAGCCACTTTGTTTTATACTATGAAGTGATATAGAATAGACGTCAAAAATACATGTAAATTTGCACACTTAATAGGAATAATAGTTCCAAAACTAGTATCAACAAATTAAGGACTCAATACAAACTAATAAACGTAACTTCAGTTTCTGGAATTTCAGATAGCTCCTTGATTGTATAGAATAGACAAGATATCGCTATTTTATTAGTAGGTACTCGGTTCGTTGTTGATTTTAGAGGAATTCAAGGGCTCGCTTCTTGCCGATATAATTGAATATCTAGGCTGTCAGAAACTAGAACACAGGCAGCGTAATGTATTACGTAGGCTAGCAAATTGCTTAGTGGAAATTGTAGTTATTTCCCGCGGGTTATTCGTACTATCAAATAACTAACAGAAACAAATTAGTAGAACTAGACGGTTGCAAACAATGTTTACTAACCTATATCCTTCTCACATAATCTAATTCCGAAGAATACTCACAGGAACTACCTGACCTGATCCCATCGTCCCTCTTCCTCCGGTTCCGTGAGATGAGATTGTAGACCTACGAATGTCTATTGATTATAAAAATACCTCTATATAAACTTGCATAAGTACTACTGAAGTATCTGTGACAAGGAATCAAGTAGGCATTTCATTCAATTATAATTCTCAATGGCTACTGTTTTTAAGCCTGCCATTGTTACTAGATTAAAAAGCTCTAGAGGCACCTGGCTGATGTAAAGTAAATATAAAGATGACGTACACACACACGACATTAGGTATCAGTAAAAAGTCAGATCGATAGACCGAAGACTCCAAGACAGGTCGCAACTTCTTCAATCATTACACAATCAAACCCGGTCCAAAAAGTAAATCTCTTCGTGCCATCGGTAAAAACTTTCGGAGACAAAGTTCTAAAGTCAACATTCCGAGTTCGGCTTTACGGCAGCCCGTATATTTTCAGTTAAAGTAACTACGTCTTGTTCGTAAAACACACGAACGGGGAACTTTGCGACGACTTCAAAGGTGTCCAATATGAGTTCATAAAATATAAAGGATCAAGTCATCAAATTAATTAATACGTTCATAAGTTATTTCCACAGAAAACGACAATACAGAATTAAATGAAGTACCAGAATATTTGTCTATTGTAGGTGAAATCTTTAGTTGCAGCTAGGGCAATTTATAGTTCGTAGACTGCTACTGGACTTTGGGTTGCAGCAACAGCATATTATACTCAAACCACACAAAGCACGCAACTTCAACGCTTACTGATAATAATAATAATATAATATTATATAATAATATAATAATGCTGGACAATTCACACAGCATTATCTAGCCTCATGGTAAGCAGAGCTTGTGTTATGGGAACTAGATAACTGATATACATAATACAATATATTACATAGATAGATATTTTTTATTATACATAGAAAACGACCAGAACACCCGGAACAAATATCTGCAGATCGTACACACAATTGCTCCGAGGCGGGAATCGAACCCGTAAGCTCCTGCGTCGCAGGCGGACCTTCGCCCACTGCGCCACATCGGTCGTCAAATACACTTATAAGAATCGCCTATGAAAACCAACGGCTTATCTAAGGGTCATTCCCAATAGAGAATAATCAATAATTTTGGCTACCTACAGTAGAATTAAGACGCATTCTTGATGATCAGGAAATTGAAAACCCTCTGAAGGGCTTAACTCAGTCGTCCGTTTGAGTTAAACTTCATAAAAGTCAACTCCAGTAGGGTTATGCCGAGCATTTGAGAGTATATTACTTATTCTGTTTTCGCCGCTATTAGTTGTTTTATTTTTGTAAATTTTTCGTGTAGCCATTGAATGGCCTAAAGTAAATGCGTGATACACTCACGAATGCAATGCGGCGGCAAGGGCGGTGGCTCTGCCGCCGCGCCAATGCTCTTGCCGCCGGCTTTGTGTGCCTACGACAGGTCCCTTGGCGGCTTTGTTTGTGAGCAGGCTGCCGATAATGCCGCCAGGCCACCTGACCTGGCCACGAAGACCTCTGTGGCGCGGTGGGCGCGACGCAGGAGGTTGCGTTCCCGCCTCGGGACATTTGTGTACGATCTGCAGATATTTGTTCCGGGTGTTCTAGTCGTTAATAATGTAAAAGAAAAAGAAAATCGATCTATGTTATGAATTGTATTTTGTATATCTGTCATTAGTACCCATAACACAAGCTCTGCTTAGCTTGAGACTAGATGATGCTGTGCGGATTACCCAGCATTATTGATTTATTTATTTATTCATTCACATCCCTATATAATAGCAATAAAGTGAAGAATCAGATTCTCTGGGCTGTGCTACGGCCCTTGGTGTGTAGACTCCATAAATAAACAAACGCTTTAATTATTATAGGTGCTAGAAGATTTCGGGTACATCTACGACAGCTCTGTGGGCGTACCGCCGCTGCCCATCCCCGTCTGGCCTTACACTCTGGACTACAAGATTGCTCATGAGTGCAAGTCGGGCACGTGTCCCACTAAATCATTCCCTGGTGAGTTTTTATTGCAAGATTTTTTTGAAATAGTTCGTTTATTATTGCAGTCTACCCACTGACTTATTTAAGCAACACTGGAACAAAGTGTCTTCACCTTATGTACGAGTATATAGCGACAATAAGAAAAGTACCAATGGACATTTTCTTAGTAATATGTTGACAATAAAAAATGACAACTGACTTCTCTACTGACGATACTATAATAGTGTTTTTACTATACTTGAATCATAGTTTATACTTTTCTTATTAGCTATTTCCAAGCTAGTGACTGTAGGCAGGAACCTACTATCTGTATTCGACCATGAAAGACCAGACTAGCAGGAATTAAACTTGAAACAACAAAAGAAAAAGTACCAGGTGCAAATCCTACTTCAGTTAACGATTGACGACTTCCCCAGAGCGGATTTAGAAGATCTTGAGCTAACAGGCTTTAATTCGCTCCAAACTTCGCCAAACTTAGTTTTGCGCAAACTAATTATGGACTTTGCAGTCAAAGTTTCAAAGTGCATAATATCTGCCCACCATACCTATTTATAATCATAGTGTGCAATGTACAAGGGAAATTCGTCCATATTTCCTGTTTGATACGCTCCATCAGTGATTATGCACGTGTTAACGCATCAATCAATTTCTGCGTTAACGGAACAACAGGGTTCGGCCATCTGCCTCGAAATGAGCTAAGCTATGGATACACCGGTTAGCTTCTATTTAATATATCTGGGTTATGAGGTCTAACTACGTTAATTTATACATAGGTACCTTCCTAGTTTGTGTGAGTTAAGTGGGTAGATAAAACGTTCCGACGTATTCTAACCCATAAGTCGCGTAGATAAAGATTGGGATTGAAAATGACAGTCCTGCTATCCCGCTTATATCATATTTGAACAAATATGATTGCAGCGCGACAGCATGAGAGAGGCTAGAATCTTCTATGCCTATCTTTGTCTACGTCAGTTATAATAGGTCAGAATTTGTCGGAACATTGACAATTTTCATTTTATGCCCCCCACCTACTTAACTCAGATAAACTAGGTTTAAATTAACTTAGTTAGACCTTTACGGTCACCACATGGTAAACATACGGATGTTTATTATATTACTATTTCTTAAATGATAGTTATTTTTGTCTCCGCAATGAGATCAAAATACAAAGATAGGGACAGGCCAAACCACTAAAGTACCAGACGGTTCTTTTAGTGGATTCCTAACTTCCCACAACTTTAAAGTAGAGATTTCGATTCTGGAGCTGAAGATTTCTGCACCAGCGATTAGTCGCCATCTTGCGGTTTAATTGTCATTCGTATTTCTAGAGCTTCGGGATGAACGAACGCAAAGTTTCGTGCAAATAGTTTCTTGGAGAAATGCTCGGAGCTTTTGAATACTCGGAAATAGTATTTGGTCGTTTTTTATTTAAGCTCTTCCGAATGTTTTATTTTATTTAGGGTTAGACTGAAGTTAATTCAGCTGTCCCAAGGACTGAGACTAGGTTTGACTGCACTTAAAGTGAGTTTGAGTGATTATTATTACTTATTATTTATCTTGTCAATAACATATTAAAAATTATAAAAATTACGTTAATATGCTCATGTCCTTTTAAAATCATCTCAAAGAATTCGCTCAAGAAATTCTTGGACATAGCGCTAAAGTAAAATCTTGGATTTTTTTATCCTAAATTAGTTCCTTCTGGGAAAGCATACTCCATTTTAGATCTCTTCTTCTCATCTGCTGTGTGAATAAACCTGCATAATTACAATCACTAATACAACGCGTATTTATCGCGTTTATTTACCTATTTTCCCGACGTTTCAACAGGTTTACACACTGTCGTGGTCACGGGACGACTGTCCGTCAGTCAGGGAAAATAGCATAATAAACACTATAAATACCCGTTGTATAAGAACTTATAATTATGTGTTCGAATCGCGTAAGTTTTAAATATTCAATCCTGCTTAGTTAATTTATGTATTTATCTTCATTTAAGTAAGATGGGGCCAAATGCTTGGACATTATAAAAATGAAGAAGATAGATAGATAGTAGAAAATTCTTAATTGCACTTAAAAAAGAAAACTATGTACAGAAAAACCTTAAATATTAATTACAATTGACGGTCTTATCGCTCAAGAGCGAGAGCAAGATCTCTACCAGACAACCATGGATGGATAGGATCGTGGACAGTACCAGGGGTTCTGTAGGAATCTGAAGAAAGAAGAAATAAAAATATTTATTACACAAAACACACCACATAAACAATTTTACAATTCACGTAATACAGACAAAACAAAAAAAGTGAATACAAATAAATAAATAATGCTGGACCATCCACACAGCATTATCTAGCCCCAGGGTAAGCAAAGCTTGTGTTATGGGTGCTAGATAACTGATATACATAATACAATACATTACATAGATAGATATTTTTTATTATACATAGAAAACGACCAGAACACCCGGAACAAATATCTGGAGATCGTACACACAATTGTTGCGAGGTGGGAATCGAACCCGCAACGCCCACCGCGCCACATCGGTCGTCCTACAAGGTACTCGGTCGTCACAAGTAAGTACCTTGTAGGACGACCGATGTGGCAACCGATGTGGCGCGGTGGGCGAAGGTCCGCCTGCGACGCTGAAGGTTGCGGGTTCGATTCCCGCCTCGGAACAATTGTGTGTACGATCTGCAGATATTTGTTCCGGGTGCACTGGTCGTTTTCTATGTATAATAAAAAATATCTATCTATGTAATGTATTGTATTATGTATATCAGTTATCTAGTACCCATAACACAAAGCTCTGCTTACCATGGGGCTAGATAATGCTGTGTGAATTGTCCAGCGTTATTATTATTATTATTAAGTAGCATTTCGTAAAAAAAAAGTTAATATCTACCCTTTGACTTGTCTAAAGTGCTTATTTTGTGAGCCTAAAGAAATAAATGTTATTGACATTGACTTTCACCTGGTTGCTAATCAACATTTTTTCCTACAGGTCTTTGGGAGGTGCCTTTCAATGCTCACTACGTGGAGACTTACGAAGGAGGCCACTGTCCCTATCTAGACCAGTGCGTGCTGCACAACCACGACTCTAACGAGGTACTGTTCTTAGCCACTTCTTATTTATTTTAAGACTAGTTTCTGGCTGCGGCTTCGCACGCGTCTTTAAAGATTATTTCTATTCCATGGGATATAAAATATCCTATGTTTTATAAGTATTGATACAACGAGTATTTATCGTGTTTATTTATCTATTTTTCCCGACGTTTCAACAGGTTTCCACACTGTCGCGGTCACGGTGATCAGCCTATGTTTTATTCCGGGCCTGGAATTACCTGTATGCAAAATTTCAGCCCGATCCGTTCAGTAGTTTTTGCGTAAAACAGTAACAAACATCCATATATACAACGATTCGCGTTTATAATGTTAGTAGGATAGGCAACAGTTCAGACCGGCCACCTGGACATATCCAGGTAGCCGGTCTGAACTGCTTGTCAGCCCTGACATATGTTTTAATCTACATTCATAAAAATTTGTTTCTCGCACGAAGAAAATCATGACGCGATTGGATTTTTGAGCGCGTCAAAGCGGTTGGAACTCATATGAGTAATTAAGGCTCCAAACTGCATTTCTACTCGTCTCGTACATTCATAAGAAAAATCTCGCATAAAATAAATCAGGACACGATTTAGATTTGCAGTTGAAATACAGTCTGTCTGTCTAGAGCCTTAGGGTTCAGTACACTCAAATATAATGAAGGAGAGAAGCGAGGTTATCAATAAATTAACCGAACTAAAGCATTTGCCCAGCTGTGGAAGAGCTAACGAGATATAATAAATTATATATAATATACTAGATGAGCCCCGCGGCTTCGCCTTGACGCCTTGGAAATCTATTATGTCAAATGGTTAAAATTTTTCCTCTTGAATCACTCTATCTATATAAAAAAAACGCACCAGAGTCCTTTGCGTGGTTTTCAAGATCTAAGCATACATAGGGACAGAGAGACATCGGGAAACGACTTTGTTTTACACTAAGTAGTGATTATTATGTCGTTTTTTTTCATAGAGCAGTTTTAAAGATGAGTACATCGTCAAAACAACTAGAACAATACTTTGCTCTTTGCCAAAAATATGTAAAACATTGCTCTGCTAGTTTCCTTTTTCTGCAAGCTCCTTTTAAAATTATCTCAAAGAATTTCTTATTAAATTCTCCTTCATTACTATTCTTGTCTTTTCGTTCTGTTATGTGCACAAATAGCTTACCGCAACAAACGCAGATATTAGAAATGCATGTAACTGCTCCACTGTATTGCTAATCCGGTTTTATTAGAAAACTGCATGGGTACTTTCCAAGTGGAGCAGCCTGATAGTGAATTAAAGGCAAGATTCTGAAAAGCGGTTGGTGTAATGTGTCCATAACACGGTGTCATTATGTGTTAATCCTTAATCGGTTGCATAGTATTTAAAACACGCTTAAATGTCTCTATAAAAAAAATCTTTTTATACAGAAATTCTAGTCTTAGTCGAGTTCTATGCCCTGCCTTAAAAAGTTTACTTTCTGTTTTTAAGCAGGGCATGTTTGAAGGTAAAAAAGTAGTTGTGTATTCATTTAAATATAATTTATATAAATATTATAAACCTACATAAATTAAATATCTATCTGTAATAAATATTTGCACAGCAGTGGGCGAAATACGCTGCATAAAAATGTTTTGATTACATACTACTACGGGGCTAGATAACTCGGTGTGGATTGTCCAGTAATATTTATTTATCATGTTCGTAACGGCCGTCAAAAGGCGGTTTGCGTTTATCGAACGCTCGGACTTGGGGCTAGTCGCAAAATAATTTCATATCCGCACATGGTGAACATTGGAAGCATATTATTTTACATTCACATTTAATTTTATCTCGTTCGATATCCATATTATCGCGGGGAGAATATTAAAACGCTTATAGGCGGGTGGGTTGTTGAAGTTCTCGTATATTGCTTTATTGAATTTGGTTTTGTGGGTACGAAGTACTCGTATAATGTAGGTAGTGTTATTTATCAGGAAAGAATCCTTGATAAGTCTGGATTCCTGTTTATGCACATATCTAAAATAGAATTAATAAATAAAATTCACGAAAACTCGTAGGTAGACAAAACATAAGTGCACTTAATAAATAAATAGGTAAAGCTAAGTATAACAATTTCGTTTGTTCAGTAAATTAATGAAACAGAATAAAATACAACACAGACTTATTGGCTTGAGTCACAAAATGGATATGAATCTTGTATGTTTTATGCGGGTTGAAGACCTTTGATAGTTGCTTTGCCGGAAGACCAGCGTTGGTTGCTAGCATGCTAGTCAACCAACTCATGCTGAGGCAAAGCCATTTTGTTACTGGACTTACCGACACGTTTAGTTTCCTTTAAGTTTAAGTTTATTATGTTCTGTGTAAGTCTTTTAACAAATAAATTAATTTCATTTAATTCATTTCTTTGCGGCGCAGCGTAGCTCTTGCTGCGACGTAGGAAACTGCCGGTTTAATACCCGCCGCAGGTCAAATATTTGTATGATCTGCAGATGTTTGTATTCTATATACATATACTAAAATATTTATGTAATGTAACAGTATATATCAATTATCTAGTAGCCATAACGCAAACTCTCAGTCTAGGCTAAACGATGGTTTATGAAATGACCAGCATTATTTATCTATAGTAGACGAATAATTTGTTATATGTTATAGTCATTCTATATCCTAATATTATAAACGCGAAAGTTTGTTACTCTTTCACGCAAAAACTAATGAGCGTATCGGGCTGAAACTTTGCATACAGGTAGTTTCAGGCCCGGAATAAAACATAGGCTATTTTGAACCCATAAATCAGTTCCCAGATAGAAAGAATCTAAAAACTTTTCCTTAGAGACATCATTGAAAATTGTTGCGCGCGAAAACTAATGTGGCGATGTGAGGGCGTGCTAGCCCTCTGTAAAAACATGGTCGGCAGGTAGAAAATGCCTCGGCATTATGCCCACCATTTGTACCTTAGTGCTATAAAGTTTAAATAAATAGATTGAGTACAGATTGTACTTTATAGATAGAATTAGGTACATCAAGCATGATACCTAGTAGGTTTGATTGTGCGCTCAGTTTTACGGTTTGATTATTGCATATTGAAACAGAAAATAATGATACGATCGCTTGTAATCAGAAATATTAAATTCACAATGAAACGTCCACTTACGTAATACATCACATCCTGACAGAGCATCAATGTGTAAATCAGGAAATTGGGAATGCTTTTCTTTCCCGACATTTAATTGTGATCGAAATGAAATGTGTTTTAACGAAAATTAAACACTCATTTCTGATGGAATATTTTAATGATTATTCCACGAGCGAAGTGGGCACGGAAAAAAGTAGTCTGCTTTTTAATTAATATAAATACCAGTGAATGGGAGCCAGCGATGCTTTAAGAGAGTAGGTAATTGGCCTGATGGCAGCTTCATGGAAATAATTACCGTCATTAACATTAACATATTTTCCTCTGTTGGATTTTGCAGGATTCACAAAGTTATTGCAGGGATTATTTATGGCACTATTTTTGTTATGGATGAAAGGTTTACAGTCAGTTTCCTATTTTGTTGCAACTCAGACGTACTTCATAATAAAACTGTTTCCGTGTATTATACTACCATACGCACCCTAGTTAATATTCGGCGGGACGTCTCCGCCGGCCACATTTTAAAGAGCTTGGGATACTTACGCTGCATTGTATTGTGATCATGCAAGTGGCAGTATATGTCCGCATGAACTTGGGCAGGTTCATGAAGAACGGAGACACCCACTCTTACGGAACGCGGAACGCAGCAAAGCTCACGACCATCGCCCGCTCCCTCACGAAGTCCTCAAGGTTAACTCATGTGATGGGTCCGGCAGTATACAACAAACTACCAGACTCTGTCACAGCTGATGGCAGTCTATCGTGTTTTAAAAACGACTTAAACGTTGGCTTGTCGAGCAGAATTTTTATTCTGTAAACGAACCATTACAATATTAAACTATTCTATGACATTATTTTTGTTTATTCGACTTAATATGATTTATTTTTATTTGAATTTATACAAAATATAAAGTGGCTTTATGAATAAATTGTATTTATGTATTTATATAACCTCAATGTTATTATTTATATAGATTAATAGGTAAATTTTTAATCATCTATACCAGCGGAAACTTTTAATTAGCCGTCAGCAAACATGCACTGTCTTTCCAGGCACGTTCTATATATGTATCTCATTTGTAAACCAAGCTGTAATTTTCTCAAATATTTTGTAAATAAATAAATTTTACTTGTGCGAGTCATATACAGATTTCCGGCCACTACCGGATTATCTGATATTATCTGATCATCTGGCAGATGGTCTGTCTGAATAGAATAGAATAGAATAGAATAGAAAGACATTTATTCATAACAACTTAAATTAACATAAAAAAGTCACACTTATAGAATAGGCACATGTAGAGAGTTGTTACAAAAGGGCTCTAACTCAGCATAATGCTGGCTAAGCTCCGTGAGAGACTTAGCCAGCGCTGGTCTTCCGTTAGAGCCCGTACAGGTGACGTCTGTAATGATAACTATAATTCACAATACGTTTATGTGTAGGTGTTCGAATGGCTGCAGGAAGACTTCAGCCGTTCCTACGATCAGAACCGGGCGCCGTACATGATGCCCTTCCATACGAACTGGTTCCAAATCAAGGAGCTGGAGCGTGGCCTGCACAAGTTCCTCAACTGGGCCTCCAAGGAGTAAGTCATTGTCATCCATGTATAATGCAAGACGACCTTTTGGGATAATATTCGGAAATGTTTATCGGGGTCATTTCTATGTAACGTATGATAAACCCCCACTAAAACTTACATATGAAATGTTCTAGTGGGGGATCCGATAAAAATTGCTCTTTTCTGTGCATACCGTTTAAAATGTTTATCTAAAACTAATCAAGTATAAAATATGTATGTAAAAAATCTCAAAATTCGACAAATATCATATCAGCCACAATTTATATGTTTTTATTTTGTTATGTTTGTTAGTTATACGTTTAGGTTATGATTGGACTGGCTTACTTTACGAAGTAAAAGTCCTTAACAATAAATATGTATAAAAAAAAGAAATATAAGTGATGTACCTAACATTGAGTGTGTGTTTTAGGGTTTCATTACTTTTATTTTGAGCGTAGTAATCACTACGAACTATAAGTGATGTACCTAACATTGAGTGTGTGTTTTGGGGTTTCATTACTTTTATTTTGAGCGTAGTAATCACTACGAACTATAAGTGATGTACCTAACATTGAGTGTGTGTTTTGGGGTTTCATTACTTTTATTTTGAGCGTAGTAATCACTACGAACTATAAGTGATGTACCTAACATTGAGTGTGTGTTTTGGGGTTTCATTACTTTTATTTTGAGCGTAGTAATCACTACGAACTATAAGTGATGTACCTAACATTGAGTGTGTGTTTTGGGGTTTCATTACTTTTATTTTGAGCGTAGTAATCACTACGAACTATAAGTGATGTACCTAACATTGAGTGTGTGTTTTGGGGTTTCATTACTTTTATTTTGAGCGTAGTAATCACTACGAACTATAAGTGATGTACCTAACATTGAGTGTGTGTTTTGGGGTTTCATTACTTTTATTTTGAGCGTAGTAATCACTACGAACTATAAGTGATGTACCTAACATTGAGTGTGTGTTTTGGGGTTTCATTACTTTTATTTTGAGCGTAGTAATCACTACGAACTATAAGTGATGTACCTAACATTGAGTGTGTGTTTTGGGGTTTCATTACTTTTATTTTGAGCGTAGTAATCACTACGAACTATAAGTGATGTACCTAACATTGAGTGTGTGTTTTGGGGTTTCATTACTTTTATTTTGAGCGTAGTAATCACTACGAACTATAAGTGATGTACCTAACATTGAGTGTGTGTTTTGGGGTTTCATTACTTTTATTTTGAGCGTAGTAATCACTACGAACTATAAGTGATGTACCTAACATTGAGTGTGTGTTTTGGGGTTTCATTACTTTTATTTTGAGCGTAGTAATCACTACGAACTATAAGTGATGTACCTAACATTGAGTGTGTGTTTTGGGGTTTCATTACTTTTATTTTGAGCGTAGTAATCACTACGAACTATAAGTGATGTACCTAACATTGAGTGTGTGTTTTGGGGTTTCATTACTTTTATTTTGAGCGTAGTAATCACTACGAACTATAAGTGATGTACCTAACATTGAGTGTGTGTTTTGGGGTTTCATTACTTTTATTTTGAGCGTAGTAATCACTACGAACTATAAGTGATGTACCTAACATTGAGTGTGTGTTTTGGGGTTTCATTACTTTTATTTTGAGCGTAGTAATCACTACGAACTATAAGTGATGTACCTAACATTGAGTGTGTGTTTTGGGGTTTCATTACTTTTATTTTGAGCGTAGTAATCACTACGAACTATAAGTGATGTACCTAACATTGAGTGTGTGTTTTGGGGTTTCATTACTTTTATTTTGAGAGTAGTAATCACTACGAACTATAAGTGATGTACCTAACATTGAGTGTGTGTTTTGGGGTTTCATTACTTTTATTTTAGCGTAGTAATCACTACGAACATCCATACCATGCTGCAAATTCTTATGCCTTGATTTTTTTAGATAGGTACTACTGAATTACTAGAAAAGGAAGTATTATTGATAACGTAACGCTAACCCTGTGTTATATTAGAATACAACAGTTATTGATATATCTCTCTTTTCACCCGTGGGTTTTTCATGTCAATATTAATAAATAAATTTAAGTTACTCAATGTATCAAATTAAATCAAAAAAGTTTTATTCTTTAGGCTTACAAATGGCTTACAAATAAGCACTTAGACAAGTCAAATTTTATACTATTATTACAATATTTTAATGTTCACTTAAATTTTTTGTCCACCAGTGGAAGAAGTAAAGAAACCACTAGTTCTAAAGTCATTTAAAACGGGATATTTACCATGATTTGATTTTTGAGTTATCCAATATTTCGGCACAGTTGCATGCGCCATTCATAGCAAAAGACAAAAAATGAGGGTAGAACGGTATGTCTGCCCATAAAAACTCTTTCAGAAAAAAACTGCCCTTAGTTACTCCGTGATCATGGCGCATGCAACTGCCGAAATATTGGATAACTCAAAAATCAAATCATGGTAAATATCCCGTTTTAAATGACTTTAGTATTAATAACCATGATAGTTTAAAAAAAACTCTACACTAGTTGTTGTGTGTTGTATCCCGAGTTAACGTGACCCGAATATTACTTGTACCTAGTTGATACAATGTTTTAATGAATTGCAGAAAAGACGTCTGGTTTGTGACCGTAACTCAAGCCTTAACCTGGATGACAGACCCGAAACCAGCGAAGGCTCTAATCAACTTTGAACCCTGGAAGTGCGACAATAAGGACTACCCTCCCGCACCTTGCAACTTGTCCAACAAATGTGCGCTGCCTTTCAAAACACCTGACAATAACTTCACGGATACCAGATATATGGAGACTTGCACTGATTGTCCCAAACAGTGAGTAAAACTTTACTAATTTAATTTGTTCCTAATTCTTTTAATGTTTTAAGCACTACAACCCAATTTAAATTCTTAACAATTTGCCAAAAACTATGAATTATGATTTATTTATTATTATTTTGAGACATTATTGTCCCACTGCTGGGCAAAGGCCTCCCTTTTCTCCTTCCACTCCTCGCTATCAAACGCTGCAACAGGCCATGATGGAAGATGTGCCTCGAGCTCGTCACTCCATCTCATCCTGAGCCTTCCACATTAATTCCTTCTTCATTCCTGGTAATATGAATATAATATTATAATGTTAATATAATTTTGTTGTGATCTAAGTTGTTGTTATGTTTATAAGAAAAACCCTTTAGGTAAGAAAGTAGGCAACTTTCGTTTTAGTGTAAAACTTTGATAGAACTTCAATATCGAGCCCACAAGGCGAACTAGACCTTTCTAAAAACCCTTTCAAAGTTTTTCGATTCGACGAAAATCTTTGCCTAACTCAAGCAAAAATGTTGCCTAATGTATTATTAATGACTAGCTGCGCTCCGCGGTTTCACCCGCGTGGTGATAGATATTTTTCATAATATACTATATACATATCTTTATGAATTGTAGCCTATGTGATATTCTGATGTATAAGCTATATTATCGTGAAGTTGCATTGAAATCCATTTAGTAGTTTTTACGTGATATCCATCCATACTTAGAAGCTTTCGCGTTTATAATATTAGGAGGATTCTTTATTTTGTACATTTTGACTTTAAAAGTAGGCATTAGAGCCTGTTGTTTACGTGAATTTTATTAGTTCTCGTAAACAATAACTCCAAACTCGTATTGTATTATTGTTCCATTGTTGCTGTAATCTCTGATGTGAAGAAAAGCTAATAGCAATACTTATGAAAGTAATAAAGTTGTATTGCTCGGGTGTGAGGCAAGGGCACATTTTGGGACGTATATAGCTTTTATGAGTTTTATACGTTCTTAGAATAGTATGAACTGTTAAGTGCGTTAATTTCTTTTATATTTCCTTTTTATTCGTCTCTTTTTATTCTTATATTTGCAAAATGTTTACTACCTATCTATACTAATATTATAAAGAGGAAAGAAAAAAGGTATTATACATTATATATATTAATATTATAAAGAGGAAAGAAAAAAAGAGAAAAAGGTTTTGATTTTCTGTTTGTTTGTAATGAATAGGCTCCGAACTACTGGGCCTATTTTGTTGAAAGTCGCGTTGGGAATCTACACACTATCCCCGGTGAACATAGGCCATATTATATTTTCAAAAAAGTTAGGGATCCACACTAAAAACGTGCGATGCCGGGAAGGTCCGCTAGTAGTATACTATAAGTATAGTCAGAAGTAAAATATATTTAAAAAATAATAGAAAAAGCTTTGATGATAAATTTCGCCTAAGTTTTTTTTCATGTAAAGATTATTTATTGGGTAATTATCGAGTACGTTTTGATTGACCTTCCCTTACGTTACCCGATAAGTCTTAAAAACAAAAAGAACAAAGTCTTGTATTATATATATGTATATATTATATGTATCGTATTGTATTATGTATATCAGTTATCTAGTACTCATAACACAAGCTCTGCTTACCATGGGGCTAGATAATGTTGTGTGAATTGTCCAGCATTATTTATTTATTTATATATTAATTTATTGTTTTCGTAGGACAAAAGAAAAAGGTTTAATTAATTTTGACATATATAAAAGATGATTCTTTATGTTTTTTTTATGTTTTATCATCGTTTATTAAATTATTTTTTCAGATATCCGTGGCTAGGAGATTCCGGTGGCACAGGTGTTCCCGGCACAGACAACTACATACCTGATAACCTCAAAAAGTAGTTATAATTATTTTAATATAATACACAATACAACAATAAAAATATAACTTCAGTTACACCTCACTAAATAAATAAAGACTGATATACAAGTCAAGAGCTTTAGCTAGAACAAAATATCCAGGGTCTTTACCTCTTGACCTCTCAAGACATCATTTTGAGAATTTCCCTTAATTAGTTAATTGAATTTATTATTTGAATGCTTCACTTTCGGAACAGGTACCTACTTAAATGTTTTCTCTGTTTGTATATTTTTCCTTTCTGATTTGGTGTGTACAGTACATGCTGGAATGTATATATTTTTTAATTTTTAGCTTGTAAGAGTGACTAGTCGTCGCAAATTAAAGTTAGCCTAAGATTGTATTGAGTTGTTTGATGTTATTTTATATATGCCATAGATGCCTAAGGCCATAACTTTTTGTTATTGTTTTGTTTAAAAGAAATATTAAAAATTCGAAATATATTGACTTTTCTAAAGCAGACACAAAGATTGTTTCAATAACAAAGTCTTTTTTTTTCATTTGTTTGTGAAATAAATACCTCTACATTACCATAATGCGTGGCGACCGATGTGGCGCGGTGGGCGAAGGTCCGCCTGCGACGCAGGAGGTTGCGGGTTCGATTCCCGCCTCGGAACAAATGTGTGTACGATCTGCAGATATCCAGCATTATTTATAATGCGTATCCCGTGCTGATACAATACTCGTAAACGAGTTCGGTGCTAAAATAAGCTGAGATACCTGACTTTGTGAGCGAATAAATTTGTATTTTTATAACCTTTGTTTTATTCTGAAACATGAAAAAACCTTTATCGTAACAGTAAGTTATGGAAAAATGTCACAGCACGTACTCGTTTCGCGTCGGGAAAAGGGAAAACTCTGAATTTAGGCATAACTTTATTGAAATTTAGTTGACGTAAGGTTAAAAAAAATCATAAATCTTTCTGGAAATATTTTTAACAAATAACACGATTACTACGTATTAGAAAAAATACCTTCTACCTTTTGGGTCACACTCGTCTCTTTATTTTCAATGAACTAATTTAATAAGTACTCGTTTAAAACTAAATTTAAATTAAGCTTTATTTTTTTTGTCTCAAATACATACCTTCGTTGTTGACTAGAGGGTAATAGTTCCAAACAATTTTCCTTTTGCCTTGACTCCACAACTGAAATTCATCCACTTAATATGTGCTCAAAGCGATGATACCTCATATTACACTTTAGTATTCCATTTAAGCGTCACAGAAGTGTATGGTTAAGCCGGTAATTGTTGTAGAAGCGCGCACGTCCACTTTACTATCCCCTTTACGTAATTTAAGTGTCCATCGGCATGCGTAAATTAAGCACCAATTGGGTAATCCTCGCGATCAAATACGATGTAGCGAGGTTTCACCAAAACATCCATTAATACTCTAATAGCTAGCCTATTAGGTCTACACGGGAAAATAGCGATTCGTCTCTGAATCTCAGTGCTAGGGCTTCCTATTAAAAGTTCAACGGTTGTTTGGCGGGTGTAAGGTGTTAAAAAATTCAAAACCACGAGAAGGAGTTTCAAAAGGTGCCTCGTGGTTCTTACAGTCAATGTGCTGAAAAAAGACTATTGTCTACATATTTTATAAGCAAGCCTGCCAGTCGCGTTCGCTTGCCAGAGGAGATTTAATTTGAGATTGTGCTGAGAACGGCTCTGGGGAAACTTTCTCCATATTCACAGGCATTAGTCGCCATTACCTTCGGAGTTTTTGTTACAAGCATATTTGGAATCGCTTTCACCCCATTTCGAAGTTAAGAATCAATATTGTTAAATTACAGATGTTACTCGGGAACTTAAACGTTTTAAACTGACTCGATTTCTCTCCATTCATTAAAACTAACGTGGTCGAAAGCACGTTTAACCGCATAGGTAAATCTTTGCAATTGAACTCCAACTATAAAGCAAAAAGTGGATTCCAATATGCTTTCTATCCGGCCAATTTACTTTGACTACCTATCTGCACTAAAAATTTTATTCACTCGTTTCGAATTCATATTTCAGAGATAGGTTCGGTCGTTTGTAATGCACTTTTGGTTTTGGCAGTTGAACAATTTCGATAAATACGCAGTTATCCATATTGCCCAATCATTTATCCAACCATATGATGTTTTGATTACATTAAAGATATGTTTTCTAAGTACCTTCTTACTTAATAATCAGCATACTAATATTAAAGACCCGAACGACTAGAATTAGCATCATTCTGAATCTGAGGTGCATCTTCACTCACAGACGTACTATGTTAAGACAAAACTTGCAGACTGTGTTTCCTGTAATAATTTCTAGTTACCTACTCATCTCAAGGCTTCATACCAACCCGTGTAGGGTTTCTGAAGGTATAATAAGAGGCAACCCGTGTTAGCTACGTACTTACGTAAATATCAACATGAGCCATTTATGTAGGAAGGTGGTAATAAGATCCGGGACGTTTTCACCGAGTGTTGAACATTACGAGACCAGAGGCATGCCAGAGAGCTTCATAAAATATAATAAGATTGCTGCGTCTATGGTGCAAACAGGTCAAGCAGTAAGATGCTCGTATAAAACCATATTTGCAATGCGTATAAAATTTACAGAATATTTTAAATATAGTTTCGTGCAAGGTACGAGTAGATATATCAATAGGTAGTAGATGCTTATACTTGTCAAATGAAAATTAAAATGAGTCTGTGAGAAAATATGCCGACGTAAAACAGTAATTTATTACGGGATAACATGACAGTTATATGCAGATACAACGTAAAAAAAAATCGTGTTATTCCATTAAAAAAAAATTACATAACACGTGTACTCAGCAAAATTTAATCTCCGTTTATTTCAATACGGACAAGGTTCGCTCTGTAGCAATTGTTCAGCAACAATGTCTTCCAGCATCGAGCCCAGTTGCCTCTCTCTGATATATCGCCGCAGGAAATATTTCATGCGAAAATTATCCGGAGTTTCATCTGTCGACTATAAACTGGGCCGTGAATCATCCAGAAATATGTAAATGGAAACATTGGAAACAGAGGAAGGGAGATTTTATGACGCATGACATATGAGGAAGAAATTGCGGTTGATAAAAGCAATCCTATCAAGATAGGATTAGTTCTTTGGCAACTTTGACCACAACAACAACCTAATCGGCATCGATCCGCATAAGTATTCTCATTATTTTCCCCTTATCAACGTACTGACAGAGATAAAAGCTGGATGTTATTCTTATAGACGACGTTTTTATGTCGTCAGAATAGGGAAATAACGAAGTCATAAATGTGAGTTGGACGATAAACAAGCTGTAGCCTTTGAGATAAGAGTCTGCTCCGAGGTTATGTAGAAACATAGATAGCAAGCATACAGAGCCAGTACCTACAACTACATACGTAAGTCCTATCTCGACTGCGCCATGCACATAAGATGTTCGCTGCAGCATTCGGAGATCTAGTAAAATATTTTCGTCACGAGAAGATCCGACGGATGACTGGTATGAGAGTCTGCATATCACTGTTTCAATTTAAGAGAAAGCTTTATATTTAGTTCCATAAATGTTTGCAGCATTCTGTTTCAAAGATGTTGTTTTATCAAAACTTTATCTGAACGCTGTAATAAGAAATAAAAAATCTACAAGTGGATTATAAAACATTGTTCTCCAAAAAATAAATCGAAATAGAATAGGAATAAAGAATATTTATTTCAAAATTTACAAGATAGCTTTATGTATCTATGTACAATTATTAATAGCTACATATACCACCATTATTATTAAATCATAAAATATCGATTTAATCCAATTTGACCTCATTATTCCTAAGCTTGTACAACAAGCACGATTGTTATTATAAGCTTTTATTTATTTAGACTTGTGATTTGAAAACAAATCCTCGAGGGTAAACGGGTGAGCAGCGAGGCATGAACTGAACAAGTTTTAAGTGAAGCCGGAACCGTAGATGCCAAGAGAGCGACTTCAAAGGAGGTCGCGAGCCGAGCTGTGACTGCAAAAACGAACTCACCTCAAGACAACTTTACTCAGGAATTTCCGTGTGAAATGCTAGTTTGTATAATTGACGTAGCTAATATAAAAGGTAAACTTTAAGACAAACTTTGGGAGGGTTCAGTTCATTTATTTCTTTATTTTTTTTATAAATAAGGAATGCCTGGAAGAGATTGCTAAGGACAGCCATTGTAATATGCGTGCACACCGTCATGTCCTTATGTAATGTTAATGTGACCTGTCTAAGTGCTTATTTTTAAGCCTAAAGAAATAAACTTTCATTTCATTTCAATGTAATTTTTATTGGTGTATGTACAATAAAATAAAGCATTCTTGCATTATTTGTTTCGTCAAACCATTGCAACATTGACGCAAAAAAGTAGTTTATACTTTTAATATTTTACTATATAATTGTACTTAAAAAATTTAAGTTACTATTGCCTAAGTTCACTTACTTATTTACCTCTGCCTATTGAGACAAATATTTTACGATCGTTTAAAAGCCATCGAATATGATATTCGCCAAAACTCGCAATTTTTCGAGAGCCAAATCGATTAACAACAGTCCACTAGTCTATCAGTCTGCAAACGCAAAGCCTAGAGCCAAGTATTATAAAGATAAAAAGAACTTGATACAATAGCCTCTTGAAATCCCATTTTACATTTGGCTATTGTGCAAACGTTTATAAAACGGTTCTATCTCTATTCGGCTATGTTTACGCTAAGTGGCTTTTGGCTTGCATTTACGAGTATGTTTAAGGCCTAGAAATGTGCTTTTCCTAAAAAAAAATGTGAACTATTCAGTTGATACTAACAAGCATAGTGATACCTTTTGCTATGCCGTAACTTTGTCACCTACGACGTAGATGTGCTACGACGTAGATATGCTACGACGTAGATGCGCTACAACGTAGATGCGCTACGACGTAGATGTTTTACGACGTAGATGTTTTACGACGTAGATGCGCTACGACTTAGATGCACTACGACGTAGATGTGCCACGACGTAGGTGTGCTACGATGTAGATGTGCTACGACGTAGATGCGCTTATTTCACTTCTTTTGCCCAAAAAGTGTGTTATTATAGCGTAGCTAAGCGGCCGTAAAACTCGTGTTTACTCCCTAGGGACTAAAAATATTTTTTCTTATCTAATCGTCAACGCGTCAGAGACCTATGATATATCTGGCACTGTCTTGTAAAGCATAGGTATTAGCCACTTAATTGGTCCATGAGAATAGGAAAAACTATTAACTTTATTTTAAATTTACCGTGTTGTCTGGTTTCTATGCTAACGAATACTCGCGGACGAGCTACCCACTTCACTTACAACTCGTTCGAATAAAAAACCAAGAGACTTTTTAATACGAGTTGTACCTCTACTAAAGCTAAAGTGGACAACTTGTCGGCGGAGGAGATGTACCCTTACTCCATTATTTGTAAGTGAACATAGAAAATAAAATTACAAACGGAACATAAAGAACTGATTTAACAAGCAGCCTTACATATATTCATATTACTACTATTTCAGAAATTTATTTTAGAATGCTATTATTTGACTTGTCACTTGACTACAGCAACTGATCGAAAGGCATTTCGTATTCCTAAACAGTTCCCTTTGAGCTGTCCAAGCCGAGGCATTTGGCTAAGTTTCGTATTTTCCTCAAGACAAATAGCATGTGCCATCAGATAGGACCGTCGTCGCCTCGTCTGCCGATCTGCGGACGTTCCATCTTGTTTTTATTGCGTGGCATTTTGGGAGCCTATTAAATGTTTCTCGTTCTAAATGGATCTTTGGACAGCCGCATTTTCTTTAGCTTTTTGGGGACCACAATTTACTCAAATGAATTTCTTGAATGGATCGTTCTGGGTTTCAATTTTGTTTGTTTTTATTCTCTGTTTTAAAATGAACACTGTTAGGGAGTATATACAATATGCACGTAGTGAAATTTTCACGCACCTTTCCCGCACGTATACTAAAACAAAAGCGCGTGGCAAACAAATTTCTAGTAATTAATTCAGACCTTTGCATGTAACGTGAAGCTTTGCTTTAAAAAGTGTCATGTGGTGCAGAGAATTCATTTTGGTGCTGAAACGGTAAGAAGACATTGTTTCTGACTGATGAAATGTAGGACCTGGTGCTAGCAAGCCTATGGCAAATGGTATAAGGATAGAGGCCCCCACCAGCTGTGGGTCAACAAGGGTGATGATGGTGATGATGATTGTCATCGTATCCAGACTCATCATCGATGATGCACATCACACTCAATTATTTAACATAAACACATAACCTATTCTTCACTATTAGGCGTAGACCTTCCGTTTTACGCCATTATTTTCGATTCTTTACGTCAGTTTAAATAAAAAATACCAGCAGAGTATTATAAACTGATGAAATGAGTGGCTCTATAACTTGTTGCGAAGCGTGATGAAAACGAACAGGCTTGGAAGGTCGCCAGAGCATGGTCTCTTCCGCCATTGAAACTTCGCCATGGTTTGATTATCGTACGTGGCTCATAGTTTAACGGCAATATGATTTAATAGCGTCTACAAGTGACCGCTTTGAGATGTTATATAGGAGTTATAAAGTGAGTTTAGGTCTGATAACTTGTCTGCAAACATTTTGGTAAAAGAGGTCGACCGTAAATCGAACGGCTTGCTTAGTAACTGAATTTGAAACTCTTCGAAAGCATGTTAGATTGAAAAGGTTGCAAGCAGTTTTATTATTAATTACCACCGTGTTTGCATAGTCAGGTAGGTGAGTAAATAGGTTTGTGATATATACTACATATATAAATGTTTGTTTGTTGTTTCAAATGGAAACTCATAGCAGCCACTGTTACTATTAATTATGGCCGTTCAAATGAGGTGGTCTTTTGTTATGAAATACAATACAATAAAATACAATAGCAAAACAAACAAAATCCACTATATTACAGTCCTGAAATATCCTCTCTTCACTGGAAAATATTACTGAGCTATAACAATGTGGCTTTCAGAAGTATTATAGCAAAACGACCAAAAGCAGTTTGACAATAGAAGTAAAGGAATTCATATTTGCCACTGTTCCCTCACGGGCACGGAATTTAAATGAACTTTGGCCAACAACAATGACACTAGAGACTTTTGTTCCATGAACAATACATTTTACCGGTAGAATTAAAAACTGGGAACAAAAGAGTACAAATTCATAATGCAGCCGACGGCCCGCGATTACAGTACCTGCTGGCAGCTACCTTTTATTACGATTCGAAATTCAAGCTTCAAATTCTGACTGGTCTGTTATACGATTATATGTATATACGAGCGCTCATGCGCCTTATGGGATCAATTAGACAAGTATTTCTCTATTCTGGAAGACTGGGAGAACCAAGGCTCAGATAATACTGAACTTCTTTATTCATACATTCGTCTACCACAATCTATATCTATTGTTATAGGTATGTACATTTTGCAATAGTCATAAAGTAATTCCACAACAGTGCATATGCACTTTGCCCATTGTTCGAGTAATTTGAGGAATTTTTAATTCTAATTCTAAGTGGGAAACTTTTATTTACTTTGGCATTATGAGATTGTATTGTGTTCCCTCTGCTTAAGGGTCAGTTCTCACCAAGACGTGAGCAACGCGACGCGACCCGCGCCGCGCCGTGGCGAGTAGTTTCCATATTATGCCAATAAACATTTTTTAATGTTGTTTTACTAAAGTAAGCATCTCGTCGCGTCGAGTCTGAGCGAGTGTGAGCTGACCCTAACCTTTATAATCTGCTCTCAATTTATTTGTCATAACATATTTGTCTATGTCAAAATTTTTGAATCTATAACGATTTCCGTCGCTTCCAAACAAATTTTACTTAGGTATGTTATCCAAAAATATAAACTTTTCTACATTTTCAGCGAAATACAGAGGCACCTAACAGAAGATCAGGTCTGAAGCTTGATGAGATTGGCACGAGACCAACAAAAATGTTGCTTTAATGAAGCGATGGCATAACTGGATCCTACCGAAGTGGCTGCTTTAAACAAATGCAAATGCGGAAAACTGAAAACTTTTATTTCTTTTCTGAATTACTGCGACATGTTTGATTTCTGTGAATTTGTCGTCACCGATAGAATGTAGGTACATTGTTTGTATGGCATGATTTTAAATAAAACTTGTTAAAACGCAGTATAATATTGCTGGAATCTAGCTAGATTCCAGCAATATACTGCGTACCGAGAAACCTACGCAACTACCCGTGTGTGTATGTACGTGGCATTAGAAAAAGTAGAGGCGAACAATTGTTCCTAAATAAAACTTAATAGGTACCGTACATTTTCAAACAAAATCCTCAGTATTATCTCATAAAAAATTCTTGGCGCAACATATTTCTATACCATTTCTTATTTTACAAAAGCTATGAATAAGTTGATTCGCATAATTATTACAGTCAATTTTCATCAGTTCTCCTTAAATGGCGGGTCGCTCCAAGTAATTTTGTTCGTCCGAACTGAAAGTTGAAAAAGGAAAATTACACAATTTGCTAATGGGCGGCGGGGATAATAATTTGTTTCTGGTTTTATTACTAAGGGAAAATATTAATGAGCGGTGAATTATGGTTTTCTCGTCGATATTATTTGACATCAAGGTTACAAACCTAACATCTTTTTTCACTTTGCATATTGGTGTTCTCATTCGAAAATCAATAAATACACAGTGCCAATAAACCAGCGCCATTGAACTCCCTCACGAAGCCACAACCCTACCTTCGTCAGTCGAAATTTGAAGGTTACTTGAACGTTGTAGTGTAGTTACAACGCCTCAATCATGCGTGCAAATTCAATTCACATAAAAAATATAAAGTCCCAAATTACAAACAGAACAATCGCTCATCGTTCACTCAACCTTCCGATTCTATCTACGCTCTGGTTGTAGGTCATATACCAAATACACAAACCTCTTCAATCATATTTTATCTGACCCTGGCGTGCTTGATAGACGCATCAGGTAGTAAGAACTTTATTAAAACTGTCTGGGGGCCCATAAGCAGGTGTTCAATCCCGTCGGGTCGGATTAGACGGCTGGCGAGCGCGCATGGGGTCAGTAGAGCTGTATAAAAGTGCGATTCGGGAGCAAATTTACAACTTTTTCTCCGCTCTCCCGTTCTCGGCAGTAAACTGGGAAGCAATCTCACCGGCTACAGAGTTATTTTGCGGAATATTGCGGGCGCGCGACTAATAAAATGACAAATAGCTGACGGGCGCGCGGACATAGGTACCGCCAGAATGTATGAGCGCGGAATTATGGACGATAAAAATGGTAAAACTCGCAGCGCTATTTTTTAAATAATGCGCGGTATGGTGGGTGTAATTATGAATACTTTGGGTGGAATGTTACGTAGTAAGGTAATTTTTTATTAGCTGAAAAAATTTCATAAGCTGGAATTATGGTCCCTTTGGGTCGCTCAAATTTTGTTCACGAAAGTATCTGAATTAAAATGTCGTTATGTCGACCAAAGACAAAATTAAAATTCCTTTCATCGCAATAACCATACATAACTGTCCACCTAGTAGACCAGGATTAAATATTATTGCAATTTCCGTACCGCAGTTTCGATACGACTAGGATCCTTAGATGAAATTTTCATTTGGAGAGCACTTACTTCACTGGAAGGCAGAGGGTATCAATATCGGGCCACAATAGCCGCACTACAACCTACCTGTGGAATTTCAATAGCATTGTACCTTGATGGAACGGAATTCTGTGCAATCTGACGCGGATAATTTGATTTCAATATACTGCCTAGTTCTAGATACATTATATACAGTAGGTACAGGAAATATAATGTCAGCCGTTTGTGGATAGTACAATGATGCTGTAGATATTCGTATGGCAGGAAATTTATGGTATTTCTATCCAAAAGGTTGTTTAGAAAGTTTTGATCTTTATACTTTACGTACCTAGAGATTAACCAAGTGATAATTTAAAGCTACTTACAACATTTTTTAAACAAGGTGCTTTAGAAATAATCATAGAACTGGATACGAAAACTTTGTTATCCTGAAAAGGGAATTAAAACTCTATTCTGTTATGACGTGTAAATAACAAGCTTTTTCTTCTTGTTATTTATCTGTAGAACTCATATGTTCAGCTCAACCATGAAACTCCCAGTCGATAAAGCGAAGCAAGCCGAAAGAGGGCATCAGAAACAGACGCAAGCCCTGACATTGACAAATAAGCCATTGCGAAAAAGAACCCATTCACCCAAAAACACAACTACCATTAATATCAATGAATGAAACGCGAGAATTCATATAACTCTGGAATTTATATGAATGTTCATTTTGAATTGATGCCATGTTGGCCGAATTTAAGCTTTTGCTATGGCGGTCGAGTCGATACTTAAAAAACAGCCCGTCGATGTCGTAACAGCCGACCAAGGGAAGCTAGCAGTAGAAGGGCAGCTTTCTTTTGTTTTTTTAACACCATCATTGCAATCACTAATCCGCTACCGAAACAAGGATTAACATATTGCGGCAAAACCAGTATTATTAATGCTCTAACACGTTAAAGTTAAAAGAAGATGAACTACGAGTATATCTTGTGGTTAAAAAGGCTGCATTGTATTAGGTATTTGCGCGACAAATGAACGTATAACTCAATATCACGCTAACAGATTCTCCCAATGATTCTTTTTTTAAAACTTAGTTTAAACCCATTTTGATTGTTTCAGAATTTGAGTTCGGCTTATAGTTTTTAAAACACGCCAAATTATCATACGCGTGTAGATTGACAAAGGTCGCATATATATTTGTATTGTTTCTTTTTCTTTCTTTCTATATTTGTATGTCTAAGTATGTAGGCATGTATGCATAGGAGGCAGGGGATCGAGCCAAACGGAGGCCAAAGTATGAGTTTAATCTCGTACAAATGCCGTATTGTGAAAATTGCAGCTACAAAAGCTGTTTACGACAAAGCTACAGATACGACCGGCAGAGCAAAAATTGGACTTGATATTTTTATAGGTTATGTAGGTTAACTTTGAAAATTGCTTATATATTTTTTAAAGCTTGAGCTTACATATGTTTTTTGGAATGGTCTTGGGTTAGATTGTCCTTGTCAGCTGTTTTTCTCGTAGGTTGCATATTTTGAAAACGCCTTGGATTGGTTCACCAGTGAAGAGTTTGGTATGGCTTAGTTAATTCCTATTATATAGCTTTGTTTTCAATGCGGTGTAAAGACAGGCAGCAAAAAAAAAATTGATTTGATTTGAAGCTGATCTTACTTAGTATAACTAAGTCTACTTTCTTTCTTTATTTCTATGATACCTACAAAATTAGCTGATCTTTTGGTTGGCAACCCGCATAAGATAAAAAAATATTATAGCGATAAGCAACAACAGAGGAAACGCGATAAATACCCGTTGTATTAATACTTATAATTAACAACAGAGAAGTCGGTGCATATAGTATGTACGACATTTCATACCTAAATTAAAAGGGTAAAAAGAGACGCAAAAACACATCTAATCGCAAAACCAGAGTCCATTCAAAGAGTGGTCAGCGAGCTGTAAAGGGTGGCTGAAGGCGTGTTGGTCATTATTTTACCATTAATCAACTTTTTGGTCAAAACTCACCCCTAAGTTTGTTTATTTCTGCGAAACACTCGCATAAAATTAATATGAGCTTACGTGAAGTTTGGCAAAAAGTTTAAGGAAACTTTTAAAATACCCTCGAACCTTTTCAAGTTAGCGTTAATACGTAAGTACGAACTTTATGATGAAAATATATAAAATCATAGTACTAGCTTTGATTCTTAGTTCCTTTCTAGACATCCCGGTATGCACATTATGGCAAAGGTATGCACATTTTGCCGGTAGGTGTGATAGCTATCGTACATGCCCATAGACTTCGCCGCTTTCAGACACCGGCAGCCGTATTATGTAAAACTTTGCAGTAGCGACAGCAACAGCAACGCGACAGCGACCGCTACGCTATCGTTGGTGTTTGAGTATATCAATGCACAATTGGGATATTTAGGCAGCACGATGTAAATGATGCAGCGCCTCCTCCAGAACAATTTACCACTGAACTGCGATCTCCAACCCGCATGTTTTATCTCATGGGGGTTAAGGGCATTGCCATGAGCCCCCCATGAGATAAAAGCCGATAAGGGGACTTATCAGGGGAAGGCCTGCGTCTAGCTGTGGACCAATATAGGTTGTTGAAGAAGATGGAGGATGTTAATTTGTAAACCACATTGAACGAAAAATTATAAATAGTCATAGCTAAGGTCATTTAAAACGGGATATTTACCATGATTTGATTTTTGAGTTATCCAATATTTCGGCACAGTTGCATGCGCCATGATGAGCAACTGTGCCGAAATATTGGATAAATCAAAAATCAAATCATGGTAAATATCCCGTTTTAAATGACTTTAGTATTAATAACCATGATAGTTTCAAAAGTTTTATAGTCATAGCTAAGAGCGTAAATATTGTATACTGCAACTAATACCTAGCCATACATCATTAAAAGTGGACCAATATAGGCTGTTGAGGAAGATGGAGTATGTAAATTTGTAATCAATAAACGACAAAATTATAATTATTCATAGGTCAGCGGAGTGGAGCCCACCCAACGCTAAGAGGCGACGTGGAAGGCCCATGATGAGATGGCGTGACGAGCTCGAGGCACATCTTACATCATGGCCTGTCGCAGCGTTGGATTGCGAGGAGTGGAAGGAGAAAAGGGAGCCCTTTGTCCAGCAGTGGGACAGTAATGGCTAAAAATAAATAAATAAATAATAGGTAAGAGCGATCAGGTGGGATGACCGCCTGCGAAAGACTGCAGGCAGATGCGTCAAGCTGAAGACAGGGTGCTATGGCGCTTATTGGGGGAGGCCTATGTCTAGCAGTGGACTGATATAGGCTGATGATGATGATTATGAGGAGCGTAAATATTGCATATTGCAACTATCATACCTAACTATACAGCATTCAAAAGTTTTAGCTTTGATTCCTTCTCAAGTGTACTCTACCGTTGCTAACTCGCTGTTTCTACGAAACAGGCAAAGCAACATGCACATATAACGAGATACCCGAGTTATACAGCTCAGATCTTGTAACACGCGCATTCGAGCGTAACTTGAGAGCAAATGGTATTGCACTGAAGTTTTCCAATCTAACTTCATGATGCATCAGGAATAGCCTTCTTAGTGCGGTTCTAAATGTAATTTGTGTTTATCCTACCTCTGTGATCCGCAAGCGTGCACTTTAGTCTAGAGGCTCGTTTTAGAGGGCTTACCTTATAAAGGGTGTAACAAAAAAAAAGGACCAAATGTTCAGGGGGTTCGGCTTCGATAACAGAACACGGGAAAAATTTATTAAAAAATCTAGAAATTAGATTTTCGAAACAAATTAGCCTCACCAATACTATAAATGTGAAAGTTGTTTAGATGGATGCATTGATGTCTGTTACTTCTGTGTTCTGTGATCTAAGCTGAACCCCGCTGAAAATGTAGTTCTTAAAGTCAAAAGTCAAAAATTATTTATTCTTTAGGCTTACAAAATAAGCACTTACTTTTCTTACACCCTATATAATACTAGTTATGCCTGCGGCTTTGCACACTTTGATTGTATGGAAAGGCTTAGTTAAAGGTTATTTCTATCACATGGGAACTGATTTATTTTATAACAGAGCGTTTACAGCGTTTTTTATTTTATTTTTCTTTCTTAGGGATAACAAACAGTATTACTTATAAATTAACTATTAAACTTAAATAAACGTAATTCTAGAAGTGAACCAGCCCCGTTATCCACTTATTACTTGTACAAGGGGTGGTGTTAGTGAGCATTTGCAACAATGTAATTCACATGAAGAGTTAAGCACAATCGAAGATAGTATCAGTTGACAATATCAGGTTGATGGCTGTCTTATACAAAGCTGGTGAAGCAGCAAATCGTTTACAGCGTTTTATTTGCGTAACAGCGTAAATCGATATTTCACATCAAACGCTCCAAAAAATATTTTTAGACCGAGATAGGTAAATTTCAGTCTAGAAAATATCAGTACGATCCATTTTTTCAGGATGATGCTGGGGCTGCCCCGCTTCTGCAGTGCATCGGGGATGTTTGCAGAGTATCAAACAGATGGCTTTGAAGCCATCTTTCGCAAAAAAACTGCATCCCTGATCCGCAGAGTGCGGGACAGCCACAACAGCATCCTGAAAACCATAGCGGATAGATACTCATCCCCGCTGTGGGCATGTCTCGTTCGCAGAGTGATCCCGGCAAGTATATCTTTCTTATAGGGATCACTCTGGGAAAGAGACATGCTTATGTTATACTATAACTTAGTTAATTATATTATAATTTAATTTAAGATTCTACTAACCCTCTATAATTATATTTTTGTGTGTTTACTAATACTTACAAATATGGATCCATGGATATCCGAAATAAAGAGATTTTATTTTTATTTATTTAGTTTTTTCAGCGTGAGGAAGTAACAAAAATCCATCCATCCAAACTTTCGCATTTATCATATTAGTGTACTTTACCAAGAGCCTGGTTATACGACAGACTTTATGCCCAGTAATTTCATTCTGTGAGCGTGCATGATATTGTTGAGGATCAAGATTGTTTATTGCGTTCATGTTGTACACAGGATGTCTTAAAATTAGGTTTCAAGATGAGCCCAAGTGGGGCACAGCAATTTGTGATATTATAATAATGTATAATATTAATATTTCTAACACATTGCATTTTGTATTCTTGGTGTACCCTTCGAATACTAACAGGATTAAACTGCAAATTGAATCTCACCAATAGTCGACAACAATTAGGTAAACGTTATCATGGGGCTAGATAATGCTGTGTGAATTGTGTCCAGCATTATTTATTATTATTATTAGACGTGTGGTGAGACGGCGACCTGTGAAAGACTGCAGGCAGATGCTAGATGCAAGCTGAAGAAAGGGCGCTTTGGCGTTCAGGCCTCTGTCCAACAGTAGAGTTATATAGGCTGATGATGTTTTTTTGCATTTATTTATTTAGTTGTATTTATTTTCAACTTTAAATTTTATCATCAAATAAACATCCAAAATCAATAGTCACTAAAAATTTATTACTAGTAACATTACAAATTTGTTTAATATAAGTTACGCACGGGAATCGAACTTGCAAATGTCGGTGTACCAGGCGGATCTTAACCCAGTGAGTCACACAGGAGCTTAGTAGCCTTTTTATTGAAAATAACAGTTTTGAGAAAATGATAAAGCAAAATGTTATTGTACGATAATGTGTACATCACACGTCACAATGACGTTCGACATCAGCAAACGTTGAAGTCAAAAAAAAGATGTTATTAGATTTCATGGTTCTTCATTTATAACCCGTAGTAGAACCTGACCATGAAGACCACTCTCGCATTTCACACCAAGTTACCCAATGGCTTCTCCGACCCTAAAGTTGGAAGGTCGGATTTCCGTTGATTAAATAAACAAGTACCAACACTCTAATGTTTCTTTAAAGAGGTCTTCCCTATTTGTTACCATTTTTTTCAATTATTTATTAGAAACACGAAAGGAGGGAGACGTTTCCCCTGCAGTGGGACACTACGGACTAATATAAATACAAAAAAAACAACAAGCTCCAGCTTACGTGATATACCAATTCTACTAATATTATAAACGCGAAAGTTTGTGAGGATGTATGTAAGTATGTTTGTTGCTCTTTCACGTAATGGATTTTGATGAAACTTCACAATAATATAGCTTACATATCAGAATAACACATAGGCTACAATTTATAAAGATATATTGTATATTATCCAAAATATATATCACCACGCGGGTGAAACCGCGAGGCGCAGCTAGTCACTCTACATATATATCTCAGGATATTTTGAATTCCTTTGCGATTTACACTAAAATCCGTTCAGCTGTTTATTATTATGTCTTGAAGAAGAAGAAGAAATGAATTATAGGATAATCTGTTTTAGGAGGATCTCGGATTGAAAAATCCTGAAGGTCCTTCCTGGGTTCAAGAACCGCGCTCAGCTCAACACACGGAAATGTAATAAAAACTTTACAATCCAAAACTCGTTGGAACAAAAGAGGCGCGTCGCAATGATCGTACTCGTATAATGAAAGAAGTTCCAATATGAATATTCCGATATTCGTTTACCTTTTGGAAAACTCGAAATTTGAATTCGTTTGTTCGGTTCTCGTCGGCTCTTTGACTTGCCGTAGACCAATTAAAATAATATTGTTTAACAAGCGCCCCGCGGTTTCACCCGCGTGGTGATATATATTTTGGTTAATATACAATATATCTTTATAAATTGTAGCCTACGTGTTATTCTGATGTATAAGCTATATTATTGTAAAGTTTCATTAAAATCCATTCAGTAGTTTTTACGTGAAAGAGTAACAAACATCCATCCATCCATCCATCCATACTTACAAACTTTCGCGTTTATAATATTAGGAGCGTTTATAATATTTCGCGTATCACTTTAGGACTATACCAGTTCCAGCACGCTTTTGAAAATTTACTGAATCTCTCTGTGATATTTTCAAAACCTGGTTTTAAGGTTTGCTTGAAAATACCCCTCTTCTTTTTCCCATTGTTAAGCTCTTTGCAATTAGCTTTCCAGTTTTAATATAAGGATGTTCCTTTATTTTTATGCAATATAGAGTTAATAAGGTTAAAAATATGTATTCTGTGAATATGTATTATGAGTGCTGTCGGTTACGTTCCATCCGGTGAAAAAATAGCGAAGCCGAGTGCAGAAGCGTTAGCACAACCTGTGCCACTCCACAACGGGGTCAGGGGCACTATTGTATTAAACGAATCGCTTGACAATAGTATCGTCGCAATATGATTGTCATTTTAACTTAAAAAAAAAAAACTTTTAAATACGCGTCATAAGTTTTAAGTTTGAAACCATTTTATCAATCTCTCCGTTCAAATAGCACAGCACACAGTATTAGAGTTTCTTTCATCTAAGGGCGATTCTGCGACAATACCATTGTCATAGTAAAGCTACCGGTTAACCATAGCTATTATTTTAAATCATCATCATCATCATCAGCCTATACTAGTCCACTGCTGGACATAGGCCTCCCCCAATGAGCGCCATAGCGCCCTGTCTTCGGCTTGACGCATCCAGCATCTACCTGCAGTCTTTCGCAGGTCGTCATCCCACCTGGTCGGAGGGCGTCCTACACTACGTTTACCGAGTCGTGGTCTCCACTCAAGAACACGTTTGCCCCAGCGGCCGTCGGTTCTTCGCGAGATATGGCCGGCCCACTGCCACTTCAGCTTGCTAATTCTCAGAGCTATGTCGATAACTTTAGTCCTCTGTCGGATGTATTCGTTGCGAATCCTATCCTTCAGAGATACTCCGAGCATAGCTCTTTCCATAGCTCGCTGAGCGACTTTGAACTGGTGGACCAGCCCTATCGTGAGTGTCCACGTCTCAGCTCCGTAGGTCATAACGGGTAGGACGCACTGGTTGAAAACTTTCGTTTTCAAGCATTGCGGTATGGATGAAGAGAAGAATCGACGTAGTTTCCCAAACGCTGCCCAGCCCAGCTGGATCCTCCTTTTGGCCTCCTTCTCGAAATTGTTTTTACCTAACGTGGGTGTGTATTCGGAAACGATTTCGAGAAGGTGACCATGTACGACCACCGGCCTTGGATCAATGTGTCCATTGATCATGACTTTGGTTTTATCCAAATTCATGCCAAGACCGATGCATCGGGAGGCTGAAGCTAGGCCGTCCAGCATCTGGTTCAGCTCCTCTAGCGACTCCGCCAATAGGACTATGTCATCAGCGAATCGTAGGTGTGAGATGTAGTTGCCGTTTATGTTTATGCCCTTACCTTTCCAGTCCAGCGTCTTAAACAAATCTTCCAACGCGCTTGTGAACAGTTTCGGGGATATGACATCCCCCTGTCTCACTCCTCTGCGCAATTGGATAGGTTTAGACTGCTGGCCCTGTACTTGGACACTCATAGTGGCGGCTTCGTAGAGACATCTCAGAACCTCGATATAACGATAGTCCACTTGGCATCGCTGTAAGGATTCCAGAACAGCCCAGGTCTCGACAGAGTCAAAGGCCTTCTCATAGTCCACAAAAGCCAGACACAGGGGCTGATTATACTCTTCGGACTTCTGTATAATCTGCCTCACTGTGTGTATGTGGTCTATGGTGCCATATCCACCGCGAAATCCGGCCTGTTCTGGTGGCTGAAACTCGTCGAGTCTCCTAGCGAGACGGTTCGTGACTACTCGTGAGAACAGCTTATAGACGTGGCTCAAGAGTGAAATGGGTCTGTAGTTTTTAAGAAGGGTTTTATCGCCCTTCTTAAAAAAAAGAGCACCACCAAACTCCCGCTCCACGCCTTTGGAGTTCTCCCACTGTTAAGAACGGCGTTGAAGAGGTTCTGTAGCTCCTGTATAACAGGAGCTCCTCCAGCTTTCAAGAGCTCGGATGTTATACCGTCTTCACCGGGGGCTTTTCCATTTTTAAGCTGCCTTAGAGTTAACACGATCTCGTCTTGACTGATGTCAGGTAGTTCGTCGGTGTAGTGGCGTGTCAGGGTGGCTCTGGAATCATGGTTGTCTCGTCGGGAACGAGGGGCATGAGCAGCGTATAGACGGCCATAGAAATCCTCTATCTCGGCTGAGATCTCTGGCTTCGACAATACGGTCCTTCCGTCGTGCGTTTTAAGCTTTGTCAGGTGGCTCCTGCCAAGCTGCTGAGTGAATACTTTGGACCCCCGGTTTCGCTCTATCGCCTCTTCAATGAGGCGCGTGTTGGAGCTCCGGAGATCGTGCCGTACCATCTTCGCAATTCGCTTGTTCAGGTCTGACCTCTCTGACAAAGTCGATTGGGTGGTCTCCCGTCTTTTTGTCATCAGCCCAAGAGTCTCATCCGAGAGTTTGGACTTCTTGCCAGTACGCTGCTTTCGACAGAATTTAATGCCCTCGTCCCTCAACGTTTCAACCAGATTGTGTAGGGTCTCGTCAGCGTCATCAGTTGGTTCCAAGGCAACAAATCGATCCCCGAGAAGCTGCTGAAACTTCTCGGTGCCCGCCATGATTTGGATTAGGTCAGGTCGGAGCGTGGACTTCATCAGACGGTTTCTTTCAAGCTTAATGTTGATATTCAGAGAGCCTCGAAGGAGTCGGTGATCAGATCCGGTATTGAACCTGTTGATCACTGAGACATCTCTGAATATGTGCTTGCTATCCGTCATGATGAAGTCGATCTCATTTTTTGTCACAGTGTCGGGGCTTTGCCATGTCCACTTCCTTTGAGGCTGTTTCTTAAAGAAGGAGTTCATTAAGAACAGCCCCTCCTTCTCAAGGAAGTTGACAAGCATTTGCCCCCTGTGATTCCTAACTCCATAACCATGTGGGCCTATTCGGGATTCGTTGCCAGTCTGGATTCCCACCTTGCCGTTAAAGTCCCCCATAACAACGTTGAAGTGGGCCTTAGTGGTGTTGTGTAAGGCTTTGGATATGTCTTCGTACATATCCTCCACTTCATCATCCGAGTGGGCCGAGGTCGGTGCGTAGACCTGGATGACCTTCATGCTGTACCGTTTGGACAGCCGAAGGATCAGGTACGCTACCCTGGTCGACACACTGGAGATTTGTTGGACGTTGTTAGAGAGGGCCTTATTGACGATGAAACCTACGCCACCCTGGGATGTTTTATCACCCTCGCGAAACTAGAGAAGATGGCCCGAGTCTAGGGTTACGGTGTCCTCCCCCTCTCTACGGACTTCACATAACCCCAGAACATGCCATTTGATGTTCTCTAACTCCACTTCCAACTGCGCTAGATGATGGTCAAGCCTAAGAGTGCGTCCGTTAAACGTAGCCAGGGTCAGTTTATGTAGGGTGTGGTAGCCTAATGTAGCCCGGGGATTCCTAGCACCCCCTGCCCCGCCGTTACCGTGGCCGCTACCATGGCCAGGAATAGCGAGGCGGCCGGGAACTGGGGGCCACATTCTACTGGCGTATCGATCCATGGGGGGGTTGATGCCCATAATCCCCACGCTGGGCATGCGGGTTGGGGATCGCAGTATAGGGAGTGTGCTGCAAGGGACGCTGCTGCCCGCCCCCCGGTGTATGTCCCTTAGTCGCCTCCTACGACACCCACGGGAAGAGTTGGGTTGGTGCTATTCTTTCTAGGCCGACACCACACAGCCGATTATTTCAAATAGACATCGATAAATTGATAGACATTGAGCACGCGCCTATCATAAGGTGAAAACGTGAACTGATGCAATAAACCAAGTGGAAGATGGGTGCAACATTTGACCTTAATAAAATCGATGGTTGACAATAATTAGCTAGCTTATTGCTAGCTAGCTTTTTGACGACCGATGTGGCGCGGTGGGCGAAGGTCCACCTGCGACGCAGGAGGTTGCGGGTTCGATTCCCGCCTCGGAACAATTGTGTGTACGATCTGCAGATATTTGTTCCGGGTGTTCTGGTCGTTTTCTATGTATAATAAAAAATATCTATCTATGTAATATATTGTATTATGTATATCGGTTATCTAGTACCCATAACACAAGCTCTGCTTACCATGGGGCTAGATAATGCTGTGTGAATTGTCCAGCATTATTTATTTATTTATTTATACCTAAATGCACGGTTGCGCTGCACCGTACACGCCCATCCATAGGCAATCTGATCCGACAATCAGACAAAAAAGTGTATGGCAGACCAGCACATATTTGGAAGTGTGAAAAAGTCACAGAACATAATTTACGTCTGTTCAAGAAGTGCTACCACTCTGGAGTGATTTATAAGGTCGCGTAAGGCAGCCCGCCTCCGCTGTTTCTAATCTGCTTCAAACAAACTTTTTTATTACTTGGTAACTAGTAAACAATGGGCAGAGAGAATTTGTTCCCCATACGGGCTGTGTGTACAAGATTGGACTTCGAAATGACGTTGGGAATAGACTTTTGTTGTTGGGTTTTATTGTCGAGCGGGATGGCTATGGGTTACGGCAACCTGATCTTTAGTAATTAATATGATGCTTTTATGTGTTAAATAATATTTTGGTACAACTATGAACCTATGTTATTATTATTTTTAAGTATTATTGTATGTCCGAATAGGATTAAATTGTTGATAGAATATGTTAATTAAATGAAATGAATTTATTTGTTAAAAGACTTACACAGAACGTAATAAACTTAAACTTAAATGTAAACTAAACGTGTTGGTAATCATGTAAGTCCAGTAACAAAATGGCTTTGCCTCAGCATGAGTTGGATGACTAGCATGCTAGCAACCAACGCTGGTCTTCCGGCAATTAAACCTTCATGTACACTATGATTCACACAATTTTACATTAAACTTTTACTTATTCTAATTTTTAAATGGGCTTTATTGACTTTATTAAGTTTTTCAGCCCTGGTGCACTCACGGCTAGATTTCTATACACGAGCCTTTCTCGTATTGTGCCGTTTCGTTTTATGTGCAAAACATTAAAATACGACTTTCATGAAAGCTTTTAACTTATACTATACTTCACGTTTTGATCTGGCTATTGAATAAATAGTCTAGTAGGTACTATCTCTCACTCAGTACATACTACAAAACACAAAACAGCATGATTATAAGAAGAAAAAACAAGTTATTATGTAATAATCACACTCATATTATAAAAAACGAAAGTTTGAATATTCAGATGGATGGATGTTTGTTCATGCCAAAACTACTAAATGGATCGGGCTGAAATTTTGCATACAGGTTGGTGCATAAATCAGTTTCCATGCTAAAAAAATAACCTTAAAACATTTCCATAGAAACAACGCATGCGAAGCCGCGGTCAGGAACTATGATAAATAATAAGCTGTTTGTTTTTCTAAATGGGCAATGGATATTTCCATTACCATACCCAACTACGTAATAAGCTTTGAGTAACCAGTTCTAGGAAAACTCATATTTCCTTTATGAAATGGCTATTTGTTTTCTGTTAGGTCAAGTTTGTTCTGTGCGGTAGTTTGATTATGCTTTGAAAATATAATTTTCGAGGTCCACGAAATAACGTGACTCACGTATTAAATTATGTAGGTACTTAATCAAATAGGTACCTACGTATAGGCACAAAGATCAAAGGCATTAATCGGTACCCAAACCACACTAGTGCCGCCACCTACTATATCATATTATTTCATTGTTTTAGTGCACTGTGTGTGAAAACACAGTGCACTCTTTATTTTAACACTCTCGTAATCGGGATGGCGGGCTTTGTTATAAGGATTTTTCTAGCACCTAACGCGACTAGTACTGGTATGATCAGTTGAGCTATCTATAGATTGTTTGCAACTGTCTCGTAGCGTTTACTAATTATCCATTATTTGCGTAATTAGTAAACGATCTATTAACTAGTAGGTGATGCAGGTTAACTTGTACTGTTATAGGATTGTTCGTTAACTATAGTAGATATAATCAAGTTATGTTAAGTAAGTACCTAAGAACCAAGTGCTTAGACAAACCTAACCCTTTTAACTAAGTGATGTAACTACTTGTAATTAATAAATCTATCTATGTATTTCGCTCAATTGCTCCATCTGTAAATACTAGTTCCAATTTGTTTCTCTTAGATTGTACTTTGTTAATAAACGCGGCTTTATTATGTATAAGGAATTTTTTGTACCTATCACCTACATACATACTAATTTATTATAAATAAATAAATAATAATAAATAAATAATGCTGGACAATCCACACAGCATTATCTAGCCCCATGGTAAGCAGAGCTTGTGTTATGGGTACTAGAAAACTGATATACATAATACAATACATTACATAGATAGATATTTTTTTATTATACATTGAAAACGACCAGAACAACCGGAAAAAATATCTGCAGAGCGTACACACAATTGTTCCGAGGCGGGAATCGAACCCGCAACCTCCTGCGTCGCAGGTGGACCTTCGCCCACCGCGCCACATCGGTCGTCAGATTAGATTTATTTTCTTATTATTTTTGTTTGTTTGCCCTGTGTCAGTATCAGTTAGTAGTTAGTTAGTTTAGTTAGGTGTGTATCAGTTTCTTTAAATCTCTACAGTTAACATTACCTATCTAAACAGGCTTCCCGCGACACAGGCTTGCCTTGTGCGGGGGCCGCCTGTAATGTGTACATAATACATATAAGTGAAATAGCAAATAAATATTTTTTTATTTTTGTATTTGTATAAATTTAATTAAATACCGAAAAGGGAAAACAGAAAACACAATCTCAAAGCGAGTGTAAAAAGATTGAAGGTTTTACCTACCCACTTTTTATAAGATTGTCAGTCACAACAAATTTTGTCTCGTAGATGTTATCAAGGAAAAATACCTTTCTTGTGATTTCATCTGCGCTCGAGCGAAAAAACAGACTCTGAATGAAAGTGACAAAAGAGACGAGGGCAATTTAGCTTATGGAATATGAACGAAAAATTACAACTTAAAATATGGTTAAAATATGTTTCTCTGCGTTTCTTCAGTTTGGTCTACACATCGAAGTGACAGAAATTGAAAAAATCAATTTCCGTGTCAGTGTTTAATTTTAAGAATTTCGACCTCTCCTTAAGTATAGGTACATTTATTGTATTTAATAAATAATTATTGCCAGAAATGGTCAGATAGATAGATAGACAATACTTTTATTGCACACTCAAAAATAAAACAAACAAGATAAAAAATAATAATACAAGATATGTGACAATTTGACGGTCTTATCGCTCAAGAGCGATCTCTACCAGACAACCGTGAAATAACTGGTAACTAAGTTTTAAATACTTCCCTGATTTAAGTTAATATTTTATGTCAAAAAACCCGCCAGAGAATAATAACTGCTCTCATTTTAATCACCATTTTCCCAAGGGGTGCGATGAAAAATTGTGAAATCGAATCACGATTGCGGACGTGAAAACGTAATCAAAAATGTATTGTACTTTTCTTCGATTCCAATAACATTACGTGAAATTGTATTTGAAACTTATTTCTTTAGGTGCTTTATTATTTAGATTTGAATTTATTATGAAAATTCGCATTAATATAAACCAACTCTAGCGATAAATACCTCGATGGAACAATTTCAATTCACATTCAATTCAAATTCTATTCCAATCCAATGGTTATTCTTAGTTTTAACGGACTCCAAAAATAAGAAAAGGAGGAGGTTCGAAGTTCGATTTTATATATTTTTTACATGTACCCATGGTCTTCGACTTGTCCGTCAATTGTTAGCCAATTTTCAAAATTCTTTCGCTATTTTATTGAATAGGATCCCATCAAATGTATTAAAAAGCATTTATAGTATTTATCCAGCTTAAAAATAAACGTAATTTCATACTATATAGTTATTTTGTAATAATACTTTTGAAAACCCAAGACAAGCTACAACAACTTTAGTTATCTTCGCCAATTCTTATGCGTCCTGTACACGTTCGGCCAATGCGTTGGGCCAATGCGCCAACGTGTGAACACTGTTTGCGGAGCGCACCAAGATCCATGATGTGTGCACGAAAAACCGACACTAGTCGGTTTTCGAGCCATTGTTGGCCGCCAATATGCGCCAAGTAGGTCTCTACACGTTGGCCCAACGCCTTGGCCCAACGTGTACAGGACGCATTAACAGATTTGGATGATTATTTAGCTATCGAAGTGTACCGGCTTAAAACTACATCCAATATTTTCATTATTCAAGTTATTGAAGTCGGTTTACATTAAAAAAAAACATCAAGTTATATTTTTGAAAACTATGGCTGGAAAGTTCATTTGATTAGATTGGCATACGATATTATGACTTGCCTTCTCATCATCCCAGCACCGGCCCGAGATGTTTTATGTTATTTATCTAGCTAGAGGGTCATTAAGTTAAGTGTCAAAATTCGAACATCATCTACCAACGTAGCTAGAGTCATAACTTTGACATTCATCATAGAAATCCTCTATCTCGGCGGATGGCTTTGACAATACGGTCCTCCCGTCGTCGTGCGTTTTAAGCTTTGTCAGGTGGCTCCTGCCAAGCTACTGAGTGAATACTTTGGACCCTCGGTTTCGCTCTATTGCCTCTTGAATGAGGCGCGTGTTGGAGCTCCGAAGGTCGTGCCGTACCATCTTCGCAATCCGCTTGTTCAGGTCTGACCTCTCTGACAAAGTTATTTGGGTGGTCTCCCGTCTTTTTGTCATTAATATGAATTAATAAGTGAAATAAAACCAGACAACTTGTGTAAAGTCCAAACCTCCTCATCACCGGCGGTATAGCTCAACCGGGTGTACTTAAATTCATTCCAACTTCAACAACGATGTGAAAATAACCCGCAGAACCATTTATTGCAGCATTGGGAGTTGCGGCTCTCAAACTCAACTGGAGTTGCGATAATTATTAATTCTGTAGTCCTATAGTATCTTAAGGCATATTCAAGAGAAAATATAGTTCTTTCTGTATCAAGATCTGGATATTCGTACGCTGATCTTATCAATGGTCAACTCTCTTAGCAAATAGTTTGTTCTCTTACCGAATTGACGAGGACGAAAAATTTGATCATTGACTAATTCATTTTAGAGAGAGATAACGGGCGGTAGGTGTTATTAGTTTGTACTTGTTAAAGCGCATGTATACATTAACCTACCTGAAGACAGGGCGCTATGACTCTCACTTAGAAATGGCCTATGTCTAGCCGTGAACTATAATACAAGCTGGTGAAGCTCATGATTAAATCAAAGCAAGCCGTAGGTACTAGCTTTTTATAAAAGTTATCGAATGAAACAAAAAAACGACGTCTGAGATGATGGCCAAAATGTGGACGGACCATTAAGGCTTGTACCACCTCACCAAAAGCAGATTACGAATCTGGGTTGCGAAGACGCACATTATTAGTAACATATTCTGCCGGCACCATGGTGGTATTGTTTTGTTTGTTTTTTTAACTAACCTGATTTTATAAGAGTTAGCGTATTTTACGCGTAATAAAGCCACAAAACTGTTTACAACATTAAACTCCGCAAGCGGGTAAAATATTATTTGATTTGCGTTTTTATTCAAAGCAGTGTATGTTTTTAATCACAATTTCAGTGGAAAATAGGCACAATAAGCTTTTTCGAATAAAATCTGTATTTTATAAACCGGCTTTGTACGACCCGTCTACTAACATGAAAGTGAAACAGCTATTTACGTACTGAGAACATATTTACAGAAAAAAGAGATTGGTAAATATATGTATGTACCAATGAATATTATTTGTAACTAAACCTTTAATCTCGCACGAAGGCCCCACGATTGATCTTCATTCATTTGAGGCAGTGCCGACATAACACATAGTAAAACATATAGTTACCTAAACAAAGAACAACATTGTAAAAATTCTTAATATAGAATGTGGCATGCCCAAAAATTTATCTTGTCTCCGTCACTCCTCGACTTTTCTCTAAGACTTTTTAATTTTTCTTCTGAAATAATGTTAGTAAACAACATTATTTCAGAAGAAAAATTAAAGAGATGCTCTATTCATTGGAGGCAATATAATAAAGAATGCTGGACAATTCACACAGCATTATATAGCCCCAAGCTAAGCAGAGCTTTTTTTATGGGTACTAAATAACTGATATGTACATAATACAATACGCTGCAAAGATTTTTTACTTACACCCGGAACAATTATCAATACAATCATTTTTGTACTATTAATTCTACATCATCATTACGCTTCCCCTAATGAGCGCCATAGCATCCTATCTTTCTTCAGCTTGTCGCATCCAACCTCAGCAGGTTAATTCTACATAGGACAACAAATTTGAAACCGACTACAGCTATTGTAGTTTTTTTTGTACCATTATAATTATGACTCCAACAATTGTTATTCAAGGGTTATTCAAGTGCACTCTTTAAAGTGTGTTTCACGTCAATATTAATTCAATTTTTTTGCATACTTAATCAATATTCATAGTCTGCGCTTCAAACTGACGTAAATAATGCGTGGTATGTAAACGAAGGCGGGGAGAGTATTCTTGCTTACAAATTCTCATTTAATTAAACCTTTGTTATGTTATCATACGACGCTGTGACGCAGCAGACAAAGGTCCGCCTGCGACGCAGGAGGTTGCAGGTTCGATTCCCGCCTTGGGATTTTTTGTACGATCTGCAAACATTTGTTCCGGGTGTTCTGGGCATTTTTTCTGTATAAAAACATATCTATTTACTTGTGATGCTTGTGTGGACTGTCTAGCATTATTTATTTATAAATCATCATAAATCGGTTATCATTGTACCGATCAAAAGTGCGTGAAATTAACGTAAGAAACTTGGATTACATATAGGTATTTCAAATATATTAAAAGACGACGTGTTTGGACCACCTTTTGACCACATTTTTTCTAAACGAGAGGCCTCCAGCCTGACATGGTTCGGTTCACACAAAATTGTCTAATAATTTAAGATAAATCGCTAGCAAAAACTTTTTATGGCCTAAAAAGCTTTTAACACCCGACTGGTGTATCGAAGAGTCATAAAATATTGTCAATTTCCAAGCACCTAAAAGTGTTTAATGTTTCCTCTTAAAAGATTATGTATTTTGATAAATGGGTTTCAGCGGGAGCGAATTTTTATCGGGAATTTCGGAAATTGAGTGAGAAATGTGAACTGTAGGATTTATTAAATGGTATTCGAAGCAAATTGAATGAGATTAATCACATGGCAAAAAGGGCTTTCAGAAGCTATATAAATATTTACTCAACAATATTGCCGTGAGTCGTGAATAGGGTATTTTTCACCTCTTATCCAACCACAGATGCAGTTCCTATTTAAAACATTGCATAAAATACATTGGTACCTAGAGCTCAGCTATTATACCGCTCCAGTGAATGGAGAGCACTCGAGTAGACACAGCAGGAACGGTTCCCGATTAAAAATAGAAAATGTGCTTAGATGTGCTGGAGCTAGGAGTGTCGACTGGGGCAAAAACTAATAGGGGAATTCGTTTCTACCCCAGTTAAAAATTCCGGCAAATCGAAGTACATTTTAAATTTTTATAGGCCATTAGGTTGACCCAATGATCTACGTACAAAAATTATTATATATACTTGTATAGATGATTTGTCTAGGATGATTACCATGTATTAGGTATTAATATGATTAACTTATAATAGTTGTCAGATCGTATGTTAAGTACAGGAGATATTATGAATTTATTTTTTAAATTAAGTGAAAACTAATGCCTATACAAACTTAACATAGGCTTTAAGGCACTAATAACTAAATTATTTAACCTTTTTGTATTAATAAATAATCCATCTAATCTAAAAAAAAAGACGAAAATCTACGCTTAGTTGTTTGAAAATAGATAAATAAGTCACGGACATTTATTATATGTGACGAAAAACCCGTATTCCTCGTCTCGAGGCTTCCCTAACATAGTTATAGTAAATTTTGTTGATAATAAACCTACCTTAATCTTTTAAAATATTAGTAGGCACTTACCTTGAATTTCGCGGATGTCCTTTAACTAAGACAAGTCACCATAATTGAGTGGAAATGACGCAATATGTCTAAGAATATAAAGCGGGAAGCTGTGAAGCGAAGATAGCCTGGGCAGTGAATGCATTAATTTTTAAAGTCTTGGTAACGTTATCTACGAATAAATACATATTATTTATTCGTCGATAATATATATAACTATATCACGATTAAATACATATTTTTATTTATTCTTAGAACGGTAAACGTAGTGTAGGACGCCCTCCGACCAGGAGGGATGACGACCTGCGAAAGACTGCAGGTAGATGTTGGATGCGTCAAGCCGAAGACAGGGCGCTATGGCGCTTATTTGGGGAGGCCTATGTCCCGCTGTGGACTAATATAGACTGATGATCATGATTATTTATTCGTAGAGTTAATAAAATCAAACAGAAACACAAATGTTTTTATGAGGAGGCTGGATGATCCGCCCCTGTCTTCGTTGGTCGCAGTCTTACTCAAAGTGTGGTCTCCGTGATTGCTAGGAGTTCTTCGAAGGAAAATAATATTTTTTGAACGACACAAATGAACTTTCAGTAAAAATATTTTAATGGCATTGTACTTTTATAAGTTTGCTCTGCATAGAATCCTTTACATTTCATTAGAAACATGAATATAAAAGAGATTTTTAACAAGATGATTTTATTCATTTCCGTAAGTTAATGTCCCACAAAAATAAAATAACATAGAATAAGGTACGAACGTAAGAAGTTATGTTATTGTTGTTAAGTCCCTGAGTAAGTAAAGGTAATTCCGTACATAATTTATCTTGCTAAGAAGTGCCCCGACAAGCAAAGCCCTCCCAAAAAATGCGTAACATCCTTTCTCTTAAAATACGAGCTACAGCAGAATTTTAAGTCCTCTAATAGATATTAAACATTTCTCAAGTTAAGCCTTACTTTGAAGCAGATTCTCAGGGACTGGTTTAATTCTCACCGCGTCCGAACTTACCTACGTCCTAATTTATTGGAAGAACGAAACGGGGAAGAGTTCTATCGGTACAATAAATTTCAAATTTCATTATTTGAAGAGGAAGTCGCGATGCTGCTCGGGTTTCCGATCACGTCTCCATACTATTGGCGTGGATATTTGAACCACCTGTGCTCTTCTCTATGAGGCTTTAAACGCGCTTCTGCCTTTCGATAAACCGAGTGTGAAATATTCGCGGGTAAGCTAGCTTCTTATGAATCATACATGCCTGCGCCGCTTTGCGTTCCGAGCCGAGCAGTGGGTGGGAGCTTAGACCTATCGATGGAAAACTTAATACCTCTTAAAACTGATAATCTAAAAATGACAACAATGTCCAATTATCTATCTATGTCAATGTAAAATATCTATCTATGTAATGTATTGTATTATGTATATCAGTTATCTAGTACCCATAACACAAGCTCTGCTTACCTTGGGGCTAGATAATGCTGTGTGAATTGTCCAGCATTATTTATTTATTTCTATTATAATTGTATGCTACGGCGTAGCAGGAAATGTCGTAGCAGACGGTGTCGTAGCCCCAGTATCAAAAATGTATATTAATTAAATCCTGGCTGCAAAAAAATGGGGATTTTTTTTAAATTCAATTCTATTTAAATTATTTATTCTATTACCTGGCCTTTAAGATAAGATCGACAGTAGTAATAGCCAGCGATGCGACCCTCTCGACATTATAATCCCGCTGTAGATCTTCCAAAACTCTATAGCCTTTTATCGATGGCCAAGTTTACTTCCCCAGTGATTCTGTTTAGTCACTGCATGCCGTATCAGATCCTATTTATATTTACCAAACAGTAGTAAAAAATGTGCAAGGAAGTGTGGGAAATCGAGTGTGAAATATAGAGGGTGGGCCGCAGGCGGTTCATGAATGAAACATGTGCGGTGTCGCTTCCAGGAAGTCAGTTGCGCAGTCTCTTTCTGCATACTGGATGATTATGCTTATTTTGGAATGCGCTTTTGAAAGCCAAAAATGAGAATTTTATTTGAGAGACTTAGCTATCATCTTCAACAAGAGACGTGACTAATGGTAAGTGCAACAGAATGATTTAGATTTTAAAAATGACTAAGAAAGCGATATCCGAAGAAGCTCTAAGAAATACATTGTACTTCTTTCAGCATTTTTTATTGTGTGTTGTATTTTGTGATTGTGTGGATCAATAAAGAGTTATCAATCTATATGTATTGATAGCTCACTGGCTATATACGGCCAAACGGCACCTCATTCATGCTTACTTAAGTCAGAGTTCCATGGGACGCTGACTTAAGTAAGCAAGTATCTAATTAGGTCAATACAGACATGGTTGATTGACCTCAAATAAGAAAAGTTGGCATTTCATCAATATGTAAACACAATGACAATCAAAATGTTAGCATGGGCCAGCCGGCCGCCCGAATCAATTCAAATCATTTATTTTTACAGGAATGTCGGTACAATAGATCTTTTTAATAATAAGGTTCCTATACATTCTGCCTCGTCAGGGCGTGCTAAATTGTTACAAATTAGTTAGCTACAATATTCTTAGGCTTTATAAGTCATGTCAAAAAAAAATATAATCATAAAAGGTAGATAACTGATAACTGACGACCAATGTGGCGCGGTGGGCGAAGGTCCGCTTGCGACGCAGGAGGTTGCGGGTTCGATTCCCGCCTCGGAACAATTGTGTGTACGATCTGCAGATATTTGTTCCGGGTGTTCTGGTCGTTTTCTATGTATAATAAAAAATATCTATCTATGTAATGTATTGTATTATGTATATCAGTTATCTAGTACCCATAACACAAGCTCTGCTTACCAAGGGGCTAGATAATGATGTGTGAATTGTCCAGCATTATTTATTTATTTTATTTATTTATAACTAAAATGTCAGAAAGAAAATTTTACAATTTTATCAAAAAGTCCTATAAGTAATTTAAATATTCTTTCATAGTCAAAGAAACATTTATCAATATACCACTTTCTAAGCTTAATTTTAAATAAATTATATTGCGTAGACTGAAATTCATTGGGTAACTTATTATAAATTCTTATTGCTTGATGATATGCATTCTTATTCGCAAGTTCTACTCTACATTTTGGGACATAGAGCCTGTCTTTATGTCTCGTCCGTCTCTCCATCACATCTGCGTGAGTCTTGAAATAATGAGGATATTCTTTCACAAACAAACAAATATCTCTTATGTACATGCACGGCAATGGAAGTAGGCATATTATATTTCTTAAATAAGGGTTTGCAGCTGTTCGTACTCCAAGTGGAAGTATGTCTTGGAACTCGTGTCTCAACTATGTAGCTGAAAACAGCTCAGAACCTAGATATGTTCTCAGTCAGAAGCCATTGTGTTATTTTGATTGCAACACCATCGGAAGATATTTAAGGGTCACCAACACTGTCACCCTGATGTTGCAAGCGTCCATAGGCGGCGGTAACCGTTTTGCGATCTTATATCATCATCATCCGCATATAGCAGTCCACTGCTGGAAAAAGGCCTCCCCCAATAAGCGCCATAGCGCCCTGTCTTCAGCTTGAAGCATCCAGCATCTACCTGCAGTCTTTCGCAGGTCGTCATCCCACCTTAGTGACATAAATATACGGAACCCTAGAAAGGATTTGCGCTCAGGGTCTTATTAAGCTGCCAAAATACAAGTAATATTGCAATTATACCTGGTAGGCACGATTCAAGATCAGAATTAAATTGAATTATTTTAAATTACATTCAATTTCCCTCGCCAATCAATGAGCTATTCCAACGTTCGTTTCGACTCAAAAATAAACTAAGTCGTCGCGTACAATAGCGGCTAATTCTGGGTGGTAGAGAGTAATTCCCAAAAAACGGTGGCCGTCATATGACGACTATAATACATTTAATCACTCATTTGTAGGTATGGAGAAAATGAGGAACATTTTGAGCACCCCAATATGCCCTTCAATTCGCACAATTAAATATCATGTAGAATACAGAGTAGATACTAAGACGATTCATATTGCACTTTAATTGTCTGCTTATGCTCTTACCGCTTATTTTTTACGAGATCCCAACTGCTTTGCAAGCTTTATTTTTATCCTATGGAAACTGATTTATGGGATTTATTATTTTATTTTATTTTAATTAGGTACACAAAACACATGACAAGCAATAATAGAATAACCCAAAAAAATAAAATAAGTATGATCTGGCTTGAAACTATAAGTAAGCCTAAGTTTTATTTCAAGCCTACAACTATCTGCCTGCAAAATTTTGGCCCAACTCGTTCAGTAGTTTTGGCGTGAAGAAGTAAAAAACATCCATCCATCAATCTAAACATCCAAACTTTTGACCTTGATATTAGTATAAATAAATAGGGACCTATACCATCACCGTCCTTTGAGCAGACAATGTCTTTTGGTTTCACTTCATTATAATTTGGAATGGCAATCCGAGTCCCGTATGAAACTTGTTCAAAGATGGCAACGATTCTCCATGACAGTACATAGATATTATGATATATACCAGTATTATAACATAGCTATAGCTAGGTAAATAATCTATAGGAATTTTGTTACATAGCTACATTATCCCTGAGTTACATACTTCTTGTACAGCCACCGTGAAAGCCAAGCCACGTGCAGACGCGTGAGTGTTTTTATAAACGGTTGTACAGCGTATTTATAAACGGTTTAGATTCGTTCTAGGATGAGGTCCTCAAACTCCCCCTTAATAACCCGCTCGAGTAACCATCCCCGTGATTTTCAGGAACCCTTATTTAAGGTAAAAAAGTTGGCGACGTCGGAGCGTGGTCGCGACCGTATCTCAAATTAAATCTCACCAACAAATCTTCGCGGGGGATGAACCGTGGCCTCTACCACAGAACTCTGTTTACCGCTTAAGAAAAATCTGCGCGGCTTTTTACGAACTTCCAGTTTTGTTGTATTTTTCTTTCACGTATTCGCGGATAGTTTTCCTCTTTCAGTACGACGGCCGCTTTTTCACAGAACTTTGTAATGTCGGTGTTGAACGTTGTTAATGTTTTTCAATATTTATTAAGCACTTAGTTTCTGTTCGTTAATTCCTTTTTTGCTTAACTAGAAACTTGACCGGGAGTCAAGTTTCTCAGAAATCTTGCTTCAGTTTAGAGATCACTTTTTATTTAAAGCTGTCTTTGTGTGTTATTATATTCTACATAATCTTCTCTCTCACTCTTACTATAATATGTTCTGCGCATATGCGTAGCCATATGCCTAGTCTGCGCTGAGACTGGCCACTGTGGCCGCAAATCGGCTAGGACATCATCATCGTCTCTCTGGCCTCAGATGCGTGCGAGTATTCATTCTATACAACTTGTACTAACTCGGTGCCAGGTGCAGGTTTTCTATCCTCGAAATTTGCGTAGAAATTGCCTCCAGACAAGCGCGGATCAAACATATGTAGCCAGGCGTTTACTCCACAAAACGATACCGATGTATCGTAACTTAAATAAAATGACATCATATCTTGAACAAAGAACATCCGAAGACGAAGCGTAAATCGATAAAATTTGATTGTGCTCTCTTGTCAAAATAAAAGTTGTAAAATTTCTGTCTTTACAATTACTTAGGTAGAGTTGATTGTTTGTTCAGAGACTTTATAAATGAGTCACATTGAATAGTAATCTTATTAAATCGCAATTTTAAGTTAAATACCGATTAAGGCAGGAAGAGGTCGTTTTTAGTCGAATGTTGATAGATACCTCAGGTTTAAAAATCAAAACAAAACACTCTGTTTACCAATTTCAATGTCTAAAACCTAATATTAAAAAACCACAAGATACCTTTGCGCTACTGAAATTGCACTACTGCGAATAATTGAGCCATCTTTTGCGCAACTCATTTTGTTTCCCATTGCTCAACTCAATAATTAATCGCCAAATTGAGCACTTATTAGTTGTTTGGATTTGGGATTGTTTGGGATACGTTTTTATTACACGAAATAACGAACTGAAATTAAATTAGGATCTTTATCTTAATTTAAAAAAAACCTGTATCACGTAATAAAGTTCAACAATTCCAGACCTATTGTTCGTATCCGCAATAAACTAGTCACCGTTGAAATCGTAAAAGCTGAGTGGTATCTCGTCTCGCATTCCCAACAATAGGCGCTCGCACAATGAAAGTTTTGATTTCCCGTGGTAGGGGCGGCAGCGAATGCCCCGCCGTCGCAATTTGTTCTCAACAGCCTTAAAAATCCACGTTTTATTGTTGTGCCTCTCGTCGGTGCTCGGTGCTTGAACGCAGATGAGCTTCCCATGCGAGTCTTCCTTGTTATTTCATGCTGGAAAAAATAAGGTCTAGAAACAGCACACACAGCGTCTAACTAGATATAGCATTCGCAACAGCGATAGCAATTTCAAACCACAGATGCTCGTCTCGTACTTGGATGAAAAATATGGAATGGGATGGAATTGGAACGTAAGTGACATAGAAACCAGTTATAAGAAGGTGGATTCAGAATGTGGAAGCGTATAGTCGGTTGTTTATTTACGATCAGCTTAACAGCAACCGCTGGGGCAAACGTGTTTTTGAGTGGAGATCACGACTCGGTAGACGTGGTAGGACGCCCTCCGACTAGGTGGGATGACGACCTGCAAAAAACTGCGGGGGGAGTGCTGGATGCGTCAAGCTGAAGACAGGGCGCTATAGCGCTCATTACTGGAGGCCTATATTCAGCAGTGGACTAGCATAGGCTGATGGTGATGAGCTTAACAGCAGAATACAGAAATTATTCGACTATCAGTAGCAAGCTTCTATAGGTATATGAACTTTAACACTCATCCTAAGCCACACTAGCGTTTGCGGTCGAATAATCGATGTGGTTTGGAATCAAATTAACAACAATTAGCGGTTTTCACTTCTGCCTTGAGCTGAACACATATAGCCGAACCATACCCGAGTTACTTAGCGTTGAGCTACCGAGCTACTCAGCACAGACAAGTACGAGCTTCATGCTCTTTAATGCAACGGTTTTTAGGGTTCCGTACCCAAAGGGTAAAACGGGACTGCATTACTAAGACTCCACTGTCCGTCCGTTTGTCTGTCTGTCCGACTCGTACTTGGCCAGATGAAATACTCTTCGGTTCGCTCGGCGGGTGTGGAAATGACTTCAGTGAATTTCACAATAGAATGATGTATTTTGGCTCCTAATTTTTTTATGTTACAGACTTTGGTAGGAGGTTCTTCAATGGATCGTTAATTTTTTTTTAGATTTTGTTGATCCTTTCTTTGATGTATATAGGTTGATGTTGAGGTTGTTTAATATAAGTTTGATCCTCGAAGAATTTATACGTGCGCTGTAAAGCGTATCTAAAGCGTCATCACAGTCATTATCATTTTTTCACATGATAATTTCACACATCACTCATAGCATTTGGTTTCCATGGCAACTCGAATTTTAACTAGATGTCGCCACAAACTGGACCATTCAACCTGGTGATGGAATTGAATAGATGCCCGGTCTTATAGCTAGGCAGTGCTAATTAATATTATCACCAGTGTCTTTTAGAAAATTGTTTTTGTTTTTGTTAATACTATATAATTGTATAATAATCTATAATTGTAACTATTATAATAATATTTACTAAGTATAGCTATACACACATACCTATCTTTAGATAGGTACAATGTAGATTAAAACTACTTTTTTAATGATTATTCTAGAATAGAATAGAATTATCTTTATTTGTAGCAAACAACTTTGATTTGTAGTTAACAAATTTACGAAACTAATTCCTTAACTACCCAACACCATAAATACTAAATAACTACTAACTAATTGAAAAAAAAAAACTTAAATGCTACAAAATGGCGTCCGACTCAGCACTGTGTTGTGATAGCCATTGTGCATAGCTATCACAACGCTGATCTTCCGTCGGAACCAAACCCACGCGTCACGTCACTTATACCAACACAATAAATAATACTAAAGCACAAAATGAAGAAAACACTTATACCTACAGAGCACTTTTGCTATTCAATTACCTAGGCACAATAAATACATTATATAATATTCTAGATAGCATTACAATACAATACAATACAATACATTTATTCGTAACACCAAGTTATACGTTTTTGTTATACGTCATTGTAATGTGTTTTGTGTGTTTAATCTATATATATAAAAGAAAGTCGTGTTTGTTACAACACTTATAACTCAAGAACGGCTGGACCGATTTAGCTGAAAATTGGTGGAGAGGTAGCTTAGAACCAGGAGTCTAACATAGGATACTTTTTATCATTTAATCAATTTGACACATAGATTTCCACGGGGGCGAAGCCGCGGGGAGCAGCTAGTATTAGATAAAATAAAACTACATCGCGCTATCTACGTGTTCAAACTCATTTTCACTATTTAGGAATTTGAAGTCGGTATAATTCCTAATTTATCAATAGACTGCTGATTATAACAAGGGTGTTTCGCTATTATTTAAGCAGTTTGTATTCTGTGTATGTCTTGTAAGAAAATAAATATTATCACACTAATATTATAAATGAAGAAGTTGATGAGGTAGATGTTGGATGCGGCAAGCTGAAGACAGGGCGCTATGGCGCTCATTGGGGGATGCCTATGTCCAGCAGTGGACTGCTATAGTGACTTCAACTAAAAATTAAGGTCTTTGGCTGAAAAACAGCGCTGAATAAAATAATGTTCAGCACACGCTGAGCCAACCCCTATTTCGGCGCAGGGTCGTGGAGGTAGTCTTATTTTAGACTTAATATCACCTATTTGTGTCGTTTACCCCCATGATAAACTTCTTTGTTTGTTTATTCTATGCCTGTATTTTGTACCTGTGTCTAAATAAATGTTTTTTCTATTCTATTCTATAGGCTGATGATGATGATTATAAATGAGGAAGTTTAGATTTTTAGATGGACGGATGTTTGTGACTTCTTCACGCTAAAACTACTGAACGGATCGAGCAAAAATTTTGCATAGATGTATAAGCCTGGAATCAAACATAGGCTTTTTATACCATAAAACAGTTTCCGTGAAATAGTATTAACTTTTTAACGTTTCCATAGAAACAACGCACGCAGAGCCGCGGGCAGAAACTAGTTATATAAAATTCTTGCAATCAAGTTCACTCGATGTTTCATGCCGTTGATGTGACATGAGTAATTTGTTATTCATCTGATAAATATTGTGTTTATTCTGGTGTTTAGTAATGGATTGTGTTTCGCCATTAATATTTATATGTAACGCAGTCATTTGTTACAAGGATTAATATTGTTTGGTTACAAAAATAATACGTACCTACAATTTACGATCAAACCTTATTTAATGTATATCAGCCTCCAACAAATAACTGCAGATCGTACTAACATTTGTCCCGAGGCGGGAATCTAACCCGCAACCTCTTGTGTTGCAGGCGGACCTTTGCCCACCGCGCCACAGAGGCCGTCAGATGTAAGTATAATAATCGTGACCATAACTGTCCTCAAAATACAAAAATAGAACGGCCCTTTACCAACATCGACGCGTGATCAACATGACTTCCTGTCATTCCTTTTTCTAAGAATATAATGCCTCGTTCACGCGATACCAGTGACTGGACTCCATGACTCTCCGGAAAAGCGAACGTCTTCGATTAAAACGCAAAATCATTAAAGGATCAGGGCACTTGTGATACAGAAAATAGCGAACCCGCAGAGAGTTTAATAATAGACTCTAGTCTTGTAATGCATACAGTAGACAGGTAAATTCATACAAAAACATAACGATCTTTCTTGCACAGTCGGGTAAAAATAGTGCTCCATTGTATAAATGAACATGATGCTTTTTTGTTAAACGACGGTTATCCGAGCCTTTTGAGAGTGATGCAAAAACACCAACCTCCAACCTCCATGCTCACTCTAAGAATTATCTCAGTGACAATATGGAGACGTACGGTAGGTATTGCCCGGAATAGAACAAGTCGCTCGTGAGCTGGACTATCTACCGCGAAGTCAGTACTGGACTGCGTACTGTCTCCACGTAGACGCAGCATAAGGCGGAAATTGGCGTGTACTGGCATGACGTCATCAAAGGATTTCCGGCCCCAGTAGGCGGTGGAACATAATCAATTTAAAAATCCTTTTCTCTTTTTGTAGCGGGTTCATTGTAAGGTTCACAAAGTACCTAATTGACTTTAGTTGGAGAAATCCCTGTACCGCAATTTTCCTTTAGTTTTTCCTCTTTTACGTTTTGTGACTATAATTGTTTTATAGCTGAAACTCGTAACGAATTGTTATTTACTTTTCTCATTTAGCTTCAGTGGAAAAAGCGTGCAGGGAAGGCAAACAATTCATTAAAAACTGAAAATATCTGCTCCTTTTAAATTGCACTCTAGTTCTAATGGTGAGAAGTTATTTTTGATACATTTTTGAATTTTTGATCTCTGTCAAATATCCATACAGTACAATTGAAAACTAATTTGGTGTTTGTACGCAACAAACACTAAAGCGGGTCGAATTTCGACAAATGACCTTTCTTATAAAAAACCACCACTATTTACTTGCAAGCCAAAACAAAACCTTAACTTAACCCTTAACCACTATTCCATTAAAACTGGTAGCTGTAGTCTTTGGGATCCTTCTCGTCGACTACATTAAACTGATTGCAGCAATTAGCGAATGGTGTTTCTCGTTTTTCACCCCCCTTTCCCCCCCCCAGGAAATTACTTTGGACTTTACGCGATTAAATAAAATTGAAGAACTCAAATGAAATTGTTTTGGATTTTCGTCGTTATCGAGTCGCTCGAATTAGCGTTAATTAATGTAAGTAGCTTGCTAATTGAAGCAGATACAAGAGGGTGGTCCGTGACTTTGTTTTTGTGATATTTTTTCCACAAAATACGATCTTTCCTAGCGTTTTTTCTAAGACCTAGGACTCTTTAAGCTAACCGTTTCTTACTAGACATTTGAGTCCTATATAAGTATGGTGCTTATTGGGGGAGGCCTATATCCAGCAGTGGACTATCAGAGACTGATGATGATGATAATGATTTGAGCCCTAAAGTTAGTTTAGGTACATCAGATGACGTTGTGGTTTCAGAATGCCGGGTGATAGCTCTGATTTGCGTCAGTCTAGCGTACAAGGTTTAGCCTACCTGTACTAAGACAAATAGATCAAATAGGTTATAGACCTCTATATCTCAGTGTACGTACGTACATATCTTGAGAGTAAGGCTCAACTCACACCAAAAGAGCGTCGAAGCGCAGCGAAGCGGAGCGCAGTTTCAGTGTCATATGAATTTTAACTTTATTTTCATTATAATAAAACTTATTATCGCATGAGAAACTCGAACGAGTCGCGCGGATGCCCGCGGCGCCGCGGGAATTCCGGCGAATTCGACTCGTTCTATGGTAGAGGCTTTATTGTGCTGTATATTAAGTTGCCTGGAGCGTAAGTATGCCCTGCATAGAGCCCTATATAAATGCCTATATAGATAGAGAAACAGATCATTCAAGACCACCCCTTATAATATAACGATGATCTTCAGTTTGAGTTGCGGTGGTTTTGGTGAGGTCCTAATTAGAGCGACAGGCGATGTATCGACTTCAAGGATTGTTCAAGTTCTATTTAATTAATGCGTTAAGCATCTGGCTTTTGATTAGGCGTAGATTATTGGTTTGCAAGATCAATATCTTAATTAATCGACGACGAGACGACCGATGTGGCGCGGTGGGCGAAGGTCCGACGCAGGAGGTTGCGGGTTCGATTCCCGCCTCGGAACAACTGTGTGTACGATCTGCAGATATTTGTTCCGGGTGTTCTGGTCGTTTCCTATGTATAATAAAAAATATCTATCTATGTAATGTTATTGTATTATGTTATCTAGTACCCATAACACAAGCTCTGCTTATACAGGGTGGCACATTTAGAGCGGTCAGTATGGGAAATTCTAAAACTATAAGACATACGAAGATCTCTTCTAAGGTACAATGTCATCGATTTTAGTAAAAAGAAAAATTGCATTCATTAATTTTTTAAAAACTTGTAATCAGCTCGGGAATCGAACCCGGACGTTATTCGGCCAGTCAAACCAAATCGTTCCATTTTCAAATGAGGTTTGTCACGTCTCTGTATCTAAATACTTATTCTAAGTGGGCTTTTCAATTGATTGTTGGTGTATGATTAATAGAAGTACCTAAGCAATTACAATCATAGATAGATAATATTATCGCAGATAACAAAACTTTCGGAATGGCTTAATACCATGCCAGTGTCATACATATGTAAAGCAGTGTACGTATGTACGAGTAACAAGTTGTGACATCAGCAAAGAGTTATAAACAACCATAGAGACAATTTTACGCACCTAAGCGAGTTGAAGTTGAAGTTGTTGTATTGAAAAAAATTGTGGTCATTTCGAAAACTTAGGTACTAAAATAAACTAAAGGATATAAAAACAATACATTTTATTCATTTTACACATCATGTTTCACAGTAACATTTACTGCTTATAACCTACACAATCGATATCTAAATATAAATAGTGTTAGTTTTATTTTTCAAAACGTCCGGGTTCGATTCCCGAGCTGAGTATAAGTTTTTTAAAAATGTATGAATGCAGTTTTTATTTTTACTAAAATCGATGACATGGATCCTATGAAGAGATCTTTGTATGTCTTATAGTTTCAGACTCACCCATACTGACCGCTCTAAATGTGCCACCCTGTATACCATGGGGCTAGATAATGCTGTGTAAATTGTCAAGCATTATTTATTTATTTATTATTTAATCTTACATGTGTAAGATATACATATGTAGTTGAATCTATGTAGAAGTTCTACATATAGGTATATGTGTTTGTTACGTATGTGGTTTTGTTGGGTGTGTGTGTGTGCATGTTTAATTGGTAAATAAGTTCTTATTACCTTTATTAGAAATGAAAGTAAAAAATTTATAAATCGGAAATAATATCTCCTTTACTTAAGTTCAAGTATTAGCTTAAGTTCAAACAATTATCTACTTACACGGGTTTAGTAAAAGCGATTCTGTAAAAACTGATCTCTTATATAACTTCGTTTTAAAGCGTTTTAAAATGCAAGTTTATTGCGAGAATCCAAAATAGGATGATATGAATATGGAGTTATGGTTTTACGCTATCATGTCTCTAGAAGTGGCTTCAAAATGGGCACTGAGCCTTGCCTGTAGCCTGGGGTTGTACACAAATGGTGTTTGGAGAACCCAACGGACTGTGGTTAAGTTTTTTAAAGCCCAACAAAACTACGCACCACAGTTTTCGTTTTCTTGTTTAACACAAAAGCAAAAGAAAAGTATACACAGAGTACCTCAAACAAATCAAAAACCGGCTCCATCAAACCTCAGCCAAAATAACTTGAGTTTTCATCAAACGCCGCGTCAAATATTGAGTGTAGCCAAACACCAACCGGCGCAGCGGAACGAAAACAACATTATTACGCAAACAGAAACCAATATGCATGTAGATATTAGATGCCGTGGCTGGAGCCAAGTTGTAAATCCCGCATGCAATCCAAGTCACAGTTTCTGTACCAAAAGAGGCGTTACTTTATCCTAAGGAGACAGTAAAGTGGCGAAATGATAAATTCGGAGTGTGGCGTAGACAATGGCGGATTGCGTTGAATATAATATGGGGTTGTTCCATAGTTTTGCGAGGCAATAAACATAATTGCATCGCTGGCTCCGTGCATAATAATATTACGGACAATGTGCGAGCCGGGAATGGACATAATACTGTGGAATTGTTTGTCTAACGAAGATAGTACTCGTGGTGTTCCAGATGTAACATCTACAATTAGATTTGTGGAAATAGTACGTAGGAAATACAAATCCTGTTCTGGGTATTTTCTATGTACCTATAATAAAACATATCTTTCTATGTAATGGCATTGTATCCTACTAATATTATAAACGCGCAAGGTTGTAAGTATGGATGGATGGATGGATGGCTGTTTGTTACTCTTTCACGTAAAAACTACTGAATGGATTTTAATGAAACTTTACAATAATGAATGAATGAACACTTTATTGTACCCAAAATAACAAAATAACACCTTATATCTAAATCTTACATAATTACAGTACAATAGGCGGCCAATAATATAGCTTATACATCAGAATAAGACAGGCTATAATTTATATAATTATATTATATATATTATAGATATTTTGTATATTATTCAAAATATCTATCCCCACGCGGGTGAAACCGCGGGGCGCAGCTAGTTAAATATACATATTATGACTAATCTAGTACCCATAATACAAGCTCTGCTTAGCTTGGGGATAGATGATACTGTGTGGATTATCCAGTATCATTTTTGTTTATTTTATATTATGGTTAAAATTTGGCGTACAAAATATCGTTGTTTTCTGACGGTTTTCCCAAATCATCTCTTATGAAAACATAGAATCAGGTAATTTAAATTTTTTGTACGAATACCAACTCGGTTTTGAGAATATTGCACTCAACCTTTGATGCTTATAGCTTAACTTAGTTTTACAAGCGAATTATATATTTCAAAGTGTTTGAAAAGATTAAAAACAAGTTGCATAAAATTCCTCTACTCAAAGCGAGGAACCCTTGATATTGAGGACTGCAGCCTTAATTTATCGTCCAATTGCCAAAAACGGCGCGAGGCGAACATAAAACTGGATTCTGTACAAGTCATTGCGATCAATAGGCTTCTCGAAGGTTAATACCGACGAAAAGCTTTGTGTGATAGCAATAAAGCCTCTCATTCATGGCTTTACTAATTTGGGACTTGATAAAAGGATATCCTTTTGTGAAGCGACGACCTCCGTAGCTCAGTGGGCAATCGCAGATTGTGATCTACCATGTCGAGGGTTTGATTGCCGCTATTATCACATAGGTCCACCGTTCATGGTGCTAATATTCAGATTAATAAAAACAGAAATCCTATCAGATAGATACTACCTTTCGTACGCCGTGAGCCTCCCATTCTTCATTTAGCCTAGATCATAAATTTATTCGTCAGAATGGATTCTAGTTGGCACTAGAATCCATAATCCACCATATCCACCATACATCATGTGCGAAGAGAGTGGCCTCTCTACGCATTTAGCCTAGATCATAAATTTATTCGTCAGAATGGATTCTAGTTGGCACTAGAATCCATAATCCACCATATCCACCATACATCATGTGCGTAGAGAGTGGCCTCTCTACGCACATGATGTATGGTGGTCCTATGAAACTATTTGTGGTCTACTACAATTACAGCAGAAGAAGCTAACCTTTGAAAAAAAAACACCCATAAACTCCAAAAGCATACATAAATGCACGAGTACCATGGTCGCGTAACGAGGTGTGTTACTTCGGAAAATAGGGACAGTTTAAATAAAGATAACATGCCGCGTAGTATAAGCGATTATTAATTATGATTTACACATTTAGTTCTACTTACTAGACTAGATGGCGTTGTGTCCAGCATTATCTTGCTTATTTATGTGTTGTGTAATCCTCACTCGGCCGTGTAATGTTCGCTCTAACTTTACTCTAACGGACTCGCGCGAATTGTCCAAACTGCTATTAAATTTGCGTGGCTGCGAGGCAGTGCCAGCAGTGTGGGCGTTGACCAAGTTTAAATGTTTTTGAGTGTTGTGGAGAAAAACCCTTTTGTATTTAACATTGTGAACTACATGTAACAATCTTTATGTATCAAGTGAGTTATCAAATTATATAGATGGTTTGATATTTTCATCAGAGTCTAGTTCGTTATCTAGCAGGGTATCCCACGTGCAGGTTAGGTTGGCTTGGGAGATGAGATGTTGGAGTTTGGAGTCTCCCTTAAACTGACTGCTAGCTTATTGCTGCAAAGGGCCTGATATTCTGTCTCAGGCCCTTTGAAGTAATAAGCTAACTTACCTCTTTATCATACTCAGTCATAAACTGTGCAAATCGGAGAGGATCGTGTACATCATGGAGATGCAACCTCCAAGAGGCCTTCAAAACGAGGCTACGCAAATGGCCTCGAAAAATCGTTTTACTCGGGTAATGATCTCTATGAACTGCCAATTTGTTAAAAATAGTGTTGAAATGTATAATGAACTCTATATTGATTATCTTACATTTTTGTTATCCAGAATCTTTGATCTTAAATAAAGTATTGTTATCTATAAAATAACCTGCTACTATACTTTAGTACACCGTAGTTATAACTTATTATCAATTAATATATTGTATTGTTGTTGCTTGGTACTCCCAGGCCCGTATTAAAAATATTGATTTGTCGTTCCACTATGATTGAGTAGCGATTGTCTATAGCAGAAGTGTTACTCAAGCATTACTGAGCAATCGTTTAAAATACAGGTCTCAGTGTCAAAGTCGATTATTTTAGACTGTTTGTTGTCCATTTTTCATTTGATTTATATTATAAAACGCATAAAAGCGAGCCAAAACAGTCGACAATAGCTGATGATGGCTCGTAAAGACACGAAACGAGCTTAGACTGTACAGTTGAAATCGAAAAGAATGCCCAATTATTAGAGTTGTTCAAAACGTGTCACGCGATACGCGCCGTTCCCGACGCCTTACACATGACTAATTCCCGGCGTCTCACAGGAGACCAATGATGTGACTTACAATCTACACTATTTGGTATTTATCCCTTGCAATAGTGACTTTAAGAAAAGATAGAATAAAATGATTATAATTTACAATCACAGCTATTAAAATGACAGTTACTTACTGTCATAAATGACAGAAAACATCACCAACGCTTCAAATGTTTTTTGAGAACGGGTGGTATCATTCTCGCACGATAAAGGCGCTGTACCAAATCTCGAAAATGGAACGGATTAATTGACTCCTTGTGATATCGTCATTTATTATTATGTATACGGTTATATTGTGTTTTGTACCACAGGGTACCTTTACTATGCGTAAAAAACTTCTATTTCCAGTACAAAACTCTCCAAGTTTTTTATACGTTCAGTTAGAACTAAAGCTGCTGTTCTATTTCCAACTACGTAGGCACGGTGTATAACTCGGGCTGGCATGTGGTGACGTAACTAAGTTTTGGTCGCCCCCGCGTTGTATATTGATGGTAAAGTGTAACGTTGTGTTTGTGGTTTTGCCTGGTGGCGTCAATGTATTCATTTTATGGCGTGCTGCGCATCAAACTCTCGTTATCTTAGTTTGAAACTAGCTGCTGTTCCAGAAATGAGTTGTTATAATGCTGAAAATGCCTTTGTGCTTATAAATTCGCGTTTTATCGGTTGGTACTGTGGTTATGAAACTCCCTGCAAATATTCATAGGCATGGTCAAAAAGAAATATGGCATTCTGACCGTATTCTTTATTCAAATTCAGATTTGGAATCATAAATGAATAATATGCTTACGTACATACTATTAAAGCATAGACAAAAATCGTGACAGATAAAAATCAGTTTCGAAATATAACACGGTAAGGTGGACTGGCGTTATGGGGCGTAATGTAACATGTTCGAGCTTTCGTGCTGTCAGTGCGTGGAGAGAAGCCAATCGCAATGAGCAACGAGACGGAATTTTAGAACACGGGGCGTAATGTATCATGCTCGCTACAAATTGTACATTACGCTCTGTACTTTACATGTTTTTCCAAATCTACTAAATTTCAGCATGTTTCATGAATCTACTTAGGTACGTTCCCAATTTCACGGAATACCTACAATGTTACATAATAGGTATATTCCTAGAAGTTGAGCTTTATATTTAAAAGGGATAAATATAATGCCCAAAGGCTTTTCGGAAAAGCCTTACAATGTAATCAGATTTTGTGAAACAAAAGCGAATATAAAAGCATTTCCCGGAGTCTTGCTTTCAAACACACAATAAGCTTACCTACCTGTAACCAGAAACAGGTTATAGGTTTTTCTATATATCTTTTATTATAATGTTTTCCCTCCATACCTTATCATATCCCTGCTATCTCTAAATCCATCTCTGTTGCACACACAATAAACCTACATAGATTTATGAAAACTAATAACATTTCTCCGTCGCAATAAAACATATTAATGCGAGACCTTTTCAGGGCTGGGTTGCCACAACACTTGAACACAGAGGTTATAGTATTTTCCCTCTGTTGGTATTTATAGCATAGCGACATTCCTTGATATAATTTAGGTAACCTGCTCAAAGCACTAAGATAGAAATCAGACAATACCCATCCTCACCCTGAAATAAAAACCCGAATGCACAGGCAGTTGAACCGAGCGTGATTGTAACCACCACGGTTAGCGCTTTTATATCTTTCTATGATGAACTTTCTATGAAGAATTTCTATGCATCAGAGATGTTCACTAATACGTTCACAGAAGGCTTTGTGGAAATTATGCGAAAGCGTGTGGTATCTCTGATGAGCAGAGCAGGTAGCAGCATTCTGAAAATCATAAATATGACTGTCCAATACGGCACAACTGGGTGAAATTCCTTATACTCTAGATTTAGTTATTTTGGTTTTATTTTCTTCGCTGTATGTATTTTATTTTGTAATTTTGTGTTTTCTGAGGATCTTTTTTGTCTGGAAATTAGGAATAGAATTTGAATTTCAGCCGCGGCGGCCAGTCACAATGAAGACTATCCATTCGCGCAGGAAGTTGTACAGACACAAATGTGTGTAAACGTAGGTGCACACGCGTTAGAGCTGGATAGAGAGAGTAAGAGCGGTTTCGCACTACGTCCGATCCGAGTCCGATCCGAATCCGTGAAAATATGGTCCGGAGTAGGTAGTTGTAGAACTATTTCTATGGTAATTTACGCACTAGACCGATTTCCGTCATCCGATTTCTTTTCGTCATTCTAGAACCTCCATTTCGGAGAAGATTTTTTGACGGATCGAAGTAGCCATAGTAGGTAGGTTTTATTTGCATGAACGCTCTGAATCCGAGCTGCGTACGAGAAGACAGGTATGTATCAGATATCGGACTAGTGCGTAAGCAATAATCCGAATTCGGTGCGAGTTTTCTAGATCCATTTTTTCACGGGTTCGGATCGGTTTCGGATCGGACGTATTGCGAAACCGCTCTTAGAGCATTTCAGCTGGTTGATCGGCTGGAGGCGGCGGGACAAAAGTGGGCGAGAGACGCAGCCTTTATCTGCGCAATTCAACCATCAATGCGTTAAATACCTCGAAGAGATTATTGCCACTTATTTTTCATCGCACAATCGCGGTATGGATAGGTTTATATTTATTTTGCTTATAAATTTCTAAATTTTACGTTGTCATTTGTATAAATGAAAGCTGTCAAAACAAACAAAAATTAGGTATAGCTTCTGTAATTTGCTTCAATGATTTTCAATCAATATATATTTTTGTATTGAAGAAGAAGAAGAATATTATATTATTTGTTATAAAACTTACACAGAATATAATAAACCTGGCCGTGCCTCAGCATGAGTTGGATGACTAGCAAGCTACCAACGCTGATCTTCCGGCAAAACTTGTTGACGTTACTCCTTTGTGATTGTGACTCCTTTGCTTACAAAAAATAAATAGAATTCTATAACAGAGTATAAGTATCCTTCCGGGGGCAAGGTAACTAAGGTAAGAACCTTTATTTACCTCATTCGCGCACCTCACATCAAAGTTTTGTACAGATTACGCTAAAATGGAATAGGTGTGATAAAATAAACATTTTTACGACATCGCAAGGGTAAATTGCTTCATAAAACGCAATTATCTTGAGAATAAGGCTCTGCGATATAGGTCATTTTGTTATGGTTTAGGGCAGTAAACCCGCAGAATATGGAATAGTCGGAGATTTATGAAAACAATAAAGGCTCTAAGTTACAGTTAGTACTACAGGTATTATTTTTATGATAGGGTTTTATTGACTACGAATGTACAGATTATACTTATCAGGCGTGGATTTGTGTGATATCTAATAAATTTGAGAAAGTATATATCGGAGAATGCTTATAGGAACTTCAGACGACCGATGTGGTGGACGAAGGTCCGCCTGCGACGCAGGAGGTTGCGGGTTCGATTCCCGCCTCGGAACAATTGTGTGGACGATCTGCAGATATTTGCTCCGGGTGTTCTGATCGTTTTCTATGTATAATAAAAAATATATATCTATGTAATGTATTGTATTATGTATATCAGTTATCTAGTACCCATAACACAAGCTCTGCTCACCTTGGGGCTAGAAAATGCTGTGTGACTTGTCTAGCATTATTTATTTATTTATGTTAATACTTTAAAATAAAAAATAAAAAAGAAAATGGTATGGTATAATGGTATAACTTAATGACCTGATCCCACCATCCCACTTCCACACCCGTAGACTCATTCTATAAACGAAATGAGTCTATTGTTTTATTTCGAAACTCAATAAGCTGAAGCTGCAGTATTCTGTAAAACTCGATAACGCCTGTAGTGCATCAGTAACGAGCGTGTAATGAAATGAATATGAAAGCGAAACACATGAAACGTCCCCAAGACGCTGCTGGCTGCATTGCCCTCGCTGTATATCAATTTATGACCTGATCCCACCTGCGTCACTCACTAACTTTTGGGTCACGCGTCGTCTTGAACTTGAAGACGCTCAGATATTTTTTTAAAATCCCAATGAGCCTCGGTTCTCCAAGGACCGACTTTATTCGAATTAAATAAACAAGATTTCAAACATTTACGACATTTGCTTCCTTGGTTATTTTTTCTTTATTAAGTTTCACAAAAGTTTATATTAGCATCAGTGAAAACCAAATAGAAAACACCACCTTTACTTAGCAGAAACTCAGAGGTTAAGCTTGAATACAGCAAAGCTTTTAGAGAAAATTACTAAATAATAGTATTCAAAGCAGAATTCTCCACGAATACTAAAGTTTTTGCTCCAAGATGCAATATTTTTCTGGGGCGGTCTGCAGCCAACTAAAATCGCGTATCTCAAGCTATTGTTCAGTTACAATAGGTAACTCAGTTGGCCGCTGGAAAATAAACAATAGGGCATGAATTTATAACGGACCGTTCCACTGGTGGCAGCGATCGGTCAGCGATCTCGCGATTTTCACAGAGTGTGATTATTTTGCTTGGGCTTTTCAGAAACTTACTAAATATTTGAAATAAAAATCCATCTTCAGCCTTCTTGATTCGACTAAATACCTACCTACTACTAATACTATAATTTACCATATACTTCGTATAGTGTTCTTATTACAAAAAAAAACTACAAACCCATTTTAAATTCCAACAGTTGTTTTAATGACAACTTAGTGAAAAAATACTAAAAAATATTTTTAAAAAATCCGCGGAATCGCTCTTCATACAATATAATGAATGACTGCGAAATATTTTTTTTAACAACACAATACATTAAATAACAATAGGAAAATAATTACCAATAAAATAAAACTAAAAGAAAATACAAACATACAACCGAACATAGAACCTCATCCTTTTTTGAAGTCTGTGCATCCGATAACTTATACAATACAATACAAAAATACTTTATTGTATGTACACCAGTTACAGATTATTATAAAAGACATCACATGATAAAAGTACGTATACAATGGGCGGCCTTATCGCATAGAAGCGATATCTTCCAGGCAACCTTCGGATGGACAGAATTATGTGAATTTAAGAAAGGCAGGGGGTGTACCAAGGATAAGCTAGAATAAATATGAACATAGCATGAATATTGCCCACGTATGTATTATATCTTCTGAATTCTTCTGTAATCTTATCCAACACGCTGAGGATTCGCTGCCCTGCTCACAGCCGCTCACATCACGAGTATGATAGATCCCTGATTCATTCTCAGCCTGGGAATGAATCACGCCATACTCGTGCCCTGGGGGACTGCATGGAAAGGAACACTGTGCACTGGGTATAAATAATTGAGCTGACAGAGAAGACATGTGCGAACTGCTGGATCTGTCTGATGTTTTCGTGACTGGTATTACGCATATTATTTTCTGGACTCATGAACAAAAGGGTTCCTAAATGCTTTTTTATTTTATTTAAAAACTTTATTGCACTACTAAGGGTACAAAAGGTGGGCTTAAGGCCGAGACATTTTCTACCTGCAGACCAGGAAACACATGTTTAATATAAGAGGATTGGCGTGGTAACAATACATAAAGAAATATAAGTAGTAATACTGGCTGCATTTTCATTACGATTTAAAAAATTTGGCGTGTTTTAAAAAACTACAAAAGTACTTCAAATTCAGTATGGAGACGAAGTAGATGAAGAGTAGACGATCGGCGGCATGAACCCTTTTTTTGAACCATCTCGAGGCAATTTTGAGCTATGAAAATGCTAAAAGTGATTGTAGGTAATCTTTCTAACAAATACAAATTCTTTATTAATAACACCAAGTTACAAGTCACACGTAATAATAATAATAAGGCAATCAATATAATCCAATATTGTCCTTAACTAATATGTACGAGTATATGTAATAAAAGGTATAATTGATCAATTGTAATGTGGAAATTAAATTATTATATTAAATAATTTTAGAAGTTCATTAACGTTGTTAATTAACTTCTAAAATTACTAGAACCCTCCTGCGTTGCAGGCGGACCTTTGCCACCTGCGACACATGTGTTCGATTCATTGACAAGATATTTGATCATTGGTTACTTAATTAGGGCGGTTGGAATAGCACTCTCAATCCTAAGTAAGTAGTGGCGAGCAGGATTACTCCTGCTACCCTTTAGACCTTATTACTAAGGTCACAAAAATCTGACTCTATTACTCCTGCCTCCATAAACACCCTCCGAAAAAGTAACTTACAAAATCTGGGACAGGAAAGAAAACCAGGATCTTCAAATTGAAATTCATTCCAGCACAGAGCCGCCTCGGACATAAACACAATTGGAATGAACCACGAGCTCATTTCAGGCGAACCGCTGTCGCAGCAAATTCTTAATCTTTATGGGCCCTCTTAAATAAATCGGAAGGTGAATGAATGCCGGCTCCAATCTCGAGAAATGTTGAACGGGCGCGTTTGAAACCTTCGAATCGGGATTCTCATTCTAAAAATAATCAACTCTGCATTGTGGCCGTATCAGATCATTTTTGCATTGTCCGAAGAGAAATAAAATTGAAAGATGCTCTGATTTACGGGACTGTGTTTGTTTATGTGTTTGTAGCGTTCCTTACCAAATGGATACCAGAAGAGAAGAAACCCTATTACGTCACATGGTTCTTCCATTAGTTGTATATTTCCAAAATCGTTACAATAAGAATAAAATACGTACCTATATCACGAAATCTTGTGTTCCAAATTTGAGACGTGTATTCTATTACTAGTTTTTTTACGGCTTCGCACGCGTTGTCTATGGAAATGTTCAAAGTAATTTTTTCCCATGGGAGCTGTTTTATGGGATAAAACGCCGAAGCAAAATTTCAGCCGTTTGATACGTTCGGTAGTTTTGGCGTGAAGGAGAAATAAACATCTACTCATCTATCTAAACATCCAAATTTATAAAATATTAATGTAATGTGTTGGTATACATACCATAACACAAGCTCTTCTTTTATGAGGGTAGATGACGCTGAGTGCAGTACCACGCGAGCGAAGCCACGAACAGAGAACAGAACATAGAAAACAAAGCAACAAATACGATTTCCGAAACATTTCACCCCGATAATAAATCAGACTCTATTTAGACAATAAAAAACTTCGTAAAAGATTTATGTAACGTTAATTTTTGGATATAACTGCACATTGGGCCGTTATTAATGCCCAACTCATGAATAACACGTATCGTTCGCTGTCGGCGAATGGCCAATATGTCTGGCTTAGTTTACCAACTCCCCAAATAATAACATGACGATTTATTTTGTAAAATCTGAAGTGTGATAATGACGCCGTTTTAACAGCTACAAATTGATGATTGAATTTATTTTTTTATGGTTGATAGGCTTGTTCTCGTCGAATTGTTTGCTACTTCAACGGATGTGAATCTCGCTGACGGTTTATAAAAAAAAATTGATATATTTAAAAAAAAAGTTTTTAAATTATGAGGAATACGATACTAATCTCTCGAGATAAATTTATATGGAACCTCCACGAAATATTTTTCAAAATTGGTCCATTATTAAGGTAATTGACGTAGAAATCGACAAATATACATACCTAGTTCAGGCACCCACATTGTTGTTTCCATCAGAATTTAAGTAAGGTACTTTTTGTTACTCTTTAGTCCTAAGATATTTTTGAATAAACTTTATTATTATTTATTTATTTAAAAAAAACACACAACAGCCGAACTTAGAACCTCCTCTTTTTCAAAGTCGGTTAATAAGCGGGAAGATGAAGCTCGTCGAAACATACTCGTAGTTGTTACCGCGCGAAACCAACCGCGAAACCGAAATAGTTCGCAGCCCCTCTGGGTAGCGAAGTGGCGAATACCGCTTACGGGCCTTTAATACTTTGACTGCCACCGCTGCACTCGTCATCGTACGGGAGCTTATATAGCAGCAACGCGCCTCTCCCCAAGTTGCATCGCTGAAACTTGGCAGTGAAAGCGCTTAAGGGGGTTATTCCAGTTTCCCCCCCTGAAATGCCCTCTAAGGAGAACACTGGAATGGAAAAAATAAATCACTCCAGTTTTCCCCCCTGAAATCATAAAAAACTGGAATAGAAAAAATGGTAATTCCAGTTTTCCCCCTAGCATGATTGGCTGCGTTGCAATAGTTCGTAAAGGAGATTTTTTGTCCAAGATTTACACCAATTTATTGCTTCTTTGATAAGAAAAACATAAATAAAATAGTTTGCCAACGGAAGTTACTGATTTGATTATAAAACATGCAGCGTAAAGCCGTGAAAGTTTTCCGTCCAGTTTTCTTGATAGATGCAAAGTCTTTGGAAGATTTCGAGCTATTTGCATTTTAAGCTTAAATATTGAAGGTATTTAAAGTATCCTAAACGGTACTCTATTGCGTTCATATTTTTTTCTAAGTATGAAAATATGCAACGGTTTTCCAAAAAGACAATCAGGTACATTTTCATCCATCTTTTTGACCGAAGTCTTCATACATTAAATGTCAAAGTTAACCGACGAGGCTGCTAATTGTTCGATAATCTTTTGAGGAATACCAGCCTGAGACCCAACTTTATATTCCTTACTATTCGCACTATTTTTTAAGTTTTGAAGTACAAATTAAAACACCAATCTCTCGATTTTTTGTCGGTACTGATTCAATTTGTACGGGACTATCTTGGGAGAATTTTTTGGACAATAGAAAAATAATCATCATAATCGGTACACAATTGACGGAGAATTTGGCGAACATACATACAGTCGAACTAACGACCTCATTTTCTTTGAGTTCGATTAAAAAAGTAATTTGCAGTCAGCGGCACATAAGGTACCTTAACACTTTGACTGCTGAAATCACACGGTATGTGTTTTCTACAAGTGACTAATATGCGTAAATCCACACTAGCGCAGCGGCTGAGAAAATACAGATCTGTGTGACTCAGCACAGCCGTAATATTTTTCGAACGATACGCATGTGCGGCGCAACACAACCGCTGTGTAGAGCGGCAGCACGAATTTTTTAGTTAAAAAAAAAGATTGCAGTCGTCGAAAAAAAATCGCAGTCAAAGTGTTAAGTTTGAGTCACTCGACAAAAAGTGCGTTCCACCTGACACTAAGTGTGAGCACCAATACAAACCAATGTCAGTTTAATGGTGTAATATGTATGTACACTATATGTCTATAATATAAAAATGAATCGCTGAATGTGTTGCCAAGCGCAAATCTCGAGAGCAGCTGAACCGATTTCGCTAATTCTTTTGTTAGAATATGTATGCCTTGAAGTACGAGGATGGTTCTTAAGGAGAGAAAAAGAGAACAATTTAAAAAATTGCCTGATACAAATGACCACCCGTGCGTAGCCGGGGCGGGCCGCTACCATAATATAAATAAATAAAATACTCTTTTCTAAAACAAAGCGCATATGAGATTGTCAAAGAGCCAAATTAATTTTACACATTACATAACACACATGTACATAACTTTTAGTCAATAAGGAGATGCAAGGTATTTCAACTGTGTGTACGTAAAAAAGTGGCGTGAAATAGAGAAAACTTTACTATACAATACAATACAATATATCTTTATTGCACCATCAATACAAAAAAATAATAAAAATAAGGATCTTAGTTACTAACTAAATCTAGTGGCACAATCGGCGGCCTTATCGCTAAAAGCGATTTCTTCCAGGCAACCTTTGACTAGGATATACAAACAGACAGAGAGTCTTTGACAGACTTTTTTTAGGAGTGGAGTATCTAGAAGCTTACAAAATAAGTATAAAACTAAATATAAATGTAAGCACCACCTGCTCTCGCATTTCTAAGGAGCACACTAGTCATAAGTTTTTTTAGTCCCTGGAACTTGTGTAATGGTCATATAAATCGTTTTTATGTCGGTGTAAGCATTAACACGTTAACTGCGCGCGTTTGTAAATAGGTCGTTATATTTGGTTTGGAGTGGCAGTGCGGTCGCATCCGCTGAAACCGAACTAGGAGAGTTCAGTGACAGGACTCAGGAGTTTTGGAAATTATTAAAAGATCTCGTCTAGGGCATAAATAAATATGTAGTGCGTCTAGGAAAGATAGCCTAGACTTGTAATAAAGAAACTGGTTTAGGAACCGTTGTCGTGTTTATTCCTGTATTTATTTTTATTGTTTTCGGTTTTGTGTGGTATAATAAAGTGTTTTCTATCTATATATAATTACCAAAATGATGATATAAAAAATAAGCATACAAAACACATTTCGTTTTTTGAAAATATCAATGAGAAGTGGGAATTTAGCAAAGAATAATTAAAGTTAGGGGAGGCCTATGCCCAGCCGTGGTCATAGGCCACCATATCTTATAATTATCAATATTATTATGATTATTGGATATTTTAAGCTATTATAAATGAATTTTTATTATAATACAAGCATAACAAAAAGCAAGCAACATGCAATTACGATGTTTTGACTAACGGCATAAATAAACAACTATATGGCTCAAAAACTTGATTATCCGCTGCTACTATGCGCCGCGCGAAGTTATTTGCCATTTTTGTTATTTTTATATTTTTTATATATGTTATTTTTTCATTATAAACGTTGAAAAAGTAACAAGCAACATCTCTGAAGGCTGGGTAACTCCAGTGGTAACCCGTCCTATGTGATAAGATACTGTTGTTTATTCTGCGGCGCAGCTAACAGTCCTCCAAGCCTCTTGGAGGCTGTAAACGTCTGCAGCGGGTGACTTTCGGTGATTTACTCCAATTTTATGTGTCGCTTCCCCTGGATTTATATTAAATTTATTTTATGGCTCTATTTTACAATCCTGAAACATGTTACGATGGTCATTCCGTGTCGCGAGCGCGTGCAAAATGTACATAGATGTCTTCAATTTGTAATACTTTGACTTGTCATTATCAAATAATTGTCATATTTTTACGACCACGTGGCGCGAAGGTCTGGCCTGCGACGCAGAAGGTTTCGGCTTCAATCCCGTCTCGGGACAAATGTTTGTACGATCTTGCAGATATTTGTTCAGGGTGTTCGGATCGTTTTCTATGTATGATAAAAAATATCGATCTATGCAGTGTATTGTATTATGTATATCAGTTATCTAGTACCCATTACACAAGATCTGCTTAGCTTTGGGGGTTACGCTTTATATGCATAGGCATATACATACATAGATCTATGGTAGGACGATGTAAAAATAGTATAATAGTTGTAAATTAAACATAATAACTCTATATAGGGTGTCAACCTAATAATGCTACTCCGTTGCTAGTCGGTTAAAACATATACGCGATAAATACCTGATATAAACCTAACTTCTAACCCGATTTAGGCAAATTTTACAGTAACAGCGAGGATTGTATACCTTGGTATACAATCCTCGCTGTTACTGTAAAATTCACAGCACCCATCTATTTCTTGAAATAGATGGGTGCTGTGAATGCATACAAAACTGGCCCGCATAAAAATAAGTCTACACAAAATTAAGATTTTTCGGTACACAGAATTTTTTCTACCTCGTAAATTTTTTCACGTGTATTTTATTGGTACAAACTGCTTTGATTGCTGTCTGAATTTAAAAAAAAATACACAAAGTTTGCATACACCACCGATGTAATAAAATGGAACGTTAGATAGGTGGTCAAAATGGAATGGATCGGCGCGTGGTCAAATATAATTTTATTTACGACATCTGTGGCGGAAAGGAAAACAAAAGTCGATTCCCGCCTCGGGACAATGTTTGTATGATCTGCAAATATTTGTTCTGGGTGTTCTGGTTATTTTCTATGTAGGTACACATAAAAAAAATATAGCTATGTATTGGATTATGTATATCAAGTCTCATCTAGTACCCATAACACAAGCTCTGCTTAGCTTGGGGCTCGATGATTTGGTGTGGATTGTCCAGCATTATAATATACTGAGTCGTGGTCTCCACTCAATAACACGTTTGCCCCAGCGGCCGACGGTTCTTCGCGAGATATGGCCGGCCCACTGTCACTTCAGCTTGCTAATTCTGATGATGCTGATAGAATTGTTCTGATGTTGCACTATTCAGGGTAGCTCAGCTAACTATGATCGAATGATACATACAAATACAAAAAATAAAAATACCTCCTACTTTCAGAAAATGGATTGTGTTTATGAATACCGTCAAAATGTTCAAAGCATTTATTTTAAAAGCGAGTATTTTTGTGGACTACGTGCCACCAATTACTGAGAACATTGACAGTTGCATATTTTTACTTGAACACGTACTGAATCGACAACAGCCTCGCTTTATTATATCGATTGTATAGTACCTAATAGCAATGGTTTATGTATTTTACTATAAAAAAGTATCGTAGTTCTCTATACTTGTTCTAACAGTCTATGTCCATCCAAAATTTGCCTGGCAGAGATCGCTCTTAGCGATAAGGCCACCCATTGTACAACACATTCTGTATTTGTCTTTTTCCTGTCTAGTGTTTCTGTTTTATTTGGTGTGCAATAAAGAAGAATTGTATTGCATTGTATTGTATTGTCTTGCATTGCATTGCATTGCATTGCATTGTATTGTATTGTATTGTATTGTATTGTATTGTATTGTATTGTATTGTATTGTATTGTATTGTATTGTATTGTATTGTGTTGTATTATATTGTATTGTATTGTATTGTATTGTATTGTATTGTATTGTATTGTATTGTATTGTATTGTATTGTATTGTATTGTATTGTATTGTATTGTATTGTATTGTATTGTATTGTAGTTGGACGAACCATGAATGTAAGCGCGTTAACTACAAAACTTTTATGTATATATTTTTATTTAATTAGTCATAGGCGATATATTTTCAACCTTTGCTATACAGACAAACGATGTGACACGGCAGGCGAAAGTCCGCTTGCGACGCAGGAGGTTGCAGGTTCGATAACCGCCTTGGGACAAATGTTTGTACGACCTGTAGATATTTGTTTAGGTGTTCTGGTCGTTTTCTATCTATGATAAAAATATCTACCTATATTATCATACTGTTTTATGTATATCATTTATCTAGTAGCCAAAACACACACGCTCTGCTTAGCGCTGCTCTAGATGATGCTGTGTGGGTTTTCCAGCATTATTTATTGATTATTTTTGTGAGTTTAATCAAGGCCAATACAATATTTTCGCAGCTGACTGTCCTTACGGTCCACGTCTTCGAGCTTATCTTCTCCGTTCGTGTCGTGACGCCTGACGCTCGGTCTAATCAAACGTTATTAGTTTGCGTAGCTCAGCGGGTGCCTGTATCGACTAGACAAAGGATTCTAAAACAATTTATTTAAAAATATAAATTTAACTGACGTTGTTGAAGGGAATAGTAAAATTTCGTAGTGGACATTTCGGCCTGGGGGCTGTTGACCAAAAATCCCAAAATTGTAATGTAGTTATATGTATTTTTAGTAATAGGTATTTGTATGTGGCATCTTATAAATTGCTTAACACTTTGACTGCGGTTTTTTTTCGACGACTGCGATCTTTTTTTTTACCTAAAAAATTCGTGCTGCCGCTCTACACAGCGGTTGTGTTGCGCCGTACATGCGTTTCGTTCGAAAAATATTACAGCTCTGCTGAGTCACAAAGATCTGTATTTTCTCAGCCGCTGCGCTAGTGTGGATTTACGCATATTAGTCACTTGTAGAAAACTCATACCGAGCGTTTTCAGCACTCAAAGTGTTAAAAAGTCGTGGATGGATAGGATTGTTGGATTGAACATTGGTTAAATCCAACCACGATTGTCTGGTAGACATCGCTCTTGAGCGATAATACCGCCAAATTGTCACATTATTTTGTAATTTTTTATCATGTTTGTTTATTTTTAAATGTGCAATAAAAAAAAATCTATCATGTTACATTACAGGCGAATGATGTTTGCGAGGGGGAAGCCCTTTAAGGACGGACATGAAAAAACGACTTACTAATTTCTTCCTCTTTCTTTGAAGAGAGTCACTTACATTACACTGTTCAAACATAGAAGGCTAGTGAAGACAAGCATACGATCTAAGATTCGATATCCAATGGAACAGTAAGCCAGCGTCGATGGTAAAGCAAACTCGTGATACGTGATGTACATAAACCTACGATCAACGAACCTGGACAGCGGACTAAAAACAACTTAGATGTGGCATCCATATCCATTTCTTGGCTGTCGCGACTCCTTTAACTTACCCTGTGGATGAAGATCCAATTAAGGAACCTACAAAAGGAAGAATCCAAGTTAAATAAATAAAAGTGTATTTTCCGAAAAAAAAAATGTTTTTTTTATGACATGTAACCTATTGTAAACAATAAAGAACATAAACTAGAAGAGCAGCAGTTTCATTTTATCTGTTTTTTCATAACTACGATAACCAATCCTGAATGAGAAGAATATCAACTCATTTATGTATTTTATTTAAAAAAAAAAAGACCTTGCCTGTGCTTATTTGACAGTTATCCGGGCATAGATGTTGAAGATAAAAATTTGGTAACGTATGAGTTACACGCGTTTTTATAAAAAAAAAAAAGTTTCTTTATTCAGACAGGTTGTCCACATACAAATTACAAAAATAAAACAAGACCTTAAATTAAATTAAAATTAGATTAAAATTTAATTTGCAGCAGTCATTCAACAGACTCCCACCCAACCCATGGAGTCTAGTGAGTGAGGACTCTGTTGAATGTCTGCATGATGGGCGAGGCAAACTTGCTGCCCACAACCTGCAGGATGGTATTGGTACTGCTCCATGTTCTGCGCAGCAGCGAGGCTGTTTTCTTGCGGATGATGGCGTGAAAGCCATCAACCTGCATAGCTCCTAAACCTAAACTGTATCCTGACTGTATCTGTATGTCTGTCTCCTAAACTAAAAATGCTATTTTATTTTAACAATAATGACTATTATGATACAATATTTGGATTAAGCGGAGAGACACCCAATTTAAATAGTAAAAATATCAATTCTGTTAATTTATTAGTTATTACCGTAAGTAGGTAATAAATTAACAGAATTGATATTTTTGATTGTGCTTACATATTTTATATACTTGTTGAAAAGTTTCAATACTCCTTCGGGAATTTTTTTTTTGGATTTATTATTTAGCTTTTTATTTTTATTTTCTAGGTTAGTGTTGGTCTAACCAGCTGGGATGTGTCGCCGCCGCCGGTTCAGTGGGAAGAGCTTGTAAAGATCTCAAATTTGCAATTACTTACCAATTTACTAAATAAAACTAAGAACATGAGTTTCATATCTATCCTCTATTCTCGCTCTCAAAACCTCCCGGGAGATATTGGTCACGTTTCCAGCAACTGCTTTTATTATCTCTCTGTCGCCGCTTTTAATTTTCTGCCGAAGTTAATCGCCGGTAAGCCGGGCGGCGCTGTAGACCCATTACTCGTTATTGCAGCTCTGAATGATCACTGAAACCTACAGTGAAATGTTGATTTTTTTCATGCAGCAGGCACAGAGAACGGATTAAGGATTCATTCGTAACATCACACCATTAAACTCAAATATTTATCAGGTTTAAGCCAAACGTATTTTTTTGTTGTTGAAATGACCACTCATTATGCACAAGGACTTTTTTTTTACTGTTTTGTTTATAATGCGAAACTTTGTTTGGGTTATGAACAAAGCCTTTAGGTAATTTGTTACTCTAGATCTAGAACCAAATCTATACTACGAGTCGTTTACAGCCTGTTCAGTTCAGTAATTAGTGCGTTTTTAACTTGATACTTGAAGGAAAAAATCTAATTAGATGAACAAGTAAAACTATAGGCATAAACATTAACATATCTCCTTGATAAAGTTACCCTGACGGTACCTTCAAACATTTCAATTGAATTGATCAAGGTAGGATTTGATTGGAAATCTTTAGTGGACACCAAAACAACCTTCGAAGTCTGTCCGAATTTCAAGACAGATAATGTGATTAAGTTCGTATGAATAGGTGTTCCTATCAGCGATTATCTGACACATCGATAGACAGTTATTTTAGTGTCAAAGGGTAATCAGCACTTAGATTTTAGGCACGGCTGTGTGGTATCATAAAGTTTGTGTCATTTACAAATAATATAAATAAATAAATATAAATAATGCTGGACAATTCACACGGCATTATCTAGCCTCATGGTAAGCAGAGCTTGTGTTATGGGTACTAGATAACTGATATACATAATACAATACATTGCGTAGATAGATATTTTAAATTATACATAGAAAACGGCCAGAACACCCGAAACAAATATCTGCAGCTCGTACACACAATTGTTCCGAGGCGGGAATCGAACCCGCCACCTCCTGCGTCGCAGGCGGACCTTCGCCCACCGCGCCACAACGGTCGTCAAAGCTAGCTAGGAGTGTATTGAATAACGCTAGTTATTTTTATAATGCTGGACAATCCACACGGCATCATCTAGCCCCAGGCTAAGCAGAGCTTTTGTTATGGGTACTAGATAACTACAATACATTTTTTTTATTCCACATTAAAAATACTAATATTTGTCCGAAGGTGGGAATCAAACCCGCAAGCTTTTGCGCCGCAGGCGAACCTTCACCCGCTACGCCACGTCAGTCGTCAAAAGGTGGTATAAATAATAAAACTGTAGAAATATTGGATAGCTCAAAACACTTCATCATCAGCATCATCAACCAATCTCAAAACACTAATCATGGTCAAAACAGTATCTCGTTATAAATGACTTTTGTGAAATGGATCAGCTGAGCTACCTCTAGATGGTTTTCAACAGTCTGCAGCTAGCCTAATTGTTTCAATAGTAAATACGAGTCCATTTTTTCTATTTGATTGTAAATTTATTTGGTAATAATAAATCAATACTTGATTGTTATTTTCAGAATTTACTTTTTTGTTACGGTATGTCATGATTAATGACGACCGATGTGGCGCGGTGGGCGAAGGTCCGCCTGCGACGCAGGAGGTTGCGGGTTCGATTCCCGCCTCGGAACAATTGTGTGTACGATCTGCAGATATTTGTGTCGGGTGTTCTGGTCGTTTTCTATGTATAATAAAAAATATCTATCTATGTAATGTATTGTATTATGTATATCAGTTATCTAGTACCCATAACACAAGCTCTGCTTACCATGGGGCTAGATAATGCTGTGTGGATTGTCCAGCATTATTTATTTATTTATTTATTATTAATTGAATTTTTTTTCCAGCAAATTTTATTGTCTAAATTAAATCTACGTAAGGTAAATGTGAAAACCCATGATAGAGGTACGGTTGCCTAGCAACATACATGTTTCCAGACCCGGGTCTAAACTATGTTTTAATTAAAGGCCTTTTATCACAAAATGGACGATACTTGTACATAAATCTATACGAGAGTTCGCCCAATGAAAGGGTGCGATGGTTATCGGGCCTGAGGCCTCTACCATAAGTTCCTATAGTTAACTGTACCAACTACCATAGTTTCCGTTACATTGAAACTTTGAGGCGTCCTCCTAATTGCCGAGTATGTAATCGTACGATCATGCGATAAAAAATCCCGCAATGACGTTATGTCTTGATCGTGCAGACAATTTTTCTCTTCATACACTGGTGGAAAAAAATTAAAGGAATAGAATCAATTAATACTCGATTTATGAATATTTATGCATATTTTTATTATTATTTTATGATTATTTATTTATGGATATTTATAGCATGCCTTGTGTTTTTTTCCTATGTTAACGTTTTGTTAACATTCTTTAATATGTTCAGTCTCAACGCTGACTAGACATGTAGGATAATTATAGTGCCGGTATCAGATAGTGATTTTTACCAAAGTTACACTTCCTATTAGATAAAAAATAAATAATTTTAAAGTTTGACCTTTCTTACGATATATTTTGTAAGCCGAAGATTCTATTGTTTTGAATAAATATAAAAATATTGATTTCTTTCACTTTCAAGGAATTATCCAGGTATGTTTGATTGTTCATTTTATTTGGCCATAATATATAATCCACAATAAGCCTGTACTACCATTAGGTAGTACAGGCTTCGCTGTCCGACGAAATTCCTTTATTTTCTATAACTATCGATTGCCATTCCAAAGAACCAAGATGTATTTTTTTTCATTAAGGTTCAATCTCTTCTGTGTCTGTTGTAGCGTGTTCAATGAAAAGCTGCTGATCCACTCTTTTCTTAAATATTATGTTCCATACATTATACTTTCTATAAATTTAGGTACACATTTCTATAAATTTGTAATGTATGGAAAATATTTAGAGATATTATATCGAACAGTTTGTGAAAACCCATGGTAATGGTCGGGTTTCAATCGCGCGGCAAGTTCGCTCGTTAGACCACACATGTCATCGAATGTCCCGTTCAAAACATTTCATACAAAGGGTCTTTCATTTACAAACAGAAAGTTCCTTATCATTCCGTCACCGTGGCAGAGGCTTTTGATGAATACACATTTATTTTGGGTCGACGAATGGCTCGACGCCATGCCTACTAAACAAGTTATCAGATTTTGTTATAATTACTCGGAAGGGATGTGTGACGCGTGGGTTTAATTCAAATTTGTTTTTAGAAATAAAGCTGTTTATGAAGATTTGTAGACCGAAATATTTTTCAAAATATTGCCAGTAAAGTAAGCTCTAAGGTTTCTTCCTGGCATGCGGATTACCGTATAATTCTACTAACGTTAAGTATAGGTAATATATTAATTATGGTATACTTCTAGAGAAAGTAAACTAATTTTTTTTTGGCCAATTACCAAATACAGCCTACGGCTATCTAAGAAGGTTATACCACAAACCGATATACTTACCTATTATCTATGGTCTCGTTAATGTCATTATTTGAAAAGCGGCAAATTTTATCTCGATAAAACTCTTCAGGGCAAATCAATTATCGCTTATTAACAGAACGGGAACCATTTTCCTCGTCTTCAGAATTAATTCGCCGTTTTCTTACAACGATTGTTGTTATAAATAAATAATGAACCACGGAGATAAGTTAGCGGTTGTAAGAGTTTCTTATTTGTTAGCGTTAGGAGCGCGCATTAAAAAGACGAATGTGGGTTCCCCGCAAACGATTTAATGGCCATATTTAAGGTTGCCCTCTTGATCGGCTTACGTAACGAATTGGTAGCGAAATTGCTATCTAAATTGGACTAGTTCACGGTAGACAATTTGCCAAGACATTTGTATTCTTGCGGAGAAAAATAGCACATACCTCGAGGATCAGATAGCGACGACCGACGTGGCTGTCGACATCCGCTCTTGGGCTCGAGCCAATCATTCGATCGAAATGAAATATTTCGTACCAATCGAGGGGCTTAATGAAAAAAATCCCGTTTCTTATTCAATATGTTCCTATACGGAGGAGAACAATGTAAGCTGGTAAGTATTTATTGCCTTTTCAATGGGGGAAATAAATTAGAATCCTTCCATGAATATCAAGCAACTACGCGGGGGTAAAAAATATGGGATATTCGAGTCAAACACTTTTTTATCCGGGCGTTATTACTAATTTCTCGTTTCCTACCTAACTAGGAACTGAATGTTACCTTCTCAGCGCAATGCTGTACTTATTTTCCCCAAAAAACCCAACAAATTTTTCCTGTATGTACAATCAATAGCTGTAGATTGGCATTTAAACACACAAGTATGTTCTCGTGGAACCGCGATGCCAACAGCGGGCGAAAGCTAGGTCTGTAAATTGGATAGGGCGCGCCAATTTGCTCGACGCTCTGTTTTCAAAAATGGGCATTTTATTGTTCCCTCCTTTATTTAACTGGAATTACTCCTCATTCATTAGAGGACGCAGCAGTTCGTTTTTTATTTTCCATTGTTGGTTTTCAAAATTAAGCCCCAGTAACAATTGCTTTGTTAATAAGGGTCCACGATTAATCTGCTTGTATTTTCTTTTGGAAAGTCTTCAGACTATATTAGTCCTTAACCCAAACGAATAGGACCAAATTACAAAATAATTGAAATTTATTTGAAAGAAGTTGCGAGGTTTTTTGGTATTTAGAAAGGTCTTTCCTAACTACTTAGTCGTTGCTTCAAGCTATTCTTAAATTAAGTTTGGGTTTTATTTTATTGTTATTGGACTAGAATGTTTTTGAAGTAGGTACCTAATTATTGAGATTGCTCTAAGTAGTTTTTTTATTGCGCTATATAATTTTATTATGGGTATTGTACTGTACACGTTGTATTTTTTATGAAAATGAGCTGCTTTAATGTAAATGTCAATTCTCGCGAGAGTGTAAACAAAATTATAATAAAATTGGAAACATCTTCCAACAAAAGGCTTAGTAATGAGGTAGACCATTATGAATTCATTTTAGAATATTTCGATAGGCTGTTGTGGACTCTATTAATGCGAGAGGTTAACCTGAGAGGTACTTAAGCCTCAGGAGTCTCATTAACAGGGATCAGGAAACAAAACATTGTTTCAAATTTAAGGGTTTTATATTTATTTTTCTTGCGAACCTACATTGAGTAGGTAAATATCAAGAAAAATTATTTTAATTTTTAAGTTTTAGAATTAGCAAGCTGAAGTGGCAGTGGGCCGGCCATAATCGCGACGGCCGCTGGGGCAAACGTGTTCTTGAGTGGAGACCACGACTCGGTAAACGTAGTGTAGGACGCCCTCCGACCAGGTGGGATGACGACCTGCGAAAGACTGCAGGTAGATGCTGGATGCGGCAAGCTGAAGATAGGGCGCTATGGCGCTCATTGGGGGAGGCCTATGTCCAGCAGAGCCCTAGCGATGCTATATTTACTTATACTCAATTATTTATTGGGTCTAATATACATACAACCTATACACAATACTAATTAATTTATAATTTTTTTCAATAACATGCTGTGCTTTTCCATGGCTTTCGGCAGGTTTTGGAAATACGAGTAGATTCGATAATAACTATAAAGGTTTTACATCTGTAGAAAAAGTCAGTGAAAACAATGTGTAGGTAAGTAAACCCCAAGTTTTTCTTGATTTAGATATATAGATATACTATAACCTACTTGCACGAATGCGGTATAGGTAAATTTTATCAGAATGGCATAGATTAACTGTTCAGTCTAGTAGAATACTTGGGAGTGTACTAGGTACGTATTTTCACAGCTACATATGTGCCTACTTTAAATAATAATCAAACAGAGGCATTAAAACAAAACTTTTAATAGGTAGGTATCACAAACTGCCCAATGAACTTTTTGTAATTTCGTTTGTTCAATGTTGTATAATACATAGGCCTCCCCTAATGAGCGCCATAGCGCCCTGTCTTCAGCTTACCGCATCTAGCATCTGCCTGCAGTCTTTCGCAGGTCTCAGGGTGTCATAAACTACGTTTGCCGAGTCCCGATCCACTCAAGAACAGGTTAATACGAGCGGTTGTCGGTTCTTCGCGATATATGGCCGGCCCACTGCCACTTCAGCTTGTTTATTCTTTGAGCTATGTCGATAAATTTGATTCTCTGTCGGATGATTTCGTTACGAATCCTATCTTTCAAGGGGACCCCGAGCATAGCTCTTTCCATAGCTCGCTGAGCGACTTTGAACAGGTTACAATTCATGTGACGCATAAGAATAAAAAATGATCTAGCTTATTTTTACAGTTTTACACGCAGACAATACGGTAATTTGTTAAAGGATAATATTTGAGCTCGTTTATGAGAGCGTGACGCAGCCATATTTGTTTGTTGCTGTGCCTGCGACACAGGCGCCATCTGTCAAGCTCAACTGGCGACAGTATACAATCGGACTGTGAATAAATAGCCCATCATTTATATTGATGAGCGTGCAAAGTTTTTTGTATTTTTAAATGGACGCAGGTATTACACACAATGCAAACGGGATGGTATTGATACGATGCGAAACTATTTTGGTTTCTATCTATAAACTGATCATTATTATTTTGGGAGAATATTATATTAAAAACTCGCTTGCTGTTTGTTTCGGCCCCACGCAAGCCCTCCAAAGGGGTCAACCGGGTCACTTTATAGCTCGAGATCATGGAAATGATAATAATAAAAAATTGCTCTAATTAGTCCATTCAGTAGCTTTAGAGCGGTTGCGTAACTACTTGCATCCAAACCGTGAATCTGCTAATCGTAGAACATTGACTGACCGTAATTTCAGTATTCAATTCCGAACTGGAGATTCACGGTTTCGCGTCAGATGCAGTGCGTACCCCTTGCGTCCTTAGCGTGAATTAGAAACAGTCATTCGGGAATACGCTTTCAGTGTCTGTTTCTAATGCACAAAAAATACGTTTATTTTAGACCCTTCGTGTTCAAGGTGGCCTGGCAGAGATCGCTCTTAGCGATAAGGCCGCCCATTGTACAGCATATTTTGTATTTGTTTTTTTTTGTCTTGTGTATTTTTATGTATTTGATGTGCAATAAAGTATTGTATTGTATTGTAAGTCCCGCCGAAATCGATTTTTTGGGATATTATTTAATTTCTTAAAGATTAACCCGAGTGCGAGGGCTTACGCAGACTCAAATACAAATCATTTATTGATAACCAAGTTACATGTCAAAAAAGGGTGTTGAATATAAAATTAATATACTGCATTAAAATATTTAAAATGTATAGCTTATTAATAGTCAATAGTATTTTATATATTAATTAAATAATTATTCGTTCGTAGAGTTCTGCTACGTTATAAAAAGTATTTTCTAGAAGCCATTTCCTCAATTGATTTTTGAAAACCATTGTGGAAGTTCCTATACTATAATAACAAAAACCTGAGGCAGATGTTATCACTTCGTAGTATTAATTATTGTTCTGCTAAACCAGACGTATAATTTACCCTCAATATTTGAGAAGTAGGTAGGTAAGTACCTACTCGATATATCTCCCATCCAATTTCACTCACTAGTTCATTGTTCGTAAAGCGATAAGAGGAACTTTGCTAGAAGTCGAGAAACGTACGAGCAGCGTAATTGTATTGTCTCGACTTCTCATAGAGCATATAGCAATCAACTCCTTAATTCGTACGCTAGGAGTTATGTTATTGCCAATATCTAACTTGAAAGGAACTTTGTATGACGTAGATACCTAACTATCTATTTAAGTGGTCTAGTTTGTTTCTCTCAGTTAGACTTGCTGAATTCAATAGGCAGACAAGCAGATGGAGTTCGATGAAATAAATAAATAATGTTGGAGAATCCACACAGCATCATCTAACCTAAAGATAAGCAGAGTTTGTGTTATGGGAACTAGATGACTGATATACTTAATATGTAAAATAGATTACATAGATAGATATTTTTAGCATGCATAGAAAACGACCAGAACACCCGGAACAAATATCTGCAGATCGTACACACAATTGTCCCGAGGCGGGAATCGAACCCGCAACCTCTGCGTCGCAGGTGCACCATCGCCTACTGCGCCACAGAGGTGGTTAAATAGTCTATTCGCTGTTTGATCGCCTTGCCACTATTTTGTCTAAGTCAAATATATTGCAAGGTTTGATCCCTTTTGGTTGCAGTCACACACAATCTAAAGGATCCCATTGCAGTTGACTGCAATGGAATCCTTTAGATTGTGAGATCCTTTTGAATGTGTGACCTCCTTGTTGACCTAAGGAGGTTACGAAAGCTTTGAACTTGAAGGCAACCTCACGTCCGTAAGTCAATTTTCAGCATCTCCGAGTTGTGCTTTTAGTCAGTGCGCAATCGTATATGGAACTTAGGTGAAACAAGATCTTTTTGATATGCTATTACTTGAATTAAATTATATTTTTCAGAAAGGGTTTCTATCATCACGTTTTCTTTAGTTAAAAAGTTTGTCTGTCCTTTTGTTTTCTACAAACTATATGGGTCAGAATTTGAAAAGTCATAGAAGTACATACATGTATATTGATTATTTCAGAGTGCAATAAGCCTCGCTTTGTTTTGTTTAGGTAGGTAAACAAAGGCGCAGGCAGACGCTTATATATAACACTTTATTATACCACGCAAAATAGGAAACAATACAGAAATAAATAGGTACCTACTTACTTACTTAAAATAGAGGAAGTATAAAGGGCGGCCTCTTCGCTGAGGGCAATCTTTTCCAGGCAATTCTTATGTAATTATTCAAGATTGATTTTAAGATATTTTTTGTTTTTAATCATTTTTTTTCAGCGTTACACACAGCAGGGCAATACATGCAGCGTGTTGGGGACGCTTCCGACTGGTATTGATCAGTTGAGCTACCTGTAGATTATTCTGCAACAGTCTGAAGTTAGCTCATTTCTTTCAAATGGAAACAAATGAGTACTAGTTCTCATTTGTTTCCATTATTTGAATGTTATTTTCTTTGTTGAAAAAGACTTATAATTATTTACCCGCATCCAACGGCAATCAGCAGCGATCCATATCTTACACAAATGATTACCAAAAGCCAAATATAATTCCCCTTCATTCCGATCCCTTTGAGTTATCACCGCGAATGAGCCAATAAGTAACAAATTGAAATGTCTCGATCCTACTATCATTTTCATCACATCGGCATGTAAATTAAATCAATGTCTGTATAGAAGGCGATGGCGGGGCTTGATTGCAAGACCCCGCACGCAATACTACGATAAACTTGCACAAACGGAACTGAAATTTCAACGCAACTTTATTTTTATCAAAGGAAGTCGTTAGACGCTATCTGAACCACCTAGAGCGTATTAACATACATAATTATAGGCAGTTTAACAATTGGAGCGATGCCAGACCGAGCCAGAAATTATGTCCGACTATTACAGTTTTTCGGTTTCCGCTCGTTCAACAATATGTTTTGAAATATTCTTCGTTTTGAGAGGCGTTGCTTTCGCCGGATTTATTGGTCAGATTTATGGCGTTGTGTTTTGGTACCGAAATTACCTACGTCTGCGATTCGAACAGGATTAACATTGTTTTCAGAATTTGGAATAGAGTAATTTGTTTTATTATGGCCTCTCATAAATCCTGTGTTTTATTATGGTGTCAAAATAGTCCATAAAATAGAATAAATAAATTTCAATGTAGTTTCGTACTGAGTCCCACGCAGAGCTTCCGTTCACCGTAAAATTTTCAATTCCTCTCGAGTTTAAAGTACCTCTACCTCTATCCAATCAAATAGCAAACATTTTACAGGAGACAAGGGCGGAAAACTTGATTAAAATAAGTACCCTATTTTTATGAGTCGTAAAACTGGGAAAACAATACAAAGAGACTGTATATTTCCCTTTATTGTCAAGAACAAGGGCTGCTGCCGGTGACACTTCGATTTACTACGACCCTTGGTTTGATAAAAGTCCCTCAAACCCTCCTATTATTTGAGCACCTACTTGTGTGAGGTAAACGGCCCTTTTACCATAAGTGTTGTAGAAAACTAATTAATTTTGGCTAATGAGGTGTCTACCACAATTACGTAGATTAAATTGTAAGTACAAAGGTTTTGATGTCGGTTCGGTGAATTTCAAAACATACTGCCATTATCTAGTGCCTTTTTTGAAGTGTGACGTAAGTATAAAAATATTATTTGAATTTGCAATAAACTAAACAGGTTGTATTTATGATATGGGAGTGGATAGCCAAATACGAAACCATGTGAGTCAGAGAAAAGTCGTGAAGAGTCATGGCTTGATTTATGAGAAAACATAAATTGGATTTTCTGTTTAATATTTTACTCCTGCAGGAAATCGAACTGATTGATTTTTCAAAAATGTGACGCCTTGTCTTTGCACCAACGAAGTCTGTTGCTAATAAGGTTTAATCATTGCAAGGAAATGTATTACTCCAAACGAAAGGAGAAGGCTATTTTTTATACCTATAAGACAGGGTGCTATGGCGCTCATTGGGGGAGGCCTATGTCCAGCTTTGGACTGCTAAAGGTTGATGATGATGATGAACTAATAAGAACCAATGTGAAAACTGTATGTTCTTCGAGAAACTGTTTTGCTTGCCAACACCTGAATCTATTATATATGTGCGTTCAGACAGCTTTATCAAAATTAAAAAGGTATACTAAGTTTACAAAAGTATTCCATTAGTAAAGAAGTGGATGAAAAGATATTGGCCTCTAACTCAATATACACGTGGCTATCGGTAGGTACCTAGTATATGTACTGTGTCTTACGTTGTCAGAGGTGAACAATACCCCCGCTGACAAAGCTTGTAAGCTGTAGGTAAGCTTCGAAGTGAAAATAAAACGAGTAACATATTGAACAACGAGCTCCTTCTTAAGGACAGTGCAAACGAAACGGTAAAGATATGTGAAAATTTAAACAATAAAGAAACAGCGAACGCAATCTCGTATGTCTATTATCTAATACCTATACTTACAAGAATCTTGGGTCTAGTCTAGATGATGCTGTGTGATTGTCCAGCATTATTTATTTATTTTTTCAGCCGTCTTGGGTACGCTTCCAACTGTAACTGTGTAAACATAGCGATTTTTGTCTATTGCATAAATAATAGAGAAAAGTTACGTCACTCACTTTGTCATCGAATGCGTAAATTATTTGATATGCATTCCTTCAACCTAATAATAAACGCAATGTATGACGATGCGATGTCATTATAAATAGTGGTGGTCAATTTCAATCTAGCCCGAAGCTAAGTAGACGCAGAGCTAATAACTCATAATCAGCATAATAACTGTATAGTATGATTATGGGTACTAGATAACTGATATATTTAAAATAATACATTGTTCGTCACCAGAAACGTGTACGTACTTCGGATGAGGAACTCTGCTACAATAATATAGTCGTCTTGGCAGTTTTCGTTTATTCACCTGCCTGTACAAAGCCCCGTTAATGATGTGCACGCGAGTTGACGACAGAAAAATAGGTAAAATTGGAAGGTGCCAACTCGCGGGTGATTTCTATTTTTACGCCCGCGAGTTGACGAAAAAGCCAATCATAAATAATAAACAAAAGGATATTATAGAAAATTCTAGTTACATTCATGAAACAGCCACGACTCGGGAAGATATCTCGAAGATACGATAATAATTGTATCGTTCTTCCTGAAGAACCCCATCGCCTTACCAATGTTCTTAAAGTCGATTCTACAAGCGACGATGCTAAATGTATTTCGCAGTAACAAAGAACTTGAAAAATGGCACGTCTGAGAAAAGGAGAGGGAGTAAATTCAACAATTTATTGTTGGGCCCTGTATTTGTTGCAAATGAAGCAGTCGGAGGTGACAATTTTCAGATCCTGGGGCCGAATGACCGCCCTGGGACACCGACGACGGTTCTCAACTTTTACGCCCACATAAATACTTGCTACTTGACCTGGAGGTAAATATTTGACGACCACTGTGGCGCGGTGGGCGAAGGTCTGCCTGTGACGCAGGTTGCTGGTTCGATTTCCGCCTCGGGGCAAAATGTTTGTACAATCTGCAGATATTTTGTTCATTTTCTATGTAAGTATAAACAAATACCTATCTATCTGTGTAATGTATAGTGTTATGTATATCAGTTATCTAGTACCCATAACACAAGCTCCGCTTAGCTTGGGGCTAGATAATGCCGTGAGTATTGTCCAGCATTATTTATTTAATTTGTTATTCATTTATTTTGGTATTTGTATTGTACAAGCTTCTCTCCACGGCTTTGTCCTCGAGGTATGTAGGTACTATCGACCCAGATTACTAACGGTGGGTCACAAATCTGGTTTGATAATACGCAATCGGGTATCTGGATAATGGGTAGCCTTAGTCAGGGATAATGATTTTCAATAAGCAGATAAATAACGTATAATTTGTGGAATAATATTTGTATACATATTTGTACGTTATTTAATGATAAACAAATCGGGTTTAAATAAACAAAAAAAAAATGTAAACACAAAAGCGCTTTATCACCTCTTCTGCTAAATGATTTTGCTTATCTCACGTACGCCCGGTTATCCGCCGTAACATTTTTACGGTTTGCCAGTGTTATTTGTTTATTGTTATAAACAACATGGTTTATGAAACACGTGGAAATATAATGTCTGCCTGACGCAGGCTGGTTGTGAGATAATTTTTTCATGATATTTGTGGGGAAACACAGAATGTTGGGTTTGATTCCTGTCTAAAAGGTTTATGATCTGCGGATATTAAGCGTTTACAATAAATCCAGTGTATCAATCTTTATATCAATAGATTGAAAAAATACACTGGGAAAGCAGTGGATCCGACTAGCACAAGACCGCCAGGGGTGGCGAGATAGGCGGAAGAGCTGCCTATACTCAGCAGTGGGCGTTACCGGCTGAAAGATAGATATATCAATCTTCAATCAATATACATGTATGATTATTATTAAAGATAATGTAACTAATTAGCTAGTTAATTTACAATAAACAAACCTTACCTTGCTTTACCTTAAACCTACTAGCCCCAAAGTAAGCGAAGCTTGCTGATGACAAGCTCTGTTTTTTAACCTCATTGATAAAGAATGTTATTCCCAGTTTTATTTTCAAAAGCACACCTAAATCACACAAAGCGTTTATCTTGCTACAACTATTCTTCTTTGTAATTTTGCGAGTTCATCTATCTCAGGTCTTTAACAGATTAGGGCAGAGATTATACCGCTCAGGAGTTATTATCTCACCTCGCGGTTTAATTAAATTTATATGAACTAGTCGGTGTTTTCATATATTAGCATTTAGATGACGTTGTATACAGAGTAGCGTTTTTCCCGCATTAATTACTTACCTACGTGCTGCAGGGAATATTTTTCTTATCTCTGTCGGAGGTGAGAGAAAATGGACACCGCAACGTGATTTTAGAGCAGAAGCATAAAAATCTAATCCGGTTCTAGGTACAGTCTACGTCAAAAACGCCGAGCAGTAACAACAATCTTCTAAAAGCATTTTATGAGTGTGAGGTAAAAATTTGAAAATGTTCCTGCAATTTTAGATCGCGTTACTTTGTAAAAATTACAGGCGATTATTCGCCCGCTGATATATCTGACATGCAATCTCTTGTCAACGTTAATTCGCCATGAGAAGTATTCAAGTTTTTTGAGATAATTGATTCCTTAATTTGCAAGTCGTTTTCTTTCATATAAATATGTATAAATATAGATCAACGTAAGAAAGACCACATGTTATTTATTAATTAAATGTCAGCTATCGCGTCAAGCAATTACGACAGAAAACAAAAGTGAATCAGTTTACGGGATAGATTTCTATAGTTTGACTCTGTTTGACCGCAACCGCTATTACCACTCCTTAAGAAAGTGCGGCGAGGTGGGGGCCGAGGAAAAAAGAGCAAGAGTACACATGAGATCGATATTGTCGGATATATCTTACGATATCGTTAACGATATGTTTATTTTATAAAACGATACCTATGTTTATATTTTTTACTAGCTTTCGCCCGCGGCTTCGCTCGCGTGGTACCACGATAAAAAGTAGCCTATATGTTATTCCAGTACACATACTATGTATGTTCCAAGTTTCATCAAGATCCGTTCACGAGATAGCGCTCGACCCATCTTTGGATATTTATCTCATGTGCGTCTGACATAGACCGTCCGGTAGAAAAGCTTCATACCGCCGTGAGCGTTGACGGCAGACCGATAGATCGAAGCGGCCGATACTTCCCCCCCGCCTCGCCACTCGCATACCTCAGGCGCGGTACAGCGGTTTCGTTCAAACAACTTTACGTACCTACTTCTCTAATTATATTTACAAGCCTGAGCAGACTAACTAAGGTATCTCTTTTTACATATGAGCTAAAGAAATGGAATCCAGTTTTTCCTATTTCTCATTTTTCCTGATTCCTGCTAATAGCTAGAAATTGCCTCTGGCAGCGAGTTTATACGGGATTTCTATATTTTAGTATTTGAGCGTGAAAAATAATGTCTTTTTCTCGTGAAAGCTCTTCGCTTGGTTTATTTTTACACATTTTCCGGGTAAATACCGCCGTTGCAAGATTATTTAATGAATGTAGGAACCTAAAATATTCTGGTTTGCCAAAGATTCAATCTCTCAAAGACAAACAGAGTGGTTAGTAGGTATCGGTTCGCACAATATCAAAAATAAAAGATTTTGCTGACCTGTAAAAGTCAAAGTTGTATTGGTAAATGCAACGAAATCAATCAAAATCATTCGAAAACTCTAATTGAGTTCGTATGAAACTATTGGAGCACATGATGAAAATTGGATCCTCTTTATCAGGCACTACAAAGCTCTATATATGTATGGGAAGGATATAAAAACTAGTAGTTTAGTTTTTTGTAAATTATGCACAACACAATACAGTTTGGTCTATGTTGGTGAGTATACCATACCTTTTACAACCCATGTATCACCAAAAGATAACATGTAAATTTAAAAGTAACACAGATTTATTATTACTGCAAAATGTTTTACATTCAATAGTACATTTTTGGATTGCGTTCCTTTGAAAGCGTTATTTGACAATGTCATAAAATATACCTAGGTAATACTGTAATAATTTAATATTATTGCTAGATGACCGAATAATTAATTATGAATTTATTGTATAATTTAATTGAAATGTATAATTTCACATATTCTAATCGAATAATTAGCAATTGAATGATACCATCTAATATACTTAAGTATATGTTAAGGTATGTACTATTTGACGTGTAATATTTTTGTTTACCAATAAATTGAACTATGGACTATGAACTACTGTTCGCACAAAATGACACTATGTAAGTTTGTAACTACGAATGCCCACGAATGCCCTTTCATAACTCATAGTGCCTGATAGTCAGATAATCATTTTATTGGTAAAATATGTAATAACAATTTGTCAAGCTATAAATGTAATATGGAATTATTTAAATTAAATTTGCAGTAAAATTATAATACGGGATACAATTAGTAATAAAATAATAAAATTATTGACAATCATTAATATAAAATAAAAATTACAAAATCCTAGACCTGAAACACTATCTTTCTTGGATTATCATGCCCATCAAAATATAGTCAATTGAAATAAAGCATCAAGTAGACGAGCGATAAGTTTTTGGCGACCGCTTTTGGCCACCACTAGTCCGTTTGGCTTGTCGATACTTTCTTCTGTCACACCTAACAATGAAGATTTCGATTCTTTTTCGCAGCGCTCTATATAGAGTTATTGGTAATACACTGACAAAGCGAGTACTGCAGGTTCTGCCAATCCTCACGAAAACGTCCGCGAAGACGTCAAGTCTTTATACTATTAACAGTCTTTATTCTGTAACCTTGTTTAACCAATCTAAGTTCAATCTGAACGTTCGATTTCAAACATGTGATAAAAGATGGTCCTTAAGGTGGTCAGTAGGCACTTGAAGTGGGAGAAGATGATTTTTACGTTTTCAAATGGTACGACATTTCATTCGAAAACTCTTAAAACTGCCTACTGAAAACATCTAAATAATGAGCTCGTAAAGGCAGCAAGTAGGGCCTCGTGATCATCGCTAGAAATACTCTGGCCTGTAGAGTTAGTCCCTTACAGCGTTCAAAGGCTTAAATAGTCATGTGCGTCTCCAAACTCTGGCCAGCAGAGCGACTAATTTATGGCATAATATCTAGCAGAGTAAAGAGACTTCACAGGGAGATTGTTCTGAGAAACTCCCAAAGAAAGCACTATTGAACATGGAAACGTGAGCGTGAATATTAGATGAAAGATATTATAATATTGTCACTGTTATTAGTTTACCTGAATTAACATGAATTTATACCTTCCTTCATTGACATATTCTCTATTATCTCCAGCGACGTCTTCACCCGAGGCAGAAGTACATATGGTTGATATAGAATATTTTCTGTATGTTATGGTTTTGAAGACCAATAATGTGACTCAATGGGCGAAGTTCCGCCTACAACGCAAATGGTTGCTGTTTCGATTCCCGACTTGGGTAAAAGTTTGTACGATCTGCAAACATTTTTTTCTAGGTGTTCTGGGTATCCACTATGTAAAGAAAAGAAAAAAACCCATCTATGTATACATAAAACAGTATATTATTGTTTTATGTATATCAGTCATCTACATAGTACCCATAACACAAGCTCTGCTTAGTTTGAGGCCAGACGATGCTCTGTGGATTGTCTGGCATGATATATTTGTTATATGATTTATTTTGAAATTTATATAATGTAGTTGGCTAACATATGGTGTGGTTCAATCGCTTTTGGTTACGTTTTGCGAGATGTTGTAATAGATAGTTGATTCGTTATCGTTTAAATAATATTGTTACCGTCATGGGCGAATTGTAATAAAATATAAAGTAAAACTAAAGTTTGCTAGCATTAAATAATTCTAATAAACATACTGGTCACCTAGGACAGATTATATTTCAATATATATCTGGTTCAATACTGCGGTCTGTGTGAAAGACTCCAAAGCTTTGTCGATGAAATCACGAGCTCGGTTGGAATTTCCTGGATAAATACTCACTTGAACTAGATGCTAGTACCCTTTGAGAGTATTAAGGATACGATTTTGAATAGATTCAATTTAAAAAGATACTTTTAGATAATAAATTTGAACGAAAAATGTGTTTAAATTGTGCTATGTGATCGAAATGTAGTTTGTCTATACTAATATTATAAAGAGGAAAGGTTTGATTTTTTGTTTGTTTGTTTGTAATGAATAGGCTCTGAAACTACTGGACCGATTTGCAAACATCTTTCACCTTTGGGAAGCTAAACTATACCCGGCGAATATTGGCTATATTATATTTTCAAAAAAGTTAGGGATCCATACTAAAACCGTGCGAAGCCAGGAAGGTCCGCTAGTACCGAATATGATATGTGAAATAAAAATTCCCATGTAATCCAGAGGCACAAACGATGTAACAAAATGTTTATCTTCCTCTATATTTGGAAGGTGTTCAAATGCTTCATGCTTATGGAAAACTACTGAGCTTTTGGTAAAATGGAAACATTATTATCTAGTACATTGCAATTCTAACTTCCAAAAGGGTGAAATGAGAGAACTAACGACTCTCAAAGGCTTTTCACCGTATGAATGCACGTTAATGAAAGTGTCGCTTCGGACTCAGTCGGTTTTAAGTCCACTATGAATAAACACAGTATAGTGCTAAGATTTTATCTGTTAAATGTCTGATACAGAACTAGGTTCCGGGTTTTTGTTATTAGGTTAGTGAAAAATTTGACTGGAGCGATTAGATAGAGACATGGTTTATTCAACACTCACAACAATTCACTGTAAATCAAGCCCCAAGCTACGCAGAGCTTGTTTTATAGGTTTGAATTCAGAGATAGTGAACGCAGTTTTAAAATACCAACAAGATAACTATTGAGATAACGCTTAAGAGGGCCAGGGAATAATAATAAAATAAATAATAAGCCCGCAGGGCAGCTTGTGGCGAGCTGTTGGTGAGTAGCGACACCACGGGTACCGAGTGCTCCCGGGGAAGTTCCTGGTTCTCGTCTCCGCTTGCGGAGTGGCATCCCAAGAGAACCAGATCCCCACCTCTTGCTTGCCTTCATTGGCCGGTCTGAGTGGAGTCGCGAGAGATGCATCTTAGGATGTAGACTCGGGGGTGAAAGTGTCTAATCAAATCAGCGCCGCTACTTACTTAGGCTTGTAGCGGCATAATGCTGAGACAGGGACCTTTTTGGCCCCTTATGTAACACGTATTTGCTCTATTTTGTATGTCTTGTCTATTCCTTGTAATTTATTTTTCTTGTTTTTATTATTTTCTTACCATGTAATGTGTTATATATAGTGTCAAATAAATGTATTTTCTTTCTTTCTTTCTTTCTTTCTTTCTTACATAGTAACCCTAGTTGAGTAAGTCCTAGTTGAGGCCGTTAAAAAGACAGCGTGTAAAACAGGCTTTCGTCACCACTTATTTTGTCTAATATATCAGACATTGACGCTTATCCCAGTGAGAAGAAACATTAGGATACAGACTGCTATTTCGTTCGATGCCATTGTCACCGGGTGCACGTACACGGAGTCGCTCGCTGGCAGATGTATTGGAAACCTAACAGGATGTCTCGCAAATAGAATGTGAACTGCATACTCAATGCGCTGTCTGCTGACCAGAGGCCAAGATACGGAGGCAATTGTAGGGTGAACAAGAGTTAACTATGGTTAGAAGAAACTGAGGAGAGGTTGCATCTATACCAACATAGAAACCTATCTATATCAATCAATATAAATAAATAAATAATAAATAATGCTGGACAATTCACACAGCATTATCTAGCCCCATGGTAAGCAGAGCTTGTGTTATGGGTACTAGATAACTGATATACATAATACAATACATTACATAGATAGATATTTTTTATTATACATAGAAAACGACCAGAACACCCGAAACAAATATCTGCAGATCGTACACACAATTGTTTCGAGGCGGGAATCGAACCCGCGACCTCCTGCGTCGCAGGCGGACCTTCGCCCACCGCGCCACATCGGTCGTCATATAGAAACCTCGTAATATAGAAACCTCATCCTAAAAATTGATAAGACGCGAGTGAAAAAAGAGTTAGTGTATTTATTTTAGAGGGCGTAGTCTCGCAATTTTGTCAAAAAGATAGGCGTTCGTAGGAGCGGGACAGGTATGTTTTTGGAACGAACGGCGTAAACGCAAATTCAAGTTTTTGTTCACAACAAAACTACGCCTGTAATTCGGAAACTTGCTGAGAAAAGTATTTTAAATTATGTATTATGTCAAATAATTTGTAAAAACCTACGGATTAAGTATAAGAACTACAGGCTTCCTGGAATCTCCACCAAATCATGTGACTTTTTTTCATTGTATTTCTTTCTCATACATTTCACATTAGAGGTATACATCGATAGATTCTTTATAATTTGACATGCAATTTATACATAAAGACATTATTATTACTCCCATTTCCAAATATATATTATTTTTTAATTGACTGTGTACCTATTTAATTGTATAATTGTATTTATGTTTAGTTCCTTGACAATGCCCCTATACAGCAGCATTAATTTAAATCATGATTTAAATGTAAATTTAAAATTATTCTTCTTCCTTACATTATTTCATTGTATTTTACTTGTATATTATTTAATTTTGTACAATATTTTTAGTATAGTTTGATAATGCCCTTATACAGCAGATTACTTTGACATTTTACCTAATTTATTATTCAATTTAACTTATACCATTATTTATTATCTGTTTTATTGTGACAAATTATTATAAATGAATTTATTTTAATTTTTTAAGAAGGCATGTCTGTCTGCTTTCTTTTGCACAATGCCCTATGGTGTTTCCTTTGTCATAAGTTAGTATGTGTTATAATAAAAATGTGATTTATCTTTTAAAATAGTATTTAACGACATCAAGTGTAACATTGTGTACCTACGGTGGAAATAAAATAAACTATAAGAGGAACCAAAGAAATAAAGTTGAATAAAATCTAATTCGATTTTTTACCACGGGAATCCCATAAGTACTGAGATCTTGGACAAGTTTGACAACTAAACCCGGTAGGTTCTCCCCATCATCATCATCAGCCTATATTAGTCCACTGCTGGACATAGGCCTCCCCCAATGAGCGCCATAGCGCCCTGTCTTCAGCTTGACGCATCCAGCATCTACCTGCAGTCTTTCGCAGGTCGTCATCCCACCTGGTCGGAGCGGGCGTCCTACACTACGTTTACCGAGTCGTGGTCTCCACTCAAGAACACGTTTGCCCCAGCGGCCGTCGGTTCTTAGGTCCGTAGGGTCTCCCCAATAGTCCTGATTTTGTGTCATACCTATCATAACCACACTAGAGGGTACCAACAAAATGACTTAAACATTATGTTGATATAAACCCTAGAAAAGCATTGCAAAATACCGCAATCACGCCAGAAAGTGTGGCTTAAAATGCTAAAAAACTGTGTCGCATATCAGTTTTGCCTGAGTACCAGCCCGAATGAAAGCTATAAGCCCTGTGGTTGGCTTTCAGAGCTCGTCGCCTCTCCATACAAATTGAAAATCAATGAACCACGGCATTCGATTTAATATGAAAAGCTATTCATCTTTGTCTCTCCACTACTAACGATAAGCTGACTGAAACTGTCCATGTGAAACTATATAGCCTTTTGATTCAAACTGTATATTCAAGAAAGTTCAAACAGATTTAGTTAGGTACTTCAAAGTTGCATTAGTAAACCGTGCAAGGAAGCAAGCATGAGGTATTTATTTTATTATTACCTGAAAATTTCGAATGCTATATTTATTGGAAAATATAACAATGCCTCTCGTAGCTTAATACAATACAATACAATACAATATACCTTTATTGCACCATCAAATATAAAGAAAATAATAAAAATAGGATCTTAATACTAACTTTGACGACCGATGTAGCGCGGTGGGCGAAGGTCCGCCTGCGACGCTGAAGGTTGCGGGTTCGATTCCCGCCTCGGAACAATTATGTGTACGATCTGCAGATATTTGTTCCGGGTGCTCTGGTCGTTTTCTATGTATAATAAAAAAAAATATATCTATCTATGTAATGTATTGTATTATGTATATCAGTTATCTAGTACCCATAACACAAGCTATGCTTACCATGGGGCTAGATAATCCTGTGTGAATTGTCCAGCATTATTTATTTATTTATTTTATTTATTTATTATAACTAAACCTAGTGGCACAATCGGCGGCCTTATCGCTAAAAGCGATCTCTTCCAGGCAACCTTTGGATGGATAGGATCAGTACGTATTAAAGCTGACGGTGGCGTAATTATTTAGGATAATTATATAATATATAAAATAATTAATATTTATATTAAGAACGTACATATATAAAAATAGAGCACAAATATACATAAAACAGGAACAATTAACATAGAAAAAAATAAAAATAAAAGTCAAGAAAACTTATCAAGAGTGGTCAGATAGTGTTGATGAACCATACTTTTGAAGATTAAGGCATTTTAAGTAACAATAAAATCAACGAGATTTCTTATTCTTTCTTTGACGACCGATGTGGCGCGGCGAAGGTTCGCCTGCGACGTATGAGGTTGCTGGTTCGATTCCTATTCCCATCAGCAAACATTTTGTTCCGGATATTCTGGGTAGGTAATTTTTATTTTAGATATTTGTGTGTGTGAAAGGGAGAGAGAGAGACAGAAGAGAGAGAGAGAGAGACGTATCACGCGGCTAACATTGTACAGACTCTATTTTGTATATAAATAACAGTCATTTATAGGTAAATTAATTCCAACTACAATTTTCCGTCAAGTATCAACACTAACTTTCCCGTCCTTCTTAGATTGCTAGATAAATTATTTTTTAACGACTTCCAGACACACACACATACAAAATACAACAAGAAAAATAAGTAAATAAATAATGCTGGACAATTCACACAGCATTAGCCCCATGGTAAGCAGAGCTTGTGTTATGGGTACTAGATAACTGATATACATAATACAATACATTACATAGATAGATATTTTTTATTAATTTATTAAAATCAAACAATTATTGAGTGCTTCTTAACCGACAGACAGGTACATTAACAAAAACTCGTTTGTAATTTTTGCGCTGCCTTCCTCCGACGCATTGATGGCTCGACGCGGGCGACATCTATTTAATTAAACGTTATATTATTCTCTGCATCCCCAGTCCTGTCACGCCCGTTGATACTCGAGGCAACACTGAGGCAATTAGACGCCTATAATGACTATGTTAATTACAGGGTGCTCTTGTTACTGCTGCTATACTGTTAAAACAAAGATTCGTTTGAGATTCCCACTGTTATGATTTTAGGATAACTTTAGTGATAAAGCTTTATGGTTATGCAAGATGTTACCTTTGATAATAAGGAATCTCTCGGTTTTCACCAGGAAACCAAGTATAAATAGGAACATTTTCAAAACTTCCATCTAGAATAATCTCGAATGCATGTCGTGTTGGTAATTTGACGCTATTTTGACTCCATTTTGTTTGTTTTTTCGCTGTTAGACAATACGCACTCGTTCGATTTTTCTTCATACGCACTAGTGCTTGAACTGCCGCCGTATCGGTTATCTATCGCGACCAACATCAATCGCGGCGGCTAACCGCACGTTTTAACTTACTACTTTTTTAAATCAAACCTACATATGTAGAAGTAGTATGTAGTGTAAGTAAGTGTTTTGTGTGGGATATGTGGTATGTATTTGATCTCTAATAATTATATTAAAGTGCCACCGTCTATACGGTTCCTTAATGCCCATTCCATCTTAAGGTTGCCTGGAAGAGATCGCTCTCAGCGATAAGGCCACCCTATATACTTCCTCTAGTATATGAGTTCTCTTAAGTTCTTTCTTAAATTCACGTAAGTGTTTCATACAAAGGTTGCCTGGAAGAGATCGCTTCCTAGCGATAAGGCCGCCCATTGTACTTGTCGTATGTAATATCTTTTTGTAATGATCAGCATATGGTGTACGATAAAGCATTTTTGTATTGTATTGTATAAGTAGATATTTATTTCTGTATTGTTTTCTGTTTTGTGTGGTATGATAACGTTTTTTCTTTCTATCAAAGTATAACCAGAGCACTGAGTTTGGTTTCTCGCTAGCAGCCGTTTTTATGTGGTTGCCTTCCATGAATGTCCACTAGAGGTGCTGAACGAATACATAAAAAATCGAACGTCTCGAAGACGTGTCGATACTATCGAGTAACGTAACTCTTGACTCACTCAGTTCGAACTATTTTATTTATTTATTTATGTTTATTTATACACATGTACACATATTCACATACATGTACGCTGTTTTCAAGGGCACACCCAATACAACAGAGTATCTTTTAAATATAATATAACAATTAGGAATCCTTATAAATAGGTATATATTTTACAGAAAAACAAAACCAAAAAAATATATATATATAGACCAAATGCAGCCAAAAAAAAAAACACATTGAGAAGTAGGGAAAAAAAACAGATATTCCCAGAAAACCCAAAGACCGAGGGGTCGTCACCCCTCGAGTTGACGCCGGGGTAATGAGGCCAAGCCTCGAGGCCCCTCTCTGTGCCCCCACCAGGGCCGGAAAGAAATTTATTGATTTGAAACCAAAAATCGTGAAGTCAGCCTTAATTAAATGTTCCGGGTGTTCTGGTCGTTTTCTATGTATAATAAAAAATATCTATCTATGTAATGTATTGTATTATGTATATCAGTTATCTAGTACCCATAACACAAGCTCTGCTCAGCTCTCTAGATAAAGCTGTGTGAATTGTCCAGCATTATTTATTTATTTATTTATAACTCTTCTCAAATTTTCAGAGCCCTTTCTCAAAAGCACAATACCAGAGGCCACGTAGGTAATTTAATGCTGAAATCTTAACAGCGATGCAAACTTTACGGAAGTTATTGTGAATCTCGTGGAAACTCGGGGCAATATTAAAACTTACAGAGATACCGAAACTTGGTAAAAATAAAATATTCTGAATGGTACAGATACCAGTTCCGTCTGTGTAAGATTTGTAGCAAACTGGTGATTATATATCTTTTATATATATCGGTTATTATATATCTTCTTAAATATAAAAATCTATTGCTGTTCGTTAGTCTCGCTAAAACTCGAGAACGGCTGGGCCGATTTACCTGATTTTGGTTTTGAAATGTTCTTCGTAGTCCAGGGAAGGTTTAAACGGTGAGAAAATATGGTAAAATTGCGCAGAAATTTCCACGCGGGCAAAGCCGCGGTGTGCGGCTAGTTTATAAATAAATAAATAATATTGAATTGTCCAGCATTATTTATTTATTTATAAGAATAAATGAATAATTCCAAATATATAATAAATAAGTAGACAATTCACACAGCATTATCTAGCCCCAATGTAAGCAGAGATTGTGTCATGGGTACTAGGATGTATGAATATATACTTAATATAATATATTACATAGATATATATTTTTTATTATAAATAGAAAACGACCAGAACATCCGGGACAAATCTCTGCGGATCGTACAAACATTAATTCCGAGCGGGAATCGAACTCGCAGCCTCCTGCGTCGCAGGCGGGCCTTGGCCCACCGTGCCACAGAGGTCATAATTATTTCTAGAAATGTGAAGTATAAAAGTTAAATTACCAGTCTAAGAAGAACGAGGGGCTAATGATGCTGTGTAGATTGTTCAGCATTATTTCTTTAATTATTATTTTGTTGCCAGTGAGCGATTAATGTTGCCCGACAGGCAACATTAATCGCTCGCTTGCACTCCCTTTGCGAGGCTTCTGGTCGTATTTCTCCAGGTATCTGATCTCGCTGTGAAACTCTATTCCGCTCGCCATTGTGCCGTTTCCCTGCTGAATTCGATCACTTAACATCGCCATTCATGCTGGAAACAAAATAACTACCAATGCTATAAACTGTTACCGAGAACGAACGAATAATATCTTTTTACGTTTTAGAAATTTTAGTGGCCCGTGAAAGGCTCGCTTTCTCTTTATTTATTTATTTTCGGAAAACTTACAGCTAAACGTAACAAAACACGAAAATCAAGTATAAATACAGGCATGAAGAAGTTATGAAGTTATACTTGAAGAAATAAATAATATTTCATATGATTGCGATTTTAGCTTATGAGTAGCTGTTGCCGCATATATGTGTGGATTCCGGTGTTTTAACTTAACACTTTGACTGCGGTTTTTTTTTGACGACAGCGATCTTTTTTTTTACCTAAAAAATTCGTGCTGCCGCTCTACACAGCGGTTGTGTTGCGCCACACATGCGTTTCGTTTGAAAAATATTACAGCTCTGCTGAGTCACAAAGATCTGTATTTTCTTAGCCGCTGCGCTAATGTGGATTTTCGCAGATTAGTCACTTGTAGAAAACTCATACCGTGCGTTTTCAGCACTCAAAGTGTTAACGGTTTTGCCAAGTTCCGGATTTATTTAATTTTAGATAGATCGTTTGGCAACAATCTCATCTGATGGAAAGTATAGAAGTGGCCTATGATGTGTCACGAAGGTCTAGAATATCCTATTCACTTTTGTCTTGATGAGACCCAGGTATTCTATGGTCATAATCAGTGATAAACGTAGTCAAATCTGTGATAATCGCTGTCAGTGATAAGACTGATAAGGCCGCCTATTGTACTTTTTATGTGTAATATTTAGATATAAGGTGTTATTTATAGTTTTATGTGCAATAAAGTGTTAATTCATTCATTCATTCGAATAAAAAAAGATGCGATAAATACTTGATAATAATCATTATTATCTCCCATAAGATACGGCGTGTAATAATATAATTCAGTATCACACATAATACGTACGCCATTTTCCACGCATTGCCTTAATATCTGACACTTCGGCGGTTAGGGACCACAATTAAAATTGACCACTTTATTAATGCCCACTGCTCAAAACGTCCACTTCTGGAAATGTCACCTTCTAACAATGTCCATTTGACGACCGATGTGGCGCGGTGGGTGAAGGTCCGCCTGCGACGCAGGAGGTTGCGGGTTCGATTCCCGCCTCGGAACAATTGTGTGTACGATCTGCAGATATTTGTTCCGGGTGTTCTGGTCGTTTTCTATGTATAATAAAAAAATATCTATCTATGTAATGTATTGTATTATGTATATCAGTTATCTAGTACCCATAACACAAGCTCTGCTTACTAGATAATGCTGTGTGAATTGTCCAGCTAATTTATTTATTTTATTTATTATTTATTTGTAGTAACATCGACTCCTAGTAATACACATTTCTTATGTGGCTACTGCTGAAGGCTGTAAATTACGATCATGATGATGATTCGTGTTTGTTAATGGCAATATGTGTCTGGTTAGACATTTTTCTGTCAGTATAATATTTTTTATTTATTTATTTACAAACGTACCTCTATTTTTACGGGAACACCCAATGCAATAGATTACCCATATTTAAATTTAATATTAAAATTAGAAATAATTATATAATATAGAAAAACAACACAAAAATCATAGAGTCAACCTTACTTTAAGTTTACATTACAAAATCATAAATTAAAAATCACAAATCATATCCATTTCCATATACAATAGAATTACATTAAACTAGCGGATCGTCCCGGCTTCGCACGGGTATTGTATTGGTAGAACCTTTGATAAAATATAATAATTTTTCAAATCTGTCCAGTAGTTTCGGAGCCTATTCAATTGTATTTTATCTGAGTTATCATAAGATGATAACTCAGATAAAATACAATTGAATTTATATGTAAAATATAAATATTATAGGTTAAATTATGTTTATATAGGTGGAAATATCAAACAACCTTAATATAATTATTAACCATCAGAGCTTAGTTCTTTACCTACCACGTGCAGTTTAGGTTACTTGGGAGACGAGATGTTGGAGACCCCCTTACGCCCATAAAGACCATGACCTCCGCACCAATATGCACTCGCCCGTAAAACAACTGGAAAACGTCAGTAATTTGACGACCGATGTGGCGTGGTGGGCGAAGGTCCGCCTGCGACGCAGGAGGTTGCGGGTTCGATTCCTGCCTCGGAACAATTGTGTGTACGATCTGCAGATATTTGTTCCGGGTGTTCTGGTTGTTTTCTATGTATAATAAAAAATATCTATCTATGTAATGTATTGTATTATGTATATCAGTTATCTAGTACCCATAACACAAGCTCTGCTTACCATGGGGCTAGATAATGCTGTGTGAATTATCCAGCATTATTATTTATTTATTTATTTAAAAGCTCACAACTTCGAACGTGAGCATGCGAATAACAGATGTCTACAAAGGGTTCAATGGAAAAACGAAATGGTACGCATTGACACGTTAGTTTATAAAATAGTTAGTTTTTGCCTGCGGCTTCGCACGCGTTGTTTCTATGCAAACGTTTTAAAGTTATTTTTATCCCATGGGAACTGATTTATGGGTTAAAAAGTAGCCTATGCTTTATTCCTAGTACTAGTACTTTGTACCTAGTTTTAGCTTTCCTACCTATATGTGTTTAAAATGTACCTAACGTGTCGTGTCAAATAAATTATTTCATTTCATTTCATTTCATTCCAGACTTAAGGCTTGCTAACGTCTATGCAAAATGTTAGCCCGAATCCTGAAGAAGTAACAATTTAAACATCCATTCATTCAAACTTTCGCATTTAGAGTATTAGTATGACTAGGCTAGCTAGTTTTTGTTTACGAGGGTTTAATCTTACGGATAATCCTTGAATTACACCAAATTTCTCATTATATACCTATGAGCCAACTATATTTCGCGAAAAACCAACGGCCGCTGGGGCAAACGTGTTCTTGAGTGGAGACCACGACTCGGTAAACGTAGTGTAGGACGCCCTCCGACCAGGTGGGATGACGACCTGCGAAAGACTGCAGGTAGATGCTGGATGCGGCAAGCTTTAGACAGGGCGCTATTTATTTATGCTATGGCGCTCATTGGGGGAGGCCTATGTCCAGCAGTGGACTGCTATAGGCTGATGATGATGATGATGATGATACCTATGAGGCGTATTGGCAAAGTTACACATACAAAATTGAGACATAGTTTGTATGTTATGCATTAAGAATTTTTTGCGTACGGAGCATAAATTAATGATTAAAGGCGTTATTCCCAAGTTCTGCTTACCTATGACCTAGAATAGGCTGAGAAATAAATAAATGAGAAATGTACAGCATTATTTATATATTTATCACACTCCATTCTTCCGCACTGCCCCAATTGCACCTATTGTGTTCCCACAGTCTTAAGGTGAATTCACATAAGTAGTTCATAGTTCATTTAGATAACTTTTTGTTTACAGGTCACACTATATTATAATGCAATATGTAAAAAACTACATACATCATATTATAATAATAAAAATACATTATACATTACATTTTAATGTTATAAATACGACGACCGATGTGGCGCGGTGGGCGAAGGTCCGCCTGCGACGCAGGAGGTTGCGGGTTTGATTCCCGCCTCGGAACAATTGTGTCTACGATCTGCAGATATTTGTTCCGGGTGTTCTGGTCCTTTTCTATGTATAATAAAAAATATCTATCTATGTAATGTATTGTATTATGTATATCAGTTATCTAGTACCCATAACACAAGCTCTGCTTACCATGGGGCTAGATAATGCTGTGTGTATTGTTGAGCATTATTTATGTATTTATTTATTTATAAATTCATTCACAGTATATATCGATTGAGCTATCAGCCACTTCTCACATCGAAGTAATTTAGTTTTTACTTCGATGTGAGAAGCATCACAAAGTCACTAACAGGAGTCACCGGATCGGTCAACACCCGTTGTCGACACTGTTGACTGGGAAAAAAAAGTTCCACTCGTTCACAGTTGGCCTTAATAGCCTCTAGCCTCAATCTAGATTTTATCACGGGTGATGGTGCATCGCGCATGTGAAATGCACGGAATACGAGGACTTTTCAAGGACGGACAGTCCTTGAAATGTCCTCGTATTCCGTGCATTAAAAAGCAAAGCCCACTAATAAAATAAATATATAATGCTAGAAAATCCACTCAGCATCATCTAGCCCTAAGCAGAGTTTGTGTTATGGGACTCGATGACTGACTGATATACTTAATAAAATAAATTACATAGATAGATATTTTTATTATACATAGATAACGATCAAAACCTCGGAACAAATATCTACAGATCGTAAACACAATCGTCCCGAGGAGGGAATCGAACCCGACACCTCCTGCGACGATGGCAGACCTCCGCCCACCGCTTCACAGAGGTCATCAAGGATCTGTTCTGTGCGCTATAGCTTCTGTATCCACGATGCAGTTGTCTCTCGACCCGCAGGTGTTACATACTTTTTGATTTGTGACGCAAAATGTTGCTTAACAAAGTGACGTCTCATGTAGATGCACCGTTACCAAACATACAGCCACAAACCGCTTCGCCTTTGTAACTGCGATATGATAATACAGAGCCCAGTTCATAGCGTGACGTCACAAAACTTCGTCGCGGTGAATTTTTATGAGTACCTCCGACTCCGACGACACTCCAGAGACGCTGGCTTCTAAAACGACTAGTCAAAGAGAAATGGAGATTTCCCAGCTACAAATGTGGAAGCGGTAGGTGGTTGTATTTCTTCGCGGATTACTTTTGCGAAAGCACACTTGTAACGGCGCTGGAATTTTTATTACGGAGGTTCCCAGAGGTGCTGTTTCGTGACAGAGATACATTCGGATCATTATGGCGCGACCCTACGCGTTGCTTACAATGAGATCTGACTTGTGATCGCTCGTATGTTCTTTGAGGCTATTTTTATTACACTATTTTATTATGGTTAAAAAAAGTAGGCATATATCCAGTGTTGGGTGATGGCTGCGATGATGAGGACGATATTTGTCATATGTTTGGATAGATTTAAGGTTTACTACAAAGCCTAAATAATGCATAATAACATTCAAGGCTAAGTGCTTTTTATTTAAATAAACACGTACGAAACTGCCGACTAAAGGTAGTCGTATGAGAACCTATGGATTTCGCAAAAAAACTTTTTCGCCTATTCGAATTCCAATTACCCACCACATAGGCTTAATATAAAATATCAAATCACGTTTCCATTCGCAATAAACATTATGATTTACCAAAATCTGGGTCAAAATATAAAAATCGAGGATCATTGAGGTATGAAAAAATTCAATTCACAAATATTACAGCCTGGTAAATTGCTTTTCAGCCGAAATCCTTTTGAAACGTGGGCGTAAAAGTAAATGTGATATTCGTAGACGTGTCTACGGCGTAGCACATCGTAGCACTTCGTAGCACTTTGAAGTCAATCATCTTGCTACGGTGGCTACGAAAGCTACGGGCATAGTTTGATAGCGAGTTGAACTCAATTTCAATTGGATAACGACCACAATCGAAGTACTTTGTAGTTAAGTAACTAAAGCGGTTATGATTCGGTATAGTCAAGTTGAACATAATTTTTGAATTATATTACTTTGGTCAATCAAACAAAAGAATCAAAAATAACTTTACACTTTGATTGCTGAAATCACATGGTATGTGTTTTATACAAGTGACTAATATGCGTAAATCCACACTAGCGCAGCGGCTGAGAAAATACAGATCTGTGTGACTCAGCACAGCCGTAATATTTTTCGAACGAAACGCATGTGCGGCGCAACACAACCGCTGTGTAGAGCGGCAGCACGAATTTTTTAGGCTAAAAAAAAGATCGCAGTCGTCGAAAAAAAATCGCAGTCAAAGTGTTAAGACCAGATCTACAGAACAACATTAAAGGAAACAACATCAAAGTATTTTTAATTTTTAATACTAAGGTAAAAGGCATTCAAAACCGGGGGCAGAAACTGTACACGTTTTATTCGCTTATCCCAATTATAAATAGATACTTCGCTTAAATCCAAAATCTACTATAACAGCGGAGTATTAATTAATTACGAAAGCAATAAGGTATCAAACACGTTTGTTGATGAAGGCTCCAATTCATTACTTTATTTGTTTAATAAAGCTCAAACTGGCGCAGTCTGTGTACACTGGGATATAAATTACCTTTAATTTAGGTGAACGATCCAGAAAATATGATGATGTAAAGTTTTCATCAAGGTTTAAGGTGGTACTGTATTGGTGGCACGAAAAAAAATCCATTTTGACATTACAACCTCTTCAAACACGTCTTAGGGAAACTGAATTATGTGGATTGATAGAGACGCAGGTAATAGATAACCTCGATTTTTATATAGAAGGTAAATCGGTCGAGCGACACCTTTCAATTTGAAAAAAAAAGGTAAACTTGTGTATCTGAAAAACCTTTGTTTGCTTTTCTTATCGCTTAGCTCTATTTTCTGAAGAAAAGAAATGAATTCTGGCTATGTGCGGTTTCACACGATTTCGTTCAACGAATTTTAAAATAAGGAGTAATAGAAAACATCAAAACCCGGTGACCTCAGGTTAGTAACATAATCATCATCAACCGATGGAAGTGCACGTTCAATTTAAGACATTATCGTGTTAACAATAAGGTCCAACCTTAATAAAACAAGCGCCGAATAGCGCCGCTACAGCTGCACCTACTTGATATAAAATGTTCTGAGGAGCTTCATAATTCATTTTACGAGCTATTTCCCAGCTTCGTGTACTCAATGTCATGGAACATGATTTTTGGCTTAATATTTTGCTGAATCTATGCTGCTGTTTTTTTGGCTGAAAGTAATATTTATTTGTTTCTAGGAAAAACTCGATAAAGGTTATTTACCTTTGTCATATTCGTAAATAAACTTAACGGCTGTATAGAGATACGCGTAGATTATTTCTATTTCTATTTCTATTATTTCTATTTGGAGTCAGTACTGCGTATTTGGCAGTATACGAAATACTGTATATATATTTATATAGGCCTCCCCATCGGTACCGATGACGGCGACCCTACACATTACGGATTCTTCTATCATGACCCCTAATGTGGCTTGCTAGACCAAACTTGGTCTTGAATACCCGACGGCACGTCTGGCAGTAGAGTTTGCCCGATGAGTTATAGGTATACGTGTAGGAGGGCTTAGGTAAAACACGGTTTAGCTACGAGAACTGCATAGTAGCGTAGCTGGAAAGACTTTGAAAAAAATCCTGCCGGTTCAGAAGTGTCGTGTAGTCTGTGTATATGTAAGTATTTATATGCGTAATAATTTGTTATAATTAAAAAACGTAATTTTCACATAATTATAATTACATTTTCGCATAATTATCTGACATTCTAGAATCAAATTAAAGTTGTAGATCGAAAATATTATATCGCACGAAACATGCAGAAACCTCAGTATCCAAAGGAGATGGCAAAAGTTTGTATTAAAGCTGTGTTCATAGCAGCGTAAAATTAAAAATATAAATATCGTGAGACACCACAGCTGGCACTAATCCGAGGCGAGATTACATTGCCGAGAGTAATCATGTACGCTCGCCTTTATAACTAGATAGGCTATGTTCACAGTATCCACTTTAAAATTAACTTTGAATTTTAAAGTGTCTCATCCATCAAAATATAAGCTTTGTATTTGGTAGCAGCATTTGGTAGTCAGAGTAGGTAATTTGGGTATTGAACGTGAGTTTTTAGGAATGTAATAAATAAATAATGCTGGACAGTCCACACATCATCATGTAGCTCCAAGCTTAACCGAGCTGGTGTTATGGGTACTGATAAACATAATGAAATACATCATCATCAGCCTATGTTATTCCACTGGTCATAGGCGGAGGCCTCATTGGGGGAGCCCAATGACGCATCCAGCAGTCTTTCGCAGGTCGTCATCCCACTTGTTCGGAGGGCGTCCGAATAGAATACATAATATACTCGTAGATAGATATTTTTGATTAAACATAAAATACCAAGAAAACACGGAAAAATATTTACATATCGTACAAACATTTGTCCCAATGCAGGAATGGAATCCACAACTACCCGTGCCGCAGGCATCGCCGGCCACGCCACATCGATCGTAACAAAAATTTCAGCGAAATTTTTTTTTAGGTTTTCTGAACCATTTCGAAGAATCGTTCATCAGAACTGTTCGATACTGATCGGCTTTCGTTCTTTGTAACCAATGTAGCTATGAAATAAATTGTCTCAAACAAATAATATAAATCGTCGAAACGACACAAAGCCTGAGATGAGCTTTGTACCGTTTCGATCTACCGAGAATCATAAATTTTTATAGGTATATTAATAGAGAAATACTCTCCTATGAAAATCTCATAATATTTCCTATAGATCCTTCGATCAATGGCACTCAAAATTCATAATTTGAAATCCTTTATTTCTATAGACTTACAAAATAAGCACTTAGATAAGTCAAAATTTATACTATAAATTAATATCAAATAAGAAATAAGGTGTTTGTGATTTTCTGTCCACTAGTGGAAGAAGTGAAACCACTAGTACATTCACATATCTTTTATGTATATATCACTTGTACAGTGGACATAACTATTACATCATATCAGCCCATACATGTCCACTACTGGACATAGGCCTTCCATACGACGCCACAGATGCGGTCCTGAGCCGCCTCCATTCATCGACTTCCCGCTACGATGTCGACGGGATGGAATCGAGTCTATGGTGTTACTGGTACTGTGGCCGGTCATATTTACCTCGGAAATAAAAATTACACAAAGGCCGTAGTAGGCCACAGTACCCGAGTCTGTATATAATAGATAGAATAGATCTGTATATTATTATTTATTTATTTTTAGCCATTGTTGTCACACATCTGGGCATAGCCTCCTTCCACTCCTCGCGATCCAAAGCTGCAACAGGCCACGATGCAAGATGAGTCGAGGTCGTTACGCCATCTCATCCTGGGCTCTCCACGTCCCCTTTTAGCATTGGGAGGGCTCCACTCTGTGGTGGTCTTTACCCACGAGTCGCTGGACATACGGCAGGCGTGTCCGGTCCAGTTCCACTTCAGACTTCCGGATTTCTAACCAATGTCCACGATGTTTATTGATCTGTATATGTAGATAGAGACTAAAAAGGGAAACTTTTATGGACAGTGTGACTGAACCTTTACACTCCTATAACAATGTTACCATCTAGGGAGGGTGCGCTGCATCGGATTATAGTGCTGCACATCATTACCAGGAGATAATAGCCTCCTTCTTATTCATTAGGCTTCATTAAACTGAAAATATGGGATCATATGCCAAGAAACACTTACCTTGTGAGGCTAGAAGACGGTTAATGTAAATATTATAATATGAAATACATTAATTTTTAAAATTGTAATATTAATAATAGGACCCTATCAGATATATCATACCTAATTAGGTTGGCTTTTTGATGGCCGGTAGCTGAACTAGTTTTTGGGCGTCAATGAATGTGTGAATGAGAATACAAAACGACCTATTCTCTATAACCGGAAGACCGGTGGTCGAAGGCAACAATTTTGAATACCCAGTGGATAACCTTTGGCTATGGATTATCATGATGAAGATGGATGCGTTCATTCTGTACCTGCTAATAAAATTTGTATGAATAACATGCCTACTTTGAAACATAAATTACGAAGTTTCAGGTTCGCACCAAACGAATAACCTTAACCACCAAGTTGTATCGCACGCTGTAATACTAATAGGTACGTTTCGTTTCAGATTTCTAAGATACGAACAAACTTACCACCAAGATAAATGTCATAAATATTGACCTAGTAGGGTTGAATTTAATTAAATAATAAATAAATAATGCTGGACAATTCACACAGCATTATCCAGCCCCATGGTAAGCGTGCTTGTGTTATGGGTACTAGATAACTGATATACATAATACAATACATTACATAGATAGATATTTTTTATTATACATAAAAAACGACCAGAACACCCGGAAAAAATATCTGCAGATCGTACACACAATTGTTCCGAGGCGGGAATCGAACTCGCAACCTCCTGCGTCGTAGGCGGACCTTCGCCGACCGCGCTACAGAGGTCGCTTTAGTAGAGACAAACGAACAAACTTACCACCAAGATGCTTCGGACGCTGTACAACTGACACGTTTCGTTTTAGATTTCTAAGATATAAATGTCATAAATATTTACCAAGTAGGGTTGAATTTAGTAGGGATCAAACAAAGGATCTGTTGTCCGTCGTTTTGTGCGATCCGTCATCCGTCAACTTCGTAATTCGATCTTCAAATAGACCTTCAGAACGTAATTAATACAACATTACCTACAAGCACAATAACAATACGGTGAATAAATCATTCGAAATTAATAGAAGCCTGTAGGGGCTAATAAATGAGACGATATATCAAGACGTATTAAGGGGGAGTCACACTGCAGGTGAGGTGAGATTAAGTCTACGTGCGATGTACAATCCCGTGTCTTGATTTATACGGTGCACCACTCTAGTGCAGCACAGAGTAGCAGCATGCAGTAGCGAAGGTGTGCCGACGAAATAAATAAATAAAATAATTACTACATAGTATAAAACAAAGTCGCTTTCCGCTGTCTGTCTATCCCTTGGTATGCTTAGATCTTTAAAACAAAGAACCGCATAAAATTTTGATGCGATTTAGTAATTTAATATAAAGGTTTATAAACCATTTGATGTATAGATTTCCAAGCGGGCGAAGCCGCGGGGCGCAGCGAGTTTATTAACTCTATGACTGCGATCTTTTTTTTTACCTAAAATATTCGTGCTGCCGCTCTACACAGCGGTTGTGTTGCGCCGCACATGCGTTTCGTTCGAAAAAAATTACAGCTCTGCTGAGTCACAAAGATCTGTATTTTCTCAGCCGCTGCGCTAGTGTGGATTTACGCATATTAGTCACTTGTAGAAAACTCATACCGTGCGTTTTCAGCACTCAAAGTGTTAATAAATTTCTCTAGACAAATGATTAACATGAAAATTATAATAACTTATATCCTAAAGATAACGTGTACTGAACTATAAAAAACCCTGTATCTCAGGCAAAATTCATCATCATTATCATCATCGGCCTATAGCAGTCCACTGCTGGAAATGGCCTCCCCCAATGAGCGCTATAGCGCCCTGTCTTCAGCTTGCCGCATCCAGCATCTACCAGGCAAAATTGCATACAAAGAATACTTCTACTGCTCACTTGAAGCTTGCGCTAAACAAGGCGTAAACCAACGAGTGCAATCCCAGGTTTTTGTTATTATAGTGCGTAAGCCCTCGCACTCGTGGTAGTCTCTAAGAGTGTAATCTCGCTTACCGCGTGCTAACTGCTACTTTATGTTTTCACTGTATAGTGTATCTGAAGATTACGACTTAAGGTCCATATTTGAATGGTATTTTTTGTGCTGTAGGGTAGCGGTAGCCAACACGACATACAACTTTTAGGCATTTTCACATGCACATACATCGACTGCACATAGTAGCCGTCTACAGCTTGGCTTCCACCAGTTCCACCTTACTTCTTAGCATGGAACTGTGACCCTGCCTTTACTTTGTGACCGATTGCGAAGCATTACACTTATATAAACAAAAAAAACCACGTGGCCAAATAAATAATTAATGCTGGACAATCCACACAGCATCATCTAGCCCAAAGGTAAGCAGAGCTTATGTTATGGGTATTAGATGACTGATATACTTAATACAATAGATTACATAGATAGATATTTTTTTTATTATACATAGATAACGACCAGAACAAATACCTATACCTAATAATACCTAATGCTGGACAATCCAAACAGCATCATTTAGCCCCAAGTTATGCAGAGCTTGTGTTATGGGTACTAGATGACTGATATACTTAATACAATACAATACATAGATATATATTTTTTATTATACATAGATAACGACCAGAACACCCGGAACAAATATCTGCAGATTGTACACACATTTGTTCCTGGGCGGGAATAGAACCTGCAACCTCTTGCGTCTAAAAATGAAGCTTCGCTAGAGCTGACGAAAACTACCGTTCTTGTATTAATCCAGATCCCAGTTTTGTTTCTGTTTACTCTGTGGTTACAGCATGCACTTTATTATGAATCATGGAACACAATGCTTGTCAGGCGGGCTTATCACCGCGCTCACAAGTGTCGCTGCTGGTGTAAATGACAAAGATTACACTGTTTCGTCTGTGTATGTATGGAAGGTACAATTTATTATAAAATAGAAATAGAAAATGTTTATTTGTGTTACATATAAAATAATACAACTTAAGAACTAATAATAATAAAGATAACAAATTAGGAACGAATAAAATAATTAAAACACGAGAACACAGAAAGGCTACCGGCTCAGCATTAAATGCATTATAAAGATAGGTGATAAGATGGGTTGAGGTATGGATGGATGTAGGCTTGATTTCCACGATTGTATCACACACTTGTATCGCAACATATTTGGTGTGCAATAAAGAATAATTGTATTGTATTGAGTTCATTAATTAAATACAAAATATTCTACATCATCATCATGTTATGTCCACTAATGAACTTAGAGCAACTTTGTTCTGTACAAAAGAATTAGCCTGAGAAATTCCTGCAAAATTCCACATCATCATCATCATCCTATAGCAGTCCACTGTTATACTGAGAGATAGGCCTCCCCCAATGAGCGCCATAGCGCTCTTTGGGGGAGGGTCTTCAGCTTGCCGCATCCAGCATCTACCTGCAGTCTTTCGCAGGTCGTTATCCCACCTGGTCGGAGGGCGTCCTACTACGTTTACCGAGTCGTGGTCTCTACTCAAGAACACGTTTGCCCCAGCGGCCGTTGGCTCTTCGCGAGATATGGCCGGCCCACTGCCACTTCAGCTTGCTAATTCTTCGAGTTATGTCGATAACCTTGTTTCTCTGTCGGATGTATTCGTTAGGAATCCTATCCTTCAGAGAAACTCCGAGCATAGCTCTTTCCATAGCTCGCTGAGCGGCTTTGAACTGGTGGGCCAGCCCTACCGTGAGTGTGAGTAAGTGGACGCACTGATTGAAAACTTTCGTTTTCAAGCATTACGGTATGGATGACGTGAAGACTAAAAAAAAATTCCACACAGCATCTTAAATATTTATAATTATAATAATCTTCTATGGTCTGAAATTATAGAAAAGTAAGAGGTCTTATATTATCATACCTATTACCATTTATTATATTTATTTGACGACCGATGTGGCGCGGTGGGTGATGGTCCGCCTGCAACGCAGGAGGTTGCGGGTTCGATTCCTGCCTCGGAACAATTGTGTGTACGATCTGCAGATATTTGTTCCGGTGTTCTGGTCGTTTTCTATGTATAATAAAAAATATCTATCTATGTAATATATTGTATTATGTATATCAGTTATCTAGTACCCATAACACAAGCTCTGCTTACCATGGGGCTAGATAATGCTGTGTGAATTGTCCAGCATTATTATTTATTATTTTTATTTTTATTATTAACTAACTAACGGTCCGTTTAAATATGTACCTTTAAACTAGCATACATAAAATATAAATAGACTCAATTAATACTAATTAATTGCACGTCACTTTTGTGATTACGGCGACAGCGTGTAGACGTAATGAGAAGGGGATTCCATGGAAGGAAACTACATAATATGTACCTACTTGATATATTATCTATCTATGTAGGAAACTATATACTTGGTAATCCCTGTTTAATCCTAATATTTCCAGCTGAAAATGAAACATCAAAACAGCGAAACTAATCAATTCCACCCCATTGAGCTGATTGCGAAGCTCGTTTGTAATTCTGTTTTGATTTGTCAAGCTTGTAAAGTAGGTACCGCCTGAGGAACACATTTTGTAGGTCCCTAGCTTACTTGCAGTCCGCGACTTTGCTCCTTTCTACATTATTCTTTATATTCTAAAAGTCATAGATCAAGTGGAATCAAATATATGCGTTCGCCCCGTACTTTACCCTGTACTTGTCACATGACGTAATATATTTCATAATTATCTGTATTTGGTATCCAATAAAGTATTTTTGTATTGTATTGTATTGTATTTACCACTGGGAAAACTGGTCGGCCTATTATTCTTTGTATGAGATAGAACGCACTACGCGTTAGTGGAATTTCGCGGTTTTTTTGGTTTATTAATTGGTTACATTTTACGATATGTGCCGCAATTTTGACGACTATAGACGATAACTGTTCTTAAGCTCTACATATATGTTTGTATATGTAATGTATAAATCAGCAAGCAAGTATCCTCTAGAAAGGTATTTATCGTATAAAATACGTTCCCTTGCATAACTTAAGTTTGAACAAGATGTCTTTAATCCTTCGTGCAGTCAAATCATTAAAATTAATCAAAGTGAAACTCCAGTCTCCATTGAAGTATTAATTACTCAGGTCGTTAGCGATATCTCTGTGTTGTTGTTATTACGTTTCAATTATGAAGCATAATTTACGAGTTTCATGCGCTATTGAACAAAGGTATAAGTCGCGTATAATGCGGGTTTGAATCCAGTCTGTGTTGATTTACCTACCGTTTTTTACGGATTAGTTTTGATAACCTAACTCAGGTACATGTATTATTTCATACATTTAGAATATATGATATATGACACTTTTGTTATCAAATTAATTTATTAAATAATTTATTAAATTTTGTGCTTAAGTAGTTTTGAATAAATTATTTAATTAATTTACTTATATGAAAGGTTGAGGCTGGCTACGTTCAACGGACGCACTCTGTGGGAACAAATATCTGCAGATCGTACAAATATACTCTCGAGGCGAGAATCGAACCAGCAACCTCCTGCGTCGCACGCAGACTTTCACCCACCGCGCCACAGAGGTCGTCATATAATTCAGTAATTTCGATTTATGAGGCTTATAGTCAAAGGTTCGACTTCGATGCTTTTTAAAGTTGATAAATGAAAACCAACCTTAAGCGTACCGTCCTAAGTAATAACTTTGTGTAACTTGTGTAACGACGAAGCAAACCGCTCTATGAAGTAACGGGAAACAGCTAAATCCAATTTTCAAGCCCTTTACCTATTGGGTTGGGCTAAAAGGTCAGTCCGTAATCCTTTAGAGAAAATCCGATGGGGTGTTATTAATAATTTTAGCTGAGCTTGGATTAAAATTTTTGAAGGCGAAGTATCTAAGCAGGTTCATAAACAGTTACCTAAGTAGGTCCAATAAATTAGGCAGTAATTTTGATTTTAATGAAAACCTACTTAATATCTTAAACGCGAAAGTTTGTATGTATGGATGTTTGTTACTCTTTCACGCTACTGAACAGATCGGCCTGAAATTTTGCATATAGGTAGTTCCACAGGCTTATTATCTCATACACTACGCAAACTGACAGACCCAGATAGATAGTTACTAATTGAATCTAGTGTGGTACAATTGATGGTCTTATGACTGAAAGCGATCTCTTCCAGGCTACCTTTGGATAGATAGGATCGGTTAGTATTAAACGTGAAGGCGGCGTAATAGCACAATAAAAATACATATTTTGGCTAGAATTAAATGTATAGAAACAGAAACTAAAGCAAAAAAAAAACATGGGTTATAAAAATATACTAAATCTTTAAGAGCATGTATCAGGAGAAGAGATAGGGCTGATGCAGCAACCTTTGAAAATAGGAAGGAATTTGGCAAGAGAAATGGAAACAGAAAGGGCGTTCCAGCTTGCAAGGTAAAGGAATCACTAGAGCTGGAGCTATAGAGGTAGAGTTGGATCGTGAGCGATAGGATTTTTGAGATAAGAGTATCATAGGAGCGGAGGGATCGTGAATAGGAGAAATGGGAGGTGAAGAAATTCAAAGCGGTCTTTTAAACTTGAACTTGAACTTGAACTTAAGGAGGTTCAGGATATTAGCATTCCGGTAAAGACGAATCGGGAGCTATTTTGGCCTGATACGGTACTGGTATATGCGGTCAAACTTAGACTGGCTAGATATAAATCTTATTGAATAGTTCTGGAGACGCTCACGCTTGTTGAGTTCATCTTCAGTTAAATAAGGATAACTGGTGTCTGCGTAGTCTAAGATGGGAAGCATTAAAGATCCCCCATGTTCAATCCAACGACCCTATTCATCCACGGTTGTTTATTAGAAATCGCTCTAAGCTCTCATCATCATCATCAGCCTATATTAGTCCACTGCTGGACATAGGCCTCCCCCAATGAGCGCCATAGCGCCCTGTCTTCAGCTTGACGCATCCAGCATCTACCTGCATTCTTTCGCAGGTCGTCATCCCACCTGGTCGGAGGGCGTCCTACACTACGTTTACCGAGTCGTGGTCTCCACTCAAGAACACGTTTGCCCCAGCGGCCGTCGGTTCTTCGCGCGATATGGCCGGCCCACTGCAACTTCAGCTTGCTAATTCTCAGCTTGGTCTAAGCTCTAATACCGCCAATTTGTCACATATTTTGTAATTTTTATCATGTTTTTTATTATTTATTTATTTTGCTTTATTCGGGAGACAAACAGTTTTACACACTTAACAGATAACTTAAATAATAATTTATAACCAGTTATGTGTCCTCGCATGTAGATATATTATATTATTAAGTGATAAATAATTGTCTATAATAATTGTGCAATTTGGTGGAAGTGGGAAGAAAGATTCGCCACCGCTTCAATTAAGCTTCCGTGCCAAAAGTTCTTCTGCTTACTGCTGCTAGTTGAAGACCCCATGATAACTGCTCTCAGTCTACAACTAATCCTATATCTTTGATAGTTTGGTGGATCTCAACCGTGACACCATCAAAGCTAAATTTTAGCAAGTCAAACCAATCTATTTGCGATATAATTCTAGGGTTACCTATGACAATAGCTTTTGTTTTAATAGACTTAATTTGAGCCCTATGCCAACGTGCTTACAGTGTAAGACAACTTATGCTATGAACTTATTCGTATATTTCAGATATATTTGATGTGGTAGGTAGCTTGTTAGTGGAAATCCAAACTAAAAATACCGCAGTCTCAGCAAAATGTTACCCAAGTTTGCAATTCCTAGACCACTCTTAAAGATAATCCTTCAAGCAAACTATATTTAAATTACTGTCTCTGCCAAAATATGAAATTCAAATTGCGAGATGCATGCACCCAAGTCGTTACAAACTCGTTTAGTTACCTACAGTGCCTTGAATTCCTCTCTACATTTGCCTAGAGCTCTGTTGGGTCTCCATATTACTGGCATGTAGGCGGGTTCTTTCTTAAATATTTTTCACAGAATCAATAGTCCTTCGTTTGACCATAATCTTACCCTGATGGGAATTGATCATGTGGACGATGAATGAATGAATAAACGATGATGATATGTCGATGATGTATCACGAAGGTTTAGAAGAGACATAGTCTCTCTTGTGAATTAGTGAAGTGGTGATCTAATACGTATTAAAAGTAAATAATTAAATATATCAAAGTATATTACTTGGAGACACGAACCTTTCTGTATGGTGGGTGGTATGACATTTTGTTTTCATCGTAAACAGCCTCTTTCAATTAATTAAAAATATGTGTCAGATTTCGAGGTAACCGAGGAAATTCGACGAAATCCCTCTAATCAATCGTAACTTGATTACCACTATCAGAAGTTACGTTTTTGGCACAAATCACCACTGCGGCACTTACTTACACAACCGAGCATTCTCTACCTGCTAACTTAGTATAGTAGTATAGTATCCACAGCTGGACACAGGCCCCTAATGACCATAGCGCGCTGCCTTCAGCTTGCCACATCCAGCATCTGCCTGCAGTAGTACCTTTCACATACCTAACTCGAAACTCCGAAAACCGCAAACACTTTAAAATTTACTAACAAAAGTCCACATCGGGTCGTGTTAACTGTCCCGTGCGAGGTTGTGGGACCAAAACAATTTGAAGCAAGCGCCGACCACTTTTATGGTGACCTCCCTACGTGGACCGAATGTGGACCGTATCCAAGCCACAGGGCATTAAAGCTGCAATAGGCACAATGCGCCAACGCCCGTGGCTAGTGCGAACTGTAGTGTACTGAACCATGCGAATGGACTCCTTGCACTACAGGCACACCCACTTTGAAGTGACTCAATTAGATTCCATAGTGCTTATAAACCACTAAAAAACAATATTTTTATGCAATATGAATGTTGTAAAGTAGGTAAAAAATCATTTATTTCTTTAGGCTTACAAAATAAGCACTTAGACAAGTCATATTTTATACATTAAATTATTATCAAATAAAATTATTTTACTGTTCACTTCAATTTTTTGTCCACTAGTGGAAGAAATGAAAAAGAAACCACTAGCATCTTCATCTCTTATATGTCTAATACATGGTTATACAATACAATACAATACAATAACTCTTTATTGCACACCAAATACATAAAGATACACAAGACAGGAAAAGAAAAACAAATACAAAATATGCTGTACAATGGGCGGCCTTATCGCTAAGAGCGATCTCTGCCAGGCAACCTTTGGATGGACATGAAGTGCTTGAACAAGTATAGACGGTGGCGTGTAATACAGAAAAATATTTAATAGGGACATACATAAAATACCTACTGATATACATAGCTATAAGTATTTTTTTGGTTATGTGCCTATTTAAGTCTAAATATAATATGATTCGATACATGTCAATATTTAAGTAAAGCTATGCACAATAACAAATTACTTACATATTGTCGGTGCGAAACTGAGCGACATCTGGCCAAGCATTAACATCATTGAGATAATCATTTATGGAGTAGAAAGCCTTCTTGATGAGATTAATTTTTATGTAATTTTTAAATTTACGAATAGGGAGCTCAGTTGCTTCAGATGGAAGCTTATTATAGAAGCGCACGCTTCTATGCTGTTGCTGCTTTTATATTATAGCTCTTAACTAAAACTAAAATATTCGGGTGGATTTTTACCTAAGCTATTTCAATATAATATTTTTAGATTATAATATAGAGTAAAACAAAATGTTTAAAATAAAAGCCACCTCATCTTAAACGCTCTTCAAGCCAGGCAATTTAGACGAGGAATTCGCAAGCACCTGCGATCATTTCTGATTTCATTTGAAGCGCAGCGTCCTCAAAACAAGTCTAATACAAATTATAAGTACTGCTTCCTAGTAGAATTAGTCATGGTGGTAAAGGGACTTCATGGAGGTTAAGTTCTTAAAGTTTGTTGTATTTCATAAACGATTTATAATAAATTATTTTTAAGTAGGTACATAGGTAATTGTGAAAGTTATATTACTATTGTTATTAACTACTATTGTTATTATTTGTAATATAATTTATTTGTGTCTGTATTTGTTCATGCTACAAATAAATAAAGTTCCTGAAAAACAAGAAAATTCTCAAGACAGCTGGCAACTCTGAATAAAACAGCAAGGTGCAGAATCTAGTGACAGTTGTTGCTTTGAATTATCCAGAGAGCTTTGTGCAAAGGTTTTGTAAAGGAGTTCCGGTTTTTATAGTTTCTTTATGGCCAGGAGAAATGAAATAATGTGAGAAGGTAGTAAGGTGATATAAAGTGGAAAACTATCCCAGAGGAAGTACATTTTTATTATTTATTTATTTATAACTTATTGGTAACTTAACTTATAGCTAAAACCTGCGGCTTCGCACGCTCTTTTCAAGCCTTTACCTGGTATAAAATAAAATAATTAAATCGAATTTATAAAATACTAGTTTTATGTATTTTTTTTTTGTCTATGGAGGAATGTAAACTGTTTTATGGAATAAAAATCAGCCTACTTTGGTCCAGCTATGCAAAAGTTCAGCCTTGTTGGTATTGTTTGATAGTTTTTACTTGTCCATCCGTCCACCCGGGAACCAGCAGTTGGTTAAATCCGACTGCTGGATCAGCCGCAAGCAAATAATGAAGATAATAAAACCAAAGTTTTACTCTAATGCAAATTTTGTGTCAAACCAATCGCAAAGTTGATACCAGTCAAAACCTACAGATTTAATCATATATAAGCGAACGAGAGCGTCAAATACGAGTGGGAAATTATGACATTGCAATCCCAGTTTTTATTTACGCGAATGATACTTCAAGATACTGGTTTAAAAACGTTCCTAAAAAGGTCGGCACCAAAGAGATCCGGCGGTACCTCTCTACCTCAAATGGAAATTCTCTCTCAAACAAAGCCTGAAAATCGATTCAATAAGTACCCAACGACTTTGCAATCAGTCGCCGAGCCCAATTACCAGATACTCCTGGTCCAATTCACCGATTCACCAGTAGGCATACTCCGTTATTCCATTAGGCAAACAGATAAATCATCGGTAGAATTATGCAAAATCACCCAACTCTGTTTCAAATCGCCATTGATACTCGTGAGAAAAAGATGACTCGCGCCCTCCTCTGAAAACTAAGCTCATTGAGCGTCCGATCTTTTTCATGTTGCTATAAGGTCAACCCACAGTTATGGACACAGCATCAATTCAATTCAATTCATTTATTGCAAGAAATATGGTCTTCATACAAGGTCTTAAACATTAGAATAGGTAGTGTCACATACTTCACCAAAACACATTGGCATGCAAACATTTCTAAAACAAGATTCCTATAGAATGTAATTTTTAAATGATTTTAATTAATAAGTTATAAAATATGAACATGTCAATAATGTGCTATTTAGTTCTCTAATTTAGGTCCATGAGTTCTTTGACACTAAAGAAGTCTTTTCCAAAAAGCCATAATTTTATATTTTTTATAAATATTGTTAAAGGTAAATCTTTGATGTCATTAGGGATTTTATGATTTATAGAACCTCACGTAGCAAAACAGCTTTTTTTATATAAGGCTGTCTTAAGAGTTCTAGACAGAACAATTTGTTCTGGGTTACGTCATCGATTCAGTAATGTTTATATATATTATTGTTTATTTTGCTTCTAGGTTAGTTGATAATATTAGGTCTTTTTGTATTGTATGTTTTATGTTTATATTTATTTCTTATTTATTTATTTTTACTTTTATTTTTTTATAAATTAATAATGCTGGACAATTCACACAGCGTTATCTAGCCCCAAGGTAAGCAGACCTTGTGTTATCTGTATAACTGATATACATAATACAATACATTACATAGATAGATATTTTTTATTATACATAGAAAACAACCAGAACACCCGGAACAAATATCTGTAGATCGTACACACAATTGTTCCGAGGCGGGAATCGAACCCGCAACCAACTGCGTCGCAGGCGGACCTTCACCCACCGCGTCTATGTATTTATATAAGTTCTGTTATGTTCTATCAGTGGACTATCAACCCCTTTTCCTATACTCCCGATATACGAGTACGTCTTTGTACTCGCATGTACATGGCAGTGATACTGTTTGCACCAAAACCTAAACTACATATCTTGTTTAAGAGCGTGCCATACCTCAGCCAAAATTCGAATTTCGCTTCAGTTCAGAGCAGAATGACAAGATATGATTTTCTTGTGAGTGAGAAGCACAGAGCGATAGACGTGCTCCGTATTTTTTATCGACGTAAGCGCCAAAACTGCCTAATGCCTAATTACAAGTTATTTACACAACTAATCTAAAAATTAAAAAGACGAAAACGAAGAAATTCTACTACGTTTCTCGACAAAACAAAAATCCAACAAAAAAATTTGGTCGTTCCTGAGATAAATAAGCAAAATGTGTGCAAACATGTATTTTTCAAAAATAAAAGTATCGAGAAAATTTTCACCAATCGTGTTTTCGAAAAGACGGAATCCAATATAAAAGTTCGAATTATCATTTACCTAAATATGAAGGTGGTAGCTTTCACAGATTCTGAGATAAATAACGATTTCTAACTATAAAATTACATAAGGTACACTCTTAAATTGTTGCCAGCTCTATTAATTCGAGTGTAAAAAAAGAACAATTATATTTTACGCTTGTTGAACGAGTATGTTGTTGTTGTGTAGCTGTTTTGTTTAGATTAGGATTGTAACAACAGAATCACTTTCAAAAAGGTTATTTGTATAGGCTGAATCCGATTTCACGTCGCTAAATGTGGTTTAACCTGTACTGAAAGCAGTCATGCTGAAGGGAATTTTTCCTACTTAGGTTCTTCGTTTTGTTTAAACAAAATGGATGGAAGATATTCATTTTTTACGTTTAGAGTTTTTTGTAGCAATTATTTTTAAATACGTATAAATTTTTAACGGTATTCGGTTTAAACATTCTTTATTTTCTCAAAGAAGATACATTTAAGTTCGCTTATATGGGAAAAACAAATTGTACCCACTTAGTATTATTTATTACGTCAGTCGATTGACAAGCTTCTAATAACATCTAAGAATAAGAATAAGAATAAGAATAAGAATAGTTTTATTTGGCCAAAAAAAAACAGGCTACACAATTAAAGCAATAAACACACATAAAAAAAACACAGTACACAGTATAAAAAAACATAAATAAAAAAACCAACAGAAAAACAAAAACTATAATAATACATGACTACCGTGCTAGCCTGCTGGCCAAAAAGGGTCAAACTCAGCTATGTGCTGAACCACGCGTGGCGCGGAACAACGCTGGTTTTCAGTTTGAACCTAAGGTTTCTAGGGCACCCATTTTCTGATTAAAAGAAGTCGGTAATAACTTTACTTTTTCTGAACTACTTTTTACTTTTCTTACAGTTGATTGTTGGTAAACTAATCATCTCTGTAATCAAATCAAATCTCTTGTCTACGTTTCGGCAAGAGAACTTCTTGCTCATTGATTAGATAATAGGGTATTTTACTCTGAAAATGATCAAAAAATCTAGTATTATTGAGATACTTTAAGCTAAAAGCAGTCGCAAAATATTCAGTACTGAACAAGCTGTTGTATATTATTGTGTATACTCGTATATACATATAAAAAGGTCTTAAACTAAATGTTTAAATTTACGGTAGATGCGCATCAATATATTAAGATACCTAACTGACGTTAGGTATCTTAATATATTGATGCGCATCTATTATCAGGCAACTTAAAAATTTGACTTTCTGATCAGGAAGCAATCTTTTTTAGTTTCGCTGAAATATTGCTATTCAATAAGTCCCTATGGTTGAGTTCAAAATCACAGATGATATAACTTATCGGTAAAACTACGAGTAAAAAGGATCAGTATAACCTACATTTTATACTTATTCGCTAAGGAGACACAATAAATTGATTCATCTTTTATCTCCCATAACTTACGTAAGGATAAAGTGCTCCAAATAGCATTATGTTGAGTTGGTAGCAGTCAGATGTCACAAATAAATGTCACTTATAAAGAGCGGCTGGATAGTGCCAAACGACAGATGTAGCGAGAAATTCTCTTTGCGGAATAAGAATATGAAAAGAACTCGCGACTTTCTAGAAATTACGTGTTTTATTCTTGACGACGTTTTTTGTTTTTAATAAATAAATAAATAAATAATGCTGGACAATTCACACAACATTATCTAGCCCCATGGTAAGCAGAGCTTGTGTTATGGGTACTAGATAACTGATATATATAATACAATACGATACATAGATAGATATTTTTTATTATATATAGAAAACGACCAGAACACCCGAAACAAATATCTGCAGATCGTACACACAATTGTTCCGAGGCGGGAATCGAACCCGCAACCTCCTGCGTCGCAAGCGGACATTCGCCCACCGCGCCACATCGGTCGTCAAATAAACAGTTTAATGTAGTATATCATATTTGACTGTTCTAAGTTAGACGTAAGAACAGTAAAATATGTGGGCCTTAATGCGGGCTATGTATTTTTGGAAGATACACCTAGCTAGAGGTGAGTCCTTAAAAAATACCTTTTTTGACGACCTCTGTGGCGGGGACGGCGAAGCCTGTTACGCAGGAGGGGTTTCAATTCCCGCCTCAGAAAAATGTTGGTACGACCTGCAGATAGTTGTTCCGGATGTTCTGGTCTTTTTCTATGTATAATATAAAAAAATATCATGCTATGTATTGTATTATGTATATCAGTCATCTAGTATCTAGCCACAATTTCTGCTTAGCTTGGAGCTAGATAACGCTGTGTGGATTATCCAGCATTATTTTATATTGAATTGTTTAACCCTGGATATGCTCGTACCAAAAGTTGATGACTCCGCGCTCACAAAAAATATGAGCGCAGAGTCGCGATTGTTGTGAGATATCTTGATATAGAGGTAGATATTTGTGGAGTAGAATAAGTGCCTACTTAGTTTGTTTGTCCAATTTAACTAAAACTAGTCTAGTGCCTCCTACACACAAAAGGCAAACTAAGGCCAGAGCTAGAGCTTTATTATGAAGGCAGGCAAATTAGTGCACCGCAGTAGGGACTACTATCTCACCTGTCCGCAATCCCAAGGTATCCATAATTAAAATCTAGTTAGGAAGTAGAAGCTCGAGATGGAATTTAACAATTCACATGAGAAGTTTAACAAGGAATACAATAGGTAGTTTGCGTCTTTGCCTTGTTACTTCTATGACGTAATAGGTACGTATATTAATATGTACGGCTGGTTAATACTAACCGGGCGTTATTGTTTGAGCAAGAAGACGTAGGTGTTATACCTACGTTTGAACTGTCACAGTATTAAAGACTCCTTACAGTATATTCAAGTCAAAATCGGAAAGTTCTTAAGCGTTCTATTTTTAAATAATATCTGTTACTTACAAAAGAGTGAGCCTTCACTGTACTAGATTAAAAAATAGAATCTTCCGATTTCGAATCGCACTTCACTGTTTTTTTTCCATCTTATAAATAAATAAATAAATAAATAAATAATGCTGGACAATTCACACAGCATTATCTAGCCCCATGGTAAGCAGAGCTTGTGTTATGGGTACTAGATAACTGATATACATAATACAATATATTACATAGATAGACATTTTTTATTATACATAGAAAACGACCAGAACACCCGGAACAAATATCTGCAGATCGTACACACAATTGTTCCGAGGCGGGAATCGAACCCGCAACCCCCTGCGTCGCAGGCGGACCTTCGCCCACCGCGCCACATCGGTCGTCTTATGAACCAAAACAACATTCATAAAAATAATGTGTACTTACCCTAAATTCTAGTTCTAAGAAACGCTAGTACCTAGATAGGTTCTATCTGTAGGTAGCTGAAATATCAAGTAAGTGACTTAAAACTTTTCACTCAAAAATTCACTTTGAATTCATAACTTTTATATTCATACTAAGTATATTTTAAAACTAGTATCTGACCGTGGCTTCGCACGCGTTGTTTCTATAGAAATGCTTTAAGGTTATTTCTATCCCATGGGAACTGACATATGAAATAAAAAGTAGCGTGTTTTTATTCGAAGCCCAGGACTAGCTGTGTGCATGCAAAAAAACAATTGCAAAAAAAATAAATAAAAAAAATATTCAGCACGATCAATTCAGTAGTTTTTGCGTGAAGAAGTAGCAAACATACATGCATCCATCTAAACATCCAAACTTTTGCATTTATATTATTAGTGTGATATAAAGTCCATGGTAAGTTTCACCAGATAAATCTAAATTACAACTATTTCTCCCAAGTTCCGACTGCACCAAGTTTGTCTAGAGACTGCAACCATTGTTTCTTCACGTCGTTTTCTTAGCTTACCTTGCCGCGTGAAGGATGGCGTTCACTAAATCCCTAGATTTAAACAAGCCTTTGATCTAGCTCAGATCATAATAATTAGAAAACAGTTCAGTTCAGTTATTTATTGATAAGAATATTCTTAGTATGTCAAATATAATAATACAAGTAACAAAAAAAAAACACAAAAAATACACACCAAAAAGAACTAACCAAACCATCCATTCAACTTCCAACATCTAACATTTGACGCCAAGACATTCACTACATAGTATAAAACAAAGTCGCTTCTCACTGTCTGTATGTCCCTTTGTATGCGTAGATCTGTAAAACTACGCAACGGATTTTGAAGAGATTTCTTTAAATAGATAGAGTGATTCAAGAAGAAGGTTTATAAACTATTTGACACATATACTTCAACGCGGGCGAAGCCACGGGGCGCAGCTAGTTCATTCTTAGTACTCAATTAACGGGTATTAATCGCGTTTTTTTACCTATTTTTCCCGACGTTTCAACAGGTTTACACACTGTCGTGGTCACGAGATGTCTGGAGTACTGGAGTTATCGCATCTGCGAATCGGGGACAAGTTTATATGTCACCGAATAATACCCGTCAATTATGTACTTATAATTATGTGTTCAGATTGCGTAAGTTTAAAAAAAATTCTTGCCGAGACAATTTTTGTTTTATTTTCACCCTTATTGACGCGACGTCAGTGTACGTAGTGTAGGATGCCCTCCGAACATGTAGGATGACGACCTGCGAAAGACTGCAGGCAGATGCTGGATGCGGCAAGCTGAAGACAGGGCGCTATGGCGCTACTTAGGGGAGGCCTATGTCCAACTGAAGACTAACATAGGCTGATGATAATGATGAGATGACGTTAGAAAGCATGCTTGTATCTGTACTACACCTGAAAGCTTCTGAACGGATCAGACTGAAATTTTGCATATACATTATGTATGTATATCTAAACTTGGATTAACACCTTTTATCCCATACATCAGTTCCCATAACACAAAATATGGTGAGCATATCATCAAACTATGTTATTTATAAAAGTAAAAACCATTTCGTTTCCATGCGGTACGTGCCAGGTGAGCACTGACCTTTATACTATTATATTTCGAGTTACATTACCAACGTTATGAAGAATAAGTTCCTTTAGCAAACTTTAGCAAAGCATGCCAGGTCTTCTCTGTCAGGAAGCTTCAAACGGTGAGTTTATACATTGGATAAGTTTGTTCTATAATGTAGACTCGGTACGTGTGTATTATGCTGGAAACGGCGACTATCCCATTATACTAAAGTCATTTAAAACATTTATTTACCATCATTTTATATTTGAGTTATCCAATATTTCTGCACAGTTTCATGCACCATGATCACGGAATAACTGAAGGCACTGCGACTGTGAGTAAGTTTAGTGTTAATAACCATGATAGTTTCAAAAGTTTTATTGTCCTATTATATACTGCAACGGCAATATACTAAAATCCAGCATGGTTTACTGTAGCGGCTCCTGCTTTATAAATACTACATGTAGCCATTATTTATTTATTTAAACTTTATAGCACTATTAAAGGTACAAAGGGTGGGCTTAATGCCGAGGCATTTTCTACCTGCCAACCAGGAAACACATGTTTTAAATAAAGGGTTGGCGTGCTAACATTACATACATACAAATATAAGTAGAAGTAACTATGTTTATGACTTTTATTATTATATACGAATGAATAAAAATCAAATAACGAAAAGACACATGCAGGGCAGTCTTTGGGGACTGCCGATAGAAGTGAAAACTAAGTAATTTTAATATTTTGTTTTATACTGCGAAGCGTGCGGTGACGATGTAGAGAGTTTCACGCTTTTTGTTCACCCAAAAACCTTAAAGAAGTTTTTCTTAAAAAAAGCTTTTTATAAACAAGGTTTTATAAAACATCCTCTACACCAAATAGCCTGGGAAGACAAATCCAACGAACCCAAACTCGACGGGGTAAGTCTTTTTATTTAGGAGTTACTATGACTACTTTCTTTCTCCGTCATCAAACCAGCTCGGTGGTGGTACGATATGGTAATAACATTGCATTGTCACCGAACTTTCATAAGTATAACAAATTTCAGCTCGATCGGTTGAAAATAAAAATAAATATATAAAATAAAATAGCCTTTATTGCTGAACTAATTTTTACAATGTTTTACAGTTTTCTTACAAATATGCTTACTTTATAACAGTTACTTATCTTTTTACATCAATTAAGTATCGGTAAACGGTCGTTTCTACATTTCAGCTTATCTTTCGACATAGGCCTCCTCTAAAGATTTCCACTCTATTCTATCTTTCGCTATGCGGGTCCATATTGGACCCGCCACTTTTCTAATGTCGTCCTCCCATCTTCTAGTCTGTCTGCCTCTTTTTCTTTTGCTATCTCGTGGTTGCCATTCAGTTATTAGTCTCGTCCATTTCTCCTTCTTCTCTCTTATCATACGGTTGAAAAAAACTGGTCTTAAATTCAGTCAAAAGATTTGTCCCACCTATTTACATAAATTGTTCTCACTAATTAGCAGGGAATGATAAAATAAAAGGTTGTAAAAAGACAATTGTGGTGGTTTACCCTTGCGTTTAGTTTATATGCACTAGAATTGAAACGCCTTCAACAGCGAGGACAATAATAACCACAAATATGTCACTGTCTCTTTTTCAATACAATATATTTCCCGCTGTACTCCTGACAATCAATAACAAACGCAATTGAAAAGCACTTTGTATCCGTTACAAAACAAACGAGACAATGTTTTATCCATCAAGTAAAATGCATTAAAATTTCCTTCCAATTGTCATTTCATCCATCAAGTCACCTCGAGAGCACCATGTGTTCAATTTTAACTCGACACTGCTCTGTCGTACCAAGACCTTTGCAGCCGCGTATTGGCAAAGCAACCTTGTGTCTCTGTTTTTAGAGTGTAATTTCAAAGAGTAAAGCGTAGTTTCCACTGGCAGAAATCCCAATTAAGTGTTTCCTTCACGTTTGTGTGGGGGGAGGTTAGTCAAATAATTAAGACACTTTTTTCTTTTATGCTGGGTTTTGTATGACTTTTTATTAGCTTTGTTCGAAAAGATCGGGTTTGGGACTGCAGACATTTAAAACTACCCGGTAGAATAAATAGCTTATAACTTTCAAGTTGATTTGACTTACGATGGAGTTAGTAGCTTGTTTCGAATTTTATGTCTGAAGTAAAAATTTTCAAGCATTTCTATTAAAAGCTTTATATTTTAATTTAATAGCCATTTTAACATAAATTTATCTCACTAGCTAGAACCCTTCATGAAAAATATAGTAATCGTAAAATTAGGTTCAAAAAGTTATGATTACTATTTATGAAATAAGGACTTCTTATATGACTTTTAGAGGAAATTTACATATTATTAGCATTGTGTGTGTATTAGCAATGTTGGATACATTAGCTTACCTACCGTCGGTTGGTTCCTTAAATAATAAAAAAAAAGACATCTTTAATAAACAAAAAAACAAGCGACTTTTCTGGAGACAACATCCAACCTGAAACGCTGAAACTAGAAAGCTGAAATTTGTAGGGTCGGTTTTTTTTATTGAAGACTGGATTTAGGAATCTCCTACTCCTTAAGATTTTTTTCCCTAAAGTCCATGCGAATGAAATTGTGAGTTAGTAAGCTAGTCGATCATAATTATTTAACCTCTGGTTTTCTAGCAACTCAGCACTAAGTCACACATGAGTTCAGACGTCGTCGCAAGCACTAGTTGGTTAGCCGGCCAAGTCCAAACAACTATGTTCACTGACTGGTGCAGGGTTTTTAAAAACAACTTATAAATCGGGTTTCTTATTGAAAACCAGTTTTAGGAATTTCCGACTCATGAATAACATTTTTTACGCTAAAGTCCACGCGAATGAAATCGCGAGCTAGTAAGCTAGTCGATAATAATTGTTTAACCTCTGGTTTTCCAACAACTAAGCACTAAGTCACACATGAGTTCAGACGTCGCAAGCACGAGTTGGTTAGCCGGCCAAGTCCAAAGAACTATGTTCACTGACTGGTGCACACCATGTCATGAACTGTGTTCAAAAGCGGTCGTAACATTGCAAGTTCTGTTGTTTCTTTACACGAACTATGGACGTCTACACAACAATTAGTAAGTAAATTAAAATTATCAACTTTCCATTCATTGATCTTTTTATTCTTATCTTTTATTTATTTATTTATCTTTTATTTATTTTGTTTGATTATCATGGTTACCATGGGGCTAGATAATGCTGTGTGAATTGTCCAGCATTATTTATTTATTATTTATATTGATATCATCATCACCGGCCCATTGAAAGTCCACTGCTGGACAGAGGCCTCCCCTAATTTGTCAAACTACGATATAATTTGTAATTTATAGTATACATTTTGGGATATTATTAAATTTATTAGAGATTACTCCGAAAGCGAGGACTTGCACTATAATGAATATATTTTTTTGGCTTTACATTATTAAAGGTTTATCTACGTAAAATAAAATACATAAAAAGGAAACTTTCACCTTATATCATGTCAAAAGCAGAGTTCCAAACAAGCCGTGGTCTAAAGCTATGTTTTAACAGGCTGACAAAGGGACATTAAACTATAAACAACGTATTTTATTGTGAGCGCCGTACGTAAAGCTCCGAAAGTCACGTTCGATTCGTTTTGATAGTATTGTACGTGAAAAGTCACATAGAATTTTGTTTTTAAATAACCCCGTATTTTTTGAACAAAATTTCATTCGTTTACTTGCGTTTAATGTTTGTTTTATAGGTAGTTAGACAGCCAATTCGAATTGGTCGATTGTTGGATAAAGACATCCCCTTATTCTTCTATTCAAAAATAAATTTGGTATACCTTCTTCTTCTTCTTTGTCGTTGTCTTCATTGCTGAAGGTCGTGCCCGTCCTGGAAGGCTTTCACGGTGACGCTGATGAACCGCTTCCACACTACTCTGTCTTCGGCCTGTCTCAGGGCTGCAGGCAAAGTGAGTCCCGTTATAGCCTTAATTTGATCAGACCAGCGGGTAGGTGACCGTCCTCTTGGTCTTTTGCCCTCTATCTTGCCCATTACCACTAATTTTTCGAGGTTGTCAGGTTGCCTTCTGGCTATATGGCCAAAATAGCTGAGAACTCGTTGATAGCATTTTAGCATTATTTTAGTTGGTATACCTACAAAAATATAAATAGTAATTATAAGGACATTATAAATTAACTAAGCAGTAATGTAAGTAACAACAATTATGTTCTTTTTGTAATGACTATTTTAATAAGAGATTGATTTTATTTTTCTGTCCTACTTCTAAATGTTTTGTGACCATAGCCTACCGTAGGTAAAAAAAATTTGCATGCCCTAGACTAAGGCAATACATGTACGGTACATAATATATAACTAAGAGCTCTGTAACCCATGTGTGCAAATAAATGACGACCGATGTGGCGCGGTGGGCGAAGGTCCGCCTGCGACGCAGGAGGTTGCGGGTTCGATTCCCGCCTCGGAACAATTGTGTGTACGATCTGCAGATATTTGTTCTGAGTGTTCTGGTCGTTTTCTATGTATGATAAAAAATATATATCTATCTGTATTATGTATATCAGTTATCTAGTACCCATAACACAAGCTCTGCTTACCATGGGGCTAGATAATGCTGCGTGAAATGTCCAGCATTATTTATTATTTATTTATAAATGATCTGTAAGTATCTGTATCTTCCATACCATGGTATATCTACTGATAGTGAATGGATAATACCACAATATATTGGAAACTTTTTGTACAACTGGGTCCAAATAACTCCCAATCTAAGAAATAGCTTTATATCTAAAGTAACTAGTCATGATAGAATATATAAATACATACGTATAAGTATTCGTTTTTTTTATCGAAATATCTATAAAAGTGCCACCGTCTATATGGTTCCTTCATGTCCAATCCATCCTAAGGTTGCTTGGAAGAGGTCGCTCTCAGCACTTTATACTTCCTCTATTCTAAATATTTATTTCTGTATTGTTTTTTGTTATATGTGGTATATTCAATAATAGCAAGCATTTATAAAGTTGACAGGGCGCCTTGGCGCTCATTGGGGGAGGCCTATGTCCAGCAGTGGACTAACATAGGCTGAAGATGATGATGATGATGCAATAATAAAGTGTTTTCTATCTATCTATCTATCTACTTATGAAGGCATCGTCGCCGTCTAGTCGTATAAATAAAATCTAGGTACAAATCCGCCTTCACATGTGTACCCAAGTGTACCTAAACTGTATGAGTGCCCTCGGTTGACTTATCACTTATCCCTCTTGACATAAGAACCTTTATCCATCGACAAAATAACAAAGTAATACAAAATACCCATCTAATATTATGTCAATCTTCTGAGAAATAATCAAATCAATATATCATTTTAGGGAACAATCTCTTTTCATAAATATCGCGAGAAGCCGGGGCTAGTAATGTATTCTTTCCAATCTAAAGCCAAAGCCTTTTCGTTATTTCTGTCCCCGATTCGACGTCTGAGCAAACCTCCAAAATTGCAATCACACAAATTGAAAATTAATGGTCCGTGAGATCCAATTTTGCATTAAAGCTTTTTAGTAAGTAGGGTAAGTAGGTCCTTGATGCTTTGCTGGCACGGCTGATATTAATAAAGTTCGTATCTAACTTTTGGCTTTTTAGAATGTAGTTACAATAAAGTAATAATCAAAGTGTATTATTATATAGCGACGATCGATGTGGCGCGGTGGGCGAAGGTCCGCCTGCGACGCAGGAGGTTGTGGGTTCGATTCCCGCCTTGGAACAATTGTGTGTACGATCTGCAGATATTTGTTCTGGTCGTTTTCTATGTATAATAAAAAATATCTATCTATGTAATGTATTGTATTATGTATATCAATTATCTTGTACCCATAACACAAGCTCTGCTTACCATGGGGCTAGATAATGCTGTGTGAATTGTCCAGCATTATTTTATTTTTATATTTTTTATTGTTGTTTATTTTGTGAACCACAATACAAAATAAACACTTTGTGGTCAACAGCTGGGTCGAGACTGATCCTGAACTTTAATAATATAAAACAAGTTCTAATGGGCCTGAGAGACTTTTAGAAACTTGAATTAGTTATAAAACAAAATTACAATATTACCGAGACCGGAGCTTAACTAGAGAACTTTAAAAGTTATTATCACTAAGTTAAACATTAACTATTTAGATGGAAAACTTTGATTAAATGGGTTGAAAATTTTATTTCATTTACTTTTCATTGTTAACTATTCAATATTATGAAATACCTAGCAGGTATTTCAATTATGGCTTTTCCAAGTTAATTTTTACGCGATCGCGATGGCGTAGTGACGAAATGGCTGAAAATTAGGAGTGATTTGTTCTTGGAGAAGTTTCTGTAGCTTTTTCTGGAAGGTATTTGCAATAATTCCCGTAGAACATGAATAAAGCTAATTTTCAAAAATCGAAAATCGTTAATAAATAAATTAATTCTGGACACTCCACACAGCATCATGTAGTCCCTACCAAGCTAAGGAGAGCTTGCGTTATGAGTACTAGTGGATGACTGATATACTTAATACATATTACATACAAGTATATATTTAAGACTGCAGGTAGATGCTGGATGCGTCAAGCTGGTTAAGGCGCTATGGCGCTCATTGGGGGAGGCCTATGTCCAGCAGTGTATTAATATAGGCTGATGATGTTGATGATATATTTATTGTTTATACCAATAAATTCTAAAATGAGACTTTATTTCTCTACCAACTTCATATGTCTTATCTATTTAGATACAAACGGACTTAATTGTTATAATGTATAAATTACAATTTCTAGAAGTGATTTTTTCTGTTAGTTGTCCCCTTTTTTGGCGTAGAGATATAAGAGAAACAAGAAAAGAGACAATACATACCTAGTGGCGATGTAGTTATGTTCCGAGCCATTTGTTGGAGGGACCTTTAAACGGCGAAAAACGTGACAAGAAAACTGAGCCGAAACATTAAGCGCACATTACACTACCCTGGATTTAGGAGTCGTTTGTTTTGAGGAAATGAAAATGAGTTCGAATGACGCAAAAAAGTGAGCAAGGATCACTGGCAGCAGATATTTATGTTCTTATTTTAAAATTGAGAAAACGGTGAGTTTATTTATGCAGGTGTCGTAATTTTATGAGATAAAGATTTAAGACGTGACTAACTATGCTCTGTAACATTGTTTTATTATTTTTTGCCCAGATTTTCGTTCGATTACAGTTCGTTTTATCTGTATAGCTATATTATTATGAAAGTAACAAAATGTTCCTTGAAAAATAAGTAAACAAATTAAGGATAATCATTAGTTTTATTAGTTAGCAAGCCAAGCCAGAAATGCAAACTGTTTGCTAACTGACTTGCCGCGATTTTTCCTTTATGCAGAGCAGTGTAAAAAAAGCTTTTAGCGTTCTTTATTGTTCTCGAATGCCGTTTTGTTCTGTGTGCAGATTAAAACGTGATATTTATGAACAACAAGGCAATGATTGTTCTTATTTGTCGCAAGAAAAAGCTCAAGTCTTTGCAGATAAAAGTAAAATGGATCTACACCAACTGTTACGGCTTCACTTTGGAATTGAATAGAAACGGTTGTAGGTACCTTCCTATAAGTCATCGCGTTTTCTATGATAATATGTCTCAAAAGGAGTAAGGTATTTTAAAATATCACATGTACACAGTTTTTTTAATTTTTCGACGACCTCTGTTCCGCGGCGGGCGAAGGACTGTCTGCGACGAAGGGGGTTGCAGGTATGATTCCCGCACAAATATTTGTACGATCTGTAAATATTTGTTGTGGATGTACTAGGTATTGTCTACTTTAAATTAAAAAAAAAGGATTTATGTATAGCAAGTTATTCAATATATCAGTCATCTAGTAGTACCCATAACACAAGCTCTGCTTAACTGGGCGCTAGATAATGCTACGAAAATTGTCCACCATTATTTATTTAATTTAGTACCTCCAGAGAAGAAGTAATTTTCTTTCAAAATTAGAATCAAATAATATAAATAGGTACATATGCATGCAGTTCTAAGACCCTGTGCATTAGCTCCCCTTGGGGTCTATTCTAGGTTTGGTTCTGGTGTCAGTTAGCTCAGTTGCTAATACTAGTTCTTATTTGTTAATTTAATGTATGTTTAACATTCTGTACACAAGATCTGAAACAAGTATGAAATAAATGCACGTATTCTTATCATTATAATTCAGAAGGTAGATTGCATCTGATAGTTATTCTAGAGGGGTTGCTCAAAAACATCTTCAAAATGCAACAAGTCCACAAACAAATCTGAATTTATAATCAAAAGAAACAGGAGCTTAAACAAAGCCGAGGAAGTCGTATCCCGTTCAGACACTCCTCTCTCTCTTTCTCTCTTCCTTCTTTCGAGGATATCTCACCACTGTTGGATGCGGCTAAGGATGCCTTGATAGTATATAAATAACATTTATCTACTATCAAAATTATAAATGTTATTTAGGAAATTTATAGTCTCTACAGTCTAATTTTGGCAATCATCATCAGCCTATAGTAGTCCACTGCTCGACATAGGCCTCCCCTAATGAGCGCTAGCGCTCTGTTTTCAGCTTCCCGCATGCAACATCTGCCTGCAGTCTTTCGCAGGTCATCATCCCACCTGGCCGGAGGGCGTCCTACACTACATTTGCCGAGTTTTGGCCATAAGCTGGAAATTATTTCAGGATAGAACATTTAGATATTAAACGAAACTTCTGGCATATTGACGCGACGTATCTTCAGGTTTATTTTTTGTATGAGGACTATTCTAATATAAAAAATAAACCATCCATCACCCGAAATCGACATTGCGAAATAGAATCAAATAAATATCTACAACCGATCCAATCATTTAATGTCAATAGCAGATCAAATAAATTAAAGAATCACTGAGAGAGTAAAAGGGACAAGCCGAGCCTGTACACCGTGTCACAGCTCATTAATATTAATAGTGGCGAACCAGGCGGCTAGTGCTCTCAGTTCATGCATAATTTCAGAGTCCCCTACAAATTTTAATTGCTAGAGTTGTAACTCTCGAAACAGAGCCCAAATAGGTGTACACTGCATATTTGCGTAGGTGCGCACAACGCCATTCATTTGTCGTTGGTAAATAAGCACAAAAAGTAAATGCTGTTTGGAGAATACTTCAGTTTCCGTGTTTGAATTTTTGCTGAGCGTTTCGCTTCGATGTCGCTACGCTCCGATGTTGGTATTTTAGTTTGGAATTTACACGAACGGAATTTTCCATCCATGGGTAAAGTGTATGAAAGCAACAGAGTAAAATGTAAAAGCGGTTCAGTTGCCTCCATTCATTGGTAACGTTGTGAAGGAAAGCAACGGGATAAAATAAAAGTTTTGATATTTGAACAGATTAATTAACATTTGTCGAAAGTTAATGTTATGAGTGTTCCTTTTTCTTTACCAGATGCACGCCGCAAGAAGAAAAAATGAAATTTAAAAGGTAAATTAAACATAATAATAACTGTATATAGCCACCTAGCATTAAATTTTAAATTTAAATCGCAATGCCTGCCTATTTGTACACATGTGAGCAATAAAACGTTGAATATTGATTATTAAGAATAAACATGCATCTCTATTTATTAGCTAGCAAGTAGCATCAATAGTCGTCACGTAGTCCCACAGGAGTTCCATAATGTTTTACTGAGCTACATAAGCAACCAAAGGTTGCCTGGAAGAAATTGCATCTAAGCGATAAGGCTGCCCATTATACTTTAACGCTTCTTGTCTTTTTTTATATTTTGTGGTATACAACAAAGAGTTATATGTTGTATGTATTGTACAAACAGCTTCTGCTCGCGACTTCGTATACGTTTCTCCTTCGGAACAAAGAGAATGGTATATGTATGTTCGGCTATATATACAATGTGTATTGTCGAACCTTGATCAAACGAGATGTGCGGATACATGACATATATTTATCGATAAAAAACAAAAAATAAAAAGTTATATATTACTTATTTCAAAAACAAATACGATTTAATTATTTTTTAAATGAAAACTACTTCATCTGGTTTTTTATTCGTTTCTTTTTGAGTAAAAGGTGTATATTATTCAAAGAAGTCTCATTTGAAAGCTAGATAGTCTACCTAGCTAAGAAAATAATAAAAAAATACAATTTCGGTACATAAGCCTAGTAAAATCAATATTTTTTTAGAAATTTGCTCTCTCTCACTACTCTATACAAGACAGAAAGTACCTATTTTAAAAGGTGAATAACATGACAACGAAAAGAGATAGGACCCATAATTTTTGGAGGATTTATAGACTAAATTGTTGAGTTTAATACAACATGCTATATATACTAACAACACAATGCTGAGTCGGACGCCATTTTTTTTTTCAATTAGTTAGTAGTTATGTAGTCTTTATGGTGTTGGGTAGTTAAGGAATTAGTTTAGTAAATTTGTTAACTACAAATAGTTGTTTGCTACAAATAAAGATATTTCTATTCTCTTCTATTTATTTCGTAATTATCTTGAAATATACGTCACATTCGTTTTGGCTACAGATACGTAGCAATTTTAGAATTACTTATGTAGGTAAAGTCATCATCATCATCATCAGCCTATATCAGTCCACTGCTGGACATAGGCCTCCCCCAATGAGCGCCATAGCGCCCTGTCTTCAGCTTGCCGAATCCAGCATCTACTTGCAGTCTTTCGCAGGTCGTCATCCCACCTGGTCGGAGGGCGTCCTACACTACGTTTACCGAGTCGTGGTCTCCACTCAAGAACACGTTTGCCCCATCGGCCGTCGGTTCTTCGCGAGATATCGCCGGCCCACTGCCACTTCAGCTTGCTAATTTATAAATTAGCAAGCTGAAGTGGCAGTGTATATTTATATATATAGTGTGTGTTTATATTTATAATTTATTTATATTATATGTAGGTAAAGTCAACAAATAATATTCAATTAAATTATACATCAAATTAAATTATATACATATTACAATAGAAATAAAAATCAACAGAGTTTATCCAATAAGCTAGATAATTCACAATAATTACAATAAAAGGTAACTGACATTTCGTCACATTTGTATTTATTTATTTATTTCAAGGGAAACCAGCAGCACATACAGTAAATTAAAAATAAGAAAATATAAATAGAAGGCTATTAAGAGGTTTTCACGACTAAGAAGAATATTAGATACATAAAAAATGTGAACAAGCAAAGAATAGATACAGAAAGAAAACAGATAACCTACAAGATTACAATCAACAAAAATATCGATAAATAATAGACAATCTGCATTATATTTGCATTACTCGCATGACAAATTCGAGTCATCCTCATCATCCACGCCGGTATTTTAGGAACTCCTCATAGCTGTAAAAGCTATTGTCAGTGAGCCAGTGCTTTAGTTTTCTTTTAAAAGTAGAAAATGAACATCGCATTCGCGATATAAGGGTGACATCAGCATTTGTAAACACGATATCTAATGCTCAATTAGTTTCCGAGACTCACCCCAATTGTACCTATCTTTATTCGAAATGAAAGATTACCCAAAAGCCGTCTTTACTAACTCTTATACCATTAAAATAACAGCAACCTATTTGTGGCATCGAAACAAGCGAGTTAAAACCTTAAGCCCTCGACATGAGAGCCCAATTACAAAATCCTGAGCGTATTTCGGATCGAGTAAAGTTATACAAGAATGACGTGCGCCACAAAAGCCCAAAGCTTATTAAAAGCTGTCGCAAAAAGCAACTTGCTGCTCCCTTACGGCCTGGCCCAACACAGCTGATAATATCATTAAAGCTTTAGCTGTAAATTAGCTTTTACTATTAAAATGTGTCAATAGGTACTGAGAAACATTGTCATTGAAAATTTAAGTTAAGTTTATTGTAAGTAATCATAGAAGGAACATTAAAGCAATTTACAGCTGAATTTTTATATTATGCACATAATCAAAAATCACCAAAAACATTAAAAAACGATACTATAAATAAATAACAAAATATAATTTTATCTTTTGAGGGATAGTCTCAATTGAAAAATGATAATAAAGGATTACATTGTAAATCCCGCCGGTGATTATGTAACTCGCAACCGGTTTGCGACAGGCGTAAATTAAGCAATCAGTGCTGTCAAATGCCAATTTTGACGTTGTAGCTGGTGTCAAACTAATACAAAATTGACGTTTGACAGCACTGATTGCTTAATTTACGCCTGTCGCAAACCGGTCGCGCATACCGATGCTCTAACTTTTGTGAGGCGTTGCGAATACTTCTCGTGAGATGTTGGCCCTATAGGTGCGTTTTCGTGAGACGTTGGCATTAGGTTCGTTTTCGAAAGATGTTGGTAATAATTTTCGTGCAAGTCTCACGTGAGACGTTTCTTTTCCCAACGTCTCACGAAACGTATTCCCAATGCATCACGAAACGTATTCCCAAAGTCTCACGAAACTTATTACCAACGTCTCACGTAAGACGTTGCCTATTCTCAGCGTCTCACGAAAAGTCAGAGTGCTTATTACAATATACAACATAAGCGAATGTTCTTCCGCCGGCGCCGATAGATTCCCTTTGTCGGCTCTTTCGACATCTTTTAGATTATTTCTAACTCGTGCTAACCCTCCTAAGTACCTTCTATTGGCTTACCGCCGTTTACGTTACCTTTATGAATATTTTATTTTTCGTTTTCATAATTACGTTTTTTCTTAGTTGGATCGAAGTTTGACTTGTGTTGTTGAAAATGAAATTATACTTCGATAATTAGTTTTTCGTTTGATTTATTTTCGGAAAGTTCGAGAGGTACCTTGCCTCGTATTTATAATATTATATTGTTTTTGTATTTATATATTAAAATAATGAAGAACCTAAGTAAAGGTTAATTAGGATACCTAGCCATACCCTCAGTATGTACTACAAGTAGGAGTAGGCTTGAAAACCAAAGTCAGTTCGTCCTACCCGTCATGACCTACGGAGTTGAGACATGAACACGCGGTAGCATCAATGTTTGGATGTTTGTTACCACGCCATACTAAAACTACTGAACGGATCGGGCTTGAATTCCATACAGGTTTGTAGTTCCTAGCCTGGATTAAAACAAAGTCTACTTTTTATCCCATAAATCTGTTCCCATGAGAAATAAACCTTAACACTTTGACTGCGGTTTTTTTTCGACGACTGCGATCATTTTTTAACCTAAAAAATTCGTGCTGCCGCTCTACACAGCGGTTGTGTTGCGACGCACATGCGTTTCGTTCGAAAAATATTACGGCTTTGCTGAGTCACAAAGATCTTTATTTTCTCAGCCGCTGCGCTAGTGTGGATTTACGCATATTAGTCACTTGTAGAAAACACATACCGTGTGATTTCAGCAGTCAAAGTGTTAAAGAACGCGTACGAAGCCGCGGGCAGAAACTATTGTAATATTAGTCTGATCAATACATTTTATCCGAACAATTTATACGGTACCAAAGAAATACAATAATTATAAGTCAAAACCAATCTTCGACAGTTTCTGAGCGCAATTTTCCTTGACTTTATCGCAACACGTAATGCCTTATAGCCATTTTGGTAGGTGTCAATTACGATTAACTACCAATCTGGGCGGAGCCGCCATATTGTATCGCCTTCGATATTATTTCTATTCCCTTTTGGCGATGACAAGTAATAGAACCTTTCTTGTGAGCATTTTGTGTTTCTGACAGGTTTATTACAAAAGACACACATGTCGCATGATTGGTGTAATTGTGTTTGTACTCGTGATACGTTTGTTAGAAGAACCTTTGGCAAAACTTGTGGGTTTTATTAAACTTTCCTCCCCTTCAGTACTTTGGGGTATTTGCTCATACAAGCACTTGAACCACTGGAAACTAAAATTTAGACGTAGTACTCGTAAATTAGGTTAAAACGTTTGTAAAGTCAATTACTTACCGTAAGGTGTACCTTGTCACTTTGAGTGCTGAAAACGCACGGTATGAGTTTTCTACAAGTGACTAATCCGCGAAAATCCACACTAGCGCAGCGGCTGAGAAAATACAGATATTTGTGACTCAGCAGAGCTGTAATATTTTTCGAACGAAACGCATGTGCGGCGCAACACAACCGCTGTGTAGAGCGGCAGCACGAATTTTTTAGGTAAAAAAAAAGATCAAAGTCGTCGAAAAAAAACCGCAGTCAAAGTGTTACCTACAAGACAAAGAGTAGAATTGAAGAAGACATCGCGCCGGCAGACTCTTAGGCAATAAGAAGATATCTACATAGTATAAAACAAAGTCGCTTCCCGCTGTCTATCTGTCCCTATGCTTAGATCTTTAAAACTACGCAACGGATTTTGATGCGGTTTTTTAAATAGATAGAGTGATTCAAGAGGAAGGTTTACAAACTATTTGACACATAGATTTCCATGCGGGCAAAGCCGCGTAAAGCTAGGAATAATAAAAGTATAATAAATATTATTCTTGTGTAAGATAAAATCTCAATAAAAGTGATGCCAAGATCTGATGCCGGCGATACATATACCTACACAGAAGATCCCCGAGACAGGCATAGAACAAGTTTGTTCATGGTGAACTCGTCTCGCTTTAGGGTCCTTTGTAGGATTTCGCCGTGTATATGACTTAGTACCACGCATACATATTCACACTTTTATTTGTTATGTAGGTACATTGCAGGGGCTGCCATAATTTAGTTTTTATCAAAACAAATAAATAATAGAATACAACATTTAATATAAGAAAACTAGACAATATTGTAATTGTAAATATTGAACTATTAGGTATCCCATCAAAATATTATGCCTCGACGTCGAATCGATACCAAATCGCCGGACTCAGCCCTTATCTGTCAAAGATCATCGTCATAGTTTCTCCAGATTCATCGCTATAATTTATTTATCATTATCAACCTATAATGGTACACTGCTGGACATAGGCCTCCCCTAATAAGCGCCATAGCGCCTTGTCTTCAGTTTGCCGTATCCAGCATCTGCCTGCAGATGGCCTGCATTCTTTCGCAAGTCGTCATCCCACCTGGCAGGGCGTTCTACACTACGTTTACCGAGTCACGCTCACCACTCAAGAATACAATTTATTACCATCACATAAAACATACAAAGTCACAGCGTCGCAAAATCAAAAATTAAATCAACTCCGTAACTCGTTATTGAAATCTGACTTTCCGCGCTGGCATTTTATAGGCAGTAAAAGCGATACTTTCATCTTTCGCGAACGTATACCCGTAATAAGAGTCCTATGAGCCAATGTGATCCCGCTCAGATTATATTGGGAGCGTGTAAGGTTGCAAGCCAGCTTATTTATTTTCTTTCTTGGTGTTCTTTCATACGACTGCGGTTCGCTGTTAAATAACTGGTTTATTTAGTGGGCGCTATGACGCTTTATAAGGGATGGGTTATGTCCAGCGATGAACTACTTTAGGCTGACGATGATGGTTTTACATTTCGTAAACCATTTTAGTAAGGTTAGAAAATTTTGTATTATCTTCGGAATTATCGATCAGATTCTGAATTTAATTATTTTTTTGTTTAAGTAACAGATATTTCTCTTGGCTGCCTCACCCCGTACCTTGTTTTACAATATAAAGCACATTTGACACGACATAACATCATAAACGTTCCCTACAAATCTATTAGATTTAACCCCCCTATCTATGTTGCTCACGCTGGCACCAACTACCGTCAAAATTCCTTCATGTGGCGCGCGAGTAACAATTTTAATAACTTATGCAAGCAATATGATTTTGATTTATTCTGCACAAGTGTTAGCACGGCCAGGCGGCGGCTCAGTAGAGAATTTTTTGGCACCAATAATGATAATGTTGGTGATAGGTTTTTGGAGTAAACATTATTGTTAATTTTGTAACTAAAGATAATTATCTAATTTAACTTTATAGATGCTATATGTACCAATTCACTTTATTTTCACAGTCTCTTTTTATTATATTATTCTGTTATTTATCCGTGAAAACCTTCAATAAGCTTTCTAGTATTTATGAACTTTTTATTGTGTTATTTATAAGCTTCTGGTTTTCCTTTAAATAAAAATAATATAAATATAAACAGCTGTAGCACAACTGAAAATCACAACAACACAGACTATCACTCGCCGCAGCCGGTCGCGCGTGTGTCCCTACGTGTGATAGCACCTTAGCTGTATATAGAACGGCTACAGCTTATAGCCAACGGACAGCCTCTATCGGACATAACAAACAACAACACAGACTATCACTCGCCGCAGCCGGTCGCGCGTGTGTCCCTACGTGTGATAGCACCTTAGCTGTATATAGAACGGCTACAGCTTATAGCCAACGGACAGCCTCTATCGGACATAACAAACAACAACACAGACTATCACTCGCCGCAGCCGGTCGCGCGTGTGTCCCTACGTGTGATAGCACCTTAGCTGTATATAGAACGGCTACAGCTTATAGCCAACGGACAGCCTCTATCGGACATAACAAACAACAACACAGACGATCACTCGCCGCAGCCGGTCGCGCGTATGTCCCTACGTGTGATAGCACCTTAGCTGTATATAGAACGGCTACAGCTTATAGCCAACGGACAGCCTCTATCGGACATAACAAACAACAACACAGACTATCACTCGCCGCAGCCGGTCGCGCGTGTGTCCCTACGTGTGATAGCACTTTAGCTGTATATAGAACGGCTACAGCTTATAGCCAACGGACAGCCTCTATCGGACATAACAAACACAGCTGTAGCACAATTGACAATCCCAACAACACAGACTATCACTCGCCGCAGCCGGTCGCGCGTGTGTCCCTACGTGTGAAAGCACCTCAGCTGTATATAGAACGGCTACAGCTTATCGCCAGCGGGCAGCCACAGCCGGCCTCACACCCCCATTCCAAACATAAATCATAGGAAACACACATTTCCTTTCCGCAAAATGCTCCGCTAAATCTATTTCTTGTACACTATTGATTGGGAGGAGACTAGGAGTAAACAAAAATAGCTCCTGCGTAGGTAAAATACGACGATTTCGCAAAAAAAAAAAAAAAAATACGATGTGATTGGTACATTACGGCACCAATTATTTATCGGAAAACATGGTTGTATTTTCGACAAAACATAACTAATATCTAAATATATAGAGCAATCGAAACTCACGCTCGGATTCAATAGTTACAATCATACATAATATTTGTGCAGCAGTGGTAATCAAACCCGCAATTCTTCTCCGCATCACGGTCGGAACTTTACCCACTGTGTCATAAAAGTTGTCAAACTTACGCGATATAAATTATCTAGAAAAGAGTTACGAAACCTTGGTTACGCGCGTGACTTCTGTAATAAAGGCTTAAGGGTAAAAGGGCAAGCAACAGAACCTTTATACAACTTCTCCCTAAACTCAGTTATAAGCCCACAAATAAGTAAACAATGCCCAAATCCCTTCTCAATACGAACTTGGACGTCAATAAGCAGGGTCACATTGTGGGAACTATGGTCGCCATTCAAAGTAAGAACAAATGATCAACGAAAGCTTTCTTGTGAGCCTTAATAATGCACGGCAGTGTACACACTAAGCTACGGAACTTAGGGTGTATACTGCTGTTAAGACCATATATTATTTAGCTATAGATTGAAAGCTGGCAAAATGACATGGTCTTAGAAGTTAATGTTTCCTACTATAAACGAGATAGTAGGTGACGCAGGACTTGCATTGTTTTAGGATTGTATGTTAACCACAGTATACATAATACATCTATGTTAAATATGTGAGAATCAAGTGATTAGACAAACTTAACATAAGACACTGCTAATTAAATTATTTAACCTACTTGTAATGTATAAGATATATTGATCTAGTTTCCATGGCTAGCATATGTTTTTCTATGTCTAGTGTAGGTAGGTACCTTCCTCTGCTAGACCTCCCTATGCCACAGCCTGATCCGTTCAGTGGTTTTAGCGTGAAGAAGTAACAAACACAAGTCCGAGCTTTCCAATTTATAATATTGGTGTGATTGATTATAAAGGTTTTATATGACTCTTGAAAAGTTATATTTCTGTTAGAATTTCAGTGAGAATGTGCTTTTGGCATTCAGTTTCTTCAATTCGCACTTAGTGTTAAGGCGGGTGCGATTAAGCCTCCATACAAACGTACTTTCCGATTAATTTGGAAACAGTATCCTGTGTATATATATATATATGTATTCATAATAAATGTTTGCATACATAAACACCACACATATGTATATATAGGTATGTACACATACATAATCGGAAAAAAATAGCAATTTTTGCACAGTTTTAGTTTTTCGAAAATATAATCACCATTCAATGAGCGCGAAACTAATAACATGACTTGAAATCAATTTTTTTTTTTTAAAACTATAGAACTGTGAAAACTAAGCTATCTCTTATCCGATTATGTTTGCAAAATTCATTGAAATCGGGGATGTTGTTTCAAAATAAATCGGAAAGAACCTTTGTATGGGGGCTTAGACGACTTGTCTTGTATGTTTCTTTAATTAAAGAAACATAAGACGTACCTAACGTAACATGATACAAAGCTCAAAGTTCATCCTTTGACTTTGTTCTTACAATGGTAAATAATGTGAAATTCAAAAATGAACTCTACCAACCTAAATACAAAGAGATTGCACAGTTATTACTGAGCGGAATTTACCAAAGATTTAGAACGGTTTGATCGCGAGTGTGTCTATGGTAAGCTATGAGAGTACTTCCCAACAAATTGAAAATCAATGAACCACGGAATTCAATTTCATATTGAAAGCCATCTCTCACGGTTGGGACACTCAGCGGCGACGATAAGTGCACATACTCAGCGTAGTCGCGTTAGAAATTGTTTTCGGTATCAGTTTAAAGCTTTGCATAAATTTTAATGTGTGTTCAAAGTTCACCGAACGTAATTGGATCAAACTGGGAATTGTTTTAGCAAAATTTTAAAGATTATGATTTTGAATAATTTATGAACTAAATTACTGAAATCGAATGGAACCTACCACGTAGGACCAAACTATTTTGATTTAAAACTACCAAATAAGATTTCTGGGGTTTTCTATGTTTAAAAGTTTTTTTAGGATTTGGAGATTATTCCGTCCTTTTTTCCTCTCAGCAACTATAGAAGCTTAACTTGAAATTTAAAATAATAAAACCTTCCGTGTCCGTTTCACGGAAAAATATTGCAAAAATTGAAAATAAACATTTTAGTAAAAAAAAGACCTACAAGGTCAAATAGGGTATCAGTTTGAACATCACAAAACACTTAAAGCAAAATCTGTAGGTAAGTTTATATGGATTTTATTAAATATTCTGAAAGAAGATAAAAGTTACCTAGGTTTTTTATTTATGAAATAAATTGAAAAGGTCAAAACATTAAACAGTAAGTACTCCCTAATATTTTTGTCACTATTATCTAGCGTCCTATATACAAATGCTATATATACCTATACATATATACAAAATTGGGAAATCCTTGACAGATCTTGTTTTTCCATAGAAAGAGTTCCAGTTGAGATTCCAGACATCGCCCTTAGTAATAAGTTCCGACTTGAGCACAAGCGATTTAGATCGTTATAACTAATGAATTCAATGAAAAATCCAATGTTTTCTGCGTGCCTGCTGTGGATTGTACCCAACCCTCACTGAACACTCTCGATATCTCTCTCTTTGACTCCGTTTCACACATAATGCCCCACATTGAAAAGACGACGCGTCGGTTATTTATAAGGCACTTAGGTCATAGACGTAGGCGAATGAACTTATCGTCGCTGCTCTGTTGAACATTCTTTTTGATGGCTTTCATCGTATAAAAATATTATAAAACAATTTATTTTGTGTAATGGGAATTTTTTGTGTAAGCGTTCGGTCGCGAGGAGTGAATGGAGAAAAGGGAAGCCTTTGCCCTGCAGTGGGACAATAATGACTCAAAATAATTAATAAATAAAATAGTGGGAATTTATAAAGATCATCTTTGCGTGAATATTGAACTCAAGAGTGATAAAAATATAATTTTGTGTTTGTGCAGTGCAGTGACGAAGGTATGTGTTATCTAAGAGCCTTATTCAAAATGGCCGCAATCGCAAACCAACTTTATCAAAACTGTTTTTTAAAAACCGATTCGTTTGCTGCAGTTGTTGTTTTCAGAATCAGGTTTAAAAACAGCTACGGGCACTTTGGGCACTGGACCAACCTTCGTTCAATTTATAACCTTGGAAAACGCCAAGCGAGAGGAACGTTATAAAATGTCGGGTTAGACCAATGCAGAAACAGTTATAATGCTAACAAAGCATTTTTGGTCTATTTAAACCGATGGCAAATGTCAAGACCTGTTTAAATTTTAGTCTACAAATACTTTTAGGCCCTTTGTTAACACACGTTTTTCTCGCCGTGAAAATCTATCATTGCCATAGCGATAATAATAATTCTGTGTGTGTGTTTATGGTTTTCTGGCTGGATCACTCATAGATGATAGAATTATGGAAACTTTACATTTTACGGCAAGAATAACGTGTTTCAAAGGTTCATGTTTACATGATTTAGTAGAAGTTATCTATGTAATGTATGTATTATTGTATTAAGTATATCAGTAATCTATTATCCATAACACAAGCTCTGCTTTTCATGGGGCTAGAGTATATATACTATTTTAATACACGTGGTAGTAACTCCATGCTTTTAGAGTCTAAGGTTTCCGGCCCTACACCTTTAGTTGATAGTGAACATCATCAATGATAATTGATAGAGAGATGTTGTGATTGATACTTGATTTATTGATTGATATACATATACGGGACAGCGGTCGAACGTGTACTGAGCTGTCCTAGCTTAGGTAGGTAGAAATGCACCGCTTGCAGAAGTGCAAATGTCGTACATAGAGACAAAATATTACAGTAAAAGATAGGCTCTAATATATTTGAAAAAGAATGAAACCTTCCAAACCAGTGTTCCAATATAAATTCATTTTTACAGATCTTTAGAGATCTGAGTTCAATGGGCTTTTTGCCAAAATAATTTGCTCATATTAATGTAGTGCTTGTTAAGTAGTCTAGAAAAGTAACGTTTTTTCTGCGCTCATTTTTGAAATTATTACTGATATTTTTTATGGAACGAGAGAAATTGACTTCAATATCTTTCAAACGTTCTCATAGAAATAACAACAACAAATAGTACTTTATAAGTGATTTATTTTGACGACCGATGTGGCGCAGTGGACGAAGGTTCGCCTGCGACGCAGGAGGTTGCGGGTTCGATTCCCGCCTCGGAACAATTGTGCGTACGATCTGCAGATATTTGTTCCGGGTGTTCTGGTCGTTTTCTATGTATAATGAAAAATATCTATCTATGTAATGTATTGTATTATGTATATCAGTTATCTAGTACCCATAACACAAGCTCTGCTTACCATGGGGCTAGATAACGCTGTGTGAATTATCCAGCATTATTTATTTAAACACCAAAACGAGTAATAAGCGTGGCTACCCGTTTTTTATCATGAATAGTTAAATAATCTACAATAAGAACAAATTTGTGCTCTAATATTAGTATGTACCCAGTCTATTACTATTTAATATTATATTTAAATACTATTTAGTAAATAGTAATAGACTACATATCTCTCGAACTTTTATCTTTAGTCGATTCAAAGTCCAGTTCAAAGTCGCTCAGCGAGCTATGGAAAGAGCTATGCTCGGAGTTTCTCTGAAGGATAGGATTCGTAACGAATACATCCGACAGAGAACCAAGGTTATCGACATAGCTCAAAGAATTAGCAAGCTGAAGTGGCAGTGGGCCGGCCATATCTCGCGAAGAACCGACGGCCGATGGGGCAAACGTGTTCTTGAGTGGAGACCACGACTCGGTAAACGTAGTGTAGGACGTCCTCCGACCAGGTGGGATGACGACTTGCGAAAGACTGCAGGTAGATGATGGATGCGGCAAGCTGAAGACAGGGCGCAATGGCGCTCATTGGGGGATGTCCTATGTCCAGCAGTGGACTGTCGATTAAAGCACATAAAATCAGAAAATTGTTATTGGAAATATGTAGTTACCGTATGATTCGGCTTCTACGTTTTCATATTCGAGAAACTCTACCCGAATATCGCGGATTCATCCAACATCTTCAAAGTTATAGCAAAAAATGTGAAAGTTTGGATGTTTGTAGTCATAACGGACTTCTTTTCGTGCCAAAACGACTAAATAGATCGACAAAAAATGTTTACTGATGATATTTGAGATCTGGACTTTAGATAGGTATTTAAAATACAAGACATTTTTTTTTAAACTCTTCATACTAATAGCAAAAATGCGAAAGTGTGGATGTATAATGGATATTTTTTTAGGAAAAAGGAGTTTTTTCAAGTCAATACTACTAAATAGATCCTAATCAGACTACAATTTTGTTCACATGATATTTTGAGATCTGAACTTAAGATATATAACACATTTTTATTATAAGAACGGAACACATGTGAAGCCACGAGCAGTAACAGGTCTATAATAACTCGAAGAGGCCGCACAAATCACTGTGACAACCGAGTTATGGCAGCCCCTGAAAAACGTTCATGAGTGAACGACTTCGCATCCACTGTACCTTTTCGAATGCGGTTCTATTGAAATATGGGGCAATTCTTCAGGGATTGGACTATTCTTACAGTTCGTGACTGTACCGCCTATTATAGGTAGTTCGGTTCTATGATAAATAACTGGAGCCCCGAGTCCATTTGACGATAATGTCGAGACGTGATCGACATCTCCCATATTTGTACGGGATTTGCGTAGTTATGTCCGCACGATAGAGGCGCTGTACTTAAAACCTATGGAATTAGAATTAGAGGTCGCAATCAAGTCTGGATACCATCGTGATATGGACTCGCACTCGATACTATCATAATAAATAATGCTAGACAAACCACACAGCATCATCTAGCTCCAAGCTAAGCAGAGCTTGTGTTATGGGTTACTATATAACTGATATACACTAACATTCCACCATATACAGATATTTTTACTATACATAGAACACCCAGAACAAATATCTGCAGATCGTACAAACATTGCTCCGGAACGAATCGAACCCACAACCTCCAGCGTCACAGGCGGGCCTTTGCCTACCGCGCCATAGAGGCCATTGTAAGTACGTATACGACACATAAGAGAAAATGTACACGGAATTGTTCAAGAGATACAGCTCATTAAAGGTAGACTGTTGGACAGACAGCGGGCGTTGAGACCTGCCATGATAAACCTTTAACAGACGTCAGTCTTAATAACGGATTCCTCTTAGCACCCTTTGCTTGGACGGAACCCAGAAAGCCAGGAGAGTTCACGCTCTTGAAATACAATAAATGTACTTGCCTTATATCTAACGAGTATGTATGTACAGGGACCAGTTATATAAAAAGACTCCACAATCCAAAATCTCGCACACGAAAACGTGATTCGTTAAATGATTACCTTCAAAGGCGTTAGATGTCGCTAAATGTCTTGAAAATGCTTTATATAACTGGTCCCTGGTATTACGTTATGTATTCGAAAGGGATCGAAGCGTATGGATTCGAAAATGGGTGGCGTTTAAGACTAAGTTAGGACAATTACTTAGTTGATTCTAGATCTAGCTGTCAACAAGGGAACATTCTCGAATGCTTTTTCGAAAATCATGAATTATGAAGCAAGCACTTTCAATGGCCAAAATTCATGTTTTAGGTAAACATTAATTTTGGCCATTGAAAGTGCAAACATGAATTTTGGCCATTGAAAGTGCTTGCTTCATAATTCATGATTTTCGAAAAAGCATTCGAGAATGTTTTAGGTTATATTTAATAAACAAATAAAGTAAAAAGGAATTTGTTCAATAAAACACACACTGAAATCATTTATTATACAAAATCTTACTTTTATCATGAGGGTATACTTTTAAAAAGATATTAGCCGAAGCGATATTGTATTCCTCAGTTGTGTGACGCGGGGGACGATTTTGAAAATAGGCTTGGGATGGCGACCTGCGAAAGACTGCAGGTAGATGCTGGATGCGTCAAGCTGAAGACAGGGCGCTATGGCGCTCATTGGGGCCTATGGCCTATGTCCAGCAGTGGACTAAAATAGGCTGATGATGATGAGACTTAAAACAAAAAAAGCTTACACTTTATTTAGGCATTTGCTCGTGAACTATCCCTGTACAAACATCAGGTGAGAACTACGAGTGGTAGTCAAATACAACACTCCTTAGGCAATCCATTTAAGCTTCCCTTATGTTTAAATCAAACAACCAAAGTAGGTAACTTAGCATAATTTAGGCGAACGTAAACACATAAAATTATTTTGGTATCATAATATTCTAAAATTTTCCCCATGGGGCGGTTGGTTCTGCAAATATTTGGATAGGACTGATTCTGCTTCGTACGACCGGCCTCAGGCTTTTTATCAAATGATCTTTAGATTTAAACACATTTCATGGTAGAATTGATAAAACATTATATCCCGGAATTCCCAGGGATAATAATGGTTGTTTTTTACAAATTCCGATTTTTTATCAGTAGGTTAACATATTGCTAGTAATTGTCAAATGGTGAATCCATAATGGAAATTTCTTTTTTTTATTACCTCTGTAGCGCGGTGGGCGAAGGTCCGCCTGCGACGCAAGAGGTTGCGGGTTCTATTCCCGCCTCGGAACAATTGTGTGTACGATCTACAGATATCTGTTGCGGGTGTTCGTTCAGGTCGTTATCAATGTATTAAGGTCTAAGTTAATATTCTAGGTCTGGAATGAAACATAGGCTACTTTATTTACCATAAATCATCCCATGGGATAGAAATAAACATAAGGGGTTTCTATAGACACAAAGCGTGCGAAGCCGCGGGCGGAAACGATTAGTTAATATTCGTGTCAAAATAATAGTATCATCATCAAGTATTAAGTTAATTATTGGTGAAAATATCCGACGTTTTCTCAGAAAGGGCTGAGGTAAATTGAATTACGCGATCGAAGACGACGCCTCATGAGACCGGGGTATTTGAATTCGACGCTTTGGGAAGTTTATTATTTTTCTATATGGCATTACCAGTTCTATATTTCTATTTATTTTGATTGTGTTGTGTGTTGTAGCTTGGCGGCTTTTTTAACCCTGACAAGATTTCTTTTCAAATAGGGAATATAGTCTAGTAGAGATCGCTTTTGAGCGATAAGACAACCAAATTTTCACATATTTTGCATTTTATATCATCTTGTATCTTGTTCTCTATATACATTAGGCTTAATTTATCTCGGAAAAAACACGTGCTATACCGTAGGTGGAAACTTGTAGTAGTTTGGTTCATAATTTGGTTTCGCGACGTTTTGTCTGTTCGTCGATTTGTCCGTCCATTAGACCAATTTTAAAATTCTTTCGTTATTATATTGAGAATGGAATCCAAGTGGTCCCATAAAATTTCATTTCTGCGGGTTAATCCCGCAAACTACAACACGTGCTATACCGTAGGTGGAAACTTGTAGTAGTTTGGTTCATAATTTGGTTTCGCGACGTTTTGTCTGTTCGTCGATTTGTCCGTCCATTAGACCAATTTTAAAATTCTTTCGTTATTATATTGAGAATGGAATCCAAGTGGTCCCATAAAATTTCATTTCTGCGGGATTAAAAATTTGTCTCACAAAACTAAAAAACAACAGTAGTAAATATTAAGGATTGGAAGTCAGTTTTTTCTTTATTATTTAGCGATAAGGCCGTCAATTGTAACTGAATTTTTAAGTTTTTACTGTACATAGTTTCTCATATAAGCGTGCAATAAAGTACCTATTTTGTATCTTCTATGTATTAAAACAATAAAAATAAAGCTGTAGGCCTTCCTTAAAATAAATAAATAAACTGCGGCACACAAAATGCAAATTGTAATGTAACTACAATACACCCATTGGTTTTTATAATTGACCCATCAGACGAATTGTCACAGAGCCGTGTCTAAGACCCCAAGCCTACCCTCACGTCCAAATGAGGCCTTGTACCCCGACTCCATCTTTTAGCAACATTTGTCCCCAGTGGGTTCGAGCCTTTGCGAAAGTTTGTTGGTCCACAGGTTTTTATTTATTTACAAACACATTTCTCGGGTCACATTAGACCCCTAAACTGGCCGCCCGACCCGGGGACAACTAAACAATTCTCCCTTTCAGGATCAAAATAATTGAGTGTATCGTCCACTAGAGCGGATTCCTTTCACCACTGAACTATGCTTTATTTCACTAGATTGTGGTTGTTGTTGAACTGGAGATCTATTGACTATAAAAAAAACGAAGTTAGTAATATTTGTAATTTATTTCGTGTTTTCAGCGACTGCTAGCCCTAGATCACACTATTAGGTACATTGCGAATGATACAGGAAGGGAAACGACTTTAATTCCTTAACACTTTGACTGCGATTTTTTTTTTACGACTGCGTACGTCTACACAGCGTTTGTGTTGCGCCGCACATGCGTTTCGTTCGAAAAATATTACAGCTGTGCTGAGTCACACAGATCTGTATTTTCTCAGCCGCTGCGCTAGTATGGATTTACGCATATTAGTCACTTGTAGAAAACACACACCGTGTGATTTCAGCAGTCAAAGTGTTAAATGATTTTACTACATTTTAATAAAGGAATAAGTTGCATTCAAAGATTTTCTAAAATTCCCTAAACACACGGGGCTAACTAGGTAAATATAAAAAAAAAACTATTTTATTCAACAAGTCGACACAGACAATGTCAAAGATAAAATACATATCTCAAAAAACATAAGGTCTTATACATTCGTCTGTCGTATAAGATAATTCATTAAATAATTATATTCCTTTTATACTATTTCGCCTCTTACTATTACTATTATTACTTTAAGATTTTTGACATTATATAAAATTATCTACAATATACCTAGGTTAGAACATTACTGAACTCTACTGTGACATTTGCATGCTATCTTAATTTTGCACGCCTCGATGAGGTAGTAATGTATTGGAAATACCATTTTTAATTAAGAACTTTTGTACCTATATTACAGCAAATAAATGATTTGATTATTGATTATTCAGTAAATACCTCTTATGTAGATGCCAAAAAGCTGCTTTCTCATATACGAGTAGTACGGCACGGCCGTTGTTATCCGGACATTAAGTCAATGTGCTTTAGTGTCCATATGCCCTCATCGTCAAAAATTTATTGGGAGCTTTTTGCGGACGAAATAACTAACTTATATTATTCAGGGTTCAACTATTATTTTATGAAATATTTAGTTTATATATTGGAATACCTACAATTTGACATACAGCATTAGAAGACTAACAAAATGTATGTAGGTACACCTGCGTGGGCAGTTGGCGGATTCTGAAGCGGACTTTTTAGATTGGTTAATTTACTTCGAAGACTTTGAAAAATCCGCTCTAGTCTGACAATCGAAAATTACTGCATCTTGACTCGTACAAACTCAAAACAATTTCATCAAGTTGGGTTTAAAGAACTTTATTCTCATACATACAAACACATGGTTCACTTTTAATGAGATACATATGGAACAATTAATCTATGTTTAACAATATATAAACCAGCCTCTGGTACTTAAATATTATAACTAAATATTATTTATAACTATCTACTACTATTATAGTTACATATATATATAAATGAAGAGCTATGCTCGGAGTTTCTCTGAAGGATAGGATTCGTAACGAATACATCCGACAGAGAACCAAGGTTATCGACATAGCTCAAAGAATTAGCAAGCTGAAGTGGCAGTGGGCCGGCCATATCTCGCGAAGAACCGACGGCCGATGGGGCAAACGTGTTCTTGAGTGGAGACCACGACTCGGTAAACGTAGTGTAGGACGCCCTCCGACCAGGTGGGATGACGACCTGCGAAAGACTGCAGGTAGATGCTGGATGCGGCAAGCTGAAGACAGGGCGCTATGGCGCTCATTGGGGGAGGCCTATGTCCAGCAGTGGACTGCTATAGGCTGATGATGATGATGATGATGATATATATAAAAGAGTTTGGAAATTATGAACTAGATGAAATCGTCTGTTGACATTGTTGACATAGCCTAAGTTTTCCAATCTACGCTGGTTCATCATCATTATCAATAAACCTATTCAGTCCACTGCTGGAATAATGGAATGTGCCATGTTTTCAGCATTATTTATTTATATATTTTTTTATTTCGCAATATTTTATATGTTGTATGCCCTCCGGCATTAGTTAAGCCTTGTGGCCTTTTTTAATAAAACTGTTATTACTGTTATTACAAGCGTGCTCGCTGTATCGCGGTGATACGCCCTAACGGTGTTTGCTTCCTAGTCCGCCTTCAATAAAGCATTTTGTGGAAACTACAGCCTTACTAAATATTTCTAAACTTACGCAATCGACAACAGATTTATAACAATTTTGTTTAAACAAAAGTAACCAAATATCACTGTACAATAACTTATTGTACTAGCTACCGATGCTATTGTATTACAATCATATTAATTAGTTAGACTAGTAAACTTAAGAACAACATACAATCTCATTTAAGTGAACTTTGTTCTTTTGAGAAATCAATTCCTTAAAACTGAAACTGATTTCGCAATAAAGTTTAAATATCAACAACATATAACAGATCGATTAAAAAAAATGTTTTTATTTCCGAAAAGTAAATCCCTCTAAAACACGTAAGTTTTCATTTAATTTTTTGGAAGCTGTCAATATTTTCCTCTACCTCCACAATACAATACAATACAATACAACAATTCTTTATTGCACACCATAAAAACAGATACACAGGACAGGAAAAAGACAAATGAAGAATGTGTTGTACAATGGGCGGCCTCCACTTTTCACACCATAGGTATGACGTTCACTCGAGAACGAGTGAACGTTAAGTAACGTGATAAGTTGTTTTCAGGACTATAAAATCAGGAAAAAGAAGCCTTTGGTAACATACTTAAGTATTTTATTAGTGTGTACAGTGGCCAACAGCAAGTTCGAATTAACATGTTCAGAATTTGGCCCTAAAGTTCCTTAATTTCGCGAGCGCAACATCAAACCGTGCTGGGTTCACGTGGGTCCCACGTGAATTTTCTACACTAATTAGTTTAGACGATGTTTATTTTGCTTAAGTTTGTGTACAACAATGATTTATGAGCGGGAGTTGTTGTAAAGGGTATTGTTTGTCGACCTTTGTACTAAACATACACGAAGGGTACCTCCGGGTAATGAGTGTTGTGAATTACCATTTTCGAAACTTTTAAGGGCGATGCCGTCTCTATAGCTTTATAAAGGTATAAGTACACTGACCATGAGTCGACCACGACGCAACTCTAGTATGGTACACTAATTTCATTTGTTTATTGGTCGCGTACCACGCTTTGGGTTGTGGTTACATTTAGAGTGTGTACAGTCTTATTATTATAGGTCGCACAGATGTTTACAGAAGCAGTCACGCGATTTGAAGCCTTCTGATCTTTCTCTCTCTTTTCATAATAAGTTTTATAGAAAGAGAGAGAAAGATCAGAAGGCTTCAAATCGCGAGAAAGAGCAGAAGACAGACTTACAAAAGTCTTAATAGAATTTATCATCTTACTAGATTTTAAAGTCATTTAAAACGGGATATTCACCATGATTACTGAAAAATACGATTTTTGAATTAACCAATATTTCGGCACAGTTTCATGCGCCATGATCACGGAGTAACATGAAACTGTGCCGAAATATTGGATAAGTCAAGTTTTATGTTAATAAAAAGTTTAGTGTTAATAACCATGACAGTTTCCAAATGTTTTATTACTAGACTTTTGTAAGACTTAACCAATCTACACACATACACCACTGTTATTCCCAAAAGTGTTAGTTTTCGCCATAAATAAATGTATTAAAGCTTTTAATGATTGGTTCACAAAATCAATTACTGGATATTTCGAATATCTAGTACATATATCGGTTTTGGTGTTCCCGGCTCAGATTAAAAGCTTTGTGAACCAGCTCAATTTAACATTGTTTTTATTACATAGTTTCAAACAACAAATTAAATTAAACTATGGTAATATTTGCTTTAAGGGGCGACCCCAACGTGGTTGGATGTTGAACTAGGCCTAGATCTCAGTATTCCCAGGACCCCCGTCGTCGTGAGAACTAGAAATAACATTTTTTCTTTGGTTCCTCGAATGCGAAACTAAGATTGAGAAAAAAAGACGATAGAAAAATCATGAAAGTGCACTGTTTCGTAGATTTTTGGGCTACATCTTAGGAACCCTGCAGTCTGCTGAAATATTTTGTGTTTTGATTCGTAGGTTACTAATTGTTTGGTTTCTTGAATCAGTTTCTTCATAAGTTGCGTAGTTTTCTTGTACATAAACAAACACTTATTACTACGCAATTATGCGCTGACGCCGCCGTTCCAAAAACGTTTATCTCTGTCCCGCTCTTATGAACTCGGAATCCTATGCCATGCCTATACTTTTCACAAAGTGGCTCGTATTGCGCCCACTTAAGGGGCCTCCGGAGGGACGAATTATTCATACAAACGTAATACCAAAATTATTTCTAATTCAAGCATAATTATTTCCACTATAATATTGCATTATTTGTATTAAAATAGTATTTATCTGGGTTCCCAAATAGTTTTTTTTTCAAAATACTTACCTAAAATTAAATGAAAGCCAATCTCATTTTGCACATTTTTATGCGAAAATGGACATGTTGTCTTGCTATTTGTTTCGTATTAAAACAGAATAATAATACTTTGTGAAGAATATAAAAAGTTTTCAGTCATAATTTTTGGTATTACGGAACAAACAAAATTTTGAACGGCTAATATTGCTATCGCGCACGCATGTGGCGCGGCGCAACAGGGACAGCGATATTCGGAGCGATTTTTGCAAGCGAGGTTCGCCGGACCCTTAAATGAAACTGTTTAGTTCTTGGCACAATGTTACGGATTGTCTACGAAAGGTCTACGCTGCTACGAGAGTCTACGAAAGATCCACGAAGCTACAAGAAGGCTACGCTACGAGCTCACGCCTTCGAAACATAATTTTTCCTTTCTTTGAGTATCTCTCTGATTGTATTTTCTATCACTAATTATAGTTTACTAGTTTCTGCCCGCGGCTTCGTACGCGTTGTTTCTATGGAAACGTTTTAAGGTTATTTCTAACCCACGGGAACTAATTTTTGAGACAAAAAGTAGCCTATGTTTTATTCCAGGCCGTGAACTACCTGTACGCAAAATTTTTGCCCGATCCGTCTAATAGTTTTTCGAGTGAAAGAGTAACAAACATCCATACATTCAAATAGTATACTTTCACGTTTATAATATTAGTAGGATATATGTGATAACCTTAGTAATTGTCATTGCAAGTAAGGAGCATTTATTTATTTGCACGAAAAACATAACACAAAACTTATTCTAGAAAATTTATACAAAGGCGAACTTAACCCTAAAATGAGTTCTCTTCCAGCAAACCTTATTATGAGAGAGAGAGACAAAGTGAAGAGAGAAGTGGGTACATGTGCATAAATGAAATGAAATAAGAAATAGACAAAAGATTAAATGTTAACTTACTTATTAAATATACTAATATATACTAAGCATGTGTAAATGCACTTGCCTGCACACTGCCTTTGACATAGTTGCCTAGCCAGCCTGAATTCCAGCATACTTGTAATTCTACCCTTGCCTTTAATTTAACGAAGCACATTCTTTACGCTGTATCGTTTTGAATTAACTCCGGCCAAGTGCTAGGCGGACGAAGAGTTCCATACCTTGATGGTATATGGATGGATAAAAAATCCTTTCAATCTCTTCTTATTTAAAAGACAGTAACAATCAAATAATAAAAACAAATTATAACTAGTAATAACAATTGAAACAATTGAGCTAACTGCAGAGAGTTGCAAACAAACTATAGGTACATCAATCGATCCATATCAATACCTGTCAGTCGCGTCCCCACGCTCCCCACTGCATTGCCCCGCTGTATGGCAGATACTCACCAGCTCTCGGGTCACGCGATGCTTCGACCTGATAGTCAGATATTTTTTTAAAAACCCGGAGAGCCTCGGTACCTCACGGATCTAGGGTATCGACTCCAAAGCAGCAAATGCATAGACTCTGTCGAAACCTGCGCTCGAGAGATACGCCTCTTTAGGGTATTCAACCGAATTTGCCAATACTATTTGCCTACTTGTTGTTATATCTCTATAAATATACCTAAACTCTGTGAAATTTGCAACTGTCTACCTTTCACGGTGCATGGGTGCCCGCTAACAAACAGACGAACGGAGGGACAGCGATGCCTTAGTGATAGGGTCTGGTTAGCACCTTTTGGAGTAATTTCTTATACCAACATTAGGTGCAAGTGGTATCTATTTGATATTCAGGTAAAAACAATGGTTTCTCACCTAGCAGGAGTCATTTCCCAATTTGCTCCTCCACCCTTATCTACCTTTTATACATTTAATCGATGAGCATAATTTTTCCGTAACAAAACACCACTTTCAATACCCTTAGAAATTCTTTTCTATTCAATTCCTTTGCCTTCCGTTATCCTTAAGAAGTCTGTGGAAGGTTTTAATTGAATTTTATTCCAGTTTGACAGGTATTGATTGTTCAGCCATCAGGTAGGTACTTACCGCCTGTTTAATTTCGAAAATAATGGTATATTAATAAATCACTGTGCATGAAAACCGCTTCTTAACCTGTCGGTTAATAAATCATGTAATGAATGAAGTGTCTACAGAAGCCATTAGAAAAACAGGTGTGATATTGAAACTAAAGTCGAGTATTTTAATAAAATATGTCTGAGCGATACGCTGTAGGTACATTAGGAATCTTTTTTGAATGATTGTTTTTGCTATTACAACAACCGATGTGGCGTGGCGAGTGAAGGTCTGCCTGCGGTTGCAGGTTCGATTCCCGCCTAGAGGCAAATGTTTGTACGATCTGCTTTTTTTCGCGGTGTTCTGGGTATTTTCTATGTATAGTAAAATATATATGTTATCTATTAAGTATATCGGGACAAATATCTGCAGATCGTACCTACACACAATTGTCCCGAGGCGGGAATCGAACTTGTAACCTCCTGCATCGAAGGTGGATCCTCGCCCACCGCGCCATAGAGGTCGTCAATATTGCTGTGATTGGTGCTTGTGAGTAACACTCGTCCCACCACATGGACATACACTACAGATAGATACTGTAGATAGACAATACTTTTATTGCACATTTAAAAATAAAGCAAACAAGATAAAAAAATAATAGATAGATAGATAGATAACACTTTATTACACCACACAAAACAGAAAATAATACAGAGATAAAAACTTAGAATAAAGGTATAAAGGGCGGCCTTATCGCTGAGAGCGATCTCTTCCAGGCAACCTTGGGATGGACTGGACATGAACGAACAATATAGACGGTGGCACTTTAATAAATAATTGATAACAAATACACTAAATACCTACATTACAAATATTATAATAAACTTACATAGACATAAGGCTATCAATATTTTATATGGATAAATAATGCTTAATACCAATAATCATCATCATCATCATCAGCCTATATCAGTCCACTGCTGGACATAGGCCTCCCCCAATGAGCGCCATAGCGCCCTGTCTTCAGCTTGCCGCATCCAGCATCTACCTGCAGTCTTTCGCAAGTCGTCATCCCACCTGGTCGGAGGGCGTCCTACACTACGTTTGCCGAGTCGCGGTCTCCACTCAAGAACACGTTTGCCCCAGCGGCCGTCGGTTCTTCGCGAAATATGGCCGGCCCACTGCCACTTCAGCTTGCTAATTCTTTGAGCTATGTCGATAACCTTGGTTCTCTGTCGGATGTATTCGTTACGAATCCTATCCCTCAGAGAAACTCCGAGCATAGCTCTTTCCATAGCTCGCTGAGCGACTTGGCTGTGTGGTGTCGGCATAGATAGAATAGCACCACCCCAACTCTTTCCCCCCCCATATGAGTAGATACCAATAATAATGCAACAAGATAATGTGACAATTCGGCGGTCTTATCGCTCAAGAGCGATCTCTACCAGACAACCGTCGATGGATAGGATCGTTGGATTGAAAAAAAGGATCTGTGTCCGTTATTATGTTGTTAATTACAACATGAAATTTAAGATGTTACATAGAAATACCTATCAACTACAAATACATAAAAAACTAGCTACGCCCCGCGGTTTCACCCGCGTGGTGATAGATATTTTGCATAATATACAATATATAATTATAAATTTAAGCCTATGTGTTATTCTGATGTATAAGCTATATTAAGTTTTATTAAAATCCATTCAGTAGTTTTTACGTGAAATAGTAACAAACATCAATCCATAATTACAAACTTTCGCCTTTATAATATGAGTAGAATACATAGATAGCTAACGCCTTGTGTACACGGCCCTTTATGCTCACTCTCGGCCTTTAAGCCTAGTTCGGACTAGGCTACTACTTTAGTAGAGTAGCGAGTATTTTAGTAGCTACTCGCTACTGCCCAGAAATCGTTCGCATTACAGTCGAGTACAGTACATAAGTGAGTGGTGTTTTGCAAGATGAACGGGCTGCAACGTAATAAAGTAAATAAACTAATTAGGCTAATCGTAACGGCTATTTTAGAAGAGGTGGATGAGGAAATTTGTGTGATTAATAAAAAGAAGTTATGGGTACGAAAAAGATCGATAGAAGAGATAAACTAGGAGCTACTTATTGTCTTCTGAAGGAATTACATTTATGTTCTACATAATTGGAAACGAATTTTAAAGTTGTATCTTCGCTCCAGCGAAACAAAATTTTCGCGGCAACTAATGAACGTGACTAAATCGATAGGTTCGGACTTGTTTAGCCGGTGAACCAGTAAACACGGACGCGTGGTGGGAGGTGCTACTCGCCCGATAAAAATAGAGTAAAATGAATCGACTCGACTTAATCGTTCACTAAACTACTTGACTAATTTGTTGTGGTTCGCACAATTTTAGCCACTAAATTACTCGCTACTCTACTAAATTACTAGCCTAGTCCGAACTACCCTTTACCGATATCGGCTTATGTTAATAGTTGTTACATAGATTGATAGAACCTCAGTTAAGCTCGGTCTTGGCACTCTCTGTTCCATTAACTTGTATAACATAGTATTATTTGATATTCTCTGCCTGTATATTTGTTTTCAATTTACACTCAGAACATCAGATTGAGTCAAATATTAATTTAGAAGTCAGAAGTTAATTGGTTCCTGTAGAAACTCATCAACCGCATTAATTGAGTGCCTTCATTGGATACTTGAATTGATCGAGCGAAGGAAGCGAGAGATCACTTTTGCAAATTTTTGGCGCTGGCCCCGTAACTATGTAGAATTTTTAGAAAGACGTTGCAATCAATAGATTTATTTCCGGCCCTGGTGGGGGCACAGAGAGGGGCCTCGAGGCTTGGCCTCATTACCCCGGCGTCAACTCGAGGGGTGACGACCCCTCGGTCCTTGGGTTTTGTGGGAACAGACGTTGCCTGTGGACTACTCTTGAATGAATAATCTACTTGAGCAATCAAAAGTGAAAATTACCTAGAAGGTAGGTACCTACATAAATAAAGTCTAGTCGAAGCGACGCATGACCCCAAAGCGGGTGAGTATCTGGCGCAGCGCATCAGCAGGGCAATGAAGCCAGCGTCTTGGAGACGTTTTCGATTGGTATTGATATACATAGATAGATCAGTAAGTTGAGCTACCTCTAGTTATTTTGCAACACTCAGTTCACTTCACACTACACTCAGCCTATGTTAATCGACTGCTGGACATAGGCCTCCCCCAATGAGCGCCATAGCGCCCTCTTCAGCTTGACGCATCCAGCATCTACCTGCAGTCTTTCGCAGGTCGTCATCCCACCTGGTCGGAAGGCGTCCACTACGTTAACCGAGTCGTGGTCTCCGCGTTTAATTTGTTTCTAATATAATTATATTCATTATAATATACTACTCGTATTTAAGACGACCGATATGGCGCGGCGGGCAAATGTCCCCCACGACGCCAGAGGTTGCAGGTTCGATTCCCGCCTTGGATTGGGACTAACATATTTACGATCTGCAAATGTATGTTCCGGGGGTGTTCTGGGTATTTTCTATGTACAATAAAAAATATCTATGTATTGTATTCTGTTATGTATACAGACATTCGTACCCATAACACAAGCTCTGCTTAGTTTGAGGCTACATAATGTTGTGTGGTTTGTCCAACATTATTTATTTTATATATCTAAAAATTATTTAAAGTATTTGCTTTATTTACCAACCAAATAAATACTTCAGTAGGCACTGAAAGATGATCCAAGTCAAAAAAGGTAAATGGAAAGAAGAAGAAGACTGTTATATGATATTCTGGGAGAGACAATACTATTCTTATTCCGACGTGTGCGGAACTGTACAAACTAGCATTAAATATGAAACAGTCTCCACATCTGCCCAACCCAAATCACAAAGTTCCCAACGTTCGTGACAAAAACTTTCTTTAACTTTGGTGACTCGTCACAGCTGGCCAGGAACACTCACAATAATTGCAATCTCACAAAATAAATAAAGGACAAGTGTGAGTTGCACTCGCGTGGGAAAGGTTCCGAACGATGACGTTATAGGGGCGGTATAAAAGGGACGACCGTATAAATACGATTGATTTTTCACATTACATGTCCTTCTATGGAACAGTTAATAGGTGTTTTCTAGCCCTCTTTTAAGACTCATCGTCAACCACAACGCACTTTTTATCAGGTGAGATTATGGTCAAAAACAGAAATTCATGTGTGAATTCCTGAATTTAGTCGGTCAAGTAGATTTAGAGCAAATTTTTCGTGTACGTCATGCGAAATCTGTATCATATCACCTCACACTAATTATGTTACGAATAAAAATGTGTTTAGACGGATGTATGTTTGTTCCTTCTTCAAACCTAAACTACTAAAAAACTACGAAAATTTGCATAATGATAGCTAAGGCAAGAATCAAATTATTTTTCCCATAAAAAAGTTTTTAAAACGCGCACAAATCCGCATGCAGAAATTAGTTAATGAGGAAGACTGCTAATAAGGAAGACGTGAGAAAATAGATTACGAGTGGTAATCGATTTTTGGCATGTGCTGTGGTAATCGATTTTTTAGGCAGACACACATCTTATTTTCTTATAATTACATTTTACGTAAAGGTTTATGCGCAGCCTAACACCAGTGTTATAAGAAATAAAAAAAAATTACATATTATATTTCTTCGACATTTTAATTATAGATAGATAGATATATAACACTTTATTACACCACACAAAAAAGAAAATAATACAGAGATAAAAACTCAGAATAAAGGTATAAAGGTATAATTATTTATCTTTACAGATCAAAAACGTTTATTGACGTACGGAACCCTAAAAATAGCAAACACCGCTTTACAGCAGAATGGTTCTGAATAAGTGATGAAACCATCGGCTCTGATTGATGGCAAGCAGTTAATGTAATGGCGCCAAAATTTGTAACGAAGCTGACAGACGCTTTGAAAGGCATAAAAATGTGAAATTCATAATTTAATTTTTGGATGGAATATTGAATTGATATTATCGCACTTTGATGTTATAAAATGAAACTTTCCATTTAATATGAAACTACTCACGGAATCTGACTGAATAACAATAATCTACTAATATTTACATACTAATATTTCAACGACATCTGGTGGCGCGGTGGGCGAAGATTCGTCTGCGACGCAGGAGGTTCGATTCCCGCCTCGGGACAAATGTTTGTACGATCTGCAGATATTTGTTCCGGGTATTCTGGTCATTTACTATGTTAAGTATAATAAAAATTATATATCTATGTTATGTATTGTATTGTCTATCAGTTATCTAGTACCCATAACACAAGCTCTGCTTAGCTTGTGGCTAGATAATTCTCTGTGAATTATCCATCATTAATTATTTATATTTATGTAATGTACAACAGTAGCTGAAGCTGAAGACAGGGCGCTATGGCGCTCATTGGGGGAGGTCTATGTCCAGCTGTGGACATATTCGACGGCCCCCACGTAAATTATCGAAACTGCAAAAAAGCGATTTTCGTTTTATTACACCAATAGCAAGTAAAGATAAAGATTTATGATTCTATTTGTTTTATTTTTTTAAATATTTATCCCTTCAACTATTTTTCAATCGAAAAGAATCGAAATTGCATAAAATGAACACATTAAAACATCGAACCTGCCGCTTTCGATGTTATTCGTAGTCAGCGGTAGCCGGGCCTCAATCGAAACTACCTGTTTCGTCAGTGTTACCCGAAATGTGAGCGAGGGCGCACGTGCGTTTTGAGGTTAAGCTTTGGTTAGTTTTTGTTTCAGTTCAAATAGTAGTTTCAGTTCAAAATGAATAAAAGAGGTAAACAAATGGTTGATATGATTAAAAAGCGAAGTAAAACTTCAACGGAACCTGTTATTGGAAATACAAAGGATGATCAACTCTGTAAGTTTTTAAAACTTTCTATTTGTTTGTACGTGATTGTTTGTTTAAGAGCTTTATTGTACAACATATATGAATTTGGTATTGAAATCAGTTAAGTAAACCACTTTTTTTAAATAAAAATTGGACAACAATTGTTATTTTTGTAATATTTGGTTTTAAACTATCGAAAGTGGTAGATTCGATATTATACTAGGACAAAGAGCCCATTTGTTCTATCGAATCTACCACTTTCAATAGTATTCTCTGGTTTTTGTACTGAAAAATGTATCGGAAATGGTACATTCGATACTTTTCTCTGCTATGAACATATCGAAAGTACCATTTTCGATACTTTACTACGTCAAAGTAATAATTTGGCCTGTATTTTCGATAGATGTTTTAATTTGTTATATGTTTTCTTCTTTATTTTCAGCATCTCCTGTACGACGTGAGTTTACCAACGAGGAGTGGAAATATTTAAATGACATTTACGAAGAAAGTGCGGCGGTAGATGAGGATTTTGGACAAAATGATTCTGAAAACGTTATTTTTGGTAGTAATGAATGTACTCCGGTTCCATCTCCTAGCTCTGTTCAAGATTTTTATCGTCCATCAAATCAAACCGAACAATCTTGTTACAATGACGCAGTTCAAGAGGATTGTGGCATTCCAAGTGTCAATTCTTTGATATCAAGCTCAGCATCTGAACCAGGAACACCAAACAGCTCCACTGTCTGTAGAAAAAGGACCTTCAAACAAGATCCGGGCAAGAAAAGAAAGAGGCACCTTAACCAATGGACTGACGTTCGTAGAAAGTTGTTGAAAAATTCCGGACAAAAACACGTAAGCAGACAAGGGAAAGAAATGCCAGCCAAATCACTGAAAAATCCCTGTCCTTTGACTTGCAAACTGAAGTGCTCCACTAAGATTGAGGAAGAAATAAGACAACTTATTTTCGATAAGTTTTGGAAACTCTCAGACCACTCTAAGCAATGGGAGTATATTAACAAATTTACTAAGAAAATTGATAAAAAGAGACAAACAAAGGAAGGACCATCGAGAAGGAAATTTACTACTAATTACTATTTACCTGTTCCGAAAGAAGATTCCAATAAATTTGAGCCTGAAAAAGTCTGCCTAAAAATGTTTTGTTCCACTCTGGCTATTACAGACCAATTCATTCGTACAGCGCAAGAAAAGCTAGACATAAGTGGCATAACGGGAACTGATAAAAGGGGAAAACATCTTAATCATCCAAAAAAAATAGACACCGAGATGACCCGAAGTGTATTGGATCATGTAAAGTCATTCCAGCCTGTTGAGTCCCATTACACTAGGAAATGCAGCAGTAAGTTGTACCTAGACAACAATTTAAGTTTTGCTAAGATGTTTGTGCTATACAAAGAATGGGATCAATTGCAAAACTACAGCAATGCAGCACAAACGGAAAGACAATACCGTACTATAGTTAATGACAACATGAACGTCGCATTTCATATGCCGAAAAAAGATTTATGCGACAAGTGTCATTCGTTTGATAACATAGAAAGACCTGCCGAAGAAGCAAAAGAATCTCACGCCAAGCATCTTTCGAATAAACAGACTGCACGAAAATACAAAGCTGATGATAAAGAACAAGCTATTCAAAACCCTGGACAAATAGTATGCGCAACTTACGACTTTCAGAAGTTACTTAACTGCCCTTGTGGAGAGGTTTCGTTATTTTATTATAAAAGAAAATTGTCACTTATGCATTTGACAGTATTCGACGCTGGAAAGAAGGAAGCATCTTGTTACATGTGGCCTGAACATATAGCTAAACGTGGGGCAAATGAGGTTGCTAGCTGCTTGCTAGATTTTATCCAGCTTAAAGTAGCAGATGGTGCACATGACTTCAGATTTTGGTCGGATAACTGCACCGGCCAAAACCGTAACAGGGTAGTCTACAGTCTCTACATGCACGCTAGCAGGAAATTCAACACCGATATCACGCACCGATTTTTAGAGTCTGGCCACACTCAACAAGAGGCAGACAGTGTGCATGCTCTTATTGAGAGATCTTCTAAGGGCAAAATAATTTACACTCCTGACCAATGGTACGCACTAGTTCGTTGGGCGAAAACAAACAATTCTCCTTACAAAGTAACTGAAGTGACTCAAGACATGTTATTTGATTTTAAACCCTTGTTAGACGGCAGAAATTGGAAGAAAAACACTGAAAATCAAGATGTGAAGTGGAATAATATTAAGGAAATTCATATAAAAAAGACTGATCCTAATGTTATTCTTTACAAGTATGACTTGGAATCGGACTACTTGACACTAAACACTTTAGTTCAGACCCGAGGTAATAAAAAAAGTTTGGTAAGAAATCAAGAAAGGCAAATGTCGCCATTGTATTCTAGTTTCTTGCCGATATCAGAAGCCAAATATAAAGATTTGATGTCACTTTGTAATGCTGGGCATATACCAAAGCAATATCATAATTTTTACAAAACGCTTCACATTTCTCAAAACAATGATGAAGACATTAACGAAGAGGACTGAATCGGTTATTTTTGTAGAGTTCTTAGAATATATTATCTATGTTCTAAGATCAATATTTTTTTTAACGTTCGTTCTTAAATCTATCAAGAAAGAAAGTTAAAAAAATATTGCTTTAATATGTGACTTCATGTTTAAAATAAGTACCTATTAATTTTAAGAGAAATATGACGATCTCATAATTTTTTTTACGTTATTTAACATTGTAATTTAAACTCGAGCTCAGTATAGGTAAGTATATCTATGTACGTTGATAGTGTTGATTATAATTAAAATAAAAAATGTTGATTAGTTTAAGCAAGTTTAGTAGGTGTATAAGGTAAATTGTGATAATTATTGCCTGTTGATCTCTTTAATCATTAAAATGAATAAGATAAATGACTGTATCATATTTTCATTCCTTTTTAGTTACAAATGATTATGTAGATTGAAATGTATACAGTCATTTAAATTTATATTCTTGGTAAGCAGTGATGTTCTGTAATAATTTTATTACTCCCATTATGCCAAAAAAATATTTTTTATAATTAGTTTCCTATTAAAAAAAGGAATAATTAGTAACTAAGTATATTTTTAAGGTTTTTAATACAAATTTCTCCTAATTAATAATTTGTCATTGTTTTATTTTTTATTTATCACAAATATATCCATTAAAAATTACTTAGAAGTCTGATATAAATTAATATCAGAGAGTTATCTCATATCGAAACTAGTATTGTGTTACCTTAACTTGAGTAATATAACAAAGAGTACAATCGAAAGTACCACATTAGATAGTTGAGTAACATTTCATGTCGCAGAAAAGAATCGAAAGGGGCACATTCGATAGTAGACGTAAATATTTTGTCACAGAACAATATCGAAACTGGCACATTCGATAAAAATGTAACCAGCAGTAGCCGAGTAAAGTATCGAATGTGTAATATCACTTAAAATATGAAAATTATAAAAAACTCTAATACATGATACAAAAATATGCAATTTTCTACTAAATATACACTTCTTATATTGAATATTCGAATTTAACTTTCGTCAAAAATCTAAATCTAAACTTAGATTTGCTCCCCTGTAAAGTACGGGTTTTGCAGTTTCGATAGATTACGTGGGGGCCGTCGATATATAGGCTGGTGATGATGTAATATGGTATGGTATGGTATGGTAAGTGTACTCCTGTTTCCGCACTTAGACTCCGATTGGTCCTTTGTGCGTGGTGTGTGTTTACTAGTTTAACCAGCCCAACTCCGACCAGAAGCGCAGAATACTCCTGGGCTCTTCACAGGCTTCGCGGAGTGACCTCGGGTGGTCGAGGATTTGTAGTCGTTGCGCTGTTACTCCCTCGCATTCCAGGACTACGTGGGCAGCTGATTCTTCGTCGCTCAGGCATCCTCTGCAGAGAGGGCTGTCCGTTGCTCCGATGGTGAAGAGGTTTTTGTTAAGTGGGCAGTGTCCTGTGAGTGTCCCCACTAGGACTCGTAGGTCCGATCTCGTTGTCGATGATGTAATAAAGATAATGTACGCAGCGTACTCTGTAATGATCAAGAGAGCAGGGCATTAGGTGTTCTGAATCTGGTATATAATATATTATCCAGAAAAAAGGCGTGTGAACCTAAAGGTTTCCTTCGTTCTAATTCTGATTGACACTTGATCATAACATTTTGTATCTCCAAGCACACAGTATTTTATATTTTCTACATGTAAAGGATGTGTGTGGGACGATTTTTTTCAGTCAACGGATGTCGTCATGCATCACGTTCGAAGCTGCCAATTTGTCCATCATTTGGCAAATCGGAACCCGACTTGAATGTTAGAACACCATGTATATAATGCTCAACAAATTTTAGGCTTGATCTTCACTCTTTATTTCAGTAGGCCTAGTACCAGTAAACACATATTATTAAATTAAAATTAAAAAACCTTTTATTCCATAACCAGTAGATATGTAGGTAATTATATCAAATATTTTATAACAAATTATTAAGATTAAGTAATTAGATTAAATGTATGAAAAAAACATGCATTGGTATTATTATGAATATGAATCATTGTGTAGATAGTATGTATTTTATTGATTTAAATTTTAGTAGATAATTCGGTGGTTAGGACCCCTTTCGGGTACAGGCCTCCTCCAGATCTTGTAATGTGTTCGTAAACAGATATACCACATACGTATTCGAGAACCATTGATGATTTAGACGAAAGAGGTATGTTAGTAGACACAAACGAGGTGATGTCAAAAAAATGCGATAAATACGTAACATTTTTCTATACGCATGCGCGAAACCACTGAAGTTGTAGTTATGCTTGTCAACTCACATACATATTTATTTATTTTAGTACTTACCTTTCGCTCCGGTAGGGGTGCAGCAAAGCGCTAAATGTATGGGAAGCACTCGAAAAGATGACAGACTCGTGGACACACTGTTTTGCTACACCAGTGTGACTACGAGTAATTTATTTTACTGGTGGTCACACTGTGCGGTGTGATCAACAGTAATTAGTGAAACATAAGACTCGTGGTTACACTGCTAGTGTGTGGAAAGTGACAGTGTAGGTACCGATCAATACGCTACTCAAAAATAAAATACTAATGTAGTTATCGAAACAAATATAGTAATTTCATGTATTGTACCTACATAATACATAAAAAATTAAATGAAACAAGCTTTACACAAGCAAGTATTCGAAATATAATATACACAGCCCATACTAAGGACTCAGGGTAGGTCTTTGTTTGCCCAACATTGAATAGTGCGTTCGGCTTAAATATATGTATATAGTCGACTTAAACTCAGGCTTAAGGTCAGGTGAGGAAATATATCACCACAGTGTCAAATTCAATTGTATAAAAATTATATTCTATGAAGATTTTGATTACGATTTGACTAAATAAGTTTTGGTTTGAAGTCAAGGAGTTCTTAAATCCCACCAGCGTACCAGGAAAGAAACCGCTAAATACATATATGGTTCAAGGTTTTGTATGTTCAATATTAGATTAATTTCTTTTTGATCTGTCTTTTGTTCTATACATGTATTGTATTTTCTTATGTACCTATATCAGTCGTCTAGTTATGGAAAACACAAGCTCTGCTTAGCTTGGGGCTAGATGTTGCTGTGTGAAATGTCCAACGTTATTTATTTATTAATTTATCCAGCAGTGGACTGCCATAGGCTGATGATAATGATTTATTTATTTAATGTATTATTTAATTAGCATTTTCTGTTTGTTACCTTCATCATCATCATCATCAGCCTATATTAGTCCACTGCTGGACATAGGCCTCCCCCAATGAGCGCCATAGCGCCCTGTCTTCAGCTTGACGCATCCAGCATCTACCTGCAGTCTTTCGCAGGTCGTCATCCCACCTGGTCGGAGGGCGTCCTACACTACGTTTACCGAGTCGTGGTCTCCACTCAAGAACACGTTTGCCCCATCGGCCGTCGGTTCTTCTTTTTCTCTTTTGTTACCTTAGTAGGTTTATTTTAACTTTGAAAAACATGAAATAATGAAATGTCGTCCTTATTCAATGAAATAATATTTTTACGCACATAATAAATTGGGTTTCCATGCAATTAAGTATCGCACGCGTGGGGAATTATTTTACTTTTTGTAAAAACCTATATGAATATAATTTTTAAAATTCATCTGAACTCTCCCCGGAAATTATATCGCTTTGATTGATTATTTTACACGCTTTATTTTATAAAGGTGTAATTAATCGTGTATATTTAAGTACCTACTCAAAATGTCCGCAAGTAACTTTTCAAACATTACAGGTGTGATGTAATTATTTATTGTACACATAATAATACATAGAAATAACTTCTTATATTTACATAGGCGCGCTTAACCCTTAACCTTTAATATACATAAATGATATTTATGTCAAGCTGAAGTTTCAAGCTGAAGTGGCAGTGGTCCGGCCATATCTCGCGAAGAACCGGTGGCCGCTGAGGCAAACGTGTTCTTGAGTGGAGACTACGACTCTGTAAACGTTGGATGTAGTACGATGCCCTCCGACCAGGTGGGATGACGACCTGCGAAAGATTGCAGATAGATGCTGGATGCGGTAAGCTGAAGACAGGGCGCTATGGCGCTCATAGGGGTAGCGGTAGGCCTATGTCCAGCAGTGGACTGCTATAGGCTGATGATGATGATGATATTCATGTCGAAGTCGAAAATTTATAGCTATAGAACACATAAAAAAACACCTCGCTAGCACCTGCCAAAAATTACTGTCGGTGTAATATTAAAAAGTTAGTTTTAGTGGCCATAAAATCGCCTTCCACAGCACTCTGGCACTTAGCATACCAAATAGGTAACTAATTTATAAACTTGGCTAATTAGACGGCCCAGGCTGAGTTTCATGTTTACTCCGAGTAACGTAACTTCTAAGCCCCCGCTTTTTGTATGGCGCCGGCCGCTTTAGGAACCGTTATTTGGGGCCGTATTCAGGACGGAGATTAAATTTACATTGTATGCATCAGCGGATGAAGACGTCTTTTGTTTGTGTTGTGTTTTGTCTTGTGGGGAACACGCCGTGTGTGTTTTGGGCCTTGGTTATGGAGAAATTGATTTATTGTGTCAATTTCTGACAAAAGTCACGTGAATAACAATTAAATGGGTAGGTAAAATAAAATGAAATGAAAAAGGTTTATTTAACAAGACACATTACAATTTTAAAAACACAAAGAACAACTAAGAACTAGGCACAAACTTAATTACTAAAATAATAGAGGTTACACAGATATATACTTAAAAATACAAAACAAAGAAAAAACAAAATACCCCCAAACTATTTTAGAGCTCAAAAATTTATGATTAAAAATAAAAAAAACTAGGTACCCAACTAAAAACCTCCACAACCTGCCTGGCAAAACATTTGGTGTCGAGTCAAAAAGGTGTCAACTCAGCATGTTGCTGGGTAGATAAATATAGATACCAACTCAGCGCCGGTATTATGTTGACTAGGTATTTACTTGGTATTTACTTTAAATTTAAGGGATCGATTGAAAATTATGCAGAATCATAATGTTAATAATTCAATGCATTTTCATAATACTTTTTATAAGACGTTTTCAAAATGATTTGATGTCTGGCTTTATTACTTGTTGTAGCTTAATTAATTAAGTAGAAGTATAATTTAATTTAAGTTTTTAATTTAACATTGCGTAGTATTAAGTACAAAATATTATTTTTGTAGGGGTATGTTCATCCTAAGGTTGCCTGGAACAGAACGCTGTCAGCGATATTATACTTCCTTTTATACTTCATCTATTCGAAGTATTTGTGGAGTCTGAATATAAGTCGCTGGTATTATAATATAATCGATGGATCTTGAATTAATTTGATTGAAATAGGTGTAATGCTGTACCAGTACCTAACGAAAGTAATAAGGGAATATATACAGGGCGTCCCACAGCCACGCCACATGGAGGGAAAGTACCTTAAATATTGCAGATAGAATATTTTACTGAAAGAAGACTTCATTTTGATTTTATAAACAATTTAAATTGCATTCTGATTTTTGTATAATCGTCTGTCTGAACCAGAAATATAACCCGCCAAATTGTCAAAAAAAATTGTACTTAATTTAACGATACCGATCAAAAGGCTCAATTAGTAAGTATAATTTTTTCCCCAGTAGCATAGCATCTTAAAAAAAAGGAACACCATAAATTTTAAATTGTGCGCGAGTGTTTATTTAAAGTTTTTATTAGGCTATTGCACGGCAATACACAACAGTAACAAGTGATATTCAGCTTTCCAAGATTTTGCGTAAATAATGTCCACCTCGTGCGATGGTTGAGTTTGAACAGGGGTGAACGATGTATCCCTCCTTAAGCTCGTTCGTTGGTAGGAAACAGAGGGTAGGGCGAAATCGGCTGATAGCCTAACTAAATTAAACTACCCTAGGTATGTTTATTTGAGAACAGATCGAAAAGGTATTTATTTCTGTACCTATTGTTTTCTGTTTTGTGTGGTTAATAAAAGTGTTTTCTATCTATCTATTTATGTTTTGTCAGAAATTGTAGCTTAAGTAGGAGTTTTGTCAGAAATTTTGCGGTAACATTGAGGTACCGCTTTGTAAGAGACCGCACCTTAAGTTCTTGCAACTTCCTAATTTGAAACAGCCGTAATTATTGTTTATCAGAATCATTTACAAAGTTCCCTCTCCAGAGAAATTCGTGGATTAAAAAACTTGAACGCTTTTTTATGAGGTGCGTTTTAATTAAAAAGCGTCCCAACTCTTTTTTTTCTTTTTAGCCCCTGCAATGAACTTAGCCTTCAATTTGTAATGAAATGAAAACGGTTACTTTATTAAAGTAGTACTACTTTGATGAAGTACCTTTAGTCTGATTAAGAATTCAAGATATTTTACGTTAACAAAGATATTTATTAATGAAAACTTAACTAAACCTGATAAAAATAACAGAGTACGACAAAGTCAAGGCCAAAAGGAGGATCCAGCTGGGCTGGGCAGCATTTGGGAAACTACGTCAAGTCTTCACGTCATCCATACCGCAATGCTTGAAAACGAAAGTTTTCAATCAGTGCGTCCTACCCGTTATGACCTACGGAGCTGAGACGTGGACACTCACGATAGGGCTGGTCCACCAGTTCAAAGTCGCTCAGCGAGCTATGGAAAGAGCTATGCTCGGAGTTTCTCTGAAGGATAGGATTCGTAACGAATACATCCGACAGAGAACCAAGGTTATCGACATAGCTCAAAGAATTAGCAAGCTGAAGTGGCAGTGGGCCGGCCATATCTCGCGAAGAACCGACGGCCGATGGGGCAAACGTGTTCTTGAGTGGAGACCACGACTCGGTAAACGTAGTGTAGGACGCCCTCCGACCAGGTGGGATGACGACCTGCGAAAGACTGCAGGTAGATGCTGGATGCGGCAAGCTGGAGACAGGGCGCTATGGCGCTCATTGGGGGAGGCCTATGTCCAACAGTGGACCGCTATAGGCTGATGATGATGATGATGATGATGACGACAAAGTAACAGCAAGGTTATTACTAAAAACTGAAACAAAATGTTCAGCAGTGGACTAATGCCGATGATGAATTAAAACTTCAACAATGCATACTCTCAGTCACGTGGAGCGCAAAATATTCTTTTTTGAATTCGCGAGATCAATTAAATGATGAATAAATCTTTCAAACCCAAAAACTGTTGCGAACTTCTGTGCTTTGCTTCGATGATAGCAAAGTCGTTAAATAATTTTCACCAATACACATTGAATGAATGAATGAATGAATTAACACTTTATTGCACTTAAAACTATAAAATAACACCTTATAACTAAATATAACACATAAAAAGTACAATAGGCGGCCTTATCGCTGACAGCGATTTCTCCCAGGCAACCTAGGCATGGAGAAAAAGATATAAGTTAATGTAGAGTTGGTAGATCACAAACACAAACATATAGAGAAATATCAAAAAAAAAAAAAACTACATACATTGCAAGCTACTTAAATTACATAATTACATTGTCCTGCTATTACGATCTTAATTTTTAATTAATGTTCTGCGCGCGAAGAGAATGGGATGAAAGCATTTCTAACGAAAATAGTCAGATATTTACTCATCATACAATACAATACAATACAAAAATTCTTTATTGTACACCATAATCAAATTAATAATTACAAAAATACATTATATGCGACAGGTACAATGGGCGGCCTTATCGCTTAGAAGCGATCTCTTCCAGGCAACCTTTGGGCGGAAAGAATTATATGAGAATTATATTATTTCATCATCATCAGCCTATGTTGGTCCACTGCTGGAAATAGGCTTCCCCCAATGAGCGCCATAGCGCCCGTTCTATATTTTTTGTAGGTAAGCCATTTTTTTCTGCCCAGAGTTAATTTCTGTGTAAACAACCAAAGCCCAGTGTTATAAATAACACACCCCTTTTTTAATCAGCGCGGGCCTAAGCTTAGATTTATGATTTGATATGGATACTGTTTGAATGACATCTGCAAATTGATAAGGGTCACACCAAGGCACTCTAATAAATAATATAACTGACGGATAATTATACCTAAGATATTATAGGCAGAGAATATATGCGACCCGAGAGCTGGTGAGTATCTGGCGCAGCGCATCAGCATTCATCATCATCATCAGCCTATATTAGTCCACTGCTGGACATAGGCCTCGATAACTTTGGTTCTCTGTCGGATGTATTCGTTGCGATTCCTATCCTTCAGAGAAACTCCGAGCATAGCTCTTTCCATAGCTCGCTGAGCGACTTTGAACTGGTGGACCAGCCCTATCGTGAGCGTCCACGTCTCAGCTCCGTAGGTCATAATAGGTAGGACGCCCTGGTTGAAAACTTTAGTTTTCAATCATTGCGGTATGGATGAAGAGAAGACTCGACGTAGTTTCCCAAACGCTGCCCAGCCCAGCTGAATCCTCCTTTCATCAGAATTGCTATAATAAAATAAAATGATAAGGTTTTTATTCCATATCATGTTATATCACAAAGGTCAAAGTCATTGAAATGAAAATCTTCTAATATTATAAACGTGAATGTTTGTGAGGATGTATGTAAGTATGTTTGTTGCTCTTTCACACAAAAACTACTGAATGGATTCTGATTCAACTTCACAATAGTATAGCTTACTTATCAGAATTACACATAGGCTACAATTCATAAAGATATATTGTATATTATCCAAAAATCTATCACCACGCGGGAGGAAAAAAAACACACACAAATAAACAAAAAAAAGAAAGAAAAAACACAAAAAAAAAACAAATAAATATAAATACAAATCAAATGCAGCCAAAAAAAAAAAAAAACATTGAGAAGGGGGGAAAAAAAGCTATTCCCATAAAACCCAAGGACCGAGGGGTCGTCACCCCTCGAGTTGACGCCGGGGTAATGAGGCCAAGCCTCGAGGCCCCTCTCTGTGCCCCCATCAGGGCCGGAAAGAAATTTATTGATTGCGGTTAAAACCGCGGGGCGCAGCTATAATAATAATAAAATAGTCATGCACATTTTAATATATAAATATATATGCAAAAGCAATGTGTGGCGTGGACCTGAGTGGATTGCGCGAGGCAAGTTGGTATTAACTTATTAAACAACACCATTTAGTGAATTCCGAATAATCACAATAGTAACGCAATCATTTCAGAATATCGCAATTACTCGAATGTTCTGTCACTCGAGTCAGGCTTGATTAATGATGGCGGCTGCGTACTGGATAACATGATGTTTTACAATAACCGTTGTTATGTTTCCATGCCATTATCTTAAATGAGATATTTAATTTTATTGATATATATAAAAGTACTAGCGAACATATCCGGCTTACGTATCCCTAACTTTTTGAAACTATAATATAGCCTATGTTCACCGGAGATAGTGTAGCTTCCCAAGAATGAAAGAATTTTTTAAATCGGTCCAGTAGTTTTGGAGCCTATTCATTACAAACAAATAAACAAAAAATCAAACCTTTCCTCTTTATAATATTACTAGCTGCGCCCCGCGGCTTTACCCCGTGGAAATCTATGTGTCAAATTGTTTAAATGATAAAAATCTTATGTTAGACTCCTGGTTCTAAGCTACCTCTCCACCAATTTTCAGCTAAATCGGTCCAGCCGTTCTCGAGTTATAAGTGTTGTAACAAACACGACTTTCTTTTATATGTATAGATGTAGTATAGATGTTGCGCAATATTTAATAAACCTTTTCCGATCATGCGGATTTGCGCCCGCGTGCGAATCTAGTCCGCGAATCACATAAACCTGTTATCTCATCATCATCAGCCTATGATAATCCACTGCTGGACATAGGCCTCCCCTAATGAGTGCCATAGCGCCCTGTCTTCAGCTTGCCACATCCAGCATCTGCCTGCAGTCCTCCGCGCAGGCCGTACATACCACCTGGCCGGAGGGCGTGCTACTAAGCTTGCCGCCGAGTCGCGGTCTCCACTCAGGCACACGTTTACCCCAGCGGTTGTCGGACTTGAATAAGATATTTTTTTTAAAACCGAAATAACTAGGTATATGTAGATAATAAGTAAGTACATAGATGACCAATATGTTCTGCGGTAGTAAATGGGCCAAATCTCAGCATAACTGTTATGAACAGAAGGCGCTGTTATTCTGTCTAGACTACGTAAGTTACAAACGAGAACGAATCAAATAAATAATGCTGGACACAATTCATACAGCATTATCTAGCCCCATGGTAAGCAGAGCTTGTCAATAAAAAATAGACACACATTAGTTAACAAAATCGCAAAACTATAAAGCTAACGAAAAGCTCTCAACCGAAAGGTAAAGCTTTCGACCCCCTCAATCAACCCTCCGAGCTTCCCTTATCAAGCACCATTCTTTCAACCATAATTGAACTTTCCACAACTTTTATTACTGTTAAATTGGATTTGAAAAGTTGTATCATTTTTATTTAACTTGGGTCGGCTGCTGCCGCTATGCCCATGTGGAAATAGTTTTGAATTCCCGCGGGAGCTTCCGGTTTAAAAGTTCCTACGTTTTTCTATGACTATTTTCATAGAATAATGGTTTGGTGAAGGTGGTTTCATAGAATAGGGTAGGTTTCCTGTAATTGAGAAAACTCACGAGTAGTTACTCGTACTTAGAGTTTTCTCAAACACTTTTTCTTTAGGTACCTAGTTCGTAGGTTGTATTAGTTTAAATTATTCTCATTTTCTTAGCTCTCATGCATAAATGACACTGGACCTGTATACTAAAACGAAAGAAAATGCCTATACGTCGCATATCAATTAATAATTAAGGGAGACAATTAGTAGAGCTAGGGGTCTGCGCACATTGATCCAGTACTACCAGTATCCAGTACACTACCACCCAGCACAAAAATAAACATGTGCTTAAATTTTTTACAAAGACCAAATCTCACAAGCGTCATCCGCGAGCTGTCTGTCATCTGATGCCGTCAATATAAAATACATCTAAAATATTCTATTCCAATTCGTTTAACAAAAAACTAAGCATACACGAAAATATCCTAGATCAAAACACGTGTGCGAGCATTGATTGATGTGGTGGTAAGTCGAAATACACCACACACACTTGACATAAAATATGGATAGGAAAGCTATGTGGCAATATTCTAGCAGCGCTCAGAAGACAGCATATCTCCGATGGCTGATAAATTGACACGCACTACGTGACCAGGCTCGAGATACGAGCATGCTGACTCGCCGTTGTGACCGTGAATATCTCATGGACAGGTCAATATCGCAGCGTCATATTGGTTTGTTGTGTGTAGCATTTGCTATGCTTAATTCTGTGTACTTAATAGGTAAAAATAAATTCATTTTATGAAAAAATATATTATTATATTAGAAATAATGAATTATGAATTGTGACATATAATTTCACATAGTATAAAACAAAGTCGCTTCCCGCTATCTGTATGTCCCTATGTAGTATGTATGCTTAGATCTTTAAAACTACGCAACGGATTTTATGCGTTTTTTTTTAAATAGAAGAGTAAGGTTTATTATATAGAAAATCGTGCAAAGCCGGGCGGGTCGCTAGAGTATGCCAGTAGACTAGTTTCTACTGGCGGCTTTACACGCGTTTTTTAAGGTTAATCCATAGATAAAATTAGAAGCCAGCAACCGGCAGGAAGGTAATAACCAGACGATTTGTTAAAAGGGCCGTCTTCATCGTATCTTTTGAGACATGATATTTAACAAGAAAACTTCAGCTTAAATACTGAAAAATTGGATTTCGTTGAACTTTATACGAAAACAAGCTTCGGTGGTAATTAGATAAGGTTAAGCTTGAGCTCCTTTAGTCGTTTAGTTGCCATCAAAGTTTAGAAGAACTTTGTTTTCTAGATAAATGGATAGGTCAGCTTTGTCTTATCTTGTGAGGGTCAATTAAAATGAGACAAAACAACGAGCTGAAATTCAGCTCGTTGTTTTGTCTCGTTTTTAAGACTAACTTAACAATTTTGGAATATCGTTGGTTTTCGAAAACAAAATTATAATGGCCTTAGTATGAAAAATAGTAGCGTAAAGCAAAAAGGTCTACTGTCCAAATATCAATGAAACTAATTGCTCGAAAAGAATTCAGTTATATTTATCGCCTTAAGAATTTTACTCGTGTTTTTTTTTCTTTTCATTTTAACCTTATCCGAACATAAACAAGTTTCTAAAAAAGCAATCATTTACGGTCGAAGACTAAACTGAGCAAAAAATATCTATTCAATTCTATTCTAAATGCCCTCGAGGTCAGTGAACCCGAAATAATTGGAGGAAATGGCGTCTCGAATGAAATGGCGAATATGTGTCGTAAAAATAATTTGTCCACAAAACTTGCTTCTTTTCAGTACACCTACACTGTGTAAGTCGAGGTCTTATATTCGCGGACTTGCTATGTCTTTTGAGAAATTTAAAAATTGCTTTTTTATGACATAGGAGGCACTTTCCCAGAAGAAACTTGTTCACTCGAGATCTGAAGACTCCGAGATTGACCTCTACCGGGAAAACAGACACAAGTACTTCGTCCCACTCTTAGGACTCTCATTCTTCGCTAGGATCTGTCATCAAAACTTCCAACCGGCACGCATATCAGCGTCCTGAACTCGCCTCTATAGAAAGTCGTAATATAGTTGCCTCGTGGGAAATACCTTCTATTGCCAGTTTATTCTGTGCGTCTGACGGCGCGCGCTGCGGTCCTGCGTACGCCGTTGTTTATTAATAACACCGCTCTCTCTTTATTTATTCAATTGGCTGCCTCAACAATTTGTTATTTTAAGTGGTTCTGTGAATAAATACACGGAGAGACTTTAAATGGATTGCATAATAAAAAACCGATGGCGCTCCACACAGCATCACATAGCCCGTGCACGACCACTGCTGAACATAGGCCTTCCTCAAAAGAATAGCTGCGCCACGAATAGCGGTCCTGAGCCACCTCCATCCATCGACTCCCTGCGACCGCTACAGTGTCGTCGGTCCATCGAGTGGGAGGTCTTCTCATACTTCGTTTCGTATTGCATCGCGGTTGGCACTCCCTCAAGGTTATCGGTTCTGCGATGTTCTGCTATGCGGCTTGCTCATCGCCAGTTCAACGTGCAATTCTGAGAGCTATGTCGGTTACTTCGGTTCTTCTACGGATTTCCGTATACCGGATTCTATCGCGTAGAAACTCCGAGAAAAGCTTTATCCATAGTTCGCTGAGCGACCTTGAGCTTATGCATGAAGCCTAATTATTACATGACTAGATTTTTTTTATAAAACATAATTAACACCCAGCACATCCGGAACAAATTTCTACAGATCGTTAAACATTTGTCTCGGGAGTCAAACCTGCAACCTCCTGCGTCACAGGGATGCGTGACCTATGCCTACCGCGCCACATCAGCCGTCAAACACAGACTCTAGGCGATAATCTGGTATTTTATGGATTCAAAGTAAAGTCTCAATGCGCGACCATCAATACACCACCAAAGTACCTGTATTCTATGTTCTATAATTAACGAATAAATGATCAAATATCTTGTCAGATTGGGTTTCTGGAACGCGTATTAATTTAACTTTTACAATATTAATATAAATGGAAAAGTTTGGATTTTTATATTCATGGATGCTTGTTTCTTAACGCTAAAACTATTCAACGGATCGGACTGGAATGTTTCCTACATGTAGTTCTGGGTTTTGATTAAATCTTATCCCATAAATCAGGTGCCATGGGATAGGTGCATGGGCATGCGAAGCCGCGGGCAGAAACTAGTTTTAAATAAAAGTTTTGTTGCTTAGAATCCAGCCCTAACCGTCGTCCTGAAAATAGAGGTATATTTAACCAATTTTTGTTTGTAAAGGCGTAAAAATAAAATACCCACACAAAATTCTTCTTGATCTCAATAGTCACCGCTATGCGAAACGGAACATGATATTCTCGCCTTAGTATTTTGAATTCACGGACAAATAACCAAAATAAAGTCAAGCTTTTGAAAACTCTTTGAATAAACTTATACAGCGCTTCTAACCTACGCCAGTATCACAGTATAAAATCTATTGAAGCAGTATTATTACTTTTTATTGAACTACCGCAAAATTTTACTACCTATCCGTTCATGTAGCATAACTTTTTCTGTGATATAACAAAGTTTAAGCGTAGAGTACTTACCATTGCCAGAAATTCATACTAGACAGATTCGTGTGATCATGCACTTATTTTACATTTATTTTATTCTGTTTTTTAGTATTTATTCTTATAACGGCAAAAGAAATACTAAAAATTTCAACTGTCTAACTATCACGGTTCGTGAGATACAGCCTGGTGATAGACGGACAGACATACGGACGGACAGCGGAGTCTCGCCGAACGAGTGTGCTCGTTCGGCGAGCGTACGAAGCGGACGTGTTACAATTTTCACTTAAAATTTGCAAAAATACTGTTGATCAAATTTCAATCTTATACGTACGACTCAAAGTCGCTTTTTGCCCAAACAAGCGCACGCACTTGAGTCATAATTACACTGAGTGAGTCCAAACCAGTTCGACTAACCAGCCTATTCAACGTGCCCGCATACGTCACGCGCAAGTGCAAACTTAAAGGTACGTCTACACTAGAGCTTCAAACCAATCATCTGAGAAAAAATGAGTCCACCAAATAAAACAGGTTCACAGCCTGATCTGTCAAAGATGGCAAGCTCTGCGGATGCTGGACTGCAGCAAATGCTCCGATCTAAGAGAAAAACTCCTGATCATGAAAACGTCTCTAAACAAGAATTCTCAAACTTTCGTGACGAAATGATTAGTTTAATGAAGGACTTTACTGCATCACAAAACAAATTGCTCGAAAAAATTTCTGATGATGTCTCTGGAATTAAACAGGACATGAAAATCTTACAAGATACGACACAATCAATCATCTTAGAGCACACCTCGATGAAATCCGATATTCTAAACTTAAAAACCTCGCAAACAGAAACACAAACAAAACTTGATAACATAACAACTAACATAGAAATGCTCAGTCATGGAATACCATTACCTAATCAACCAGCTGCTAACCAAGGTCTCAATAATGATGATATTTTTGCTGAAGTCCAAGAGAGATGCCGGAGGGAGAAAAATATTATCATCAGGGGAGTACCTGAATCAAAAGCTCAAAACTGGCAAGAAAGAACTTCATATGACCTAGCTGAAGTCCAAGAGATTACAAAAAAATTCATTCCAGACTGCCCTGAGCCTATAAAAGTAATGCGAATTGGGAAATACATCCTCGGGAAACATAGGCAACTAAAAGCATGTTTTTCGTCTGCAGAAATAGTTAGAATAATCCTTCGGGACAGATCGAACCTAGCGGACAATGGCATTAAAATATATTCTGATCAAACAGTTTGCCAACAAAAGCAATTAAAAGCACTAAGAGAAGAATTAGAAAGAAGATTACAAGAAGGGGAGAAAAATTTAGTGATTAAATATATAAGAGGAAGTCCGAAAATTATAGAAAACAATTCAAAAAACTAACTGACATTCCGTTCAACCTAAAAAACACACAAGAGCGCTCTGAAAATATTACATATGAAATTGTAGCTAACTATGCAAAGATAAATAGAAGTAAAACGTCACTTAACATTTTTTACGCTAATATAAGGAGCTTGGTAAAGCCTGGCAAGCTGGACGAATTGAAGTGCATATTAACAGCCTTACCAAAAATACACGTCGTAATTTTGGTTGAAACCTGGATTAAATCTGAAACTGAAGCAAAAAGAATAAAACTACATAACTATAACCACTATTACAATTTTAGATTCCACTCAAGAGGTGGCGGAGTCTCGATTTTTGTACATGACACCATAAAGCATGACCTCATAGGAGGCATATGCGAAGAAGACAACCACTACTTATGGATCCACCTAGAAAGATTCTCCTTGGATATTGGAGCAGTTTATAAACCAGAAAGAACCAACAATAACAATTTCTTCGAATCATTTACAGTACAATTACAAAAACATAAACGAGCCATTATATTCGGTGACTTCAATTTTGATTTACTCAAAAATGATAGACCTGTAAAAGAATATAAGAAAATAGTTACACAAAGTGGCTACTGTATACTGAATAAAGCCAATAAAAAGTATTGTACCCGTGAAACTACAACCTCTAAGACCATACTTGACCATATCTGCACTAATTTCAAAAAACGTGACCTTCATATGGCTATTATAGAATCATCGTTATCTGATCACAAACAGATATATTTCGAAGTTAAACAATATAAGCCTAAACCTCCAATGAAAAAGAAATATGAATCAATAAATTACGCTAATCTTCAGAAACATATGGAAAATATCAAAGCTACAGAATTAAATGATGACTACGTAAATCTAGAACAATGCATACAACAAGGAATTTCAAGCAATAAGATAACAAAAACGAAAATCATGAACCCTCCGATGAAGGATTGGATAAACAAAAATGTTATAGACAAAATCAACAAGCGAAACGAATTATGGAGACAGCACAAAGAAAACCCAGGGAACAAACAGATGAAAGAACAATTTAAAACAGAAAGAAACAGAACATTTGAATATATACAAAATACTAAAACCGAATACTATAAAAAAGAATTTAAAAGTTGTGATGGAAAGCCTAAAAAAATGTGGCATTTAATTAATAATTTATCAAGCAACAAAGTTAAAGAAAATGATGCTCCTTCAAAGATTGTATCTACTAAAGGTATTATCACAGACCCACTAGAATTATGTAATCACTTCAACAATTTTTTCGCTAACATCGGCACTACCCTCAGTCAACAGATACCAACACAATATCACACGTATCCCTCTCAAACAATATCTTCTAACAACCCAGATAAACTTACACAATTTAGATTCACTACACAAGACGAAGTTAAAAAAGTAATTAATAACCTTAAAACAAATACTAGTACAGGTATCGATGGAATTAGTGCTAAAGTCATTAAATGTATTAAAGAGCCTATATTAGAATGCCTAACAAAATGTATAAACAAATGCTTAGAGGTAGGTTATTTCCCAGATAGTCTGAAGCGTGCTCAAGTCACTCCGATCTTTAAAGCTGGTTCGAAACAAGATCCTGGAAACTACAGACCTATCTCTGTACTACCCATTGCTTCTAAAATATTTGAAAAAATAATACATCAGCGCCTTACTGAGTTTTTAGTATCAAATAACCTCTTAACTGACCGTCAGTACGGGTTTCGGACAAAGTCTAACACGCTGTCAGCAACCATTGACATAATTACCAAATTAAAAACTAAAATTGACCAAAAACAAATAGCTATTGGAACTTTCATAGATTTACAAAAGGCTTTTGACACCATAAGTCACGAAATACTACTAAAAAAGGTTTCTGAACTTGGTATTGGAGGACCTGCCTTTCAGTTAATAAAGTCTTACTTGTCAAATCGTTTCCAAGTGGTTAAAATTAAAGATCTTACAAGCAACTCACAGCCTATTAAATGCGGAGTGCCGCAAGGATCTATCATAGGACCATTGCTATTCTTATTATATATAGATAGTATACATAAAATTGGCTTAAAAGGACATATCACTCTGTATGCAGATGACACCTGCTTATTTTATTTCGGTGACAACATCAAATCTATTATAGATGATGCACAGAATGATCTTAACCTACTCCAGACATGGTTCTCATACAATCTGTTGACTATAAATGCAAAGAAAACTAAATATATAATTTTTTCTGCAAAAAATAAGGTTATTCCAAGTCATGAGTTATTACATATAAACGGAGTTACAATCGATAAGGTCAACAAAGAAAAATACCTTGGACTAATTTTGGACAACAGATTGTCATGGAAACCGCACCTGGAAAGCATAGACAAAAAGTTGACGTCACTAATGGGATGTCTACGCGGTATTATCAGATGTCTACCTCTTAAGGTTCGTTACAACATATACAATAGTCTTGTAAAACCACACTTGGACTACCTTATAGAAGTATGGGGCCCGGCCGCAAAAACTAACCTTGAATTTCTTCAAATTACACAAAATAAACTTATTAAAGTACTATTCTCTTATGACTATCTAACTTCAACTAAAAAAATTTACAACGAAACTAAACTTATGAAAATATCTCAAATCTATCACTACAACACATGCATACTTATAAGAAAAATATTGAACAAAGACATTCACTCAGAAGTAGTATTTACAAAAAATATACACATTTACAAACGAAACCTAAGAAATGCACATAATATCCGTCTACAGAAATGTAGGACTAACTACGGCATGAAAAACATAATGTTTGAAGGAGCGCGTTTATATAACAGCCTACCTAAAAATATTAAAGACCTAAACACTCTAGCTCAATTTAAAGTTCGCCTTAAGTGCCACATTTTACAAAGTTGTCCCTAAAAATAGTCAAGCTTACATTATTACCTATATGTTATTTAATATTTCAGAAATTGTGTATAGTGTGTGCGCGCCTTTACTTTGCTCTGTATAGTATTTTTGCTAACTACCCACATAATTTTAATAATATAGCTCGTACCGAACTACTAACATAATAATAAGCTTATTTTGTTTCTCACCAGTGATTATTAATCTTTTGAGAAGTAAATAAATATCTTAAACCACAGTCTTAGTAATAGGGTCCCGTTTTACCCTTTGGGTACGAAACGCTAAAAAGATATTACATGCGACAAGTACATTGGGCGGCTTTATCGCTTAGACCATGCGGCAAATTATGCATTCTACGTCATCCCTAATATTTGAACCTGACTAACTCTGTGCAGGGATTAATTCCGTGCCGAGCTGGTGGATAAAAATGCAGCGCGTAATACCGGTACATCCGTACCCGAGATATACATATATTTTTTGAGATATAATTCTAACAAAATTTAAAAAAATATATGATTGTAACAAGGCTAATATTTGAAACAGCAGGTGACCTACTGTGTCCAAGGTTCAATTCCGTGCCTAGCTGGTGGATAAAAATGCGACGCGTAATACCGGTACATCCGTACCCGAGATATATATTTTTCGAGAAATAATTCTATCATAATTTTTAAAATTATCATCGTTTCAAATGAAATCATAAAAAAAATATCTTAGTATTTAGGCTAATATTTGAAGCAGCAGGTGACCTACTGTGTGCAAGGTTCAATTCCGTGCTTAGCTGGTGGATAAAAATGCGGCGCGTAATACCAGTACATCCGTACCCGAGATATATATTTTTCGAGAAATAATTCTATCATAATTTTTAAAATTATCATCATTTCAAATGCAATCATAAAAAAATATCTTAGTATTTAGGCTAATATTTGAAGCAGCAGGTGACCTACTGTGTGCAAGGTTCAATTCCGTGCCTAGCTGGTGGATAAAAATGCGGCGCGTAATACCGGTACATCCGTACCCGAGAACGTACTTGCAGGTGGAAAACGCGGGTGTAAACGAGACCCGGGCCGTTATTGCTGTCGTTAACTTAAAATTTTCTCTTGAATGGTGCCGTGAATGTGGAACGTAAACAGGCACGTTTATGTTATTTGTTGGGGGATATTGAGATGAATATAAGCCTTGATAAGATATACACACCTCAGAAGTATGTACTAATAGTAACGTTTAAAAGTTTATTGAAAAAAAAAATGTTTTATGACTTTAAGTTGTTACACTATTGATCCTACTACTACTAGGATAAACATTTTAAAGATTAATTTATCGGGTACCCGCTACATTTCCATCGCGTTACAGCGATCATGGTTACGGGGTGACTGGATGTACTCGGAGCTACAGACGATAATTGACGGCAGAATCGACGACTACTCTCATTTTCTCTTCAGAGAGTCTTCTTAAGATAAACCTGTATCTTGGGGCCTTTCTTCACAATCCCTATTTTCCTGAAACAATCATAAAATCAGACACACAGGGATATAGCGTCCGCCTGCAACTTGGCCCATTATAGGGAACAATCAAAACAACATGGGTGGTGAATTCTGTCTTGTGATTTTTAAAAGATCAACATAGCAGCATCGCAAGAGTTTATTGGTATGATTTAGGTAAGTCGCTTTCTCAGGCTTATTCCGCTTAGCACCTACTTCACAACCTACCTCTTTTCATCAAAGAGGCGTTTTATAAACGATTTACCATAGAATTCAATTGAGGGTGTTGTAGCGTAGCGATGAGTGTGGTAGCTTTGAATTTGACATCGACACTTTTTTCAGACAGAACTAACTATTGGCTAACTTTTTTTAAAAGAAACGCCTCTTTCTCAATTTTCAGAAAACGCCTAGTTCCCTGATCATACATATCTTACATATCTTATAGGTATCGCATAATATGTAGGTACATAATATTAGTGCATTGCTCATGGACATAGACCACCACTAATGATGGCCATAGTCGTCTTCAGTTACCTGCATCCAGCATCTGCCTGCAGTTTTTCACACATCGTCATCTCTCCTACCCGGAGGGTGTCCTACACTACGTTTGCCGAGTCGCGGTCTAAAATCACAGAACATGTTTACCTCAGTGGTTGTCGGTTCTTCCCAAGATATGGCGGGACCACTGCCTCTTCAACTTGCTTATTCTATGAGCTATGTCGATATCTTTGATTCACTGTCTTTACCTAATAACGGTAATAATCTGCTTTTTTAAAGGTTCGCAGAAATTTACCTTATTTTATTATGACACAATTATTCCACTCCACAAATAATTTTAATAAGCGAAATGAAACACAACACTACCTAAGTACAGTCATTAATTAATCAATCGGTCCAATAAATTACAAAATTGATACCATGCATTAATTTGTATCATAATAAATTCATGTTTCCATTTATGCTTGTGGTCGTGCCGAATGGCGACGTTATTATTAAACCGGCCGTGTACTTATTATTTTATTTTGACTGGTGACGGCAAAAAGTAGCAAGCTTTTATAGTCATTTGCCAAAAGTTACTGCGGTCATCGTAATCTAGGTCATCAGTCCTAACAAAAACATTAAAAAGGTAATAAATATTTGTAAACTCACGCGATCTAAACACTTAATTTTATTACAAGCATTAATACAACGGGTATTTATCGCATTTTTTTACCTATTTTAGTTATCCCGTGACCACGACAGTGTGTAAACCTGTTGAAACGTCAGGAAAAATTGGTAAATAAACATGATAAATACCCGTTGTATTAGTGCTTCTAATAATGAAATAGGTAACCCACTGCCTTGCATCAGTAATGCGCCGCCGCCGCCGCCGCTGCCGCCGCGCCACTGATTCGGGGATCTCATGCATGTGATAAGCACTGAAAGTGTTACGTTTTTATTATGAATATTGGTACTTATTTTTTATGTATTTAAGTAGTGTATTATTTATTTTTGAATTTGTAATATTTATTATTTGTTTTTTAGTATTCTTATTTAGATAACCTGTGGTACACCCCCTGCCTTTTCTTAAATTCATTTAATTCTTTCCATCCAAAGGTTGCCTGGAAGAGATCCCTTCTAAGCGATAAGGCCGCCCATTGTACCTGTCGCATATAATGTATTTTAGTTAATGTAATTTGATTATGGTGTACAATAACGAATTTTTGTATTGTATTGTATTTCATGCTTTGTTTTTACAATCGAGCAAGTATTATTTCAAAATTAGATCTGTCGTCGACAATAAACAACCAATCTTTACAAAACTAAAAAAAACTTTAATTATTTAATACACTTGTTAATAATATGATACAGTTAAATTCCACTTCTTGCTAGTTGGCTCTGCGTCTGGATTGACGCAAATTTTTGTATACCTACCAAAAATTCCAAATCAATTAGTTCATTTACGACGTTGTTTTCCCAAAGAACAAGGAGACTATTTAAAATTTTAAACGTACATACTACGAAGAAATAATAAGTCCGTACATACGATTAGGGCAACACAGTAACAGTACCTGTCACAGAGAAAATAAATAGTAGTGCTAACGAGAATAGAGCTGTCAAAGTCGGGTTTCCACACCAGATCCTCTCACGGTGCATTGCCCCAGTCTTGCGCATTCGAGAGCCGAGATCAGATTAATGTTGCCACTTTTCTACTTGTCGTGACCACGTTACTGCCCGCGAGTTCAGACTATGGCTATAGTTTCGCAGACCGAATCTATTGAGGATAGGCTATTTGCCAAGACTGTGTAGGTAAACCGGAGCCTAAGGCTATGAAGATATCGTTTTCGAGCCTTGGTTAAAGATTGATTGGTTTGTCAGTGTGTTAGTTTTTACAGTTACAGGACAAATGTTAATCTGCAATAATGTTTGCAGGGTCAGGTCTTGATGTTGTAAATTAGTAGCATAACTAACTGTCATCCATTACGATTAAACCTTTTTTTTATTATTATGTTATCTACTTCAGGAGGAGGGTCTATGTTTTATGTACAAAGAAAAAAATTGGTCTTTATCAAAGAGATTTGTCTTTATTGATGGAGAATTCGAGAATTTTTAAATTCTATTACTTTTGCACTGATAATGATTTCGAATTCGTTCCGTATGAAAATATTTCCGAGGCATTAGTGAGTTAGTGGCGATTCGCATCGGACCCTTTTTTCTGCTATTTATCCCGTCAAGCTAAAAAAAAAACAACATAATTCTTTAGAAAATCACGACTAGCTACAATTTTGGTGATACCTGCGCCAATTCTTAATAGATTTGGATGTGTTTTCCTTTTTGTATACGTAAAGGATGATTTTTAAGAATGGAATACGCGCCCCTAAATCGTTTCTAAAGATAAATTTATACAACACATGATAATTTTCACATCACTCGTAGCGAATGGTTTCCATGGCAACAGGCGTAAACAAGAGGTTTTTCATTCGTCGTTTTACACATGTGTCATTATCACATCACTCATCAAACTAAATTAGATGACAAAAAATTCGATTACCTAAACACTAAACCAATTAAGATTTACCTAGTACCAGAAATGTTATTCCAACTTTTGGAAATAAAGGCTTAATTACTTCCTTAAATTTATTTCTTAGAGATCCGCGTTAACTTTAAATTTACAACATTCAAAGCTATCCTTCGTACTGGTACCTCTTCATACAAAAGATTACGATGAATCGTCTGTGATTGCTGAAAAGTGGAAGCAATCAGGACGGCACCTTATCGTAAGTTAGTTGAGCGTTTTGCTGATTGTTGGATAGCGCTATAAATCTCTTCGTACACGCGATGCTACAACACTAGTATTGAAAATCTTCATTACAGCTCCAATTTTAAGGAATGGTTTTAATTTTGTCTCATTTATTAGGTGTGAAAAGCGAGTTAGGATATGGCATCGTAGATGACATTCGCACAGTGAGGCAGATTATATTTCTATATAATATGCCTCTGAATATACTCAGGGGCTGATTATACAAGTAGGTACGTACCTTTCCGACTTCTGCTATCTGGTTTTTGTAGACCATGAGAAGGCCTTTGACTATTTCGGGACCTGGGCGGTTCTGGGAATCTTACAACGATGCCAAGTAAACTATCGTTATTTCGAGGTGCTGAGATGTCTCTACGAAGCTGCCACCATGAGTACGAGTGTCTAAGTACAGGGCAAGCAGTCTAAACCTATCCAATTGCGCCGAGAGTGCGACAGGATGATGTCATATTCCGAAACTCTTTACAAGTGCGTTGGAAGATATGTGTAAGAGACTGGACTGCAAAGGATATTTTGAAGTATTTTTTATAAATTACCCCGAGTGCGAGGGCTTACGCACTATAATAAAAATAACATTAGAAATCGTTTTTATCAATAAACAAAAGCTTCGCTTTGTTCAATCTATCTTTTGCCATGATATTTCGTAGTTCCTTCATCGGATTTTTTATTTTTTATTTTTTTAATAATGCTGGACAATTCACACAGCATTATCTAGCCCCATGGTAAGCAGAGCTTGTGTTATGGGTACTAGATAACTGATATACATAATACAATATATTACATAGATATATATTTTTTATTATACATAGTAAACGACCAGAACACCCGAAACAAATATCTGCAGATCGTATACACATTTGTTCCGAGGCGGGAATCGAACCCACAACCTCCTGCGTCGCAGGCGGACCTTCGCCCACCGCGCCACATCGGTCGTCAAATCAATTGGACATAGAACGCATTGAAAAGGATGTCTTTGTTGCCCAAAAGCTTTGCGTATTATATAAACTGCGTTGATGTATTTGTTACAGTCAAAATTGAAATCAGTCGACACTCATTTTGACTGAAAAATACTAACAAGGCTAGTGTTGACGGACCAGTCAAAGTCCAAAAAAGCAGAGTAGAATATGTACTTGCGAAAGTTTGGATGTTTAGATGGATGGATGGATGTTTGTTACTGCTTTACGCCAAAACTACTGAACGGATCTGGCAAAAATTTTGCTTAGATACTTTTCATCCCATAAATTACTTCCTATGGGATAGAAATAACTTTAAAACATTTCCCTATAAACAACACGTGCAAAGCCGCGGGCAGAAACTGATAGTGTAATATGGGTCGTTTTATTAATTATTGTAATTATATGCTAAATAACTGTTAATTAAATAAATAAACACACAGGTTTATTTCAATAGCGAAGGTTTTTTTTTATAGAAAATGGTAAATTTAATTGCAATTATGTTTTGGCATGGTTCTGCATGCATACAAAACCATTATTTGCATCATACCCGTATTTTTGCTCTTTGCCTATTTTTGAATGGAAATTAATAATAAAATTGCGTGTTTTGTACTTTATTCTATAGTGAAACCAGATTTCATATGACAAAGAAAAGTACAAAGACTTATAGAAAGAAAGAAAGAAAATAAAGAAAATTTATTTATTGATTCACCGTAGGTACAACTTGTTACTACATAGTTCTTATAAAATAATTAGTAATAACATAAAAAATTAACTACTTAACTATAAAGCAACAAGCGACTCTACAAAGCGAACCAATTGGTCCTGTCTCAGCATAATGTTGCTCTACTTCTCCACAAGAAGTAGAGCAACGCTGGTTTCCTGATAGTTATATGAACAAAAAAAGGGGGGGGGGGGGGGGGCACGAGGCATGCCTGTGTCGTGGGCAACCTAATTAACACTTTGATTGCTGAAATCACACGGTATGTGTGATTTCTACAAGTGACTAATATGCGTAAATCCACACTAGCGCAGCGGCTGAGAAAATACAGATCTGTGTGACTCAGCACAGCCGTAATATTTTTCGAAAGAAACGTATGTGCGGCGCAACACAACCGCTGTGTAGAGCGGCAGCACGAATTTTTTAGGTTAAAAAGAAGATCGCAGACAAAGTGTTAAATGTAAACCTAATTACAAAAGTAACTTTATGTATATATTTGGTGTCTTTAAGTCTTATTAGACAAATTAGTAATCCCTCGGTCTTAAATCTTTTTCGGACTTACTCTTCTTTTTTTCATCTGTGAAAATACCAGGTTGTCCCAAGAGTACTAGTTTGCCAACGGGTTCTGACTGTAACATATCCATCGAGTCAATGTTCCGTATATATCACTTTAATCCACTCCGTGTACCATTCCAGCGATGACTGCAATATGCGTCCGAATACAGAAAGGACGCAGGGGAATGCTTTATCTAGATTGTGAGCTGGATATACGCGTATCAAATGACTTTAAAGTCACAATGCCATTCGCAAAACCAATTCTGTATTAAAACGAATTCAGTTTCAGTTTTAGACAGAGAGACGATACTTTTATTGCACACTTAAAAATAAAACAAACAAGGTAAACAATAATAATACAAGATATGTGATAATTTGGCGGTCTTATCGCTCAAGAGCGATCTCTACCAGACAACCGTGGATGGATAGGATCGTTGGATTGAAAAAGGGGATCTGTGTGCGTTACTATGTAGTTAATTACAACATGAAGTTTTGGTGATAAATAAAAGATACTAACGCGGCATATATGTATGTATATCCGTCCACTTGTACCACTTACTATGCTCTGTGTACTAAATAATATTATACATACATTTTGTATATATTTAAAATTTTCTGTTTGTTTTTTTCCAATTGTTTTTATTTAATTTCTAAGAAACCTATGAGTTCAATTTCCAATTTTATTTATATAATCAATGTTCCAATTATTTTTATTTAATGTCTAAGATACCAGTGTTGTATTATGTGGCTGATATATTATTATTAAAGAAACTACATAAATCTCTTACATGAGATATAAATCAATATATAATGTAAGCAACCAACCTGGTTCGTTGGTTGTGTTTTAGATTGAATATATATTTCAGAAAAATGTCGTATAATTTCGTAGTAACACTGCACCCGCTCGAGGCGAAGCTGGATGTATTGTAATGAAAGGTAGCTCTATTACAATTCAACAGAGCACATTCCGTAGCGCTGCCCTGCAGTTGCAGTATTGTGAATATTGAATATGGTAGAGTTTTCATTCATTTTGGCCCAATAAGCTTTTATAGATATTTTTTCCTAGCTTCTGCCCATCGCACGCGGTGTTGCTATAGTAACATCTTATGTCTCTTTCTATTCTACGGGAACTAATTTATGAGATAGGTAACGGTTTGACGACCAATGCGACGCGGTGGGCGAAGGTCCGCCTGCGACGCAGGAGGTTGCAGGTTCGATTCCCGCCTCGGAACAATTGTGTGTACGATCTGCAGATATTTGTTTCGGGTGTTCTGGTCGTTTTCTATGTATAATAAAAAATTACTATCTATGTAATGTATTGTATTATGTATATCAGTTATCAAGTACCCATAACACAAGCTCTGCTTACCATGGGCTAGATAATGCTGTGTGAATTGTCCAGCATTATTTATTTAAAAAAAACTATTTTTAATTTCGTGCAAGGAACAAGTTTAATCAGGACGTATTATATTATCTGTGATCAGGAGAAGTTTTTGCGTGAAAAAGTAACAAACATACGAACTTTCACGTTTATAATATACCTACATATGTAAGTAGGATTGAGGTGGTACCCCGTAAAAACAAGTTCCAATTTGTTTCTATTTTTTTATTTTAACTTTATTTTTAATCAAGTATTTTATTCAATAATTAGGGAACATACAGAACATCAAAACTAAGGTGGTTGTTACAAAAACATCGATACATAATTGAACGGTTATTTAGCGACCTCCCTAAAAGATTGGCGTTTAGCAACGTACCTAAATCCTTAAGCAAAATTAAGCGAGGTCTTTGTTTGTAATCATTGCAAGAGATCGAGAGCTTTTAGTCGAATGAGCCAAAACAACGTCTGGAACACGGCTGTGTTGTTTGATACACAATGTGTTCATTTTGTGATTTGATAGGTTATTATATTACATAGCTCGCCTTGCTCGCCCCACACAAGTGAAAAGTTGATTCATATATATATAATGCTGGACAATTCACACAGAATTATCTAGCCCCATGGTAAGCAGAGCTTGTGTAGTATATATATACAATACATTACATAGATATATATTTTTTATTATACATAGAAAACGACCAGAACACCCGAAACATTTGCAGATCGTACACACATTTGTTCCGAGGCGGGAATCGAACCCGCAACCTCCTGCGTCGCAGGCGGAGCTTCGCCCACCGCGCCACATCAGTCGTCAAAAATTTTCTCATTTAAATAATGACATCTATATGATATCACAGTTGAATTTGTGATACACATTGTTCAGGACCGTGTGTCTCATTGTAAGCGGACGTTAGTCACTCGTATCACGCCTCTCATACATGTAAGCCTACCTAGATATTACCTGCGCTTGATAATGAGTGTGGCCTCTGCAAAATTACCCGCTGTGCTAAATTGCGGGTATACCATTTAGATAAATGTATAGTCGTTATAAATGAATGTAGATTGCTGTGTGAATTACATTTTGTTTTGCGTTTTGTCAACAACATTGAGTTTGCATAATTAATGCAGTTCAAAGCTTTGCCAATGGTTGTAGTGGTTCGTGACAATGGCCGTTTACTTAATTACTGTAATAACTCTAATATTATAAATGCATATTATAAATGCGAAAGTTTAGATGTATGGATGTTTGTTACCTCAAATTTTGCTTTAAGAAAAGAAAGAAAATACATTTATTTGACACCATACATAACACAAAACACGACACATTACATAATAAGAAAGAATACATACAAGAAAAAAATTATAAGGAGATAGATAAAAACATACAGATAGGTACAAATACGTGTTACATAAGGGGCCAAAAAGGTCTCTGTCTCAGCATTATGCCGCTACAAGCCGGAGTTAGTAGTGGCGGCGCTGATTTTCAGACAGGTCCTGGTGTGGTTGCCATTGCCACCACACCAGGACCTGTCTGAAAATCAGCGAAAGCAAAGCAAGCTTTAAAACATTAGGTAGCTTTCGTTTGGACCTAGAATAAAACATATGCTACTATAATATTTATCCCACAAATCTGTTTCTATGGGATAGAAATAACCTTAAAACGTTTTCATAGAAAAAAACGCGTTTAAAGCCTGGGGCAAAAAATATTGATAAATCAAATTATTACTCAGTACATTTAACACCTTTATTATTAGCTAAATTCTGCCCGTGGCCTCGAACGCATTGTTCAAAATGTTTGAAATAGATAGCTTGTTAACTCCTTCTCTTTATAATAAATAGTGGGTTTAAAAAAAAATACGATAAAGAAACAGAACTAAATTTTCCGCATTCATCTAATGCGGAAAAGTGGTTAGTATGGCTCCTATAGCGTATTACAAAATACCTAAATACACTACTCAACAAAGTCTAGGGAACAAGGATATTTTAGTGTATACTTTTAATTCAACTTTTTTTTGTCCCAGATGTTATACATCAAAAGAAGCGAAATTTATTTTTGATTTCAGTTATGCAATTAAATAAAAAGCGTTCATGTAAAAAATTAAGGTTTAATAAAAAAAACTGAAATAGTGCCTAAACAAAAAAAAAAAAATCTTCAAATTACAAAAACATATGACGCTTACGTGGAAATTAAATGAAAAAACATTATTTGCAGCTGTTTAATAATCCGTTGGACCTCCCAGGGCATTAGCCACGGCTCTACATCGGCGTGGCATGCTGAGTATCAAGTTATCAATTGTCGCCTAAGGTATAATAAGGCTCCATATTCTGGAGAGATGCGAAAAAAGTTCTTCTCCCGTGTTCAAATTTTGAGGAAAATCACTGAAAGCTCTTCTTCCGAGTAAATCCCATGCATGCTCAATTGGATTGAGATCGGCGGACTGAGCAGGCCACTCTAATACCGTGATATTGTGCTCGCTGAACACATTCATCACCTGTCTTGCGGTGTGTGGGCGTGCATTATCCTGCATGAACACGAAATCTTGGCCAAACTGCTGGTGGTGGGGGATGACCATAGGATGCACTACCTGTTCAATGTATTGCTCTGCGTTCAAATTGCCTCGTATGCGAACGAGATCAGTTCTCCCACCCAGGCGAATTCCAGCCCACACCATGATCGTTCCGCCTTGATAAGGATGAACTTCCTGAGGATTTCGGAGTCTACTTTGGCGACCAGGAACACGCCAAACACGCACTCTCCTTGAATCAGGATGAAATCCGAAGCGAGACTCATCGGAAAAGAGAACACGTGCCCACTGATTGTCGGTCCATCGCAAATGTGCATTAGCCCACAATAAACGACGCCCTCGATTTCCACGTCGCAAAGCTGGAACTCTTAATGGTCTGCGAGCAAGGAGATTGACTTCATGTAATCTTCTCCTGGCAGTTTGGTCACTGATAACCACTTGGTGCTGGGACTGGAGTCTTCCTACCAACTGGCGAGCTGTAATCTGGGGCTGCCTTCTTGCAGCATTTTGCAGAAATCGATCTTGTCTCTGGGTAGTGACCCTGTATCTTCCTCGGTGACGTTCGGCTACATCTCCTGTAGCCCTGTAGCGTGCCCATAATCGGCAAATTACGCTTGGATGTGTGTGAACAGCGGCCGCGATATCGCGTTGACTGCGTCTAGCTTCCAACATACCCACAGCCCTAAGCATCTCTTCCCGCGTTAAATGACGACGTGACATAACGCTTAGAGTTTCAAAAATATCGAAAAAGTTAGCAGTAATGGTTTTTCACAAGAAAAAAATCGATACATGACAAAAATCACAACAACTTTATGCTAGCAGACCCCTTACTCTGCGACCAAGTTCGGTTTTTCCTTCTTATTTTGAAAAGCTTTCGCACTTTTGTTTTAATTTTTTTTGAATTTCGAACAAATGATTTATTCCTCTTCCAGCCTTAATTTATAAATTTTAGTGACCAGTACTTTTTTACGAGTTTTCACAAAAAAGTTGAAGTATTATTGCTTGTTCCCTAGACTTTGTTGAGTAGTGTAGTTAAAAGGTGGCTAAATTAAAAAAAATGCAATCCGACTAACTATCAAGCGTGTTGATTCATCAAATGTATTTACTTGTTACCTTACATATAACATGTTTTGGCAAATAAAAAATCTTTATTTTTTATCTCTTTTGAATCCAAAATTGCAAAACTTCTAGAGCACTTGAATCATGGAGTACCATAAATATACAAGGAATAAAAATACACAATAATGTCCTTGGAAGTTTCCCTTTTTCCTGTCCAATTCCATTTCCATAAGGTAATGCTTTGTAAATTGGATTTAGTTGGACTTTTAGTCCCTCCAGGACTCGTCAAATATACCAGAGTGTTATAATAGAGGAAAAATAGAATAGAGAAAGGTCGCGGGTTCAAGACCCGCCGCAATATAAAGTTTTAGGATATAATTTAATTTCAAATAAATAAACAAATAGTGCAGGACAAATGATAATTCATTAGGAGTTCTGCGAGATATGCATCCATGACGTAATAAGGCTAGGCGTATGCTGGGACGCAGGCGACGCAGATCCACGCAGCGCAGGGCAGAGCAGATTTTGTAATGCATGAAAGACACATACCTATTTGCGTCGCACGCACGTGCCTGCGCCGCAACGTACGGAGCACTCGGTACTTTCATGCATTACAAAATCTGCTCTGCCCTGCGCTGCGTGGATCTGCGTCGCACGTGCCTGCGCCGCAACGTACGGAGCACTCGGTACTTTCATGCATAACAAAATCTGCTCTGCCCTGCGCTGCGTGGATCTGCGTCGCACGTGCCTGCGCCGCGCCGCAACGTACGGAGCACTCGGTACTTTCATGCATTACAAAATCTGCTCTGCCCTGCGCTGCGTGGATCTGCGTCGCACGTGCCTGCGCCGCAACGTACGGAGTACTCGGTACTTTCATGCATTACAAAATCTGCTCTGCCCTGCGCTGCGTGGATCTGCGTCGCACGTGCCTGCGCCGCAACGTACGGAGCACTCGGTACTTTCATGCATTACAAAATCTGCTCTGCCCTGCGCTGCGTGGATCTGCGTCGCACGTGCCTGCGCCGCAACGTACGGAGCACTCGGTACTTTCATGCATTACAAAATCTGCTCTGCCCTGCGCTGCGTGGATCTGCGTCGCACGTGCCTGCGCCGCAACGTACGGAGCACTCGGTACTTTCATGCATTACAAAATCTGCTCTGCCCTGCGCTGCGTGGATCTGCGTCGCCTGCGTCCGAGCATACGCCTAGCCTAATGCCGTGTCTGAACTAGCCCTCAAGTTATTTTGATGGTATGTGCCATAGAAAGTGTTTTAACAAACTGAAATTAAAAAGATAAATTCATAAAGCTGACACGATCCCCTTTTGTTTTTCGTATACCTACTTTATTTGAATCACGCCCCGCCAACGTAGATAATTTTACGAAAATAAAAGCCAATCGTTCCAGCTCTTAAAAAAAGGCAATATCTGCATTTTTACAAGAGCTGACCTTATATTATACCGTATAATGTAATAGCAAATACTAAAAAAAAAAAAAACTGAATTAAGACCCTCCTCCTTTTTTGAAGTCCGTTAAAATATATATAAATAAATAATGCTGTACAATCCATACAGTATCATCTAGACAAAATTGACTAGGTGTTTATCCCACAGAGAAGCTCTGAACCACGCGATTGACTGGGTTAATCTCATCTGGACTAATGTCTGTATACCTACAATAAGATCATCGGAAATCGGTATCAAAGCTTCCAATTGCCTCCTCAGGTCACATTACGCCAGATATCACGCCGGGTTATTACGTCAACAATAGCACTTACGACCTTATCACTTTAACCGTACCTGCAGAGCTTTGATAGTATTGTTGGTGAACACAAGCAGAGTCAAGGTGCATATCTCTATAAGTCTATACATACTAGTCTCTGCGGCTTTGCACGCGTTGTTTCTGTGGAAATGTTTTAAGGTTATTATTATCCCACGGGAACTTATTTATGGGATAAAAAGTAGCCTATGTCATATCCTGGGCCTGGAACTACCCGTATGCAATTTCAGCCAAATCCGTTGGGTAGTTTTTTTGCGTGATAGTAACAAATATCCATACTTACAAACTTTCGCGTTAATAATATTGTAGGATTATGTGGTGTCTTGTAAATGTTTGTAGGAATTGTAATTTGTCGTGTCAAAACAATTATTTCATTCATATCCGGCATCCAAAAGCTATTTTCCAAATCTATAACCGCTCCTCCCAATCTGCAATACGCGAGCGTGTGGCCCGCGTAATAGGAAAGACGAATAAGGAATTATAGGTATTGGGCGGCCCGCACGCGGACGGGACCGCACATGGGTGGAAATCGTCATGACATTTTTAACCGACTTATAAACAGGAGGTTCTTGTATGTTCGGCGGTGTGTTCATCGATTGCTCCGTCAATTATAGAAAATTATTTCGCTTTTGCATAAAAACTATACCGAAGTGGTCTCATGAAAATTATTGTTCCCGAGGGATTAGTGTTTATCTAACAAAATGTAAAAAAATTGTAATATTAAGTGATTCGAAAAAGGATTTTAAAACAATCAAAATAAGATCAACAAATAACTGGCCATCAAGTCACACAAGTCTCTAAATACAAACTAATAACAATCAACGCTTTAAACTTTCCACATTTCCAGTGAAACTCTAAAGCCTTATTCAAATGACTCGGTACAATACAAACCCATTAAATGCACTGAAGTTAACTAAACCTCTCGCCACACTGAAAGTCGTAGCTAATTGGAAAGATGAGCCTTATAAATACAGCCTTGATGTGACTGAAAAAAACTGATTTAGGAAAAAATAAAGAAGTTCAATCACAGCAGGGCTATATTTAGATGCCTCATTTTTTTTTTTTTTTTTTATTGCTGGACAATTCACACAGCATTATATAGCCCCATGGTAAGCAGAGCTTGTGTTATGGGTACTAGATAACTGATATACATAATACAATACATTACATAGATATATTTTTTTATTATATAGAAAACGACCAGAACACTCGGAACAAATATCTGCAGATCGTACACACAATTGTTCCGAGGCGGGAATCGAACCCGCAACCTCCTGCGTCGCAGGCGGACCTTCGCCCACCGCGCCACATCGGTCGACAATCATTGTATTAGATAGCTAACACTTAAAGGCCCCACGACACCCACGGCAGCGGAAATAGTTGAGGTGTTACGAATTCTAAGCCGTAGTACAAGTACCACATGGTAAAAACTAAAGTTTTCAATTAGTGCGTTCTACGTGTCATGTGACCTACGGAGCTGAGACGTGGACATACACGGTAGGGTTGGTACATCAGTTCAAAGTTATTTATTTATTTAAAAAAGAAGTCTCAGCGAGCTATGGAAAACGCTATATGCTCGGGGTCTCTCTGAAGGATATAATTCGTAACGAAATCATCCGACAAAGAACAAAAGTAAAAAAAAACACAGCTCTAAGAATTAGCAAGCTGAAGTGGGCCGGCCATATCTCACGAAGAACCGACTACCGCTGCAAACATGATCTTGAGTGAAGAAGGCAAAAGAAGACTGCAGGGAGATGTTAGATGCGTCAAGCTGAAGACAGGGCGCTATGGCGCTCATTGGCCTATCTATGGCTAGCAGTGGACTAACATAGGCTGATGATGATGACTTTAATGTCGCTTCGTTTCGCATCTGCTGGGTCTTAGGCCTTAGTGTGTAAACAAAATAAGGTTGTTAGTGTTGAATAGAACTCTTGTCGGACCGGACACAGGGTTTCTCCATTAGCCTGATTACGGTCAAAATGCCCGCCCCAGGGAGTGCGGCCGCTTCCCTTCTCTTTGAATACAACTAGGGAGGTTACGATTTTTGTGGAAAATAATGTTTTGAAGTTGGTACCTAAATTAGGGTTTGTAGATTATTTTTTCCTGAATAATAATTGGGAATCGCGATTTGAATTTCGGTGTAAAGTAGAAGCAAAAATAAGTAACGAAAATATCCATTTAGATGTCCATCTTAGCATTCAAACTTTCGCATTCATAATATTACTAGCTACGCCCCGCGGCTTCGCCTGCGTGGAAATTTATGTCTCACTCTATCTATTAAAAAATCAGCATCAAAATCCGTTTCATAGTTTTAAAGCATACATAGTGACAGATAGACAGCGGTAAGCGACTTTGCTTTATACTATGTAGTGATAACAACTAGGCACCAGCATTTAGTAGTTTCATAATTTACTGGAGAGCTGGGAAAAATCTCGTTCACGCAGGTCGAGATTTTTCCCAGCTCTAAAATCCGGAACTATTAAATTGCGCCTCGGGGCTACGAAACACATTTGTACCAGGAAGTTGTTGACATAGGTGTGCTATTAAGTTAAAAACACCTCGAAAATGAAGGATTTCTGTATAATGTCCTTAGTAATTACTACAATCGGAATATACAAACGTTGTATGGCGTAGCGATTACTTTTAAATACTCCGTAAATTTTACCAGAGCACATGGTACCAGGTAACTCATATACATCCTATTCGGTTTAAAGAATCTTTATTTTTCTCAAAGAACATAATATATATAGGTAATAATAATAATATAGGTGCTTAGACTCTTTATATTTTATGTACGTGAGTTAATGTGTGGCATGGCAACACGCTATAACTGTCGACACTAGACAAACCTTATCTAGTTTAAAGTGTCGTACAAATAAGATTAGAATAAGTTTTTATAAAGAAATACAAATAAAAAAAATAAAAAAAAGTTCACTTAATGAGAAGTATTTACAAAGTTTCTACTTAGTACCTACATATAAAATACGTAGGTACTTAAGTATGTGCTTAAGATTATATTAGCCGAGTGTGCTTACACCTTTATTAGTATAATCCTGGTATAATGTACTTACAAACAAAAATAAAAGAAAAAAACTATAGTAGAAAAAAATAATAATATTATAAACGCGAAAGTTTGTGAGAATGTTATTATGCATATCAGAATAACACATAGGCTAGTAGAAGTGAACTATAAAATATGACCTGTCTAAGTGCTTATTTGTAAGCTTAAAGAAATAAATAAACTTTTCATTTTCATTTTCTACAATTCACTATCACCACGCGGGTGAAACCGCGGGGCGCAGCTAGTACAATACATTACATAGATAATTCTAGTTTCTTTATTTAGTTAGACAATAGTAAGTACTTACTAGTCAAATGTTATAAATATAAATAAATTAAAAAATTCTGGAAAAACCACACATCATCATCTAGCCCCACGTTTAGCAGAGCTTGAGGCTAGATGATGCTTGTGAAAGTAGACAAAATATGTTAGGTGTAAAATTACAATCAACATATTAAAAACACACTAAATCTTAGGCTCTGGGCAAAATTTCGTAAATCAAATTCAAATATTTTTATTTTCTTTAGGCTTACAAAATAAGAACTTAGACAAGTCAAATTTTGTACTATTCATTATTATCAAATAACGTTATTTTAATTTTAATGTTCACTTCAATTTTTTCCACTAGTGGAAGATGTGAAAGAGAAACCACTAGTATGTTCATATAACTTATAATATAGCTTATGTTCACCACGGATATTTAACGGTGATAGAATTTTTCAAATCGGTCCAGTAGTTTCGGAGCCTATTCGTTACAAACAAACAAACAAACAAAAAATCAAACCTTTCGTCTTTATAATATTAGTATAGATCTGTCTATTACATTTAATTTTTTGAATTTCGCTATTGTACAATAATACATATAGGCGGTGAGCATGGGCTTAGAATCAATCCCTTCTGGGGCATCAAAAGACCCTATATAAATAAATAAATAATGCTGGACAATTCACACAGCAATATCTAGCCCCATGGTAATTAGAGCTTGTGTTATGAGTACTAGATAACTGATATACATAATACAATACATTACATAGATAGATTTTTTTTTATTATACATAGAAAACAGCCAGAACACCCGGAACAAATATCTGCAGATCGTACACACAATTGTTCCGAGGCGGGAATCGAACCCGCAACCTCATGCGTCGCAGGCGGACCTTCGCCCACCGCGCCACATCGGTCGTCAAAAATATAAAAATCACTAGAGTTTATTGTTGCAGTCACAGTACCTCAAAGTTCCTAGTAATTATTTCCTTAAACGCAGAGCAGTTCTGATTCCCAACTCCAGTAGTGTCAGGTGGAAGACGTCTCCTGTCATTACATTACAAGCATCCCTCGGCATGTGGGGTCAGCACGACATAGTGTTTGTTATCGTTGCACTTTCACAATGTTAAAGTTGTTTATTTACACTTTTTATCAGCCGGACATATTTGGCAACCGCTGGGCTATGCGTAGGAGGTACAGACTCCGTTATTAATAACATAGCTAGCTATCAAAAAAAAAACTTAAATTAAACTACAATAGCTTTTATAGAGAGATATACATATATCTCTCTATAAAAAGTAGTGAAGGATAGACTAGAGGTAGTTTAAACGAAGGCTGTTCTGATTCTCAGCTCCGCCAGTATCAGGTGGAAGATGTCTCCTGTCATTACATTACAAGCCTCCCTCGGCATGTGGGGTCAGCACGACATAGTGTTTGTTATCGTTGCACTTTCACAATGTTAAAGTTGTTTACTTACACTTTTTATCAGCTGGACATACTTGGCAACCGCTGGGCTATGCGTAGGAGGTACAGACTCCCTTATTAATAACATAGCTAGTTATCAAAAAAAAAACTTAAATTAAACTACAATAGTTTTTATAGAGAGAGATACATATATCTCTCTATAAAAAGTAGTGAAGGATAGACTAGAGGTAGTTTAAACGAAGGCTGTTCTGATTCTCAGCTCCGCCAGTATCAGGTGGAAGACGTCTCCTGTCATTACATTACAAGCCTCCCTCGGCATGTTGTGTATATTATTCGTTTTTTATATTATTATTAAGGACTTTTACTTTGCAAAGTATGCTTTATAACCTAAACTTATTAATAACAAACAAAACAATATAAACAAACAAATATTATGCATAGCAGTAATCTTGACGACCTTCAAAACTGATCTGCTATTCAAAACAGCCAGCTAGGTACGTCCACTGCTGAACATAGGCCTCCCCAAACAACGCCATTAATCGCGCGGTCCTAAGCCGCCTCTATCTATTGATTCTCCGCGTCGCAGACCTGTTTTTTTAAAGAGTACCTATGCATAATCAACAAGACAAAACGCAGTAAAATCAAATCACATAATTATATTTCAGACTAAGTACAAAGTCAATTTTACACAGGCCAATAACGAGGCACATTTTAAAATATACATACATAGAAAACATTAAAAAAGCCGATTGCAGGTAACGATAGTTCAACGTGCTTTCTCCACCGGTTGTGCATCACAAACTACACGTCTTAACCAACTAAATTACTACCTACTTAATCACGCTCCAGTTAGTAATGTGGCTGAGGAGATTTAGTTACTACGGTCGGGTGTGAAAGCAAACTTGGCGCAGGTCGACTATCAGGTAGTAACCGTTCAGGTAACAAAGACATCGTTTTGGTACCAGAACCTTTGGCAAAGGTATTATTCAGTTTGTTCTCATAAAAAGGTAAACAAGTCAACGCAACGGGTTGAACACGTCGGTAGGCGAGGCCTAGGTGTATGCTATCTCATGTGACATAGTGTGCGAAAGGGCGCGCTAGGATGAAATGCACAAAGATTAATTTCTAAAAGGAACGGGTAAAAAAATGTGAACAGACTTCTAGGACAAGAGTTAATAAAGTAGTGTTGTATTATGTATATCAGTTATCTGGTACCCATAACACAAGCTCTGCTTAGCTTGGGGCTAGATAATGCTGTGTGAATTGTCCAGCATTATTTATTAATTTAAAGAAAAAAATTCAGAGTGTTTCTTTTGAAAATAAATTTATTTAATTTTTGAATAACTAAACTATGTCTGAGCGAGATTAAGTTTAGAGTTTTCTTTCTTCGTATATTATTTAATTCCGACCAAAGTTGGGCTAAAGTCAATGTAAAAATCGAAAGTTTAGAAGCTTGTATTTTTCAAATGTATATTTTTTTTTCTGTTTTGGGTATAAACATACAAACATAATGACAAAATTTATATTATCCTTAGTTTTGGATGGTGAACATCAAACAGTAATTTATCTTTTAACTAGTGCAGTGTGTAGTTGACAAATATGTATTAAAGTCTCAAAAATACAGAAATGGTGATACAGTGGCCACAAGAATAGACAATTACGTATACCTTGCAATCTTACACAATTGTTTGTGGTTAGTCTATTATATAATCTTGTCTAGTCTATAGACTTGCTTCTTCCATTTTTGCAGCTTACTTGCTTCATTCTGTATACGTGCAGAAAAGGAGCCAATGAGGTTATACTTATATATAATTTCTATTATAGGATGGTATCAGCACTGAGAGTTGCCAGCTGGTTGGTTTTAGAGTACGGGAGGAGAAGGATCGCGGCTTCACTACGTTTGGGGAGGCCTATGTTCAATGGTGGATTTATAAGGGCTGATGATGATGGGTAGATGATGACTATTTGGTTGCCGGTTTTCTTGTAAAGATGAGACTGGTCTTATAATTATTTCTTGCTTCGCTGGGATTCCATTAAATATAATCTTATTCTAATTAATTTGACTTTCAAATTATAGAAACAAATTAGAACTAGTATTTCCAATTGAAACTATTGAGTTCACTGCAGACGGTTGCAAACAATCTGCAGGTAGCTCAATTCATCCATATCGAAATAATGAACAAATAAATAAATATTATGCTCTGATATTCACCTTAGAACAAACTACCAAAATCTATAAGACTATTGCCGAAATTGGAGTTCCAAAGAAAACTTAAAACGATACTTTCTAACAAATGTTATTTATTATACTATTAATGAATTTATTACTGACAAAGATTTAACTACTCCATGACATTCGTTATCTTTAAGTTTTTGCTTTATTAATATTTTATTTTTGTTTTAATCAATTTTCATTGTTAATTTTACATTATTTTTTATTTTAATTATATCTCTGCAATTTAATCTCATCACATACCTACATTGTAAATCTGACATTGCACACTTAACTGTAGAAATACATTGAATCCAAATTATATTATAACACCTTTATACACATGTATTTCATGCAATAAATATACTTTACTTTACTTTAGTTCACATTCATGGGACCGACCTCAAACAGTCTTATTACTTTTTGTGTCAAAATAAATTGTTTTCATAACGGTTACAAAATATGAAACAGGAAAAAACAAGTAACAAATGTCGTTACTAACGTTGATGTTTTGTGTAATTATCTGAGAATTCCCACGGTGATAAAAAAATAAAATTATTCATTTCTATAAAATATAATTTAAGTAGGTTCTTACGTTGATCGTACCGTTCCGTTTTAATGAACGTTTGTAGGAAAACATTTATCACGCAGTTGTTTACATAGGTACGTAATATATGTTTCCTTTTATCAGTAATATGATTAAAAATCTTCTGCATCGACGCCTTAAAATATAAAACCTGGTTGCGGAACGTGTTAAGGAGCATAATGTTCCTTAACGACGATTTTTGACCGCTGCTACATTATAGCAGCGATCAAAAATCATCAAGTTAATAAATCGGCACTAGCTGACCATGTAGTAGACTCAGGACCTAATCACTGGATTGAACTACACAAACCGCAGGTCATCTGTAATGAAAGGCAATGATAATGTTTCGGGAAGCGATTGAAATTAAGAAATATCCTAATTTCAATCGTGAAGACGGGTTTAAAGCCTGCTCTGCCTCGTAGAATCCAGTGATAGCAAAGTATAGTCGTCGTAATCCGGTCTCTCATTGTGTCGCGGACACTGTTAGTGTTGTGTGTCGTCCGAGTGTGCAGATGGACATTCCTACTATTGAAAATCAAATGAGGTGAGTTTCAAATAAACTAGCCCCCGCTTCGCTGAGGCAGTAACTCCAGTACAGAACATGCTAGTGGTTTCTTTTCACTTCTTCCACTAGAGGACAAAAAATTGAAGTGAACAGTAAAATAATTTTATTTGATAATAATTTATATATAAAATATGACTTTTCTACGTGCTTATTTTGTAAGCCTAAAGAAATAAATGATTTTTTACTTTACTTTACTCCAGTTATCCCGTGACCACGACAGAGTGTAAACCTGTTGAAACGTCGGGGAAAAAAGGTAAATAAACGCGATTAATACCAGTTGTATTAATATTTATAATTATATATAACCTGGATAAAATACAATACAAAAATACTGCATTGTACACCACATACAGAGATACAGATCATTACAAGAATACATTACATGCGACAAGTACAATAGGCGGCCTTATCACTTAGAGGCGATCTCTTCCGGGCAACCTTTGGATGGAAAGAAATATGTGAATTTAAGAAAGGCAGGGCGTAATATATCTAAGTTGCTACCATTGTAGTGTATTTATGTGTAATCCAAGGAATTACTATACTAGTATAGAAAGAATATTCCTTGTCTTGATTTAAAAATTCTGCTGTGGTTCAGCCAAATCTTTATATATAAAAAACGATTGCTGTTCGTTAGTCTCGCTAAAACTCGAGAATGGCTGGGCCGATTTACCTGATTTTGGTTTTGAAATGTTCGTCTTATTCCAGGAAAGGTTGTTTAAACGGTGAGAAAACATGGTAAAATTGCGCAGAAATTTCCACGCGTGTGTATCCGCGGGGCGCAGCTAGTTTGGAAATAATATTTCGAAAGAATATTGACCTCCTCTGTATTTGTTACATAATTGGATTCAGGTGAACTTATCCAACATAACAAGCAACTCCAATTTCAGTCTTTCGTTTACGAAGAAAACAAGTAAAATGTTCGACATAGATTTACTGCACTTCATAAGGAAGGCAAGAGCGATTGCTGTCATTACTCAAGGCTGTGCTCCAGCGTCTCTACTTCCTTCATACCATGTCATGGATGTGCCCGAAATTGAGCCGAGTGAAATATAACTATGCCACGTTTGAGAAAAATACGCCAAAGGGCGGCCCGCCCAAAAATTAATCAGCCGCGAAACCTATTTTGGGAATCGATTACGATATTTTGCGTGCTTGGAACTGAGTGGGTGAGACGTTATGTCCTACTAATATTATAAACGCGAAAGATTGTATGTGTGAATGTTTGTTACTCTTTCACGCAAAAACTAGGGAACGGATCAGACTGAAATTGAAGTTGCTTGTTAAATGGGATAAGTTTAAGTAATAAAAAAAAAAAAAGAGCTTTATTCCATATCAAGAAGGTACAATTTTAAACAATAATAATACAATTAATTTAATAATCATGAAACACATTATGATTTTAGGATTAAATAGAAAATTATGTTACGTGCCTTGTGCCATCCATGAGATAGGTAAGTAGGTACGTTACTTTTTGATATGGACCGCCTTTGGCGGTGTCTGCCTACTCCAAGGATTTCTAGTAGTTTCTTTAGGTATCATAGAAAGTTTTAATCTCTGCCTTTTTTAGCGTTTTCAGTGGGAGCATAGGAGCATAACTAACAGACATAGGAACATACTAGTGGTTTCTTCTCACTTCTTCCACTAATGGACAAAAAATTGAAGTGAACATCAATATAATAATGAATAGTATAAAATATGACTTGTCTAAGTGCTTATTTGTAAGCCGAGAGAATAAGAGAAAGAAATAAACATTCATTTCATTTCATAAGTTAAGGTACCTGAGCCCAATTATGTAACAAATACGGAGGAGGTTTATAATATTCTTTTCAAATTTGGCTGGCATACTGGTCCAGGCCCGGAATAGAACATAGGTTAGTTTTTATCCCATAAATCAGTTCCCATGGGATTAAATAAGCTTATAACGTTTCCATAGAAACAACGCGTATGAAGCCGAGGGCAAAAACTATGATAACGATTTTTTTAGGTTTCGCACACATTGGTTCTATGGAAACTTTTAATCGAATAAGTGAATCATTTACTAACACGTATTTTATATCGGTATTTTGATTTTGTCCATTTTCTCGCCAACTATTCGAATGCATCGCGGCCGAATGTTTATTTTCTCTCTAAATCTAAATCGAACGAAAATAGCTTGGCCGCATGTGCACTTTGGCGGTTGTTTCATAAAATATTTCCAACCGAATCACGGGTAAAGTAAGCGATACGATTCTAGCGGAAACTCTATGAATAAAATTATCATTTTACTGAATTGATTCTGAACACTAAAATACTCGTACCACTAAGCCGATTATTCTGGAAATAAATGAAAACCTTTTATTTTTTCGCTACATAATACGAGTAAGTACATTTGTTTGTTGGAGGTAAACGGAATTTAAAAAAAAAATGTTTTAGGGGAACCATTGCTTCAAATATTGTCTAAATAAACATGATTAGACCTTTATTCGACCAAAATCCCACCTAATGGTAAGTGTTGATGTGACCGTGGATGTATCAGAAAGATCTAGAAGACAACTTTTCATCACTAATTGTCTTGAAGAGACCGAGGTAGCTTACTACTTAGCCGGAAAACAGTTAATGATAATAAATAGTACAGAAATATTTCTCTCGAAGTTCAAGAACGAATATACTTGTTCTAACACTTCATGTCCTTCCAAAGGTTGCCTGGCAGAGATCGCTCATAGCGATAAGGCCGCCCATTGTACAACATATTTTGTATTTGTTTTTTCTTTTCCTGTCTAGTGTATCTGTTATTTATTTGGTGTGCAATAAAGAGTAATTGTATTGTATTGATTATAATATATTTTTCTCTAATAAGATATTTCTATGTATAATAAAAAATATATATCTATGTAATGTATTGTATTATCTAGTACCCATAACACAAGCTCTGCTTACCATGGGGCTAGATAATGCTGTGTGAATTGTCCAGCATTATTATTATTATATTAGAATTAAATGATTCAATCACGAATTTGAGGCACGTTGCGTAGATATCTCATACAATATTCTAAGTTAAGGAAAGTTTCAACAAAAAACCACTAAAAATACTAAAATATCAGCAACAACATTTTTGTTACAACTCATCGTAGGCAAGATAAGTCGTCTAAATCAAACAATTCGCACAGTTCCAACTGCAATTCTTGCCAGAATCACATAACGTTTTCAATTTTTCAGATCCAAAGCTGGCTGATCTACAAACAGTAGGATTGACTGAGCTCACTGTATCACGCTGTGTTGCCAGTGAGGGCAATTTCCCTAAATCAACGTTATTACGTTAGACTTGAGTGAAGACTTGATATAACTAAATATTATACAATCTATATAGGTAGGTAAGGTAATAATGTTATACGGAAGAGTGAGATAGTTTATGATGGTAGGTAAGATCGATTGTGTACCTAATTAAAAAAAACTTGGTGTAAAACTATTGAAACTATCATGGTTATTAACACTAAAGTCATTTGAAACTGGATATTTACCATGATTTGATTCCTTCAGTTATTCCGTGATCATGGCGCATGTAACTGTGCCGAAATATTGGAAGACTCAAAAATAAAATCATAATGAACTTAGTATGTTTGTAGCTAGTAAATCCAAGCGTACTTACTTAGTATGTTTGTAGCTAGTAAATCCAAGCGTACTTAGTATGTTTGTAGCTAGTAAATCCAAGTGTACTTACTTAGTATGTTTGTAGCTAGTAAATCCAAGCGTACTTACTTAGTATGTTTGTAGCTAGTAAATCCAACCGTACTTACTTAGTATGTTTGTAGCTAGTAAATCCAAGCGTACTTACTTAGATTTATATATGCAAGGGAAACTGCGAGCACAATCCTGTGATGATCGAGGATTTACGCCAGAAACTCAATATTTAGGTGTTGCAATTATTTCAGATTAGAAATATCTCGCACCAATATAAATAATGCTGGACAATTCACACAGCATTATCTAGCCCCATGGTAAGCAGAGTTATGGGTACTAGATAACTAATATACATAATACAATACATTACATAGATAGATATTTTTTATTATAGGTACATAGAAAACAACCAGAACACCCGGAACAAATATCTGCAGATCGTACACACAATTGTTCCGAGGCGGGAATCGAACCTCCTGCGTCGCAGGCGGACCTTCGCCCACCGCGCCACATCGGTCGTCGAAATATCCCGCACCAATATTTCGTAACTTCAGCTATACATTTTAAAAACACGGGTTTTTATGGCTTTTACTGTAGTATTTTATATGACAGATTTTGAGGCATGTAAGAGAATCCTAGCCTAGATTGGCACGTTTTATTTCAATTGCATACCTCGCGCTAGAATGGAAGCATCTGGCAACACTATCAGGTGAAGGCAGCTCGGAGATTGCCATAATATTTCACCGTCAAGCAACCTGTGCCAAATAACTTCCTGGTTTACTCAAACTTTAGTCGAAGGAACTCATGGGCGTAAACAACGGATTTACGCTTGTTTTAATCTTAATTTTAATAAAAGCCCGTCTACGAGTTGTAGATAAAAATAGCTTGAAAGACTTGAATGACATTATTTCCAAAAAATGATACTTCAAACGACATAACTACATTATTAAAATTCAAACAGCGCGGCCGCGGTGCCGAACGCATTTTTCTGTTTAAAAGTAGCGTAGGTTCTTCCCGAGACTGGATTTACCCACCCTAGTCAAATTGTTGAACCGTTTAATCATTTAAAGATAATAAAAAAGAGAGACCGAAAGAACCACTATTGAATTTATATAAGTACTACTAGGTAGTAAGTATAAAAGTAGGTACCTACTGATAACACAAATCTCTATGTGTTATAAACCCAAAAGCCACAGGTATTCGTTTATTATGGTCGAAATATACTTTGCTATATCATCATATTTATATTCAGCTATGTCTTCAGATTGATGCATCCAGAATCTACATGAAGTCTTCGACAGGTCGTCAGGAGGGCGGAGGGCGTTCTACACCACGATAACTGAGTCGTGTTCTCCACTCCTAAGATTTAGACTAAGACCACGTTTACTCCAGCTGTTGTCGGTTCTTCGCTATGTAATACTTACCTTATTTTTTATGCTAGAAATATTTATTTATTTATTTATTGTTAGTAGACGAGCAGCAACAGCAGACAATGTTGCTGCTCGGCTTCAGCAACAGTGTCAGCACACATCAGCTTCTAGCTGATGTGTCTATATCACACAGAGTCGAATTAATTTATTTATTTTACTTTTTTAAGTTTAGATGATTAAGATGTGGCTGATATATATAATATCTTCTGGTAATAGGTTCCAAGTTACAATTGTGCACCACTCTATTGCTAATAAATTGGTGCGCGGCAAGGGATTTCGTAGAATATAATCCTAATTGATTAGGTACCTACTAAGAAAATAGTATAATAATTTCACAACTTACCTCATCTTTCTCATAATTAAGACTTGTTATAAGACCAATTAAAACGTTAGAGATACTTCTGTATCTAATAATAGAAAGACGAGACAAACTACAAAGCACGCAAAGCTCAAAGCACTTTTAAAAACATCTTCGTTTTCTTCATCCCGGTTAATAAAGGTAACAGCATCCGGTCCGTTGTCGTTGACAACAGGAAATGAGAAGTCGTCGTAGATTCTTGCTTCGATTGTTTGTTTACCTCGCAAATTTAACCCATAAACTTTAATAAAGGAAATAAGGAGCCTTTATAGGGGAAATAATGATAAGTTTTACTCAGACGAAGCGCGCGCTCCATGTTCTTATTGACCAAAAACGCGCGCTTGAATAAAAGAGCGCGTTTAGGTGTGTACACCCACCCAACCGGATGTAAAGGAACAAATAATTTTTAACTTTTCAAAACGTGCGTTACCAAAACACAAGCATTTCTTTTTTTGTATAAGTACCTTAATTGTTTGCATAGACACCACTCTTGACCTCACACAATAACTCAGCGTCGATAGAATCGTTTTCTTCTACAGGCTGTCAAAAGATTAGAAGTTTTCTCGATTTTTAACTTTAGAAGTTGTCACGATTTATAACTATTACTTAGATTTTTGACTTTGAATCATCGTAATTCCTTTTTTTTTAAATAAATCGTATCTAGTAATTATTTATTTTCAATTTATACATTGAAGAATATAGTATTATTTTGTGGCATTACAACAACATATAAACAAGAAAGATATTACGATTTTAAGTCGAGATTTTGGATGATTTTAGCAAAAAAACTTAAACTAATCATTATCTCATCTCAGCGATTGTCACATTGAGTCTACCAGAGAAATGTAGCCCATGACCTCTCCAACTCCTTAAAAAGTTATTTCGGTCCCTATACCAACACCCTATGTACATATATAAGTAACTAGGTACTGTGTTCATATAAATTTCGTTCTGGGTTTCGCAGTCAATAATTTATTTATCTCGTAAAGAGCAAAGTTTTATCATTTCGTAGTTACTTCGTCACATCATCCTGATTATGCCATTTCAGACAAAACGTTCCAGACTTCCTTTGTTCTTCAACAATGAACACTTGAATATACGAACCTTATCGCGAACCCTTATTTGCTTCCCAAATTGTTGTTGTAGCCTATTTAGCGGCATCTTGCCAAAGTTTCAACGGCTGGATTAGCCCTAGAGAATTCGATTTGAAGGTAATTAGAAGATAGCTATCTGGAGGTACAGTGGGGAAGATAATGGTAAATCGCTGGTGTTTTTTTCTATCCTGGATAAGCGAGGTAGACCATCCCACACAAACCCTTAACCATCCTGTCTTGTAAAATATGCTATGAGTAGAGTATTTCAATTCGTGGAAATTTTGGCAAACCGTCACGCTAGTCTGCTGACGCTGATTTGGATATACTCGACTCTTGTCGGTCTACGATGGTGAATCGCATATGTATATGCATATACGCATTATCCCTACGACCACGACCACGACTCGGTAAACGTAGTGTAGGACGCCCTCCGACCAGGTGGGATGACGACCTGTGAAAGACTGCAGGTAGATGCTGGATGCGTCAAGCTGAAGACAGGGTGCTATGGCGCTCATTGGGGGAGGCCTATTTCCAGCAGTGGACTAATATAGGCTGATGATGATAATGATGATGATTATCCCTACGACTTTCATGATTTTGAGTATACGCGATTGATTGCATATGCTCAAAATCATAAAAGCTTTCATTTATATCGTGTATCAAAAAAATCTTGACAAAACTTACTCTTAAACGAGTAGAACAAAATAGTAGGAGACACAATTCAGTCTTTGTTCACTCAATAAAGCGTGAAACGAGTTGCCAGCAAGTAACTTCGTTATTTTGTACCTTCTCCAACAGAACCAACCAACATGGCTCCCAAAGAGACGCCAGAACTCGTTATTCCTCGACACTATCCAATAAATTTTTACATGCCATAATGTAATTTATGCAACAATTCCGATATTGTATGTGTCGGAACAAAGCATTCTGACAAGTGGGAGCGTAGGGAAATCACACTCATTGCTGCCTACAAATATAAAAAGTTACTTTTGACTGGAAGTAGATAGAAACAACAGAAGGTTTATTTTTCAAGTGAGAGTAGACTGTCACTCAATGTTATGAAACCCGTATGCAATCAATTTTGACCAATTTTGACGTTGCAGCTGGTGTCAAACTAATACATATAAAATTAACGTTTGACAGCACTGATTGCTCAATTTACGCCTGTCGCAAACCGGTGGCGAGTTGCATAATCACCCGGCCGTATATCCCGGCCCTATAACCCAAAAATTGTTGTGCCCTGACAGGGTTTTTATGCATTGTGTACCTACCCACTAAGACTACACCTAAGATACTACCTGTATGCATGAAATTACAATAAATGATATGAATTATGAATTATATCTTATTTATTTAGCGGGGTTCTATGCAACATCAAGCTGCGGCAAGCTGAAGACAGGGCGCTATGGCGCTCATTGGGGGAGGCCTATGTCCAGCAGTGGACTGCTATAGGCTGATGATGATGATGATGCAACATCGTCTATGACATGGCTGTCATGGCCATCTGCAGTCAATTTGAAAAAAAGACTACTACACATTGCTATAAGGTATTCACAAATTTTTACTCGTTATTTGCCTAATTACTTGAATTGTGGTGCGGCATCTGTACTTATATGTGAAGCAGTTTGATAATAAACAAACTCTGTCTCATCTATAAATACATTAATTAATTAAGCTATTTATGTAGGTATTGAATTTTTCAGAAAAACTGACAAAATGTAGCTACTATGTAATTTTAGAAGCTGTCGTATTATTCGTTTTATCTGGATAAACCATTGGGAATCAATCATAAACCGTAAATTGTTCCGAGCACCGAATGGTTTAATATTTCGATAGTTGGTTTTTTGTGTCAGTGAATAAACTGGTATGTAGGCGAATATTAACTCCAAAAATTCAATAGCGCATTTAGCGTGCACAGAAGTTATCTGGGTTATGCTTACTATACTATATACTATTACTTTAATAATACTATAAACGCGAAAAATTTAATGTCCCTTACATAGAATTTTTCGTATGGATGGATTTGTATGGATGTTTGTTACTCCTTCACGCCAAAACTGCTAAACGGATCGGGCTCAAATTTATCATACATGTAGTTCTGGAGTAGCGGCCGTAGGCCTAGAATAAAACAAAAGCTACAACATAACAAAATAGTTTTCTATAAACCAGTTCCCATGGGATAGAATTAACCTTAAAATGTTTCCATAGAAACAACGTGTGCGTAGCCGCGGGCAGAAACACTAGTATCTGGCTTCGCACTAATTCTTCGAAGAAATTTATAATAAACTATTTTTATAAATTTGTTAGTTAACGAAATTCTAAAGTATTATAGAATAAAAATCTAATATTTCCATGTAATTTCCTTCCATTTCCTACGAGTATTATAATGCTGACCAAAAACAATACGTTCACCCATCCGCAATGGAGGACTTTACCGCTTTCCTCGGATAACTGAGGGCTCCCAACCTAACCATTGAATGGCATTTATAGACATCCTTATCAGAGCAGCGAACATTCTGCCGTATCGCATAAATATTAATCCCCTGGCTCGCGAATCCGAAGAAATCTTTTTGCAGCTGAAAAATGTAGGTTATCGAACCTACAACCGACAGAATTGGCAGTTGGCACCTGCCTCCGATAGCGTCATAGCTGGGAATAACATGAATAGCTGTAGTGTTACACGTACCGAGGATAATTTTTAGAAGGCGTGGCGAGAATTTTCAAGATACAAGAATTTTGCTAGACTTTAATATGTGGCTGTTATTTAGGGTTCCGCACCAGCGGTATCTATCCAATTGAGGATCCTGTCTGACGACCTCTGTAGCGCGGTGGGCGAAGGTTTGCCTACGATGCAGGAGGTTGTAGGTTTGAACGATCTGCAGATATTTGTTTCGGGTGGTCTGGTCATTATCTATGTATAATAAAAAAAACTATGTTATGTATTGTATCAAGTATATCAGTCACTTAGTACCCATAATACAAGCTCTACTTAACTTGGAGCTAGATGATGCTACGTGGATTGTCCTGTATTATTTATTTATTTTATTATACGGCATAACGGACTTGAATATGGACACTTTTGGATTTTTTTTTGTAAGTTATTGATCTCTGAAATATACGAAATATACCTATTGTATTAAAATAACTTGTAGGCGTTTCACTGGTACTAGCGTACTACAATAATAAATAATAAATAATTTATTTCAGACCCTAGAAAAGTAACAGATCTTATTTAACTTATTCTACGGTCCATAGTAATATATGTATACCTTAAAACTAGCATACATAAAATATAAAAATACTAAATTAATAACACGCTTATTATGATAACGTGGACAGCGTGTAGATGTCGTAATCAGGGTGTAAAGACAATATACTTACCATATGAAGTATCTAGCCTTACTTATCTGACTATAGGGTTGAAACCTACTCTAACAAAATTAGAAACGCAAATTCAGTGTGCAGAGGGTTATGTGTGTGATTTATGATGTTTACTTATGCGTGCGTGCTTAATAACCCAAGAGGTACCCAATGTTGGCGAATCACCGAATTTACATAGATGCCTGACTAAGAGGCTTCTGTTTTACCCACGAGCACTTTCGTGGTACTTTGAGGAGGGCTAGCATGATACGAAAACTATAACACACCGATACACGTGTGAGATGTCTTAACCCGTGCACTGACCGGTGGTACGGGACGCAAAGCGCAGTTTGTACCATCCACAGCGAGCATGAAACTGTCAACAAGTAATAATTAAATTAAAAATTATAAAACCCACGGCACAAAATAATATGAAAAATATGTAGAATTATAGAATTACAAGATGAGAATTAAGATGGCCGCCAGGCCATCTTTGAATGAAATTAATTGTAGTGTAGTATTCTACTAGTCAAACCCTTTCATTTGATACCCATGTTGAGGGAGTTGTGAAAAAAAATATGTAATCCAATATTTTGTGGCGGCGGCCGTCTTGGACGAAGCACCCAGTTTCAAACAAAAAAAACAAAATCGACGTACGATACGACTGGTCACCGTTCCCTAAAACTAGTTAGTATCTGGCTTTCGAGGTACTCGAGGAGATCATAGAAAAGATCGGAATCTGTCAAACATGGCGCTTGCGTAGTCTATTGGCCCAATTTAACTTGGGCTTTAGTGCTGTGAGTCTGATTCAGTTATATTAGTTATAGGTATACATTTTTTTTCAAGTTTTGCTTTTAGCCATTTACTTTAGTCATTCAACCATGGTTATCCCGTTATCTGTCTATCATATACAATTACTTAATGTACTGTAATGACATACTTTGAGGTCAATAATAAGGTACCTATGTATTCATGCTCGGGGTACCTACCTACCGGGCGGTTAAGTTATTGCTGATCGAGTTCTCTAGATGTGGATTTGCACGATTGAGCTCGTACCTACGCTTTGTTTGTATTCGGCGGGGACTAGGGTCCTTAGACCCTAGTCCAATGTTATTCCACTGAACGGACTAAGTCTATTCACTAAACCTAATATAACTCCACTGTACCATACCTACTGCTTCGAGACAAGAATGAATAATAATAATAATAATAACCACAGCACAGAGGCCCTTAGATTAACTTCTCAAAGGGCCTCTGTGCTGTTGGCTTCGGCCCCACGCAAGCCTTCCAAAGGAGCGGGTCACTTAATGGCCCGAGATCATGGTAAATGAGAGACATAATAATAAATAATAAAATCATTTATTGCCATTCTTAATCTAAACTAAAGGGAGTATATTCAGCATTGTGCTGCATGCCAAGACGTGCGGCGCTGGTTTTCAATATACTCCCGTCGGATAGGTGGTCACCGAGGGGATGGGATAGCGGGCTAAAAGTAGATTCTTATACTTATTAATAGGTTACAATTGTACAATTAAAAACTCATATATAAACATATAATCAAAAATTACTAGTGAAAGTATTATCCAATATAATACGTTATTATTATACACATTTATTTAGGGTTTGTGAATGAGTATCAATGAGTGTGCATGCTAGCTCTCCTGTGGCACCAGTCTCATGAGAGTCTGGGCAACTGGAGACCATATAAGAGTGTGCATGTGTGTGTGAGGGTGTGTGAGGGTGTGTGTTTGTGTGTATGTATAGTTTAGGACCTTCAGGATACATCATCGGCTAAATTATCATCATTTCCCATTAGGTAAGATTGTGATCAAATAAGGTCTATGAATATAATTAATATAGTAATTATAGTAAAAAAGTTTAATTACATTTTTTATTGTATATTTTTTTTATAATGCTGGACAATTCACACAGCGTTATCTTAGCCCCATGGTAAGCAGAGCTTGTGTTAGGGGTACTAGATAACTGATATGCATAATACAATACATTACATAGATAGATATTTTTATCATACATAGAATACAACCAGAACATCCGGAACAAATATCTGCAGATCGTACACACAATTGTTCCGAGGCGGGAATCGAACCCGCAACCTCCTGCGTCGCAGGCAGACTTTCGCCCACCGCGCCACAACGGTCGTCAAAAAGTTTAGTTTTTACAGTCTTATAAGTTTCGTAAGAAAAATTATAATCACGACTACATTTTTTTTTTCACACAGCATCATCTACACTCAAGCTCAACAGAGCTTGTGTTATGGGTCGCGGGACGACTGATACACATACATACATAATACAATCATTTTACATAGATATATATTTTTTATTAAACGTATAAAAAACCCAGAACGCCCGGAACAAATATTTGTAGATTGTAAAAACATTTGTTCCAAGCCGGGAATCGAACACGCATCCTGCGTCGCAGGACGCGCCACATCATCATCATCATCATTAGCCTATATCAGTCCACTGCTGGACATAGGCCTCCCCCAATGAGCGACATAGCGCCCTGTCTTTAGCTTGCCGCATCCAGCATCTACCTGCAGTCTTTCGCAAGTCGTCATCCCACCTAGTCGGAGGGCGTCTTATACTACATTTACCGAGTCGCGGTCTCCACTCCAGAACACGAAAAACATCTAAATACATCAATAATTTTGAAGCATAATAAAGCCAATAAAAAATTTGCATCCTTATCTATAATAATATTATAAAGAGGAAAGGTTTGATTTTTTGTTTGTTTGTTATAAATAGGCTCCGAAACTACTGGACCGATTTGAAAAATTCTTTCACCGTTGGGAAGCTACACTATCCCCGGTGAACATAGGCTATTTTATATTTTCAAAAAAGTTAGGGATCCGTATTAAAACCGTGCGAAGCCGGGAAGGTCCGCTAGTCAATAATAAGGATGCTACTTTTTTATTCGGATGTGGGTTTTCGAGCAGATACTTCATATCATCGAAAACTGATAAACTAGCGGCCTCTCCAACTTAGAAATAACAAACTTGTAGGCACAGCGAGTCGAACGGTTAACCTCCTTTTTTGAAGTCCGTTAAAAATATATCCATGCAAAAAACTATTCGACATCAGATGTTAGCTTCATCCATCATGTGAAGCGACAGGGGGCGAAGGCTTGTCGACCCTAATCGAACCGTATAAACATATAACTTAGCCTCTATCTGAGCCTAAGCATCGATGGTGGTCGCGGCCCTTTCTTGGATTTATTGCTGTTTTCACACAACATTTGGTAGTAAAGTATTTTTATTGAAAAATAGGATTATTTACTCTATTATGAGTACTTCTAGTCAGACAGATTATTGTGTTATGTATCTGAAATATTTTTTTGGAATTAATTTTTCGTTTATTGTTTTACTTACCAAGCCAATTCTATTGCGTATTTCAAATAAATAAAGTATGGTCATAAATTAAATTATAAGAATTTATGTAGACCATGCTGAAAGAATGCGAAAGCAGGCTTGTCGAACCTGGCACCACGAATTTATGAAGTGATTGAAGAAAAAAATCTATTTGATAATAATTAATAGTATAAAATTTGATTATTTTGAAAGCCTAAAGAAATAAATGATTTTGAATTGGAAAGAAAAAGGTTTTTAAAACTTCCGTCTTACAAAAATCAACAACACCGACCTATTATAAAACTCAACAATTCAATTACACCCACCCTTCTATTACAAGCATTTACGGCCAGAATAACCCCCATAAACCCCTAGAATTGAACGTCATTTAAAGTTCATACGCACGAACACAGATAGGTAAACAAAGAGAGATATTAAACAGATATTGTGGCCCACCTTTCTGATGCTACCCGAAAGTTTAATTAGGAACCGGTGGGGTACACAATAAAACCTAAATCTTTAGTTTTGAAACAGGTAAACGACACGCATAATGAAAGTTGGTAAAGGTGTGGGACCACTAGTTTGAACGTCACAAGTCACAACACATGATTAAATAAATAAATAATGCTGGACACAAATATCTGCAGATCGTACACACCTGTTCTTCGTAGACACAGAAAGCGTCAACAATTACAATCGACCTTCGCCCACCGCGCCAAATCGGTCGATTGTAATTGTTGACGCTTTCTGTGTCTACGAAGAACGGGTTGGAGATTAGAAGAATGTGTCAGTGATACTGTGCCGTTGCAGGACGCACTGCTGAAACTGAACTGTGTGGTTGGCTAAAGATATGCATTCGTTTAATTTTAAAATAAGTAGGTATAATACATAGGTAATTCACATTCTACTTTGTTATAAACCTATCTACATTTACATTTCTAACATTGTTTCTCAGAAATTATATCGATTACTTTGTACAACACAAACCAATGCCGGTATAATGATAAACTTAATACATTAGGTTACATAGATATATATTTTTATCATACATAGAAAACGACCAGAACGGAACAAATATCTGCAGATCGTACACACAATTGTCCGGTGGGAAGTCATGGTGGGAAAAGAACTCGACAACGAACAAACTCCTGTGTCGCAGGCGGACATTCGCCTACAGCGCAACAGAGGTCGTCGTATATTAGTTTGCTTCAAACAGATGCTCAAGTGATGACAGTGTACAACGCAAAAAAACACATTGCGTGCGTTCTATCCAGTGGCCTCGCACCTTAAACCAGTGATTATTTCACCACCGACCTTAATTTACGCGCTCCTTCAAATTGAGTTATGTTCGCGATAGTATCTAAAGTATGTTTGTACACAGCACCCCGTCTATCTGGTTCCGAGCGCTTGTTTTATCAATCCGCCGATTACTGAGCGAGTGGGCTAGCTGGCACGCCCAATAACACGCGAGCCTGGCGTACTACTTCACCTTCTTGGAAATCTACTAAAAATATAAGGCGTATAGATTGCGATTACTTTTTTGTTGGTAGTGAACGTGGGCGTCTACTTCGTAACCTAGTTGGGATATTTATAACGGAAGTAAACGGGTTTACTATAAATAATAATTAAATAAATAATGCTGGACAATTCACACAGCTTTATTTAGCCCCAAGCTATGTATATCTTGTGTTATGGGTACTAACACAACTGACACTACTCCTCTACTCCTGAGTAGTAAGGCATCTATGCTGAGTCGAGACCTTTTTGCTGCTGTAACACACATCTGTCTCTTTTGTTTTTGCAATTCTTTTTTTTTCTCGTTATAAGTTAATTAAGTTATTTTTATTCAAAATGTCATACCTACTTTGTTTATGTTTTGTACTTCAGCAGCAAATAAATGAATGTCTATGTCTATGTCTATGACAACTAATATACATAATACATAAAAAAAATATTTTTTTATTATACATAGATAACGACCAGAACATCCGAAACAAATATCAATAGATCGTAGAAACATTTTTTCCGAGGTACGAATCTAACTCACCTCACCTCTAAGCAACCTCTTGCGTCGCAGGCGGACCTTCGCCTACCACGCCACAGTGATTGTCTAAGTAGGCAGAGGAAAATTAAGTCCATGAACGTAGTATTGGTATAGCCTAGTCTTTATCGTAAATATTATGTTCTTTTGTTCAAACTACAACGCCAACAAACGCTGTTATTGACTAATATCTACGTCAAACGCCTTGGTATCGGTTACAACACGATTCATCTACGCCGTAGCAATCTACCCCACCTCGTAGCGCTACGCCGTAGCAATGTAGAGATATTGCTACGCGCCGTAGCGGATTCGTAGAGGAAGATAATTGGTTCGCCTTCTAACATTTATACCAAATGTTTATGAATGAGAATCAGAATATTTTTTTGTAATTATTTATCGAACTCAATAAATCTTTACTCATTCGTAAGGTACCTTACAATAACTTCCTTTGTTTCAGCCAATCGATGTACCAGTTTGTGTATTAAAAATTGAAGCCTATATTTCATTGTCCAGCATATTATTATTTATTTATTAAAAATACACCAACAGTATGCTTAAATAATAAATGTTAAGAATGAGTCTCATACTCATTCTCATATAATATCACTACATAGTATAAAACAAAGTCGCTTTTGCTTAAATCTTTAAAACTACCCAACGGATTTTGATGCTGTTTAATTTAAATAGATAGAGTGATTCAAGATGAAGACTTTTGATACCTAGGTTTCTACGCGGGCGAAGCCACGGGGCGCAGCTAGTATACTTATAAAAGGCGGACACAACATTCAATACACTACTCGTAGGTAATTGGTAATCATTAACAATTTGACTTCAGTTGTACTTAAAATTAATGAGAAGCAACTGTAATAACTTAGTGCTATGAATAAATATATTGTTTTCAATTTTTACTTATTAAGCGAATGTATAGCGCATGTGCTTTAATCGTGTCCTTCACAATATGCTATTGAACCTAACTTATGAAACCAAGTGCTGATAATACTAGTAGGTGCTTAGACTCTTTATATTTTATGTACGTGAGTTAATGTGTGGCATGGCAACACGCTGTAACTGTCGACACTAGACAAACCTTATCTGGTTTAAAGTGTCGTACAAATAAGATTAGAATAAGTTTTTATTAATAAAGAAATACAAAATAAAATAATACAACACGGAATTATCAACGCAACTTTAACTTCTGTGGATTTTATCGCAAGATATCCTTACTGTTTCACCAAAAAAACAATTGCCAGCATAAATTCAAAGCTCTGCTTTTTAGCTTCCTGATTCAAAAGTGGAAAACGCAGGTTAGCGTGTCCTGGGCCCATGCAGCTTTACTGTTATTACGCGTGGAACCGATTGTTATTCTTGGCAGCGGTCGCTGGACTATGAGACATCAATTGAGCATGCTTACTAGCATGCTTACTAGCTGCGACGCAGGAGGTTGTGTGTTCGATTCCCGCCTCGGAACAATTGTGTGTACGATCTGTAGATATTTATTCCGGTATGGTCATTATGTAACTCGCGACCGGTTTGCGACAGGCGTAAATTAAGCAATCAGTGCTGTCAAACGTCAATTTTGACCAATTTTGATGTTGTAGCTGGTGTCAAATTAATACAAAATTGACGTTTGATAGCACTGATTGATTAATTTACGCCTGTCGCAAACCGGTCGGCGAGTTACATAATCACCCGGAGGGTGTTGTATAATAAAAAATATCTATCTATGTAATGTATTTTATTATGTATATCAGTTATCTAGTACCCATAACACAAGCTCTGCTTACCATGGGGCTAGATAATGCCGTGTGAATTGTCCTGCAATATTCAATATTTAATTTAATATAATATTTAATGCTTGTAGATTGTAGGGTGTGTTATTATTGATAATACTTTGTCAATTTAAAGTAGTTTGCAGGGAACTATACAGACATCGCTGTTATTTTTTACAGAAACTGTAGTTTCTTAGTAGTACTACTCTGAAAACTATGCAGAATTGTTGTGAAAACGCCAATCAACAACAACTATATTCTGATCTTTATTTGATCATCCATCCATAATTAATGTTCACCAAAAACGCCTTCGGCCGTCAATAATAACATAGTTGTTATTACCAATCAAAAACTCACTTTGAGCGTTGTTATATTTATCCACCAATCCCGGCCTACCTAGATGCCACCAACATAACCCAGAGTGTCCGTGATTGGTCAATGAATCCAGACCACTAATAATATCACAGACTCTGAGAGTGTTCACAGCTGATAATCACAAATTTCCAACTATACATAATTTATATATATTTTTTTTACTTTGAAATCATGACACAATATTATTTATTTAGTATCTTATTCTTATTTAGAAATGGCATTGGCATTTTAGTTTTTATTTTAAAGAACATTTCTAGTTAACACATTAACTGCCTAAACTCTGTCGTACAACTTATTAAGCCACAACTCAGGTAGAGAAGTGGAAGACGTCCATGTCCATCATGAGCAATGAAAGTGGTAACATAGGATTTCATTCAAATAAAACTCATGATATAAAAAGGTTTTATCTGTAAAAAAATATCTGTATATTAACATCTAAGACCAAGTAAAATGCTGAAGTATTCCTTGTTATCCAAAGGATGGAAGAAGTCAAATCTTTAATCAATCTTTCTTCTAAAGTTTAGTGTTTCCAAGCACCTAAAAGCTTTTCTACTATTTCACAGGATTCTTCGCAAACTGATATCGACTTTCGCTAACTTTACAGCAATGATAAATTAGTATAGATAGACTCAATACTCTCTCTGCTTTATCTATGTACAAGGTGACCCAGAATTGGTTATAGTAACTATTATTATTGGATTGTACCAAAACGTTTTGATGGCAGGTTAAACCAACAACGTTTAATTTACGATTCCCATTAGGCAAATTAGTCCGTATGAATTTTTTATAACGTCTTTGTGTTTCAAAGTTACGTTTCAGTATAATTACGTTAGACTTTATAACGACTGTTCAAGATTAAAATAAAGAACTAGGTTCTCCCAGCTGCTTTGCACGTGTATTTCTGGGATACAAAGCCTAGGCATGTCTTTCCCCTGGATATGGTTTACTACACTGGCCAAATTTTATTAAAATCCGTTCAGCTATTGAGGTGCAAAATGGCAACAGGCAGATATACTTTCACTTTTATAATATTGGTATGGATATTATATTGTTTATTGTTTTAAAAAGCACTGATTTTGCAATCCAAGTTGAGCGATGTTTACCACACTGACCAAATTTTATTAAAATCCGTTCAGCTATTGAGGTGCAAAATGGCAACAGGCAGATATACTTTCACTTTTATAATATTGGTATGGATGTTATATTGTTTATTGTTTTAAAAAGCACTGATTTTGCAATCCAAGTTGGGCGATGCTTACCACACTGGCCAAATTTTATTAAAATCCGTTCAGCTATTTAGGTGCAAAATGGCAACAGGCAGATATACATACTTTCACTTGTATAATATTGGTATGGATATTATATTTTTTATTGTTTTAAAAAGCACTGATTTCCTAGAAGCGAGTAATCGCAGATGATCGTTTTGTAAATAGGCTAAGTTGTCTGAATAAAGAAATTTTTATCATTGTTGTGAAACATGTGGCTGAAATAAAACTACTTATTTGTATAGAAAATTGTGTTAAATTTTCGTATTATCGAGAAATATGACAGATATCTTTGTGCAACCTGTAGTAAGGTACCACAGCCAGCAGTTGGCCAGTAGACGTTTTACCCAACTTCGCCCGTTATAATTTTGAAACAATAGCTTGCTCCAATCCTATGACGGCCAATACTATTAATAAATAATGGGCCCCCAATTGGGAACCTCGACCCTCTTTAAATATTGAAGCAATGGCACGGTAATAACTAGAATATTTGGATGTACTTTGTGGTTTGGTAATCGTGTAGCTTTCAGTTATTGTACCTATGCCGAGTACAATACTGTATGTTCTCCTATATTGTAGTGAGTCCTTGATATAAGGTTTTGGTTGATAATAATTTATAGTATAAAGTATGACTTGTCTAAGGCCCAACTCACACCAAGAGAGCGTCGAAGCGCAGCGAAGCGGAGCGCAGTTTCAGTGTCATATGAATTTTAACTTTATTTTCATTACAATAAAACTTATTATCGCATGAGAAACTCGAACGAGTCGCGCGGATGCCCTCGGCGCCGCGGGAATTCCGGCGAATTCGACTGTGTGTGTTGAGCCTAAGTGCTTATTTTGTAAGCCTAAAGAAATAAAATATATTGAATTTTGAATTTTTGAATTTTGTTTTTTGTTTATGTGTAGGTCTGAATTTGCAACGTCAGCGTGGACAATTGTATGAAAAAAATAAAAGACTATCGCGTCAGCTTTTAAATATGTATCGTATAGTTTGCACTGAATGGGCATATCTGCCGGTACCGATGCCAAATACCATTATTTTGCCGATGATATGATCCGCGTAACGCATATTTTTTTGTTAAATAAAAAATATACATTCAAATAAAGACTTAAAATCGTTATCTTTATATACCTACAGTTTACAGTGATAAAATAGCTTCCCACAAGTTTCAAACGAGCGGCCCGCGAGCTGTCTGTCATCTGAAGCCGTCAATATGAGATGCATCTGATAAGGCTCGGGCCTTATCATACTAGCGGATTGCGAGCGGATTGAAAGGGGAGCGGGCGCGCAACGTACACGCGGCGCATGCGCAGCGAATTCGTTGCGGGCGCGCAACGAGATCGCCGCGAGTAGCAGCGTGGACGCCATTTTGAACTGTCTCGTACAAATGCCAGCCCGTCTTCCCCGCCTCACTTCAGTCCGTAACGAGTTATGACAATAAAGCCGCGTATCGACTACTCGCTCCTGGCACGCTGGTCTTCATGTCTTATGTCAGTTTGTATCAGATGCAATAACTCATAAAATGTAGGTCTTGACATTCGCAGGTAAGAACGAAATTGTTTTGGATAATTTTTTATACGTTTGCAAAACTACACAAAGTAGTCGCTCTCATCGATTCGATTAACTGATAATGGATCTTCCCAAATTCGTCGATGCTTTCGTTTTCGTCTCCGGCGTCTTCGAAGTAACAAAGTCAACAGTAGTGTCTCCTCGTCGGAATCCATTTTATTACTGAGTGTACAAAGACGCGATGAAAACGTTGCCAATTTGCCACGCCTCCGCGACGTCTTCGTTGTGCAACCGCGGCGTGTTCGCGACGCATTCGCTGCGCGCCCGCAGCCGCTCGCAAACCGCTAGTATGATAAGGCCCAAGTGGTAGCACTCATCTGCTGCTCGCGAAAGGCCCGATCAGGCTCGCTATTGTATGCAATTGGTGAGTTTGCTAATCAAATATAAAATTAATTGTTTCCATTTACGTAATTCATTTAGTTTTCTCTAAAAAATGCGCATTCACCTCAGCTCTTTGGCTAGATGGAAGCTGAGCCTTTGATCTTCTAGGTGAGCTACACCTTGACAAAAGAATATAACTTTTACCTCCAGTTGTGTGAGCCGTGTAGATATTTCCCCCAAGTTTCACCTCGATACTCCAAAGCAAAGGCAATTATTTGTGGAGTGTGTTGAAAAGTAATTAGTGCAATCCAAGTTGGGCGATGAAACGCTCGCGTGAGCGTACAGATAGCAGTTTGGAGTAATTACGAATGTTGTGAATGCCGACAATCACTTAGAAGCGCCTTATCTAAGTCCTACTTAACGTGGACTGGGCTATTAAGTCATAAATCGTGGACTAGACACGCAAACCCCTGACGATTCGGCCGTAAGCTAGTTATCTCCGCGTTGGCATCTAATTAACAAAATCTCCCTTTTCAGGGTATCGTGTGAAAGGGCGCTATCCTGACTTTGTTCTGTAAATAAATATGTATGTCCCTATTCAATATTTTTCTGTATTACACGCCACCGTCTATACTTGTTCTAGCACTTCACGTCCATCCAAAGGTTGCCTGGCAGAGATCGCTCTTAGCGATAAGGCCGCCCATTGTACAGCATATTTTGTATTTGTTTTTTCTTTTCCTGTCTTGTGTATCTTTTATGTATTTGGTGTGCAATACAGAGTTATTGTATTGTATTGTATAAATACGTTGACCAGTTTGTGAGCCGTATGGGTATGCAACGTCAAACCGTGTCTTTGTCGTCCATAACGTATAAAATTATTTAAATTATAGATAACTAGCGGACCTTCCCGGCTTCGCACGATTTGAGTGCGGATCCTTAACTTTTTTGAAAATATAATATAGCCTATTTTCACCGGGGATATTGTAGCTTCCCAACGGTGAAATAATTGTTCAAATCGGTCCTGTAGTTTCGGAGCCTATTCATTAGAAACAAACAAACAAAAAATCAAACCTTTCCTCTTTATAATACAATACAATACAAAAATTCTTTATTGTACACCATAATCAAATTAATCATTACAAAAATACATTATATATCGCTTAGAAGCGATCTCTTCCAGGCAGCCTTTGGATGGAAAGAATTATATGAATTTAAGAAAAGGCAGGGGGTGTACCACAGGTTATCTAAATAAGAATACTAAAAAACAAATAATAAATATTACAAATTCCAAAATAAATAATACACTACTTAAATACATAAATAAATTGTAAGTACCAATATAATATTAATATTTATAGATATGTATACTTCAGATAACATACATAAGCATAGCTTTATTTATAATCCGAGAATTCTGATATAATATGGAATTAAAACAGTTAATAATTACAATATTGTCAATCCTATGTGATAGTAACTCGGCTGACTAGCTATAACACTCTTTTACAGACGTTTGTGGTTTTCTTAACTGACGATTGAAAAATCGGCCCTAATATTACGCTTCTTTGTGCTTATTATTTCTAAAGTAAATAAATAATTTAAATAAAATGTCCGTAGATGTCCTCGATTTCTCGATCCTGAATTTTATGTACTGAACCTTTAACTCTGCGTGACTCCCGCTTCACCGTTTTATTCTTTCTCCTTTTAATTGGGCCTTAAATTATTCGAATCGACTGCAAAGTGACGCCTCAGTCACGCTCTCAATTTGAATGTTTAAACGTCCTTCAGTAAGTAATGATTAACAAGTTATTAACTAGATCGTCCTACACTACGTTTACCGAGTCGTGGTCTCCACTCAAGAACACGTTTGCCCCAGCGGCCGTCGGTTCTTCGCGAGATATGGCCGGCCCACTGCCACTTCAGCTTGCTAATTCTCCGACCAGGTGGGATAACGACCTTTGAAAGACTGCAGGTAGATGCTGGATGCGGCAAGCTGAAGACAGGGCGCTATGGCGCTCATTGGGGGAGGCCTATGTCCAGCAGTGGACTGCTATGATGATGATGATGATGAACTAGATCGAACATTATTTTTGAAGCCCTAATTGCACTCTATTTCAGTTTTAATTTCTTACCTTACTACTTTTGATTACCCAAGTTTAAAACTCAATTAAGTTTGAAAGTTACGAACTTTGTTTTTTAATTTGAACTAGTAAACAATGAACAAGGGAAAATTAACTCGACAAAGATTTTTTTTCTATACAGCTAATGTAGTAATTGCTCAAGTACATAACTAGGTCGGTAACTAACTTGATCCTACGTCGGTGCTCTAGCTTCGAATGAAAAATCTTATTTTATAATTGAACTAGCTGCGCCCCGCGGTTTCACCCGCGTGGTGATAGATATTTTGGATAATATATGTACAATATATTTTAATAAATTGTCCCTATGTGTTATTCTGATAAGTAAGCTATATTATTGTGAAGTTTCATCAAAATCCATTCAGTAGTTTTTGCGTAAAAGAGCAAAAAACATATGTATTTGTATATCCTACCAAACTTTCGCGTTTAGTTAAGTTTAATAATATCAACAGCATTTTATTACATGGAATTATGTTTAAACTAGATTCTACCCGCGGTTTCGCACGCGTTGATCTATGAAAACGTTAAAAGGTTATTTCTATCCCATGTGAACTGATTTATCGGGTAGCCTATATTTTAATCCAGGCCCTGAACTACCCGCCATCATCATCATTTGTCTAGTAACATCTACAAAAGTTCTTTCGAAACTAACGAATACCTCTGTGGCGCAGAGGGCAAAGGTCTTCTTGTAACGCAGGAGGTCGCGGGTTCGATTTCCGCCTCAAGACAAATGTTTCTACGATCTGCAGATCTTTTTTTCAAGTGTTCTGGGTATTTCTATGTATAATAAAACATATCTATGTAGGTATAAAGCTTTATGTTGAATCGAATCGACGGATAACACGCGCTCTGCTTAGCTTGGGGCGACACGTCCACCACACATATCTAAAACCATGGTAATTATCCTATTACAAGGCTTTTACGACGATATAAATCAATAGCCAGCTTCTATACCTACGCTGCTAATCCCAGTGTATAAGCCTAGCAAACTATATCAGTCTAATCGGTTAATTACCCCGTGTCAGTACCGATTTGGTCTTATCCCAAAGGGTCTGCTCATTGGATGGACACTGGACACAAGCTATCCATTCAGCAATCAGACTACTGTCACTTTGACACATGACAGCTTGACAGAATGCACCGCTCCCTAGCGGCCTATGCAGCCTATTTCGAACAATGTATTTTATTTATCGCCATGAATCGGCCGAAAGCAGATTAGGGAATTGTACTCCCAAAATGGCGTGTTGGGCTGTGAAACTCATTATACACTTTATAATTGGATGGGGAACTAAATAGATTGTAGAGATAATGCTACAATTTGTGAGGAATTTTGGCAGTTACGCAGGGAAGTATGCTAGCCTATTTCACTCCGTCCCAAGACGAATAGAAATAAATGTCAAGAGAAAAACTTATGATGTTAGAATAGAAAAATATTGATTAGTTTAGTAACCTTTACACAAAGTATGGAGGGGAGATCCAGCTTTAAAAAATCTATAATGTGATTCTGAAGGAAATTCTTCTTCTTGTTCGTTTACTTGTGACATTTCATGCCTATCGTCCATAGAGCGTGGTCAGCGGGGCAGTAATTGCGGTACAAGTCTATAGTGCTTTACTTAAACAAAGCAAGTAATTTAAACATAAAACGACCGATGTGGCGCGGCGGGCGAAGGTCCTCCTGCGACGCAAGAGGTTGCGGGTTCGATTCCCGCCTCGGAACAATTGTGTGTACGATCTGCAGATATTTGTTCCGAGTGTTCTGGTCGTTTTCTAGGTATAATAAAAAATATCTATCTTTTTAATGTATTGTATTATGTATATCACTTATCTAGTACCCATAACACAAGCTCTGCTTACCATGGGGCTAGATAATGCTGTGTGAATTGTCCAGCATTATTTATTTTTATTTTATTTAAAAAAAAACAACTAAAGGAAGACTTTTGAAACTATCATGGTTATTAACACTAAAGTCATTTAAAACAGGATATTGATGATTTGATTTTTGAGTTATGAGGCGAATGAAATTGTGCCGAAATATTGGATAACTCAAAAATCAAATCATGGCAAAATATCCCGTTTTAAATGACTTCAACTTAAGGAAAAGTTTGCAACTGAAACAAAACTCGATATTTGGCGTCCGGCAATTTACATTGCTGGCCGCAAAACACGACTGTAGTGGAAATTGCTGGTGCCTTTTCGAGAAAGCCAGAAAGGTGGACTATGCTCAAAAAAGGTAGTCAAAATAATTCCCAGATCACATAGGTACTATATTTGAGTAAAAATATGCTGTACTTCTAGAAATTACGTCTTTATGGATTGTTAATAATCGTTTTGTTGTAAAATATAGAGGACAAGATAGCAATTCAAACGCGAATTCTCATAACTTTACAAACGACCCAGAAATGTTAAAATCAATAGACCAAATACGTCTAACCCAGTAGGCCGTTTGATCGCCCATGATTAACAAAGTCACTGTCAAAGTAGATACTCAAATTTACATTTCGATTCAACATAAAGTTTTAACGAATATTCATCGTGGGGGTGCAGTGGCAGTGCGAGCGGACGGGCGTTCAGCGGGAGCGTTTTAATGACAGCCAGTGGATTTTTACGATTAAACATTTAAACAAGTCACTCATCTTCCCATACAAACATAGAAGGGCTAACTACTACACTATTTGATGTTGGTTGTCCAAAGCTATCATGAATTGATCTATGTATGTTGTATTTATCATTATTTATGTTTGTAGATAACTAAAACAGTAAAAAATAAGTAAAAATTTGAAAAATACAAGCTTCAAAACTTTCGATTTCAACACTAACTTAAGCCTAACTTTGGGCGAAAATATATGATGTACGAAGAAAGAAAGCTCCAAAATAAAACCCGTTCCGACATAGTTTAGTTATTCGAAAGTAGTTTTTTTTAGAGAGTTAATATTTAAGTAGTAGGTAGTCAATATGTTTTCTACAATAACCCTTGTGTTGGACTGTTAAAATTTTTTTGCGAGATCTTTTAAAAAATGAAACTGTGCATTTCATGCCAGAGCACCCGGTGAATGAATCATCGGCGATGGTGTGGACATGCGCACATAACTACACTCGGATTATTTTTTTATTATTTTAGAGAAACTTATAATTTTACTTAACAATTTTTTATATTTACGTTATAGAACATGCCTGGATAGACCAGTGCATGTTTGTTGACGGCTAATTATAGCCTAAAAGTGGACTTACATCCACCACACGTTTGTGCTCGCGTGAAATTGTCTATTAATCAGCGATAGTGAAGTGGCGCCATAATTATGTTACGTATCATTACCATAAAATTATGTAATTATATCACAATGACGACATAGTCCCAGAAGATAATGCATTAAAACTAGGTATTAGCTGAAGATGTTGAATCCTGATGATGAAATCCTGAGTAGGGCTTCCTTCAGAGTCCGCTGTCACTAGACCCAACCCCAGCCAGAGAGTATCCAGAATTGAATACAATTAGCCGGCACCAATTAGTGGGTAACATAGAGCGGTACATTTCTCTCATTTCTATACTTTCTGCTGAACAATTGTCCTCAAATTAGCTGTGACAACCGGTTGGACACACGGTTGTCGAGGCCGGACAATTTTAAATTGTCTCGTCTGGACCGACCCAACTTAATCCACTTTTCAAAGGGGGATTTGGGAACATTTATTATTCATTTTGGGGTAACAGCCAATTTCCATTTACTGTTTGTATGTGTGCTGTACGTACTCGTAGGTATCCTAATTTTAGGGAATTTGGAAACCAAACACTCAAATTGCCTGACTTTTACATTTTTTCGTGCCTTTAAATCTTTCTTACAAAAGAACTAATAAAACAAGACATGTAATGTGTTGCATTTTTTTATTAAAAAGAGATAGAGAAGCAAGCCTCGAGGAACTCTTAGCTAGAAAAATTTTAGACTATCTAAAGGTAACTCGACTATTCCATATCTATGTCGCCAGATCGAAGAATCAGCCTGTTTGTATGCCCGCTCTCAAAACGGCGCCTTTCAGTTATACCGATTGTTGAAAGATCCACGTTCAACAATATGGCTAAACGTCACCTAGCCATCGCATTGAATTAAATGAATAATTTAAATAATTACTCTAGGTTTTCGTGTTAGAGCAACAAGCTGCATCAGGACCTGTTAGACACACGCGCTCGTTTGCTTGCTAAGAGGGCTACTTAGTACTAACTCAATGCTTACCTACTTGTGTTAAGTGAATTAATATTCATGTGTTTTTATTGTCTGTCTTCGTGTTCTGTCTTCGTGTTTTTATTGTCCTTTTCTCTATAACAAGCTAAATAGTATTTTGCAAATCTATTCCCTCTCAAAATACAAAGTAAAATCATTGTTGAGTAACTGGTTAAAGCAACAAGACTATGATAAAATAGAAACCTTTCTTAAACCGATATCATGATTATTTTTGTAGAGCTGTAACAACTACTATTATATTGATGATAAATAAGAATAATGATTGGATCTTATCAACAGACTTACCAATTACCAACAGACCAACAGACACACACATCCACTAAATTAGCACACGCGCGCGCACACACACACGCACACCCGAACACACACACACACAGACACACACACACACAAACACTCAGACACTAACACACCACACGTAGGCATACTCATTACATAAGGCAGAAGGATTCGTATTTTTTATTATTATATATCTTATCATTACTATTAGTTACCTATATTAGTTTTCTATTACGTATCTTTCATTGTTCACTTAGCTATAAGACCATTAAACTTTTATTATCTTCATTTTAACTGTATCTCGAATACATTAAGTCTATTAAGACAGGTACCTACTGTAATCACGGGTACTGTACGGGTCCGTAGAGTGAAGCCCTGGTGACCTGTAATACAGGTTTTTCTAAACCTACATCAGGCACCAGTCTTCACAATACAGGTTCGATCTAGTAAATAAATTAAATGGCTTTATTTTGTATCTAATTTAAGAGAACCTTTGTGAAGAAAATAAAAAATATTATTATTATTATTATCTAGTACTAAGCAGTTTTATACTTCTGTATCAAAGTTTGTTTGTATGTCGTGTCTTATAAATATTTTTCTTTCTCATAATAAAATACCTATCGGAAACTTTCCCAAACGTTGCTGCAAACTAAAACATTAAAATGTGTGTATTATATCTCGTTTCTATAATTTATAGCTTTATATTAATGTTAGCCGATAAAAATAAATAATAAATAATGCTGGACAATCCACACAGCATTATCTAGCCCCATGGTAAGCAAAGCTTGTGTTATGGGTACTTATCTAGTACCCATAACACAAGCTTTGCTTACTGATATACATAATACAATACATTACATAGATAAATATTTTTTATTATACATAGAAAACGACCAGAATACCCGGAACAATATCTGCAGATCGTACACACAATTGTTCCGAGGCGGGAATCGAACCCGCAACCTCCTGCGTCGCAGGCGGACCTTCGCCCACCGCGTTACATTGGTCGTCTAACGAAAAACGAACCTGTAGCTCATAAATTTATAGTCTTTGCAAATAATTACGACTTACTTTAGAACTTGAAGTATATCGGGGTGGTCTTTTTTCAATTTCCTTTATTAAAAACCTCATCTAAACTTAAACCATTGAATAAACTTTATTATGAATATAAATGTTGGCAGGAGACGCAAATTCATAGTCAAGGCTTAGTATTATTATATATGTGGTTAAGGTAAGAGTTTCAGGATTTAGAATAGAATAGAATAAAAAACTTTATTAGCACACACAAAAAAGACAAACGTACATTAAAAAAAAAACACATTAAGCTAAATAAGATATACCTAACACTAAGACTAAAAACTAAAATATAACAATAGAAAATAAGTATAAAACTAAAACTAAAAGATAAACAATATAAAATAAGTAAAAATAATGTAACTAGCCTGTCCTCAGTGCGCGCTAATTAGGTCCAGCCTCAGCTTAATGTCGCTACTGCCCGAAGACTGTAACGACGCTGGTTTTCAGGCTGAACCTATGGATGACGTCACTTTACAAGTCTGTAGTTAACAATAGACAGACATTGACAGTTTATAGTGATTTAAACAGGAGTAAGACTTTATTTTACTAGGGGAGGCCTATGTCGAAGGACAACCTGACCAACAAACTGGTTGCTGAAGAATTCAGTTAGGTCATAGATGATAGGATTAATAACAATACTTATTTTTTAATAATACTTTATTTATCATTATCATACTTTGGTCAGTGAATAAAGGTTTTTTTTTATTTTATTTTATTTATAAGACTTTATTTCAAATTTAATTCCGGTCATTTAATTTTTTACTACACGGAGTTATTTGGAGCAGACTAGCTTTGGATAGTGAAACATGGAAGGACCGGAACCTTACCTTACCGTACCGGACGGTAATTGCACATGGCTGAGTATTCATGAATAGGAAATGGATAGAGAACACCTTAATTGAATGAATTGGGTAATAATAAAAAAAGTGAAATAAATAAAGCGTATTTTATATTATTTTACTTTTTAAGTTAAGTTACTTTGATTTAAGAGAGCTGTGTAATTTATATAACCAATAAAAACAATAACACTGTAACAAAAATGGCGATCAGCACTTGAAGACGTCGCATTTTGTGGTAGGCCCCAGGTTTCCAGAATTTAGCAAAGTATTAATTCAATATTGTATATATTTAGTCAACTTTGTAGTAGATTGAATGACCTGTAATGCTCAAATTAAATATAAGTCGTAAGAAAACTGTGGTTACAAAATGTATCTGCTCGCAGCCCGCTGCCGACTGATAGTGCTTTCTGCTGTCGACCGTGAACCTGTTAAAATAAGAACCTGCGTACTTAAAGAAATTATTGAGAATGAAGTCGTCTCTCAACTCGTAGTTGCCGTCTCCGATATAAGCGGACTGTCCCGCTCAGATCAGATTCAAACTGAGCAGGACATCTTGAGCAGACACGGCAAGCTATGATATAAGAAGTACGCATTTTGGTGCGCATTTTGTAATGTAAACTTAAAGTAAGGTTGACTCTATGATTTTTGTGTTGTTTTTCTGTATTATAACATTATTTCTAATTTTAATATTAAATTTAAATATGTACTCTATTGCATTGGGTGTTCCCGTAAAAATAGTGGTACGTTTGTAAATAAATAAATAAATAAGTTAGGACAACTTGATAGATAACTCGATTCTCAATGCCATTTATAAGTACGAGTATACAGGATAAAATAATGAAGAGTTATTGGAGTTGTTTGGGTATTGTAATGACCTATTCATCGACAGCTGCATCGGGCGTGTCGGTCTACCATTCTATAGGATTATAAGAGAGAGAGACTAGAGACAAAGTACGCCTGTGTTTGCACATACACTGCACTATAATAATAACCTGCGCACATAGCTAGTCTCCGTTGAGACTGGCCGTTGGACATTCAAAGGTATACTCGATTGTAAGTACTTCCTTAACATTTATGCTTCCCTAGTACCATACCTACTTAGGTAAGTAAATCTTATGGTGGATTATACTAGGACAGCACTATGGTGGTATGGTTTTGTCCCTGCCTACCAGGGGGTAGGCTTGGTGGTAGGCCGGATCCGCAGTGACGTAGCCAGCGAAGGACATTCTCTTCTACATTGATCGATAAAACGCCGGATTTGATACCCACGAAAGTCGTTGTCCGACACATTATAAGATCAATGACACGACACCCACTCCATTCCTCTTGAAAATACTGGGGAATAAAATGTGAAATAACATGTAAAGTGCATTTGGCAACAACTTTTAATGCTATATAGTTAAATTGGTTTCCAAAGGCGTCTAGGTTTACTCTGTGTTGCCCTCCTGTTATATTTCGTTAAATCAATGAAATATAACCAAAGAACCTTTCATTGATATAATTAAATATAACCGGATATTAGTAAAAAGTCTCATTGGTCTCTATAACTTATCTACCTAATCGTCTCTTGTATTTTAACACAAGATAAAATTTAAATCGTTTATTTCAGGTCATAAATAGGAACCTAGAAAATAATGAGTATAAGAACCCATCAACATCAGCGAACATGCCGATGTGCTGACGTATATTATCAACAAATTTTGAACCGTTACAACCTATCCAAACATATAATATAAAAATGTTATTTAAAACTAGAGACATAAAGTCTCTGATAATTTTAGCGGAATAAGAAATATAAATAAAAACACCTATCCAATCAAGCAAACAATCCTAAAATAAAAAATTATCGATCTACATTTGAATTGGACTAAACACATTTGAATTGGACTAAACAAAAGTTAAATAAAATCAGAGCACTTAGTAGCAGTCCAGCTACAATGCAACACGAAACACTAGAAACGCTTAAGAACGAGTTTGAGACAGATTTATAGGTCGAAATAAATGCAATACTCGCCTCGCGCCATCACATCAACCAAACAAGTTGTTTGTACCCGACTTTGGTCATTTAAATGTTGGATTTGACAAACTGTTTGGCCGGAATTGCTTTGGCAAGGCAGCATAATATGGAGACAAGAAATACGACTTATTTCACGATAGACTTGTTATTTATGATCTTGAGTGGTAAAAGAGAGCAAAAGTACCAAATGAAATAGGCACATTTACTAATAACTAACTATACATATGTACGTATAAGAAAGCTAGGTGATGAAAATAGTTAGTAGCTAGAAAAATATCGATAAAATCTTCACTAATTATTATTTACTTTGTTGTTCAAACTACTTTAATTGCCCCTCCTTCAAGCAAAAAGTCCAAGAAATCTTAAAACGCTCCGAGCAATTTGCACGAAGCGATGCAAAAAGCTTTGAAAATATAAAAGAATCGTTCAAAGAAATATTATAAATTGAAAGTGTATCCTTTTCGTCCTCACCGTAGTAGATATCGGCGTTGTGTCGTTTAAATTGAATCGAAGAATGATTTATGCCAACAATCTCTGGAAATGTTCTTGTTTCTTTACACACTTGATCGCTCCACGCAAATAATAAATGGAATTGCGCCTTGGAAAATTTATCGGTGTTTTTATTTATCGATGTGCCGTGGAGGAAATTTTCAATATTTTGTAACTTTGCCGGTGACTTACTATTAATTGCTTTTCAACTGGGTTGTTTGCTTTTCGATTTGTTATCGAAAATTTGTTATGATTATGTAGGGAAAGTAGGGAGCAGTTGGTAGGTTACTATGAATTTTGGAACTGATGCGGTTAGTTCCACAGCTGGATTCTACCACTGCTGTTTTATAAACAGCAGTGGTAGAATCCCGAAGTTTGTGGTGGAAGCCCATGATGGAGGATCATGGGCATGTGCTATAAGTTTATATTCTCGTCATATTAATTTGGCGGGTTCGATTCCCCGTTCAGACAGGCGATTATTAAAAAATCTTTGAAAGCAGTTTAAATTGTTTTTAAAATCAAAATTAAGTCTTCTTTCAGTAAAATGTTCTATCTAAAATATTTAAGGTGCTTTCCCTCCATGTGGCATAGCTGTGGGACGCCCTGTACATCGATATAAATGTGCTGGGACTTTAACCACGAGCCAAAACCATTGCATCCAGCTTTAGGCAAGTGGCAAACATCAATCCTGATATCAGACTGCATCCAAAATGCTGATCTTGAGCAATCTTAAAAAATGTATTTGATTAATTAATGGATCATCGATATGACATCACACTGATACCTATTTCAGGATAAAATAGATAGGTTTAAACGAGAACCTTAAAAACTGGTTCTAAAAATAAGTTCCTCATGCAAAGTTTAGTACTCAAAGAAGAAGCATCTGTAGGAAGCCAAAATGAGAGTGGTTCAGCAAATAAACGGGAAGTAAGATTAATAACAGCAAATTAGTCACAGGATATTGCTGTTCCTTGTTTAGTAAATTCTATTGTGGGACACGAGTGGGGCGGTTATGTTCCACGGACTATACAGCTACTGGATACTTTGATTTTTTTATGGCAATATAAATCCAGACCACAGTATGACAATATATAGAGATAGACATAGACATATAATTTATTTGCCACTAGATGTACACACAATATAATATTAACATAGAATCACAGTGACCTAATCATCATGACTTGACCTAAAGCGTTGTTGGTCTTCTGTTTAGTTAATAAAAAAAAAAAATATATATATAATGCTGGACAAATTCACACAGTATTATCTAGCCCCATGGTAAGCAGAGCTTGTGTTATGGGTATTATAGATAACTGATATACATAATATAATAATTTAGTTAGGCTTCTGCCCGCGGCTTCGAACGCGTATTATCGGTATAATAGCCTATTATCTAAGTAATGCTATGTTTTAAATGTGTTTGGAGATACCAGATAAAAAAATCAAATTCATTTTACAAACTAGGATATGATAGGATTTTGCCTCATTACAAAAATATATTTTCATTTATACGCATAGAGCGTTAGAAAGAACCCTTGAAGCTTGAACCTTCAATAACCAATGAGTTACCATCTCATCAGCCTATATACCTACCTAAATTCACGGCTGAACTTGCCTCTTCCAAACATCATCAACGTTTTCCCGTAACCACCACGCTTGTAAGGCGATGAGTTATCTGCCCGTCTAGTACTAAAATGTTCCCAGAATGGCAATAAAAATTGCTTACTATTTGCTTAAGTGTCTCTTGAAGCCGACAGGCATTACGTATGTAGACATTAGTATACTTCTTACCTTTGCATAAAGACCTCACGATGCGTAGCTACCTACAGTTCGTAGTCACGTCTCTTATAAATGGCCAGAGACTTTTGACTATTACGTTTTCCTTCCGAGTGTGCCGACAAAAAAGGTTATTATGGGTATGAAAAACCAACCTAAGCCTTAGTAAATGGTGGAGTCTATTCTTATGTAGAATGTTGAAAAAACGTTGGTTTGGGATCTCGTATTTTCTCGCACTTGGAATTAGAACGAGTAAATTCGATGTTTAAAAGTCTACAACGCTTTTGATAAACTTCTTGTCTGTGATTGGCTGAATGCTGGAAGTCGTATTCGTACAAAACGTGACCTTAAACTGCACATTACCCGAACGCAATGCATTTGGGCGTTAGCGGTTGTGCTGTTGTTTTCGTAAATCTAATTTCGAACAAAACGTTTGTTAAGTGTACGACAAATCATAAAATGTATCAATGAATATTTTGAATCAGATGCCCGAATCAATGGTTGATGTCGTCAACATTTTTTATAGAAACATGTCGGCTACAGTAACCCCAGACTTCTGGCGACATGGTCACGACAAATATCGGTGGCATGTCGGCTATAAATGTCAACTGCATGTCCGCGACAACGCCCGTGGAATTTCAACACTCCGTGTCTTGTAAAAAATTGCTGATTTCGTGCTCTGACAATTTTACACACTCGGCGATACAATATGAGCGGTGGTTTAGTGTTTTGACTCCTTGATATGAAACACATTAACCGTTCACGCTGCCGACATCCAACCCGAGCTTAGTCGGTAGCTTTGTCTACTTTGGTGTGCAGGTCGACCCAAAACAAGTTTAGATTAAAAATACCCATACTTGAAAGCCGCTTCACTATATATAAAACACAGTCGGTTCTAGACGTCTATATGTCCCTATGCATGCTTAGATCTTTAAAACTACGCAACGGATTTTGATGCGATTTAATGCCCCCACGCTTTTTAACATTTAAATAATTTCTTTTATTTATCACTCTTATCAATAATTTGAATTATTTAAAAAATATTTTCTACTTTTTAAGTTTACTAAGTTTAAATGAAATCTGACCGTTCAATATGGGTCAAAATTGAGTCCAAAGGAGTCGGTTACAAACAAACTGTTTGTTTGTTTACATACAGGTGCAAGGTACGCAGGGTACAAGCTAATAAAAGCGTGGTAAAAAGTATCAGAAGGTGAATTTCCTCTATTTCAATAAAAATAATTAAACAGACTACAGTACAACGCAGATTAAAATCATGTGCGTTGAATTTTAGTTTCACCATAACTCGATCAATATAAATATGAATGAGTTATGGTTGGTACGTGGTTGGTACTCTTTCTACTTATCTCATAGCTATTAACACAAGGGCTTCACATTCTCATATCGCGTAATTGATTTAGGTAGTCATCGAGCGACGATAATGTGATCAATCGAATTCAACTTCATTGGAGCGAGCTATGGCTAGATTGGCTGCTAATAGCAAATTATAATGGGAATTGATGTTCAAAGCGTGATATCACCAGTTGGTCAATTTGGACATTATGGTTGTTAGAAACGCATCAACTCACATCATCACCGCCTAGGATAGAACACTTCGATATATACTCGTACAGTGGTTTCCATCGTTAGGTGACCCCTCCGGAAGGTTCCAAGTCTCATAATTACATCAGTTTTCGTTTAATATTATATAAATTTGTTATTTTTATTTAATACAGCTTGCTATCTTCATTTTACCGCAATCTACTAGTTTTAATATATTTCTGCATTCATAGAAATTCAACTCAAACTTACCAGGGGGGTAACCTAACGATTAACGCCACTGTACCTACATGATATGAAGCTCCCTATTATAAATACCCTCTATATAAAAATGGACGGCAGCCTTGTCAAAGTAAATACGTGGTTGGATTTGTTTTTCAGTTTTGAATAATTGGCTGTATCCCATTCTGATAGTGCAGGATAACACACACTAATCTAAGAGCATTAACTTACCTAGCCTAGCTTTTTTATAGTTTATTGCTTATGTTTTGACGACGACGAGGTATTAATATTCATTTCCAAGCTGATAATACCGACAAACTTTATGGACACTTGATAAGTCAATCTAGGAAATTCTTATTTACATAAATAGTTCAAAGTTTAATATAATTTATTATTTTGCTCACCACATTCATTCAACACAAAAATCAAACAAAATTTTCTTTAATTTGGTAGGTATAGTAAAGTAGTCGAAAATATAACGACCATATATTAAACGTCAACGTTTAGTCTATTCCAGTTTATTCAATCTCTCACTAGAATATAATAAAAAAATTAGGAATGCTCGGCAATCCACACAAATGAAATATTCTAAACTGTCTTGCCTCCTTACGACGATCTAAAAACAACCATGTAATCTTTATTGAAATAACAGTACAAGATAAATAGAAGAGGCTATTTTGCGGACATCATTAGACATAATGGCAGATATTATGACGATTTATCATAATAATAACTGTTTATTCGTCCTGAAATAGCTTTTATCTAACCAAAATGTAACTCCCATTGGAGTTCGAAGCTAGCTTAGATGTAACGGTGTTTTTGATACCATTGGAGATAAAATTGTAGAAACTATCATCTTATTAACACAACTCGTTTAGAATGGGGTATTTAATTTACCATGAATGGTTTTTCTATCCCATGGTACAAGATTTCAGCCCGATCCATGCAGTAGTTTTTGCGTGAAAGAGTAACAAACGTTCATACATACTTTCGCGTTTATAATATTAGTAGGATAAGTAGAATTCCTAACTTCTCGTGTGAGACGCGCCTATTCCCAGCCTCTCACAAAAAGTTTTATTTTACATGAATCAAATAACATTGTAACTATTATCTACATTATCTAGTTATCATGTAGCCATTCAAATAATGAAAGAGCATAGTTTGTTACTAATAAATTTGAACCTAGGTTCATACTTATGTTAAGTTTAAGTTTTGTAACTTGTTATGTGTACCTAAACCAATTGTATGTGTGTGTTTTCTGTAAGAAATAAATTATTTACTTACTTAATTACATTTCGTTTTTGGTATTTAATTTACCATGATTAGATTTTTGAGTTTTCCTATATTTTGGCATCATGCGCCATGATCACAGAATAAATGAAGGCACTGCGTAGATATCCCATTATGAATGACTTTTGTACCATCATTATAACTGTTTGTGGCGTCTTATGTTATTTTGCAGCTAATTTCATATCGGTATGGTGATTACGTAACTCGAGACCGGTGTTTTTGAAATACGGCCCGGGGATGAATGGTAACCCGCCGGGTGATTACGTAACTCGCGACCGGTTTGCGTCAGGCGTAAATTAAGCAATCAGTGCTGTCAAACGTCAATTTTGTATTAGTTTGACACCAGCTACAACGTCAAAATTGGTCAAAATTGACGTTTGACAGCACTGATTGCTTAATTTACGCCTGACGCAAACCGGTCGCGAGTTACGTAATCACCCGGCGGGTTACCATTCATCCCCGGGCCGTATTTCAAAAACATCGATATTAGGTGTGATCAGATTAGGTAACAAACAGTGTGATTAGATTAAGACAGACAAACACTGAGATAAATATTTCGTATTTTATAATTAAACTTGCTTCAGTTCGCGGCTTCGCGCGATTTTTTTCGGGATAAAAATAGCCTTTATTCAGCATAATATACATCCCCAGAAAAAAAAAATCATCTAGATCGAATTAGACGACCTCTGGTAGCACAATGGGCGAAGGTCGTATGGTTCTATAAATAAGTATGAAAACAACTTATATTTTATTTTAGACTATAACGATCCTTAAATACTTCTGTAGCCTTTTTTGTTCCATTCCATCAGAAAAATCATAGCAAGGTAGCTTTTTCATAAAATTTCTTACAAACAGTGTAAACATACCCCCGGCGTAATTTCAGATGCTTTTCGAAGCACGTGTACAATCCCGTGGTTATTTTTTCACGGTAATGCTTTCAAAATGTTGAATATTTTCTTGGGAAATCCGCGGACAATGGATGCGCTGTAAGCTGTGTGGCTGACAAAGCAGTTACTACCCTACATAAGAGGTAGGTAGTTTTTAAAAATGTTAACATACGTCAGTCAAGTAAATTACGCATTACGACAAACACTCATAATGACAAAAGGATATTTTTGATAAACTTCATATATTTCTGTCAATATTTATTGCCGTAATTAGATATATTATTGCCCTATGAGTTACTAGTTTCTGCCCGCGGCTTCTCACGCGCTGTTTCTATGGAAACGTTTTAATTCTATGGTTTTTCTATCCCATGGTACAAGATTTCAGCCCGATCCATGCAGTAGTTTTTGCGTGAAAGAGTAACAAACATTCATACAAACTTTCACGTTTATAATATTAGTAGGATAAGTAGGATTCCCAACTTCTCGTGTGAGACGCGCCTATTCCCAGCCTCTGACAAAAAGTTTTATTTTACATGAATCGAACAACATTGTAACTATCATCTACATTATCTAGTAATCATATAGCCATTCTAACAATGAAAGAGCATAGTTTGTTACTATAAAATTTGAACCTAGGTTCATACTTATGTTAACACGTTAGCTGTCCCAAGATAATTTGGGGTCCAAAATGCACTAAATGTAGTGCATGGACAGCTAACGTGCTAAGTTCAAATTTTGTAACTTGTTATGAGTACCTAAACCAATTGTATGTGTGTGTTTTATGTGAGAAATAAATTATTTACTTACTTACATTTACTCCGTATAGATTATTGACTGTCTCAAGTCTCTTGAGTCTTGGTAGTTGGTCTTACCGATTGCACCTCTGAAGTTCACAAATGGATTTCTAGGAAAGTGTCGACGAGGCGAAGCATTAAACTTTCAAGCTCAAATCCTCACGGCAGAGCTGCAGAGAATTAACCCTAGGGCAATCTTCAACACGGGTACAGTACATAAGCTGTGTTATGTTAGAGATTTGGGCTGGTTAGGGAACTATTTCCAAAGTAATTCATATTAGTTCGTATATTGTAATTAAATTAATTAGGCGGTAGGCATAGTATACACCCACAGATAACAGTAAGATAGGTAGATAGATAACAGTTTATAAACAAATAAAGAAAGAAAGAAAGAAAATACATTTATTGATTCACAAGTAGGTACAGCTTGCTACTAAATAATAATAATATATAAGTAAACAAGAACATAAAGAAATAAATAAAATAAACTACGTATGTATTATATACAAGCAACAAGCGACTCCACAAAGCGAACCAATAGGTCCTGTCTCAGCATAATGTTGCTCTACTTCTCCTCAAGAAGTAAATAACAGAATACAATACAGAAATAAATACTTAGAGGAAGTATAAAGGGTGGCTTTATCGCTGACAGCGATCTCTACCAGGCAAGGATAAAAAAGATAACAAATACTTACCTACACTACAAATATTATAATGAACTTACATAGGCATAAAATAAGGCTATCAAACTTTTTACATGGATAAATAATGCTGATGCAGCAGTTTTTTGAAGATAAAGAGAGAACACCCGGAACAATTATCTACAGATCAGACACCCAATTGTCCCGAGGCACGAATCGAACTCGCGACCTCCTACGTTGCAGTCGGACCTTCGCCCACCGCGCTACCGAGGTCGTAATAATAAATTTTGTTTTCGATATATTGTGGTGTTTTTTAAGATTAGTTCAAATTTCTCCACAACAGCAGCCATATTTGTATCGCCCTTTCGTAACTTGCGGAATTCAATTTGGAACTTCAAATTTCTAAATGTTCGTGGGAAATGCAATGGCAAACTTATATTAAATTCACATTTCCTGGCGTTTCTGTAAGTTTATTTGCAGGAAACTTTTCAGTAATGTTCGTATCTACTAAGAAATTTAATATTGCGAGTGGTGCCGTTGCGTAACTTTGTGTTAATGTAAACATTCGGATGAGTTTTGCATATGGCTTAAGTATTCTGCGAATTCAGAACTATTTCGAGCGATAAAATATACGAAAATGTAGGTAGCTTCAAAGTGAATTGTTTAACAATAAGGCTCTAACAAGCTGCTTTAATTAAGTTTTCCAGGAAAGTCGGATGCTGGGAAATTATTAATTATCTTTATGTACAATACCGAAAAAAAACTCAATATCAGTCCATAATTGATTAAAAAATCGGCGTACAAACATAAAAATAACATAGTATTGTAGGGGGCTCACTACGCACCCTACAGTTTTCGTAGAAAACAACGCGTGCGAAGCCGCGGGCAGAAACTAGTAATACTATTCGTAGTTTTGACGACCGATGTGGCGCGGTGGGCGAAGGTCCGCTTGCGACGCAGAAGGTTGCGGGTTCGATTCCCGCCTCGGAACAATTGTGTGTACGATCTGCAGATATTTGTTCCGGGTGTTCTGGTCGTTTTCTATGTATAATAAAAAATATCTATCTATGTAATATATTGTATTATATATATCAGTTATCTAGTACCCATCACACAAGCTCTGCTTACCATGGCGCTAAGATAAGGCTGGGTGAATTGTCCAGCATTATATATTATTTTTTTATTTATTTAGTACAATACACTGCCTAAAGGCTATTGCACCGATGTCCCATACAAGCATAACGTTAGAATTTTCGACACTTATTTGACCCCGCTATCCCCATTTTTATTTGACGTCACATAGCCATTAAGACGAATTATACGATACCGCATTTGTTGAAATCGGACAAATCGTTTCAGCGGTACGTGGAACATATAAAACGTTATATGGATTACTTATGATTTCTGTGTAACAGAGAAGTTGGGAACCAACACGATTAACAGGTACTTAGTTAAAAACCTCAGTTGTATATATCCACAGGGTACACAGGTATGTAATATGTCGTGTTATGTATGGTGTCAAATAAATATATTTTCTTTCTTTCTTCTTTCACAGGGTGTCAACCTCATAAACCTCCTCCGTTGGTAGTCCTCCGGGTAAAAAACTAAACTCTGTCCTAATTCAAAACACATTAATTACCTTTGATCGTGTATCACTTCTATGCTCCATTGCGAAAGAGCAACATCATAACCCTTTGGCGGCCTCCCTTTTCATCTCGCTGCAAAAGGCGTTGAAAAGAACGCGTGAATCTTTTTGTCTCCACTTGCTTAGCAAACTAACGGGGCCTGTATTTTTTTAATTTCCTCTATGCGCTCGCAATTGCCTTCATAATGGTATCGTACCTTTCATTAACAGTCATTTGAGCCCCTAAGATGTGGTCTCAGCCCATTATATGGGGAAACGTTAGATGTGCCCCTGAGCCTTTGTGTACAAGCCGTTAAGGCGACTCTTTTCATGGGTCAAATGTGCCCGGCGCATTTTCTATGGAGCTTTATTAATAAGGTGAGGGCTAAAGCGTTTGCCTTTTATGTGGTATTCAATATCACTGAGCTGGTTTAGTATTCAAGCTAAATTACGTTGGTTACCGATTTTTTAGCATTTATCTCTCTTACATATATCAATAGGCGCAAATATAATGAATCTTTTAAAATAATAATGTGTGTAGTTTTCACATAGAAAGTAATATAGACTGTCTAGAGAAGACCTTATAAAAAAGAAGCTAGAATGAAATTATTAGAAGGTGAGAACCTAAACGAGTGCGCAACTTTTTACTTACGCCAAGTTGAATCTAATGCTTTGTCCTCCACATTATATTTTGGTATAATTTGGCCCAAGCAAACGTAAAATGCGGTTTTACACGAGGCTGGGTCGTGTTTTAACATTTACCCTCTAATGTGTTACACCTCTTTCCACTCTCGCACAAAGGTAAGCGGGTAATTATTTTACAAGCTAGCATCCATTTCGTGGGGGCATTAGTACTAATGTTTGCGCCGAAACTTCGTGTCCCGTGAAAAATAACAACAGATCCATTATCGCAGTAATAAAGGTACAAATGACCCTGGTGTTGCGATAAAATGGTTATTTTTGGTTTGTTATGATTATTGTTCAGTATTTAATCCGGCTGGAGGTATATATTTGTTTACAAAACCGTTTCAATTTCAGTAAAAATATAAATAAGTTTTTCGTAAACAAGGTTGGATCACTTGTTATTATTTTGCGATTTATGTCAATTAAACTGATACAGAGAATTGCAACATTTGTAACTGCCCCGCAATTCTACGTGTATTTGCATTGCATTGATGGTGCATCGATTGTTGATTGTGATATGGTAAGTGGAAAAAACGTTTTTTAACATGATTCATGATTTTCATGACCCATGTAATTATAATGACGCGAATACGACGTGTCGTATTTATCTACTAATACGTAACTTTTTAATTCTATATCGCGTGGTCGCTTAGACGCGATGTAATAGAATAAAAAATAATAGAAAGTGCACAATGAATTTTTCGGGTGTTTCTACGTTGTTATCTGATAGTCTACATTACTTTTGAAGCGTCCAAAAGCTAGCAAGTTATTTTGATAAACGATGTATCTGAGTAGGTATTTAAGTCAGAATTCATATATGGTTAGATAGATAGATACATAGATAAATTATTTATGAACGACTTCAGACACATATGTATGTACATACAAAATACAACAATTATACAGTGCCTACAATAACACAATTACACAGGAAAACAAAAAACATGAAACACAGTTGACTAAAATAAGAAAAACAAATAATTATCTATATAATTAAAATAAATATGGGTAAGATGTATGTGTGTCCTGGCAGTATGTTTACAGGCCGCGGCAAGGTATGGTTATCAAGCAAAATGTACCTTTTTACACAGAATTTTAACTCGTAGAGTATCGGCTTGCTACTACCGAAGTTCTTCATACACACTCTCTGTAACTTGATATGAGAAGCTTCCGACTCGTTTCTAACCGCCATAACGCATCAATGGAGCTTCAGGACCGCTCAATACTCGCTCAAAAAGGCGGGAACTTTTTAAGGGAAGAGTGGTAAAGTCGAGATGTAACGCTTTCAGCCGGCCTCGAAGAAGCGGCAAAGATGAATGGCTTTCAATATGAAATTGAATTCCGCGGTTCATTGCTTTTCAATTTGTTGGAGGGAGCGTTCGACGTTTACTCGCGCGACGGCTTACAAAGCAGAATGTAAGCTTCACTACTACTATATGTTAGTCATGTACTCTAATAGTATTAGATATTTCATTGCCAGGCTTCAACGGAGCGACCTGAAAGAGCGTACAACACAACGTGTTATCCAAGGTTAAATAAATAAATAATGCTGAACAATTCACACAGCATTATCTAGCCTCATGGTAAGCAGAGTTTGTGTTATGGGTACTAGATAAAAGAACATAATAGAATACATTGCTTAGATAGTTTTGACTGTTCAGTTCTAGTCAACGTCTATGAAATATTCCTAAAACAAAACTCAAAGACAATCAAAACCTATCAGAGGGGCAACGCAGCCAATGTATAGCCGGCGCTTCTGATTGCTATTACTTAACACTTTGACTGCGGTTTTTTTTCGACGCGAATTTCGTGCTGCCGCTCTACACAGCGGTTGTGTTGCGCCGCAAATGCGTTTCCTTCGAAAAATATTACAACTCTGCTGAGTCAGAAAGATCTGTATTTTCTCAGCCGCTGCTCTAGTGTGGATTTTCGCATATTAGTCACTTGTAAAAAACTCATACCGTGCGTTTTCAGCACTCAAAGTGTTAATATGAATCAGTTGAGCTACCTCTAGATTGTCTATAGTTACCTCAACTGTTTCAATTGTAAATTATCTTTTTATTTGGAAATAAATACATAGGGAAATAAATAACTTGTGTGAAAACGATAATACACGCAGTAGTTATATTACTGTGTCGCATATATTAACGCCCTCCTCCGAATACAGGGTTACAGAGTTCCTAAATTGTATAAGTAAGTTCTTTAGTCACCTTAAACTAGGTATTAAACAACTTATGGAGATATTGAAAAAGACAGTGAGATAAAAATAACAACTGTAGAGCTGAAAACTAAACATGCATGCGCTTTTGGGCAAGTACATTGCAAATACCTACTATGCCTAATTTGTTTCTATTCTTAAACTTTAATTTTCTACATATCAGGTATCTTCTCATCTTGTCGTCTCTTATATCTTCCTTTCAACTTGATACGAAATACATAGCAGGCTTACTCGTATTTCGTATGAAGTTGTAATTCTGTTTCACCATTACATTGTGCCAACCACCCCTGAAAGGTGTCGGTATATTACACAATAGGTACCAAGGATCGCTAAAAATATGGGAACAGAATAGAAAAAAAAACCATTAGCCACGGTGCAAAACCTTTAGAATTTCAATAAATTCTCGTTGTAAAATGAAAGGGCCTGGAAAGGGCTAGATTATTTCGCAGAAAACCACATTTTTTTTGAAATTTTAATGTATTTTACAGCTTGACACACAAACTTTGTCGATACTCGGCAGGCATCGATAATTAGAGGATACAGGCGACTGGGCCCACTACAAAACTGGGACCGCGGTCCCAGTTACCTAATTAATAATTAATTTTTTAAATTATAATTTAATGAATAATTAAAAAAATCATGCTGGAAAATTCACCAAGCAATATTTAACCCCAAGCACTAAGCAAAGCAGGTTATGGGTACCAGTTATCTGATATACATAATACTGGTTATAAAGCATGGTCACGATTAAAATCACAAAACTCATATTTTCATATTGACAGAGTTAAGTAAAACAGCTTAAGAAAACCAAGCATACTAAGCCACGGGCGTCTCCCAGTCTAGCAATACAGAACTAATTTCGGGCGCAAAACCGTTAAGCTTTTCATTATTCCAAGCATTCGCGAGCATCGTCGCTATAATCGTTGAATAGCATTACCATTACAACTGTCCGCGGCGGCAGATGCTGCGAACAACTTATTCCATGAAGGGCTCGTCTTGCGCTTCTCTTGATAATATGAAATTGGAAGCGAGGGACTTTGCTTGGTTTTTGTTGGGGCTTTTGAGCCAGTCTGTAAGGACCACCAACGATGTATTCTATGATAATGTATTATGATATGTATGTAGTATATTACTATGTAAGTATTATAAGTATTTTATTTATCATATCTCATAACCTACAAGCTTCGACGACCGATGTGGCGCGGTGGGCGAAGGTCCGCCTGCGATGCAGGAGGTTGCGGGTTCGATTCCCGCCTCGGAACAATTGTGTGTACGATCTGCAGATATTTATTCCGGGTGTTCTGGTCGTTTTCTATGTATAATAAAAAATATCTATCTATGTAATGTATTGTATTATGTATATCAGTTATCTAGTACCCATAACAGAAGCTCTGCTTACTATGGGGCTAGAGCTATGTGAATTGTCCAGCATTATTTATTTATTTATTTACCTACAAGCTCACAGATCCGCGCTCTTGAGCGATAAGAGCGCCAATTGTAATTAATTTTTAAGTTTTTTCTGTACATAGTTTTTTATTTAAAGTGCAATAAAGAATTTTCTATCCATCTATCCTCGGTATGGATATGTCAGAAAAAAGATAAAACCTTAAAAAAATAATGATTTTTCAATATAGTATCGCATGATATCAATAAAATTATTAAATCGTGAAATAAGTTTTTATATTCCCTTGAAATACTCTGCCAACCTCAATATAACAATTTATTATTTAATTATTTATTTATTTAAGAAGATTGTCTGTCGTATATGTTGTATTCGTTACGAATCCTATCCTTCAGAGAAACTCCAAGCATAGCTGCTCTCTGCTGACCCTAAGATTATGTGGATATACGTGGATAAAAAGATAGATATATAGATAATACTTTTATTCATCACCTCATCATATGCCATCTGCTCATCATATACTTCAGGGAAATCGCTGATATATTTTATTTGTAAATGGTAAAAAATTAAAACCATTGTCCATTATAAAGACGATAATGCCCCTGCAGTAACAATCCTAAAATCCTTTGGTCCCGGTTCGCGGAATGACTCGTATTAATCTTTTATGATGCAAAGTAAACTTCCATTGTGGCCAGTTGCTGTAAACCACCAAAACAATTGTTAGTTTCTGTGTTCTGCTGTGAACAAATAGCTATCGCAACCATTGTTAATGTCGCCTGGATTTAGCACCGACATTGTCATAGACGCGTTATTTAGTACCAATAAGCACATATTGTCCAGATAATTAATTTTGATGATACGAGTATGATGTTAGACAATAAGATATTGTAGCATTAATTTAAGTCCCTTGGACGTTAACAAGCAGCAGCATAGAAAGTGGGAAAAAACCTGCTGTGATAACCCAACCCGCATTCCCAATCGCCTAGGATGATGACATTGCCCCGTAATTAGAGCTAATAATGCCTTTAGTATAAGGGAAGGGCAAGGTTCAACCTTGGACTGCCTTTAGGCTATTGTTGTTGATACATTTCCTCCATTCAAGTGTTTCTGTAAGTCTGTCAAATCAAAATCAAACAAGGAATAGAGACTTCTTGCTAAACCAAAGCCGTAATGAAGTTACTGGCACGTCATTTATGAGTTTGGTAAAGCTCGAGGGCGGCCAACAGTTATTATCAAATCATGCGGTAAATCCGGGTTGAAGAGACGCTAATTCGCTCGATAGCCGGACGGACTAATAACGAAGTTTGGCCGTGCTTCACACATTTATGGTATTTTATCAGACTTCTTTGTAGCAGAGTCATTCTTTGGATTAATAATATACACATTATTAAGAAACAGTTTCATATATTTATAGATATTTGTTTTGGGTATTCTGGTCGTTTTTTATATATAATATAGTCATCACAACATCGAGCAAGCTTTTATAATACGGGCCTTAGTTTATTTTAAATACGTAATTTATGAGATTTAGAGTAAGTGCATAAATACATTCTTCTAGCGTTTTAAAAGGTGGCACGACCATACAATTTTCTTTGGCTCGTCTAATTTGTGGTCTTGCTGCGAACAGAGGCAAGCAAGTAACAATTGATAATTTATTTACTTTAGCCTTACCCGCTGTTAACCAACTGCAATCCAAATCCCTGAAAAACAAACTTTCCACGAAGAAAAGAAAACAAATACAAAAGCGTGAATAATGGTTCTGCAGGTAAAAAGTGGGCAATAAGAGGGTTCGACTCAAATTGTCGGAACATTGTCGCATTAGTCATCACAGCGTCGACTTGCCGACATTTGGACAGGGCTGACAAATGATGTCTTTTATTGAATAATTATCGCGTGGGTAGACCACAGTGTTCAGTGTCTTTACAGTAGGTATATCTAAGAAGCGACGAATTAACACAGAAAACATATCGAACGTCAAAACATAGGTACTAAACGGTACAAAGCTAACACCAAGCCCACAAGTATTCTTGAGTTGATATATGAGAACACTATCACTACGGTGAACATTGGCGTAGACATCATTATCGAACTGACGAACTTTCACCCACTGATAACTTAATATCACGATTTTTTAGTTTGCTTGTGGCCCTGTGAACATTTGTTTGCCCTAAGAAAGTTGTCCGATAACGGCCGGTGGTGGTGCTTGCCTTGTTGGTGACAATGTCCGTTACGACACGACATCATTACTCAGCATGCGTTGTTAATGTCTTCCAAACCCTCTTCTAATCATATTTTTCGAGGTCCTACTGGTTTTTTGTTTTATATTTTATTATTCCCAGTTAGACATCTGCAGGATACACTGTGTCAGAACAAATCTAATGTTGAGGAAATGGTGTCACAATATCATGTTATAGCAGTCATTAATAAAATGCCCACCATTCTATTTAGACAGTTGATTCCACGCATTGTCGTATCACGCGACCTCAAAAACGACCGTGACATCACTTACTATTTTATTTGTTCGGAAATAGCAAGCATTACCTTCTATCGCACCATTCATTACTCAAATATTTCATAGGAAGATGTGTTAGCATTGCTTTATCAGCCTTTAATCTTTACAATAGATAAAGGTTCTTCTAACACGCAGGCCAAACATTTGCTCTTGGATGCATTCCCTGATGGTGTGATTTTGGTGGACTGAGGGCAGCGGAGTTTCACCATAGATTTCCTATCAAAAATTGGTAATTATCTCACTTGCTCTGGCTATCCCCAAAATGTAGGCAGGGTTGTTTCTACTTCTTCATTCATCGTCACCAGTGACTGGGGCCTTCTACGATATCTACGGGCTATTGGTGGAAGCTACTTTATTGCTAGAATTTTCACAACCTAAGAGTAGTAATGTGTTTGAAAGCGGACGCTATGGTAACACGTGTTTTAAAAATCACCTTCCGAAGATATGTTTTGTATCTGTGATTTTTCTAAAAAATATGTTGTTTTACAGCTTGAAGGGTAAATACTAATCCCTCGAGAGTATTTTTTAAGGTTCCAATTCTAGATAAATATCAATACAATAGAAAAATAAGATTTTAATTTGAAAAATAAAATTAATGGAGAAATCGATGGACATACATCAAAAATACATACAGCTGAACATACTCCTCCTCCGTAGGTGTAAAACCATCTAGTGCGAATCAAAACGTCTAATGTGTACTCTTATCACCTTAGTAATATAAAGATAATAATGCTTAGTTAATAAAGGAGCATAATCCTCCACTGCAGCGAATCAAAGCGTTAATCTGAAGCACAAGTGACGCAAATGTGTATTAAAACCTAACTACGTAGCTAAAACAGAAGCGGCGAGACAAAATTGCTTATTTTGACCGACTTTATTAATTATGCATGCGACACGATCCGCGCCAACTCCCGGTGTGGGAATTAATGAAAATAAAGCGACGAAACTTTCAAAATAAAAATATCCTTGAGCGACAAATCGTTTGTGATTTTGGGAATTAGATGGTTCGGAGAAAAGAGAGGTCGCAATGTACAGAAGGGACATGTTTAGCTTGGTGCTTGGTAGATACCTACAAGGCTTATTATTTAAGTTTAGGTATATGTGTTACTAACAAAATAGACGTTTAATGTGAATAAACCAATTTTCAATTACAATTGCAATAGCTAAAAATCATCCTGGGCATTTTTGACACGCGTCCGTCGAAGTGTTTATTACATCAAAGGTAAAATCTCAAAATATGACATTCTGAGACGATACCATTGTTATGGTAATGCGATTAATTTAGAGGAATTAGGGCAATGGACAAATACGAACCACACAATATCACAGCCAATAAAAAATCTCTTTTTTGCTTCACTCCTATACCAACATATTCTACTGTTGACTGTTGCAACCAGTAGTCGAACAAAATTTATTAAAACTGTAAAAATTTTCATCAAAGGTTATAATGCCAAAATGTGTCATTCCTGGAGCAGCTGAGCTGATCTGACTGTTACGAGTACGTTGCTGCTGAGCGGCTGCTTGATCTCAGTTCTGACATGATACCATTTTTATGATTAAGCGATTAATTCGTGGAATAAAGGTTAACTTTTACTGGCTGTCTTTTACTGACGTCCTTTAGAGCAAAAAAGAGATGATCGGAATTTAATAAAAGAGCGTTTGCATTTATTCTCTCTTGTCTGACATCAACTTCGCGTAAAAACTTTGTAAGTGCCATCACAGGCTATTTTCGGATTCAGAAAGCATTCCTTCATGTTGATGAAATTTGGTGAAATAGTTCTCGTTGTTTGGCAGGTTAATAATTTGAAAATCTAGCTATATGAATAGGTAAATCTTCCACGTGGCGGCCGATTCACGGCATTGGTTGGCCTATAAAATCATCGTCCCTTTACCACAGTCTTCGCCAGTCCACTGCTGGACGTAGGCATTCTCTGATAAGCTCATAATAAGGCTCGATCGAATTGACCACTTGGAATCGGCAATTACCTATATACAATTGTAGCATCGTTGCATATTTCTTGGTTCTGAGACCAAATTGTAGATAACCAAATCGTGCTATCGCTCAGCATGAACGTTCACCAAAGCCAATGCAACTATTATCCAAAGGTCCTAAGCCACAGCAAGGCACGGAATAGTAGTTTGCAGTACCATACCAACAGTTCTGGAAGTAAAGTTCGACACACTAAACTGGCTCAGTGTGGCAGAGTGTAACTCACTAGCTACTCGCGACCGAACTTGGTGGGCATTCATCTAAAACTTTGGCAGCACCTGAGCGTCGCGTCGCGTGACTTCGGCAGGCTGTGCTAGACGAAACTTAGGTCGGTAAGACCTATATACGGCTTAAGATCTACTTTACCGTGGCCTGCTGCTACTGATTCTGGTCTGCTAAAACAAAGCGTTCCAGACTAGACCTTTAAATCAAAAAGCACAGAGTCGAGTTTTACGACTTTCTGCTTTTTACTCTGCTCGTGAAGCTCGAGCATAGGGAAGAGCCAAGCTATTGTAGATCTTTTACGGCTCTCGTAATAGAATAAAATATAGACCCTTTGTTTCTTTGCGAATGAATAAAGGATACGGGTGGTACGTGATGGGTACAATAACGAAGTTACTCTTTAACTCTATTAGAACTTGCAAGACGGGTATCTGCCTCGAATAGTGTTTTTGTTAGAGCGAGCGTTGGAGCTAGAATATCTTGCTAGTAGGTATTACAGCTTATGTCGTACTTAATCGACTTAGTAGACAAAAACAATATAATAAATCGTTTATTTGATACCAGGAACAGTGCGTTAATTGTTATCTCACCCCTCTGTTACGTTTGAAGTTAATTTCTATGAATACAGAATTATTCTAATATAGAGCCCTACGGTTAAATGATAGCAAGCCGTTTAATTTAAAAAGATAACTATTATATTGTTTTACTACAGATTTTTGTACTTCACTTCAGCAGCAAATAAATGAACATCTATGTCTCTGGTACACTAAACATTATAATGATCGGCTACTTGATTATTGGTGTTCGATTAATTACCGACACGATATTAATGCGTCGTCCGAATTGATTCGATACGTCGTAGGTATTGGTTGACTGGTTATGACGTTATGACAATAGGAGGCAAAATCAGATTAATAATGAAACAGGTCACTTAATCGAAGAATCATAACTACTTACTAGGCCTTATTAATAATTATATCCTAGTAATTCTAGAACCGAAATAAAATCGGGAATTAAATTATAGCTGTCTCTTATTTATTTACTCAAGTACATAGATTGTTATATTATTTGTGAATTCTTTTTTAATTTTTCTTTATTGATTTTTTATTTTTTCACCGTACATCTCTGATCGCGAAACTTTAAATAGATATTTTATATGAGATTACAAATTTAATAACATATTTGTTTTAGAATTTTAAAGTACTACGTCAATTTAACCTTTAGTAACTGTAATGGTAGGGTCAGACGGAACCCTCGCAACGTGTGGGAAACATCAGATGGCGTGGTGTACGATAAGTGTACTCTCGGCCGTTATTTTTTAATACAAATTCATACATCCAGGGCAAAATAACAATTGTATCGTCTCAAAATAACACATTTTGGAAATTTATCTTTGACTAGCGGACCTTCCCGGCTTCGCACGGTTTTAGTACGGATTCCTAACTTTTTTGATAATATAATATAGCCTATGTTCACCGGGGATAGTGTTGCTTCCCAACGGTGAAAGAATTTTTAAAATCGGTTTAGTAGTTTCGGAACCTATTAATTACAAACAAAAAATCAAACCTTTCCTCTTTATAATATAAGTATACATGAAATAAACTACTGTTGGAGGGATGCGCTCGTGCCAAGGTACAAACCATTTAATCACAGTGCAAATAGCACCGCATGCACTATCAAGAGTTTCTTTCAACTATGGATGTTGAGTGATCAAACACTACCTACTCATAAACGTTCGTAATGTTACGCAAAATAAGTCTGTATAGCTTATCGAGATTATATTAAGATTCTAGATTCCATTCATCTAAGGAAGATTCTGCGACGAGACTGTCATAGTATAGTAATTTTTTCGGAGAATTCGGATCATATATTTTAATGCATACGTTGCATACGCGGCGGGGGCCATTCTGTTTTCTGAAAAATACTTGATTAAACACAACTGAAAAAAGCAATGCCAGTTTTTGCATGCAAATACTACTGAAACAATTGTGGTTACTTTATTTGGAATTTTCATCTCAGTAATATTTGATTGGATTGTTTATATCTTTGTTAGAATCAAACAAAATGGACTATGTAAATAGACCTATGCAAATCGTATTGTCACCCGCACATTAAAATAGAGAGGCTGGACAGAGGAATGTTTTAGTTTAATGAAACGGACAGAACAATTCAAATTTCATTATGCATGCCGTTTGAAACCGAACAGCTGTTACACTGCTACAATGTCTGGTAGAAATTTGGACGCATATCATAACCCTGTTTAAATTTGAAGTCTAACTTCTAACCAAACACAATTTTTTTATATTAGGTAGGACGCAATTAGTGTGCTTTCTTAGGATATTTAATAATAGTCGGGTGTGATCTTTAAATTTAAAAGCAACTTTCTTATTGGGATATTTACCATGATTTGATTCTTGAGTTTTCCAATATTTCAGCACAGTTATATGCGCCATGATCACCAAATAACTGGAGGTACCAAATAAAAATAATAAAAATGAGGGTAGATCGATATGACAAATTATTGTGACTTTAGTTGTTATTCAAATGAAGTTATTCATAACTACCCCAAAATATGTAACACACGAAAGGAACATCTAGCTCTGACGTCAAACCTCGAAATTTATCGAAACTCAATTTTCAATATCAAAAAGAGCAAATGGGATTTTGATGCGAACCGACGTTGTCTAGGGAGTACGCTCGGCGGATTATCGCGGCGATCTTGATTGCTGCTCTAATTGAGCCCTGGCGGCTACGGACTGCGAGCACTTTTGCATTTACTCCAATTCCCTGAATTATCCCTGGGCGAAAAATGTGATTAACGGTGTTAGCACTAATAACAGGTTTTTAATCGTTATTTTAACATGGTACATATAATACATACCATGTTAAAATAAGTAGTGATTCCACTACATAGTATAAAACAAAGTCTCTTCCCGCTGCCTGTCTTTCCCTATGTATCTTTAAAACTACAAAATGGATTTTGATGCGGTTTTTTTAATAGATAGAGTGACTCCTAGTGACTAAGAGGAAGGTTTATAAAACATTTGACACATAGATTTCTACACGGGCGAAGCCACGGGGCGCAGCTAGTATATTATAATTGTAGATGGATAAGCGTTTTACCTGTGTTCCTATGAAACACCTGTCCTTTGGTTATAGACGACCTTAGTAGCACGATGGGCGAAGATCGATCGAAAATAGAATATACTAATCACCTCGCTATTTAACCGTAAAGGCCTTTTTATTTATTGTATTAGCTGTTCTGTGGATATGATATATGTTTTTGTTACTTTGTTTTATATAGTGGGCCTTCCCTATAAAAACTATTATATTAATAAAGCTGAATTTGAAGTTCAAAATAGTAAAAGTTTCATGCAAATGCTTATGAATTCATAATATATCTAGGTACTCTAAAGCCTCTGTGACGACATTTCAGGAAAAAGCAAGAGAAGCAATGACACGACGTTCAGCTTTAGTTGTCACATTCCTAGAATTCATGTACGTAGATAATCTTTAAAGGAGGTCTTTGAACTCCTACGTACAATATGTATTTGGTATTTGTGAAACTTACTTTTGTTTCGTTTCGTTTTTTCTGCGAAATAAACGGAATGACGGAAAAGGCGTGAAGCGGGAGTTTAATGGTGACCTTCAAAAGACTGCAGGCAGATGCTGGATGCGGCAAGCTGAAGACAGGGCGCTGTGGCGCTCATCGCGCTCATTAGGGGAGGCTTATGTCCAGCTGCGGACTATTATAGGGAAAATGATTTATTATACACTAGCACAAGACACAAACAAGTTCAGTTACACAATTTATAATGTATGACTACATACTACCTACTTACTAGAAAACACGTAACACAGACAAAATATAATAGGAACAAAATGTATGTATATATGTATGTATTTGTATATATTTATTCAAAGCATTACAACTATTTTTACAGGTATTACCTAATACAATAGTGTAGTCAACTTAATTAATCACTGGCATCTAATTTAATAAAACAAATAATCAAATATACACATGTAAATGAGCAAAAAATTATCAAATATACATGTCATGTACAAAGTCAAATAAAATACAATCACAAATGTCCTCAATGTAGGTACTAACACTAGTAGCATTTGGTACTAAGCTGCCCTCACAACAAGGTTGATGATGTTGAAACGATATTTTATATAATTGAGTATACCAGAATTAAAATTGTCCTCCAATACCATGACAATGGAAATACCGACAATATTATCCAAATTTCTGTAAGATATTGAATTTTATCGGACAAGTAACATTCCGAACCTATTTTTTTTTTATTTGCTTGGTTGGCTTTCGTATCACGGCGGCCATGATAGGCCTATTGTGATCGCCACTTTTACGTTTCAGCCCCGAAGCCGTGGCGTTCATAGTTCGCCACTAACTCTTGCAGCTGCTAGGAACTACAGGATTTTCTTCGGGGTGATGTCTTTCAGCTCGTCTGGGCTATGCAGAAGCTTGCCCAGATGGATGCTGCGTTTGTGTATCAGTGCTCCACACTCACTTAGCAGATGGAGGGGCGTTTCATCCGCCTCCTCACAAAATCTGCAGGATTGTGTGTCGCTTAGCTTTAGTTTGAACATGTGCTTGTTAAGGCGACAGTGTCCGAACCTAAGCCATAGTTTTGTTTTTCAAAATATCAAAAATAGATACAAAGTATTTCCAACGCACTATCCATCCGCAGTACCTATATGCTAATCTAGAGGTGTATGTAGGTAGGACTTTTATCTGAAACTAAATAAAAAATGCAACGTGTATTCATCATCATCATCATCATCATCAGCCTATATTAGTCCACTGCTGGACATAGGCCTCCCCCAATGAGCGCCATAGCGCCCTGTCTTCGGCTTGACGCATCCAGCATCTACCTGCAGTCTTTCGCAGGTCGTCATCCCACCTGGTCGGAGGGCGTCCTACACTACGTTTACCGAGTCGTGGTCTCCACTCAAGAACACGTTTGCCCCAACGGCCGTCGGTTCTTCGCGAGATATGGCCGGCCCACTGCCACTTTAGCTTGCTAATTCTCAGAGCTATGTCGATAACTTTGGTTCTCTGTCGGATGTGTTCGTTGCGAATCCTACGTGTATTGATGAAAGTTATTTAGCATACCTACATTCCAAATAATTTCATTTCCTGCATGCGAGTATTGTATCAATTTTAATTTGATTGCTGTGTAATATTACTTTTTGATTGGTTCGATTCGATCTAGTGTTTAGATTTATGTTTGTAACTCTCATGAAATGTTGTAAACTGGTTCCTCTTTATAAATGTGCAAGCCATTTTTTTTCATTATAGTCTTATTTGCTGATTTGCTAATTCTTCATTGATTAGGTACTTGATTTATTTTGTACGAATATTTTATATTTAGAAAATAATAGATAATAGTGACACGACGGCCGATGGGGCAAACGTGTTCTTGAGTGGAGACCACGACTCGGTAAACGTAGTGCAGGACGCCCTCCGACCAGGTGGGATGACGACCTGCGAAAGACTGCAGGTAGATGCTGGATGCGGCAAGCTGAATACAGGGCGCTATGGCTCTCATTGGGGGAGGCCTATGTCCAGCAGTGGACTGCTATAGGCTGATGATGATGATGATGAGATAATAGCGGGGGGCTTTGTCCAGCGATGGACTAATATAGGCTGATGATCCAGGGAACCACCTATTGATGCAGCTCTCTAAGCTCCTTAACATAATATAAACGCTCAGACGAAGCGAATCACAAGAATTTGATAAAGCTACGATATTCAATTGACGGATTCGCGGAATTGATGTAGGGGCATGCTTTCTGCTAGCACGCACGGCTTGAACGAGCTCAAAGCGTGTGGAAATCCCCTTATATGTATGTGACCTCTTTGACGTAAAGGAAGCATTAGGACATGCATGTATCAAGAATTACCTCCTTTATCACTATAAGCAGATAATATACATGTATAATACAAGCGCTTCGCCCACGTGGAAATAAATCTAAGTGCCAAATAAGTTATAAACCTTCCACTTGAATAAATAAATAAATAAATAATGCTGGACAATTCACACAACATTATCTAGCCCCATGGTAAGCAGAGCTTGTGTTATGGGTACTAGATAACTGATATACATAATACAATACGATACATAGATAGATATTTTTTATTATATATAGAAAACGACCAGAACACCCGAAACAAATATCTGCAGATCGTACACACAATTGTTCCGAGGCGGGAATCGAACCCGCAACCTCCTGCGTCGCAAGCGGACCTTCGCCCACCGCGCCACATCGGTCGTCGAATCACCTTATCTATTGTTGAAAATTGCATTAAAATCCGTAGATTAGTTTAAAAGATCTAAGTGAACAGATAGCGGAAACAACTTCATTTTATACTATGTAAAGATTATACTAACATGCTATAAGTCTTTGACAATCTAACTCGTTAGATAGATAAAATTTCATATTTTAAGACTAACTAGGTTCTAGTTTAAACAGGGATAAGTAAGTATATTTTTGGAGGCCTAATGGAGTTGTGACGGCGGCACTGAACATTTCGTGTATTTGTTCAATTCTGTCATCATCAGCCCGCTGACACCCAATGACACCCATTTACAATACAATACAATACAATACAAAAATTCTTTATTGTACACCATAATCAAATTAAACATTACAAAAATACATTATATGCGACAGGTACAATGGGCGGCCTTATCGCTTAGAAGCGATCTCTTCCAGGCAACCTTTTACCTTTTACCTTTAACCCATTTATACCAATGCTGGGTATAAATAGGCAGTCCTTCTTTTTTACAGAACAGCTAGTGGTCTATGTTTGCTGCGTAGTGATCTGCACTCAAGTTTAGCTTTTTTTTCACTCGTTGGGCTGGGCTAACAGTGATTTTTATTTATTTATTTAACAAAATCCACAGTCCTTATTCTAGACAAACTTAAAATACTATGTTTTTCGTACCAATGACGGATTTACATTTTATACATGGATATTTTTAAACAGACAGTCAAATAGCAAGTTTAAATGTTAAAAATCAAAACAAAAGTACTATTATATCAAGGTAGATTATAAACTCAAAGAAAATGAAAATAAGCACTTTAATTAAGTGCTTATTTATTAGTGATTGTCAGTTCTTCGCGAGATATGGCCGGCCCACTGCCATTTCAGCTTGCTAATTATAAGAGCTATGTCGATCTCCTTTGGTTCTCTATCGGATATATAGTTACTAAATCTATCCTTCAGAGAAACTCCGAGCAGAGCTCTCACCATACAGGTATAGTTGAGTTTAAACTGGTGGATCAGCCCTATCGTGAGTGTTCGCGTCTCAGCTCCGTAGGCTATGACGGGTAGGACGCACTGATTGAAAATACTCGTACAATATTTAAGGTTAATTCCGACTTTTTAGAACGATTTCTATGATTTCATAGGAAAGTTCTAAAAGGCAGATTAATTTTTCATGTCGGATTATGATTTAAATTAGGTAGTATGTAAATACCCCAAATGAAGCCCCCTGTGAATAGATTCAAGAAGCCATAGAGTAAAATAATTTTCAATTTCGTTTTTTCTAGTATTTGATACGCAGAAGGAATAATTTACAGAAAAAGGAAAAGGTACGCCATATTTTGACACGCACTTCTCTCAATTGATATTCATTATTCATTCCCTTTACCTTGAACACCCTTATTATCCTTCCCCAAGAGCTGTCATATTTTACTTTATTGCTTTTTACGTCATTTATCTACTTCTTGGCTGTCAATCACGTGTTGTCTAGGAAGCTTAGCGCGTGCATTATACAGGGTGTATGGAATAACAAGAAGGTTGCGTGTGCGTTCATACAGGGTGTTTGGAGTAACAAGAAGGATGCGTGTGCGATCATACATGCTGTTCGGAGTAACAAGAAGGTTGCGTGTGCGATCATACATGCTATTCGTAGCCCTGTATAAAAGCACACGCAACCTTCTTGTTACTCCGTGTTACGCGTGCATTATACAGGATGTATGGAATAACAAGAAGGTTGCGTGTGCGTTCATACAGGGTGTTTGGAGTAACAAGAAGGTTGCGTGTGCGATCATACATGCTGTTCGGAGTAACAAGAAGGTTGCGTGTGCGATCATACATGCTATTCGGAGCCCTATATGAAAGCACACGCAACCTTCTTGTTACTCCGAAAGTAACAAGAAGGTTGCGCGTGTGATCATACAGGGTGGTAAGATTAAATGCTTCTTACGAGGCTTGATAAAGAAGAGATTGTACTCTTTGTTGGGTTCTTAATTCAGCCTTGCATGTTTTTGTTTCACAAATAATATTATCAATTTGTTTTGGCGTTGAAACCCAAGGCCTAGACACATCAAAAATATTCAGTTAAATAATAAATGTAGTAATCATTTTAATGACACATCTTATATTACCTACGAAAAAGTAGTGATGAGTTTTTATCGCCAAAAAATGAGTAATTTTCATTAAACACCCCATATATATATTTTTTTTTTTTTCAAATATATCTTTCTGTATATTTTTAGCCACTGTTGTCCCACTGCTGGGCAAAGGCCTCCCTTTTTTCCTTCCACTCCTCGCGATTGTTCTAATAAGTCATGTCTAAATTCAACTTTCTCACAGTAAGTTGTCATCTGAAGTTCAGACAGTTATACCTCATTAAAGCGTAACGCACCTGCAGAGAGTTTGACAAATGTTTATGTAAAATTAAGCTGTTGTCGTCTCTTGGCACGTGCGTTTATAACAGCCTTATATTTAAAACAAAACGAACGTGTAAACTGATACCAAAGTAGGTAATGTTTTTCTTAGGTACCTTTACAATTCAACTTTTAACAGAATAAGGTCATAATGGAAGTCGTAGTTAGTTTTTGCGCCTTTAACGCATTTGGCTAAATATTGACTCGTATGTTTAAAACAAACAGTAAATTTGCTATTCCGGAAAGTAATGCCTTTTTAAAAGTGTATAATTCTTCAACGAAAATAAAACCTCAAGAAACCCAGTCTATTTAAGCATTCGTACAACTTTAAGCCCTTTAACACTTTGACTGCGGTTTTTTTTGACGACTGTGATCTTTTTTTTTACCTAAAAAATTCGTGCTGCCGCTCTACACAGCGGTTGTGTTGCGACGCACATGCGTTTCGTTCGAAAAATATTACAGCTCTGCTGAGTCACAAAGATCTGTATTTTCTTAGCCGCTGCGCTAGTGTGGATTTTCGCAGATTAGTCACTTGTAGAAAACTCATACCGTGCGTTTTCAGTACTCAAAGTGTTAAGACCATTAATAATTAGGCCCTAGCCAACAGCTAGGGCCTCTATGCTGTTGGCTTCGGCCCCACAGATTTTGAATATTTTGACGTTGTAGCTGGTGTCAAACTAATACAAAATTGACGTTTGACAGCACTGATTGCTTAATTTACGCCTGTCGCAAACCGGTCGCGAGTTACATAATCACCCGGCGGGTAACTTTACGGCCCGAGATCATGGTGATCAATAATGAATTGATTATATTTTTAGACCTGCCACATCATTACGTGTGATTTTAAACTGTTGGTGAGTTGCCATCCTCAGATATTTCAATATTTCTATAAAAAAGAAATGGAAATTCTACTAATCATCTAGCCCAATACTAAGCAGAGCTTGTGTTATGGGTAAAAAGCTGATATATATACACTATATAGATTGTTTTTTATTATACATAAAAATGGGTAAATGGCATACATAATAAAATATACACTATATACATAGTTTTTTATCATACATAGAAAATACCCAGAACTCCTAGGACCTACAAAAATATGACGCTTGATGTTGCATCTACAGAATATGTACACTATTCTATGCATAAAAAGGCGAATTTCCCCATCAAGTAGACAGCAAAACTTGTAAATTGAATACTCGACCCGCAACGTTGCCATTTCGTTAATATTAATATTCATCAGCCTATCTTGCGCCTATTACATACCCGTATATTTTAATAATAAATACCCAGTCTGAACCTAGCTTTAAACAACAGGTGAACTTAATTGTTAACTGTTTTTAAAGTTGCTAAATATTTTGGTGAAACTGCACTGGACCGAAAGTAGTGGTGATCTATAAGTATTTATTTCCCATTCGTCCTACTAGTATGAAGCTGACAGAACTAACGGGATTTTGGGTCAAATTCAGTCATTTCCTGTGACGATGTTAAAAAGTTGAAAAGAAGACTTGCATAACAAATACGAATTTATCGTGTTTGATTATCTGACACAAAACAATTAAAGCTGTACCTAAAAAAACTAATGTAGGAATAGAAAATAAAAAAAAATACGACTACCAATAAAATACAAATTCCAATTTCAGTCGCTAGAGATTCCATCTTTATGTTTTATGTTGTCTTAGGATAGGTCGCCCTAAAAGGGTGAAAGATACCGGAATATTCTTAAAGAAAGGCCTTATTATGTAGATATTCGGAACACCCTGTATAAGATTTGTAGAAATCCAGCTACTTTAAGAATGTGCATACTACACACTAGCAATACAACGCTTTGAAGAGAACAGTAGTTTTATACGATATTATAGAGGGCACATGACACCTTCGTGAGGCTAGGCAGCGAATGCGTTTACCACGGTCAGCCTATGTTATTCCACTGTTGGACATAGGCCTCCGTTAATGAGCGCCATAGCATAGCGCCCTGTCTTCAGCTTGCCGTATCCAGCTCTTCGCACCTGCAGTCTTTCGCAGGTCGTCATCCCACCTGGCCCGGGGGCGTCCTGCGCTATGGCACTCATTGGGGAAGGTCTATGTCCAGCTGTGGACTGCTATAGGCTGATGAAAGTTCAAAAACATTTGAACAATTTAATTCCAGCTTTAAATTAAGTCTAGAATAGGACCGTTAAGAATAAGGCTCAAGATTATGCGAGAACAAAAGTTTAATATTTCAGATGATGTAATCTATTTTATGGTTGTAACAAAGTAAATTAGACTTTGTCTCTTGCCAAAGGCAGAGGTCAATTGAAGGATGCTTTATTGTTCAGCTAAATTTAAATAGGTAGGACAAGCTTTTGTTATGACTTCTAAATTTCTTTCGTATTTTGTTGCGAATCTAACAAGGAGTCATTTTAGAAAAAATAATAACTGTTCATGCCTGAACAGGGAAATACTAGGTTCATGTCATTAAAAACACATGTATTTATGTATATATATATACTTATAGGTAGCTAACAGTAGGTATTTCTTTAATGTATGTGCCAATTAAATATTATTCTGTATAACACGCCACCGTCTGTACTTGTTCTAACACTTCATGTCCATCCAAAGTTTGCCTGGAGATACGATTAACGATAAGGCTGCCCATGGTACAACATATTCAGAATTGTAGGCGTTTTTTATTTCTGATAGTCAAAGGAAATAATGAGCAATTTTTGATGAAATTTCCCAGTCATAAATCCACTCGTTTATACTTCTGTTGTCTACCTAATACGCACATGATATATATATAGATTGTTTATTTATATGTATACCCAGAACACCCGGAACAAATATTTACAGATCGTACAAACCTTCCCAAGGCGGGAATCGAACCCGCAACCACCTGCGTCGTCGGATCTTCGCCCACCGCGCCACACAGGTCGTCAACAATCCTTGCTCTACTGTAGGTAACGAATATTTGCGAAAATACTTAAATACTAGTTAAGGTAATAGATACGGTTATTACCTCCCATTTAACTGTCTTTACTGCACCTAAAGTCAGAAAAAAGATACCCTCAATAAACTCAACCCCCATTACAAACAAGACCCCGTCGCTTCTTATTTACCTTTGAGTTTCCAATATAGCTGGTGCGAGTTATATCTAGGCCCCGACTTTGAGGTATCGATTTTGAAGAACGACCTTTTTGACAATTATTCCGTTATCGAATAGAATAAGATCTATAGATAGATAGATAGATAACACTTTATTACACCACACAAAATAGAAAATAATACAGAGATAAAACCATAGAATAAAGGTATAAAGGGCGGCCTTATCGCTGAGAGCGAGCTCTTCCAGGCAACCTTGGGATGGACTGGACATGAACGAACAATATAGACGGTGGCACTTTAATAAATAATTGGTAACAAATACACTAAATACCTACATTACTAACATTATAATAAACTTACATAGACATAAGATAAGGCTATCAATATTTCATATGGATAAATAATGCTGATGCAGCAGTTTTTTGAATATAGGGAGTGATTTTGCACGTCTGATGTCCAGAGGGAGAGCATTCCATAGACGGGTAGCTTGTACAGTGAATGATTTGTCATAGAAACAGGTAGAGTGAGCAGGGACTTTCAAGATGAGGGTTCCAGAGGAACGCAAAGAGATTAAGTGAGAGTTTGAGAGGAATCTATGTATAATCTATGTAGCACACACAAAAGACTGAAAGATAGTGCAGGAAAAAAAGCATGAATTATATTATATAACACATTAAACTGATAAACTTACTTAATAAAATTTAATGAAAAATAGTCTGTCATCTGTTAGTTGTGTTATCGAGCCTTTTCGTTATTGTTACTTGTTGATTTCACTGTACCAAATGAGCTACGTAGGGCATAACAAATAAATTATAATCCTCAATTTCCAATCACTAAGGATACTCAAGCTGAAGTGGCAGTGGGCCGGCCATATCTCGCGAAGAACCGACGGCCGCTGGGGCAAACGTGTTCTTGAGTGGAGACCACGACTCGGTAAACGTAGTGTAGGACGCCCTCCGACCAGGTGGGATGACGACCTGCGAAAGACTGCAGGTAGATGCTGGATGCGTCAAGCCGAAGACAGGGCGCTATGGCGCTCATTGGGGGAGGCCTATGTATGTGATGATGATGATGATGATGATGAAGGATACTCAGATATTTATTGATGTTTTCTTGTATTTTGTTATGGATGTTTTTTATGTAATACATAGAAAACATCCATAATGCCCGGAACTGTTACACATAGTACCGTTCGTTACCCGCCACAAATGTGTGTAATATATAATGTAATGATTTTTCTGTACATGTATTAGTAAAAAATGTATCTATGTTATGTATTCAGTGTCAAATCTAGGAGGGGAGTCCAGGGCGGGGGCAATTGTCTTTGGTGCCGGGATTCAGGGGCCACAAAAAAAACAGTTGTGGAAAACAAATTAAATTCTATGAAGTACTTCATACTGTCATTGAGTTTTCAATACTCAATATTCAATACTCAATATATTTCATTCACTCACCGGTCAACAAAAACTGGGAAATTAATAGTCGTTTGAATCGTCCGCATTATTTATGTGCCATTTAGGTGCGTCCAGGTTAAGTAACAAAACATGTTTTAAAAAAAATGAGTTTTTTTTTTTTTATTTGTTTAAAATAATAGAATAGAATAGAATATAACTTTATTGCACCATCTGCAGTACAGAAAAATATTAAAAAGGAACTTAATACTTACTAATCCTACTTGGATGCGGCAAGCTGAAGACAGGTCGCTATGGCGCTCATTGGGGGAGGCATATGTCCAGCAGTGGACTGCTATAGTCTGATGATGATGATGATGATGAACTTACTAATCTAGTGGCACAATCGGCCTTATTGAGACAGCCTAACAGAGATTTCTTCCAGGTAACCTATTTGATTGACAGGGAGCTATGGCGCTCATTGGGAAAGGCCTATGTCGAGCAGTGGACTGCTATAGGCTGATGATGATGAACCTTTGATTAATGTGGATGTTATATATAACATAACATAAGTTATAACGTGTTACTGTGAGGATACAGGCGACTGGGCCCATACATAACTAGGACCGCGGTCCCAGTTACCTGATCACATTTTTGAATCGGTCGACTGGGACAAAATACCTAATTTGCTTTAATGTACAGTTAACAGAAAAATCAAGTTACATAACTCAGGATTTATTTTATGTAGTATTACAGTGAAGTATTTTTTTAGTAAGAATGTCAAAAAAACTATATGCGAATGATTCCTAAAGTCAAGGACATCCAAAAAGGGTTTTGTTTCAAAACAGGTACTCTACTCTTAACACCTGAGGACTATAGTAGTACCTATTTTTTGTCGCTGGAATATTCTTATTAATAAAGAACTGAACTGAACTGACCTCTATAAGAAAGGTTAAGTCACTTTTCCATCAAATTGAAATGAATTTGTCTCTTGGTAGGGGCCCTGACATCAAACACGTGGTACCGCTAGTTCACGGATAATAACATTCAATTTCAGTGGAAGTATTTACGTGTCCCCGCGACACTGATATTTATGGAGGTACAGCCTTCCCAAATTGAAATAGGTACATTAATATTTTACCATAAATACGACACTTTCATATGTAACACAAAGTTATCGTAATTGGATTCTTTCCTGAAAACGATATATGTTCTCAAACTGGTATTATTTGGACAGGATGTAAATACTCATTTATTTTGGCAGGTTTTTATTGCGTTGCGCGCAGGTACTGTACGCAATAGCGGTTTAACCGTGCGGTTAGCCGCGGCGGTTGATTTGCCCGTTACTGTTTATGATAAATAAATAGAGCATATTAGAGCTCATCAACCAGTGCGTCCTACCCGTTATGACCTACGGAGCTGAGACGTGGACACTCACGATAGGGCTGGTCCACCAGTTCAAAGTCGCTCAGCGAGCTATGGAAAGAGCTATGCTCGGAGTTTCTCTGAAGGATAGGATTCATAACGAATACATCCGACAGAGAACCAAGGTTATCGACATAGCTCAAAGAATTAGCAAGCTGAAGTGGCAATGGGCCGGCCATATTTCGCGAAGAACCGACGGCCGCTGGGGCAAACGTGTTCTTGAGTGGAGACCGCGACTCGGCAAACGTAGTGTAGGACGCCCTCCGACCAGGTGGGATGACGACTTGCGAAAGACTGCAGGTAGATGCTGGATGCGGCAAGCTGAAGACAGGGCGCTATGGCGCTCATTGGGGGAGGCCTATGTCCAGCAGTGGACTGATATAGGCTGATGATGATGATGATGATGATGATTAGAGCTCATTATAGAAAAAATCCGTGATTACCTAGGGTCGCCGTCATCGAAATCGATGAGGAGACCTATATATACAATGTGTATTGTCCAACCTTGATCAAACGAGATGTGCGAATACACGACATATATTTATCGATAAAAAACAAAAATTTAAAAAATTACATGTTACCTATCTCAAAAACAAAGCCGATTTAATATTTTTATTAATGAAAACTACTTCATCTGGTTTTTTCTTCGTTTCTTTTTGAGTAAACGGTGTATTTTATTCAAAGTAGTCTCATTTGAAAGCTAGATAGTCTACCTAGTTAAGAAAATAAGAAAAAAATACAATTTCGGTACATAAGCCTCGTAAAATCAATATTTTTTTGAAATTTGCAAAAAAAAACGATTTTTATTTTATTTTTGATCTGTAACTTTAAAACTGGGTTATTGAGATGTACTTTTTTGCATGTTGTGATCAAGGTTCGACAATACACATTGTATATATATATGATAAATAAAAAACGAAATAATGTTTTTTTTTCAGATAAGCATAACTATGAATTCATCGGTTAGTTACAATAAATGGGTTACAATAAACAAAAATACAGGCAACTATCATATAGTGTGAGAGTGAGACATATAACCTTTGAGTAACGATACAATTTCCGGCAATACTCTATGTATGTACACTGGCGTTCATTGTTAGGTTCCCCCTATTAAGTTTGAATTCAATATATTATATGAATTCAGAAATATATTAAAACTAGAATCTTGCGGCAAAATTAAGAGATCATAGGTATTATAAAAACAACTTAGTTTATAATACAAAACCCAAACTAATGAAGGACTTGGAATATGCCAGAGTGCGATACTTGGAACCTGCCAATAAATACGGCATATATATATATTATATTTTTCCTTTGATGAAAAAACTACAGAAAGTGGAACACGTGTCAAAAGTGTCTAGGGTGAAAACATTGTATTTATCTACGTGCGAATAGATCAGCACGCCTATTTAAAATTTATTTACTACCGACATGGCGAAGGTCCGCCTGCGACGCAAGAGGGTTTGATTCCCGCCTTAGGACAAATGTTTGTACGTACTGTAAATATTTGTCCCGAGTGTTCTACGTATAATAAAAAAACTATCAACGAGTATGTAATATATTCTATTAAGTATATAAGTCATCTACATAATACTGCTTAGCTTAGGGCTAGATGATGCTGTGTGGATTGTCCAACGATATTTATTTATTAATTTCATCTATGGACGATTCTGCGACGAAACTATTTTCATAATAAAGCGATTGGTTAGCATTATTTTCCCCAGGTCTCTAAATCCGTGCTGATGGTAGAAACTAGATTACAACCTCACAAGTAAACAAATATGTAGTTCTAAGAGCATTCAAGAAGCTGGAGCTACTTGGCTATGCGTCACAAGCAGCCCATTTGACATGAGCTTTACTAATGTAAACAAATGTTTCCGAGCTCGGTCTTGCTGCACGTTCCAGGGATCAGCATCCACCCTCAAGATCGCGAATGCGACTCGCATAGGAAACCCGAATGTTTTGTTTGAATATCTCGTTTGTAACAATAGTGAGGGAATAGGTTGTTCAATCTTATCTTTATAAGTTACTAAATGCGCCTCGCGTCTTCGCCCGCGTGGAAATCTATGTGGCAAATGGTTTATAAATCTTCCTCTTGAATCAATATATCTATTTTAAAAAACCGCACCAAAATCCGTTGCGTAATTTTGAAGTTCTAAGCATACATAGGGATAGACACATAGCAGGAAGCGACTTTACTTTTTTACTATATAGTGAAGTTGTTGACACGGACTGCGCTTTTATGAAGCACTGGACGCACACTCATATTGCCATGCGTCCGTAAACGCAAGATTTGTCCCTTCCACTTAAAATGTTTTTACTTTTAGTTTTTAAATTATGTACTCTAACTCTCTATGGCTGTAACATGTACTTTGTGAAGCTGAAATAAATAAATTGAATTGAATTATTGAACAAAAATCACATACTAAAATAGCCTAGTTCTTATTGAATCTATTATTTTTTATCTTGTTAGTTTTATTTTTAGTTTGCAATAAAAGTATTGTCTATCTATCCAGAATACAAACTTAAAAACTTAGTGAAGTGAACAGAAAAACACGTTATTTAATATTTGATCCCTAATTTATATATGGATTTAATGTAATCTGAAATAAACGAATAATAATAATTATTTGTAGTCAAAAATTCGACTTGTCTAATTATTTATTTTGTAAGCCTAAAGAGATAAAGGAATTTGAATATTTTGAATTTTGGTAGGTAATACACACAGGTCAGGACAGGTTGACGCACGTAATGGGACCAGCTACCTACAATAAGCTCCCAGACAAGGTTAGGGACGCACCGAGTGTAGATAATTTCAAATTAAAATTAAAAAACTGGCTCATAGAGAAGGCGTTCTATACGTACGACGAGTTTTTAAACTAAATATAGAATAAATATAGAATAATCTTATTTTGAAATTTTACTAATTTTTAATAAATAATTTTAATAATTTTATATTAGAAATAATTCATTTATTAAGTGTGACATATAATTTAACAAATTATTAATAAAATGTTTATCTGTTATCTGTTAATATTCTAAGCAATGCTTCAGTAGGTACTTACCTATAGGTATAGAGGGATTAGGGAGGGAAGGTGTTTCTTTAAAGCTTTTTAATATATCCGTCTCTTGTCGCTAACGCCTGACTCCTTTGTGAGCGAAATGAGATGAATCGAGTAAAATCGTATTCCTAATGGAACTATGACAACACTATCTTCTCTTCAATTACTATCTACTGTTTTTTGTTTGTTTTTTAATTTATTTTATACTAGTTTCTGCTCGCGGCTTCGCACGCGTTTTTTCTATGGAAACGTTTAAAATTATTTCTATTCTATGGAAATTGATTTATAGGATAATAAGGAGCGTATGTTTTATTCTGGGCCGAGAATTACCTCCTAAGCTCCATTTCTTATTGAAATGTCACTTATATGGAATGATGATATTCTGCTTGCCGAAATTTGGCCACGGTAGCGGCAACCACTCTGAACGGCTAGCCAGGTGCACATGACATATTACAGTGCACAAGTGTGTCCGCAAATACAGTGGCACTCTCTATTGAATTAATGTATACTTTATTGCACTTAAAACATAAGAATCATCATCATCATCATCAGCCTATACCAGTCCACTGCTGGACATAGGCCTCCCCCAATGAGCGCCATAGCGCCCTGTCTTCACCTTGCCGCATCCAACATCTACCTGCAGTCTTTCGCAAGTCGTCAACATAAGAATAATAAAACTTTATTTCTAAATTTAAAGCATGATCAGTACATTAGGTATCTTTATCGCTGAAAGCAATTTCTCCCAGGCACCTCTATTGTGTCGGTCTGTCCCATCGGATAATGAGAATGGGGTAATGTGTAATCACCACAACACACAATAAAACACCTCTATACACATTCAGGTGGTTTCTTATACATATTCCTACATTCATCCATGTTTTCACCCACAATTTGATATTGGCATTAACATATCAATAATATAGCTATACCTACTTTTTAATACCATAATGGCTTTTCCATCTCACAGAAGAAATATCTTTTATCTCTTGGCCAAATCGAATTTTCGTGTGTCGAGATATTTCGCGAAGATGCGAGGAGAAATTCCTTTGTGCTACAGATATATGCTGATATTATGGCATTTCTGAGGCGAAAATGGCAGCTTTTGCCTGCCTCAAAGAGGCTAATATTAAATGTAGGTAAGTACCTGGAAAACAGCTATCTAATTTCCTTTATTGCGTTATATATAACTTACGTTATAATATTTTCTAGACTCCACAGGTATAATAATGAAAAGATGCGAATACCAAGGTTTTTTGGTTATGACAATGCGTAAGTCCTCACACTCTGGACTATTTCTAAGAAATCCAATAACATCTCCAAGAAAGTACGACTTCGACGAGACTTGAACCCACAACATCTTTTCAATTTCTAAGATGTCAATAGTAAAACCTGGTCATGAGTTTTTTTGTGAAGGAAATGAGAAAGTAATCCTTTATTCAAAAGCAGTTTTCCCTAAAGAAGTCATTATCGCAGCTGACATTCATTCAAGTTCTTTAAAAATGACAAAGTTTCGGAAGGAGAGCGCCTTCCACACGTAAAACCGGTTTCTGAATCTTACTCGTACTTATGTTACCTTCATTAATAAGATTCTGATTTTTTTTTCAGCTTTCGGGCAGAATGGCTCATCTATTGGATACAATGGCAGGCCTGCGCGGACTGTACCTGAATAAGTTTGCTGGCTATCGGTCTTGTTTAATTGGTATTCTGTATTAAATAACCACAAACTGTAGGACAAACCTGATTTGGTGACCAACAATTATAACTCTCACGCTTTGTTATTTGTTCTGGGTGTTCTGGTCGTTCTATGTATAATAAACAATATAATATCTATCTATGTAATGTATTGTGTTATGTAAAACAGTAATACGTACGTACCCATAACACAATCTTTGCTTAGCTTAGGGTTAGATGTCCATTGTCAAAAATTACAGTCTTATTCATCGTGTCGAATATATCAACAAATTATATAAACATCTTCGTTACATCACTTCATCGTCACCATCCGCTTACGTCGTAAGAGGGGCCAAAGTCTGGCAAAAATATTTTATTTTTGGGGTCAAGCGGACCCGGCGAGGCCATTAAATCACAATTAGAAGTAATGCGGGATGCGTGAGGGAGAGCCTTCGAACCCTAGCCGTGGCTTTATCGGACTTAGAGGCTCGTCGCCTAGCACCGAGCCGCCATTATTTTTATTCTAAGGAAAATGACAATGGAATCAATATTGATTTTACTTTTAAAACTCAGATCTATTCTGTGAAGAGGATTTTGATCCTGTAGCATTTTTGCAATGATCCTGGGTCATGGGCAGAAGTTTCTCGTTTATTATTTCGTCTTGCTTGCAAATGATGAATTGCTAAGCAAATTGCAATAGCAAATAAGCTTGATTGAAAAACATAAATGTATCATTTGCATTCATTTCAAGCCATTTTAAAATAGAAGATTTACAGATAGAGGCATTACCATAGATCAGTCCAATAATAAATGTAGGTACTAGCTCATTTCTAACAATAGAAATGTTTCAAATTCGACCGAAGGACTTTCAGAAATTCCTCTCTAAAAAGTTTCCGATACTAGGACATACATAAAATTTAAGCACGATAATAACAGTTGGACGGTGGATATGTCGAGAGCGGGAGATTCCGGCAAAGTATCCACGTAATGTTACAGACAATAAGAAAGTCGTCTTATGTAACGGCCTATCTCTAAAAGCCAAGACACAACCTGATACCTACCTCTATTCCCAGTTGTTCAATTAACAGTTCTTGATTTTTTTTGTCTCGCTAATCCAATCAGATAATGCCGGATTGAACTATTGTTGTTTGTTCCTAAGTTGATCTAGTCAACTTACAACTGACTTAACTAGTTTCAGGTTTAAGTTTGTCGTGATTTAATAAGTAAAATCTACTTCATTAGAAGTAGATTAGAGAATACATATAATATATGTATTCTCTATCCTACTTCTAATGAAGTAGATTTTACTTATTAAATCCCATTAGAGCCCACATTTCTTAAATCTATGAGAACCAGACCAATTCATAGTATGTTCAATGACAACATAATATGGCATATATGTAACCATGACATGTTCCAAGTCTTGTTACTACATTATAATTTGGTTTGATGATATGACATTTGTTTTATGTAGAACAGCTTATTATCTCCATTTTACCGAAATAATTTTACTAAAAATAGTTCTGTACCTATTTATAGAAATTGACTTCAAACTTAACAGAAGGGTAAACTAATTTTGTAAGCCGTTTATTAAAATAGTTTTACAGTCTACACTGTGATGAAAGTTTTCGTACAAAGCAAAAAGTTTTTGCTGTTAGAAAAGAACCAATAGCTAGTATTACAGCTTTACTTTTTGCCATCACCGACATGAAGTAATTTGCATAATATCAAGGATGTCCTCCAAAAAATCCCCAAATTACCATTTTTGTGGTTCTATAATGCCCTGCCTGAATAGCTCCTTAGGGTTATTGGGGAAACAAATGTTTTGCGTCGCGTATCCATGAATCCCCAGGGTCGTCCCAAGAATATTAGGGATCTTGAACGTCATAAACCCTGATGTGATGGCAGGGCACTGGCGTGGGATAAATTAGCTTTAATTCCTCACTAGAAGGCTTAACACACGGCTATGTTTATATAATTCAATGGGACATCGTGACAGTGGGAATTACAATGAAACTAAGACTCAGAATAACTATTGGTCCCTACTGGGAGCGAGGCTTCCTAAGGTTGCCTGGAAAAGATTGCTGTCAGCCATAAGGCCACCGTTTATACTTCCTCTTTTTTAAGTATTTATTTCTGTATGGTTTCCTAGTTTGTGTGGTATAATAAAGAGTATTCTATCTATCTATCTTTCTAGGAAGATGCATGTTTAATGTATAATAGCTGGGCACACCGATGCATACGAGATAGTTTGCTTTCTGTGACATCATGATTACGCATGATGTCATAGAAAGGAAAATAACAATTGTTGCCCACGTGTGTGTGACTTAGGGAGTACAACTCGTTTTATAAAGGCAAAAAAAACGTAATTCCATCATCCAATCCAAGGCCGGCCATTCCAGCAACTTTCTCAATTTCAGATTAGAGAACATTACCTCTGGGTTCACATTCGTTCATCAATCCCAAGAAGGCCCCTATCTTAACCTGTCGGCATGTTGCGATAACGCTACTTAGAAACTTGTAACGGCCCTAAAAATTACTGAGCAAGCCACCTAGTAAATCAATAGATAAGGTGCTATAAAAGAAGAATTATGAGTAGTGAGATAAATGAGGAATTTTTGCTGGAAATCGATGGTTTATGATGGCCTTGAGACCGTGGATGTGTATTATGTTACAAAATCACAACATAATACAAAAACACAACACATCCTCTCACACGGTTAACCCAATTTCTGTTGAAGATGTTGTTTATAAAGTACGACGCCGGTTTCTGCTTTTAACAGGTAGACACGCCATTTTACTAGGCATCTACCATAGAGATCAGAATAGCCCTTCTGGTAACCATGCCTACAAAGCCCGAGGCAGAAAATAATGAAATGAAAACGGCCCCCACACCCCTTCCGCATCGAGCTAATCTAACCTATTGAGAAGTTATTGAAAATAAGTACTCGAAGTTTGCTCATTGATATTTTCAGTTGAAGAGTTTCGATCACAAACAAATTATGTTCTAAATTGTTATGCGGTTCTGGTCGAATTCTGCTTTTGTGGCGGTTTTCATCGACATGCGATTAAATCCGATTCAGTTCAGATGCCAAACCAATTTGTGATTTCCTATTTGCCAAATCGGGAATATAATTAATTGCTCGACGGTGTGGTGCGGTGTTTCTAATGGCTTCGCATGGATTGAGCATCACCGATTTATTACTTAATGTTTTTTTTATTGAAAATCTAGAACAACATGATATTTTTTTTCGTGGTTTTTTTTTAGTTTGGGATCATTTGTCACGTAAAAACCAAAGAACCATCATAATAGGAAAACTATTGGCGAAATTACGCCGAGATTTTTCAACAAAGTTAATCACTTGAATAATCATCGACTTGCTAGCAATCCATAGTTCACTAGCGTCGATAATTAAGTGTATACGGATAAAAGCCATGCACCTAACTTTTCTGTAAGTATAATCGTAAAAAGGGAAAATTATTCGTTTCTGGTTTGGAATAACAAAAGCCTAATTTGTAAAAAAACTTGCAAACAATATGAGTCCTTCACAAAGATTGATTCCTCCCCAACGTCTAATGAGAGTGGACGAGAAACAGAATTAAATTTCCGCTCCTGCGGGGTTCTTTTGTTATCTACAATCTCATTAAACGTAAAATACTTTACAAATAACGAACGAATCCACCGCGAAAACCTTATTATCTCTAAATATCTCAGAGACTTTGGCAGGCTTTTATTAACGAAGACAAAATGGACAGATGACGATTGAGAGAACCGGAATAATCATAATTAAACGGAAATTAACAATAAGGATTCTGTTTTTAAGACTTAGAGTCTTGTTTTCCGTAGTAGATACATGACTATGGAATATCTTTTCAATAGTATTCTGAATAATCAATTAATTGGTAAAAACAAATATGTATTACAAGTAGGTATATACCTATATATAGATAGATAGATAATTCTTTATTGCACACTAAAATGACAATGTAAAATAAAAACTTAAAAAAACTAGATACAATTGGTCTTATCGCTCAAGAGCGATCTCTACCAGACAACCATGGATGGATAGGATCGTGGACAGTACCAGGGGATCTGTGTGCTTGCAGGTTATACATACATTATAAAATAAAATATAATACTTACATGGCAATATACTACATACATATCATAAAATATATATGCTTATACTACTTATAAACATAGGGACTCAGTTGTGCATTAGTGACAGCAGGACAAATAGTGCTCCTTTATATAATAGTACTTGATACTGGAGGTTGTTGGTTTCAGGTTAGAAATAATGTTAGATAGTAGAAATTTATAAGACAAAGTAGGTCAAGTAAGTTACATTGTTCAAATAGAGTGAAGAATACCTACGCATTGTTTAGTATGCATTTATTATGCTAGTAGTTTCAAACAAAGACATTGTTATAAGGTTAGACCTTTCTAAAAATACATGAAGATTTACTTAATGCAATTCTCCCTTGGCCCGAGTTCTTGGAATCCACAAGTTCTGAACCACGGATATAAAGCTACAAATTTTCTCAACATAGCACACCATTTCTCTGGTTGGTCGTAACGGCTGATCATATATTTCTGACTCTTGGGGTCCTAGGGAGCAAATAATATATTATATTGCGAGGTGGTATATCACGGCGGCGACAGGTGTTCGGGGTGGAATCCTCTTTCACCCTCTCAAAGCTTTTCGACCCCAGAAACCCCTTTTAAGTAACATGACTTTTAACTTTGTGACCCATCTTTGCTTTAAAGTGCTCAGTCTTATCCAATTCTGGAGACTTATTAGAGAAACTTTCAGGGAAATGGATCAGATGGTCGTTTAAGTACGCATTGATGTAGAGGTGCGTTTAGGAAAATTGCTTCACTAGAAGGGAAGTGGAACTTAACTAAAGTGCGAATCAGCTGGATGTGTCCTTTAAATATTTAAGAAGATATAATATGTACTCATTTATTCATCATAAAATTGGGGCTAGATAATGCTGGGTGAATAAATAAATAAATAAAATAAATAAATAAATAATGCTGGACAATTCACACAGCATCATCTAGCCCCAAGCTAAGCAGAGCTTGTGTTATGGGTACTAGATGACTGATATACATAATACAATACATTACATACATAGATATTCTTTATTACACATAGAAAACGACCAGAACATATTTATTTGATACTAGCTGCGCCCTGCAGTTTCACCCGCGAAAATAGTCCGGCATAATTTATTTATTATATGACGACCGATGATCCGCCTGCGACGCAGGAGGTTGCGGGTTCGATTCCCGCCTCGGAACAATTGTGTGTACGATCTGCAGATATTTGTTCCGAGTGTTCTGGTCGTTTTCTATGTATAATAAAAAATATCTATCTATGTAATGTATTGTATTATGTATATCAGTTATCTAGTACCCATAACACAAGCTTTGCTTAACATGGGGCTAAATAATGCTGTGTGGATTGTCCAGCATTATTTATTTTATTTTTATTTATTTTTTATTAACCAAAAAATAAACTTTGTATGCTGATTGCTTATCAGTTTGTTTTCGGTATTCTTTTTAGAACAGCCCCGGTGGAAGCATGCGCTTTGTTGCCGATGTTTGAATATGTATGAGTAGCCACGTCCGTGCCGCCGCATGTATGAAAATGTGATGACCTGATAAATTGTCAAAAACATTGATCGACGGTACATGTCCGTGGAATAACATTATATGCCTCAGGGCCCGTGTTTTCGAAGCAAGATTGTTTATTTATAAGTTGATAGGGATCTGGTTCAAACGTGCAGCGTTTCTGGATCGTGACTCGTTTTAGGTGATTTTGTTATCAATGTTTTTTAAATTGTGACAGTTTGAGGATGGCCTTATCTTTTGCTCGATAAAATTGTGTATTCGATTTTGGAGAAATGAAAGGTTGAAATGTTCTGCTGGCTGCCGAACATTCGTTGTGTATCAAAAGGTGGTGGTAGACCAAAAAATACTATAATAATAAATAATTAAAATAAAATATATAAATAATGCTCGACAATCCACACAGCATTATCTAGCCCCATGGTAAGCAGAGCTTGTGTTATGGGTACTAGATAACTGATATACATAATACAATACATTACATAGATAGATATTTTTTATTATATATAGAAAACAACCAGAACACCCGGAACAAATATCTGCAGATCGTACACACAATTGTTCCGGGGCGGGAATCGAACTCGCAACCTCCTGCGTCGCAGGCGGACCTTCGCCCACCGCGCCACATCGGTCGTCAAAAATCATAATGCTTACTAACCTTGTTTTACCGACATGATTGTTGTGCATGGTAAGCAGAGCTTGTGTTAAGGGTACTAGATAACTGATATACATAATACATTACAAAGATAGAATTTTATACATAGAAAACGACCAGTAAATCCTGAACAAATATCGTCAGATCATGCAAGCATTTGTCTCGAGGCGGGAATCGAACTCGTATCAGCAGCCGGATCTTATCCCACCGCGCCACAGGGCTCGTTGTATTTATTTTGTTCTCTTAGTTTAAGTTTATTATGCCCCGTGTAGTGTAAGTCTTATCCTACTAATATTATAAACGCGAATATTTGTAAGTATGGATGGATGTTTATTACTCTTTCACGCAAAAACTACTGAATTGATTTTGATCAAACTTCACAATAATATAGCTTATACACCAGAATAACACATAGGCTACAATTTATAAAGATACATGTATTGTATATTCTCCAAAATATCTATCACCACGCGGGTGAAACTGCAGGGCGCAGCTAGCTATCAAATAAATATGTTCTATTTTATCTTTGAAACTTTGAACATACAGAGTAGTCTTCGATTTATGGTATAAAAACTCATTTACTCCTCGACCACTTTCCGAGACTCTTTCTCTAGCGTGTCAACAGTCTCGTTGCTAACAAAAGGCTGTTAGCGGCGAGACGACTGTTGACACTATTTAACTGTCTTTACAGTTGGGTTGACCTTTCTAGGGGCTATAGATAGATAGATCATTTATTAATTACTAGCGGACCTTCCCGGCTTCGCACGGTTGTACGGATCCCTAATTTTTTGAAAATATAATATAGCCTATGTTCACCGGGGATAGTGTAGTTTCCCAACGGTGAAAGAATTTTTCAAAACGGTCCAGTAGTTTCGGAGCCTATTCTACAAACAAACAAACAAAAAATCAAACCTAGTAAAGTTTTGATATTAGTAATATTACTTTATAATATTAGTATAGACAAGTAGGCTACGTAACTTAGTGTACGGAACATGAATCTGAATCTGAACCTTAAAGCCTATACTTTTAAATAAAAATATATACAAATATATTTAAAGTAATGTATTGTTTGTCATCGGAGAGTCGCCTTACTACCCATAAATATTATAAATATCCAAACATTTTCGTACACCATCGTCCAGTCTATACTCCTATTGAAAACGCTAAAAAAAAAGCAGAGATTAAAACTTTCTATGATACCTAAAGATCCTTGGAGGAGGCAGACACCGCCAAAGGCGGTCCATATCAAGAAATAACGTACCTAATTTTCTATTTCTATTTAATCCTGAAATCATAATGTGTTTCATGATTATTAAATCAATTATATTATTATTATTGTTTAAAAAATTGTACCTTCTTGATATTGAATAAAGCTCTTTTTATTTTATTTTATTTATTATTGTTTGCATGAAGTGGAACTGGGCCGGACACGTCTGCCGTATGTCCAGCGACTTGTGGGCAAAGACCACCACAGAGTGGAGCCCATCCAAAGCTAAGAGGCGACGTGGAAGGCCCAGGATGAGATGGCGCGACGAGCTCGAGGTACATCTTCCATCATGGCCTGTTGCAGCGTTGGATCGCGAGGTGTGGAAGGAGAAAAGGGAGGCCTTTGCCCAGCAGTGGGACAGTAATGGCTTAAAATAAATAATAATAATAATTGTTTGTACTATTTTTGGTGCTATCAGCTATGTTACGCATATTTATTACACAAGAATTAAATAAATAATGTTGGATAATCCATACAGCATTATCTAGCCCCAAGCTAAGCAGAGCACAAGCTCTGCTTAGCTTGGGTAGATGATGCGGCTTGGGTAGTACCCTACATAACACAAGTTATGTAGGGTACTAGATAACTGATATACATAAAACAATAGATTACATAAATACACATGTTTTATTATACATAGAAAACGACCAGAACACCCGGAATAATTAATATTTGCAGATCATACAAACGTTTGTATGATCTGCAAATCGAGACCTGAGGCGGGAATCGAACCCGCAACTTCATGCGTCACAGACGGTAGGTAGGCATTGGATCTTTTAAAATAAAACCTACAGTTGGCCCGATTTGGGCCCAAACTTCCTCCTAGAGGCACATGATTGGGTAACGTTTATGGTAACATATTTTTTTATTATTTCTGTAGCTATCAGCTCTGACGCATTTCATAAATATTTAGTACCCAAAGAATAGGATAAAAATGCAAAAGTCAATTGCAATATTTCACACAAAAAAGCATTCTGTAGAATAAATTTCCATCTAGATAAGCATCGACATATATTTCGTCTGAAGTTAGAATTTACAGTGAGATTTAGATAACGAATCACAGATGGCGTCCCTGACTTTCGCGAAGCCTATGTCAAGGGTTACGAATGGTAATAGGCTCGGGTTAGGTACGGATACTTTACGGCACAGATATTGAGCTCTCGAGGTAGATGCTGGATGCGGCAAGCTGAAGACGAAGAAGAAGGCTATGACGCTCATTGGGGGAGACCTATGTCCAGCAGTGGACTAATATAGGCTGATGATGATGATGATGATATTGAGCTCTAAGTAAACCTGTAGGCTGCGGACATTATTCCAACGCCGCTACCACGTAGCGCACAAAAATGTGCATATAATGTTAAAAAAGCGAAAGTTTGTGAGGATGTTTGTTGCTCTTTTACGCATAACCTATTGAATGGATTTTGATGAAACTTCACAATAATATTGCTTAGGTGCATATCAGAATAACACATAGGCTACAATTCATAAAGATATAAAATATCTATCACAACGCGGGTGAAACCGCGGGGCGCAGCTAGTTATAATATGGGCTTGAACTCCTTATCTAAATACATTATAAGGGGACAAAATGGCGTCCCACAAGCTTCAAAGCTCGAGTGGCCCAGTAATTGTCATCTGATGCCATCAATATGAAATGCACCTAAATATTATGAGTTAAAGCGCATATTTAAATGCACAATGCACATTTTTTTTTTTTTGTTAAATAAATAAAATAAATAATGTTGGACAATTCTCACAGCATTATCTAGCCCCATGGTAAGCAGAGCTTGTGTTATGGGTACTAGATAACTGATATACATAATACAATACATTACATAGATAGATATTTTTTTATTATACATAGAAAACGACCAGAACACCTGAAACAAATATCTGCAGATCGTACACACATTTGTTCCGAGGCGGGAATCGAACCCGCGACCTCCTGCGTCGCAGGCGGACCTTCGCCCACCGCGCCACATCGGTCGTCAATATTATGCTGCGTGGTAGCAGTGCTCGTCTGATTTACGTCAACCTTTACTTTGGTCTACTAATATTTATTAGTATGATACCCGATACAAGAGAAGATGTATATATTTAGGATATGTACATCTTCTCTACCTATATGGAAACAGATTTGGAGACAATATTTATAGTACTTACCTAAGTACTATAAAGATATAAAGACAATATTTATAGTACTTACCTAAGTACTATAAAGATATAAAGACAATATTTATAGTACTTACCTAAGTACTATAAAGATATAAAGACAATATTTATAGTACTTACCTAAGTACTATAAAGATATAAAGACAATATTTATAGTACTTACCTAAGTACTATAAAGATATAAAGACAATATTTATAGTACTTACCTAAGTACTATAAAGATATAAAGACAATATTTATAGTACTTACCTAAGTACTATAAAGATTGTGTAGCTTTCTACTTACTAAAATCAATGATAAAACGAACAAAGATCATTTATTTATTCATTTTAATTCGCATAGCCATTATCAGTTTTTCCAGCGTCGCCTATGGTTCGTATACATGTGTGGTGTAATTTGTTCGGCCTGACTAACCAAGCCACAGTCACAGGACTGTCCAACATTTGTATTACAATATTGTTTTTATGATTTATAGTTTAGTCTTCTTTTTGGGTACGTATGTATATTACTTAGGTTAGAATGAATAGGGATAGAATATATTTATATTAGTATTGTGTAATGTATAATTATAATGCAATCCTGTTTACATTTTGATGTCAACATCACGCTCCTGACGACCGTGACGTGACACGATCCCTCTGGTCTTCACTGAAAATCAGCGCTGGGTGGACACATTAGTGGGCACCCAGCACAATGCTGAGTGAAGGCCATATTTGCCATGAACACTGCTACGCACAATCATTTGTAATATAGGTAGTAATAATTTGCGTAGTTTAAGTTTGTTGTGTATAGTAGTTTTAAGGTGAATAAAAATATTTTCTTTCTTTCTTTCTTTCTTTAGGACTAATGTAGTTCGACTTTTTGACGATCTTTTTGGCAGAGGGGCTGTAGGTCCACCTGCGACGCCGGAGTTGGCAGGCTCGATTCACGCCTCGGGACAATTTTTGTACGAATTGCAAGTCTGACTGAGACTGGCGAAGTCGGACAGACTCACGCACGTGTTGGGACCCGCGTTGTATAACAACCTACCAGATCAGGTAGTCACAGCACCGAGTCTGTCTTCCTTTAAACAAAGACTTAAATCGTGGCTCGTCGAGAAGGCGTTCTACAGTATTGACGAGTATGTGCGAAAAATTATATAATATCTTGAGTATTATTACTTAGTTATAATACAGTTATTATAATCTAATTATCAGTTATTTGATTATTGTCTAATTATTTAATTAACTTTAATTTATAATTATTATGTGACCTGTAATATTCGTTTTTTACCAATAAATTGATTATTCTGATTATTCTGATTATTCTAAAAATACTGGGTGGTATCATAATGGGACGTATGTAATATCGTCAAAGTTTTTCGTGACACATCGCATACAAACCGTTGTTCAAAGATATTTATTTCTCATTTACAATATACATGTTACTTACATGAGAAACTTAAGCTAAGTAAATATTATGTTATTTTTCCGTCTTTTTATGTTTAGTCCAGTAGCGTTACATCCTCAAGTATATAATCTATGCAATTTGGTTTTAAACACGCCAGACGTTCCAGCACCTTTAACGTCTTCAGGTAGCCTGTTATAGAACTGGGCCCCTTCGAAAAAAAAACCGTTGTCAAAATATTGTTTGATGAAATAACAAGTAGTCTATGTTTTATTAGAGCTTTAGCGTTCTGTGCGTTAAGTAGTTTCGATGTCAAGAAGTAACAAACATTCAACCATCCATCTAAACATCCATACTTTTGCATTAATAATATAACTGTGATTATAGTTACAAATGTCACAAAACGACCCAAACGTGGACAAATATCTAGGTCACAGGGTAGAATGCCGATGGGGCAAACGTGTTCTTGAGTGGAGACCACGACTCGGTAAACGTAGTGTAGGACGCCCTCCGACCAGGTGGGATGACGACCTGGGAAAGACTGCAGGTAGATGCTGGATGCGGCAAGCTGAAGACAGGACGCTATGGCGCTCATTGGGGGAGGCCTATGTACAGCAGTGAACTGGTATAGGCTGATGATGATGATGATGAGGGTAGAATATATTTTATACAAGACATTGTTTAGTTTACGATGTTTTCAATGTAACAGTTTCTTAATACGGGTCTCATCGTCCGACACAGGGCTTCATAAACTTAACACTAAACGCTAGTTTGTAACGCAGTCGTATTCTATGCTGACACGGTAACGGCTTGTTGAATATTTCCTTCCCTGACAGCCGGTTGTTCGTACGCTGAATCATCTATAGTTAATCATACAATAAATAATAATATTAAAAATAACGCTGGACAATCCACACGGCATTATGCGCAAGCTAAGCAGAGCTTGTGTTGTGGGTAACTGATATACTTAATACAATAACATATATTACAAAGATAGATATTTTTTAATATACATAAAAAACGCCAAGAACAAAAATATCGGTAGATCGTAAGACATTTGTCCCGAGACCGAAATTGAACCCACAACCTCATGCGTCGCAGGCGACAATGATGATGATTGTTTGTTAATGGCAACTGTACTGGTTGGCAACTTTTCTGCCAGTGTCAAGTAATGGAAAATAATTTTTGTTAAATTAAATGATTTATCAAATTATGAAGAAAGTTTGATATTTTCAGCAGAGCCTAGTTCGTTATCTAGCAATACACGTGCAGGTTAGGTTAGTTTGTCTTCGAAGATGAGACTGCGTATCAAAAAAGTTCGATTAGTCAGTCTAACAATTTGGAATATTTCTGTCCAAACAGTTAGATAATAGAACTACTAGTAGGACTGGATGGAATAAACGAGATGTTGGAGTCCCACTTATACCCCACCAATCAATAATCTAATTTCTTGTGAACGAATATTTGACATTTGAAAAAAATAAAAATAAAATATTCTAAAATATTTATAAAATAATAAGAAAAACGTATATGTTTCTAACATATAAGTTTTTCTTATTATTTTATTTCTATGGGGGAACCCCCATAAAAATGAAACCTAAATACATTCTGACAACTTAAATCATGAGTTGTTTTTGTCACTGTGATTTATATCAATAGAAGTAAACAATCGAATCTTAGCATAAATGCATAAATGCTTAGCATAAAAACAAGGAGGTATAAAAACCTCCGTCGAGAGAGGGTTTAACTGATTTAAAGCGATAAAATCAGCATGTAATTTCAATAGCAAAAGACCCAAAATTCTATTATGTGCGAAATAATACAGCCTTGAAGGAGCGTATGCGAAGAAAATTGCAAAGAAGCTTAGTAACAACAGAACACAAACAAAGGATCAAGTCGGCGTCACAAATCCATTGTAAAAACACGAATAATAAGATTTCAGTTCTAAGATAAAATGGGTATTTCAATATTCAATATCAGGCAGGTTTTCTCTTTGTGCCAAAATTTTACCCTCACTGCCAGTAAATCGGAGAGGCGAAATGTGTCATAAATTAAAAACAAAGATTATAATCGTTGTTTTTAAAGGAAACGCCAGCCTTTGACAACAAAATTAAGATTTGATGATTTGAGATTTCAGGAAATAACAACATTTTAAATACCTACATTTATTAACAAGGAAAATTACAATCAAATAATAAAACAAATTAGACAAACCAGAATTTAGCATTGAAACAATTGAGCCAACATGCCGAGGAAATTTTACAAATTTCCTATGTACAATTTTCTGGGTACCCTTAGTTAAATTTAATAACGAAACATAATTAAAAGCCGATAAATCGATATCTATTCTATAGGTATCGAATTTTATAAAATTCAAATTATTCATAAAATTATTAACATTAAGTGCACCGAGAATATTTCAGCCCCAGACTATCACCTACCATGTTAGTATGCAGACTTCACCCCATTTTTCATTTGAATTTGCCTCCAATTTGGCTCAGTACCTAACGATTTCAATTCTCTGCATGAACGGCCCCGAATTGGTAATAAGGCCTGTTGTGGTAAAGCAAAGCCGGTTTGATGAATGAAATGGGCAGTCGGCAACGAGGTGCTGCGACGCTATGGCCAAGATCTATAGAGCAGCACTTAGGTTTTCCTCGAACTCAAATAAAGGCTTAGGGTGCATTCGATTTATAATAAGTAATTTACAGGCATAACGTGCCGAGATTGAGTTTAGTACAAGTTGTACTAGTATTGCAATACGTATGATAATATAAGACTATGACGGAGTATATGAGACGGAGGCGGTCTTAAGTAATATCCTAAAAAGTTTCGATTAGCGACGGAATCTGGCGCTCTTATCAAATGAGCAACGAAAATCTAAAAAAAATTATGGAAGTCCCAAACATTTTCGAGACGTCGTCGGTCACTTGATTTCGTGAGTCCGTTGGTGAGCGACTCTGTATTGAGAGAAAGGCCCCAGAAAAAAAATTGTCCTAGGTGGTCTGGATGATTTTTATGCGTAGTAAAAAAATATGAAATGAAATGAATATATATATATATATTATATATATTTCTGAGTATAGCCAAAACAATATTGTATTGGCTATACTCAGAAATAGGCACCAATTTGTCATAACTGGAATTAGCAACCCGATACGCAAAACGCATTTTACTAACCCATTTCCGGAGATACTGAACATGACCGTGTGTGTCATGGGTAGGTATTGCATGTTCAGCATAGACAACGTCAAAGTTCCTTCTATAGATATAGCCTTCGCATCGTAGCTACGTTACGAGGGAAGACTCTACTATGTGCTACGGTGCTACGAAATTTTGCTTAAGTGCTACGAATAAATCAAATTGTATAATAATATTTAGAAAGGAAAACAAACATGTATTAGACAACCTAAATGATATTTAAACGTGCTTGTGTTCTTTTTTCACTTCTTCCGCTTGTTGATAAATGAAGAAATCATTTAACACTCGTTTACTAAATTCTACTAATATTATAAACGTCAAAGTTTGTAAGTATGGATGGGTGGATGGATGGATTTTTGTTATTCTTTCACGTAAAGACTACTGAATGGATTTTAATGAAACTTCACAATAATATAGCTTACATATCAGAATAACACATAGGCTTCATAAAGATATATAGTATATTATCCAAAATATCTATAACCACGCGGGTGAAACCGCGGGGTGCAGCTAGTAAGTTATATTTGACAATTACTTTTTAAGCTTAAAGAAATAAATTTTATTCATAATCATAACCATAATATTTATTTGCATGAATATGTGTGTAAAAGGTCTTAATTCTAAATATGTCCAGATACAAACTACCTACTGAGGTGTGCAAAATTTTATTAATTACTAGCTGTGCCCCGCGGCTTCGCCCCCGTGGAAATCTATGTGTCAAATTGTTTAAATGATAAAAAGTATCCTATGTTAGACTCCTGGTTCTAAGCTACCTCTCCACCAATTTTCAGCTAAATCGGTCCAGCCGTTCTCGAGTTATAAGTGTTGTAACAAACACGACTTTCTTTTATATATATAGATTAATATAATCGTTGATGTCCCTAATGTCAAAACTCTTATTCTGATAAGGATACCTTACAATGCCTTACTCGGAAAACAAAAAACCAAAACAAAACTTTCGATTCGTTTCGAAGCAAATCCTACACTTGTAACCTACATAAGATATTGTTTAGGCAAAAACTAGTGAGAAACTTTGATTTTGTTTTTGGAGTAGGCCACATGATTCCAAGGGTACGCTGTTGCTACAGGGCTACATAAGTAGTATAGATGCTACGCCAGGCAGGACACAATTGCTCGATGTTAGAGTGCTGCTGTGATTGCGAAATCGTTTATGTGTTCTAGTTTGAACCAAATTGTGCGTTACAGACAGTGCATTATATAGTAAAATCAGACCGCTTGTAGAATTACTTGACTAACAAAACGGCACAATTCAATTAATTGCCTAAACGTTATATAGCCATCTCGTCAAGTTAAATTAATGTAAAAAAAATGCGTTCGTGAAAATAACGAATATGGATGCATTTTTGTGCTGCGCTGTAGCAGTTGTGCGACAAGCTTAAATCAACGAAATTGTTATTGAATACTGTCAATCTGTTCTAAGTAAATGAATGAATGAATTAACACTTTATTGCACTTAAAACTGTAAAATAGCACCTTATATCTAAATATAACACATAAAAAGTACAATAGGCGGCCTTATCGCTGACAGCGATTTCTCCCAGGTAACCTAGAAACTTAGTAAACTTATGAAGTAATGAAGTATGGGCTCTAGCCACGAAATCGAGGTATAAATCTAATCGAATGAAATAACTAAACTAAAAATAAAATCCGTCAGTAGTTTCGTTTGACCTCAGATTAAAAATGAAAGAATTTTTCGCGGGAGATTTCTCGATATTTTCCTGCTTAAGCCGTTATCGAACCGTTAATATTGATTTTATAGCAAAATGCATGTTTTTTGATGTTGATTGTTAATTTTATAGCATTATAAGAAACAAAAATAACCATTATAAATACCTACCTAATCATAGCAATTAATAAAATACCCATTTACTACAAAAATAATAACTAACCCCATACGAATAACGCCCAACGCGAACGAAACCACGGGTAATTCGAGTTGGCTATAAATTGAAGAGAAATCGGACACAAAATAAAATTAAAACCACATGCACTGAATCATGGGTCTATACGAGTCGTATCGAGTCCCCCGGGATTTGGCAACCGATACACGACTATGCACTTAGGGACACTCTGTGTTTGACCAGCCCAGTGACTAGTCCAGCACACTTGACTGAATGCATTTTAAGAATACATTAGGATTTATACGGCTTTTGCTAAAGATCAAAGGACTCACATAAAATATAGCACATAGTACTCAAATGTAATGTGGCGATCTGTTAGTAACTTTATTTTAAATTTAAGAATATAAATTAATTAGAATTTGTTTTCGCAGTAGAAACAGTAGGTACAGGGCTGACTGTAGACTTTTGCAAATGATCTGGAGGTAGCTCAACTGATATATATCAAAAACATTCCGAAGCGGCCCCAAGAAGCCTGGTTGCACCTGTTAATAACGTGATTGGCGTGTGTACTTATAAAACCAAACCAATAACTTCTTGAAAACAACCTACTTTCATCTCTTTAAGTTGTTATTATACCTACGGGGCCGCGTGGTGCCCGCTTAGAATTTGCAAGTGCAAATTCTCCAACTCTTGCCGCGGGTGTCGTAAGAGGCGACTAAGGGATATCCACTGAATTGTGGGTAGCAGTGGTTCCTCCAGAACAAGGCTATCACCGAACTGCATTCTCCAACCCGCATGCCCAGGGTGGGGATAAGAAGCATTACCCCATATGATAAAAGCCAAAAAGGCCCTTATGATGCCCCGCGTCAATCACTAATATAGGCTGTAGAATTGTAGATTATACATCTCCACAAAACGCTATAGATGAAAAACGTAGATCTATCTACGACTACGTGCTTCAAAACTATAGCTTCACGTACGGGTATGTAGCTAATTTGGCAAGCCTTCTTCATTAAAACTTAAAGTCACACACGTTTTGCATAAAATTTCACAATTTCCAAGTTAAAGTTTAAGCTTGCGTCTACACATTAACTGAAGGATCGTAAAATAGCCGTCCATTATCAATTCATGGCACACTGTAAGAGCACCATCAATGCGCGACACGAGTTTGCGACCATCCGTTTCATTACGTCTTCTCGATACCTATTACTGAACGGGCGATTCTGAATTAAGTATTCCGAGCACGGCCCGGCCCTATTACAAGATACAAATACAAAGTGACAAAACAAAACGCTTCGACGTCCCTGCAATTGAAACCGAATAGAGTTTGTTTAATAACAATAAAATTATTTAGGTAAACGCAATTTGCTGGCATGGCCCGTTGGAACTTGTAATTTGAAAACTGTGATGTTATTAAAAGTTTGGGTATGAACAACTATTTGTGATTATAGTAAGCTTAGCTTTTATGATTTTAATATAAATATACGTTACAATCTGCAATATACGTCGGCATTAAACAACACAAACGAGTCTTCTAATTTAAAAATACATATTTTTTGTTATAAAAAATCTGTTATATCAAATTTGTACCTTTTAAAAAAATGTTCACTATTTTGAGCATCGGAGTAAAATGTTCTATGCTGTTACGTTTTCCATTAAATAGCTCAAAACCATAGAGCGCATCAAAGTCAATTCAAAATCACAGCCATGCATATTACAGTGGAACACAAAGGAAATTTATGATGAAGCTCGACAAACTGGGGTCGACAATCTCGCTCAGAGGATGGAAATCGTGGGAAATAATGGATATCTGCGAGGGAAATTACCGTCAAGCTGAGGGTACATTGAATACACAGTTCAAAACGACGAAGGGTGTGACTGGTATGAGCTAAGTATCTTTTTTCCGAGCTATTGGACGCGTCAAGCGTTGTACCGAACGAGAGCCGCGTAAAAAATGGAAGAATGCTTTCGTAGCGAGATCTTACTCGTTCACAAGAAATGTAATCACAGTTCATTAGACAGAGCTTAGTTATTTTTCACTATTGATGACTTTTTTTAGTCATTTATTATATTTTTTTCTGCCTACGACTTTGCCAGGCACCTGGGTCAAAAGTAGCCACACGTAGTATTTTTTTATTTGCTTTGGGGTGGCTTTCGTATCACAGCGGCCATGATAGGCCTATTGTGCCGCACGTAGTAGTTGCACTTTAGTTAACTTTACTTTATAGCGACATAATGATTCGTGTCCCCTTAATTAAAAATGTCATAACTTTGTCAATTTAAATAATATAGTTCTTAGTAATGTTAGAACCTGAGATTCGAGGAATATAGTTACCTTAGAGATACATATCCAGCAGTTCATAGAGAATTCTCTTCTAAATCTGAAATCAAGCCACTAAATTCTGCCATCGCCTTGCATTTGACATGTACCTATGCTATCGATGCACTCCGGCACTGAAATGTAAACGGCCCTTGGCTGAACTAATATTGAGAGTGTTTGTAGGACTTGATGCCTTGGCAAATCCCAATACGATTCCCGCAATATTACTTGTATTGTATGTGTAAGGTAGTGACACTGTGGATTATTGTGGTAAAAGCATGAGTTTACTAATAATTCGTTTCGAAAACCTGTATATTTTTTGAAAGGGTCACAAAACTCAAGGATTATTGGTGGAAAATATTTGAGGACATTGGTATCACTCGAAGCAAAGCACAGAAGCTCGAATAAATTTTTGGTTTTGAAAGCTACCATTCATCATTTAATTGATCGCTCGTTCGTTTGCGAATTGAAATTTTTTTTTTTTTTGCTCTACGTATGTGATTATGTGTTGTTGAAGTTTATGTTTTAGTTTTTAGTGATAACCTTTTTGTTATCAGTTTTTGTTAGGTTGTTCTTGTGTGGTTTGTTGTTAGTGTTGTGTATTCATAAATGTCTTTATTGACATAAAATATCTTGGATTCTAAATCGGAGTATACCTATAAATATTTGGCTTAGGAAGGGTAGTAGGTGGGTAAAAAAGCTACGAAAAGGTAGGCTTATGAAGAGATTTTTACAAAGCTGCACCTTATTTCATAGCCTCGCGTCGTCTAATATGACCCTAGTCTAGTGTTTAATACCTTTACAAGCCTTCATAGACTTGATATTATATGTAGGCGTGATGTTAATTATTATTATACCTACAGGCTTTATAGCCTGTAATTTACAATTTAACTTTAATAATAAATAATGCTGGACAATTCACACAGCATTATCTAGCCCCATGGTAAGCAGAGCTTGTGTTATGGGTACTAGATAACTGATATACATAATACAATACATTACATAGATAGATATTTTTTATAATACATAGAAAACGGTCTTTAAACTTTGACGGTCGATGTGGCGTGGTGGGCGAGTCCGCCTACAATGCAGGAGGTTGGGAGTTCGTTGGGACATATAATTGTACGATCTTCTAATATTTTTACAGGTGTTCTGGTAGTTTCCGATGTATAATAAAAATATCTATCTATGTAATTAATTCTATTAAGTACATCAGTCACCTAGTATCCATAATACAAGCTTTGCTTAGCTTGGGGCTTGGTGATGCTTTGTGGATTGTCCAGCATTATTTATTTATTATGAAGACCATTACATCGGAAATTCAAAATATATGTACACTATATTTTACCTTATTGATTGATTATGAAGTTGTTGTTGATGAATAAATCTACACGATGAATGATTTGGAATTTGTTTGAAGAGGAAATAATAAAATAGATAAAATATTGAAGCTTTTATTTACAAAATTACCAACATATAATATCACTTTGGGATTTGCAGGTTTACTTGCATAACGTATAATATACATGAGTACCTAAAACTACTTAAGTTTATCATCAAACTATAATTGATTACAATTCCTTGATACTTTAATATTGTTTAGTGAAAATCATTTTGTAGTAATTTTCAATGAAAGACCTTATTGTTTCATTGCAAGAATAAATTGTTATATAGTTATATATTATATAAGTTAGGTACATATATACCGTTTAATAAAGTATTTAAAAGTTCATATAAATAAAGGTCAAAACTGATATTGTTTGAACCGTTATGTTGCTTACAAAAAGTTCAAAAACATTGAGTTGAATTCAATTTCATTTTGAAATTTCAGCTTTACGGAAATGAAAAACAATAGGTAATTATTGACATTTTTTAACGCGCAAGCTTTGGTCATTTATATGCGACATTTAATCATTATAACAAATAATTTTAACAGATAAAAGATTGAGGTACCATTTAAAACTTAATTTTACGTAGGTACCCTTTTCTGAAACTTGATTTAAAAATAACGCTGATGAGTTTTAACGTTAACGATGAAGTTAGTTGCAAAATAACACGTTATGAAATCAATTCATTTGGCATAACTCTATTACTACAAAGCGTATATTACCTTTATTGTCACAGATGTGAGAAGAAACCAACAAATTTACATTATAATTGAATAGAAATATAAATACAACTACCTATATTAACATTATTAATAACTTAAAATCAACGCTTATGTACACAATTTTTGTATAATAGCTAATAACAGTAATGAATTAATAGTTTTTATTTACATAAGTAAATAAAATAGATATGTTTTTAGACTTTGCTATGAAACTTCAGTACTGAAAAGCCAATATGCTTAGTTATGTAAGTATGTGATACTAAATATATGTTATTATTAAATGTTGAAAATAGCAATACTTTATAATAATTAATGTCATATTCGTAAATACTTTGTCTATAAGAAAAATGGTTATGGAAGAATACAATTTTGTAATATGTCGTAACTTAAACTATACAAGAAGTATGAGTAACTTTATTTATAACGTTAAAATACATTTCAAAGAACAAATAATATATAATAATATAATTTATAATAATGGAAGACAAGACGAAAATAACAAGAGAGCATTTCCCTTGAACTTTGACGAAAAGTTGTAGATATATTATATGCTTTCTTTAGTAATGTATGTTCGCGATCAAATTGGTATAAAATTGTTCAAGTATTAAACTATGTACAACGTATTTACTATTTAATTTCTAATTAACTCTATAACATTGTTTTAGACCCCATTTTAGGTTACAGGTAATTTAAAGACGTTCAAATAATAGCCTAAATATATTCGTTATAATAAATTATTACAGCCAAGTATTAAATGATCATTAGATTTAAAAGTACATCAAATAAAAAATATCATGCAATTTAATATGTAGTAGTGTGACATATTAAAAATAAAATGTTATCTTTGCGTCACCAATCGACAACAAAAAACTTAAATCTCTTCAGTAACTATCAAGCCTTCAATCCGATATGTTTGTGCATTTTCCACTTTTGTCAAGCATACTTGATGCTTGACAAAAGTGGAAAATGCACAAAGGTCTTCAAAACTTTAAATATCAGGATCATAATATCTTCTGGACATAACTAAATCACTGGTAAATTATTAAATTTTTCATAACAAAAAATAAAAAGCTAAATTAACAATAAACTGCTTCGTTGCTGCTATTCAAACCTTCTATCTAACATTTCAGTCAGTAAACAATGTATTTTCATAGATAAATATATATTTCTTTGGTTTTGGCAATTGACATAGTTTATTTCTTGCGTTGAGTCATAATTGCTCGAACTCTCTTCAGATTTGTTATGGTTATTTCATCGTTGGGCTGCAACTTGAGCGCTCTCCGGTAGGATGTGGCCGCCGCCGCGTATTTTCCATTCAGGTGAAGTATAGCACCAAAATTAGAATGATACTCAGCATCCTGCAACCAAAGTAACGATGTCGGTTACACGAATCATAGAATAAACGTCCAATCAACGAAAAGGGTCCATCTTCCATATCTCTCAACCTAATTGTATATCTCCGGCATTGCAGATTCCACACATTTTTGTTTGATTTGAATTAAAAATAAATAGTGTTTTATAAGCACCATTTATTTATTTATTTTAATTATTTTAACGTTTGAAAATATTCATTAGAATTATTTATTTCAATCAAAAAACTTATTTCCTTTAGCTTAACATAAACATAACATAATTATTTTAATTTTTTATCGAACAAGTTTTGGTCATTTAAATGCTACATTTTAACCAATTAGTCTGCAGAAAATTGGTTAACTCAATAAAATATAAGAACATGAATAAATTGGACATCCTGTTTGTAAACCTCAATTGTTAATTTATCGGATTAGATATAATAAATTAACTCACTCTAAAATCCCTCTAACCTAGAAAAGGTCTATTGTACTATTTCTAGTCACTTTAGAAGAGTGACGGGTAAGACCTAGATTTTAAATTGAAAGCCACCCGAGCAGCTGTTGAAAGACAAGTGATGGATAGATTTCTACTTTTTAGCTACTCATCGTCTTTTAATAGGATTTTATATACCTTCAAGAACTTAAAGTGGGTCGAGTTTTTCATAAGCTATAGCTTATGAAAAAAAATGCTGTTACCTATAGGTACCAGCCAAAGCTATAGTTTGATTTTATATTTTCGTTGACTTACTTAACCGGCTGTTTTTGTTTTAAAAATCTCAGTACGTTAAATACACACCTACATAATGAAATAAGGACCTAGAAGGCAGGTACCTATTACATTTTAGGATACCTGCTCAAAAAGGTATTTTTATAAAAGCTTGACAAGTTGGAACGCCTACAGAAAAATAAATCAGTACCTGTAGGCGGCCAATTCTACTATTATCAGATTATTATTAAATATTTTTAAAAGTATTTTACAAAGTCATGATCTTAAAATAATTAATGAGAGAAGTGCCCAACAAAGTAATTCAAACGTGTAGGTAGGTATATATACGATACGCCAGCGAAACGTTTGACTTTGGCCGTAATTTTGGGACAGTGAGTAATATAAAGTTTTCTCATTACTTCTACTGATATTGTGAGAAACTTTTTATATTATTAATATATCAATGTACAAGTACGAGTGAAAAAGAAAAGGCAGAGTGGCAATGTTGCGTGAAGAGAGTGCCAAGATTCAAGCGCTCTGGGCGCTTGCATTTTGGTAGTATCTTCTGTAGTATACTCACCAGCGCTCGGCAGAGCGGCAACGTCACGCATCCTACAACTCCCGCACCCATGCTACCACCAGCGCTTCGTCATTAGCTGGGATATTCAAATCTCTTGTGGTATACTCACATCAGGGTTAAGTTCTACAGCCCGTGCGTACCAGCGCTCGGCAGAGCGGCAACGTCGCGCGTCCCGCAGCGCACGCGCCGCTGCGGCCGCCCGCGCACCGTCATTTGGCATGAGCTTTGCCGCTGCCACCAGTTGTTCAGCCGACTCTCGTAATCGCCGTTGTGATCGAAGAAACATGCCTAAGAGAAATAAAAAAGTGTAATATTTTTTATGCCTTTCTTAAAGTCACAGAGATCATTATTTCCTTCTAAAGGTTGCCTGAAGAGATCGCTTTCAAGCGATAAGGCCGCCCATTGTAGGTCCCTACTTGTCTCATTTAATGTTTGTTTTTGTAATGATCTACATCTGGTGTACAATAAAGCATTTTTATATTGTATTGTAACTATTCGTGTAATTTCGCACGATTCTGAGCATTTCGTAGCCTTTCGAAGCATTTCACAAAATTTCGAAAAGCATTATAGCTTAGTATCTATAATATTTTTGTAGACTAATCCCACTTGGACTATCTACACATAAAAGCAATATCTGTAGGCATAAAATCACAGTATATGATATGATAATGTAACACTTCACAGCGTGTCATTTTGAAGACTGTAGCACTTCGTAACCATTAGTAGCACTTTATAGGCTTTCGCAGCCTTTTTAAACTTTTGTAGAAATTCATAACACTTCTAATACCATTCTTTTCTATTGCCTTTCGTAGCAAATAATTGTAGACTTTTTATTCAATTTACACTTCGTAACATTTCGTAGCAATTTGTAGTATTTCGTAGCACTTCGTAGCATATAGCCTAAAAGACTTTGTGCAAAGAAACATATTTTTTGTACTTCTAAGAAAATCTCACCAAACTGATGAAACATACAACAACATGCATAAAAACACAATAAATGATATGATTTGATAATGTAGCATTTGACAGCGTATCATTTTGTAGACTTTCGTAGCACTTCGTAGCATTTAGCCTAAAAGACTTTGTGCAAAGAAACATATTTTTTGTACTTCTAAGAAAACCTCACCAAACTGATGAAACATATAACAACATGCATAAAAACACAATAAATGATATTATTTGATAATGTAGTAGGTACTTGACAGCGTATCAATTTGTACACTTTCGTACCACTTGGTAGCATTAATTAACTTAAGAGTATTTGTGCCAAGAAACATATTTGTTGTAAATACTTTTAAACTTACGCGATCTGGACACATAATTATACTTATTAATACAACGGGTATTTATCGCGTTTATTTACCAATTTTTCCCGACGTTTCAACAGGTTTACACACTGTCGTGGTCACGGGAAGCGGGGGCTAGTTTATTTGTTACTAACGTCGACGAAATTAATTAATGACGAATTGTATTAATACTTATAATATTTGTTGTATTTCTAAGAAAAAACTCACCAAACTGATCTCTGACCGAAGGGTCGTTGGGTGCTATGAGTAGTGCTTTCTTGAACCACCTCTCTGCTTCAGAGCTTCTACTGGCCTGTCGACAAATTATTAAATAAGTAAATAACGCTGGACCACCCACAATGGGGAAAACATTTATCTTTTTTATTTGTAAATATTTATGGAGACGACTGATGTGGCGCGTTGGGCGAAGGTCCGCTTGCGACGCAGGAGGTTGCGGGTTCGATTCCCGCCTCGGAACAATTGTGTGTACGATCTGCAGATATTTTTTCCGGGTGTTCTGGTCGTTTTCTATGTATAATAAAAAATATCTAGTAGTGTATTGTATTATGTATATCAGTTATCTAGTACCCCTAACACAAGCTCTACTTACCATGGGGCTAGATAATGCTGTTAGATTTGTCCAGCATTATTATATTATTATTTATACAATGAGATTGTTTGAAATTTCGTAATGCTCAAAAAATATTGTTTTATTTAAGAAATATAAATTGGAAGATGATAGCTTTTATTGGCTTATTGTTCCCGCTTGGAACTCTCATATTTCTGTCATACATTTAAGAAGACAAGAAAAAACGTTATTTGTCTCTCCTGTGTTTCTTGAAACTCTAATGCGTTGTACACGTGCGACCAATGCGTTGGGCCAATGCGCCAACGTGTGAAAAATGTTTGCGGAGCGCGCCGAGATCATTTGATGTGCGCACGAAAAACCGACACTAGTCGGTTTGCGAGCCAACGTTGGCCGCCAACTTCCAACATGCACCTAGTAAGTCTCTACACGTTGGCCCAACGCATTAGCCCAACGTGTACAGGACGCATAAAGACGCCGTTCCGCACCAGCGCGGTGGGACCTAGACTTTTCACGTCGCACTGTGTCGCGCACAGTCGTGTATCGGGTCGTATCGACCTGACACCGCAGTGAAAGTATTAAGGGGGAAACTGGAATCGAAAAACATCTACATATAGACGTGCAAAATAACTCCCTATCTTCAAAAAACTGCTGCATCAGCATTATTTATCCATATGAAAACATTGATAGCTCTATCTTATGTCTATGTAAGTCTATTATAATGGTTGTAAACTATAATGTAGGTATCCAACGACCCTATCCATCCACGGTTGTCTGGTAGAGATCGCTCTTGAGCGATAAGACCGCCAAATTGTCACATATCTTGTATTTTTTTTTATCTTGTTTGTTTTATTTTTAAGTGTGCAATAAAAGTATTGCCTATCTATTATAGTATATAGTGTAGGTATTTTTTTCTTTTTATTTATATATTTATTAAGTCGTCTATTTAGTTCCTTCATGTCCAGTCCATCCTAAGGTTGCCTGGAAGAGATCGCTCTCAGCGATAAGGCCGCCCTTTATACTTCCTTTATTCTATTGTTTATTCCTGTATTGTTTTCCGTTTTGTGTGATAGAATAAAGTATTTTCTATCCATCTATATCCAGAACAAATATATCCAAGCCATGACTAATACTTACATTTCTAGCTACAATCTGCGCGAGCGTGATGTGCGTCGGAACGTGATGCGGCGCGACATCGAGTGCTGCTAGGATGCTGTGCTCCGCCATCGGCCACTGCTGGAGCTGCACATAGATCTCACTCGCCATTGACAGCACGTTCTATTGACAAAGACTTCATTAAATCAGCCACCTTCCCTTGAGTAGTGCGGGTTCAAGTCCCGCCGAAATTTAAACATGATTTTTTCATTTGACACATAGATTTCCACGGGGGCGAAGCCGCAGGGCGCAGCTAGTAGTTGATATTTAAGCGTTACGTACTGTTTGTTATCCTTAAGAAAAAATACAAAATAAAAACTAAATATTGTATTGCCGAAATATTCTAACTGCGAAAATCTGCCCCATCGCCCAACACCCATCGATTCCTATTTCAGTCGCCACCAAACCAGCTGAATGAAGGGTACTTTATCTAAATCCGTTGTAGTTGTTGCGTGCTAAATCTATCAACACGTCCGGTACAGATAACGACGCCGAAAACTTGTGGCTCTTATTCGGCGACGTGCCCGAGTTTTATGTTTATTGAGGGGCGCCTACGTCAAGCGCGAGCGGAATAAGGTGTTTTAACTGTAGCATAGGTTGTGCTAAGACGTATTGAAGAATTTTAAAATTAGACCAGCAGGTCAATTTCAATTTATTTATTTAGAATAAACAAAGACATATCACAAAAATACAACGGAACACTGGAAAGCGCATACGTTTAAAGCTGTGTCGCACCTCCCAGCGCTGAAACACAGGATAAGGTTAAGGCCGATTATACCAAACAGAAAGCATGTTTTAATATTGCTGTAATGTAGGTAGCACAAATAAACAGCTTTTTCAAACGAAAGTGATTTCTGTCTTTTTGTTTACATATTTTCTATGTGTATAAAATGTTCTGAAGTTTGAAGTTGCTCGCCTACAAAATGACTGAAAAATAAGAGGATAAATTCTTTTTATGTATAACTTAAATTACATTATTTAATCACATGAGATGAGTTTCTGTGATTAGGTTACGAGTGTTCGAAAAAAGTAGAATGATTGACATATACAACAATAATAATAATTTTACAAAAATAAAATTTAATAAAATTATATTTATTGTATTATGTACGAGTATGTATATTAGGGTGGCTCACGAATGTATGGAATTTTTTTTTCTTTCGAATTTTAAGTTCTAATAGGGGGGGTTCGGTGCGTAATATTGATGTGAAAATAAATGCATTTTTTCATTTTTTTTTGATTACTCCTTCTGCCTCCGCACAGACCTCAAATTCAAATAAAAATCAAAAAGTTTTACGTGGGGAAAAACGTAAGAATTTAATTACAAAATTACGTAGATAGTAATTAAAATTCAGTATTTTTATAATAAACATATTTATTAAGATAAAATTACAAAACAAACTAAAATTCTAAGAACGACAAAGACCAAATTATGTTCTTAAATTAGCTCGAAAATCTCGTTTTGAGTCAAATTTCGGCATTATTTTCCTTGACTCCAATTTGGCTTTTATTGCACCCAAACGGGCTTTTCTTGTGCACTGTGAAGTTGCAGCTTCAGTTGTTATTTTTACTGCCCGTTCAACGGCTTGAGTATGACAGGGAAGCCTCAGAAACAGCAGCTCAGCCTCACCTCCAGTTTCAACGATGTGCTGGATTTCTTGATCGGACAAGTTCTTTAAAATAGGTGGGTCAGTCAGAGTTTCCTGCCAATTTATCAAGTCAATATATGTGGAAGCATTGAAATTTATACGGGGTACTTCAAATAGTCTTGGTACTGAAGGCTGAGGCAATCTGCGTGCTTTCAATATGCGCCGGGCAGCTAATTCTCTAATGTGTTTCCTGTCATCAGTAATCATTGCAAGAAGAATGCTCTCCGGATGCGCAAAATAGCTATTGCGTTGAATAACAGGATCAATAACATTTTTGAGATCTTCTGGCAGGTATCTGGAGACCCTAATTATATTGCAAAGATGTCGTGAACCATCTTTGCATGATGGCTTATGTTTAATTTGAAACCAAGATGGTGCATAAACTTTTACGACAAATGCAGCCAGAGTTTTCAAATTTTCCGATGGTGTCTCAAATGTAACGTACAAACGTAAGATCCGGTTGGCCCGGGTGAGCCAGCGGGCATGAGAGAGTTTGCCTGGAGACTTATTTGCTAAGTCATCTGGGAAATCACCTGAAATTACCGCCGAGACTATCTTGTGCAAGTACTGTTGATCTGTACTTAAATCTTTCGACATTTCAGGAAGTAACTCTCCCTCGATAGGTGGAAAGTTTTTCACAGGCAGTAATTCACAGGTTTCCAGAGCTTTACCTAATGGTCCAGTGTAAGTTTTAGGTCCCGAAGTACATCCGTCAAGATGAAGAAACAAGTGCCTCAAAGGAAGTTCGTTCATGTGTAGTAAACAAATGATCCACTGAATAGGTTTTTGAAGCTTTTTTTCCAGCAGTCTTATAATACCACCATACTTTCCAGTGTTAACATTTGTACCGTCGCAACCGATTGCCATGAGATGATGTGTGGCAATATCTTCACTAGACAGGAACCTTGTTATTGTGGTTTCAATTTCTTTGGCAGTAGATGACTTGGGTACGACGTATCCTATATAAAAGGATCCCGGCTCTCGTATCAGCGAAATGTGTTCTTCAATAACAGTAGTTCTGTAGCATTTACCATTTTTTCTGATAATATTTAAAGTTTTATCCTTCCTTCCGTCAAAATATAAAGCAGAGAGTTCAGAAACTGTTTCTCGCTCCCTCAAACTTGCTCTAACTTTGCTTTTCTCCCTTCGTAACTTATGTCTGTCAATTATCTCCATACCTGAGCCAATATCGAACAAAACTGATGACGCAATAGCTGCTGCTGCTCTATCAGATACGCCATACCTGTCGCATGTCTTCGACAACGTAGGAAGAGAGACCTGTTGCGACCTTTTAATCTTTTTATTACTATGTCTGATAGTAGACTTTTCTGACGTTGTTGTTGATGCCGAAGAAGTACTTTCATCAGTTTCATCTAAAATGGCTACCGTTGAAGTAGTTCCAGATGTGTTTGGACGGTTCTCTCGTTCATGTTTTCTCTGAAGGGTGTTTTGTAACTTTTTCGTCGCAATTACGTCGACGCCACTTATCATCATACCCCGAGAGGTTCTTTGATCGACCAAAAATGTTTGCTCTTGCTTGGGAACTCTTTTATCCTTAGGACAGATGCATTTAGTGAATTCTTTGCACTTGCATGAAGAAATATCAAAAAGTAACTTACTGCTTTGTTGAAAACCTTCTAACTTTTCCGGTGTAAGCCTCTTTACCGACTTGAGTAGATTTTTGTATTTCAAGTGATAAGTTTTTAACATCTGTATGACTCTTGTTCGAGACACTATTGGAATAGATGCAGTTTGCCATATATTTTCAATCCTGGGCACTATAATATCTGCTATTTCCACAAAAACTGGTTCTTTTGCGGTTTCCAATTGCAATTTTAGTTTATGTCTGGTCCATTCGTAATATTTCATTATATCTTGATAAGTAGGTAAAACATTATCTTTTAGATCACAAATATCACCAAGAAGAGGACATTTAAATACACTCCTAGTTCTTTGCATACTTGCTACAAAAAGGAATAGCAGAAATTCGTTACATAATTGTGCGTGCGGCCGATGCGTTCGAAAAACAATAGCGCAATGAGCGATGGCACACGATGCGACAGTTGCGGCTAAGCGCCCCCTCCCGCACTCCTTCCCCGCGTTTAAAACACAAGATCAAGCATTATTATTACTTTATTTTAAAAAAATACCATAATAGGCATTAGTCGGTGAAAAAAGTTAGCTTATTTAATTTTTATGCAGTAGGTAATGTAGCGTCAAAGTAGACTCCAAAATCATGTTTTTTTAAATATACGATGACGTTGCGGAGGCAGTTACTGCCACTCAAATCAAATAATATTTTACATAGTTGGTTTTTAACCAAAAACGCACAAACTTTTCACTATTAGGTTACCGTAAGTCGAAAAAAAAAAATTCGAGCCACCCTAATGTATATCCATTATCTAGTACCCATAACACAAGTTCTGCTTAGCTTGGGGCTAGAAGTTGTGTAAATTGTCCAGTATTATGTACATAATATAATTTATTTATTTATTTTAATTATAGTTTTGGTTGATTAAACGTGTTCTTATGCACCTTGTATTACCAGAATCAGCACTAGTTGGTACGCTATCGACACGGAATAAATGGGATAGTCGTGCTATCGGCGCTCTCGCCTCGCTTACAATTTGCGGGCGCTTTGTGTACGTGTTCCTTTTACACCTTTTCTTTTAACTGAATGTACTGCTTTTATGAATTACACATAATGTAAAAAACATCGTGTTTGAGGTTTGTTTTGGTATTTTGTTAAGGGTTATGAAGGAGTTACAACTTCACAGCATAGATCTGTATCTATGCTGTGAAGTTGTAACTCCTTCATAACCGACCGTTCGTCGCATCTTTGGGCTGTCCCAAAGATGCGACGATGCAACCAAGCAAGACCATACACGTGCACTGCTGAACATAGGCCTACATACGACACCATAAAGAGCGGTCCTGAGTGGCCTCCATCCATCGACTTCCTGCGACTACTAACTACTTAAATATAATAGGTAAAAATATCTTCTTTTGAAACTTACATGTCTCGTCCACCCAACAATAGGTGCATTAGAGTCAGGCAACATCTGCAATGCCTCCTTGTAAGCGGATAGTGCTTTGTGCCAGTGCCCGCGGCGCGAGTGCAATGCCGCCAGTTGAACCAGTGCTGACACCTTCGCTGCGTCGTGCTCTCTTCTATCCCGGACTCGCACGCCGTCTGCGCGGGCGCCGGCGCGCAACGCACTTGCTGCCTCAGCTAGTCGACCATCGGCCATCAGTGATGTGCCCAGGTTTACGAACGCAACTAAAAAGTTTTCAAATTTAATGGATTTGTTAACAGATGTACCATGGAATGGAGGAGAATGGAGAAATTTGGAAGTAAGGGATTGAATTCACTCCCCAGCATCGTCAGTTGACCTGCTTGGGGCGGGCTGGCCGCCGCAGTAGACCCTCAGATAGAACACGGGCGTCTTGAGCCATGAAAGTGTTCCCAAAGTCGGAAAGAAGCACGAAAGATCACAAAGGGGAAGGGTGGGATAAGATATCACGTGTATTTGTTATCGTGTATGTTTTCGTTGAACGAGCGATTTCTAAACCGTACGACAGAGATTTTATATCGCAATGCTTAATTGACACGTTATAGAGACAATATTTTCTGAAATTGTTTGAGACTTAGTTAAATATAAAAAACGTTTGGGTAGGTGGGGTAGTCTGGGCTAAAAAAAACATCACGTGATTTCAATGAACAAAGCCTAACTCCCTCACGGAAGTGTTGCATATTGTCAGATAGTCCGGGTTTCTTTCATAAGGGAGCCGAGCCTCTTATGGTGCATCCTACTAAAAAAACTTTTGTAAGGAGAATGCGGAGAAATGTAATAAGATTTGTTCCTAGGCCTTTGTTTATACGTAATTTTGTAGTTACACCGATCAGTTGAGTAAAATGTACAAACCATGAGCAATATTCCTGAAAAGAATCAATTTTATTTGTTGTTATTTCTAATCTCATTGAAATGTTTCCTCAATAAAGCCGCTTTAATGAATAGTGTATCAGATAATTTATATTCATTTGGAAAATTTCAACTTCATGTGAATTAATTGGATTTTGGATCAAAATTACAATTCTAATCATGTTTGCTTGTTAAAATAATTACAAACTATTGGAAGTTCTTGTTTGATTAAAGGTATATTCTAATGAAACTGGTTATTATCTTGCTATAGTATGTTATTTTGTAAATTACAACGTTGTTCGTTCCAGTTCTCCTTAATTTATCGGATATCATCATCAGCCCTTACACGTCCACTGCCTTTAAAATATTAATAGAATGTAAATCGAAAATACCATGTAACTGGGTTTTTAAAATACGCAGAACCGATGGCCGATTACAAAAAATTACTTAGTTTATGCAACCCTACGAGCTCGATGATAATTTTAATGTTTTCAAAACAAGTTCAAGTCCCGCCAAAATATTTTTTTTAGTTTCCCACACGGTAGAGTTTCTGTATAAAATCCCATACAAAATGTAACGATCGGTACTATATGTACGTACATATATACTAGATATAAACCATGCCACTATCGAGTAACCCCCTGTTACTCTATGGTATTGCCAACTTGAAAAAGAAAAATCTAAGTTTTTGATTATTTTTCAAGCAAAACCTAATCTCACATCACCTATACAGCACGATAGTGTTTGCGAAAAAACTAATCCGAGACAACGAATTTCATTTTTACGCGAATAGGCTTTATAAACTCAGTTCTCAATTCAATTGTTATAAAGTCTAAAGAAACAAAAATTTGCTTCTTCACTAACAGTTTTGCTTTTATAATATTAGCAGATTATTAGATTTATATATTTGTAGATAGGTAACAATTATTTGTATACTCACGAGCCATCGAAGGCCTGAAGTAGATTGCTCTCTCGAAACTTTTGATGGCCTCGCTGTAGCGTCTTTGGTTCTGCAGTAAAATACCTCTGAAACAACGCAACAAGATATATTTTTAGGACGGGGAATAAAAAAGTTTAAAGTGCTATTTATATTGTTTGAAAAAGATGCTTGGTCCGTTTTAAGGATCGTAATATTAATTATACTTAAATAATATACTTAGGTTTAATGTTTTTGAAACTTCAACAACAAGCTTATTTTACGAGGAATCGAAAACCTTTGGCGATATTTTTATATACTTTAGAATTTCTGTATTCAAAAAATTAGAACAGCTGCATAAATTCTTATCAAACATAGCTTATATAATCGAACGTTTTACAAACAATTTTTTTTTAAATTTCATTTTTCATATGGGAGCTACGTGGAAACACAATAGTCTGATTTGATTTTTTTCCCAATATTTTGGCACAGTTTTATGCGCTGTATCTCATATCCCGTTATAAATGATTTTTGTGTTTACATAATAGTAACAAATTACTTTTCGTAGATTCAAAATTTAATTCTAAATCGTTTATTTGTAGAAAATATGTTTAAAAGGTACTTTATAATGCTATCCTGTAAAACAATACTTTTTAATTTCGGTCAAACACATAGGGCATGTATGTCTTAGACAGATATGTAAAAGATTTTTTTTGTCTGGGATTTGGGTTATACATTCTGTATTTGTCTTTTTCCCGTCTTGCGTATCTGCTCATTCGGTGTGCAAAAAAATATTTTTTTTTTTATAAAAAGTAGGTAATTGTATTGTATACATATTAATTTGGACCTACGAATTCATAAAATCTTTTTAAAAAGGTTGTTTATAATAATTTATAAACCATTGAAATAAATGCTGGACCATCAACACAAGATCATGTAACCCTAAGCTAAGCAGACCTTGTTCTATGGGTAAACTACAAGATGACTCATATCTACGAGTATATACATATATAAAAATGAATCCCTATTTCCCTTGGTCACGGCATCACGCGTGAACGGCTGGACCGATTTCGCTAATTATTTTTTGTTGTGTTTGTTAGTAGGTAGTGACATTATTGCGTTATAATACATTACGATTATGGACACTTAGTAGGTAGTGACATTATTGCGTTATAATACATTACGATTATGGACACTTAGTAGGTAGTGACATTATTGCGTAATTATTTTTCAGTCGCCATGGAAACCTGACCTACTTGTCTCGGGAGTTTGCTCGTGCAACGTTAATGAAACACTAGAGGACAAAGGCATACACATGGAAGGCCACCATTCGTATTATGAATGATTATGAATATACTTCAGATTTATAATAGTAAAAGAGAATGTTCATGAGAGGCGAACGGGTTTTGTTGATAAACTAGGCCTTTATATTACTCACGGGATCCCCGTGGTAATATTATCAGCACTACCTCAGGAACCCAGCGTTCAGCGGCCTATTAAAATGACTACATGACACTTGTTTTATTATATTACATTATTAACACTTTGACTGCGATTTTTTATCGACGACTGCGATATTTTTTTAACCTAAAAAATTTGTGCTGCCGCTCTACACAGCGGTTGTGTTGCGCCACACATGCGTTTCGTTCGAAAAATATTACAGCTGTGCTGAGTCACAAAGATCTGTATTTTCTCAGCCGCTGCGCTAGTGTGGATTTACGCATATTAGTCACTTGTAGAAAACACATACCGTGTGATTTCAGCAGTCAAAGTGTTAAATGCAGTATATTGTATGCTTTTTGGCTATACTTTCCTTCAGCTTGTTGTGTGTGCTAATTAAAATTTATCCTATTCTATTCTACTATTTTTAAGAATATGTTGACCATATGAACAACAAATATAAACAAACAAACAAAACAGCAACGTAAATCAACTCATGCCCAAAGAGCAATGAAACAGAAGTCACAATCAAACAGTTCGCGCACATTAGTCCCGGGGCAATACAAAACGTCAACGTTAATGAAACAACCCAGGACAGTGGGATATTATAAAACCGGTACAGATAGATGCGGCAGTGCAATATTGTCCGCATGAATAATGCAGGCACCACAACGAGGCTTTGCCACACAGTAAGGGTAGAGCAGGGGCTTTATTCTCTATTGGCTTTCGAAGCGTGTTACACACCTACGACAAGCCCGCGGGCGTGGAATCTGTTAATACCGTATTCCCTATGTCATTAAGTCATTCCCCGCCGACACGACGCGATTTGGCCACGGTTTGAACTGTCAAAGAAACGCGCTAGCTTCTAGCGTGTTTTGGGCACAGATTGGTATGGTTTCGCATAGTTACTATGGCTCGTTTGTTTTGGTTTTGATCGAGCATCTTTTGAGGTTATGTATAAATAAAAAAATAAAGATCGATAAGATATAATCACGGGGTATAGACAACTCGTCTTGTGGCAAACAGAATACTATTTGTCGATTCCGCGCCAAGGCTTGTTTCGATCACGTTTGTGTATCGAACGCGATTTGACTTCACACGATTTGGGCACGAAATCTCCTATGTCATACAGAATCATAGCCCAGAGAATAAGGTTTTCGTGAAATAATTTCAAGTGAGTTCCATACTAACCAATTAAAATTCTCAATGCAAAATTTTATGGAATAAAGTAAAATAAAAATAAAAAGTATTTATTTCAAGCATTTACACTCATATTAGAAAATAAACAAGATAATCTTAAAAACTAAAAGGATTGCTGGGAAGGTGGCGCTCGCGGTGGCTTTATGAAGAGTACGTCGTATTGTAGTATTAAATCAATTTATTTAAGCATTACGACCGATATGGCATGGCGCTGCGTGCTAAGCTATGCTTAGCTTGGGGCTAGATGATGTTGAGTGAATTGTCCATCTTTTTTTATTAGATAAAATTATTGAATGATATATTCGATAAGTTACCTAAAAAATATTAGAGTAGGTTAGGTACTCAAAAGCAAATCAGATTTGAGCCGATTTGCACCGTAATCAATAAAAAAGGTCAATAAATCGCGACTTAATACTCCTCCTTAATTCAATGAATTCTTCGCTGGTAAAATTATCAGAAGATAGGTATAACACATACCTATCTTTTAAAAATCTGAGTACCTTATGCAGGTTTCTGTCAAATATAAGTCAGATGTGACTAAAGCTTAACATCTGTGCACTCGTCACTCCGTGGCAACAACATGGGCCCGGCCAACACTAATGAGAAGCATCCAGCCCAGCTCGACTATTATACCTCCTCTTCGCAAGCAATAATTTGTAACTAATTCCTTCCTAATTATTGTCGGGAGATGGCGCTGTGGCTGATATTTGCATTGTATTTTTTTTTGGTACAGTCTAATGGGGGTGTTGTTTCGAGAAAATTATGGACCTAGTTTGTTTTCATTTGTTTTAATGAAATGAGTTTTTGTCTTGGGGGCGACCACCGCTACTATCGTACGCAACTAAACAGAAACCTAATTATAAACAGACTATACATAGCCAATAAGACTGCTAAGTTATGGAAATCCAGCGAGCCTGAACCGTGGCATGTCTTAACACTTTGACTGCGATTTTTTTTCGACCACTGCGATCTTTTTTTTAACCTAAAAAATTCGTGCTGCCGCTCTACACAGCGGTTATGTTGCGCCGCACATGCGTTTCTAATGAAATAGAAATCACACATACCGTGTGATTTCATCAGTCAAAGTGTTAAACCCAACCAGGTTTGAGACATGCCACGGCACAGCTACGCACGCAGCATATTGCTCTGGCCGAAAAACACACTAAGAAGCGATTAAACTCGCGTTATGAATTACTTGTTTCTGGCCACACTGAGCACGATTTCCTCCAGAAAACAGCCTTTAAAATAGCCTTTGTCCTTCCCGATAATAAAATGTAGTCTATATCCGAAGTCCCATATTTCATAAAAATCTATTATTAACATACAAAACAATCAATTATTTGATTCTTTTGATAATTTTAGGTATACATACTAATCAATCGTATTATAATTTAATGACCTTGGGGTGATCATCTATACTATGCAAAAGAATCATCCACGGCCCATATAACGACGAACAAATCAACACACAAAGATGTTGAAAAAGTAATACCTACGGATTGTTTGCATGCCGCTTTATTAAACTTATTCAAACACTAATAATCATTATTTCCGTGCAACAAAACCAATGTAGTTAAAAACATTATTTAACAGCTAGGTACATTATGGTAATTGATGCAATCGGTAGCGAATGCCGTGATGGGCACGTTTAGCTCTGAAATTGTATCTACCGTTGAAAGCAAATTCGTGTTGTGGATTGGGCCTGTTAGCACGAAAACCGAACGTCATTGAGATTGGTAGACTGTTGACCAATGACTTCTGGCACGGATTTGCTATTTTGAATTCAAATAGGTATATTTTAAGGATATCTCAAGTACCTACATTATATTCAAAGTACTTAAATACATACACTACTTATTATTATGTGGAAACTTGGAATTAGCCTTCAGTAGCATATAGTGGATATATGCACGTTATCTTTAACAAAGACCTTATAGTAAAATCATAGCTGTAAGTTTCTTAAAAATTCTTAAAAAAACATGTCTTAAGTTTATTCCACGTCTACCCAAAAATGGGTTTACTAAATTAAATGTATTTTTCTGTATGTTTGTTCAACAAATTCCACATTTCTAACACTATCCAATTTAATTTCACTAATAAAGCACCCCATTCATTAAAGCTAAGTTTTATGTTCTGGCCATAATCCAATGGAGGGATTATCCGTTATGATTGAACGAGGGGCGATCGTTTAATCATCGGGATCGACGGTAGTTCCCCCTGATTAGCGTGGCTTGATGAACAAAGCTATTTAATTCTTTGCAAGCCATTTTAGAATTAACCATAGAAGTCGATATTTCTTGGAATTCTCCATTTTTATGTATCTTATTTCGTCCCTCTCTGGGAGGTCTTTGCTCAGTCTCTCCAATAAACATGGACTTTGACTTTGCAGCCGAGGATTTCGATATGGTTGGACACACTAATAATTATTTATAATTTATTAGGTGTCGTGAAGTTTATTGCTGTTTATTTTGTATGTATTGCAAGATGCCCTAAGCACTTTAGTCACAATTCATCCAAACATATGGATGTTGTGTGGTATTTTTTTGTTCAAACATAATCTCACACATACACACACACAAATATACCCCGTCAATTAGTTCCTATCTAACTTTAACAACATTACATTAGAAATCGACTAAATTCCCCAAATTACCAACGAACTAAAATAATAATTTAATATTTTTTAGCTTTCCATCACAGCCTAATTAGATCAATTTGAATTTATCTAATTAGGCTTCTACTCGTGATTTGGCTAGTTCTAATTTCACAAAATGCGAAGAGCAAATATAATTTTCGAGATCCCGACGCCATGAATTTGATATTTCACCGTCTAGTCAGTATGAAACATGATTGATGAATGAGTCGACGCAAATATGTGAAGACGCCAAGAGTTATTATAATTAAATCTGAAACGAAACGTTTTATAAAGTTCAGAGCAAACGGACCATTTTATTTGGCGAACTCTAGCTTTCTGCTACAACGATGTAATCGCTTGCTTTCTTGTATTTGTAATAGTTTAGATACTATTCTAATGGTATGTTTCACTTGAAACATGCCTTAATTTCATTCAGTAGAAATATTCACAAAGTAGAACACTCTCATAGACAACGAGACTTACAAAGGTTTGGTTTCTATTTTCCCGACGTTTTAACAGTTTTACATAGTGTGGTATGGGATCCAGTACGTTACTAAGGTTGATAAGCGAGGGGAATTTTATTTTAAACTACCCTCACAACGTGATAAACACACATGTTCATAATGCTTTAGTTAAACATGTAAAACTATTTAAAGAAATACTTTATAAGTATTTCTTGGTTTATCAAAAATAGAGAGCAACCAGTTGCTCGTTTGCGATGTTCTTATACGAATCGTAGCAAACGCTTGCCTAAGGTGCATAAATTATGATGACAAAATGTTTGTTTAATTTGGCACGGATGAGCGGCTGTGCAAATGTATCTTACTACTTAATGGAATACCTATTACTCGTATAAAAATACTCGTTAAACCTTACTATGTACCAAGCGTGACTATGGAAACACTTTCCTTGTTTGGACGAGCACGATCAGCTGTGAACGTACGTATGTAATGCAGAGACCACGCCTCTCTGTCGTAATTTTTTATAAAATAACGTATTTTCAAATAAGCAACACCGTAATTTTGAATCAGGTAGTTAGAAACATTGATTAGAGGTCGAAAAGACGCTTGCTAGGAATAAAATTACGAGGTTTATTGTTATTATAGTGCGTAAGACAATTAAATAAAGGGAAAGATCGCGGGTTCAAGTCCCGCTGAAATCAAAACATTTTTGGGGTATTATTTAATTTCTTATAAAACAACATGTTCTCGTTATTCCAAGATAAGCTCTGTAGACCTTATAGAAAGGTATACCTAACGACCTTCCTGAAAGCTAGGTTTTATTCAACCGAAGACGCGAATAGAATATAGTCTTTGTATAAATTGTAAGTAATTTATGCAGTGAATATTCAAGGAAGGGGATGCCTCCGGGCTCCGCTAGAGAGCGTTGCTTGTCACGCGATACCAACATTCCGCGATTCAACCAAGGTGACAAATTGTGAATTGAATTAATGTTTACTGGCGCTTACAAATTACAACTTTCGCATTATAACACTATAAACTATCTTTATTGCGGCATAACGTTGGTTATTATGGATGCGGGTTCACTGTTTAGACATAGGGGTCCGTAGATAATAATTCATTTGCGGTTGCCGCCGTACCTTAGATTCACCACGTAGGGAAAAGAGTGACCCCATTAATTATGACTGCCGACTCTAGTGAGGTATGATTCTGGGCTGTCGACCGCACTGGCGTGGCATCACACTATTATTATAAACAAGTTTCTGCCCGCGGCTTTGCTGATTTATGGGATAAAAAGTAGCCTTTGTTTTACTCTGGGCCTGGAACTGCCTGTATGCAAAGTTTCAGCCCGATCTTTTCAGTAGTTTTTGCGTGAAAGAGTTACAAACTTCCATACATACAAGCTTCTACGTTTATAATATTAAAAGAAGTTGAGATAGGTTGGTGTTTTATTACTTCTTCTAGTCAAAAACTACATCATTGGAATCTTTGTTATTGTCGTCTGTGTTTTTTTAATCTCTACTTCTCTATACAACTCCTTATGGCGTTTCCTTTCTACAGAAAAAACAAGTGAACTCACCCTGAAGAAGTTTCTCATTAAAGGATGTAACGTTGGTGCTATTCCTATACAAATAAGGCACGTAGTGAACCCGCTTATATCCGTAATGAATTCGTCAAACTACGATAGTTTTTATAGTAAAAGATCGAACTTTACTCGATCATCATTACCATTGCATGGGGCTAAATAATGCTGTGTGGATTGTCCAGCATTATTTATTTATTTATTGCATTGATGTTGACATACCTAGCTACCGACCCGCAGCCGCAGCCGCTCCTGCGACTGACGTCATAGTCGTTCAATGTATGTTCCTTGTACTTTCATCATCAAGCAAGTGTCTTCTAGAACTCGACACACCATCTCTTACCATCAGAGTGAATAGGCGTATACTGTATGGTTACTGGTGTATAAGTCTGTAGTCTGTACTCAACTATATCCTGTACCAAGACAGCAGGCGCATTCACGTTCCGCAGCCGATAAGGCGTAGATTAAACCCATGTTTGCAGACACACGTTCAGCATTCTCGCGACAACGTTGGTATTTGCATTCTTGTTTGTGAAAACGATTTAGTCTGGACTCAGGACGGTGTGCACACACGCGAATGCAATTTGTAACAAAATTGAATTTAGGTGTTAACTTTTTTGTTCAGTGATTTATTTTATTGACTGGCTTGTTGAGTTTTTGGGTTTTCTGTTGGCAACATCGGGACTTTGTTAGTGAGAACAGTCAGCGTAATAAACACTCGTAACCGCATTTTTACTTTCTAAGCGTACTTTTTGGCCAGATGATACTGTGATAAAAAATACTCTGCGCTATTTCTTTTGTGATCGGTTATTTAATAGCATAAATAAAAATCTTAACGTACTTCCTTTTATTCGATAAGTATAAAATAATAACTGGTCTTTAATGGAAAATATACCGAAAATAACAAAACAAATAGATATAAAACACCCCTGCGAGTCCGGATTTTGTTCTAAAAGTCTGAGTTATAAACCTCTTTGTTTCGGGTAAGTGATTTACAGATGCTAAGGGTATTAAACCTTGCTGGTACATTTACATATTTTTTAAAGCAGCATTACATTTCCTGCTTTTATTTTGGGACAGTATTAACGCTTCTACCTGCAGTGACAAGGATAATCTAGGCCAGACATTTGTTTTAGGATACGAGACGATACAAATTTATTTTAAACTTGGTTTACAGTAAATTCCATCCTATTTGAAAGCTGTGCAGTGCAAGCTTTAATTTGCAAAATGGCAGCTAATGGTGACATTTTTACACGCTCTTGTCTAACAATAGAGAACCAAGTAATACAAACAAAAACAAAAAACATTTTATTGCTTTGCTGCATTAATGAATCAGGGGTGGGTTTCGGGGATATACATATAAGTGAAAACCTGCGTTTACATTTTTTTTCAAATGTGAAGAAACTCTTAACTATTTTTCACGTTAACACACCAAGTCATCGGGCCGCTTGAACATTTACATACAGTTGTGAGTAGTTTTTTTTTTTTTTTTTAGTACACTAGTTTGCGGTTACTCTTAAAATCAATAAAAAATGTTGCTATAAATGCAACATCATTTTTGACATCATACAAGGAATTTTACTAGTTGTGAGTAGTTGTGACTCCCTTACAATCGTTAACAAAATAGCAAATTAAAAGCAAACATGTAAGCCGAAACAGGGTACTCAGGACCGAAGGGCTGAACGTTTATTTTAATTATTTTTTTTAATATCGAATTATTTTTTATTAAAATAAAAGACGTTTGTCATACGCATTATTAAAACGTTATAATTGCTTTCATTTACCATGATCTCGGGCCATAAAGTGACCCGGTCCTTTGGAAGGCTTGCGTGGGGCCGAAGCCAACAGCACAGAGGCCCTTTGAGAAGTTAATCTAAAGGCGATGGCTACACATAGCGGGTATCATCCTCGGGTGCACAATATGATACATCCAAAGATGGTATCCACCAGGTGTAGAGACTATTGCAAAGAAAAATGAAAGAAATAAAACCTGGCTATTGTGATGGATGGATGGACTGGGTAATCGGGCTATAGGGGAGATTGCGGACTAATTGCTTTTATTATTACATAAAAAAATATATATTGTTTCATAAAAAAATTCGCAGGCGGACCTTCGCCCACTGCAAAGGTTTTTTTAGATCTCGGCGCTGATTACAAATAAAAATATTGTCTACTCAAATGTTCTGAAACCTCACAGAGTTTGTAGAAATAAGGGGTTTAGATAAGTACTGGGCTCTGTGCTGTTACATGAGCGTAGAATGAGAAGATATGATACGTTGAATTTTGGCTTTCATCAAGCTCCGTAATCATCCCACTGCGTGGCTAGCAGCGACTCACTGAAGCTTAGTTTGATGAACTAAACTTGAATTATTAACATATGAAAATGGCTAGTAATAGTGCCCAGCCCTGTTTTTATGAATTTATTTATTATAATAATTTTAGAAGACTCTTTTAGATGAAAAAAATCTAGGCGAATAATTATGTCACCATCACCCAGTAGCAAAGAAACTTTACAATAACTTCTTAAAAGGGGCTCTATGTCTGGTTTGGTTTGACACAGTTGTGCCCCAAGAATCTCTTCTCCCTGTCGTGCAGATCGGGTTCAAACATAGCAGAAAGGTAAAACTAACATAGGTAAAACTAGGGGGCAGCTACTGAAATGCTCGTCTTTATCACGTGGCTATTTTTCAAAATATTGACCTTTATTTGCAAGAACAACAAAACTGACATACCCTAAATAGATCTTACTAATCTTCCTGATCTCAGCTTGTCCTACATGTAAAATTGCTTTAAAAAAAATTATTACTTTCGGCTCAATAAATAAAAATAAATAAATAATGCTGGACAATTCACACAGCATTAATAGCAGCATCAATAGGTACTATTATCGTTACTACTACGTACTATTATTATCCTTGTTAAAAATTAACATAACAATTAACTTAGCAACAACAAGTAATTACAACAGCATTCGATCGTAAATCAGCGCGCGGGTAAGCAAACTGTAAATCTCTGTGTAGCCAACATTTTCCGCCCAACATACCGGTAATACAACACATGTAAAAGCTGACGTGCCAAAATGGAAGGGTAAACAATGCCCTATTACCTTCATAGGAAGTCGAGATTGGAGGCATCCTTCTCATAAACATCTAAGACAATTTATGGCGTTACACAGATTTGGCCTTGTTCTTTACCTTAATTGGAATTTTGCTTTGGATTTTCTTATATACCAAGTCGAAAAGATAATTATGATAAACAAGTTGATGAATAAAGAGCGTGCGCACATTTTTGTATGCAAGTCTAGGTCGGATTGCACCTTAATTATTTAATTAGGCGTAATGTAAAACGTACAGTTTAATATTGTCTATACCCAAAATAAAATCTTTTCTCCAGAGTCCAGTCCACTGCTGGTAAAAATAAGGCCTTCAATATTTCATCTACTGGCCCGTGATCATACGAGTACGCTGTTAGTTAAAGCATAGGTTATTCTATTGGTCAGCTCACAATGAAATCAGTTCCCATGGGATAGAAACAACCTTAAAACTTTTCCATAGAAACAACGCGTGCGAAATCGCGGGTAGAAAATACTATTAATATAATTCCGTTCCGTAACGTTTCCATTACAATATAGAACGCTCAAGGAATAAGGATAAGTGCTCAGTACTATCTTGGAACTACCCGTGTCGTCCCGACCGCCGGTAATTGTATTATGATCATGGCCTCAACGGTAATTTGTAAAGCTGCTAGGTAACCCAACTAACGCTTACGCCTGATTTCTCCCTGAGATATTATGTGTGAAAACAGCCAATATTAGTGTTTGTACCTAAAATTCATATGTTCGTATCACTCAAACTGTATGCTATGTAAATTTTCCAGCATTATTTTTGCCACTCAATGGCTGCGTTTCCGCAATCCAAACGAAAAAATTAACTGGTGATTTGGGTTGAGGTCAAACAAAGGACTCATCATCATGAACCGATATAATCAGTCCACTATTGGATATATGCCTCACTTAATGAGTGCCAAACAAATGAACAATGAATCTACTTTAACATTCTTAATTCGTTTTAAAAATAAGTGTAATTACGCCATTGTTGCATCAAATCAGCGATATCGTGATGGCCATCTGATCCCTTTTTTACAGTTTCGTGTTTGAATACGAAACCCTCATGGTCTGGCTCTGTCCGTATTTTTATTCATTTTGATTATCTTAGCAACTACCGAAGTTATTAAGTAATCATCAAAATTTTAAATCGTGTGCCTACTCGATGGCCTATTCGGCTATACGATTAAAAGAAAAAAAAATGAAATGAAAAATGTTGTCCGGATTTTAAAAGACAAAAGAAAGTACGGTATTGGTGAAATTATATTGTTTTTATAGTTTATACATATTGATAATTTTTTTTAAAATCTAATAATTACCCCCCCCCCCCTGCTTTAGCGGCCTTAGGAGTGGAGTGGTTTAGCAGTGTCTGTGGTTTTGTGTGTGCGAGAGGTTTTCGAAAGCCTTGAGGTCACGTGGGGAGGGAACCGGTTATTTGATTTTCACACCGCTACTTGATAACATAGATTACAAAATAAACGACCGCTTCTCTGCCCAGACAGTAAGAATCATCATCAGCCAATATTATCCACTGCTGGACATAGGCCTCCCCCAATGAGCTCCATAACGCCCTGTCTTTTGCTTGACGCATCCAACAGTTAGAATAGTACTGCGTAGTAATCAAGAGACCAAAGCTTATGCAAAAAGTCAGGGTGTTAATTTTTTCTCTATCAAAATGACGCATTTTTTTTTTATAACAAACAACTTTGTTTATCTAATAAATAGAGACACCAACAAAAAACTTATATTTAAACTCCTATGTATCAATGTATACTGAGTATCTAACTAATAGATCTTGATGTAAAGTAAATTTTCGAATCCACGCTCTAAATCTAGTATGAAGATAGGGATCCCAACTTCGTAATATTTGAAAAGCTGCAAAGGTGTCCAATGAAATGTCTCGTTCTTCCTACGTTATTTAAAAAAAAATATGCTGGACAAGTCACACAGCATTGATGCTGTAAGTGTATATATATTTTTTTTTTGGACTGAAAGCTTTCGATAACAATAGATTCAGAGAGGAAATAAAGCTAACGACAGTTTTCACTCTTAGTATGTATAAGTGAATTAGTACTAAAAAAAAAATTATTAATGCAAATTAGGTGATAACGTGTTAACGAAAAAAAAGAAAAAAATAATCAAATCAAATCAATCAATCAGTATTATTTTTGTATTTATTCATAGTGCATCATTGGTTAAACAAAACCCTAGGTCACTGGTGAATTATCAGCCAATAACAGTCCTATAAGAGCCCCACCGCTGCTACCGTCAAACTTTAATTCAAGAAATGGAAGCTCCAAATTAATGGCCGGTCTCGCGTGTGTCTATTGATCGAGCGACTCTCAGAGTGGGTGTGTGACATCGAACTATTATCTAGTGTCCCCTTTCTGCTCCATTAGTGACCGTTATTGAAATTCAAATCGATAATCTTGTCGATGGGTAATTCTTCATTATCCGACCCGATCCTACACCGACAATCTTGACTATCCTACTAATATTATTAACGAAAGTTTGTCTGTGTGGATGTTTGTCTTTTTCATGCTAACGAATGGATCGAGCTGAAATGCATACAGGTAGTTCCAGGCCCGGAATAAAACAGGAGCTACTAAGGCTACTTTTTATCCCATAAATCAGTTACTATGGAATAGAATTAACCTTAAAACGTTTCCATAGAAACAACGCGTGCGGAGCCGCGGGCAGCTACAAGTAATATTATACTTTATTACCGGCAGCGACATCAGTTAATGCATTATCATCATCAAAAGCCTATGTTAGTCCACTACTGGACATAGACATCCTCTAATGAGCGCCATAGCGCTCTGTTGCATCGAGCCTTACGCATCCAGCATCAGTTGATGCAATATGACGACCGATGTGGCGCGGTGGGCGAAGGTCCGCCTGCGACGCAGGAGGTTGCGGGTTCGATTCCCGCCTCGGAACAATTGTGTGTACGATCTGCAGATATTTGTTCCGGGTGTTCTGGTCGTTTTCTATGGATAATAAAAAATATCTATCTATGTAATGTATTGTATTATGTATATCAGTTATCTAGTACCCATAACACAAGCTCTGCTTACCATGGGGTAAGATAATGCTGTGTGAATTGTCCAGCATTATTTATTTATTTATTTAATATTATATAATGCAATATTTATACGATTTCATAGAATAATGCGTATATTGATGTCGGTGTCGGTTTGGGTCGATCTAATTATGACTGTTATATGTTATATTGCAAGCGTTTGCAACACGCATTAACTGATTAAACTCACCACTCAACCATCAATAAGGTAAATAAGGTTCATTACACATTGGCCGAAATAGACCGTGTCATAGAAAAATATTAGGCTGAAGACAAATCAGAATCTGTCATCAGAAACGTGTTTAGTGTTATGTCTCGGGGACATCTGATAGAACGACAAGGTTCTTAGTATTTTTCGAGGAAAATCCTTAGCCAAAGTACATAATACCTAATTTCAATTTGCAAACATATTATGTCTTTCGAAATAAAAGGGACGACTTGAAACAAATTCTAGTCCAAATAGTTTTTTTTACATTATACGAGTATTTTTATATTTTACAACAATATTTTCTTCCAATACCCTAAACTAGGGACCGGACCTTTTGCCTTTTCTATCCCTCAGGGGATTGGCGACGAATATTATTCCTCCCTTTACTTTGGGTAAACATGAACTTTTGAATGTATTACGAATATTATAAAGTTTTGTTGTTACCAAGATTACGGTAATTGAGGTTTTGCGTCAAATCTTTCGTTTGTTATTGTTTGGGCTTGTTATACAAAGTTCTATGATAATGTTGGATGAGATCAACGCAATTACACTTTGATGTTAGCTTTGAGTATAATTACTTTTAAGCTTTAAATTATCATACTATAGTTGTTATTAAGACGTGAGAATAGTCTACTCTGTCTTGTATGAGTAAGGTTGAGAAGAACCAGACTTTTGTATGGAATTCGAAAAAGATTCGTAACGTTTTCGAATGAAATGAGTAGCCCTGCAAATGGGGAAGGGTCGTTTTTTCTAGCTGATAGATAACGAGATGTAGCTATTTAAACCGCACCGCTGCCAAACAGCAGGCCTTGAAATATGAGAGATCAACTCGTAGTACAACTCGCACAGCGCAGATGATGTCAGGTAGATGGATCTAATTCCAGTAGTCCTACTTACAGATGTGGGTTAAAACCAGCTTCTGATAATGGCGATGAGAATATTTTGAAGTAAAGCTGGTTTACTGCAACCCAAGATTGAAAGAAATAGAAGAAACGATTGCACGCCTTTGCCCTGCCAATAAAATCTTAATGTTTTGTATCTTCTCAACATTGCTAGTGGCAGGGTGGACTGTCGAGAACTACTTGGTTGCATAGGTCTCAGAATAACCAGCATCTCTCAGAAACCATACTCTTCTAAATATCCCTTCATCTCACCAACCAGCATCGTTACAGCCCTCGGGCGGTAGCGATATGAAGCTGAGTTTGGACCTGTTTAGCCGCGCACTAGGGAAAGGCTTTTATATTATTCCAGACTGTTTTTTTTTATTTAGTTTTATTATGTGTTTTTTTGTTTGAGTTGTTTATTTTCGTATTTTCTTTGTGTATTTTCTTTGTGTGTCTGCTAAATAAACCTTTATTCTTTTCATCTAAATCGCGTTATAGACAGAATTCAATTTTAATTTTAATTTGATGGAAAAACTTCGTTAACTATGTCGTTAAAGCATCATGAAGCTTCGCAAACATGACGAAAATACACGAACAGAAAGTCTGTTATTTCAAAGGTTCAAAGGCACGAGATTATTCTAAAATTTCGTCGGTAATTTATGTGATAAAATAGATGGTCTCCGCCAGAAGATGGAGGGCCTCCTTCAACACCTTCACACAGTTTCAAGTAGACTAATTGGCATATAAATTAACCAGTAAGAGAAGTAACAAATAACTTCGGGTTGGTTTATTTTCTGGCGATACTCAGGTTTAGGCAATTTTACACCTTAAATGTTAACAAAGGCTTAGTTTCGATGACGAATTTTCAATAAAAAAGTCACTTATAACGACGGGATATGTACCATGATTTGATTTTTGAGCATCGTAGAAATGACTTCTTTCATAACCTACGTGAAATAGACTAGTAAAATAGAAATATATGGCCATGCATACAAAGAGTTTTATTTATTATATTTTGCTTGTATTGAGTTTAAAATGATCAGCACATATTCATACACATATAAACCCTAATATAGGTTTGGTTTGTTATCATCACCACACTTGGCTAGATGATAAAACATATCAGTAGAGATATTAAAATAGGTACACAGAAAGAAACAGGTGGCCTTCATGTGGTAGGGCCTCCTTAGTCGGCTCTTACGATCTTCACGGGTGTATAAGTGGTTGATTTTTTCTTCTGACATGGCAAAGTTTAAAGTTTTAACAAATGAAGTTTAACTTACAGGTTGTAGTGTACATCGGCCATGTTTGGCCTGTATTTGAGCGCCTTCTGGAAGGCGACCTCTGCTTCCGCAGTCCGCCCTTGGGTAGTCAGCACACTGCCCAAATTCCCGTACGCTGGAGACAAAATATTAATCAATTTAAACTATTTATTAAATACTTACGGCTTTGCCCGCTTGGAAATCTATGTGTGTAAATGCTTTATAAATCTTCCTCTTGAATCACTTCATCTACTAACAAAACCGCATCAAAATCCGTTGCGTAGTTTTAAGGATCTAAGCATACATAAGGACAGACAGCCAGCGGGAAACGACTTTGTTTTATACTATGTAGTGATACCTTCTTAACTCTAAGTCATATATGGTATATAATGTCGTCAACAAACGCTTATAGCGTTGGTCTGGGCGCATCAGGATAGAGGAGGCCGGCAAAGATTAAAGGAGGCCTATATATCCAGCAGTGCATGGGTGACGTAAGGGGCTATGATGATGATGATGAACTCTAATTATCATGTATCCAATTGCTATGATATGAATGAATTGAGTTACCTTGTACGCAGCAGTCTGACTGATAGACTGTAAACGAACAAGGATATTATCTTGCGGGACGAACAAAGACTTTTTAATTAAGTGGGCCGAACATTAGGGACGAATCTGGCATAAATCGTTTTGTTAGATGCAGGCGTAGGGAGTTTCAGTTTAAGTTATTTAATCGATAACGTTTATATGTCATCGTAGCATGTCATGTTCTTAATTCTAATTAAAAACCTAAAATTACAAATAATTATTATACATTTAGACTCTGAAAAATACGCAAAGGCATAGACAGAAGCAAATTTGTACCAGTAATGACCAAAAAGTAAGGCGTGAAACGTGAATAAACACCATAACTAGCAAAAGTGTAGTTATGGGAATCAAACAATAATACAGAGCCACTATCTTTTCGATCGGACCCAGTTATCGATGACTGATTACAAGCCGGCACGCTTTATGTAAGTACCTACACTCATTTTTATCAAACGAACTTGAAAACATAAAAGTAATTATAGGTTCTCAAGTTACCTATAAGACGACCTCTGTGGCGTGGTGGGTGAAGGCCCGCCTGCGACGCAACGTTGCGGGTTCGATTCCCGCCTCGGGATAAATCTTTGTACGATCTACAGATATTAATAAATATCAATAAATAATGCTGGACAATCCACACAGCGTCATCTAGTTAGCCCCAAGCTAAGCAGATTTTGTGTTATGGGTACAAGATGACTGATATACATACATAATAGAATACATTACATAGATATATATTTTTTATTATATAGAAAACGACCAGAACACCCGCAACAAATATTTTCAGAGCGTACAAACAAATATCCCAAGGCGGGAATCGAACTCACAATCTCCTCGCGACCGAAGTCGCAGAACGGACCATCGATCGCCCGCCACAGATGTCGTCTCGTCGTCGTCAATGTCTATAGAGAGTAGATTCAGTAACGTTTACTCAGTCATTTATGTACTTCAAGGTCGCATGTTATTTCATTTTCTAAGCTAAGCCAATATTAAAAAGTTATAACAAGTCTCTAGAGTCAAAATATCTCCTGAGACTTCCAAAATTATTACTGTAATCAGTGGTAACCACTCAAACAAAAACAGCAACTTACTTGCTTACAATTATGTACTATGGTTTTCCCTTTATTTTAATTTACTCACCCCATAATTATTATCTTTTATTTATTTATTTTTTTAGTAAAATCTAGTATGTCAATCAATGTATTCATCAATCACGTCTTGTGTGCGCTGGATCTGAGATCGTGTCTGCCACTCTACCGGGTTCTGACTGAAAACCTCTTTCACAAATGACCTGGGTTATTGTGATAGAGCAACAAGCTGAGTCAGGACCTATTAGACCTGCACACGCGCACTTATCCGCTTTCTGTGAGGGCTACTTAGTACCAATATACAATACTACTTACATTTTGTAACTTTTCACTTTTTTTATATTTTGTCGATGTTACGTGTTTTATAATAGGTACCTAAGTAGGTACTTTGTAGTCTAATATAATTATGTGTAATTAACCTTGTTTGTGTGTTGTGTTTAATTTTCTTACTAAAGTCATTTAAAACGGGATATTTACCTATGACTTTAGTATCACCAGTAGTAGTATAACCATGATAGTTTCAAAAGTTTTACTAATTTTCTTTCTTTCTTTCTTTACTTCCTCTCGTATTTATAACAAGATTCAAAAGTATGGAACTTTGTACGTCTAAGCCACCGTTTATTAAACGAGACTTCAATTTGTGATTTCAAAGCCTCGACTTAATTTTATTTCCCAAGCTTCCCCGATTCGAATTGGATTGTCCCGACACACGTTATTGCATTTAAATGTACCTTACAAACAAACAAACGAATTGTAATTTCGTGAAATGACTCTAAATGCTTTCAATATACGTAAAACAGCGATTGGTTTTGGGTAATTGACGCAAGACTATTGATATTCTGTAGGTTAGGGATTTTTTTATAGTTGTCTGTCCCTTGTCGAAAAGAAATTTAAATAAGTAGGTACACAGGTGGGAGTACACTCAGTCCCTCAGTGTAAACTTGGCTTGACATGACATGGTCAATGCCGTAGACGAGATAAAAAGATGTGATTTTATGGCCAAAAACCCCCATATCTTTCGATAATAATTCTTGAACGAATCCTTCACTCAAACTTGTCTGAAGTGTCAAGGTAGGTCGCGAGGTACCTTGAGATGATAATCCATTTCTTTACTTGTATGTTATTTTCGAAGTTTAGTTCCAGTGAAGGGATTGTTTACGATCAAGCATACCGTAACGCGTTTGGATTTTGAGTAGAGGTTGAATCGTGGTCGAGTTACGACTAAAGATAAGGGGGAAAATTTGATTCCATAAAATCATATCTTGTCATTTAATGATAAGACAATACGAAGAACGATAGTGAAGTTATTATTATGCTATCAAAGAATCCCATTAACCAAAAATACGCTCTAGAACTTGAGCTAGAATCTGGTCTAGAACTTTAGCTCTAGAACACGTGCAGCAGGTCGCGGAGATGATGTATCATTCCTATAGGCCTCGCATAAACAAACAGAACAAAATAAACAGCCCTCGAACAAAAATAAGAAAGTTATAATAATATATAATGGAATAAATAATGGTGGAAAACCTAACGAGCGTAAGGTAAGTTGTCCTAGCTTAAGAACGAGGAGGTATAAATAGTTGCGGGGTGGTTTAGCGACACTTACGTAGGCAGGTTTATCTGAGGATAACGCAACCAATATCCTAAACCAAAGCTTATAGGAAAATGTCCACGGCCCAGTGAACAAATCTCTTCATTTGCGTACCATACGTTCCCATGTTATCCAGCGATCAACTATCTCCGGTTTCAGGAGCTTCTAGCCAAATACCGAAGCAATTTGGTGAATTTCTACTGAAAAATAGTACCAAACTACTACTTTGCTGAGATATATCTATCTAGATATGGCTACATTATATCATTAACAGCATGTAGACATAGACATATCATTTATTTGCCACTACATATGTCACGACTTAATTCTAAGTTTTGCCTCCCATTATCTTAATTTGTTATGAAGAACACCTAACCATTCTCTAGTTTGCCTAGTTGTAATGAAACTGTCGTAGAAGTAGGCGCCCTATCATTCAAACTACAAGGTAGATATTTGTTCATCACATCAGGAAAGCTACGTTCCGTAATTAGGTTCTTGGGTAGGCAATTACTTTTCGCATGTTTGAGTCTCAAGTACCATTTCATTGTAATAGACTGAAGCGAAACTGTTTGTACCCTTCCCTTAAACAAGCACATCAAAAACGAAATAAAAATCTTATTCCCTTTACGATCAGACCCATTAGCAGCAGGGTATGGAATAAATAGCCAGGAGTGTGTTGCTATAAGGCTGTAGAAGGGTCCCGTACGAAACGTGTCGTGTGACAAGGGTGTTCTAGTTTCAGACTTTTCGAGCACAGGTGTGACAGGCTGACAGCCATAAGCATTACAGAACTCCAAAATAAGATACACGACGTAACTCAGTCGTTTTGCCCCCGATTGGAATATCACCCTGAAAGCTTTTTTATGTACACTCTTCCATGGGTAATAGGTGAAACATCGGCGCTGTAGGTGCTTATGTAATTTACCTGTTTATCACCTCATATTTTCCGGTTAGTGCGAAACAGCCGGTGTTTATTGTTACCTTGTGAAGTGACGAATTTTCACCGTTACTGTGTTTATACGGGTAACATTTTTCAGGTGCTGGTTTTATATTGTTTTGTTGGCTGAAAAACGTTGCCCGTTTTTATGGCTTATCCGTACGAATCCGTATTCGTATGATAAATGTCCAGATGATTTAATAGCATATTATGCATGCAAAGTTATTTGTGTGTTATTGCTATTTTGTAACATTAATCGAATGACGTCAATACTTACCTACGCGCAGTGATGACCTCTGTTTGACATAAATAATTTGATTGTTTTAAAAAGAAATAAAAACTGACTTCACGAATTTCAGAATCCCTTAATAAAATTATTTAACACTGTTTTTAATTTTTGCGGGACAACCACTAATCCCTCAGTAATAAATTTTGATGGAAACACGTCCGAATTATTCTCTTTACAATAGCGAAAGAATTTCCAAAATCGTTATTGACGGCGAAATCGATAAGCATATACATAAAAAACATCCAGACAGCCGAACAAAGAACCTCCAGTTTTCGAAGTCGGTTAATAAAACAAAAAACGCGAAAGAAACTAACAACACAATTCTTTTACAGTAATAGGTATCGTAGAAAAAGTAAAGTGCCTTAGGTAAGGAAATTTAAAAATAAAACAAATGGAGGTTGATTTTATTAGGGTAATAACCCAGCTGGTACTTACTTGGATTGGCCCACAGGGTAATAAAACTTACGCACCACTTACAGAGTTCAATTGTAATCTACTTCCTAATAAAACTTTGTCTTATGGTGTTCTGAGTTATCGCATACACTCAGGCTTTGTTATGGGTCATTTCATTTTAACAACGAAACCTGAATTTGTAAAATATAATAATTGCCCGGGACTTTCTGTGATTGCGTAGGGATCAAGTTGGTGTAGACTACTTACAACAAAAACAAATTTGTGCAAATTTAAATGTGCTAAACCACGAGGAGCGGACGACACGGGAGGCATTTAACAGCAGTGTGACAGTAACAACTAAGAATTACCTTTTTAGGTTTAATATGCAACTTAATAACCTTATCACAGTGGCGATTTACGAGCGATATCTAATACTAATTCACCGAAAGTTCAAGTCTTCAATTAACATCTTCTGAAGATGCGGATGCAGATCGTATATTTGTCCATAGCGAGAATTGAACCGGTAATCTCCTGCGTCGCAAGTGGACCTTCGCACGCTGAGCCACAGACGTCGCCAAAAATCCGATGTTTATACAAGTAGCTACTTAAATCATCACGTTTGAGTAGGTTCCACTCAAGTATGTGGCTCCTAGTATAATGTCCACTAAGTAGCCGTGAAACAAGTTTAAGCCAAGACGAAGGCGATAAGCTCTCGGAGACCACTCGGCCACTATCACCCGAAAGATGGGACCGATAAAGCTGCCCGCTTAGCCGATTAACACAGTATAGATAGGTACCTACTGAAGTGCTGGAAGAATGTTTCTCGATCAGTGGTTTAGGAAAAGTAGCTTCTGTTCTTGGTTCAGTACGCGTTTGGATTGGACACATTTATCATAATTAATTGCTATAGCCATTTTGATGCGTTTAGAAGTAATATAGAAATCCAGATAACCAGTAGGGCAACCACAGGGATTATTGTATAGGGTAGAAAAAATAAATAAAAACCGGCCAAGTGCGAATCGGCCTTGTGCACCATGCAAGGGTTCCGCATTTATAAAAACTAGCAAAAAAAATCATTTTTATTGTATGGGATCCTCCTTAAATTTTTATGATTTTCTGTTTTTTAGTATTTGTTGTAATAGCAGCAACAGATGCTCACACTCGTCTAATACACAAACGTTAGTGATAAATAAATAAATATAGTGAAGTTAGTTAAAAACATCTAGTGTATACAAAATAATACAAAACTAGTAGGGTGTGTAGGTATAGCATAGTTTTCTACTAGAAATAAATAATAGGAAATGGTTCCAATAACTTCCTTGCAGCGTACGACAAAGTACAAAGCAACTTTTAAAATTATCACGACTACCCACACGGCTGGTAAACTAGTTCCCTAACTATACCCGGCGAAGTTGGCGCATGGTTAATACCCGCTTTGTACTTTACATAATAGGACAGTCATTTTGTGCCAATAAGCCTTTGCTCATATGAGGTAACCGAACGTATTTAACATATGTACATAACAGTAAAAATTGCGTTCCTTTGAGAGCCAGCATAAAAGTGGAAAACAGGTTGCTATTGTATTAAGTATATCAGTCATCTGGTATCTAATACCAAAGAATATACAGGGTGGAATTAGGTCCAACATAATATTTGGTGCTTTGCTTGCAAGTGCTTTTTTCTCCGTTTGGTTCAATGTCCTAAGTGACACGCTAGTAAAGATATGATTTTTTGAATTCTTTTTATTTAGCCAAAACTAGAAAGATAGAAAAAAACTTAATTATACCATCACTTCCACACAAAACAGGGAAAAAGGCAGCCTTTTCGCTGAGAGCGATCTCTTCCAGGCAACCTTAAAATGGAATGAAAAATCTAGCCCATAAATCTTTATAATTTTTTTTTGTATTGGTACTGCCACCAAATAACTTTTGCTGTATTTTGCAATATATATTCTTATTCTAATTAAATAATTACTCGATACAATCCACTTCATACAAAGAATTCGATTTAGAGCATTCTAAATCAAAATTATGTGTAAAGTTGGACAGAATAGACCGGAGTAAGGGCTGCCCCTACTCCCGTTCGCTATATTCAATTAATGTCACTTGCAATTGACACTTTTTAAAGGAAACGTCCCACTGGAAACTGCCAAAAATCCGCTTCCGATCACACTTCCAGGCAAAAAATACCCGTTAATAAATATTATCGTTAAATAGCACCCCTGGCGAGAAAGAACAATTTTTACACAGTCACAATTAGGTAAAATACAAAAAATATTGGTAAAGGTATCCGCCATATTCGTATTTATATAATATTGCCAGCTATTTTTTTTATTTGGCTATTAAAAAGTACCTATGCTCGTGTGCGAGGCTTTTTCCAGCCAGTAAAAACAGTACCTTATTTTCATTAAAATTGTATGAGAACTTCCTAAATTGATGAGAGAACTCCAATGTTAATTTACATCGCCTCGCCCTTGTGTCACGAGTGCCATGCAAAGGTATTAATTTGCCGGTCGAATGCACTTCAACTTGCGGTTTTATTGTTTTTTGCACCTGTACACCGTTCGTTTGTGATAGTGGCTCTTATGTTCATGGAATTAGAGCTGATATGCAGACAGCAGAGCTCCTTTAGCGTTCTTCTACATGGGGTAGATAGAGTTTTAAGCTAGTGTGGAAAACGCACGAATCTATAATGTTTATCAGCTGTTTCAAACCAAACCCAAAAAAGTAATATAAGTATAAATAAATAATTAATGGTGGAAAATCCACATATCTGCTAGCTAAGCAGAGCTTGTGTTAAGGTGAAATGAGTCCCAAAACCCACGTTTTGACTTAACGGAAAATCAATTTTAAGGGAACAAAACAACTATTATTCGAATATATTTTGATGTGGATCAAAAGTTTAGGATATTAGTTAGTAAGTTATGGGAGTGGAAACACAATTGACTAAACTTGACTCGATAGAAGAATCTCTGTAAAAATGAAGATTTAGAGGAAACTTTATTAAGTTTCCTCTAAATCTTCATTTTTACAGAGATATGGAAACGGGAAAACCAATTTTATTTGCTAGTTATTTAATATTATTGTAAAAAAATTAATATAATAAATTTCTTCTACGTGTTCCCTAATAAATACTTTAGACAACTATGGTTTTAGTTTTTTAAGAAACAGTATTATTTTAGAGCAATAACAAATTAAAAAATAAAAAGCAGTGAAATTGCGCACGGGTCGATCATTCTGCCGCTCTTCCCCGCGCGGCGTTCGTTCGTCCTTGTCTCGAAAAGACGAACTCATTTCGCCTTAAGGATACTAGATGAGTGATATACTAATAGCTTAACGCGTAAACCAAATCTTTAATAAATAATTACTTTGTGTTCGCACCATGCTGACTGAGTCAGATCAGGAGTATTGCTTTCTAACACAAATTTTAAGTTCAGGAAGTGGGTTGTTTCGTTTAAAAGGACTGTCAAAAAATTGATTTCAACTAACCTTGGAGGACCAAGCGTTTTAAGTAACATAATCTTATCTGTGCCTCCATGAAAAATGCAATAAAAATGCTTATGTCGCGAAACACGCAGATATTTTTATTTCGTGCGCGACGAGCATTTCATTATCCATCAGCCATTAAATTCAATAAAAAAATATGATAATTCGATTACGAAATGAAAATCTTAAGTGACAGTAACGAAAGTATGACAAGGCGAGGTCTATGACGAGGTCATTAAATTATATTCCGTGAAAAATCTAAAGACAAGCCGATAATTCTAATTGTTTGGACGCTAAACGCCCGTGGATGTGGTCCGATAAGTCGGATTGTTGTCTACTCCACACTGCACTCGCAGAACCAATCAAACTGATCCGTTATCGGTACAAAAGGTGTATTGGATAAAGCCAGGCTTAGCCGATTCCATCACGTCACTGCCGTGCCGGCAAATTCATGTAATAGGAGAGCTTGTGATTGGCCTGATACGAGCCGCCGCCAAAGACAAATTGGATCCAGTTAGCCTTTCAGGTCAGGTTACTGTACTTGCTTTCGTTTTTGAGAGCAATTTTGCAACGGGCTCTTGGAGCTTGCATTGATGGTTTCTTGCAAGTCACTGTGGCAGTTTTGCATCGAAATTTCCTAGTCTCAACCCAGATAAAACTACAATTCTTTATTTGCTTACTAGTTTCCGTTCACGGATTCGCACACGGTGATTCTATAGAAACTTTTAAAGGTTATTTCTATCCTATGGGAACTAATTTACTGTCTAAAAAAATTTAATTAGTATGTAGTAGTATTATTCCTGCCTTAGAGCTACATGTATGCAAAATTTCAGCCCGATCGGTTTAGTCGTTATGGCTTGAAGTGGTAACAAACATCTATCCATCCATCCAGACATCCAAAATTATTTATCTATAATATTAGTGTGATGACCAAACCTTTACAATAATTCCAAACAAACAACAAATGGGCAACAAAATGTCACTTAAAAATAATCCAAGACTTTAATTATTTCCAAAAACAAGTGTCACAAGTAAATCAGACAGATGGTTATGTCGCTACAAACAACAGTTTATTTATTCACGGCACTCGAATGGCAGAGATAATCGCTGCCTTTTAAACAACTTGCTTCAATTATTCCCCTAATTGACATTAACAGAGCAAACCTAACCAGAAATTCGAGAAGATAATCGAATAAAACTTGTCCCAGAGACAATATAACTCACAAGTTTCAGCGGTTGCTGTTCTGTTGGGGTTTAATCAGTACCTTTACGCTATAGCTGCTATAGCGAAGATAGATGCTATAGTGAACCAGTGAATTCGTAGTAATTTTCTCTCGACGACACCATCAGTAGAAATCTTGTTGGAGAACAGACAATATTGGGATATACTGCACAACAAACGATCACATCATCACACTTCACTAAATACTTGTAATATATTCTCTCTCTCTGTCTGTCCCTAGGTATGCTTAGATATTTAAAACTACGAAACAGAGTTTAATGCGGTTCTTCTTAATAGAGTGATTCAAGAGGATTGTTTATAAACCATTTGATACATAGATTTCCACACAAGCGAAGCCGTGGGGCGCAGCTAGGCACATTATAAAAGCGAAAGTTTTGATGAATGTATGTGAGTCATTTCTTCGAGTCAAAAAAACTGAGCAGATCGGCCTGAAATGGTGCATAAGATAGATACATATACTTTTTAGATTCACATATATAAACAGCACAGGACATAAGTGGGTAAAAGTGGAAAAGCTGGAATAACACATAGGCTTCTTACATCCGATAAATCATTTCCCATGGGACAGAAATAATAAATAACCTTTAAACATTTACAAAGAAACAACGTATGCGAAGCCGCGGGTAAAAACTAGCATTTTATAACACATCCGCGTCTATAGATTCAAGATTGAAGGTTTTATCTATAGATGCTGCTCAAGTCCTCAGAAGCAAAAACTAGAAGTAATATCTTATGAATGCATTGTGAAAGTTGAACGCAGAAAAGAGGCAAACACTATACGCTGCCAAGAAATGATATAAAGCAGAATAGTGTGGGTAATAGAACGCATACCGCCATGGAATTTTTGATTTATGTGCGAGGCGCTGAGTGCCAATCTGTGCCAATTGTTTCCCGGAATTTCTACCACTACAAATCACATAAGACTGCACCCTTTCTACTTCTATTAATATTTAAAATGCCAAGATGCTGTACGTATTAGTGTAAAGATGTATTTTTAAAAGAGTGTAGTGACTACCATAGATTTGTTTCAATAGACTAATTTGACAATAATAAAATCTTCATTGCAGGAAAGTTATACAGTTTTAAGAATAAGTAGTATCTACAGTAAGATGTTAAACGAACTATCTGCAATTGACGGTCTCTGCACCGTATTATCTTGCTCAGTTATCGATCTATCGATTGGCCTACCATGTCTCCTTTGAAACTTGCCGCCGCAGTGGCCGAAATTCGGCGATGAGACCATCATCCATTTAGAACTTATCTACTAACTTATCGACCCAAACCTGCTTTATCTATAACTTTTTTATTACTATCTAAAAAGTGGCTTACCTACTGTCCAAATAATCAGGAACCCACGTCATAAACTTTATAAATTGCCTCCGAAAGCAATGGTATTGTCGAAGTATTAAAACCCCCTTGAGAAAATAACTTGCGGCACAGCTGCGGCGAGGAACGTCCTCTATATTTTACAAGTGATTTGGGAACTCGTAAAATACAAGTTAGATATAAACTTTTAAAAGGCGACTATGTCCTCTTACTTTTTCCTTACAAAACCCATCGCAAAGTTTGATAGTTTTACATCGTGGACCCTTCCGAAGTGTTATATTTTACTTTAATATTGTTTTGTGATAATATTTCCAATATTGTTTTGTCACAATGTTTCCCGGGGGTTTTACGATGGTAAAGTAATTTTGTTTTGTAGTCTACTGCATCGTATAATACGAAGAGCTTTTGATAGTAGGGATATTTCTTTTGAATCGTGTGGCTTGCCAACAGAGCTACACTATTCCGTTTTAAGTTCTAAGTGGTGAAATAAATATTTAATTGCTTGTAAAACCCACGCAACACGTGACTACGGCTCATTTAAAAACATGAATGTGAAAGCTCGAGTTAAATACGTGCTACAGCTGTATTTGATCCAAACTGTGATATACCTAATATTGACTTTAGTTTAGTTGGTATTTTGCCTATAGACTTACTCATCTAAACTAACTCAAACTTGCCCTACTTTTTGCCTGATTTTAGGTTTTTGAAATCAAGGGTATCTAAGGTAAGGGTAAGGTAAGGTATCTACATGTATAATTTATTAAATTTTCATACAACTGCAAATGCATTTGGTATCTTTAAGCATTGGATCGGTACGAATAGTACGAAGGTAAATACGTGTGTGTACATGTTATTTTTGAATATTTTACTCTTTAGCCAAAATAATATAAAATATTTAGGCTTAATACCCGCAAAATACAGCTACCTACCTTCATTCTATTGTTTGGGCTCCCCATACTTTACCTAAGTAAACGTAGCGCCAACAAAACAAGCAAATAAAATATTTATTCGTAATCGTATTTCGAAACAAATACTGAACAACAGTCGGGATTGAGTTCCATATTTGCCGTATGAAGTGAGGCAAAATGAGAACCATCAGGCGAAACTTTTCTCTTTGCTCAAAAGTTTGTGATGTGTACAGAATCCGTGGCGGACTCCCTCGGGAGTCGCACATGCATGTTTAATGGCGTCCTAGAAAGGTCAAGAGTCTGAATACGAGAGGCAGTGAATACATTACCATCTCCCGAGTGGAATGGTAGAGGCATCCGTGCCGTGTCAGTCTCTTCCCAACTTACGGACGTCGACGCGCCGAGTACGGCCAGGTAGTTTGTAGCTGTCTCTCAAACAAATTAATTGTGTCTTGGTTTTGAGTTGTAACGAGGAGCAACTCAAAGTTTCGGGATGGCATACATGGGCATGGCAATCGTGCTCTTCGGTTTGAATTTGAAGTGGGTGGTTGTTTCGAATATTTAAGTATAAATGAAATGTTAATGAGATGTTATTCAAATCACTTCCTGGCCTTAGGCTAGATTTAGACGGAGAGAAAGGAAGGGAATGTTACGAAGATAAAATATATTAAATTAATTAAAACGACTAAACTTACCTTTCGGTGGATTTATGTGAAGTGCGCTCTGGAAGAGGCTCTCCTCGTCGCGCCAATCCAAATTCCTCCGAAGCGTATACCCGCACATAGCACACAGCGTGAGCAATAAACTCAACATAAACACCCTGCTCCTCTTGTCACTTCGATCCCAGTTTCGGGTTAACATACCGGCCCCCAGACCGAGCAATAAACAGAAACCAACGCTCGGTATATAGAGAACGCGCTCCGCAACCACAAAACCAACGTAGAATAAGATATTCGTCGCAGGCACGAAAGGTAACGCCATAAACGCCGTGAACATGAGCAAGGCAACTCGGGGGCTGCGGTAAACGTTTCTGCGAACTATCTGAGTCTTGGTGGTTTTCGCGTTCGACGCGGGGCATATACAGTTGGAGTTGTGCATGATTATGTTGTTGTTATTACTCGCTCGGCACACACTCGTGTGCTCATCGGCGAGCGAGTGCTTGCAGCCCGTGCACGGGCAAAATAACTTTTTAGACGATACATTCTCTTTGTGCGGCGTGTGGTAGCTCTTTCTCTCCACACAATCTTGTCCTCTATTGTACTGTTTGCAATTATTATTCCATTTGTGTTTCGTTTTGCTATTCTGTTTTTTGTAATATTTGGATTCTTTGATAAAACTTTCTTGAGGCCTTCTGAATTCGTTGACTAGCGCTCGCCATGTGACCTTTGATATGACTGCGTAGAATATGATTGTTGAGATGTTTCTTGAATCGAGTATTGTCGTTATTCGGGGTATGGCGTCCATGGACCAGTCGAAGCTGAGATGGAAGGGGTACAAGAGAAGGCAGAAGTTGAAGACTGGTAGATAGGCGAAGGTGTAGAATCTTGTGAAGATGGAGGGGTCTCTTGAGGCAGGGTTGTCGGCTGTGGCGAAGGTGGTAAGGGAGCCCACTAGCCTGAGCCGCCAGTACAGCAGAGTGATGCCGCCCGTGCTCAGCGCACAGACGCTTCTCCATCGACTCTGGAACAAAGAAAGTTACTATTAGCTGGTTGATACTTATTTTATGATCTTCGTTTTCGGAAGCCGTTTATGAAACAGAAACTCCCTGAAAAGTTTTTGTTTTTGCAGTAAATATGCTGAACAAAGTAGCAAGTCAATGACTCACAGAATTCTACTGACAACTTTTTCCCCGCTCCCACTAAGAGTAAAGTTAAAATTGGAAGTTTTGTTTTTCTAATATGGGTTCGAAGCAACTCCATGATTGATTACTTCGACTCGAGGCAATATTTCATTAATATCTGTCGAAGGATTTACCACGGTGTTTAGAATTCCTTACAGCTCTGAAGATACGGTCAGCATTATAAACTAGAAATATTGCGCATATCGTAAGCCAGCTTATTTTGAATTAATTGTCGTTTTGGAGTCTATTGGCACAATGTTAATATAAGTCTGACCACCTCTGTGGCGCCGTAGGCGAAGGTCCGCCTGCGACGTTGTTGGGGTTCGATTCCAGCCTCAATAAATGTTTGTACGATCTGCAGTTCTGGTCGTTATCTATGTATAATAAAAATTATTATGTATGGTATTATGTATATCACTTATCTACCTCTAGTACCCATAACACCAGCTCTGCTTAGCTTGAATAATGATGTGAGAATTGTCCGGCATTATTTATTTATTGTTTTTAATGGCTTGCAATGTGCGCAAAACTACATAACTGCTACTTGTAACGTATAAAAGAAAGAACGAAACAGAAATAAAAAGAAACTGTATTTTCTATTATGTTTAATATATCAAAGCTGACGTTGATAACCGTACCCCTTGATATACTAAGTGCCCAGTCGAGTATATTTAATATTTAAACTCTCATCATCTCTATTCATAATATATTTATAAAGTACCAAAAATATTATTCAATTCCAGGTTTTCTGAAGTGCCGCTTTAGAATCTCTATAATACTAATATAGTACTTTCCCCTCCATCAATAAAAGCTATAATTCTATCCTAAGCGAAGGCACCTCGATAAAACGAATTTATAAAGGAGCGAATCGCGGCCAGACATCCCTCGGTTTATTAAATTACTTGAAAGTAGGTTTTACTATAACGCCAAATCTCTTTCACTATGATTAATATGAGCCGTGAGTTAGGTATATTAATCCACTTAAAGTATTATGTAAGTTTTTGGAGGATCGGCCGCTATATTTCACTTAAATCCACGTTCGGCCCCACTAATATTATCCTACGTTGGATCTACACAGTTCTGCTCTTGCATTAATTAAATATTCATGGAAAACTTTTAAAGGTACGTTCTTGATTTTGGGTTTCCGTTGAACTTACTTAGACAAAACTAGAGTTAGACTAAAATATTAAATTAAACCATCTAAACGTTGAATAATACATTTAATTATTCATAGTTTAGACCGACCCTTATGCAAATTTTTAGAATTTTTGTATTGTATTGTATTGTATGTACAAGTACATACAATACAATACAATACAAAAATTCTTTACTGTACACCATAATAAAATCATTACAAAAATAAATTATATGCGATAAGTACAATGGACGGCCTTATCGCTTAGAAGCGATAAGGCCGCCCATATCGAATCCATATCGAGAGCCTTTGAAGTACATAGTTTTAGCGTAAAGACGTTACAATCATACATCAAAACTCTTTTAATTCAATAAATAATAAATAATTTTGGACAATCCACACAGTTCAACTAGCATCAAGCTAAGCAGAGCTTGTGTTATACCCATAACTAGATGACTGATATACTTAATACAATAGATTACTTAGATACATATTATGTTTTATTATACATAGATAACGACAAGAACACCCGGAACAAATATCTGTAGATCGTACACACAATTGACCCAAAGCGGAAATCGAACCCGCAACCTCATGCGTCGCCCAACGCGCCATAGAGGTCGTATATTCACCTAATTACAACATTAGTTTCGCTCCTAATAGCGTTACATTATAGTAATGTAATTTTGAAGTACTAATTAATTGTATCGACATGAAAGGTATATATTAGAGTCTGTAGGCCCGCTCGCTACAATGTTAGTTGCGGCTCTTGGAAAAGATTTATGAAGGTTGCCAGGTCCTGCCCTGGGGAAACCCCTGCGTACAACTAACGACGCAGTTTCGGATTTCCAGCACAATTTACACCAGCGAAGGGCGAGGGAGCCATTCGGAAATCTCAGGGAAACTATGAGCTACAAATTAATCAATTGGCTTGCAGGGTTCGGATGTTTTAGTGTTGTGTATCCGTTGTAAATTAATAATGCAGTTATATATAGTTATATGTATAAGTATATAGTTCTACATCACTACATAGTATAAAACAAAGTCGCTTCCCGCTATCTGTCTGTCCCTCCCTATGTATGCTTAGATCTTTAAAACTACTCAACGGATTTTGATGCGGTTTTTAGAGATAGAGGGATTCACGATGAGTTTTCATATGTAGGATATAATACAGGCATTTGCACCCGTGCGAAGCCGGGGCGGGTCGCTAGTAAGTTATATAATAATAAGCTATGTAGATTGTAGTAAATTTGTTTGTTATTTATTTTTTGTCTTGAACAATATCGTTTATAAGTTATGAAACGATGAGAAAATTCATTAGAATTGATAGATTATTTAAAAAGGTTCGAAGAGTCGGTATACCCTAGTTTTTTTTTCAAAATCACGATGCACAATACAAATTATATATTTAGAAAAAGGGCACTTAACCAAATAAAAAATAAGCGATAACATAATTTCCTAAAGCGTCAGGTCACTGAATTCATAATTTAAAACCAAAACTGGTTACGATTACGCTACTGAGCGTTGTATATTTGGACAGAGGACACTTATAACAAAAAATAAATGTTCCATAACATGTAAACAATATAGCGTTCATCATCATCATCATCATCAGCCTATAGCAGTCCACAGCTGGACATAGGCCTCCCCCAATGAGCGCCATAGCGCCCTGTCTTCAGCTTGCCGCATCCAGCATCTACCTGCAGTCTTTCGCAGGTCGTCATCCCACCTAGTCGGAGGGCGTCCTACACTACGTTTACCGGGTCGTGGTCTCCACTCAAGAACACTTTTGCCCCACCGGTCGTCGGTTCTGCGCGAGATATTCGTTACGAATCCTATCCTTCAGAGAAACTCCGAGCATAGCTCTTTCCATATTTATTTTAGGTATATTAAATATATAATATGTCATAAACTTAGTTACTACTACTTAAATTTCTTTATGTAATGTTAGTACGACAACTCTTTTATTTTTAACATGTATTTCCTGGTTGGCAGGTAGAAAATGCCTCGGCATTAACCCTTTGTACCTTTAGTAGTGTAATAAAGTTTAAATAAATGAATAATTGATACCTGTGTACCATTAAGTAGAGAAGACTTCTTACGCAAATTTTAATTAAGGAGACCCTCTTCAAAGCTAAGTGTAGTTCATAGTTAGTTTACTTAAACTTTTATAAATTGTGCTTATTCTGTAATTGGAAAGACATAAACTTTATTGATTCTAATTCTGTTTAAATTTGTATTACATTTACAGAGAGATTAACGAGGCGTTGAACCATACAAACTTTGGTATTATTTGTTTTGTTGATGTGTTTATTTATCTAAAAAATGATGCTGGACAATTTACGCTGCATCATCTAGCCCTAAGTTAAGTAGCGCTTGTGTTATATAAAGTATATCAGTTATCCAGTACCCGGATAACTGATATACTTAATACAATACGAACAAAGTGTATATTTTTAAGTTGGTAGGTCAATGTTTTATATTAAAAAAATAAATAATTTCTAATACTGCGGGAGCCACAGTTACGTAACTGAGCTAGTATTTAAGTTTTATATATAATGATAGACATAGCTCAATATGTGGTATATTAAGCTACATCAACTCTAAAGTACTTGAGCAACATCAACTCTAAAGTAATTGAGCAACTCCTGAATGAATGAATGAATGAACTCTTTATTGTACTTAAGATATAAAATAACACCTTATATCTAAACATTACATATTAAAAGTACAATAGGCGGTCTTATCGCTGACAGCGATTTCTCCCTGGCAACCTAGGGATGGAGAAAAAGATATAGGCAAACTAAGAGTTGGCACATCACAAACAAACAGATGGAGAAGTATCAAAAACAAGAAATAAAAAAATAAAAAAGTATACTCCTGCTTAAGTAGGTACCTTTGCTAAAATAATTTTAACATCAAACGATTCCGTTTCAGCCCTGAAAAGTCAACGCCAACTTTCCCAAATATTTTATTTTCAAAATATCCAAACGTTGTCAACTTCGCGAGGGCAAGTCAAAGCAAATAATTAAATGTGGAGAGCGAGCGAACCTAGATGTCAGAGCGCTTATCTGGTAAATTTACTGGCTGGGTGACATTACCATCGTCGCCTCCAAAATGCCGACTCATTTGCTAGTCCGTTTCAAAAACCCTTGCCTCTTAGCTGTTACGGATCCGGTTTAATATAGTCCGGAAATGATCCTTATTATTTATTTAACTTTATCATATCAAAAGATAGTTTGGTCGTTTATTTATGTCCTTCGCGCTAAAACTATCGAACTGAAATTTTGCAGAAAGTTACCTGAATTATAATAATAAACTACTCTTTATGCTATTAAAACTTTCCAGACGGCAAAGCCCCGGGGCAAGATATAAGTATCTAGAACTCTATCTATCTTGCTACTCCAAAAATGCGCGACAGAAATGGCTATAAGAATTCTCGCCTCGTTATTCACAAACGGCTCTATCATCAGATTTACCACCCCGCAGTGGACGGGCAGTCAGCCATTAAACAAAAGCTATGTCCTAAATAAAATATACCCGCAGATTACACTTGAGGTGCGCGTGCACTGAGGCGCGGCGAATGAGACGGTTGAGTAAAACTGTGAGCTGGTGATATTTATTAAAACATCACTTCTTCAATAGGTAGGTTAGGTACCTGATGGTTTTTTGTGTATCATTAAGTAAGTATACACTTTTAGGTAATGATTATATTCTGGTATAAAGACACAATTATGTATCTGAACAAGATGTTCAATAATATAAATAAATACAATAAACATCATGTCTGAGGTGCTTTTAGTGTTGATTGCTATGATCACTATCAAAGTTAAAAAAAAACTATTATCAGAATATCTTTGAAAACGCAATTGTATAGTCGAAACTGTTATAATACGGCTATCAAAATTCACAACAAATTACCAAACGATGTAAAAGAACTAAATAAATTAAATAACTTTCTGTTCAATAAGGGACCCCCTTATTGAACAGAAAGTTATTTAATTTATTAATTGAGCATTGATTTTATTCAGTTGAAGATTACCTTAATTTTTGACCTAGAGAGTTCTCTTTTAATTGACAATTTATTTGCGTTTATTTAATTTTATTGATTTTTATATTCACGTGCCTGCATTCGGGCGAGATATGCAGCTCTACTGTGTTATTCCACCAATGTATTATGTACCAAGTCTTATGTGAAAAAATATTAGTGATTACTGATTTGCCCAGTGCGTGCGTCGGACCCGTCCAGGCCCGCTGTGCCGTAGTGTTAGATCACCTTTACACATAAACTCATAAACCCACTGAGGTGGAGACGGAGCTCAGTTCCATTAAGTTTAATACCCGTCATAACTACATGCCGAATATTGTACAGCGGAAGGCTATTTCATTATTGCGTTATCGCTTATCGGGCTTACGGTTACGTTGATAATGATTGGCGTAGAGCTTAATTTTTAATTTCATTTGGGTTACTACATATTATAATTTGATAGTGTTGTATAATGAAAAGATATACATATATGGGTCGACACACTACTCTCTATTTTATTTTAAATTGATGGTAAATCAGATTTGAAGTTGGTATTTTTATTTTAAAGAAAATAGAGTTTTATAAGATAATATTAGTGAAATAGCGAGTAATACGGAGTGTCGCAGGGAGTCCATGGATGTATACCGACTCAGGACCACTATTCATGGCGTCGTTCGGGGGAGTCTTATAAATCAGTGGACATAACGAGCTGATGACGAGTGATAGCAACTTCGTTTTAAATCAAGACCATTTAAAAAGTTATATTCTTATCCTTCACAATGTACTCGGCATTTTGACTGATATGTATATAGACAAAGCTCACGAATTTCCTCAACACAACATAGAATAGCACTCTAAAATATTCATAATTCAAAATGGCAGATACGTTTCACAGCACACATAGATATTCCGAAAGTAAATAAGCAAGTTTCCTGTGGCGAACAAATTTCATATCGTCATGAGCAGGTACTGCTAAAATTCGAGGCACGTACGCTCCGTAGCAAATAATATTATGAGAGAAATCGCGTCTGGGTGAACTTTACCGGCCTTTCAATGTACCTACCTACCGCAGACGAGGTATTTATAGTTTGTGCCTTTGGCTCTCCCTGCATTTAATACTTAAGGACTTATATATAAACTTCTGCTCTCCATAGCCGGATTGTAAACTTACACAATTAAACAAAAAAAAAAAAAAAACAGGCGCTACTTTGCGGAAATACATTTCCGTGCAAACCTTTGATGAGATTCAACAAATCACAAAATTACAGATTTTGTGGGAATTGTTACTTAATATTTTTCTACTAACACTTTGTTCAAATTATTAATTGGGTAGTTATGTTCGGTTCCAAGTACTGCCCAAAAATTTACTGGACCTTAACGCCTTAAATACAGGGTGTCCAGGATTCCCATTTTTTGTATTATATAGAATTTTTTATTTCCATTTTTTTATCGATTCGTATTCTCTTACATAATATTTAAAAAAAAAGCGTTAGTAAACACAATACATAAGGCACTCATTAGGGGTGGCATGTGTCTAGCAGTGGACTGATAGGCTGATGATGATAATGAAACACATTACACATTACCTACCGATTTTTTCAATCAAAAGTTCCCATATTAAAATTCAATCAAACTACTCGTAAAAATATAATCCCTTTGCTTTTCGTTAAACTCGATTACGGCAAACCCAAATAGCCGAGACACTCTTCTAAATGGTGGACAGTAAGGCTGATTGGATTGCTGATTGAAGTAAATGGACGTTGCTACGACAATTGCTACGAATCTGCTCGTTGTACCAACTCCGGAAAATTATAGCTTTACTCGGTAATCTTAACACTGAAGCTGCTAAGTGATTGGTGTCTGTAATTCAGATAGACGATTTTTTTTCACAAATGCCCCAAGAAGAAGTACTTACGTACCTACACCTTTCAGGGTTTACGTGTGTAATAATAAATAATAATTAACAATAAATAATGATGGACAATTCACACAGCATATCTAGCCCCAATAAGCGCTAAGCGGAGCTTCTGTTATGGGTACTATTTAACTGACAAGCTCTGCTTAGCTTGGGGTCAGATGATGCTGTGTGGATTGTCCAGCATTATATATTCATTTATTATTATATATTTATTTATTATTATATATTTATTTATTATTATATATTTATTTATTATTATATATTTATTTATTATTATATATTTATTTATTATTATATATTTATTTATTATTATATATTTATTTATTATTATATATTTATTTATTATTATATATTTATTTATTATTATATATTTATTTATTATTATATATTTATTTATTATTATATATTTATTTATTGAAGTTCAGTTCAGCATTGGTCGATGTGTGCAGACGATGCAATGATGAGTTGTTATTAGGCAGGTATACAGCGCGATATTTTATTTCAGCATATATTCGCCTCAAGGTAAATAATGGTTAACCGACTATTAACCAGGACAGTCGACACACTCGCTTTGATCTGACTCGGGGAGCAAACAAAACGTAATCCTTACTTACCCAGGAAAGGATAGTCAGGGGGAAGCAAAAGAAACATTCTTGCCTAGGCTTTTATACTCTAAATACTTTTAAACTTACGCGATCTGAACACATATGACGTTTCAACAGGTTTACACACTGACGTGCTCACGGGATGACTGGAGTACTGGAGTATGACTGGAGTTAAGAGTGAAAATATGTAAATAAACGCGATAAATACCCGTTGTATTAATATTTTATACTCTAGTTATTTACACTACCAGGTAAGTATACAAATACATATTTATCTTTGATTTTTAAGCCTATTACTACTTGTTTTTTGTAATAACAAGCTGTGCAACATACTACTATAGAATAACGATCAATACCTATATTAAACATATTTTTTATACCGCGCCACAGAGAAGATCTCTGTGGCGCGGTGGGCGAAGGTCCGCCTGCGACGCAGGAGGTTGCGGGTTCGATTCCCGCCTCGGAACAATTGTGTGTACGATCTGCAGATATTTGTTCCGGGAGTTCTGGTCGTTTTCTATATATAATAAAAAAAAACTATCTATGTAATATATTGTATTATGTATATCAGTTATCTAGTACCCATAGTCAACATTATATTATTATTATGATTATTTCAATGACATTTAGTTTTATGTGTTCCCTTATATAGATGATTATGGTTTTATTTTATTGCAAAAGAGTATTCATTCAAAGCAAAAACGAATTTATAAATAAAGACTACTTGTACACGGGCCATCCACGGCTCTTGCCTTGCTTTCTCGATTTCCCCGCAGGAGAATGTCCTGCGGGGAAATCGAGAAAGCAATCGAGTGCTCGTCCTTGTCATGCAAAACCGAGCCAACTGAAAGATCTCTTCGGGCCTTAAAAATTGTTCATAATTATTTCTGTGATTTAATCCTGAATCGAGGATGGAACGCCCATAAGCTCTTTGAGTGCCCACGACGCACATGCCGAAGAACGACAACGTGTCGCGGCGCTCCACCACCACACTGCGCGGGTTGTATCGCTAAGGCTAGGCACTGAATGCCTTAGTAAGCTCAATGATAACACAAAACTCTACGCGTTAAGTCCAACCGAATAAACAAACATTGCAACACACCAGGCCAAACGTGAAACTCGATGCTGGCAACCCACGTCTCAGCGAATCCAAGAATTGATTCTAGTTTATTTTTCAATCTATCATTCTTATCTGCGCCCATTGAATACGAGTTGCTTATAAAATAGCTCAGAATTTGTTCGGTAAGGGGTCTTCGGCGAATTTTATCGTGTTCTTCATAACGCTAGCGGTTAAGCGCCACGGGGTATCCACTATAGTAAATATTTTCTAGGGTAATATTTCAAATATTGGCTGGATACTGTTTGGAGCATTTATTTACCTCTACAAATGTAAATAATAACTACGAGTTTAAAATTGCGTGCATGCAAATTCAGTGCATACCTACACGATAAACAAATCGTGATTTTTTAAATTTTATAATGTTTTTATGATTCCTGTAAATTTGATTACGTATTACAGTAACTCACTATACGAACCAGTTCACAAAATCTAGGAAAACTAGTATGACATAAAATAATACTGGACAATTCACACAGCATTATCTAGCCTCAAACTGAGCAGAGCTTGTTATGGGTTATACAATTTAAATATTTCTTTAAAAATTGTTTTATTAACCGACTTTAGTAAAGTAGGAGGTTTTCATCTCTGCTGTGTCTTTTCTGTTTCCTATCAAACAGATAAGGTGCGATTACAAACTTTGGTATTGTAAACAAAATAGAATTGTCCCTTTTTGTATTGGTCCTATAGTTGTAATAACAAATGAAGTCTTTGCGGTTATAATATTCAGCGTGAACGATAAGGTGGAAATGGCCAATTTATTCATATACTCAGGTTCCTTTTCCACGGACGTAGAACTCACAACTTGTGGAATTTTTCCAAGGTATTACACAGACCAAATGATTTAGGACTCGAGATAATAATTCCCTTACAAAATCAGGTGCCGAATTCTGCTAGCCCATGGTGCTATCCAATCGCTTTACTATGACTAATAAGAGTATGGTATAGTCGCAGAATTGTCCATAGATGAAATAAACTTTACTAGACAGTGAGTGCTTTTAGTATGGAGAGATATATCAACTTCTTCCTAGATGGAGAGATATCATTATCATCATCAGCCTATAGCAGTCCACAGCTGGACATAGGCCTCCCCCAATGAGCGCCATAGCACTCTGTCTTCAGCTTGCCGCATCCAGCATCTACCTGCAGTCTTTCGCAGGTCGTCATCCCACCTGGTCGGAGGACGTCTTACTCTACGTTTACCGAGTCGTGGTCTCCACTCAAGAATACGTTTGCCCCAGCGGCCGTCGGTTCTTCGCGAGATATGGCCGGCCCACTGCCACTTCAGCTCGCTAATTCTCAGAGCTATCTCGATAACTTTGGTTCTCTGTCGGATGTATTCGTTACGAATCCTATCCTTAGAGAAACTCCGAGCATAGCAGCATTCTGAGTCATACCATTGTTTAAGTGAAACGATTTATTTAGTGGAATTCAGCCCCTGAACAATACAGGTCACTAAAAAATATAAATATAATGTTAAGTATACAAAGAACAATTATACGGACTTGTAGTAAATAGGGGCATTACTTAGGTACCCACCACTTGAACTTTCGTGTGTAGCACTCATAAAATTAACACGAATAACGGGAAACTTGAAAACAACCTGTTAGTAAATTGATCCTTAAACCGCGGCAGTTAGTACTAAATAACTGAACCTACGTCGCATAAAAGTATGTATATACTTACACCAGCCAAACTCGATGTGAAATGTTGATAAACAAAAAACTACACCAAAAAACTTACGTGCATGGCGTCGTTTTCAGTAGGTAAGCAGTATTTGTTGAAGAAATGATTTAAAATCGACATGTAATGTAAATTGCGTATAAAATAACACGACAACAGAGTAAATTTTAGGTTAAGTATGGGATATTTTTTTACAAAAATTCTACATTTAATTTGGCTGGAATATCTACTTATTGGTAGAACAAATGAGAACTTATGATGATGATGCGTCAAGCTGATTACAGGGCGCTATGGTGATCAATAGGAGAGTCAGCCTGTATTGTCCAGAAGTGAAATAATATAGGCTGATGATGATAATGACGATCCAGAGAAGTCTATAAAGTGTTTTTATTGGAGTAAGAAGAAGAACGCGCAGGTGAAGTTCTAATAATTATTTCGGGTGTTCTGGTCGTTTTCTATGTATAATAAAAAAATATCTATCTATGTAATGTATTGTATTATGTATATCAGTTATCTAGTACCCATAACACAAGCTCTGCTTACCATGGGGCTAGATAATGCTGTGTGAATTGTCCAGCATTATTTATTTATTTAATAATGTATAGTTTCAACATTCAGGGTAACGTTACAATAACATATCAAATTTTTTTACCAGCTGACTATCTTTCTCACAAATTATACGTACCTGAGAGTTATTAGGGAAACTTATTAAAAGTGTAGGACGAACTGAACTCGTTTGTAAGCCTAATTATAATATCCGGCAGAGATCTCGTTAACGTCGGCACGTAATAAAAGCAAACGAGCTAGAACAATGCAACAGAGTTACTGGAAATGACACTTTTCTGTAACCATCGGCAGAGAATAATAAAGTAAAGTAAAAGTAAAAAATCATTTATTTCTTTAGGCTTACAAAATAAGAACTTGACAAGTCATATTTTATATATAAATTATTATCAAATAAAATTATTTTACTGTTCACTTCAATTTTTTGTCCACTAGTGGAAGAAGTGAAAAAATACATCATAATAACCTTTTCCTTTGCAGTTAGATGACCTCTGTTGCGCGGTGTATGAAGGTCTGTCTGTGACGCAGGAAGCGGGTTCGATTCCCGCCTCGCAACAAATGTAAATAATAAAAATAATATGTATCTATCCATAACATAGAAAGATATTTTTTATTTTACAAAGAAAGCGACTAAAACACTCTGAACAAATATGTGCTCGTACAAACATTTGGCCCGAGGCCGGAATCGAACCCGCAACCTCCTGCGTCGTAGCGTTTCATTTTATTATGTATACCAGTAATCTAGTACCCACTACACAATCTTATTTTACCTTGGGGCTAGACAATGCTGTGTGAAAGGTCCGGCATTATTTCATAATTATAATTATAAAATGCTGGACAATTCACACAGCATTATCTAGCCCCATGATAAGCAGAGCTTGTGTTATGGGTACTAGATAACTGATATACATAATACAATACATTTCATAGATGGATATTTTTTATTATACAAAGAAAACGACCAGAACACCCGGAACAAATATCTGCAGATCGTGCACACAATTGTTCCGAGGCGGGAATCGAACCCGCAACCTCCTGCGTCGTAGGCGGACCTTCGTCCACCGCGCTACATCGGTCGTCAAATTATTACGTCCATGCACCTGGCGGATTTTTGTATATTATTGAGCCGATAATTTTAGTCACAGCAGGATTACCACATACTCATTTAGTTATCGCTGCTGCTATGGGTAGCGTATACCACCTACTTCTTAGCAGGCCTTAAACTTTAAGTACCTATGCATGGAAAAAAACCAAACTCTCCCATAAACACCTTCAACATACAAGTAGATCTAAAAACAATTAGAAGTCACCATAAACTTTTGGCACGCGCTACCATTGCACCAGCTAACACGTCGCGACCGAACGTGCATCGAACGTGACACAATCTTGAGATGTACAGCAGTTACGAACTATGTGGATACAAGGAGGTAGATATGAAAAGCAAATATTGCGCTGTCGACTAGCGACGTGCTGAAACTTCTATTTGTTTTATGGTTCTGTGGAAGCTACCTCGCATGCACGGCGGTAGCACGTTATAAGGATTCTGACTTGTAGCTATGGATTTATTTCAAATGACGTGATATATATGGAGTTTATATTTCCATTTATAGTCATATATCATTATCATCATCAGCCTATACAAGTCGAGCGCCATAGCGCCCTGTCTTAACCCTTTAATGCGCGATTTTTTAAATATGTTTGGAAAAAATATATTTATTAGTACATAGGCATTACATAGCAGGAAAAATAATAAAAAAAATCTAGGGCTGATTTTACTATACTTTCTTTTTCAAAAATTCCTTTGTTGTATATAAACAACAGCGCGCATTTTATGAGATCTTGCAAGTATAGAGGAAATAAAAATACAAGTTTTCAGTATGTCGTAAATATACAACTCCACGCATTTAAGGGTTAAGCTTGACGCATCCAGCATCTACCTGCAGTCTTTTGCAGGTCGTCATTCCACCTGGTCGGAGGGCGTCCTGCACTACGTTTACCGAGTCGTGGTCTCCACACAAGAACACGTTTGCCCCAGCGGCCGTCGTTTCTTCGCGAGATATGGCCGGCCCACTGCCACTTCAGCTTGCTAGTTCTCAGAGCTATGTCGATAACTTAGGTTCTCTGTCGGATGTATTCGTTACGAATCCTATCCATTTATAGTGTTGGATTAGAAATCAAAAAAGTATCTACAAATAAAGTGAGATATTCATATCATTTTAACACTTTGAGTGCTGAAAACGCACGGTATGAGTTTTCTACAAGTGACTAATCTGCGATAAAATCCACACTAGCGCAGCGGCTAAGAAAATACAGATCTTTGTGACTCAGCAGAGCTGTAATATTTTTCGAACGAAACGCATGTGCGGCGCAACACAACCGCTGTGTAGAGCGAATTTTTTAGGTAAAAAAAAAGATCGCAGTCGTCGAAAAAAAACCGCAGTCAAAGTGTTAAACCAAAACAATGACCAAGCGGTGCACGAATTCATCCCCTATAAGCTAAGTACCTGCGAAAGGCTGCAGGTAGATGGATGCGTCAAGCTGAAGTCAGGACGCTATGGCGCTCATTAGGGGAGGCCTATGTCCAGCATAAGCCTATGTTCGTCCACTGCTGAACAAAAAGTCTAAACAAAAAGTCCTAACTACAAATGTTTCATAACCTTTTTGTTAGAGTGGTGGATGTTTTATTATCCAAAAATATCGAAATAAAGGCCTATTTTTTTAAAGTTAAACAAAGATGTCCAAACCAATATTTCCAGGTCATTGCGACCGTGACGAGTTGTCATATCCAGTGACATTCTATGGAGAAAGTAATTAAAATCCCATGGGTCCGGAAGGAGCTTATGCAAATTGTAATCACCCAGCGGGAGTACTACGTCGCCAACCACACTGCAAAGAAAATCTGCTCTATTACCTTCTTTTAAACCCAAAAGAAAGGGCAGTTTTTGGAATTTGTCACAATAAATAAATAATACTGGACAATTCACACAGCATTATAACATAATAGTTAATATTTTATGTACAAAACATGTAATAATCAGTACATGTTTTGTATTTTGTATATAATTTATATACAACATTAGTCTATAATACGCCACCGTCTATACTTATACTATAGCTACGTGTCCACCCAAAGGTTGCCTGGAAGAAATCGCTATAAGCGATAAGGCTGCCCATTGTCCATCTGTATCTTTGTTTGTTTGTTCTTTAATGTTTTTTTTTCTGTGTTTGATGTGCAATAAAGCGTATTTGTATTGTATTGTATTGCATTATCTATCCTCAAACTAAGCAGAGCTTGTGTTGTGGGTACATAGCTGATATACATAATACAATACATTACATAGATATATTTTTTATTATACATAATACGACCAGAACACCCGGAACAAATATCTGCAGATCGTACAAACATTAGTCCCAAGGTGGGAATCGAACCCTTAACCTCCTGTGTGGCAGGCAGGTCATCAAATAATGTAGGTATGTCTGTTTTTACGCGTGTTCCACCATATCCTCTACACAAATCATCCGATTTTAATGAATGAGGAATCAATCGATTGATGATTATGGTATAATTATGCCGGTGACAGGCTACACTTTGTACTTCCTCAGCACTCTACGTTAGTTATTAGTAAATAATGTAGTAACTAGTTAGTATTTATATGTAGATCCTTACTCGGAAAATTAAGAGGTATTCACTGTATTCGTAGAAACCTAGGTACCTGAACAATTTGTACCTTAATAAGGCTTAGATTGATTTATAGATAGATTTAAGGGTTGTTTATATAGTTTTGTGATGTCCATGGAGACTCGTATTTAATGGTGCCTCTCTTCATTTTTCCATTTATCTCTGGCTTTTTTATGTTACCTACTCTTGTTTTCTTTTATATGTATATACCTACATGATGTTATCAAGCTTTGTGCCACCACACCAGGACCTGTCTGAAAATCAGCGCCGCTACTTACTTAGGCTTGTAGCGGCATAATGCTGAGACAGGGACCTTTTTGGCCCCTTATGTAACACGTATTTGCTCTATTTTGTATGTCTTATCTATTCCATGTAATTTTTCTTCTTGTTTTATTATTTTCTTACCATATAATGTGTTATGTATAGTGTCAAATAAATGTATTTTCTTTCTTTCTTTCTTTCTTACCTGTTATTGAACTGTCAAAATATTGTATGTCCGAAATGGATAAAATTGTTGTTACGAAATTATGATTTTAAGGCAGTTCCTGTGTGTCGTCCGAGTGTGCAGGTAGACACGCCTAGTGTCCAAAACCAAGTGAGGGTAGTTACAAATAAACTAGACCCCGCTTCGCAGAGGCGGTAACTCCAGTACTCCAGTCATCCCGTGACCACGACAGTGTGTAAACCTGTTGAAACGTCGGGAAAAATAGGTAAAAACAGTTCCTATGATGTTTTGTATGATGTGTTTATACAATTTTTACAATAAATATATTCATATTCTTATTCACCCATACACTGTCGAAAATTCCTCCCCCGAACAAGGGGGTAAATTCCATAATCACCAAGCTTGGCAGATTTGATAGCAGTTGAGGTGTTAAAAATACACGCAACGAAGCTGCTGCCTTGCCTCCTCTGGGTGGGTTCCTCTAGTCGACTCTTATGACATCCAAGGGTTAGTTTGGAGGGGTCTATTCTTACGCCTTGCCCGCCACAGCTTACATTTGTACGAGCCATATCTATTTGACTGTTACTCGTATGAGTAAGTAAGGTACCACTTACTTAGGTATTTCTTAAGTATATAAGAAGTACGTATGCTTCGTACGTATTACATATTACTTAGAAGATAAAAAAGCTTGGAACGAGTTTTGCTCCAACTCAAAATCTACCAACTTACAGATAAGCAAATCAAATGTACTAGACACATAAGTTATGAACATACTAGTGGTTTCTTCTCACTTCTTCCACTGGTGGACAAAAAATTTAAGTGAACTATAAAATATGACCTGTCTAAGTGCTTATTTGTAAGCTTAAAGAAATAAAAAAAAATCACTTTCATTTTCATTATGTAAGTGTTACCTTAGTTCAGTTTTTTTCGCCACAGCTAATATTTGTACGACCCACATCAATTTGGCTGTTACTCGTACGTAAGAAGTACCAAAGTCGGAAGTGTTAGGTACCTTACTTCGATTTTTCTTCTAAATTCTTATTCACACTAAATGTGTTGTGTTGAATTTATAACCGGACTATAAAAACTAAATAGAATGACCACAATGTAGAAACAATTCCGGATTTCGATTCGATATTCGTTATATTGCTCATTTTGTTTGAACAATACAGCCGCACTAGGGAATAGCGCGGTATGGTAACTAAATATTAGTCATTCTATTTTCATATTTAGATTGGATTTCCGTTGGACCAGAGTCTATTTATCTTTAATAAGTAACCAGATTTTGTTTTGCAGTTAGGTTTGAACCTTGCTTTTATTCTAATTGCTAAAATGAGTTCCTTTAAAATTTCGGTGACAATGCATGTAATTGTACTATCGTCAAGCTGGTCTGATGATGGAAATCATTTTTTTAATATGTTACAGGAAAACTGGTCTGAAATTCAGTTGCAAGATTTGTCCCCATTTTGCAACTGAATTTCAGAACAGTTTTCCTCAACCGATTGAGATGAAATTCGGCATACTTTTATGTAAACTCAGTGACAATTTAATCAATCAGGTTCAGGTTCAGGTGGGGGTACTCCATTTTCCGCATTTAGACTCCTTTTGGTCCTTTATGCGTAGTAGTTAGCTAGAAGTAGTAGTTAGCAGAAGCGCAGAATCTTCCTGGGGTCTTCACAGGCTTCGCGGAGCGACCTCGGCAAGTTGAGGATTTCTATACGTTGTGCTAATACTCCCTCGCATTCCAGGATTACGTGGGAAGCTGTTTCGTCGTTGCTGAGGCATCCCCTACAGAGAGGGCTATCCGTCGCTCCGATGGTGAATAAGTGTTTGTTTAGTGGACAGTGTCCTGTTAGTGTTCCCACAAGGACACGTAGGTCCAATCTATTCAGATTTAGTAAGCGTTTTGTTAGCTTCGGTGATGTTGATGGGAGTGCCGTCCTTGCTTGTCTGCAATTGATTTGGCTAGTCCATCGTTCGTTATGTGTATCTCTAGTTCTGAGCTTGGTCCATGTCTGGAGCAGAGAGAATGGCAGGGGTAGGAATGGCGGTGGTCCTTCTATGGTTGTTGCCGATCCTCTCCGTGCCAGTTCGTCTGCAGCATCATTACCTAGCGATCCACTATGTATTTGATCCATTGTAGGATGATCCTGTTTTCAGTGGATATCCTTTCCAGAGCAGAGTGACATTCGTAAACGAGCTTGGAGCTACAGTTGTTTCCTTCCAAGGCTCTGAGTATGGCTGCGCTGTCAGAGAGGATGCGTACACGTTGGTCTTTGATTCCTCTCTTCTGTACGGCTGTAGCTGCCTGTGTTATTGCTACGCATTCGCATTGGAATATAGAGCTATGCGTTCCTAGCGTTATTGATATGTTAATGTTGAGGTCCAGTGAGTGAACCCCGGCACCCGTACCGGTTTCGGTTTTGGAGCCATCTGTGTAAATTCTGACTTCGTGGGTACCTGATTCATCTTTTTGGTCCTCGTATAGTTGTATTTGGTAGTGTTTGTTTAGTATTGGTTTGTTGGCCATTCTGTCACAAGGGGCCGCTGTGAGTGGTTCATATGTTATGGCCCTGTCCATGATCTGCGCATGTGGACTTCTTGTGACTCCCCAGAGGCCTGTGTTTTGTAGTCTTAGAGCCGACATCGTGGCTTCTTGTTGTATGTAGAGGTCTAAAGGTGCTACATCTAGAATTATATCTAGGGCAGCGCCTGGTGTGGATCTCATGCATCCTGTTATCGCAGAGCATGCCATTCTTTGAAAGCGTTGTAGTTTAGTTACCACGGTGCTCAGCTCCGTTCTAGTCCACCAAACTATCGCTCCGTAGGTTAATGTTGGTCTGATGATAGCAGTGTAGAGCCACTTGGATATTTTCGGTGAAAGTCCCCAAGTTTTCCCTAGCATTCTGCTGCATTGGTAGAGAGTAGCGGTCGCACGCTGGAGTTTGTAGTCAAGATGTTTGTTCCATAGCAGTTTGCTATCTAGTATGACCCCTAGGTACTTGACTTCTGTTTTTAACGTTATATCTGTGTTGAATAGCTTTGGGATTTTTATATTACCCAGTTGTCGTTTGTTCGTGAACATGATCAGTTCCGTTTTTGTTGGGTTTACTGTCAGTTCGTGATCGTTGCACCATGTTTCAATGGTTTTGAAGGCGAGTTTCATCAGGTCACATAGTGTGTGCTCAAAACAGCCGGTCGTCAGGATCGCGAGGTCATCCGCGTATCCTACCGTGACCAGACCATGACCGTTGAGTTTGCGAATTAGCTCATCTACAACTATGTTCCATAACAAGGGCGAAAGGACGCCCCCTTGGGGGCAGCCCCTGGCGACTACGCCTCTTGTGGTTTCATTGATTTTGACTTGTATGGCTCTGTGTTGGAGCATGTTGTTTATCCACTCGGCCAGCGTCGGCGCTACACCATATCTGGTAAGGGCTCTGTGTATGCTGGTGAAGTTGGTCTTGTCAAAAGCTCCTTCAATGTCTATAAAGGCAGCTAGTGTAGGTTGTTTTGATGATAATCCACCTCCTATTCGTGAGACTACGCTATGTAAGGCGGATTCTGTTGATTTGCCTTTGCTGTAGGCATGTTGTTGAGAGTGTAAGGGGTTGTGGTAGAGTGTGGTGTCTCTTATTTCTCTGTCACAAAGCCTTTCTAGTGTTTTTAGAAGGAATGATGTCAGGCTAATAGGTCTGAAAGATTTCGGTTGGGTGTAGTCACTCCTTCCTGGTTTAGGTATGAATACTACCTTCACTTCCCTCCATATGTGAGGTATATATCTATGGGCAATGCATGCCCTGAATATCTTCACTAGGTGGTCTGCTAGTAAGCCACTGCACCAGCTGAGCATACCTGGAAAGACCCCGTCCAGTCCTGGTGCTTTGAAGGGAAGGAAGCTGTTGATTGCCCAGATTACCTTTTCACGGTTTATCATATTCTGGGCTGTTATCCAGTCTTGGTCGGTGGACGTGCGCTCTGATGTCTCCTCCCATGTGTTGGTGTCTGTGACAAGACAGCCTGGGAAGTGTGTATTCAGAAGCACTTCGCTGGTTTCAGCGTCTGATTTGGTGTAGGTATTGTCAGGTTTGATGAGGCACCCTAGCGTGCTTTCTGGCACGTTTGCCAGTATTGTTCTTATACGGGTGGCCTGATTGTTGTTTTCAATGTTGGTGCAGAACCTTTCCCAACATTCGGTTTTTAATCAATCATCAAACCATCTCTATGGCATGGTACCATAGAGGTGGTCTGATGATTGATACAGAAGGTGGTCATAGGAACTCCTAAATGAAACTACTTAATCACGTCTAGTTTGGGTTCGTTGAACTTGTCTTCCCAAGCTTTTTGGTCGCAGATAAAAGCTTGTTTTGAAAAAATGTTTCATTATTAATTACTCAATTCGATACAGAAATTGAGATAGGAGAATAAACTTAAGGACATACCTATCTTATTGATATGTAAGCTGGCTTTAGTTTCTAACATATACAAAAATTATAATAATTAGTTCATATAAAAAAAATCGAAAAATACGTTTTATATGTGTGAGAAGAAGGCTTAGTCTGGCTCGTCTCCACCGAGCGGTTGACCGTAAATGTTTCGCCACCTCTAACGCCATTCTGCGGCAAGGGACGGGCGATGACTGATATGTAGACTGTTTTTAAAGGGTAAAATGTCTATTTTTTAAGGTATAAATATCTAAAACTTTACTTTATTTTCCAGGGACGTAGAAGGTTAGTCATTCAATTCTTGGCACGAGACTAATGGCTGTAAGAACTAATTTTTAACTACATGACTAAGTTCGAAAACTAAATTCGGTCAAAATATTTATCTATACCCCTACATATTTATGCCCTGTATACAAGTGAACATAGAACCTCTTCCTTTTTTCGAAGTCGGTTCAAATGCCTTCAAAAATACGAAGGTAGGTATACAAAAGTATAGAAGTCACGCGAAAAGTTAACCATTACCACAAAGTAACGTCAGTGAAACGTCTTTAAAGAAACGTTACTTTTTGTTACAGAATTGTTATTGAAACGCAAGGAGCAGCGTGTTCGGAACAATTTAAGAAAGACCAAAGCGATTCTTAGTTTAATTCTGAGTTGGTTTTGAAGCTGGTTTTTCCGAAATAATAGGGAACAAAGTTTAACTTCAAAGTAGAAATGGTTTAAAGTGAACGTTACCCCTTTGAACAAACCAAAGAAACGTTTTGGAGTTTTGATGCCTTAAGGTGCTTAGCGCCTAAGGTGGCTACAAATTATTACCTACTACCAGATTATTTAAACTGTGTGTTGTATTATATATTTTATTATTTCATTTAAGATTGTAAAAGCTAAAGCTCTATAATTATATTTTTGTATACTTACTAACCAAATTGATTATATTTATTTTGCTCATTGATGTATTGAATTATTTTTATTGAGGACATTTGTGATTATATTTTATTTTATTTTGCTTATTGACATGTATATTGGATTACTTTTGCTCATTGACATGTGTATATTTGATTATTCGTTTTATAAAAATTTGATGCTAGCGATTAATTAAGTTGACTACACTATTGTATTAGGTGATACCTGTGAAAATAGTTGTAATGCTTTGAATAAATACAAAATACAAATGTAAGATTTAAAAAAAGGTTTTATTATTATCGATAAAAAAATTCTTTGTTGTCAACTGTTCGTAAAATATGGGAAAATTTCGACTTTGATAGTAGGCATGTGAGATAATTTCCTTTAGAAGCCGTTGTTTTAATCTCTATGTAGTATTGAAAATGAAAATGAATGAAAATGAAAAGTTTTTATTTCTTTAAGCTTACAAATAAGCACTTAGACAGGTCATATTTTATAGTTCACTTAAATGTTTTGTCCACCAGTGGAAGAAGTGAGAAGAAAACACTAGTATATTCATAACTTATGTGTCTAGTACATATGATTTGCTTATCTGTAAGTTGGTAGATTTTGAGTTGGAGCAAAACTCGTTCCAAGCTTTTTTATCTTCTAAGTAATCTGATATTTTGTAATAAGCTTTTTTACAAAGAATGTGTTTAACAATTTTTTTAAATTTATTTATTGATAATTAAATTAATAAAATTAAAATAATACTGCCATGCGTGCCGTAGGATATTCAAGACCAAGTTCGGTCTAGCGAGCCATAATAGAGCCCATGATAGAAAAAAAGATCGTGATTATCTAGGGTCGCCGTCATCGAAATCGATGAGGAGGTCTATATTGTATTAATAATATTATTATATTATATTATATTATTACTCGCATAATGGGACCGACGGTGTACAACAATCTTCCTGAAATTGTTAGGAAGGCAACTAGCCTAACAACCTTTAAGAGTAAACTAAAGCACTGGCTCACTGACAATAGCTTTTACAGCTATGCGGAGTTCCTCGATTATAAATGTGACTAAATGTATTTTTTTTTTTTTTTAATTTCTATTTTAATAATGTATAATTTAATTCAATATTGTTAATTTACTTTACTTGTAAGTATAAAATGGCTACGTATCTGTAGCCGAAACTAATGTGACGTGTATTTCATGAAAGTTACGAAATAAATGATTATTGATTATTTTTTGTATTGATGGTGCTATAAAGATATATCGTATTGTATTGTAGGTAGTTGTTATGGTACTTACCTAGTTACCTACTCAAAACTTTTAAGCTTTGGCGATTGGTTATGGAAATAATAACAAAATATACGCGATAAATAATTACCTAGGTACATGTTCATCAAGATTGTAATGCAGCCTAGAATGCCTGATCTGTAAAACCGATAAAATTATCAAAATTTAATATTTTTTTACATAACTACCAAACAGTCAAACAAGCAAATGCGTAGGTTGATTATTCTTTGCAGTACGAGCTAAAATTCTTTTGCCAGTTCACCAGTCTACTAAATAAACAACCATATGATACACAAAGTGAGGGCGTAGCTTTTCATAGCGTATTCTCTTTGTGATAATTCTCTTATTTGAAGCGAGTAATATTTGTGTAGCTCTACTTTGCTGATTAGCATCTGTTTGTCTGTTCCCTTTGCAGTGAACATTAATAAACCGCTATAAAGTACCTAGGTAAGGTTTTTCATTCTATCATCATCATCATCATCAGCCTATAGCAGTCCACTGCTGGACATAGGCCTCCCCCAATGAACGCCATAGCGCCCTGTCTTCAGCTTGCCGCATCCAGCATCTACCTGCAGTCTTTCGCAGGTCGTCATCCCACCTGGTCGGAGGGCGTCCTACTCTACGTTTACCGAGTCGTGGTCTCTACTGAAGAACACGTTTGCCCCAGCAGCATTCTATACGTTGGTATTATTATGTATTCTATAATCATTATATTCATAGTACAGTACATACATAGTATAGTATTCACATAATTCATTCCATCCAAAGGTTCGCTGCTAAGCGGAAAAGATCGCTTCTAAGCGATAAGGTCGCCCATAGTACATGTCACATGTTATGTCTTTCATAATGATCGTATCGTTTCGTATCTGGTGTTGGTACAAGAAAGTATTTTTTGTATTGTATTGTATTGTATTGTATTGTATTGTATTGTATTGTATTGTATTGTATTGTATTGTATTGTATTGTATTGTATTGTATTGTATTGTATTTTATTGTATTGTATTGTATTGTATTGTATTGCATTGCATTGCATTGCATTGCATTGCATTGCATTGCATTGCATTGCATTGCATTGCATTGCATTGCATTGCATTGCATTGCATTGCATTGCATTGCATTGCATTGCATTGCATTGTATTGTATTGTATTGTATTGTATTGTATTCTTTGACCAAACTGTCATCGTCTTTTGTTTATAGAAATAGACAATGTTTATTTGTGTTTCATATAAAATAATACAACTTAAGAACTAATTATAATAAAGATAACAAATTAGGAACGAATAAAATAATTAAAACACGAGAACACAGAAAGGCTACCGGCTCACTGTACTGTTTGTAGATTGACTTTTTTTATAGTTTCGGAATGTCAAAGTACTAGCTGCGATCGCGGCTTCGCCCGCTTGGAAATTTATGTGTGAAATGTTTTATAAACCTTCCTCTTGAATCACTGTATCTATAAAAAAAAACCGCATCAAAATCCGTTTCGTAGTTGTAAAGATCTAAGCATATATAGAGACAGACAAACAGCGGGAAGCGACTTTGTTTTATACTATGTAGTAAACATCAATAATTTACGATAAATAATTTAAAAATTCATATGTACTGTTCCGTCGAAAAAACTTTCTGACGAAATCAATAAAAAATACTACAAAACTCAAACTTATTCTGTATGGCTCCTACAATATTCTTATTTGTGATTCCTACTTTGCTGATTAGCATTTCCCTTTGCCATGCCATGAACAGGCTAGTTACACACACAGTCGTGAGCTTTACTCGAATTATTGTTTATCCAAGGAATTTGTATTTAGCCCTCAAAACATAAAAAAACACTTTATTTATTTTTTATACTTCTTGCACAAAACCATAACTCAATACTTATTCAAGAAAATTTATATAAAGACGAAAAAAGAGTTCTTCCAGCCAACCTTATTTGGGAGAGAGAGACAAAGTGAAGAGAGAAGTGGGTACAATATGCATAAATAAAATTAGAAATAGACAAAAGATACTTAAAAAAAAGTAGTAAAAGTATTAATAGTTTAATTTTAACCAATTATTAATTTAAGTCTGCCATTGCAGAAATAATTGCAGATCAAATGGATATTTTGTCTCGCTGCGAGAATGGAACCAATGTTTCGTGTTACATCAACAAGCATTAGAGCTTCGAAACGTTTCAAATGTTTTACTTTAACATGGATATTTTGTTTATTCCACTGATTTTAGATTTCTATTCGTTATTTTTTATCCCATGGGAACAGATTTATTGGATGAAAAGACGCCTATGTTTTATTTTGAGCCTGTATGCAAAATTTGAGCCCGATCCGTTCAGCAGTTTTTGCGTGAAAGATGAACAAACCATCCATTCATACAAACTTTCGCATTTATAGACGACCGATGTGGCGCGGTGGGCGAAGTTCCGCCTGCGACGCAGGAGTTTGCGGGTTCGATTCCCGCCTCGGAACAATTGTGTGTACGATCTGCAGATATTTATTCCGGGTGTTCTGGTCGTTTTCTATGTATAATAAAAAATATCTATCTATGTAATGTATTGTATTATGCATATCAGTCATCTAGTACCCATAACACAAGCTCTGCTTAGCTTGGGGCTAGATGATGCTGTGTGAATAATTGTCCAGCATTATTTATTTATTTATAATATTAGTAGGATTAAGAAGTAAGGTTTTATAGATTTTCTCTTCACTTATTTTTTTAACCATACCACCACTAAATCTACCAAAACAAAATGATACCTATTTCTGTATTAAAACATAAATGCTATTCCAAGTTTTCACTGTTCCGTGTTCGAGCAATTCCGTCTGAAATACGAGGTCATTGTTGGTGGCACCGACGTCGGAGTCTGAGGGGGGAGGGGGCGCCCCCCATACCCCCCCACTACTGGGAACGAGTAGCAAACCCATTACTGTAGTAGGCGAGAAAGAAATGGGACGCTTGTGTCGAGTTCAGATCAAGTAATTGTATTTCAGCCATTCTTTCCTATTTACAAAGTGTAAATGATATTGATGATGTTTTATGGAAATACTTTAACTTTTTTATGCAGTATCGTTGAGAAAATGGATGGGAAGAAGCCATTTTACAACCATAGTGGCGCATCGAGGATATGCATAGAGGACATGTAGGTATCGACCGTGGGGCATTTTATCTGATGCCAATCCAATAGCTGACAATTTTTTCTCTGTAAAACAACCAGAATGAGGATTAACTATTGAATAATCGACACTTCACAGTATCATCTAGGCCTAATATAAATAAAGCTTGTGTTTTAGTTGTAACTTTGGATAATCTATATCCTAAAAACTTAAGACCTAGCCGCCTAGCTAGGATACTCCTTAAGATATTTTTGATGGTTAAACAAACAATAACCATTGTAAAAAGCATCCAACCCTAGAGGAAATATTATATTTTCTAATTAAACTAGCGTATATTCCGCATCGAGAATCAAACCTGCAACCGTCTTAGGTACACTGCTGGAGAAGACCTGGTTTACCATCATTCTTTTCACGGACTGTGTTTAAGCGAATAACGCTGACATTAATGATCTACATCAATGTACTTTATTGTTTTAAATTAGGGCTAAAGCGGACGCTTTTCAATTACAAGCCTTGTTTCAGAATTTATGTGTGTACGCCTTAATTGATGTAGGGACGTGTATATTTATTGTTGTTTCAAAATTGGAAATACATTTCAGATAATTGTTGTGCTACTGTGAATAGGTAACCACCTGAATTCACAATGGTCTTCAAATGGTAGTAACCAGAAGGGAAGCCAGCTGTTATGTGTTACATAGTAACACATCATCATCCATCGCCGCCATCCACAGCCTGATTTCAGCTACTACTAGGTTCGGGCATCTCCAACTTCGCACAATCGTTTTTTTTTTAAAGATAACTAAGAATTTAAAATTAAGATAATATCTAATCTAGGATATAGAACGTTAGAACAAAGTTGTGTGACACATTAGTTAAAGTAATAGATTCTTGTTTATTATTTTTTGGTATTGATAGTACAAAGTTGCCCTTGGTGGTCACTAAACTCTATCTTCGCCTCTCTGCCTAAACTTTACAAAATAAAACGATTACAGTTGCATTAAAAAAAAAGCTTCTATTAAAGTAATTTTGTTCAACCATTGAACAAAGAAAATTGATTATCATTATCTTACTTATTATTGAACTTCAACGTATTTATAAAAAAAATAGGTAGCGGGGCTGGAGTGCCCCGAGGTAGGTAGGTACCGCCTTAAAGTAATATTCTACTCTATGCTATGAATGAAATATCAAAATCTGAATAACGTTATGAATCCAGCTTGTCATAGCAGCGTGCCAAACCAAGCAGTGTGCAAATGAGCAGCACCGACTGCAAGTAAACAGTTTCAGTTTTATTGGCCAAATCCGACTAATTTGCCTTTCGCATATGAACGCTTACCCAACTGCTGCTCTTACATTTCTGTGATAATTCGATGATATCGAAATACTTCTGCTTCAAAATACTCAAAAGTTTGCGCATTTAGAAGTTTGAAAATTCAATTTTCGACGTTGACTCACTGTACCTACCTATATGGAAGGAACATTACATTAGGTACACGAGCAACCGTTTCGAACTGAAAACTTTTATTATGTTTGTCTCGCTTTGCAAGTCTCGCTTGCTCATATAGCAGGGTTCCATCTCTACTCTATCTGCGGTATATGAATACAGGGTACGTGTAACTGAAATAGCGTCAAAGAGAATTTTTCGTGCGACATAAAAACGAATTGGAGCCATCAATAAACAACGGCAATTAAAACGAAACAGCCGGAAGAGTGTCCATTTTGTCCCACTCTGCACCAACAGCCTACAAAGGGGTGGTGAAACACCTAACGAATAAAGACCTTCATTTGAATGTTTAGATTATATTTTGTTACACAGAAATTTCGGTTTTAAAGGACCCTTTTAACTCTCTTTACCCGCCATGCGGCGTTGCTCTTGAGAAATATTTAACGTTGCTAATGAAACTTTATTTTGGGTTATGAAACGTTTTTACTTGGAAATACGATTCGTTGTTTTCTAGACCTACAAAATGAAAACAGGTCGGCTGTTTCCTTAGGTCGGGCACGCGTACGGAAACAATCGAGTATTTGTATTTTCTAGTTACAAGTAATTTAGATAGCAGATAAAAAGCTTTATTGCGCACTTAGGCAATTTGAAAAAAATAAATTATATCCTTGTTTTAGAGACATGTTGATATAAATAATAAATCTCAAAATAGACTCGAAAGGACAATTCTTCCATATTTTGTTTTAGCGTGGGTTTGTTCCAAATATCTTACAATAAACTAAACTACATAACTGCTAGCTTATTAACTTGGCAGAAATCACAAAATCCAGATTTTATAAACTTAATTTTAAAATATACATATAAGATTATTTTATCGGAGATTGGTGGGAGATCGCACGTGACCGCACTGAGTGGAAAGATTTGGGGGAGACCTTTGCCCAGCAGTGGGACGAAACAGGCTAAATAAAAAAAAAAAAATATTATTTATCGGGCATTTATCAAGTACTTAAAAAAAACTAATTTACGTAACTTAATCTACTTTTATATGATTTATTTTGGAAAAGCGAGATTCCCTAACACAGGTATTTCTTTTACTTAAAAGGGAATCTCAAACACTGTTTTATTTATTGTACATTAAGTTAAAGAAATAAATATTTTGTATTTGTATTTGTACTTACCTTTTTTAACGTAGTAATAATGAACGTAGGGGAATATGAAACAAAACGCGACAAATACCCGATAAAAAATATTTTTAATCGTTGTGTGTTACAAATCGCGAAAGTTTAAAAAGTTGTTATATTTAAACTATCTGGTATTTGGACTTTATTTTCATCTATTTTGTGAAAATATTATAGGTTTTCATAATAAAGAAAACTACGTTCAATACTCTAAGTCACACATATCCAGCACGACGGATATGCATTAGGTACATGTAATACCGAATACGTTTCGCAGAATACAGATCGGGCGACGCAGATGTGTTTTATGCAGTGATTCGATTTGTTGGCTCTATCCACCCGACGTACTGAACAGTTTATCCTCATAGATATTTTTTAGAGATATTTTACAGGAATATTCTGTTTTACATTTATTATATATTAGTATATTATTCTGAGTGTTTTGTATCAAGTATGGTATAATCAGGCTGCAGATATCCCGTGGATAACCTCATGATCCTGATAAGGTTACAAATATATAAACCCTGGAGACATAACATTCCTTTCTGGGCAGTCGAAAATTCACTGTAGTAAAAATTTCAATCGTTTTTTTTTTATTTACATTTTGTATCATTTCCATTGTGTTTTGTAAAATATTAAACATGTTTATTTGCCAAAATAAATGTTACAATGTAGGTCTTAAAATTACGTCCATATTTATATTTAATCTCTATTATTTTATCATCATATCAGCCCAAACTCATCTGGACATAGACATTCCACCATACGAACACTAATGCGGTCCTGACCTGAGCCGCTTCCATCCATCGACTCCCTAATCGGTCCATAGAAGACCGAATGGATAGTCTCCCAATACTCCGTTTCGCGTTGCATTGTTTTGTAGTAAATATAGCAAACTCATACCTACGCAAAGAACTATTTAGCTCCACGTATAAAATAAAAAATATGATATCCGTAAAAATCCTTTTCCCCCCGGGGTGCAGTTTTTTTTCTTATAACAGGGACACGAGAAGTTTTCGAATAAAGGATTCGACTTGTCTCATTTCGGCGGCAATACCAGAATGGCGGCTTTATCGGGCCTCGCCGTATCTACACAGGTGTTGGACGAAAGGTCCGACTTTCTACGATTCCGAGCCCGAGGTAGCAACCATTCACAACTTTCCTTGGCATCGTTCCTATCGATTTTAGATTAAGAAACTTGGAAAGCCTGTAAAAACATTCTGTAATAAATTTCCGTACTTTACGTAACCAGTGCAGGGTGTTTCGGAGTTGCTGCAAAAGTTTCTAATAATGATCATGACGCCAAGAAATTGGGTTGCTCTCTCAAAGTTGCGAAGCCTCACCGTGATGGTAGTTCTCGAATTCCAAAGTTGTTTTCTAGACATCCATTTGTTTGAGCAATTTGCGGCTCCTCTGCAAAAGTACTGACAACTCTGAATTTATAAAGGCTTTATTCGCTACATTGTTTTATTTACTGAAACAAAGCAGCTAGTGGATTTTAGAGCTATTTAAATTACACAATCGAAACATCGTAAGCTTGAAATATTCCGTGTAAACGTCCGTCCATTATTGGAATTGTGTGAAACAATAAAACTCTTTCGCAATTACATAATGCACGAAACAGAGAAAAAACTCACTGCAGTTTTATATTTCGTTGGCACGTAATACATTTGTACCAGTCAAATGTTGGAACTAATTCTCAAGCCTTGCATCAGCAACCTATAGAATATAGTCTTTGCCTTTGACTAGAAATTCTCTGCCTTTTCCAGTCCTTTGACAAAAGACCTGACATGCAGCAATTCAGAGTGTTTAGGCATAATATAAACTTATAACACAACTTAGTAATAGTTCACGAAAAAATATATCTTTCACAATTCAATCGACTTCCAAAATGAAGGAGATTCTCAATTTGGTTTGTTGCTTCATTTTATTTTAAACGAGATAATAGGTATTGACAAAATAATCCTAGACACTTTTTCGTTTCTGTAGAACATTTGCCCACTGCACCACAGAGGTTGTCATGGCAAAATTGACCCTGTAGGAGTTTCTATCGTTTACTGTACCTAAGGCCGGTATAACACAAGGCATCTGCACTTTGCAGGTTTAACGATGCCGAAGCCAGGCTACCGCTGCGGAAAACTTCGCGTATTCTCTCGCAAGTCATACTGCAAAGAGCTCTCCATTTGTAACCAAGACTAAGTTAAAAGACGAAATGAAAAGTTTTAATGGTATAGCTTTTTAAGTATTCTTAGCTTATTTGTTTGTCTTCGCTATTTAGATGTGCTGTAAACTATCATATCCCACACTTTTAAGCCTGCAAGATGTTCGTTTCGAACGTTGGCGTTGTTGGCGGAACGAAAAATCGAGAACCAAGTCGGCTTTTTATAGTTTTTAGGTATCAATTCTATGAAGTAAATAATAATTAAGTCTAATTTGTTTCTTTGTATACTTCCTCTATCTGTTCTATCGCTTCTCCTTTAAACCTAAGGTTTTGCTGTAAGAAATCTCTTTGGTAGGGTTAAGCTCGTCTATGTATATCTTTTTCTTAGTTAAGTTATTTTTAAGTGTTTTGTGTACAATAAAGAATTACAGAATTAAGTCTTGATAAAAGAGTACTAGTTAGTGTAGGATTAAGCTATCTAGCTTATTTTTAGAAAGGGACCAAATGAAATATGGATCACCTATCAAAGGCCGGCCTTAGGTACAGTAAACGATAGAAACTCCTACAGGGTCAATTTTGCCATGACAACCTCTGTGGTGCAGTGGGCAAATGTTCTACAGAAACGAAAAAGTGTCTAGGATTATTTTGTCAATACCTATTATCTCAGTTTAGAATAAAATGAAGCAACAACCAAATTGAGAATCTCCTTCATTTTGGATGTCGATTGAATTGTGAAAGATTTCTAAATGAACAACATAAAAAGGGTAGGTCTTTATGCAGCAGTGGGCATCAACGTCGTCAATCAAGTCCACGATGAGGTAAACATCCCATAAAAATCATGGAATTTTGAGTCAACGGCAAAACATTCTGAGCAATATCTTTTAGCATTGCAAATATAAATTCATCAAGTATATTGATCTACACAAAAGCTTTGTATTCGAAGTAACTAAGTGCTTGTGCTTACTAGAATGTGAATAATCTAAAACAGTGTTTACTGTTTGCAAACTCAGCAGAGTTTATATCACAATGTCGTAAGAAAGGTGCCGAGCAGTCTACAAACTTGAACCTAGTCTGATTAAAATGCTTCTTGATTAATGAAATTTTGTTTCTACGTGATTCAAAACTCTACTTACATTTAATTGGCTCTAATGATTCGAGGCTGCGTTTTATAACTTTAGAAAGCTGTTGTAGCAGATATGCTAGCGCCACCACCTATTTAGTTTCTCTTAATAACGTTAAGAAAAGGTACCAATTTAAAAAAAAATCCGTGGGTTCAAAATTTATACATATGAAAAGCTATTTAAATGTGTAGGTAATAGTTTTGCATCATATACTTGCTCAGGTATACATGCGAAAATAGAGATTGGTGGCCACCAAGTACATTTTCGCATCTCTGCCGAAACGCACGCAATTATTGACGTCACCAAAAGTAAAAATAAATGTTAACCGACCTGTAAGTAAAAATATCGTCATGACTCGATAATAGAGAAGAAGAGATCTGCAATAGCTTATAAAGCAGCCCAATGTACCATCGTGTGTTATTTTGTCTTACTATGAGTACTATAAAGACTGTTTGTATTGATTTGCATGATACCTGACCTGAAACATGACTGATTAGTGCAGAAACGAGCAAATATCATTAACATACCGAGTGCTATCCCAGCAGTGAGAAGACAAGAGCTGATAATGCTGATGATTGCATGATGTCGCTCCAAAACCTGTAAGCTCATCGTGTCTAAACCTAAAAACAAAGACATTTCTAAGAACAAAATCTCTGATTAAAATCATAATCCTTTTCATAATCTTCGCGGCCCTAACACCGTAATCTCCGGAACGAATTGTTCGCTCACGTATGTACTGTTCGGAGCTCGGAAGCGCACAGCGCGTGAGCAATCACAAAGGAACGGAAACGAGCGGAGTAACAGTCATTAATATACGCTCCATAGTTACTGTATCGTCGTAAGACATTTTTGTGTTTTCAACAGTTATGAGAGGGATATTTGACTTTGTACAGTCACAAAGAGTCGTGAACGTGGATAGATGTGTGATTAATCTGCATACTTGTATAGGGTCGTAGATAATATTTAAATTTTTCGAATATGGTAGGTACCGACCATGGTAGCTGGAAGGTTTTCTACCATGGGAAAAGTGTCTATGTGGAAACACTGGTAACATAATACAATACAAGAACCGAAATGAAATCGAAGCCGATAAATAGGGATCGTAATCATATTATCCGGGAAAATGATAGGAATTATTTATAGTAACGCGAAATAGTGAGACATTCGCACATATGTTTTGCGAGGCCAATCCCGAGCCTCAGGCCCGCATAAAGATGAGAATACGACATAAAAGTCGATAAATTTAGTCAATAGCCATTATAGGACGTTGTCGGGTGCGAAAATATGGCAGTGAGAGGGGGAGTACAGGGCTTTTTGATTTAAGACCGGCGGCACATGCACTACTGCTCGAGTGGAAGAGACAAGAGGCTCCCGGCATTCTCCCCTGTTTACACTGCGATTCAAAATGCATGCGACGGACAAAGGTATTCGTGTCACGGGAACTTGGGTACGGAAACGGGTCTGTGGGTCAAAGTGAGCGTGTGTTGCTGCACTTTTTCATTACATTGTTTCCTTTTGTTCCCTATTATGACAATCCTATTATGATGCAGTGCTGCATACGAAATACATAGGTTTATTGGTGATTTAATATTCCTTTTGCTAATCGTGTGAGTTGGAAACACACAGGGAAAGCTCTCATACTCCACAGAAACATAAACACAGTACTAAAAGTCACATCCAGACGTTGTAAAACTTTAAGTCGTTGGCAAACGGGAGGGACACTAGAACTCGGTGCGGGCAAAAGCCGCAGCTGGCACCAATCCGGACACGACTATAGATAGTACCTACAGCCAAACCTAACGAAATAGAAAATACCATTATTCTTCTCGCAAGACAAGGAGGCGTTCAACCAATGTTATTTACAACCAGGTTTGTTTATTGCTTTACTCGAATATTGTGAAATATTACCTCAATGAGCTGACTCAGGAAGCTCAAAGAACCGCAACGCTCGAAGTTTCTCCACATTCACAAACTATTCAAAGGTAAAAAAAAACTAGAGGAAGGATTTAGATTCTCTACATTGTCAACGCGGCAGAGATCAGCGAAATTGGAGAGACGAACAAAACTTACAAAGCTAAAACAAAATAAGGAAAAGGCGAAGCTTTAGTCTTTTTGAATAACAAACATAAAAGCCAAACCTTTTACATGGCTTTACCGACAAAGTACTCCTTTATTACACGGAGAAAATAGAAGACAATAATAACGTGTATCGTTTACAAAATAAATACAAGGCATTCTGTAAAGGCTTGATTTTTATAAATAAACGGCAATAGAAATCATTGTTTTGCATCATATTAACCTGATATGAGGTAACATAATTAGACATTGAATCTTTTTCTTTTTGGTAGGTTTTTAGGACGTTGGCCATTGTAGCACACAAAACAGAGTATTTATTAAATACCACGCGTAACAGGCCTAGCCTAGTGCGGGAGTGATTGTTATTCGTTATATCCACCTAAACGAGTCACCGCTTAAATCTAATACCTATATTTAATTCTGTGTTCATATTTCAAGTGTTTTTAAAGGCTTTTTTTATTTGATAGGAATAGATTTTAAGAAATTTGGCTTTCAAGGTTATATTGAACATCGAATAATTGAAATGAATTACTTATAAGTGCTTAGATAACATGTCAGTCACGCACGTAGGTAGGTACGTACATATAGGTAAGGCGCAGATTGGCCTCATTTCAATGTAAATTAAATTCAAAATTAAAATGTATCCCTCTGAATTATTAAGCAAAGTCAACCTCGATCCCTATAGCAAAGGAGGCAACCAGTTTACGTAGCCCTCTCCCACCTAATGATAAAATGTAGGTGATCCAATTTATAGGGCGAGCAAAATGATAAGAATTCGTAAGTGAGATATATATCATGTTCGACTCATTTTACAGACCCACGCCAGTCTTGGGGCATTGGCATTCAAATTGATGGTCAGGGTACGTTTCACCATTAGAGGGGACTTATTAATTCCCCTTTCGACAGGCCAACCGAGGAGGCCATAAATTCACCTCAACCAAAGGGATGACCAATTTCAGAACATTTACGAGCCACAAATTACGCGACCGCTGAAATATACTGGGCCGGGGTACGAGCCGCGCAGGGAAGAAAAAGCCCAAATGTTAATTTAATGTTGAGATCCACACAAAATTGCTTCAGTCCTCTAGATGAGAGAAATATTGGGCCCGGTCCACGAAAAGGTTCAAATACTAATTTTATGCAGGGAAAATTGTGCTCGGGACACGACGTCAAATCGATATTCATTTAGCTAAGCGTACCGTTAATTTTTCCTCCGCAATGGTATCATGAATATTACCAACCCTCTCAACGTTATTAAGGGCCTTAAAATTAAAGATTTGAGCGCTGAACAAACTTTCCAGACAATGGTTGCGAACGTTACGAACTTTCTAAACGAACATGAGAATCTATCATGGAACGCTACGTGACATTTTGCGCCTTCCACTACTTGCATACAAAGTTCAGCACTTATTTTTGCATGACCGTGGAAATATACATAATACATAATGCGAAGTCACATGTAAGAGTTAGGATATAGGAAAAAGAAAACAAAACCTTGGACAAGTTTTGGCTTTAATGGTAGTTTTATTTGTTGGCGTCGATATATCTGAGGCGGCTATGGAACGTTGTGCTAGCTAACTGTTTTATCACTTTATTACATGAGATGGCATAAACTCGCGGGGGCGATAGCAGTAAAATTTTACTGTGGGCCAAATAGGTACCTACGTTTGTGACAATGCCTTTCAGTTTGCGATATAACACTAGGGAAATTATATAAAAACGTGTAAATTGTAACGTGTAATTACGTGTTTGGACTTCGAAATACCTTAGTGTATATATAATACTTACGCAATGCTTGAAAACGAAAGTTTTCAACCAGTGCGTCCTACCCGTTATGACCTACGGAGCTGAGACGTGGACACTCACGATAGGGCTGGTCCACCAGTTCAAAGTCGCTCAGCGAGCTGTGGAAAGAGCTATGCTCGGAGTTTCTCTGAAGGATAGGATTCGCAACGAATACATCCGACAGAGAACCAAGGTTATCGACATAGCTCAAAGAATTAGCAAGCTGAAGTGGCAGTGGGCCGGCCATATTTCGCGAAGAACCGATGGCCGCTGGGGCAAACGTGTTCTTGAGTGGAGACCACGACTCGGTAAACGTAGTGTAGGACGCCCTCCGACCAGGTGGGATGACGACTTGCGAAAGACTGCAGGTAGATGCTGGATGCGGCAAGCTGAAGACAGGGCGCAATGGCGCTCATCGGGGGAGGCCTATAGCAGTGGACTGATATAGGCTGATGATGATGATGATGATATAATACTTAGTGAAAAATCGTACGTTCTGACATTCTTCTTGCTCAAGTAGCGCTTGAATTCGTGGATTATAATTGAATAATTCTTGCTAGAAACTACAAGGTAGAAAGGATGATCGCTCGCAAAATTGAAGGATAAACGAGAATAAACACGACGAAATGGGAATGTCCTCAGACTAACTAGTTTTGAGTGATAAGGAAAACAAGTACTGCAGCCGGCATGTCATTGTGCCTTAGATATAGAGCTCTCGACGTCACCACAAGGTATTTTCAGGGCGGTTCTAGCTCGACATCGCTGTCACGGCCGCCCGCATCCGAAAATTGGATTTAATTAGCACAACTCAACCAAACAACTCGAGGAGCGAACAATATTATTTACCTTTAGAATTTGTTTTACTTTTATTGGTGGCGTGGGCATAGATTAGCTTTAATAAGGCAACAAATTCTTGAAATTTATGTTTTTGTTGAATACTATGTTGGTGTTCTTATTCATTTTGAAGATAGATTTTGTTTGAGTGTTTTTGGAAATGCCCACGCACTATGTTAATAGCCAAAAAAAAGCCTAAAGCAGATTATAATAGGATAATGTGAGTATAATTTAAGTTAACTCCCATCCCACCACTAATTTAGCACAATTACGAATTCAATAAACACATTGAACTGTACACCAAACTAACCTAATTTGATTGTTTTAAGAAAACTAAAAGCCGACTTCAAACTTCATAGTATACAAATCATTACTTTTGAAAATACTTATCGCTCGGGAATATAATTTTTATATGACCATCGAGATCATATTCCGTACTATGGCGAATTAATTTTACAAATCAGCCATCAATCTTGAGAAATCAACGATCATACATAAAAAGTACATAGTGGATGACTCCGGATTCATCGGATTGGATCGGAGCGGCCGATATCCCCCCCCCCCCCCCCCCCCCCCCCCCCCTCCGTCTCCGTCTCGCATACCTCAGGCGCGGTACAGCGTACAGCGGTTTCGGTCAAACTATACTAATACTCCTTTGTTTTTTTCGTCGTTTAACTAAGCCCTTTACTTCTATGAATTATCTCTTATTCTTCAAGTTTCAAAGCGTCGCTACCCGGACGATATTACAAATATAAAAGACATCCTTACATGCAAAGAAAGCAGTTTTGCTCATGCAAAATATTTCCCTGCATAAATAAACACAATCTCATTATAACTGAAACAGTGTTCTGTCATCGTCAGATAAATGGGGTGAAACAACAATGGGGACCTCTAGAGCGCAAGCGGGAGCGGTTTTGGTTTCGACATGGATATTGGGTCCCAGAAAATATTTGCACACAAGTACATTTCGTTGTTCGCTACTCGTCCGTTTTATAAAAAAAATACACTTTTTAGTAATTTAGTAGAATTATAATAAATTCCTCAATCTGAAAAATTCCTTCGACGTTCTAAAGAATTTTTCATGGTCGATATGTTTTTTTGGTATCTTTATTACACATGTTTTTGTATAATTTTCTTAGATGTAACAAAAATAACAGTTATTTGGTATAAACACGCTCTGCATAACTTATTGATGATGTTGTGTAAAAATGACTTTCATTATGTGTGATAAATGATAAATCTATTATTGAAATAAGTATAAAATAAAACCGTTGACACGCTTTCGCTTCAGCGCAACTGACAAAGCGAACCCTTACCATAGCGACCGTCCCAGAGAATATACAAGAGATGGGGAAGTAAAGCACCTCGTTAGTGGAATTATTTGTACGTGCACACAAAGACACTAGTCTAGTGGCTCGTGAATCAAATTTTTGAAGTTTGACATCGAGGAAATTTCAATTGGAATACTGAAAAATTTGCAACTACATTTCCTTTGTGTACTGTATCCGAGATTCTGAATAGGATAACAACGAAATGGTAAGTATTAATTAAAAGAAGTACTTCCAATGCTTGCATTGTTTTCTTTATTTGCAGGATCTTTTGTTGCCAAGTTAAAAAGAAATTATGCATTTTGGACTAATTTCAGATATTTTATTTATGTTTTAAGTGCGTATCCATGGAATTACAAACGATCTCGCTTATAAAAGTACCATGCTGTTTTAGACAAAATAACGATGCAGCAAAATTATTACCTCGACGGTACTTCGAAGTAAAGGTAATTTGTGGGCTTAGGTGTTCGTAGTGTTTCGTTGCTCTACAAATATCTATTTTTGTCGGAATTATTCTGAACGAAGCCCGCAGCATCACAAAAGCACACCAGTGTGACGGGCATAATATACCCCTATAACACAGAACAAAAGTTCCCCATCCCCAACTAACACTAGCTAACACTCCGAAACGTGTAGGTCGGCGTGCAAATATATGGCGCACACAAAATACGATTATCTCCCTTGTATATTTCCCACGTGTGTGAATGCAGTCGCTGGAAAATTAAAAAGCAAGCTGCTGGAACTGACAAAGTAGACTGGATGTGAAACTCCTTTGAAGAATCTCAATTTTCAGTGCCTGGTAAGCAACTTGCTATGTGGTGGCATAGGAACTCGTGCCCGTATTTTTAGAGCGAGCAGTTCGATCAATTAGGCTTTAACTCAGTATATCCGTTCTTTCGACTTGACTCACAAAAAGGGATTCGTTTCTATGTTATTTATTCTTGCCGATCTATGATATGTTGGATTTTTACCAAAATAAGTGCAGTGTGCCTAGGTAGAAGATACCCTAAAAGGCACTCGTTTAACAGCTATTTTATTCTTTTCTGCTAAAGTACAAGAACATCAAGCTTCCGATGGAGATTTTTCTAAAGTGCATTTTTGATAAAAGGTTGGCAAATTACAGACGACATATTCCAATTTTCAGTGAGTGGGAACCAAGTTGCTTGAAATAATTATTTGTTACGAGTGGAGTTGGCAGGTGAAAAATAGAAAATGAATATTGCTCGGAGTAGATTCATGTTGTTGATATATTTACAGAATGAAAATAAGCTTATTTTATCTTTCAATAAATACTAATCTATTTACTTGAACTTGAAAAATAGATTGTAAAAATACCTGGAACGTTCTTTAAACTCAAAACTTGCCAGTAGGCTAAGTAATCCGGATTGAACTTGTTTTTATTGTTTTGTATTGAACCTAGTAGGTATCACTCTTTTTGTTTGCAGCAGAAAGTTTATCTCCATTTAAACCGAGATTTTCAATGAAAATAAACCCATCGCGGGCACAAATCAATCCCAACTATCCGTAGCAGAACTTTTGTTTTACTAATCACAGTGATACGACTAGATACGACTGTGAAAACTCTCCAACTTGTGTTTCCGATCACGAGTTGCAAACAATCAAGATGTCCGATGGATGCCGGATTACTGAGCTGACTTTAGTTTACAAAGATGTCGCTGTATTATTGGATTAATGTGGAATTGTATAAGAAGGTAGGCTAAGGCTAGCTAGTAAGCTTTGGAGACAAAAAAGGCCAGATAAGTTAGACCTTAGATTCTCAACGAGTTAATATAATTATATTCAAAATGTCCTACACCAAGCAGTGCTAGAACCACCTTTCCGTCGTAGGCGTCGTCGTCTCAATTATTGTAATAGGGTCTATAAAAACGTAATATGAATCAAGTTTTCTTTTTTGTGCCAAAGTATCCATTTACTATTTTTTTTTTAAATAGTAAATGGATACTTGAAAAGATATTATAAAGATATTTTATTATATTTTATCACTCTAGCGAGCATAACACACACTTATTATTCAGACTCGTTAGAGAGAATTAGGCAGACAGAAACCATTAAAAAAATTGTCACCCTTATACATTTGCCTACGTGACTATATAAAATTCGTGCTCAGCATAAAAACACCTACATTTAAAATCTATTTGATATTTTACGATTGGAGCTCAAAAACTCGTCGCTTTAGCATTTATTTTTAAAGAATTATGTTTGTGTAATTAGTTTTTCGTTGATTGCAAAACTGCAGGCGACAATATTGGAAAACACTTGAGTTGAACTAATGGGTCCACCAGTTGGTATAGGTATTCTCTAACTACCTATAAGTAAATATCTTTCGGTAAAAAATGCATTTTACCGCGAATGCGGTGATCGCGGTGTTGGATGCTTTTATGTTTTCAATTTGAAGCTGAAAAATACTGAATAACCAAGATAAAATAGTGCCGCTTACCTTAGAATATGGATTCTCACGCCGAGTGCCTTTCAGAAAGTCGTAGAATATGCAAAGAGGCAGAACCATTATAGCCGGCTCTTTGCATAGAGTGGCAGCGGCGGCGAATAAGAGCGTCCCCGCCAGAGTCAACCACTGCAGCGTCTCTCCAATTTCCTCACTTGCACTATCACTACACATACTCGGCCTTATAGGTCCGGCTTTTATCTCAAAAGCGTCAAAAAACTTGAACGGTCCAGCCGTACTAGCCTTCAGAAGTCTACGAAAGTTCATCATAATTTGCTGCACTAGACCGTGGCAGCTGAGTCTGAAGGTAGTATCACTAGTGGTAATTGGTCGTCGGATGCTGCTGTCCTTCACGGATTGTCGTTGTTTTTTGTGTAGCGCTTCACGCAGTCGCATGTGCTCGCTGTACAAAAGGAAGCTCAATAGGAATAAATTGCACGCGGCCAAGTCCGCTCTGCCCACCACGCCGGCCACGGCCTCTGTGTGGATCGGATGGGCTGCGAACGAGAGGCCAGCCACGGCAGTGCCCACTCTCATACAATATGCCGGTAATAGCCTCTTTGCTGTGGTCACTACGAGAGCCGTAGCGGTGCAGTGGAATATAATATTCAGGAAATGGTAGCTCCATGGCTTGAATCCACTGAAAGCGTGGTTGAGTCGGTAGGTAGCCACGCAGAGAGGACGATAAGAGCCGTGCGAGCCCGGGTCTGTGAGCGGCGTTCCCCAGAAATCGTTCTCGAATAATGCCTTTATTGGCGTGTGCCCGATGACGTCCGGGTTCGAGAGGATCGCCCGCCTGTGAAATAAAATAGCAAAGTTTACTCGTTGGTACACGTACCCGCAAAAGTTGGGAGGGAAGTAGATAGCGTTTATTGTTAAAATTTGCATTTCAGAGTCGAGCGGCCGAAACTTGACGCATTTTTGGCCGCGATATCAAATACCTTTCCTGATCCGTAAACAACCTCAAAACTCCGCAGTTTATGCCGTTCCTTTGACTTAAAATGCTGATTGTTGCGAATACCTAGCAGAATATTCCGTCGTTTTTACTTTCGAATGCGTAGAATATCTTTCACAAATTACGTGATGACGACAGTTGTAACGTTCCGGATCGAATTGATAAAACGGTCACAAATTCAAACATCCGTCCGTACGGCTTAATTTAAATAAAATATTGCTTTCTTACCTGCCGGCAGTCGCTCATCGACGCCGAATCTATTAGGTGTTTTCCCGAGCGATCGGCCCTTTGGCCCGGACCGAACCCGAGCCTCTAAATAACGGACATGTTTCAACGGAGGTCTCGACCCCCAGAATTGGTTTCGTGAACCGTATTTTGAAGCTTTCCGACTGATGTGCCAAGTGACCGCGCTATGGGTTACGGACCCAGAATATACGGTAGTTTTTACGCTAAATCTCTTTTCGATACGGATTCGTTAAGAGTAAAAGCACATTTATATTTTACGTGGCATATTTCTATAATAATGAAACAAGTTGGGAACACTATAGTGTAACCAACTGACTGTTGTATAAAAGCTCTCGAGACAAATAAGGCATGTTCAGGGCCAAATATTATTAAAATTGGAAACGTGGACACTAGTGGCTTATTTCTCTTGACATCCTGAAAATCATTATGAAAACTAGCGAAACGCGATAGAGTTCTTATTTGAAGATGTAGGTTTGTTCTAAGTTTGGAATTTCGGATGCTTTATACCTAACCTCTGACCTTTGGATCTACGCTCGACTATCCTCGTCAAGTTTCAATTAGGTATGTGAAACTTGACTCACGCACCAAATTGTTTCACACAACTGTACAGATGAAACTTAGAGCGATAGATCACAAAATAGTTCAGGCTTATCTGTGTCCTAATTCCTGCCTTCTATGGGAAGTTGTATTTTTGTATGCTTTTAATATTTAATAAGTGACTTAAGCTTATATTTAGATAGATTATATTTATTTATTAATACAAAGTTAATACATATTACCGTTAATGGTGGGTTAAATCTTAACAAAAGATTTATCTGGACACTAAGGTTGTATTATATATAATACTTCATTATAATTTATGTGTCACATCGAAAAAGAGTGCGGTAGGCAGTCACGCACACAAGCACACTAAATATTGAACATCTTAGAAATTGTGTTAGATACAATCATTTTATGTCTATCTATAGTGCGAATAACTTTGGGTAGGGATCATCTTTATGCCTTCAGTTAGGGTTTGGAATAAAACGCCAGTGGGATAGCCAATTGAATAATATATTTTATTGCAAACCGTGCTTGCCTGTGCGAAGAAAGAAAAATCATCTCTAACATCCAGCCATTGTATTGCAAATTGTGAGTAGAACGCCTTTCCCTTCGCTTATTTACATAAAAAGTTCGCTGAGTATTTCGTTCGCAAATGACTTTCGTTTTGGACTTCCTCTTCAGAGTTACAGCAAAAATATATTTATTTTAATAGAAAAGTTCTCGAGTCATATTTCGTCTACTTTTGTGTGTTAATTCAGGTGAGAAGAAGAAACTTCTTTGGTAAATTTAAAAAAATGCTCTTTACTTATATCATTATGAGTAAATTATAAGTTTTAATCCCAATTTTATTCAACATTAATTTAATTAGAAGAAGTTTCACTTTAGCGCTCGCAAACATCAAGAGCGCAGACAAGAAATGTAGATGTATAATAGCACTTAAATATTGCTAAAAATTTAACACTTCACATATTAAATCTGTTTCATAATGTTATTATGCCCCAGGCACAGCGACTCACAACAAGAATGATATCCTAGACTTGAATATACACATAGCCTACTACTTTCTAATAGCAGTTTCTCACGCGTTTCACTTCGATGACCAATCTGATCTATGGGATAAAAAGTAGCCTTTGTTTTATTCCTGGTTTAGAACTACAACTTTGCAAATTTTCAGCTCAATCTGCTTGAAGTAACAATCATCCACATTGATCCAAACTTCCGCATTTAAAATATTTGTGTGATAGCTTTTAGAAGTAGGTGTAGAAAATCTACCATAACGAAAAATGAGGTTCGTAATAAAATGAAATAGATATAGGAACGTCGTAGACTTTCTGTATGGGCGCTTTCACTTTATGACTATAGCCTATAGGCCCCGTAACCGGCACTGCCTCGTTTTCACGTCACTGAGGTATCGATTCGCACACATAATAAATTGTATCGGTATACGCGGAGGTGCTCTGAATATCAAAAGTATTTTTGGCAAAGTTGTTGGCCTGCTTGCCTTCTCAATGATTTGTTGCGATGCGAGCTAAATTTCTTACGACGACGTCTCGTCGATGCCGCGGCCTATATATCCATAATATAGTCATGTCAGGTAATTTAGGACGTAAGCTTATTGCCAGTGAAATGGAAATTAGTTTACGTATTCAAATTCTATTTGGATCTAATTAATGTTGTACTCTATTTCAACGCATAAAGAACGTTTCTTCCTGTCACGCTCAAAATTTGCTAATTCAGCACATTAGCATCGTCGCAAGGCTACATAATCGAAGCCATTGTTGATGTTTTCAGTAGCTATATTTGACGCTATTAATGACGTTTTTAGGTTACGCGATGGCAGCGACACCTATTTCTGCCAGCAAGCGGAATGCAAACATCCGAGTCTTCTGGGTTAAGCAGGATTGCTGCGGAAGTAGCAGGCACCTCACCAGCTTAACACATCTTGACGGCGTACTTGCGCGGTAACATTTCGTCCTACATAGGCGTAATTCTTTAGCTTTTTGGGTCACCGGTTTGTCGGAAAATTTCAAAAACTTTCCTTCATAACGATTTTTCCTCGTTCTTAAATTCCGTTGCCCTGGTTTAAATAACAACTTATTATAAGTTTTTCATAGCTAGCGGTGGGTTATTATTGCTAGCTGCTATAAAACATAAATAGCATGTAAAATACGTGGTATTACGTCTTAGTTTGAGCATGTAGTAGGTAAGTACTTTATACTTTAATTGCAGTAATATTATGTAGAGTCGAATGTCGTATGCTAACGGATTGAAAACAAAATAAATTTCTTACGATTAGAATGCGAACTGGAATTACCATTCTACATGGCAATACTGACAGCATTCAGGGCACATCTTTTGGCAGTGAATGTAATTGAATTTAACACTTTGACTGCTGAAATCACACGGTATGTGTTTTCTACAAGTGACTAATATGCGTAAATCCACACTAGCGCAGCGGCTGAGAAAATATAGATCTGTGTGACTCAGCAAAGCCCTAATATTTTTCAAACGAAACGCATGTGCGGCGCAACACAACCGCTGTGTAGAGCGGCAGCACGAATTTTTTAGGTTAAAAAAAGATCGCAGTCGTCGAAAAAAAACCGCAGTCAAAGTACTGTTATATACTCGTAAGTAGTTTTACTTTAATAGTACTATTGGTGACTGTGATTTTTTTATAAAATTGATGTAGAGGTAAGTGTACATATATGACTTCTACAATCAAATTAGAACTAGTTTTGACAATTGAAACAATTAAGCTAACTACAGGTTGTTGCAAAAAATCTATAGGTAGCTCAACTGATCCATATCAATACTAGTCGGTACCGTCCCCAAGATATTATTATTACAATAGGTAGTAAATAAATAAATAATAATAAATAATGCTGGACAATTCACACAGCATTATCTAGCCCCATGGTAAGCAGAGCTTTTGTTATGGGTACTAGATAACTGATATACATATACAATACATTACATAGATAGATATTTTTTATTATACATAGAAAACAACCAGAACACCCGGAACAAATATCTGCAGATCGTACACACAATTTTTCCGAGGCGGGAATCGAACTCGCAACCTCCTGCGTCACAGGCGGACCTTCGCCCACCGGTCTAAGGTCCGCCTGTGGCCACATCGGTCGTCGTACCGTACGTAGGTAGTGGTTTATAGAAGTTCTTTGAAATGATTATTATATTTCTTTAAATGAATATTTTTTTCATAAGATTCTAGAAGATATATTATTTATTACATTGAATAAACCGCCGCTGATTCAGAAATAATATCAAACAACAATAGCAGTGAATCTGTAATCTTATTACATACTAAATCGAGGCCTCGATATTGGCCTGTATTGGTTTTCATAAGCGTCCATAAAAACTGAACCAAAGAAGATTGAGATAAAGTTTGGGATAGTGTAAGTTTCTTGAAGGGGCAGATGGTGCAAAGTCACGTATGGTACCTACAGTTTTTTCGATACATCTAAGTTACTATAAATTATATAACTTTACAAGTCTATACTAATATTATAAAGAGGAAAGGTTTGATTTTTTGTTTGTTTGTTTGTATTGAATAGGCTCCGAAACTACTGGAGCGATTTGAAAAATTCTTTCACAGTTGGGAAGCTACACTATCCCCGGTGAACAGGGATCCTTACTAAAACTCCAATAAACCCAAGGTGTAAAAATAAGATCTAATAAAGTGAAATTCGATGTAAACGTGGGTAAAATCGCGGGGAACAGCTAGTATTTTATACTTTACTAGTTTCTGCCAAAGGCTACGTAGGCGTTGTTTCTATGGAAACGTTTTAAGGTTATTTCTATTCCATTGGAACTGAGTTGTAGGATAAAAAGTAATCTATGATTCCAGGCTACTTATATATAATATTATACTGATTAGGTTATTTTCCCTCTGAAAATATGTTAATTTGTATTCGTTTCCCGAACAATCTCATTTTTTTTTTAAATTTATATTTCACAATAATTATATATTACTCTAAAAGCTAACTTAAACGGTTATTCCGTTTGTCCGTAATCTCATTAGTCTCTATTATTATAACATTAAAAAAAATACAAATATGTATCTACTTAGTTAAGTAGGCAGATACTGGCAGATACCTACAGTAGACTCGTACATTTACTAATTTAACTTAACACTTTGACTGCGATTTTATTTCGACGACTGCGATAATTTTTTTAACCTAAAAAATTCGTGCTGCCGCTCTAAACAGCGGTTGTGTTGCGCCGCACATGCGTTTCGTTCGAAAAATATTACGGCTGTGCTGAGTTACACAGACTGTATTTTCTCAGCCGCTGCGCTAGTGTGGATTTACGCATATTAGTCACTTGTAGAAAACACATGCCGTGTGATTTAAGCAGTCAAAGTGTTAAAACAATGTTATTCCTTCGCGTCACTAACCGAATTTACGTATGTAGGTAGCAATAGCAAGGTAGCATATACCTTTATACCTTACAGCATTATTTATTCATTGAATAGGTTTGTACAGCTGAGTTTGTATAATTCTTCTTACATATCTTTTTATCTTTTTTAGTAGTAAAGAAAACATAGAATCATGGACATAAAATACCCTGCGTAAACAAGAAACCTCTTTCAAAATACCTACTTGCTAAAGCTGGTGTTTTGAAAGAGGTTTCATGTTTTCTACGTGAAACCTCTTTCGAAACACCAGGTAGGTACAGACACTCTAGGCATTCGTGGTAAACAATTTAGTAATTTTACTACGTAACATAAGACTTTGGTGTACTTTCATCAGAGGTTGAGGGATCAAAGGGGACCGAATGACATGTTGTCCATTATGACTCTAAAGAGTCACATTTCACGCAACTCTACCAGGTAACTCATTTATTACATTCTCTACGAGAAGACCTTGTGAAGAACACAGAATATACTGACCTGTATTGATACGGTATTTTTTCGTTTTCTATCACGAAAAATTAACCCTTAAATAAAATAAATAATGATGGACAATCCACACACATCATCTAGCCCCAAGCTAGGCAGTTTTTTAGACTGACTGATACATAATTACAATACATAACATAGATAGATAGTTTTAATGATATAGAAAACGACTAGAAAACCCGAAACAAATATCTGCAGATCGTACAAACATTTGTCCCAAAACGGAAATCGAACCCGCAACCTCCTGCGTCGCAGGCGGACCTTCGCCCACTGTGCCACAGGGGTCGTCAATTCTTCCAATACGATTATCACCATCATTGTTTGATAAAAAATATCTCTGCATATTTGTCCCAAGTGTTCTGTGTATTTTCTATCTATACTAATATAATAAAGGAAAAGTTTGATTATTAATATATAATATTGATATAAGAGGAAAGGTTTGATTTTTTGTTTATTTGTAATAAATAGGCTCCGAAACGACTGGACCGATTTGAAAAATTCTTTCACCATTGGGAAGCTACACTATCCCCGGTGAACATAGGCTATATTATATTTTCAAAAAAGTAAGGGAACCGTACTAAAACCGTGTGAAGCCGGGAAGGTCCGCTTGTGTGTAATAAAAATATATATCTATGTTATGTATTCTATACATCAGTCATCTAGTACCCATAACACAAGCTCTGCTTGAGGCAAGATGATACTGTGTGGATTGCCCAGGATTATTTATGTATTTATCCACTAGAGTCAAAAAACGGCTTTTGTTTGCAAGTATTTTAATCCTATATTTGGGTATCAGGGCTGGTTGGTTTAATATTGTAGGCTTAGATATTCAGTACAAAGGCACTTATCCGCTTATTTGGGTATTTGCTGCTTTTCGCGAAGTCAAAAAGGGTAAATGGCTTCAACCCACTATGAAATCTGATGCCGGAATATTTTGCGTGGAAAAAGCTAAATCCTGTTTCCCTCAAAGCACAAAAATTACCCAACAAGGAACTCTTTCCTCTTTTGTTAGTAAGTAGGTATATCACGATTTGTATACAATGTAGCTAAGTTCAAGCTCTTGATGTTTTATGAAAGTTGTATTGTATATTGCTTGAATTTACCTTACACTGTCTAAGTAACTTAGGTAAAAAATTAACAAATCCTTTGTTTAGTTAGACTATTAAAGGTACTTTATCTTTGTACAAACAAAAGTTAAGCTAGTTTAATTATAGTATATGTATTTTCCCTTGAATTTGACAATTTTTTTAATTGCATAAGACGGTAGCACGATGTGTTTGTGACCGACGACGCACCGCAAGGCTGGGCAGTGAATGTATGAAGCATAATATTGCTTACTAAAAAAAGGTCGATTTTACCAGTATTTCTTTGATAGAACTTGCGCTACCATTTCGTTTCGAATATTTGGCGCGGACTTTATCTAAATGGATACATACCGGTCATCGTAAACGAATCCCGACTCTAGGGTGTTGTAATAAAGTAGGAAGCCGAGCAGAGAGCTCGCCGCCGTCACCCAATCCATTGTGGCCCGGCTACATCAGCGATGAATTTGCAATCTGGAACAAAAACCATATATTAGTAAATGATAAAATCATATATTATTAAGTGATAATATCATTTATTATTAAATTATTAAATCGAATAAAAAAAGGTAGACTTGGCGTCTTAGGTTCGTATTATGCAGAATGTCACTCAAGCATATTATTATACCTTTGTACCTATGAGCTTTCATAATACGGGCCTAAGTTCCATATTATGAAAAATTGCTCATTCAGATCTGTGCTTGAGCGAATTTTATGCCATAGAAAAGCGTCAAGTATAGACCGATGACTCAGCAAGCTTACATAAAACGGGCATTAGAGCCAAACCTGTAGAGACACGCGTTTTTTACCGGATTTTCTTATAAAATTGTAGAAAATAATTTTCACAACAAACTAATATTGTAGGACGCATAAAATACAAATCAAAGCAGATAACCCAAAGAGAACCCTACAAATGAAAAATTATTTTTCTTAATACTAATATTTTTAAATGATTCTTGAACAGCTTGTGGGAGGTACATTATTTTATAGACTAGATTGCATAACGACTATAAAACCATAACGACTTAGTTTCATAAGTAGCTATTGTGCCATGTCCTATGTCTAATTGAGTATATTTCTTAATATTTGAATGCCTGGGTTTTAGATTGGACTTAGTTCTATAACGTTTTGTTTGTATAATGCCCAAATACCTACGATTAAAAAATTCAAACTCTCTTTCAAACTCCGACCTAGGCAAGGAACATTTTAAATGCAATAAAACAAAATTATCCTATATATTATTAGTAGATAGGTCTCTACCTACCTACTAATTGAAATATACGGGATAACTACCCCTGTAGTGTATCCATATCATCTGTAAAATATATTTTTATTTTTATGAAAAATAATATTACCCCGCCTAATGGGAAATGTCAGAGAGCGACGAAGGCTAATCTTATCACATCGTGCGCTACATTTTATATTTTTTTTCCATTTGCCCTACTGGAAACTATGTCACCAAAACGAACTTACAAAATTCTTTTACAGACATTTTTTGCTACAAAATTGAATATACTTGCCTATTACGAAGAAAGGTTTTTTTTATACAAATTTAAGATTATTAATCGGGTATTTATCGCGTACCTTTTGTTTTATTTTCGCCTGCGTTAAATACCCGATAAATAAACTTTAATATTATGTTAACAAATCATGAAGGTGTTAAGAGGAGGTTTTTAACAACCGATGTGGCGCGGTGGGCGAAGGTCCGCCTGCGACGCAGGTTGCGGGTTCGTTTCCCGCCTCGGAACAATTGTGTGTACGATCTGCAGATATTTGTTCCGGGTGTTCTGGTCGTTTTCTATGTATAATAAAAAATATCTATCCATGTAATAAGTATATTGTATTATGTATATCAGTTATCTAGTACCCATAACACAAGCTCTGCTTACCATAGGGCTAGATAATGCTATGTGAATTGTCCTGCATTATTTATTTATTTTTATATAATTCATCATCATTTATTATAAACTAGTTTCTGCCCCCGCGGTTTCTCTCGCGTGGCGTTCGTCTGTGGAAACTTTTAAAGGCAAATTTTTATCACATGAATGAGAAAGAAACAAATGTTATTTATGTGATATAAATTAGCCATGTAGGTATTCCAGTTCTAAGCCTATATTTGTGCAAAATTTTAGACAGATCCTTTCAGTAGTTTTGGCGTGAAGAAGTAATTAACATACATATATCTATCCAGAGATATAAATAATATGTATACAAAAAACTTCTGTTATAACTTCGTATGTGTTTCAAAAATAGAAAACCACCTTTGATAAGCTTTAGAGAATTAAGAGTTTAGTTTTCTGTTAAAATATATACAAAAGAAACAGCAGAATTACCAATGGCCTGCGATTTTGCCTTCCGTTCAATTCACAATTGAACACATTTTTCAGTCTAGCCTGCAAATCGTACCTACTGGGACGTTTTCATTGGGACATTTTTCACAGGGGCCTGTCTGTCGCACGTCTCCGAACGTCGTGCCGTTACAAGAGTCAATGTTCTAACTAGATTTATGTAACATGGATTTTCTAGATTAAAAGAGTATTTCTTTTTAAAGGCAGACAGGTAGTTGGCTGATTAAAATAAAGTAGATACGGAAGGCAGCTGCTTCCTTTAGTGTATTTTTAATGACTATGCTGAGATTCGCTTGCAAAGCGCGGTTTTGACAATACTGTTTGGACATAGGGACGTGAGAATCACATAGTATAAAACAAAGTCGCTTCCCGCTGTCTGTCTGTCCCTATGTATGCTAGATCTTTAAAACTACGCAACGGATTTTGATGCGGTTTTTTTAAACATTAGAGTAGTTCAAGAAGTTGGTTTATAAACCATTTGACACATAGATTTTCATGCGGGCGAAGCCGCTAGGCGCAGCTAGTGTTAAATAAATTTCACTATAGCAATTTTATGTTCTATCTCTTTCCAAATTATTCGCAAGGTGACAGGCGAACAGTCCAAAACCACTAAGGAAACGCCTTTTTATGGTTAAATTATTTTATTATACGGCCATTCTTTCAACGCCCATCTCATTTAAATGCAAGTAAACTTAACAATTACGAAATTATAGGGTGGAGATGGCAGCTGATAAATAGCCCATTTTGCGAAGGCGGGACCGCGCATTTTTTCCATTACTTAGATTTGGAGATATGATACGACGAGAGCGGTGGGCAAAAACAAAACCTTTAATAAAACGGAGAAAGTAAAAAAGAAAAATGAACGGAGTGGATTTTTCCATCCGTGTTTTGACTTCGAACCGGATAAAGTAGGTACTTACGTAATTAAGCTTGAACGATTGTAGCTTTTACTGTATTTTGTCTGGCAAATAAGACAACAATTTTCATAAATGGACATCAACTATCAGGAAATGTCAATAATGACAAAAAATTTCAAAAAGGAAGTGACGATTTAGGAAGCTGTTAATTTTGAAAGTGGTCAAGTTAGGAAGTGGACAATGTCGTCCTGAGGGTAAGAGATGTAGTGTTATATTAATTAACATTGCTTCTAAGATAACCTGGTTCACACAAATGTAATTTAAATCCGATTACAACGCATTCAAAGCCGAGCTTCTGAATCTATAGTAAAACATACAAACGCCGTATTTTATGGAATTCAGTAATAATGTGCGGCAAAGGCCGTTCAACCAAACAAATTGTTTTTAATCCGTGTGGTTGTTTCAAAATGGCTTTCATGAACGAGGGTATTGAAGGAAATGTTAAAAGGCTTTTGCTATTAAATACCATTTTTCCAGTTGATGTAATGTACGGTAAAGGTAAATAGCAGATATTATTGAACGTTTTAAATACTTTAATACTATTACTAAAAGATAGAAGACTGAGGGGTGGTACAAGAAAATAGGGAGGCCTTTGTGTGGCTGATGCTGGTTAAAATAAAGCTCGATGCTTGGATATTTAAATAATAAGTATTCCGAACAGTCACTTTCGTAACGCCATTTCAACTTCGGGCGTCAGTCTGCCTCTTGATCTCATATGATCCCTATTCTGCAACGGCTTTCGTTCATCTCGCTCTTTTCAAGCCAAGAGCCCTTTGTTTATCATCATCATCATCAGACAATGCTAGTACCAGTATCCTTCTTTCCCGTAATGAGAGCTGACATGCTGCATTTAGCATCTGCTTGCAGTATCATTCGCAGCGAGCATGATACTTTACGCCGTGTGCTAAAATATGTACGTCGCGTTGCTCATTGCGTTTCCTTTCTTTCCCCATTTCACTGCACAACGTTCGCTGTGTAACACGTTGCATTGCGCCCGTAACGCGGGCCAGTAATCATCTTTACATCCAAGGAGCAGGCGTGGGTTGCATCCTAATCTCTTCACCAAATTATATATTTTAGAACCCTCTGTAAATAATTAATATTGATTTATTCTAACAAGAGCAAACACATTTTGCAAGGCTGCAGAATAAGAGGGAAGTATATGAGTGACAGAGTAAGCTAACTTATAAATTACGTTCCGTAGTACCCAGCGCGAATAGGTACCACAGTCTTTGGCAGATCGTCATCCTACCTGTAAGGGAAGGCCTTTGTTTATACCTAAAACCAATCCGGAAGGATAAGTAATAACATCAAGCAGTAACATTTGTGGGAGTTGTTAGGAGTGTGGTGTGCGTGTGCGCAAAGAAACAGATCTTGAAACCGTGTCCTACAAGTTTTTTAAACCTAAATAGTTTATCCGGGAGTTTTTGGCATTTTGAAGACAAATACGTGAAGCCCGAGGAAGGAGGAACGAAAGCCAGGTACCTACCATCTGATCCGATTGTTTCTCGAGCCGATATTGCTGCTGTAAGCTGAAAATATTTCGTTTGCTTTTCGAAATCCTCACACACACATAAAACTGTACGTACGCATGCAAACTGGGTTTCGAAACGGCAGCCAATAACAGAGCCAGCTGCTGTACGGCAAAAAACTGAGTACCTTCATATTTTAGAAGATTTTTAACCAAAAACTCGGATCACATACGCAAATCACAACTTGGGCAAAATCGTGACTCTGAACTGACTGAACAGCTGTTTTTGATTGGTGACATTGAGACATCCGGCGAGTGACATCTGACAGACAGTTATACATCTGTGTTGCCAGCACAAATCTTAAGAAAAATACGCCCCTGCCATCTATGGTCTCCTGTTGAGAAAGTCGAGGAACCAATAAATTTCTTTTACTATTTTATCTGCCTACGGAAGAAGTAAAATGATGAAATGCGCCGCTTGCGGTAGATTTATGTCCAAGGTAGGTGCCACGTGCTCGCTGTGTAAAAGCAACAGCCATGTCGAATGTGTTGGTCTGCCCGCTGGATCCCAAGTATCTGAGTCCTGGCGATGCAGCGATTGCTTGAGAAAAATGCCGAAGGGCAGGGATCCCGCGACGCGCGTGTGCACCCCGCAAAGAAATTACTCTGTCTGCGAAGCCGTAGCAGTTGAAGCGGGGGTGGAGGACATGGCGCTTGACGATACGATGAACAATGCAGCGGAGTTTGGCGAAATGGAGCTTCACCTTGGCCTTGGCCTTCGTACGCTCAGGGAGGATTTCTCACGGGAATTTCGTGCCCTTAGGGAGGAAATTGTTGGTGGAATGAAATCGTTAGGGGATGGGTTCCATTCCCTGACTGCTGAGGTGAGAGAGCTTCGAACGGAGATGGCGGATTTCCGAGCTTCGTTAGCTGGTGTCACGGAGCGTGCAGACAGGATAGAGAAGAGGCTTGACGATCTTGAACATCGAACTGAACGACCTACCCCTCTGGTCGTCAACCTCCAAACGAAGGTGTCGCTACTGGAGCAGGAGCTCAATGAGCGGGACCAAGAAGCTCTCCTGGCGGACCTTGAGATTGGTCACCTGCCCGAGGAGAAGGGTGAGAACGTGGTGCATACCGTATCCGTTCTGGCCTCAAAGCTGGGCGTAGCCCTTGAGCCACGCGATGTGGTTTTTGCGGAGCGCGTTGGTGTGGCGCAGGTTACTGGAACGGGGAACGAAGCACCGCGCGCGCGTCGCATTGTGGTGCGGCTAGCAAGGCGCGACCTGCGCGACCAGCTGCTCCAGGGTGCGCGAGTGAGACGCTCGCTAACCGCCGCCGACGCTGGGCTTCCCGCCGGTCAGGCGCGCATCTTCCTAAATGAACGGCTCACTCGCGGCAACAGGCAACTGTTCCATCGGGTACGTGAGGAGTGCCGTAGACTTCAATGGCGGTACTCCTGGACAAAGCGAGGCCGGATCTACGCTAGGGAGGCTGATGGAAAACCAGCCTTTCCAATCAGGACATCGGCAGATGTCGAAAGGGTTTTTGGGTTGCCATCTGTTAGGTAATGACCCCTGGGAAAAGGTATTAATGTTAGTTGTAATTATTTTCTATTTCACCTCTCTTTGTTATTCTAAATTAATTAACTTAATTTTTGTATTTTTGTATATTGTAAACTATTTTTTGTATTTTTGTTTAATTTCTGTATTTTTGTATTTTGTATACTGTAATAGGTCTGACACATTGTCTATAGTCATGGAGAGTAATAATATACAAGGACATCCTGATTGTGTTTTCTATTTAATATGCTCATCATACACACAATATTGCAATATCACACAACAGTCATCTTTAACCTTATTTCATAGATATTGTACATTTTTATTAGCCTATTTATTGGTAAACTTATGCCCAATTCAATGCATGAAAATATTTTGTAAACCGCATACAATCTTAAGAATGAAAATAATAATAATATACATCGGTCATATAGCTCAGATAGCATTGCAAACATATAGAACTCTTTGATAAGTTTTTCAAAGTTGGTCTTTTCAATGCGGGCTCATTGAACACAGGGCAGGATGAGTTTTGTGTGGCGGTGGACGAGCTAAAACCTGATATTTTAGCTATAAATGAAACTTGGTTGGGGGAAGGCGAAGAAGACAAGGCCCCACGGGTACCTGGGTACCGGCTGCGTTTCTGCCCCAGGCCGGCCCATATTAGAGGAGGTCGTGGTGGAGGTGTCGGATTCTACATCAGGAAAGGTATTGTTGCTCGCTCCTGTCCCCATCCGGCCTCTCCCTCGGTTGAGCAAATGTGGATTAGGACCAGAGTGAAAGGACGGGAACTTATTGTGGGAACTGCATATAGACCTCCCTGGCAGGACCCTAATCAGGTACTTGAAGCCCTCACTGAGTCAATCACTTCTTTTTCTAGATATGATTATTTAGTATTGGCTGGCGACCTTAATTTAGATTTTTTAACCCCTAATTCATGTAAAACCAAGCTTTTAGTGCAATTTCTGTACAGCCTAAATCTGACGCAGACAGTCTCAGAACCCACACACTTTACAAGCCACAGTGCCACCCTCATTGACATAGTATGCACTGATGCTCGGGTCCGTAAGACCATCGTCAAACATTCCCCAGACCTCGGACACCATGCTATGGTGCAGGTGGAGTTGGACATAAGAAAGGAAAAACCTATCCCAAGAATCGTTAGTTACAGGCCCATTAGGAATATCGTACTGGAACATCTTGGAAAAGACCTTAACTGCATAAAATGGGAGTATTTTATACAAGCAACTGATGTCAATATACTAGTCTCAGCCTTTACCGACACTATCCTACAACTATTTGATTTACATGCTCCTCTAAAAACCACTAAATTTAAGGACCCTCCTCAGCCCTGGCTTACAGATACTGTTAAATCTATGATAAGGATTAGAGATGAGTATCATAGAAAATATAGAGCCCTTCAATCTAGTTCGCATAAGATCTGTTACAAGGAAATGAAACATTTGGTTATTGCAGCCATACATAATGAAAAAAAAGCATATTTCAAGGAACATATCAACAATAACGTAAAGAACCCAAAGAAACTCTGGAAAAATTTAAAACACACTATACTTCCTGATAAAAAAGTGTCAGAGCTCCCACCAATTTTTGATAATCCGGACTTAATTAACTTCCATTTCCTTAATATTCCTGGTGCAAAGCAGGTATCTATATCTCAGCTATCATTCTATGAGCACCATAGACACTGTGCTGGTAACGTATTTTCTCTGAACCCAGTAAGTGAGGATGTTGTTATGACCATAATTCGTGGGCTTAAATCGAATGCAATAGGAGTGGATGGTATCTCTATTGAAATGATATTTTTGACCCTTCCCGAATCTTTAAAGGCAATCACTTCAATTATAAATAAGTCCATATTAAGTGGGACATTCCCAGAACAGTGGAAGGTTGCTTTGGTTAAGCCCATTCCGAAAAATAACAACCCCATTTCATTCAATGATCTTAGGCCTATCAGTCTGCTACCCTGCATGTCTAAGGTACTAGAAAAGGTAGTTAGCCTGCAGCTAACCAAATTCTTAGAGGAAAATAACATACTTCCAAAGGTTCAGTCAGGTTTCCGTAAAGGCCATAGTACCTCTACAGCCCTGCTGGACGTGGTGGATAGCCTACTTAGTGGTCAAGACTCTGGGAAGATAAACATACTTGTGCTTTTGGACTTCTCCCGCGCATTTGATTCTATAAATACCTCCCTACTTATTTCCAAGCTCGCATACTATGGTTTTGATGCGCGAACTGTAAAATGGTTCCATAGCTACTTGGAAAACCGATATCAGTTTGTCCAACTATCGAATGGGACTAGGCCTTGTTCCGCATTACAACCAGTACCTCAAGGTGTCCCGCAAGGCTCAATCCTAGGACCGATCCTATTCATTTTGTACAGTTCTGATATTTTAAAATCCATAAAACACTGTAATTGCCATTTGTATGCTGATGATTTGCAATTATACATATCGACCCACCCATCTAACCTCGATAGCGCCATTGAAAAGATGAACTCTGATTTGAACCAAATCTGCAATTGGTCTAAGGACAATTCTTTAGTTATAAACCCGAAGAAATCTAAGTATATGTTGATAGGGACAAGACAAAAACTGCAAAATCTTCAGAATTATACAGCAAACATTGTAGTTGATGGAACCTTGGTAGAGCGAGTATCAGATGCAAAAAACTTGGGATTAATCATGGATAGTTCCCTACATTTTGAAAAACATATATCTGAGAGTGTACGAAATTGTTTCTACCGTCTGAAGCTCTTATATAAAATACGCCCATACTTAAGTGAATCAGTACGAGTAACACTCTGTGAATCACTGGTCCTATCCAAACTGAACTACTGTGACACCGTTTATGGACCTTGTCTTCTAAACAGAACCTCAAAACTCATCCAGCGTGTGCAAAATGCTTGTGCACGCTTCTGTTTTTATGTTCCCCCACGCTCACACATAACACCATACTTGAACTCATCAAACCTACTTAAGATGGAAGCTCGCAGAAAGCTTCATTTTGCATCTCTTCTCTTCGGTGTAATTGCTAAGCGGTGTCCCAAGTACTTGTTTGAGAAACTCACATTGGCCCGTAGCAACTCTAGATATCCCGGTAGAACATGTACCCCCTTTTTTGAAACACCGCAGCACAGGTCTACTGCATTTCGAGGCTCCTTCAAATTTGCAGCCTCGAAGTGCTGGAATTCAATTCCTCCTCCAATGCGCGCTGTAAAAAGAATTTATATCTTTAAGAAAGCACTTAAAGAACAACTGCTCAGTGCTCAAATTAACAGCCAGGGTCTAGTTCATCTGGCGTCAATATTAACAGCTCCAATCCAATAATTCATAATCACAAACTGTCTTATTTATAAATATATAATTCAAATTCAATTTAATTTTATAGTTTTAATTTTACATAATTTTACACACTTTTCAATTAATAAATGATAATAATTTCCAATTGTTTATTTTAATTTAAATTTGACATTTATTTTTCTTCCTTAACTACTAACTATTAAATTATACCTTACTTATTTCTTTACCATTTGATATGATCTGATTTACAATTTCACTTACCTGTTTTTATGCACATCTTGCCCAGGAGGAATTAAGACAAAAAACAGTAAATATGTCCCCATCCTTGTATGACTTCACCGACAACCAAACAGCATAATACTTTATTGTATTCTTCTTTCTTCTCTTTTTGTCCAGCCCCACCTCCCTCTTTTCTCTCCCAAGAGTATGCAGAAGGTATGTGTGTCCTGCAAGAGTTACTATTTTTGTCAATACATAATATGGCTTTTGCAAAATACAAAATAGGAACTTTTATATATTCTCTTACCATTGATTCATGTCACGACCTGCCACGAAATTGAAGATGTAGGTGGGAAGGTAGGAAGGGATTATCTCGTACAGAGCTGAAATAATCTCGGGATGCTTCGATTCGGGGTCGTCATCGCTTTGTTGATAAATTTGTCTCGCCCGCTGCCCACTCAAACTCAAGGATTGTCATGCTTCTCTCCGCCAACACATAAGTGTATATACACAAGCACCAAATGCACTTCATAATTTTGGTAGGAACCACCCACAATTTGTAACTTTAATTTTTTAATTTTGTTGATCTGGATCATGTTTTACAATCAGTGCATTGGACGTGACGTACCATTAGACCATAGACAATGTGTCGGAACGGAATCATGGAATAAAGATTTATTACCTACTCCATAGCTAAACTACCTGACTTGGCTTATTGATTTGGCCCGATTTGGCAATAAGGGTCTACCATAGACTATATAAAATTAGTTATGTAAAGATTTATAAAATTATCTATTTTATTTTTGTGCTATGTTCTATTTAAATTTAAGGCGTAATTTAATGTTGCCTCTCTTCGTCTTTCCTTCTCTATATGTTTTTTATGTTTACCTACTCTTGTCTTCTTTTATGTAAGTACCTACCTAATGTTTTAAAGCTTTGTGCCACCACACCAGGACCTGTCTGAAAATCAGCGCCGCTACTAACTCCGGCTTGTAGCGGCATAATGCTGAGACAGGGACCTTTTTGGCCCCTTATGTAACACGTATTTGTATCTATCTGTATGTTTTTTACCTATCTCCTTATATATTTCTTTTTTCTTGTATGTATTCTTTCTTATTATGTAATGTGTCGTGTATTGTGTTATGTATGGTGTCAAATAAATGTATTTTCTTTCTTTCTTTCTTCTTTTCATTTGTTATGTTGGAATGAACCAATCGCGCAGAGCAAATAAAGCAAGGTTTGTGGAGCGAAAGTAGACAAAGGTTGAAATACAGGTAAATAACTACGTATGGCTTCGGCAGGGGAAGCATTCTTGCTTATTATCTTTGCTCCGAAAGCTACCCGAAGGTAAATACACTTTATTTCTTTTAATTTAGCGAATTCAATGATTTTCTGCTGGTTAGTGTATTGACAATAGTGGCTGCAGTTTGTTGGTTTTGAAATAGCTGACTTTAGGCAGTGGGGGTATATATTTATTTATTTTAAATGTTATTGCACTAAGGTAGAAAGTGTGGGCTACTCCCGATATGCACATATTTTTCAGAGGGTTAGCGTGCTAATAATAGTTTTACAAATATATAAAACTATAGATATAGATAGATATATATTAACCTTAATACCTACTAAAGAACAAATATAGTATAACAAAATATAAAATAGAAACTAAAAACGTGGAATGATAAGTCTATACGGTAGTATTACTTAACATTCTCTGCTTTAGCAGTTAATATTTTAGATATGTGTACTCGTATTTTATACGATAAACCATAGACATGGTTTTATTCGTTCTAGTTGTCAGTTGTATTTTCATTCGGTAAATTAAATACCAGGTATTAGTAGAACTCCTGTTTCAACATCAATGTCCTTCGCCTAGAAATACCAACATAATTTTGCGCTCTGCTCTGAATATTAAATTCCTGGAAGATTCAAATTATCCAAAATCTGAACGGTTACATACCTGTAGGACGAATAATTTCTAGTGAATTATTTAACTCGATATTTAGAAATGGAGCTTTAGAAATAGCAATTCTGAGTTCCAGTTTCCTTCGGTCCCGTTATCCAATATTTAGTCCATCGACGGCACGTTTATTATTTGATATTTTGCTCTGTTTCCCTACAAAAAGTACTCGGTTGTTTCAAAAACAAATGGAAAAGTTTCCGTTCACGCGTTCAATTCATTTCCATTCACTTGTGCTTGTTTTTCTTCCAAGCAGTATTTCCACACAGGAAGAAAGAAAAATGAGACCTTTTGTTAAATATGCTTTTTCATTTTGTTTTAAGTATGCCTGCTGCACCCAGAGCTTTCTTTACACTATAAGGGTACCTAGATTTCAAGTACATCTATCTACTCAGCCCTATAATACCCATTGCTTCCTTTAAATAAAATAAAATAGCCTTTATTAATAATAATTAATAATAATAATTCATTATTTTTCAGATTACAATAGATCCATAATGTTAGTAAGAAGTAAAAACAAAATCTTAGACTAAGTTAGTTTTAATTTAATTATCATAATACTTATTTTTAATTACTATTTATTGCTAAACGAATTTTTACAATGTTTTACAGTTTTCTTACATATATGCTTACTTTATAAGTAACTGTTATAAAGTAAGCATATATGTAAGAAATCTTTTTACATAAATTAAGTATCGGTAAACGGTCGTTTCTGCACTTCAGCTTGTCTTTCGACATAGGCCTCCTCTAAAGATTCCTTTAAATACCCAAAATTAAATCACTGTTCTGTTCTAAGAATAGAGAGGTTTTTGTAATCTTATTCTAAAAAGTGTTTTATAAAAAAAATAAGCAGTTCACTGAGGTACAATGCTGTTGTTTATTTATTTTTGTTTTTATCTAAGGCTAGCGCTTTTAGCGTACAAAATAATGTCATAGTTATAGCCTTATCAATTAATCTAAGTACCATTAATTGAACATCATTTAATGAATAATAAATAATGTTGGACAATTCACACAGCATTATCTAGCCCCATGGTAAGCAGAGCTTGTGTTATGGGTACTAGATAACTGATATACATAATACAATACATTACATAGATAGATATTTTTTATTATACATAGAAAACGACCAGAACACCCGAAACAAATATCTGCAGATCGTACACACATTTGTTTCAAGGCGGGAATCGAACCCGCAACCTCCTGCGTCGCAGGCGGACCTTCGCCCACCGCGCCACATCGGTCGTCAAATATATAATATAATAATATATATATATATATATATAATATTTGTATGATGAGTGAGTAAAGGATCTGAATCTGAAACTTATGCCTACTTTGTGAACTTCGCGTATCTTTCTGTGTTTACATTAAAACCACAACACAGAAGCTACAATAAACTACACGAATTTGAATCTCAGCGACAGTTTGCACGTACCATCAAAATTGTGAAAGTGTTGCAGAAGCGTTTAACTTTAAAAAGGATCAAGCCAATTCCCGTAATAAGGGGGACCTAACTGCAAAAGGAGATCACTCAACGCGAAATGGACACAGCGTTGTATAGAAACGACTTATTTAACCCTTCCATAGTTGAAACAAAAGTACTTGATATCGTTCATGAATAGAAATTACTCTGATTTGGTTATTGATGATATTTTCAATCAGGAAAATATCGACTTGTATCTAGCTGTTTGTTGGGCGGATGGAAGGTATATTTTGTTTAGGTTTTAGACAGGACTTTTTTCACGCACGAGGACAGGATTATTTTTAACACGTGTTTCTATATGAACTACGTATCTGAGTCTCTTTGTTAACTCGAAAGGTTCTAAGAATAAAGCTATTTCGATAAATTTCGAATAGAGACTTGATTGTGCGCGCTACGTAGAGAAAACGTTCGGATTCGTCATACGCATGGCTGTGTTCACGGGCCGGCCTGACGTATGTCAGGGCTGTCGGACACCGCGAAGGATTCACGAGATAGGTCCATTGCAAATGTGGAAACCTGCTTAACCCAGAGAGTTCCTGGGGGACCAGGATTTAGAATAGCTCCCCGATCCAATGCACTACTTTACTGTGTAGAAACGGACTCCCCTAAATTAGTTATCAACCCCGTATTCCTTTTGTCTTCTAGGCTACAAAAAAATAAAAAGCAGGAGTCACGTTAGGTTTTTATAGTTTTAATGAAAATAATCTATTTTAAAGTTTTAGACATAGTATTTAAATAAGTTCTTATTAAGATCCAATACATTTGTAATTATAATTATATACATTGAACCTATTGTTTTCCCTCGGTGGTAATCGAACTGTCAAATTTTGCGTGTCAGTCGGCTCTACCACTCATGGTAACTCAGTAACCAACCGCACTAACAACAAGAAGCCACTACCAAAGCTCTTAAGCTGATCATTGCCCTCGTATACTAAATTGTACGTATAAACAAAGCGTCATCCCCTACCCGCCTGCCGTCCAGTGACCTGTGAGCTGGCGGCTGTTCGCCTGATTTCACTGTATTGTCAGCGCGTCCGGGATGCCACACTGTCGTTCTATAAAGACGTATGTATATATACAGGGTAATTTGTAGATAACGCTCACTGTACACCTACAACATGTGTTTCTTCTTGCGGCTTCGCACGCATTTTTTGTTGATAACAAATTTAAGTCTGTGAAAACTTTTAATTCCTTATAAATATACATATTTTTTTGTTTTTTTATTTTTAGCCATAAGTTTTTCTAATACCTATTAATAACAGACTGTGTTTAACAGTCTGTACTTAGCAGTGGGTGGTTGCGGATGATGATGAACAAGGTAATAACTTAAATTAATTTTGTAGAAAACAAGACGTAAAACAAATAAATCAGATTTAAAAAAAATGTTTTTTTTTTCACCGCGACTGAATTTTTCGAAGCGAGTACTGAAAAGATTAATGTACCTATTAGGGTTGTTGAAAAGCTGAAACAAACATAAGATGGTACCCCGAGGCACACTAGCGCCGCCACATAGTATATTTTACTACGTTAAACAAAGTGAAAGTCTATGTCTAGTGAATCTAAACAGACAACTCTAGTAAATATACAAATAACATTAAAATAAACATGTCAAGTACATTTTTTCGCTCATCTGAGTTCGGATAAGTTGAAAAGAGAGAAATGGTTCATTTATTGGTAAAATAGGTATAGCATTTCACAATCCTCAATCTGATGAGTCAATTCTCGGCGCCATGACTACGGCGGCAACGTCGTCCGCGAACATTTGTACATCACACCCCAGCAGATCATAGAGAAGCTATAACATGTTGTTAGAGAGCGAAGAACCCTGCGCTACTCCTAGTCTTAAGTGGTTTTGAGGTCACCTTTGCTCCAACCCCCGCGACCAGCTGCCACCGACCAGCCATATAGATGAGCCAGTGATGGACCTTTAAATCTATGGAGCCTGTTTTGCAGCGAGAATATCATAATCTGCGACGTCAAAGACCTTCGACAGGTCGCACATGATGACCGCCACGTGCGGCCGACGCTTTCGGACCTCACATCACGTGCCGTACCAGAATTAGGGGAGTCCTTTCTTTCGTGTTACTTATTTGTGTTATTATTACTTTATTGAGCGATGCAGTCGCTTTACTAGCCAAAATGTTTATAAATGAATAGAAACAGTTAATTCCTTGAGTTTTCTGGGTAGACTTTTTATAAAAAAAATCTGGTTGGTACAATGTTTTGCCGATTCTCGGGAAACAAACAAAGTATCTCGTATTTTCTACGAATATTTGAATTCTGTCAGAATACCTAAGCATCTCTCATCTTTGAGCAAGCTAATCGTTTGTTTTATTCAGTTTTATTCTACTGGTTAAAAATGAGAAAAAAACACTGCTCAGTGATCAAACAACACCAAGACCCAGAACAAATATACGCAGACTGTACAAAGATTTATTCCACCCAAATTGAACCCGAAACCTCCAGCCAAGACAAATCTTCACCCACTGCGCCACTGAGGTCATATTAGTCCATTTTAGACCCAAATAACTCAGATACAACGTGCCAACTGAAGCCTGTCACGACATCAAGGCCTGCTGCTGACAGTCTTTTAATTCGAGTCAGATTTCAGCTGAATTTCAGCCATTCCCGGGAAAAATCATAAAAAGCTGTTTTTCACAAATATGTGAGTATGAATAATATCTTTGTTGAACATTTTGAAATATTTTTACTTTTAACAGGTTTTCATCGCAATTAAATACAATTTTCTTTTCAAAACAATATTGAGTATATCTAATGAGTTGGACAATGTTTAGAAATATTATTATTTGTTCGTTTTACAAAGTTTAAGAAAAAAATGTTTCTCTGCAAATTACTTTCTTTGAATTAAATTCTGTTCTAAGAATATTACAAGAAAAATATATTATCTAGCCAGTTTCTGTCAATAGACTTTAGTATTTGGATTTCTTATAATTGCTACAGCAACTGATTGAATTACCATAATCGAAGGTAATTTAGGTAATTACTTGTTTAAGTGCCAATTTCACAATCAACTAAATTCATTCACAAATTAAACCATAACTATATACTGACTAGCTAACTTACACTAACAGCTAAAATATTTTTATTATACAATAGATATCTTTTTTTCTGTATTCATCATCATCATAGCCTATAGCAGTCCACTGCTGGACATAGGCCTCCCCCAATGAGCGCCATAGCGCCCTGTCTTCAGCTTGCCGCATCAAGCATCTACCTGCAGTCTTTCGCAGGTCGTCATCCCACCTGGTCGGAGGGCGTCCTACACTACGTTTACCTAATCGTGGTCTCCAGTCAAGAACACGTCAGTGGTCGTCGGTTCTTCGCGAGATATGGCCGGCCCACTGCCACTTCAGCTTGCTAATTCTTTGAGCTATGTCGATAACCTTGGTTCTCTGTCGGATGTATTCGTTGCGAATCCTATCCTTTCCTATCCTTTTCTGTATTAGTAAAGAACTAATAAAAATATAATGGTCAACTAAGAAAGCGATAAGTTTATTGTAGTCTTTTATTTTAAAAAAACACTGTTCAGTTCAAATAATAAATAAATAATGCTGGACAATTCACACAGCATTATCTAGCCCCATGGTACGCAGAGCTTGTGTTATGGGTACTAGATAACTGATATACATAATACAATACATTACATAGTTAGATATTTTTTATTATACATAGAAAACGACCAGAACACCCGGAACAAATATCTGCAGATCGTACACACAATTGTTCCGAGGCGGGAATCGAACCCGCAACCTCCTGCGTCGCAAGCGGAGCTTCGCCCACCACGCCACATCAGTCGTAATACTATAAGTACTATTCCTAGTTGTCTATTATATTTTTATAAGTCCTTTACTAAAACAGAAAAAAAAGTAAATTAGCAGGAAATAATATAATAATAATAATACTGGACAATTCTCACAGCATTATCTAGCCCCATTGTAAGCAGAGCTTGTGTTATGGGTACTAGATAACTGATATACATAATACAATACATTACATAGATAGATATTTTTATTATATATAGAAAACGACCAGAACACCCGGAACAAATATCTGCAGATCGTAATATATACATTTTATTTTATTTTCTGCTAAAATCCTCATTCTATGACGTCAAATCTCTTAGAACTCATAGGTATGGTTCATACGAATAATAATTATGAGTTCTACGAATAATAATTATGAGTTCTATGTTCTATGAGTAATATCTGAGTGTTATAGAATGAAAACCCAAATCTACCACAAAAACTCAATTCGGCGGAAAGCTAACAATATTATCACTCGGGTTCAAACTTAGACCATAACGGTATGAGATGAACAAATATGGTGTCGACAGATTTCAGAAACCTGTTTCAATATAGAACCTAGTAATATCATGTACAGTCAGCTGCAAAAATACCTACGTATACACTAGCCGTAACTCTTCTATTGTTTTCTTTAATAAATGTATTATTATTGTAAATTCGGCACGCGTTGTTTCTAAGATAAAAAGAAATTATAAGTCAACAAAGATGTAATTATTGTTTTAGAAAAATTCTAAGGTTATTTCTATGTCATGGAAACTGTCATGGGAATTTCTATGTCATAGGAAGTAGCCTAACATCGTTGTAACTCAATGTCTAGACCTACTCCTTTACCATTTCATCTAACATTCTTTCAGTAGTTTTGCTTTAAGAAGTAACACACGTCCACACATCTATCTTTCTATTCAAAATTTTGTACATAAAGAAGTCAAACACACAAAACAAACAAATACAAAAGTCATTTATAACTGGATAGTTACGAGTATATTCAATATTTTATTACAAAAATGAAGGTATGTCTGCCAATAAATTCTTACTCACACTGCCTTCAGTTATTCCATGAAACTGTGCCGAAATATTGGAAAACTCAACAATCAAACCATGGTAAATATCCCGTTATAAATCACTTTTGTGTTAATAAATGATAGTTTCAAAAATAAAATAAATAATCACAATATCCATTGGTTTTGATTTTTATATCCGACTGTACCTACCTCGAGTTTCGATCTTATTCGATTATGTTATCAAACGCTCCGGGCTACGAAAGTGCTACGAAGTGCTACGCCGCTACGAAGTGCTACGAAACTCCTACGACAGCTACGAATAATTCACACGTATTTTCGGCAAATTGATATTCAAATGTGCTTATCTGGATCGGTTATTCATTGAGATTGGGAAATATTTTTTTAGCTGAGTTTATTGACGACCGAAGTGGCGCGGTGGGCGAAGGTCCGCCTGCGACGCAGGAGGTTGCGGGTTCGATTCCCGCCTCGGAACAATTGTGTGTATGATCTGCAGATATTTGTTCCGGGTGTTCTGGTCGTTTTCTATGTATAATAAAAATATCTATCTATGTAATATATTGTATTATTTATGTATATCAGTTATCTAGTACCCATAACACAAGCTCTGCTTACCATGGGGCTAGATAATGCTGTGTGAATTGTTCAGCATTATTATTGTAATTTACAGGGATTGTTTACTAACTTTAACACAAAATATATTATGTAATTCAATGACTTTATAGCACCTAATGATCTCAATAACAAACCATCAATTGAATGGTTCATTATTGAGATCATTCTTCTTTTCTCTTCACAAAACTTATCGAGTAAAAGTAACCAATTTTACTCAAAATAGTTAGGTACTTAGGTACATAAATAAGCATTTATGTACCTAGTTAGGTATTTAGGTACATAAATAAGCATTTATGAACCTAAATACCTAACTGATTTAATTTAACCTGTTAATTCTGGTTCATTATAGCGGAAACAAATATACAAACCAACCAGTCTTATATTATTTTGGTTTTACCGTAAGTTAGAAAGAAGCTGATTTATCAGAAATAAACGATATAATAAACAATAATCCTCTTATATTTACTTGGTGGAGACAAATAAATAATCTAATTAAATTTTCGTCCCTAATTTAGACTGCTATCGTCGAATAATCACTGAAAATTTGAATTTAATTATATCCTTATTAAAAAATACAACAAATATGCTTGCTACTGAAACCGGGAGGCTGTATTCAGTAAAACAATGCGTGTTCATTTCTATATTCAGAATTAACAAAAACACAACAAAAATGTCCCCGTCGAACAAAAGCATCCGCACCTACCTTTCCGTATCCAATCCTTTCTTTGTCCACTCCATAATTCAAGCACAAAGTCTCTTTTAATTTTAATCTATCAGTTTATTCAGTAGATGTCGTATTACGAAGGTACTACACAGCCTTCTCCAAAAGTTCGACAACATTGACCCAGGTGGGCTCACACCGGTGGATCGCGTTTACGAGAGGCGAGTGTCCGCCCGGCTGAGCAGCCATGGTCTGTCCGCGACCGCTGCCGGCGGCCGACTGACGTTGGCATACACGACACATCTGCATTTAAGAAGCCGCTATCGTTATGCGACTAATCGATTGGTCGGAGCGAGCCACACTGACTTCCATCCTGCTCACATATTTCTCTCTCTCATTTCTCACGCAAGCGCGCTACTTGGTAAATTTCCTTTAAAAGTGTCGAAAAGTAAATAAACTCATGCGAACTGTTTACTTTGTGAACAAAAGATGAAATTGAAGTTGAAACATTGAGAGTGAAGTTGGGCACGGGAGGCACTTGTTGCGCACTGACTTCGTTCCGATGAAAAGCCACGCACCTCGCCGCACGCTATATCTTGCTCTTGTAACGTTATCATCAATTAGGCTGTTTGGAACCTACAAGGGACATTTTCTGATAAGGCTTGTATGAAACGTTGTCAACGGCTTAGAACAAAGCGGTCTGAGGTCTATACTTGGTTGCTATATCATTTCTATTATTAGAGAAATGTTTACCCCCTAAGAGAATACAAAGAGAGAAAAACAAAAGCTTGTTGTTATTAGAGGAAAAACAAACAGTTCATATTGAAAATCATCTCGCGGGCTGTCACCGCTTTCTGTCGGTTTTTGAAAATCATCTTTGTTTAACATATTTTAGGGTGTACAAAATATATACTTACTCCATACATACCATACTCTCAGCATAGTTACTCATGCCTGGAAGTTCAGAAATACAAGTATTAAAACAATGACATAGTCCTTAATAGGTACTACACAATTATTGTCCTCTGTAGGCGTAATCTTCTTTCTTTGTTTTATAAGGAAATGTGAAATATTATGCTTACCTTAATACCTATTACAGATGTTATTTATGGTAATGAAAAGCTTTGTGATGTAGTCGCAAAATATTAAAAAGGAACATACAATAAATTGAAGGTGTTTTGAACCTAAATTCTTTTGTTTTGTTAAGCTATTTGTCATGTCGTGATGTTTTGTTCTTGAAATAATTCTTTTTTAAAACCATGCGTAACTACTATTCTCTTGTTTGATGGTTTTAAATAAAGCTATAATAAAGCCTCGATCGAGTTCCAAGAAAAAGGGTCAAACAAAATGTTCATGTTCAAAGTACTAGAAATTAGCCTGAAGGCGTAAATTTAATTTTCAATTTTCTTTCAAACCTCAACTTGTAGACAGCCTCACCACAAGCTAAACAAAGCACACTTTTCAAATATAAAACATTTTGTGGAGGCTTTTAGTTTACCTTTCGCACAAAAACCAAGAACTTGCGTCAAGAAAAAAATAACGAGGTTTCTTACAAAACAATCGGCCTACGGCTTTTATTCTGCTTTAATAATACCTAACAAGAAGCCAAACGTGAATGAAAATAATGAGATTTTTCCTTAATTTTCCTCTGCAAAATCTTTCCTTATTTCCTTCGGCAGCTAAAGTCAGCTTAGGAGTCAGCAAAGAACGCTGGAGTCAGCAAAATGTCAGCTGACACTTTTGCTTCGGCAAATGTGACAATTATTAAAAAGCTTTTTGTAACAAGCTCGCGTGTTAGTCCATGTTTAATTAAACGAACGAACGGCACGAATTTTTAATACGGGCAATTAATGCTATACTAGATTTTGCCTTCCACTTCCTTTGTGAACTTTTGTATGCATATTCCACTGTTTAACATGATAAAATCAACCATTTCATGCTCTGAACCAAAAAACATATGCTTAAAAACTAGACGACGGAAAAATATTTTTATTTTTTTAAATATTAAGTGTTAACTATAACAGTTGTATGGACTTTGACAAATTAAACATTTCAAAGCAAATTAAAAAGCAAAATCGAGTTTAACTTTTTTGATTGCAAAAAAGTTTCAAACTATTTGTTAAACAAGTACCTATTAATATTGAAGTTTTACACAAACATTTCCTGCAGATTATTAAATCAGTGCGGGTCCCCTCGGTAGCAAGACCTACACGTAGATAGGCAGATCTAACTGAGTTGGCTAAATAGCCGGAAAATGCTGCTAAAAATAGAAACAAAATAATAATGACGACCGATGTGGCGCGGTGGGCCACATCGGTCGTCTGCGTCGCCTGCGACGCAGGAGGTTGCGGGTTCGATTCCCGCCTCGGAACAATTGTGTGTACGATCTGCAGATATTTGTTCCGGGTGTTCTGGTCGTTTTCCATGTATAATAAAAAAATATCTATCTATGTAATGTAATGTATTATGTATATCAGTTATCTAGTACCCATAACACAAGCTCTGCTTACCATGAGGCTAGATAATGCTGTGTGAATTGTCCAGCATTATTTATTTAATTTAATTTATTTAATTTATACATAAAACTTTTCTAATCAAGATATACATACATAAAATATAACTTTACATACTAACTTAGTTTATACGAGAAAGTAGGTACTAAAAGCTTCACTGAATTATATGCAAATTTGATTATGAGCCAGTAAAATTCGGATTGAGGCTCGTTATTATGTTATGGTGAATGCTAAAATGGGATCAACTGATGGGTCTAAGTTCATATGGGCTGAAGAATCATATGGGCGGACAGAGGTGTATAGGGCCACCTCTGTCAGCCAATATGATTATTTCGTCCCAGTTCGTTCGCTTTAACAATATCGTCAGCCCACCTTGCAACTGGACAACTAGACCCACAAAGGCCGGTTACATAACGTAAAATAGCCGGAAACCACATCTCTATCGGTGCTCCAGAGCTCTTAACATTTAGCAGGGAACCGCCGTATCAAACGACGCGGAAATACCCACTTACTCTCTGATTGCCACACTAGGGGGGTTAATATCATTGTTGATTTGGAATGCCGAATGCGCTTAGTGGGATAACGCCTTAAGACCGTTGCGAACGAGCCACCCACCACCAACCATTCATCATCATCATCATCAGCCTATAGCAGTCCACTGCTGGACATAGGCCTCCCCCAATGAGCGCCATAGCGCCCTGTCTTCAGCTTGCCGCATCCAGCATCTACCTGCAGTCTTTCGCAGGTCGTCATCCCACCTGGTCGGAGGGCGTCCTACACTACGTTTACCGAGTCGTGGTCTCCACTCAAGAATACGTTTGCCCCAGCGGCCATCGGTTCTTCGACTAGGTTACACAGTTAACAGGTTGCCCGTCTATGCTAACATTTAATAGGATAACGCGTAACACTCTGCGTCTAACGACCGCTGCTTTTTCCGCTTTAAAGGTTAAAGCAGTGCTCTTTTTCCACAGAAAATGGAATCGCATTAGTAAAAAGGGCAGTAGGCTGCAGGCTTTGGGACAATTACTACTGGGCTTGAAAGAAATTGGTGCTTTAGGTTGCCGGTACTTAGAAGCAAGCTTTCTGGTTCTAATAGGTTCAGAAAAGGGATTTTTGTACTGTTGTTGAATAAAATAGTCGAGAAAAAGAATTCGAAATTCGTGTATATTGAACACTAGATATTATTATTTTCAATAGCATTTTGCTTATATGTAGAATATATTATTATTGCATAAGGATATTCGACGACCTCTGTGGTACTGTGGACAAAGGTCCGCCAGCAGGAGGTTGCAGGTTCGATTCCCATCTCGGGACAATTGTTTGTTACGGGTGTTCCAGTCGTTATTTATGTATAATAAAAAATATGTTTCCATGTAATCTATTGTATGTACATATATCAGTCAACACAGCTCAGCTCAGCGCTCAGCGAGCTATGGAAAGAGCTATGCTCGGAGTTTCTCTGAAGGATAGGATTCGCAACGAATACATCCGACAGAGAACCAAGGTTATCGACATAGCTCAAAGAATTAGCAAGCTGAAGTGGCAGTGGGCCGGCCATATCTCGCGAAGAACCGACGACCGCTGACGTGTTCTTGACTGGAGACCACGATTAGGTAAACGTAGTGTAGGACGCCCTCCGACCAGGTGGGATGACGACCTGCGAAAGACTGCAGGTAGATGCTGGATGCGGCAAGCTGAAGACAGGGCGCTGCTATGGCGCTCATTGGGGGAGGCCTATGTCCAGCAGTTGACTGCTATAGGCTGATGATGATGATGATATCAGTCATCTAGTACCCATAACACAAGCGCTGCTTAGCTTGAGGCTAGATGATGCTGTGTGGATACTCCAACATCATTTATTAATATTTACTTAGAATTAAACTGAACATGATTTCAGTTTGTGTAGAGCTTGACACCACAGAATTGGGGCCACTGATTAACTTCGCCCGTCAACCCTCATTAGCTATCTCAGTTAGTTCACTGAACTGTTTATTGCACTACATTTTAATTTATGATTAAAGCTTGGCAAAAATTGTTGAGTTTAATAAACACTTTAGTTATTAAAGTTAACACTTTGACTGCGATTTTTTTTTTCGTCGACTGCGATCTTTTTTTTAACCTAAAAAATTCGTGCTGCCGCTCTACACAGCGGTTGTGTTGCGCCGCACATGCGTTTCGTTCGAAAAATATTACAGCTGTGCTGAGTCACAAAGATCTGTATTTTCTCAGCCTCTGCGCTAGTGTGGATTTACACATATTAGTCACTTGTAGAAAACACATACCGTATGATTTCAGCACTCAAAGTGTTAAGTAGTTTTGTAGGTAGGTACTACACCAATGAAAAATGGATTTCTTGACTATTTAACTTATAATAAGTCTGTTTTATTATACACTAGCTGCGCTCCGCGGTTTCACCCGCGTGGTGATAGATATTTTGGATAATTTACTATATACCTTTATGAATTGTAGCCTATATGTTATTCTGATATGTAAGCTATATTATTGTGAAGTTTTATTAAAATCCATTCAGTAGTTTTTACGTGAAAGAGTAACAAACATCCATCCATCCATCCATACCTACTTACAAACTTTGACGTTTGTAATATTAGTAGGATATATATGTATATCTTTAGAAGCTATCTTGCCTATTGTTACGCCCAAAGCATTTATATGTACGGCCTACGGCGTTGTATGTACGTAGGCAAATCTTTGATCTAATTTTAGAATTGTGAAAGCTATAAATATGAATATGAAAAGATTTATTTTAGTTTGACTTCGATACACAAGAGTTAGAAAGCCATAAATCACTAGTCATTTAGAACGGGATATTTACCATGAATAACTAAAACGGTTATTCCGTGATCATGGCGCATGAAACTGTGCCGAAATATTGGATAACTCAAAAATCAAATCATGGTAAATATCCCGTTTTAAATTACTTTAGTGTTAACAACCATGATAGTTTCAGAAGCCTTAAATCAGCCTAGTTTACTGTGTTTTACCTAAACCAGAGTTGAAATAAAGTTATTTCGTATATATATTGATATTATTGATTTATTCATTTATTTAGATTTTGACTTACAGTTATTTAAATACCAAAACGTCAAACATTATATTTTATAAACTAAAATAGGTAGTTATTTCAATTTTTAACATTAAACAATCAAATTAAAGTCATTAACGCAATACACTACAATAACAATAAATTGATAAATTCTAAATATATCTAATAAAATTCATAATAATCAATCAAATTAAAAATTAAATTCAAAATACATTATGTGCATGTCAAAAATAAAAACAAAAAAAAAACAGATCAAAGGGTACAATTTAGAAATGAGAGCATCAAACGGTGTTATTTGGCGATGCTATCAAAGAATACGTCGGCGTCAGATTGATTCAATGTGACAGATGATTTAACACTTTGAGTGCTGAAAACGCACGGTATGAGTTTTCTACAAGTGACTAATATGCGAAAATCCACACTAGCGCAGCGGCTGAGAAAATACAGATCTTTTTGACTCAGCAGAGCTGTAATATTTTTCGAACGAAACGCATGTGCGGCGCAACACAACCGCTGTGTAGAGCGGCTGCACGAATTTTTTAGGTAAAAAAAAAGATCGCAGTAGTCGAAAAAAAACCGCAGTCAAAGTGTTAAGACTATAAAAGCCGAAGGAACGGGGGACAGGCCCTTTTTCTGCCACAACTCGCCGAGCTTCATGGTCGTGCCCTCTCTGTGTGTGGTTATAAGTAATAGATACCAAAGCGTGATTGTTTAAACTATCTCTTATTGTTTAGATTGATTTAATTTTTGATTGTAAATAAGTAGAATCCTTTTCGTTTATGAAAATTGTGTTTTTTTTTTTAATAAATTAGTGTTTGATTCCTAAATATATCGTAAACCAGAGAATATTTAGTATTACTGACGTACCTAAACCGTAGGCAGCGAGATAAAATCTGAATAAATTTCGTTACTATAAGGAGAAGTGCACAGATCCGCTGTTGGCGCTGTACTGTTTTAGCGCGAGCGAGTGTTGATTTATATTAGTGACAAATCACTAACAGGTTTCGAAATTGGAAGGAAAATATTTCCTCTCTATTGGATAAGTTGACCGTAGGTTAACAGATAATCTATCAATCCAGTCAGGGCTCCTTCTTCATGACACGTTTTCTAAACAGTACGGCGCGGCGCCTTCGCCGTGCCATAAAGAAAGCGTGTCTTGAACTAGAGCTCTTACATCCGTTCGATCTCCGTCGTCTTTTGTTTTTAATTAAGCTTTCATACTTGAATTAAATAAAATTAAATAAATTATTAAATAATGCTGGACAATTCACACAGCATTATCTAGCCCCATGGTAAGCAGAGCTTGTGTTATGGGTACTAGATAACTGATATACAATATAGTATGTACAGTATGTGGAGACCTCGACTCAGTAAACGTAATGTAGGATGCCCTCCAACCAGGTGGGATGACGACCTCCGAAAGACTGCAGGCAGATGCCGGATGCGTCAAGCTGAAGACAGGGCGCTATTGCGCTCATTGAGGGAGGCCTATGTCCAGCTGTGGACTAATATAGGATGATGATGATGTACAGTATATTACATGGATAGATATTTTTATTATACATATAAAACAACTAGAACACCCGGGAAAAATATCTGCAGATCGTACACACAATTGTTCCGAGGCGGGAATCGAACCCGCAACCTCCTGCGTCGCAGGCGGACCTACGCCCGCCGGGCAACATCGGTCGTCATCGGTCATCGGTCGCATGTCTTCGTTTACATAAAATATATTGGATTAGATACCCAAGTAGAAGAACAATAGCGTGTCACGCTGTCAAACTTAAGCATTAGGAGCATGTAACATCGAACAATAAAGGCGAAGGCGAGACGGCCTCAAACGGCTGTTTACACCACCAAACTAAACACTGCTTAAGCTGACAGTTGGTTGTCGTCTAGATGCTTAGCTTGATTAATAGGCGATTTGCTAGGCTTATTAATACGGATATAATCCTTTGGAAATTCTATTACGTAATGGTACGATCATTGTGATTAATTATTGATTTATAATCATTTGATAAAGCCAGGATATGCCGGATAGTGGATGGATACGTTTTGTAGCATGCAACTTATCACGTCAGTAAATATACTATAATAGTCCTGTATAGTCCGAGAGCTATCAGAATTCACACGGGTATGACAACAAGGTTATTATTTACTTACTTTGCTCGCGGCTTTGCGTGCGAATTTGGAATAAATAGTATTCTAGGTCTTACCTTAATCATCATCATCATCAGCCTATATTAGTCCGCCGCTGGACATAGGCCTCCCCTAATGAGCACAATACTTTAATATGTGCATAATTTCAAGACGAATAATTAGGTATTTTTGGCGTTGTCTTCGCACAAACGTCTTCAGAACGGCACGAACTTTTGCTTTTTTAATATCAGTGGGATAAAAGTTCAAAAGATATTTAAAAAAAGAAAACAGACTTGATGTTTGACGGGACGGACTTGACGGGCCACAGGTAGAAACTATTTTTTTTGAATTAATAGAACCTATTAATAAGATCTTTACTACTGGCTGTTAAATTTTTTAATTGTTTTGAAAACTTAAAACCGGTTTCAGATTTCTAAGTTTACACAGTTTTTAAGTTTTTCGGTACAAAAACTTATCCCTCGGACATTTTATGGCCGCCCTACAACCACCTTTAGAACACTCTCCAATCTCCATACAATAGTAAAAAAACAAATCAGTCCATAATAAACAACACATATGTAAAAAATACATACAGCCGAACAAGACCGAACAAGACTCATCTTTCTTTTTTAGTTCATCATCAACATCATCATCATCAGCCTATAGCAGTCAACTGCTGGACATAGGCCTCCCCCAATGAGCGCCATAGCGCCCTGTCTTCAGCTTGAAGCTCGTTTTTAGTTAAATCTGTTGAAAAGAAAAGAAAACTAACGAGCTAAATTCAATTTCAAAACTCAAAGCATCCCATCGCCCAGAACCTTGTAATAACGCATACAACTCTGCGAAGCTTAAGACGCTTTTAACAAGGTACGTAAGCTCGTAAACTTTAGTGAAGTTAGTCAAAATTACGTGACTCCTTCGGCTAGTCAGTGATTAAGACGAACCGAGGGTTAAATGATATTCTGTGCACATTAATTTACCTGCAAAGTAGCGCCAGACAAAAGTACCTACTTTAATTATAAGCCACAAAGTGCAGTTAGTTGTGTTTCGTTTTTAAGCTACGCCCACAAAAGATTACGTCATTGCTATGGCTGTGTTTTGGGATAGAATAACCTATTAAAGGAAATAACATACTGGCGCTGTCTCTATTTATAGTCATAAGGCCTTCATTAAAATACAATTCCATCATGATATTATTGATTCATCTGATATTAATTGAAGATGTGGTCGACTATGTATCACGAAGGTCTAGACTAGAAGATACTAATAGACCTATTCATCCATCTATTCATACCATCAAGGAGCATCCTGTAGCTGAACTCAGGCGCAGTGGAGTCGCTGCTCGCTCGTGATTGGTGGATCGCCTGTGTGCGGCTGCCAAGCCATGCAGCGGACAGCGAAGTCACTGTGCTTGTTGCATGACTGCCTACCGCGCTAATTACTTTAATTTTAAATTTTAACCTTATGATTGTTAAGAGAACTCTAGTGTATAGATAAACCTATGTTAGGATTTAAGATGCTATTAACATGTAACAAATTTGTATCAATAAATAAATATATCTATCTATTGATAGACTTATTATACATAGAATCCGTGATCATGAAAATGTGCCGAAATAATGGAAATCCCAAAAATCAAATCATGATGAATATCCCAATATAAAGGACAATGATGAATGAATGATGATGTTAATAACCATGATAGTTTTAATTTTTTTCATGAATTCTACGTCTTTAAATACTTGTGGGCTGCCCATCATTTACTTTACTGTCTTTTATGTGTGAAAGCATCTCTTTCTCTCTTTCTCTCATTTAATGGTAAACGGTAAACCAAAAAAGAAAATACCAACGAATAGATAGAAATAACGTTAAGTATTGAGTTCTTGTTTAATTGTTTTATAATCAAATAAATAGTAACAAATTAGAACAAGTACCTTTGTATCTATTTACAATTGAAACAAACGGCAGACTGATGCAAACAATTTATAGGTTACTCAACTTATCCATATCAATCATCATCATCAGCGTAAGATAGTCCACAGCTGGACATAACCCTCCTCCAATGAGCGCCATAGCGCCCTGTCTCCATATCAATACACATTGTTTTCTGTATTGATTGTGCAAAGAAGCAATTATCTATCTACCTATATTAGTAGCCAGTAGTAGTAGTATTTGCAATTAAACAGTTAAGCTAACTGCAGACTGTTGCAAACAATCAAGAAGTAGCTGGACTGTTCCAAAACAATGCAAAAAAACTAGATACATAAAGTATCTGATAATGTTAAATGAATAGTTAATATAATTTGACGACCGATGTGGCGCGGTGGGCGAAGGTCCGCCTGCGACGCAGGAGGTTGCGGTTTCGATTCCCGCTTCGGAGCAATTGTGTGTACGATCTGCAGATATTTGTTCCGGGTGTTCTGGTTGTTTTCTATCATCATCATCATCAGCCTATAGCAGTCCACTGCTGGACATAGGCCTCCCCAATGAGCGCCATAGCGCCCTGTCTTCAGCTTGCCGCATCCAGCATCTACCTGCAGTCTTTCGCAGGTCGTCATCCCACCTGGTCGGAGGGCTGTTTTCTATATATAATAAAAAATATCTATCTATGTAATGTATTGTATTATGTATATCAGTTATCTAGTACCCATAACACAAGCTTTGCTTACCATGGGGCTAGATAATGCTGTGTGAATTGTCCAGCATTATTTATTTATTTTATTTAAATAAAAAAAAACAATGCCAATCAGAAGCGTCCCCAAGACGCTGCTCGCATGGCCCCATTATATTGCCATACCTACAGCGGCGCTGACTATTCATGATACTCCGCTACACAGTTTTAACTTTTGCGGCAGTCAGCCCACAATTGTACCCTATACTTTAAGTCTCTTGTTTCGAATAAAGATTTTTGTATTTTTGTATTTTGTATTAAATAGTTCTGTCACCTAAAAGTATTTCATGTCGCAATATTTTGCTCACGATCCGTCGCTTGTGGCGTATGCAATCAAATCATACCGCGCCGTTCAGGCGTATGCAATATTGCATACCAACAAGCATACCTCACGAGTGAACTAGACGTACGCAATAACTGACTGCGAGTGGGTTACTCGAGAGGAAACCACCATATTAAAAATGGTTTATACGAGTCTAATACCGGCTATAAGCATTTAGGTATTGAAAAACGGGTTTCCTTGTAGTATTCAAGACTAAATAAGGCGTATTCAAAAAATCATTTGCAAGCGTAAAGAACTAAACGTTACTGATTCAGATTCTGATTATTTGATAATAATAAGCAAGATAATAAGTAAGCTTGATAGCTTACATGTACTTTATAATCATACGGGTAGTTCCAGGCCCGCAATAAAAACAAAGGTTACTTTTCTTTCTATAAATCAGTTCCCATTGAATATAAATAAATAAATAATGCTGGACAATTCACACAGCATTATCTAGCCCCATGGTAAGCAGAGCTTGTGTTATGGGTACTAGATAACTGATATACATAATTTACAAATACATTACATAGATAGGTATTTTTTATTATATATAGAAAACGACCAGAACACCCGAAACAAATATCTGCAGATCGTACACACAATTGTTCCGAGGCGGGAATCGAACCCGCAACCTCCTGCGTCGCAAGCGGACCTTCGCCCACCGCGCCACATCGGTCGTCTAAATAATAGAAATACCTTTAAAAGATTCCATGGAAACAACGCGTGCGAAGCCGCGGACAGAAACTAGTATTTTATAATGAATAGCCAGAATCAAGAAACCTGACATCTGAGGAACATCTCTTAAATAGGAATTTGTTTTACGGCAAAGTATTTTGAACCTAAATTTAGGCACTTATGTTTTCAGCCCAGCTATCTAACTTCTATTTAAATTCCATTTACATCTTTATTATCACTCGTAGAAGGTTTGAAATTCAATTGTCTCACGCAATTTAATTTAGAATAAATCGACTAGATTTAATGACTATTTTTGCATGAGACATATTCATTATTATTCTAGAAGCTGGTGTCCCCTATGATTTAATTCTGCGCACTAATAAGACGCGGGTTGTCTGTGACACTTTGACATGAATTTGTTCATTTGCTTCAGCCGAATTTCATCTTATTTATGTCAGACTTAGGGCATAGACTTAGCTTAAGCCTATCAGAGCTGAATAAGGGTCGGTTTCCACTAAAGCAAAAAGAAGAAATTTGAACCCAATTGAAGCAGCAATCTGACACTCCAAAAAAGTTTTCTAATCGGCCACGCAAAAGCATCAAAATATTTAAAAAAATACAAAACAAATACAACATATGTAGAACACTGTCTCTTGTGGTATCTATAATGAAGCTGTGCATCAAAAGTTTCAATTACCTAGTCTTATGTAAACACACGCAAGGAATTGTCATTATTGCGTAAAATTAACCATTAGATAGGCCAGGCAATCCAATGTTTTGACGTTATTGTCAAAAAACCAGGGCAAAACTATTCTAATAGTATGTGTACTATTTTGTTACCAATAAATTGATTATCCTGATTATTTTACACAAGGTACCAAAACCCATTAAAAATGATGTTGGAAGGATGACCAGACCGAGTTATAATGGGTGGTATTAGCGCAAGTGAAAAACACTTATTTTCACTTCTATTGCGAGAAAATAAAACAATAAAAACTTACCTTCATTATAGTAGGTACACATTTTTCAATGTCTCTTCGTCGTGATTTTGTTGAAGTCTTTGAATATAATTTCACGTGATTTCAACGGCAACAGACAGAATCATATTAATTATTTCTTTGCCCTTGTGCTCCATTTTCATATTACATTTGAACGTTCACCTTTAGTTTAATTTATAATAAACAAAAATTATAGTTATTACGCGCTAATACTAACTGATACTTTTTTATCTTTGTTCTGCGCAACACAGAGTACTTACTTATGCATTCTACCATAGAGGAAGAATCACCGTTCTTATAAACCTGAGTTATAAACATCCAACAATCACCACGAAGGCGCTTTCAGTTCCATTTTCAAAAATAAATTGAAATGAAATTTATGTTCTTTGTAAATGGAACACCAAAAAGTCGAGTTTTTATGTAAGAGGACGAATGTCGGATCTTTTACTGGCTGATGATATCAGACTAAAATTAAAAAGAAAAAATACTTTTAGTATACAAATTTTTTTGTTTTTTTATTTGTTTTTTTATAAATCGAGTTAATGACTTCTTTCCCTATTTTTTTCTAACTCTCATGATTTCGGATTTGGCTATCCACATTCATCTCAAAAAACCACCTGTATAATTGTATATCTCTCCGGCCATATCTCGCGAAGAACCGACGGCCGCTGGGGCAAACGTGTTCTTAAGTGGAGACTCGGTAAACGTAGTGTAGGACGCCCTCCGACCAGGTGGGATGACGACCTGCGAAAGACTGTAGGTAGATGCTGGATGCGGCAAGCTGAAGACAGGGCGCTATGGCGCTCATTGAGGGAGGCCTATGTCCAGCATTGGACTGCTATAGGCTGATGATGATGATGATGATAATTGTATATGCTACGTACCTTCGGCTTGAGCTAGTTACGTAACTTAGGGCTTAGTTATTTCTTGTAACAAGCCTAGTTTGTCCCAGGTAGGCAAGAAGATCGCCCAAGTATCGAATTAATTTATACAACTTAGCAGGCACACAAATCCAAAGTTCTAGTTTGGACTAAGTTATCCATAACAAATTGTTGAGATTATTGTAAAAGCAATCCTAGCTCATCTTGGAATTGATTCCCGGATAAACATTTCCCTATATCCGAGAACTGGGTAACTAGTTGACGTAGCACGACTTTTCTTAGTAATTTTCAGTTTCACTGAGTCTATCAATTTGATGTTAACCTAAAAACAATTAACAAAAGGGGACAATCATGAACCTAATGTAAGCCAAATTATCACATGTTTTTAAAACGTAATAAATGTATATGTTTACTTTATACTAATTTTGATAAGGCATGAGATGACATAACTAAAAAAACGTTTAAAATTGTTCACAAAATGTGTGAAAAAAAAAAAATTATATGTGTATTTGTGTTCTGTGTGTCATTGCGTCGGATAAGAGAATAATAGCAAATACATCAGTATGATCTGTGTAAGTTGTTCGGCATTATTTATTTATTTTTATTATATTTATTCATCAAGAAGGAGAATATCACGGCAAAAAAAATGCTATGCTAATCCAAGATATAATATTAAATATATTATATACTAGCTGCGCCCCGCGGCTTCGCCCCCGTGGAAAGCCATGTGTAAATAGTTTAAATGATAAAATGATTAATAAAAATATTATAAAATATATCTTTTTCGTAGGTTTAATTAAGGGAACAGATTTAATCAGGGCAAAAAAAAATGTTAAAGCAAAAATACTATGCTAGTCCACGAAATACCAACTTGATAAAAGTTGATGCGTTCTACGCTACATTAGTCACCGTCTCGCTCGGTACATTTCATTATTACTCCCTCTCCCCCCATCCCATCCCCCTCTGTTTATTTGCGCAAGTTTAATTAATATGTGTTATTGACTTGCGCCAAAGAAATATATGTACATAAGGGCTTAACTAGATAGTTGATAAGGTTGATTTTAGTTGGTAAAATCATTGATCTCGTTTGAGGATATTTACAAGATACACATATTTTATGTCTATTTTATTTATCTCGGAAACAAAACGCTTAAGCATAAGCGTTTTGTAGACTGTGTAGAGGTAACAATATACATATATGTAAATGTAGACTAAAGTCTATTATATGGTTATTTTAATCCACACTTAAACATAACGACGACCGATGTGGCGCGGTGGGCAAAGGTCCGCTTGCGACACAGGAGGTTGCGGGTTCGATTCCCGCCTCGGAACAATTGTGTATACGATCTGCAGATATTTGTTCCGGGTGTTCTGGTCGTTTTCTATGTATAATAAAAAATATCTATCTATGTAATGTATTGTATTATGTAATCAGTTATCTAGTACCCATAACACAAGCTTTGCTTACCATGGGGCTAGATAATGCTGTGTGGATTGTCCAGCATGATGTATTTATTTATACAAAGTTATTTAGATAGATAGATATTTATTCATACAAATAGGTTACGTCATTAAGTGAATAGTGCCTTAAAGCCTATGTTAGGTTTGTCTTAGCACTATAGTTCTCACTTAATTTAAAAATTAATTAATAATCTAGGTACTGTAGTTAACGAACGATCTGACAACAATACAAGTTAAACTATATTAATAATTATCCTAGATCTTACATTTAAAAAACTCATTTATACTTTATCTATATATAAAAGAAAGTGTGTTTGTTACAACACTTATAACTCGAGAACGGCTGGACCGATTTAGCTGAAAATTGGTGGAGAGGTAGCTTAGAACCAGGAGTCTAACATAGGATACTTTTTATCATTTAAACAATTTGACACATAGATTTCCACGGGGGCGAAGCCGCGGGGAGCAGCTAGTTCATGATAAACACGCTCACACTTACCTAATGCATAAAATGTTCTAAGAAAGAATGCTGCTAATTGTTTAGCGTGAACCTAGCCGCTTATCGCCACTGATGCACGCGTTGACAAAGTATGGAAGTGTGCATGCGTCCACCACCTACAGGGTACCCCAAGTTAACCAATGGTTGTTCCTAAAATCAAAATTATTTTTATATTTTTCTTATTTCATTATTTTTATTTGCTTTAAGCAAATGAAGCTAACGATAGTTGCCACTCATGGTTTCCATTTATCATCAGCAATGAAAAATATAGGTACTTCCAGACTTGTAAATTATTGGTACGATAGATAAAAGATGATGTAGATTAAATCACGATGCTCTGACTTTCGTGATACGTTGGGGATACTTTTCGTGAGGCAATGGCAATAGGTGAGTCTCTCATGAGACTTTGGGGAGATAATACTTTTCGTAAGGCGTTGAGAATTGGCGCGTTCACGCGCGTTGGGATAACTCGCTTATCTAAGCACGTTATAATCCAAGATATTTTATGTCAACAAAGACCTTTAGCCCTACGTATTCAATATAATAACATTTTTAGGATGTTGTTGGGCCTGCCTCGTTACTGCAGTGCATCAGAGATGTTCTCTACAATGATCTAATACGTTCACAAAATGGCTTCGTGGTAGCTTCGTGGCAAATATGCGAAAGCGAGTGGCATCTCTGATGAGTAGAGTCACAGGTAGTAACAACAGCATCCTGAAAGTAATATCTAACAAATATGACTGTCCATTACGACACCACTGGGTAAAATTACTTACACTCTAGATTTAGTTATTTTGGTTTTATTTATATAGTTGTAATTGTATTTTCTTTTTTGTAATTTTGTGTACCTATGTGTTTTTTATGGACCTTTGTTGTCTGATAATAAAGTATTTGAATTGAATTGAATGAGAGATAAGAGCAAACTTCACAAAAACTGATAACAATATCAGAAAACAAGGTAACTGCAAGGTAATCTCTATATCTCTATCAAAAACTAAAACACAAACTTCAACAACGCATAATCTAAATATCACATGTGCAGCGAAATATTTAAATTTGAATTCGGAAACGAACGAGAGATCAATTAAACGATGAATGAAAGCTTTCAAAGCCTTCATTCATTGTTTGTTGTCGTTGTTATTTGACGTTTTTCGTTTAATTGTTTCGAGCTTCTGTTCTTTGCAATGTCGTTTAATATTTTTTCAACCAATATCCCTCGAGTTATAACCCAAGAAATTGTATACAAAAAATAACCAGGATTTTGAATCGGAGTATAGATAGCTAAAGGGTTATAAAAACCTTAAAACTGCTCCTTATTAGTTATTTTTTAGCAAATGTGAATCTGAAATTATTAATAATAACAGATTTATTAGGGATAACGTTTACATTATAATGATTATGATATATTATTTAAAAAGTGCATTGTTTTAATCCCGAATAGGTTTGTATAATGTTGCTCGCTACACATCATCGCTTATGAACAAACTGCCTAAACGGACCATCTATTTCTGCCTAATGTTTGCCTGATTAAACTACTTAGTATGCAGATTGCATTTTGTCGTCAATGACAAATGCACCTGCTCGTAAAACAGAGGCTGTTCACGGTTGTATTTATAGCACGGAATACCGAGAATCGAAATACAGATGAACAGTATCCAGAAAGTATACAGGACTGCAAAACGAAAAATAGGAATTAAATGAAGTTTCGGGTTCGATTCCCGCCTCGGGACAAATGTTTGTACGATCTGCAGATATTTGTTCCGGGTGTTTTGGTCGTTTTTCTTTGTATAATAAAAATATCTATCGTATTGTATTATGTATATCAGTTATCTAGTACCAATAACACCAGCTCTGCTTAGCTTGGGGCTAGATGATGCTGTGTGGATTGTCCAGCATTATTTATTTATTGTCTTATTTATATCAGCCAGCTAGTACCTATAAAAGATTACATAGATAGTTATGTTATACACAGAAATATCTAGAAAACTCGGAACAAATATTTGTAGATCGTACATTTCCGTCGTATTTTTCCGAAGGCGCGAAACGAACCGGCCGACTCGTGCGTCGCAGGCTAACCAGCGCCCGCTGCGCCACATCGGTCATCGAATAAAGCCATATTTTATTTACCTAAGTCGTAAATCATGGAATAAAATCCTTCTTGGCAGATAAAATACAGTTCAACAAAGATCTATCGTTTTCACCTTGTCAGTACGCAACCCCAAAAATGAAGTTAACATCGTTAAAACTTAACAGACAGAGCATTGTTCAGGACATCCTGAAGGAGGCCTAATCTTATAATCCAATTAACGAGTAATATAATTAACGAACAAAAACAAAGGGTTAAGAGCTTCCGGCGATAATCAGGATTCCGACGTGAAGCCCAAACAAATATTTCAGGGACTGTGGCTCAGGACTTACGGTCGCAAATTAACTGAAAACTGGAAAACGATTGCAATATACAATGAAGGGGAAATCGTACCCGTCCCTTTTAACACTCACGATGTGGCTTCTAACAGTTTTCGCTCTTACTAATAGGGTTTTTGTATATCTCTATTTATTTATATCTAAGAAAAACATATACTAATTATACCTTTTAAAATGTTGTCAGGATTTGTGCAGAATTCTGCCTTCCTCTGCTTAGAAACAATTAAGAAGTGCACGTATCTACGTTCTCTGTGGTAGGTAGGTAGGTACGAACATAGATATGAACGATATTATTTGGTATAAGAGGTGTATTTGCTGTTGCATTTTTGCTAATGATTTAAATAATATTAGTAGTACATTAATTTTGAGCATAGTGCTATGAAAATCAGTCGTTTATAGGGCGTGTATTAGGTAATAATCTATATGAGTTAGAGAAATCAAATGCATTTTTCTTCTACTACTGCCTACCGCGCTAATTACCGATGCTAGCATTAAATTAATTTTTACCTTAGTATTGTTAAGAGAACTCTAAGTGTCAAGATAAGTGTTAGGATTTAAGATGCTATCAACAAACTGTAACAAATTTGCAACAATAAATAAATATATCTATCTATCTATCTCACTTTTGGCCGTTGCATTTTTACCGGTCTACTGACTGGCATTCGGTGTAAATTCGGTATAAGATCTGAAGCACCTACCTACGTTTAGAAAGTACCAACTTTTGCTCAGATCGGGTTAAATCTAAGGAGTTGAAAGAAGTTCTGAGTACCACTTATACGTGTGCTTTGAGTTTTACTAATGAGCTATTAAAATAATCTCTTGCCATTCTTCTTACAATCGATCTTCAGTTTTCGTATGAAACCGTTCAACTTTTGGATTCCATAATTTTGAAGGAAATTGTAAATCAGAACATGAAAATTCAAAATATAAACGACCTTTTTATTTTGTGACACGTTTTTACGCTACTATTCGGTGAGTTAGTTTAATGAGTAAATTAATAATATTGTTTGAGACCCTTTTAGTAGGACCATAGACGAATTTTTTTCGTTATGGTCTATTTTTCGTCTATGGACCTAGATCGTCGTGAGTCATTAATATTTTTACCCGGGGCGTAAGCTATAATTTTATGTGTACCTACTATGTGTGTGGCTGAATATTAATTCAAGTATTAAAACGCCTGAATTGGTTTTCAAAAGAGGTATCAGAACACTCGTGTCTTGTCTATAGTTCTTACCTCATCATCATCATCATCATCAGCCTATATTAGTCCACTGCTGGACATAGGCCTCCCCCAATGAGCGCCATAGCGCCCTGTCTTCAGCTTTACGCATCCAGCATCTACCTGCAGTCTTTCGCAGGTCGCCATCCCACCTGGTCGGAGGGCGTCCTACACTACGTTTACCGAGTCGTGGTCTCCACTCAAGAACACGTTTGCCCCATCGGCCGTCGGTTCTTCGCGAGATATGGCCGGCCCACTGCCATTTCAGCTTGCTAATTCTTTGAGCTATGTCGATAACCTTGGTTCTTACCTATCGCCCTATAATTTAGCGATAAAAGGTCAAAAGTGCAGACCAAGTCGGGTTTATTTAATTTTATTTATTGGAACTCAATAAATAAAAACTACTTTGGTCAAAAATAAGCTTTTAATGTAGCTTAGTTACTGGCTCGTAAAAAAATATTTTCGCCCTAAAATGTTAGACTTGGTAGTAGCTTTTTATTTTTCGAAGGTAAACTATTATCCCTTCAAAGATATTCCTCCAAAGCTCCTTTTGAAAGGGTCTCTTTTTTCTTTTAAATTTAGAGATAAAAAGTACGAGACCGAAATAGCTACAACCAAAAATATATTCCGAGAAATATAATGATGCCAGTTTTTCATTTAATTTCTGTAGCTTTTTAGTGTAAGTAAAGTTCTACTTATGTGTAGTGCCTAAAAGCAAATACCCACCAGTAAATAAATAAATAATGCTGGAAAATCCACACAGCACCATCTAGGCAGTACAAGCACTGCTTAGCTTTATTGGTACCTAATATATAAATAAATAAAAATAAATAAATAATGCTGGACAATTCACACAGCATTATCTAGCCCCATGGTAAGCAGAGCTTGTGTTATGGGTACTAGATAACTGATATACATAATATAATACATTACATACATAGATATTTTTTATTTTACATAGAAAACGACCAGAACACCCGGAACAAATATCTGCAGATCGTACACACAATTGTTCCGAGGCGGGAATCGAACCCGCAACCTCCTGCGTCGCAGGCGGACCTTCGTCCACCGCGCCACATCGGTCGTTATGTATCTTATTTTTTGAAAACAGCACAAGAATTGACGAATAATCTAGTTGGAGGGCGTCCTTCACTACATTTGCAGAGTCGTAATCTCCGCTCGGTCTGCCTTCCACTTGTTGTTGACGCCCAACAGGGTTCTCATTGTGAAACATCATTACTAATACTTAATCACCTATTAGTACCTAATAAGTCAAATGTAATGACAACAAAATATCGCGCCACATCGGTCATATAACTGATACATAAACTACATAGATAGTTTTTTTTACTAAACATAGAAAACTCGCAGAAACCCTGAACTAATAATATCTGCAGATCGTACAAACATTTCTCCCGAGGCAGAATCGAATCTACGACCTTCTTGTGGAGAATCTCCACATGTTGCTCTACATCTCCACTGGAGATGTAGAGCAACATTATGCTGAGACAGGACCAATTGGTTCGCTTTTTAGAGTCGCTTGTTGCTTTCTTTATAGTTAAGTAGTTAATTTTTATTTTATACTTTTATGTTCTTATTTATTTTATAAGTTCTATGTAGTAACAAGTTGTACCTACAGTGAATCAATAAATACATATATTTTCTTTCTTTCAACCTAACATCAAATGCAGCAAATAAGTACAAATTGTAAAACTATGAAAAAACACACTTGAACTATGAAATACATCTAAACTAAAAAGAAAAAAGTGTGTGCACCAACTATATATACTATTATATGAACTGTAAAATGTTGGTTTCAACTCCACAATTCATTTAAATAAGCCCATTATTAAAGACTTAAAATATAAATCGAGAGCATCAACACTATAAGGTGTAAAATATTTATTTAACTGAAAGTGGGAAGTGGAATTTTACGTATAAATATCTTATCTACCCTGATTGTAAAACTGTTTTATTTTTATATTTTATTTGTATACTAAACTTATACATACTTTGGAAAAGATGATGCCTTCTATCAATCAATAAATTTCTTTCCGGCCCTGGTGGGGGCACAGAGAGGGGCCTCGAGGCTTGGCCTCATTACTCCGGCGTCAACTCGAGGGGTGACGACCCATCGGTCCTTGGGATTTGTGGGAATATTTTTTTTTCCCTTCTCAATGTTTTTTTTTTGGCTTCATTTGGTTTGTATATTTTTTCTTTTTTGTGTTTTCTTTTTTTTGTTTTTTTACGACCCCTTCGACCCCTACGACCCCTTCCGCGGGACCTAATCCCTGCGGAACCACCATAGAGTCCTTGGGTTTATTAAAAAAAATACACAAAAAAAAGAAAGAAAAAAAATAAAACACAAAAATGAAAAAATATACAAACCTGATGCCTTCTATAAATTTTGTGAAAATTGCAGGCAACAAGCAGCTGAAACGTAGAATGACTGTTCGGGTAGGTTTAGGAAATTAGGTAGATGCTTAAAGAGAAGAAAGTAATACTTTATAGTTTTTACTTACATAATTATGTTCGGTTTTTTCCACAGAGCACATAATTTTTTTTATTATCGACCATTATCTTCGATCTTATTCTAGTCTTAGTTAGTCCAATGCATAGTGATATTTGTCAGCAAAAATAGAAAAAGTGCCTAGCGATCTGTTTCCTTTATATTATCCCTTATACAACACATTATTTACGCACAGAAATACATTTAACTTAATTACCCAGTTATTCTATTACACCCTGTATAACCTTCCCACGTAGGCGCTATATGGGCATCATATAACATGTAACTGTACTCCGCTTGATGAGTTGGGACGTATAAGAGGAATGGCGTACACTCCGCTCTCAAAGTTTTCATTGTAACATCTTAACTTATGTAATATACCGTCTGCTTCTTTAATACTTTCGTCGAACGGTCGATTACGTTTAACAGCTCAGTGCGAGCGAATGTTCATGTTCTTATTTACTGTAAGCTAGCAGAAAATCACTCGGGTATTCATAGTCCCGATTTCACACAAGACGTGTTTGATAGGGTAAGTTTGGCAGTTGTGTTATTATGGAGGCTACACACCGTAGCCGGTTGATTTCGGAAAAATTTTTTCATAGGATCATGTCGGATATAGTGCCCACCGAGTTCTTGGGACCTGCCGGGCATCACGCACAGTCACGACTTTTTGCCGTCCGTTTTGTCATGCATTTGTTTCATATTCGCACAAATAAGAGCATGAAGAATTAGCAAGCTGACGTAGCAGGGGACCGGCCATATATCACGAAGAACCGACAACCGCTGGGATAACAGTGTTATTTTTATTTGCTACTTCAGTCAAACACATACAAGAGTGGGGTTAACGTGTTTTTTAGTGGAGACCACAACTCAGCAAACACACAACGCAGCGTAGTGTAGGATGCCCTCCAGCCAGGTGGGATGACGACCTGCGATGATTTATAATGCCGTCAACATCCAACCCGCCGTGCATGTGTCGGCGGCATTGCCGTCATTAGTGTGTAGACTCCATTACGTTCCTTACGTACAAACAAGGAACAAATTAGCTTAGGCTGACTGCTCTGTTTTTACCCGACTACCAACGGAGGAAGGTTATAGCTTAAGGTTCTTTGCTCGCTGTGGAGCATGTTTTATAGGAGCTATTATGCTGGTATTTGAAGCTGTGCTTTGAAGTCTTGACTTCGTCGAGAGGCTGAATGAGATAAGTTGCAAAGCCTTTGTCTTTGAATTTAAGCTTATTTTAAAATTTACTTTGGTGTTTTAGAAAGATATTAAACTTTTTTAATATTTTCTTTTAACAACAATTAAATAGAACTGAGAACATCATAAAATAGTTCTGTAATAAAAAGCAGCCGAACCTAAAACTTGTCCTGTTTTAAATAGAGCAAAAGTCATCTATAAATATATCGTAGTTTAATATATTAAATGTAGATCGATAGTTAGTGTATTTACCTGTTATAATAAATAATAATAATAAATAATGCTGGACAATTCACACAGCATTATCTAGCCCCATGGTAAGCAGAGCTTGTGTTATGGGTACTAGATAACTGATATACATAATACAATACATTACATAGATATATATTTTTTATTATACATAGAAAACGACCAGAACACCCGGAACAAATATCTGCAGATCGTGCACACAATTGATCCGAGGCGGGAATCGAACCCGCAACCTCCTGCGTCGCAGGCGGACCTTCGTCCACCGCGCCACATCGGTCGTTATGTATCTTATTTTTTGAAAACAGCACAAGAATTGACGAATAATCTAGTTGGAGGGCGTCCTTCACTACATTTGCAGAGTCGTAATCTCCGCTCGGTCTGCCTTCCACTTGTTGTTGACGCCCAACAGGGTTCTCATTGTGAAACATCATTACTAATACTTAATCACCTATTAGTACCTAATAAGTCAAATGTAATGACAACAAAATATATATTAAGTACCTATAAAGTAGAAATTTTTATTTCGCGAAGAACCGACGGCCGCTGGGGCAAACGTGTTCTTGAATGGAGACCACGACTCGGTAAACGTAGTGTAGGACGCCCTCCGACAAGGTGCGATGACGACATGCAAAAGACTGCAGGTAGATGCTGGATGCGGCAAGCTGAAGAAAGGGCGCGATGGCGCTCATTGGGAGAGGCCTATGTCCAGCAGTGGACTGCTATAGGCTGATGATGATGATGATGATGATGATAATTCAAGCTTAGGTCTTTATCTAATGGCACGGAATAAATGGAACTGGTCCAGTTTGCAAATCGTCGTATGGGAGAGCCCTAAGTGTATAAACGTGTTTCTTCCTAGTACACTTTCATTAGCCTCTTAGGGTGCATTCACACGCCAAATGCGCTAGGACCCGTTTGTTAACGGATTGGATGATGGCCCAGAGATAAAGTCGTTAGAGAAGATTGTGGGTTCGGTTGCGTGTAAAATTATAGCCTTTTTTGTTTTAAAATCCAAATTCCAAATGTTTTAAAATAAGTACTTAATGTACTTATACCCCTTTTTTTTGTTTGGTATATACAATTATATATTAATATGAAGTTCTTAAATGTTAACTGTATTTTTATCACGAAAAAACGCGTAAATATTTATGTATTTAAATCCCAAACGATTCATTCGTTAGTCATCTGAAAGTGCACAGGTGCAGAATCTCATTCAAATATTGTATGTAAATAGATTTCGTTATTGCATTCAAATGATGATAAACAACTCTCTGTAATAATTGGTTTCCATCAAAATGTATCGATATTTTAAATCTGATTGAGTTCATCGTACGGTTTATTCGAAATACGAGCGATCAAATTTAAACACCGATGAAGACAATTAGCAGATGTATATGTGGTGATGAAGAATTAGCAAGCAATCTCTCTCTTCTGCAACAATAGATAGATAGATAGATAGATATATTTATTTATTGATACAAATTTGTTACATTTTGTTTATAGTATCTTAAATCCTAACATAGGTTTATCTAGACACTAGAGTTCTCTTAACAATAATAAGGTTAAAAATTAAAATTAAAGTAATTAGCGCGGTAGGCAGTCACGCAACAAGCACAGTGACTTCGCAATGAAGTCGCAGAGGGCTGGCCATATCTCACGGTGGACCGACAATCACCGTGTTCTTGGGTCGAGACCGCGGCTCGGCAAACGTGTGAAGGGTGTCCGGTAGATAATGGATAACCCCGCAGGTACTTTTAGGGGGGCACCGTGGTCATTATTTTTTCTTGAATGGCCATGGTGCTCCTGACAAGTACCTGCAGATTTATCCAATAATGACCGCACACTCTGTATACTTTGGACAATATTGAATAGAACAGAAAATCAAAAACACCTTTTTTCTTGATACTAAATTTATAGTATAAAATTTGACTTGTCTAAGTGATTATTTGTAAGCCTTCACTACATAATATAAAACAAAGGCGCTTCCCGCTGTCTGTCTATGTATGTTTAGATCTTTAAAACTACGGGATTTTGATGCGGTTTTTTTAAATAGAAAGAGTGATTCAAATGGAAGGTTTATAAACCCTTATTTGACACATTGATTTCCACGCGGATGAAGCCGCGGGGCGCAGCTAGTAAAAAAAAAGGAATTTGGTTTTTTTTCGTCTGACGTTGAGAATAGGAACGTCTCACGTGAGATGTCGGGAAGAACCCCAAATGTATTTGTGGCATCGTATAGGGGAGGCTTATGTCCATTCCAACAGCGAACGTGTGTTGATGATGATGATAAAGAGATCGAAACAAATCATTTTTTTTTATAGATCATGTTCCAATTTGTCACGTTACGGCATGGCACAAATATTTACCAAAGCGGCTTCCTACAAAAAAGTCTGAAGTGGATGAGCGTAACGCAATATCCATGTTTTGTTAGAGTTCGGAAAAATTCTATTATCCACTAGTCTTTTAGACCGGGACGCATCTAGGGATGTGAGAAAAAATTAAATAGATCTTATTTTAATTTACTGAAACTATACCGTTAAAGTATAAAGTATGTCCATTTTGTGTTTTAAGAATACCCGTAAGTAAGATAAAACTAACAACAATATAGACGGCGACACTTTCATAAACATTTAGATTAAGATATATATGTATAATGACAACTAACACATATACTACCATACCATAATACCTATATAACAAATATTATAATAAACTTATTTATAAACGTGTACGAGTATATATGTATATCCTAACGGGTCATACCCAATGCAATAGTGTATCATAATGTATGTACATATCTTTGTCAAGTCTTACTTACATACACATACATAAGATAAGGCGATGCAATGTTTATCAGTGTAGATTTAACTAAAACGTGCGAAATAGATACCCGTTCGACCTGTCAGCCGGTTAAAAATGATGCCCCACATCATTCAACCCTAGACACGGCTCTGTCGGAGCGGCTACGTCCGGCTATAGGATTTCGATGACGCAGTTGACGCTCCCATATCGATCTAATATCAATAACCCATCACAAAGGCCTTATCCCTGCCATTCCACGGCTGGTTTTAATTTTAGCATTTTAGTATAGGGTGCGGTCACGAGGCCCTGAATCCGTGACTGTTATCTGTTGCTATTGAGTTATGAAAGTACCTTATAAAATTGATAAATTATATTATCAATGGTATTTGAAATGTTTATGAAGAATAGACATACATAATTCATATAAAAAAAAAAATTGTAGGATGCACACACTAGGCATAAGGTAAAAACTATTTATTGGTGGGATCCCTGCCTATCTTACCATTCATTCATATCGTCATCCTATGATATCGTTCAGCGATCCCACTCAACTCACTCAGTCAGTCGGGATCTCTGATTCGATCGATACGCATGTATTTTTCTTAAACAACGAATAAATGACTATGTGAAATCCTACAATATTAAATAAAAAACAAAAAAAGTGTCTCCTGTCGTGGATCGAACCAGAGAGTTTATGTGCCGTTACTTCTGTCCAAAAACGTGACGAGACTACGGCTAATTTCATTTTCCTACCTGCGTATCACTAGTTATTGAACGTAGGTAGATATAAATCTGACTATATCGCTACAGAATGAGTAATCAAACAAACCTTATCATAGAATTAACTACCTAAATAAATTTTAGGCTTTAAGTTTTTAATTAAAAATTCTTCTTTATACCAATCTACTTTTATATGATTTATTTTGGAAGAGCGAGATTCTCTAACACAGGTATTTCTTTTACTTAAAAGGGAATCTCAAACACTGTTATATTTATTGTACATTAAGTTAAAGAAATAAATATTTTGTATTTTGTATATTTTTATTTTGTATACCAAACTCACATTAACGAAGGTAATAGTTATACAATTAATCGCTATAATGCCGTTGTTTACTTTATTTTTATCGTCGCCCAATCGCTATTTGCCAGAGTTGTGCGTAGTTCACGTAATAAAGCACCAAATTTTATAAGTAGAATGATCCACTTAGCTTATTGCTTTACAGTTATGGGTCAACTAATTGTTATTAATAGTACTTACATGGCCAACCCCGCGTATCAAGGAAACTTGAAAATCGATTTATAACAATTTGTACGACGAAATTGGTATTTTCGAAGGAAATAGACGAGATCTAATTGCTTCGCCTCTTCGACCTACTACGATGAATTTGTAATTATTTTCATCGATTTTGGTGACCTTAGCGATAATAGATCTAAAGACCCTATCTCTTTAATTTTGGTTCCCTCAACCAACCTCTTCTTGAATATTTAACGGGATAATTGTTAAGTTAATTAACGGGTAGATAGACCATGGTTATTGAAATAAAGTATGTGTTATTTTAACCCTAGCCCATTATTTTAGCTTCCTAAGGCGGAGACACATAGAATGGTTATCATTTGCACTGGGTCTTTCCAGGCATGTTCTATATATGTATGTACCTCATTTGTAAACCTTGCTGTAAGTTTCTCCAAAATTTTGTAAATAAATAAATAAACCTTTAAGGTGGTCGCAGGTCAAGGCCGCTACAGCACAGTACAAAAATGTGCATTCAAATATGGGCTTTAATTCTTAACATTTAGATGCATTTTGATAAATTGATTGCATTAGATGACAGACAGCTTGCTCGCTTGATGCTTGTGGGTATAGTTTGACCGAAACCGTTGTACCACGCCTGAGGATCAGTCAGTCAACGCGTACTCTTGCTTTTTTTCCTCGCCCCCACCTCGCCGCATTTTCCTAAGGAGTGGTACAGCGGTTTCGGTCAAACTATAGCCATTTTGTCTTCTGTAAATTGTATTAAAAAACGTGGTAAACTATACTAGTGAGTCTAAATTATAATTTTTTATCCTAATTCACACCAATAAAACCTATCCAGCGCCCATCATAACAATCGCTTTCATCATCAGCCTATATCAGTCCACAGCTGGACATAGGCCTCCCCCAATGAGCGCCATAGCGCCCTGTCTTCAGCTTGCCGCATCCAGCATCTACCTGCAGTCTTTCGCAGGTCGCCATCCCACCTGGTCGGAGGGTGTCCTACACTACGTTTACAGAGTCGTGGTCTCCACTCAAAAACACGTTTGCCCCAGTGGCTCGCGGTTCGTCGGCTATGGAAAGAGCTATGCTCGGAGTTTCTCTGAAGGATAGGATTCGTAACGAATACATCCGACAGAGAACTAAGGTTATCGACATATTAGCTCAAAGAATTAGCAAGCTGAAGTGGCAGTGGGCCGGCCATATCTCGCGAAGAACAATCGCTTTATAAAATAATAATAATAAATCAACATTCAATTAACACAAGAACGTTCTCAGAATCAAGTAAATATTCTACTGTCGGTCTCTAATTGGTATCTTATTCCTGAAGGCTTAAGGTACCTTCAGTTAATGATTTAGAGGAAACTGCGAAACTCGATCTTCTAATTATCGGCCATTACAAAATACAGCTGCTAGTGATTAGTCTCTCTTGTTTCTAAGGTAAGCAAGGTATTTTATCTTATTTTATGAACAGGGCTGATATTATAAGAATTAGCAAAGAATTAGCAAGCTGAAGTGGCAGTGGGCCGGCCATATCTCGCGAAGAACCGACGGCCACTGGGGCAAACGTGTTCTTGAGTGGAGACCACGACTCGGTAAACGTAGTGTAGGACACCCTCCGACCAGGTGGGATGACGACCTGAAAAAGACTGGATGCGGCAAGCTGAAAACAGGGCCCTATGGCGCTCATTGGGGGAGGCCTATGTCCAGCAGTGGACTGTTATAGGCTGATGATGATGATAAATATTATAAGAAGGTTTATAAAGTATGATCTCTTTATAAAACGACCCTGGAATTCGTTGAGCACTGAACAAAATACGAAAATCTCGATAACATATTAGAAACATAAAATCTGAGTCGAAAATTGATTTTTTCTAAACTTCTTGGAACACTTAGCTACTAGCTAAAACAAAATATGAGCTGGTTCAAACGTTCATAAAAACTTTTGATGAAAGCTAACTATTACGAATACCTGACACGGAACAACTTCATATTACATTTCAAAGACTACAATTATTTGCGTAAAGCGTAACGAAGCCGCCTATGAAGTTTCAAATTACATCACAAAACTTTATCTAAAATTCGTTGGAGCGAATCAATAATTCTAACTTCTACAGCTCTATTCTTCATTTCTCGAATCCTCAAGAACATTTAAATGGAAAAGTGTGTTTGTCTGCATCGTCTGCGTATTTTGTTCAGTGTTCACACAAAAAACTACTTTAGATGATTATTTTTTCAACGCGTATTGGCCATGACCTAAATTACGAAAAATAAATAATTTTCGTGACGTCCCTTTGGGAAAAATAAAGTAACCTATTAAACCCACAAAGTAATTCGCAGGAACGAAGTCACGAGCAGAAGCGAGTATGAGAATAATTACGAAAGTGGGGCCTCTTTTGGGACTCGCTAACTATCTCCGAACGTGACTATTAGGAATTTCTCTACCTATTGTACCTCTCTTACTCGCCAAATGCGATTGAATCCTCCTTTTGGGGTTCCGTACCTGAATGTGGGAACTTATCTCGGTGTTTTGCCCAACTAATTTGAAATATCTGACGTCTCCAAAGTCCTGTATGACTTTGGAGACGTCAGATATTTCAAATTAGTTGGGCAAAACACCGAGATAAGTAAAAGAAATTAAGCACTTGGACTTTTCATTGTTTGTTGTTTGTTTGTCTCATTTCGATGACAAAACATTCCACATTGTAAGATGCCTAGTAGTTCCATGACCGCACTGTAGAGGCACTATACAAAATTCCACACACAAATAGAACGTCTCGTCGTCAATAAGAACTCACCGGACGTATATCTCAATGGACAGATCCTAAGGAACTTAGAAATTCCTCTACATTTCTGTCATCCTCTTGAATGTTACATGAGTATGCCAGAAATGCACCGAGTATTCAGCTATAAGCTACTTCTGTCCCAATTATATCAAAAGTTTATAATTTTTTTGTTTGTTTTAAACTACCTGGAAATTATTCAAAAGGCTTTGGCCAAAGGTTCCCAGAAAATGGTATGAATTTTTAACATTCGCCGACATTATTTTTGTTGGTACCATATTTCATCAGGGTTTCAGAGAAATCGAAATGGATATTTGCCGTATATACATTCATAACATGCTTGTCCGTCTAAATGACGACAACATCAAGATGGCATAAACATAATCGCCATTGTGAAATAATAACTGTGCAAATAAATAGTATCCACACAGCGTGTCATGCCATGCCAAATCATTTAAAATATTTAAAAATGAAAACTACATAACTCTGATATTAATGATGATATTAAGCAGTTTATTATTGAGTCAGACATAGCAATTTTTCTCCTAGTGAAACGTAATTTACCCCGCATAACAAGAAATAATGTAATAAGCCTTATTCCGCAAAATTATTAGCCAACTGCGAAATAAACCTAGTACCAAATTATGAAAAATACGCCCATAAACAAACTCCAATTGTAATTATACAAAATGACCCTTACCCCGTGCGGATACGAGCTATTTTGTCTCGTGCTCAGAGTTATCTGCAAGTACTGCGTACGCAAGAGGATTATTAACAGCAGTTGATTGCCACGGAAAATTGGATGGGGACCTGCATGCTCGTACACAACAGCAATGTCATTAATGATTCTTGCCTTTAAACTCTAGTGTAAATTCGTTTGCAGCTTTAGCTGCTGTTCTGCTTTCATAGAATTTTACTGATATAGGTACCTTAAATTATACTCAACTCAACAAAAACATAGTAGGCTCGTAGCAGTGTAGGCGCGTAGCACCACACAGGCACGTAGAACCGTTAGCGCGTAGCACTGCAGTCTCGTAGCAGCGTAGGTGCGATGCAGCGTAGGCGCGTAGCAGTGTAGGCGCGTAGCACCGCAGGCACGTAGAACCGTTAGCGCGTAGCACTGCAGTCTCGTAGCAGCGTGGGTGCAATGTAGCGTAGGCGCGTAGCAGTGTAGGCGCGTAGCACCGCAGGCACGTAGAACCGTTAGCGCGTAGCACTGCAGTCTCGTAGCAGCGTGGGTGCGATGTAGCGTAGGCGCGTAGCAGTGTAGGCGCGTAGCACCGCAGGCACGTAGAACCGTTAGCGCGTAGCACTGCAGTCTCGTAGCAGCGTGGGTGCGATGTAGCGTAGGCGCGTAGCAGTGTAGGCGCGTAGCACCGTAGGCACGTAGAACCGTTAGCGCGTAGCACTGCAGTCTCGTAGCAGCGTGGGTGCGATGCAGCGTAGGCGCGTAGCAGTGTAGGCGCGTAGCACCGCAGGCACGTAGAACCGTTAGCGCGTAGCACTGCAGTCTCGTAGCAGCGTGGGTGCGATGTAGCGTAGGCGCGTAGCAGTGTAGGCGCGTAGCACCGCAGGCACGTAGAACCGTTAGCGCGTAGCACTGCAGTCTCGTAGAACCGTTAGCGCGTAGCACTGCAGTCTCGTAGCAGCGTGGGTGCGATGTAGCGTAGGCGCGTAGCAGTGTAGGCGCGTAGCACCGTAGGCACGTAGAACCATTAGCGCGTAGCACTGCAGTCTCGTAGCAGCGTGGGTGCGATGCAGCGTAGGCGCGTAGCAGTGTAGGCGCGTAGCACCGCAGACACGTAGAACCGTTAGCGCGTAGCACTGCAGTCTCGTAGCAGCGTGGGTGCGATCCAGCGTAGGCGCGTAGCACCGCAGTCACGTAGAACCGTTAGCGCGTAGCACCACAGGCTCGTAGCAACGTAAACTCGTAGGAACGATACATTTGTGCCTCTTTTTTGCTCTTTGTCTTATCCAGGTAATAATAAAAATTAGACTATTTTTACATACCATTATAATTATATTCTCTGATACCTATTCAATTAATTCAAAGAGTTTTGCCGACGTAACAGTTGCTGATAGACAAAGCGGCTTATGTAATTAATCCTACGTACACACATACCCTCTAATTATGAACATGTCAAGCTGTCCAGTCATAACACATGCGGCTCATTGTTAGCATACTCAGCTTGATTGATGGATCGCCCAGTCTACTCCGCCATATGTATTGATACTCTATAAATAATTCCCCGGTGTGTTCCGTCCTACGGCAACCATCGGTCAATTACTCACATGATCCGCGTCTTGGGTATAGGTAACCTGCAAACTTGGAATACTAGTGCTGATAAATAATAAGCAAGCTATGAAATTAGCAAGCTTAGGAAAAGAACAGAATAATCATCACTCGTATACGTTCTCACAAGTTCATTAGCTTTGATCGTCATGATCTTCTAACACAATTGCATGAGAGTTTGGCACATCAAGTTTAATTATAAACCACAAGTAGATATAAATCTTGCCTATAAACTCGCATACTACTTCATTCGAAGCGGCATAAATAAGCTATTAAATTGAAAGCTAACTTTTAAGTCTCATAAATTCAGGTATTTCTTGATCTCTAGTACATTTTCCAGAGCTTTTCTGTGAGGAAAGAAAAGAAAATAACAGAGGAAATATACAAGGATATTGACTCGCATGTCAAATAGAATTTCGAAAGAGAGAAAGGGTGAACTCACAAATAAGGAAACCTATTCTCATATTACTGCGTTACCTGCGTTTTCATATTTCAAGCTGGCATATCTTTACTTAAACTTATATTTAACCGTCAAGGAGCATCCTGTAGCTGAACTCAGGCGCAGTGGAGTCGCTGCTCGCTCGTGATTGGTGGATCGCCTGTGTGCGGCTGCCAAGCCATGCAGCGGACAGGGAAGTCACTGTGCTTGTTGCATGACTGCCTACCGCGCTAATTACTTTAATTTAAATTTTTTACCTGATTATTGTTAACACTTTGACTGCTGAAATCACACGGTATGTGTTTTCTACAAGTGACTAATATGCGTAAATCCACACTAGCGCAGCGGCTGAGAAAAAACAGATCTTTGGGACTCAGCACAGCCGTAATATTTTTCGAACGAAACGCATGTGCGGCGCAACACAACCGCTGTGTAGAGCGGCAGCGCGAATTTTTTAGGTTAAAAAAAAGATCGCAGTCGTCGAAAAAAACCGCAGTCAAAGTGTTAAGATAACTTTAGTGTCTAGATAAACCTATGTTAGGATTTAAGATGCTATAAACAAAATGTAACAAAAATGTATCAATAAATAAATATATCTATCTATCTGTGCGCGTTGCTTTCAAATAATGAAATTCATAGCGAGCAATAAGTACTAAAGAAACCCAAGGTGTGAATGATAATAGCGATAAAATACCATTTGTCAGACCTTCAGTAAATTCTTACAAAATCTAAAATATTCTACAGGGGTAGCAATGAATTATCTCTGGCGTAAAACGAAAGAAGCTGCAGGATATTATACATCGTAAAGCACGATTCACATGTCGCAGATTATGTTCGTACTTATTATACGTATTACCAGGCAGGTATTATACGGTACTTTACGAGCCATAAAATGAACTCCAGAAAAGATTGTAGGCGTACCTACCTGGTTTATCACTTATCAGGTTTATAAAAAGTGCTGAAAGGTTTTCCCGGTACAAGATTTCAGGCTACAAAGATCTAATATCAACACGTTTCAGAATATCGTGATAGAGTTGTGCTTTAGTATTTTATCGTGTCCGCCAGTGACGCAGGCGGTTGCGGGTTCGTTTCCCGTCTTGGGAAAATGCTTGCACGATCTGCAAACATTTGTTCTGGATGTTCTGGGTGTTTATAGAAAAAAAATTTTTTTTTTTTTCGTTTATTTATGTTTCACAATAATAACATCTTAATAAAAAAGCTAACTTAAACGGTTATTCCGTTTGTCCGTAAGCTCATTAGTCATCTGTGTAATGTATTCAGTATTGTATTATGTATATCAGTCATCTAGTATACATAACACAAGCTCTGCTTAGCTTAGGGCTAGATGATGCTGTTTGGATTGTCAAGCATTATTTATTCATTTATTTATCAATACATGTAAAATTTCGTAAATTTAAGATGATTGAAACGCATTATAAACATGTAGATAATATATGAATATTTAAATTTTCCATCAAGGCTGAGGCAGTATTGTTGTCAATAGCATATTTGTATAGTAGAACTAGCTGCTCCCCGCGGCTTCGCCCCCGTGGAAATCTATGTGTCAAATTGTTTAAATGATAAAAAGTATCCTATGTTAGACTCCTGGTTCTAAGCTACCTCTCCACCAATTTTCAGCTAAATCGGTCCAGCCGTTCTCGAGTTATAAGTGTTGTAACAAACACGACTTTCTTTTATATATATAGATTGTGCCCTGCTTGTTCAATTCACACTATTCACAATTAGATATGTCTACAGCGTGTAGGAATCGTGTAGGAATCTTCCATGCAATGCTGTTAGACACTAGGATACGATTAAACAGGTATGCCTGCCACAGGTCCTAGTATAAACCGATAAATTGACAAGGGTAGGCATTGTTAGTTCATTGTGAACATGTTCAGTGTTGATAGCTGGGCATGTGTGTGACGTATCATAGGTTAACTAGTCCATTACAACCGTCATCGCTAACAAAGGGTTAGGAGTCAATTAGCCATCGAGACACCCCTGACATTTAGAGGCTGGGTGGGACTCTATTTGTCATTAATTTAGGGAATGAGGTGACAGAAACATAGGCGCGGCCGTGGCAAATTAATACAGCGACGGAACAATAGTCACCTTTTTTGTTAAGGTTCGTGATGGCGTTCCTTTCCTGTGACATCATCTAACTTTGTAAAAAAAGAAATGAATTAACAAACTAATTTGTTAAGGATTTATAATAAAAATTTCAGGCATTTTTTCTGGCTAGCTCGATATTCAGTATTTACCGTATATATTATACCTACTGGTATATCCTACTTATTATAAACGCGATAGTTTGTAAGTATGGATGGATGGATGGATGTTTGTTACTCTTTCACGTAAAAACTACTGAATGGATTTTAATGAAACTTTACAATAATACAGCTAATACATCAGAATAACACATAGGCTACAATTGATAAAGATATGTATATTGTATATTATCTAAAATATCTATCACCACGCGGGTGAAACCGCGGAGCGCAGCTAGTATAATATATATTAGTTGCTCAAACCAAAATTGGAACCATATAAAATAGGCAGACAATTATTTTCCCGGGTCGAAAATAATGATATCTCTACTCTCTTGAATATTTATACGACATTTAACGCTCAATTACAACGTACCAAAAACTTACTCATACACTTATACAAAAACTACGCAATGGGAATCAAATGAGCATATAAGTATACCTAGCGTACCGTGATAGGTCCAACGAAAATCACTCACAAACAGTAATTACTACCCCAAATCAGTTGACAATTTATCATGTGGAATTTCACACCGCAATTGCGATTGTTTCCGACCCGAAGTACATAAAGGCGCCGGCTTCCGCCCAAAATGCATACACAGGGGATGGATTTTGGCACAAATTTTGCATAATAACCTTTGTTATATTGGCCTGAGGGGAGGCTGTAAAATGCTGTTGCTGTTTTTAGCACTTCATGCGCACTAAACGAAGCCAAAATATAAATTTCTCTTCAAAACTCTGCCATTGTTTCGACTTGGAATGGAAATGTTCGTTTCTCAACCGTTGCTGATGAAAGCTTAAAAGCCAAAACTTTGGTAATATTTTTGCTGCTGCGTGCCACATAGGATAAAACTCGCTTTCAGCGCCGTTTTATCATTTATTTTTGAACGATGAACGTATACCTATATTATGTACGTAGAATTTCGACCTTTGTAATAAAATATTGTTGCGTGAGAAAATTGTTGTTGTGATTCAAGTTTGTTGTGGTTCCCCCAACAAAGTTACTACCGAATTCATAGAAACTGCGTAGAATACAGTGCTACCTACAAATTTGGGTCGTAATAAAGTAAGCACAAACCTCGCCACACAAAAATTTCATTTCGGCACAAGTAAAAGAGAAAATGTTATGAAGCAAGTACATTAATCTGAGGGCATTTTCCGTACGTTGCTTTTAGTGTGATGAAAGTTGCGCTGTACTCCCCAGTGCCATACAAGTCCATTAACCAAATGGATGTAAAGGAAATTAGAGCTCGTTTTTAATTTTGTTGTCATGTCGTTACCTAATGTTAACGTTGAATTTGCTAATTGAAGATATTAAAAATGGCCGCCGTTGTTTACGGTAAGTAGGCACCTTCACCGCAAACTGGTAGAGGGGTCGGTTATCCGTCATCAAACAAGTTAATTTACGTTTTTTTCTGCCTTCAAATCTTGTTTCGCGGAGCACTTTATAACTCGCCGTGGGAAGGAAGAGCCACTTGAAGGTAACTTTTAAATTACGTCTCCGCTTTCGCTAACTTATTTACTCCTTATAAGAAGAAACAAAATATAATTCCACTTTTCAGGTCAAGAGATAATGGCCTTTGATAACAGCCTGAAAAAGCTTTCCGCTGTTTTGTTCCTTTTATCTCGAAGTTTCTGAAGTTCGCCACAAAAATGATAACTTGTGAGATTAAATAAAGAAGTTTTAATAAATAGCCTTCGGTTAGCTGTGATTAAGGCTGAGGTGGATCTTATTTCTTGCTTAAGCGTGAGTAAACGTCTGCTCATGTGCTTAATTACTTTATTACACTTGGTAGCAGGTACATAAGGCAGATGAATATTAACGCTCAGGTGTCGGCTTTTATGTGGATAAACTACTAATAATAAATCTTAGTGATGTTAGTCTGAAAAACATATTAGTTGGAAATTGTAGCTGTAAGAATTATTCACGATTTACTTGTTCAATATTTTCTTTACTCGTGTACCTGTTAGCTAACTTATTTCTGCTTCATATTTTTACTTTTCCTTGACGGATTACTCTCAGAGGATTATTATTTGATTTGATTACCGATATCTAGGGGGAGACAATAAATAGGTCAAACTAAACTCTAATTTTTATAATAATTCTATGACTATCACTACACTGCGTTGCAAAACATTTACTACCTTCCTAAATTATGAGTACAACTCAGGATGTTGTTTCTGTATCTTTTGAATCGTAAATAACAAATGTGAGAGTATAAAAGTTTTCCACGATATCATCCTGTTTATATCGCGACTGTTGTGTCGCATATAGGTACCTACCTGGGGAAAGTAGATACACATACTGATGCCTTTTATAATACGGACTCACGTAAACATGGGAAGAAAATCCGCTTCTAAGTTAGCTTTAAAGCAACACAACACAAGCTTACAAGCTACGAAAAAAAATAGATAAAGGAATTACTTTAATTTTCCAATTTTAGCACTTTGTCTGCGATTTTTTTTCGACGACAGCGATCTTTTTTTTAACCTAAGCCATTCGTGTGTTGCGCCGCACATGCGTTTCGTTCGAAAAATATTACGGCTGTGCTGAGTCACAAAGATCTGTATTTTCTCAGCCGCTGCGCTAGTGTGGATTTACGCATATTAGTCACTTGTAAAAAACACATACCGTGTGATTTCAGCACTCAAAGTGTTAAAAGTGTTAGAAAGAAAGAAAGAAAATACATTTATTTGAGATCATACATAACACATAACACGCAACATTACATAATAAGAAAGTACACAAACGAGAAAAAATAATAAGGAAATAGATAAAACATACAGATAGGTTATTACGTCATTGTAATGCAATTTTGTTTACTATGTTTATGTATAAATCACGCACCTGACGACCGTGACGTGCCACGATCCCTCTGGTCTTCACTGAAAATCAGCGCTGGGTGGACACATTAGTGCGCACCCAGCACAATGCTGAGTGAAGGCCATATTTGCCAGGAACACTGCTACGGACAATAATTTGTAAGATATATAGTATTCATTTGCGTAGTTATAAGGTAAATAAAAATATTTTCTTTCTTTCTTTCTTTTTATTTATTAGAAGAATATGAAGCGTTTTCAACATCACTATCACTACATAGTATAAAACAAAGTCGCTTCCCGCTGTCTGTCTGACCCTATGTATGCTTAGATCTTAAAACTACGCAATGGATTTTGATGCGGTTTTTAATAGATAGTGATTCAAGGGGAAGGTTTATATATCATTTGACACAGATTTCCAGGCAGAAGATGCGAGTGAAGCTAGTTTATAATATTTCCCTTTTCAGCAAGTTTTGCCGTTGACCGACATTGACCGTAGATTTCTCAAATTCCGTGACCATGTTTCCCTAAGCCCAAGAAGTATTTCTGTTTTTAGTTGTGTTGTGAATTGTGGCATGTTTTATTTTAGTTTCGCCGAAATAACGAATTTCGCCTAAGGGAATACGAGGTGGGTGTTGCCTGAGAATTGTCAAAAATGTATCTGGAAACTAAATAAAAGTTTGAAGATATCTACATCATAGGTCGTAACAAACATGTATTTTCATATTTATCTCTAAATAATAATAAGTAAATAATGCTGAACAATCCACACAGCATCATCTAGCGCCTAACTAAGCAGAGCTTGTGTTAGAAGTCTGATATACATAATACAAAACATTACATAGATAGCTTTTTTTATTATACATAGATAACGATCAGAACATCCGGAACAAATATCTACAGATCGTGCACACGATTTTCCCGAGTCGGGAATCGAACCCGCAACCTCCTACGTCGCAGGCGGACCGTCGGCCACAGCGCCACAGAGGTCGTCGATGTATTTTTATATGTTTCTCTAAATGCTCAACAACAACAAAAAAAAAATTCTAACTACAATCACCAATCTGCCTATCAAGAGTGGTGATTATGACATCAACCTCCTTGTCTAGAGGAGGCACATTGGACGTATTTTTACCGAGGAGAAGGTGAAACAATACAATGGAAGAACTGAAATGGAATTCAAAAGTACCCACACAGGCTATATTTACAGAACTGAATCTAAACAATCAAAAACACATTAGCAATAAGATTTTTTGCGGCGAAAGATTAATGACGTGGGTTCTCATTACGTGTTGATTTGTTTTCTTGACCTTTCTGGCACATTATCATTAGGTGCTCTGAATGAATAGCTTAATTGTAGCTTTATCCACAATGTAGGATAATTCGCTCGTAATTTGTTACTGTTCTAGTGATTATGTAGGTTGGTCTCTTCTTTTAATAGAATATAGAAGTTGAGACATCAATCTAGTGGATTAATTCTACGTATCCCTCGTATCACTGACTAGATATTAGGTAAGCGAATTCATATACATACTTAAGCATCGTAGTAAAACTATTGATGTCAAATCAAAATTAGTTAATACTCGCTGCGTCTTGCGGCTTCGCCCGCGTGGAACTATATGTGTCAAATAGTTTATAAACCTTCCTCTTGAATTACTCTATCTATTTAAGAAAACCACATCAAAATCCGTTGCGTAATTTTAAAGATCTAAGCGTACATAGAAAATACCCAGAAAACCCGGAACAATTATTTGTCTCAAGGCGGCAATTATCTTTTTTACATTGAAGTAATAGTTACTTAAATTTTAGATATCTCTCTAACCATTTAACTTGACTGAAAAAAATATTGGATAACACTAAGAGAAAGGTGGAACTCATGAAAACACATAGGCGGATTAAGTCACTTGCATTCCACTAGTTATCATAACTCGGCTTTAATTCTATGAATGTGCGGGTTAATACTTTAAACCAACTTTAAGCTCCGACTTTTAAACTTAAGATAAAATTTAATACCATTTCAGACATTAAATACTTAGAATTAGTTTAGACGTAAAGCAACTTCCTTAAGATTTCCCTAGCCGCAGTTTTATGACGCAATATTAATCTGGATCGGTCTACCAGCCTACCACAAGGTCGTAATCGTATCGTGACCACACTTCTCTGTAATCCTTTGAAGTATTAAACTCCCAGTTTAATATAAGTTGAACAATGCGGGACCATGGCTCAGCAGTAACAATGACAAAGTTTTCCCTCTAAGATTCCGTTTTATATCTGCTCGGACCCTTTTGTTGTGTCTTCGGGAACGGGTTGAAACTCGGGACCCTTGTTATTATGACAACGCTAATTTTACTGGAACTTTATGCAAACTATGAACATGCTCCACACAAGTATTTTTGTGTTAAATTAGTTTTCGCTTGGGTACGTAAGTTTTGCTTTTGTTTAAGTTGGGCGACGTTTGGGACGCCTTGGGGCTTGCTTGGGGGAAGTCTTCCTACCTTTTTGAAGAATAGATATGCGCCCTATTGTCTTAGTTTCCATAATTTTCGGAAAATAGTACCTACAGGCCTTTAGTCTTTTAAAATGTGAATCGTTCCAAACCTTTTTCCGTTATTTTTCAATTATCAAGAGACTACAAAAGATTTAGGGAACTGCATTATTGATTTCTTATTTTCTCATGATGTGACACATCGACGAATTTCTTAATGTTCCCAGAACCTTCTAAACTTTGTAAAGTTTCTATCACGACGTAATTTTCATCAAAACGTGGTCTAGGTGCTTAATAGTGCTCATTAAGGCCAAGAAAAGGTCTATAGACAGCAGCTAAGTGGCTACTTTAGCACATTTCAATGCAAATTTGCATTGCTAAACCGTGTAAGTTTCTGAGCTGGGAGAAAGGCAAGCAAAACGCCACACGTTAATATTGACACAATACATAACATTTTTGCCCAATTCTAAAGGTATTTTTCGTCACCTACGAACTCAAAGAAATTAAGCATATCACAACAAGCTGTTATTACATACCTAATCAAGTCTAGAGTTATGAACGAGAGGACTGTATTCTCTATTGCCCCGATAGCAAATAACTCAAATTATATTTTTCTTCTTCTTATATAGACTTTTAACTGGTTTCTTGGTAATGCTCTAAGAAATACTATGTCACCACACGTTATCTGCACTCCCACAACTTTGTGTGCACAGTGCACCACCGAACATGCTTACACTAGAGACTAGTCTAGATCGAGCTATTGTCACAGTCTCGCTGAGCTTGGCCTTAATAGGTACTATTCGATCGAAGGTTTTTGCTATTATAATGCGCAAGCCTCACACTAGGGGTAATATCTAAATTATTAGAACTTAATAAGAAATTTTAAATTATACTCAACTTAGCTTTAGACATACTTCATTGTTTCCCCTGTAGGTGGAGTTAATCGACGCTTGAGTCCGAAGGAAGTACTAGAGTTTCGACACCTACGTCACTTGATCTCATGACGCAATAGGTAGCGCATCACCTATTGAGGGAGAGTTGCGGGTTCAAGTCCCATCAAAGTCGAAAACTTTGAGGTCATTATTATAAGTCATAAACACTAATTGAGGTTTTTCTCATATCAGGCTTCGCTTAAGCTTTTGTTCTCTTAACCTAGTATAGACTTTTTCTTAAATTCACATAATAATTTCCATCCAAAGGTTGCCTGGAAGAGATCGCTTCTAAGCGGAAAGGCCGCCCATTGTACTTGTGGCATGTAATGTATTTTTGTAATGATCTGTATCTGTATACAATAAAGCATTTTTTATTGTAAAGGCATGTATAATAGAGCGTGTTTAAACTTACAAGTAAGATAGAACTTTATAGAATAGGTAGCGTAGCTTAAACTTTAACAGACTATGCCTATTTCAGCCGCACAATACTACAATCTACAGACAGGATCATATTCATTACAATACTTAAATCTACAGACAGGATCATATTCTTTACAATACTTAAATCTACAGACAGGATCATATTCATTACAATACTTAAATCTACAGACAGGATCATATTCATTACAAACTGTCAATAAATGTACCTAAGTTCCTATTTACAAGTAGATATTACAAGCTAAAACTATTCACGAGTTTATACTTCGAAAACTATCGATATTGAATCACTATTGCAAAGTTTTACACTACAGACAAGTTTCTCCCCAGAGAAAGATCCTCCTATTCACCGAAATCAACAGACATCCGCCAAACTTGAGCAACTTTGTCTAATTAGTCGCTAAACAAACAGGCTCCGTGATGATATCCACTGGAACTGGCATCGGGAAAAGCTCTGAAATGACTTCTAAGATAGAAAAAAGTCACTTATAACGGGATATTTAACATGATTTTCCCGTGATAAGTGACTTTTGTATTAATAACCATGATAGTTTCAAAAGACTTCTAAGATAGATTGAAAACTCTTTATTATACAACACAAAACAGAAAACAATACAGAAATAAACAATAGAATAAAGGAATTATAAAGGCCTTATAGCTAAGAGCGATCTCTTCCAGGCAACCTTAGGATGGACTGGACATGAAGGAACAATATGGACGGTGGTACTTTAAAAAAAAAAATACAAATACTAACACTACAAACCATAATAGACTTTTCCAGTCACGAGGTAATTATACGACGACCTCTGTGGCGCGGTGGGCGAAGTTCCGCCTGCAAAACAGGAGGTTGCGATTCGATTCCCGCCTCGTGACAAATGTTTGTACGATTTGCAGAAATTTATTGTGGGTGTTCTGGTCGTTTTCTATAATACAAAATATCAATCTATGTAATGTATTGTATTATCAGTCTTCTATTATTACCCATAACACAAGTTCTGCTTAGCTTAGGGTTAGATGATGCTGTGTGGATTGTCCAGCATTCATCATCATCATCATCCTATGATACTCCACTGTTGGACATAGGCCTTAGCAATGAGCGCCATAGCTTGACGCATCCAGCATCTACCTGCAGTCTTTCGCAGGTCGTCATCCCACCTGGTCGGAGGGCCAGCAGGTCCGACCAGGTCCAGCATTATTTTTATTTATTTATTAGACAATTTACTATTGAAATCACATGTTTATTCACATGTGAGTGACGCATGTGCGGGCGCCCATTCATGCTTGTTTTTTATGCGTAAATCTGCACTTGCGCTGCGGCTGCAAAAACACACATCTGTGTTAATATAACTAACAAAACTAAATGCAAAAAATGTATCATGATTATAATGTTTGTAATGAAGGTATTTAGTGTATTTGTTACCAATTATTTATTAAAGTGCCACCGTCTTTATTGTTCGTTCATGTCCAGTCCATCCCAAGGTTGCCTGGAAGAGATCGCTCTCAGCGATAAGGCCGCCTATATCTTTATTCTAAGTTTTTATCTCTGTATTATTTTCTGTTTTGTGAGGTGTAATAAAGTGTTATCTATCTATCTATCTATCCATGACACACAAACAAACAAACAAACAAACAAACACAACAGACGTATAAGTATCTTCGGATATAAGAGTAACATTTCTACTTAAACTGGTATAGATAGATTTCAGTATTCACAGGCATTTACACCCACTTTATTGCTGTGTTGCGCCTCGAGTGGAATGGAAACCAATATTACGTGGAGATTGGGAAAGTTTCGTTTATTAAATTTATACTCTGCTTCTTCAACTCTACAATTGAAGCCTTATTTTGCAGAAAAGAGAGTTTCTTTTAGCTTGTTTCGTTTTCTGAAAAAACTTACGCGACATGTTAACTTTATTGCCTGTTTTAAAATTTTAATTCGTTGGTAATGTTTATTATTGTTTCAATCACAATAAAATAATTACTTCAAGATATTTTTTATATATATATACACTCATTTATTTAATTTCTCGTATAAAATACATTTTTTACTATAGAAAATACAATAAAATATTATAAAACTATTCTACAGTAAAAAATATATCAAAACAGTAGATCACCAACCGCGAAGCTAGGCTCAAGCGGCCGGTGACTAGGGCTGCAGAGAGAGGAACTTCCTGACGATACGTGCCGAGTCCAAGAGTACCGCCTTCTGGATCTGGCCCTTGATCCAACTTCCTAGCGAGAGTCTCTTCAGGTGTTGATCGAGGCTCTTCGCTATTACGCCGTTATATATATTATTATTACTATCTAGACCCAATGAATAGTCCAGCAATAATAATTTTAGTTCTGACTAAAACTCGTTACAGATAAAGATAACTATTATCTCTATCTGTAACAGCGTTTTAAGGTACCTAAAACATGATTTATCTTTTATATATATTTATATTTATTAATTATATATTATCATGTTTATTATTTAATAAAAAATATTGACCGTACGAACTTACATTATTTGTACTAGGTACATGATCTAAAATAGCCTTCATATTTCAGTAAAAACATTATCAGAGTTCCGTATTTCACGCTGAAACTGTTTTAGGGGATACTTTATCTCAGTTTGCAAAAGTTGCGTAAGCCAACAAGATTAAATGCAAAGTTAAATTAAATCTAGGCTGGTAGGTAGGTATACATTTTTGACGTAACTCCTCGATAAGAATTTATTTTGGTGTGGAGAGTAACCAAAATTTTATCAGAAGTTTCTAGAAGGTAAATTAGTTTGGAAGAAACAAGACAGGTAAATTATAAAGAAACAAACAACTTTGGCAAAACAATAATATTTTTAACAAAATGAATTTATCACAAGCTAAGAGCTTCTATTTTACCTATACTGACGGCCAAACTCAATATACAATATTTGTAAATATTATCTAAACCCTTACTTAACCTAAAAATCACTTTTTGGTTTCTTTATAACAGAATGGGCACTTCTTCGGTTTGAGCCAAAATTATAGTAGGTTTGAGCTTTTTCCTACAATGTACCTACATATATATAGGTTCTTGTCTTAGTGACAATTATATTTCAAACTTTACGCGAATACGACAATTTTGAATATTACAATCAAATCAATATTTTTAGCCAACAAAGGTCCATAGAAAACACAAAATCACAAACAGTACAAACAAATATGGAATTATTTCGTTATTGAGCTAGTAAAGAAATCAATTTCCAATAACCCTACTCATAAGGACATATCCAACAATTTACATTTACATATTGTTTACGAACATTAAGTACCTACTACTCGTATAACTAAATATGAATATGATAGTTTGCCATGAACACGGCCCCAGTTGATATTATTGGCTCCCAAACCGTCACTAAATTGAAAAACCCCTTAAATCCTTTATCAGTAGCTTGCACGCCTGCTTCGCCATTGCCACCCACCGCTAAATTTCCATACACTTATCGATACGCCGACACTCTATTGAAAACTCGCAATGCCCTCATCACAATAAATATTTATGATTTGTTTGAATTTGAATTGAATAATTCCTATGGATTTGACTTACGTTAGAAGATGATATTAGTGTGAGACTAGAATTAAACATAAAAAAGTGTTAAGTAAGCACTGTTGTAAAAATCAGTTTAAATAATTTTATTAATATTAAAATCTTAACAATTTACCTATAATAAAACTACATAAGAATTGTTAGCAAATGTCTATAAATTATTCAATGTTGTAACTTTATGTCTGGCTCGCCACTCCTGTCAGACTTTATGTCGCGACCTGTCAGAGGCCGGCATGACTGTCACCGATGATTGTAAATTGGGACGATGTGCGGAGTGGCTTCGCATTGCCGTCTCGACACTCAACCAGTGAGGTCGACCATGGGAGGTGTTAGCTTTGTGGTGAATTTAGAGGTGCGAGTATTATTACACGAGAAGGTAACGTAATTTGAGATGGACCGTTAGTAGATAGGTGAATCGCTAACAGATCAGAAGTGGAACGTATCCATAACCACGTGATATATTTTAATTTTTTATTTTATTCATTATTTTTCTGTTCGATGTGCAATCATTTTCATATGACCGGCAAAAGGTTAGTCGGACATGTGAAACTGGTCAAACAAAGAAATTGGTAGAATCCATAAAACCACGTATTATTTTGTATTTCGCATTCTCTGTTCGATCATGCAATCTTTTTATTAATATATGGCCGGCAAAAGCCTACTTCAACATTTTTTATTATATAACCTTCGACACTTTGTCCATAATTGGTTGGAAGAGATCGCTACTAGCGATAAAGCCGTCGTTTGTGACTCACAATTTAACAAACAAACTCTGTACCAAATCATGTTTTGCTTATCTACCCTAACTATAGACTAAAATAGAGTTTTTTGCAATTATCTCGTAAACGGTAAGAGATACGTCAAAAATAACCAAATTTTTACCCCCTTTATAAAACCCCACTCATAGAATTACCAATTATTCTGAACCACTTTGGATGACGTCATCACCAAATTTCTTGATGGTGCAATATATAATTATCTATGTTATTTTTTCTGGGATTTGTTAAAATAATTTGTAGCTAAATGTTGAATAGAACATAGTAGGGACATCATTCCTGCTCGTTGCTTGGTTTAAATGTCATTCCAGTGGGAAGCACACGCGCAGACTGCCGCGCCCAGAGCGCGAGGGCACTGTTGCTACGCTGTCCAAGGCAGGGTATCCACACTATCCAGGGTACTGCTACAACAGTCCAGGGCGCTACTGCCACGTTGTTTAGGGCGCTGCTGCCACGCTATTTAGGGTTGTGCTGCCACAATGCCCAGGGTGCGGCTGCTGCGCTGTCCAGGTTGATCCTGCCACGCTCTCCACAACACTGGTGCCACGCTGTCCAGGGTACAGCTGTCCCAGTTATGATGGAAAACGCTATCCGTTTTCTATTATCGTTTATAGAAAACAGTAAATAGGGATAACGGTTTGTAGGCGTTATTAGCAGCGACCAGGTTCGGCTTAGATATTCCCATTAGACCCAACCGGTACCTAACCTGTACTGGAACCGATTCGGAGGTGACCACCCCAGCTGCTTGAGATTAGGTATTTCAAAAGATGGTAGGTACTATAACTCACAGTTCTCTCATTTATCTGTGTCATTTTATGATGTGCCTTTCCTATTGTAATATGTGCTGCAGTTGTCAAATAAATGTGTACAGAGGTATTTATAATTTGGCTAATTATTATCGCCGTAGAACTTGTTATACACACAATGCGAACAAAAATATAAATAGCTATGTAAGTGCGTTGGCTGAAAGTATAATTCGGTATAACGTAAGAGGAATGTATTATTTGGGTTTTGGATTATTTCTATCTAGGCAGTCGATGACTTGGCCTTGAGAGTTGTTAATTCCTTTTTTGTAAGCCAAGGGATTGAAACATTTAGTTGGGGAAATGATGTCATCGCCAGAATGGTCATGTTTATTTGGTTTTGTTCTTGACATAATATTATGAGATCAATTATGTTTGTCAGAGAGAGGTCCCAAATCCTGTGGAAGACCACATTCTTCTAATTTTGACTAAATTGATCTCACAATGTAAAGTATTTGCTAAGTAAATAGTCTGCATAGTCAATGATGAACAGCGCTAACGGGCGTCTATCGAGAATGTTATGTTTTTCATGAAAGCGTAAATATTTTGTATAAATATGTTTTTTTCAAATGTCTTTGTAAAAATTTGAACAACAGCGATGGCATATCACTATCTTGGTCTTTGTTCTCGAAGATAGGCTGCACAACTTAAGATGCCGTTTTGGACTGTCGGCTGTTGAGTTTGCAGTAGCTTTTTGTTATTGTCAAGAGATAAGAAATTGGCTGATCTAATTTCAATGTCACGAATATCAATGGTGGACATATTCACCTGACGATAAGTTTGCTCATTTTAATTGTTACTTACCAGATAGTTCTCGTTTTATGAGACGAATTAATTAATTATTTTATGAAAATTATATTACGTTGTATGTATATCATTTTCAATATATAATAAAAGAGGGCGCTCTAGTGTCGCCTTTGTCTCTAAAGATGCGATGGTGATATATCTACCTATGGGATACCCACGCTGGTTGTTTACGAGTAATTTAATTGATTTTTTACAGTCTGAAGCTTTGCGTTTCATATTCTTATATTACTTATCATTTTGTACATAAAAGAAGGGGTGCTCTAGCGTCGCCTTTTGTACCTCCAAATATGTGATGATATCTGCCTATGAGATATTCACACTGGTTGTTGGGAGGCAATTATCCTTGATAGTCGGAAAGGTATGAGTTTCATATTCTTGTATATTATTTTGTATATTTGGGAAAAAGAGGGTGCTCTAGTGTCGCCTTTTATACCTTCAAAGATGCCATGATAATATCATTGCCTAAAAGATATCAAAACTGGTTATTAACGAGTCATTGGTTTTTGACGGTGATACAAATTGTAAAGGGGTTTTTGTAAGGTTGATCGTAGGCATAGACCTCGGTTTCGAACCAAATTGTGAATCAGACATTCTATGCGAGCATTTAATGTAGATGCATCTCTAAATTAAAATGTCATTGGTTACATTGGATCTTAGACTTATTCCAAACTTTATTCGAGAAATTCCAAAAACAGTTGGGGCAACTTTTTTAAATTGTCGCTGTTGACAGTATCGTGCTGGAGCCAATTCACAAGAGGTTAAAGAGAAGTCAAGTCGAAGTCTTCTAGAGACTATTAATTCGTGCTCCTCGGGAAAAGGAACATAGGTGAATGTCTTGATGCGATTCAAGAACTATTAATTAAGTACAGTGTTTTTGAGAATGCCATTCCTTGGTATAATAGTGGTATATTGGTATTGGTGTCACGGGCTGTGGCTGAGATGATTTAAGATAGCGGCAAGGGCCGTCGTAGCGTGGCCAGCGATGCAATTGTTACAGGCTTGTATAGTGTTTTGGTCAAATAATTTCTTCAGAGATTCTTTTGAATACATTAAGTTTTGTTTTGAATATCACGAAAATTTATGTAGAGTAATATGGATGCTCTATAATAATGTACGTTGCTGGTCCAGCATTGTCTACTTTGCCGGTGCCTGTTCAAATAAGGTGACGTCCCTGTGAGATGTTTGATAAGCCGGAAAGTTGTAATTTGCTCAGGAAAGGTTGTTAAAATGATAGACGGGTTAACAACGAAATGTACTTGGATAACCCCGGCCCTTGAATCAGAAATATAGAATGTTGTTATTGAAATTATAACTAAAGGATATATTTAGTTCTTTTAGTCATACATTCAGGATATCCCGGGTCCACGTAAGCATTACTATGGAATGTGTCTGGTGTATTTAGTAGTTTTTCAAGAATACCCCTGGTTCTTGTGAACATAACAGAGGATAGCCCTGGTCCCTGTAGTCATGTGTCAAAGATACCCATTGCTATTGCAATCGTGACTAAAGGATACCTCTAGTTATCTTAGTTTTAAATTCAGGATACCCCTGTAATCCAGTTAATTTAGCCGTATGTTAAGGATACCCCTGGTCCTTAAAGTTAGGCTAAGGATAGCCCTGGTCCTTGTATTTGTATGTCAAGGATACCCCTGGTCCTTGGAGTCATAAGTCAAGGATACCCCTGGTCCTTGTAATTTTATGTCAAGGATACCCCTGGTCCTTGGAGTCTTAAGCCAAGGATACCCCTGGTCCTTAAAGTTAAGCTATGGATGTCCCTAGTCCTTGCAATTGTATATCAAGGATACCCCTGGTCCTTGGAGTCATAAGTTGGAGATATCAATGGTTCTTATTATAACTAAGAAACATCTCAGACTTTGTTATTATTAGTAGATACATTTAAAAAAATTAAAGATTTAACTGGAAAGTTCCAGTGGTAAATTGTTGAAGGTCGTGCTCGTCCTGGAAAGCTTTCACGGTGACGCTGATCTACCGCTGCAGGAAGAGTGAGTCCCGTTATTGCCTTAATTTCAGGCCAGCGGGTTGGCGACTGGCTAATTGTGTAATATATGATCAAGTAAATTATACATTTGAGAAATTTTGAGGTTTTGATTCGTAGAACATTTTATGAATAATTACTATGCTATTGATGTATGTATGTACTGTTGATGCTATGCCCATTGTACTTGTATCATGTGATGTCTTTTTAATGATCTGTAACTGGTGTATAATAAAGTATTTTTTGTATTGTATTGTACTAATGCGTCATACTCTTATAATTTAATTGGTAGTACACATGTTAAGTAAGTTTCAATACCCGTACGAGGGCGTACGCTATAATTGGATGGCCGAGTGTTAGCAAATGTCTATAAATTATTCAATGTTGTAACTTTATGTCTGGCTCGCCACTCCTGTCAGACTTTATGTCGCGACCTGTCAGAGGCCGGCATGACTGTCACCGATGATTGTAAATTGGGACGATGTGCGGAGTGGCTTCGCATTGCCGTCTCGACACTCAACCAGTGAGGTCGACCATGGGAGGTGTTAGCTTTGTGGTGAATTTAGAGGTGCGAGTATTATTACACGAGAAGGTAACGTAATTTGAGATGGACCGTTAGTAGATAGGTGAATCGCTAACAGAATTATGTTAACGTCAGAACCCCTGGACCAAGTCCGATTTTTCATGATAACTTATTTCTAATGAATAAACCTTTATTTACGACTTTTGTTTACGAGTTTGACTCGGTGCAGTATTCATTACTTGGATATAAGCGGGTTAACTACGAATTGTGCTGTGTGAAGTTGTAAAAGTTTGTGAAATTGCACAACAAGAAACGTTAGGTATCAATACGTGCGTCCTATACCCGTTATGACCTACGGAGCTGAGACGTGGACACTCACGATAGGGCTGGTCCACCAGTTCAAAGTCGCTCAGCGAGCTATGGAAAGAGCTATGCTCGGAGTTTCTCTGAAGGATAGGATTCGTAACGAATACATCCGACAGAGAACCAAGGTTATCGACATAGCCTAAGAATTAGCAAGCTGAAGTGGCAGTGGGCCGGCCATATCTCTCGAAGAACCGACGGCCGCTGCTGGGGCAAACGTGTTCTTGAGTGGACACCACGACTCGGTAAACGTAGTGTAGGACGCCCTCCGACCAGGTGGGATGACGACCTGCGAAAGACTGCAGGAAGATGCTGGATGCGGCAAGCTGAAGACAGGGCGCTATGGCGCTGATTGAGGGAGGCCTATGACTGCTATAGGCTGATGATGATGATGATGATGAATCTCCTAAAGTATAACAATGTCTTAAAATGACAACAGTTGGTAAGTTCTGCAAGAATCTAGCAGTCGACTTATTAAGTAAAAGCTAACGGCTTAGGCCAATGCGGCCAAAGTGAAGTTAGAATAGTGAACCTTAGTTTAAAGAGAGAAGGTCCATTTACTCCAATAAGCGAAATGATTTTAGGGACAAGATCTGTGCTGGAATGAGAGAATATTTCAGACAAGCAGACAACAAAGAAGTTAAAGCACTGTATGCAGATCCGTTAATCACGCGAACTCTGGGCCCAATCACTCGGAAAGCAGGGTCCATAGTTCTAGAACAATTGTGATTGCGAGCAAATTGGCGGGGCTGACTCGTACAGTGGAGCTATAATCTGCAGGGTGTAAGGACAGAGATGGTAGCTTATAGAGGAGAGTGGATTTTTTCTTTATAGAGTGAGTCTTTACAGACTAGGGTCTGTAGTAGTGTAGTATCCTAGTGTGGGACCTAAGGAAAAAAGGAACGGAAGATGGTGATGATGAACCTGCATATTTTTATTTTTTTTATTTATTTCTCGGCAAACGTACCTACTGTAGGACGCCCTTCAGTCAGGTGGGATGACGATCTGCGAAAAACTGCAGGCAAATGCTGGTTGCGGGAAGCTGAGGACGCTATGGCGCTTTTTAGTAGAGGCCTATTTCCTTGTGTACTAATAAAGGCTAATAATAATGATGATTTAAATCGTTAGTGTGGCCTCGGGGTGCCAAGCAGAAGGCTCGGCTTTTTTTCACGTATATTTAAAAATAAGAAAAAAAAATAACCTTTCACACCACTTTTTTCATTCAACTATGTATGTATTTTAAATATTATTATTATTGTGTATATTTTTCTTGTTTTTTTATATAAATAATGCTGGAAAATTCACACAGAATTATCTAGCCCCATGAATTCAACTATACAATAATAAGCAATGCAATTAAATGCATAGTTATACAGAGTTATTTCTGTAAGAATGTATCTAATGTAGATTTACATTTGTCGCTACGGAAAGCGTAAGTATTGAAATAATATTTTTCGTGTCTATGATTAATTACTTGCATTATTGATCTTTGTTTATATATTGATTATTTGATGGATGAACCGTGGTCTGCTTTCTGTGTAAAACCAGATTCGGACTTGGACTTTCAAGCGAAGGGATCAAAGTGAGCTTCAGCGTTTTCAGTCTAATTAAAGGGGACTCAGCAGAAACCTGAATAAATTCCATAAAGCTACTGTACTATCTAGAATCCAAAAGTAGAAAAACGAATCTTAAAATAAGCAGGGGTTTACTTCAGTATTATTATAATTATATGTTTTTTCTGACATGTAGAATTTCTTCAAATCTAACCGGTTAGGATTAGATTTGAAGAAAAAATGGTAAAGCTACGGAGCTTTACCATTTTTGATATTCTAAGACAATATGATATTATACAATATTCTATTAATTCTAAGACAGGAAACTTATCATCATCATCAGCCTATGTTAGTCCACTGCTGAACATAGACCTCCTCCAATGAGCACCACAGCGCCCTGTCTTCAGCTTAACGCATCCAGCATCTACCTGCAGTCTTTCCAAGTCAACCAGGTCATAAAACCTGGTTTGAGAGCGTCCCACACTACGTTTACCGAGTCGTGGTCTCCAATACAATTGTCGCAATTTGCGTCCTTGCTTGCCTGTATTTCCAAGACCTTTGAGTGTGCCTGCTTAAGGCATGTGTATTCAGCTTTCTGGCTTTCATCTTCTCTGTTTATCCACCTGTCACCTGCACGGCATCATGCACGGCAAAAAGATAAAAATACTTCTCTCTTCACTTTGTCTCTCTCTCGCAATAAGGTTTGCTGGAAGAGAACTCCTTTTAGGGTTAAGTTCGCCATCGTATTAATTTTCTAGTATATAGTTTTCTAGTACCTATTTCGTTTGTATATAGTTTATCGTGCAAAAAATAAATATAAATAAATAAATAAATATCATGTATCTTAGGGACTGGGGAAGAACATGGACTGTCCTGAACAAGAAAAACTAAGGAATCCACGAGCAACCCCCATATCTTTATATTAACAGACGCTGGCTGGTGCGATTACCAACGCTTTTACCAGTAGCACATCAAAATAATTCAGGACGACGGATAGGCTTAAGAATACGACAAAAAGTCTCACAGAAGCAGCAAGCTAAGCCTTTGTTACTGTATTACGTAAGTTATTTAGAGAGGGAGATTAAAAAGTGACAGAGCCCGGCGCGGCCGTACACCGCAAAGTTGGTTGGGTGTAATAAAAAGTTAATACATTGCGGGTCGGCTGGATTGCGCATTACTTGCTACATTATAAACAAGCTTGACAGGGCTGGTTGTAGGATGTGTTTTTGGGCATTGGTTCAACGTAAGCACCTGGGAAAGCTTTTATAGGCCTCCTCTTTAGGCTTTCTGTATAAGGTTGCGTTTGGGTTGGTGGCGGAAGCGAGCTTGTCAAGGTAACTTATGCGGCGGCTTATGCTGTGGTTGAATTGTTTTCCGGGCAAATGTCAGAATTTGACGACCACTATGGCGCGGTGGGCGAAGGTCCGCCTGCGACGCAGTAGATTGCGAGATCGATTCCCGCCTCGGGACCATTTGTGTACGATCTGCAGATCATATCGGGTTACTATTTTTCACTGACCGCAGTGCCCACCTTGTCGCTGTTCTAAAAAAGTCAGCAACATAATGCAGACAAAGACGATATTTGTGCCGAGGCCTTAGGATAATCCACACCCCCTAAGCTATGCATTATAACACAAGCTATATTCCATATATGTGATATAGCTTGTGTTATGGATGATTGTTATACTTCATCATCAGCCTATATCAGTCCACTGCTGGACATAGGCCTCCCCCAATGAGCGCCATAGCGCCCTGTCTTCAGCTTGCCGCATCCAGCATCTACCTGCAGTCTTTCGCAAGTCGTCATTCCACCTGGTCGGAGGGCGTCCTACACTACGTTTGCCGAGTCGCGGTCTCCACTCAAGAACACGTTTGCCCCAGTGGCCGTCGGTTCTTCGCGAAATATGGCCGGCCCACTGCCACTTCAGCTTGCTAATTCTTTGAGCTATGTCGATAACCTTGGTTCTCTGTCGGATGTATTCGTTACGAATCCTATCCTTCAGAGAACTCCGAGCATAGCTCTTTGCATAGCTCGCTGAGCGACTTTGAACTGGTGGACCAGCCCTATCGTGAGTGTCCACGTCTCAGCTCCGTAGGTCATAACGGGTTGGACGCACTGGTTGAAAACTTTCGTTTTCAAGCATTGCGGTATGGATGACGAGAAGACTCGACGTAGTTTCCCAAATGCTGCCCAGCCTAGCTGGATCCTCCTTTTGGCCTCCTTCTCGAAACTGTTTTTACCCAATTGCAGAATCTGCCCAAGGTAAGTGTACTCGGAAACAGTTTCGAGAAGGTGACCATGTACGACCACCGGCCTTGGATCAATGTGACCATTGATCATGACTTTGGTTTTATCCAAATTCATGCCAAGACCGATACATCGGGAGGCTGAAGCTAGGCCGTCCAGCATCCGGTTCAGTTCCTCAAGCGACTCCGCCATTAAGACTATGTCATCAGCGAATCGCAGGTGTGAGATGTACTCGCCGTTTATGTTGATGCCCTTTCCTTTCCAGTCCAGCAACCTAAACATATCCTCCAATGCGCAAGTGACCAGTTTCGGGGATATGACATCCCCCTGATACTTAATAAAATAAATTATATACCTACATATTTTTTTCACACTGCAGATTATAGCTCCACTGTACGAGTCAGCCCCGCCACTTTGCTCGCAATCACAATTGTTCTAGAACTATGGACCCTGCTTTCCGAGTGATTGGGCCCAGAGTTCGCGTGATTAACGGATCTGCATACAGTGCTTTAACTTCTTTGTTGTCTGCTTGTCTGAAATATTCTCTCATTCGAGCACAGATCTTGGTACCTAAAATCATTTCGCTTATTGGAGTAAATGGACCTTCTCTCTTTAAACTAAGGTTCACTATTCTAACTTCACTTTGGCCGCATTGGCCTAAGCCGTTAGCTTTTACTTAATAAGTCGACTGCTAGATTCTTGCAGAACTTACCAACTGTTGTCATTTTAAGACATTGTTGTACTTTAGGAGATTCATCATCATCATCATCATCAGCCTATAGCAGTCATAGGCCTCCCTCAATCAGCGCCATAGCGCCCTGTCTTCAGCTTGCCGCATCCAGCATCTACCTGCAGTCTTTCGCAGGTCGTCATCCCACCTGGTCGGAGGGCGTCCTACACTACGTTTACCGAGTCGTGGTGTCCACTCAAGAACACGTTTGCCCCAGCAGCGGCCGTCGGTTCTTCGAGAGATATGGCCGGCCCACTGCCACTTCAGCTTGCTAATTCTTAGGCTATGTCGATAACCTTGGTTCTCTGTCGGATGTATTCGTTACGAATCCTATCCCTCAGAGAAACTCCGAGCATAGCTCTTTCCATAGCTCGCTGAGCGACTTTGAACTGGTGGACCAGCCCTATCGTGAGTGTCCACGTCTCAGCTCCGTAGGTCATAACGGGTTGGACGCACTGGTTGAAAACTTTCGTTTTCAAGCATTGCGGTATGGATGACGAGAAGACTCGACGTAGTTTCCCAAATGCTGCCCAGCCTAGCTGGATCCTCCTTTTGGCCTCCTTCTCGAAACTGTTTTTACCCAATTGCAGAATCTGCCCAAGGTAAGTGTACTCGGAAACAGTTTCGAGAAGGTGACCATGTACGACCACCGGCCTTGGATCAATGTGACCATTGATCATGACTTTGGTTTTATCCAAATTCATGCCAAGACCGATACATCGGGAGGCTGAAGCTAGGCCGTCCAGCATCCGGTTCAGTTCCTCAAGCGACTCCGCCATTAAGACTATGTCATCAGCGAATCGCAGGTGTGAGATGTACTCGCCGTTTATGTTGATGCCCTTTCCTTTCCAGTCCAGCAACCTAAACATATCCTCCAATGCGCAAGTGACCAGTTTCGGGGATATGACATCCCCCTGATACTTAATAAAATAAATTATATACCTACATATTTTTTATCATACATAAAAAATACCCAGACATACGTAACGAATATCTGCAAATCGTACAAACATTTGTTCCGAGAAGCGGAATCGAAACTGCAACCTCCTGCGTCGCATGCATACCCTCGCCCGCCGCGCCACTGAACTCGTCATAATATACCAACCTATTCTAAAAGCCATTCTTTATTGACCAAAGGTAATGCTAAGTTGCATCCTGAGTGCGCCCCTGGCCCGCCGGTGACACCGCTCCTTTATGAGCCCTCTCCCCGGACGGCATGCATAATTAAATCTACGCGGTCAAATTAGCAATTTGGATCCCCTACAATAGCACATAGTTCAGTTTAAGTGTCTTTGTTGTCCGAACGAGTTTAATCAACCATTACTGGACTCAATTAGTGCACGGAATGACGGGAAAGCAAAGCGAAAGCAAAGCAGTCGGTATAAACTTGTATATTTGTTTTGTCTTTTGTTGGCAACACTGAAACGAGCTGCAATCTTGCTAATTAACGTGCAAGCAGCGTGCAAGTTAGCGCGAATTTAATTGCTCACGACAGGTCTTGGAAATATAGCTAAGGCAGGTACTTAGCCTATGAAAGTGTAGGTATATATGGTGCTAAGATACAAGCTTTTACCAATTGTCTGCATCGAGTAATTCACATTTGAATGTTTAAGGTAAGATTTGACCTGTTTAAAACTTAACACTTTGATTGCTGAAATCACACGGTATGTGTTTTCTACAAGTGACTAATATGCGTAAATCCACACTAGCGCAGCGACTGAGAAAATACAGATCTTTGTGACTCAGCACAGCCGTAATATTTTTCGAACGAAACGCATGTGCGGCGCAACACAACCGCTGTGTAGAGCGGCAGCACGGATTTTTTAGGTTAAAAAAAAGATCGCAGTCGTCGACAAAAAATCGCAGTCAAAGTGTTAAGAGCTTCGAAAGTAAGAACTTTAAAAATGCAGTATAATTTTATTTCTCTATTAAGAAAAGAAAACTATAAAATTACAATTATATATAATTGTGTGTACGATCTGCAGATATTTGTTCCGTGTGTTCTGGTCGTTTTCTATGTATATTAAAAAATATCTATCTATGTAATATATTGTATTATTTGGTATTTATATCAGTTATCTAGTACCCATAACACAAGCTCTGCTTACCATGGGGCTAGATAATGCTGTGTGAATTGTCCAGCATTATTTATTATTATTTTATTTATTTATTTATTATTCTAAGGAGAGTGCAGTTAATTGGTTTTACCTGTAATTACAAACTGTGCTCTAACTGTTTTAATTAAATGAAATAAATACTTTTATAATATTTTACTTGTAGAATAGCGTGGAAATCACCCAACAAAGTTTCAGGAAAAACCACTTAAAGCTATCATAGTTGCTAAAAAAACGTAATAGGTATTACAAGAATGTGTGAATATGATTTGTATTTAGTATTTTAGTTTTAATTTTCATGTTTCTTTTTGTTTTAAATTTAGTTTATACTCTTTTTTTTTCTTATGTTATTCAAATTGTTTTAGCGTTTATTAATTTGATTTTTAGTTATAGTCATTTTTCAATTTTATACAAAATCCTTTATTGGCCTTAAGTTTAGTAATTAAGTATTATTCGTTTTAAAGGCTGTGGATTTTGTTTCTTAAATAAATAAATAAAAAGAAGTAAAATAAAATAAATACCTTGAAAATACTATATTTCTTTCTTTTAGACTTACTACAAGTTAACACTTTGACTGCGATTTTTTATCGACGACTGCGATCTTTTTTTTTTACCTAAAAAATTCGTGCTGCCGCTCTACATAGCGGTTGTGTTGCGCCGCACATGCGTTTCGTTCGAAAAATATTATGGCTGTGCTGTGTCACACAGATTTGTATTTTCTCAGCTGCTGCGCTAGTGTGGATTTACGCATATTAGTCACTCGTAGAAAACACATACCGTGTGATTTCAGCAATCAAAGTGTTAAAACGTATAAAAATACTTATACCTACATATTTATCTGTACCATCTTGTTTTTACTGTGGCATTAAGTATAAGTTATGTTGTTTTTCTAATATTTATTAGTGTACTTATAACTTATTTAATCTGGCTATCTCAGCAACGGTAGGTCGCAGCTGTTTTAATTAAATTTTAGCAGCGTTTATTATGTTTTACCAGACGATAGAGCGGAAAAAATTATATATAATTGCATTTTTAAGTCAATTTAGCCAAAAAGTGCAGACAATTAATTGGTTTTACCAGTAAGGCTACGATTTATTTTAATTCGACCAGTCGTTCAGTCTTACCAGTCGTCAGATATTGACAAATATTTACATTACTATACAAACACAACAAAAATAGTTTAACAAAACTCTGACAACAAATATAGAAACAATAATAATTTAAAAAGCTGATAGAATCGGTCAAGCATGTGCTGTGGTAGAGCAAATCCTGCCATAGCGCTGGTCTTTCGTGGGTATCGGGAGGATATCTAAGTCACTGAGCATATTAACCTTAAAGCGATATGATACCAAAATAGTAACCTTAGGGCAACCGACTAGTCTGTGCAATCGAAAATCTAAATGTTCAGCTTATCAAACTGCAAATTAGGTTATGTACAATTGAACTTCAATATCCAAGAAAATATTACCTATCATAAAGCAAGGTTCTAAAGACGTTCCGGTCTGTGAAATGGAGGTCTATTCTTTCCAACAAACTGTGGTAAAGTGCACAGATCTAGGTCAGACAAACGGCGAGATAAAATCACCGATACTTCAAAGATGTTGCATCAAGATCCACCATCTCAATTGCAACGATAAAATTAAAAAACTGGGTTGATACTTGATAGTGGACATCAAAGAAATAGTAATTGTACTAAGATGGCTGAGTTTTAAAAGAAAAATGAAACTAGATCTTTTCAATCACTTTGCTATTTCAATTACTTTGCTTTGCGATGATATTTGTTTAAGTCTTTGGATTTTAAAGTACCTACCAATATCGAGACTTGACTTTTAGTAGGTATTGATACAATTTGTTTAATCTGTTAACAATATACTTAGACTTAGTTCGTTTATGATAATAATTATGTTTATCTTATATATTCATGGCAACGGTGAGGAGACACACTGTAACGTCTATGTTACGTTAGTGTCTACATTAGACAAGCCTCTGGTTTTGAGTGTATACGAGAGAATATTAAACGCTGTTGTTTTATTAAAGAAATACAAGAGGCAAGGACGCTAGATGTATTTTTATCCTCGACGGTACGGCGAAGGTATGTACCGGCAGGCATTCACCTAAGCGTTTAGGGTGAAAGTTTGTGGAAACCAATATTCCCCTTATTCTCCGAACCGGATGAACCGATTATTGAAAGACAGTTCATGTTTCTGGGAGTATTCTTAGAAATATTTGATCGACATTTTTGGTTACCGTTTAGAAAAAAAACAAAATAAATAAATAATGCTGGACAATTCACACAGCATTATCTAGCCCCATGGTAAGCAGAGCTTGTGTTATGGGTACTAGATAACTGATATACATAATACAATACATTACATAGATAGATATTTTTTATTATACATAGAAAACGACCAGAAAACCCGGAACAAATATCTGCAGATCGTACACACAATTTTTCCGAGGCGGGAATCGAACCCGCAACCTCCTGCGTCGCAGGCGGACCTTCGCCCACCGCGCCAAAATCAATAAAAATTTGAATTAAATTGAATCCCTCTTTTTTGTAGAGAATCCTTTATAATTATAGTTTGCAACAAAAATATCATTTTTTTCAGAAGTGTACTCGGTATTAGGCGCTTTAACTAAGTTTGAAAAAAGGAGGAGAACCTCCTAAACATAAAAAGCCGACTCAGATACAGCGGTATATGTGCAGATATGCACATACATATAATATTCTTGAACTTTCACAATGTCTGTCAATTCAACCATGCTTCAACAATCTGTTCTACAGTTTCGGCGTGTGAATCACAGCTTTTCAAACATTCACAGCGACGGTAAATACGTGAGCGTTCATCCGCGTCCAGGATTCGTAAAAGCATTATGCTACTATGATTCTGTAATACGTACACAAATTATATAGCACAAAATAACTCGACTACAAAATTGGCTTAACATTGTCTATTTTATTTAATAGCGTGAATGTTTTGAAAACACTAAGAACCTACTACGAATCTTTGAGTTTTAAACTGCTTTTTAAGTTTTATATGACGTATAGATAATCCCTTGGAAATATTTTTTATAGGACCACGACGGGATCATGTTCTATACATCTACAAGAAGAAATAACCATCAAAAACTTCAAAGAAATCTGCCCATAAAAGACGAGGAAATCGAATATAAATCAAAAAATTAAAAAAGAACGCGCCGAACACTGAACCTCCTCCTTTTTTCGAAGTCGGCACAAACAATAAGTTTGTGCCCGTGGAAATAATTTATGGAATTGGACTGGCTAGACGGAAAGAAGACAGATGAGCCACAGTAGTAACGAAACGGTAGCCCTACTGGGTTACTGCCCAGACCAGCCCAAACTAAAAGAGGCTTATTCCCGTTGTCGACCACCGAAATACACTCAGAGGACCCAACATTCGCTTATTCAGCACGCTTTGTTACCGCAACGGGATCCAACCCACAATCTCCCGTCTCTGACGGACTGCGCTCTCCGCCACAAAGTTCGTCAAATTTATTATTAAGGTTCTAACTGCGGTTCATGTACAAATGCCAAGAGTTGTATGTCTATGTGTGTCTATGTCTTTGCCCGCAGCATACATAGGCACGTCTAAAGAAGCTTACACCCACCTGGATCGCCCGCAAGCTTCCAAACTACACTTTAAGCTGATTATGACGGGTGTACCGATGTTCTTCCTCATAGGACTTTGCTTTCAAAGGATTGTGTGATTATGTTGTCGTTGTGGTGTCGTTTTTAGGACTACATTCAGTCTTGCGAAGCGTCTATTCTAGTTGTATAAACTTAAGATCTTCATACTATGTTATGACGTATTCTTAGGAGCTTTATTAAAGGGCGTCTTGTCGATGGTCAAAATTACTATTTTGTAGTGCTGAAATGACGAAGTCCTTCTTACGCATTATGTGAAATCTGATACGTAAAACGTTACAGGTTCGATTTCCGTCACAAGTTTTACACACACATGTTTGAATCAAACTCAGAGCCGGAAATATTTGCAGTTAACCCAAAGAGGCCCGTACCTTATACGTGAAGAACATCAAATTTCAGCTCGATCTATCCATTGCAGTAGGTTCGGCGTTGTCTTCGCCCAAACCTCTCACAACAGCACAAACTTTACAATATTAGAAAATACAATTACACGATTGTCTGTAACAAATTTATCCAAAACTTGTCCAAAACTAATCCAGCTGGCCAATTTGTATTCAGGGTACAAGAGAGCTCCACTTTCGCATGTAAACTACACATAACACGAAGACCCACGGCCATCCTAATAAACTAATTTAAACTTGCACATCGCAGTTGCCACCCGAGAGTTTCCCTTGATGGATGGAACTTCAAAAATCCCTGTCAACCTAGTTTGGGAACAAAGTGATTGGGGCTTAGCAGATCGTCCAAAACGCGATTTGTCCAATTAAAATTTAAACGTGATTCGTCCATAACGCGACTCGTTCAACACGCCACAACAATTTGGCAATTTGTGTCATTTTGACATTAGCAGTAATGCTAATGTCAAAATGACACAAATTGCCAAACAAATATCTGATATGTCAAAAAAGATAAAAATTTGATGTCGTCAGAAATTATTATAGAAAATGACCGATGTATCAGTGTTTCATATTTTCACCAGAACCTAGTTCGGTATCTAGCAGAGTGAACCACCCGCAAATTAGGTTAGCTAGGAAGAGATGTTGGAATCTCCCTTGCACTCCTGAATTAATGGAGCAAACTGCAAAAAATTAAGTTTAATGACAGCGGATGAAATCATCATTTCTAACATAATATATTAATGAACAATTTATATCTCCCAAAAATTAACGACTCAGGAGGCCTATACTTATTCTTCAATACCTACGGAATTCCGTGTTTCGTTTCGGCTAATGTTGGTACACCGAATTAAAGTACCTACCAATTTCCACAAAAAGAACAAAATGAAACACGCCATTGCGTATTTTGGAGAATTTAATTAGGCCTCCAGGTGATTGAATCCGCAACAAGTCCCATGTCATTTAATTTTGGGGATATTATAAATTCTTAGAGTAAGTATTACCCGAGATCTGGGTAAACACTATAAAAAAACTATTTCTATTTAATTATCAATCTTCAGGGAGATATTAATTACTTTATTGTTAAATCACTTTTAAGCTCTGCTTAATGTGGGGCTGGATTGTGTGAATTACTCATTATTTTAGTTTAGGGATGTTACGATTAAATGTTACCAAATGGGAGCCTTACAAAAAGAGGAAAATAACAAAAACCTGGGTATTCACTTACACCTAATTGTCAAAGGCCAGAGACCCGCAAATTAATAACCGCGACTGTATCTAATTACCCATCATTTTAATGTATAAAAGCATCAACGAGGAAATGAAAAAATATACGGGTCTAACGATGTCATAAAACAAATGATAATGAAACCTGAACCCGTCCTTTCCCTTCGAATATAAAACAATGAGCGTCATAACGTTACGGTGACAGGTAAATTCGGTAGGAAACCACATCATATTTATCAAAATTCTTCGGCTAAGGGCTCACTCACACTCAGGAACATTTTACTTTAATCCTTCCACCCGTGCTAAGCTGTTCTTCTATACTCCGTTGCGCCCATTTGTATCGCTAAGGAATTCGCTGCCTGCTTCTATTTGCCCGGCCAACCTAGGATTTTTCAAGACAAGAGGACATGTATTCGAGATTTTACCAACTTTGTGGGATAACTTACCCAATACAATAAACAGTATTATTATGGTCAGGATTAAATAAGAATTTCTCCTGTTTAGCTGAATATACAGTAAGCTTCGTTGCTACGAAAGGGTTGCCTTGCTACGTAAGTGCTACGTCGCTACAATTGCTCTACTTTGCTAAGAGTAAGAATCAATTATATTATTCGAATTCCTACGAAGTTGATATATTAATGTGGGCTACGATGGTGCGTTGCTTATTTTATTATGCTACAAAAGTTGCTACCATTGCTCCATATTGCTATCAAAGGACTACGTTGCTACGTTTGCTCTACGTTGCTACGAAAACGCTACTTTTGTTGTTTTTACTACGATTGCTCTAATTTGTATGCATATGCTAAATTATTCAACTTTATACGAATTATATGCTTTTTTGACATCTATCACACACCACGACTGTTGAAAATCTAAAATTTAGGTACCACTTACTTGCCACGTTTCAATGAACGTTACGCAAATTTCACCAATTCACAGGCGAAAACCGCCTCTTCATAAAATTGCCTTTAGAAAGGTACGCGTGAATTGGATTTGTCCCTTTCTATAACCGTATGCCCGCTATGCGGGGACTTAATAATAAATTCCTTTGTGCAAAAGGAACAAAAAATTAAAATTCCTTTCGCGTTCCGCAGCCTCCTTAGACGCAGTTTTGTCATCTTGTTTAAGGTACCTTGCGTGACTTAAGCATGCAAATATTGCTCAGAGAAACATAGGAAATATTTAGAAACTGTTTATTATCATCAAAATTTACAGAAAAGTTATGGCAATATGGATAAATTTAAGAAAAGAGTCTTAAAATTATAGAACATTAGCTTCTGTCCACAGCTTCGCACGCGTTTTGCCGAGATGAAAACCTATGACATTCAGATCTAGAACTACACACTATTTTTCAGCCTGATCCGAGGGAATAAACATCCATCAAAACTTTCCCATTCACAATATGTCTGATGATTTTCCTCGTAAGTAAAAAATAGACACCCAAATTACAAACTACTGTTAAAAAAGAAATACCACACATACCTCGCTGCAGGATCGAAATACATCGTCGTGAGGTAGATAAATTTTGAAAATATTTAGAAAGTGCATAAAAATACGACAACCAAGCCGTAAAAATAAACTACGACAAACTACTATTCAAAGAAGTAATACCGCACATGCCTAGTCGCTGCATTGAAATACATCATCGTGGAGTAAATAAACTTAGAAAATATTTAGAAAATACTGTAAAGCTTTGGCAACTAAACGGTAAACATAAACTACGACATACTACTGTTCAAAGAAGAAATACCGCACATGCCTAGTCGCAGGATCGAAATACTCGTCGTGTGGTAAATCCAGGGCGGATAAAGCGGAGCCGAAGTAATGTCTGGTGAAGCTAAGAGTATCGTTGGGCCGTGTGTGCAGTATGGCTTGGAGGTAGTCGCGGACGATGCCCGTCAAAGCACCGTTCTCAGCGACGTAACGAGCGCCTTCCGAGGAGCGGCAACTCTGAAATATTTTTTTTATTATTTAATTTGCGGTGGGTGAAGGTCCGCCTGCGACACTGGAGGTTGCGATTTCGATTCCCGCCTTGGGACAAATGTTTGCACGATATGCAGATTTGTTCCGGGTGTGCTGATCATTTTCTATGTATAATATAAATATCTATCTATGTAATATATTGTATTATGTATATGAATTTATTGAGCACCAATAACAAAACCATCGCTTAGCTTGTGGCTAGATTATACTGTGTGAATTATCCAGCATTATATTTACATACATTATAAAAGAAAACATACATCGTGTCAACGTTGCGTATCAAAGGTAGAATTCAAAATTATACATATAAAATACATTTTCTTTCTAGGTACACGATCTTTTTAAACGACTTCAGGAGGTACGGCTGTATGTAGGTATGTTCGTCAATTTTAGAAATCAATTCGCTATTGTATAGCGATTGATCTCAAAATTGTCCTATAACAAAATTATTCCCAAGGTAAGGATAATGTACAAATAAGAGACTAGTAGTTTTTGGGCTGGAATTTTGCATCGATGTAGCTATAAGTCTGGAATCAAACAAAGGCTGCTTTCTATCCCATAACCCAGTTCCCATGGGATAGCAATTCATCATCATCATCAGCCTATATCAGTCCACTGCTGGACATAGGCCTCCCCCAATGAGCGCCATAGCGCCCTGTTTTACCTTTAAACGTTGCCATAGAAAAAGCACGTGCGAAGCCGCGAGCTGAAACTATTCATCATTCATCATCATCATCATCAGCCTATAGCAGTCCACTGCTGGACATAGGCCTCCCCCAATGAGCGCCATAGCGCCCTGTCTTCAGCTTGCCGCATCCAGCATCTACCTGCAGTCTTTCGCAGGTCGTCATCCCACCTGGTCGGAGGGCGTCCTACACTACGTTTACCGAGTCGTGGTCTCCACTCAAGAACACGTTTGCCCCATCGGCCGTCGGTTCTTCGCGAGATATGGCCGGCCCACTGCCACTTCAGCTTGCTAATTCTTTGAGCTATGTCGATAACCTTGGTTCTCTGTCGGATGTATTCGTTACGAATCCTATCCTTCAGAGAAACTCCGAGCATAGCTCTTTCCATAGCTCGCTGAGCGACTTTGAACTGGTGGACCAGCCCTATCGTGAGTGTCCACGTCTCAGCTCCGTAGGTCATAACGGGTAGGACGCACTGATTGATTAACTAACTGATGAAACTATTACATGAAGTAACGTCATGCCAAAATACCTTGAAGTTCAAGTAATCAGAAAGCAGCTGCAAGTCTTCCCTCCACCTCTTTCGAAGCGGCGCGTGAGCCTCGATCTCATCCTTTTCAGGGATGATGTTCAGGAGTGGGTTCAGGTGGCAGATGTAACAGTTATTTGCCCACTCGTGGGAAACTATGTAACCTGGATAGAAAGGGTTCAATGAACGGTGATAATTATCGAAATACACATTGAACTCCGGTAGTTGATACCTACGTACTATCAATATTAAGTATTATCAATCAGTTATCCAGTATCCGTAACACAGCTCAAGCTCTGCTTAGCTTGGGGCTAGAGCGTGCGTGAATTGTTCAATATTAATATTAATAACCACTGGACCGCCGCCCGGCCAAATCGACTATATAGCCCTATATGTCCGAGCTTCGCGGACAAAAATCACGGTGCCGCGAGCGCGTCCCATTATTTACATAAATCGTTATATCTCGCTATCTACTACACCTATGCCCTAAAAATTATAGGTACCATAAATAAAAACCATTTTACATTTCAAACGATTGAAGTAATTGCAGACTATTGCAAACAATGGATAGGTAGTTAAATGTATGAATGGTTTCGACAAATGACTTCCTTTTTGTACTTTTCAGAAAATCATTAAATGGTTTTTTGAATTTTTTAAAATATTACATTTTGATTTCGTAAAACATTTCGGGAAAAGTGTTTCTAATGGAAATAGAGTCGATGATGTTGTGCAGCATTATTTATATTTATTAATTTTATATTTATTATATCTACCAAAGAGCCTAACCTCGAAGTGTAAGCACCGTCAATGTCTGATGGATGAAGCCGGAGGGCTCAATAATGTGGCGTTCCACCTTCACCACAAATAGCGGAGTGTTGTTCACGATGGCTTGGCTGACGCCCAGACATGCCTGGAGAAGTAATTAGCTATTACACGACATGTAACATCGATATTAATATGCAATAAGTGTGTCCTATGACGAAAGTGCACAGGTTAACTAAATATGTAACATCAATAATAATAATGCATTAAGTGTGGTGTTAGACAGGGCGCTATGGCGCTCAATGGCCTATATCCAGTAGTGGCTGATGATGATGATGATGATGAAGTGTGGTGTTATGACGAAGGTGCAAGGATTAACTAACGCCAACGCAATTTTATCAAAGTAAATTATATGTATGTTGGTGGTCTTCCAAAAATATAGTGAAACAGAATTGCAATAAATAAATTCAAACAAATTATCAAAACCTTTATCTGTTAATACTACTAGAATAGGTACATTTACGAAAATTAAGAATTATTGATTTTGAATAATTCGCATTTTCTTTTTAAAATATACCAATTATTTAAAAAAAAGTTAATTATGTCAAAATTCGAGCTATGGTTATTTTCTCGTCTTTACAATTAGGATTTCCTAGTAAAACGATTCCGTAGGCATTAATTAATAGATAAGACAGCTTACGCTTCTGATAGGCTTAACCAAGCTTGTAAATACGAGTATATCTCGCTGCTAGATAATCTTAATATACATACATAAAATGATGTATTTACTGACTGATTGACAATTTACTCTACATCTATGAGGTCCAAAATTGAGAGGAGGGCGCTACTGTGCTTTTGTTTACATCAGCTCCGTGAAAAATAATCTCTTAAAATTAAATCAGTGAATAAATAAGTCAGTTTCAAATACAAAAGTGTGAATTGAATACGGATCGAGACGGTGCATTGTTATCTGGCCCAGATATCCAGGAACACAAAAGAAAAAACGTAAAACAACCGCCAACAAAAGTCTGTACGAAACAAGCTTCTAGAAGATTATACAAAACTAAACGGAAACGAGAAGGTCAGTCTCTTTGAAAATACAGTGGTATAAAAGTGATGGAAAGCATATTCAAAGAAATCAGAATATTAACCTAAAAATTCAACAGAAACTTGCAAGTAATAACTCATCTCTCTGCATAGAAATTACTGACAGCGCCATCTAGCGTCGAAGTCAAATTACATAAAAACCAAGAAACGACCACCCTGCAGTTAGATCCACTGATATAATAATATCAACAGAGGGCGCAAAATTCAACTTAACGAAATAATGGAAGATATTTTAAAATTGTTACAAGAGATTCAAAAAGACTTATCTCAACAAAAACAAGACATGAAAGAGATGGAGCAAAATATTAAGGAATCAATTAATAGCAATATCGACACAAAATTCAATATCATGGAAGAAAAAACAAAGCAACTAGAAATAAAATTAGAACAGCAACCAAAACTTATTGACATATTCGATAAAAAGCTTAGAAGCAAAAATGTCATATTTTTTGGAGTAGAAGAAAATCAAAAAGGGTATGAAAACCTACAATCTAAAATATTGCAGTTAATAAATAAAAACATGGAAATTTCTTGCCAGAAATCTGAAATTGAAAATGTACATAGAATGGTAAAATACACGGGAAAAATACGACCTGTAGTGGTCACAACAACAACTACAGGCCGAAAAATAGAAATTCTGAAGAGAAAATTTCTAGAAAATACAGGTATATACATAAAAGAGGACTTCTCTCCTAGCGTCTACAAAAAAGGAAAGAACTTCAAGAAACCTTGAAAAAAGAACGAGAAGCGGGGAAAAGGGTAGTGCTCCGGTACGATAAAATTGTGACCCTACAATCAAGAGACCTATTATCATCATCATCATCACTACCTGCAGAAAGAAACACCCAGAAAAGATTTATGTCTGCGTCATCTTCATCATCACCGGAAGAGAAAGAGAATACGAACGCAAAGAAAAATACAGGAGAAAGCTCAAAACATCTATCCAAGAAAAATAAGTCACGAGAAATTAATAGTTATCTTCGCTCGTTGCAACTAAATCTTAATCGAACCTCATCGCAAGGAAACGTAGACAATGTTCAACTAGCAAGCGCCCAGCCTCTCCACCTCCCCCAATCCAGCAGGTCACCGTGAGGGAGTATGACCACCACCCTCCAATATTAAGCAAAAAGCTACAGAAATACTATATTTCAACATTTAATGGATTTCAGAGATACGAAGAAAAGGATATCGAAGATAGAGGTGCTATGAAAAAAGCTAAAAAAAAGAAGAAGAAAAAGGCGTTAAAAACAGAAAATTTACCAATGGTTAACTTTGGTCGTCTTAGTAGAAATAAAAATACAAGAAAACATATGCCACAACAGAGAAGGCTAAAAACCGAGTACTTTGGAGGAGGCTTTCACCGCTCCAGGCGGTCCTAACACTACCTAAGTAAATAAGCTAGTATATAAGTAATTTAGAAAGTTTTTTTAATGTAAAAAGAAATAGTAAGTATACTTAAGTTCTTATATTAATACTGTTAAAATTAGTGTTTTGGAACAATAAAGCTCTTTTTATTTTATTTTATTTTATTATATTTTATTTATGAGGTCCAAAATTAAACGATCAGGTGGAGTCTCAGTGATGATGTGAGTTCAATTATTAAATAATTGTTGATATAAAACCAAAAAGGATCTTAAATGTTTTAAAATATTAAGCCTCTTAGAAAACCAAAGCCAATGAAATCTAGAATCCAAAGACCTAGGAGGGCTTTGGATTCTAGATTTAGCCAGTTAGTTATTCTAGATTGTGCCAGAGTTAAGATAAATCAAACGAACACAAAATCTATGGGGCTGTGTCATTTTAACAAAAGAGTTATCATGACCACCTTCCAGTTCTACCATTAGATCAGCTCCATTTCATCAGATGCGGTCGGTACATCATCATGTACTGTCATCTGATTTACAGAGTTCGAAGTTTCTAAAACGGGCTGGATTCGTAACTAACATATACGACAGAGAACCAAAGTTATCGATAGTACTCTAAAATTAGCAAGAGAAGTGGCAGTGGTCCGGCTGAATTTTACTTTCAATTTTTTATTTTGTTTCACTTGTCAAGACAACGCTGTATAGCATCAAAGAGTTTTTGAAAAACGATTACAGTCAATATAACATAAAATCTGTAGTCACCTGACACCTCCGTTTTATAATTTAAGGACTTGCTATATAGCTGAATATACATATGTACAACTGAATTATATTTCTCGTGTTCTAACGAGTCGTAGCCCCAGCATAATTCAGGCACCTTTATATTATTTCTTTATACACTTTTATATGTTTCTTGTAATTCTTTATTGTACACAAAACACTTAAAAATAACTTAACTAAAAAAAAATATGTACATAGGCGAGCTTAACCCTAACAAAGAGTTTTCTTACAGCAAAACCTTAGGTTTAAAGGAGAAGCGAAAGAACAGATAGAGGAAGTGTACAAAGAAACAAATTAGATGTAGAGTATAATACATATGGTATGAGATTAAAATATACATACATAAATTAAAATAACAATAGCTCAATAAACCTAATAAATAACTTCAGTTTTAATATAAATAAAAAAAAAAAAATATATATATATACCTAGATAGATAGTTTTATGATAATAAGAAGTGCTCTTTTAGTTTGGTTTTAAATATGTTAAGCGATGGACTGGCTCGGATATCATGAGGGATAGAGTTCCACAATCTAGCCGCTTGCCCGGCAAAAGAACCTCCAGGTGTACTTGAGAGACGGAGTGAGACTGCCGTTCTACACGGCACACCGCGGGGGACAAGGAACTCAAATCGTTCACGAAGGTATGTCGGAGAAAGGGGATTATAGAGAATAAAGTAGAGATAGGATAGAATGTGAAGATCACGTCGCCGTCGTATGGGCAGCCATTTCAGTTTGGATCTAAAAACAGACACATGGTCGAATTTACGTAAACCGTATATGAATCGGATGCCCAAATTCTGAAGGCGCTCGAGTTTATTCCATAGTTCCTCCGTCGCGTCCAGGAAACAAACATCGGCGTAATCGAGTAGAGGGAGTAGAAGACTCTGGGCAAGGATGATTTTAGTCTCAAAAGGAAGGAAGTTTTGTAGACGTCTAAGGGAATGAAAAGTGTAATTAACCTTTTTGCTTATGTTATTGACGTGGCTAGTCCAAGATAAATTATTTTCAAAAATGACGCCCAAGTTCTTAGCCTTTGCAGAGAGTGGGATGATGTTGTTGGCCAAAGTAATAGACGGAATTGTAAATGTTTGATTTATGACACTAAATAAATCTGAATCAAGAACTAAAAAAGCTAGTAAAAGACTTGTCAAAGGGTTGAACAGGAGTCACGGGCATCCTGTAGTTTATCTGATAAAGCATACAAGAAAGACTCATTAGCTGAGCAAACTCAGCCTGTAAACAGTCATCAGGGCTTCGACTATGAAGCTACGATTTAATTATACTCAGAGCGATGGCAAATCTCTTACTTACTTACTTACGGCCATCGCTGCAACCACACTGCAAGAGCTCGGCTTCTAGGCTTTGTAAGGTGTTTGTTATTGGGTAGTAAAGATGTGGCCCAAGATCTTTTATCGGATCAATAAATAATAGTTAAAAAAAACTAAAAAACCACGCTTTTATAAATAAACCGAACAAAAAAGTAGAAAATATTTTTTTAAGTAATTCAAATTATGGATAAGCGTGATAAATAAAAGAAATTATTTTAATGTGTGGTGCTTTGTGAAGCTAATAAAAGCGTGGTAAAAATCGACACGAAACTGCCCTAATTGTATATACCTCTACGAGTATATATAACTAGGTAAGCATATGTTTAAAGTATTAAAATAAGTCCAAGCTCTAGAAATCATTCGCTCTGATACAAAATCGCCAGTCGTAGTCGCAGCCTCGAACTATGGCCATTCATCAAATTTAACTTGTCGGAATTGATTGGTGAATATTCAATGATAGTAGGTAAACACCTAATTGATACTGGCTAATCCACTCTACTGCGAATTATTTAATGCGGATTCCATTTGTCTGCCAATTTACACAGTTTCATTGGATTTAGGGACAGTTTACACGTACCTTATACACACCACATCGCAGCGACAAAACGTGGTTAGGCAGTGGTTACGTGTGGTTGTACGTGTTGCGTTGTGTTTAGTGTTGTCCTGCAGATTTTTGATTGTTGCGTTGTTTTAAAAGCAATATGTCGATGTCGTTGCGATGTGGTCGGTACATACAGACCACACGGTTGAATGAGACGCCATAATTTTGTCCGTAAACTATTTATTTTCATAGAAATTAGCAACCGACCACGTGTAGTCGTCATTTGGTTGTGGTACGTGTGTGTGAATTGTGCCTTAGTTACGCTACCACCACATGTCTATCCCTTTATAATGTACCATAGAAATTACCACATGTAGAACTTTTTAAACTTATACGATTTGTTAGCAATCTGCTTCGCATATACGTCCACTGCTGATAAAACACACACACCTTCTCCAAACAAGGGGAGGAGGTTGCTATAATAATTTTACATAATTATCGCAGGTGTTATTAAAAAATCATCATTATCAGCCCACACACGTCCACTTAGGCATCTCCCTATACAGTGCCAGTTTGTGAGTCACCTCCCATCCATCGACTCCCTGCGACCGCTATGACGATGTCCTCGATCAATCGAGTAGATAGTCTCCCCAAAACTGGGTATAGCGCTGCATCGCGATAGATTTATCTAACATTGTATCCTTGATAAATATTTTTAAGATTACGCGATCTTAACACATTACAAGTACTATTTTAACGGGTAGGTATGTCATCCTGTGACCACGACAGTGTAACCTAAAACGACGGGAAAAATAGGTAAACAGACGCGACAAATACCCGTTAAAATAAAACTTTTTATAATGATTATTAACACTTAAGTCATTTAAAACGGGATATTTACCATGATTTGATTTATGAGTTTTCCAATATTTCGGCACAGTTTCATGCGCCTTGATCACGGAATAACTGAAGGCACTGCGAGTAAGTTTTTATTGATTGGCAGGCATATCGATCTACCCTCATTTTTTGTCCCTCGAACGACCCCGTTAAAATAGTACTTGTAATTATGTATCCTTGAAGTACTCACATAAATACTTTCACAGATCATGCCATCCATCATAATCGTTTCAGTTCTTATATTTCCCCGGTATCTTCTCAGACTGACATACCGCAGAAAGACAACATTGGCCGCTTCGAGGAGAAAGTTCCGGGAGCTTGCGAAGTCGTGGTACAGCCGCTTCACAACATGGTGGTCGCCACAGATCCGAGTGACTTTATTGTAATAGCCGCTGTCGCAAATCGCCAGGTAGCTACGACGCTCATTCGTCTTATTTTTCTTTTTGATATGCCTAAATTTTAGAATGATTGTGTTAATAATAGAAATAGAAAATGTTTATTTGCGTTTAATAATATAAAATAATACATACAAATTTAGAATTAATAAAAATAAATTAACGACGAGAACACAAGTAAGGGGGAAACGTGGGTTTCCCTCGTACTATGTTATTAGTATTCAACGAAAATTTAAAATAAAAGCACTCTAACTGTAATAGTAATAGGGTAGTGTGCTGGGTAAAAAAAAATATTATTCTATTAAGTCAGATTATTAGAAGATAATGGACACGTAGCAATTTTTTCTATATCAATCAAACAAAAAATTTACAAAAATAAAGCGCGTCAATGTGTGGGAGTAGGATTGCTATTGACGTTACGGCGCGGGCGTGCTAAAAAGTATTGCAAGACTTGACGTCACGCGGAACTTGAATTGGCTATATCATCATAATTTTTTTGCATAATGGACAAAAGAAAAATGTTCCATAATCATCTGATAATCTAACTAACGGACTAATTAGATTTTTTAGGACACTATATTAACTAAATACTGCGAAAATTGGATCTGTTGCCCCCTTAACGCAAAACCTAATAAAGGCATCAGGCTGACATTTTGCAAAGATGTAGTTCTTGATCTGTAATACAATATTAATAACATAACATTCTACATATCACGAAAAAATGCATGCAAAGTCCAGGTAGAAATTAGTCAGACTACAACAATAATTATTTAGCCGTAAATTTTGTAAGTACCCATATAATATTATAATAAGTTGAATATAAGTACCAATAGATCCTACGATCTTGTGATCGCAGAATAAATCAATAAATAATAGTGTAAATAAACTTACTCAGTCCTGTTTTCTTCCAACGTATGCAAGTTGCAATCCAGGATACCTACGAGCTTTGACCCAGTTTTAGACCCTTCCTTCGACGAATGTGATACAACTTGCACTAGGAACTTGTCTTTGTCTTCGCCCAGAGTTTCTACGGCTATGCTCATGCCTGACCACAAAAATTTTGAAGTGTTATATACTGGGACGAGTAAAACTCAGTAAGTTTCTACTCGTCCCTGTGTAGTTACTTAATTTTACAGGCTTAGTTTTATTCTTTTAGCCCCTAGAATGTTCTAGAATACTAGATATCAAATTTAGTGAAATTATAAGATGGATGATCAATCACTATTAAGCTAACACAATCTTATAAAATCTTTTATAGAGAACAGGGAACAGACGATAGAAATTAAACCTAATGATAAAGAAGTTCGATCGAAGCCGCAATATATGGGAGTTACACATGGGTGTTCACTTGGAAATACTACTCGTATCTTTTTAATCTTTTTGGGACTATTGAATACCATTTTTTTTACGATATAATTAGTAGGTACTTTAGGAAATTGGTTCTCAATGAATGGACTAATGTTAAACGAGGACAAAACTCGTGTTCAAATGAAGTGTAACAATATATTATGACGACGCAGAACCGCTTCAAAAATAATAATTCCCTAGAAATGAACTTTTATTTAATTAATTAAGGCTAATGTCTTGGTGGAATGTTTGATTAGTGAATTATAACTTAATAATTACGCAGATTTTTATGGTGTTGTAAACCAAATTCAAAGCAATTGAAAAATTACTCATAAATTTAAACAATTTATTAAACTTATTGTTTAACTGTTATTTACTCATTTTTTTACATTTATTATTTATCAGGTTAATTTTGAATGCTAAGGAGGTAAGATTTTAAGTGTTTTCAATGCTTTGTAAAATTAAATGACAAATTGTTGTTTGAACTGCGCGCCACGTAGCGGAGGTGTGGCGATGAACAAGCAACAACTATTATAATGTTTAAACTAATTTGTAAAGTTGAATAATAGATGAGAAATATGCTTATAAATAACGTTAATATTAATTATTATTATTATAATATTAGCCCGGAGTGTCCCACTGCAGAGCAAAGGCCTCCCTCCCCTAATTAATAATAATAATAATTTTCATGTAATATTTAAGTACTACATGAAAGTTGATTTTTAAATGTTTTCTTTCGCACCACGTGGTTTTCAAAATAAAACCGCAGCGTGCGGCGGGCGAAGCCCCATTACTTTTTGAGCCTCGGTCGGGGTTGGACCAAACTAGAGTCTTGTATTAGGTACAAGACTCTAGTTTGGTACTTTGTGATTTTATCTAGCTTCTTAATTAACAGTAGAAATTTAAGATTGTAATTATAAATAGTTTAGATTTAAAATAAACGTGTCAAAGTGTCATAAATGTTTTATCATTTACTATAAGTGATCCTTGTGACAGTGGTGGCGTTGGCCTTGCTGGCAATCAGCTCTGCTGGTAGAAGTTCGGCCGACGTCACTCTTTAAAAAAATCCCATTAGGCAGGGTGCTTCGACATATATTTTTCTGAATATAAGGCATTTCATTTGAATGAAATGAATGGTACTTACCGCCAACGGGGCTGCAACAGTCAACGGATGGTTTTCTGACCTTTTTCTGATAAGGAGGCGCTTCCACCATGTGCACAGGACACATTTTCTCGGCTGCCGCGTCCTCTGCCTCATCTTGATTCAGTCCGAGGATCTTAAACTTCTCTTTTTCCTGCTCCTTGTAATCTATTTTGCCGTGGCGCCCATACCCGTAGTCAAAGAACGTATGCCGTGGGTCTACGTCATGGCACCAGCGATAGCCTTCTTTACCAGCCCGAACTTTTTTCAATTTTCTGGACAATTCTACACCTTTGGTACGTTCACAAGTACATACCGCATTTTTAGGGTCACGCTTAGGCGATTTATCCAAGCAAATGCATTCCTCGGGCTTTGGTGGTGCGAGATCGCACGTGCAAGGAGCCTCGCAGGTGCAACTTTTAAAGCACTTGCAATTGTCACGATCACCGCAAGTGCAAAATGTCGGCGGAGGGCGAGAGCATTCGCAGTAATTGGGATGTTCGCCACATGTGCACAATTGCATACAGGCACAAATCGATTTACTATCTCCAGTCTTACAGCTTATGTTGCTATGGCTACTGGTTCGTTCGCAGACACACGGATTTCGAAGTCCGCAAATGCATACATCCTTACAAACGCATTTCCTGCCTTTTAGACAAAAACATTGGGGCGGCGGGTCTGGCTTCTGACATTCGCACGGCTCTCCACTAGATGAGGTTATCTCTTCCATGGTTTCCCCGATAACTTCAAAGCTTTCCTCAGTGAATTCCTCAGAGATTTCCTCTGTATATTCCTCACTTATCTCTGCTTCTGTAAACTCCTCAAGTTCACCGATGCTCTTTAGCTCTTCAAATTTCGGCTTGTGTTTGCACGTGCAAACAAGGCTAGGGTATTTTCCCGGATGGCATATGCAAGGTTTATCCACTTGATCGCATGTGCAAACCGGTCTTATTTTTCCATCGGGATGGCACACGCAAACGTCACTGCCTTTACACAGGCACACCGGCATTGGTTCGCCATCGTGACAGATGCAGATCTCTTCTTGGTTCAGACAGGTGCATTCAAGTTTTGTTTTGGCCCCGCACTTGCATGGTAGATCCGCAAAACATGTGCACTTGCCTCGTTTATCGACATGACATGTGCAAATTTTATTTTCTTTTAAAGTGGGATTTAGTTTTGGCAAACCATCTACTATCAAGAGACTGTCTTGGCTATTCTGTGGCGGCAGTGGCTTTTTGCAATCAGGAAAGAAATAGAAATGAAAATCATTCACGTCATCATCGACTGGTGGAGGTGGTTCTTCAACAAAATCTTTGATCTCGACGGGTGGTTGCTCTACCACTTCGTGTGAAGATGCTGATGCTTCAGTGGTGTCATCGCATTCAGAGTCAGAGGATTCACTTTCGAATTCTCCTTCAAAATGACCGCAACTTATAATGAGAGATTCCCCGAAGCATATTTCTTTTTTTGTAGTATCATCTGAGAATTTAATGCAGAATAAATATTAATAAAACTTACCTTTAGTACGTTAAGTAGGTAGTGTTTATTTTTATGGGACAGTATGGGGGCACTTATAACCAGAGGAGTTCTCTTGTACCAAACTTCCCATGTCTGGTTTTCCGGTAGAGTAGGTACCTAGTAGATGCAATCTTGCAGCCTTTAAATACTAAGTGAATAAGTTCCTTCTGGGAAAGTTTAGACCACATTTACGCTTTTTATGGATTTAAACGCTTAACCGTTACAGCTGTTATCAATACAAAATAAAACTGATCAAGTGCGAGTCAGACTCGCGGACGAAGGGTTCCGTAGCATTATCTATATCTATACTTCTATAGGTACTAATATTATAAAGAGGAAAGGTTTGATTTTCTGTTTGTTTGTTTGTAACGAATAGGCTCCGAAACTACTGGACCGATTTGAAAAATTCTGTCACCGTTAGGAAGCCTAAATATCCGTGGTGAACATAGGCTATATTATATTTTCAAAAAAGTAAGGGAACCTTACAAAAACTCGAATAATGTAACCGAATAAAGGTGTGAAAAATGTACCTATAAAATTCTTTGCATATCAATATGCCATTTTTTCTAAATAAACGTGGTTGCCTAGCAACGCTCTTTTGACAACAAAGGTTTGATAACAATTTACTGTATGGAAACTCTTTTGTTAGGTTGTACGCCTCTTGTATATCAATACGCCATTTTTTCTAAATAAAAGTGGTTGCCTAGCAACGCTCTTTTGACAACAAAGGTTTGATAACAATTTACTGTATGGAAACTCTTTTGTTAGGTTTTACGCCTTTTATGATTATTTTGTAGTAAAGCGTTTACATTATCTTTGATTTTGTATTCTTATAAAGATATTTTTAAATGATATTTTTTGTTGGTTTGTTTGTATTGAATAGGCTCCGAAACTACTGGACCGATTTGAAAAATTATTTCACCGTTGGAAAGCTATACTATCCGCGGTGAACATACGCAATATTATATTTACCAAAAAATTAGGGATCCTTACTAAAACTCCAATAATGTAACCCAAGGTGTAAAAAAATTACCTTAAAAATTCGAATACCCGTGCGAAGCCGGGACGGTCAGCTAGTTATAGATAATGCTAAGGAACCCTTCGTCCGCAAATTTTTAAAGATTCTATAAAAATGGCTAAAAATCACGTTTGTTATATAGGAGCTTCTTAATATTTATTTTATTCGGTTTTTTTTTTGTATTTGTTGTTATAAAGCCAACAGAAATGCCTACATCATATGAGAAAATTTCAACTGTCTGACTATCACGGTTCATGAGATACAGTCTGGTGACAGACGGACAGCGGAGTCTTAGTAAAAGGGTCCCGTTTTACCCTTTGGGTACGGAACCCTAAAAATATACCCAGTACCTACCTATATAAAAAGTAGGTACTTTGTAAGTACGTACGAGGCAGGTACCTACTTAAGTACTTAGGGAGATACCTAGGTAGAAGTGGAAATAGTTAGGCAAAAGTAAAATACAAACCAATTTCAAAAGGGAATTGCGCAGCAAGGTCAATCAGTGATACTTTTGAGGAGCGTGAACAATCCATTTCACAGATTTTTCAATTTTTATGAAATTTTCCACAAATTGCCTACTACCTACCTATTCTGATAGGTAGGTAGTTTTTTTTATATTTTTCTTTGATAGATATTGTTTTGGTTAAAATAATAATTATGTAAATGTGAATATGATAAAACAGTTTTTTTTATATTGCACAAAATTAGGAAGTTGTTTTGTTTGCGACTTGTTCGGCCTTTGTCTTTTATAGTTACCTATTGTATTCTCTTTGGGTCTTCAGGTAGGGGCATAGAGGGCCTTTGTTTGTGGGCCTTTGGTTTGAATGTGTTTGACAAGTGATAGGTAGGTGGACGTGGACGGAGGAAATGATACTTACCTACTATCGAATTTTATGTCACGCAACATGCCATCAATGTCGATATGATATTTTAAGAAGAGCATGAAAATTTAAATAATTGGAAGATTACATTTTTTATTACATTATGTTTTATTTTATTTATTATCAGATTTATTGCCAAACAAAAGAAGTCAAGTCAAGTCAAGAAGATTTTAAAATATGAGAAAAAACACTGATTTAAGCTGACTGGGTAGTAAAACCGGCTATGATTCTGTTTAATCGGAGACATAAATTATATCATTTTTTTTCTATCCCTTTAGGCAGTAAACTTGTTATTGACAGGTCTATTTCAGCACATCTACAAGCCAGCAATAATATCGTTCGGTCTCGTTTCTTCTCAGGGTTTGAGCATATACTTTTCTCTTTCTTGTGTGAATGAGATAGACTTCTGTTTCAACCAACCCAAGAAAGAGAATTTACTTTTTGAATTACGGCAGCACATGCTTTAATCATTTACGTTCCGTTCCCATCAAAGATATTAATAAAATCTACACTACTTATTATTATATACCAACGCGCCATTGAATTTCAGTGCACAACGCAATATTGAAACTATAAAACAAAAATATTACGATATTAAATGTATACAAACAATCAAGTAATTCATATAACTTTTGAATATAATAAAGTAATAAACATGAAAAAGATTATTTATCGACCTGATTGCTCACTCACATAATGCGTGAAACAGAACGACCGAACGGACGATCGACTTGACTGACTGAATTGACTGACATGCAGCAAGCAATTGCAGATTGACAGATGATGTGGCTGATGTCTTGTGAATTTTCTGATTAATTTATTGAAATCCAAATACAATGCAAAGATGCTTATGCATAGGGTTATTTTATTTATGTTTTACGTAGCAATAATACAATGCAAGCTTCCTGACAAAGTAAAGTGTGCGGACAAGGAATGTAGGCGTAAGTACAGCTGCTAAAGTCAAGTGGAATCACTTCGGTATCTTTCACGGTGCTTTTTAATGTTTTCTCTCGTTTCAGAACCTATATCGAAAGCCAAAACTTTAATAGCTTACAACAATGGAGATGCAGACCTTATGCCCTTCCGCGGAAACGCCGAGGCTATTGTATACATGAAATCAGCTGATCCAAAGACCGACGTCTGGTATGTTTCTATCAACGGAAAATCTGGTTTTGTACCATCCAAATTTTTAAGAGAAACTAAAATGCTGCAGAAAAATGTTATAATAACCGATCCCGTCACAAAAGAACCGTCCACTGATCCTGATGTTCAACCAGATAAAGTCCAACAAGCTCATGAGGTGATTGAAGGAACTACAATATACCCCACAGAAGCAAGTTCTGGACCAGTAAGTGCGACCGAACGCACTGACATATTGAAGAGCAAAGATACAGATACTGATGAAAGTGGTATGCCCATCATCAGTGAAAATAATGCTGCCATTGATCAAAGCCCAAATATACCTGCCCCATCTACTGAGACTCCCCTAGTGGTCCCCATAGATGATACAAACCAAAACTCTAAGACATCAGCGCAAGGAACACCTATTCTAGTTGACAGTGAAGTTGTGATTGGAGCTGATCCAGTTGGTCCAAACTTACTGACCCTCTCCCCACAAGAAAGTTCTAGTGAAAAATTTGAAGTGCCTGACTTAAACCACATACAAAAATCATTAAATGAACCAAAAGTTGTAGATAATAATGAATTGAACACATCCTTGCCTAATTCAAATGAAGACGATAAAACTACGGAAACACCAATTATATCTGACAATAATGAAATGGAAAACAGAGGCTCAGATAAAAGTATTAATGAAGTAAATTCTCAAAATGTAAACGGAATAAATGCAGATAGTGTGATAGAAAATTTACTCTCTGATTTGATAAAGGATGATTTTGTAAATAAAGATTCTAAAGAAGATACTGTATTTATGGAAACTGAACAGGTTAGTGACACTTTGAAAGATAAAACTGTATTGGAACCTCAAAGTAAACAAATAAATGATAATGTTAATGGAAATACTGATTATGGATCTGAAAATGACTTGGAAAATCCAAATAATTCAGGTAAATCTGTGTCTGAACCTGAAAAAGCAGTGTTAGATCCAAATACTGGAGAACAAACTCAAAGTGAACAAATAAATCTTAATATTAAGGGGAATACTGTACATGAATCTGGACATGACCAAATAAATGTGAATAATTCTGATAAATCTGAGTTCAAACCTGAAAAAGCAGCAGTAGATCAAAATTCTGGAGAAAAACCTGCAAATGAACAGGTACTTGTGCAGAATATTCAAAATACCAAGATTATTGTAGATGAAAATGACGAAATAAATCGAAATAATAAAGAAAAAACAATACCAGAAGCTAAAAAGGACAAGACAAATGCTAATGCTCAAGAAAGTATACCTGAAAATGACCAGATTTATCCAAATTCCATAGATATTGAAGTTGATAGTGACCAAAATTATTCAGATACTCAAGGGAAATCTGTTGTTGAAGCTAATAATGATGAGATAAATCAAAAAAGTCCAAAAAACACTGAGATTGAAACAAATAGTCAGCAACCACTTGATATTTCTGATGTAAAACCTAGTATTTCTAATCCAGTCATCGAAAATAACCAAGTTCCAGAAAGTATAAATCCATCACATAATCATCACACCACCGAAACTCCTATGGTACTTCCACTGCTTGTCCCAGAAACAGTGCCACCCATTGTAACAGAAACAATACCTGCATCTATTCCTGAAGTCAAAATAACAACTTCAAGCAATCCTCCACCTACTCAGGCTAACACTGACACTCTCCCACCCATTTTCTCTTACCCAGAAGTTATAACGCGGCCTCCACCAAGCACCCCAGACTCCATTCAAAACCATCATTCACAAGAACAGTTCAACATTCCCAATAGTGAAGAAATCCTTCCAGATGTATATGAGCCATCAGAGCCTATAGGCGATATTTATATGTCGACTGAAACATCAAACGAAGATACGACACCAGAAGTACCAACAGAAGACGAAAACACCCAAGGATTTCTGTCTAGCATGTACACAACTATTGCTGACATGTGGCCCACTACAACTGAAGCACCCCCTAGTTTATACAACGAAGAAGTCCCGAAGTATGAGGATAAGGTTGTAGTTGAAAGTTCAGAAGGCTTTTCTTTCTTGAGCTATATCATGTCAACTTACTATTCAGTTATGGGCCCCAGTGAAGATATAAAAGCATTGTTCCCATCGCATGGTAAGCAATTCATAATATATTTTAGCCTCTAGTTCCAAAAAGGATTAAATATTCCTTGAGTATCCTGTAGATAGCATAATACTACATTTTTGTCACAGTAGATACATCTTAAACAATTTAAATTGTTCATTTACTAACAGAGTTGCCTGCATCATCTCGAACAGTGTCTTGTTAATGTTTTGGACATCTGATATAATTGTTGACTAGTTGTAGTACATAACAATACATTGATCAGGCAAATGCTTCATGTAATTGCACAATTGGTTATTGTAAATATTGTTTGTGTAATTTGATTATAAAGTTCGATATGGGTATGGGCAAAAATTATTTTAGTGTGCTATTAGCCAAAATCAGCTTACATAACAATCTAATAAGATTTAGAACGCAATGTATCTGTTCTTTTATAACATAATTCTATTACCAGTAGGGCTTCCTTTGATAGTCTTTTGCAACGAATTTACAAAATGATAGAAACCTTATGTATTACTTATAAGGTTTATGTTATTATAGTGTGTAAGCCCTCACACTCGGGGTAATCTCTAAGAAATTAAAAAATATCCCAAAATTTTTCGATTGAGAGCGTCCCTGTACTAAGGGGAAGGTTGTGTATTAAAGTCCCGACGTAATAGTTTTTTTTTGTGATATTATTTAACTTCTTATGTATTATGTCAATTAGGCGTCATTATTTTGTAAATGGGATTATCAATGTGGCATGAAGACCCTTAATTCTTTATAATTAAGTGAGTTAGTAAGGTAAAGTGGGTAGGCATCTCACTTAACATGAATTCACAGATACAACATTGCCGAGTTGTATGAACTTCTATTTATGTGTTATTCTTTAATTCATATTCTATTTATTTTATATAGGTGAAACCTGTTTCACGGACGAATACTGTGATGGCAAAGGCAATGGAAAGACCAACCGTCTGCTCACATTCCTCGTGACCACTGCATCATCAGTTCTACTCTTCACCCTGGGCTATTACTACATTGACAGCAAGAGGCAAGATAGCAGACTCATCGGGAACATAAATGCTTTGCAAAGAGATTTGCTGTTTACTAGTAAGGTTCGTAATATCCATGTCGAGGAAGTATCCAATTCCCATTTCAGTGTTCCATTTTAAATATACATCTTAGTTATATGGTAAAATAGGGAAAGTAAGTTATTTCAGTTTTTAATAATTTTTATCATCAACTAGCCCCAAGCTAAGCAGTGCTTGTGTAATGGTAACTTATATACCACTATAATACCTACGTAATTATTAATTATAGATAAATATTTTTTATTATACATGCATATATAACGACCAGAACACCCGAAACAAATATCTACAGATCGTACATACAATTGTCCCGAGGCGGGAGTCGACCCCGCAACCTCCTGCGTCGCCTGCGTGCCAAAGAGGTGAACTCAGTGTTCAACTAAACAATCTAGATGAATTACCTAACACTAGTGTATTCAGATGTCGCCAAATGAAGCTAACATTAAGACTAAACTAAGAATTTTCAAAGTTTTGTAGATAATCTGTAACAAATGTACATACAAACTTAACCTATTATATTTAAGTAGTCACTTGTGAATAAACACACATCTTAAACTTCCAGGAGTGTGAGATCCTTAAAGAGGAGCTTTCAACTACCAAAACCAAGCTGGCCGGCATAGAAGATAGCTCCTTTGGCATGGACGACATGGTCCTATCTCTGAAAGAAGAAATCAACGAGCACAAAGCACAGAACGACAGGTAACATCATAAAGTTGTGTTATTTCTTGCCTGTATATATCCTACTAATATTATAAAAGCAAAATTGCGTTTGTGAGGATGTATGTTTGTTGCTCTTTCACGCAAAAACCAGTGAATGGATTTTTATGAAACTTCACAATAATATAGCTTTCATATCAGAATAACACATAGGCTACGATTCATAAAGATATATTGTATATTATCCAAAATATCTATCACCACGCGGGTTGAAACCGCGGGGCGCAGCTAGTGTATTCTATCATCATCATCACAGATCAACAATTAGAATGATTAAACACAAGTAAATTTTTACTCTTTGGACTCAAAATCAATATTTTTTTAAGATCCGCTTCGAATATTTCTTCTTTCATGCCAGTTTTCACATTTTTTATTTTGAAAAAAACTTTTTACTGTACTGGATTAACTTTCCCGATCAATCTTTCCTTTCTTCGAAGTAGGGTTTGTTAAAGTAGGTACCGATCTTAATTTTTTATTTGTTTATTTTTTTATTTTATGTATATATATGTAGGTTATGTATATTGTAAATTAGACCCAATAAATAAGTTAGTATAAGTAGATATAGCATCGCCTTAGGGCTTAATAAAAAAACCTGTAATGATGTTAATATCTCAATCTCAATCCTACTAATATTATAAACGCGTAAGTTTGTAAGTATGGATGGATGTTTGTTACTCTTTCACGTAAAAACTACTGAATAGATATTAATGAAACTTTACAATAATATAGCTTATACATCAGAATAACACACAGGCTACAATTTATAAAGATAGTATATTGTATATTATCCAAAAATTCTATCACCACGCGGGTGAAACCGCGGGGCGCACCTAGTATATAAATAAATCTTGGTTCAGGTGTAAAACCAGCCCATGATGTATTATGCTTAACAGGCTTAGAAACTCCTTGGACGACAACGAAAAGCTGCTCAGGGTATCTGAGAATACTGCGGGGGAATTGCAGAATACTCTGAGCGAGGTGGAGAACACTCTCAGTGAGCTCTGGGGCGAAAGAGCTAACTTTGAAGAGCAGATCGCGGAGTTGAATGGTACGTGCACAAAAAGTTCCACTCTCAACATGAAAAAAAAAAAAAAACTGACTGATATTGTAGATCGATAAAAAAATCTTTATTTTTTATATTTCCACACAAAACAGAAATAAACAATAGTATAAAGGGCGGCCTTATCGCTGAGAGCGATCTCTTCCAGGCAACTTTAGGACTGGACTGGATTATGAAGGAACAATATAGACGGTGGCACTTTAATAAATATATAGATATCAAAAAGAAAACAAAAAATACACTACATGCCATAATACCTACATGACAAACATTATAAAAAACTTACATAGACATAAGATAAGGCTATCAATCTTTAATATGGATAAATAATGCAGATGCAGCAGTTTTTTGAAAATAGGGAGTTACTTTGCACATCTGATGTCCAGAGGGAGAGCATTCCATAGACAAGTAGCTGGTACAGTGAACGATTTGTCATAGAAAGAGGTAGATATCTATTTCTATGACTAATCGGATGATCGCATTTCTATGGATTGTAGGATATCTCTTGATCAAACAATAATATACTATCAGGGATAAACAACAACAACTGTCTACTACTAGCATCTGGTTCAAGGGACTTAATAGGCACTCTTCAAAAATGCTCTTGCCGTTTAACATAACACAAGCTCTGCTTACCTTGGGGCTAGATAATACTGTGTGCATTGTCGGCAATATTTATTTATTATCTACTCTTATCACTGTGCTGGTGTGCGTGACTACCTACCAAACTAATTTCCGATGCTAGCATTAATTTTATTATAGTAGGTATTGTTAAGAGAACCCTAGTGGCTAGATAAAACTATGTTACGATTTAAGACACCATCAATAGTAATCTGTAACAAATTTGTAACAATAAATAAATATTCGACCTGCGAAGGACTGCAGGCAGATGCTGGATGCGGCAAGCTGAAGACAGGGTGCTATGGCCCTCATTAGGGGAGGCCTAGGTCCAGGATTAGACAACTATAGGCTGCTGATGATGAAATAAATATATCTATCTATCTATCAGAAGGTTCTTAGCTGCTTTGAAAGATATTGGATGTGCTGTACTTCGTTTAGAAGATGCATCAACGTCATGTAGTGCAATAATAAAATTCATATTAATCTATGTATATAATATTTTCAACTTATTTTCAGGGAAAATCCAAGCATTCGAAGAAGAACTAATATCAGTATCAAGGGACAGAGATAGCTATCAGTTAAAGTATGTGTCTGCTGAGACGGCCCTCGATGAGTCGAATAAGTTCAAGAAGCAGTTAGAAGTTGTGAACCAACAGCTAGCAGACGCTAAGAACACTATTGAGCTTCAAAAGCATGAGCTGACAGCTTTGAAGGTAAAACTTTATCAATGTTACAATACTTGTTACTTGTTTCTGGACTGGTTTCCGCAACTTGGCCACAGGTGGGCCCTTTTTGCAAGTTACACTTATAATCCATTTGACGACCGATATTGCGCAGCGGGCCGTGATGCAGGTGGTAGCGGATTCGATTCCCGCCTCGGGATAAATGTTTGTACAATCTGCATTTGTTGCGGGTGTTTTGGGTATTATCTATGTCCCCAGTTATATCTAAGTTCATGTTCATATGATCTGTAACTATAGACTATACAAACATTTGTTCCTCATCGGGAATCCAACCCACCATCCATCTTCTGTGTCTCAGAGGTGTGCCCACTGTGCTACAGCGAGCTTAGGGCCAATTACATAATATCTGATGACCGTCGAGCGTATCATCGGTCGCGTCTATTCGGTCAAATTACACCTGCCACATTTAGCGCCTAGTCAGTTCGAACGGCCTGTGCACAAACGATCTCTGCTGATGTTACGCCTAGTCTGAATGCATCATACAGAATACACGTATAGCAACACGTTACTTCGACCGACTATGCGTTGACGGAAACGTAACAGGCGCTGTACGCTCGACGCATTAACGAATCATCGGTTGAGTGTGAAAGGTTGAATGTTTTATTATAGATTAAGATTAAAGATTAAAAATGTTTTTTTGCCAGAATATATGTAACAATGTAAGTTTTCAATTTATCATATGTGCAGTTATATTCTCCCTAACAGCAAAGCATGCAAATGTTAATTTTACAATATTACAATTACTATTTTTGAATGAGAAATATAAAATGAATGGATTAAAATAATAATATAATTCAGAATAGTCGTAAATAATCAATGTCGATATTTTATATAATTGTATATATTTGCCTGTTCTGGCGTAAGGCGACGTAACGCATTTTCCGTCAGATATGTACCAACCCTTATAAATTGATTGCTTTCAGGATGCTATGAAGGAATTGAAGGGTAGTACTGGAGACAATGTCGACGTGTTATCACTTATAGACCACACGGAGATTAAAGCCAAGTTGAGCAAGGCTTTGGAAGAAAGGAATTTACTGTCAAGCAAGTATGAGGTAAGGTTAAATATATTGTTTATTCATTTCCACCGTAGGTACACATGGTACACTTGATGTCGTTAAGTTCTATTAGCTTTAAAATAAGTAATACACATTAATTTTGACATAGGAAACACCATAAGGGATTGTGTTAAAGAAAAAGCAGACAGACATGCCTTATTTAAAAATTAAATAAAAGATTCATAGAAATGTATCACAGTAGGTCTCTTTATTAGTTGACTAGTTTCTGCCCGCGGCTTCGCATGCGTTGTTTTTTTGTAAATATTTTAAAGTTATTTATATCCCATGGGAACAGATATAAGGTATAAAAAATTGCCTATACCAAGCCAAAAACTACCTGTATGCAAAATTTTACTTACATGTTCAGTACTTTTGGCGTATACCATATTCAGATTTTACAGCAAGTTTACTATGACTACTTATTTTAATCTTTACTAGCCTTTTTTGTAGTTAACATTTGTTTTTATTCATGATCGGCACATAATAGTCCATAGCAGAACTTATGCGTCTGAAGTTGCAAATAAATACTTTATCTATCTAATATGTATAGTTAATCGTAAAGTTAGTTCTCTACTTTTATTTGTCATAGGTGGAACTAGCAGAAAGGAAGCGGCTAGCTGAAGAGCTGCAAACTGCGCAAGAGTCGTTCCGGAACACTAGTCAGCAAGCGACGGAGGCTATGACGCGGCTTGAAGTGCTGGGGAAGTACTTCCAGGAGAGGGAAACTGAACTTATGAAGTAAGTTTATTGCTAAGGGTTTGTATAGGCCTATAACTGAAGACAGGGCGCTATGGCGCTTATTAGGTGAGGCCTATATGGCCAGGCCAGCAGTGGGTGTCTGAAGCGGCTAGCTGAAGAGCTGCAAACTGCGCAAGAGTCGTTCCGGAACACTAGTCAGCAAGCGACGGAGGCTATGACGCGGCTTGAAGTGCTGGGGAAGTACTTCCAGGAGAGGGAAACTGAACTTATGAAGTAAGTTTATTGCTAAGGGGCCTCGTAGCTTTCTCTGTAGTTGTATAAAATAAATAATATATTTCCTGGGATTGAGAAGGCATATCCATGTTAAGTAAAACCTTGTGCCTTCTAAATCCCAGGAAATTTATTATTTATTTTATTAAACAGTTTTTTTTTAATTCGTATTTTACAGAGTAACTATTCAGCTTTATGCAAATACATATTGTATTGGTCACTAATGTCATCCCTTTCCCTCACGCTTTTGTGGCTTTAGTATCGCGGGTAAGGTCAGGACTCGGTTTCACTTTACTCGCATATTTGCAGTGAGTACAATACAATACGTGACGCTATGTATGTGACAGGGACAGAAATACACAGAAAAATATTCCGGGAATCCCCGGGCATGTCCATATTAAAAGTCAAAAGTCAGGTTCATTGATCCAAAATAGCACTATCTACGCCGATCCCTAATAACAATCCATGTTACGAACACCCTTTGTATGTACAATAATTTGTCAATTTTAAGCTTTTGCGTTTGGTTTAAATTTTAAATTATTAATATTAAAATTCTGATTGTAATCTTGCAGAGAACTGAACGCTAAAGAGTCCTTATACCTGAGCAAACAAGGCGAATCGGCGAGCACTGTGGAGAAAATAGAGTTACTACAGCAGGAAGTGCAGAGATTCAAGTAAGTTAAACTGCTTTGATTTCTGATAAACAATCCTAGGTCTATAACTACAAATATCCAATTCAATTCGATCCATGCTTTAGATATGGAGCTAAGAAGCAAAATGTTGCTACGTGTCCATCCAAATATTGGCACGATTTCTTACGATTTCTTTGGATTCCAAAGGTTGCCTGGAAGAAATCGTGCCTCTGTATCTTTGTTTGTTGTTAAGTTTGGAACCATACTTAATTCGGTAACAGACTCAGACTTTGGACCATTATTACTCGTGAATACGAAAACTAATTGTTACATAAAAATGCCTTTTTGTTTCAGAGAAAAATGCGACACCCTAAACTTAGAACTAGCCGAACAAGAGTCGAGTAGACGCACAGCAATCAGCGATATGGAGACCAAAGTGCACTCGGCGTGGCTCGAGGCGAGGACGGCGAGGCGCGACGCCGACGCGGCCAAGGACGAGGCCGCTACGTTACGGAGGAAACTAGCGGCCGTCACCAGCGCGGATATCATAGACCCACATCACAGTACGTATGATAGTCAGATCTAAAGAACAGAGAATAGAGCTGCATTCAGCGTGGCTCGAGGCGCGACGCCGACCATATAAGTCTTGAAATGGCAACCGATTTCGATGATTCTTTTTTAAAAACTAAGTTTTAACCCCATTTATATTATTTAGGAATTTGAAGTCGGTTTATAGTTTTTTTAAAACACGTCAAATGATTATAGTAAAGTACCGATTTGTTACAGAAGTGGTATCGCCACTGGACGGTTCCGAAGGCGCGGTGATTCCTCCGCCCTTACCACTGGCGTTCCTTCCGCCGCTGCTGCCGCCGCTGCCGCGACCGCCGCCGCTCGGCAGGCTGCCTTCACCACACCCACCTCGGTACGTACTTTGTATTGTACACTGTCAAAATAAACAAGTGGCAATAAATCGCGAGCGCGTATTTATTTCCATTTGAGTTTAAAATATGGAATTACTCAAGTCATTTTGAAGATTCTAAAACGATGATTTTCCTCGTAGGTGTAGTTTATAGGATAGTGCTTTATACTACACCTACTAGCACTCGGGAGAAAGTGCGATTCCTACCTTGTGTATTTTAAGGCTAGAGATACACTCGCTCGATAGGAATCGGGCACTTTCTCGCATCCCTGCACCATGTACTAATATTATAAGAACAAACATAACCATAACAAAAAAAAACCGGGAAAGAATTTGATAGACTTTTGCCCAGAATCATACGGCAACTATGCTCTTTCATTTCCCACATGTGTCATCAGTCGAGGTACTTGGACCAATTTCGCCCTTTGTCCTTTACATTTTAGTTTTGCTCAAACATTTTTTTTTACCTTTACACCTTAACAATAAATAATATCTCAATATTCAGATACGGAAGCGACCGTCGCTACAGCCCTGACAGCCGCTACTCGCCAGAAAGCCGCTACTCGCCCGAGAGCCGCTACTCGCCCGAGACAGTCCGCTACTCACCCGACAGTCGGTACTCGCCGCGACGGCGCTCGCCTTACTCGCCCAGGCGGAGACGGTCAAGTCGAGAGAGGTGAGAGTTTGACTATACCTAACTATCTAAGTGTTTGTTGACTCTACGTTGTTACGTTGGCCAAATGGCCTGCATTTGACAAGGAAACATTAAATGTATACTTTTTTACGGTTTTGGCTAAATACAAACAGAGCTCAAAAGTAGATTATGTTAATTATGTCTATTTTTTAATATAATTGTAATATATCACATAAAGGACAGGATCGAGATGTTATATTTTCCCCCTGAATGTGAATGAAAAACTCCATGGCATTGTTAAGTCAAGTTAATACGTGAATTTCTACTTTTACATACCGAGTAACGGTCAAGCATGTAGATTCACAAAATGTATATACTTGTGACCTTACTTAACACATGCCCTTGGGGAATAATTTTTTTTTTCTTTATCTTCTCTCGTAGGTACACCTCAGGTGGCAGTCGAAACACCCGCAGTAGAAACGGCCCTGCGCCGGCGCCGCCGCTCGACACCGAGACGGAATACAACTCCGACAGCCCGACGCGCGAACGCAGACGTAGATACTCACCACGGCATTCAGGTTAGTCTATCTGTACAGATAGTCGGAGACAACATCACTATCATAAATGCGAAAGTTTAGATGTTTGTTACCTCTTCACGCCAAAACTAATGAACGGCTGAAATATGATGAAAGATAAAGATTGCTTTATCTATGCAAATTTCAGCCCGATGAAAAGCCTATGTTTAATTCCAGGCTTATTTAATCCCGGAATCAAACAAAGGCTTTTTATCTCATAAAACAGTTCATATGGGATCTTTCCCATATTTGTTTATATGGAAGCCTGCGAAACCGCGGGCCGGAACTAGTCCTAAATAAAAAAGTATCGAGTATAAGTCGTTACGTGACATCAATTCATAAGATTGGCGCAAAGCCCTGAAGCGAGCCATGACTTCCGAGACTAGACACGGCGACTACTCTGTCCAATATTTCAGTCAAAGCGACGGATATTTCAAAATTATGCTTTTCGCTGAGCCTTTTTAACAGGTTGCAGACACATAAAATTTTTACAAAACTGTACTTTTTAATTTTTTTACTAATAAAACATTGAAACTATCGGGGTAGCACATAAGTCATTTATAACGGGATATTTACGATGATTTGGTTATTCTGTGATCAATATTGGTAATAAAGCCAAAAATCAGCTTATGTGTTAACTATTACTTACTTGTTGTTCACTATAACTTATTGTTATCAAGCGTTCCATCAAAACTTATTAAATTTTCTCTGTGTTAAGATGTGCCTTATGAGTGAATGAAATTTTATTTGTTATGAGACTTACACAGAACATAATAAACTTAACCTAATAAGATCCTTACTTATTAAGTGTTTGTTTTAATTAAGTGTTATTTTTGTTTTGTTAATTTGTTAATTCCAGAAGTTGTTTTGTTAATTTAATTTTCTTCACTGTTACTAAGTCAACCGACATAAACATTGTTAAAAGGTTGTAAAATCTGAATAAAAAAAAAAAAAAAAAAAAAGATCCTTACTTATTGTGACCATCATTTGTACTGCAATGTCAAATAAATGTTTTATATATCTATGTAAATTATGTTTTTTCTTCCAGGACCTAGCTCAGGATCGGGATGTTCTTCGGCATCGGGTAATTGACATAAAATTGAACGATAAGTACCTTAAAACGAATTGCGATGATCCAAAACGCCAAACGTGTTTTACGAAATATTACTTAGTGAATTGGTGCAAAATGTGTACGAATATTAAATTACCACGGGAAATGCATAAATAGGATGTTAATGTTACTTGATTTTATTTTTATGTATTTATTTGTTAATTATAATGTGGCAATAAAATTCATTGCTATATTTTATTTCTTATTTCGATACGCTTGGCATAAGATGAAACATACTATTTGTTATATCCCAAAATAATAAGTGCCTACCATTTTGTGAAGATATATTATGATAATACAATTAAAAATAGTTATTTCTGCTGAAGTGAACCATAAGGCAGTTTTATTTTAGTTTTGGTGTATTTATTTTAAATGTAATTTTGTCATTGTACCTAAAACATATTGATGTATAATGTATTCTATCATAGTTGACCTCCACTAGTTCCTTTATAAATGAATTTATTTCCCTTGGCTATTCCTTTTTTACTATGTTTTACATCCTTGTTATATATTCCATTTAATTGTACCTATAATTTTATAGGCATGTTCTTCCTATACTATTTAATTTCTCTTGTATATTATGTACTTATGCTAGTTTATAATAGCTTTAGAATAAAATAATCTAGATAAATGGCTTTCAAGCAATAAACAGACCTGTCCTAAGCATCCATTGAAATTTATAAATTATTGAACTCAAAGTCGTTTTATTAGTCAGTTAATTGTATTATAGTAATTTTAGCTAATTATAATTATGATTTTAAATAAATAAATTTATCTATTCAAACGTTTTTAGACCTATTTCTAAAACAAACACAGATTATTAATAAATAACTATACATACTCATTTAGTCGTCGTCGCTGACACCCTGATTAAGTAATCTACACGCTGTGTTATAAGTCGTTTAGTCTATTTATATTTTATGTATGCCAGTTTTAAGGTATATATTACTTTGGACCGTAGAATAAGTAAAATAAGATCTGTTGTATTTCTATGGTCTAAAATAAATGATATATTAAATTCGATAATACGTGAGTGCTATGATTCATCCAGGTACCACGTGAACGAATCCGTAGGCATAAGCTAGCTGTATAATAACATGGTTAAGATAGGACAAGGTGAACTGCATCCATTCTCTAATGAGCCCTAGGCGGAGGTCACACTTCCGCATAGTAGGTAGATGATATAATATGCTTCCGCGACAGGAACCGCCTTCACAGTTTATTCTAATATGATGATTTGTCGCCCCCCCCCCCCCCCCCTCAATCTCCAACACAGGTGACCAGACACATTATATAGGTACATATACATACATACATAACTAACGGGAAAATATTTGCAAATAGCATGAACATTCTTCCCAAGGCGGGAATCGAATACGCACCTATTTACTAATTACGTCGCAAATAGACCTTTGCCCGTCGTAAGTCGTCGTTTAGAGAAGATGAGTTCCTAGCTACATAGATACAAATAAACTTACAGCATTCGCTTGATAAAACCTAATGAAATAAAAGAAAATAATAAAAGTAACATGTATAATATAATATAATTTAAAATTTGTAAGTATATATGAGTTTTTACACGTTCACTAAGAAATTAAAGTAAATTGTTAGTTTGCATCCTTTTAAAAGCAAAATTTCACGCGTTGAATTCAGGCGGAGGCGAGTTCATATACGATACTCTTCATAGACCACTGGGATGATGCATTATGGGACCACATTCCAGGGCACGAAGCTGTTTGGATCCGGTTTGTCCAGCTGAAACAAATAAAACTTTTGCTGGTCAATTCAGATGTATACGTGAGTGTATCACTCATACTATTTTCGCTGCTCAATGGTTGAATTTTCAATACGAAGAAAAAAGAAAGGGAATCAACCAATAAGAGTTAGAGCAGAATGAGACGCGACGCTTGCACAAACTTTAGATTCAAAATGCAAAATATCAAAAATATACAAATTGGCGCAAGCGCGCCGCGGGAAGTTTTCTTATTTTATCTGCGATCACCAATAAGTCTGGTGATGCAGTATTTTGTCAATAAAATTTTACCCTTTCTGCGTAGTAAATAAAGTTACATTTTGAATCCAAGTGCACGCAGCGTTGACAGGGAGTGCATTAGCTTCCTTCAGTGTATTTTTGAAGTAAAGATTTTGCAAAGCCCTGTTTGTGAGTCCAGCATTGAACGTAGATGTTCTGATGAAGAATTACCTTCTTAGTGATATGATCCTCGCACGCCATACGGATCCTGGCGGAGGTCGCAGGCGCGTCCAGCCTGAAGTCCACTGATGCGCCGGTCTCAACGCGCGCGGCTCGTATCGCCTCCTTTATAGCGAAGAAGGCTGCGGAACCCAGGAAAAGAGGTGGCTCGCCTACGGCCTGAAAATTGACATAATGGTAAGATTTTTGGTCTTATGTTTTCAATTCAATTAATTTATTTCGGCTTTACAATAATGTAGGTACATGTTACAACTATATATTTAAGAAGGAACTTACGAGTATAGGTACATAATTTAAAAAAAAAAACATTGTAAGCTGAAGGGACACATACTGCGTTTACGGACGCATGGCATTATCTGTGTGCGTCCAGTGCTTTATAAAAGCGCAGTCCGTGTCCAGCCTTCCGCTAAGTATAAGGTTCAGATAGCTACTGGTACTGGTACCCCTCACCCGGTGCATCAGGGTTTTGTCTAGCTACGGGTTTTTAAGCTTGTTTTTTAATCTTTTAATATTTTTTCTGCTAACATTTTTGAACATATAGGGAAAAATATCTGAGCATCTGGTCGAAGCGACGCGTGACCGGTGAGCTGGTGGGTATCTGGCACGATGGACCAGCACTTACAAAGCCACAGGGAGCAATGCAGCTAGTGCCTTGGGGTAGCTAAAATGTGTAATCTGTGCTCGCATTATTATCGCTAGATCGGCCCATGAAGTGTTTTGAATATTTTCCAATTAACATAACTTAGGTACCTCAAAATAGGTACCTATGCATTGCGGATGATTTAAAACATCACCCACCATAAGCTTCTGAACGGATCGAGCTGAAATTTTGCATAGATGTAACTCTAAGCCTGCAATTAAACATAGGCTACTTTTTATTCCATAAAACAGCTAAACATAGGATATTTGTATCCTATGAACTGTTATTAAAACATTTAAAACACGTATCCATAGAAACAAGGTGTGCGAAGCCGCAGGCAGTACGAACGAGTAACCTTTAAAGAAGAAGTAGGAATAGATAGTAAGAAATGCAATTTACCTTCGAAGAATAAACAGCTCTGACGTTCGGAGCTCCCTTCAACAAAGACACGTTGAACTCCAACGGTATATCTCCAAACCCTGGGATCTTGTACGCGCCCGGACCTCTAGAGTACAACGTTCCAGTGGGCGAGTAAATCAACTCCTCCATCGTAAAGAGACCATAGCCTTGGATATACGCGCCTTCGATCTGCCCAATATCTATAGCCGGGTTCAAACTCTCACCCAAATCCATAACAATATCAGTTCTTATCACTTGGTGATCACCGCTCAAGCAGTCGATCTCGACTTCGGTACAAGCTACGCCGTATGTGAAATAGTTGAATGCTAGACCGGTATTGGTGTTGATATTGTAGCCGATTTCAGGGGTTGCGTAGAACCCTGTAGCGGATAGACCGCAGCGATCAAAATATGCGGCGGAGCACCAATTCTCCCATGTGCCGGTAGGGTTCTTGTCTTTGTATGGCTGCAGTCTTTTGGACAGTTTCTGACAGGCTTGCAAGACCGCCATACCGTTCAAGTCTGAGCCAGCACTAGCGGCGGTTGCGGAAGTGTTAGGAACTTTGTCCGTCGATGTCTCGCTGATATGTATTTTGGATATCTCGATACCTAATGTTCTTGAAGCGACTTGTAACATCTTTGTGTGCAGTCCCTGTCCCATTTCTGTGCCTCCGTGGGATAGCAAGACGGATCCGTCCATGTAGATGTGGACTAGAGCTCCGGCTTGGTTCAGGAACTTCTCTGTGAATGCGATACCGAATTTTGTTGGGATCACTGTCATTCCACGCTTACGCCATCTGTGCTGCCTGAAAAGAAACGCGTTAATTAATAAAACTTCTGAAACTATCATGGTTATTAACACTAAAGTCATTTAAAACGGGATATTTACCATGATTTGATTTTTGAGTTTATATATATATAACCGCGGATTATATATATATATATATATATAGGATATATATATATAACGGAATAACTGAGTTATTCCGTGATCATGGCGCATGAAACTGTGCCGAAATATTGGAAAACTCAAAAATCATATCATGGTAAATATCCCGTTTTAAATGACTTTAGCGTTAATTAATGTTTATTTCCTTATGACCGAAAAGAAAAATCGCAAGAGAATATCTCTCATTTAATAATAATATCTCTCATTTAATGACAGTAATAGACGTTTTTACAACTCATATTTGATGTTTTCCGACTTTTCGCTTTTTGAATATTTTGTATGGAATAAGATATCTAGCTACTATTATAGATATACACTATGGTGATCAATAAAGAAACTTACTTATTAAACTCTTCAACTTTCCGTTTTCTCTCTGCATAGTTGCTCTTCTCGAGACATTCGTCCCAGCAGCGCTGCATCGTGCAGTGCACCAACGTTTGTCCGTAATGAGTAACCAAGTTCTCTTGGTACAGGTTTATTTGGCGGATCTCATCGACACTCTTCCCTGAAAACAAAACAAGCGATGAATCTCTGTCAATTTTATGTTCACCAATATTGATATTATACCAATATCTAAGCTTATAACACCTATAGGCTAATATTATGTGATATGTGTAATGAATATGATATTATGGTGCCAGGCCAGGACGTCTATTTTAATTCTCCAATACGCAATCGCGTATCTTGTTTCGGCCAATATTGATACTCTAATACACCGAATTACAGTACCTTTTTGCAATAAAAAACAAAATACGCATTTGCGTATTTTGGGGAATAAAAATAGGCCTTCTGGTCATCTGTGAACACGCTGTCGCCGTAAAAGTTAAGTCTATATTTGATCTATGCTTGTTTTAGGGTGTATATTACTATGGACCGTAGAATAGGTTAAATAAGATCTGTTACTTTTCTATGATCTAAAATAAACGATTAGTATTATAAACCAACAAATATCTCGTATAACTATCGGAATCAAATAAAATACTTACAAATATGAAAAAAAAAAATAATAATAATAATATTGTGCAAGCGCGAGAGTGGTAATCTTCACTACATAGTATAAAACAAAGTCGCTACCCGCTGTCTGTCTGTCCCTAATGTATGCTTAGATCTTTAAAACTACGCAACGGATTTTGATGCATTTTTGACTCTAAGAATCGTGGTTTGACATATGTCTCACCTCGATTTTAAAGAGGTAATAGGAAGAGTGATTCAAGAGAAAGCTTTAAAAATCATTTGACACACAGATTTCCGCTGCTACATATTAAAAAAAAAAGGATAATCAAGCCGACTTTGATCCTGCCATTACCTAATTTAAAGGCGATATCCTCGACCATGCTTTCCGCGCCGAACATCCCTTGCGGACCGCCGAAGCCTCTGAACGCAGTGTTCGAGGGTAGATTCGTTTTGCAGACGTGCCCAGTCACTGACGCGTTGGGAATGTAGTAGGCGTTCTCATAGTGGAACATAGCTCTTTCCACCACCTGTAAGCAAGCCACTACTGTTATCTTCTACATTAATTATTATTTTTGATACGAAAAGAGAGACCTAAGCCCTCCTACAAATATACATATAACACATCGGGCCAACTCCACTGCCATACATAGTCGTAGGATATTCAAGACCAAGTTCGGTCTAGCGAGGCATATGAAGGCTCATGATAGAAAGAGGAATCCGTAAGCAATACTGAAAGAATATTACCATGGCGGGACAGTCATATTTTCATGTAGAATTGTCGCTTTTGAAGTCAAAAAAAAAGTAATGCTGGACAATTCACACAGCAGTACCTAGCCCCAAGCTAAGCAGAGCTTGTGTTATGAGTACCAGATAACTGATATACATAATACAATACATTAAATATATGTATATATTTTTTATTTATAAATTTCAATTAAAGTCTGCAACGGAACTTTTGCAAAAAGCGAATAAAACAGTGATAACGAACTCGTTGATGCTTTTTTATTTTATTAAGGAGCATTGTGACCTCTTTTATCTGCTGTTGGAAAGAAACATCAATACCTATAAGTACTTATATATATACCTACTTGTGATAGTACAAGTAGGTATATTAGTAGGTCGTACAACGACAAAAATAACTGAACAGCGTAAAGGACTTGCACATACATACATTAACCAGCTCCGCTACCGCACGGCACAACAACAAGCCAAAATATGGGCTTTAACTCTTTATCTGTGCTCGTCGATCGATATGATTTGTGGATTATCCAGCATCATTTTAAAACAGTTTTATTAATCTTTCTTTTCAGTATTTATTATTCTTTACATTTTACAGTGACATAACTGCTTGCCGCAAATTCCAAGCGATTGTATCCGCTTGTTTGCTATTTTATGCTGTCATTGTTAAATGTATCTAAATGTTATCAATTGATGCTTATACATATGTATATGTTCAGAAATTTTCATTGTTAATTTTTGACATCAATAGACAAAAACTTACCGGCCCAGACAAATCCATAGAATACCCTCCATTATTGTAAATATTAACTTCAGCGCCCTGAATCTTCCCTTCACTAGTCACAGCCACTTTGTACTTCACCAGAAACGGGTGCCTGGTGCCTGTCATCATCATATCTTCATCTCTGTCTAGCATGCAGCGCACTGGTCTGTTCAGCTTGTGAGCGGCCAATGCGACTGGTAACGCAATAAGCATGCCTCGGGATTCCTTGCCTCCGAAACCACCGCCTAAGCGTTTGACTCGGGCTATGATTTTGCTCATCGGTACGTGGATTACGTGACTTACTAGTTTCTGGAAAAGAAATGTATGGAGTAAACAACACGGTACATTTTTACAACGCATCAGCAAGCAGAGATTATGTTATGGGTACCGGATACATAACTTATATACTACTTTTATTGAATATATTTAGTGTACTATTAGAATATTTTGTGCGTGTAAAAAACTACACATATGACGAGATTATGTTATGGGTACCGGATACATAACTTATATACTACTTTTATTGAATATATTTAGTGTACTATTAGAATATTTTGTGCGTGTAAAAAACTACACATATGACGAAAATTCATAATAACACCACTTCTTAAACTTTTTACGCTCATAAACGCAATTTTTTAACATTCTTAAGATTAATTATCGGGTTATTTACCAGCTTCGCTGTAATGCGATAGGAACGTAGGGGAAAGTTAAACAAAAGGCACACGATAAATACCCGATAACTTATCAAATCACACTAATATTATAATTGCAAAAGTATTGGATGGCTGTGTGTGTTACCTCTTCACATCAAAACTACTGAACTGATTGGGCTAAAAAATTGCATCAGGTAGTTCGAAGCTTCGAATGAAACACAGGCTACTTTTTATCTCATTAATCAGTTCCCATTAAACGTTTCCATAGAAACAATGCGCAGCGAGCGAGCATAAACTAGGCTTTATTTCAGAATAATGTTCTTACCGCGATTTCAGTAGGATGCTGGCTCGAGATAAACAGCTCCAATTCATCGTCTTCCTTTTTAGGAATAGCGAAAGCGGCATGCGTTTCTAGATAGAAATGCTCCTGCCCGCCCATCCGGCATTCCCCTTCGATTATAGTCAGACTCTTATCTTCAAACACCGCTTTAACATCTCCTCTCGCTATAGTCTTCGGGAATTGAGGGAAGAAGGAATTTTGCTTTATTGCGTCTTCTATAGTCACGATAATTGGTTGTATTTCTTCATACTCAATTTTAACCATTCGCGCCGCGGCTTGCGCGGTTGCCTGATCGTTTGCTACGATCACTCCAATAGTCTGCCCTTGACTGGTAACCTTTTCAGTGATAAACAGCTCTTCGTCGTGGAAAATTGGTCCTATTTCATTTTGTTCGGGAGTCAGGTCTTTCGCTGAAAAGAATGCTACAACTCCCGGATGTGCTAAAGCTTTTGTTGCGTCTACGCTTAGTATCTTCGCGTGTGCTTTTGTGCTCAAGACGTAGGCCAAGTATAACTCCCCTTCTGCTGTTGGCATGTCGTCACAGTAGATGGCTTCACCTGTCGTCTGTTTGAAAGCAGACATGTGCTGCACAGGCCGCCCTACCATGTCACTCTTGAGTTGCTTGTCGCCAATCAGCTCGAAGTATTGCGAGCTTTTAGGCATGCCACCGTGGAACTGATCAGCACCGCTGCTATGGTATGGCAGGACGAGATCCTTGTGAACATAATGCTTACTAATGTCTTTACATATGGCTAAGTAAGCTTTTAGAAACAGACTCATAGTGAGAGCTCTTCGGAACCCTATATTGCCTCCGGGAGCCGAAGGACTTAGTGGCAATTCTTCGACCAAATAATCAAATGCTTTGTCGACCATAGTTTCCTCCCATTTTAACCCAATTAGAGCTTTGCTAGTCTTAGTTGCTATGGTTGTGACCGGTGCCATACCACCAAACGCCAAATTAATGTTACGAATTATATTAGTTTTTTCTTCAAATTCCACATTTATCGCGGCAGTTACGATAGAAATGTCGTCTTCCCGCCGCTTGGCTTGTTTATACGCCTTCACGTATTGATATCTTGTCGAGTAAGGAATTTCTATAGACAGTAAAATCTCATCTGGTTTTACTACATTCCTTCTGTAGCCCGTGAAAAAGGTTTCGTCCATAAGTACGGAGCGATGTCCGCCTTGCCTGCTTAGAAGGTTCAGCTTGACCTTCAAGGACATCAAAATCGGATTGAGATCAGATATCGGACTGCCAGTCATAATATTCCCACCTATCGCTGCTACGTTTCTTATCTGCTTGCCGGCAAACCAGTTCAACATGTTTTTTATTGTGTCCAGCGTCCTTGTCTTATAATTAGGCAGCATCTCCATATACTTTTTGAATGTATTTTCTACTTCCATCAATGTAACACTAGCCCCGACCGTCAAACCAGTTTCTGATTCTGTAATTGCATTCATCTCGGGCACGCAATTTGGCATAATTATCACTGGGTACACAAAGTGTTTGAACTTCACTTCGACACCGATTTCCGTGTTACCTACGACTATTTTAGCGGCGGGAAACCGTTCTTTCAACTTAAGTACAGTGCTTAGTTCGGTTGGACGGTACCATGTAACATTTGCACCTTCGAATTTTAGATATTGTTCGTCGTAGTGAGAGTTCAGCTTCAGCTCAGGTGGAAAGATCGGTTCTTGGCTCGGATCATACGGTAGAAAGGATGATTTGTCGAATATGAATTTCGTTTCACTGTTATCTTCCTCAGTCTTATTTTTGCAGCAATTCTTGCCCATAGCGCAGACACCATTTCCATTAGCAGTTCCATTGCCGTTTGCAACCCCATTGCCGTTAGCAACTCCATTGCCGTTTATACTATTAGCTACTTGGTGCGTCTCCCAATCTTCTATAAAAGTCTTGTAGCCTTCTATTATAGCCCTGTACCCTGTGCATCTACAAAGGTTCCCTTGGAAAGCGACCTCCATATCTTCGTATTTTATTTTACTGTTGCTTCTTAGCAATGAGTACATGGACATTACGATTCCAGGTGTGCAAAATCCGCATTGTGAGCCGTGAGCTTTGGCGATTCTTTCTTGGACGGGGTGGAGTCTGGTCCTCGTGGAGCCTATGCCTTCCACCGTGGTGACAGCCAAGCCGTGCATGGCACACACTGGGGCCAGACATGCGTTGACTGCTAGATGACTAATTACTGAGTTAAAGAACAATATTGTGGAACATGTGTTGAATATAATACACAGTGTTATTCAAACATGTCTGGGAAAGTACAATAATCAACCTTCTTGCTTGGCTTCAAGAACTAAACATCTAGAATATAATTTTATTGATTTGAAAAACTAAAAACCGACTTCGAATCCCTTAATTTTATACTTTTTTGCGGAAGAAATACTAATACCTCAGATACGACAGAGAATACTACATTTTTTTAAATCGGTTCATAAGTGATATACTGGCATACTGAGAAATATTATTATTATATTTGGAGAAATAAACTTTTTATTATTATTAATATACATAAATAAACATATATATGTTGTATGTTTTATACCCTATCTTTTTTGTTCGAAGTCGATTTAAAAGAAAATATTAATTCGATCTTCGAGAAAAATAAAAACTACTCTGCTACAAAGGCCACCCTATATTACTATGCAGTAGTCCCACTCATACGTAGCTAGTATATTTAAAAGGATACACTATTTTCTTCTCCTTTCTGTTGTATTTCGAGACCATGACAGTGCAGGCACCACAGCCTCCCTCGGCACACCCCAGCTTCGTCCCTGTGAGACGGAGCTTCTTCCGAAGGTAGAACATCAACGTACATTCTGGATCTGGATTCGGCTCTATTACCTATAATTTACAGAAGATTACGACACATGCAAAACTTAACAAACAAAATTCTTTTTCACTTCTCTTGCTCAAAAAGTGTATCATAATAGTGTAGCTTAGCGGGCCTAAAACTCGAGTTTAATACCTCGGGCTAAAAAGTATTTTTTCTTTTTAATTTTTGTCTAAAATCATCAGCCCGTACAAAGCATTCGTTCTCTTACATAAAAATCGACTTCTTGGTGCCCCGTCAATCTTTTTTTTTTTAAATAGAACCGTCTTGGTGATGTTTTATGAAGGTTGATTCTTCCCTTCACGGTAGAATTTTCTGAAAATTGTCTAATTTTGAATTGTTTTATTTTCTCGCAATCGAAGTGAAAAGTAGAGTGTTTTACTCGGGCCAAAACCACCCATCATAACTCGGTCTTGTCATCCTCCCTCGCTACGCTCGGGAGTATAACAACCTCGTATTTAATGGGATGGTTTAGTCCCTTGTAAAACAAACAATCTACTATTTTGAGCTGCCGATGAGTTACAAATAACCCAAATCGAGCTTTGTTCCAAATAGGGATTGGTTCAGCATTAAAGTGACTGTTCACCTAACACACCTTTAATGTGTTGGAATTTGGGACGTCTATTGGTGACAATCATTATTATAAGACAAATTACTTAGTATAGGTACAGGTACCTAAGTTCATAAAACGGGGTTGTTCTATTCTCTTTGATATTATTTAATAGCTGATGGTGTTCTTCGTAGAAATAGGTACCTACCGAAGGTCTATCTGGCTGTAGATGTTAAGTAGGTAGGTGTAGGTGGCATGGCGGTCTAAAGTTTCGATCCGCCATAACGCGTTATGGCGGAAGGTCTATCTGGCTGTAGATGTTAAGTAGGTAGGTGTAGGTGGCATGGCGGTCTAAAGTTTCGATCCTCCATAACGCGTTAATACGCGTTATGGCGGATCGAAACCTATCAATCACGCTTATTAGACCTCATTATGAAAAAGATTACCCGGAAGAGTATTGAAAAGAAACGCTGTTTTTTGGTTAGCAGTTAACTCATTTAAAAAACGTGGGAATACTTCCAATAAGTTTGACTTACGATAAGTAAGGTTAAATATCAATTTTCTGGGTAAGCAAAAAATGTAACCAAATCTTGCGTGACATACGATCAATATAGATCGAAAACAGCAAATAATAATCGTATCAAATAGCTCATTGTTATGATTCGCTGCTCAGATAGGCCAAGGGTCAGAATTATCAGGGCCAAGTGGGGCCAGAACGGTCCAAGAACTTAAAGACATTTGCTGATGTCTGGATGACGCAATGATAGTGAGACATGTTATTTGCCTTTAACAACAAAAATGCTTTCTCAGACTGATACATTTATCTACATAGGCCACAAAAACAATATAATAAAACCAATAAGTGCATGTAACGCACTGTGTAGAGTCCAGAGTCTATAGGTAATTAGGTACCCAGTTTTTAACTGGTGGTTTAGGTAACTAAAAGGTTTATTAAAAATCAACTTTTATAGCCAACACCCACTTGACCATAAATTGCTCTAGATCATTATTACAATCAAATGATATATACTATGGATATGAATCAGCACTTAAAACGAATGTCAGTAGTTACAACATTCAGAGAATAGGTAATGTTTACATTATTATTGATCAGAATTACATATACTTACGCCATTAGAATTACAATAATAATGTAAACGTCTTGCTATAGGTAATGTTTACATTATTATTGATCAGAATTACATATACGAAATTAGAATTACAATAATGATGAAACGTCTTGCTATAGGTAATGTTTACATTATTATTGATCAGAATTACATATACGAAATTAGAATTACAATAATAATGTAAACGTCTTGCTTTAGGTAATGGGTAAGGTAATCAGATAAATAGATACTAACTTCCATTCTTACTATCCCAAATTGTAGGGATATTTTATTGAATTGAATAAATCATATTTCGTATTTCTAGCTCGACTGTATGGAAGTCTTCATTCTACATAACTTATGTTACACACCGAAAGTATACGAATTGAAGAACAAATATCTCTATTATATAGCACTACCTACCAAACTGTTGTCCATACTACCCAAAGGTTAGCAGGTAGAGAATGCTATCTAGCATTATGCTCGCCTATGTACAACTTTTTGTGCAATAAAGTATATTCTATTCTATTCTATTCTAAAATAAACCTTAATCCTATGTTTGCTACCTATCATACCTAAGCCAAACTCATATTCAAAGAAAATGGAAAATAATAACTTAGGTATAAGTTTATTGCGTATATGTATCTAGTATTGTTTATGATAAAGATTCCTTTCTAATTTAGACTTAAGACTTATAAAGACATGTCAAGATAAATGTACCTATTATTTTAAAAGAAAATAACAAGTCCATAAAGCACACGGACCCGTTAAATGATTGCGATGCACCACACGACATTATCTCTAAGTCAACAATATAGTCATAACGTTTCAAATAAATATAAAAAAGTAAATATTTACCTTTTTTCCGTTGACGTAGAAAACCAGCTCTGTGCCAACTTCGCCTAACTCCTCCTCTGCGTTCAACAATCCCATTTTTACCGGAAAATTTTGTATAACTTTTTAGTAACACGTCTGTCTCGCACAAGCATAAAATCTCGACTGGCGGTATTATTTATTGGATAAGATAGATGGTTCACTGCGTATGCGCAGTTTGGTTCAATAATCTTGCAATAACAAATTGTTTTAAAGTACAGGTCCTATGATTGATTGGTATCGTATGGTTGTCGATTGGTTTTGAGAATGAATATCACACACGCGCTAAACTCTTTTCTAGGAACAATCTCAGATGTTTTTTTATAAAATTTAATACGGACTGATAACAGCAGAAACAACAAGACAGCAGCGAAGTAAAAACTAATAACAAAAACTACCTACAACACATTCTTGCAAAAATTTGAGTTCGAAAATTAATGAGAGACAATTAAATTGATGATACAACTGTGAAAACCAAAAAAGTACTACCTAAGTAATTCTGTTATTTGCTTCGATGATACAAATGTCGTAACATATTTTCTACCCAAAATTATTTTATAATGTAGCTTCTTTCATTACAAAATATACTTAAATACTTAAATTAATACTTAAAAAGTAAAGGATTCTAGAACCGAGTAGTAGTACGGCTTCAGGCAAGTAATGGTCAACTAAATCCATGAACAATATTCAATTACCTTATGTAAAATGTAAATCCCTTTTTGGCTGTCGATTGCATTATAAGTTTTGTATGATAAGATGTAAAATATGAATTGGTTGAATGTTTGCAGATTTTGTTCTTAGACAGATACATAGATAAAATGTAGGTACAGTTTACTATCTTACTTTGACCTAAGGTTAGCTGAAGGCTGGAAGGAACTTCTGCAAAATGGCGCATGTATTTAAAACAGCTATTCGTACATCTTTTATTTTTCGAAAGTCATTATGATAATTGATAAGGCCTGTAATATATTTCTATCTTTATCTAGATACTTATATTTCTATTTCTACTTTTTCTACACGCGCTAAGTTAACGAAACGATATGGCTCTACCTACATAATATAGGTACCTACTTCTAACTTCTAACAGCATGTAGATTTAAACCTAAATAAATATAAGGCGCTTGATAACTCACAATGTTAACTCGAACATAATGAGGTTATCATTGGTTATCAGAGAACTTGCTTATAGTTAAAAATATTGATAGTTTAATCCTTTGTGCAATCCATCGGTTAAAAAATACTGACTACACTCAGGTCCACGTATTTAATTTCTTTGTGTATAAAAAGAAAGAAATAAATTTTTAATACACATTTAATCTATTCTAGACTAGGTATTTAGAAAATAAGACCTATAGGTATGTATTTCCTGTGTTTAAATATTATTGTATGACACCGAAAGGATATATTGTTGATACCTTCTATAATAATTGACGACCTCTGTGGCGCGGTGGACGAAGGTCCGCCTGCGACGCAGGGATCGCGGGTTCGATTCCCGCCTCGGAACAATTGTGTGTACGATCTGCAGATAATTGTTCCGGGTGTTCTGGTCGTTTTCTATGTATAATAAAAAATATCTATCTATGTAATGTATTGTACTATGTATATCAGTTATCTAGTACCCATAACACAAGCTCTGCTTACCATGGGGCTAGATAATGCTGTGTGAATTGTCCAGCATTATTTATTTATTTAATAATTCGATGACCTTTACTTATGTGAGATGTACACAATTTCTTACAATAAAATATTCTTATTCTTTCAACTCAGTGAAAAAAAGCAAAGCTAGCAAGTTTTTTTATGTCGATAGATTCGCAATATTTGATATTTCTTTATATATTAAATAAATTTTGTTAAAACAATCTTTCTCTCTGACCAAAGAGCTTAGGAAGACAAATCCGAAGAACACAAACTCGACGGGGTCTTTTCGTTTTTAGGAGATCTTATGGCTTACCTATCATATGACATTGTCAACGAACTTGCAGAAGTAGGTAAGTATGCCAAATTTCAGCTCAATCGAAGCTTCCTTTACACCTCATCATCATCATCATCATCATCATCAGCCTATATCAGTCCACTGCTGGACATAGGCCTCCCCCAATGAGCGCCATAGCGCCCTGTCTTCAGCTTGCCGCATCCATCATCTACCTGCAGTCTTTCGCAGGTCGTCATCCCACCTGGTCGTAGGGCGTCCTACACTACGTTTACCTTTACACCTACATTGTCTAATTATTGCTTTAGTTATGCCACAAATGTTTCTACTTACTTAAGATTTATAAGCTGTTCGTTTTATATCGAAATAAAAATAAAATAATAGAGGGCGCGCCGCGACTCCCTCTTTTGGGTTCCTCCGCAGAGGCTGGGCAGTCAAAGCATCAAAGGTTTTATATTGTACCTAAATCCATTAGGTTCCTTAGGTCCAGTTTACTGTTTGGTATAGTCTGTCAGTTACGTCTAATTCCCGGTTAGGTTAAATTAAATTAAATAATGCTGGACAATTCACACAGCATTATCTAGCCCCATGTTAAGCAGCGCTTGTGTTATGGGTACTAGATAACTGATATACATAATACAATACATTACATAGATAGATATTTTTTATTATACATAGAAAACGACCAGAACACCCGGAACAAATTTCTGCAGATCGTACACACAATTGTTCCGAGGCGGGAATCGAACCCGCAACCTCCTGCGTCGCAGGCGGACCTTCGCCCACCGCGCCACATCGGTTGCCACATGGTTAGGTGAATCCCTTATGGGTCTAATTACTATGCTACGTGCCTAGTTCAATAACCTCTAAATCAGCTGATGTGAAATAACACTTATCATCTTTTTTCTCTTTGCTTTGGCGACTGATTGTGACTATTTATATCTGATGCTCTAATATGAGAACAAACAATAAAACTATCCATACAAATTTTATACATTCGAAACTAACCGTCTGTGTCTGTATCTTTTCACGCGTAAACGGCTTTACGGATTTTAATGAAATTTGGCAGGAAGGTAGATGGTATTCCGGGGACGGACATATGCTACTTGCAAAGCGCGTGCGACGCCGCGGGCTGCAGCTAGTAATTAATAAATGTACTACACAACTTTAGAGCGGAGTGAAATAAATTATTTCTATAGATCAATATAATAGGCATCAACTCTTACATTACCATAATGTAGATATAGAGGTACATAGCGCAGTACATAAGCTTGTAGCCCCACGTTCCTGCTGCGGGTTGAACGACTAAGGGTGGCAGTGAAAGTGTTAATAAATAACAAAAAATACAGGTTTTTATCCACAGCACATCGATATATATTTTTAAACGTTTTTTTTATTTTCACACTTCAATAAAAATATATAATACATGCATACTAAAATTATACCAACAAATATAATATAATTAGAGTTTATGCTACCGTTCAAGGTTTTGAATACATTCTAAGCATTAATTTAAATCATGATTTAAATGTAAAATTAAAATTATTCTTCTTCCTTACATTATTTCATTGTATTTTCCTTGTATATTATTTAATTTTGTACAATATTTTTAGTATAGTTTGACAATGCCCTTATACAGCAGATTACTTTGACATTTTATCTAATTTATTATTCAATTAAACTTATACCATTATTTATTATCTGTTTTATTGTGACAAATTATTATAAATGAATTTATTTTAATTTTTTAAGAAGCCATGTCTATCTGCTTTTTTTGCACAATGCCCTATGGTGTTTCCTTTGTCATAAGTTAGTGTGTGTTATAATAAAAATTTAATTTATCTTTTAAAATAGTATTTAACGACATCAAGTGTAACATTGTGTACCTACGGTGGAAATAAATAAACTGATAAACTGATATAATTCGTAACATTAGTTACAAACGAATGTCTTTATCGTAATCTTTTTTTTAAGTGTATAGGCATGATGACTGAATTTGAGAAAGAATGAAGATGAAAGATATGATTGAAACTCATGAATTTAAAGAGATGTTTTTCATTATCCATCAAAGAAATTTGGGTTCCTTATAAGAAAAACGGACTGATGTTTGGATGTTTGCGGAGTCCTAGATGATGTGCACCACATCTTGATGGATTGCGTTAAATTCAAAGATCGACGGGAGGCACTGATGATTGAACTTAATTTAAATAGATTTGATTTAGGTAGGTACATTTATTAACATTTTAGCGGAACCAGATTCAGCAGCGGCTGTCTCATTATTCAAAATTTTTATGCATCAGTGATTCCCTTTAAAAATAGCCACAATTTATATGTTTTTATTTTGCTGTATTTTTTGTTTTGTTTGTTAGTTATAAGTTTAGGTTATGATAGGACTGGCATACTTTACGAAGTAAAACTCCTCGTAAAACAATAAATATGATTTAAAAAAAAAGAGATGTTTTGAGAGATTTACTGAATACAAAATTAATCATATTTCTGTAAAATAATGGATATAGAAGTTAAAATTGAGCTTTTGAGAATGCAATTTCAATTTCGCTCTAAAACGCTACAATACAAATATACGCTACTCCGATTCAAAAACCTGGATATTTTTTGTATACAAAGGGGTTACAAAACCCGAGGAATATTGGTGGAAAATATTTAACGATATTGGTATCATCCCAGCAAAGCATAGAAGCTCGAAACAGTTTTTGATTTTGAAAAGTTTCATTCCTCAGTTGATCAACTGATCTCTCATTCATTTTCGAATACACATTTAAATCTATTTCGCTCCACATGTTAGATTATGTGTTTTTGAAGTTTGTGTTGCAGTTGTTTGTGATAACCATAAATGTCTTTGTTGACATAAACTATCTAGGATTCTAAATCAGAGTATAGTGGTGTCTGTCTATGACGTCACCGATCCACAAACATGTGATGATACAGAATGACCATAATATTTACTGTTTTGTCTATTCTTCAAATTATAAAATTTGTTCAAGAAACTCGTTTCTTGAACAAATTTTTTTTTTTTTTTTTATAATCCCCGTATAAAAATGCTAGTTCTTTTCACTACGTACATCACAGCTACATTTGCCTACTTCACTACTTACAAATACAATCTACTCAATATTCTACAATGATACCAAGCTAACTACATAAGTCAATTTGAAGAATCCTTACGCTATCACATTCCAGGGTTGTCCATTTCCACTGCAGTCTAGTATGCTCGGTTTCACCTGCAAATATAACTATTCAAATCAACCTTATAAGAATTATCAATTTATTGGTAAAAAACGAATATATCAAGTCACATAATAATTATAAATTAGAGTTAATTAAATAATTAGGCAATAATCAAATAACTGATAATTAGATTATAATAAATGTATTACAACTAAGTAATAATACTCAAGATATTATTTAATTTTTCGCACATAATCGTCAATTACATACAGTATTTTTTTTTCTATAGCTATCTAATCAGCCGGTTCACGGATAACACCCACTGCTGAGTATACGCCTCTTCCTTATCTCGCCACCCCTGGCCGTCTTGTGCCAGTCGGATCCACTGCTTCCCTACAGCCCTATTATTCCCTATTTTTTTTAGGTTTTAATAATAATATTGTCCCAATGTTTTTTGTTGTAGTTAAAATATTGGTCTAAAGTTTAGATAGTAACTTGTTAATCACACTAATATGTATTAATGCGAAAGTTTTGATGATAAGATATTTAATACTTCTTCACGCTAAAAGTAATAAAAGGATCGGGCTGAAATTTAGCATACAAAAGTAGCATACATCTGTATGCAGGTCCAGAACTGTCTTTCTAGACGTGGTTTTTTAATTTATTTATTTTACAATTTAATTTATTTAGAGATGAGTGGAAGAAGAGGAGGGAGGCCTTTGCCCTGCAGTGGGACACCCCGGGCTAATATAATAATAAATAATAATTTATTTTGCAAAGAATATACATAATTAGTAATTACTTATATTAACACTCTTTAAACCCGTAGGGGTAAATAAATATATACCCCTATAGTAGTATAATAAAACGTAAGCTACTTTTTATCCCATAAATCAGCTCCCATGGGATATAAAAAACTTTAAAATATATCTCAACATAAACTCGTAGCATATGGACTCATTATTTTGTCTGAAATAAAATATATATATTGTTTTATTTATAAGCATATATCTCAGATCGTACAAACATTTGTTCATTTGTTCCTAGGCGGGAATAGAATCCGCAACAATTCGAATCATGTATCGCAGGCGTTGGGGGAGGCCTATGACGATTTCTGAGATTTATGTAAGACAACTAACCTTCTTAGTGATATCATCCTCGCAGGCCATCCTTATCCGCTCACAAGTGGCCGGTACGTTCAACTCGAACTGTTCTGGCACACCACTGTCCCTTCGCGCTGATTTGATCGCCTCTTTGATAGCGAAGTAGATTGACGAGGCTAGGAACAGTGGAGGCTCGCCTACTGCCTGGAAAATAACACAGGAATTATTCATTACTAAATGATGACTAGATGAGAAATCTATGTGTCAAATTTATAAACCTGAATGAATCACTCTATCTATTGAGTCACTTGAATCACTCTATCTATTGAGTCACTTGAATCACTCTATCTATTGAGTCACTTGAATCTCTCTATCTATTGAGTCACTTGAATCACTCTATCTATTGAGTCACTTGAATCACTCTATCTATTGAGTCACTTGAATCACTCTATCTATTGAAAACTGCATCAAAATCCGTTGCGTAGTTTTAAAGATCCAAGCATACATAGGGAGAGACAGACAGCCGGAAGCGACTTTGTTTTATACTTGACGACCTCTGCGGCGCGGTCGGTGGGCGAAGGTCCGCCTGCAACTCAAGAGGTTGCAGATTCGATTCCCGCCTCGGGACAATTGTGTGTACGATCTGCAGACATTTGTTCCGGATGTTTTCAGTCGTTTTCTATGTATAATAAAAAAATATCTATATATAATGTATAACAGTCATCGCCCCGGCAGAGCTTGTGTTATGGGTAGGCACTAGCCTACCCATAACACAAGCTCTGCCGGGGCTAGATAATGATGTGTGGATTGTCTAACATTATTTATTTATTTATTAAACTTGAACAGAGGATAAAACTGTTAAGAGTAGGAGAATTATTAAAGTACCTTCGAAGAATAAACAGCACGTGGATTAGGCGCGCCTTTGAGCAAAGAAACGTTGAACACTTTCGGTATATCTGAGAAGGCCGGGATCTTGTAAGCGCCGGGCCCGCGCGACAAGGCCTCGCCGCGCGCAGAAAACACCATCTCTTCTATCGTGTAGAAACCGTAGCCTTGCATGAATGCACCTATAATAAAACATGTATTAGGCAAGTTTGATGCATGAGGGAGAGGTTTTCCCAGCAGTAGAACAAGAGCGTATAAAAAGAAACAGGCAACATCCGACCAAAAACCGACCCCACGGGATGCGGGTCAAGAATTCCCCGCTTTCGCTATAGTTTTTCTATTAGGTGCATTCGTGCACGTCGGCGAAACATTATCCTCTAGCAACAGCCCAAGCCGAGGCTCACGCCTAAGTGGTAGCCCTTGTGCGTGTTGCCCCAACCTAATCTTACGTCAAAAGTCCGGTAAACCTGTCATGGCCATCTGCGGCCAACAAATCTAAGTCCTTTCGAAAAAAACCTCGGCATTGGCCACTGTCTACTTTGCATGTACATTGAAAATGACAACACCACCATGCACCGGTCATTTCTAGCGAAGAACCGACAACCGTTACGGCTAACGTGTTCTTGAATGAAGTGGATACCGCGACTCGGCAAACGTAGACTGGATGCTAATAACGGCCATGAAGACTAGGGAACTATATCCAGCCGTACACCAGTAGTCTGACGATAAACCCAACATGTTCGAAAAAAAGATTACCTTCAATTTGTCCAATATCAATAGCTGGATTCAAACTAGATCCGACATCCATAACGATATCCGTCCTAAGAACCTGATGGTCGCCCGTCAAACAGTCCACAATAACTTCGGAACACGCGACACCGTACGTGAAATACTCGAAGAGGTTCCCGGAATTCGTCGCCGGGTCGTATGTTATCTTTGGTGCGGCGTAGAATCCTGTAACAGTTGTGATGATGAGGAATAGCGTGCGTAACGAATGGGATTCAGAACTATCTCTCATGCTGTTCCGCCTAGATCAAATGCAAATTGAGCAGGATGGCATGAGAGGTGGCATCGCTCTCCATCCCACTTTATAAGTACGCAAGTTATAAACTACTTACTACTTCAGATATTATATTCTGTATCAGGGTTTTTTTTTAATTTGTATTGGATTTGCGTAGTTCCCTATCAGTACGATAGAGGCGCTGTATGAAATACCAAAGACAAAATGAAGTCACGACGACCACATCTCGATACTGTCAATGCAAAGATACAACGGGAATCAGGGCTTTAATACTGTCAGCTGTGAGTTTACTGATTGATACAAACTAATAATAAATACAAACCTGTAGCAAACAAGCTAATCCTATCAGCGTACGCCGCGAACACCCAATCCTCCCACCTCCCATCAGGTTGCTTCTCTTTGTATGGAGCCAGTCTAGCAGTGAGCTTGTCGCAGGCGTCGATGACTGCCATGCCGCAGAGATCTGAGCTGATACTGCCGGCTGTGGCCGAACTGTTTGATACAAGCTAATGATAAATACAAACCTGTAGCAAACAATATCAGCGTAAGCCGCGAACACTCAATGCTCCCACCTCCCATCAGGTTGCTTCTCTTTGTACGGAGCCAGTCTAGCAGTGAGCTTGTCGCAGGCGTCGATGACTGCCATGCCGCAGAGATCTGAGCTGATACTGCCGGCTGTGAGTGAACTGTTTCATACAAACTAATAATAAATACAAACCTGTAGCAAACAAGCTAATCCTATCAGCGTAAGCCGCGAACACCCAATCCTCCCACCTCCCATCAGGTTGCTTCTCTTTGTACGGAGCCAGTCTAGCAGTGAGCTTGTCGCAGGCGTCTATGACTGCCATGCCGCAGAGATCTGAGCTGATACTGCCGGCTGTGGGGGAACTGTTTGGTACCTGTAAGAAATTTGATACGCTTTTAATCAATCATGTCTTGACTTTACGAATTGCTGGGATAAACGGGGCCTACTTGGAAAACGAAAATCAAAGTTTCGGATTTGTTTTCGTGCAAATCTTTATGCGAGTTACATAAAAGTTTGTTTTGTTAGAGAAAGAAACAGAAACTTCGATTATCTTTTTCCTTGTAACCCCTAGGGTGGGTTAAGTGAACTAGGGTAGGTTAAGTGTTAACTATCAATCGGTGTTAAAAGGTAACGTGGTATTTTTTTATTGTCGTAGGTTCGATTCCCCATTGAAGAAGATTCTGCCAGCAATTTTTTTTAGCATAAAAGAAGGTCACAGGGTTTCGATGGATAGATACGGCTCAAGACCGCTATTCGTGTTGTCGTTTGGGGAGGCCTATGTGCAGCAGTGGACGTGTACAGGCTGATGATAATGAAGCAACAAAGATCAGACGGTCTAATATTTTTTGCCAGGAAACTAACCTCGAACGCCCTCTTTCGTTAAAACCATAAACAGATAAATATTCCAAAAAGTCTTTCGAATTTTTTGGGGATATTATTTAATTTCTTAGAGATTACCCTCTCTCTACTCTACACCAGAAAAATTGCGAGCGCGAGGGCTTACGCACCTAAAACCTAAAAAACTTCAGATACACATTACCAGTAGCCAAGACAACGACATTCGAGAAAACAAATCTCACCTTATCAGTAGACATCTCACTGATATGAATCCTCTGATAGTCTACACCCAGCGCCTTCGAGGCCACTTGTATCATCTTCGTGAACAATCCCTGCCCCATCTCAATGCCGCCTATAGACAGTAGGACGGACCCGTCGTTGTAGATCAGCAGTAATGCTCCAGCCTGCATTAGAATGTCCACTTGGAAAGATATTCCGTATTTTGTTGGTACTAGGGCGATGCCTTTTTTCTTCCATCGGTTTTGGCTGGAAAAATGTAAGATTACAATACAATACAAAAATGCTTCATTGTACACCATATGCAGATCATTACAAAAAAGACATTACATGCGACAAGTAAAATGGGCGGCCTTAACGGTTAAAAGCGATCTCTTCCAGGCAACCTTTGTATGGAAAGAATTATGTGAATTTAAGAAATTGTACCAATCGTGCAATCTAATAATAACTTAACATGAATACTTAAAAACAAATAATAAATACCAAACTAAATAATATACTATTACAATTAATATTAATATACTACATATATAATAAAACTATAGGTACTCGTACCTAAGCCAGGCGCGCACTAGCGGTCAGGCCGAAGCTTAGCGGCATGGCCGCTAGTGCGCTATTGCTCATAATATCTGACTGACACGATGCCTAGACTTACATAGCAATGGCTTTTGTACCACAAATAAAATTTTAAAATGTGACCTTTGTAAGAACGTTCGAGTAAATAATCGGTTTCTTTGCGACCTCTTGCGAAGGTCTGCCTGACACACAGAACGTTGGAAGTTCGATTGTCTACTTTTTATCGCGATTAAAACGTACATTTAGTCATCTAAGGCTTATACGGGAACGACAGAGAAATCGGCAGTTACGATGCGGCCGTATAGACAAACTCTGCTTAGCTTGGGACTAGATAATGCTGTGTGAGCAGTCCAGGATTATTAAAAAAACGTGCGGGTAGTAATTAATTGTTATAGGTACCTGTTAAATGCCTCAACCGCCTTCTTCCGTTCCCAATAACTCGACGTCTCGATGCAATCGCTCCAACACCTCGACAGCGTACAATACGTTAACACCTGATTATAATGCGTTAAAGACCCCTCTTTGTATAGGTTAATCTCTGCGATTTCTTCGTACGATTTCCCTAGGCTGTCTGATATACTTCGGATCATGGCTTCGGCGGCGAGCATTGCTTTGGGGGCTCCAAAACCGCGGAATGCTGAGAAAGAATAAGAATAAGTTTTTTAACTATCTTAGGAAGTCGTGGCGTTATGCGAATTACGAAAAGAAAATAAATAATGCTGGACAATCCACACAGCATCACGTAGCCCCAGGCTAAGCAAAGCTTGTGTTATGGGTATCTAACTAGATGACTAATTTTATCAAAACAATAGTTTAAATAGATAAATAATTGTTATTATACATAGATAACGACCAGAATCAAACTAATATCTGCAGATTGTAAACACGATTGTCTCGAGGCGGGAATAGAACCCGCCACCCGCGTCGTAGGAGTAGGCATTTATTGTCCAATGTAAAGCTACAACAAAATTTTCCTTAATAGAACTTAGTGCGCGGCACAATACAGTGGATTCGAAAGATTATTTTACACATACTCTAGTAAACAACTCTAAAAAAACAGTAGTAGTACTAGGTGTTCATTTCATACAGGTTGTATGAAATGAACACCTAGTACTACTACAGTTACAACACTATCAGCGCCTCTACCGTGCGCACATGGAACTACTAAAGTCCTATAGGTACTTGCAAAAATAAACGCCTCGATGTCAAGACGTTATTAACGAGTAAACGAACGCAGGGCTCACTTTATTTTGTTTAATTTTCTGTTGTCTGTATCTGTACTTATTTCTGTCTATCACAAATTATGAGTTTTTAGCGAGTATGTAAAGGGGCAACCTGTGTTTGAAGGCATGTTGGTTCGGCACACGTATCCGTTGATTTCTACGGCCGGTATGTAATAGCAGTTGTCTACGTGAGCTATTGCTCGCTCCATCATCTGAAAAAATAGAAGTTTACGTATTAAGAAAAAATAAATTTAACCCATTTCATGAAATAGCATAATTCTACTACCACTAATACCTCACAGCTAAAAGGACTGTGCAATTTGTGCAAGCATTGATTTTTTTAAGTTTTGAGGATACCTCTTTGTCAGTAAAGTAAAATAGTCGTTCCATCAGCAAAAGTAGATGGCTTTGCCAAAATTACAAGCCCAGAATTACAAGCTAGAAAGCTTCGGACACTAATAAGTATGAAGTTATTGCTTTATTCTCACCGAACAAGATATATCCATAGAGTTCCCAGCATTGCTATACACCTGAAACTTCGCACCCTGTATCTTCCCATTGTCATTGAACGCCACTTCATACTCTATCAGACAAGGATGCCTATAGCCACTGACTTGCATATCTTCGTCTCTGTCTAGCACAGCTCGGACGGGTTTTTTCAGTTTGTAAGCAGCAATAGCCACTGGCACTGCTAAAAGGGATGCTCTGGTTTCTTTTCCACCGAAACCTCCGCCTATCCTTTTGACTTTGGCTATAACTTTGTGGTTTGGTATTCTCAGAGCTTCTGCTATCAAATGCTGAAAAAGGCATAATTATCGTCATCCAACATTGTCTATTTTCAATACAACAAGGGTGTATTAACTCCGATATCAGATGGTTAAAAAAGATGCGTATTTGAGATAACTTTAGGTATGGCTAAGTAAGGCCCAAGCTGAGTAGTACTTACAGCAACTTCAGACGGGTTCTGCGAAGTTGAAACAACCTCGAGTTCATCTTCTTTCCTCACAGCGTACGCTGAAATAGTCTCTAAATAAAAATGCTCCTGAGCTCCACTCCTTATCATTCCCTTAGCAATATGACTAGAAGACTCAAACGCCGTTTTAACATCACCTTTTATTAGTTTTTTAGGATATCCAGAATAGAAGGAGTCATGTATTATCGCGTCTTCTAAACTCACTATCACAGGCGTAAGCTTTTCATAATCCACAACTACCAAGTCTTTTGCTCTTCTTGCCGCTTTTTCAGAGGTAGCCACAACAGCACCTATGACGCATGCTCGACTAGTAACAACTTTCTTAGCGAATATATCCTCGTCTTTGAATATTGGTCCCATTTTGTTACATTCCTCTTCTAAATCCGCCGCTGAAAGAAATGCTACCACCCCAGGTGTATAAAAAGCTTTACTAGCATCTATCGACTTGATTTCGGCGTGTGGTTCTGAACTGAAGACTAAAGTAAGGTATAGTTCTCCTTCCAGATGTGGTATGTCATCACAATAGATGGCTTCTCCTGTAGCCTGTTTTAACGCAGAAGCGTGGTGTATAGGTATTCCAACCGCGTCAGTTTTGGCTCTATCTTTGTTAACAATTTCAAAATACTGAGACCCTGTCGGTTCTCTAAAAAGTATTTCATCTACCCCACTTAGAATCCCCTTCTCTAGTCTGTGGCCATTAGTCAGTATCAGTTGGTGAACGTGTAAATAGAATCTGAAAAACAGACTTAAGCATAAAGATTTTCGATAGTCAGCCATTCCACCGGGCACCGATATATCCAATTCCAATTCTTCGGTCAGGCAATTGAATGTATTTCTAAGAAGTGACTGATCCCAATTTCGACCAACCAATTGACTTGACGATTTTAAGGCACACTTGGTAGAAGGTCCCATACCACCAAAGCATAATCTAGCTTCAGAAACGACGTTTGCATCATTCAATTTCACGTTGAAAGCGGCTGTTACTATCGAAATGTCGTCATCGCGACGTCTTGCCTGTTTGTAAGCCTTTACAAATTGTTTTTTCTCTGTGAAAGGAATAATCACTGATAGAACCACTTCATCGTTTTCTATTGCTGTGGTTCGGTAACCTTTGAAGAAATTTTCATTCACGATTATATCTCTTATTCCCCGTTTGAAGCTGCATACTTTCAGTTTAGCGGAGGCTGCCATGAGAATCGGATTGAGATCTGATATAGGACTAGCAGTCACTATGTTACCAACTAATGATGCTACGTTACGAACTTGTGTTCCGGCAAACCAATGTAACATTTCCTTGATACACTCAAATGTCTTGGATTTATAGGAATCCTCATGTATTTCTTTCTTTAGAAAGCTTAGCAAATCTGTTAGTGTGGTAGTACCACCCACAGCTATGCCTTCATCGGTTATATTACAGAAATTCATATCTGCTATTGAAGACGGGTATAGTAACACAGGATATGTCTTTTTCTTGAATTTCATTTCCACCCCTATCTCTGTATTACCCATGACAATTTTACTTTCCGGAAACTTGGACTTTAACATCAGCAACTCTTGCAGAGAGTTTGGTCGTATCCACACTACGTTTTCGTTTCGAAAAACTAAATAAGATTCATCGTAGTCATTACACAATCTAAGTTCTGGTGGAAAAATTGGTTCTTGGGTTGGATCATACGGTCTAAAATCAGATTTTACGTACAACTGATTGTCGACGGCTGCGACTTCTTGTTTGTTTCTGCAGCAATCTTTTCCCATCATGCAAGGAGATCTATTATCTTCGCTCGTGTAATGTTTCTCCCAACCTTCCATGAAGGTTTTGAAGCCTTCGATGATTGGTCTGTATCCGGTGCATCTACAAAGGTTTCCCTGGAGCGCGGTTTCTATGTCATCGTATTGTATTTTGTTGTTGTTTCTGAGTAAGGCATACATGGACATGACAATACCGGGAGTACAGAACCCGCATTGAGATCCGTGTGCTTTGGCGATTCTTTCTTGCACGGGATGTAGTTTGCTTTCTGTTGACCCGATTCCTTCGACTGTGGTGACGGCTAGCCCGTGCATGGCACACAGAGGAGTCAAGCAGGCGTTTACCGCGACATGTCTGAACAAACGGTTATGGAAATGAAGTGTGTAATTTTACCTTCATGCTAAGAAGTATAAGCATGACAAAATGCCTGGCGTAGATAACAATTCTGCGTTAGTATTTGCTTCAAATAAATACCTAGAGAAATCCTCTGTATATGCTTATAATTATGAATTAATAGCATTTAGTCTATATCAGTTATGTTATCAAACACTTTGTATGTATTTGGTACGATTAGAGTAAAAATGTCTATCTCGGCGTTTCTAAGTTCATGTTTATCAATGAAAGGTCAAGCTTGAACTATTCCGCTTCAGTGTATGAAAATATACAAATAAGTACTTATACAAAATATTGCAAATCATTTTGCAAGGCTACCAAGTAAGTATGTACATTAGATAAATATAAGTACACCAGAGTGCACAAGCTCTGGAATCTTCGATCAGGGGGTGGCAAATACCTTGATCGATGGGTGGAATGTTTGGGTTGAGTTCGACTAATTCTTCGACTTCGCTGTAAGCTTAGCTAGAACACGTTTACCCCAGCGGTAATAAAAGGATACTTGACAATATCTTCGCTTCTAATATACTTTGAGAGCATGACAGTGCAAGCGCCGCATCCACCCTCCCCGCAGCCATACTTGGTGCCGGTGAGCTGGAGCCGGTTCCGAAGGTACCAGAGCAACGTGCATTCTGGGTCTGGATGTGCTTCTGTAACCTGGAAGATATTGCTTCAAGCTTCAAGTAATAATATAAAAAAGACGGCCCTTTATACGGTAGGTACCTAGACTAAGACATAAAATTTAGTTTAAGGTTGATTTAAGGACATCCATCCTAATTTGTTAGTAAGTAGCAGAATTCTACTGACTAACAAATTAAGTATGGATGGATGAAAGTTATCACTACAGTATAAAACAAAGTCACTTCCCGCTGTCTGCCTGTCCCTATCCCTACGTATGCTTAATCTTTAAAACGCAACGAATTTTGATGCGGTTTTTTTAAATAGATATAGAGGAAGGTCATCCATACACCTTTCCTATAATATTAATATAGATAGGCAACTTAGACTGAAGTGATTGTTGCTGGGCTGTCTGCGTTTTAATTTGTAAAATATTAGGTAGGTCGGTATTCAAAATTATGGTAGGTCGATAACTAAACCTTTAGGTAGGTAGGTTATATTACCTATTCCAGTTCTTACAAAGTTGTGGTCAACCGGCGGCGGCATGGCGAGTTGGAAATATATACTTATGTTGTTGTGTTGAAAAGATCGTATTACAAAGCTTACTTCCTACTGTGTCATATTTGTAAACCGGTAGCCAAATGATAGTTTAATGAACCTACATTGTGCTAATTACATTCCAAGATATGAACCTATTTTAATGATTGGTTAATTCTAAAGTTTATAGCTGCAGTAGATCGAAACTGCTCGATTAGGCAAATATTGATTTACCTGTGTCCTATCCTAAGCCGGAATGTAGCTTCCTGGATACCTTTATCCGGTCATATAACACCCAATGCTGAGGTGAGGACTGTAAGGTCTCGCCAATTTTATTACGTCTAAAGGTATTTCATAGCTCCAGTTTTGTCATACCTACCTAATCTATAGATAAATTCCAATCTTCTATAGGAGCAGTTTAACAAGTTTAAACAATACGAAGATATTAAAACAAAAAATTAATCAATAGACTTACCTACCCATGTAGGTATTGCATGCAGGTACACTCACCTTTTTCCCATTCACGACAAACACCAAAGTAGTCTGGGTTTTATGAGGCACCAAACCTTCTAAGGACACCATTTTAACTACAGCTTCATACAGCTGATTTTACGAACATCAATAAAGTAATCGCAATTGTAATGCCAATAAACGTGACCGACTTGGAGGCATGCCCTCCAACCACTGAGGAGAAGGAAATACCTAAATAAAGTCAAGCATAGTAACTGTCATTTAAATCTGTGACATAGCTAAAGCTTAAACACAAAGTAACTTATTTGTCGTGAGTTAAGGTATATTTTGCCTTGCAACAATGTTTCAATTGATGTGTTGCGGAATATTATTTCTCACAAACTTTCGGCAAGCTCATGGCTGCCGTTCCATCAGATTTGTGAAGGCGAGCGACTTGTAAAAATCAGGCGATCCTATTGAAGGGTTTTAGGAGGCTTAAACTTTCACGGTTTCTCGTTAGTTCTTTATTCTTACGATGAGCAACGTGACTTCTTTCGATTAATTAGAGCCTGATTTAAGTTGAGAGCAATCTTAATTACACAAATCAATTTAACAAGGCTCTCTCATGGATCACATACATATATACAGAAAAAAAACACAAATCAAATTATGAATTTTGTTTGATATTTTCACCAGAACCTAGTTTGTTATCTAGCAGCGACTTGTAAAAATCAGGCGATCCTATTGAAGGGTTGTAGGAGGCTTAAACTTTCACGGTTTCTCGTTAGTTCTTTATTCTTACGATGAGCAACGTGACTTCTTTCGATTAATTAGAGCCTGATTTAAGTTGAGAGCAATCTTAATTACACAAATCAATTTAACAAGGCTCTCTCATGGATCACATACATATATACAGAAAAAAAACACAAATCAAATTATGAATTTTGTTTGATATTTTCACCAGAACCTAGTTTGTTATCTAGCAGCGACTTGTAAAAATCAGGCGATCCTATTGAAGGGTTGTAGGAGGCTTAAACTTTCACGGTTTCTCGTTAGTTCTTTATTCTTACGATGAGCAACGTGACTTCTTTCGATTAATTAGAGCCTGATTTAAGTTGAGAGCAATCTTAATTACACAAATCAATTTAACAAGGCTCTCTCATGGATCACATACATATATACAGAAAAAAAACACAAATTAAATTATGAATTTTGTTTGATATTTTCACCAGAACCTAGTTTGTTATCTAGCATGTGGTACACTCTATTGTATTCAGTAGGTATCTATTGTACTGTACCAGATGCAGGTTGGCTTTGGAGATGAGATGAGATGTTGGAGTCCCCCACTCCTTTTTGGCTGTCTCTATAAGTTACTTATCCAGCTCACCCCAAGGACATTTACAGGAATATTTATTATTTTAATATACTATGTTATAATTTACTGCAAAAAAACCTGCCTAAATGATAATAAATAAATATTCTAAACAACAATAACATTTTATTTTATTTACATTTGCATATCTTACAATATAAAATCATTAAGCAATAGTTTTGAGTTGCTATGATTATTTAAAATAGTATTTTTTAGTTTAAAATGTATAACAAAACTATGCAATACAATGTGTTTGTGAATATTTAAATGCATGAATTATGTGTCTACCATGATTGGATGGTAGAGGCATAATTATAACTAGTATTGGTTGCATAGAAGCGTCTGCAGTCAAGGACTGAATAACCTTGTACTTTAATCTATATCTAACAAATAATTCTTTGTAAAACTTCATCTGAATATGAACAAAGACTCCAAGTTCTATACTGACTTCAATACACCTTTCTGTTCTAAATCTCTTTCCACCTGAGTCCCCTCATATATTATTTTATCTTTGAGAGCATCTTGCATTAACTGTGCATCAAACCTTTCCTGGGACCATCGCACCCTACAATATGACCAGTAAACCATAGTGCTTATTGTAAAGGTTCCAACTCCAACATGCTGTGCCAGCATTGGTTTTGATGTTTTTAGGAATGCAACCAAGCCTCCTCCGACCCCTGTAGCAATCCCGTAGAGGAAACTCTCCCGGAAACATGGTATCTTTGATAGGTCTCTTCCAAACAGCACCAGACCCTAAAATAATAATGATATCAATAATACCTTTAACTAAAATAAGCCTGAGTGTGACCTTAGGGTGTTTAAGTTGCATTGAAGAAAAAAAAAGTAGTAGGTCTACTTTTAACTGGCCCTATTATGAACTTGGTTTCATAAACATTAGATATATCTTTATAGTCAATTATTTTTATCTAACCTACATACAACTACTTTTTTAGTTAGGTTAGGTAAAAAATTATCTAAATATACCAGCTGAAGTAGATTTTTTATTAAAATTTATTTTTTACATACCTATTTTTAATCAGCCACTTTTTTGTCTCAGTTACTAATGGTGTAATTAGTACCTAGTTATGTATAATCGATTCAGAAACTCGCACCATATCATTGTTTACATAACATCTGAGCAAAGGTTTACCTTAGGCTCCTCATCTTCCTCCTCCATCATGCTTTTGACGACTGTGTCCATTTCAAAAACTGTTTTTGGTTCCTTAGAATATAAAAAAACAGTCTTTGTATTTAATGTGTAAGTTCACACAGAAAAATAGATACTCAGGCTAATCTTAAATTCCAATTTGGTTGGATTTTGGTTGGATTCCGTTTCGGTTCGGCGTTTTTGGAAACCACCAAACCAATTTCATTTTTCATTCAACTTCTTTTAAATGGCGCAATTTCAACTTCTTATTGTATAGCGCCGCGCTGCTTGGTATTTATCGCGTACCTTTTGTTTTATTTCTCCTACGTTTCCATCACGTTACAGCGATCGTGCTCACGGGGCATTTGAATGTACTCGGAGTTACTGAGCCGAGAATTGACTGAATAGACTGCAGTATCCACAACTACCCTTAATACGTCTTCAGAAACAGGAATGTCCAAGTTCACGGTACGACACACTACTCTACCCGTGGTACGCGATAAATAGCCGATAAATGAATATAAATAATATTCAATAAGTTAACATACACGAGTTTATCTGAGACTATGACCCCTAGCTGGTTGGAATGGCACCTTCGTGGTCTGTATTTTGTGAATTTCAAGCAAGTTGTAGGTTTGTGGTGTGTGTGTGTGTGTGATAGAATTTAGACTCAATTAGATCACGACGGAGGCGTTTATCTTCCAGTGTAGTGAGTCGTGACATTGACGTTTTTCGTGTCGAAGCTTTGAATTGTGAAGTGTAGTGGACACAGAAGACAGCGAGCGAGCCATGAAATAAGAAGTTGAAGTGAAGTGGTGGATGGAGTGAAAATGAAATCTGAAAATTCGGATAGGTCGGAAAGTTGGAAATTTAATGCCTGCTTAGCGTTAGCATAAAAAGAAACATACAATTAAAAATTGCAAGTTTTTTTCAATAACCTGCTTATAATTGCAGTATAAAGTTGGAAATCTAAAGTGAATCGTAAAAATCTGTAATCATTGATTTCTTCCAAATCTGAAAGCTCCCAGAAGATAAGCTCAAACGTAACTCCATCAACTACCAGTGTCTCAAAATGCTTCAATAAACCCTTTCTTGGTAAGTGTTTACCTTAGAATTTCTCTCAATTGGTTTTACATGGTCTAGATCAAATATACAGGTGTCTATGTCTACTTAAAGAACTTAGGTACCTACCTATACTATTATAGCCTACCGACCTGCTATCTCTATTACAAGATATCATATCTCTGTAGGTAAGTGTATGTGAACTCTTCAGAAGTTTCTGTGTATCCAGGGCTAAAAAAATTTGTGAATAGCTAAATGGTGTGCTCTGTTGTAGGTACCTTCACCTAGCTATCTATTTACTTATTAGAATCTTGTTAGATTTAAAAACTGTTAAGCAGTAGGTAAGTTAAAAGTTCTAAACCAGTAGTAATGTTAGAACCAGTTTAGAAAATCAGATCTACATCTTGTAAGGGGTTTGTTATTTATATATACTTACCTAATACATACAGTTTCCTAGTCTCAGTTTTTAGAGGTTCAAAATAAAATTTTCAAAATCTTCAAATTTACATCAAAGTCTAATAATTATAAGTAGGAGGTATAACTTTAACCATAATTATTTAGGTAGAAGCTAATAATTCCTGTTAAGGAAAAATATTAATTCACTGAACCATTCATAGAAATGAAAGGAAGGAAAAATAAACAAGTTGTAAGAGGGTGAAATGCCCACAATTTTGTGAAAAAGATAAACATGTCCTTTTCACAAAATTGTGCACTTTCACGTTCATTAGAACAGGACAGAGCAAATTTTTTTGGCAAATTTTTATTGTTTATTAACAAGAAATCTACCCAACATGAAGAAACTGATTCAAGGAAACAAACAATTAGTAATAACCTATGAATCAAAACATAATTCATTTTAATAGACCGCACGGTGCCTGAGGTATAGACTGTACTCTAGTAATGTGCTAAACAGTGCAGTTTCTTGATTATTTTTCTCTCACTCATATTTATACTTTTGAGGAACCAAAAGAAATATAGTTATGAAGTTTATGTAATAGCTTTTTTATGGGGGGATCCCGTGAGTTGAGTACTGAGATCTAGGCCCGTTAAGTTCAATGGCCTCTGTTCAAAGTGGAATCCAGTAAGCTGAATACTATCCTGGCATATTATTTCCAAAATAATATAAAAAAAAACATTGTTTATTAGGTTTCGCATATGGCATCATCACACAATAAGTTTGTATATCCTTGCTAAATTTCATATTAAAATCCTTTCGGTGGTTTTTTTGACATTATAAAAAATGCTTTAAAAATATACCTGTTGGATATGTAATTATTACCTACAGTCTGCATTGTCCAATGGAAAATTTGCGAGTTTCTTCCATGATATTTATATAGCATTATATCATCTGCAATGCTGTAGTCGATGTGCCTCGTTTAATTATTATTTGAGTAGTTTTTATCTTCTTTATTGTGTATTAACCAGCTTAACAACAGAGTCTCTGTGTGTCAAAGATATGTTTTGACGTCACTTATGATAATCATATTTTCTGAAACCAGTTATTGTGGGGTTATACTCAATTAAATTATTGTTATTGTTGGTCACGTTTTTGCTTAAAGCAATAAAATACCTATTTAAAAACTGGCTTTCGTTAAAATAAAAAACTATGATTGTGTGACCTTTACCAGATTTAGCAATATTATACAAAAACTCTTAGGTATAATAGTACTACAATTAAACATTTTTAATATCAGAAAAAAAATTAATATCAGAGAATTAACCAAAATGTTAGGGAGGGGTCTCAAATGTATCCAGCAAACTCCGATGGGGTGTATTGAAGTTTGCTGGATAAATATTGAGCTATTATTTTGCTTGATATTCTGATTTGTTTTAGCGTTAAACGGGAAATGATTTTCTTAGAAGTATAATAGGTAAAGCATCTGATTTCGATCACGATTTTTGACAAAGAACTTTTTCTTTTTTCATCCCTTTCGGCTATAAATAACACTTAGATAAGTATTTCAAAAAACATTAAAAAATTAATATCTCTTTTTTCCCATTCTGATATTGACGTCATATACAGTATATTATATTACGTGATCCACCTCTGGAGGTCCACTGCTGACCTTTAATCCACTTGGCTGGAATTTAATTTACGTCTAATTAACTTTAAGCGGCCGGCGCGCGCCGGGCTCCCTCCCGTATTAAGTTAGCTTGGATTATCTAGGACAATTTATTATTATTCTTTCTACCCGACAATATGTAGTTATAAAAATACTTGTCACAATGCAGAAAACACATTTTATCTCAGAGGCATTAAAACTTTCCAATTTCACATCGTAAAGAAACACAAAGACATCCAAATATACGTACCTATAAGCTTTCGCATATTACAAAGTAGGTACTCACGCCTCAAGAGTTATTAATTTTATTTTTTATTTCTTTTGAAGCACAATTTTAATCAGAAAACCATAGGTGTAATCCTCCCTTACCAACATTTTTTAAGGGGCTTACTTGATTCGTTTTCGTGCTAAACTAGGTACCCTACCTACCCAGTACTAAAAACTAACGTATTTGACGGATGACGGACAAACAAAAAGAAGCACGACCGCCGCCGCCGATCCGTTCTTTCGATGACCTTACCATGGAAATGATTCTGACATTTATTTCTTAGAGATCCGAAACGAAAGGTTTCATCAGTTGGTGACGCACCCGAAGGAACTTGGTGGCAAGGTTTATTAGTTTCGAGGGATCCGACGTCATCCATGGACATTTTCAAAGTAAACCTCGAGAAACTTAAATTTTCGTCTTTATGAGTAGGTCCTACGCACGGGCACTGCTTACCTCTGCATTGTTGCTCTGAAATCTAACAGTAATTACTATTGTCGACAGATGTGTTCCGCCCACTCAATGAACCATTGACACGAATATTGTAGAGATTCATCAATCAGAGTCAAAACATAGCTGCAATAAAACGTGGGTAGATACAGATACATCAATTTACTGCAGCAGTAGTGGTGTTTCTTCAATTAAAGCTGTTATCGGAATATTGTTGTCTAGTGCTAAGTTTATGTATCCTATTTGATTCTCATCATCAGCCTATATAGGTAGCAGTCCACTGCTGGACATAGGATATTTGATTCTATCAGATCTTAAATGCCTTTGCTCCCGTAAGGTTTTGCTGTATGGTCTTTCGATATTCTCCTATTTCTTTCACAATGAAGACTTTAATTTTAATGCGGGTTAAAATCAAATAATTTCAATATTAACTTGCTCAATATTTGCGGGTTACTTGATTATTGTAACACTAGCTTCCGGTCACGGCGCATACTTATATACGTTTTTCCGGGATAACTAGAAGCCTACATGTTATTTCAGGTCTCGGTTTACACCTATACTTAAATATAACATTTCAAGCAGATGCTAAAAGTAGGTAGTTTTGGAGTTATTTTCGGACAAACATCTCGTATATTCGAGATGTTTATTATATCAATGTGTTTGTTGTATATGGCGATATCTTCATTATCGCCCCATAATACTTATACCACGGATTCACGTATGCCTCCTTGCGCTATAGCACGCTGGGCCTTGTCTTACATCTTCACGAAGAAGAAAGTTTGTAAAGACTGAAATTAGACACTAACCTGAAAGACGATATAAAGAAGTACCTATAAAAGTAAAGTTACCAATCTAACAAGAGCGAACCCAATTTAATTGTTGTGCCCTGACAGGGTTTTTATCCATTGTGTGCGAGACTAAGAATACCTACACCTAAACCTAACAATACCTGTATAGATATACCTACACAAAATCACAATAAATGAAATCATAATGATATATATAGGTAGATTTACTTCCTCCCTACGAGAATGGGTGAAGGTACACATTCTTCAGATCGGTCCATCATCGGGGTTACCTAAGCTTTCATTCTATTCCCACCTCATATCGATAACATTCCTTCTCTAGGGAATTAAATCCAATATCCAATTTGATATTTATCGCGTCTCCCAACTCGTTCAGCGTTATTCCCGCTTCATATCGATTTAGAGAAAGGTCAAGAGTACGCAGTACAAGCAAACTTGCGCTAATGATGCTGCTCGTTAATCTTTATGCCAGTTGGGGCAAACAAGGCTCTGTGTGCTCGTTTCGAAGCTTAGAGCTGAATAGAATAAATAAATATATAATGCTAGATAGTAAAAAAAATCATCAACACAGCATCATCTAGTTCTAAGCTAAGTAGAGCATCTATGATAAGGGTACCAGATGACCTGCTAGATGACTGAGAAACTCAATACAATACATAGATGTCATACTTTTTATTATACATAGAAACTACCCAGAACAGCCGGAAAAAAATGTTTGGAGTTGTGTCGTACAAATATTGGTCCCACGACGAGAATCGACGTCGCAGGCGGACCTTCGCCCGCCGCGCCACATCGGTCGTCAAATACTAGCTTCTGCCTGCAGCTTCACACGCGCTTAACAGGGATAAAAATAGCCTAGATTAAAAGCAGCCATAATCCAGGTGTTTGCATAGTAGGTATATTATAAAAAACAATGGAAGCACAGATTTCCTGCGGTCTCCAGACTAGGCAAAGCTTGTGTGACGGAGACTAGTAATTTGACCTTACGAAATTTATATTACTTAGAACATAGGGCAATTCTACTAATTAGAACATAGGGAAATACCAAACATAATATATTCCTATTTCAATAGCAGTTCCGAGGATTCGGTTATCATATCACATTAAAAGTTTCCCTTGAGCTTGATTTACAAACGTTTGTTTTTGATTGAGGCACTAAGTACTGTTGCATTTTCTGGGTCGCCAAACTAAAACATGCTGTTCATCATCATACTAGGCTGGGATCACCCACAGCCGAGTATCGATAGGCCTACTTTTTCCAGCCTCTTCTATCCTGTGCTTCTCGCATTCACGTATGCCTACGACCCCGACGATATCGTCAAGCCATTTTCTTTGCGAGAAAGTATTTAAATACCTGTATAAAACTAGAAAACGTATGCTAGCTAGCTAATGCTCGTTAGCTATATACTATACTAGCTGCGCCCCGCGGCTTCGCCCGCGTGGAAATCTGTGTCAAATGGTTTACTAACCCTCCTCTTGAATCACCCTATCTATTAAAAAAAACCGCATCAAATAGCATACATAGGGACAGACAGACTGCGGGAAGCGACTTTGTTTTATACTTTGTAGTGATGCTCGAATCGCTCATTGGTGCTATACGAGATCGCTAAGAGTAACTAGTTACTCTTAGCTCTAGGTAGGTTGGGTGGGTAGGTGTATTCATTCCATATTGCGGCAATGGTTTTTGCATGGGTGGATGAATTGCATGTTAGGTAGGTAGTGTTAATTAATGAGTAGGCTCCTCTATTTCATCAGTCAGTTTGCATACACTAGTGAAAGGGAAAATTAACGTGTTATTATTTATTTAGAGGACTTTGTAAATAAATAAAATTTGGAATTAAAATTGGGGGCCTTTACATCAATTTAATAAATACCAAAATTTGGATGTTCGTATACGAAACTCCTCTACTGAAAAAATAGGTACTTGTAAGTAATAACGGACCGGGCTAAAATTTTGAAAACCTCCATCAGTAACGCTTATATCATATATAAAAAGCTTTTATCTTTTTATTACTTTTTGCGTACGCGTAGCCAATAAATATTGTAGGACCGGAATCCACCGAAACAGAGCAGAAGTTACACACCTCTACACATCTATAGGTAGTGTGTTTTATACAAAAATCTAAACAAATACTAGATTAAAACTATAAAAAACCGGACTTGGTGCTTGCTTTTTCACTTATTTTCATCGCCACTTGTAAAGGCAATTATGCCTCATTTGTGGTAGTTGGCTATGAAGCTAACTACCATAAATGAGTCTAGACCTTATACCTTAGTTTTGTTTTCAAAATAGCTTAAGCTCGGTTGGATGTTTCGAAGTCATTAAAAGTATTCGATAACCTGACCAAACCACATAGAAATAATAGAAAACTATAACTACATTCTCTCGCGGCTAGTAAACAGAAAAGTAAAGACACAAGTACACTATGTGTATTCGAGATTCTAGTCCGTATTTACGAATTCTATACTTGTAATAAAAGTTACAAGACTTGAATCTTTATTAATACTCATTAAGTAACTAATAACTCTAATAACTAATCTAAAAATTCGTTTCATGTATCGCGACTACTTCACGTGTTCTTTCAGTTACAGTTATCACTACTTACTTATTGATTTATTTGCAGACTGATAACGAGGAATTTATTGCCTCACATTGCTGTGGTCGCTTAAATTGTTAATTTTTTACAAACTTTACCAGGCTCAGAAAAAAGATCAAGACTTGACGTTGTCACGTCTTGAATCGTCGTCGAATTGAATGACATTGAAGTCTAAATAATCTGACCATGAATATTGATTAAAAGTCAAAAATATATCCTTAGTGAAATGAGATATGGAAATGGCATAGGTCAACCCTGATTCCCTTGTCAAATGACAAATTCCGAAACCCCTCCTACTGATATCAGATAATATTGCATTCATCATTGATTAGAATACGATTTCTACTATAACTAGATCAAGGCAATGATATCAAGTAGTGTCTGTGAGTCAACTTATCGACTATTCTATATTTGTACAAATGCGAGGAGATACACCTAGATAGTAGATATTTATCGCGCTGGTTTTAAAAAGCAAACCTCAGTTTTGCTGTTTCTTAAAACCGGCATTGTTATTAAAACGTACAAGTAGGTAGATTTGACCTTCGTTCGTGTTGAGAGTTGGAACCGCCGCCGCCACCGCCGTCTCGTTCGGTGAATCAGAGTGTGCTGGTGTTTGACTCGGAACGCCTGAAATAGTGCCGATGCATTTACTGCCCTATACATTTGACGCGCGAACTTGGCACATACCTTCGTTTATTTTAGGTCTTGTTAGTATCTGGGTGGTTTCAGTGCGAGGCGGAACTGCTGCAAGCCTGTTGAAGTGACTTAAGACCGAGCCTGTTGCGTGTGGCTCTCTAAATATCCCTACAGTTGTGTTTTTGTAAACAATCTTGTGTTGGTTACGACAGTGTTGCTATTCCTGAAATCAGTGAATCGAGTCTCGTGGTACAGTTATCTGGGTTGAGTGAGTATTATGTGTAGTAATGCTTGTTGTTTCATAAGCGGTGAATAATACAACGTTGCGCTCGTGTTTAAGAATAAGGAATTGTTTAATTTTAGCAGACTTATCTGGTTTGAAAGTTGTTGTTTGTCAAGCTCTTAACTAAAGCAAGGATAAATCAGTGAGTTTGGAACTAGGAACGCTAAGCAAATTGCAACATGCCCTTAAGACTGACTGATATTAGCAGCAGCAACAATATTATTGAAACTCTACAATACAACTAGAATCAACGTCCTAGAAACGGCTTGGCTTTGTCTTGTAAAGTTATCTTTTATTTGCGCTATGGAGGGAAAGGAATACTATGAAATGCCTTCTGTACTATATAATTTTATTTAATTATGGACTATAAATATTAAACCTTACATGATTAAGAATACAATCTGACCTCATAATGCAACTCGTATAAATAAACCTTGCCTACGTTCCAGACTGAACATTATATTATTATATGAGTCATCATCATCAGCCTATAGCAGTCCACTGCTAGACATAGGCCTCCCCCAACGAGCGCCATAGCGTCCTGTCTTCAGCTTGCCGCATCCAGCATCTTCCTGCAGTCTTTCGCAGGTCGTCATCCCACCTGGTCGGAGGGCGTCCTACACTACGTTTACCGAGTCTGGTCATTATATGAGTACGGGTACTAGTACTAGTACTAAGTTAATTGGCAGGTTTCTGCTGGTGTTCGATTTGAATGGTTACTCTATACAGGTTTTCTTCCAAATATTTAATAACCCTGCGTGAGTTGAGTGAATTAAACTATTTGTACACCGATCATTTGGATTGATAGTTATAGTAGACTTTATCATCAAAATCTGTTTTGTTTCTGACGAAATGCGAATAAATAACATCAACGTACCTTCCGACACTGACACACAATATATGTACTTAGCCTTCACGGTTATGATCACTAACATTAATACTGTAAAATTCTATAATAACACCACAGCCTTGAATTGTCCATATCTTCATTTCTTCGCTTTTGTCTCCTAATGAATCTGCAACGCAAAGTATCTTCGCGGTTTGCTCGAATTGTCTGGCACTTTCGTTTTTCATTCACGACCTGTATTTGTCTCTAATAATGTCTGCCACAATATCTCTAGGCAGCATGGTCGCGCTCGCAGTCTTGGACAGGGCTACCTTGGCGCTCCTGCCTGGCCGTCGCGAGAAATACATGTACACGTTGTACACCAGCTGCCTGGTATCAGCTGGTCGTTCCACTTGCGAGTCTTCCATTCCGTTCTTTCCGTTGCTGTACAGCCTCCTCCAGCTAAACATGGTCCATGAAGTCATTGGTTGATCCCCGTACTGTGCCATTCTCAAACACGCACGATCAACAAACACGTTCCCATTTGTACTTCGGAAATATCTCGAGGCTATCACTTATTTTTAAACAGACACTTTTTGACACGTCTTACGTTTTCTGAATGGATTATTTTTTTACGTAGTGATATTTTTCGTGAATTTGTACCTACGTCCTACGGGCGGAGCGATGTACGCCAACTGGTGTCACTAAGACCCCAGGAGGCTACATTCGCAAGCTGGTCACACGCGTATGACATCCGTTGTGTTTTAAACGTGCTTACAATGCTATAGTGGGTATATCAAGTAGACCAAGATGAGTTTGTATGCAAGCTCGTGCATTACGTTGACAACCTTGGTCATACACTGTACGATCTATCCGTTAGAAATAATAAACTGCGACAACTAAAACACATCTCCTTTTTTAGAATCACCGTTGCTTTCAAACAGTACAAATTTGACATAACAAAGCAACACGGTCCTAGATAGCAAATTGGTAACAAATAATTGGTAACTTAAGGTAAATACCGTTAAATTGGCAATGAAACAATCATGTTCAAGGCCTTGGACCATGAAATCTCGACTACGAACGCAGAACAAACACGCATAAACAAGGTTCTTTATTGTCATCAATTGATATTACAGATGTTGATATTATGAGATTCATTCCTGGATCCCATTGCAACGCTATTTAAAAACCATTCTTCTCAAGTCATGTTGCGTTTGTTGCGAAGTGCTAATCTATCTGATCTATAATTAAGACTAAAGAGGCTAGGAGGGGTTTAGGCTTAAGAGTTATCGCATCATCCTAGTCTGTTATTTTAGCACTAATTTAATTTTATAAGAACACCAAATAATTTAACCTATATATTGAACTTCAATACTCATTGGTTTATTGCTTCAGTTTCCCACTCGAAATTATGGAATAATTTCTGATTTTAATGTTTGTACATTGCTCTAATCGGTATCTTTGCAGAAATTATGATATCCACATTTGATGTAAACCTTTACTATCTGTAGATCGATGACGAACAGACGTGGTTTCTTTTATCTATCTTTACCCCCCCACCTACACTGGCGTGTCTCATTTGCTGAATCCTAATTAATATAATCGGATTGTTCACATCGGTGTCGTCTAACGGTGTTTCGATTGCAATGAGATATTTGGCGGAAATAGTTGCTGAATAGACAATAGAGCCGGTAGTTTTACGGTGGCTAGGTCCGGAACAGTGTCACTGCCCTCAGTACAGATCTCCTGCAAACGAGCAATGACATGAATAATACAAAAGACAAGTAAAAAAAAGGGAATAATAATTATTGAGACGATAATTTCCTGGTTGCTTCTTTTTTATTGCACTATTATTTTCCGTATTTGTTAATACAGAAACATCTGTGCATAGTGTTTTCTATTTTAAAATAATCCAATTACCATAACACCCATAATAGTAGAAACAATTTCACAAACGCATGGCATTGACTTTACTTTGAGGTGAGCTATATAGAAATAACCTGTAGCATACATAGAACAATCTCCCTGTGCTGGTGCATTATTCTTTTGTGTGACCCCTTTAGAAGTCCTCTTAGACTTCACAGTTTCTCTTGTATAATGAAGGGTGCATTAATTTACTAGAGGTGTTTTGCTTGATGTGAACCAGACATTTTATTTAAGAAATCACTTATCGTTAAATTGCAAAATATAATATGCCTTGCCGTCGGAGATAATTTAATAACAAGAAAAAGGGTCATCAATCCTTTATAACCACTTCGCCGAAACAAATTGCCTGTGGGTGAAGGAAATTATGAATTCCTTACGGTCCCTACAATTATAAAGGTCCAATTTTCCGACTTATCTTTTTGTGGTAATCGAATAAAAAAATATTCAGTCTGGATCGAATTTATGAAATTCCTTACAATAAAATTAATATGTATTTCGTGATATCGAGTTAATGTATAACAGCAAATATATTTTGACCTCGTATGAAGTGGTACGGCAGAACTTGATTCCTGTTTTTTTGTCATGACTTGTATGGTATTTTAATGGTGCCGTCTTGTGAAAGACTTCTAAGATCATGCTAATGAATGAATGACAGCTGATGAAGAGAAAGCTTTTATTTGTGCATCTTCAATTGAGGTCTTCACTTTCAAACTAATAGCAGTACCAAAATTTCACAAACTGTTTACCCAACGCGATGTACGCCTTGGTATCTCATCTCATGCTACGTCATCGTGATACTTAATCGTTGCGCTGTAGTAACAGAATATCAAAACCAATGCATGATAATCATTGGTATGTGACCTGTTGATGACTCAGAGGCGGACATGACTCAAACGCTCAAAATGTGGAATTCCAGTTCAACTATTCCTCAATTTAACGCCCGATTTGGGCATTATGTAAATGTACTAAAGATTATTTATCGGGCACTTATCGCGTACCTATTGTTTTTATTTCCCTTATCTTTACCTCCGATTTATAATTTTTAAAATGTTAACAAATCGTGAAAATTTAAACAGGTTTATCAAGCATGTTAATGTTAGATAAATTATTATTATTCAGGAGGTAAGAGCAAAGTCCTAATAGGACCTAAGTAGGTACATACTTGTCGATGTTTTCATGTCTTTATTGCACGACGTTGGCGTCTACCTGACCGTGCTCACAACACCTACATAGATGTAAGTAATTGTAATGCCCCTTTTGTATTTTAGCACCATGTTCAATTTCAAAAGCTTTGATGCTGGGAAGGCCATATGTTCGAGCGCCAATAATAAGCTCTCCGGTATTTGCACCTGCATCCGTCCCACTCGCGCGTGCTAGCTCGTATACTCTACCATCTGCTCTACACTCAACCTCAACCAATTCGTTTTATGATGTTTTATGTCCAAATGTTGTTTTAGTTTCATGCGTATGTATGTATTGGCAGGATGCCTTCGACCTCTTAGGATATATGTATGGATTTGCCAGCTTCATCAATCATTAGTTCAAACTCTGTATTTCCAATTACAAGTCAAATTGTTGTATATAATATGAAATGGGCTCATCGGTTTTCGATTAAAGAGTGTCTGTCCGTTGAATGATCTCACCGATCGTCAATCTTGACAATGCAAAGGACCGGTCCGTTGCGGGGCGAGGTGCGCGAGGGGACGGGGACTTCGCTGCAGGGTTTCGTGCGATTCACGACGCACACCGTACGGCACGGCCCGGCCCGCTCGCAGTCAGTAGTCAGCGCGACAGTTGGTCGCTCAATGTCGGCGCGCGCGCCTCAACCCAATATTCCTGTAGCATTCCTCAAAACTATCTAGTCACAATGAAGTTTTCTCCTAAAATCGTATACGGAGACAGTGTTTGTGCAAATATTGAAAAAGTGGATTAGTTGTTTAATCGTCGCTCGCTACGGTCCAAAGAACAATGCTGTGGGAAAAAATAACGTTCAGCTGGCTTCGGCAGTCGTTCCCAGCTACCTACCTAACCTCTCTCCCCCCGCGAGCCGGCTGCCGGGTTCAATGCGCCGCTCTACGTTTATTCATCGTTTGTGGGAAAAGTTGACCCCCGTTTTAAAAAGTTTATTGTTAACGAATTCACACGATCGGAGGTCTGGGACTACCGTATCCTAGATTTTAAAGTGAATGTGTCAATTTGATAGTGAGTGTTTCGTGTTTACTTCTAAGGTGTCCTAGAACAGGTACCTACATCCAATAAAAGAGACTGCAAGGAAAATTATATAAAAATACTGAGGTGCCAGATAACATTTATTATTTTTTCTCGCCAAGGTTGGACCATTTCAAAGAACTATTTATTCGGGGTTTTGCCATGTTTGCAGAGTTTCAACTCCAACGAAATTATTATCTTTGTGTACTACGGATAGAATGTTTTTATCAAAAGAGGACAGTAATTTTGTGTAAATCAACGTGCTGTTGAATGAATCAGTTGTCGTTGCGAAACAGTGGAATTTAAATGATGCACAGTGTATTACAGTGAATAAGTGAATTTGAGTTTTTGTTTTGTGAAGAAAGTGCAATAATCAATACACAATGGGGAACCAAGGATCATCGCCGCACGAGCCCTTGGATAGAGTCCAGGCTGCTTCTCAGGCTGCTGACCTTAAAATGGTATTTTTATCTCTGTTCCTCCTATTCCTGTTTTTAACTTTACGGAATGTGTTTGAGTCATCATCCTCCAAGGTATTGTTAACCCTACATTCGATTGGTAGTCATTTGCGTAGCTATAAATTCAAATGTGCTAAGTTTATTGTTAGCAAGTATACTTTGACGCACCTTTGTGCATCCATAAATGAATTGCACGGCATTGGCTGTCCGGTACATGTGCTAGTACCGATACTGCCCACTACCTGCGTAATTCAATTGTATTATCGAACAATAATGATGTTTAGCAATGATGTAATAACCTTCTGGGATGTATCATTGGACTAGCTTGCTTGTATTTGTTATTAAAAGTAAGCAGCATCAGTTCTTAAACGAAGAATACACAGCCCAAATTTGTATTTTTTTTATATATGCACTGGAAGTCAGTGTTTATGTAACCCATTATCTACATATAGTGGTTCTTCTCGTTCCTAATAGATTATAATCAAATAACATAAACTCAAAAAACCTGAAATAACTCAAAATAAAATCTCTAACATATAAATAAACACTCATTATCTAAGTGCCATGCCTGTTTTTGGATCCTCGTCATTATTAGTCACTAAGCTGATTGGCCCATCATTACGTGCCTTATCATCTTCAAATATATTCTCACACATTATAAGCACAGCATTATGCCTCATTCCAATCATGAAAGCCGTTTTCCGTGCCATATGCAGAAGGGGCAATACTGTTCTCGTTTCCCTTTGTGTGTGACCCCAAAATTATTCCATACTTCAACTGGGTATCTTCAACATTATCTATTCGAGTATCCTCATAAAATGCGATCACTCGCGCTTCTGTAATCGTGGTTACTAACGTTGCCTCTTTTAGGGCCGATTTTGTGATCCTCCAGATACCTAGCCTTTCTTCGACGAATAGGAATATTTGGGGACTTTTCAATGGTCAGACACGTAGGTCAGACAGTATTTTACTCTCTAACAGGGACCCCTAACCGAGGAATGTACTTATCAGTACTTATCGCCCAGCCTCTGCGGAGCGCGACTTGCAAAAGCAGTTTTTCCTGCAGCTAGTAGGACTGTTTGCTCATTCTCAACATCCAATGTTTGTAAACAACTCGCAACACAACACAAATTTAAGAAATCTATTTGGCGTGTAGAGCTCGACAAATAATTGTCAGCATTATGCATGGAAAGAGCTAAAATCCGCAATTAATACGATACCTAATTTGTCGGATGTTTTTTTATGGAACCAACCTAGGGATCATTCCCAGCGAAATAATTTTCATAATGGGTCCATTATTACTAAAGTTTTATAAAACGGGACATTTACCATGATTTGATTTTTGTGCCGAAATATTGGATAACTCAAAAATCAAATCATGGTAAACATCCCGTTTTAAATGACTTTAGTGTTAATAACCATGATAGTTTCATTATTCATATATATCTTATATATATATCTTTACGGTCCATTATTGATAGAAATCGCCGATAATACATTTAAAAACACATACAACCGAACATAGAAACAAACATCCTCTTTTGTATTTTAGAAGTAAAAATTTATTAAATCGAATGAAGGAAGACCAAACCTATGTATACCCAGCAGTGGGTGACATAGAGGGCTGTTACAATAATGATTATTGATGATGATGATGATGATGAACTCTATGGGGCCGAGTAAAAATGCACGTATTCGTCGTGGGCAATGAGTGTTACTGAGAAATGCAACGAGACAATGAAGCGAATCGAATAGCATAATATGATAATATTTTGATGTAATTGCGTTATATGTGTTTATATACAATTTAACTAATAAAAGCATAGCTGTAGTTTTTTACTTGATTATTCTAGTCGAAGTGCGATTGACAATACTTGTAAAGCTAGGTTTTTATATTAGGCTCAAGGACTCTTCGCTTCACGGTTCGTTATCCATCTGTCAGCTAGCTAGCCGCTAGTTTCTTTCAATGCTGTTTAACTGGTTAAAAAATTGACGAAGTCAAGACCATAAACGTCGAGGCATATACATGTACCTGTATACATCCTATCCAACCCTGTCAGTAAGACTTGTTTTGCTATAGGTATGGTATGAATTATACGTATTACATTAAATTATTTTAGTAGTTCGACTGATAATCAAATATCATGATTCAAGTCATAATACATACTTTAGCGGTTAGATTTTTTATGACGATTGTCATAAAAAATCTAACCGCTAAAGTATCCTGAGATTTCGTTATTGTTGGTCACAACCTTTTGTATTATTTTACAGACTTTATTCAGGCGTCTGAATACCTTTATTTTTGTAATCAGAATTATAATCGAATCGACTAAACTAGTACGTATTATTTTTGTTGTTTTATTAGCTTCTGCCTGTGGCATAATAGATTTTTTTTTTTAATACGCGTTTTTGATTAAAATTTCCTGATAAAAAGTAAGACAGATTGAGTCAACTGTGGTAAACTATATTTTTTTTTACTATTTTCACTTATTTTTACATGGAATAATCATCTAGCATAATGGCGACAAAAATAAAAACTTTCGTAAGTATATTTTCGAGTCGACAGATTCGCCTAGGTATTAGAAATTTAATTAAAACCTTCATTTTCTTTCGACGAAGCTCAATAAGGTAATTGTTTTGTTAACCATAATTAGTTCCTTAATGGAACATTATTGCTCTACACTTCAATGGTGAATGTTGATATCTTCATAGTAGGCATAGGTATTATTAGTGTCCCGCTGCAGTGCAAAGGCAGGTCTCTGAGGCCTAGGTGGAGATGGCAGGATGAGCTCGACCTGTTTAATAAAGAGGGCCCTCCTTGCTGAGAATCGAGATAATAGATAGGTATAATAAGAATGAAAATGTGAAACCAAACACCGTTACTAGATGCCTACTATTAAACAACAGGGTTGCAAAGATCTTGTCTTCTATCGTTTATAGTTTTACTAGTGTTATACAGATGTTTATGACACATTAATCCAATGTATTTCGCATGAGTCTCCGGCGCTCTTACCATAAAGTATTTAAGAAATTTGTTACAGTGTCAAGCAGTAGTTGCGCCTAATACTGATGACGATAACATTCGATAATACTGGTGTAAGTGTTGTGGTAGGCTCCTTTTGATTCAAACTATCAAGTAACTGCCGTATATTCGGTATCTAAATAAACAATAAATAAGTAGACATTATTTACCCAAGCTAAGCAGAGCTTGTGTTATGGGTACTAGATGACTGATTATAAGTAGGTACATTACATAATATGTAGATATATAAATTTTATTGTACATAGAAAATACCCAGAAAACCCAGAACAAATATTTGCAGATCGTACCAACAGTTGTCCTAAGGCGGGTATCGAACCCAACCCAACCTCCTGCATCGCAGGCGGACCTTCGCCCACCGCGCTACATCGGTCGTCGAATCGAAGTTACCTCCTGTTTGTAGTACCTAGTTATTTTGCTCATTCTCGAGCAAAAAGTTATTTTGCAGATTCTCAAGCAAAATAACTACTAAAAACAGGAGGTTACCTGCTCCGTTCCACGTGGTTTAACTTAAATCTCTTTGTTAGAATAGGTACTCCTTTATATTTGAACAGGTAGGAAGGATTTTGCAAGTCATATCGTGTTTAGCTACCAGGCATCGGCGAATTTAAATTAGGCTCTATCATTCTCCCAGACACCTATTGAATTACAAATTTCACCAAATCCTCGTGTGCGTCTGTTTTTCCTTATACGCGTTTCAAGTTCAAACATACCATAGACAGTCTTAGTCACTTCAGTTCAAAATATGTAGGTATCTAATAAAATAATGCCTGTGAATAATACTTCAATAAAATAAAACCTAACAATAAATATGTAGGCTAGGCTAGGCAATCTTAAACAGGGTAATGAGAATAGCTCCCGTACCGCACCTGAGAATCTTCTAATACCGCTTTATTGCTGCAAATCCGAAGTAATAAGAGCAAATTAGGAAAGGCCCCGCAAAGTCTAAACCCAAAAGGGTGGAATACTAATGGAACTGGGATAAGAGCTAGGATTACCTATTATTCCTGTGAGTGAGTAACACTAGTTTCTGCCCGCGGCTTCGCACGCGTTGTTTCTATGGAAACGTTTAAGATTATTTATATCCTATGGGAACTGATTTATTGTATAATAAGGAGCCCATGTTTTATTCTGGGCCCAGAACTACCTATATGCAAAATTTCAGCCCGATCCGTTGAGTAGTTTTTGCGTGAATGAGTAACAAACATCCATCCATACATACAAACTTTCACGTTTATAATATAGCAGGATTCATCATTTGTCCCAAGGCGAGAATTGATACTTCGAACCTCCTGCGTCGCAGGCGTACCCTCGCCCGTCGTCAAATTATATGTACTCGTATGTACTATGTTGTACTTAGATCACTCACAGGAATAATAGGTAATCCTAGCTCTTATCCCAGTTCCATTAGTATTCCACCCTTGTGGGTTTAGACTGCCAGCATTTTTCTTTATACTGATCCGGTGGTGTCTAGAAGCATAATTTTTTCACAGTTTTTTTGAGCATGATTGAGCGCTGCTTAAACTTTGCGTGCGATTTGGAATATGTGTGGCGTGAGAACACCAATATTAACTTAATGCACAAAGTTATCTAGTAAATCACTTTGCAAGTCGCTCTGGTGTACACACATGACACATCCTTTGCACAAGTGGAATGGGAATCGTTCACAAATAATCCAATCATCGCGTTACGCCGAGTGACGCAACTCGCCTAGTTAGGGCGCCTTTTAAACGCGTAGGAAGGCTATTACATTGCCTTTTATCCGATACCCCCCGGTGGATGTTGTAATAAACAACTCTATTGCCTTTTGAATAGCTGGCAATTTTGCAAATCAGGAGAGGCTTCTTATATATATTAGATGGCTCAAAGCAAAAGGCAGTGGGACGTAAATTTTTAGCGTCTTTAAGAGAATTAACAGAACTGTGTCTTTAAAATAGGTATCGTGAACTTGTTTTAAGATGGATATTCTCGTAATATTAGCAGGAAACCCGCTTACGTTGGTAGGTAAATCAGCGAACACGATTCGTGACCCGCATTCTAAACGTATGACTTTATTATGTTCCCAACAGCTACAAAAGCTGCGACACAAACTGAATAAGATATGCAAAGTTACGAGTTCCTATAACGATCGTTTTCCCTGCTGCTGAGTTTATATAAATTATTGTGGGACGAAAAATGTTTTCCGGAGACGAAAACTTTGGAAATTAAGTGTAACATAATAATGTTAGTCCTTCGAACGCTGACTCCCACAAATGTATATGATAATGTGAATGATTTCAACATGTTATCGCGTCTGCTATAACTTCAATCATCGTTATATGGTGTAGGTACGTAGAATAAAGAGATGTCTATCATTTTGTTCTGGTCGATTGCAGAGAACAGTGATACTCTGACCGAGATAGACATCAGCCTTATCGACCATTCGCTCGTAACCTCATTCAGCTGCACAAATAACTTGTTTATTTATCGACTGAACTGCATTCTCCTGGAATAGCTTTCGTGAAATTCCGTTTCTAGAATTAACAACTTCGGTACAATGCCTTTCAATTATACGCTTGGACTTAGCACAATACGATGCTGTAACGTAAAAGCGAGTTGATTAATCAGGATCCAATAGATGCTTCAAGGGAACTCATTTGTTTGTAGAATGTTAAGCGACATAAACATCTTGACTTGAATTTAACACCGAAGAAAGTTGCAAAAGCTGCAATGACCGCTTATGCCAATCCAGTCCCTTTTATGCTGTCATTGACTCCTGCCTCAGTGAAAGGCCATAGACTTTTCACTCAGACTTTCATCACTAAGTAAGCCTTCTGATAAGTTTCTTCATCATCATCATTAGCCTATAGCAGTCCACTGCCGGACATAGGCGTCTGCCAATGAGCGCCATAGCGCCCTGTCTTCAGCTTGCCGCATCCAGCATCTACCTGCAGTCTTTCGCAGGTCGTCATCCCACCTGGTCCGAGGGCGTCCTACACTACGTTTACCAATAAGTTAGATAAGTTTCTTTATCGGTGTTTAAATATTTCAGAAATCGTCCGTGCGGAGTTCGTTCCGGCGAGCGCGCGCGGGCGCCGCGTTGTCGCCGCCGCGCGCCGGCATGGAGCGCCTGCGCCGCTCGTTCCGCGAGTCCTTCCGGCGGCGCAAGGGAGGCTCGCCGCCCGAGTCCGCCCGCCCGCACCAGTGGCATGCGGACGAGGCGGCCGTCAGGGTCGGGACCTGCACCTTCCCGGTCAAGTACCTGGGCTGTGTGGAGGTGTTCGAGTCGCGCGGTATGCAGGTCTGCGAGGAGGCGCTCAAAGTGCTCAGGGTAATTATTATTAATTCACTAGCTGCGACCCGCGGCTTCGCCCACGTGTAAATCTATGTGTCAAATGTTTTCAGTTATAAAAAGTCATCTAGTAGGTAGTTAAATGCCCAGAGCTTGTGCTATGGGTACCTACTAGATGACTGATATACTTAAATAAAGCAATATTTCGTAGACACCTAATCTGTCAGCTCCATAATAAACGTTAGACCCGATATTTTTCGAGTCAAAGATTCGCATCCCTATTTTAAAGGAACCAAGTCTATTAAATATATTTCATTATTTCATTAAGTAAAAAAAAACCAGCTTGGACGGAGTGTAGGGACTTTTTTTATACTGAATAAAAAACGTCATTAACCAGGGCTTGAACAAAACCTACTTTGAAATTTTTTGCATAAAATTTTGTGTACCTCCTGGATTTCAGTCCCGTCAGAATAAATGACTGCAGAAAATGCCTCTAGTATCTAGAAATACTCATTCCTCACTTCTGCTAATGGCCTTTCCATTAGCCGAAGTAAATTACCTATTTTATTATTACTTGCCTGCGGTAAATGAGAAGCTTCAGCAAAGTGCAAAGGTGGTCGTAATAACTTCTTACTAATCAGTAGTTAAAGTCTCATCAAACGCCTTATGGTATGATTAAATACCCAGATAATCGTCTAAAAGCTTTTATGGAAGCAAGAAAACTAGTTATTCTGAAGGTTGACCAGTTGCTAGTTTCCAATATCCATGATAGGTCAGTCAACTCTCGGCATCCAGGAAAGGATAACACGATTTATAAAGACGAAAGTTTTGGTTTATTTTATTCATTGAAAACTACTGAACAATTCTCGTAGTAACAGCATTAATTAATAATCGTTTATTGAGTATGCAAGAATATTTCAACTGATTTCATGTCTAATTACAAACTGAGTTCTAACTTACTAAAGGTTTAAATACACATTATGTACGAGTATGTAAATCTGAACCTGAAATAACGTACAAGTTCTTTTTGTCTGGAGAAAGCGCGTGGAAAGCCACGGACTGAAGCTAGCTAAACAGTCCTGAGTTGAAAACCAAATCCTAAATTCAATATGAATATACAGGACACTGCGTCGCAGCAGGAGGTAAAATATGAAGCGTTCGTTCGTATCCTTCCAAAGACCTTCACATTTGCGGGCCCGGGCGCCGACGGCACTAGTATGAAAGTCACGTTTGCAAGGTCATCGGTGTACTAGGGATTATACGATGCTTATACTAGATTATCTACTAAATACGACTTGTACACAGAAGTCTGTCATAAATGTTGATAAAATCTTACAGATATTTTTGATCGTTCTATAAATGATTTTAGTAAAACATAAATAGTTTCAGCAATTGCCTTCAAGACAGAATGTTGCGATTTGCATCGAGCTTTGGCATGGTTTCAATTTCACTATACTTAAATATTACTGAACTGCATTGTAACTGCCTGACACAAATCCTAGCTCATAAAAGACAGTATAGTTGTAATTTTTTCCCTAAAAACTATAATCAAATAACATCAAAATTATGTTCTTGGCCTGTTTCCACTCACTGCTGGATATAAATAAATAGACCGCGTCTCTACGCCCTTCTGTCATTCAATAAATAAATCGAATCTAAAATAATCCTCACCTTCTTTTTCAAGATGTCCCTGTTACCTCATCATAGTAAAATATTACCGACTGTGAAGTAACATTATTTAATCTGTGCTACGGCAGGCACATCTGCTAAATAGTCTACATCTATCTTCAATGCGACTTCTGTTAGCCGTAATTAACGAAGTCACGCAACCGTGGTAATAAACTTTGATAGGAGACCTGCGTCTTTAGATAGTCAAGCAAAGTAATAGTATCTAACCTAGGAATATAAACTTGATTATCTGGTCTAGTACCTTACTTTAAGTACAGAACAGACGCTTGAGTTCAATTAGTGAGTTGGTAGAATCGTCTTGACAAGACGTCGTCGCTCTTTTGGTTGGGATTTGGGTAGTTCCATGTCCGCTCAGTAGAAACGCTTACCAAATAAAAATAACGTATCGGCGTCATCGAGACGATATTATCGACTCGCGAAATTCAGACCTTAGAACAGCATGGACAATTGTAGTTGGCTAGGCTTCTTCGTTATTTGCAAAATGTGTCTGTCTGCTTTGCAAAATTGTACCTACTTTCTATCCAGCATACACGAGGATGTACTTGCCAATTCCCCAACTTCCCCTCATCTGTTCTAGGAACACCTGAATCGCGATTATTTTACGAATTTACAATTAAAATATGTCACAAATCGTTCGTCACTTGAGACTTAGGGGGCTAGTCTCATAGACTGATATACTCATGAGCTTGACTGTATGACTATGATTGACGAATGAACTATGACAAAAATGACTGCTTTATAAAAACTAATTCCCTATAGTGAAAACTTATCAGACGATTAGTGGTGGCTCGGACAAGGCAAGTGTTGTCTGATTTCTGAAGTTACTATATGCATTGGTTTCTTGACTGGTATGTCTGTTCATAAAAATTTATTATATTTATGGCTTGCTCGCGTTCAATTTAACTTTGATTGGACTAATAAACGTGATACGTGTCTTTAGATTGGTTTCATGTGTTAATTTATGCAAATACCCAAGCCACAAGCTGAGAGACTTGGTATTATGACACCACATGAGACTTTATTTATGTGACCCATGATACGAATAAGATGCTTGATTATAGTTTAATAAACACCATAAAGGACATTCTACTAGCTCATGTCAGGTATTTAATATAGCCCAATCTGACAGGGTTCGTTTTATGTTCGTATAAATTTTTACCTTGTGGTGTAAAGAAATTGGTGTTGTTTTAACATTAAAATTATAATGAATCTTGCGTCTCAATGAAGAATTATTTTTAAATTAATAAAATAGGTAATTGTAGATTTCCTGTTTCAATTACTTTAAGGTTATAAAATAGAGATGTCAGTTTTCAAGGAAGTAAAACTAAGTATAAATTATAATCAAATAATAAATAAGGTGTTATGAATTTTTTGTAACCCTAATTTTTTGTCCACTACCTAGTAGTTATTGTATCTATGCGATTAGAGTGATAAGTTGTTTATTTGAGTGTTTGTGCAAACCAATGTTCCCATTTATCCCAAAAACGGGTGAGATGAACTTATTTTAAACAATATACAGTATATACAATATGTGTTTAAAAGGCCAATAGGTATTTTTGGCAATACTCTTAACTGATAATGTGATTAATAAAATCTATGAATCCGTTGAAAAGTCATTATGGGTGTTGAAAGCTCTTCGACGACTTTGTAACATTAACTTATGTTTAGTTAAGTCTGAGTTTCCTTTCTTAAAATCAAGCTGATTCAGACGCAGTTCAAGTAAATAAATTGAGGTTCATATTGCATGCACCCATCAGTCACTTTCCAGGAATTGACAACATAATTCTGATTACTTTATTTTTCCTTAAACCACATCTACTTTAGAATATGTACTAGATTTATATTTTGTATGATTTCGTTTGTAAGACATAAACTTATTCCTTGTTTTTTTTTGGTTCCAACTCCCAAGTTACCTCCCCAGTTACCTACGTTATGTTTGGTCCCTATTTATTATATTTTTTATATTTGTTCGCTCATAGCTTACTAGCTACCTATGAGCACTTATACCTGAGGTGCTTATACCTTATCCGAAATTTCGTTAAGTCAAATTACCTCTGTAGTTAATTTGACTTAACCTTTTTTTTTACTTTGAATTTTTGATAACCAATTCAGGTACAGATTTCCAGTGGTCTCCACACCAGGCGCAGTGAAGACCGCAGGAAATCTGTACCTGAATTGTTATGTTTATTTTTGTTGTCAAAAATAATATTTTTTTATGTTACAACAAACATTAAGGTAGTCCCACGGCCATTGGCCATCTAGCGTAAGCACGCATAACCTGTCAAGCAGACATGCGTCATCAACGTAAGTTTTAAATAGATTAACATATTCCGTTTCATTAGGTGAATTGGTTTTAACTAGGTTTTTTATTTTTCTTTCAAAAATGTATTCGTGGTATTTTTGAAAATTTTAATGGTAGGTAAAGCAAGTACCTCTCAATATTACATACATAGATACTGCTTGCAAATAATTATAAGTACTTACTAATAAACAGGTTAATTATCGCGTGACCACGACAATGTGTAAACCTGTTGAAACGTCCGGAAAAATTGTTAAATAAACGCAATAAATAACCGGTATTATAATAGAAAATAAATAATTTAAAATAATTTGAAACTTTGTTATTCCAGAATTCCCGTCGTCGTCCAGTAAGGGCAGTGCTACACGTCGGCGGCGACGGCCTCAGGGTGGTCGAGGAGGAAACCAAGGGGCTTATCGTCGACCAGACCATCGAGAAGGTCTCCTTCTGCGCGCCCGACAGGAATCATGAGAGAGGATTCAGGTAAGGACTTGATAAATCTGCAGAATTATGAGACTGAATGTGGTTTTTGAGTAGTGGTGGTTTCCTATATACTTCTTCTGCTATTGTTAAAATATTTCAGTGAATATTTCAACAATAGCGTTATTGTTTTTTTTATGAAGCCTATTTGGTCTCACGCTCGTTAAAACGTTCAGAATCTCCATCATCTGAAGTTCTGATAAAATTTTGAGCTAAAATTTTTTTTGTAACCGACAAAAAAAGACGAATCTGAGTCTGTGAATCTTGCCAATATCGGTCAAGTCAAGAGGGAATAAGGTCCTTCTAGAAATGTGTGCCATCTTAGGGTATGTTCACACAGCGGATCCGTTTTATATGACCGTTTATCTTTCCCTACTGGAAATAATCTTTGACTGGATCCGTAATACTGTACATACAATACATACTGTCGGATGTGTGGACTCGCTCCTACAAACGTCATCATTGAAAAAAATGGATCCTGTAACTTGGATGCTTTGTGAATGTACCTCCTACAGGTCACATTTACACTTCCCCATGTGAGATGGTGACTATAAACGCTTCGCAATAATAATTAACAAAAATGCACGTTCTTGGCTATACGTATACATCGCAAATTCGCCAGGGTCATATCTTCAAGGTAAAGCGTTCGGCCAACATCTCACTTAGGTTAGTGAAATTGCGGCTCAAGGTATTGCACGCTTTCACAGAAGGAACTAATTCCCTCTGGAATTAATTTTGATAAGTTGTTTAATCAATGATTCCGTACCCACAGCTACATCTGTCGTGACGGGACTACGCGCCGTTGGATGTGCCACGGTTTCCTCGCATCCCGCGACAGCGGCGAGCGTCTATCCCACGCGGTGGGCTGCGCGTTCGCGGCGTGTTTGGAACGCAAGCAGAGGCGGGACAAGGAATGCGCGGTGTCCATGAGCATAGACGCAGCTAGTCACGCGTTCACTCGCCAGGGGTCATTTAGGAAGTCAGGTTAGTGTCTTCGACAGGCGTAGTCTTTAGAATCTAAAGGATTAGGTAACGCCATGTGTGTTAAACACACGCGGTGGGATGCGCGTTCGCGACCTGCTTGGAACGCAAGCGAGAAGGGACTAGACGCAGCTAGTCACCCGTGTACGAATGGTATAACGCGTGAAAGTGAGTTTTTCACGTTAAAATGCGCCTTAACACACGTTATTCGCGCTAAAATTATGCGTTATCAGCACAATATTATAAAATAAACGAAAAATAAATAATAACGCTGATAACGCGAGTTACGTTATGTTTTCAATAGCGTGGTAGCCTTGCAGGTTTGACTGGCGTGGTCCTTAGAATCAAAAGGATTAGGTGACGCCATGTGTCCAAATAACTCTATAAAATAGTTAAAAAACGCTATTTGTCACGCGATCGTGTGTGATCGGAAAAATTCTACAGCCCTTCGTAAAAACACTTCTTAGTTCCAGGAACGCATCGGCCTAATGCATGTTCGTGTTTTGTTATTACACTAGCTGCGCCCCGCGACTTCGCCCTCTTGGAAATCTATGTTTCAAATAGTTTATAAAACTTACTCTCGAAACCTATTTAAAAAAAATATTTAAGCATACATAGGGACAGACAGACAGCGGGAAGCGAGTTTGTTTATACTATGTAGTGGTAATTAATTCAGCTACACCGCCCGTAGCAAATAATTGCAGATCGTACAACACGCTTTTATTTGCTACGGTTAGTAATTATTTTTACCAAAACCGTCGTAAAAGGTACGTTTCGCACAGGTAAAGTGCTTTAATTATGCAGTTGGTTACACGAATAGATAAATGCACGCGCGTGAGTCACGCACGAATGCGAACACGTGGTATCAATACGGAAAACTGTCCATTGCTTGATTCATCGAAGTTCGGTCATTGACTATTGACACAGGTTATATCAGGCAAATATTAGCTAATATTGGGATATAACTCGATCAAAACAACAATATTGTTTGGAAATTCCAACAATGATTTGGAGTTAATAATGAACGCATACGGTACTTTGTTTTAATGAGTTTCAATGAGAGGATGGTCCAATTAAGGTTTATAATGGTAAATACCTACCAAATTAGTATTTGGCTCTTTGCAAGCCAAAACGCTTAACTGCCAGAAAATAATTGGTGACGACCGATGTGGCGCGGTGGGCGAAGGTCTGCCTGCGACGCAGAAGGTTGCGGGTTCGATTCCCGCCTCGGAACAATTGTGTGTACGATCTGCAGATATTTGTTCCGGGTGTTCTGGTCGTTTTCTATGTATAATAAAAAACATCTATCTATGTAATGTATTGTATTATGTATATCAGTTATCTAGTACCCATAACACAAGCTCTGCTTACCATGGGGCTAGATAATGCTGTGTGTGTTGTCCAGCATTATTTATATATTTATTTTATTTATTTATTTAAATATATGCTTTATGTAACAACAAATTAGAACTAGTATTTACAATTGAAACAATTGAGATAACTGCAGGCTGTTGTTGCAAATAATGTACAGGTATCACAACTAATCCATATCAATACCAGTCGGAAACGTCCCCAAGACGCGGGCTCGCCCCGCTGTATGTCGATACTGATTTGCTGCGTTAGATACTCACCAGCTTTCTGATCACTTAGGTTTTTTGTTCACTTCAATCTTTTGTTAAGTAAAGAAGCGAACAAGAAAACTTTACCTTGTTAGGTTGTTCGTTTTTGAGTTGGAGCATAGCATCAAGTCATCCCAAGTTTCAGACTATAGATAATCTGATATTTCGTAGTAAGCCTTTTTACAAAGGAAAAACATCCAAACTTTCCCATTTATAATATTAGTGTGATTATTCTATTACAGGAGTATTTCGCCGCGCGTCCGAAGCCGATGCTGCGAACGGTCCCCCGCCACTACCGCCAGTGCCCTCTGTCCCCGCGCTGCCGAACCACGTGGCGCCATCTGCCGTCAGTGTTGTCAACGCAGTGGTGCCGGCGCCGCGTCCCGCGCCCTCCCCTCACAACCCCTTTGCGGTGGAGCGTCCGCACGCCGCGCCGCACCTACTGGAGCGACAGGGCTCTTTCCGCGGGTTTACGCATCTTAACAACAGGTATGTCTGTGCTATGCTAACACATACTTCGTCTCATCTACCGTAGAATAGGTCTCCTTAAGTATCACGCTATCCGTGTCGATTTTGTGCCACCGGCATCTACATACATAATCCTAACTTTGGCCTCATTTGGCTATATACGGCAATTGGCTGCCTACCGTGGTGACGATAATGTTGCAGGTTTTTTACCACAGAACTATCCATTTTTGTTTCAGTTCACCGTTTAAACGTCAGATGTCGCTGCGTATCAGTGAGTTGCCTTCTAACCTGGAGCGGCAACGCGCCGGGCTCGGCTCTCCGCCGCGCGTGTCGCCGCCTGCGCACCAGCCGCGCCCCGAACTCACTGCTAACGATGTAAGTACACTATCTACCGTCAGATGTTGCTCCGTATCTATAGAATTGGCACAATTTTATTTACTTATTTAGTATCTATCACATGATAATTTTACAATTACTGTTAACAAATGATTTCCATGGCAACGGGCGTAAAGTAAACCAGAGTTCTTTTCGTTCGTCGTTTCATCCATGTATCATCCATCACTCATCAAATCAAACTAGAACAAGACTCAAATTTTAACTAGATGTCGCCACACACGACATTCTGACACCAATACAATGAATTTATCCTTTGTTATAGGAACGCGAAAGCTCCGACCCAGTAGCAGCGATGTGCCAGCAGCTGTCGCTCGGGCTGCGCGCGCTCACAGAGGAGGCGGTCGAGACGGTGCAGCCGGTACAAGCCGCGCAGGTCAGTTTAACTAACATAGACATAGACCAGAACAGTTAGACAGTGACAGCTCCAACCGTTCTAACTGGACTTGATCGAGCGACTGCCAAACTTGAATAAGTAAACGTCTAATGTTATGATTGAGTCGTCTCTCTACCCTAATCGCAAGTAAATTCATAAAACCTTTTTTTTTTAGCTAGTTAACTTTAAATAAAAAAGTTTCATTAGGCGTATAATTTTAAATTAACATATTTCTCCCCACTTCTGGACAAAGCTCCCCCGTACACTTCCAAATATCCTGTTTAATATATTTTTTTAATCAGCATGTCAATAGTTTATTAAAATTGTTGTCGTATCTTTTAAATCGTCAGATATCTTATTGCCGTCATTTTATTTGGTCCTGTGTTATGGTTGTGTGTTATGTGGTTTTATCGTATCGTGATCAACACTTCAAATCCAGCGAGACTTGAATCAGGATGTAGCAAAGAAAGAAAAACAAAGCAATTTCTATGTAAATTTTTAAGTCAATCCGTTCTTTGTCATAACTTTCGCTGTATCTATGTAATGTAAAAAGTGCAATTTTGTTTCACAGCCACTGCCGCACCCAGACGCGTGGCTCGGCCGAGTGGTCGGCGTGCGCGCTCCGAACCTCGCAACCACGGGACGTTCCTCCACATTCGCGGGGCACGCGGTCAGCACCAACCCTTTCCTCACGCCTGTGCCGGAGCCATTGGCACAACTGTAAGCCTAGTGGCGTGCAAATGACAGAAAGATGAGAGTACTTATTTTTGCACCGCAATTATTGAGAAATGGAAGAGATATAATGCACTCAAGTAACCATAATATTGCAGTGATTAAAAAAAAATCTCGATGCGGGAAAGTCCTCATTCGTACGTGGGGCACCTTTCAACGGCTTCATAGCCCAAGACACATATGGTCTATCTGCAGCGCCTCGTACGGCGGCGCGACACCCTGTCGGTCGAGGATAGGCAGTGAATGCATTAACTATTTCCTAACGCCTGCGCCGGAGCATAGGCACAGCTGTAATCGTAGAGAATCATAAGAAATGCGGCAGAAATCTACGAAAATTCATGCAAATTAAATGTATGATATGCAAACAATTTTATCATTGCAGTGTCGTCTACAGATTATTGACATGGATGATCGCTGCAAGGGAAAATGATAAAATGCATGCTGATGAGTTGTAAAAGAGTGCACAGAAGTATCCATTATAGCATTGCAGTGGAAAAGAGGTCTAACGCCTCGCTACTTATTCGCGGCATGTTAGAACGGCAATCATAGCTTGGACTTACATAGTTCTAGAAGAGGTTATATTCACTCTGAGTTAGATAATGAAGAGAAAGACATAGAAGTAACCATTTACCTTTGCATTGATTGAAAAACGGAATTAGCGCTTAGCGCTGTATGTTTGGTCGCGGATCAATGGGATTCTTTTCCCAACAATGGGAAAAATTTGTTTTTGTAATTGTTTAGACGCTGAAGTCTTGGCTTGGATTCGCTCTGCAAGAGAAAGAGGTAAATTGCACGCTGTCGACAAGTTTGAAAAATAATACAAGTGAAATATATTTTCTGCTTACAGTGGTACGTTTCCAGATTACGAGTCTTGTATTAATTATAATTATTGAGCTGCTAAAGTCTGGATAAAGACTGCTTGAGACAGACGACAATGCACGCTGAGATGTTTTAAAAGGAATTATAAGATAATGTAGAGGTAATATACCTTATATCAAATTATACATAATTTATATTGACACGTGACAACGCAAAGGAGATCAATTAAGCCGGGTACTGGCCGGTGTTATGGGGCTTAATGTACCATTCGCAGCGAACTTAATACGTAACGCCGCGCCGAGTTCAGGCGCTTTCTTTCCGCGTTGTTCTGACTGCACGGACGCTCGCCGTGTAACACGTTACATTACGCGCCGTAACACCGGTCTGTACCCACTTTTGGGTTGAGATTATTAGATTACGAGTTTTAAATGATAGTACTCGTATCTGCTACTACATAATTAATGATAAAGGTACCTTATGCTTGACGTAGGTCGATGATGTTCTTGCATCTCAGTTTATATTATTACCAATTTGTAATAATTAAAAAAACCTTTTAGACGGGGATAAAAATGGGAAATTGTGGTAAATGTCTCACTTAAGGCACTTGTCGCAACGCAGAGCAAGCGATTAACTATATCAACTATTTTCCTCAAGAACAAAAGATATACAGATTCGCTTACTCTTATCTAGTTTCAAAACGCCTCTCGCTCATCGTCGGCGGCGAGACAAGTGCCAAGACATGGAACCGTAATTAAATGTTATTTTAAAGATTCGCACCAGTGATTCAAAATACGACGAAATGTCTAGTTTAGTGATTTGGCGACACGTCTAGTACTTATTGCAGATCATGAGACTAATAAATTGACGATAATGAATTCAGCACTGCATTTTCAACCAATAAATCACGGTGAATATTTGTGGCCCATTTATTAGGGAGATAAAGGACACATAACACTTTCGTTGCCCATGACGTATGTGGTTCGGGTACTGCTTGTAGTAGCGGCGGCGGCGCGCCCCTCTTCTCGTCGCACCGCAGAGGCTGGGCAGTGATAGCGTTTAAAACTGTCTTTCGATTATAGCCGGCGTACTGTTAGGCCTGCAGTCCGATACAACTATAATCTGACACTTGTTATTTATTTAGTAGTTATTATTTTTGGAGTAAAAGTTTTAGAAAATGTTATTCGATTATGTATATTGGTGGATGAATTGTTTTTAATATTCGGTGCCAGAAAAGTAAAACTTGATGATGGGAAATCTAGTAGTTTTAAGTAGCTTAATTATTAATCAATGTACTTAAACGCACTGCTCTGTGCTTATGCGACGCACGCTGAGACTTACCGTGTACTTTAAAACGCTGTTCCGTTATTGCTTCGTCCATCCAGTATTATTGGAATGAACGTTTTTTTATGGTGTTATACGAACAAACAACAATGCAGTATTTTATTGTTAAATCAATTCACGTTGTTACATAATTTTTGGACGTATTTTTTGTATATAGCTGTAAATTTGTAGGATATTCGACTTTTAGATTTGTGGATCTGTTTTTTATACTTTTTTATAAATGGCGATTTCGAACAAACTTCTTATTTTTTTTTAGTTAAATCATATTTGCGTACTTAAGTTTAGTTCTTAATGCGGTATCCGCCTTGGACGAGTCTAACCCCCAAATATTCAAACAAAACTCAAATTTAAGCAGCAAATTTTTGACATATTTTCATTGAAAACAGTGGAAAATGCGACTTCAGACGCGCTTAAATTTGAGTACCGTTTAAGTATTCGGGGTAAGCTACTAAGTTAAGTTCTGCGCACATATCGTCAAGTCTGTTCAGTTGTACTTGGCTTCGTTTGGGGAGGACACCATTTTGTATAATTTTGTTATATAATACCTTAGTAGTTTTTGTTTACGTCAAACATTTAAATGAGTAGGGTGTTACATTCGACATTCAATGTTATATTGGGAGACGATACATCTCAGTTTTGTTCAAAACTGACAGATGTAGGTCACTGTTACGTCAATAATTACAACCCAAAATCAAACAACTAAGGTTGGCTTAGGTTTATTCTTAACTAGGTACTTAAGTAGCCGTTGACATGTTTTCAAAGTCTTTAATTCTGTAATCAACTTGAGATAAATTTCCTCCGGAACAATTTTACAATCGTATTTGATACACACCCTACGTCAGTTTTGGAATCATATTGTTTTTAATTTCTACATTCCAGCTTGGTTTTGAATTATTTAAATAAATATAACAAAAATATAAATGCATATCACTAGCCTTGCGTACTATAATAACCGCACTAGTACTTACGATTTTGATAAAAAAAAGTAAATAATGAAACAAAAATATTCACTATAAAAGAGTGTGTCTAAGCAGGCAGTGAACGCATTAAATAGCGACGCTTAAATGTATGTATGACCCGAGAAAATATTCGGAATGTGATAATGTAAGAAGTATTGTATGTTGTAGTAATCCTTTTTGCACTCATCTGGTTGTGCTTCTTTTCCGATTCACGGAAAGGAAACGCAATCCAGCAAGCACCATGTATAATATTACGAAGGTATTCAATGTTATGGCACCAGTTATAAAATAATCGCTGTTGTTATATTTTAGTAGACCATTGTACTTATAAATGACGATGTCGTACAGAAAATCAAATATATTTTTCGTGTGCTTTAAACTGACAAAATTGTACTTAATGTTTCTGGATTATTTGTTGGGTGTTATTTGTGTAAATTATACAGTGATTTATTGTCTAAACGCAAGTAAATATCAGCAAATTCGTGTAGATATTTAGGTAACAAGAGTTCAAATATTATGAAAAATAATAAATTATATTTAGTTGAAATTACGTTTTCGTTATTATCTTAATCAAGCCCCTACACACACATCCGCCTGAACAATATAGGCCTCCCTCAAACGACGCCACGAACCACGGTCCTGAGCCACCTCCATCTATCGACTCCCTGCTCATGGCTCGTTTTTGCCCGCGGTTACGTTTGCACCATTGATTTGCCCCATTAATGGTGCAGGCGTAACTGGTTAGTTATGTTTGCACTATCAGTGGTGCAGACGTAACTGGTTAGTTATGTTTGCACTATTGATTGATAGGAAAAAGAAAAAACAGACAAACAGACCGTATAAAAAAAAGTGTGTATCTAGTGTTAACCCGCGAGCACTCGCGCTATGAGCATTTTGCTCACAGTAAATTTAAAATACGCGCCATTTTGTCAAAATTATTCGTACGTACATCGTTCATTCGGTAGCTGAGTTTTGTTCCGTCCCCCACCCCTGTATGCAATTCACTTTGCGCCAGTGTGTGCCAGTCACTTGGACGAGGTGGTTTGTTGCGCCGTGTACCATCAGGCGGCGTTTTGCTCATCGCGCGGGTATCGACGTAAGTACTTTTTTTTACTCATGATTTAATATTTTTTCATGTAACACATGTGTAGCGACAGTTTTACTGCTACTTTTATGTAATATTATGATTTTACATTACTGAAATAGTAATCTATTATGTATTTCTATTATAGATGGATCGTGATCGAAGGGACGAACATGTTAAAGAAAATACGCGTATAATCATCACGCGCAGAGAGTACTTGAAACAACTAGGCTCTTCAACTAACACAGCCACATATCCAAAGAAGAAGCACCTTCCAAAATATTTCATATCCTCTTCAGCAAGTGATGAAACGTTTTGTACCTGAATCTGAGTTACCAGAAGAAGAAAAACCAAGTGGTATCTGCGCGGTTTGCCCAAAAAGACGCAAAAATCGCAAGACCAAAAAGAGCTGCATTTACTGTCAAAAATTGTTATGTACCGAGCATAGTCGTACACTATGTGATATGTGTAAAGCTCGCGTATATGACGAAGATTAGTTATTCATACTTAGTTAAAAAGGTTTTCTTGAAAAGTTTTTTTTTTTTCGTTTTTTCCCTAAGACTGCCTTACAAGACTGGCAAATTAGTTCCTATGATTGTTCATTAAAATAAAAAAGATTAATAATGTTAACTTTTTGAATATATATTTTGTAGAATAAATAATGTGTATTTTATTTAATAAAATATTTTTTTATTCATATTTTTTGGTAAAACATGCATTTATTGACATTCATAAACGTGAGCAAAATGCTCTACACGCGAGTGCTGATGTAATTTCTTGAGGCGCGAGTACTGGCGGGTTAAAACTCCTTCAGATAGGATTAAGTTACTTCTTCAAAGTATTTCCTCTTTGCATGTTACATTATAATACTTATTATATTTCATTGTTTGACAAGGTAACTCCTTTGTTTCTTTTCTGTCATTTTATATCAATCACACATTGTAAAATTGCAAATAACTGAATTCGTATTGTATACACCATGAGCCAAATAACTATTTTAAAACAAAGTAGAGGAAGACTTTTATTGTACGATGGCCATCAGTACCATTTTCATACAAAATATAAAAATTTAAATAGTTTATGGAGGTGCCGATACTTCAAAAAGACAAAATGCGTAGGAACGATTACGATCACACAGGTACGTAAGTAGCATTTATGAAATCGTTAAAAACGATGATAATTTTATTAATTTACTGTGGACGTAGCTGGTTGGTGCCAGGCGCTATGTTTCAGAAGTTTATTTTCCAAAACGCTATATGTACAAAAACATTTTAGGATGAATCGGGGGTTGTGAAAACACACAGTCATTCGAATAACTGTTTGCCAGATGAAAACAAAAACGCCGTATGCCAGATAATTAGTTCTAGCATAGAAACTACAACCACTTCAGAAGAAACAGTTCCTGCCATTTATAAAAAGACCGTGGCCTCTTTCAGGGATAAGGGGCTACATCTAGTTGAAAAACTACCACGGTATGAAAATTATAAAGCGGTCGCTTATAGGCGGATAAATAAAAATCATGGAGTTCAAAAGATGGCTCACAGTGTAGAAACTGAAATTGAAATTTGTAACGATCATAAAGATTTCGTCTTAGCAGACTATTCTCATGAATCCAAACGTATTTTAATTTTTGCTTCGGAAGAAGCCAGAGAAATTATTAGAAACGGCAAAATCTTTTTTTGCGACGGTACCTTCAAAAAGTGTCCTAAGCCATTCAAACAATTATATGTAATCTTTTGCGACCTAGGAAGCACTGAGGATAAAAACTTTGTCGTACCGGTTTTATATATACTTTTGGGAAATAAAAAAAAGGAAACATATATTCTAATGTTGGAAATGATTAAGTCACAATTACCTGGATGGAACCCTTCTAAGTTTATATCGGACTACGAGCAATCGTTTATCGGTGCCATAAGAAGTGTGTTTCCCGTAACAAAGCATCATGGATGTTATTACCATTTTCAAAACCAATTATGGAGGAAAGCAAAACTTCTTAATTTAAAAAAGAATAACAGAACTCGTAAAATTGTATCTATTTGCACCGTCCTGCCTCTTCTGCCTGTATCAAGAATTGATGATGGATGGGAATACATAGTTTCAGAAAATGAAGTTGTAGGAGATGACAATAATAATGTGCAAACATTTCTAAGCTACGTGAATAAATTTTGGATGCCTAAGAAAACACTGTGGTGCTGTTCCGGTGAACGGCATCGTACTAATAACATATGTGAGGGATGGAATGGGTATATTAATAATTGTTTTAAAAGAAGACCTCCGACTATAAATAAATTCTTAGCTGTGGTGAAGCAAGATGCCGCTTTTAATGCTGTTCACGCATTAACAAAATACCCATATAAGAACAGAGCAAAATACGTCAAGGAACGTAATAAATATATAATACATGTACAAATGCAGCTAACTAATGGCGACATAAATGTGCCGTTATTTTTAGAAAAGTTAAGATAGTATAAATAAATTGTAGTGAAAAAAATCGAATGAATTCTTATTTAGGTATTGTTGGATGTTCAAGTTTCACAGCTGTCATAAAAAGGTTGGTTTGGTTGGTCATAAGGTTGGTTTTTCAAAAATTACCATTTTAACAGCTGTTATTTAAAATGTACCTACATAAACCTTGGACATACTGTTACATTTCTGGTGAACATTCTATTCAAAAAACCCATGTCAAAAACAAACGCTAAACTATTTTTTTTATTGATTTTATCTACGGCGAGTAAAGCAAGGTTTAGTAGTTGTATCAATTTGAATGGTGCAAACATAACTAACCAGTTACGCCTGCACCATTAATGGGGCAAATCAATGGTGCAAACGTAACCGCGGGCGTTTTTGTTAATAACAACCTAAACCTTCAAAAAGCAAAGTGCTTTATTTTTTTTAGACCTTACAGGACCCTTGGAAAGGTCACAAAATTCAAATTATTTATATAATCTCGGAAATATTGTTTCGTAGATTTACTTTATTTTTTTGTATTTGTCAAGGATAGCGTAAGAGAAAAGACATTTTTGCTGCATCGCTTTATTCAAATTCATAGTTACACGAATACATCCAATAGTCAACTGCATAAACTTCAGTGCCTACAAACAACCTAAACAACGATAATATTGTCCGTAACATTTTCTACAATTCAAGGTCGGGCAAATATTAATACTCTTACATTTACTTTAATACTACTGAGACCAAGAGTAGCTTAGTCGCTGTTTTATTATTTATTAGTACTTTACGTTCAGTATTGAAAAGACTGGATTCTAGCTACTATATAATTTGAAAGCCAATAAATGTATTATGAATATTCGAGTTCTTTTATAAATATAGAAAACTTTAATTTGAATTTAGATTTAGAGGCTTATTTAATGCCCTGTTTCCACAACGATGTGTAACACCAATCAAAGGAATCTTCATCACATCATGGGCGTAACGATATAATTGATTCTATGATGCGAGCTTGATAGGAAGTTAACCGGCCTTTGTTCATTTAAATTTACATAAACATCTATAGTCACAAATAATAGCAACTATATTGTATTGGTGCAAAATAACCAATGGCGATGATAACTTGCCAATCAGACGATGTTACCATTTTTTGTGATTATAGTGACTAAATATTAAGTTTATAATTTAGAACAGTTACGCTGCTCTATGAATTTTTTATAAATCCGTATAAGACATTTTTAAATGGATACATTTTAATAAGTTTCGAGAAATTGGTTATGAAGACGCGATGAAATGATACTATTCATTCAAACTTCATGAGCTAATAATTGTAATTGAGCTAAGTACATAATTACAACAGGTTTACATAGGGGTAACGAAGTGCATGAACCATACACAGAAGTACAAACTATCTACTGTAATAACAGCACATTTTCTGATAACATCTAGACAAGTCCACAAACCGCAGCTTTCATTAACATTGAACATGAACTAATTGATTATTATTTTCATATTCTGTTAATATTTATATATTGCTTATTATTTTAGTATACCACAAAGCAGGGTTATTGGGTGGTGAGATATATTGTTTACAAAATTTTAACAGAAAAAAAAACTAAATTTTGCAAATCTCAATCCATTATTTCGTTCGTACCCATTTATCAAACGGAGCTAAGCAAAAGATCAAATTTGTGCTACTTCATAAACATTTTTTTAACCAACGAACAAGATTTCTAATATATTTTATATAATGGGATACAGTACATATAGAAACAGCCAGGTAAATTGCTCAGAGATAATTGTCTCTGAGACAAGGAATGTTATCTACAAATGCAATAAGATAACCATATTCTTTATATATAACTTAAATTAACACATACTAGTAGAGTGGTTTAAGCTAAGCGACAGTTCATAATTACCACATATAACAACAATAAACCATATAAAAATATGACTAGCACTGCTTTATTTTATTCACATCTAATTTCATCTCGATTTTGGAATGATACTTCCTGAGTGAAAAAAAGAAATTGACTAAATTATATCACAATTAAAAAAACAAACCCAAAAAGACATCATCTTTTTACATAAAAAATTGCAAAACTTTAAATTGATTTAAAAATACATAAAAGTATTAAAATCAATAAATAAAAAGTTAATCTTACACAATTTACTAATACTGATTCACGTATGAAAGAAAACTAAGCAGCACCAAAATATTAAATAGATATTTGATTCAAATAATCAAAAAAGCGTCAGTGAAAAATAAGTGGTACAAAATATCCATTATTTACCATTAAATCACCATAAATCATATTGCGTAGTTATTTTGATTATAAAAAAATATATTAGAAAGGAAATATTTAATTAATCACTTATTAACAGAAATTAGTAAAAAAGATTATTTGAAACATAAATTTTTCCTGTTCTCTTTTCTCAAATAAGAACCTGAGATTCTACAATAATATATCTCTAATATATATCCCTTAAATCTCTAACAATAAGAAATAAGGATTGCTATCAAAGCAACGTCACAATTGGGTTTTGGATACACTGTACAAACTTTTAGATTCACTTCGAGTTTTTTTTTTAAATTACAAAATAAATTTCAGCGATTTTCGATAAATAACCCTTTCTACTATTGATGTCATACAAAAGTTAAGAATATATTTTATTTCTGAAGACGGTTCTCATTGCTATTTGTACTAAGATGGAATTCTTTATTTATTTTATGGAATATATTTTCTCATTAGCATCTTTGTTATAATTTTATAAATAATAATATTTCAAAAGCCTTGAAGGGCAAACTCTAGATCGAAGATCTTTTTTTAGAATATTTTTTTTATATTAGCTTTTCTAATTTACTCATTTTTATAAGTGCTTCACATTTTTATTTTCAAGGCATTTCACATTACATTTTTACCTACCAAATTACCTATTCAAAGAACTAAATCGCGCGAATTGGCTTAGTTCGGGCTCAAAATACTGTTTGTTTATTATTTTAGCTGTCATAGCTTATTTAAAAATCTTCTAAGTGAAATAAAATAGTGACATCATGTCCTATCAAGGTATTTAGAAGACTGGAGCAAATTATATATTTCAAATCAGTATCTATAGATAGTATATGACAATACCTGCGTACCCATCTAGCTACACGTTAGATAGTTTCCATAAACCATTTAATTCCCATTTTGATCTTCGTAGCCTTGACGTACCTGGAAAAAAAACACCATAATCAACATCCGCAGCAGGATTTTACCCACTGCTGTGGGCAAAATCGTATATTAATATTACTAACTGCGCCCCGCGGTTTCACCCGCGTGGTGATAGATATTTTGGATAATATACTATATATCTTTATTAATTGTAGCCTATGTGTTATTCTGATATGTAAGCTATATTATTGTGAAGTTTCATTAAAATCCATTCAGTAGTTTTTACGTGAAATAGTAACAAACATCCATCCATCCATACTTACAAACTTTGACGTTTATAATATTAGTAGGATATTAATGAATGCGTCTTGTTTCTGTTTGTTGGAGCTCTGTACCGCGTGCGACCGCAGAATATCGCGCCGCATTCATTGTGGTGATGTCACTCTAAAGCCGTCACAACCGTGAGACAGACACGGTGTTACGACACCGTGTCTGTCTGACGGTGACTCAGTATCTGGTGTCACTATGTAGTGTAGGTAACTTACACAGTAGGTTCAGTCCTTCCTCGCCTGTATGTTGTTGTGGCAGCGCTGGCAGACGCGCACGGGCCGCAACGCGCGCAGTCGCCGCACCGGCGCCTCGTACCGCGTGCAGCGACCGCAGAATATCGAGCCGCATTCTCGGCAGTGGTGGCGCCGTTCCAGGGCCGTGAATCTCACCTGAAAGTATGATATTTAACTTTATTTTGTGCAAGATAAGAGTCATATACAGTGCGACTAAGATCTGATCAGCACGGTTATTTGTTTTTCTATTCTTAAATCTTTACAATGTCGAACCAATATCTTATAAAAGAACTTGCAAGCGCGCGCTTATTTTACCTATTTTTACCTATTAGTCATTCCTCGTGTGTCAAAATTCGTCGGGAGAAAGCCAAAACGAAGCCACATGTGATGACTGGATATTGTAAAGTAGTCTAGGTAGTGAAAAAGGCCTGGTAACTAACCTGACATTGCGTGCAATGCGGGGCAGTGTCGTCTCTTATCCAATGATCCGCGGGGCCGCCCTTAGCGCCCGCCGCGGTCGTCATATCGGGCGCGGACCACCGGAATATCTGAAAATAACAAGTATGCAATTAAAATGAGTTAATTTACACCTATTTTAGAACAGCTTTTTTATCATATAAGTGACATTTTGAGAATAAATTTCTTTGAACCGAAAATTGGAATGGATAATACCGATTCCACGTCGCCTCTTATCGTGGTGTGGGCTTTACTCTGTGGTCGTCTTTGCCCAAAAATCGCTGGACATGTGGGCAATACAATACCGCTTCCACGTTACAGTACATAAAGCTAGTGACTCACCCGGCCCCTCGCGTCCCCGACGGCGAGGCCGCGGCCGGCGCGCGCGGCGCAGAGCGCGGTCACGGAGGCGGGGCTCGCGTTGTCGCGCCTCTCGTACGCCGTGTGCATCGTGAGCCGCCCGCGCGCGACCAGGCGCCGCTTCCACGTTACAGTACATTCTGGAACAATATCACGTTAGCTATACACTGCTTCATAATGAGTAACGATACTAATTTTTAATCTTTCGCGATTTGTTAAAGATTATCTTTATATTTATCTCACAACACAATCGAATCGAATAATAAGATATAGAAGCGGCCTTGCTATACTGCTGTTTTTGCGATTGTAAATAAGATGTGTTTAGTGCGTGTCGTTTTTAGTATTACCTGTATCTATCGTAGTGATGGGTGGCTTGGGTTTCGGCACGTGGGCGGGTGAAACCGGCGCAGATATGACCACGAAGGACTCTGTGAGACTTGTATCAGACTTGCTGGTCCTGAGTCCTCCCTCTGGTGCTATTTCTATGGAGATGTGCGGTGTTTCCATGGATCCTGACTCGTTAGAATCGCCTATGCTGCCTCCACCTAGAAATATACAATATTTTTACCTATATAAGCTATTAGAGCCTTAGCCTTAGAATAGATATAGAATAAAATAGCAAATATTCAGACAGATTTTTTGGAAATCTGAAATAATAAGTGTACAGTAATATACGATGAGATGAGAGTGAAGGAAAAACACATACGCAACGCCTATCGTGGGATAAGGACGGGAAGAAGATGACGTGTAAAGTGAAATAACATTAACACGAGCCACGAGCACTGGGGTGTTATTAGTTTTTTGTGCTTGTGTAGATTAATTACAATTGTAATGATTACTTTACCTACATAATAGAATACAATGTAATGAGTGAGATTTCACTTACTCTTTCTATAAAGCGGATTGGTCTTCGACTTTCGCCTCAGCACAACATTTCCTTGCTTCTGCAATTTGCTCCGATGCTCATCTTTTTCTCGATCGACGTCTTTCTCATTATCGCACTCCGTCTTGGCCTCGTCGCACGAGTCTATGACGTCATCGGCTTGTGCTACGTCATCAGAAGCTACATCATCACTTGCTACGTCATCAGTGGGTACGTCGCCAGTGGCTACGTCAACGGTTGCGACGTCGTTTTGGAAATGTTCGTCGTTATCGCTGCAAGTGTCCTTTTCGTCGTGTCTTTGAGCGGATTCTTTGGCGGATGTTTCGCACGCGTCGGATAGAGAGCTTTCTGAGCCGGATTTTGTGATGCTGCCTGTGGAAAATTTTAATTGGTTTACTCATTGTTTTAATACACAACAACAATATGAAAGACAAGAGGAAACAGCTCATTTAGTGACTGATCAATCGCCATTTACTCCAGCCTTCATTCTACAAGGAAAAGTGGAAACATCTGCAGTCTACGTATTGTGAGTTATTCTCAACACAAGCGATTCTTTATTTTTAAAGACAATCTTACCAAGTTTTGTTTTGTTAGTAAAGAGGTTACAAAAGTACATACGTCCATAGTATATTATATAGAATTTTAGACACATCAACGTAGTAGTAAATAGATATAATAAATATATTACATTATAGGTAAGTATTGTATTCAATATCTAGTACATATAACACAAGCTTTGCTAAGCTTGGGGCTAAACGGTGGGCGAAGATCCGCCTGCGACGCAGGAAGTTAGCAGATATTTGTTTCGGGTGTTCTGATCGTTAATCTATCTTCATAGATAGATATTTTCTACGTCCTAAATGACCGATATACACAATACAATACATACATATTTATTGTATTATGTATATCAGTCATTTAGTACCCATTACACAAGCTCTGCTTAGCTTAGGGCTAGATGATGCTGTGTGGATTGTCCAGCATTATTTATTTAATTATATCATACATATATACCTGCATTTTCTTGTTCCTGCGACAGACTCATCTGCTTGACTAGCGCCTCGACCCGTTTGATAGCTGCCTCTCTGTCGCTCTCTGCTTCTCTTTCTGCCTGCTCCTCAGTCTTTGCCTCTATCTCTGCCTCTTCTGTTTTATCCTCGCTGACTTGTGACAGTTCTTTGTCCACCTGAAAAACAAAATGAACGAACTCGAATACTGTTTTATTTTTTAAATCATATTTATAATTAAATACATGGTGGGTGGTCCTATTGGGTGAACAAGAAACTAATTAACAAACTAACTTATCTAATAACAGAAAACCAAAATATAATAACAAATAATTTAGAATATAGCTAGCACTTAAAATAACTCACAGCTGTTTCACTGCTTCGAATGGCTCTGCTAAAATTTTGGTAACATAGTAGACTATTTTATCTTTAAGTAACTAAAATTTGTCTTTCTTGTATACAAATACTTGCTTCACTGTTTGTTAGTTTGATTTTGTTCATAATATGTCATACTGGATAAAAAAATAAATAGATTTATAGGATTGAACGTATGATTCCTAACTGTATCATTACCTCTATAGATGAAGACGGCTCAGCGTTGCCGATTTCTATGCTCTCTGATTCTTCCGAATTCTCGACCACGTAGTCTATGGACCACATCTGTAGAGATAAAATGGTGGTTATAGTGATATTTTTTATTCAATTAACACGGTTATTAAAAACCAATTATACATATTAATTGAAAAAACTGTTCATAGGTTAAACAAGTCACAATGCACAAAAACCCTGACAGGGATTTGTACCCTTGGGTTCGCTCTTGTTAGAATGGTAACTATTCTCTATTACACCTCACAGTGGATATAGTAAAGTGCACATTACCCTGACGACGCCGTCCGTGGAGCCAGTCATGATGACATTGAGCGGGTCCCACTCCCTGGTCTGGCTGAACGCGACGCACAGCACTTGCTGCGTGCGTTCCCTGCCGCCGGCAGTGTCGATGGAGCCTAGGAGGTCGCCGTTGATCGACCACGCGTAAAGCCAGCTGCCACTGCAAGTCGCTATGTCACCCTGACAACAGTTGTTATGTTAGATGAGCGCAGAATCATCACTACATAGTATAAAACAAAGTCGCTTCCCGCTGTCTATCTGTCCCCATGTATACTTAGATCTTTAAAACTACGCAACGGATTTTGATGCGGTTTTTTTTAATAGATAGTTTATAAATTTGACACATCTATTTTCACGCGGGCGAAGCCGCGGGGCGCAGCTATCTAATATATATATAAATATATATATATATAAAAGTCGTTTAGTTACACTATTTATAACTCATAAAAGTGCTGAACCGATTTGGCTGAAAATTGGGGGGTAGCTTAGAACCAGGAGACAGTATACTTTTTTTCTTTTTATTCCTGTAAGGCGGAATAAAGTTCGCGGGGTCAGCTAGTATATTAATAAAAGATAAATGAAGATAACTCACAGTAAGGTCGTCTATAGCGAGCGCGGACACGGGCGGCTGTGGTGCGGCCAACTGCGGCGGGACCAACTGACGGACGAAGGCACCTCGCTCCACGTCCCACACTATCACCTGAAATTATAAAGCCAGTATCAGTAACGGAAGTCGAGCGGGCCTTCGTCATGCACAAACGAACAGTTCGCGTGATCATCGGCGTGGATATGTCGTGCAGATACTTCTTTAAGGAACTGAATATCTTGCCTCTCCCTTGCGAACTGATATATCAATCATAAAGTTCAGTTAGTAAGTTCAGCAGAGGAGAGGAGTGAACACCGCCCGCGCCCCGCGCCCTAACAAGCTCGCTCACGTCCTCGTCACACCAGCGTACAAGCTGCGCAAATCGGAGAGGTCCATATATATTTATAATGGGTCCCTCAGTCTACAACAGGCTGCCGGATACGGTTACAAAGGATGCATCTTCCACCATGGTATTCATTCAAAAATTAACTAAAGAAATGGCCCTTAGAGAGCTCTTTCTACTATAGACGAGTTCTACGCATTGCCTATTATGTAAATTTGATAATAAATTATTTTTTCTATACTTACCATTACATATATTCATATGACATACTATTATATTATTTAAGGACAATATTGTATCCTAATATAGTATAGAATATTGTCCTTACTGCGTTCCTTATGCGCGTTGACTTTTATCTTGGCGTTATTAATAAAGAATTGTATTGCATTGTAACTCAGTGGTAGTCGACAATAAGTAAAAGCGAGCCTGTAAAAAGCCATTACAAGTTCAAAAATGAAGGCCAGAAGTTGGACAATGGTAGTTCAGACCTGTCCGTCCCTACTGCCGCTGACGAGCAGGTTGTAGGCCGGACTGGCCGCGAGGCAGGTGACCGCTTCCTCGTGCCCATACAGACACACCTTCACGGCGAGCCGACGTCGTCGCGCCCAGTATTGCCATACTGTTACCACCTGCAAGTAAAATCGAAATGTTTAATTCTTTTTCTCTAATTTTAAAGTAAAAAAATACAGCAATCCGCCATGACACGTTGAACACCAATCAGAGGATTACACAACTGTGACGTCATGCCATCAAGATATGCAATGTATAGACACAGAATATCTATAGTAAAGGTCTGGCTTCCTTCTCTTGACAATGTTAAAAGGTATTTCTTCGCTTGACAATATTATGGTCATTCTGTACCAGATGTTCGTTTATCCCTGAGGTCATAGACAAGACGCCACGTCTAGTATTGAAGCGTTTTAGAGCGAAATTTAAATAGCATTATTAAAACCTCAATTTTTTCTTTTGTATTTGCAGAAATACGCTTTTTTTTGTATACATTAGATGTCTAAAAATGTTTCAGAGTAGTTTCTCAAAATCAGTCATCATGTCTTTTGTCACCAGTCATCAGATATGGAGGAAATCATCAATCAATGCTACAACATAGAATAGTTGTAGCATTGAATGATTGATGGTTTTAGTTGTTGAAACTCACGGTGCTAGTTCCAGCAGTGACAATAGTCTTGGCCGAGGGACACACACAGGTGACAATCTCGCCACACGCCTGCGCCACAGTCTCGCAAACGAACACCGCCTTGTCGTTGTCATAGTTGCCGATCCGCAGCGAATGGTCCGCGAAGCCCCAAGCCACGTACTTGTTGTACGCGGGAGGCATGAGGACCTTGTTCTGTTCTACTGCTAGGATCGCTTTGTCTGTGTACAGGATTTGACCGACTGGGCCTTTTACTTCTGGGGAAATAAATGAATTCATGAAAGTACTGGCGAGATACAAAGATATAGTGACACTTAACTAGATTATAAACATCTCTGTACACCTATAGAATGCAATAAATAATGGAGTATTGTGATGTTGGGCCTGAGAAGTAAGAACGTAACGGCTAAAATGAATAGTAAGAGAACTCTTCTGGCAAATAATGTAAGGCCCTTGTTTTTCTTTCCAACTCTATATTAAGCCACACTTATCTTAGTGAAACATATACCTATTTAAAAATTTACTTTATCGCATCTTACCTAGCCAAGTGCAGGAATAGCATAAACATAGCGAGGCTTATTCCGAGTAGTGCCTCGACTAGGATTTGTAAGGAAAATATGTATGGAGGTAGTACTGATCAAGCTCAGCTCATTAAATGTTCCATAGAAAGTTCTACCTTAAAACAGTCTTTCTATAATACAAAATACAAAATATTTATTTCTTCAACTTAATGTACAGTGTTTGAGATTCCCTTTTAAGTAAAAGAAGTACCTGTGTTAGGGAATATCGCTCTTCCAAAATAAATCATATAAAAGTAGATTAAGTTACGTAAATTAGATGTACTACCACAGAACTATAACAACTGTGGATGTGGATACCTATTTTTAAAATTATACTAAGAGTTTAATGTTTTAGTGCACAAATGATTAAGAACATGCGCGTGATCGTGTATGTGTGTGTGGGTAATGTAGTGTGAGAGTGTGTGTAGTGTTGTAAGTGTACTTGGGTCTTCCGAGGCTCCAGTCTCGTAAGAGTCTGGGCAACAGGAGACTCAGATGTGTAAAGTTTTTGAGTGGGTCCCTCTGTAAAACTCCAGTCTATTAAGAGTCTGGGTGATACAGGGAGAGCATTGGGTATCAGTTCAGGAGAAAATCATGTCCGCGAATAGATAGATACATTTATATTGTATATAAGGATAACATTTCTACTATTGATATAATGAAGTAGGTGGTAAATAAATAAAGGATGATGATTTAATTTTAGATTTAAATGACTAAATTTAATTTATTTACTTAACAGTGCTTCTGTTTCTTCGTAGCTTAAGTTTAATAACCATTTAATTAGATTTTTTTTGCATTCATAGTTACTTAAGGCATATATATTCTGTTTTTGATTTATTAAATTGTAGAGGTGGCCTGCTTGAGATGGGAATTGGCGTGCAGCAAAGTTGTGTGTGTTTTAATTTTATATGGATTTTATAATAATCTGAAATAAACGAATAATAATAATAAAAGTTACATTTTACAGATTTTGTTATTACAATTTTTTGTTTCCTTCGTTGTGTTAATTTGCTAGGGTCATATTCTATACTTTTATGTGTTTTTAGAGCTGTTTGTAATATATATAATTTTCTGATAATTTTCTGTTAGCAATCCAGATTCTGAGTATAATAATTGAGTTGGGTATCGGTATGGTTTAAAATAAATCACTTTGATCAAAGACCTTTGCGCTCGTTCTACATCTATAAATTTAGTTTTTGTGGCCCCGCCCCATACGCTTATGCAATAGTTTATGACTTATTCTGCTAATGCAACATAAATCTGGTTTAAGAGAGGTTTTGGAGCTGAATGTCGTAGGCCTTTGAAAATCCATATAAGTTTTCTCACTCTATTCATCAGCAGTTCTATGTGAGCATGCCATGACAGTCTCTGATCAATCAATATGCCCAAGTATTTGGTAGTTTTTACTTTATTTATTTTAGGACAGGGACATAGAGGATGTCCAGGAGTGCAAGCATGAATTTTTATAGTAAAATCAGAATGAGGTTGGGTGTTATTGTACATTGTAAAAGTTATGAAATTAATTTTAGAAACATTAAGGGTTGAGAGAATTAGTATTAAGCCATTTATAATAAAATCGTACCCTTGACTGGTTGTAGCGAAGGCCTTAGATTCTCCAGGTTGTGGAAGAACAGCTTTTCAGGAGGCGTGATGCCCTGAGACGGTATGATGTTGTTAGGGTCCAAAATAGTGGAGCTTCTCTGAGACATCTTTTTGCTTGGATGCGCTTTTTTGAAGAGCTGTTTCGGTATCTGGCCAAAGTTGTTTATGAAGCCGATTGTGGCGTTTTTCTTTAGGGGATCGTCGATGCTATAAATAATGAAATGAAAAGTGATTAAAATGTTAAGGTACCTTTTATAGTTAGTTGCTGCTACTGATATTAAGTAGTAACCATCGAAACAACGAAACAGTTAGTGCTGATTCGAAGCGTAGCGTATCCAAACACTATATCTATTAATCTATGCAATCGTTGTAACACATAGACTCTAAAAATATATATATTAAATAGACTTACTTGTAAATATCCACATTCCCTTCATAGAAGAGATGGTGGAACACATTACAGGCCTCCACTGCAGCTTGCCCTTGCTGCTTGTATCCAAACACCAGGTCTATCCAGTGGTGCAGTCTGTGCGACACGTAGTCTGACTCTAGAGCGGCGCGGTGTAAGCGTATGAACTCTCGCGGGTCGCCGCGGGCCCAGGGAGGTAGGACTATGTCGCCTAGTGCTACACCCGATTGTTTGTGGCCTGAAATACAATTCCCAGGTTAAGTTACAATACAATACCAAAATGATTTATTGTATACCATACCATATGCAGATCATTACAAAATGCATTACACGCGACAAGTACAATGGCCTTGTCGCTTAGAAGCGATCTCTTAGGCAAACTTTGGATGGAAAGAATTATTGAATTAAGGAAATGCAGTAGTTAGTTGCTTCTTGTTTAAACTCAGAAATAAGGCAAGCGCTAAAGCGAAAGTGAGACTTTCAAGTTTTGAGAAAAACCAGTCATTTCTCTGCTATTATGTATGACATTGACTTTAGTAGGTCTTAAAGTCCTACATGATTTGAAATTTACCTGAGTTTAAAGATAAACCAGCTTCGAATATGTCTAAGATAATATCAACTCCATCATTATCATCAGCCGACGTTAGTCTAGCATCTGCCTGAAATCTTTCAATATCAATAGCAACTTACCTAAATCAAAATTATTCGAATTAACAAGAAACTCTGGCAAGTAAAAGAACTCCGGTATCAACTCTTTAACATCAGCCATGTTATGTCGCGATGCCGAATTCCACCCTTCCTTTATAGAATGGAACATTCTATCGGCCAGGTCGAAGTGCCCGCCTTGCAGTCTTAGGAAGTGTTGGGTGAACGGTTCCATCCGCACCAGGTAAGAGCATACGATCATAGCGGAGGAGTAGTGGGTGCCGTAGTGGTAGGGAGGTGTTTCGCCGTGCGGGTCATCCCATTCCTGAAACAGGGAGTAGATTGTGATGGGTTTTTCTTCGCAATGTTGTCTAGCTCAACACTGTTTTTTGATTTCATATCCACGTCATTCATTATAAACGCGAAAGTTTGTATGTATGGAAATGGCCTATGTTTTTTTGCGTGACAGAGTAACAAACGTTACTCTTTCACGCAAAAAAACATAGGCTACTTTTTATCCCATAAATCAGTTCCCATGGGATAAAAACAAGCTTAAAACGTTTCCATAGAAACAACACGAGCGAAGCTACCGGCAGAAACTAGTATTTCATAAATAGATTTCCTGATATTAAGGTGGGTACGTAAGTCGAATCGTCAACGGAATTTGCAATGGGCATAGCGCTGAAATTAAGTTCTTGACGTACCTTATACCGTTTCCTAAACTGCTCCAACCGATCGGAGCTTTGCGCCCCCATAGGTTTAGTCAAATCCCTGAAGGTAGCCGGATCGTTAAGGTCCAGCTCCATAGAGTCGTAGTCCGCCAGGATCCAAGGGAATACGGGATACTGCATCAGATCGTTGTACGAGCGACCCGCTAGCGTGTTTAGGTGCATCAGGTATTGGAAGTTGGATATTTCGCCTCTCTGCAATAATCAAATTTCAATTAGAGACAAGTTCTTCTATAAATAAATTAATAATGCTGGAGAATCTACAGCATCATCTAGCCCAAAGCTAAACATAGCTATAACAATACACAATTAAGTTGTGGGGGCCATCTGACAAGAAAAAAGGAAATAATATATTTGAAACATACATAACACGACATATTACAATAATAGGTAAGTATATAAAAACATATTTATATGAAGAAAGTATGCAATAAGGCGGATGTGTCTCCTGTATGTGAGGCAGTATAAAGGATAAGGTTTCGATCAAGGATCACGGTTCAGCAGCTGCTAGTAGTAACCAGCGACCGTTCCCTATATTTCTCTGTATAACCAGTACTCACCAGCCACCGCTGTGTGACGGAAGTGTCCCCGATAAGCGAGGCCAACAACCCTCCCCCCTGCTCCACCGCCACGCCCCGCTTCTGTCCCGCCACGGAGCCAGCCGCGCTGTCTGCCATGCCAGTCGCCAGCGCTGTAAAACGGCTGTACACCTGGATCATACCAGGTGTACCTTTATTTTCAAAGATAGAAGTAATTTTACAACGGATTAATACGTAAAGGTAGAAGTTCACCTCCAAGGGAAAATTATACATACAAGGTGGATTTTTTTGGACGAGGCCGGTAACTTAACAGTTGGAGCTACAGGGTTAGAGCATTTTAATGTGTACTGATCAACTTCTATCAGAACAACTGTGGTGGGTATACTATAAATGTCAGAAATCGCAAAAATCATTCTCAGGCTACACGTCTAACTAACCAATAAGTAGGCCAAAGACATAAATAAATGCATACTCCTGTCAGACGATTAAGCGCTGCAACGCTACTGTAATGTAAGGTAACCTTATACTAGAAAGAAAAGCAAAAATATTATAGAGTTAAAAATTATTGTTTAAATTAATAAAACGTCAATAAAATAAATTTAATTTAGTTGGATGTATGTTTATAACTCATCATTTCACGCCAAAACAAAGCATCGAAATGCTGCATATACATATTTATGTTGTTATACCTACTATATAAAACTGTGCGATGCCGCGGTCAAAAGCTTAATTGGAATTAAATAAAGATTAAAAAACCACTCAGACAGCGACAGCACCCCACGCTCCCCCGAAGGGAAGTGAACGATCATCGATGGCTGGAGGTAGACTGCCTCCGCCTATCTCACGCTCAGGGTGCTGCGCCACGTCTCCTCATCGTGGTTTGAGCTGGTCTCACATATTGCGGAAACCTGAGGAAGAGCTTACTACAGAAATGATCCTATGAAGTAAGGTCTTGGCGATAATAAAATCGCTTCGGTCAAGTCGTTCCGAGCCGTGCGTTCTCGTCAGCGCGATCTAGAGCTGGTTTACTTTTACTAGCGACATCTAGTTATGCATGGCCGGTTTTTGTTTGGATGACGTCACGTCGTCGTCAGTCTGTTGCGTAAGGTCATCGATCCGGTAATACCACGTGTGACCACAGATAAATCATAGGCATATTGGCTCGGCATCGTATGTTGTAATCTCTGGTGATAGTAAAAGTTAATATTACATTTTTTAATATTCATGCTTAGCTCCCGTCACATCGATAGATAGAATATTTTTAAATAGAAAAGGGATCTTAAAGCCACAGTATCTGCCATTTTAACATTGAATCGATTTTGTAACAACAAATGTTCGGTTAATAGGCATAGATTCATTATTGAGGAACCGTAACTTCCTCTGCGGATCATAAAATCAATAACCATAAGCGATAATTTATTTGGAGACAAATAATATATGATGTTGTCGTGGAAGAAAAACAATTCGTTTCTTGGATTTATTAAAATTCTTTAAGTAACCTTTGTAAAATAAATATTTTATGGCTCCGTACAACATACTTACATAATTTTTTTGTTGTGTTCATAGATAACTAGATGTTTTCCGCGGTTTCACTTGCGTTAAATTCAAATTTCACATTTCTAAATTTTAATATAGCCTTTGTTCACCGCGGATAGTTAAATACATACATTATGTATTAAATAAGTATGGTATTCTTAACTCGGTTTCATTAGCTTTTTTTGATAAAACGATCTATATTTTGTCATCATCGCTGCAATAAATATGTAAGGTGGGGTGTTCTCATGATTCGATGATTAATTGGCAGCAAGTAAACTTACTAGAAGACTATGGCACTTATTAAGGGAGGCCGCCTATGCTCGCTTTATCTTATCGCACATGGATTAACGAAGGTATGAAGATTAAGTTATGTCCTGAAGTCCTTCGAGAAGAGAAAGTGTCATTGGATTTCTGTGGGCCGATCCCGGCGGCACTGCAATGCCGGGCCGACCCGTGACGGGAGTGGAGCGAGCCCCGAACATCCCGTCGCTTTAAAAAAATCAGTTTAATATACTGGTCCCTCAGTGAGGGAACTTTCAGATATTAAGCTGAAAAGAACAGATACTACACTTTGATCTTAGCCAAAAGGCCGAGAAGCGATACGGAACAAACTGTATGGGACGGTGGTGGCTCAAAGCCGTGCGTTCTCGTTAGTGCGATCTAGAGCTCGTTCACTTTTACTAGCGACATCTAGTTATGCATGACCGGTTTTTGTTTGGATGACGTCACGTGACGTCATCCAAATCCGGTATGTACCGCGTGTCACGAAATCAACCACGTGAAAGATATTTGCCCCCTTCTTGTCCCATTATTCACTACTAATGAAGTTTGTACCGTTTTAAAGATGTTTGATCGAATACAACGCCAAAAATATTTGGATGTATGGAATTGATCTGGCCTGAAATTTTGTATTTTTACAAAACTATCCCTAGGGGGTGTGCAATAGATTTCTGAAATTTGGGTGAAAAAAAAATCCCTATTTCGCACATTCAGGATTTCAAGAATATTCGTAGTTTCATTAAATTCCTTATAAGATTTAATACTGCAAGATGCTAAACCTATGTATTTGCGGCATTAACAGCTGTTTCATGATTTAAATAAGGAAAAATGGACATACTCGTAGTAATTTTTAATGAGAAGAATTAAAATGTAAAACAAGATAGACAAAAGCGATTGTGATAAAAATCAAATAAATCCGATTTAAATCAAATTATGTAACGAGATTTTTTGCATCATGCATGATTTTTAAAATCCCTGGTTTTATAGCTTAGTTTCGCAAGAACTTAGAGTAATTAGACAAGAAGTAATTTATTTATCGTTGAATATGTTGTTTTAATAATATTGCGGGCTTATGAAAACCATTTGCCTCAGGGATCCTTTAATTTTCCTTTAAAATTAAAGAAGGTTATGTGCTCGAAAAACGGTTGCTTTTTGGAGATGTGAAAAAATCATAGTAGCAACAACATATTGTGTTTTTACTGGTATACAGTGTTTTTCTTAAATACATACATTATGTATTAAATAAGTATGGTATTCTTAACTCGGTTTCATTAGCTTTTTTTGATAAAACGATCTATATTTCGTCATCATCGCTGCAATAAATTTGTAAGGTGGGGTGTTCTCATGATTCGATGATTAATTGGCAAGTAAACTTACTAGAAGAAGACTATGGCACTTATTAAGGGAGGCCGCCTATGCTCGCTTTACCTTATCGCACATGGATTAACGAAGGTATGAAGATTAAGTTATGTCCTGAATAAGGTCATCATCTGTATAAGTCCTTCGAGAAGAGAAAGTGTCATTGGATTTCTGTGGGCCGATCCCGGCGGCACTGCAATGCCGGGCCGACCCGTGACGGGAGTGGAGCGAGCCCCGAACATCCCGTCGCTTTAAAAAAATCAGTTTAATATACTGGTCCCTCAGTGAGGGAACTTTCAGATATTAAGCTGAAAAGAACAGATACTACACTTTGATCTTAGCCAAAAGGCCGAGAAGCGATACGGAACAAACTGTATGGGACGGTGGTGGCTCAAAGCCGTGCGTTCTCGTTAGCGCGATCTAGAGCTCGTTCACTTTTACTAGCGACATCTAGTTATGCATGACCGGTTTTTGTTTGGATGACGTCACGTGACGTCAGACTGTTGCCGTTTACCTGGCGCATGGCAGGGGGAACCTTGACGTCAGACTGTTGCCGTGGTAGGTATAATATAACGCACGGAGTTGATACAGACATATAAGTATAACGTCACCTATCCGGTATGTACCGCGTTCTGCGTGTGACGTTAGCAACCACGTGTTCAAATTAGGACAAGAGAGATATTTGACTCTTCATGTCCCCTTTTCAATACTAATATTATAAAGAGGAAAGGTTTGATTTGTTGTTTGTTTGTATTGAATAGGCTCCGAAACTACTGCACCGATTTGAAAACTTCTTTCAAATAAAAAAGATGCTCTATCCCCGGTGAACATAAGATATATATTATATTTTAGAAATGTAAAACTCGATTTTAATGCGGGTGAAACCGCGGGAAACAGCCAGTTCTCAGTTAATTTGGTAAAACAAAACAGTCGCTATTACTTTGCTACAGCCACTCGACATAAATTATATTTTCACATTACAGCACAAGACTTGACGAAGAAGCGGCTACACAGACATCGCAACATCATGGCACTAGTTGGCGGGTCCGGTACACATCTCACTTGCCGTTAACAAATCTTGGTGCAGCAAGTGTAGATAGTTATGCACGGGCAACTGCAGCCGCAGCCTCCGCAGTAACCTCCACAGCATAAATCACAGTCATTAAGTCGAGATTCGAGGATATATTATATTACTTTCAATAATTATTTTAGACCCTTTATCATAAAAAAAATTATATGAAACTGGTGTAACAACGTCACAATTCTAATTTAAAAAAATATTTTATCCGAAAGGTTATCCGGTCCGAAATCGCTTTTAAAGATAAGGCCGCCGATTGTGCCACTAGATTTAGTTAGTATTAAAATCCTTTATTTTTTTTTGTATTGATGGTGCAATAAAAATATATTGTATAGTATAAGCTATATATAAGATAGTAAATTGTATTCTTACTAGATCAAATAATGCTACCATAATAGTTGGATAATGTAAGTAAAGTAATGTCCTCAATAAGGTCACCATTTACGGAAGTCTTTCGAGAAAGTGTCATTTGATTTCTGTGGGCCGATCCCGGCGGCACTGCAATGCCGGGCCGACCCGTGACGGGAGTGGAGCGAGCCCCGAACATCCCGTCGCTTTAAAAAAATCAGTTTAATATACTGGTCCCTCAGTGAGGGAACTTTCAGATATTAAGCTGAAAAGAACAGATACTACACTTTGATCTTAGCCAAAAGGCCGAGAAGCGATACGGAACAAACTGTATGGGACGGTAGTGGCTAAAAGCCGTGCGTTCTCGTCAGCGCGATCTAGAACTCGTTCACTTTTACTAGCGACATCTAGTTATGCAGGACCGGTTTGTTTGGATGATGTCACGTGACGTCATCCAAATCCGGTATGTAACGCGTGTCACGAAATCAACCACGTGAAAGATATTTGCCCCCTTCTTGTCCCAATTCAACAGAAGGGAGGGGGGGTCCACAATTCACTACTAATGAAGTTTGTACCGTTTTAAAGATGTTTGATCGAATACACCGCCAAAAATATTTGGATGGATGGAATTGATCTGGCCTGAAATTTAGTATTTTTACAAAACTACCTCTAGGGGGTGTGCAATAAATTTCTGAAATTTGGGTGAAAAAAAAATTCCCTATTTCGCACATTCAGGATTTCAAGAATATTCGTAGTTTCATTAAATTCCTTATAAGATTTAATACTGCAAGATGCTAAACCTATGTATTTGCGGCATTAACAGCTGTTTCATGATTTAAATAAGGAAAAATGGACATACTCGTAGTAATTTTTAATGAGAAGAATTAAAATGTAAAACAAGATAGACAAAAGCGATTGTGATAAAAATCAAATAAATCCGATTTAAATCAAATTATGTAACGAGATTTTTTGCATCATGCATCATTTTTAAAATCCCTGGTTTTATAGCTTAGTTTCGCAAGAACTTAGAGTAATTAGACAAGAAGTAATTTATTTATCGTTGAATATGTTGTTTTAATAATATTGCGGGCTTATGAAAACCATTTGCCTCAGGGATCCTTTAATTTTCCTTTAAAATTAAAGAAGGTTATGTGCTCGAAAAACGGTTGCGTTTTGGAGATGTGAAAAAATCATAGTAGTAACAACATATTGTGTTTTTACTGGTATACAGTGTTTTTCTTAAATACATACATTATGTATTAAATAAGAAGTCCGAAGAGTATAATCAGCCCCTGTGTCTGGCTTTTGTGGACTATGAGAAGGCATTTGACTCCGTCAAAACCTGGGCTGTTCTGGATTCCTTACAGCGATGCCAAGTAGACTATCGTTATATCCAGGTGCTGAGATGTCTCTACGAGGCCGCCACCATGAGTGTCCAAGTACAGGGTCAGCAGTCTAAACCCATCCAATTGCGGAGAGGAGTGAGGCAGGGGGATGTCATATCCCCGAAACTGTTCACGTGCGCATTGGAAGATATGTTTAGGTTGCTGGACTGGAAAGGAAAGGGCATTCATATAAACGGCGAGTACATCTCACACCTGCGATTCGCTGATGACATAGTCTTAATGGCGGAGTCGCTTGAGGAACTGAACCAGATGCTGGACGGCCTAGCTTCAGCCTCCCGATGTATCGGTCTTGGCATGAATTTGGATAAAACCAAAATCATGATCAATGGTCACATTGATCCAAGGCCGGTGGTCGTACATGGTCACCTTCTCGAAACTGTTTCCGAGTACACTTACCTTGGGCAGATTCTGCAGTTGGGTAAAAACAGTTTCGAGAAGGAGGCCAAAAGGAGGATCCAGCTGGGCTGGGCAGCATTTGGGAAACTACGTCAAGTCTTCACGTCATCCATACCGCAATGCTTGAAATCTAAAGTTTTCAATCAGTGCGTCCTACCCGTTATGACCTACGGAGCTGAGACGTGGACACTCACGATAGGGCTGGTCCACCAGTTCAAAGTCGCTCAGCGAGCTATGGAAAGAGCTATGCTCGGAGTTTCTCTGAAGGATAGGATTCGTAACGAATACATCCGACAGAGAACCAAGGTTATCGACATAGCTCAAAGAATTAGCAAGCTGAAGTGGCAGTGGGCCGGCCATATCTCGCGAAGAACTGACGGCCGATGGGGCAAACGTGTTCTTGAGTGGAGACCACGACTCGGCAAACGTAGTGTAGGACGCCCTCCGACCAGGTGGGATGACGTCCTGCGAAAGACTGCAGGTACATGCTGGATGCGGCAAGCTGAAGACAGGGCGCTATGGCGCTCATTGGGGGAGCCTATAAATAAGAAAAATAAAAAATAAAAAAAATAAAAAGTATTTATTTCAAGCATTTACACTCATATTAGTAAATAGACAAGATAATCTTAAAAACTAAAAGGATTGCTGGGAAGGTGGCGCTCACAACAGTGCCTGGTGTACGGGCAGTCCACTCTCCCAGCTATCATTGTGAGAACGGTATTGGAGCTGGCCCGCAACCTGCGCACCAGGGAGGTGGCGCGCTTGCGCATGGTGGTATGAAAACAGTCGACTCGCGCCGCCGCAAACATCCCTGAGGCGCTGCAGTAGCGGGGCAGCCCCAAGACCGCTCTCAGCGCATTATTGTACTGGACACGGATGGCGCTGTACGTCGCAAGCGTATACTTCGCCCACAGGCTGCAGTGCTGCACGTATACAGAGAGGTGCAGTATGCTCTGAAGAGTGTCAACTTTACCTTCTCTGAGCTACGCGCAAACCTCCTGGCAACCATATTCGCCCGCACCGACAGCGCCCTCCGCTCCCGTTCGATGTCTACATTGTCTTTGAGGTCGGTAGTGACTATGTGACCTAAGTACTTAAAAGAGTACACCCTCTCTAAGTCAACACCGTTCAATCGAACGGGGGGAACGTTATGCAGCCTCCTTGTACCGACCTCAAAGACCATGAACTGACTCTTTTTTGAGTTGTACACCAGTCCATGACCACAGGCGTACTCCTCACATATTTTCATGAGCTCCCTCAATCCGCAGATCGAGGCGCTCAGCAGAACCATATCATCGGCATAACTGAGGTTGTTTATACAAACATCATCAATATGACAACCGATATGGCGACTGCTGAGCGCCCCGATCAGCGCGTTTAAGTAGAGGTTGAACAAGGTCGGCGAGCTCAACCCCCCCCAGTCTCACTCCACATTCTAGCCTATACGGTTCCGACATTGCTCCCCCCCACCGTACGCAGTTGATCTGGTGCCCATACCAATATTTAAAAATGATGCCTAACTCAGGCGGTAAGTTCATACTTTCCAGCTTTTTCCACAGTATGTCATAGGCTACCAGATCAAAAGCCTTGGACAAGTCAAGGAAGCACGCGTATACCGGCGTCCCAAGATCTGTGTAGTATCTGACGGTATGCTTAAGACACAGAATTGCACTCTCAGTGGACAGCTTAGGTCGAAACCCAAACTGATTATCATGCAGAGTAACATAATGATCTAACTGTGTATTAAGCATACCGTCAAACACCTTAGCAATGATGGTAGCCAGCGATATAGGTCGGTAGTTCGTTTTGTCCCCTAAGTCTCCAGTCTCTTCTTTCACCACAGGCACTACGATCGTCTTCATCATGTCCGCAGGCAAATATGAATGACTCCCGCAGAGCGAGTAAAACATTGCTAGCACTCCATTAATATGAGGACCTGCATGCTGGAGGTGCTCCACGCTGATACCATCATGGCCCGGTGATTTACCTTTAGAGAGCGATTTTACAATTTGGGCTACTTTTTTGGCTGTAAATCTATATTTGAGCTCCTCCTTAGGTACCTTAGCATCGAACACCTCAGTCTGCTTACCCAGTGGTGACTTTACGGCAAAATGTTCCTTGAAGATGTTCGCAATACAATCAGGATCACTCACACCGTCTACACTCAGCGGTGGACTCGGCCGCACATTTACCTTATTGTGCCTATGTCCAGCAGTGGACTGATATAGGCTGATGATGATGATGATGTATTAAATAAGTGTGGTATTCATAACTCGGTTTCATTAGCTTTTTTTGATAAAACGATCTATATTTCGTCATCATCGCTGCAATAAATTTGTAAGGTGGGGTGTTCTCATGATTCGATGATTAATTGGCAAGTAAACTTACTAGAAGAAGACTATGGCACTTATTAAGGGAGGCCGCCTATGCTCGCTTTACCTTATCGCACATGGATTAACGAAGGTATGAAGATTAAGTTATGTCCTGAATAAGGTCATCATCTGTATAAGTCCTTCGAGAAGAGAAAGTGTCATTGGATTTCTGTGGGCCGATCCCGGCGGCACTGCAATGCCGGGCCGACCCGTGACGGGAGTGGAGCGAGCCCCGAACATCCCGTCGCTTTAAAAAAATCAGTTTAATATACTGGTCCCTCAGTGAGGGAACTTTCAGATATTAAGCTGAAAAGAACAGATACTACACTTTGATCTTAGCCAAAAGGCCGAGAAGCGATACGGAACAAACTGTATGGGACGGTGGTGGCTCAAAGCCGTGCGTTCTCGTTAGCGCGATCTAGAGCTCGTTCACTTTTACTAGCGACATCTAGTTATGCATGACCGGTTTTTGTTTGGATGACGTCACGTGACGTCAGACTGTTGCCGTTTACCTGGCGCATGGCAGGGGGAACCTTGACGTCAGACTGTTGCCGTGGTAGGTATAATATAACGCACGGAGTTTATACAGACATATAAGTATAACGTCACCTATCCGGTATGTACCGCGTTCTGCGTGTGACGTTAGCAACCACGTGTTCAAATTAGAACAAGAGAGATATTTGACTCTTCATGTCCCCTTTTCAATACTAATATTATAAAGAGGAAAGGTTTGATTTGTTGTTTGTTTGTATTGAATAGGCTCCGAAACTACTGGACCGACAAACAGGCGAGATAACAACAGACTCTGTATGCATAGTTCTAAAACTGCACTGTTACAAAAAAGCGTAATCTGTATGGCACCTAAAATGTTTAATAAGATGCCGAAGTCCTTAAATCTTAGTGAGATTATGTTTAAAGTTAAATTAAAACAATTATTAGTAAGTATCTATTACACAATTAATGACTTTTTAGTTGACAATCTGAAACTTTGACCATTTAAATGTAACAGGTAACCTATATGCATAATTTACAAAATACAACAATTTCAATATTTGCATGCCTAGTTTTAAGGTAGAACATAATTGAAACTTTCAATATATTTAAGATCTACAACTGTAACCTACATTATGTTGAAGCAAATAAATGAATCTTTATCTTTATCTTCAAGTGTAGATAGTTATGCACGGGCAACCGCAGCCGCAGCCTCCGCAGCAACCTCCACAGCATAAATCACAGTCATTAAGTCGAGATTCGAGGAAATATTATATTACTTTCAATAATTAGTTTAGACCCTATATCATAAAAAAAATATATGAAACTGGTGTAACAACGTTACAATTCTAATTTAAAAAAAAATTATCCGATAGGTTATCAACCACGATAAATAATATTAGTAAGTTGGTTTGTAAATACAATATAATCTTTTTTTTTTCACGACACCCTGTCTTCCATTTGACATGGTTCCGCACCAAAACAAGTCTGATTTCTTAAGTTTGAACCATTTATTCAGTTGAGTGACATGCCGATAGATAGATAAATTCTTTATTCAGAATTCAGACACATTGTCTAAAACGATTTAGTAATATGAAAAATTATTTCATACGCTTAGTTAAAGACATAATAAATTGTTAGCGTTATTTATTGAAGTAAAAACATGGGCCCTTATTATTAAAGGTCATCGATAACTGCGTGGTAATTGTTGATCACTCACTCTTTTCTATGCCATATACTAATATATCGAGAGTAATCTCAAGCATAGATCTATGACTGAGCAAATCTTCATAACATGGGCCATATAATCGACAAGGAGTTGACCATGTAAGTAACGTGTAAAAATACACTGCAACACACACAATTTTAGTTAAGTAAGCCGTTTACAAAATGTTCATCGAATGGCTGAAGTATTAGTAGGTTTATTAAGTTCAGCAAACCATTATGCGAATTTATAGTGGGCCAAATTTAATAAAATCTGAATCACTATAAATTTCCTGGAAGACTAAATCAAAAGCACATAAGCGTTTTTTATTTTGATACTATATTGTGTCTGTGTGAATGAAAATAATACAATAACTCTTTATTGCACCTACATAATATGTTGTAATAATAATAGTTATTTGATTCTTCTTTTCTATACCCTAATGAAGGCTGTAAGTATAGTATCGTTGCAAAGGTTGTTCTTATTGCGAGTTTTTGAAAAACATTTGACTCAGGGATCCGTTTTTTTGTCAAGGTTCCCCCTGCCATGCGCCAGGTAAACGGCAACAGTCTGACGTCACGTGACGTCATCCAAACAAAAACCGGTCATGCATAACTAGATGTCGCTAGTAAAAGTGAACGAGCTCTAGATCGCGCTAACGAGAACGCACGGCTTTGAGCCACCACCGTCCCATACAGTTTGTTCCGTATCGCTTCTCGGCCTTTTGGCTAAGATCAAAGTGTAGTATCTGTTCTTTTCAGCTTAATATCTGAAAGTTCCCTCACTGAGGGACCAGTATATTAAACTGATTTTTTTAAAGCGACGGGATGTTCGGGGCTCGCTCCACTCCCGTCACGGGTCGGCCCGGCATTGCAGTGCCGCCGGGATCAGCCCACAGAAATCATCATGTGAGACAATAATGGGCGTAATTGATCCCTCTTATCTTACAAGGCATTACTTGTTTCACACCCATGTGAAAATGGTAATGGATAACGGTCTTAGTAATATTCAATTACATACAATGTTATTTAACTGATCTTTGGCGTCACTCGGAGTCATGCGCGTTTTTAGATTTTTTTTAATACAATTTGTTTGCATACACAGCGTTATTTCCACCTATGTACTGATTCTACATTAAATTTTAATTGATTGATGAACTTTTGATAAGAAACGATTACTTTAAATAATTTTCAGACGCTAGGTTTCATTTGTAACCAATCAAATATCGATAGTGTGTTTCTACATATTATTAAATCCAAAGCTATAAACATGTTCTGAGGTAATGTTGAACATTTTATTTCGATATTTTACTAATAAATACGAAGCTAAGATGTGAAAATATTACCTTATTTCGCACTTTTCTTGGAAAAGCGAGCAAGTAATTCCTGCCATCACTTGAGAAAACTTCTAGCGCGATGGGTTGCAGAAGATATCTTCTCTTATGGACCTCCCTGAAAAACGCACAACATTAGAAATCATCTAGATTTTTAGTTCTTGAGTAATGAATGGCACTATTTATTTTATTTATTTAAAAACTTTATTGCACTACAAAGGGTGGGCTTAATGCCGAGGCATTTTCTACCTGCCGACCATGACCACCTTTTATTTTCCTTCTGTAGACCAAACTTCCTCGACCTTTTTGATTTGTGCCAATAAAGTCCAGTATATTTAGAACACGTCTGTTAGTCAGTAAGCGAAAGTGAACCGGGATAATGTAGATACAAATGAACAGTTACTTGAGCATTATTATCGACTGAAGTTAGCTAAACATAGTAGTAAAATATAAATAGTGATATCTCTTTGGTACAAAGAGATAAAATGGTCATATAAAGTACAAAAAGATTGGACTTTATAGGACCAAAACAATGATAAGAGGAAAGAAGAATTGGTCAACAGTAAGATAAAAAATTGCCCAAATTTAATTATTCCAGTATCCTCTTTAAAAAAAACATCTTAATTAAATAATTAAAGTATACCTTATATCCTCGTACAGAAACTTGGAGCACTGCCTCTGGTTGCTGCGCTGGATGCCCTGACTCGGCAGTATCGGCTCGTAGTCATCCGGGCAGCTGTCCAGGTCTCTGATCTCTCTGTTCTTGAGGAGCGTGAAGCCGTCTATGACGTAGCAATGCTCTCGCCCGAATAGGAGCAGGCCTTCAACTGTGTCGAGGCCTTGGATTCGCGCGCAGCGGAACATATGGGAGATCTGTTGAAGGGAATATTATGAGAAAGGATATTAAATAAACTACCTGCAACCAAAACTTATAATAACCACCTTAATCACATTTATATTAAATGCGAAATGTACGTTTGGACGCCAAAGCTACTGAATGGTTCACTTTGTAATTATCTTATATAAATCCGTATTAGTTTAATTATAACTATAAACTCTGAGTCACAGAATTGGCAAAATAGCTGCTACATGTTTTTTTACTAAGATGGCTGCTACAAGTTTTTTTTACCAAAATAGCTACCACACGTTTTCTAAACTAACCTTTTCATGGTGTTCGAGTAGCCTGAGTAGCGTCTGGTTGTCTGGAGGCGGCGTTTGTTGCTCATCTTCGTCTTCGCCGTCCGGACCGTCTTCATTAGCTGTTGACAAATAATATTTGTATTCACGAGTTTTTTTTACAGCAAAGTTTAACTCAGGTTTTTGAGTCGTATCCTTAGCATAATTAAGGTATATATATATATTATATTGTACACTTTGACAATAAAGAAATCGGAATCTGAATCTGAATCTGATGGAAATAATGCTTGCAAATCGGTTTGAATTTGACGGTGTCGTCATGAAAATGATTGGATAATAACGAATTATTTTAGCAAAATAAAAGGGCTATAGAATAATATACAAGTGTGTGCATCAGAGCTACGCTGAGCGAATTCAGCCAAGAAACTCATAACAAAAAGTCTGCTTACTTTGGGGATTGATAATGCTGTGTGAATAAACGTTGAAGTATTTATTTTCGTCGCTTAGACTCTTATCTTTCACTCTGGCGATTTTCGAGCGATTTCCAAGCGAAGGAAGTGCGCTGCTCGACCCGGGCACGCATCGAGCTCGCCGCGTTAAGCGCCTTCGACGCCAGTGTTCAATACGCGGATTGCACGCCACGAACTCGCTGCGTGCCTGCATCGTGCCATGGCGTCGTCGTGGTGTACTCGCGGTGAGCGAGTTGCAATCGTTCGCAAATCAACAGGGTGATGTGATAAGGCTCTTAGTTAGACTCAGGAGGTACTTTACCTTCTCCGGAACTCTGGTTATTTCCTCGGCTCACCACACCGCTACTAACGAGATCTGACGGAGAGCCTTCCTCGTTTGTCACTTCCATAGATGTGGTATCTCTGTTACTGTGAACAAAATGTTTGTGATGCACTTTTGTTCAACTGTCCAATACTATTTTTGATTCACAAGTTGATTCTTTCATCTTTAAAATTGAAATAAATAATAATACCTATTATATCGTTCCTTTGAAAGTCGAATTTGGAACACTTCACGTTCTTTATCCGCAATGTCAATTTGAAATCACACATTTAAGTCTCTAAAATAAAGCGTCCCTATAACGGAACTCAATCGAACGGAACACGATTAGAATACTCATGAATGTCTCTAATCTGCTCTATCCGCCAAGCCGAGGTCCGTGCCACTTAAAATTGAACCGTGTATCCTTAAAATAGAGCTTACTTAGTGATTTCCTCCTCGTATGTCTGCAGATCGGAGCACTCCACTCCGTCGGCCTCGCCGAGGTCATTACCCGCCGCCCGCCATTGCTGGTAAGTGCGGTAATACTCCTTACTGTCCAAGCTTTGTGCCACTTTGTACTTTAGTTGTTTCTGGAAACAAAAGGATTGTGATTAAAACAAGTGTTATACCGGACCGGTGTCTCATAATGAATTTTCCATAATATCCTCCTCACCTAATAATAGTGTTTTGGAATAGATCCCTTTACCAAGAATCAACATCTATCATTTTAAAACCGTCATCATTATCATCATCATCATCATCAGCCTATATTAGTCCACTGCTGGACATAGGCCTCCCCCAATGAGCGCCATAGCGCCCTAAACCTTACACGGTAATAAATACTATTGTCCGTGCTGTTGTAAAATCCGCAAATTCTGCGCTTCGAATAATACCCCTCCTGCTTACCCCACCCCACTAGTATTTCGATGATTGCAATTTAAAGTTGAAAATTTGCTGGACACCCTTTCGATGCGACATCGCGAAGCAGAAGCTAGTAATACATACATTGTCCGGATTATCCAGCTCCGGGCGGTAAGGGTAATGTAGATAGAACAGGTAGTTCCGGCGCAGCATCTTCCGCATGCGGCACGGCCCCTCCGTGCTATCCAGCGCCCACTTGTCGAGCGCGGACGGCGTGGGCGGGCCCCACAGCGCCCGCTCTCTGGTCAGCTCGCGCCACGCGCCGGCCCACTCCGCTTGCACGTAGCGGGTGGTGTGGGAGCTTGTGTTCGCGGAGCTGGCTAGGGCTGCGCACCACGATTGTCTGAAAAGATGTTAGAATAACGGTGAAACTGGCTGGCATTCCTCTTCTCTATTCATACTTTGAGTTAGTTTCATAATGTTTTTGAAGTAAATAGGCGAAAAATGGATGCGTCAAGCTTGAGACAGGGTGCTATGGCAAGTATTAGAGGAGGCCTATGTCCAGACAAACATTGGCTGATGATGATAAAAAAATATTTACTGACGCCACAGCCACACTGCAAGATGGTAGCTTTGATGTTACATCAGAAAACAAACGTATGAAAATGTACAGAGCTCGCCATACTGCAACCTTAGCTTGTTGCGAGGCAATCTGTTTTGCTAGATTTTTACATTGATGGGCCAGTCCAAGTTAATAGATCCTATCTCCTATCCCTATCTCCACAACTAATCAGTAGTAACAATAAAACTGTCTATTGCTCACTCCGGTCTTTCATTAACGTTTCATTGGCGACCAGGATAGGACAAAAAACTATCAAAGGTTGACACAAGGGAATCATGAATATATAATATATATAAACACGTGAACATTCCTTACCTGACTAACTGCACATGATCCTGCATATAAGCCATGGCGTGGTCTTTAGGCACGTTGGGCCGTTGTTTCGCGGAGTCGTCTTTCTTCACCTTAGTGCGAGAGGCGAGGCGCGTCAGCCCGCCCGTCACCTTTTGTATCTTGGACTGGATTTGGTTGTGAAGCTCCCATGGAACTCTGTAGATTGCCTGTGAAATATTTTTTTATATGTTGAAATACGTCATATTATGATTTTGGTGCAATTGTGAACATGCAGCAAATATCTTGCTCACTATATGCGTTTTATTTCATATTTATAGTTACTGCTTATAAGTTTTTAGTTTCAAGGTAATATCTCTACTTCCATGAGCACACGGCTAAAATCATTGCTTATTATTTCAGTCTATTAACGTTATAATGAATAGCTCTTGTGCATTAACGACACCAGTAGGAGGTTTTGTAGTAGGAGTATTTGTGTTTATTTATTCAAAACATTTCATCAGAATTATATTGAACACTTTTAGTATACAAACCAAACTTATTCTAGAAACATTGACAAGTGACTCACCTTCCTCTTAGTATCAATATAGGTGACCCAGAGTTTATGCCCTGCCTAGTTAGTTCTTCATTTGGGACCAGTGTTGTCTTGAACACTTCTTCAATAGCTGGCTTCTTGTATGAAGCTTATTTATTCTAGACTAGCTGTTCCCCGCGGTTTCACCCGCGTTAAACTCGAATTTCACTTTATTAGGTGAATTTTTACACCTTGGTTATCACGTTATATTATTGGGTTTTAGTAAGAATCCCTAACTTTTTGAAAATATAATATAGCCTATGTTCACCGGGGATAGTGTAGCTTCCGAACGGTGAAAGAATTTTTCAAATCGGTCCGGTATTTTCGGAGCCTATTCATTACAAACAAACAAACAAAAAATCAAACCTTTCCTCTTTATAACATTACAAAAGAGTTTCCATACAGTAAATTGTTATCAAACCTTTGTTGTCAAAAGCGCGTTGCTAGGTAACCACGTTTATTTAGAAAAAATGGCGTATTGATATGCAAGGAATTTTATAGGTACATTTTTCACACATTGGGTTACATTATTGGAGTTTTTGTAAGGATCCCTTACTTTTTTGAAAATATAATATAGCCTATGTTCACCACGGATATTTAGGCTTCCTAACGGTGATAGAATTTTTCAAATCGATCCAGTAGTTTCGGAGCCTTTTCGTTACAAACAAACAAAAAATCAAACCTTTCCTCTTTATAATATTAGTATAGAAACATCGACAAGTGACCCACCTTCCTCTCAGTATCAATATAGTTGAGCCACAGTTTATGCGCTGCCTCGTTCAGTTGCTCCCTCACAGCGGTTAGATCAGGCGCCCGCGCGTTTCCCACGGGCAGTAGGAGTGTTATCTTGAACACCTCTTCTATAGCTGGCTTCTTGCACGCGTATAGCTCCTCCCAAACGCGACGTGCCGCGCCCGCCATTAGGTTTCGACCTGGAGTTGTAAGTTGTGGAATAAAGTATTTATATTTTGTACAGACCACGGTAGTTTACATACTATACAGGGCGTCCCAAAACCATGCCACATTGAGGTGTAAAAAAAAAAAAAGTAGTACCTTAGATAGAAAACTTTACTGAAAGAAGACTTCATTTTCATTTAAAAAAAATGTGAACTGGATTTAAAGGTTTTTGAATAATCGCCTGTCTGAACCGGGTATCGAACCCGCCAAATTGTAAAAAAATCACAACTAATTTAGCGATACCGATCAAAAGGCTCAATCGTAAGTATAATTTTTTCCCAAGTAACATAGCCTCTTGATCTTAAATAAATCGATTACCATTAAAACCGCATCATGACATTATATTCACTTCGGTCTACATTCACTGTTACAACTATACCTTGATGCGTGGTAAGCTTGTCATCCCTAGACTCGAGATCTCCGCTCGGGTTCACGTGCCACGTGGTCCTCATATGGGAATCTAACGCTATCTTCATGTTGGAGCTCAGCTGAAGCAAGCAGTAGACGAGGCAGCCTATGAACTCTAGCTCGTGGTTACCCGCGCCGAATATTAGAAGCCTGAAAGAGGTGGGGTATTAAGTGAGTCATACGATGTTCATATGCAGAGATTGGATTGATTTGCAGTCGGACTGAATTGGTACACATTTCATCGTATACATTTCTACGTCTTTGTATCTAGGAGCAGTGGGCGAAGGTCCGATTGCGACGCAGGAGGTTGCGAGTTCGATTCTCGGGACAATTGTGTGTACGATCTGCAGATGGGTGTTTCTGTTGTTATCTATGTATAAAAAAATACCTATCTATGTAATCTATTTTATTAAGTATATCAGTCTAAGTATCTAGTTCCCATAACACAAGCTCTGCTTAACTTGGGGCTGGATGATACTGTGTGGATTTTCCACCATTATTTATATATTGAATATTTATCTTACCTATTAGTAGTGAGTTTATGCAGCGCCTCCAACACCGACATTTGGTCAGCGATCGAGTCTGTAGACCGAGAGAGGAGGAACAGAATCGTTCTGTTCAAACAGTGGTGTAGACCTTCCAACGATATTACGGAGGATTTCTTCTTGGCTTGCGTCACTAGTTTTACTATGAAGTCAAAAACCTGTAATAAAAGTAAAAGTTAAAATATTATTTATTGATATATCTGATAGTGTGACAGGCAATACGAGTCCATGGGCTCCTGAACTAGTGAAAAAACTTTGTTTCAGGAACGCAAAACCTTGAAATAGAAGCTAGGCTCGTTGACCACAAATAAGTGATTTGATTTGATTAGGCGATTTTATTGAAAGCTTCTGCCCGTAGCATCACAGGCACTTTTCTTAGATATAAAGAATCCATCATGTTTTCTAGTTACGAGTAAAGTTTACGCTGAGATACGAAGTTGCCCTTGGTGACCACCCTCTATTTTAGCATCTCTACCTAAACCTTACAAAATAAAACTATTACAGAGACATTAAAAAAGAAACCTTACGAGTATAATAGGTCCCCAACGAAATTTTTGATATTTCCTTTGTTCAACTTCAACCCAACAATAACATAAAATAGGTGGCGGCGCTAGTGTGCCTCGGGTTACCGCCTTAATATAACCTCGTAATAATCAAAAGAGAAAGACCTTAAATATAAAACAATACAATATGTGTAACACTTACCTCGTGCGGATCTCTAGACAACTGGCCCTGCCAGAGCTTGTCGACCAGCCTCGCTGCCAGATAACAAACGTTAGATATGTTAGATTCCGTCCCGAACAGCTCAGTGTTCAGTAGGTTTTCCATGAGGGTAGTAAGTACTTCCGTTTGGTACTCCACCTGCTGCTGACTTGTGGAGTTAGCTGGCGAGGCGTCCAGGACTAGATCTATCACCTGTAAACGGTTTTGTATGAGTAAAATGTATTTTACATGAGTTTTTATTTATAGGTGTGGTTATTATTTAGCAGAGGGTATGGTCTAACGAGCGTAATTTTTTGAGTTGTGTTGTCAGTCGCGTAATCTACTTTAACAGAAATTACAACCGTGCGTTGCTGTGTAGCCACAACTGTTTGTGGCCACACAGCAACGGACCGGGACTTTTGTCTGAATCTGAATACAATGCAAATTACGAGGGTCATTTTACGCGACTAACAAAAAAAATTTTTTGATGTATTGTTTTTTGGTAGAGGCTTATGGCCAGATTGGCTCGACCGTGGGCGGACGATGATGATTTTTTATGTTTAATAAATTATTTAGGGTAGTATGAGGCCTTTAAGGCTTATGTTATTATAGTGCGTGCCTTGGCATTCGGGGTAATCTGATTTTTTTGGGATATTTTTTAATTTCTTACAGAAGCTTTTCGTCAGCAGTAGATCTATAAAGGCTGACAATGGTGATGACTGATGAGTGAGAAAGAAATGCTATATTGTGAAGGTAAAGTGTGTAAGATAATGTCTTTCGCGTGATTCGTGTGAAAGCACGTTATTGTTTTAGTCACATGGGATTGCACTATAAAAACAAAGTGTTTTTTTTCCAGCAAGGTATAATTCCACATTTTCTATCTTAAAAAAAGAGTCGACTAGTTTGTATTTCTTAATCGAGGTAGAAGCTTTCCTACCGGGCTACGATACGCACCGCGACGACTATCTGTCGTCTGTTTTGTCGAGCATTTGTTTGTTATTCGCAATAAAAATAGAGACAAAACCGTCGACAAATTTAGTCGTGGCGCGCATCTTAGTCTGATCAGCTATCAAGATTTGCTTTGGGCCCACTATAATGTAGCAGTGTAATATAACACGTGAGTTGCGTTGCGAGCCCAAGCATGTAGAACATAATTAACATGCAACCGATATTTATAAAATACCCGTATAATATAGGCGTCAAGGAAACGTTAGCACTTGTTAGTTGTTAAAATATAAAAATGTCCATAATTACGCTATAAAAGTAGGATCTTGAACCGGAGCACGGACTACATGGCGTACAAAGTATTGACGAGGGCACAGAGTCCGCCATTTCCGTCTAGAAACCAAGCTTGTCAGTTTGTTATATGATCACGACGAAAATTACTCTTAGTAAAAACTGATGTTGTGTGAATGCACCCTAAGCAATAACATTCCTATGCGTATCTCTTCTGGGTGCTATTGACTTCCAACAGGGTGTCTTAATCCTAGATCTATCTAGAAATAAGATGGCTTAATATAAGTTAGCTTACAGGTGCAGTTTTCCCGGTCACGTTCAACGGCAGCGAGTCCAAGACGATAACTTTAAGGAAGTCCATAACGGCCTGTCTCGCTGCATGCTGCGTCAATCCCGCCGCGCTTGTAGCTGGCATCACTACGTCCTTTTCTGAGCCGGGAGTGGAGGCGCCTGAGCTTTCGCCACTCTCGCATATTGCTGTAGGAGGCAAATAAATACATAATGCTGGAAAATGCACACAGCATCATCTAGCCCCAAGCTAAGCGGAGCTTGTGTTACTAGATGACTGATATACTTCATACAGTACATTACATAGACAAATATTTTTATTATACATAGACAACGACCAGAACACCCGGAACAAATATCTGCAGATCGTACACACAATTGTCTCGAGGCGGGAACCGAACCCCCAATCTTCCCGAGGATCTTCATCCACCGCGCCACAGAGGTCGTCAAAACATTTATGATCCAAAATTATGGAACGTGTTGAGTAATACCGAACATTTTGTTGCTTCACGATACATGCTTGTATGTTTTGTGGCGCTCGGTTTGTTTTTAAACTGTTTCTCAGTTTACCTAAATATTTTACAAGAATGTGGGTTGTTTACTCATCAAAGGAAATAATTTTAGATTTTAAAAGAGTGTCGATTAAAAAACCTTACGTTTTAAACAGAAAAACAACATCAAAAACAGTTTATTTCTTATTTGATAACAAATAATAGTATAAAATTTAACTTATGTAAGCCTAAAGAAATAAAGGAATTTGAAATTTATAAAAAAAAAGCGAGGTATTATAAAGAGAATAAACTCACGCATAGTAATATCGTCCGAAGAATTGGGCGGGAAGAGCGTAGATGCCAATGCAGTCAACACTTCAGCTGTCATCATTATCGGGACAAAGTCTGGCAAAGTGTTGTATAGGGAAAACAGCACCTGAGGATAAACAGTTTACTGTGTAATAAATAAAAAATGCTGGACTATCCATAGTCTTTAGCCTTAAGGTACTATTCCTAATGAAGCGTAACACTTGCGGCAAAGGCGGCCGAAAGTTGCCGAGTGGGGGTTAAAAATCCGCAAGTGGCATCTCACATTTTACCGACATGACTGCGCGGTCCAATGTAGACTCTACAGCCCACGTTATAAGGTCTAAAGTCACCTGCACAATTCCTAACAGATGATCAACCAGCCAACCAGGCAGGCTCCCTTGCTCCATATGTATCTAGGCTCGGACCGTGCCCAGTAGAATTACTACTACTTCGGGACAGAGCGTGATGCGCGCGGCAACGGCGCGGCCGAAGGTTGCCGAGAGGGGGTATATTACTGACATGACTGCGCGGTCTAATGTAGACTCTACAGCAAACATTACAAAGTCTAAACTCACCTGCACAATCCCTAACGGATGATCAACCAGCCACTCAGGCAGGGTCCCTTGCTCCATATGTACCAATGCTCGGACCGTGCCCAGTAGAATGACTACTGCTTCGGGACAGAGTGTGATCCTCGCGGCTACGGCGGCGGAAGGTTGCCGAGAAGGCGCCGAAGAGCCCCAAGCGGCGGCCCAGACTCGTTCTATAGACATGGCCTTGTCGGGGCCGATGTTTCGCATCGGTTGGCCGAGGGTCAGTCCGAAGAGGAGGTAGTAGAGCTCTGGAATGTGCAGATGGGAAAGGACCAGCCTGGAAATAATAAAGATACAGCTGCACTAAACTAAACTCTTTGTTTATGAATTGAAGACACAGTTTGCATCTATGCAAGTATGTCTTTCATAGCATAACCGCGTAGATGGGTAAATAAAAAGCCAGTAAGGTGAATCCAGACGTGTGTATTACAGTCATGTGCAGATGTGCATGCGAGTGTACAGTCGCGATCAGCACGAAGCCTTGCTGCGGCAACGCTATTATCTTTCTCCCATCGATCACCAATCAGTCAAGGATGGCATAAACGCCGTATATTGTAATTTTGCGGCTTCAGTCTTACCAAGCCAGTAAGGTGAATCCAGACGTGTATTACAGTCATGTGCAGATGCGCATGCGAGTGTATAGTCGCGATCAGCACGAAGCCTTGCTGCGGCAACGCTATTATCTTTCTCCCATCGATCACCAATCAGTCAAGGATGGCATAAACGCCGTATATTGTAATTTTGCGGCTTCAGTCTTACCAAGCCAGTAAGGTGAATCCAGACGTGTGTATTACAGTCATGTGCAGATGTGCATGCGAGTGTACAACCGCGGTCAGCACGAAGCCTTGCTGCGGCAACGCTATTATCTTTCTCCCATCGATCACCAATCAGTCAAGGATGGCATAAACGCCGTATATTGTAATTTTGCGGCTTCAGACTTACCAAGCCAGTAAGGTGAATCCAGACGTGTGTATTACAGTCATGTGCAGATGTGAATGCGAGTGTACAGTCGCGGTCAGTACAACGCCTGCTTGCTGCGGCGACGCTATCATCTCTGTGTGGCGGAGCCAGCCGCCATTGCCGGATCCTTCGCGAAACCTATAAGCATGAACAAAGATTTTGGATTATTCTGACTTAACCTACTATTACACAAACCTGTCACTAGGTACATACTAAGAGGTAATCTAACGAGGTTTTTTGTAAAATAAGGCAGACAGTTTTCAATGACGATCTCTCAAAATATTGAGATCAGTAGGGCAAGCATGGTAATTGATGTCAGGCAGGTGCTTGGCCTACAGATGTGCACTACAGATCAAATGTAAGGCTCCAATAGACTGGAGGCCTACTACTCAGTTAACACAGATATCATGTGCGTGTATTAATAACAATGATACTTTTAAGTAGTACTCATAAAAGTGATAACACCCATTTCTTCAGAAAATAGCCGTATTCTTCACCGCTTTCAGAAATATTTTTTCTTACCTCTGCATAATAGCATTCTGCTGCCCTTGCCCAGAGCATAGAATCACCATAATCCGCAGCGCCCAAAGCACCGTCGTATGATGAACATTCTCCTGCATAAAGCTGAGCAGCCAATCCATTCCTAATAAAATAAACATTATTTTCAGAATATACTATCCAAAATTTCAAATTACTGGCAATCCTTAGAGCAAATCTGACTGCCGGGAAGCCAGTTTACAAAAATAAGCTCGAACACACAGGACAAAGAAACAAAAATCAATCTATATGAAGTGAAGTATATAATTATGTATAAGATAAAAGTAATAGGCCAGTAGAACCTACAATTTCTCACATATACCAAGCCCTATTCCCATGCCATAATCCCCACACTCTGCATGCGGGTTGGGGATTGCAGTGAAAGTGTTAAATACAAAGTTGCTGCCTTTCTTCTGGTAGAATCCTTTTGTGAATTCCACGGGCTCAGTTAGAGGGGCCGATTCTTGCACGCTGCGACCGCCATGTCCGGCCATTGTAGGATTATCTGCAGTATAATCATATTAGTTGAGCGGTGTTCCTTACCCAACACTCTCGATATCTCCTCACACACTATCGTATTCACAAGGTTCCGCTGCGTGAACAGCAATGTATGCAGTACATTGAAGCATTTGTTGCGAAGGATTATTTGATCGCCCTCGCTTTCCTTTTCGCAGTCACTTTCTTTGAGGTTTGTGTTTTTCTCTGTTTGCGATGGTAGGGGGAGTGTGTATGCCATGAATTGTCCTGGAAGAATACATAAATAAAATAAATAAATAATGCTGGACAATCCACGCAGCACCATCTAGCCCCTAGCTAAGCAAAGCTTGTGTTTTGGGTACTAGATGTCTGATATACTTTTTTATTATAGATAACGACCAGAACACCCGGAACAATAATCAGTAGATCGTACACACAATTGTTATTCCCGAGGCGGGAATCGAACCTTCGCCCACCGCGGCACGGTCGTCACATGATTAAGAATTTTCCAATTTATCGTTTCTGATACGCTTTAAATGGACTCCGGGACCTCAAATGTCTCTAATTATAGGAGTATAGAGTATAAATAGTAGAGAGTTATTAAATATAAGAAGTCAGTATCTTTACCCAGACACACCTCATTGTTCGTAGGTTAAATATGTATAATAAAAAAAAAGATCTATGTAATCTATTGTATTAAGTATATCAGTCATCTACTACCCATAGCACAAGCACAGCTTAGTTTGGGACTAGATGATACTGTGTGGATTGTCCAGTATTATTATTTATTTATTTTTCCCGACGACGTATCAACAGGTTTACACAATGTGGTGCTCACGGGATGACTCGAGTACTGGAGTTACCACTAGTACTACTTATAATTATGTGTACAGATCGCGATCGAAGTTTAAGAATATTAATAAGAGCTCAGTATATTTACCCAAACACAGCAGATCACTAGGCCTCGGCTGTCCGCCCAGCAGTGCCGATAACAGTTGTATAAGAACGTTCTTTGTGCTGACGACTTTCACTTCATTGATTATATATAGTAGTTTCGAGACGAGCTGTAGCTCCCTCATTGTGCGTAGGTTGTGCGTGCGGTGCGCGGTCTCTGTCGCGAGCTCTAACAGATGTTCGAGCAAAGATTTGATAAGGCCGCCTGGAGCGCCTAGCCAGACTTCAAGCTCGCATATTAGATCCTGAAATGATATGATGATCGTATGTTTCATTGAATTTACACATGTAAGCATTATTTTATAATATAACATAATAAATAATACGCATTATTTTATAGTAATTATGTGTATCTAATCATAATAGAACTTTTTTTGTTTTTATGAGAAATAAACATCTATAAACCGAAGTTAAGTATCATTGCAAAGTTAAAATCACTATTCGAAAGTTTATTAAAATTCACATAAAAAAATAGACACAAACTAAAAGGCGTGTCAAGGTCAGTAGAAGATTAGTTAGTCATCATCATCATCATCATCAGCCTATAGCAGTCCACTGCTGGACATAGGCCTCCCCCAATGAGCGCCATAGCGCCCTGTCTTCAGCTTGCCGCATCCAGCATCTACCTGCAGTCTTTCGCAGGTCGTCATCCCACCTGGTCGGAGGGCGTCCTACACTACGTTTACCGAGTCGTGGTCTCCACTCAAGAACACGTTTACACTAGTTAGTAAAGGCGTAAAAATGCCAATACAGCAAAATTTGAAACTTGGTTCGTCTAAACAAAATCATTGGTCAAGATAAGTTAAGCCTGTAAAGTTAAGTTGTTAGTCAATTTGCTCTTTGTTGAATATACTTGCTGATAGGCCCGTTTCAGTGAAAACACACAAACATACATATAAGGTAACAGTTTTGATCTAAACATGAGTTAAAAACTCAACAACAACTCACCTGAAAAGCAGTCAAATTAGGTATCGAAGAAGTCTCCTTATGACTGTCAACCGTCCCCACCAATCCGAATATCAGATGCAGTATATGCGAGTTGAGAAGCTGTTTCTTTCTCTTCAATAGCATTGCCAATGTCTGGTACCCTTTCCGCCGATCCATTTCAGCTTGAGCTGCCTTATTTGAGCGTACTACGCAGACTAGGGCTTTTACTCCCGCGTATAGGCATTCTACGTCTTGTGCCATTGCAATAAGGCCTAGGAGAACTGAGCAGCCGCCTACGGTGTCAATCTGTAACAATTAACTTAGTAAATAAATAGGTATTTTTAAACTTACGAGATCTGAATAAGCACTAATACAACGGGTATTTATAAACGCGATAAAGAGCCGTTGTATTCGCGCTTACAAATAAATAGGTGATCATGCTGTTTAATTTTGATAACAGTCAAAGCTCTATCAAATTATTAAGGACAGTGGAGTGATAACAGGACCATAGAGCATAGTAGGGTAAACATAGACCCTGCTTTGGCTAAGTCCGTCGTTTATAAGATGTTACATATAACTAATAATATCTAAGGAGGTATAAACTCACCATAATAGCAGCAGGTTTCGAGCAGAACACCCTCACGCCCAGATACCCGACTACCGTCCCGCCGAGACAGCGCGCGGGGCCCATCAGGTGCCCGGCGGAGTTGTGCAGGATGCGGATTGGCGTCGCGTTCTCGTGAGACGACATGCCTGGAGAGATTTCAGTATTGTTTGAACATGTTAATTATTACATTAGCAATAGCATTGGTAAGAAAAATTAAATACACAGTTCGTCATCCCTGATTGCGGTGGGGATAAAACTTTATACTCTATAAATATATGATCAGTGCTTTAGCAAAATATAACGACGAGCCAAGGCCTTTTTGACCTACTGCAGCACACACAGACATCTTACCCACCTTTTAATTTTATCATTGTTTGTTTTTTTTGGTCAACTATGTTTCAATATTGTTTGTTTTCCTGTGTACTGTAAAATTGTTGTATTTTGTATGTGTGTGTGTTTGAACTTTGAAGTTGTAAATAAAGAATTTATCTATACTATGACGTTGTGACCCTTATTGAGCATTTTTCCTTGAAATTTAAAACTACTTATAGTGGTATTTTGTACACTTTTATATCTATTGTGTGTCGAAGTTAGGAATTTTAGGAAAGAGTGTGTGTTGAGTTAGTTGAGTGTGTTTTGCAAAACCTTAAGCCTGCATAACTCGAGCGTGGGAAATTGTGATAGCACACCCACATTTATATTTTATACTCACACAGGCGCATCGCGCATTAATAGTAGTACTCTAAAAACGAATAAATCTTTTTTTGGCATTTCGCACATGTTACGTATTCATTACGCGTTTCGTCTTCATAGAATGTTTAAAAATGTCACAGAAAACACGCAATGTATTTAGCCATTAGCTAGTCGCACTGCCAAGACCGCGGCCGCGTAGTGACGTTAGGTGGGTAGCCAGCGGCAAAGGGTCGGGTCAAAGTGTAAGCGTTCTGGATTTTACCTAAGTTAGCTTTTGGTTCTTTGTGGAGATATTTGTGATATTGACAAGTCAATGTTTTGCGTAATATGGGAAATGTGGGTATTCATAGATGATCTATTAATAAAAAAAGGTTATGCAGATTAAAACAATTACAGGGGATGAAACCAATTTACTTTATTTGTTTTTCTGGTTTATTTACTTTTTTTATCTTAGTGATAGTTGTCTCATTTTCGTTCTTCCGTTTTTTTGTTTCGCGTATAGATTCTCTTTTTTTAATTGCCTCCATCAAGTAAGTGGGCTCTCTTATCTTGTTTTAAGTGTGCAACAAAATAATTATCTATCTACCTCCATTTTCCTGTCTAATCTAGAATCTACTATTTCCGGGAGCATACAATCGAGATAAAACATTTTTAATTTTTCTTCCATATTATTTTTCCAGAAGACATCATCTTTTTTAATTATTTCAACTTTCATGTCCACGCTGGTCCAAGCCCTAAAAATGCATTCAATTTTTTGAGTGATATGAAGCTGCCCTTGGACCTGATAATACCAGTCCTGATTCGTATTTATTATCAGGTCTCCTATTGCATTACGTTTCCAGAAAGTGATCTTTTTCGTTTTGACACGGTCATCGATAGACATTATTAGCATTAGTATGGACACTTTATTTCAACGATTTTATCATCATCTAATAATCCGTCAGGGTTTGCTCCTAGATAATTTATTTTTGGGTTCACGAATAACCCGCATTTCTTTTTGTTTTATTGCATTGAAAGTTCTTCTCGTTTCCTGCAATAATAAGTATTATTAGAAATATCTTTGTATCATGCATATCTTATTATTACATTCTATTTTCAAAAAGTAATTGTAAGGTAGTTTTTTATAAAACCATCTTCACACAGACAAAGACAGTACATTCATTCAGTAGTTACCATAACAAAACTGCGATAAAAAGAGTCAGCCATCTTGGATTTAGAAATATAATAATAAAATATAAAATGATTGCTATAACAAACATCCTGTATATATAATTAATTACTGTGTATGTGATGTGCTACCATTTTGACACAAAGAACAAAAAAGTAGTGTATACATGGATAATATACACCTTCCTAAACTTATCGGGTAATTAGTTGCGATTTTAATCAGTATCTATGAGTTTAAATATGTAATTCGTAAGATAAAAAATACATAATAAAACTCACATACCTGGTTCGTCTACTTGCTCAAAGAATACAAATTAGTGTCCGACACTCGCGACCCACCCTAAGTGTCAATCACCCAATTCAAATTGAACTACGAACGGACGTGCTCCCACCTTGAAATCTGAGACGGTACTGAATTTTCAGGCGCGCGCACTCTAATATAAATCGAATTACAAGAAGCTACTTGCGTCATACTAAAATGTATGGGCAATGAGAACGAATTGCGCTAAAAAAATTAATGATCTTTAAGCTTAGATTACTTCGTTTTGGTTTGAATTAGTAAAAAACTTTAATGGTGAATCTATTATTTATACTTTCTGCTCACGATTTAATCAAAAATATTTTCAAATATAATAACGAAATAGCACAGAAACTCAAAATAAAAAACGTTGATTTCGATGTTTTCGATCAATGTTGACGAATTTTTTTTTCGAAAATTAACAATTATTTTATAAATATCACGTGGTGAAAGTGTAGACTGATCTGTTAATCACTTGTATTTTTATTTGTAATGTCTTTCCATGGAGTTAGTTCTTTAATTTTTTTAAATTAGTAAGTGCCTTTCGCTCATTGTTTTAGGGACGCGCCCCTTAAAAATATAATAAATAACATACCCAGTTGTTTCGCAATAGCCTTATTATCATTCTTGCTATAAACTTTGCGTATCTTCGCCAATGTCAGCTGAGACATCGCGCGCGCGTTCAATCCAAAAACGACCTTCTCCTCAGCCACTAAAGGTCCAAGTGGTTCTTGGTTCTGTCCGGGCGGCAGCGGCGCTTGGAATGTACCGACGTAGTGCGGACCGAGCTGGTAGATTATTGCTACGGTCGCTGCTGGTAATACCTGAAATAGAATAGAAAACAAAAAATTGGGACACAGGTACAAAATACAGGCATAGAATAACAAACGAAATAATATCGAGTAGTATAGCTTGCAGTATGTATACTAACATCTTCCAATAGGGCGGCGGGTCCCTGGCGCCACACGAGGCGCGAGTACCGCCTCCACTGCGGCGGCGTGCCTAGGACGCAGTAGACACTGGACGCGCCGGAGAGAGTGGCTGCGCCGCCGCCTGGGTTCGCGCTTACGTAGTGTAGCTTTCCGGAGTGCATGTGTTGACCTGCGAAGGGTTAAACAAGGGTAAAATATAAAGATAACAAACAGTTGCCTAGTTTTGTTCTTCATCATGATGCAAATGTACCGGTCCGCTGCGGAATACAAGGCTTTCCTGATGAGCGCCGTAAGGCCCAGCTTGTCGCATCTCATCATACCACAGGGTGCACACTCCGTTTCCAGAATAGTGGTCTCACTCAAGAACACGTGCCACAGTGGCTTAGGGCCACTATTATTTAACAAAAAGAAGGATAGTAGATTTTATTTCTCAATTCAATAAGGTCCATATTTACCATCAAGATAAAGCGCGAAAGAAGAGTTCTTCAGTACAGCTCTGTTTAAAACCAGTACGAGATGGTGCCACTGCCCCTCGTGCTGCAGGTCCGGGCACCAAACTCGCGCCCCGCATTCGCCGAAACCGTCCGGCTCCCAGGAACCAACATCTGTAATAGACCAACCATTTACTCACGTGTAAGTATGGTCTTACATACTATCTGAAGGGAAGCGGTTACCACAGCCTATGTTCGCCTGCAATATCAGAGACGTTACACGCGCGCGCGCCACGTAGCGGCAGCGTAAAAAGTCTTTCACTCAGGCTTTTACTTTACTATATCAGTAAAAGCTTGTGTCTTGCTATTCTCCACACAAGATTTATCTTAGTAAGAACGAAGATTCAAGAACTTACATTATCAAGATCTATATACTCTGTATAAATTGATACATAGGAGTTCAAATGTAAGTTCTTTATGATGGTGTCTTTACTTTGTAAATAAATACTTTTTTAATTTTGTTTGTTTTATGTCTATATTTACTCTGAGGCACGACAGTTTCCTGCGTAGAAACAATGATGGCCTTGTCCCTCGCAGACAGCACTACAGTCAGACAGACGAGATGCTCGTCGCGGCTGTTGTTTATATTCCTGACCAGCGTGAGCAGGCGGACGCAGTGCGGGTCGCAGCGAGGGTCGGAGTATTTCTCTACGCAGATCCAGGTGGAGTAAGTCAGCCCGGTTTGTGGAGGGAATACTCTGTCGCCTAGAAAATTGAAATGGTTTAAAAAAATGATTGAATGAACACTTTATTGCACTTCATCATCATCATCATCATCAGCCTATATTAGTCCACTGTTGGACATAGGCCTCCCCCAATGAGCGCCCTGTCTTCAGTTATTGCACTTAAAACAACAAAATATTACACATTAACAGTACAATAGGCGGCCTTATCGCTGACAGCGATTTCTCCCAGGCAACCTAGGGATGGAGAAAAAAATAAAAGTAAACTAAGAATTTAGCGTAGGTACAATAACGTGTAAAGTTTATGCGCGACGGTTATAAAAGAGACTATTGGTCAGAAAATATTAATTTCACATTACTTTATTATTTATGTATCAAAATTATTGTGTGTTTTATAATAAAATTGTTATATTATTTTTATGTACAACTGAACGACATCAAGTGTAACATGTGTACCTACCGGTGGAAATGAATAAATGAAATGAAATTACATTTTCATTGGACAAATCATGGTCTCGTGTCTTCAACGTTATCAATGTGTGTTTTCTTTAATAAGTCAATAAGTTTTGACAAATTGTATGCAGGTAACATAATATAACGCAATAAATAAATGATGATTATAATGAACTAGTTTCTGCCCGTGGTTTCGCACGCGTTGTTTTTATGGATAGGGATAAAAAGTAGCCTGTGTTTTATTTCAGCCTACAGGTACCTTTATGCAACGTTTCAGCACGATCCGTTCATAACTTTTGCGTGATAAAGTAATAATCATATTAGGGACGTCATTCTGGAACAATTGTGTGTACGATCTGCAGATATTTGTCCGAGTGTTCTGGTTATGTTTCTATTATCTTTGTATAATGAAAAATATATATCCATGTTATCTATTGTATCTGTTATCTAGTACCCATAACACAAGCTCTGCTTAGCTTCGGGCTAGATGATGCTGTGTGGAAGGTCCAGCATTATTTATTTATTTCTGGACTCACCCGAGCCGATGCCACCCAACGTAGCGTTGTCCTGAGTGCCCAGTGCGTTCAGATTGGCAGACTGCGGTGCTATGCTCGGAAGATAGAGACAACCGAAGCCTTCTACTGACATATCGAATTCGACGAATGGCGGCAGAGTGCATGAGTTTTGGGACCTGGATAAGGAAAATATGATAAGATTATGGAAGTTTTTGTTTATTTTAATACATTTATTAGCAACAGTCTGCAGTTAGCTCAATTGTAAATAATAATTCTAATTAGTATAGATAATATGATTTTTAATTAAAAAAAAATATTAAAAATTTATATAGCACGTTAACTTGTTTTTGAACCATAGAAATGTTTCTATATTGTATCCTTATGTTTAAGGTACTTTGTATATTAACCTGACCGGCAGCTTTTAAATGTCATCAATAAAAAATATGAACTACATATGATTGTCACTTTCTTTGTTAATGTAATGCATTCTTTATTGTGTAATTAATAATTAAGTATTTTATTTTTAATTCAAAATTTTAAAGTTATATTGTGTGTACATGTAGTGGCAAATAAAAGTCAATGTCTATGGTAATGAAGGTAGGTAGACATTATATTCAATAGTTCAAATGTGGTTTACCTGTAATCCCTTGGCGTAGTCATGGACACCAAGGTCTTTATCCGGGTGAGGGGCACGGGACCGCCCGGTTTGCACATTTGACCTGGCTCCGGCGCTATGCAGTTTAGCGGGTTACCCATTCGGAGGAACTCTCTGAAAGTGGAATATAGCACTTAATTGTTTGAGCGTAAGGCTTAGAATTTATTGATGGAACAGGTATCTTTGTGTCCAATAAAACTTATGTCATTACAAGTCGGAGGTACTACTACTTAATCTTAGGAAAATCATTATATCATTTAGTTGAATGCTTGTTTGAGCTCAAAGCTTGAAACCAACTGACGGAACAAGCAGTTTGGACATTAAAACACGTTGCAAATGCGAAGAACTACGCCGAAACTTCTGGCATATGCTGGTGGCTTGGTGTCAAAGATCATCTGCCAGCAGTTTCTTGCAGATCGACATCCCACCTGGGGCCCCACCTATATGAGGCCTACACTAAGTTTACCCAGTCGCAGTCACCACTCAAGAACACACGTTTAGATCAACGGCTGTTCTTATACCATGTTTCTCGGCTTAGCGCCAAACACGAGTAGAACTACGCCACTGAGGCTGTAACTAGCTGTAAATTACCTCAACTCAATAGGGCGTAGCGCGTGTGCCGCCAATCTCTCCAACATGTACATAGCGGGCGCGTGTAGAGGATGCTTTTCGCAGCGTAGTGCTGCGCCGCAAACGCGTAGAACTACGCCGGCGAGGCCGCATACACACATCACTTGTTGGTTCCGCTCACTGCAAAGTTATAGTATTTTAAACATAGCTTTAATTTTTGGTGTGAAAGATTCTTTAATTCTTTATTGTACAAACAATAATACATAGAAATAACTAAACAGGATATGTATATAGGCGAGCTTAACCCTGACAAAGATGCTGACAAATAAAAAAAATATTCCGAATAAATTCTGACAGGTCAAATAAAAACTAACGTTGAGTGCTTCTCACGAAAGAAGGTCCGCGGCAATTCATCATCATCATCAGCCTATATTGCGAACCCGCAACCACTTCGCCGCTGCTTACTGAGAGGCTGGGAGACGAAGGACGCACAGATATAACAAGTGAATCAACTCACGTTCTCACAAGACTCTTGAGTACATTAGCCAGATAGTCCCTGAGAGCCCTAGCAAAGTCCTCCTGTCCGCTCGGGCGCGGCAGAGCGGGCAGCAGCCTCGCCAGCACTATGACCACGCCCGCGTGCACCACCCACGCTTCGCCGCTGTTGCCGCTGCTCGCTGAGAGGTTGAGAGGCGCGGTTCGACCCGCGGGTTTCGACTGTGGAGAAATTACAATAAATAAAAACATACAGGACATATTCATACGACATCAATTAGCTTTTAAGTAAGCAAAGCTGGTCTTGTTGTACCAGATGGCTGTAAGTTATATAAGGCATATTATAAGCATTACCGGTAATTAGTTTTTTTGAACTTCCTGTACTTAGCTGCTGTAATTTACTTAATCGGATTTAGGTTTTGTATTCGGATGTAAGATATATTATCAAAAATATTACCTCATTTATAGCAGAGCTAGGTCTCGGGAAGCTAGGAGACATATTGTCGAGAAACCCGCAGAATGTCGGCTTGTCGAAGGAATCCAACGCAACATCGTAAAGCATTCGAAGCACGATGCATGCGTTAACAAACATTCCTGGAACCCTTTTTGGGAATCTGCAAGATAAAATGGACTATAATTTACGCCTGTTAAGAGATATTTTTAGTTAAACTAAGTTCGGCAAGCGCCTGCGCGTCGTACGTATCTCCTTGCAAATTTCATTGAGATTCGTTCAGAGGACATACAGTCACTTTTGAACCCATCATCATCATCATTAGCCTATAGTAGTCCACAGTTGGACATAGGACTTTTGTACCCATTGCCGGGCAATTGTCTCCTCCAAATTCATACAGTAATATTTCCTCTTCAATTCTCCTTCCGTTTCTCTATAGGTGACCTACTAAACTTCGTACTAAAATTAAGTTTACAGAAAACACGCATGACCGCACTTACGTCATTTCCAAAATATTCCCCGTGAATATCTCGTGGATAGTTTCGTACAACTCCGGATGGCCTGCCTCGGTGTCGTTTTGTAGCTCCGTGTCTTCTTCAAAGCAGCCGAGCAAACGGATTGTGTCGCAGAGAGTTGTTAGGCAAATCTGACAAAAAAAAACTTCTGTATAATTATAGGTATTATAAGGCACTAGCACTAGCACTAGCTTCTGCCATGCTTTTCAAGTGTCCCATATCCGTCCCCGGGATACTATTTACCTCCCTGCCAAACATTATCCGTTCAGCCGTATAGGCGTTAAATAGTAAAAGGCAGACAGACATAATTACTTTAGTCTTTAATATTCGTGTGGATTATAGTCGCAGTTTTTTATGTCAAATTCGCACTCGGATAATTAATCGATTAATTGTGTCAATTAGATTTTAGAAGTGTGATATAAATTAAATCCCAAAGATTGCGCCAATTCGTTATCAACTACATATCTGTCAAACAAGTGGTTTTCCGTTAGGTGATTGTCAGTGTAGATTAGACACATCTATGCATCGAGAAAAAAAACCTATTATTTTGTCTATGTCAGAGCAGATAAGGGGCACTGGTAGAATTAAAATAATCAGACACAGAGTCAATTAAGAAGTCGAAGTATGTATGTCAACGTCATTTGGCAGGATACTATTTAGAGGCAATTTTTCTCTATTCGATTGTTTACAAACAGATCTTACCTCGTGATGAAAGAACTTGGCGTTAGCCGGCTCAAAGCGCATAGCAGTGCTGATTGTGTAGAAGACAATATGTATGAGGTTCAACATGTCACTGTCCATGGGCTTATCCCCTTTGAGCTTCCCCTCGAGAGATACTAGCACGCTCGTAACGTACACGAAACCGCTGACCTGTAAAGTAGAGAAGTGATAGATAGAAAACACTTATACCATACAAAACCAGATAGCAATACAGAAATAAAAACTAAGAAGAGAGGAAGTATAAAGGGCAGCCGTATCACTGAAAGCGATCTCTTCCAGGCAACCTGACTTAGGACATGAAGAAACAATATAGACTTTGATGACTTTGAAAAGATGATATTACTTTATGGAAGCCAACAATTCAGATGCGAGTCTAAAGTTAAATTGTTGGGAGCGGAAACAGTGGACGCTTAACGAGTTGAAAGAATCTCTAGTCAGTTAATACAACTCTTTCTTGGTGATAGTAAAAAAAATATCAGCTCCGCTTATTGAGGATTAAACGTGGACAGAGTGAACTAAAAGATTAGAAACAGTATCGATAAATAAAGAGATAATATCAAGTCAGTTGCCTGTGAAACTCTTTCGTGGTCGATAGCAGAATTCTCTCAGCAAAAAAATATAGGAAGACCAGAGGCCCTCGGTTACTCCATAGTACAGTCTCGAACCATGCAAATCCCATACAAAAATAGACGTCTCGTTGTCGAGACGATATTATAAGTATGTAGTTGAATTCAATGCAGATTGTAGTTACTTAGCAATATTATTGGCACTATTCTAAAGAGGTATCCTTACCTTTCTAAACACAGTCCGAGTCCGGTGCGAGTCACGAAGGCAGGTCAGCAAAGCTCTCAGTATATTCAGCTTCAATTTCAACGCGTCATTGGGCGCCGCATGCATTCCACACAGCAATGCTGACATATCCTCTTCACCAGAACCGCTGACGATAAGTGCTCGTATCACATCTGAAATTAATACAAACAAATGTCAGATCTTAGTAGCTACGTGCGATTAAATTATGGTCAGAGTATGTGTCATCAAGGCCCGACACATCTCCGCCGCGAAATCTAATATAGCATCGGAACAAGACGGAACATTTGTGCAAAGGTGCCCCTTGCGGGTCGTTGAGGCTAGGTAGTTAAAACACAGAAGATGCCCAATGCCGCAGATACACAAGTAAATACATAGTTAAATTGTGCTGTGGTGCGCTCTTTAAGTTCAGGGCACATTGAATACGTTAACATAGAGAGTGACCATGACGCACATAAAAAGTTGACAAAGTTATTCTACTACGCGCTTTTGAAGTTCACGCCTCTGGGAGCGCATTGAAAACGTAAACACAGAGTGCACATGACAAATAAATTCATGTAACCCAATAAATAAATAATGCTGGACAATCAAACAGTAAATAGTGAAATTACTTTTGCAGGTTTTCTGGTTTCTTTCCCAAAGATCTGAGTTTAACTCTTCGAATGGCATGTCTGAAATCGACGATCTGTATAAACTTGTACACTGATATCAGGATTCTTTGTACAACAGATGTGGAACACAACAATTCTGTTTCCCCGGGATTTGTTTAGCTAGTATTTTTTTTTTTGTGTTATGCTTTTGACACTTCCTACTCTTTAATTACCTGTTTAGCTCTACGCGGTTCCGCTACCCAGATAGCGGTAGAAGTAAGTTTCACTTGGAATTCGCGCTCGGTTTCGTACGGCACGAGTGGGCGACACCGCATACCCACCCATAAATCACTACCGCTCTGGGTAGCGAATACCGCGTAGGTCTGCACGAATAGGCCTTCATTCTGTACACATAGCAATAGGAATCGTTCCATAAGTACACAAAGCCAGTTTCGACCAATAATCAAATTTTACTACTCACCCAAAGCCGCTCTTCGACAAGAATCATGCACCACTATGCCATGCACGCATTTAGCTCCACCAATATCCCTGAACACGGTGCAGTTATTAGCGTTCCCATTCAAAAGCGCCTGAAGGCCTTCTAACACGTAGAAACCAAGAGTTTCATGCTCATTTGCCGCTTTATTGTCACTGATGAGCAGTGAATCAAGTTTAGACAACCTCTTCTTTCTGTCTGGTGGTATAGGAGAGTCGCTCGGCGATTCGCTTTGACTCTCCTTAAGTTTTTCTTCGTCTAGTAATTGTCGATCTTTTAGGAAGACAGCGTAGCGAGATAGGCAGGTCACGAACACTTCTAGCATGCCGACCTCTCTGTATACATCTTTGAATACCACGTTGTGTCTGAAAAAGATAATAAATGAGTTCAGTGTGTATGGTTCATGTTTGAATAACATCAAAATAAGATTTGAGCCGGTCTCAAATAACATTTTCATTGAAATATCAATCTTGTGCGACTTGAGATATGCTTAGATAACAGTAGCATTTGTGTGCCAGACGCAGAGCCATCTAGCAAGAAGTTAAAGTTGCATTTGTGTTTTGAAGGATAGTTTTATAGAGTGGTGCTTTTTGAGATCGGGGTTTATGGCCAAATCAGAAACTATGAGAAACAGAGGTATAATATTAGGAAAGCGGTTTTTATGTACTCATAAATTGAGCCCATGAGACACACGATTCACTCTTTTCTCTTACTCATGGTTTCAGATCTGGCCGTACATTCCCATCTCAAAAAGCCAATCTGAATAGCATATTTTCCATATACTCACGCGAGAATAGTTAAAAGCGTCTTGATACACTTAATACTGCAATCCCTCGACCGATTCGCCTTTAAGAGCAGGGACAATGAGATCAACTCCTTACAAGGCACAAAGTTCAACTGGAACACAATAAACTCCAGCATTTCAAAGAACTTATCCTGTATTTCAGGACTTTTGGTGTGTATTCTTTCCGCGAACTGGCTGAGCGTGTTCTGGTTTTCTAGTATAAAGTAGTTCGCGTTGTCTGCGTGGTAGACACTGGAGATTGCGTCTAGTATCGTGCAGCATAGTTCTGGTGATATTGACTTTAAGAATACTGATTGGAGAACCTGAAATAATAATAAACTTAGGTAAGTACTTATTGATATTTTGTATTTGTATTTGTATTTCTTTATTAATAAAAACTTATTCTAATCTTATTTCTACGACACTTTAAACCATATAAGGTTTGTCTAGTGTCGACAAACCTTATATGTTATTATATGTTTGAATTGTAAATACTTCTAATTTGTTTATATTATTTGATTGTGATTTTCTTATTTAATCACGTCAATCACGGTCACATTGAATTAATGATTTCCTAAAATAATCAGAGATTAGGATTACGGTTGTTTTGTAAGACAACCTTAATCCTGATCTTAAGAACACTGTAGTGTTCTTTATAAATTTTTAGTTTTTATATTTTCTGAACTATAAACTAAACTAAGTAATCCTTGTAAGGCACAACAGTTAATTGGTTATCGGTCTCCAGTCTGGTTTCCTCGATACAAGCTTTGTGAGGAAACCGACGAAAATCGCACTTAAAATTAACTCGGCGAACTACAAAATGTACAAATAAATATTCTTTTACATTTAAAAAGGCACAAACAAAAAAGTTGGAGTTTGCTTAACAAGGCTATGCATTGATAGTGGCATTTGAGAAGGTCTTTCCCTGAAATGTGATATTCAGGCTAAAGTTATAATGAATATAAGAGTCACCTGAAACGCCTGCACATTCCTCACAGCCTGCCCCGAGGCGGTCGGCTGGGGCAGCACAAACCCCTGCAGCTGGAATATCTCCGTGTTATTCCGCGTGGGACGTAGCTCCGTGAAACCACACGAGCATAGAGACGATATCATGAGCACCAGATTTCTGAGGGCTGCTCGCGCTTCGGTTCCGCTTACTCGCTCTTCTTCTAGCCTTTAGGGAGATAGGTAATGTATAAGGCTTTGTACGTAACCCCTTGCACTCGGGGTAATCTCTAAGGAATTAAATAATATCCCAAAAATTACGTTTCGGTGGGATTTGAACCAGCGATCTTCCCTCAGTACGGAAATGCTCTAACCGACTGAACCACGAAATCAAGTAACCGACGACGAGTGGAAAATCTTTGCGACTGACTTCCTACGGACTTTAATACCGTTAACTCCACCTACAGGAGAAACGTTGAAGAATATCCAATCCTTCTCAAAGACTAAAGTTACATTTAGTTCGAAATAGTATTTTTAGGGATATTATTTAATTTCTTAGGGAATATATGTATATTAATAACAGGTTTTTTTGTTTGTTGGTTAATTTATTAGCAGGTAAGGTAGGGTGCCTACCATATCACATACGTATTATAGAAACACATGTACAAATGGTAGGAAAGCGTGATTAGGTAGGTAGGTATGTGAAGTACTAATAACTAATGGAGGAAGATGGGTAGGGTCGTAAAACTGGCCTCACTGCGTAACTTAAGGGTAACTTTATAGTTATAAAGTCCGTCTTCAATGAACGAAGAAACTCTTGTGCAATTTTTTTTCCATAGTATAACAAAAGTAAGTACCAAGCTTTTCGAGGGGGTTCACCTCGATGATGAAATAAGCATATGCATCACTATGCCTTGTCTAGTGATAATTAAATGTTTATTTATTTTTTGCAAAATATTCACGGGATTTTTATTTATACTCTTCGTGTTCCGTGATCAAAGCTAAACACCTGAAGTTTGGTCCTTACTTTTTGTTACACCATGTATAGGGGACGCTAGAACCAACATCATGTAATCCATTTAAATCGGCCCTACCCAGATACAGGAAGGAATACTAAAAATAAACTTACACAAAATATAAAACAAAATAAAAAGTGCTCACCCTGATGTCAAGTAATCAGGTACTTGCTTGTCACGTCTGTGATGAACAAAACAAAATATAAATAAAAACAAATAATCATAAAATGTATACTTTACTAAAAGCATATTTTGTATTTCAGCACGAGCAAAGATACAAAATCATTATTGCGCAATAATAATATATTAAGCATAATAATAATAAACATAATCAAAACCACGCTTCCGACTGGTACTGATATGGATGCGTTAAGCTACCGGTAGATTGTTTGCACCAGTCTGCAGTTAGCACAATTGTTTCAATATTGTAAAAACTAGTTTTAATTTGTTTCTGTTATTTGATTGTAAATTTCTTTGTTAATAAAGACTGCTCTAATTTGTTTCTATTTTTTATTGTAATTTTCTTTGTTAAGAGTCTACTAACCCTTTATAATTATATTTTTGTGTGTTTACTTATCAAATATGGACCCATGGATATCCGATATGGAGATTTTATTTCATTTTATTTATTTATTTAATAAGCATAAACTGTGAATGCTATTGGTAAGCCTTTCTTATCATCAGTAGCTTGATTTTACCCACCGGTGAAAATGCAATGACTTGCCGTAAATGCATCCATTTAATGCTCAGGAAATTTAACATAGAAAGTACTTACTTGAGTAGGAAATCGGATAAAAATGAATATCCACGGCATTGCCGAAAATCATCCATTAATAATTGACTGACTTCACTCGAATCTTTGAGGAAGCAGAATATAGTCACAAACATTTCAACCACCTGAAGGCAAAATAACAAAGATTAGAATAAATAACACAAATTTTAAGAACTAACAAAAAAATAGACATTAAATTTATTTTACACTGTTTTCCAAGTTAAAAATGAACTTCAAATTCATTAATATTTACACTAAAACGTTTGAAACTATCTAAACTCTAACTAAATCATGGTAGATTAGATCATCCCGTTTTAAATTACTTTAATTTATACACTGTTTTTTTAAATTTTGCGGGACAAATACTCGATAATCCAAAGGTTATTGTTATTGCGCGTAAGTCCTCGCTTTCGGGGTATCTAAGAAATTAAGTAAGACAGAAAGAAAATTTATTCAAGTTCCTTCAAAATCTAAAATTTATGCGATATTATTTAAGTTCTTAAATACTAATATCCCTCAAGGAAAAAAATATAGGACAATCTCGGGATTATTATCTTTCAAATATTTTGATGATAAATCGGTCCGTTACTGACGGAGAAATCGAATACATAAAATAAACATAAAATCGCCTAACATACAGCCTCCCCTTTTTTGAAGTCGGTGAAAAAGTAGGTATGTATATTAAGTTTTTCTTTCCATACCTCAAGAGGAGTAAGCTCTGGTATTTTTTGCATGTTTTCTATGCACAGCCCGACGCAACCCTTATCTGGAAAAAGAAATGAATACATATTTAGAACTAACATCTGCTTCCGGATTTGCACGCCTTTTTTGGAATAAAAAGCACACTTAACGGCACAAACTTTCGCCTTTATAATAATAAACGTTCCTCTTGAATCACTCTATCTATTGCTGAAAACTGTTAAAATCCGTTGAGTAAGTACTTTAAAAGATCTAAGCGACATCATTTATACTAACTATGTAAAGAAGTAGGAACTAGGAACTATTTTCATTTAAACATAGGATTAGGTTGGCTATGTTGGCCTGTTTACTAGGTTATTATCATTGCTCTATGACGCGCGCAAATTTGCGGTTTGCGAGCGTCATACAGCAACTCTTCCCCTGCCGTCTAGTTATATCAATTAGGTACTAATTGCTTCCCGAGGCTTCGCACGCGTTGTTTCTATCGAAATGATTATATTCCATCCCATGAGAAATGATTTACGGGATAAAAAATTGCCTATGTTTTATTCCAGACCTAGAGCTGCTTGTATGCTAAAATTCAGCCCGATCCGTTTAGTTATTTTGGCGTGAAGAAGCAACCAACATCCAAACATCCATCTAAACATCCAAACTGTGATTTTAGTAAGTAGTAGGTCCACAAACTACACATACCACAATAAACATTTGGTAGATACCTACATATTATTGTTTACATAAAGCCATTAACAAGTGGTGACTAACACATATTGTAAAGAAGCTCTAAGTAGGATCATCTATTAGTCCATGTGTTATCTTCACAAGGTCAGCGTTACAAGTAACATCTAACGATGAACTACATTACATAGTTATGCAAAACTTTATTGGATGTCCAGCAATAAGTATTTATTATTTATAAGGTAGGTATAATATTTTTATCAAATTTCTTTCTGTGTATTCATATTTTACCCAATGCAGAATCATCTTATATAAAAATACATACAGACGAACATAGAATCTCCTCTTTTGTTTTTCGTTTCACAAAATATTTCTACAATAATCACACTATGGCTGATTTTAGTGAGACGACAGCTTAGCGCGTAGCAATCTGTATGGACGCTATAGAAAGCTTTTAGAATAACGCCAACCGTTCAGCGCTGACGGCACGCGCGTCCCACGCGCCGCTCTTCAGCGCGCTGAGCGGTCGGCACCGACTAGGCGCCCGCGTGCTTCTGTCTTTAGTGAGCTTTTAGCTTTTAGTGTCGCGCTGAAAACGATTCAAAAATTTTGTTTCGTCATCCCTCGACTTGCTGTATAACTTGACAAATTCTCCCGCGACTAATCTCTATTCAATTAATGGATGAACATAAAGTCTTCTTCTTCGCATTTTTTTTGTAGGTAGTACAAGGCATCAATAATTAATGCACTCCTCATTTTTCTATGCGCTTGTACTCCGCAGCGATCAGAGGGAGACTAAAACGACCCGCAATGATTGTCAGCGCTGACGAGCTACGCGCTGAGCTGTCAGCGCTGATGGTCAGCGTGACATTAAATCAGCCTTACACATCACACTAATAATAATTATAAACTAGTTTCTGCTCGCTGCTTCGTAAATCAGTCACTTGAGATGTGCTATAATCCGAGTTGCGAATAAGTATGTCCCCCACATACTTAATCACAACTCAGATTATAAGTAAGTAAGAGATATATTGACGACCGATGTGGCGCGGTGGGCGAAGGTCCGCCTGCGACGCAGAAGGTTGCGGGTTCGATTCCCGCCTCGGAACAATTGTGTGTACGATCTGCAGATATTTGTTCCGGGTTTCTGGTCGTTTTCTATGTATAATAAAAAATATCTATCTATGTAATGTATTGTATTATGTATATCAGTTATCTAGTACCCATAACACAAGTTCTGCTTACCATGTGGCTAGATAATGCTTTGTGAATTGTCCAGCATTATTTATTTATTATTTTGATATAGTATTAGATTTGAAGCATAACTTACTACTTATATACTGAACCACCGATGGAGTTAATCCATGCCTGGACAAAGTCATCAGTACTTCAGCAGCTGCTTTCCTCCACATAATATTATGAGGTGCGCACCACGATGTTATAGCAGCGAATAACAGACTTAAATCATCTTTCCTTGCTAGTTCCTCACAGGGGAATGGATGGCTGCATAGCCGGACAAGAACCTGAAAAGGGTGGGAAAAGTATAAAACCAAAGTTGTTAAGGTCAGAGGTGGTTCCTCAAGACACTGTAGGGTTTTATTTTAAGGAGGTAGAACATCTTCCCTTGCAAAGGATCTATTTTATAAAGAACTAGCTGTTTCCCGCGGTTTCACCTGCGTTAAATTCGAATTTCACATTTCTGAAATATTCCTATTCCCAGAGATAGTGTAGATTCCCAACAGGAAACATTTTTTTTTAAATCGGTCCAATAGTTTCGGAGCCTATTCTATAGAAACAAAATAATATCAAACCTTTTCTTCTTTTAATATTACTAAAGATGTACTAAAGATAAAAAATATCACTCTTTCAATAACAAAATAGATCCTATACAAGGAAAGAGGTTCTACTTCCTTTAAATAAAACCCACTTTACTTTTTATGGTATCCTGCAGTAAAAAACATGACACGCCTTGTGCAATTGGGAAAATTAGATTTGTCTATATTCTTTACCTGAGCAAATATCTTCTGCAACAATATTCTTCTTTCTCTCGGAGTGAAATCGCTATTTGTATCCTGTACATCTGCTTCTGACTCTGGGATCTCCGGCAGATCAAAGAATAGGTACAAACACTTGACTAGAGTTGATGGTATTGAGGCTGTTGTCATGACCTACAAACAAAAACTTGCAATTTAGTGTCGCCTTGATCTTAATTCATCAATGTTATAATGAAATTAAGCAACTGATATACTCTGATAAAAAACCTGGATATTATTGTATACAAAGGGGTTTCAAAATCCAAGGTATATTGGTGGAAAATATTGGTTTCATCATTTTCATTGATATAAATGTCTTTGTTGACATAAAATATCTTGTATTCTAAATCAGAGTACAGCATTACATTTTAGTTTATTATGTATATCACTGATCTAGAACCCATAACACAAGTTTAGTTTGGGGCGAGATGATGCAGAATGTATTGTGTAACATTTTTTATTTAATATAATTACAATAAATGAAGAACTTGATAATGCTAAGCTGTGTAGATATTCGCCACACAATGTATACATCACACAGATACCTGAATCAATGACTGATCACCAGCAGCCAACAGATTCAATGTAGACAACAGCATCCACCCATTACTTGATTCCTCTGAGTTTTCAATCTCCAAGAATTTAGCAATCGCACAACTTGCTGCTTCAGTGCTCTGGTTGCTTGCCCGTTTCCGAATCTCAGACACCATGAGCTTGGAGACTTGTTGACAAAATGACAGTATATCCCAGAACTTTTCATTCATTTCACTTGATGGGCTTGTACCAAAAACCTGGTAAATAAAGTAAATTTCAGTTGATGTGAGATTATATAGTATGAAAGGAATTTAAAATGTTGGCTCAGCACTAACATCAAATATGATTTTTTTCCAATATCTTACCTTACAAAATAGAGGCAGCATATTGTACAGCTTGTCATCTTTCTCATCTTCTGTGAGAGGCTGTGGGGGATGCGTGTACTCTGCGAACAACTTTTTCAAGTGCATCAACCCCAGCTGGATGTGAGAAGAACTTGGTGTCTCAGCAGAATTTTCGGCAGACGTCGAGGACGTCGCCCCACGCAATTTGCGCATCAGATTCATATTGAATCTTCTGCGAGGTTGATCTTAACCGTAAAACATCGCTTAATTCCTAATTTTACTGGTATTAAATGAAAATAAATATTTTATTAGCAAGATAAACATCTCAAAAGAAAATAAAGTGCGATTGATAAAATACTTGCGAAATAAAAGAATTACTCAGTTTGGATTAAGCACTACATAGTTATTTTGCTCTACACGTTATCGGATAGCACAAAATCGAATGAGAAATATTTTTCTGTAGAATAAAATAAAATATTTTTTATTTTCTCGAAGAAAATTCATACGCCCACTTCATGTAAAACGAAAAATCCAATGAGCCACAGACAAACAAAATATTGTAGATACGATTTGACTGCATGCAATACTTGTCAGTCTTTGGAAAAATATTATACTGACTCTATCAAGTCCAATATTATATCAATATCATCCTTCAAGAAATTGCAGCTGTCACCTTCATTCACCCTAACTATCTTGCGTTGCGTTGCGTTGTGCTGTGCCTTCTGTTCGGTCGGTCTAGCTGCTGGTGCCTATTTTCCTTTTAAAAAATAATATTTTTGTTGAAGAATATCTTCTACAAGTAGAATAAACGATGCCAGAAAATAAGAAACTTGTGCCATGTTATAACCGAGGCTGCGGGAAAGATTTCGACCCGTCCAACAACCAAGGTGGAGTATTTTGCTTTCTCGATGTTTCCATAACCCCTTCGTATAGTTTGTAGCTATTTTAATTTATTGCTATGATACCAACAGACGATTGCTGCCACCATCCCGGTTTACCTGTCTTTCATGATGCCTACAAGGGCTGGTCCTGTTGCAATAAAAAAAGCGTGGATTTTACTGAATTCCTGAACATCAAAGGTTGCAAGATATCTAAACATTCTAACGTTGTAAGTGCCTTTATTTCAGTCTACTCCGTCTTCCGAGTGTAAAGTATCTTCGAAAATATTTGTGAAGTCCCCAGTCAAATCAAGTCAAGTCATTTATTTTATATGTTCACTGTTTTAAACCGTAGAAACCTGCAGAACCAGAAAAGAAGGCATTGGACAAGGAACTCGAAAAAAAAGAAGTTATTGAAGTAAGAGCCCCAATAGTTGGACCTCAATTGACAAGACCTCCTTTTGACACCCCACTGGTAAATGTTGAGGCTAATATTGCGGAGTCTTTGAAGGAACTTGCCAAAAGTTATGCTACAAAATCTGCTACTGTTGAAAAAGAGTAAGTATTTTTATGCCCTCAATCTCTGCAACATCTCAGTAACAGCTTATATTGGTCAACTGCTGGATGCAGGCCTCTCCTTGATAGGCACCTTATGGGCTATCTTATGATTATGAGGAAGGCACAGGATCCGCTGCTGTCTGCCACCGGTGGATATCCTTTAGTTGCCTTTTACAACACTTGCGGGAAGTGTTGGTGCAAATTCTTAGCCACACAGCAGAATATAAGTTTTTTAAGTAAAAAACCTATTACAACAATTATTAAGACCAATTATTAGGCCTCAGATTTTTTTACATTAAATATTTACAGAGAAATAGCCATTGGAACTAGTTGCAAAAATGGTGGGTGCAGTACATCCTATGAAGGTCCTGAGAGCAATGATACAATATGCACACACCACCCTGGAGTACCAATTTTCCACGAGGGCCTAAAGTTCTGGTCCTGCTGTCAGAAAAGAACCACAGATTTCAATGTTTTCCTCAGTCAGCCAGGATGTACCGCTGGCCGTCATAAATGGATCAAAGAGGTTGGTACCTGTACTTAGTTTCTGGACCTTTTTCCGCAGTTAGGCCACAAGTAGGCTCTTTCTGCTTGTTGGGTGGGAGACTGCTAGTCTAACCATCCAATGTCCTCCAGGAAAGCCAGCCGACTGAGCACCGTTGCATGCCTCCATAGGCATCCTCGGTTAGAGATCAAAGGGTTATCATAGTTTTATCTAATCTTTTTTTCATAATAACTGATTCAATTTGGAGATTTGTCTCAATTTAAATATACCAAAAATTATCCACTGAGGCAGGATATCCAACAGAAATGTGTTGCCAATCAAATTCTAATTTATCACCTTGTTTCAGAGTTCACCATCAGGAACGGTAAAATGCCGATGGGACTGGCACCAGACCCCAGATAATGTTATAGTTAGTGTGTATGCAAAGAAATATGATCCATCATTGAGTTTTGTGAAATTGAATCCTATTAGACTGAACACTAAGTTGGTATTCCGAGAAGAAGGTGATGCGGCGTTTGAACTGGACCTCGAATTAAGAGGGGTAATCCAATTTTATATTTTCTTGCATAATAATAAAGGACACAATTTAAAGTTTTACACAGGCACTGTAGAAAATTTCCATGTGGTGTTTTTTTGCTAATCCTCAACAATGTGGTGTTTTATATATAAAATTCGGGATACATGTAGATAAAATCACCTCATGAATCTCAATAATATAGTAAACAAAAAACAACAACAAACATTAATGAAGTCTATTCAAGCCAAAATTTTCATGATCTTTTCAGGTAGTCAACTTAGAAAAGAGCACTGTATCAATGCTTCCCTCAAAAGTCGAAATTAAGCTGAAAAAAGCAGAGCCTGGTGCTTGGGCCAGATTGGATTTCCCTAGAAAAGTGGTTGAGACGGAACCTGCAAAACCAGTTGAGGACAAAGTAGAAGAGGATGATTTTGTTGATCTGTCTACAGTCGAAGCCATACAGTGAAAGCCATGGGGAAAGTTAACATTACTGTATGAAAGTGGTACAAGTTTTATTTTATTCAATTTTTTCGGCACAATTTTCTTCGTGACTTAAAAAGCTGTTCCATAAGCCAACAGTTGTTACTACAATAAACTGGATTAAGGTTCTTATGCAGGTGAATCTTATAAATATTGGTTAGACTTTTTAAATCCATTGATTTTGAGCCCTGAACTAAGCTCTACTATCTACTATTAGGATGTATTAATGTTGTATTTCATAATTTATTTTTATAATTTAGTAAACTGCGGCTTATGGGATGCTAAAATAGAATAATCTTAATTATTTTATCATGCCAGCATAGCTATATAATTGTTGTGTGAAGTTACATCAATTGCAGAGGTTTAAATATAAGGATTTATGTAAAAAAGCATTTACGTTTTTTCATTGATTTACAAAAATTTGTATCAACCTAAGGAAAAATATAAACCTGTGATTGTTATGAACCTGTGGTTGACTTGAAGTATATACTTCAAGTTAACACACCTACAGGTTCAAAGCTTCATAATTATTATAGTTTGACCGAAACCGCTATACCGCTCCTTAGGAAAGTGCGGCGAGGCGGCAGGCGAGGAAAAACGAGCAAGAGTACGCGTTGACGGCAGACTGATGGATTGGAGCGGCCGATATTTCCCCCCCGTCTTGCCGCTCGCATACCTCAGGCGCGGTACAGCGGTTTCGGTCAAACTGTAATAAAAATATCATAGACCTTTTTAACAGGCCTATACATACAGGGGTCCTTTGTATATAGCCCTGTTAATAATGCCCACACATGTTATAAAAACGACAGTCATTAAAGAACAACTTTTATTTATTTTTAATAGTTACAATTACTAGTTAGTTACACTGTGCTTCGTCCAACAAAGCAAATATTACATTCAAACATATTTTCAAGTTAAGCTAGTGACTAGTGAAATACGTTATTTGGAAACCACTACATAACCACCAATTAAGTTAGATCATATAACTTTATTAATTATTTATCAAACTATGTATGGAATGAATTGGTTTACAATAAATTACTTTCTATATTTACAAATATGAAACAGTACGTAGCTCCGACTAGATCTGACTAGAAGTTTTACTATCGCAGATAATGTATTACAATTTTATTATATTTATGTCTATTAATTATTTATATATACACAAAAATAGCCTAAAAACTTCCCTATGCCCATACAATTCATTTTGATAATGCCCTACGTCCACAGGTTTTCTTTATTGTTACGCTTAATAACATCATTATCACGATTTTTTTTTCATCATTAAGTAAACATTTAGTTATTTGCTATACGTCGACGTATGATGTACAAAAATATCATGTCACGATCATATCGAAAAGTGTGCCTCAAATCGTATAAATAAATGAGTCGCATGTGACTCATGAACTGATTCTAATACGTTTCTATTGAACAGGGAAGTTGTTAAGCCAGAATCTGACGCCCAACGTCTTACACCGTATGCATGATTAAGGTACACTTGGTAAGTACCTACCTATGCTCTGATTGCACTAATATCGCTCCTTGTGCTAGGTGTTATAGTAACCTGATCATAAAACTTTACAGTAGATATAAAGTTATAAACGAATCACCGAGCAGTGTCCATCGAACGTGTTTTTATCTATGCCTATAAGAGTCTTTTAACATAGATACTGTTCTGCAACTATTATCACCGACTATCCTTTAAAAACAAATTTTACCATCAACTTTAAATTACGGCGAAGAGCTTTGCTCTATAAACGTCGGCGGCTGGAAGGCGGGTGTAGGCGCCGGCTGCATCCGGTACATGTCGTGGAGCAGCGTGGCCACCGACACGTCTCCCACGGTGTCTTTGAAGAGAAGCAGCTCGATGGTCCGCGCGCGGACTGCTCGTAATGACGGGAGCAAGAGCAGGAGGCGCCCGAATCTGGAAAACGAAGGTAAGGATAAAACACCTGGACCTGGATAAAAACAGCTTAATACTGCCTTTACTTACTGTTGATTACTGTTTACTGTTGACCTAGCTTTTAAGATCTTTTTGTACACAGTTTCTACAATAAATTAATTTCATTTCATTTCATTTCATTAGACCCAACAATTTCATACTACCTAATCTACCTATAGTTCAGATTGTCATAATACAAGAGAGATACCTGTACCTAGCTAATTACTACATCGTATAAAACAAATTCGCTTCCCGCTGTCTGTCTGTCCCTAGGAATGCTTAAATTTTTAAAACTACTCAACGGAATTTGACGCGGGTTTTTAATAAATAGAAAGTGATTCAAGAGAGAGGTTTATGTGTCAAATATATATATAATATAATCATCATACATTTGACACATAGATTTGAACGCGGATAGACCTCTTGTTGGGTAAATCTATGAAGTATAACTTGAACTACCTGGTAGGTTGTCGTGTGTACCGGGTACGCACGTAGTCAGCTAAGATGCACTGCGCTTGGTCTTGCAGCATCTCAACGGGTTGTGTCTCGCTCAAGCCGGATGTGTCTGTAACAGAAAATACAGCCATAAAACCATCTGCTACACTTGGTTGATGAAAAAGCGATGATTGTGCTACGAGAATTGGATGAGTGACACAAAGTTGTGGCGGTCTACACTCATCAGTGGCCGTGACCAACTCAGCCCGTTGATGTCGTAAGGTTCGTAGAAGGGAACCTGCCAGATATAGGGCAGCAGCTTCCCTCAGTGTATTTTCATTTATCACATTTCCTCTTGCTAATTGTGGTGATTATGGCCAAAGACTTTGCTTGAGGGAAGTATGTTCAGCGGCAGACGTATGGGCATTATCACATGATTGTGATGATGATGACATCCAAGAAAGAAACGGGCTCATAATGTGAATGATTATGCAATCATATATCTGTGACTTTCCGCATCTATTACGATGTTAAAGAATTTTTTTAGCTAGTACATTGATGTAAGAATAGGAACTGAAAGTTTTGGGTGCAGTCTAGTCGTAGGTAGGTTCTAACCTGGTGAAAACAGTACGATAGCCTTCATACAGCCACACTCGCTTCCGTCCGGTGATATTTGCCTGAACCGGCATAAAATTTCCTGAAACCAAGTTTGCGTTACTTCAAAATCGACTCATAATGGCATAAGTACTTAGGTCCGCATTATGAAAAATTGCTCAGTGATAAATCTCTGCTTGAGTGACGTTTATGCTATAGAAAAGCGTTATTCTATAGCATAAACGTCACTCAAGCATATACTATCTACCGTATCTATGTACCGGGCAAGTTTTCGTAATAGGGGCTTAGTCCACGCATTAAGTGCCTGCGATTGAGGAAAAGGGGAGCGAGTTAGAGTGAAAGTAAATACAGCTTGAGCTGGTCTGAGACTGCGAGCGCTACTCATAAACTAACCTGCAAAGTATTCAGCTCTAGGTCCGCCAGTGGATCTGGAGGCAGCCGGCTCCTGGCCGCCGGCGCCGCCAGCAGGGGCGCCAGGTCCCAGGGCGTGGACCACTGCGCCAAGTGGAGTAGGAACAGGTCCTTCCAAGCAGCCCGGAGTAGGACCAACTGGTCGGAGGCTGAGAGCGCCTGGAACGGGGCCAGGCAGCGCACCCAGCGGACTGCCATGAAAAGGAGACGAGCGCTGGTTTCCTGTGACAAACATATGAACGTATCAATCTCTATGTTGATATACATCTATTACGTATAGTTAATTCCTGCAGTGAGCCATATCTTCCGCGAAACCCGGCCTGTTCCGGTGGTTGGAACTCATCGAGTCTGGCGAGACCATTCGAATACCACTCGTGACAACACCTCGTGGCTCACGAGTGTGATGGGTCTGTAGATCTTAAGAGTTCGATATAACTCCCTTTTAAAAAAAGAGATAATATAATTTTGTAAACGAACTTAATATCGAGTAAGGGTCAGCACACACTGAGACCGGATACGAAACTGCGCGCATTTTGATTAAAAATAAAACTTGTCTTTATTTACTACGCAAATAGGTACAAATTAGCGTAAACGCGGCGCAGCAAAGTTATATTTTGTATACTATCTAAAAATTGCACGCAGCGTCGTGTTTCGGTATAAGGTGACCCATAATCACACTTAATGCGAAGTGTTACTACTAATCAATACAATTTTCGAAAGTGGGCTTGCGCAAGCGACTTCCAATGTGTAAAGTGAAAACGTTTTCGAAAGTAGACTTCTGCAAGTATTAGAGATTTGCCAAACTTGCTGCAAGTCCCACGTAGATAAATAGAAAAATCGCAGTCCGTGGAAACAGTTGTCAACTGACTTCTGCAAGAAATTGCGTCGGTTACTTGCCAGTAAACACTTGCTAAACTTACAGGCCATAAGGTTACTGCAAAATCTTATACCTACTGAACAGATCATTTACATTATGTAATGCTGGTACCTACATTATTCATCCGAATGCGCAATAGAGCGTTAGCCAATTTAACATTTCATGTACCTACAAGCTGCGCCCCGCGGCTTCGCCCTTGTGAAAATCTATGTATCAAATACGGATTTTTGATGCGTTTTTTAAAATATATATAGAGTGAATCAAGAGGAAGGTTTATATCCTCTTGATTCACTCACATTTAAAAAAACGCATCAAAAATCCGTTGCGTTGTTATAAAGATCTAAGCATTTATAGGGACAGACAGACAGCGGGAAGCGACTTTGTTTTATACTATGTAGTGACGAGGCATGCGCGCCTGTAGGCTGTCTCAAAGTCATGTATTATGTACAAAGTTTGTCGCGGAGCCCGATTCGCCGGGCTCAAGTCAAGTTGGCGAGAAGTCACCGCGGCCGCCCAATCCGCGTCGCGCCCGCCCCTACAGTCGAGAAGCCAACAAAGTGTACACCCCTTGTCGTTGGTGTTGTTTGTTGACTGATCTTTGATAAAGATTGATTTCTACGCCTACCGTGCTAAAGATACTACAAGTAGTCATTCAATTACAATCACTTAATCATCACATCGTCTGTCGGATTAAGTTAAGTATAAACGAGACTCGTCTAAAGCAAAACATTTTACTCAAATAAAAATCTGCAACAATTAAATAAGACGTCTACGCACGCAATAGGCTACGAAATGCTACGCGGTAGTAGAAGGGTAGTAGGCATTCGATGCTGCTACGCCGTAGCTTTGCGAAGCAGCTATAACTTAGTAATTTGCGGCAATAGTAACCGATAAACTAATCTAAAGCTCAATAGTAATTTGCTGCTTACTTTGGTTACTCGATAGTACATATTTATAAGACGTCGTCGTCAATGAGAAACGTTCCATTTCTCTATGGGATTACTATTTAAAGGGGAATTCAATTTAATTTAGAATGAAGAAAACATAGTATACCTAATTTAATTACAATGGAACACTACGATTACGCATTTCCGAAGATAGAACGTCTTAATGGGAATGCTATAGAATAACCGAACATAGCGCAGCTAAAATGCATATCTGCTGCGTGGTCGGTTTACCCGAGCAGGGCTCGCACTATGTTAATTTACTCGATAGCATTGTATACTACAAAAAATAAAATAATAAATAATGCTGGACAATCCACAGCATCATCTAGCCCTAAGGTAAGCAGAGCTTGTGTTATGGGTACTAGATGACTGATATACTTAATACAATACATTACATAGATAGATATTTTTTACACTTATTGTAAGTTACCTGCAATAACTCCCAGGTTGGGGCTAGCGGCGCGCCGAACGCGCTCGGCGGAGGTCGCAACAGTGTTGGATCTCCTTGAAGTTGCAGTTGCTTCGCGCTCCACATCAGTTCCTACAACAAAATACTTGATTAGTGTATCAATGTTTGGGGTCATAAGCGCTTGTCCGCTGCTAGACCTCCCGTAGAGAGTATTATCAATTCGGGAGATCTGACCAGCCTACCTGCAGCCATATCGCAATTTGCATAATCCTAATAAATGTATTGATAACTTTGGTTGTGTACAGTTTAATAATAATAATACATAATAATAATGTATATTTATTTTCATTTTACAAAGACGTTTACGTATGGAAGAAAGTAAAGAATCGCGGGTACCTAACACGCGTATAGTTTCAATGATGTTACGAAATGGTATAATAAAGGATATATTCTTCAGATAAACTCCGAGCACTAGTACTGGACTCTTCACACCGACCCAGCCAACTTAGCCTGGAAGGTTGGTGCCACATTTCAGTATAGGTAGGCACTTATGCGTATTGTAGGCCACCCGCTGACCAAGGTCAACGCGCGTTTTAAGAGATACACCAAGGTGTACCTATGTCTTAAAACGCCAAAAGTGTCAAATTACCTGACACTTATCAGTATTCATCAGCATATGGAGCAGATGAGGCGGCGGCGGCGTGAAGAAGGGCTCCGGCATGAGCGGCAGCGGACTAGCAGCGCCCGCGCCGGCGCCGCTCGAGCCCGCAGAGGACGCTGTGCTCAGCGGCGCATTCTCAGATAAACTGCCGCTGATGCTGAACTGGAGAATAAGATTGGCGTTTATAAACTTTTATTTAACTTGTATGTAGTGCGGCCTACTGATTCCACAAGAGAAAGTGGTTTTATTTTTTCAACTAAAAAAAATAAACCTATGTTAGGATGTAAGATACTATACACAAAATGTAACAAATTTGTATCAATAAATAAATATATCTATCTATCTATCAACTGAATTAAGGGATTCAGAGGCGGATTGTGTACTAGCCAAATTCTCTATGATTCAGCATTAACAATGCGAGCAGTACGAATTAGTTTTTTTTACGTATAACCTAGCTAGCGTTAATTCACCTCTAGCTCAGGCTGGTAGGTATGAGTAAAAATAAAAATAAATAGGCTGTATGAATAGAAGCTTACTTGGAAGCTGAAAGGCGGCTGCAGCGGGCCGTACGGCGACGGCGGCGACAGTTTCAGGGCGTGCGGCTTGTGCGCGTGCGGCGGCTGCAACGCTAGCATGCCGCCTGCGTGCAGCTTGGGCTTGCGGGGGCCTCGCTCGTGCTGCACTGCTGTTGATAACACAGGTTTACAGTTAAAATAAGCAGTAATTGCCCTAACGCTGAGCATAGACATGCGTTGAGACGGCTGAAACAGCTAATTTCAAGGAAACCTTATGGAAATACGTGAATTCTAGCGATCCAGCGTTGAGGTGCTTGAAGTTTCATACGATTTCATGCAAATAGTTCTATAATTTGGATTCTTTTGTTTTCTCTGTGCGTTGTTGCACGTTTTTATTGACGACTATACCACTTACTCTTATAAAAAACAATCGCAAAATCGTTTGGTTCCGTATGGTTAGCCTGCACAAATAGGTGTATGTACCTATTTGTACCAAAGACAAAACTTGTATCACCACTGAACCTTTCTGTGCCCTACACTTAAGGTCCAAACACACCCAATTTCACGTGAACTGAAATGCAAAACGCGTGATCCGCACAAAAAGTTTTTGACTGTGAAATGTAGCTTCATCGTTGTCTACACGCCGGATTATGGAGCCATGAACCGATGATTCTGACTATCCCTCGGTAATCCGGGATCGGGGCACATTACTGTCAATGTGTGGAGTGAATGAGGGTTGAACGGAAATTGGTGCGCAAAAGTTTGATTATTGAGGCAAATGTTATGAACTTAGTTGGTTTTCAGACCTTGATTGATAAACATTTGATAGCTAATTGAATAATCATATTCTGTTCTGACAGCCCCCTGGTAGGTTACAAGTCCCTTGAGTCCTTGTCCCTTACCATGCTTGTGTTCTCTTCTCTGGTCCTTCTATTTGATTCTGACCCTTATAAAGATGTTAGTTTTAGTTAGAATACCTAACCCAAAACCAGGCGTTATGTTCTGTTCACGAAAGTTTACAGAACTTTATCGTTTATGTGAATTCCTTATTTCATTCGAAAATTGATTGGCTCTGATACAGAAATGCTTCACTTAGATCAGAGTTAAAAACCTCTTAGATACTCTTGTCGAGATTTCAATATATTTTACCCTCCGCTAAAATCATTAAGTCCTAGTTCAAAAGTAATGTTATTTTATATTGCAATGGGTGCAGCCCTGTGACGTCACGCAATCAGCTTACCGCGGCTGAGTCCATGGGAATGCGGCCATTGTGCCCGCACATGGCGGCGAGTTGCATACGTTCCGCGCAGGGGTGGATCTAGGCACCCTATACATAAGGAATGACTGAACTATGTAGTCTCCATATTTAATTCGTTTATTAAAAGCAGAAATTAAATTACTAACGTTTAGGATCCTGTTTCAGACACCAACTAACTAGGTACCAACGTAAACAGAAAGAAATTAGTATCATCACTTTTTGTGTCCATTGAAATGTAGTTTTTTTTTTGTTATGTTCCACTGAATTTAAAACTTCACTGTTCTGTTGTGTTATTCGCTCAAAAAAGCAAATCTTTATACTCCATTTTTAAGATAAAATATCAGTAGGATAAACAAGTTGAACTAGATAACAACTAAACAAGCAGGTACTTTTATTTGCAAAAATGCCCATTTTCAGAGCCTATCACTCTGCAACTTGCGTCCACTATGCGCGGTACTATCTACGCGGTTAAGTGCTGATACCGATCGCTTCCAATTCACCGACAGTTCATCAAAAAGTTGGTTCAGAGTAAATTAGTTCATTAAAATTTTCACTGATCTCGAAACTTAGACAACCTAGTCAGGTTGGTTAACGTAAAGGGACAAACTTATATACCTAGTCATATAAGTTTGTCCTGTCACTGAAAAAAATTGCAGGTTCCATTCTTAATATCTAGACAGGTTCAATTCTTAATATCTTAATTAAAACGTGCCGTATTTATTTAGCATTTCTTGACACCCAACTTTTACAAATGTTACCGTTTACCGTGCGTTGTTAGGTACAAGACACATCATCGCAAACGTGGTGTGTAGCACTTCTGCAAACCTGCCCAACCCACCCTGAGTACAACACTGGCAGTCGCGTCCACTATGCGCGGCACTGTCTACTCGGCTTAGTGCCGATACCGATCGCTTCCAGTTCACCGACGACGGTTCAACTGATACTCGCTTCACAGCAAATTATTTCACTAACATTTTCACTGGACTTGAAACTTAGCCTTTGTTTTTCCCGTTTTTTATTTGATAATCCTGATAAACGCTGAAATAGTCGTACCTTCGACAAGCGTTATGTTGGGTAGGTCCAACAAATAGGCTTTTTTAAACAAAGAATTTTACTCTTTCTGCAACGGTAAAATAAGTAGAAAGTAACTAAAGTGCCTGTCTAGGAAACCTTTGTTTATTTTATATAAATCGCGTCCATTTAAGATTTTCATGTTATAAGAAACTTGGGACCATGTTAATTTAATACCCGTTTATAAGTATGTATATAGAAGTTTAACTTATACGCCTCATCTACTAAAAATATGTATATAAGCCTCATCGATTTCGATGACGGCGACCCTAGACATTCCGGTTTTTTCTTTTTATCATGAGCCGAAATATGGCTTGCTAGACCGAACTTGGTCTTGAATACCCTACAGTACGTATGGCAGTAGAGTTGTCCCGAGAACTTATAGTAATAAAAACAATAAGGCCACCATGTAATCGGAGACTTGGCAATCAGCATCTGCGCTACAAGAATGTGTTCAATTCAAACGACACTTCACCGTTTACGAGATTGACCCGGGGTATTGAGGGACGCTTACTTCCCGTAGGTCATCTTGGCTATCTACTATCTACACCAATATTAAAGCATTTGAGAGAAAAATCGTCGAGACAATACACAAAAAACGCGAGATACAAAAAGAGGACCTCAGCTCTCCTAGACGTACACCTATAACATAACCACAAATTTCAACCCTTTTACTCATATTATTTTGATTCAATAGCCCTATATGGCATAGCCCTATAAGCCATAGCCCTTTATGGCATAGCCCTATAGGGTATAAACTTAGCTATCTCCTACAAAATTATATCGCGTGTTAGTACCCTCGCAACTGATGCAACGCTAACCTTTTGTTTATGGGGCGCGTGTAATCCCAAATAGAACACGTGCTTTTTTTCTCGACGTCATCTCGACCCTCATCCAATAGTTTCATACAAAAACGTACCTTTAATACATGTGTTATAAGGTACAAAATTCCAGGCTTATAATCTGTTTAAGGGTTGATCAAGCCAAAGAGCTTAGTTTCTAGTGTAACGCGGATAAGCGAGATTTTAATTAAAACGAGGTGAACTTTAGAAAGTTTTCAATGCGTGCTTTATAGCATTAATCTTGTATAAATTTACTTGAAAAGAGTTTTAATCTTCCTATCTATTACATCCACCTCATGTTTCTTACCTTCATAACGTTCAGAATGAAGAACACGTACCCCAGACGTTCCCTTTATTTCCCTGTTCTGAGTTTTCACTGATGATTAAGAATCATTAAGACAATCGATTCTTTTCCTGATTTCCTAGGTAGACAGAAGTAATAGGCAAGTTTAGGTAGAATATTTGTTTATAAGGTATTTATGTCGCCTTGAAAAGAACATTCAACATTAATGTAATAAATTCTTATTCATCGTCAGCAGCATCTATAAAAGAAACTCAAATAAAAGTAAGAAAGGGGTATCAAAGTCGGTAAATAGAGCCCATTGATACACATAAGTCGTCGTTAAGCTGCTTCAAAAAGGCGTCTCCGAATCACATTTGAAGCGTTTAAAAGGGAGATTTAACTTCAAACATCTATCGAAAAAGCCCCTCGCTTGCGAATTGAAACCAAACAATGGCGTGTTTTTCAAAAAGGCACCTTTAAAAACTACATATTTGTTTACTTTTTCCCGCGAGGCATCAGCTTGTGGACGTAATTAAAATGTGGGTACCTGCTGTTTTAAATTGACTAGTAATGGAAACAAAACATTGTATTTTATTCAGAATTGCGCTACAATTTATTAGCTTCTGCCCGCAGTTTCGCACGCGTTTTCCCGGAATACAACGATGCTTTATGTTGTTCCAGGCCCATAATGCAAGCGTGCACATTCCGGTCCGTTGTAGTTTTGCAATTGTACTCGTATTTGTCCAAACATCTTACAATTCCACATCTACCTTTTAATTAGCATATTTATTTATTTACAAATGTACCTCTATTTTTAAGGGAACACCCAATGCAATAGAGTACATATTTAAATTTAATATTAAAATTAGAAATAATTTTATAATACAGAAAAACAACACAAAAATCATAGAGAAAAATCATCAACCTTTAAGTTTAAAAAAAGTCAATTAAATTAACACTGAGTATACTGAATATAACTCGGGTAGGTATGTAAAATAGTGCAAAAGCGTTACTTTATGGTTTATTTCATGCTGTTTACTTGTACTTGCGTTTCGCATGCAGAAACGTGCTGTGAGAGCTATTGCAGGCGTGGCGTGGGACACACCGGCAACACCGCTCTTCACTTCCCAGGGAATACTCACGCTGCCAGGTATCGTCATATACCAAGTTGCAATGTACGTGCGGGTGAACCATGGAGCATTCGCAACACGTGGAGACGGACACACTCACCGGTACAGGACCCGCGGAGCCGACAAGCTCGCCTCAGTACAGCACAGGTTAGCCAAATCTGACAGGTTGACTCATGTGCTCGGACCTACTATCTACAACCGCCTACCGGAGCATGTTGTCACCGCACCCCGCTTAGCTTCTTTCAAAAATAAACTAAAGATATGGCTCATCGAGAGGGCGTACTATAAGGTCGAGGATTTTCTCGAAAGAAAATTATGATTTTTTATTTTAATGATTGTGAATAATGTTATTATTTTATTACTTGTTATATTGAGTTATATAATTATTATTTTTTTCTGCAAATTTAATTGAATCTATGCTCCATACTCTGACAAATTGTTATTTATATATTTTAATAAGTATTTAAAATTGTATTTAATTGTTAGTGTGTACTTACATAGATTTTTACTATGCGACTTGTAAATATTTTCTTTTACCAATAAAATGACTATCTGACTATCTATCTGACTATCTGTATTGTATTAGTATTATTTATTATTCATATTAAAGTAGCTTTCGTTCGTTAAAATTATTATAAAATATTGAAAAAACAACCTTTCGTTCGTTAAACTTATGAGTAAATACCAACAAAAAAGCCATACTCATAACATGGACACGACCCGGCCTCAAGCTCTCCGCCCTGAGCTCGCAGGTTTGATTAATGACCCAATAATCCACCCGCCCCGCTCCACGAAGCTGAACGTTGGGCGGTCAAAAGGTTTACTGACTCGAAGAGCTATTTCTTAGTTGTTTGGAACTTTCTGCCTGAATTTTGCTAAAGATGGTTTTAGCTAGAGCAAAGTGGATTGGGGATATCTAGACAGCTCACCATAAGGGGTCATCATCATCATCATCATCAGCCTCTATCAGTCCACTGCTGGACATAGGCCCACTGCCACTTCAGCTTGCTAATTCTTTGAGCTATGTCGATAACCTTGGTTCTCTGTCGGATGTATTCGTTGCGAATCCTATCCTTCAGAGAAACTCCGAGCATAGCTCTTTCCATAGCTCGCTGAGCGACTTTGAACTGGTGGACCAGCCCTATCGTGAGTGTCCACGTCTCAGCTCCGTAGGTCATAACGGGTAGGACGCATAAGGGGTCAGCAAGATATGTAGTATATACATAGATAACAGATTCATGCATAAGTTTGATCGGTGAACATAGTCCACTCTGGGTCCAATACGATGTTGACGTAAGCAGTTTTCAGTTCAATGCTATAATCATGAAGTGTTATAATAACGTTTTATACGGTGAAATCAGCCAAGTGTTATCTCCTTGAAGACTTTGCGCTACGAAAGTGCTACGTCGTAGAGTATCTACGGCGTAGAACATCTACGCTCGTAGCCTCTACGTAATTATGCCGTAGACTTTTTAATCGGTTGAAATAAATTGTTCTGAAACTAGCACACACAACATCTGAGAAACGATTATCAGACCCTTAATAAAGCGTTCAGCATCAGCATTTCTAAAGAGAATGACTCAGCTTCTAAGACGGCAGGATTCTCCCTCCGCGATCAAGATGTTAAATACGATATTTTTGCTTCACCAGCTTCTGTGAATGGAATAAGGTGAATTGATTTAGGAACTTTTATTTCTACAGGCTTTGGTCTCTCCTTTGATGTAGGTTATGAAACAAATTCCAGTGAAACGAAAAACATTAGGTTCAAAAAATTCAAACATAGATAATAAGTTTCGAGTGGTTTTAAACTAAAGCTTTTGGAAGGCTCAACGTAATCATATCAAAGGTTCAGAGATCAAAATACAGATATCAATACACAATTTATTGAATAGCAACATTAGCAACTCTAGAGTTACTGAAGTGTTCAAACATTAATGCCACAAACGATATTACGGCTCTATAGGTGCGCATCAAAACCATCGCGCGGAAAATATCCGAAGAACGAACCGTGTCTCGACATTCGTTCTGACGTTAATTCCAGCCGCATTTGTTCCATTACATTTCCGACACAAAGTAGATACGCGTTTGCCGAATTGACTGGGTGGATGCGCCCAGGCGAGCGGGGTGCGAGCGGGACGGGGCGAGGGAACGTGTGCGAGTGACAGGGACCAAGCATCAAAAGTGAGAAAGATGTATTCAGAAGTGAAATAGTCTGCTGGCTGAGCACATCATCATTAACGAGCCGGGAGGGCGGAGGGCAGCGAAGAGGCAGGGGCGCAGGTGGGCGCTGTCCCACGCTTGCCAGCACCTGCGCGCGATATTGCTCCTTACCGCAGCCACCTTTAGAGAACTTATACGTTTAAAGCCGAAGCACGAACTCAGGGAATATTTTCGAGTGCACCGACATAAATATGAGAAATATCCAGGTTTTTATTCATCTCCCCGTGGGGTCGCCGGGCGCGGACAAACATCCTATAATACATGTCCGACAATGACGAGGTGACAATGTGTTTTCACGCAGGCTTTAGTTATTGAATTCATTTCAGGGAGACGTGTCAGGCATGGCCGTACTGCTTACTTATTTTGTTCTATCTTAAGTCTTAACAGTAGGGTGACATATGATTAAGTTTTATAAATGAAGCAGGACGTTATTTTTAGATTTTTTTTGTTGAGGTTAACTTTTTCTCCTTATGACGCTTCGTCCTTATAGAATCTACCTAATTTACTAAAAAGAAGTAAAGTCATTACTTATGTTTACCGATACAGAAATTTTAATCACAACCCTCATACATAAAATAAATAAATGCTGGACAATTCACACAGCATTATCTAGCCCCATGGTAAGCAGAGCTTGTGTTTGATATACATAATACAATATATTTCATAGATAGATATTTTTTTTTATTATACATAGAAAACGACCAGAACACCCGAAACAAATATCTGCAGATCGTACACACAATTGTTCCGAGGCGGGAATCGAACCCTCCTCCTGCGTCGCAAGCGGACCTTCGCCCACCGCGCCCCACCGGTCGTCTGATTGAAAATGATTCAAATCACTTCAAAACTATTTGTATATGGCATTGATCACTAAGAAATGAATTAAATGTAGGGTCTTGTTCAACAGCAGTTTGCCGTTATTATAGCATACATAAACCTAAAGGAAAACCGCTAAAATTCCCTGGCTGTATAAAGTTATCTCAAAGTTAGCGAGCCTGCCCCGAACCGAACAAGTTCAGTTCGCCGCAAGCAACGCTTTATTTCCAACTATACATAACTTCGTTCTCGAACCACAAAGTTTATGGGAAACTTTATAGCGATGTAGCTATGAAGTGGGAGAGTTCCTCGCTATTTATAAATATAATGATTGTTTCTAATACATTTCGTTTTATCCAGCTTTTGGTTACCTCACCAGGACTTGTCTCAAGAGCGTGGGACAAATCAGCGCCGCTACTAACTTCCTCTTAACTTCCTTCTCGGAAATTGATTTTAAAATACTACAGAATCTGTTGAAATGTACCCGATGAATTTTACCGGAGAATTTTCTAGTATTCTTCACCGCATAGAACATATAAAGCAAAGTCGCTTCCCGCTGTCTGTCTGTCCATACGTATGCTTAGATCTTTAAAACCACGCAACGGATTTTGACGTGGTATTTTTAAATAGATAGACTGATTCAAGAGGAAGGTTTATAAACTATTTGACAAATAGATTTTCACGCGAGTAAAACCGCGGGGCGCAGCTAGTTATTTACATAAGAATAACGTCTAGTTGGCGTTTGTGGCGTCGTTTGGGGGAGGCCTATGTCTCGCTGTGGTGTGACGTATCTGTATAGGTACGATGCTTGGGGCTTAAGCTAGAATTCATCAGGCTTTGCTGATGATGAAGTTCTAACTTTATCGCCTCGCCCCAGCTTTGCTCACATGTAATCTGGTCAAAACGTAAACGCAGGATTTTTTTTTTAGATAGATAGATAGAAATTCTTTATTAAACTATGTTAAAATTAAGCCACTTACACCACAACAAGTAAATTTATCCAACACCAAATTTAGTTTATATATGTAGTTTAAGTATAGAACAGACAGACAGGAATGATCCATAATTATAAGTATTAATACAACGGGTATTTATCGCGTTATGACTGATCACATTGATGGGATGACAGTCATCCCGTGACCACGACAGAGTGTAAACCTGTTGAAACGTCGGGAAAAAAGGTAAATAAACGCGATAAATACCCGTTGTATTAATACTTATAATTATGTGTTCAGATCGCGTAAGTTTAAAAACAGGAATGATCCAATAATATTTTATTTATTAAGACGGGGTATTTATTATTATTTTATTTATTTGACACGAGAAAATACCCTACCATGGAAGCTATACGCGTTGAATCGATAGATAGATGATAGGTACTTACCTTCATTACTTCATAAAATAAATCTATATTAGCGGGTAATCAGCTTTAGTTTTCAATCACCCCGAATCAAATCAAACTATATAACACATATACAAACCTTTGTGGTTTCCTTCGTGTTATTTTTAAGCTTTTTCATGTAACTATCTTTAAGTTGGTAAATAAATAAAAAAAAAAAAAAAAAAAAAAACTTAATTTCACTACAACAACAAATCACAAATGGGCCACAACTAATCCATTCGTGTATAATGCAATTAGCCCGCCCACCAGAGAGCGCGAAAATTAATTAACTACAATACTACCTATGCCCACAAAAAATCCCCTAACTGAACCAGATGCAGCGATTATCCCATTAAACTTATTCTATTCTCTATGACAGTGCAATAATTTGTTCACGCACGATATTAAAATTAATTTAGATAGGCAGAAGGGATGCCTCTGGTTAAAATGTAATACTGCTAGTAGGTACCTATATTAGAACATCAGACCACGTAACGAACATTCAAAGAACGCATCATCGTATGTCATTTATTCCCAGTTGTTTTGTCATCATCATCATCATCAGCCTATATTAGTCCACTGCAAGACAGGGCGCTATGGCGCTCATTGGGGGAGGCCTCCCCCAATGAGCGCCATAGCGCCCTGTTTTCGGCTTGACGCATCCAGATCTTTCGCAGGTCGTCATCCCACCTGGTCCGAGGGCGTCCTACACTACATTTGCTGAGTCGCGGTCTCCACTCTAAGACTATAAGAACTTTCTTTGTTTACTTCTAAATTTACACACACATCACACACACTTTGCACACGACACATATTGCACATTTTGTATAAAGTGAACTTTCTATTCAGCAAAAAACCATATAATATGGTTAGTAGGTTATTGGTGTCATGCTTGTGCCCCAAGGGTTGGTTTGTCATAATATCATCTATATTTGAGTTGACCTCGAGGTCATTTGTAAACATGGAATCTTAATCGGTTATTGTATAATCGGACCGAAGGCGGGTCGGATCCGAATCGGCTAATCTATTCAAAGCAAGTGTGCCTTCTTTTAAATGCCTTACTTGCCAAAACACACACACGTTCAGAACGTTTAGGTCTGTATGGAAGCTTGCTCAATAACCGATCTATGATTGAGTAACGCTTTCCTATGGCATAAACGTCACTCAAGAATAAACTGAGCTAACTTTCATAATACGGGCTAAGTTATCGTATTCACTACCTAGTTAATGTGTAAATATGTTTGTTAATTTGTAAATATGTTTGTTAATTTGTAGATATGTTTGTTAATTTGTAAATATGTTTGTTAATTTGTAAATATGTTTGTTAATTTGTAAATATGTTTGTTAATTTGTAAATATGTTTGTTAATTTGTAAATATGTTTGTTAAATTACTGTTAACGATAAAAATAAAGTTAAGTCACCAAATAAATGAATGAATACATTTTTATATTAATTTCAGAAATATTACTCAGGTCATACATACCCACATAAAATTGTAAAATCAGAATAAAATAATAAAAAAATTATAAATAGCTGTCATAATATCTAGGTATTGTAAAGCAAGGCCGATTTAATATGACTTTGATATCATACAATAAATACATTAACAATGGATAAACATAACTTACCTCATCCCACCCTTTCAAAAATTCTAGAGTTTAAATGAATATGCCTTTCATTTATCAATTACCCCAGATCCCCATGACCGAATGTGATAATTAAATGTAACAAATAATCACAAGCGTTGCTAAAGTCGCCATTATAGAGCAATTGTGGGGATCACCCCTCGGGCAGGGGGCCTATAGCAAACTTAGTATACGGATTTAGAACCAGTAGGTCAACTTTATTAAGTTTAACTGACCTAGCCAGTTATTTGTACCAGTTGTTTGTTTTTGACAAAAAAAACGTGTTTTTAGTAACCTGTCATAACCATGATGAAGACTTAATGTGGGTCGAAGGTCCGCCTGCAACACGGTTGCGTACTAATATTAGTACGATCTGCATTTGTTCTGGGCGTTAGGTGTTTTGTAGTGTAGTAAAAAAATATATTTAATCTTTGTAATATAATGTTTTAGTATACTTATCAATCGTATAACGAACCTATAATAGAAGCTCTCATAGCTTGAGGCTAGATGATGCTGTGTGAATTGTCCAGCATTATTTATTTACGATTAAATGAGCCAAGATTTAAATTCTGTCAATTATATTCTCCCTGAAGATGACTTCGAGGATTGAGCGAAATAAAAAGCTAATGACCCATATAATTTTCGTTTTCTTAATTTTTGCATTTGCTTCTTGGTATTTCAGAATAACGACTAAAGGATTCGTTAAGGTTCAAGTATACAGTTGATCTACTGATTGGTGTATACTGTGTAGTCATGAGGTGTTGAACACGTGTTACGGATCCTTGGGGAGCGATACAAAACTACTTGAGATTAACATTCGCTTCACATTTTTGTGGGTGCGCGTTCAACCTTCTGCTTTATTTGTGAAGTGAAGTTGGCTTATATTCATGCTATTTTTTTCAACAAGTTTCTATTTGTTATATATTTTGTTTTTGTTTTGGCAACACCATGGACAAAACATAGCTGCGATCCCCAGGTAGACGCGTTTATAAAATATTTAACCAATATTTAACAGTTCTCTTCGTTTTATATATACTTGTTATAAAAAATTATACTTGTCTCGGCGACTCATATGTTTTGCCTATGTTCGTGTCTTGCGTTCCTTCTGTTGTTGGTCTACAACAAATTAGTTGAATGTAGGTAGGTAAATCTATATATATAAAAGAAAGTCGTGTTTGTTACAACACTTATAACTCGAGAACGGCTGGACCGATTTAGCTGAAAATTGGTGGAGAGGTAGCTTAGAACCAGGAGTCTAACATAGGATCATTTAAACAATTTGACACAAAGGACTTTTTATCATTTAAACAATTTGACACATAGATTTCCACGGGGGCGAAGCCGCGGGGAGCAGCTAGTACTTGTTATAAAAAATTATACTTGTCTTGGCGACTCATATGTTTTGCCTATGTTCGTGTCTTGCGTTCCTTCTGTTGTTGGTCTACAACAAATAAGATGGATGTAGGTAGGTAAATATTTTAAAGAGTGCTTGGAAAACTTGAAAAAAATGGAAAACGATGGGGTTGTCGGGTTTAGTCGACACATCGAATAGGTTTTGAAGGCGCCTGGTACTACAATATAGCAAACGTAATAAAGGCATTAGGTCCATCTCCAACTGTATTAAAAGCTACTGTATCACACTTAGCTCTTAGCTTTTGTCATAGGTAGCTGTTTTAATGCAGCTTTAAGAAACAGCATCTGTATCAGCATTGTGCCTCCCCTTGACCACAAGCGATCTATTCAATTCGTCACGCAATGCAGCACGCAAGGGTGCGCTTAAGTTTACCTATAAATAACTTACTGTGAAGGGCTATAATCATTTTGAAACGCATTTGAATTTAATGGGTTTAAATATTTTGACAGTATTGAATAATATTGTATTATCTCTAAATAAATATAGATCTCTAGATAAATCGTTCGACCCAAACCTAACAAAATAAAGTAATGGATTCTGGTTTGATATTTTGATTGTTAATTAGGAGGTACCAGGTTCAGGTTGAGGTGGGGGTACTCTATTTTCCGCATTTGGACTCCAGTTGGTCCTTTATGCGTAGTAGTTTGCTAGCATAGCCAGCCTAGCTCCTTCCAGAAGCGCAGAATCTTCCTGGGGTCTTCACAGGCTTCGCGGAGCGACCTCGGCAAGTTGAGGATTTCTATACGTTGTGCTAATAGGTGGATAAGGAGGTACCGTTTATTACTTCCATTTAAATATAGAATAGAATAGAATAGAATTATCTTTATTTGTAGCAAACAACTTTGATTTGTAGTTAACAAATTTACTAAACTAATACCTTAACTACCCAACACCATAAATACTACATAACTACTAACTAATTGAAAAAAAAAAAACTTAAATGCTACAAAATGGCGTCCGACTCAGCATTGTGTTGTGATAGCCATTGTGCATAGCTATCACAACGCTGATCTTCCGTCGGAAATATGTTTTATACATATATTTAGTATATTAGTAAATTGATAATTTAATATGGTGTTTAATTCAGTTTCAGAACCTGCTAACTCTAAACACACGTTGATGAGCAGCGGAGCTCAAAGGTAATGTACCCGTTTATAATAAATATTTTGCCTGAGATAGTAACTAAACTATATAAAAGAATATTAGAAAACATAATTTAAATAAATGAATGAATTGAATGAATTAACACTTTATTGCACTTAAAACTATAAAATAATACCTTTTATCTAAATATAACACATAAAAAGTACAATAGGCGGCCTTATCGCTGACAGCGATTTCTCCCAGGCAACCTAGGCATTGAGAAAAATATATAAGTTAACGTAGAGTTGGTAGATTACAAACACAAACAGATAGAGAAACATCAAAAACAAAAAATTAAAAAAATTAAATAAAAAACAAACTACATACATTGCAAGCTACTTAAATTAGAATCTAACCTAACAGATAAACTACAAATAACAATTCGCTACAAAAAAAGCATACTGATCTGTAAAATACTTCCAATCTTGGAAGAAACATAATTATCTAATTTAAAGTGATTAAGTATTATTTATAAATTGATTTTTGATTGTTCTAAACGTATAACTATGTTATATATATATGTATAACTATGAATAAAATAAATAAATTGTAATTGAAATAACGCATCTTTTGGCAAATAATAACACCTATAAACACAATACAAATACGCTTTATTGCACATCAAAAACAGAAAAGAACAAACAAACAAAGATACAGATGCACAATGGGCGGCCTTATCGCTAAGAGCAATTTCTTCCAGGTAACCTTTGAATAGATACGTAGCTAAACACTTACATATATCTACACCTAACACCTATATAACATGTACAAACGATACGCACTTAACCAAAGAGCTTTTTCGAGCGTCCAAATAAACCTAATCCCCCAATTTAACTTCATAAAATTAATTAAAAATCGATCAGATCTGAGTAAGCCAGCCATAAGCTTCTTGAAGTTATTTGTACTTTTCGGTCTCAATGACAAAGTTAATTTTAAATTTCAATAAGTATTAAGAAACGATTTTCTTCGACGACTCTTCGAACTTTACATTGGTGAGACGACAAATTCTTATTCAAATAAAAAATTTAACAAGTTAAAATGTTTACAAATACAAATTATCAGTATTTCTATGTGCTAGGCCACCGTAGCAAATGTTCTATTTGCTACGGTGGCGTAGCACCTAGCTTCAACCGTTTAACCGTATACCATCTACGAGATGTTGGCCATTAGAAAGATATCAACGCGCTTTCATACTTTAATTCTATCAATCTCATCATCGTCAGCCTATTTTAGTCCACTGCTGGACATAGACCTCTTCTAATGCTTGACGCATCACGCATCTCTCTGCAGTCTTTCGCAGGTCGTCATCCCACCTGGTCGGAGGGCGTCCTGCACTACGTTTACGAAGCTTGAAAATCAAAGTTTTCAATCAGTTTTCACCCGTTATGACCTATGAAGCTGAGACGTGGACACTTACGGTAGGGCTGGACCACTAGTTCGAAGACGCTCAGCGCGTTTCGCTAAAGGAATGAAACTTAAATATAAATAAATAATGTTGAACAATCCACACAGCATTATCTAGCCCCAAGTTAAGCAGAGCTTGTCTTATGGGAACCTGTGTTAAGTATATCAGTTATCTCTAGATATTTTCTATACTTAACACAATAGATTACATATATCGATATTTTTATTATACATAGATACATATTTTACACACAATTGTCTCAAGGCGGGAATCGAAGCCGCTACCTCCTGCGTCGCAGGCGGATCATCGCTCACCGCGATCAATCGTGATTCTATCGATCTATCATTTTTTAATTCACTTTAAATTATTTATTTTCCACGTTCCTTTCTTCAGAATCAGTCTGTGAAGTACAAACGTGAGCAAACCGAAGTCTCGCCGCCGTCGGCGTCAAGGGGCGAACTTTTCAATTACCGCCGTGTCGTGTAACCTCGCAGCGGGTTAAATTAATTCCCTCCACTTCACAAAAAGATTCACCTCTGCTTCAACCCACCCCTGCTTTGTTCAGACTGTTCTCTTCGATTTTTTCATCGTAACATTCTGACGTTCCGTAATATTTATTTTTAATTTAACAGTTCGCGTGCAAGGTTTTGATTCAGTCGCTACCTTTTCGGTGTATTTTTGTGATGGTATTTAATTTGCAGGTATCGTAGGCGTATGTATTCTAAGAGAGGGACCGATTTTTCTTTATAATTGGAAAGCGTCTCTTGTGAAGTTGTGATATTAAAGATAAAGTGTTTCTAAATAAAAGTTTTAGGCATTGGCTGGTTTCAAAGTGAGCTTGTATATAAATATAATTAACTTCCATCAGAAAAACAGTGTCCTTACCAGTTTTTAAAGCTCGCGTTAAGGGATTCTACCTGTCAGAATCGTGAATATTGGTACTTATTATTTATTTATTAACTAAGTATTACTAAGTAGTATATTATACATATATATATATATATATTTAATACTTATTTATCTTTAAATACTCATATTATGTTCATTTTTATTCTAGCTCTATCCTTGGTACACCCCCTGCCTTTATTTAATTCACACAATTCTTTCCATCCAAAGGTTGCCTGGAAGAGATCGCTTCTAAGCGATAAGGCCGCCCATTGTACTTGTCACATGTAATATCTTTCATAATGTTCTGTATCTGGTGTACAATAAAGTATTTTTGTATTGTATTGTAACTTACAGAACTTTGTGACGCAGAAAGGTACGGTTTCGATTCCCGCCTTGGGAAACATTTTTGAACGATCTGCAGTATAGTTGCCTTCTATACTGCAGATTTTCTGTTGAGATTTTGATTGATGCTTTTACATATATTATATTGTTTATATTTATATTGTTTAGATTTTTTTTTCTGTTGATTTTCAGTTCTGTTTCTGTTGAGTAAAAATTCCTCTCTATATATTTATCAGTTATCTAGTATCCTTAACACAAGCTCTGCTTAGCTTGTGGCCAGATGCTGTGTGAATTGTTCAGTATTATTTATTTATCTATTTGCTACAAATGTTAAGGGAATTAATACCTTGACCGATAAAACAAATATCACTTTTAATGTGTAACCCATAGGCTACATCAGATACGTGAGAAACGTGTCCAGTACTGTTAGCTAAGTATAGAATAGCAGCCGTGGTAGGTTGGCAAGTTGCCGGCTCCATGTTGACGCATCGGCCGACATCAATTCTCTCTGTTTGCGGACCGATATTGGATTTAGCTGATTGGCTCCCCTGTCTGTGGGACTTGACAAACTTAATGATCCTTTTGAAATTGGCTGCCATTTTGGCATACCAATCCAATTTTTATTTACTGTGGATGTTTTATTAGCTTAGGCAGGTTATTTTAAAGGTATTAATTTCTTGTTTTCACCAGCAATTGAATTTTGTTACATGATTGGTGTAGAAAATATGGTTGCGATGTCTAATGAGAGAGATTAGCTTAAAATAGAAATTTTCAGATCGAGAGATCATAATATTGCACCTTATTAAGTAATTAAAGAAACAGTAACTAGTAATTAAATCTAGTAAAGCACAATCGGCGGCCTTATCGCCCATAGCTATCTCTTCCATGCAAACGTTGGATGGACAAGATCGGTTAGTATAAAACGTGGCGTAAATGGCACAATAAAAGTGTATATTCGCTAAACCAGAAGAGGCTATAGTCCATTTCACATAGGAACCGTTCCCCGAGAGGTCACATTTTTTTGTTCACGCATAATTAATTGACTTAGACTGAAATTATTTAATATAATATATGTATGTATAATATATGCATTTATTTGATGTACCTAAGTCACCCTAGACAGTTAAAATTGCGTGAAATGAAGCAAAGGAAATTCCTAAGTGAAATAGACTATAGTGATGGTGAAAGGTGTGCGAGTACTGAGTACCAATGATAGGATTCAAATTTTTTTTTAAGGAGTATATTCCGTACCTAGCTATTTAAAAGAACCTATTAAACCAACGTGTACCAAGTGTAGAACCTTCGTAAATTGAAAACTATACTCCCAGTACAGTGAAATAGACTATAGTGATGGTGAAAGGTGTGCGAGTACTGAGTATCAATGATAGGAATCCAATATTTTTTTACGGAGTATATTCCATAGCTATTTAAAAGAACCTATTAAACCAACATGTACCAAGTGTAGAACCTTCGTAAATTGAAAACTATACTACCATCCACCATTGGCATCACATTGGGAAAACAGTTCACACAACACAATAGACTCCTGACAATAGAGGACTTATGCCCATACCGACGCGTTATTTCCACAGCGATGCAAGATCCATCAGGCTCACAGCAGGTCGTTTTGTCCACTCGTTGAAATATCGAGTGAAATATAGCCTGCCCCGGCGTCCATTCTCTACATTTCCGATCCTATTGTCATTACGTCAGTGTGGCAAAATGCTTTCACATTTTGTAGCGTACATATTGAAACTATTGGCTGTCATATCGCTTGAAAAACTATGTAAGTAAATAGAGTACCTGCTTTTTTAGTGGCGCTTATTTATAAGTTGTTACTTTAGAAAGTTAAATAGAATAGAATAACATTTCTTTCGACACACACGCATACATAAAAACAAAACAAAACGAAGAACATGGAGGTTTATTAGCTAGGTTATACAAATGGTGAGCGCCAGATCGAGTTCTGCCCCCATGACTCTGTGCCATATTTGGCTCTTCACTCCGGAACCGTGGTCCCACTGCGATGTCCTGCGATGGACAAAACTTTTTCGTGGTCCCACCAAACACACACTTGACCGTTTTGTTACGCCGTATTGAAGGAACGCCATATGGTAAATATTACCCACATTATAAATAAGTTTTTCTTGTACTGTGTTATTACTTATTATCTAAAGAGGACCCACTCGATTTTTAAGTATACCTAATTTGATAAAACTATTTATTAAATCTGACACGCACTTCTTCTCTTATCGCTTCAAAATCTATGTATTTAATTATGTTATTATTTAGAAAAAGCTGATAACACCACAAACCTTCAAATTCCTTAGTATTTACACAGTTTATAAGTTTTTCGGAACAAATATGTATCCCTCGGGAGTTAAATTCCTTACTCCCATACAATAGTGCAAGAATTTTCCAAATCGATACATACTATATGAAGGAGACAATATTCATTCCAATTTTTTTTTTCAAAATGCTATGTTATACTATATGTTTTGTTTTTCGTTTTGTGTTAAAAGTCTAGTTTTAGTAGCGCTTATTTATAAACACGTTGTTACTATAGAAAGTATAACTATCCTATTAAGTTAAGCGCTCTGTGGCGTGGTGGGCGAAGGTCCACCTGTGACGCAGGGTAACCGGTTCAATTCTCGCCTTAGGAAAAATATTCCTACGATCTGCAAAATTTTGTTCCCGGTTTTCTGGGCATTTTCTTTGTGGTGATATATATTTTGGATAATATACAATATATCTTTATGAATTGTAGCCTATGTGTTATTCTGATATGTAACCTATATTATGGTGAAGTTTCATCAAAATCCATTTAAGTAGTTTTTGCGTGAAAGAGCAACGAACATACTTACATATGTACATCCTCACAAACTTTGCGTTTATAATATTAGTAGGATTATTATAAGAATAAGAATATATTTATTGTTAAATTGTGTAAAACATCCATAGGAAATAATAATTTAGTAACAACAATTTATCCATTTCGGACATACAATATTTAGACAATTACTAGTACTAACTACTACTAATTGTACAGGTAGGTTTATTTACATCTTAACTTTAACTTACTAACTAGTATCAAAAAACTCTTTTTTGTTATAGTGCGCACTACTAACAAGCCAGTTTCTTAATCTATAAAACTTTATTCTTATAAAACTTGTAACGTAGGGACTTACTCCCCACAAGACTTTCGAGGCCTCTACTCAGCTGTGGGTTGCAAATAATGATAAAGATATGAAATAACACAGATTAAACTACTTTAAATTTAGGTAAAATTTAATTTAATCTCAGCCAATCCTCAGTAAAGTGCGCATAATGTATTGAATCAGTTTAAATCTGAATTGTGTGAGTGAAATCTTGCGAATTTGAATATTCATCGAGTAGGTCAGCCGCAAGTCGGTTCCAACTCTCATGTGACGAAGCCTCTCTAGGCTTAAAGTAGCTACGGTACTGTACATATATGAGAATATACTCTGTATGTATACGTGTGTGCTTTGATGTAGGGTTGGCACGTCATACAATTGGAATTATTTATTTATTTCGTAGTTTCTGCCCTCGGCTTCGTGTTGTTTCTATTGAAACGTTTTAAGGTTATTTCTATCGCATAGGAACTGATGGATGAGGATTTATGAGTTAAAAAGTAGCCTATGTTTTATTCAAGACCTGGAACCAAATTTCAGCCCGATTCGTTCAATACTTTTTGCGTGAAGAGTTACAAACATCAAAACTTTCCTCTTTAATCACTCTATCACAGGGACACTATCTATAACAGGGACAGACAGACGGCGGGAAGCGACTATGTTTTCTATACTAATGTTATAAAGAGTTTAGTAATATTAAAAAAAGAAAAGGTTTGATTTTTTGTTTGTTTGTATTGAATTGGCTCCGAAACTACTGGACCGATTTGAAAAATTCTTTCTCTGTTGGGAAGCTACACTATCCGCGCGGTGAACATAGGCTATAGGCATATATTAAAATTAAGAAATGTGAAATTTGAATTTAACGCGGGTGAAACCGCGGGAAACAGCTAGTATACTATGTAGTGATTTGACTCTTTGTGGAAAGATTTGTCAACTGGTTAGGACGTGAATGTGTAATAATTCATTTTGTATCTATCTACGTAGGTGTGACATATGTATAGTGTAGTGAGACAGCCCTAGGCCCGCCGCCGCCAGCAAAGCGCGAACAGCGGTCGCGGCGCAGGTGCTCAGTCGCTAATTTATTCACGAGCATCACTTTGTGCCGCCGCGACCCGGATTACCTTTATATGTTTACCCGGTCGCGTAATTATTCGCCCTCACGAAACTTACCCGGCGCGGCGCTGTTTGCTAAATACCCAGAGAGCAAATATCTTACAGATTTTGACGGTAATATTCCTCTTAAATGTTGAGAATATCACATTTATTTATTTCTTATAGTTTGACGAAAACATTTGAAATCTAGCTCTGGGTCAAATTTAGCAGCGCCATCTAGTTATCGCATGTACATACATTGTAATTGACATTACATACACGGGTAGGTACTTATCGTGGAATTTACCTATTCCCAACGTTTGAGTAGATATACATGTTCTGATTGCGTAAGTTTATGGCACACATTTCGCAGACACCAGTGTTGCAAATTGTCAATTTTCGGAGTTGGAATTAAATCAAAATGAACCAACAAACACCAGCAAGCAATATATTGACTTGCCTGAAACTTGACAGAAAACAGTTCATTATAACCACTGAGGACTTATTTCGTTGAGTTCTCTCATTTTCATGAGAGCTAAATAAATGAGCATCGAGACACAGAGAGAGCGCCTCATGACTGATAAATGTGCCGTGGCGTTGCGGCTGGCGAGCGACGGCCGAGCTGAGTACCCAGTACATTTTTAATGATCCAAAGTCGGGAGTGCTCGACTTTAATCCGGGAGTAAAGGTTCGATCTTGGATTAATTTTGTTTAAAAATTGACATGGGGAAAGTCGGTTGCTAGGTTCACATAGCTGTCATGGAGTCTACACACCAAATGCACTCACACGGCGACACAGCCCGCTGCGGCGCGGTGTCATGTCGGCGGGTTCGGTATATTGAGACCATAAGTTTGTAGGTTGCTTCAAAAAAAGGAGTAACTAATGACAAGCTCTGCATACGATAATAATACTTTGACACGCAACTGTGCAAGCTTCAACCGAGCGTCTCATTCAGTTCATCAGCCTCCAGAAATGTATTGTAGAACCATAGAGCTATCTTTCTTCGACTGTTAGTACCTAGCTCTACTGAATTCATCATGAAGTCATTATACAGAATTGTATAGTTCATTTATTTATTGGTGATACACAGGTATTACTACAGAGATGATCAGACTTAAAATAAACAGCACTGTGATCTGCCATATGGCGTATAAATATGCGAACAAAACATTCCTATGTGTCCCTTGTATGTCCTGTACACTAGGCGAGTCTATCCAGACTAGCCGCCGCCGAGGTCATAATTCAGCAAGGAGGTCGTAATTATCATCACATCTACACAGGCACACATGAAACTGGCACTTGGAAACGTCAAATAAAATCGAGCACTTACCATCCTTGTTCATATTCGCCTGGAAGCACTTGGCGAGGCGGCAGGCACGGCACTGGTTGCGATGGGTCTTGTCGACGGGACATCGTCCTTTCATATCACCTCCTGCCTTACAGGTGTACACGCGGTTGCGGTGGATGGACCGCTTGAAGAAACCGGAACAACCTTGCGAAAATATGAACGTTTTAGGGGATAGGGTTATGGGAGAGTAGCACTTTCCTATATGCCAAGCCAGTTATTGCCCTTAGCTTGGTACGTCTATAGTATCAACGAGCGACGTGAGATTATAAACTAACTTTAATAGATTTGGGAATGTTCCTTCCTCTAAAGTGCTGTCGTGTCACTTAGTACATAGTTCCACACACTTATCGGTGTGTTTTTATTCATCATCATCATCATTATCATTGTTGCCCATGTTAGTTCACTGCTGAACATAAGCCTCTCTTAATGAGTGCCATAGCGCTCTGTCTTCAGCTTGAGGCTATATTCGTTATGGTATAACGTATGTATATCTTATAAAAATTCGTCACCATTTACCATTTAATAGATTGTATGAGCTCAGACATCTGACGACGATTCGTCGGATTTTTTTATGAAACTAACGCTTTAAATCTATTTACTCGATCGATTCGACAGTTAGGTCAAATGTCCATTCATATCAATCATACCTTTGCAGGTAGATAATATAGAGTAGAGTAGACTTTGATGTTTGATGTTTACGAATTACCGATAATGCAGTATATAATAATACATAGTAATACAGTATGTGTCCTTACCATCACAGCTGTAGATGCCATAGTGTTTCCCAGAGCTCCTGTCTCCGCAGACGTTGCACGGTATGTCCAGTAGCCGGTCACCTGGACACAAATAATATATAGGTACTTTGTAATTATCAGGTATGATGTGAAAAACAAGTGACTAATTGAGAACTTTTCTATTGATGATAGGCCAAAGATCCGTGGTTTGAATATAAATTTCAGGCATTAGTGGAATTGAGTTTATTTATCAATTGACACCTCTAAGCAGAGGCCCCTTTCGCAAAATAGATTAGTCAGATTACACCAATCTCGCTAATAACGTTGGTGTTTTTGTTCCGCTTACGGAGGCCTCCCCTCCGCCCCTTTCTTTAGCGCTTAACGGCGGAAGTCACACCGGAAATGACGTCAAGACTTAGTATAAGGTTGCTTGGAAGAAATCGCTCTTAGCGATAAGGCCGCCTATTGTACATCTGTATCTTTGTTTGTTTGTTCCTGACTCTTATTTTTCTCTGTCTTGATGTTCAACAAAGCGTATTTGTATTGTATTTTATTGTATACTAGCTGTGCCCCGCGGTTTTACCCGCGTGGTGATTGATATTTTGGATAATATACAATAAACCTTTATGAATTGTAGTCTATGAGTTATTCTGATATGTAAGCTATATTATTGTGAATCATCATCAAAATCCATTCAGTAGTTTTTGCGTCAAAGAGCAACCAAACATCCTCACAAACTTTCGCGTTTATAATATTAGTATGAAGTATTTACAATCGGTTTCAGTCTTTAGTGTGTAAGATGATACCATCTCTCAACAATCAAGTCTCTTTGACACGCGTCCAAAGTGTAAAAAAGTGCAAAATCGTCGCAGAATCGTCCATAAATGAAAGAAACTCTAGATCGTGTGTATTTGAGAGATTTATCGAATGGTTTCAAGATGAAACCATCTCTCAACAATCAGTCTCTTTGACACGCGTCCAAAGTGTAAAAAAAAGTGCAAAGTGAAATAAAATACTAAAATGTGTCATTCTGAGACGATAACATACCAGTGTTATCGTGAAGCTATTGATTTTTTGGTCAGGGGGCCAATCTTTATGAGTGCAAAATTTCTTTCTGATCCATTTAGTACGTACTTTTGGCGTTGCAACATGCTAGAAAATAAATGCAGGAGTTCTTTTCTCTCTTTGGATATCTCATTGCGTAAGAGTGTGAACCAAATTTAATATAACAAAGTATTAGACTTATCCTATTCTATGACGACCGATGTGGCGCGGTGGGCGCAGGTCCGCCTGCGACACAGGAGGTTGCGGGTTCGATTCTCGCCTCGGAAAAATTGTGTGTACGATCTGCAGATATTTGTTCCGAGTGTTCTGGTCGTTTTCTATGTATAATAAAAAATATCTATCTATATAATGTATTGTATTATGTATATCAGTTATCTAGTACCCATAACACAAGCTCTGCTTACCATGGGGCTAGATAATGCTGTGTGAATTGTCCAGCATTATTTATTTTACATTCGACGTAAACCGAGTAATGTAAAGGAACAAACACGGTGTGACTGCGTCAACGTTAATGCCCCGAATCCTTTCAGAAAATATCTTTTTATTTTTCTCTAAAACGGCCTTAGACGACTTTGCCTCGTCTTTGGGGCTCGAGGAAAGCCGCGAAGTGTCGTAATTATACCCTTTCATGTAGGTACTTTGCTAAGGATTTTGAGGCGAATAAAGAAGGTGTTTTTTTTTATATGTTACTAGTTTCTGCCCGCCGCCGCAGCGTTGCTCGCATTGTTTCCTTGGAAACGTTTAAAGGGTATTTCTATCCCATGGGACATAAGTTATTTGTGGGATAAAAAGTAGCCTATGTTTTATTCCAGGTGAAAGATCTACTCTATGCAAAACAGCCCGATCCGTTCTGTAGTTTTGGCTTGAAGAGGTAAAAACAAACATATAATACAAAAAACAAACATCCATCCAAAGTTTCGCATTTATAATAAAAAAATCTTTATTTTGTTAAAATTTCTATTATCTAAAGACACAATAGCGTTAAATATTAGAAGAACCCTTAAGTCCTGAAATACAGCTCAGTATAGTTTGAGATTCTGCGGACTCTATAAATAGGTGCCTATTGTATACATATGTACATGTTATTCACAAATAAAAACGGTAGATTGTGATTAAAAGCCTAGTTATTTAAATATTTTGTTAACAAACTACAACATCCTCGATTTCATGACACCTACATTTTATTATAAATTAAAATAAAAACGAATCGAAAAAAAAATTGATAATTTTAGTAAATCACAAAATAAAATTTAAAATTCAGTTCAAAGTTTTCAGGTTTTTTTTTTAGTTTTTTAACGAATTAACACCATGAAATAGACGCAATGTTAATACGTCATACGGCTGAGTACGTAAAGTAAAAAGTATCAACTGTCATCCATCAGCAACATTAGCGTAATTGTCTGCCCACAGGTGCACAGCCAACTGGCGTTGTGACCAATATCTATGTTATATGTATTAAGTACTAGCAGCCCGTCCCCGCTTCGCCATTTGTTTCAGGCAATTTTTAACATTTTTCTCTCCGTAAGAACCATCCTCGTACTTTAAGGAATATTCTAAAAAAAAATTAGCGAAATCGGTTCAGCTGCTCTCGAGATTTTCGCTTAGCAACACATTCAGCGATTCATTTTTATATCATAGAAGATATCAGTCATCTAATACCCATAACATAAGCTCTGCTTAACTTGGGGCTACTTGATGCTGTGTGGATTGTACAGCATTATAAAAAAAATATGAAAATAGGGAGAACTTTACCTATTGCCTATACAGTCTGATACTGGCCGATAGGTTCTCATCTAGTAATCAAAATACATGTAAAACTAAATACTATACTAATTCACAGGGGTGACGTGAACTGGCATCGATGTGTGTTGTCCGCACAGTGCCACTACATTATCTGTTCATTATTATACAAACGAAATCGGACCCGCAAAGAATAGGTTAGGGTAAATTAGGTAAATTAGTTCTATTTTGTATTTGATCTCAATTGTTTATGTAATCTAGTATTTAATTCTATATATGATTTCATAAAGATTTTGATATTTTTAATTTCTATGTGTATTAAGGAATATGAATCTGAGAATAAATGAATTAATAATAATAAAAGAGGTCGAATGAAGAAACTTATTTTGGCTAACAAGCATAAAAGGTTAGAATACGATAGATAGATGGATAGATAGATAATTATTTATTTCACACTTAGTATAAAATAACAATGTAAAATAAAAACTTGATACAATCGGCGGTCTTATCACTCAAGAGCGATAAGACCGCCAATTTCTACCAGACAACCATGGATGGATAGGATCGTGGACAATACCAGGGGAAATTATTAACCTCTTTCAAACCGCAAACGTTCGAAATTATTGTTTTCTACGAAGATGAACACTGTATAACTTCTTTGCTTTCAATAAGCTAAAATTTGTGTAACTCACAGAGGTATAACTCCTATATAAAGCTCAAAACTGTCTTTAGCGTTAATGCACTAACTGGGACTAAATTTTCGTTCAGTTAGCATAGTTTAGTGAAAGAGACGCCCTCTATTTCGGCGTAGAAAGACAGTTGTTTGCCATTAAGCGCTCTGACGGAGAGGTACAAGCTAAAATACCTTTGCCATGGAATAGAAATAACCTTCAAAAGTTCTCTAAAAAAACGTGTTCGTAGCCGCGGGCAAAAACTAATTAATAATAAAAAGAAACGTCTCGAACTCTACAAGCACACTGTCCACGATCCTATCTATCCATGGACAACCATGGTCTTATCGCTTAAGAGCGATCTCTACCAGTTAATAAAAATATATAAATAAAATAAAAAGATAAGACCGCCAATTGTAATAAATTTTTAAGTTTTTACTGTACATAGTTTTCTATTTAAAGTGCAATAAAAAAAAAATCTATCGATCGATATCTATATCGGTACTATCGAGTGACCAAAGATAGTTCAGTTAAGCGTGTGGCTCTACAAACTGCTAGGTCCGTGAGAATCGTCACACCCGCTAATGCACCTCAAATTAATACTGTGATCCTGTTTATCAATGTCAAATTGAATTATAAGGGTGGAAGCATGGTGAAAGGCAGCGCTTGTGTTATTATTGTTAGATTTTATTTCTTTATAAAATCAACAGTTACAATAAACAGTATATATATACACAATACTACTACAGCCAAATACCGAATACCTAATACCGAATAGGCCCGCATGGTTATGGAGTCAGGAATCACAGGGGGCAAATGCTTGTCAACTTCCTTGAGAAGGAGGGGCTGTTCTTAATGAACTCTTTCTTTAAGAAACAGCCTCAAAGGAGGTGGACATGGCAAAGCCCCGACACTGTGACTAAAAATGAGATTGACTTCATCATGACGGATAGCAAGCACATATTCAGAGATGTCTCTGTGATCAACAGGTTCAATACCGGATCTGATCACCGACTCCTCCGAGGCTCTCTGAATATCAACTTGAAGCTTGAAAGAAACCGTCTGATGAAGTCCACGCTCCGACCTGACCCAATCCAAATCATGGCGGGCACCGAGAAGTTTCAGCAGCTTCTTGGGAATAGATTTGTTGCCTTGGAACCCACTGATGACGCTGACGAGACCCTACACAATCTGGTTGAAACGTTGAGGGACGAGGGCATCAAATTCTGTCGAAAGCAGCGTACTGGTAAGAAGTCCAAACTCTCGGATGAGACTCTTGTGCTGATGACAAAAAGACGGGAGACCACCCAAGCGACTTTGTCAGAGAGGTCAGACCTGAACAAGCGGATTGCGAAGATGGTACGGCACGACCTTCGGAGCTTCAACACGCGCCTCATTCAAGAGGCGATAGAGCGAAACCGAGGGTCCAAAGTATTCACTCAGCAGCTTGGCAGGAGCCACCTGACAAAGCTTAAAACGCACAACGGGAGGACCGTATTGTCAAAGCCGGAGATATCCGCCGAGATAGAGGATTTCTATGGCCGATTATACGCTGCACATGCCCCTCGTTACCGACGAGATGACCGAGATTCCAGAGCCACCCTGACACGCCACTATACCGACGAACTGCCTGACATCAGTCAAGACGAGATCGTGTTAGCTCTAAGGCAGCTTAAAAATGGAAAAGCCCCCGGTGAGGACGGAATTACTTCAGAGCTTCTTAAAGCCGGAGGAGCTCCTGTAATACAGGAGCTGCAGAACCTCTTTAACACCGTCCTTCACAGTGGGAGAACTCCAAAGGCGTGGAGCGGGAGTTTGGTGGTGCTCTTTTTTTAAGAAGGGAGATAAAACCCTTCTTAAAAATTACAGACCCATTTCACTCTTGAGCCACGTCTATAAGCTGTTCTCACGGGTAGTCACGAACCGTCTCGCCAGGAGACTCGACGAGTTCCAGTCACCGGAACAGGCTGGGTTCCGCGGAGGATATGGCACCATAGACCACATACACACAGTGAGGCAGATTATACAGAAGTCCGAAGAGTATAATCAGCCCCTGTGTCTGGCTTTTGTGGACTATGAGAAGGCATTTGACTCCATCGAAACCTGGGCTGTTCTGGATTCCTTACAGCGATGCCAAGTAGACTATCGTTATATCGAGGTGCTGAGATGTCTCTACGAGGCCGCCACCATGAGTGTCCAAGTACAGGGCCAGCAGTCTAATCCCATCCAATTGCGTAGAGGAGTGAGGCAGGGGGATGTCATATCCCCGAAACTGTTCACTTGCGCATTGGAGGATATGTTTGGGTTGCTGGACTGGAAAGGAAAGGGCATCAACATAAACGGCGAGTACATCTCACACCTGCGATTCGCTGATGACATAGTCTTAATGGCGGAGTCGCTTGAGGAACTGAACCGGATGCTGGACGGCCTAGCTTCAGCCTCCCGATGTATCGGTCTTGGCATGAATTTGGATAAAACCAAAGTCATGATCAATGGTCACATTGATCCAAGGCCGGTAGTCGTACATGGTCACCTTCTCGAAACTGTTTCCGAGTACACTTACCTTGGGCAGATTCTGCAATTGGGTAAAAACAGTTTCGAGAAGGAGGCCAAAAGGAGGATCCAGCTGGGCTGGGCAGCATTTGGGAAACTACGTCGAGTCTTCTCGTCATCCATACCGCAATGCTTGAAAACGAAAGTTTTCAACCAGTGCGTCCTACCCGTTATGACCTACGGAGCTGAGACGTGGACACTCACGATAGGGCTGGTCCACCAGTTCAAAGTCGCTCAGCGAGCTATGGAAAGAGCTATGCTCGGAGTTTCTCTGAAGGATAGGATTCGTAACGAATACATCCGACAGAGAACCAAGGTTATCGACATAGCTCAAAGAATTAGCAAGCTGAAGTGGCAGTGGGCCGGCCATATTTCGCGAAGAACCGACGGCCGCTGGGGCAAACGTGTTCTTGAGTGGAGACCGCGACTCGGCAAACGTAGTGTAGGACGCCCTCCGACCAGGTGGGATGACGACTTGCGAAAGACTGCAGGTAGATGCTGGATGCGGCAAGCTGAAGACAGGGCGCTATGGCGCTCATTGGGGGAGGCCTATGTCCAGCAGTGGACTGATATAGGCTGATGATGATGATGATGATGACTACTACAGCACCGTTACAGTTAAGTACTTGGTTATATTCCTTTTTTTTTTTTTTTGCCTATATGTTATATTTTACACGCAAATACTGGAGACCGGGATTTATTTCTGGCACTCATGGACAAACTAACTGACGATCTTAAGAGAGAAAAAAAAAAGAAGTGAGTCTTAAATCTTGTAGTAAGACATCGTTTGCACCTATACAAGTAGATATTATTCGATGTGCGAAAGCTTGATAGTGGAGAGAAAATGTCATTTTTGTTACATAAGATTACTAAAACCAGTTACTGGACGGATCAAGATAAAATGTAGGTATATGCATTTATCTAGAAAACGATGGTGAAAATATTTTTCATTCGGGAATATTACGTGCAAAACCACGGGTACTTGAAACTAATAACTAAATTAACTAGTTTTAAGATCTTGTATGTGTGATTGGTTGTAGTTAAAAATAAAATATATTTCTTTCTTTCTTTCTTTCTTTCAAACTTTTGCATTTGAACTACAAGGTACTATAAATAAGGTACCCCTTTCAACGATTGTTGCCGTAGTTCGATCTAAATAAATATTTAAATACATTAAACTATCTCATTTCACCGAAATTAATGCAAAGACCTCCCTAACCAACCCTTTCGAAAGCCGATTATTCAGTAAAATAGTAAGCGATTAAGTTATTCAAGAATCAGGGTCGAGTAAGGGAGGCAAACCAAGTTTTGGGTCCGTCCCTAAGCTACGGTGTTCGAGACAAGGGATCCCAGCTTTGCCCCGTCTCACTGGTCTTGATCTTGTTTGTTCAAGACAATAGGCTACTTAATGGACATATATGGTGACGACCGATGTGGCGCGGTGGGCGAAGGTCCGCCTGCGACGCAGGAGGTTGCGGGTTCGATTCCCGCCTCGGAACAATTGTGTGCACGATCTGCAGATATTTGTTCCGGGTGTTCTGGTCGTTTTCTATATATAATAAAAAAATATCTATCTATGTAATATATTGTATTATGTATATCAGTTATCTAGTACCCATAACACAAGCTCTGCTTACCATGGGGCTAGATAATGCTGTGTGAATTGTCCAGCATTATTTATTTATATAGCTACATACATATGTACCTATGTGTCCCTCTATGGGACATTTTAACATTATTCTGTGCTGAGTAAAGCATTAGCTCCATCTAAACGCTTGGATACTGACTGACTGCAGACATATTATATTCGCTAATAGGCTTTGTCTGTTATGTTCGTTATGTTTATATTAGGCACGTTTTCATTTACTTTTATTTGCGCACTATAAGCAGAAACTAGTCTAGCTTTATTCATTAAGTTAACAGCATCCTACAAACAGTAGCGGGCAGGATTGATTCGCCAATATGGTGGAAATTAATAAGAAATGTAATGTGATTAATTGAATTTTTATTGATGAGGTAATTTGATTTGTTTTAATTTTTTCTAATTTATTCTAATTTATTACTATTCATTTTAATTTTCATTTCAATTTAATTTAATTTTAGTTCGTAAGAATGACTAACATTTATTATAAGATCATTACTAACAAATTATGGATCTATAGTCCGAAATAAAAGAATTTAATTTAATTTTTAATTTATTTGTTCATATTTTGAAGTATATACATATGTATAAGGTTTTTTGTTTACCAAATAAATTAAAATTAAATTGAAATTATTACAGATATTATTTTTATTTAAACTAAAGGTTGAGTTGACGGTGAGAAGAGAAATAAAACTAATTGTACACAGCGAAAAAACTCAAATAAGAAAAACACTTTCATTGAAAGATAGATATTTGTGTTCCAATAGCAAACATTATCATCATCCTGTAGTCCACTGCTGGATATAGGCCTCCCCTATATCCAGCAGTGGACTACAGGATGATGATCAATATATAGCTACCTACTTTATGTTTCGTTTCAATGTTGCTGCTCTTTTGGTGCTTAACACTTTGACTGCGGTTTTTTTTCGACAACTGCGATCTTTTTTTTTACCTAAAAAATTCGTGCTGCCGTTCTACACAGCGGTTGTGTTGCGCCGCACATGCGTTTCGTTCGAAAAATATTACGTCTGTGCTGAGTCACAAAGATCTGTATTTACTCAGCCGCTGCGCTAGTGTGGATTTACGCATATTAGTCACTTGTAGAAAACTCATACCGTGCGTTTTCAGCACTCAAAGTGTTAAATAAGAACTTAATAAAATTAATAAAAGAAAACGTGGGTGAACTCAATTATTTCCAAAAGCATTAGCAGCAGCTTTCATTGTGGATTTTATGCATGTCCGGAAAATTTATAATATGTTGGTTTATTCCTTTTACCTACCTGCTATTTTGTAATTTCATAATTATATAAAATATTGAACTCAATTTTTCTGTTTATTATTTATTTATGTATCAAGTGTCGATCTAGTCATAAAACTTACTTATTAATATCATATACCTATTTAAAAAAATTTACACAATGTAAATTGGTTGAGAAATAAATGAAATTATATGAACACTTACATAAATAGCTTTTTTGTGTGTATTATTCTGTTTAAATATCGAGGCACATCTTTTTTAATGATCTGCACCTATCTGGTGGAGGTAGGTATACATCAAAGTATTTTGTATTGTATTGAAGCCAGATCTGCCGAAATTCAAAGGCAATAAAACTCTACATTTGAATAAGGTTAGAGGTTCCATAGAATAGCGGTATTGTGGTATTATTTTATTTGAATAATCCATAAAATATCAAAGAATATATCTAAATCTAACCTGTGCCCATCCTCCGCACGGGTACCGGCGGCCCGCGCTGCTTGTCCCAAAAAGGCGACAGCTCGACCGATGCCATTCACCTTCAACTTTTAACACTTTATTACGACAATCATTTATAACAATTAAAATAAAATTTTAACAACAAAATTTACTTCTAAATAAATCAGCAAATCATGTTTTTGTTTGAACTAGTTTTAATCTAAAAGCTGTGTTTTATTTTAAACGATAGTAGACCACAATTTTAGTTCTGGTCATTGACTTGCTTGACCCGAAAGTTGGGACCGACTTTCATAGGTGACTTCCACACCGACCCACGGCTTTCGACAGACTGCTCTGATAATTGTGATCTTTGAAGCCGCTGCGGAGATCGCAGTCACATCATCCCCTGATTACATCGAGACCCACCCCTTGAGAGGGACGGGGATACGGCGAGGCTTCGCGAGAGAGGGAGACAGATGTGATCCCATCTTGTATCCCGGTCTACAGGCTACATTGTCAGGGCTTCGCTAGCGGTATCTGACCGAGTTACGTGCAAACATAATAGTAGCGATACATGATAAGGCCGCGTCTACGCTTGTGAAACGTACCCCAATCTTATGAGTCCGGCTTGGTTGTAAACCTTGGTTTTTCTATAAGTTTTTCGGACATTGGCTTATAGTACTTACCTACCACAATAACATTATTTACTGGTATAAAACGGTAGGTAGATGACTTAATCTGCTTTATTAAAACATGATTGCTCTACAAATCAAATAGAAATAAAAATTTCCATTAATTTGTTAGGAACATAAATAAAGCTTTGTCCATTGCTTCTTTAACAATACTATTATTTTACTATCATACAGTTAGAACGCATTATTTATGTGAAACTGAAACTATTCGAAAATAATTTGAAAAAATTATACAAAATTCAATGTGGTGCCTACCTGTCACAGCAAACATTAAAATGTCAAGTAGCACGGGTGTGAGAAAGGGAGCTAATTGCCGGGGCGTCGCGCGCAGCCAATAGCAGCGCGCCTTGCGGCCGAGGGGCGGTGCGTAGCTTCACGTAGCTTCCATTGAATGCGAGCTACGAAGCGAAGTCAGCGTGGCGAGCGTAGCGCGACGACGTCAGAGCGTAGCGCCATGCCGTAGTCTGGGGCAACCTATCTTCGTAGCACTGTCTTCTCTACTCTTCCCACTATCGTAAATTGATGAAATCTAATAAATATTTATTCCTTTATGGAATAATTTATTGTGAAACTGGTACACATTAAAACCTATAAAATGGTCCCAGCAGTTAGTCCTTTCGGTCATAAAAGACCTAATAAGAATTAGTTTAAAAGTAGAGTAGGTTTTAGTCGTCATTCTACTCGCGCTGTGACGATAACTATTGTCATAGCTGTGACAATAGTTATCGTCACAGCGCGCCTCCCGCCACGCCAGAGCATAGTATCGTAGCATGCTGTAGCGCTACGGCTACGTAGAGGATTTGGTTCTTCGTAACTTTTATTTGTAGCACTGACTTCTTACCCCTACATACTAGGTATGTTGCATATTAGAACGGCTCATTTAAATCGTCTTCTGAGGCATGTTATGTAGGTTTTGTTTTCTTTTATCGAGTTTCAAATGAGACCTTTTCATTTATTTTGGTATACGTTTTTGCTCTTTACTCTGAATTGACACCAGAAAAATGTAGTTCGAATTGTTAAAGCATGCTTAGTTAAAATATCAACAGGCTTTGTAACAATACAATTGGTAAAGTCCTTGTCAAAATATCGATAGACGAGAGGGCAGCGTGCGCGTAATCCGCGATGATCCAAGCATGTTGTTTTGCGACGGACGTACCGACAACGCTTATCACATCCATCGACACTGCTCGGACTATCTATGATTCTATAAATCTTTGATTCTGTGATTATTTATGATTCTATGACTAATATGATTATTGGTCTATAATTCTATAGTCTATGATTCTATAATAGGTGATGACTGATGAGAATACCTAGCGATATTTACGTTGGATAAGTAAGTTCCATTGTACTACTTTCAAGTCGATAATCAATAATTTTATTGCATTCTTTAACGTTACAGAGATGTGTATAATTTACTTTCTTCTGCTATTTCAGCTCTGTCAGTGTGGAAGACCCGAGCTTCGGAGTCCTATCACCGTAGTGGGAGAAGACTGGCTGTATTTAATCATAAGGACGATGAATCAGGCATTTAATACAGGTTCATCATTCATTCATCAGGTCATTAGTGCAAAAAGAATCGAATACTGGAGAAGCCAAGCGCTAGATCGAGGCACAACTCAAGAACCGAATGCTTTTAACTGCTAAATTAAATATTCCTAGCGACGGAAAATAAAAATTATATTTTTATAAAAGTAAAAGCACTGAGAAGTAATCTTGAAATGAAAAGATTTACCCACCTCTTTAGTTCGTGTCGCACTGGCCATAAACAAACTAGGTTGAGAGGCGGACACAGTGTGGCAAGCAATACAGTAGCTCAAGTAGGGATTTGACACGTGGACTGCGCGTGGCTAGCGGCAAGGGAGCGTGTTTGTAAAGATTATGGGCACGCGGCGGCAAATCTGAATCGGATTTGGTGTTCAAATTATTGTTTGTCTACGCTTGAAGCAAATTGATGTTAAATTGCGTTAAACCGAGCTGCATAGTGATATTTTAAATAGTACGTCAAATATATTTGCGGAGCATTGTTATGGACAATTACATCATCGTACGCACCAGCTGGTAGGCTATCTATATTACTACTTATAAATTTGTTCTATAGATAATAATTATTTAATAAATAATGTATTATAGGTATATTTAAAGTCTTTCTAATAACCATGCACATTTGTTATGATCATCATTACCTACATTAATTGGAAATTAACGTTTATGTTATTTTTTTTAGTTCACTAGAGGTCAATCAACATTTATAAATCATTAAATAGATTTGGCATACGAGAAACCGTGGGATTTTCACACGAAACAATCAAAAAAACAATCCCACAATGAAATTTTTAATTCAAAACACTTGAAAATTTAAGAAAACATTCAAATCTCAGTTCGCATTGGCACCTCTTTTGTTCCCGTTCAAAAACATATGCACGGCAAATTATGAAAGGGGTGAATATTGGGGCGAGACTTTTTGGTCATTAAAAAAAATAAAAGAACACTCGGATGACAGACAGAATGGATAAGAGCAACACGCGACGTTTATTCATTTAGAACGTGGCGTTTTGAAAAACGAATTATGTACACCCAATATTTATGTTCAATTTCATGTTTTTGTTTTTTCAAAATGTTAGGTTTACATAATTACTTCGTAAAAAATTGCTTTATAATATTAATTTGACATTTTAAATAGGTCTCAATTGAGCTACAGTTATAAAGTACCTACCAATAGAAAAGTATTTGGGTAATTATATCCAATACAAGTACGACATGATACAAAGAATAAATGGTAAAAAGTTGTCTTCACTGTTGTAAAACTGTAGGTATTATATGAAAAAAAAGTTTTAACCAAAGTTTTTTACCTAAAATGTTTACCTACACCTCCATTAGGTGTCGTGCAATATTATGAAACGACAACTCATTTAACATCACGAGACAACTTACCCTTTAGAAATGTAGGTGTATCATTATGACGCCCATGAATTACGATTTCATGGAATTTTGGATAAGATTGGAATTTAGAATTGGATGGAATTTAATATAAGAGTAGGTACATACCATAAATGGAATCGAAAAATATGTATTATTAAATACCTAACTAAAATTTTTGTTTAAACTTGTTTATAGTAGGTATTTTAAACGTTTGGGAGATGCCTATATTCAGCGGATGACCTACGGGCTGATGATGACGATGATGACAATAAAAAATACTTTATTGTAAGCACCAGTTGCAGATCATTACAAAAAAAAATACATTACATGCGGCAAGTACAATGGGCGGCCTTATCGCTGAAAAGCTATCTTCCAGGCAACCTTTTGATGGAAATAATTATGTGAATTTAAGAAAGAAAAGGCGTTTACCATAGATAAGCTAAAATAAATATGAAGGTAACATTATGAATACCTACTTAGAGACAAATAAGCTGTATAAACAACACTACGTGTCAGCGTTTCGTCACGAGCTGCGGATTTTGATAATTTTAGCAAATAAAATAATAGCAGGTAATTTCGGGAAGAACAATGGCTGATAATTTTATTTCCTTCTGTTTAGTGGACTTTGGACACTGCATTTCATTTGGACACTTCGCCTTCTTATGCTCAAAAAATTTTTTGACTTCCGATCGAAATCAATATATTTTATTTCTTTAGGCTAACAAAATAAGCACTTAGACAACTCAAATGTTATACTATGAATTATTATCAAATAAGATTATTTAAATTTTTGTCAATCTTCAACCAGTCACATTATTTTCATAGTTTTTTTTATTGTATCTATTACTCCAAAATCTATCTGTGAAAACCTTCTAAGCTTTAAGTATGAATCAAATTGTTAGACTGATATTTTTAAACATCTGGTATTCGTTCAAATAAATATAAATAACTAGCTGTTTCCCGCGATTTCACTCGCGTTAAATTCAAACTTCACTTTTCTAAAATTATAGACTATGTTCACCGGGGAAAGTGTAGCTTCCCAACGGTGAATGAATTTTTCGAATCGGTCCAGTAGTTTTGGAGCCTATTCAATACAAACAAACAATCAAAACTTTCCTCATTAATTATTAGTATAGACAAAGGTACTACTCTACCTGGGATATGAGATTTTTTATTTCAAGACAAAAATCTATTTCATTCATTATTATGCCATATCCATAAACCATTACAAATTCTTGCGAGCTTTTAGCGCAGCGCCGCGACGACGGTTCGCACCTGCACGTTACCACAAGGGTAGGCAGTAAGGGAAGGTTGACAAATGAGCACTAGAGGCAAAAATCTGCGCCTCACTTGGCGAATTAATTCGTCTCGCGATGTCTCACAAGCACTGTGCTCGCGGGTAGAGCTACGAAAGATTAGACAGAACAGTGTTCATAGGGCCAAAACAAAGAACGAAATAACAATGGAGATAGAGAGGATTTTTGTAAAGTAATAGTAGCAAATGGGTATAAATTACCTTATTTTTCATATAGGTACTCCACCTTTTGACTTTTCAGAATATTTTCGTTTATCTCTACTATATCTCGCATTGAACCGTAAGGTATTTTTTTGTGATTATATTATACAGCGAAAAATAGTAACAACTACTACTGTAGGAATCATAGACCTACCTCCCTAGGCTTCTTTTAGACGTAGGCAGAATCTATTATTTTGGCTACTCCACTTGTAAGAAGCGTAAATAGCAAACCAAGGTTTTTAATTTATTTTTTTGACTCACAAAACGGTACACCTCCAAACCAAAAAATAGAAATACACAATATTATTATTAACTCATTTATTCTCAGATTCATAATCCATAATAAAATAAAATAATGCACATACAAATTAAAAATGTCAAAAACAAAATCACACAATAAAATAAAATAAAACTAGAATAATATAACGTAGGGAAATTAAAAAATAAACAATAAAATACAATATTATGTGCAGAGAATGATTTTGCAGTTCTGTTTAAGCAAATATTGGAGTTGAATATTAATGGCTGTCATCACAAAAACCGTTTACAATGACGTCTGTGGCACAATGATAGTTAACAACACATTATTTTATGACTTTTTGTGTTGCGTCCTGCAAATTGAATATAATTTAATTAAGTACTTACTTTGACAAATTGACATATTACATAATGGCATCCTTGCCATGTCTACCGGTTCCAAGCCCCCTGCCCCAGTATCAGGCACTTAGCTGGCACGCCCGAGGCGCCTGATTTATGCCCGGCCGGCCTCGGCGGTGACAATTTATTTCAATTAACGCCACCACGCCCCGAGCGACCACTCTGTTACTCTGTTCCATCCGTATTTCATTTATTTCGCTAATTTAGGTCATGTTCAGAAGCACTGATATTGTTAATGTTGAAGTTTGTTACTGCTGCAACTAAGCTGAGAGAGAAATCGTGTACTTGGTTCAGCCAGCGGGCTTACAGTATGGATTTAAAAGTTGGCGACGATGCTTTAATAAACTCTATAACACATAATACAAGTAGGTACCATCAAGTTAAACTTACCTTAACTTATTCTTTCTCATATATTTATTAAGGTTTATATAACTACTAAGTTCTTTACCTTCGTTAAAGTAAAACATAGGTACAACCTACTAATGTAACGAACCTGTAACAAGACCTTTAAAAACTTTGAAGGTATTTAATCACCGTTGGTCAGTTTGTTTTTGTCTCTGAGCATTGGACTGAGTGGTGAGTATTTAAACGTGCTAAACTCACTGAAAAGAAACAATAAAAACAACAATTATGAAAAATTCTTGTACCTTTTTTAATAAAGAATTGTTTAAAAACCAAAAACCCTCCCCTAAAAGCTCACATTTTTCCTATCAATCGAGCGCTAAACGGTTTACTCAACCAATCCCAATCATTCGAAAGAATTCATTTGTTCGGTAAAAGCGTCACTGCGCTCAATCCAGCGCGCGCAAACATAGGACGGCGTTTTGCGAAAAAGTCCTTTGAAAAGTGTTGCGGCACGTACGGGAAGGCACCCATTACTGTGAAGTGGCGATTGTTGGTTTAGAGATTTAGCCGCGAGAACGACGAACACTGCCGTGGAGAGCAGAGATACCGGCTCTTTGGAAGCGACTCTATATTATTAAAAACTTCTAACTGTGCGTTAAGCACTTTTCAGGTGAACAAAAAGCGTGATACTCGCGCCATCGTCACTGCATGCTTCCCTGTATAAATAAGATATAAAATTACTTAGTTTTCACTTCTATCGGCTGTCCCCAAAGACTGCTCCGCATGTTTTTTTTTCAATATAATAGATATTTTAGAGTTTTCCAGGACATCATAAGACGATTGTTGGTTTAGATTAGAGCATTAGCCATGATGAGAACGACCTATGCTGCCATTGAGGATAGCTATAGCGATTTTCAGAGGGGACTCTACATTTTTTATGGTAGTTTTTCCTATGAAATTCTCTATTAACGCACAGAATTCACAAGACACAAACGTGGTGTGCTAAATTGGTAAAAAGAGTCGAATTCAAGAAAATAACCTTATTACAGTAAGTCAGTACGTGGAAAAGATTTTCACACAAATAAAATTTTATCTATGTCCTTATCCAGTATTGCACAGGATCTGTGTCGCCTTCGTTTCACAACATTAGCTGTCCGAGTGCCACGAGGCTGAATTAATGTCTAGCTCGAGTGAATCCCTCATCAAATAAGAACTGGAATTTTATTTAAACCATGTTTTTAAATAAGTATCCATTAAGGCCTCTCCCTCTCTCAGACAGATGCAGCCAGTTGTATTCGCTTGAAAATTGCAAGCGATTTATTTCGACAATTAGTGACCTGAACTAACATTGAGCTAACGAGAAGACGACCGATGTGGCGCGCTGGGCTTAGGTCCGCCTGCGACGCAGGAGGATGCAGGTTCGATTCCCGCCTCGGAAGAATTGTGTGTACGATCTTTTCCGGGTGTTCTGGTCGTTTTCTATGTATAATAAAAATATCTATCTATGTAATATATTGTATTATGTATATCAGTTATCTAGTACCCATGACACAAGCTCTGCTTACCATGGGGCTAGATAATGCTGTGTGAATTGTCCAGCATTAAAAAAAATAAAGCTAACAAAATTCCAAATGTTTTTAAATAAACGCGATAAATACCCGTTGTACTAGTGCTTATCATTATAGACTGTAGGATCTGACGAAGCGGGCGCCGTCGGTTGTGCCTGGTGCTATACTGGCACATTTTTGATATAAAAATTTACTAAACCTACTTCCATACGAAGCAGAGTTTTTTTTTTTTAATTTTGTTAATTTTGTTGATCTGGATCACGTTTTACAATCAGTGCATCGGACGTACCATTAGACCATAGACAATGTGTCGGAACGGAATCATGGAATTTAGATTTATTTCTCTATAGCTAAACTACCTGACTTGGCTTCATTGATTTGGCAATAAGGGTCTACCATAGACTGTATAAAATTAGTAATGTAAAATTAATAAATATATATTATCTGTTTTATTTTTGTGCTATTTAAGTTTAAGGCGTAATTTAATGTGCCTGTCTTCGTTTTTCCTTTTCTATATGGCTTTTATATGTTTACCTGTACTCTTGTCTTCTTTTATGTAAGTACCTACCTAATGTTTTATTTAAAGCTTTGTGCCACCACACCAGGATCTGTCTGAAAATCAGCGCCGCTACTAACTCCGGCTTGTTAGCGGCATAATGCTGAGACAGGGACCCTTATGTAACACGTATTTGTACCTATCTGTATGTTTTTATCTATCTACTTATAACTAGCTGCTCCCCGCGGCTTCGCCCCCGTGGAAATCTATGTGTCAAATTGTTTAAATGATAAAAAGTAATCTAAAATATCATATGTTAGACTCCTGGTTCTAAGCTACCTCTCCACTAATTTTCAGCTAAATCGGTCCAGCCGTTCTCGAGTTATATTATAAGTGTTGTAACAAACACGACTTTCTTTTATATATATAGATTTTTTTCTTGTATATATTCTTTCTTATTATTTAATGTGTCGTGTTTTGTTTTGTGTTATGTACGGTGTCAAATAAATGTATTTTCTTTCTTTCTTTCTTAAGCAAGGAATTAAACGTTGTCCTTTCTACTATGTTTGGTTTAATCAAACTAGAATTTGTAGAAAACTTTTTATGATCAGTGATGTAGATTAAACATATTATTAAAATGTAGATTAACAAGATCATTTTGAGCCATGGAAATTGTATTCATTCAAATTGTAGGTACGAAAACAAAATATGACTTTCATTTATGAATGAATGAATTTTTTTTTTCAGTTTGCCGTGGTACTTTTGGCTACTATACTATTATATGTTGGTATAACTAAAGTTTAGTTATACCAACATATAATAGTATAGTTACCATTATTTAAAAAAAATATTCATTCACTACGTAGGACACTTCGTAGGACTTTTAAAGCTGTCATGCTACCAACACTAATATGTGTTGGTTTAGTAACTAGTCCTACGAAGAAGTAGTAGCGACCAAATAGTCAGCGCCGTTCGCAGACGTGTCTCCAGCAGGGATGTTGGCTAGGTTCTCGATGATGAGCTTGTAGAGGTCGATGCCATTCAGGAAGGTCTTCACGCCGAGGTACTCGTCCACCGAGTGGAGCAGTAGTGGCGTGTTCGGCATAGGAGAGAGGCCGAAGGCGGGAACGCCGGAGGATCTCACGAAACGTGCGTCCGTGGAGCCCGGGGCTACTAGCGGCACGTAGGTGAGGTTGCTGGGGAAAATAGATATTAATAAATAAATAATAGATAAATAAATAAGGCTGGACAATCACACAGCATCATCTAGCCCCAAGTCAACCAGAGCTTGTGTTATGGGTACTAGATGACTGATATACTTAATACAATACATTAAATAGATAGATATTTTTTTTTATTATACATAGATAACGACCAGAACATCCGGAACAGATATCTGCAGATCGTACACACAATTTTCCCGAAGCGGGAATCGAACCCGCGACCTCCTGCGTCGCAGGCTTCGCTAACCAGATATTAAAAAAATATTTATTATATTATTAGCCCGGAATGTCCCACTGCAGGGCAAAGGCCTCTCTCCCTTTTTTTCCACTCATCGCGGTCTTCAGCAAGGAGATAGATAAAAAATTAGTAGATTTTTTTTTTCACTCAAAACAGAAAATAGTACAGAAATAAACAATAGAATAAAGGAAGGATAAGGGTGGCCTTATCGCTGAGAGCGATCACTGCCAGGCAACCTTGGGTATGGATTGGACATAAATGAACAATATAGAATACCTTCATTACAAACATTATAAAAAAATTAAGTTAGTGTTTATGCACCAATTATACTTTATATACATATTGTACGTATGTGTACCTAAAATGTATAGGTTAAGTAGGTAAATTAGTGTCTTGACAAAAACGAAATTATAAAAAGAAACTTACAATTCCGCAAATGCTTCTTTAATGGCGACCATGTACGGGTTGTCGGAAGAGGTCAAAGTGGCGGGTGACTGCTTGTTCTTGAGGATGTAGGAGAGAGTGATGTTATCCCCGGCCTCAGCGATCCATTCCCTTAACTAAAGGAATAAGGTTAACTCGTTAAAGGATTGAATGGTGATGAATTACAAGAATCTGTTTATTCAAACAACATAACGACAAATTACAACTAGAGTCCGCGCCACCACTGAAGTCCGATAGACGCGGCGCTGCTTTCTTCGCAGAACTTAATGTTGCTGTTGTTGTTGTATGTAATGTTGTTTAGTTCTCGCATTTGCCGTAAGACATCAGTGGTGGCGAGCACTCTAGTATTTACTTATAAATATCAATTTCTCATGCTGTCGTCGACGTATCTAATCATTAAAAAGCGTGTTAATACATATTTAAAAATAAAAAACAACATTAAAATTCATTTATTTCCATCACTTAGACAAATCAAATTTTATACGAGTATCATAAATTATCAAATTAGAAATAAGATGATTAGATTTTTCGTTCACTTAAATTTTTTGTCCTTCAATTGAGTTTTTATTTTTTAATTTTACAAGCGGACCCGACAGACGTTGTCCTGTCTTAACTATGAATATGTATTTCGAATTGGTTACATCCTTTTTGGCGATATTTGCAGCACGCATTCTGTCAATGTTATGTCAAACGCCATAAGGTTACCTACATCAAAAAAGTTTGAATTGTAAAAGCGCTATGGTTACATTAGAAATAATTTAAGATAATTTTCTAATTTTCCGTGCAATTTTATTAATCTTTTCTTTCAGAAGAACCTTCTCCTGACTAACAAACACAACAAAAAAGAATTAGCGAAATCGGTCCGGCCGTTCACGCGTGATTCCGTGACCAAGGGAAATAGGGATTCATTTTTATATATATAATCATTTTTATATATGTATATAGATTTATGTTAGTTTTGGGGTATATATTACTATAGACCGTAGAATAAGTTAAATAAGCTCTCTTACTTCTTATGGCCTGAAAGTATTGTCATCTTAATCAAAGATAATTGACAAAGCTACCGATCGTCCGCTTATCTTTCAAAGAACATCACCCTAATCAACCCTAATAGTTCTAAGACCTAAGTTTAAGGTTGTTTTCTGTAGAATATATTCACCTTTGCGTCAAGTGTATCCTCGTTGACGTCAGTGCCGGGTCGAATGTCGTACACCTGTGTTTCATATCCAGGCACGATATTGTTCGCGGTGCCAGCCTGAAAATTGTTATAATTCTTATATTATACTTAGTTTTTTGTTTTAAATAGTTGCGCTGTTTCTACCAGGAACCGTTCAAATGTGTACTCATCTTGATGATGATGATGAAGATGATGACATCATCTGCATAGTTTAGGTTACTTCTTTCTGTTTTTTCTTACTGATGTGTGTTAAATGTGTGTGTGCTAAATTTACTCCCTTTTATTATTGGAGGTAGTAAACATGTTAATTTTGAACGCACTTTCAGGTAGTCAAAGTCAAAGTCAAAAAATCATTTATTATTTAGGCTTACAAACTTACAAAATAAGCACTTAGACAAGTGATATTTTATACATTAAATTATTATCAAATAAAATTATTTTACTGTTCACTTCAATTTTTTGTCCACTAGTGGAAGAAGTGAAAAGAAACCACTTATGGTCATCTCTTATAAGGCTAATACATCTAATAATTATTTGCCTATTTAAGTCTAAATATAATATGATTCGACACAATGTCAATATTTAAGTAAAGCTATGCACAACAACAAATTATTTACATACTATTGTCGGTGCGAAACTGAGCGACATCTGGCCAAGCATTAACATCATTGAGATAATCATTTATGGAGTAAAAAGCCTTCTTGATGAGATTTTTTTATGTAATTTTTATATTTACGAATAGGGAGCTCAGTAGGAACTCAGTAGGATGTAGTGAGCTTATTCGAATAATTGAAAAGTACCTACATTTCAGTATTATGATTATGAGTATATTCTCTGGCTGAACTAAGTTCTGTAGATCTTGGTTTTGTCAGCGAACGGTGAAATTGGTGCTTATTTTACTATATAATTTCTTTACGACCTCTGTCTGTGGCACTGTGGGCGAAGGTCCGCTTGCGAAGCAGGAGGTTGCGGGTTCGATTCGCGCCTCAGGACAAATAAATAAATAAATAATGCTGGACAATTCACACATCATTATCAAGCCCCATGGTAAGCGGAGCTTGCCATGGGGCTAGATAATGATGTTTAATTTAATTAAATGTTTGTTTAATCTGCAGATATTCGTGCCGGGTGTTCTGATCGTTTTCTATTTATAATAAAAAATATATATCTATGTAATGTATTGTATTAAGTATATCAGTCATCTAGTACCCGTAACAGAAGTTCTGCTTAACTTGGGGCTAGATGATGCTGTGTGGATTGTTCAGCATAATTTATTTATTTTATTTATAGAGTTCCAAACACTTACATTTATCTTGTTCAAGTTTATAGAAGTATACGTTCCGGCTTGAAATAACGTATTGGCGACATAAATATCGTACTGTTCATCTCTATACTGGAACATGCGCTCCATAACATTTCGACACTGGAAACAAAAGAAATCATAAATTATAACAACCGTCAATCACCTTGTCCTCTGGCGATACACGTTACAAAGAAGCGAAGAACGCAATTCTAAGGCAAAATTCGTGGGATGCAATCGTTTTATTAGGAGATATGAAGTACTTCTCAATCTTAATCTATAGGTATAACCTGCTTACCTATAGATTAAGATTGAGAAGTAATATAACCAATACTTTACTTTTATGTTACAAATACCTTTCCAGTAGCGGTAGTGTTGGTCGCCGAGAAGGTGGATCCGTGGGTGGCAACACCGTAACACGTCACAAGTATTTCTGAAATAAAGGTTATAAATAAATAAATAATGCAGGACAATCCACACAGCGCAGCGTCGTCTAGCACCAAGGTAAGCAGGGCTTGTGTTATGGGTACTAGGTACCTACATGGGTAACAGGTACATGATTGATATACGAGTACATAATGCAATGCATACATAGATAGAAATTTTTACTATACATAACGACCGAAATACCCGGAACAAATATCTGCAGATCGTACACACAAATGTTCCGAAGCAGGAATCGAACCCGCAACCTCCTGCGTCGCAGGCGGACCTTCGCCCACCGCGCGACAGAGGTCTTCAAAGAGAATTTTGAAACTATCATGGTTTTTAACTATAAAGTCATTTCAAACGGGATATTTATTTTGAAAACTTACTCGCAGTGCCTTCAGTTATAACTGTGCTAATTGGAAAACTCAAATATCAAATCATGGTAAATCCCGTTTCAAATTACTTTAGTCGTCAAAGAGGTCGTTTATGTGATTCGTTTAATGGCACATATGATGTGTCTGAGTGTCTGTTACTTACGCCACACAACTTTGTCCTGGATGAAGAGAGGCACCTGCGGCAGCTGGAAGGAACTGCCCTCGTCCATCTCCACTCCCACGTTCATGGCTGCGTACTCCTCGCTCGCCAGGAACGGAATCATGCCGTGCTCAGCGCCTACCTCTTCATCTATTGGAATATGGACAGACAGATATAAGAAATACGTATAATTTTGTAAATAAGCACTGAGACAAGTATTTATTTCTGTTTTTTACTGTTAGTAGGTAACTAGGTACCTAACCAAGTACTTTATTTGTCTGTCTTTTTTTATTATGTGCATAATGTAACAACTTAACTGTAAAAAAGTGTTGGTGGTGATAAAGATTTGATAAAATCGTAGTACAAAAGTGGATATATTCTCTATCAACTCTCTCTATTCAATTTCATTCAACGATTTTATCTATGTCTATGTCTAAATGTGATTATCGTGATGGATGTCCATAACTACAGGTCGTAAAGGCTTGAAATTGGAAGATGTGTACGAAAGTGAGCACTAAGAAAGGAATTAGAAAAAGTATACCTAAGGTGCTCAAAATAGGGGTGGAAGTTAAAGAAAAATGCTCTGCGAATTTCAGCAAAGTAGTTCAAACCTACCATGCTATGCATCCCTGCGCATATTTGATTTTCTCAGATTATGCTACACGTTTCGTAGCATCACACACGTGTTTCTTAGCACATCGTAGCTCCACGTTTCGTAGCATGCTACGCTTTTCGTAGCTCCACGCTAAGTGTTTCGTAGCAAGACGCTACGCGCCTACGAGTCTCTAAGGACATATTTTTGGGTCCAGAAATGGGTCAAATATTTTACGGATATCGGATAATACCCAAAGTTTGGTTAACTAATAATATCGAGATGTTCCATTTTCGTACAGGTCTTCTTAGTTCCATATCCGTACGATAGAGGCGCTGAATCTAATCCTATACAAAAATGGAACTACTACGAATAAATAATAAGTCTTCGTAGAACGTATATCGAACTGAGATTTGATTACACCCGCAATATGGTGTCTGCCACATGGTGGGATTCATCTGAATGGGGTACTAATTTAGACCAGCTTGGAACCAGTGTGAACTGGTTTACCTCGGAGGACGAAGGATGACTGATAATGATGTATAGTGACTTATAATATCGCAAAACCAACTCCAGGACTATATCTGTTCCACCAACTTACCAGGCATAAGAGTCATCCAAACATCCCGAACTAAAGTACTGTTATTCGTCAGCTCCTTCAGAGCGTAGAATTGTTGGACCCCAACTGACTTCATGTCCTGAGATCCACGACCGTAGATTTCGCAATCATCAGTCAGGGTTGCGTTGAAAGGCGGGTAAGACCAGCCATCCTGTACATAAATAGATTTAAATTTAAATAGTTTATTATACATGGTAAATTAATGAGGTGGTATTATACATAAATTGATCCTCATATCTCGCCACATTACAGGCATGTGAATACATAAAATGTTCGAAAAAATCTACGTCTTTAGCTATCTTCGTCTTGGGCGTGCTTAAATTCCTCTACTCTATTACTCAGAATTCTTGTAATCGCTTCGCTCGTGACGTTTGCTATCTTAGTTTATAATATGTAGGTACACATTATGTCGTTAAATGTATACAAGACTTATACATATGTATGTAATAATTTTTTCGAGAACGATACGCCGCAACGGTTGCAACAGATAAGCAAATTATCGTTATCTTTATATACCTATACAACTATGAACTGACAGCGGAAGCAACTTCAGTTTATCAGTATAAAATTAATCGTTTATTATTAAGTAACAAAAAAAACAATGCTTACTTAAAGTTAATAACGAAAACGATGTCATCTGCAGAAATTAAAAATGAAGTCTGTTCGCTTAGCTCTTTTAAACTACTCAACGGATTTTAATGCAGTTTTCAGCAATACATAGAGTAATTCAAGAGGATGGTTTATAAGATTTGTTAATCACTCCACACTGCCCCGTACTATTATATACATTGCACCTGTGCGAGACCGGGGCGCCGCGGCGGGTCGCTAGTAAACGATAAACGTGTTTATTTATTGCTGAACTTGCTTGTTCCTACAGGATGTTGTTATTGTTTATTCTCTGCTACAGATCAGGACATTTATACGTAGTTTTTAGTTTTTTGGGTCACCCATTGCAAGTACCTCCGCGGTGCACAACCAATGTTGCTTTAGAAATCGTTATTCAGTTTCCACTCGCCTGAACCAGCCGTAAACGAGTTGGTAGCGCCACACCGGCAAGAAAACGAAACTTTTTGCGCCTTTATTTTTCAGCACTACATTTTTATTCATTTTGTAAAGAAACTACAACGCCACCGCCGCCGATGCCCTTACTAAATGCGTAGCTAGCAAGGTGTTGAAATGCTTCACAATATGACGCAGAGATGGAGCTACGAGCGTAAAATTTATTTGGTCAAGTATTAGCTTGAAGCAACCCGTATCAATCCGCTAAACTTTGTTGAAAAGTGTTTGATGAACAAATTAAAATTCTAATTCTATATTGTTCGTTCATGTCCAGTCCATCCCAAGGTTGCCTGGAAGAGATCGCTCTCAGCGATAAGGCCGCCCTTTATACCTTTATTCTAAGTTTTTATCTCTGTATTATTTTCTGTTTTGTGTGGTGTAATAAAGTGTGATCTATCTATCTATCTATTAAAAATATTAATTATATAGGCAATTTATATGTTAATATAAAACTTACGCTTTCATCAGCAGGCACGACGTCCATATGAGAGTTGAGCATGATACTGGGCGCTGAGGAGTTGGAGCCAGGCCACCTGATCACCACGACGGGGAAACCCTCGGTGAAGTTGTACACGTTGAACTCCAGGCATTCTGATTCAGCCAGGTTCCGCCAGAACTCTACCGCTGGGGCTGTTTTAAATAAATTTCATAAATTCAAATCATATCGCAGGAAAGGAACAAATGCTCTTATTCATAAAATACCTAAATGGTAACTCTATAATAAATACATATGTACAATACTTGTTACCTTACGTAACATGTCTTTGGCAAATAAAAAATCTCTTTTTACTTTCATACATACATCTCGTCGAGGCGTGCAATATGTTAAGCTTTGTAAAGTAGGTAAACTAGTTTCTGCACGCGGCTTAGCACGCGTTTTGTTTCTGCGCAACGGTTTAAGGTTATTTATTTCAAAAACTATCCCTTGGGTTCCCATCGGAAATGATGTTTTAATGGTAGATTTTTTCCATGTTTATAGGATATATTGTAGCCTATGTTTGATTCCTATGGCTTAGGTAGGTATGTACAATATGTAAAAACTTTCAGCCTGATCCGTTCAGAACAATTTCGAATATTAAATACCTAATTAGTATGATATGAAATGTCAAAGATTTATCAATATACTAATAGTTTCAGGCTGCGGCTTCAAAACAGTTGTTTCCATGAAAATGTTTTAATTTAGAGGTTATTCCTTCTATCCGATAGCCACTGATTTATAAATATATGCAGTAATGTATGTTGGTTAAAATATTAATTTATAACTAACTGAGATCATTGTAGGTGGTAGTGTTGATGCGGATGTATTCTTGGAGCAGCTGCACCGCTGGATGCGAGGCGTACTCCGTGCAGTTCTCTGCTCGCGCGAGGGTCACCGACAGCAGCGCCACCAGACATATTAGGACACTATGCATTCTACTAATCTGAGGAAATCAACAAATATGACACGCGCCTTCGAAAACAGCTGCGGGTTTATAGGTACTAAGTAAGATAACATTTTATTGTTGTATTTTATTTTGCTTATTGACATAATGGGGATTAGGTACTATTTTCTGCCCGCGGCTTCGCACGCGTTTTTGGAAACGTTTTAATATTTATTTTGTATGTTTTATGGTTTTAAATCCAAAATAAATGAGTTAATCCTAATTAAGGTTATTTCAATCCCATGGAAACTGATTTATGGGATTGTATAATATAATATTGATTTATATATAATAATAATGTAATATTGGTATATAATATAATATTGGTTGTATATGTTATATGTTCCTGTTTTATTTCGGGCCTGGAAATACCTGTACCTATGCAAAATTTCAGCTCGATCCGTTAAGTAGTTATGGCGTGAAGAACTAACAAACATTCATCCATACATCCGTCCATCTAAACTTCCAAACTTTCGCATTTATGATAATGAATGTGATAATGTTTTTGGGTAGATATACTATTCTACATACATAGTAATTCTTTTTTCTACCTTAGGATAAACCATGTTAGCATTTATCGATGGAATATAAATTAACAAATTAGGTAGGTAGGTAAAAAGTAGATAATACAACAAGCTCTGAATAGCTCTGAATAAGGCTAAATAAACAAGCACTGCTACAACACTCGCAATGCCGCGGTCGGCTGGCTGGTGCCTTCGGCAAGACGGATGGCCAAATCGGACAGGTTGACGCACGTAATGGGACCAGCTACCTACGATAACTCCCAGATAAGGTTAGGGACGAACCGAGTTTAGAAAATTTCAAACTAAAGCTAAAAAACTGGCTCGTAGAGAAGACGTTCTATACCTTTGACGACTTTTTAAATTATGTGTAATGTAGAATAATCTTATTTTTAAAATTTTATTATAATTACTTAGATATTATATTTTTATATTAGAAATATAATGATTTTTTACGTATAATTTGACATACTACGAATAAAATGTTAATCTGTTTAAGGCGTTCTAAAAACTAACATCAGCATCATAATTCAGTACACGTCCACTGTATTGAATTAACAAATGTAACAAACATCCAAACATCCAAACTTTCGGATTTATAAAATTATTGTGATGGTTAGTGTAATAGTCTATACTAATCTATGCCAATATTATAAAGAGGAAATATTTGATTTTTTGTTTGTTTGTAATGAAAAGGCTCCGAAACTAGGACCGATTTGAAAAATTCTTTCACCGTTGGGAAGTTACCCTTTCCTAGGTGAACATAGGCTATATTATATTTTTTTTTAAGTTAGGGATCCGAACTAAAACCGTTCGAATCCGGGAAGGTCCGCTAGTAGCTTATAAAGGAGCGTCCAGATTAAGTTTAATTTTTTTTCATTTTATACGGGTGATTGCTGGGTGTAAAGCTTCAAGGAGAAGCTAGAATAGACTATTTAAAACCATGATCATCTTAAGCGAAATCTCCCCATTGATTTGATACGAATTATTTTGGTTTTTGGAGAGGAACCCCCAAATAAAACAGTTAATTGCTAATAATGGCGAGTTTAACATTTTGACTGCGGTTTTTTTTCGACGACTGTGATCTTTTTTTTTACCTAAAAAATTCGTGCTGCCGCTCTACACAGCGGTTTTGTTGCGCCGCACATGCGTTTCGTTCGAAAAACATTACGGCAGTGACAGATCTGTATTTTCTCAGCCGCCGCGTTAGTGTGGATTTACGCATATTAGTCACTTGTAGAAAACACATACCGTGTGATTTCAGCAGTCAAAGTGTTAAACAATACGTGAACTGTTTCTTACTACGCGACTAAGGGATATCCACCGGGAGCGCGCAGCAGCGCCATCTGCAGAACAATTTATCACCGAACTTCGGATCCCGCATGCCCAGTAGCTATTATGGGCATTACCCATCATGTGATAAAAGACAAGGCGATTATCAAGGAAGGCCTCCGTCCAGCAGTGGACAATATAGGCTGTTGAGGTGAGGTGAGGAAGCTTTGAACCCAGCTTCCTATCATCCTGTATGTTACTTATGAGGTCCACATAATTATAAATAACTGTGTTTTTAAACATGTTTAGTACATCGGAATGCATCTTATTATGCTGAATATATATGAACAATTATAAAACTTATTTGTGAATGTAATTTTTTTTGTGTAAAATAATTTTGAATGTAAGTTAGTGAATTAATAGAAACGACTAACAGTCGTTTCGGCCTATACCCGTTTCATACTTTTTAATCACATTTAGTGCCGTGCAAGAGACAATACATTTATTTTAACCGTTTTATTGTTTTTATTTCACGTTTAACATCGTGCAAGAGACAATACATTTATTTTAAACGTTTTATTGTTTTTATTTCACGTTTAAAATCGTGCAAGTGACATTACACTTATTTTAGCCGTTTTATTCTTTTTATTTCACATTTAACATCGTGCAAGAGACAATACATTTATTTTAGCCGTTTTATTGTTTTTATTTCACGTTTAAAATCGTGCAAGTGACATTACACTTATTTTAGCCGTTTTATTCTTTTTATTTCACGTTTAACATCGTGCAAGTGAAAATACACTTATTCTTACCTAGTGACCACCCGGCACTGACGACGTTTGCGTTATCGATCGGCAATTTATTGTAAAATTTTACAGCATAGCTTTGGGAGGCATTATCTGCATGAATATTTGGGTACTTAATTTATTGCCATATGAACTAACATTACACTTATATGCACGATAAATATCAGGTTTTATTATATCAGTTTATTGCCTAATTTATGTTTAAACTAGTTTGTGCCCGCGGCCTCGCAAGCGTTGTTCCTATGGAAACGTTAAAGGTTAAAACCCATGAAAACTGAGTTATGGGATGGAACTCACCTATGATTGTGAGAAAAAGGTAGGTATAGCTATTTTCTTATTTAAATATTTTATCTACATTACCGCCGCCTCCCTGGTGCGCAGGTTGCGGGCCAGCTCCAATACCGTTCTGGCAATGATAGCTGGGAGGGTGGACTGCCCGTACACCAGACACTGTTGTGAACGCCATCGTCCCAGCAATCCTTTTAGTTTTTAAGATTCTCTTGTATATTTTTCATATGGTTGAAATAAATACCTTTTTATTATTATTACGCTTGACTGATGTACTCTGACGATTTCAAAGGGTGAGATTTGAAAGTCTGACTTATGAAAATAAGGGTTTCATTCCAGGCAGAAATACCTGTATGCGAAATTTCAGCCCGATCCGTTCAGTTGTTTTGGCGTGAACCAGTTACAAACATCCACTAATTGATCTCATTCGATTTGTTAAAATCTTTTCACTATTTTCCACTATCAGGACTTTAGTAACTTGCTTTCGTATCGTATAAAGTGCGTTTTAAAGGTATCGCGTGTGAAAGTAAATTTTACAACGCGAGGAAAACCGCAGGGCACAGCTAGTCATACTAATATAACTTACAAAGATAGAGAAAGAGTAGAGACAGACAGTACTTACCCAATTTTTCAGAATAATAATAATAGATGCGCCCCGCGGTTTCACCCGCGTGGTGATAGATATTTTGGATAATATACAATATATCTTTATTAATTGTAGCCTATGTCTTATTCTGATGTATAAGATATATTATTGTAAAGTTTCATTAAAATCCATTCAGTAGTTTTTACGTGAAAGAGTAATTGACGACCGATGTGGCGCGGTGGGCGAAGGTCCGCCTGCGACGCAGGAGGTTGCGGGTTCGATTCCCGCCTCGGAACAATTGTGTGTACGATCTACAGAAATTTGTTCCGGGTGTTCTGGTTGTTTTCTATGTATAATAAAAAATATCTATCTATGTAATGTATTGTATTATGTATATCAGTTATCTAGTACCCATAACACAAGCTCTGCTTACCATGGGACTAGATAATGCTGTGTGAATTGTCCAGCATTATTTATTTATTATTATTATTTATACTTACAAACTTTCGCGTTTATAATATTAGTAGGATGTTCTACTAGACGAACGACACAAAATAAATACATAATCTATCATATTATCAAACTGTTTATTGACATGCTTATCTTCAGAGTAACTTGAACTAGTTTCTGCCCGCGGCTTCGCACGCGTTGTTTCTATACGTGGAAACGTTTATTCAGATTATTGTCGACTGCGAAGGCGAAGGGCCGCCTTTGCCGCAGGAGGTTGCGGGTTCGATACCCACATTGTAATTTTTTTTTAATTCTGCAAATATTTGTTCCGGGGATTTATTTTATTATTTTCTATGTATAATAAAAAAATGAAAAATGAAAATGAAAAGTTTTTATTTCTTTAAGCTTACAAATAAGCACTCATACACAGGCATAATACCTACCACCGACATAAATACCTTTTCATATAGGTATTTTTTATACTTATTCCTATTCATATAGGTATTTTATTTCAGGTTTATACATATATCATAATAGGTAAAAACCTGAAAAAAATTCCTATATTTTATTTCAAGCCTAGAACTAGATACACCTGTATGCAACATATCAGCCCGACTTGTTCAGTATTTTTGGCGTGAAGAGGTAACAAACATCCAAACTTTCGCATTATACATTATGTAGGTATAAGTGTTGATGATGCGATTCGACAATGGATCCGACTTTTGCAGTTTTTGAAGGTCACGTTATGATCTATAGATAAATGCTACCGAAAGATTACTATTTGATTTATTGCCAATAAATATACATATTTTGTTTTAGGTATGTAAAAGTGTTACTATGGTGATTGATAAAAATAAAATAAGTTAATAATTATTTTCTTTACATTAGCCGAATGCACCCCGAGAGGTGGGCTAATGCTGCAACACCCTGGGTCCCGGAAGGAAGCCGCGGGCGAGGTCGGCCAAGAAAGCGCTGGCGAGACGACCTTAACGCCTTCCTCGGAGATTGGTGGGAGATCGCACGTGACCGCACTGAGTGGAAAGATTTGGGGGAGGCCTTTGCCAAGCAGTGGGACGAAACAGGCTAAATAAAAAAATAATAAAAAAAAATAAAAAAAATATACACGAATAGATATAAGACATTTAAAATCGTTGTGTAAGCAGAGGTATCCTGTTATTCTATATTTAATTTGGTGTATTTGTATAGTTAAAGAAGTCACTACGGTTTTATCAATAAATTGTATTTCTTTAAAGATAAATTCAAATTTGGTCTGCTTCAAATTAACATTATTTAAAATCTTAGCGCTACTCACAAAATAGGCGGTCAGGAGACACGTATATTAAATTTCCGTTTTTTCGAATGGACTACGTATGTATAATGCTGTTGACCGCAGATGGCCAAATGGCCATGACAGCGTTACCGGACTTTTGGCGGGCGCAGAGGGCGCGATTGATACATAATAATCTTTTATGTAGTCGGGTAAGTTGTTTCACTGGATAGGGACATTTGACATTGTATCTAGGTACAAAACACCAGTTCCACTCAGTCACTGCTTTATTCTGTAACAGTCTCAAATTGTAACGACCCCTATATCTTTTAACTTACTAAATTGTAACCGCCGGCTACTTAACTTTGCTTGTCGCTTAATTAAATTCCTTATTACTTTACCTAAAATGAACTACGCAATTACTCACATACACTACTAAATCATAGACTATTAAATGTAGAATTAATTATGAATGTGGCCAACTCCAGACGGTTGTTTACAATTCGTCTATTCTTTGGATAAGGAGATTGATAGTGCAAAGAGAAGGACATAAGTTGACTACCTACTTATTTATTTTATAAAAAAAAGTTAATTCAGTAAAATCATATGAAAACAAATAGGATGTACTTACCTGTACGTACCTAGCATAGAAATCGCACACTTTTATTATTATTACCTATATTAGCCCGGAGTGTCCCACTGCAGAGCAAAGACCTCCCTCCCCTTCTTCCACTAGTTTATTTAAAAAAAAAGCAATAAAACATATAACCACACACACACACTTGACTACTCACATGCTTAGTACTACACTAAATAGTAAATACACTATAAAAATCTGCCATCATTGCCATTGACTTCTGAGCAACTGTTTACCTTATCACAATGACTCTTATGATATAAAATTCAATGCGCTATTCCTACGTCAAAGTGATATTTTAGACTACAATTTCAGGCAGTAAAACTCCAGGAAGTCTACTTTGAAAAACTAACGAAGTTGACGGATGATGTCCGGTCGCACAAAACGAAGGACGGTCGATCCGTTTTTTCGGTAACCTTACTTTGAAAATGATTCTGACATTAATTTCTTAGAGATCCGAAACGAAATGAACGAATTGACGTTAGTGACGCCCGAAGATATTGATGGTAAGGTTGTTCGATCATATGTGCGATCATTCGCGACAAGGTGCGAATGATCGCACATCCTCGTCATCCGTCAACTTCGTTCGTTTTTCAAAGTAGACCTCCTGATACTGATAGGTTTCAAGGTCATTTCTTGTTCACACGTTTGTACCAAAAGGGTTTCACTTCTTCAGAAGATAAATCAGAAACAGCATCATTATCGGAACGAACACGTTGTGGTATTTTAACCTCATTACAATTCGTATCATGGCCAGGCACGTTAGCCATATTCTTTATAACGTTGTAGTAAATATTAATGCCTTCAAGGAAAGTGTCTACGTTAAGGTATTCGTTTTTCCCGTGTATCCGAGAGGTGGTGAACGTTTTTGGCGCGAATCCCACAGCTGGGTAACCGAGGTTCCTGAGGACCATAGCGTCGGTTGTTGCTGGACAAACTATCTCGATCACTTCGTAAGCCCTGGAATTAAAAATACTTTTAGATTTTAGAAAATTAAGTTGAGTTTTGTGTTCTCTAATTATTATAATGTTTATTGTAGAATAAATATCAAAAATTAAGTATTTGCTATACCTACAGGGTACATATGTACATGTCAATGTATCATTGACATGTATATACATATGTATTGTATAGTAATCGTGGTAGGTAAGTCCTTAAGTAAAAAAAGTCCGTGCAATTACTGGAACTAAATTTTTCTATGCAAAATTTACGAAACTCCTTCGGTCGTACTGCCTACAGCGCCGTGCCCATGAGACTTCTTTCGTAAACAGAACTCTATTATTTTTGACGACCTCTGTGGCGCAGTGGACGAAGGACCGCCTGCGACACAGGAGGTTGCGGGCTCGTTTCCCGCCTCGGGACAAATGTTTGTACGATCTGCAGATATTTTTATCAATGTTCTGATCGTTTTCTAAGTGAAGTAATGTATCGCATTATGTAAATTAATTATCTAGTAAAAATAACAGAAGCTGTACTTACCGTGCGGTCGCGCTAGATAATGCTGTTTGAATTGTCCGGTATTATTTATTTATACTTACATGTCATCCAGAGCGGATTTCATCGCCATCCAATAGAGGTTAGATTCGTCTAGCACAGTCTTTTCTGAAACCTCTTCACGACGAATAAATGATACCTGAGTGTCATTACCTGCTTCGTCCATCCAAGATTTCACCTGTTAATCAAATATCACTTGTATTGCTTTCTTATACGCTGTATTCTATTTCACTAGGTAACCTACCATTTCATAGACTTCTCTGGCCTCACTATTGGGAGTCAGGCGCATGTCCACACTCACTGTAACGTTCCCCGGGATCACATTTACTGCATATCCACCCTGGGAATAAGTTAGTTATACATATAAATATACTTTATACTAATATTATAGAGGAAAGGTTTGATTTTTTGTTTGTTTGTTTGTAATGAATAGGCTCCGAAACTACTGGACCAATTTGAAAAATTCTTTCACCGTTGGGAAGCTACACTATCCCCGGTGAACATAGGCTATATTATATTTTCAAAAAAGTTAGGGAACCGTAATAAAACCGTGCGAACCGGGAAGGTCCACTACTATAAAAAACCCGACTCGGAAGAATATGACACCAAATATAAACTTACAGTATATTGGTATGTTTCTACCTAAGAATATTTATTATTATACGAGCCCAGGCGAACATTTTGATTCTTAATTTAACTTAATTGTTTGAGCCATTTTGATGCTTGGAAGTAGGTATAAGAATGTCCGCTAACCGATCAGAAACACTTGAAAAACTAAATGTGTTTGTGACGCACGAAATGAAATGAAAATCATAGGTTACTTTTCACAAATCTTTTCCGGACATGAAACTTTTAAGTTTTAATAAGTTAAGCTTCAACCAAAACGTACCTAGGTAGGTATACAATCGATCAATACGAAATCAATAATTCTGAATATGTTATGTATCTAGGTTTGATAAGTAACCCTAAAACAACCCGAAGAATATTGAACGAGAAGTCGTTTTTTAAAGATAATGTTTCTTCTCTTCTTAAAGATAATGGATCTTTATCAAACGTTTTTATCAGTTCGAAATAAACAAAAGTCAATGTTACGAAGAACAGGACGCAGACAACCACGCCGCGTTAACATCCTTATCAGGTCTGACTCCTTATCTAGTCTAAGATGGAAATGAAATGTCCAAAGTCAGATTCCACGGTCAAGTAATTTTGTTATTTGCCTATTTTTCACGACAATGTAGATTTTAGAAATCTGTTTGACAACAGAACAAAAAAAGTTTTTTAGATGATGATAATGGCAACTGTGTCTGCTTGGACGCGCTTCTGCCAGTGCTGGACATAGGCCTCCCAATGAGCGTCATAGCGCCCTATCTTCAGCTTCACGCATCCAGCATCTACCTGCAGTCTTTCGCAGGACGTCATCCCACCTGGTCGGAGGGCATCCTACACTACGTTTACCGTGTCGTGGTCTCCACTCAAGAACACCCCAGTGGTCGTCGGTTCTTCGCGAGATATGGCCGGCCAGTGGGCCGGCGAATTAGAATTAGCAAGCTGAAGTGGCAGTGGCCACTTCAACTTGCTAATTCTCAGAGCTATGTCGATAACATATTATAAAAGATTGGCTTATACCTTAAATTATCATAAAACTGAAGAAATTCTACATACCTAATAGACATTTTTAATTTTTACTTTTCTCTTCTAAACTTCAAATTAATTTAATATAATTTACTAACTTTAAAATTAGTTTAACTAACTTATTATTAAGAATGAATGTTTCTCATTTGTTTATTTTTGTCACAGTAAAATTTTCCGTACTAACTATGTAAAAAGACTAAATGTATAAAATTCATGCTACCGAATGTAAGAGAACTCCCAACAAAAATAATGCTGAAGGATGAGATTGTTCACCTTGTAGACTCTACTGTATTCCTAGGGTTACATATTGATTCTTCTCTTCAATGGAGGTCGCAAATAGAGGCTCTGGCAGGTAGACTTAGTTCAGCAGCTTATGCAGTTCGAACAATTAGATATATTACCAATGAAGACACAGCTAGGTTAGTTTATTTCAGTTACTTCCATAGTATTATGTCTTATGGTATTTTACTTTGGGGACAGGCAGCTGACATCCAGACCATATTTGTTCTTCAAAAAAGGGCGGTACGCGCTATTTATAAATTAAAGCCACGAGATTCTTTGAGGGAATTATTTAAAAACATTAATATTCTGACTGTAATATCGCAATACATCTATGAAAATTTAATGTATACCCACAAAAATAAGGATAGCCTTATGAAAAAGTGTGATGTTCACAATAGAAATACAAGAAACAAGAACAAGTTACACATCCCATCATTTAGATTACACAAGGTAGGGAAATCATTTATGGGCAATAGCGTGCGCTTCTATAATAAGCTTCCATCTGAAGCAACTGAGCTCCCTATTCGTAAATTTAAAAATTACATAAAACTAAATCTCATCAAGAAGGCTTTCTACTCCATAAATGATTATCTCAATGATGTTAATGCTTGGCCAGATGTCGCTCAGTTTCGCACCGACAATAGTATGTAGTAAGTAATTTGTTGTTGTGCATAGCTTTACTTAAATATTGACATGTATCGAATCATATTATATTTAGACTTAAATAGGCAAATAACCATGTATTAGACATATAAGAGATGAACATGCTAGTGGTTTCTTTTCACTTCTTCCACTAGTGGACAAAAAATTGAAGTGAACAGTAAAATAATTGTATTTGATAATAATTTATATATAAAATATGACTTGTCTAAGTGCTTATTTTGTAAGCCTAAAGAAATAAATGATTTTTTACTTTACTTTACTTTACTTTTGTAATCAAATGTTCGAAATTTTCGTACTATAATGATTTCTTCGATACAGGCTAAGCCTAGTGAAGAAATCAATAGATAAATGTAACTAGGTAACAATAGTCTGCAAAAGACATAATTCGTTGCTGCTCCTTTTATTTTATTTTTTTGTGTGTAATTTGTAATGTATAAAACTAACATAATAATAAGAATAATAAGTAGATAGGATAAGAATGCATAATTTTCTCTATTGTAATTTTCTAAGTCTTTTGCTGTAATAAATTATTTTTACTTTTACTTTTTACTTTTTACTTTGGTTCTCTGTCGGATGTATTCGTTACGAAAAGTGTCAAGTAAAAGAAAATAATTGTACCTAATGTCAATGAGTTATCAAATTATGAAGATTGTTTAGTATTTTCACCAGACCCTAGTGTGCCTACCTTATCATTATAAATATTATGCATAAAAATAAAACTAAATAACACCTCTCAAAAGAAAAATAGGGCGGGAAAAAGTATCTGCGGCAATGTACAGCACTCGCATAGTAATTTATTTTTCTTTTGAGGGGTGTATTTAGTTTTATTTTTATGCATAATATTTAAAATGTTATGGTATGATTTTTGAAAAATAATGTGTTGGTACATACATTTTTTATAATTTATTTAATATTATACTTTTGATTTTACCCATAAAACACTTATTTTATTAAATTTCACTGTTATTTATCATTTTAATGTAAGGAAAACCAAATAATGTAACTACCTACGTAGAATATAGTTAAAGGCTCATAATAATTAAGGCGAATATTTGTTTTATAAAACAAGATATTATCATCCAGCGCATACAATTTTACATAAATCATACCATGGACGAATAAAATAAATAGACTTCCAAAGTCCATTCATCCGACCGAGAATCGATTACTAGTTATCTGGTAGGGTGCGAGATGGCGCTACGTGTAGCAATTCGTTAAAATTTATCAATCTGCCCTTTTATTTTACCGCAACAGCGCCACCTATTAGATGGTATTTGCAGCTTTTCAAGAGGTTATGTCAATGATATACTTCCATCAACTCAATTTTATAGATGGTGCTAATGTCGATTGCTTCATGATTGATACGTTGCCAGATAGCATTTTTCCCGGCTGAACGACGACGACGCGACCCGGCGACGCGCGACGTTGCCGTTCTGCTGTGTTCTGCACTGGTTTGAGTAAAAATATTATTTACGTTCTCTCACGTACCTACCTCGCATCAGTATTGACATACAATAAAAATCCCCTTAATTTTGGGTTAATATATAATATTTTTTTACGAATAACGTTTGAACTTTAATTAATAAATTTTATTCATGTTTTTCCTACAGCACACACATCTATATATATAAAAGAAAGTCGTGTTTGTTACAATACTTATAACTCGAGAACGGCTGGACCGATTTAGCTGAAAATTGGTGGAGAGGTAGCTTAGAACCAGGAGTCTAACATAGGATACTTTTTATCATTTAAACAATTTGACACATAGATTTCCACGGGGGCGAAGCCGCGGGGAACAGCTAGTTATGCATAAAGCTCGAAACAATTTTCAATACTTGATTTAGCACGTTTCTTGGTCGATTACATGGACATTTTTTAGAACATGACTTATGAAGATGTCTGTCGAAGTACCATTTTTTGAATGTATGACGTCGGCCGAACTACCACCATCAGAGCTGGTGCCAGCAAGGCCAACGTCACCACTCACTCTAGGATCACTCATGTAAAAAGTAATGGGCTTCGCCCGCCGCACAATGCGGTTTTATTTAAAAAACCACGTGGTTTGCACACGTGGTTTTTGACGACGAGAGAATGTTTGAGAAAACATTTAAAAATCAATTTTGATGTAGTAAATATTAACGTCATTTATAAGCTTATTTCTCATCGATTATTCAAGTTTACAAATTAGTTTAATCGTTAATAGTTGTTGCTTGAACATACGTCACCTCCACTACGTAGCGCGCAGTTCAAACAACAATTTGTCTTTTAATTTTACAAAGCATTGAAAACACTTAAAATCTTATCTCCTTGGTATTCTAAATTAACCTTATAAATGAATAACTATTTACAAATAAGAAAATCAATGTCAAACAATAAGCTTGATTAATTGTTTAAATCCAAGAGTATGTTTTCAATTGTTTTGAATTTGGTTTACAACACCATAAAAATCTACGGAATTATCAAACATTCCATCAGGACATTAGCCTTAATGAATCAAATTTCTAGCAATTATTAGTTTTGAAACCGTTCTGCGTCGTCATGTCAAAAATACCGAATTATTTTATAAAATATATATATTTATATCATAAAATTTGAAAAGTATCATATTCCTTCAAAAATTTTAATAACAAAAAGGTATTTATGCAAAAAGCATGTGACGTGGAGGTTCGAACCAGCAGTTAGTATTTTTTGTTGGTACATTCCAGTGTGTTAAAATGGTGTTAAGCAACTGAGCCATGGAGCCGATAATTCTGCAGCCGAAATAGAAGGACGATTTCAATATTCTAACGATGTTCAAAAAATTATACGACCACCCGAATTGTTTTGAATTTGGTTCACAACACCATGAAAATCTACGTAATTATTAAGTTACAATTTACTAATCAAACATTCCATCAGGACATTAGCCTTAATTAATAAAATTTCTAGCAATTATTAGTTTTGAAGCGGTTCTGCGTCGTTATGTCAAAAATACCGAATTATTTTATAAAATATATATATTCCTTAAAAAAATTTAATAACAAAAAGATATTTATGCAAAAAACATGTGAAGCGGAGGTTCGAACCAGCAGCTTCCAGTCTTGTTGGTACATTCCTGTGTTTAAAACAACTGAGACATGGAGCCGATAAGTCTGCAGTCGAAATAGAAGGATTATTTCAATATTCTAACGATGCTCAAAAGATCCGTCAAGTTGGTAAAAATGTGACAAACTCGGTAGACAAATAATCACTGATTTTAATAACTTTGTATGATGTTTTCAGTGTATTTTCGTAATGTTCTGTTATTTTATGCTTGTTCTCGATCTTCACATGCATAAGTAATTTACGTTTATGGTGTTTATCGTCTTATTCACTTGATTTGCACTGTTTATTGTTGTTTACAGATCGTCCTTGTTGTTTTTGTAATCACTGTTTTCTAGCTCTTATTTGTAATGATTCGTTGAGATAATGTTATCCCATATGCTTAGTACGTTTTACTTTAATTTTCACTGGTTTAATCACTGTTTTACCCGGATTTCAATTTTAAATCAATTTTATTCATAGGGTGTACGTTGACCGTGCGAACGCAGCGCCCTCTTGCAAATAAGCTAAAGCAAATACCTATAGTAAATAAAACGAGAAAACCTGCGGCTTAATAGATAGGTATGCTTAGGGTATCTAATTGGACAGAAAGGGCCTGTTTTTGTATATGTTATTGTTTTAATACACACTTCAAATATCTAATAATAAAATTAATGTTATCATACAAACTTTTCATTTGCACGCCATCTACCTATTAAACGACGCTTTATCTTGTACATTATGCCACGCCATCTATCACTATTCTTTAGAGACTAGTCTACCAGGACGATTATCTATTAATAAAACAAAATTTGAATATATCAACCGGTAAGTATCAAAAACTTATTAAAAAAAAACTATAAATGAATTGTTACGATTATCAAATGATTCCTATTCATTTACAAAGTTTAATCGTGGAATATAACGATTTTCGGGATAAGGATCAACGCCATCTAGTATTATCCAGAATTTCGGAGGAACGCAACTTTGAATGGGCTTTGGCTATCTTATGTTTCCTTCATCTATGATCATACTAAGGTTTCAAATGGCGGCGAGGGCGCGACGACTGTACGTACGCCCTTTGAAATAACGCAACGTTAAAAGGATTGACGTAGACTTGCGCGCCGGTCTATGGCTCTAAGTAGTGATAATTCACCGTTTACTCGCGCTCGACGTGGAGCAGCGCTCTATCGAATTGCGTGAGGTTTTGTCAATGCTCGATCCGGAGCACCATTCGTTCTTTAGAGACTTACGTGAATCATGTTGACATTGACGCTCGTGTATTTCCCATAGTCGTAGAAATTGTGCTTTTTCTTTATCTGCATGTTTTTTCTCCTGAACTCCAGCACTCGGCTCATGAATTTGTTTGCCTGAAAACAAAATGGCAGGAATGTAGCATAATAAAATAATATATAGTATTAATATGTACAACGGGTATTTATCGCGTTTATTTACCCTAAGTCATCCCGTGACCACGACAGTGTGTAAACCTGTTGAAACGTCAGGAAAAAAAGGTTAATGAACGCCATAAATATACCCGTTGTAATAATACTTATAATTTATGTGTTCAGATCGAGTAAGTCGCTTTTAGTGACAAGGCCGCCGATTGTGCCACTAGATTTAGTTAGTATTAAGTAGATCCTTTATTATTATTTTTATATTATGTATGGATGGTGCAATAAAGATATATTGTATTGTATTGTGTTTAAAAATATTCACAACTAAGCTTGTTTTAACCATCTCGGTATCGGTTGAATTCAGATCCAGTTCGTTTAACTCTTACTTTTTCCCCACTCGCTCATTGGTTTTTTTTTTACTAGGTATTTGTAATAAAATGATTTCTTTGTTTTAAAATTACTAAGAACCGACTTCAAATTCACATGGACATAGATACTTTGATGAGCGCTATACATAGCGCTCTATCTTCAGCTTGCCACAAGCATCTGCCTGCCAATCTTTCGCAGGTCGTCATCGCACTTGGCCGACTACGTTTACCGAGTCGCAGTCTTCGCCCAAGAACACGTTTACCCCAGCTGTTGTCGGTTCTTCACGATTTATGGCCGGCCCACTTCAGCTTGCTAATTCTTGTAATTTGTGTGTGTATGCTACAAAATATTTTGTATTCTTTGAGAACTCACTTTTTCAGCAGCATTATTTTCAGGCATTGTGAAACCATGGCCACTGTCTCCGAATATCGTAAACGTCATTTCTGGAACAATATTGTTATGTAAGTTCAAGAACAACTTCCTAAAGACCATGTAAAAATCATTACATAGTAATAAACAAAGTAGCTCCCCGCTGTCTGTCTGTCCCTATGTATGCTAAGATCTTTAAAACTACACAACGGATATTGATGCGGTTTCTTTTAATAGATAGAGTGATTCAAGAGGAAGGTTTATTAACTATTTGACACATAGATTTACATGCGGTCGAAGCCGTGGAGCGCAATTAGTATATAAATAATCATAAAACATTTACATAGATCAATAAGTAGGTAGATGTGTATCTGTATCTTTGTTTGTTTGTTCTTTTCTGTTTTTTATCTGTCTTTATGTGCAATAAAGCGCATTTGTATACATAGTATTGTATTGTCGATTTTTATAGTCTTATAACGGGATATTTACCATGATTTGGCAGTGCCTCCAGTTATTCCGTGATCATGGCGCATGAAACTGTGCCGAAATATTGGAAAACTCAAAAATAAAATGTGATGCCGCGGGCAGAAACTAGTTATAATATTTATTAATATGTAATATATATTAATAAAATAATATTTATTTAGGTATTATAAATGGATAGATAGAAAATACTATATTGTACCACACAAAACAGAAAGAACAAACAATATAATAAAGAAAGTATAAAGGGCGGCCTTATTGCTGAGAGCGATCTCTTCCAGGCAACCTAACTTACGCCAAGGTCTCCTGTCTTCAGTCACGACGATCAGAGTCTCGTTCTCAGATGCGGACCCCTCATCAAGTACAAAGCCAACCTTCAACGCTGCAAACTCTTTCGTCTTCGCGAACGCTTTCATTCCCTTGTAGCCGCCAGATTCTTCGTCTGAAAACAAGTTTTTAAAATAATTATAATAATTACCTGTAATGATTTTTATAGATGAAGTTAATGTAATTTATTCCGTCTGTGAGTAACTAAATTGAATAATTTAGATTGTATTAGAATTTAGAAGAGTATATAAAATACCTAGCTTCCTTTCAGGCACTGGGTCACGGTGGTCATGACCTCCCCCAACCCCCCACCCCCCCCCCCCCCCTCTCCCCAAATCTTAGTTTATGTATAAAAAATCACTAGAAAATGTCCGAAACCTTAAATAAATTTAATTTTTATCCTCTATTCTACCTAACATGTAACTTAACAATATGGTTAACCAGTATCCAGTATCCACTGCGGTAAAAAAATTCGTGGCTCGCTCCGCTCGCATATATTACTCGTGTTTTAGGCGTTTTGTTATGTTTCGTATCAGTTCTGCAAAAGAAACGGCACCTATTTTGCTACAGTCATTTTCTATCAAGCCGATAACAATTGCTCCTTCTGGATATAGAAAATAGCGAACCCCACTTAAAAAAATAACACAAAATTCTAAGGAAAACCACAAAAATTATGCGGCAATCTCTGTTTCTTGAGTAGTCATGTCCTCACATTATGATAATTTAGCCAAACACGAAAACTCGCATAAATGGTCTTTCATTTTCAGGGCTCGCTCTGCTCCTTTTTATTAATTTTTCGTACTCTTCTTAACCAGTTTGAGAAAAGTAACAAAAATTTCGGCGGCTCTGCAAAAATACTGTTTCATTTTCAGGGCTCGCTCCGCTCCTTTTTATATATTTTTCATACTCTTCTTATCTAGTTTGAGAAAAGTAACAAAAATTTCGGCGACTCGCTCCGCTCGCCGTTATATTTTCTTTATATCTATTTAAATCTCAAAAATGCTGTTTTACATTCCTTAGCTAAACCGACCTCACCAAAGTCCAAAATTAACGCGGCTCGCCCGTCGCTTAATCTACCCATTATCTATGTCATCATTACAAGGTCATCCTACATTTTCAGTGTTCGCTTTATTCGCTGTTATTTCTTTTGTCATAGTTTTACTTCACCCCCCAACCAAGTGTGACCCCCTCCAAAGAGTTGGGCTGGGACCGCGCCTGCTTCCCTTCCTTATATTATTTAATTACTTTAATTAGTAAAGACTAGTCTTGTCAGTAATTTAGAAGGCCAAAGAAAATCTGAAATTAATTATAAACACCAATACAAGTGCTAAAATATGAATACCGAAATAAGTTAAATACTCGTTGTATTAGTGCTTATAATTATTATGTGGTCAGATCGCCTAAGTTTAAAATATTTAATCTGAAATTAGTAGGTAGGTAAGTAATATTAATTAATAAGGAACTCTAGCAGAGTTCTAGCAGACCTTCAAATTGCAGCCGGCCCCTACGCGTACCAGAGAGGCTGGACAGTGAAAGCGTTAAAAGAATTCCATTTTAACAGACTTCAAAAAAATGAGGAGGTTCTCAATTTGACTGGATTTTTTTTTAATGTTTGTACCTCATAAGTTTTGACTGGGTGAACCGATTTTGATGATTCCTTTTTTATTTGAAAGCTGGTTTGCTGGTGCTTCATTTTAATTTGGTCTAGTTATGACAAAGACATCTATGAGAAAACCATATAACTCTTAAAAATTACATATGAACGAATAACTATAAAAATTTTGAAACTACATATCATGGTTATTAACACTAAACTAATTGGATAACTCAAAAATCAAATCATGGTATACCTATATAGGTAATACCATGTTATCGTTAAATAACTTTAACTTAACATTAGTTTTTAAAACTAAGTTTTACACCCATTTTCACTATTTAGGAACAAAATTCGAAGATTTTTTATAGGTTTTTAAAACACGCCAAATTATTACAGTAAGCAATTATCGAGTGGGGTCGGGTCGCCGACCCACAGAAGTAAGAAAGTTTTGCTATGTTTAGGTAAGACCGTTTACCTGGCATCAAAGTCATATGCACAGTCCTCAAAAGAGTTTCATTGTTAATCTTCAGCCTCCTTATTGCCTCGAAGTACTGTATGCCGAGGTCTTTGGTGTCCTGTGTTCCCCGGCCGAAGATATTGCGGTCGGAATCAATGTAGGCCGAAAACGGAGGGTATGTCCATTCATTCTGAAATATAATTTGTAGATAGTTATAATAATATTTAATATAATCTAATAATGTAGATATATACCAACGTTGTAATATAAAATTGAGATAGATATAATTAGTAGAGGTAGACCAACCTTTTACCCCTATTTGTATTATAATAGCCGTTGCAGTCGCGGCAAAAAGTTGAATTTAAACATTATAATTATATATACAATAAATATACATTATATTTATTTATTTTTGGAATTTAGGTTATATAGTATTTTATATTTGTTATTGTTATATAGTATATATTAGTATAAGTAATAAGTTAGTTAAAATTTAATCTTTTTCTATTTCTTATTTCATTTCGTTTATGCACATGTACCCACTTCTCTCTTCACTTTGTCTCTCTCTCCCAATAAGGTTTGCTGGAAGAGAACTCTTTTTAGGGTTAAGTTCGCCTTTGTTTAAATTTTCTAGAATAAGTTTTGTGTTATTTTTTTTTCGTGCAAGATGTATAAATAAATAAATATAAAAAAACCGTATGAAGAAGGCTTTCTACTCCATAGAAGATAACATCAAAGATCTTAATGCTAGGCCAGATATCGCTCAGTTTTGCACCGACAATAGTATGTAAGAAATTCATTGTTGTGTTTAGCTTTACATAAATATCGACTGTATATCTAAAATCACATCATATTTAGATACGTAAAACAAACATGTATAAAACAAATAAGTAATATATTGAATGTATCTACTCCTACTAGTATTTTTGGTTTCACTTCTTGCACTAGTGTACAAAAAATGGAAGGGAACAGAAAATCTAAAACACCTTATTTTTTGATAATAATTTTTAGTAGGTATAAAATTTGACTTGTTTTAGTTGTGCTTGTTTATTAAGCCTAAAAAAAGTATTTTGAATTTTGAATCGACCCCTTCATTTCAACCCGTGATTGTCATAAGAGTTGAATAAGGGAACCAGGTGAAGCTAAGGGCTCCGACCAGATGAGATGATGACCTGCGAGACTGACTGCAGAGAGAAAGACTGCAGGGCGCTATGGCGCTCATTGGGGACGCCTATGTCCAACAGTGGACTGCTATAGGCTGATGATGATGATGAAGGGAACCAGAGGAAGGGCCGTTCTTTCTATGTAATTTAACACCTACAGCGACCACCTCTCCGCCAGCCAAGCGTTGTGATTATGGCACAAACCCCAAAAGAGGGTTTGGGGGAGGCACGTTTAGCAGTGGACGTAAAAGCGAGAGAAGACATAGTACCTTACCTACATACATACATACTTTAATTTGAACTGTCTGGAAATATGTCCGGAAACCAATGAGTTAGAGACATTCTAATTCAATGCCGGGAACACGGAGTTTTACATAAATTGCCTGGGCAATAATTTATGTAAATATAGTCGAATAATCCATACTATGTATATGTACCTACTTAAATGTTTTTAAATGCGAAAGCAACTTTGTCTGTCATCTGATGCAGTCAACATAAAATTAATCGAAATGTTAGAGAGAACCACCCAGCACAAAAATGAGCATTAAAATATGGGGTAGCTCGTAACACTGCCTGTAACTAATAAATAAGTTTTTTCGCGGTCGGCAACTCAGTTGGGAGGTCACGAAAAGAATATTTTGTTTGTACTTTATGAAATCTTTAATTCCAAGTTTAAAATCACTGTTTAAAATTACTGTAAAGGCAATATGGAAGTAGACAACAAATATTTTACAAAGCCGGCCGGAAAACTCAACGAACCATTACTCGTGAAAAAGGCAACTAGCGCCCCCGCTAAGGAAAAGCGGCCGGGCGACGCAACATACTAGGGTTCGTTCAGAAACCGTGCCGGCAGACGGCCCCGTGTGGATCGCTGGGGTCTAAGGGCTATGTCACACGCTATAGTTTATGTAATTACTAGCTGCGCCCCGCGGTATCGCCCGCGTGCAAATCTACATATGTGTCAAATGGTTTATAAACCTTCCTCTTGAACCACTCTACCTATAAAAAAACGCATCAAAATCCATTGCGTAGTTTTAAAGATCTAAGCATACATATGGACAGACAGACAGCGGGAAGCGACTTTGTTTTATACTTTGTAATGAAGAACTATTTGCACACATGTAAGCAATAAATCATTGAGTATTGAAGTATAGATAGAATAACTAACTTCTTCAGCTGGAACCACGTCCATATGCGAGTTGAGCATGATGCTCGGCAGTGCTGGATCTTCCCCTGCCCATGTGATCACCACTATGGGCTTCCCAGCCGGCCTGTGCACCGCCATTGGTAGGTTGATATCATTTGCCAGACCCTTCCAAAATTCAACAGCTATTTCTGAAACAATAAGTAATTATTAAAACTTTAAGGCCTATTTCCAGCAGTGGACTAACATGCTGATGAAGATAAATATTTTTAAACATACGCGATATGAACACAATATAAGCACTAATACAACGCGAATTTATCGCGTTTATTTGATGAGTCATCCCGTAACCACGACAGTGTGTAAACCTGTTGAAACGTCGGGAAACATAGTAAATAAACGCGATAAATACCCGTTGTATTAGGACTTACAATGATGATTTAAACTTTTACCCATTTAATGTCCAGCTTCTACTAATTAGCTTCCAGAAATTAGTTCTAATTCTCTCACTATTCCGACGACCGATGTGGCACGGTGGGCGAATGTCCGCCTGCGACGCAGGAGGTTGCGGGTTCGATTCCCGCCTCGGAACAACTGTGTGTACGATCTGCAGATATTTGTTCCGGGTGTTCTGGTTGTTTTCTATGTATAATGAAAAATATCTATCTATGTATTGTTGTATTATGTATATCAGTTATCTAGTACCCATAACACAAGCTCTGCTTACCATGGGGCTAGATAATGCTGTGTGAATTGTCCAGCATTATTTATTATTATTTATTAACTATTATGAACTAAAGTTATTATTGATATCTAATTTATTATTAAAGGCTGGCAAAGCGAAAGGAAGCCTTCCTCTCGCTTCTACCGAGCAGTGGTTGGTATCAGGCTAGAATTATTATGATACATAATAAAAGTGTCTGAACTTTTGCCTTCTTATGCTGGGACGCAGGCTACGCAGATCCACGCAGAGCAGGGCAGAGCAGATTTTGTAATGCATTCCGACTCAATCATTAGATACCTACAACTAAAGTGCCTACCAACAGTAGGTACCTTCCTAACCGTGATTTTAAAATGCAGAACTCAAAGCATTTGTACCTAAAATGTTCAAACTCGGTTTAACAATAGGTGGGTAGGTACTAACAAAATGAATATAGTCATCTACAAGCTCTGCAGAGATATCACCCTAGTTCGCGGACTGTAAGATGCAAGATGAAAGGTTGTCGAATGATCTCCCTGCTTGGGTTTTCCCCATGGACTACAACATGGGTCTGCATCTTCTAAGACATTTAAAGAACCGGCAAGGCGCGTGTTATGTCGCTTATGCGGGCGTCCATAGGCTGCGGTAATCGCTTCCCATCTTTTTAGCTTTAGAATAACTTTATTAGACTAGGTTAGACTTTAAGTATTAAAATGTATTCATTAGTGCTAATCGTACTGGTTTGTGAGGAGGGCGTTGTCATTCTGCGACACAGTGTTAAACTACTGCAGATGACATCATTTTTCAAAACTGTTTTTTGTTCCATGTCATGTTCCAATAAACGATTATTATTATATTATTATTATCAAGCGGACCGCATGCTTATTTTCCATCTTGGTAGTATAAAAAAATACAAAAACTCACCAATGTTCTCATCCTTGCTCGTGTCAATTTTAATATACTCTCGAAAATTTGCAACCGCTTGCTTTTCCAAGACACTAGCTTTGTTAGAAGTTACTATCGTCACACACACCAACAAGAACGTTAAAGATATCATATCGTGTCTTCTTGCGAGTGGCTCTTGTAAAAATGTAGTTAGTATTCGTCAACACAGTTTATAAAGTAATACACTGGAGATATATCTACCTATACGTTCATACACATTATGTTTGAAAGAATGCAAACTGGGATTGATTTTTGTTTCACGCGTAATGCTAATGTTGCCGATGAATTGTCCATTGTTAAATCGGAGTGTAGGTATTACCAGGTATTATTATGTAAGTGGTTTTTGCCTCTATGAGGTTTATGCAATTTTTTTATTTATATAAAACTAGCTGCTCCCCGCGGCTATGTCCGGAAATCTATGTATCAAACGGTTTATAAACCTTCCGCTTGAATTACTCTGTCTATTAAAAAGAACCGCATTAAAATCCGTTGCGTAGTTTTAAAGATCTAAGCATACGAGGGGAGGTCCAAAAGTCCGCGGAATGGTGGAGTTGTAATGAAATGAAAACAACAAAACTATTTTTCCTTTTTAATATAATTATCTTTGAGCTTAATACATTTTTCAGATATAGAAATTAGCTTACGTAAACCAACAAAAAAAAAAAAATCTCTTTGACCTCAAAATGCACCAAAATCGCCGCCTTAACTTCTTCATCGTCTTGAAACTTTTCCCCCCTTCTCCCCTTAGATATTATTTCAAATTTGGAAATAAATAATAATCGCTGGGGGCCAGGTCCGGGCTGTAAGGTGGGTGGACGTGTGATTCAAAGCCGCACCGGTCTATAGCAGCCATCGCAACTTTGCTCTTGTGAACTGGTGCGTTGTCTTGCAAAAGCAACACACCGCTTGACATCCCTTCCCCCCCGTTCCGCGGACTTTTGGACCTCCCCTCGTACATAGGCACAGACAGACAGCGGGAAGCGACTTTGTTTTATACTTTGTACCTAGTGATGAATAATGCTGGACTATTCACAAAGCATCATCTAGCTCCAGACCCCCAGAGAAGCATAGCTTGTGTTATGGGCACCTACTTGTATTTAATACAATATATAGATAGTTTTTCTTTATTAAACACAGAAAACACCCAGAACGTCCGCAACAAATCTGAAGATCGTACAAACATTTGTCCCGGAGCGGGAATCGAACACCCAACCTCTTTTATAACTTAATTTGCACACATTAAGTTATAACAGGGGTTATAAATGCAGAAAGTTATAAAAACTTATCATTATCTACTTTTTCTTTACATTTTTCTTTGCCTACTGATTCCGATTGCCTACACCTCCCCTAAAAATTAGAACTGTGGACGTATATAAACCATCGTGGACCATAATAACAATTTCAATCATTATTAAACCTACTTAATATTGTCATCAGCAAAACAATGAAAAAAATACATTTCTGTAGGTCACACATAAATGAGGTCAGAGCCCTTTCCATACAAAAGGATTTATGGACCCGAACGCAGGCCTTAATTACAAATTAGCACCTTATTAAGATCAGTAGCATTTTCTTTAGTTTAATAGAACTGCTTTATATTGCCGAATATCGCAAATTAATCCTCATTTAAAATTGAAATGGGTTTTGTTCTACTGTCCGTAATTTTAGGCAGATAGCGCAGTGAATACAGGTTTTTGAACAATGATGTGAATTTGTTTGTTCATTATCATCATCATCATCAGCGTATGTTAGTCCACGTGGGACATTGGCTTCCCCAAATGACCTGTCTTCTCCTTGCCGCATTCAGCATCTGCCTGCAGTCTTTCGCAGATTGTCAACCCACCTGGCCGGAGGATATTCTACACTACGTTTGCCGCGTGGCAGTCTCCATTCATGAACACGTTTACCCCAGTTGTTATCGATTCTTTGTGAGATATGGCCGGCCCACTGCCACTTCCGCTTGCTTATTCTTTGAGCTGATTCTCACTAACTCTCGGGATAGATAGATATTGTTTGTCAAAAACATCTTTTTTAGTTAGTAGTATTTTTAATTAAACACAGAGTTATCATCTGATTGACCTAACCCTTCAACAGCCTATATTGATCCACTGCTGGACGCCTGATAAGCCTTATTGATCAGAATTTTTTTATATTTCTAGTTTTACTTCATTTGTTGACGATGCGATGTAATTTTCTAGACAGACTTTTCCTAGACAATAATCGATCGCTGTGCTCTTGACTGTGAAGTATAGTACTGATTGTCGTATCATATCTAATCTGTGACCTACCCTCTTCATGGCTCTACCTCAGAAAGAGCGACTAATATCGGTAAGGTAAATCAGATCATCGCTGAAAATCTGTGATAAGTTTCCTGCAAATATAACCTTAATCTAAAGGATAGCCTTAGAACTGGTAGATAGGTAGGTACGTAATACCTTAGTAGGTACTAAAGGAAACAAAAGTTCTTGACTTTCGTACAAATTTAATAAAACAAGTTTTCGTGTTTGGCAAAAATACTTAGCCGGGACTGGCCGCTAGTTTCAAATCAATTAACTACATATATTTTTTGTACAAATAATAACAAATCCTAACAAAAATACTCAAGGTGTTCAAGGTCTCTCAAAACGTTCCACATTCCCTAACCGTTTCAAAATGTTGTAGAAAACATCGATTCCCTTCAAGAACGTCTCTGCATTAAGGTACTCGTCTTTCATATGAGGTCTGGCGTTGGTGCGGAACTTGGGAGAGAAGCCCAGCGCTGGGATCCCGAGGGCACGCAGTACCAGCATGTCTGTGGTCGCGGGGCACACTACGGGCACCACTTTTATACCCCTGGAAATTATTAACAACTTTTCACCTGTCTGGTAAGGGTATTATTTTAACGGAATTGGATTAAGGCGGTATCTGGGGCACACTAGCGCCGCCACCTATTTTATCGTAATAAAAAGGAAAAATCAAAAAAAGGAAATATCAAAAATTTCAGTGTTTTATGATATTACTATTATACTATATTTTACTATTATACTATTAAGCTTTTTTCTTTTTTTTGCCTCTGAAATAGTTTCATATTGCAAGGTTTAGGTAGAGATGCGAAAATAGTTTTTGGTGGCTACCAAGGGCGACTTTAATCAGACTAATGAGCGTATTAGCCTTATTTGCCTAAACTTTATTTCTACAAGTACAGATACAGTATAAGAGTAATTATTTGAACAAAAATTCTCACTAGTGTAGGTCACACATCACAAATGGTTGTATTAGATAATGATAAAGAAAACATATTTGGCCATAATGGTCTTATTTACAATTGATTCTTTTTAACAAAATATTCTTACAAAAACGAGACCGATTACCACACTGGCTTATTTAATAGCTGATGTGTAGATAGATTTCATTGGTTTTAAGAACTTACATGTCGTACAAGGCGCCACGCATCGCCACCCAGTACGGGTTGTCTTCAAGCTTGGTTTTCTCAGACACATCGTCACGTCGAATGTACTCCAGCTCGGTTCCATTGCCAGCCGCTGCTAACCAAGATTTTACCTAATACAGATGAATTCAACTACATTAAATATATTATTAACGCGTCTGGTTGAAGAAACGTGTGAGTGTGACCCGAGAGCTCGGGAGTATCTGGTGCAGCGAATTAACATTGCCATACAGCGGGCCAATGCAGCCAGCAGCGTCTTGGGGACGCTTTCGACTGTAATTGATATGGGTCAATCAGATGAGTTAACTCTGGAATTCTGGATTGTTTGCAAAAGCATGCGTAAGCTCAACTGTTTCAATTATTGATGCTAGTTCCAATTTGTTTCTTTTCTTTTTTGTTAACAAAACTACAACAATTAAACGAGAATTTGTTCACTTATTGTTTATTTGTAAAAAAAAATATGTTACTCTACATGCTAGACATCTTTTAGGACATCCTTTTAAGTATGTTAGTATATTTGTGCCAGGATGTCCTGCTCCTGTCCACTCTCCTCTATCTTTCTCGCTCACTCTCTATCTAATGTCACTGGACACTGATTAGGCCTTCTCTATCGTGGTACCTGAATAAAACGTAGTGAGCACGCAAGGAGCCCCTTATTGTAGCCTGCCTATGAGTAAGACTAGTCCACTGTTTGACAAAGGCGTCCTTATAGGTCGTCACGACCGCCCCGCGGCAAAATGATTTACGTGTCGATATAAGTCTTATTTTGATAAAAGATCATTTTTATCACCTCTACAGCTATCTCCAACCCGCAAGACAAGGCGCGGGGATATGGCATTACCCTGTAATGATAAGAGTCAATGCGTCGCTTATCAGGGGAGGCCTATATCTAGCAGTGAACTGCAGTGAACGAAAATATAGATAGAAGAGTCTTACCACTTGCTCGACCTCGGTGACATTGCTCGCTGTAGACAGTCTCATATCAGCCACAAGCACCATCTCGGTAGGTACTATGTTAGGTCTGTAACCGCCCTGAAAACAACAACTTTCATTACCTACTGAAAAATTTTATGAATGCGTCTCTTACTCAAAGTTAAACACGTCGCGCCTCTTTCACTTTGGATTTTTTTAATTAATAAGAAAAATTAAATTTGTAACATTAAACAATTATTTACATATCTGTTGTATAAAACGACATAATTTTCAAATTCAGAGCGAAAATATATTTTAGGCCATCAAGAGTGCGCCGGTTTGCCGGCGGTCTTCAGCTTGCCGCATCCATCATCTGCCTGCAGTCTTTCTCAGGTCGTCGTCATATCACCTTACCGGCATCTGGCATCTATCCTATTCCTACTTATCCAATTATGAACAAAAACCGCAGAGCAAAGTCTTAATTCTAAAATAAGTTTTGAAAATCGTTGTTGTCCAGAAGTTTTTGGCGGTTTTTAGGTTCAATTACTCACTGTTAAGATGTTGATATTGACACTAGACCAAGACTCGAAGTCCAAAGGCTTTGCAGATTTCATCTGCACCTTCAATCTGTCGCGGTAGGTGTTCACGGCATTTATGAAATGCGTTGCCTGAAAACAAATAGAGGAAATGAACAAAAAGTTATCACTGTAATGTAACTACGTGTAAAATTATGCTTTGGGCCTTTTTTATTTGATAATTTTTTACTTATTGGAATTTACTAAAACCAAAACAACCAATGCAATGCAGCCAGCGTTATGGGGATGCATCCGATGGGTATTGATATGGAGTAATTGAGCAACCTCTAGATTGTTTGCAACGTTCTGCACTGAAATAAAAACTATTACAACATAATGAATGCTGACAACATTTTTTATAACTTTGGTTCTATACACTTTTTACCCATTCACAATCGTTGTCTAGATTATGAGCTCAGTAAACCTATCATTAAAAAAAAATAGCTATTGCTACTAGCGTTTCCTTACTAAGTTTCCTTCAGTCGGTTTCGAACAACAAACCAACCTTTTCCATAGCACTTTGGTCAGGCATACTGAATCCGTGTCCGCCTTCACCGCGGATGGTCACTTGCATTTCTGTTAACAATAAAAATAACATTAGCTGGACACAAGTTATCCCACTACTGGGAAAAGTATAAACTTTCTTAATACTCATTAAGAAAGTGTGTAATTGTAGGAATGGTCCGATACTGAAAAGTTTTACACTGATTATTGGCTACATTATGCTTGTTCCACGTGATCAAAGCCACGAGCAGAAACTTATGTTAACAGTATCAGTGACCATGACCCAGATGCCCAAGTTCTTCAGCTAATTTGAGGCGCAGGTCACACTGCAGACTGCTGAGTAGTGCTGAGTCTAGGCATGAAACACACGTGGTCCAACAATCATCCAAACTAAGATTACTATACTACACGCCAAAACAAATGAAAGGATCAGGCAGAAAGTTTGCAAAAATGTAATTGTAGAATTGGCATAACATAATATAGCCTACTTTTGAACCGAGGAGGCTCTATGTTGGGTTGTACGAGTATGTATATACAACCCAACATAGAACCTCCTCGATCCAAGGCTATATTATGTTTTTTTTGCCGTCAATTTTGGACCGATTTTGAAAATTCTTTCGTATAGTATAGAGAATGATCCCGAAGTGGTTCTATAATAAAATTTGTTTCCGAAAGATTAGTAATTTGTCGCGAGAAACAATTTAAAATTAAGGAATTCGAAGTCAGTTTCTAGTTTTTACAAAACAATCAAATTATTATTATAACCCAGGAAAAAGGAAGAGAAGCCGCGGGCTGAAACTAATGAGTTAATAAAACTGCAGGTACCTTAAACAAGTACTTCAAAATACTTACGCCACGGCCTTCTATCCTGATCAGTCACCAGCAATGTATCGTCAGGGGAGACCAAGCCTTCATCGAGAGCGAACCCTAAGTTCATGGCCTTGAATGCGTCAGTCTTTATGAAGGCTTTCATTCCTTTGAAGCCACCAGTTTCTTCATCTGTAAAAAAAGGTTCGTAAAACTCAGAAAAAAATCTATTTAATTACATACAAAATGTATGTAATTAAATAGATTTTTTTCTGAGATTTTTTCTGATTTAGAAATACAAGTACAGAATCACGAGCAAACGCAACGAAAATAAACAAACTCACAAGCGGTAACTTGGCTTGAAAAATATATAGTTCTTTAGTCTCACGGCCGTAACTAGATGTCGCTCGTGTCACTAAGAAAATGTATTAACCAAAATTGTTAGCCCAGCGGTATGTAGGTAGAAGCTACAAGTATAATTTGAGAGAGTTTAATTAAATCATTTCTTATTCTTATTATGATGAATGAAACGCTGTTGTTGCTCTTCAATAAAAGGTCGCAAATCCGTAGTTACCTACCTACGTACATACCTACTATCATGGACGAAAAAATAGAGTTTCTTTATCCATGGTACTATGTATAAATAGAGATAGATATTCACCTGGCATGAAAGTGAGATGCAAGGTCCTGTTCAGCGTGATCTTATCCCTTTTCAAGCGCCGCACAGCCTCAATATACTGGATAGATACATCTTTGTCGTCTTGCGTCCCACGCCCGTAGATGTCGCCACTTACGTCTATGAATGCTGCAAATGGCGGGTACTTCCATTCTTCCTAAAATAATTTATTGCATTCGTGGTAAGCAAGAGATCATATAAAACCATTGGTGCACAGCAACAGCCTCTGCGGTGTGCACAACACAACATCACATAACGGGACGTACCTACGTACGTTACGTACCGACTACAGCTACATTTAGTGAGAAGTTATTTAATCTTATTTTCGTCTTCTAAACGTTATTGCAAATTAACATCTGTCTTCTCAACAGCCGGTACCAAATGCGAGTTGAGCATAAAGCATATACTGGGTGAAACACTTGCCTCAACAGCTGGCACCACGTCCATATGCGAGTTGAGCATTATGGACGGCAGCGAGGGGTCGCTGCCCAGCACTGAGATGATGCAGATAGGCAGCCCGGCTGGGTAGAACACGTGGAACGGAAGGCCGAGCTCTTGCGCTTGGGAACGCCAGAACGCGACTGCTCTGTCTGAAAGTATTATAAGAAGGTAACCCATTAGATCCTCTTCCTCGTCAGCACATGTCTTCAACAGTAGATGAAAGTCTACTGTTGGAAATGCCTCCTGCAAACAAGGGTTTTGCCATAAAGCTCAATGTTTGGGAGGGTTTAACATAAAGGTCAATGCTTAGGATGGTTTTCCATTATCGCCGCTTGCTAGGCGGGTTGCTATTAATTGATGAGTCTGTTCTGCAGGGGTTACTGTACCCGTCTCCCGATATATATTGTGCAATGTGAAACTATCCAGCATTAGACATTAACGAATTTATTAAATTATTAATCCATTTAAAAACTTACGCAGATTATGTTCTTTGCTGGTGTCGATTTGAACGTATCTTCGAAAGCTGGTTATAGCGGGGTCTGTCAGGTATTCCATTGGGCAGTTCTTCAGCGGACTCGCAGCCACCGCCGTGATGCTTATCAGAACATATAGCAAGGATTTTAAACCCATTATTGAACTCTGAAAATTAAACTATTAAATTATTGAAATTGATACCTTAACTTTGTTAAAAACGTTCGAGCAAGTGAAAATGTCTTGCTGTTGAGTGGTTAAGAACACAAATAAATTAAAGAATACTCAACTGGTTACCGTCAATAATCTACCGGTCTGACAAATACAATGTCGAAGATAACTTGAGTAGGTAATACTCGTAAGTGTGTGTATTAAGTTGAACTAATGAGAAACAATTGTCTAAAAACTGGTTGTTTTATGTACTTGCGTTTAACATGGAGGTAGGTAAGTGACACAAAAGGGTCCGCAGACGTACTATGTATGCCTAATTTAATAGACTTCGAAGTGCTCTTTCAAACAAAAATATAGTTTTCGACCCGGAGCTCGCGGAGGTCCGGTGCGAGCGGCTAAGATTCAGAAAGAGCATAGAGAACTCTATATACTTAATTACCTATTTTCAATATTCCGGCCAAACTTTGTAAGTAAACCTCCTTTCGATCCAAATGACTGGACTACTTGGTGACGAATTAATTTTTATCTCCTATTTATATTGCTATTGCTCATACATCAATAAAATAACAAAATAGGCACATGATAGACACCTACTAAAAATTTACTGAGATAAAATCCAACCGTAACGGTCGTTTTTAAAAAGCACCTTCAAAATGGACAAATAACTCGTTCTACCAACTTATTCAACACAATAGGTACATACCTAGGTACTTACTCCTATTTAGAATCCAAGATATTTTATGACAACAAAGACATTGAAGAATAAAAACTTACAATAAATGATGATGACAATAACAGAAAACAACAAGGTTACCTATCACTAAAAAGTAAAACACAAACTTTAACAACACTTAATTTACATGTGCACCGAAAAATCTTGAAATTTGAATTCGAAAACGAATTAGAATTCGATTGAAATTTGAATTCGAAAAGCTTTAAAACCAAAAAAAAATTCAAGCTTCTGTGCTTTGCTTCGATGATACCAATGTCGTTAAATATTTTCAAGCAATATTTCCTTGGGTTTTGTAATCCCTACCTAATAGCAGGGACCAGTAATATAAATATTTATATTACTGGTCCCTGCTAATAGGAAGAATAGCCAGGTTTTTGAATCGATGTAGGTATATTATGTTACCTTTTCAAAATGTTTGTAACTACCTACTCTGGAATCTTAAGAAACACTACCAAGCGATGATGTGGGTGTAAAGTAATAATGCGAAGCGCGATTGATACGGTTCAATATCTTTCGATTCCACTATGCATTAGTTTGAATATTTATATATCTATGTTTTATATCACTAACGGCATAATTACCTTGTATAAAATGTGTGTTCATTACCAAGATAGTAGGTAGGTACATACTACCAGATACCGTCGTCCGTTCGTTTAAGAACATATTGGTGGAAGCATTATACAATACAATACAATACAAATACGCTTTATTGCACATCAAACACAGAAAAGCAAAAACAGTAAAGAACAAAGATACAGATGCACAATGGGCGGCCTTATCGCTAAGAGCGATTTCTTCCAGGCAACCTTTGGATGGACACGTAGCTAAAGTACAGGTATGACGGTGGCGTATTATAGACTAATGTTGTTTATAAATTATATACAATACAAATACATAAATACATGTTTATACGTTAATGGAAATAAATACAGATTATAGACACTATTACATATACATACATAAAATATTAACTATTTGAAGTTGAAGAAGAAAGAAAATGTTCGTAGACCATATGTTTAAATATAGGGAAAGATTTAGCTTGTCTTATTGGGGTAGTATTATACCTACCTGTATATGTAAAGGCAACCTACGACGAATTACGGCCTACGACTTTAAATCACTTTAGTGTTAACAACGATGATAGTTTCAAAAGTTTTATTAACCTACGACGATTACGCGTAATATACATTTTTTTATTATTATTTCTATCATTTACCATGATCTCGGGCCATAAAGTGACCCGGTCCTTTGGAAGGCTTGCGTGGGGCCGAAGCCAACAGCACAGAGAAGGCGATGGCTACACATAGCGGGTGTCATCCTCGGTTGCTCAATATGATACATCCAAAGATGGTATCCGCCAGGTGTAGAGACTATTGCAAAGAAAAATGAAACAAATAAAACCAGGCTATTGTGATGGATGGATGGACGTCTGCCAGCGTCTGCCATAATAAACAAGTCAATCATAATGTTAAGAGTTGGAGACTGTGGCTTGCCGAATGTTGGATGGGTTCCTTAAAAAGCCGGCGTAAATTACCGGAGAGGAACAACATCGGCGCAAACGACTGAGGGGTGTCGAGAGGTGCGGCCCTGATTTTACCATCACGAAGACTGGTGACTGGTGAGCGGGTTACCTCGCTATTACGGCATTATCGCTATTACGGCATAATGCCGTAATAGCGAGGAAACCCGCTCACCGTCTAATGATTAGACACTTCCACCCCCGAGTTTACATCCTAAGATGCATCTCTCGCGACTCCACTCAGACCGGCCAATGAATTATTATTATTATACTTTTATTATGTATATTAGAAATAATGAATGATGAATTGTGACGTATAATTTGTCATTTTATGAATAAAATGTTTAACCTATCCGTTTATCAAACGGCGAAAAAACGCTAATTCTTGTTGAAGCCGTTTGGGGTAGGTACCTAGAAGAAGGAAGGATATTATTTAACTTAATGAAAAACGTAATTTGAATTCAGAATATTGTACTAAATTACGATCAAGTCAAAGATCATTTATTCTTTAGGTTTACAAAATAAGCACTTAGACAAGTCATATTTTATACATTAAATTATTATCAAATAAAATTATTTTGCTGTTCACTTCAATTTTTGTCCACTAGTAGAAGAAGTGAAAAAGAAACCACTAGTATGTTCATCTTTTATATGTCTAATACATGGTTATTTGTTATCTAAATATAATATGATTCGATACATATAGATAGTCTACTAAATAACATAATTAGATAGTTACGTGCCTACTCAAACTTTAAAAAAATATTTCAGAGCTTGAAAAAAAATTCAAGATATAAGTAAATATTTATTTTGTACTTACAATTACGTTTCAGGCAGCACTCCTATCCTTTATAAGGCAGATACTCATAGCACAACAATGAAGAACATTTTATTATTGCATACTAAAATAACTAACCTACGTTATCGACAGTGAAGGTACAATCGACTAACGCATCGCTTGTGACGAACGAATGCATTCATTTACATTTTATTGTGTTGATATCTATTTATAAGTACATAGGTATGTAAGAAGAAATAGGCTTGTGTAATGCAGACTGCATACAACAAAGTTGGGGACACAGCCCGACTACGGGTTCTGTATGAATATGGTCGGATAAAGAAAAAAATTTGTGCTTCAACATACCGTAGCGTAAGTATCCATCCAAAGGTTGCCTGGAAGAAATTTCTATAAAGAATTTTTATCGCTTTTAGCGATAAGGCCGCCGATTGTGCCACTAGAAATCTAGTCAGTTAGTATTAAGATCCTTTATTTTTATTATTTTCTTTGTATTTGATGGTGCAATAAAGCTATATTGTATTATATTGTACCTACCTATTGTAGGTTACAGTTGTTGATCTAAAAGACATACCTATATTAATTGGTTCAATTATGTTCTACCTTAAAATTAGGCATGCAAATATTAAGATTGTTGTATTACGTAAATTATTCATAAAATTAAATGGTGTGTACCTACCTACTAGTGCTTTGTCTTCTTGTCTTCGTCGTCAGTCCGCTTACTTTCTTTGGTGGTCCATCTTACGAGTACATACCTATCCTCTACAGCCCATATTGGTCCACTTGCTGGACGCATGACTGATAAACGCCTTATTGGTTTTTACATAATAGGGGTATCTAATGGGTAATGCCTATTACCTTTATTATGGGTACCTAATGCCTACGCTGGGCATGCGGGTTGAGGATCGCAGTTACATACCTACTGAATCATATTTAAATCAGGTGTAAAGGGCATAGGGAAATTATGTATAACCTTTGCTCGCAATCGTATTCGAATTAATGAATAGCTAGGCTAGTAATACTATACACTAGCCGAACTCGATGTAGAATACCCACAATTTACGTAGTAGGTAGGTACCGATATTTTTCGTGTAGTCGATGTTTTAAATTTTGAATCGCTTTTTAGTTTATTCGTTCCATCCTTAATAAATTCAAGATCATAATGTCAACCTATTTCAGCGTAAGAAAAACCACTCAAAAACCATTCGATTGAATATCAAACTAATATTATCATTGGTTATTGATACTTCTTCACGCCAAACCTACTGAACGGATCGGACATAAATTTTGCATACAGGTAGTTTTAGGCCTGGAATAAAACATAGGCTTTTTTTATCTCATAAGTCTTTTTATTCCCATCGGATAGAAATATTATTTAAACGTTTCTTTAGAAACAACACGTGCGAAGCCGCGGGTAGAAACTATTTATAAAATAAAAAAAAACAATTAACAAGTATAATCTTTATTGTGTGATAAAAAAACATTTTTCTCAGTTTAATAGCTAAAAAGTACTTTTTATCAGAAACTGAATAATTTTGTCTAAATATACATTAACAGATTTTCTCTCTTTTCAAAATCTTTACAATGACAAAAACCAGTCAGCGAGTTTATTACTAATTTTTGTATATTCAATAATAATTTGGTTCTTTTAAAAACCGACTTTAAGTTCCTTAATATTTTACACAGTTTTTAAGTTTTGCAGGACAAATACTTATCCCTCGGGAATATTTTTTTATGACATCATCCCGGGATCATTCTCCATACTAAACCAAAAATAAAACGAAAATCGGTCCACAATTGACGGAGTATCCGGTAAACAGACAAAAGTAATATAAGAACAAGCCTACAGCCGAACTTAGAACGTCCTTAAAACATTTGATTATTCGTTCTTAGACATCCACCTTTTTTGAAGTCGGTTTAAATGACAAACAAGTATGTATGTATTTTTACTCTGTCCGAACCTCTACTACCGGTTTCTGACTGAAAACCAGCGCTCTTTCACAAATGACCTGGGTTATTGTGATAGAGCAACAAGCTGAGTCAGGACCTATTAGACCTGCACACGCGCGCTTATCCGCTTTCTATGAGGGCTACTTAGTACCATATACAATACTACTTACATTTTGTACCTTTTCACTTTTTTTTTTATATTTTGTCGATGTTACGTGTTTTATAATAGGTACCTAAGTAGGTACTTTGTAGTCTAATATAATTAATTGTAATTAACCTTGTTTGTGTGTTGTGTTAGTGTTTAATAAATAATTTTCTTTCTTCTTTCTTTCTTTTACTAATTTGTACAGTATCTTAGTATGAATTATTGCATAAACTTATTCTCTTTTGTTTGGTCATACATAACATAACATTTTAAATTTTGTTTATAAAACATGTGTAACCAATCACTTATACATAAAAAAAGTAATAATTAAATACCCAATTAAGGAAAGGCGACAAAAAGTATCCATAACACGCCGGCCGTCGGAACTACTGAATGAGTCAGAAGAGATTGCCTCAGGACCAATTTTTGCATTTGTATATATATATACCTATATATCAGTTATCTGGTACCGATAGCACAAGCTCTGCTCATTTTTGGATAGAACAATGCGGTGAAAATGCCCAGATTTTAGGTCCTCATTTTAACTTCGGCCAGAATAAAGATACAATGTTTGTAAACGTTGACGACTGATATGGAGCGGCGGGCAAAGGTCGGCCTGCGACGCAACAGATTAAGGGTTCGGTTCCCGTTTGGGACAAATGTTTGTACGATCCGCAAATATTCATCGGGTGTTCTGGGTTCCTATATAAGAACCCATAACACAAGCTCTGCTTTGTTTAGGGCACAGATGACACTGACAGATTATCCAGATAGCGCGTGCTATTTTCACGGAGCGGAGCGCTGTAAAAACAAGACATCCTAACCCCGCACTCACCCGCCTAATCTTGTGTTCGCTTTCAGCGATAAGGCCGCCAATTCTTTTACGTTTTCTACCTAACTGTAGTAGATATAAGTTTTTATGAATTAAGAATTATCTATGTCGATTTGAGCTCATTCTTGCAACACTGAAAACAATTTTACTAACTCAACACCAGTTATTGGAGTTTGTGTTGTGACTGTTGCGAGTTGTTTACAAACATTTACCTTTTTGAATGGCTTGAGTATATATGTAGTTCTAGACCTCTTAGGATACTTTATCTGGGCAAATCGCGATGGGCAATCTTCCCACAGACAGAATTGCATTTGTAATTCCCTACATTCGTCAATCATCGCTGGTAGCTTTAGTGAAGGTATCTAACAAGTCTTGGTCCACAGTGATGAGCGGTGCTCTCTCCAGTGCTTTTTCCTTTTCTTTGAATGCTTCCACCTCGTCGAGGGCAGAGAATACGGATTTCTTCTCAAGTTTTGCGAGGATCTTCTTATCGTGGAACGGGTGACTGTGGACATTTGCTCTGAAAAATAAATAAAAAGGTATATACATAAATGAGAAAGAAACGCTTGTCACTTATTCATTCCAATAGTACTAAAACGTACGTTTTACAAAAATTGGATGTTTGTTAACTCTTCACACCAAAACTACTGACCAGATCGGACAACATTTTTGTATTGATGTAGCTATAAGCCGGGAACAAAACTTAGGACTTTTTATCCCATAAATAAAATCACATGGGACAGAAGTAACCTCAAAACGCTCCTTATAGCCAACGCGGGCGACGCCGCGGGCAGAAGCTAGATACTAACCCTGTAGTACAATGTTCAGTACAGGAATATCTAGAAACATACCTGTTAACAACAACATTTCCTTTAGTAACAATGAACGCCGTGCACTTATTGTTTCTATAGTCGACGCATCGCCACCGTCGCAGGCCGGATCGTGACGTCGTCGAGTTCAGGTTGTAGATGTACCGGTTCAGGATTATCTGCAGCGAGCCGCGGATTGATACCGTGAATAGCAGGTTTGAGGCGGTCGCTGGAATGTAGAAACATTAAGAAATGTTATTAAGGTTAAATAAATCGCACATCTATAATATTAAAACAAACGTGGAAAGGTAACTACAACACAGATGATGTGTGTTGACCATCCAAAACTAAGATTAATATTTATTTACTCGTATGTTGTAAATTTTCGTATTTCAACACTAATTTTAGCCGTAGAAGTTTGGGACGAAGGAAGACGCTGCGAGCTGCCGTCGCTTTGAACTCGGTCGCATATCGCCAGTGTGATAAATGGCCTAATTATATTGGATAGACCACTTCTAGAGCGACCACTTCAATAAGTGTCCCGCGTCAAATATACATTTTGTTAATAAGACCTATGCATAATTTTAAAATTGGGGGAGGCCTATTTCCAGCAGTGGACTGCTATAGGTTCATGATGATGATGATAATTCTAAAAAACACAGCGCCGGATCTATTTTTCCGAGCCAGAATCTAGAAATGGCGCGATTGATATAATTTGTTTCAAAACCAGTCAAAAACGCCAATTCGAAGCAGTGAGGTGGCGAGCGGAGCGAGCCACGAAAGAAATTGAGCATAAGGTTTGAGACGGTTGACCAAACAGACATCTCACAAGCTAGACGACCTCCGCTCACCGTTTTAGCTTCCTAGCCTAATAAATACGTTCTAGTTAAAAATGTACATAGAACTTTACTTTTAAGCTTCTCCAAATCTAAGCTGTTATTTGGTAAATCGTTTAAGCCATCATCTGAATCTTGCGCCATACTATCGTCCATTCCCATTGGATCGCCAAAGTCGTCCACCGCCTCCGCCGGTTGGATCTGGTCCATTGATCTGCAAATAATGACATCTTCAGTATACACTGCTGTCCAAATTTAAGGTAGGATTCAAAATTCAAATTTCTGTTTTTCTTTAGTCTTCCAATATAAGCACGCTTTTTTTTGGCCATTCTCTGTCATCCTTTTTTTTGAATCGATTCATTAAATAATGTATGTTTTTAATAAATAGATGCATTCCATTGCTTACATAGGCCCTTCTGCTTTGATAAAGATTTTTCTTGCTGTAGAAGGTAGGGTCGGTTGCTGAAAATAATTAAAAATATGTTTAAAAAGTCTAGTCCATTATGGATGTGAGCAGGTTAATTTCCTTATAAGTGTTGGAAAATCACCAAGAAGAATGTAACCCTTAACTTTAGTGCGGTTCTAGAAGCGCGGCGGGTGCCCTATCCCTCCGAACACAAGGTACGTAATTAACTCAGTCGCGAATTCGTGAAACTACTATAGTTTTTTTAATGCTCTTTGTTATCAAAGAAAGTTACAATAATAAAGTTAGAAATAATAGAAACAAATTAGACTAGTATTCATAATTGAAACAATTGAGCTAGCTGCAGACTGTTGCAAACAATTTACAAGTAGTTCAACTGATTCATAATATCTAGGATTTCTTTTTAAATCTTTTCTTTCAAAATTAACGAAAATGTGGAGTGTAGGAAATATAACTTTAGTAACGTAATTACCTGGCAAATAGGAATGTTTTTAAATGGCAACTAGTCAAACATATATTAACGAACTAACCTGCTCATAAGTTTCAACAGGAGCTTTTCTCTTAGCCACGTTTGTATGTATCGTAACAAAATCAGAAGGCATACTTTTTGGTATAGACACCGACACCTTTGCTGAGTCACGAATATATTCATTAGAGTTATTCTGAAAAATCAAAGTTTTGTTCAAATCAAAATAGCATATAGTATTAAATAATCATTATTCTCATCAGCCTATATTAGTTCATAGGACAGACATAGGGGAGGCCTTATTATTTAAAAAGATTATGGACTATTACTATTACTTTATAAACCTGTAGGCATTTTGGGGATTCATCATTCTTTGAAGTTCAGCCTTTCTAATCATTATTCTTATTATAAACTAGCTGCCCCCCGCAGCTATGGCCTGCGCGGAAATCTATGTGTCAAATGGTTTATACCCTTCTACTTGAATCACTCTTTCTATTAAAAAAACCGCATCAAAATCCGTTGCATAGTTTTAAATATCTAAGCATACAATGTCCCTATGTCATAGGGACAGATTGACAGCTGGAAGTGACTTTGTTTTATACCGACACTCCCTACGTATCTTCGTCTAACTGCCAGATACACACTTATACGTTTGATCCATTTTTGGCATCTACACATGGCAGTCTATCATTATAACTTACAAAAAAATAAAAAAGTCTACTCTAAGTACGTTTTTCTTGATCGTATAACTGTCCAACTTCAATATTTTCCCGCCATATAATGCTGTATCTTCCACATACACATTTTGACGCGGGGGGAATGAGGTGCGGGTGGCGGTAATTGCCCGTTACACAGTTCTTCCGCGGACATCGAGTAGAATGCGTATGCGACTCGTAAATATTTGATTGCCGCAAAATGACAAGTGAACGTTTCCGATTCCTGAACAATTTAAAAGCAGACGCTACTAAGAAAGGAAAATAAGATATCCTAGACCCAGCTATATCTACTACAAGACCAGGTAAGTAAATCATAATTAATGATTTACCAACTTTTTTTACTTTTTGATGGCCAATCGTAGTTATTAGGTTTCTTGAATCAGTTGTGTGTTATTGCCTTCATTGCTGACTAAATAGACAATTATTAGTAAGTACATTTTGAAACTTTCCAAAATTTTTTGATAACCTACGTACAAAAGTGTAACTACGCACTTACATATTTATACATTGGGATTCACTATGATCATAAGGTAGGCTAGGCACTTACATATTTATACTTCGAAAAGTTGTTAAATCAAAATTCGGTAACTGACTTTTACATAGTTTTACATCGGAAAGTTATGGAATTAAAGTTATAGTAACCCATGCACTTACATAGTTCTGTGTTTGTGTTTTCATGTTATTTTAATAAAAAACAATTATTTTTAATCAATTGCAAAAAAGGAGGAGGTTTCTCAATTCAACCGTGTATTTATGTATATTTTTTTTTTGTTCGCGGATAACTTCGTTTTTTGTGAACCGATTTTGTTGATTCTTTTTTTGTCGGAAAGAAGATAATTCCAATGGTGGCCACATTAAAATGTTGAGGATCTGATAAGGATCTTCAGAGTTATGAACAGAAATGCACTTCAAAAGTGCAAGGTGCTCTCTTCCCATGAAATTTAAGTCGATTTTCATAAAAATTTTAATTCTGCCCCTTGTTGTAGTTTTTCAGATGTATCTCCAGTCCTCTGAAATTTTACTGAGGATGACCTAAGCCGAATGGGTGAGATAATATCTGACAGCGATGAAGAACCTTTTCTTGCACCGCGCATTTCCCTCTTGCATTCTACGAACACTAACGGTGATAGTCCTGCATCTTTTGAATTGCATGTCTCAGCTTCCCATATTTTACAATCTTCCTTGCAAGCTTGTGGTGGAGGCTCCAGCAATGACACAGGGAATAATGACATTGCCTTTAGCTCGTCGCCACGCTTTTGTGAAAAACCTGTAAACCTGACCCAGAAAATTCAAGAAAAACATCCTGAACCCGTGGAAAGTAAAAAAATACCACTATTTACAAATATAAGTGGTACAGTACAAGGTAATTTGCCGGAATATAGCTTCTATGACCCCACCTTGTCAGCAAACATGCCTGAATCTCAGCTACTGCTACAGTCTACCTCAAGCATTAATATGCCATTATCACTGTGCGACTCTCCCAATTACGCCACCTTATAGCTCAACAGATAGACCAATTAGGCTGCACGGAGTCGCCAGCACCCACTCCAGTGACATTGCCAGTTGTCACTCTGGATGACCACCTAGGTTGCGCTGAGTCAACAGCACTCACTCCAGCGACATTACCAGTTGGCTTACCAGATGAACAGTTATTAGGCTGCCCTGCGTCACCAGCCTCCACTACAACGCTATTGCCAATTGGCTCTCCAGGTATGTCAGGGAATAATTCTGAGCAGCTTAAAATCAATGACAGCGAACCATCTAAGAAGAAAAGGCGATGTACAAATAAAAAAGATAAGGGTCGATTGCGTTTGGTCCATAAAAACCAATGGCTAGATTAGAGCCTAAGGACAATAGAGATTCAGGAAAACCATACACTGGAAGAGTAATTTCTCATTTGTTCTTCTGTGACAGGTCGGGGTAAGTTGCCTAATTTGTCTATCTGTTGAGCTATAAGGTGGCGTAATTGGGAGAGTCACACAGTGATAATGGCATATTAATGCTTGAGGTAGACTGTAGCAGTAGCTGAGATTCAGGCATGTTTGCTGACAAGGTGGGGGTACTTACCCCGACCTGTCACAGAAGAACAAATGAGAAATTACATGACACACATACGAAAAAAGACAATTGCATGGGAGCTCAAGAACAAAGATAAAGAAAACTCAGGAAAAAGAAGTGAAGTACTTTCTGTAGTTTATGATTTCCAAAAAGTTCACGGCATGCCCTGTGAGTATACTTTACTAACAAGTACTTTGAAAAAGGTCACACACAGAATTAGGGTGATAGTGTTCATGCACTCATCGAAAGGACAGCAAAAAAACAAAATGGTGTATACACCCGACCAGTGGTTTGCCCTTATACGATGGGCTACACAAGATGAAAATTCATATATTATTAAAGAAATCGGAACATCAGACTTTTTTGACTTTAAAACTCTACTGTCTGGATGTAACTGGAAGATGAACACAGACAGAGAACGAGTTTTTTGGTCCCAAATCAGACAGCTAGAAATTTTACCTGATGAATCTAATAATATACACTATAAAACTAATTTTTGCGATCATGAGTTCAAGACCATAATAGCAGAGAACACGCTCGAGACCCCAAGAACAAGAAGAATCCGAAATAGACTGGAAAATCTGCTGTTAGCACCGCTTTCAAGACCACTGATTCAAGCATACATGGGTCATAAACTTCAAGATCTAAAGTACCTATGTCAAACAAATATAATACCATCGATATATCACGGATTTTACAATAATTTGATTTAATATTTATTACTTCCCTAATAAATGGTATTTTGAGCTCTTTTATTTCTTGTTTTATTTAAGATAATAATATAAGAACGACCAATATTAGCGAAAAAAATAATAAGATAAGTGGGAAAACCCCAATTCACGAATACAGTTTTACATTTTACTACTAAAAATTACCTACATACCTTAAAATAGGCTTAGTTTCGTAAGCAAGTGAATATTCGGCAATTAGGGCCTGGCGATCTGTATTAGGTACTGGTCACCAGGCCTAATTTGCCGAAACAGAATACGTAGAAGCATATTATTAAATTATACAATTTCCAGCGTTTAAACATGTAAGCACCAGTTAAACAGAATTAGTCAAATAGATCTACTAAGTATAACCGTGTAACAGGCAGTTACGATATTGTCATTCTTCTAAGCACCCACGAAAAAGTGTGTATGTGCCACATACGGCATTTTATTAGGTTATAAGCACCACGTAAAAATATGTAAGTGTAATAAAATCAAAACCAGTATAGATTTAAATAAAAAATAGTATCCAACTTAAACTAGATCTACAGTAAGAGCATCTCACCAATTTTCACAGAAATATCTCAAAAAGGGTTCCAGTTATAGGCATTTGAACATTTTCAAGTCTTTAAAACGCTCTCCTGTAAAATGTGTGTTTTGCAGATACACAACTATACGTAGGGAGTGTCGATACTATGTAGTGATAAATAGTTAAGACTACTACTGATGAATGAATTAGACAGAAAACTTAAGAAGATAGGTGTTATGTACTTACTTGGTAAATCAAGATTGTGGGTAGTTGCCATCAGCATCTTTATCCAAGTACCCACATATATCTCATTATTTATTATGAATGCACTCACACATAGGGTAGGTATTTAATACACCACTATAGGATATCAGTACTTACAATATTTTCCAAGCCTTTGATTCGTAGTGAAGCAGATGCATCCGCAAACTCTGCTAGACATTCTGAGGCAACAGTGGCTTCACCGGTGTAAATGTATTCCACAATGGAACTTAATACCCTGTGAGATATGTTCTGTAATAAAACGTAAACCTCTCAATCAACCCATCATGTCAATCCCGAGATAGACCAATCAATTATTATATTTAAGTCTTTCAAATCAAACATCAAATTGCTTTATTTCCAAGAGCCCTGTGTGTGTACAATTAGCAATTAGTAGTTAGCCATTATTTGGATCATTAGCACATAAGCAATACCATGATATGAGTACCTATTTTACTTACATTCAGATAGATAACTGGATGAGGACATGGAGCGGAAGTGATCATTTCCTTGAGGTATGGGCTAGCCAAGGCTACAAGGACTTGGTGACACTTAACTAGATGCCCATCTGCTGCTAAAGTCATGTCCACAAACTCACCATTCTGTAAAATAAACCCATTTTAAACGGGACTGTGCTTACATTATATGGCGCCAAATTCATTGGTCAATGTTTTTGATTTTGGATACTGCTAGTAGGTATAACTATAATGGATACAGGAAAAGTGTTGATATCTAACTCTACGGAAGAGGTAAAGTAAAACACAAACCTGTTGTAAATTACTAAATCCAGCGCTCAAATTGGATTTGTAGGAATCCCAAGCTAAGGAGTATGCCATTTTCAGGATTTCTGGACAAACGGCGGAAAACCATAAGATGATAATGATACAGTCTGAAAAGTCAAATAACAATAATTTAAACTGAAAGAAAAGCAAGAGAGAACCGACTTCTGTGCTGAGATATCAAACGTTTTATCAAAACTCACACAACAAACAACAATACGCTTCGACTACCACTGACAGTACCACTGCCACAGTATAAAAATTGATTGAATGATGAACTACCATTTTAAATGAAAGAATGAATGGACGTAAATATATAATGCTACGTAATGGCTACGTACTATTGCAATATTTAAAGTTTTCGCTACTCGTGGATCCGTAGAAAGAAAAGCAACCGATGTATTTATTATATTTGGGTGTCAAATCTTCAAAACGTCTTCTTTGTGATATAAGATTGAATGTTGTTTGGGGCTGTGCTCACATTTTCCTCAACATCGTATTCGCATTCTTGCGATTGCGATTCTTCCAATTGCTTACTTCCAGGTGTACCAAGATAAAGCCGAGCTAAAGGATTTTCCAACCATCTTTCATTATTTTTTAAGAACCGTACAAAAGTTTGATTGCTTTGTTTCCATCTAAAGTTCGAACAAAATTGTTGACAAAACTTCTCTACCTTACTCTATATTTAACCCTTAGTTACTCGCGCATAAAAACATACATAAGTACTCGCGTGGCGTGCTTTCCACCCCAATTTTAGAATTAGAAAAAACTACCAAATACATACAAAATCAGACTTTTATTTATGATTAGGATTTAAAAATTAGCGTTGTAAATTCGAAACTCCAATAACTAGAGACGATCAAAAAGTCGCTGGGGTGTTAAACACCCCACGCGAGTAATTAAGGGTCTAGGTAGGTACCTACTCTATTCTATTTAATAATGCTAATGATAAAACAAACCAAGTTTACGTACTGAAAAATAAGGTCTAGTTGTTCTATAATGGAACTCCCTACCCAGGTAGGGTAGGGAGTTATAATTGAAGACAAGTCAAGTATTTCTCAACAGTTGAGAAATACTTGACTTGTCTTGTCTATTGTAAAAATATTATGTACATGACTGCATAATTACTATGCAGTCATGTACATAATATTTTTCCAATATTACTGCCCCTGAACAAACTTTCTTATCCAATTTATATGTAATACCTAAGGATGGAGACTGTAAAGTTGGAGTTATAAAAAAAGCCATCGTTTTATATATCCTAGCTCATTTTTATAACTCTTTTATGATTTTTTCTTTATACTACTTCTCTGTAAAGTATAATATGTTACTTATATTATAATAACAATAAATTCTTTATTTCAGGCTTTCTAAGTAATAAATGTCTTCATTATAATTCGTAAGCCCTCGCACTATGGGTAATCTTTAAGTAATTGAATATCCCAAAAAAATCCACTTCAACGGGACTTGAACCTGCGACCTTCCCTCATTAAGAGGCGGCTATATGCCGATGACGTTGCTAGTCTCGTCCCGCAATGTATTGTAGACCCGCAGAGGGAAACTCAAGCGATGAACCAGTACCGAATACGTATAAAAAATATTAAAATAAATAATTATAGAAATCATTATAATATTTGCAAATGTTGCAAAAATAAGCTAAAGGTTTCCTTGGTATTCTTTTATATATTTGAAAAAATGGTGTCATGGCAATTTTTTTTTCGAAACTCTTTCGATGAAGATAACAGAGAAAAACGGTTTCAATGTAACCCAAATAACGATCAATTCACATATATCCACGCCTTAAGGGAATGAGCTACGAAATCGAATAACCGTGGGTAAATTATGAATATGATCCTTTTTCTATAATTCCCAATTTTAATTTAACTTATGAATTTTCCAATTAACTACATAGGTAGTATTTGTAGTCAAGGAATATGTACGTACATCCATCACTTTAAGCGAGTAAGACTTGTAACGGCTGGACAGGCCGGCCAACGACTGATAGATGGAGGACTTTGTGAACGTCTACCTTTAAACCGGGAGAGTGACGTCATCTTTTGACATGACATTCCATGATAATCGTAAAAAATATTTCTTCGAGAACGAAATCTTGCCGCGTGTGGTTGTGCAGCAGGCAGCTTTTGCACCTTGGCACATTCTCCGGTCTTCCGTCTCTGTCGGTATTGTAGTGTAGGGCATATAATAACCTTTTCTGTCTAGGTTGTGTACAATAAAAGCATTTTTCTTGTTGTGAAGTGCAATTAATACGTAATTGTGATGATGTGCAGAGCTTGTGGTCCGAGAATTCATACTCGACAAGTTGTAAAACTTCTGAACTGAACTTCTACTCAATTTATACTGTGCTAAATATTTCAAGAAGTTCTGAGTGTCTTCAGTCTAGGAACGTTTTCTGCTTGTAGAAAGTAAATGTGACCAATTGAAACAATGTCTAATGATTACAATTCCACGCTCGATGACTTTTGCGGTTCAAAATTTTGGGTAAGTATTTTTTAAATAAACACTGGATTCCGATGTTTTTAATTTCTGTTGTAGTATTTACTTGGTCTCCAAGCATTCCCTTTATATTCAAAAAAAGCGGATGGTTGGGCTATTACCTACTGCATGTAAGGTTCACTCATAAAACCTGATTTCTAGTGGCTGATGTCTTACACATCAGTTACCACCTACATAACCAGTTTTTTCGATATAGGAGTAAAGGTCAGTACAAAAATCAAATCATACTTGAATCAAGATGAAACTATGTTGAGCTTACATAAAATAACATACTGAACATGAAATCCTAATGCAAAACCATCTGCTATTCACCACACACAGGTCAGTAAAATCTTAAAAAATTGCAGAAGTTTGTTAATAATTTTATACTCAAGTAAATTCCGAGGCTGTTAATGTGGTACCTAGTGTTTTAAATGTGTTAATATCACACAGAAGCTGAATAACTGCATACCCAAGAAAAGCTAATGTATCTATCTGTATACTAATTTTTAAAAAAATATACAAACTCCTAACTAAGCAATTAAAATTAATATCCCAATTTTTTCTATAATAAAGAAACATTGCTTTGTAGTAAAAGTATATCTTAGATTAGCTAAGTAAAAAAACCTTGCAAAATTGCCATAATGTAAGAATAATAAAGCCACAGGAAGATAAAAACTTCACATTAAAATTAATAATCTTATTCAGTTATAATGATTTTTAATCACAATGTCCTTTACCCCAGTCATAATCAGATTTCCTATAGAATTTCCTAGGTAATCATTTATGCTTACCTACCTTTTATTTTTCATTGACCAATTTATTAACTGTAGAATATTATTAGATTGCATTCATCTCATTCTACAATTAATGTTGGAAAATTTAAGACCTCTGTGGAGCAGTGGGCATAGGTCTGCCTACGACACAGGAGGTTACGGGTTTGATGATCTGCAGATATTTGATCTGGGTGTTCTGGTTGTTTTTCTATGTATAATAAAAAATATATTGTAGATGTAATGTATTATGTATATCCGTTATTGGGGCTAGATAATACTTTGTGAATTGTCCAGCATTATTATATTTATATTTATTTTAATGTATTAACATAGGCAGGTTTGGAACATAAATCTTACTCATTCTTACTTCCATTGATCTAAGTAGGTACATATTATTTTTTCAAATAGATATTATAGTAGTAAAAAATCACAATTTATATTTGTGACTAATTGAAATACAAACAAACATACAAATTAGTCACCTCTTCTAATCTTTGTGGGTAAATAAGTGGTTTGACAAAAACCCCATACTCAGTGCCTATACTTACCATACAAATTAGTAACCCCGATTAATACAAAAACAAACCAGGAAAACAAATGTTACCTACAGTGGAGTACCTACCTAAAATGAGGAAGCTGTAGCTTAATGAAAATGATGTACACAATCTAACTGAATAAACAGCATTATCATATCAATTTTTCATGTCACCTACCTACCTACATACATACTATCACATATATAAGGAATATTCATTCATGATGTATCAAACTTCCCATGAATGAATATTCCTGATGCCTACATGATGTGATGCAATTTTCCTTGATTTGTTTTTTGCAACTGATAATTGAACCCAACATGTTACTAAAACAAAATATGTACACTGCTCTAAATTTCAGTGGAGATTGCAGTTCCCTAATTAGAAATAGAATCGCTTAATCTTCTATGTGTGAGGGTAGATCGAGTCATTTTAGTATCTAATATTAAAATTGCAATGTTTTTTCAGTACCTTTTATCTTTAAGTACCTAATTCAACTTCATCTGAGTTCAGCAAACAATGTTGCACATTATGGTGCAACAGTACCAATCATACTAATATGTATTATAAATGCAAAAGTTGGATGTTTGTTACCTCTTTACGCCAAAACTACGACAACGACTACGCACAATGGACCAATCGGAGTCTAAGTGTGGAAATAGGAGTAGATACATTTACCATACCATATGCCAAAACTACTGAACGGATTGGCATGGAATGAAACATAGGCTACTTATTATCCCATAAATTGGTTCCCATAGGTTATTTCTAAATAACCCTAAGGGTACACAAGTCGACGACGGCACGAACTCTTCGGCAGGCGAGTACTTAATGTACGCTATCTCACCTAACTTAATCAAGGGGAGGCCCACGCGCTAGCATAAAATGCACAAACTTCATTCATTAAACGACCCGACCACGTAAAAAATAAGTAAATACCTTCAACACAATAATATTATAAATAATCTTGGACAATCTACACAGCATCATTATAAAAAAACTATACCTACTTAATGTGTTTTTTCAAATAAATGTAAGTATTTCAACTTTTAAATAGCTAGACTAAGTCAGAAGTCTTTCTCCATATATCATTTAACTGTGTTCAAATGGATATTTTTTAACGGTTTCGAGTGTATACAAACATAGATAATGACTATATATTATTATATTAGCCCGGGGTGTCCCACTGCAGAGCAAAGGCCTCCCTCCCCTTCTTCCACTCATCTCGGTCCTCAGCAAGGAGAACCCACTCTTACTGACTTAATGACGATATAACTTGATATAATTCTTAGTTTTGGGTGGACAACATCAAACAGTGTAGTAGTTACTAAAGTCATTTAAAACGGGATATTTACCATGATTTGATTTTTGAGTTATCCAATATTTCGGCACAGTTGCATGCACCATGATCACGGAGTATTGGAAATATTGGATAACTCAAAAATCAAATCATGGTAAATATCCCTTTATTACAAATAGACTTTAGTATTAATAACCATGATAGTTTCAAAATTTTTAGTGTAGTAGTTATATTCCTACATTCTATCCTTTATTCCACGTTTGTAATGAAAGATTAGAGACTTGTTTAACCTTAAACGTTTCAATGGAAACAACGCGTGCAAGCCGCGGGTAGAAACTAGTATGATTCATTAAATATGAAATCTGTAACTATTTCTATTCTATCTAGGTATATCATCAGCATCACGATAAAGTTCTTTTAATGTTCCGAATGTTTCAAAATTGTACAACTTATAGACTGCTTAAAAATACATATATAACTTTTATGTGTTATTATTTGTATTTCTAAATACACAGTTTAGAGTTTACCCATAAATACGTGTACGGGTTTTGACAACTTATCAGCTCATTTAATGTCAAGGGCAAAGCCCTCCTCAACAGTATGTTAATGTGTTATGTTATTTTTATCATTGAGCTCAGCATTCTTAACATTGGCAAGAATATATCCTACTAATATTATAAACGCGAAAGTTTGTAAGTATGCATGGATGGATGTTTGTTACTCTTTCACGTAAAAACTACTGAATGGATTTTAATGAAACTTCACAATAATATTATTGTGAAGTTTTTGATATGTAAGCTATATAGCTTACATATCAGAATAACACATAGGCTACAATTCATAAAGATATATTGTATATTATCCAAAATATCTATCACCACGCGGGTGAAACCGCGGGGCGCAGCTAGTATTTTATAATTGACAGTTGCGAGATTTTCATGGACTCGTGTACGAAAACCGCTTCTTGCTTAAATCAGTCTTCAATACAACGATCCTATCCATCCACGGTTGTCTGGTTGAGATCGCTCTTGAGCGATAGACGGCCACATATTTTTTTAAATGTATAGTAGTTATAAATAAAAATGAATTGCTATTTGTTGACACACATTTATTTGGCTCTTTTTTAATTAAATTAAAGAACGCACTTAACCTTGAGAAAAGTGTCAATTTAATTAAATTGTAACAAAAAACTATTTGTCGGTAAATTACTTAACCCTGAGAGAAGCGTACTTGTAATTCAGAAATCACTACGCAAATCATTAAATTTTGTACGGAATGCGATGAGAATTGAATAGTTATAACTACTGTCTTCGAACTTAGTCAATCAAGATACAAAAACTGACGACCTCTGTGGCGCGGTGGGCGAAGGTCCTCCTGGGACGCAGAAGGCTGCGGGTTCGATTTCCGCCTCTTAACAATTTTGTGTACGATCTGCAGATATTTGTTCCAAAGTAGATCAGCCATCTAGTAGGTTAGGTACCCATAGCTTTGGAATGCCCAGCACTACGAAGAAATAATAAGTCTTATTTCTTCGTAGGCCCAGCATTATTTTTTTTAAATCTCCTTACATAAAATAAAAATAAACTTAACTTGCTTAAAGTTAAGCTAACCTTTTACACCTTTCAACAGGATACATCACTGTCATGGAATACCACGAACCCACAACTAACAGAATGTTTCCAAAAAACAGTCTTGGTATGGATACCCTGCGCGTACCTATGGTTCGCGGCGTTCTTCGAAGCATACAACATAATAAGCAGCAAAGAGAAGAACATACCATGGAACCCACTGAATATCACCAAACTTGTGGGGACTTGCCTGTTGATTGTGCTCAAGTTTGTAGACTTGGGTGTGACGGTCCACAAGGCATCGCTTGATGAAAACAATGTGTTCAGTGCAGATTACTTCTGTCCTATCTTGAAGATAGCAACATTTGTAAGTACTTTTTATTTATGGTAGCTCAATATATTTATTTATTTGCTTTATTGGGACACAAAGCAGAAAACAAACCAATCTTGACAATTCAGTTTCATTAAATTATAACTAGGGTTTATACTAGACTAATTTCCTAAACGTGCATGCACGCACGCACAACATGATTTAACAAAAGAGCAGTCAAAGCAGTCATAATAAGATTATATAAAAAGAAATTAAAATGTTGCATACTTAAACATTGTAATATAAATGAATAGAGCGATTAATTGTTTATTAATATGACGACCGATATGGCGCGGTGGGCGAAGGTCCGCTTGCGACGCAGGAGGTTGCGGGTTCGAGTCCCGCCTCGGAACAATTGTGTTTACGATCTGCAGATATTTGTTCCGGGTGTTCTGGTCGTTTTCTATGTATAATAAAAAATATCTATCTATGTAATGTATTGTATTATGTATAATAAAATCAGTTATCTAGTACCCATAACACAAGCTCTGCTTACAACGGGGCTAGATAATGCTGTGTGAATTGTCCAGCATTATTTATTTATTTAATAATAACTAAATTAATTAGGTATGTTTTGGCGTAAGATTTTTTTTATCTAAAATATTTTCTGCTAGTAATAAAACTAGCGGAAAAGTTTGCCTCATAACGTGAACCGTTTTCTATGATCAAATGATAAAACGAATCACATTACGGTAGTTTTGTAGCTTCCGGACATTATTTTGATTTTACGAAGGAAATCTATTATAGTTTGACCGAAACCGCTGTACCGCGCCTGAGGTATGCGAGCGGCGAGACAGGGAGAAATACCCCCCCCACCTCGCCGCACTTTCCTAAGGAGCGGTACAGCGGTTTCGTTCAAACTATACACGCGCCAAAGTCAATCGAGCCACCATATTAACACTTTTGTATAATAAAAAAATTAAGTTAGGGAATTGGAATTGATGTAGTATAACAGCCTGGAAGATATGAAATGAGGAAATAGGAACACAGGAAATAGAGTATCCATAGCCAAGGTGCATATTTTGATGGTTAAATTACAGAAGCTTTACTTTACCAACACTGTCAACTTATTCCTTGACTGGTGACTGGTATTGTTTACATATTTGTAATAATTATCCTGCGCGTCACGGTGTGAAGAAGCCTGTTAAGTCAACCACAAGATTCAGTAGCATTCAAGTACCTAGGTAGGGATAGGGACAAATATCATACTAATATTATAAATGCGAAACATTGTTTGGATGTTCGGTTATTTGTTACCTCTTCTTTCTTCTACTTCACGCCAAAACTATTGAATGGATCGGGCTGATTTTTTGCTTCCTACATCGATGCTAAAATTCAGCTCGTTCTAGACCTGGAATAAAACATACCAAGGTTACTTTTGATCCCGTAAATCAGTTCCCATGGGATAGAAATAATCTAACGCTTCCATAGAAAAAACGCGTGCGAAGCCGTGAGCAGAAACTAGTGATATAAAAAGGCGAGGCTGTGTTCGTAATGATAATGACTGGCAGGCGAGCTATGGTCGTTCGTTCATGTTTATTTGTTGATAGCGTTGATTCCTATTGTATCTACTTGTTTTTTGTAAAATTATTGCAACACCTTTACAAACTGTAAAGCAATTTAAATAACCGACGATGAAAATAATGATTAAATCGTAAGCACTCACTGAGCGTTTTGCCCTTGAGTGCCGTCAAATTTGGACGTCCCTATTATGCCAGCTACCGCAAGATTATAGTTTATAAAAAGTATGATTACGTCAGTATCCGCAATCGAAGTTTTTATTTTAACGGCCTCTGTTAGAAGCGGATTCGCTTACCTGGGGCCGAATTACACTAAATTAATCGCTTCACGCTTCACGAATTACATATTTTGGCATAAGAAACTACAGATGGGGGGACTCGTGTCACGTGCCGAGGGTTGAACCTTTGAGAATTTGAATTCTCAAAGGGTTGAACCAATCTCTCAATCTTTCCGTGCAAGTAGCACCCCGTACGCACTATCTAGAGTTTCTTTCATCTATGAACGATTCACATTTTGGAACTTTTCCTTTGATGAAAGAAACTGTAGATGTAGGGACTCGTGTCTAGTGCCAAGGGTTGAAACCAGGTGCGACTTACACGGAAAGATTGATATAGATTACTTACAAGGTTCAACCCTTTGAGAATTCAAATTCTCAAAGGTTCAACCCTTGGCACGTGACACGAGTCCCCCATCTTTCATCACACATCATCATACTTTTGACATTTACTGTACTAAGTGCAAAAGTGCAAATCATAATAATAATACAATTAATAGAATCGGGGGCGTCAACCACAGGTGCGTCGACCACTGGGGGCCTAAGCCACGAACCCAAAATATGTCATACGTGAAGCGTGAATCGATAATGAAAATGAAGCGAATTTAGTGTAATTCGGCCCCAGGTAAGCGAATCCGCTTCTAACAGAGGCCGTTAAAATAAAAACTTCGATTTCTTCATTTTTGTGTGTACATTTAGGTAATGTATAAGAGACACTATAGGCTATACATCATTTAGAGTATATTTTCTGTATCTATAATGAATCGCTAAACTTGCACATGTTAGATAAAACGTCATGCTCATGACCATACTCCACTAAAATTAATTGAATCATAAATTCACAACGCAATAAACTAAAATATCTGTGAAATAGGTAACCAATAGCATTGATTACATTTAGAATTATGTGTCTATCACATGTATTTCTAGAGTTTCTATGGCATGTTCTATCCTCTCCGTTTTGATAGAAATCATGGGACATAAACTAGTCAGAAAGATTCAATATTCTAAATTTTTCTCATAAAATAAATAATAAAATATTGTACTATAAATTATTATAAAATTAGAAATAAGGTGTATTTGATTATCTTGAGATTAGATTGTTCACTTGTGGAAGAAGTGAAAAAGAATCAACGCTTTTGGCTTAGCAACTAAATTCCTCATATTTTTGCCTTCGCCTGACGCTTAGATCTTTTCAACAATAAATAAAAATAATTAAATATATAAACTGTTTATTTCGAGCACAGACTCGTACAAAAAATTACATTAAAATTTACAATGACCGTGCAATAGATATCTAAGGACTTCGCTAAAGTCTTTCGGACGATAACTGTACAATAGATTCCTAAAACTGTGACCCATTCCAGGCGCTAACAGCAACTCTGTTGTACTACAACAGAAAGTACGGCCGGCGGGCTTCAGGCGTACTCTTCATGTTCTGGTTCCTGCTCATCATCGCTGGTCTCTCCCAGCTGAGGTCGGAGATAGTGGCCCACGCGAACTTGCCCGACGATGAGAACGTTCGGTACAGCTTCGTCAGTTACATGGTCTACTATCCGCTGATCATTTTGATGTTTGTACTCAACTGCTTCGCTGATCTGCCGCCGAGGGATACTCCGTACGCATATGAAAAGGTATAGTCAACTTATAATAACTATAAATAAAATAATAAAAGCTTAATTGTTCCAAAAATATGAGAAAAAGAAGAAGAGCTGGGTGCGTCAAGCTGAAGACAGGGCGCTATGGCGCTCATTGGGGGAGGTCTATGTCCAGCAGTGGACTATCATAAGCTGATGATGATGATTGTTCCAAAACACTTATTTCAACAATATTAATAAAAAAAGCGTATACTATTTCTTTAAATAAAAACTTTCCTAAATTACTTATATACTTACTAACAATAAATCAGAAATAACTATACTCCTGCCAAATTCGATGTGAAGTGTTTGTGAACAAACCGCTCATAAAATCTTAAATAAAACTTTGGTCGTACATTTTTGAATACAATTTATATTGCTAGTCGAGATGTTCCCTTCAGTAAATATTGCAACATAACAATTATATCTGAAACTCGACGCAAAAAATGTAATTTTTGTTGGTATCGTTGTGTTTTTTACAAATATTCCACATCGAATTTAGCGGGAATATACATGTCAAATCAGTTTATTTATTAATCGATTGTTTCTTCAATTACAAGAGCATTGCCGTGATACAAATCAGTAATTACCGTCTCGTTACGCCAATAATTAACGCTCTTTATCATTATTATTCATAAATATTGTGTAACCTAAACAATTACCAGCATTTGTTTCTTTTGTTAAGCTTTAGTTCATCTCATCATCATCATCAGCCTATAGCAGTCCACTGCAGGACATAGGCCTCCCCCAATGAGCGCCATAGTGTCCTGTCTTCAGCTTGCCGCTTTTTTTTTGCTAAGTTCTATAAAGATAAAAATAAAGATTTTTATTTACCAAAGACATGTGTTATGTAAGGAACTGGTATATACATTTCGTGGATCAACATGTTTGACCGTTAGTCGGTATGCAAAAATATTTGAGAGAATGACGTGCACTAATTTAACATGAACTAAAACAATATTATAGTAATATTTACGAATTAACAAATTTTTAATTTATTTCTAAAAAGTACACCATTTAGTTCTATTGAGTAAATTCTCTTGTATGAGAAAACTTTTTTTACTTACGTATTCAATACGGCGTGTAACGGTAAGAACTGTGGTAACTGGTCGATATATATCTAACTAAACCTGTTTCCCACTAGAACCCGTGTCCGGAAAGGTCCGCTGGCTACCCCAGTAAGCTAGTGTTCTGCTGGTTCGACCCCCTGGCATGGACAGGGTTCCGTCGGGACTTGACGGAGAAGGATCTCTGGTCGCTTAACCCTGAAGATGCCTCTAAGGATGTCGTGCAACGGTTCGACAAATACTGGGAGCGGTCTTTGCGGAAACGAGAATTGTAAGTGTTTTCTACTAATATTATAAACGCGAATGTTTGTCTGTATGGATGTTTGTTACTCTTTCACGCAAAAAGTTTGTTACTCTTTCACGCAAAAACTACTGAACGGTTTCCAGGTACAAAATAAAACATCGGGTACTTTATGTCACATAAATCAGCTCCCATGGTAAAGAAAAAAAAGAAGTAACCTTAAAAGGTTTCAATAGAAACAACGCGTTCGAAGCCGCGGGCAAAAACTAGTGGGTAAATAATAATTAGACTGTTTTGAAAAAACTTTAAACCGACTTCAAATCCCTTAATTATATACTGTTTTTAAGTTTTGCGCGATTAATTCTAATCCACCACCTCATTCTCTGCACAATAGCGAAATATAACTGACAGAGACATTGACGAACACACAGAAATAAAACATAACTTACATCCCATACAGAACACAGAATCCTCCATTTCACGAAGTCGGTTAAAAATGATAAACAATATTTCCTGTAGAGTTTCTACAAGATATTCTTTATCATTTTTAACACGTTTACAAAAACATATTTAATAACTAGGTGAAAACAACAGTATATCTTTTAATTAGGGGCGTGTTGATTGTTATTATATTAAATGTCGATTATTAAATAAGCTATTTGTGTGCCCTAGTCTATAATAATGTAGATTAGGGCAGAGAGAGTGTATTAGATTAGGGAAATCTAATATACTCCCTCTACCCTAATCTACATTAAACTTATAACTGTTGTTCTATATTGACATATTTTTAATGAAAATATGTAAATGCAGAACAATTATCTATATTAAAAGACAGTTAACGTCAACACAGGAAATATGCCTATGACTTGTCTAAGTGCTTATTTTGTAAGCCTAAATAAATAAATTATTTTTTACTTTACTTTACATTTGCCCAGAATGCGGTCTGCATTGCCCACGAAAGGTATGGGTACCTAGTTACCAACTATAGATTATTATTTATTATTATTTATTTTAAGCCATTACTGTCCCACTGCTGGGCAAAGGCCTCCCTTTTCTTCTTCCACTCCTCGCGATCCAACGCTGCAACAGACCATGATGGAAGATGTACCTCGAGCTCGTCGCGCCATCTCATCCTGGGCCTTCCACGTCGCCTCTTAGCGTTAGGTGGGCTCCACTCTGTGGTGGTCTTTGCCCACAAGTCGCTGGACATACGGCAGACGTGTCCGGCCCAGTTCCACTTCAGGCTTCCGGCTGTTTGACCAACGTCAACTATAGATAGTTATATAATATTTTATTGCACCACACAAAGACAGAAAACAGTAGAGAATGCGCGCAGGAGGCAATGGAAGGCCTATTCCCGTAAGTTTTGTTAGATTTTCATCAACAAGTGGCAAAATTACTGAGAGTACAATATCTTTTGCAAATCTATACCGTCTTCTAAATTCCTCTTCACTGTAATAATCGAAAGGATTTTCACTTTTCTTGTAGTAATTAACATTCTTTCGTTTAAAACATCATTGACATAATTATCAAAATCTTCTTCACTGCTATAATCCATTATAATCGCAATAATACAAACAAAACCTCAAAGCAAATATTACCACAGAATAACAGAACATAACCTGAAATTTGTGACTAGCTACACTATGCGTCGGATAAATAGCTGTGCAGCTAATTTACGTAAGGGTCGTCCCAAATGAACGCATAGCGTTGCACATCGCTCAAGTATTGTTTATGAATCGGATTTACCGGCCCTATGCGTTAGTCTGCACTGTGAGACCTCATAGTATTGTTCTTGAATACGGGTGTTAGAGTAGAAGGCATACAAAGGCTCGCTATGAGCGATATCTTCCAGGAAATATTGATATGGGTGTACAAAAAAAAAGAATAAAATTAAATATTACTATAATATGATAGAAATATGTTCATAACCTACAAATAAACATTAAAATAAATATACAGTAATATAATAATAAGTTTGTCTAATTTTTACAAGGATAAATAATGCTACGATACTACTAGTACTACATGTATAATTTATTAAATTAAATAGTTCGATCGACAAAACTTATTACATAGTATCGGGTCATTTACCTGCATAAACGATAACAGACTTTACCTCGGTAACCATTTACCATCTATGAATGAATAGCGTATCGACTGTTCACGTATGGTGCTGCCTATTAGGCTATTATTAATTATCGGTAAATTGTTGAATGAACATTAAAAGTATATAACAATAACGTACTCGTTGAAAATCGTACTCAAATTTGCCTTCGGCTTAACACAATGAGTAATGACGAAATTTACATTTATTATTTACCGATTTTGATAATTCTTTAGCTATTGTATAGTATAGTATAGAGAATGATCCCGAGATGCTTTCTACGAGTATGCCACTTCTTCCACTAGTGGCCAAAAAATGTGTGAACAGAAAATCAAAAAGACCTTATTTCTTCATTTGAATGTTGTCTAAGTGCTTATTTTGTAAGTAGAGTAAAGTTTGAATATTTTGGTCCCAACCTCGAGAATAAATTTTTGGGTTAGTATTAGTCCCGGAAATCTAAAAAAAACAGTGCAAATACAAAACACAAAGCAAACCAAATTAAATCATTCTTAATTCATATTCATGATATTATTTTAATTATTCAAATCGACTTTAGTACGAGTAGATTCAGTACTGCCATTCAGCGGGGCAATGCAGCCAGCTTCTTCGGGACGTTTCAGACTGGTATTGATATGGATCAGTTGAGCTATCTGTAGATTTTTTGCAACAGTCTGCAGTTAGATCAATTGTTTCAATTGTAAATACTAGTTATGTATTATGTTTGTAATTTAAAACTGTTAATTTATATGGTTGTATGTATATGAAGTGGCAAATAAATTATATGTCTATGTCTAGTTCGGAGTTTAACATATCAACAGTTATAAAGCAACGGAGTTTCACAGAAGGATATTAAATTGATCGCCAATAATAATCCCACGCTCAATACGAATTCCTTAATTGACCGGCATCAGACACACACTAGAAACGAAAATTTCAGTACCTTGTCTCAATAAAGAAGGGGCACAGACTGAACGCAGTTGTTGCGTAAGCTATCTTATAGCACTAAACATCTTAGTGCATTGGACGGTACATTGAACTTTGTAACTTCTAGTCTAAGTCGCAGTTTCTGATATTTCTATACAATTTCTTGCGCCATTCGCAACTTTAACCGAGATTTTATCATGGATCTCTATATAATGAGATCTTGACCTAATTTATATGATAATGCTTGCTTTTGTGAGGGACAAGGGTGAAATCTGAACACCAAAAGCCATTATTCATAAAGAAAGTTATAATTAAAATAATAGAAACAAACTTGACGACCGATGTGGCGCGGTGGGCGATGGTCCGCCTGCGACGCAGGAGGTTGCGGGTTCGATTCCCGCCTCGGAACAAATGTGTGTACGGTCTGCAGATATTTGTTTCGGGTGTTCTGGTCGTTTTCTATGTATAATAAAAAATATCTATCTATGTAATGCATTGTATTATGTATATCAGTTATCTAGTACCCATAACACAAGCTTTACTGACCATGGGGCTAGATAATGCTGTGTGAATTGTCCAGCATTATTTTTTTAATTTTATTTTTTTGAAGATATATTATTATTCCGTCGAAGTGAGAACGTAATTTTTTGAAGCAGGTTAAAATATTAGAAGAAATGAGTCGTTCGTCAACTCACACCATGATTCTTGTCCCAACTGGTGTGAGTTGACGAATCGTAAAAAAGCTATACTCTTAAATAATAAATACTGATTCCTTTACGATGTACTAGTACCAAAATCGTTCGGTTAGTATACGTTTAAATAAATAATGCTGGATAAACCACACGGCATCTCTACCTAATCTGACGACCAATGTGGCGCGGTGGGCGAAGGTCCGCCTGCGACGCAGGAGGTTGCGGGTTCGATTCCCGCCTGGGAACAATTGTGTGTACGATCTGCAGATATTTGTTCCGGGTGTTCTGGTCGTTTTCTATGTATAATAAAAAATATCTATCTATGTAAAGTATTGTAGTATGTATATCAGTTTTCTAGTACCCATAACACAAGCTCTGCTTACCATGGGGCTTGATAATGCTGTGTGTCCAGCATTATTTATTTATTTATTTATATTTCTATCAATAAATGTATCTAGCCAAAAGCTAAGCAGAGCTTGTGTTATGGGTACTAGATTACTACATATACTTAATATCTTACATATTTTTTATTTTACATATAAAATTCTTAGAAAAGTCAAACAAATATCTGATGAAAAATATCTGCATGATCGGTTACAAAGTGTATGCTTCACACAAGCTTGTTTCTCACTTCCATCATAGTTCAAAGGCCAATGCCAAGATTGTTAAGATTAAGTACTTACGTTTTATGTTTATATCATTAGAAGACAGCCTCAGCCCACGATTATTCTATCGTTTTTGTTGGTACAGTCGTCGCCTAAAAGAGTTGAACAGATGAAGACTCCGAAACCCCGTGTACACGCAAAACACCGCCGCGTGCCGCTAAATCACACCACTTCTAAACCGGACCATCGAATCTAGAAAGCTCTGAATAAATAGAATGTCAAAATTGTACGAATTCTTGTAAAAATCAGAAGACAGGAACGTTAGAATGAAATCGAGTGCACTCTCGACTCGACCAGTAGTTAGGGTACCTATACATTACGTATTAGGAGAAAATTAGCGATCCTCTCATCGAAAGTTCAGCGCTTTCTGGAGTCCAGTTGCGGCGTAGCGGTTTATATCCATGGATATCCGAAATAAAGAGATTTTATTTATATGTTTTTTGTGTGTACACGGAGTTTGTAGTTTTCATTTGTATAGGTCTTTTGGGCTGTGATTGTACATACCTAGTTAATGCCCTTTGGTTTACGTTACGGTCTTCGCGGTTCAGTGCTTTTGTAGAACGATAACGGGACATTCTATAGCAGAGACATTACTCTGAGGTACGATTTCTCAATCTATACTTCGTATCTATATTATTAGTGGTAAGTATTTAATGTCGTTTGTGGGTAGGGAACTTTCTGGTCCGATTTAGAAAACAAGGTAGGTATAGGTAACCCGGTTTGGAATCCAAGATATACTATGTGTTGTCAAAGACATTTATAAATGAAAACTTAACAATAACAGAAAACAACAAGGTAACAGCGAGGTAAAACACAAACTTCAACAACGCATAATCTCACATGTGGAGCAAAAATTAAACTTGAATTGGAAAACGAACGAGAGATCAATTAAATTGTGAATAAAAGCTTTCAAAACCAAACATTGTTTCTAGCTTCTTTGCTTCGCTGATATCATAAAATTGATCGCTCGTTGGATTTAGATAATTAAACATTTTTCACTGCACTCGTGAGATTATGCGTTGTAGAAGTGCGTGTTTTAGTTTTTAATGATAACCTTGCTGTTACCTTGTTGTTTTCTGTTATTGTTATCAGTTTTTGTTAAGTTTACATTCATAAATGTCTTTGTTGACATTAAATATTTGATCCTAAATCGGAGTACAGGTATATGATTCCGTCATTTTTGTATCTTTTCCTACGTTATCAGTCTTACTGTCGAATGGTATAGAAGTCGGCCTCGTCCATGAATAAAAGCAACCTTGATTCTCCTCAGGGTTAGTGACCTATCGCCCACTGCTAAAAGCCGACGACCGATGTGGCGCGGTGGGCGAAGGTCCGCCTGCGACGCATGAGATTGCGGGTTCGATTCCCGCCGCGGAACAAATGTGTGTACGATCTGCAGATATTTGTTTCGGGTGTTCTGGTCGTTTTCTATATATAATAAAAAATATCTATCTATGTAATGTATTGTATTATGTATATCAGTTATCTAGTACCCATAACACAAGCTCTGCTTACCATGGGGCTAGATAACGCTGTGTGAATTGTCCAGCATTATTTAATATCTAAACTAAAAAATTATATAAAAAAAAAAAAAAAAATTTAACTCACAACATAACAAAACCTGATAGATTCAGGATCCAAAGTGGAGCACTTTTATGACCACAAACGTATTTATGTTTTGAAATCGCCACATAGCGTAACGTGGCCCTTCATTGCTTCGATACCGATTAAGATAAAATATTCATATAACTGGGTAAACTGGTAGGTTAAATTCTATTACCATCTTCCCACGGCTTTGCTAACGTCATAAACTAATAAAACGTAACCTTTTGCACTCGGGGATAATTATTTATTTATTATTTATATTTATTTTAAGCCATTATTGTCCCACTGCTGGGCAAAGGCCTCCCTTTTCTCCTTCCACTCCTCGCGATCCAACGCTGCAACAGGCCATGATGGAAGATGTACCTTGAGCTCGTCGCGCCATCTCATCCTGAGCCTTCCACGTCGCCTCTTAGCGTTGGGTGGATAATGTAACTAAATAAATCCTCAAATATGTAAATCAATCGTTAATTACTAAAGGTCTTGTATAGTACAATAATCATTTATTCGCTAAATTCCTGGGTTATTGATCCGGACTTTACCCCTGTAGGTTTAGGGTCTTAAGGCGCATTATTACATCAATTCCCAACTTCATCAACTTCACCTTTGAAAACCAATAACGAAATTAATTGGTGTAAATTTCTTCACTAGATCCATCGGCGCTAAAGCAACGTACCGCAAAACATCAGCAAGTGTTAACTTCAAGCCTGAAGACGCCAAGAAGCCCGCCTCGATCTTGCCAGCGCTATGCTTCGCATTCGGACCCCAGTTCCTATACGGTGCCTTCCAGAAACTTCTCAACGATTGCTTCATGTTTGTCTCGCCGATGCTACTCCAGTAAGTTGCAAGTTTGTTTTGCGATAAATGATAAGAGATGGCAAATATGCTTTGTCCTTAGAACTAGAAAACACTTAAATAATATTAAAATTTTACAATATGAATGATACTTAAACTATTAGATAATTCTTTTTTATTTTACTTAGATCATTATTATAGGTATATTAGATTACTAACTACAACATTTATAACACTTAATGTTATTCTCTCATGAGGGAAAAGTGGAATACAATAGAATATAAAAAACATGCTGTGGGGAGTTCCCGACATTTTTTACATTAGAGTCTACTTTTGCTCCTGAAGAGGAAAGGTTTAAAGGAGAATCTAATTACCTGATCTATTGCAGGCGCCTCATAGGGTTCGTGGAAGGAAACGAACCCGACTGGAAAGGCTACCTATACACTATCGCCCTGCTCGGCTGTGCCTCCATCCAGACCCTACTGCTCGCGCATTACTTCGCAAGAATGTACCTTGTGGGCATGAGGATAAGGACTGCTTTAACCAGCGCCATCTACAGGAAGTCTCTGAAGATGTCCAACTCAGCGAGGAAGGAGTCGACTGTTGGTGAAATCGTTAATCTGATGTCGGTTGATGCTCATAGGTAAGTTGCTGCTACAGTATTTGACATTGAAGTTTTAGATACTGTTGATTTGTTATAGTTTAGATATGTTATATGTATGTAGGACACGAATTTGGCTCGTATTTACGAGAAAGGAAGGCAAGAGCCCCGGAATGGCCGTGCTGCGCGCAATCTCACTGGTCTTTATTTATTTGTTTTTTCTCTGATATAATACATTTCGCAATAAAATCAAATCTTAATCATTAAATAATTAGCTAATGAAACTGCTTTTTCCGTGTTTCCATCTTTTTCTTCGTCTGTAAAATTGCAGATTTAGAGGAAACTTTTTTATTTATTATCCGGGTAAACATGAAAATCACAGGATCACACTTAATATTATAAATGCAAAAGTTTGCATGCAGCCCTGGAATAACACATAGGCTACTCTAGATTTCAATATGCCAGTAGTAGTAGTATTTCAACATAGGATCCCGTGCATAAATGGTGCCAACATAGCCCTTTAGCCAAATTAGCCTACGCTACGCTGTCTATTCGTCCGTCACACACATACACAGGCCTCTATCTCTATAATTTCTAAAATATTGCTTATGTGAAAACGACTGAATAACAAATTCCTTCCTTATCGTATATGAAGTATGTTGTGGCCTTCGCTCGATCATTTGGGCTTCCCAGAATCATCAGTGTGTTATTCGAAGACCGCGATTCAAGCCTCGTTGCCGACATTGCTATATAGACAGTAGTTATACTTTGCCTCGACTCGCATAACCGGTTTTCCGCCCCAAAGCATAATGTTTGAGAATGCCGGCATTTGTTTTTAGGTACAATATTGATACTGTATGAATACTTTGGCAAATGATGCAATAAATTGCAAGAGTTGTATTTGTTTTTCAATAAGTCGTATGGTGCCCAAGGATGGCATATATCTATAGCTTTCAATAAATCTTTGTTTTGATATAGCATTCATACTAAATAAGTTAATTTCGTGGGATCTTGGGCGCATTAACATAGCGGATCCGTTTTGAGAGGCCGTTACTGTTTTTTACAATATTTTTGCTACCGCATCCGGAATACTGTCGGGTGTGTGATGTGAACTCGCCTACAACTACATACGCCGCCGCGCCGCCATGACAAAAAAGACGGATGCTGTGTGAATATGGCCTAAGGATTTTCTTACCTATGCATTGTTTCGTAAATTTTGCGAAGAGTTTCAGTAAAACTAGTATTCCATTTTCTTGCTGTTATACGTTATACCCGGCTCTGGTTGCTAAGTAGGTCGGTCGACAAAACATTGAATCTGCCTCTAAATTGTACCTACATTGTGTCCATTGTCATTGTTGATTATGCAATATGACCTTGAATCTAAGCTTTTTGTACCGGTTTTTATACGCGGCTATGCATTATACCCAAGTGTAAAGAACTTAAAATATAATTTATGAACGTGTGTTGGCCCGTATTGCGTGGATAGTAAACTTTCAAATATTTAGGTTACGGCACATGCTTACTATTTATCTACGGTATAGTCTACGGCTATAGGTCTTTTTAACCTCTTTTGAAATCATAACTTCTCTTCGTTGTCTTAAAAATACAGCATAGGTAATGTTTAATTTATAAATTAGGTATATTTTGATCTATTTTTAGGGATCCATGCCCAATCACAAACTGATATTAATACAATAAATAAATAATGCCGAACAATTCACACAGCATTATCTAGCCCCAAGGTAAGCAGAGCTTGTGTTATGGGTACTATATAACTGATATATAATACATTACTTAGATAGATATTTTTTATTATATATAGAAAATACCCAAAACAAATATCTGCAGATCGTACAAACATGTGTCCCGTCACTATATCGAGGCGAGGAATATATTCTGATAATAAATTTTGACACAATCCTCCTTATTTGGCAATGGACACCGTACTTATGAGTCCACTAAATCTGGGAGCGCAAGTTTCACACGATTCAGTCAAACTCCAGCAGTGCCCTTGTCCCCATACCTTGTACTATGCTGGTCATTATCTCAAATAATTATAATTGACCACCATCAAGCTACATGTAAGGTCGAGGAATTGTCTAGTTTAGTCATTGTGTACTGGTTTAATACGCTCATTTGCAACTGTTTGATTTACATATTGTGTTCATGGTACAATGACCACAAATAAATACGCGTCGTATGAAATTATCGGAATTTCCGGGCAATTTTTTGTGTTTCGGAGATTTATGATTTTATGCGAAACGGTTTACAAATTGAATCTTTATTTTAGACAACAATAGAAATATAAAAATACGAAGTTAAAATCACAATAATCTAAAAACTTAATACAATAATGACAACAAAGAAAACTGACTCTTAAAATTAATAAAAAGATTTGAATAATAAATAAAAATATTAGATAATGATGGTAAGCTTGTTCCGGTTCCTCTTAATAAAGTTATTATGCAATTATATTCGCTATTAGTCGAACTTAATATTATTATTATTAGTTAAGACATGTCATACTTACTTGATATATGCAGTTGATAGTGGAATAGGGCCCATATATAAAATATTAAAAATAAAAAAATAATGTTGGACAATTCACACAGAAACATTTAGCCCTAAACTAACAACAAACAACAGAACTTGTTATGGGTACTAGATGACTGATATACATAATACAATATATAACATAGATAGATATTTTTATTATACATAGAAAATGACCAGAACACCCGGAACAAATATCTGCATAATGTACAAACATTTGTCCCGAGGCAGAAATCGAACTCGCAACCTCCTGTGTTGCAGGCGGGCATTCGCCCACAGCGCCACAGAGGTCATCAAATACTTTTGAGTTAACTATAGGAGCATGACGTTCTCATTTCAGGTTTATCGAACTGCTGGGCTACTTGAACATGATATGGTCTGCGCCGCTGCAAATCTCTCTAGCCCTGTACTTCCTATGGGGCATCCTTGGACCGTCAGTGCTGGCCGGTCTAGCGGTCATGATCATCCTCATCCCAGTGAACGGACTCATCGCGAACAAAGTGAAAATCCTTCAAATCAAACAGATGAAGTACAAAGATGAAAGAGTCAAGCTCATGAATGAAGTCCTAAATGGAATTAAGGTAAGCAGTATTGAAACGTGCCGTCTATTGTTCGTGATAAGGTTGAGTTTTGTTTATGGTATTTTATTGATTTGTGTTAAACAGAACCGCCTCAGCGACGAAACTAATTCGTAACCGTATACGTCCTTGATAGTTATGTTTAGTTTAGACGGTATCGATATAATCTGGTTTGGTGCCGTTATCTGAACTTTTATCATATTTGATCAACGATCCCCTTTTCTACTGACGGTACAACGCTCGATTTCATTTAGAAAAACTTTTTCTTATATTGATTTTTACCAAGATCTTTGGCTTACTCTATGTATTATCCATTAGTACTAATTATATAGGTATTTTTGTACGTTGTTTTGGTCCACGGGCATTTTTTTATTAGTATATACAAGTACAACTAATTTTACTCAAACATAGTATGTTATTACATACTATGTTTGAGTAAAATTAGTTGAGAAGAAGAAGGTGGTCAACATAATCGCCAGATATTTGACAACCTTCTTTCAGCAAAGTCGACCTTTGCCTTACCTGAGAAGGAACGAGGAATTTCCATTACTGTCGAGTTTGGTTTCAATTGCAAGTTTTTACCATAATTTATGAAGTAACCTGGTTTTATTTTAATTTTAATTATTCGCACTGTTTGAGTAAAGCACTATACAAGCCTTGGTCTATAGTGACTGCCCTGCTGGCCACGCTATGATGGCCTCAAGCTAAGCTTGTTATGGTCTCGGCCTTCAAGCTTGGTCATCATTGCAGCCATTGCTGGCCGCGATATAAAGACCTTCCGTCTCGGCCTGCATTTCAGATTTTCCATCAATGGATGCTATGCTGACCGCGATGTGATGAACTGGACCTGCACTACGTTACACTTTCAGCCATCATAATCGCGGCCAGCAACCCACCCATTACTGACCTCGTCAGTAATATACTATTATAAACCTTACATAATTGTCTTAGTAGTTCTTTCACGGTTTTCCTTATTTTTATGCTCGCTCATCCTCTTGTATTACTCTGTCATCATAGATAGATAGATAGATACGAGTAGAACTCAATAAATGAAAACTGATAAAATTGGTTTCCAACCAGCCAACAATGACAGGCAAAAAGAACCTAAATTTTGCTGGATCATTACTAAATATTGTTCGAAGACACGTCATGCGTGTTGCTCAAAATAGCTGTAAAATATTGCGTAATGTTACTATTTCACATTCGAATGAAATACTATGAAATTTTGTAAATGTTTTGGTGCAGGAATTTCCAAAAGTCTTACGAATCGAATCTTATCTCAGATACATTTGGTGCAATACCAAATGATAAGAATTTACTTTCAACTAGCTTCTGTTTACGGCTTTGACTGCGTTGTATTTGTATCCGAATGAAAAGCATCTATGTCTAGATTAGAATTACAACTAAGCAAAGTTTCAGCCCAATCGCCCAGGAACAATCATAATAATAGTAGATAGAGCGGAATAAGTAACGAAACACATCTAAACTTTGTAATTTTTAGAGGTAAAGTAACTTATGTACAAAGATTTATATTATGTTTCTTTCAGGTACTCAAAATGTACGCATGGGAACCGAGTTTTGAGGACCAAATCCTCAAAATACGGAATAAAGAAATGTACGTACTGAAGCAAGCCGCCTACCTCAACTCTGCTACCTCATTTATTTGGTCGTGTGCGCCATTTTTGGTAAGAATTTGAACTTTGGTCTCTCTGATTCTAGAATTTGAACCTTGATCTCTCCAATTCTAGTCTTTGACCTTTGATCTCTCTGATTCTAGAAATTTATTCGAGAATCGAGGCTGCAACCTTATTGTTTTAGTTAAGGTGTACTCTGTTTTTCTGGTGATAGGCGGGTTAACTACGCTCGCATCTCCGCTCCGAAACCACTCGAATCGCTTAGGCATTCAGACATTAATCATAATCAAAAAAAATGAATTCTTGAAACAACGCTTGTTTATAACAGACTTCGGAAAAAGAAGGAAGTTCTATATTCGGCTTTATGTATGTTACGATTTCTGCGTCACTTATGGATTTATTTGGAAGATTCTGCTCGTTGACTTTGTAATTAAAAAATAATTCCAAAATTACCATATAAATAGGTAGAATATTATGTATAATTTCTAAGCTCCCTTTTTCTTATCACACCTTACGCGACCGCAAATTACAGTAGTCTCCAAATGTACCTTATCAGTTTATAAAGTAAATAAATGTAACTGAGTAATCGCGGTTATTACGTTTGATAATGTGGCATCGGTACTTTATTAAAATTATATCTATTTATCGCGTATTACTGTCAAGATACAGTAGATGGGTATTATAAAATTTGTCTGTGATTTTTGTTATCGCGAATTAAATCGCTTGAAGTGATAAGTATACTTAACATTATTATGAAATAAAATTTCTACCATATCATTGTATAATTTTAATTCGCTTTATAGCTAAAGAATTTAATGACATTGAATTTATTTCATCGTCGAGGGGCGTCAATAAAGGCGATAAGCATAGCACCATAGGAGGATGGTGGATGGCAAACATTTAGGGAGGCCTATACCTAGCAGTGGGTAAAATCCGGCTGCGGATGTTGATGATAGAAAATTGCAGGTGAATTTATTTGTAAGTTTCGTGTTACTAAAATTCGTAAGCCTCTCACTGAGTATGTCTTCTATTATTCGTTAATTTGTATCAAAGTTACCCAAAACAATAGTGGCCCTTTGACAAGTTTTTTATGCAATATATATGTATGTACCCACTAATACAATACAACCTGCAACTAAGAACAATATCTGAAAAGAAAAAATTACAATAAATGATACGAATTACGATATGCTCTTATACTTAAAAGGAAGTATCGTACTTTGAACAATTTAAAATGTAACATAAGAGAATATGTTGTGTACATATTTTAAGTGTGTTAATTGTATCTACAGCTGTGAAACACTGGTTTTTTTTTATGTTCAAGGTGACCTTTCTAAGCTTCTTCACATTTGTGATATCCGATCCCGAGAATAATATCCTGAATGCATCCAATATATTCGTATCGATGTCTCTGTTTTACACCATGCATTTGCCTATAGGATTACTTCCGCTCATCATTGTCTCGGCAATAGAGGTAGAGCCGCCGACGGACCCCAACTTGTTCTAGTTTTAAACGGCTATGGTTCTTTCGCATATTAACTAACATATATCAACACATGGCACCGATCGACTTAACGCCTTATCTTGATACTATTAAGCTATTATTTATATATTGGTATTACAGTGCATGCTAATGCTAAGACTACACGCACATTGGAGAGTGAAAAACATCCGAAAGATGGTTTCGGTCACTTTATTGTAACAAAATCTTAGCAAAGGTAATTTTGTTCATAAAAGAATCGGTCTAAACACTTTCCTTCCATAAATCCATACCCACAATAAATACCATTAATTTAACATTCAACTGGTATGGTCTCTCTAGGTATCTCTGATGTCATTCGGGTGTTTCGTATTGGTAAACGATACTGAAGTTCTGGACTCGAAGAGAGCTTTCGTAGCGTTGTCTCTTTTCAACATTCTGCGTTTTCCACTGACCATGCTGCCTAACGTAATATCGAATGTAGTACAAGTAAGTTTAATTATGGATGTATGTATGTATGTGCCGTGAAAAGCCTGCCCGTTTGCACTAACAGCTCTTGCAGTATAACAGTTATAATATCTTTAAAACGAAGTGTTGGGAGACCATCCACTCTGTGATGGACCGACGACATCGTAGCGGACGTAGGGAGTCGATGGATGGAGGTGGCTCAGGACCGCTGTTTGTAGCGTCTTATGCCGTCGTCGCTTTTGTCCAGAATGGGCTGATATGATGATGAACATCTTTAGCACAAAATAATTCAAATGAATGCAATGATAAGGCTTTAAAGAATGGTTGCATTCCGCTGACCAATCAATTTATGAGTTGACAACGGTTTCGTCGCAGAATGGCCTCTGAAAGAATCACTGGATGCGTGCGGTATTATTTGCACTTTTGACACGCGTCCCTCCATCTGTAGTTTCTATCATTAAAAGCAGCCACACACAGAAACCGTGGTAGGGCCGGAGGCGAAGATGTGCGGGTTGTACCTATCATACGAGTTTATATGAAAGACTACACATAGACCGCCGCGCCGGGCGTTGGCGGCGCGATGCACGTAAATTTGTATGAAACAACCCGCACGCCTTCTCTTCCGGCTCGGCCAAGGTTTCTGTGTGTGGCGGCTTTTGAAGTGTCATTTTGGGACGATACCATTGTTAACACAAAAGTCATTTATATCGGGATAATTACCGTGATTTGAGTTATGAGCCATCCAATATTTCGGCACAGTTTCATGCGCCATTGCCACGGAAAAACTAAAGTCACTGCGAGTCATTTTTTTTTGGTAGACATACCGATCTACCCTCATTTTTTGTCCTTTACTACTAAAGTTACTACGTCTAGACTAGAGCTAAAGCAAGCTAAAACAACATGGTTATAATATATACTTTGATACTTTAAAGCGTATTTAACGAGTTATATTGTGCTGAAAGTTACAAATTGCATTTTTGCGCGTGAACCCTTTGATAAGACAAATGGGAAAATACTCGCATGGTGACAAGGCACATGCGAGTATTTTTCCATTCGTCAATATGATCATTTTCAAGTAGACGTGGCTCAAAACAATTATCAGAGATTTTATCTTATATTATGCTTCGTAATGAGCGATTACGTTATTTTTATCAGTTTGTTATGATTGATCGTTTCTGTAAAGAGAAGAATGATTTTTGATATGATAAAATGCATCTTTTTGGACGGTTTTGTTTAACCAATCTATTGATTGATTTTCTAACTTAAATAAGTTCTATAAGTTAAATAATAATTATAATAACAGAGACTGCATGCCATATCTCTCAATTTGTACACCGTAATCGGTAAAACATATTTGATACCTACCTGTTTGTAACATCTCAATAACACAATATGTTTATGCAAATAAATGATCTTTATCTTTATTTTTAACCGAGGATATTTTTGTTAAATATTCTCGTAAATTTACATTAAAAATTTATCTATATCAAGAATTTTATTGAAGTGGAAGCTTTTAGTGCAAACTGGCTTTAACAAATATTATATTTAACACAGATATTTCATGTCAATTTTCCTTATTTATAACTAACAAACTAACGTACGTAAGTACGGTCAATAACAAAAATTCTATAATAGATAGAGGCTCATCCAATAAAGAATTCCAAATATTGACTATATTAGAATTTCTTATTTTGATGAGTAATTATTACTATTTTCAATATAACTTTTGTATATCTGATATTTTTGTCGTTGGCCATGCCTAGAAAATAATTAATAAATGCAAAATATGTTGCTTTTCAATACAAAGCATTGCTTTTGAACTGTTTGTTTATAATTCATACACGTTTAACTTATTTGTTATGTTTTCAGACATCTGTTGGTATAAAACGTTTGAATAAGTTCATGAACTGTGACGAATTAGACGTAAGCTCGGTGGAACACAATGTGAAAGAACGTAAGTATAAGCGTTCACATTTTCTGATAATTTTCAGGTCTTTTTTAATCACGTTGTGATAATTATGAGGCACTTTGTCCCACTTTTTAGTAAACTTTTTCTTCTGATATAAAAGATTATTATCAATCACCCGAGTTGAGACCTGTCATAAAATTATACTTCCGTGTGATACGAGAGTCGATAAAGTTTATGCAACCACGATAGACACTACACAAAAAAAAATATTTAAAAGGGTGGAACTTGTTAATTACAGTAATTGCAAATCGACCTTTTCAACTTGTCCGGGATGCCGTAAGAGGCGATTAAGGGGACCTAGCAAATAAATAAATAATGCTGGACAATCCACACAGCATTATCTAGCCCCATGGTAAGCAGAGCTTGTGTTATGGGTACTAGATAACTGATATACATAATACAATATACATTACATAGATAGTTATTTTTTATTATAAATAGAAAACGACCAGAACACCCGGAACAAATATCTGCAGATCGTACACACAATTGTCCCGAGGCGGGAATCGAACCAGCAACCTCCTGCGTCGCAGGCGGACCTTCGCCCACCGCGCCACATCGGTCGTCATAGCAGCAAAGGAAGGGCAGCAGCTTCCTTTTATGTATTTTAACACCTATTTACGACCACATATAAAATAAATAAAAATGTAAGCATAGCAATAGAAGATACACATATGCCAAAAAACAAATAAAAACAGCTAGCATTTATAATAACTTGTCAAATTTCTTATTACAGCCAACCCGATAGTAGTAGAGAACGGTCACTTCACTTGGGGAGAACAACATGCTGACACTGTGCTTACAAATATATCCCTGAACGTGCCGCGGGGGTCATTAGTGGCCGTGGTAGGCGCTGTCGGCTCCGGCAAGAGTTCGCTGCTGGCTGCCTTACTGGGAGAGATGAACAAGACCTCTGGACGTGTTAATATTAGCGGTGAGTTGATTCCGTCGGCTAGCCCAGAACTAAGTTCAAAGGTACAAACTTCGGCAAACCTATTACTCAGCATTCTGTAAAATTCAGATGCAAACGTTCATAATGTTATTGTTGTATGTCGAAATCTGGTCGGATGTGCCTCGAATACACTTAAACACACATATTTGTGTGTAGTTGTTACGAGCTTTTCCGCGACATACACTGGAGCTCGATGCCTGATTATTAAATAATCGATTTCGATCAGTCCATCACCGATTTTCAGACAGAACAATACATTAACAGTAATATCATATATGATAACTTTTTATATTTATCACAGCAAAATTTTATGATGAGCGTGATTCATGAAAAATCAATCATTATCTTTATTATTGGATTTAGATAAGAGTAACCCCTGGACTTGGCTTGCTAATGATATAAGTGTTGTATCGTATTAATGACTCGTCATGTTTATATCAAATAAATTGATTGATTTCTGTGAAATAAAATAAATAATGTTTATCATCATCACATGACATCAATTTAACATATCAGCCAGTGAGGCTGGCAGATTCAAATCCAATAACGTCCTATGGGCCTATACAAAGCTCTTATAAAAAATAAATGTTACAATAGTAGATTGTTTTACAAGGGACTAAACCATCCCATTATATACGAGGTTGTTATACTCCCGAGCGTAGCGAGGGAGGATGACAAGACCGAGTTATAATGGGTGGTTTTGGCCCGAGTAAAACACTACTTTTCACTTCGATTGCGAGAAAATAAAACAATTCAAAATTAGACAATTTTCGTAAAAGTTTGTGATTTGGAATGAAGAAAATTCTAGAGATTTAGCGCCAATAACATCTTTTTTTTAAATCTCTATTTAACCCGCAACGAAACAGTTCGCATTCTACCGTGAAGGGAAGAATCAACCTTCATAAAACATCACCAAGACGGTTCTATTTTCAAAAAGAAAGATTGACGAAGCACCAAGAAGTCGATTTTTTATGTAAGAGAACGAATGCTTTGTACGGGCTGATGATTTTAGACAAAAATTAAAAAGAAAAAATACTTTTTAGCCCGAGGTATTAAACTCGAGTTTTAGGCCCGCTAAGCTACACTATTATGATACACTTTTTGAGCAAGAGAAGTGAAAACGATATTTTTCTAAATAGGAAACATAAAGTGTTACCTGTGTGCATAACATATTAATTCGATTTTATGTGGGTACAAGTGGACCTACATTAAATAAATTATGATACAATTTTTTTAGGAAAAATGTAACATTTAATTTGGCATCCCTCTTCTCACGTCAACCGTTTCTAACTAAATGGTATGTTTTGTTGCTGTATTTTTTTGGGCATGCACATATAGTATCATAGCCTGACCCTTACAATTTGATTCTCTTGGTCACAGACGACTAATAGGTATATACGTACTTGATATAAGTGTAATGCATATTGCTATTAACACAGTTTATTCAAAACTACCAAGAAGGCAGAGCCGCTCAGAACTATGTTCCTTATTTCTCGTTCCAAAATAAACATTTCCATTATCATCGCGTCTGTGAGTACATTAGAAATAAGAATCTACTGTCCGTAATAATAAAATTCAAATTTCTTTCTAGGTTCCGTCGCCTACGTACCGCAACAAGCATGGATACAGAACGCGACGCTGCAAGACAACATTATCTTTGGAAGGGATCTGGACGTCCACAAGTATGACAATGTCATCAACGTTTGCGCGCTCAAGCCTGACTTCGATGTGTTGCCAGGCGGAGACCAGACGGAAATCGGGGAAAAGGGTAAGTGCCTTCTCACACGCAGATGCGTTCCATGCATGCGGTCACATGCATGCAGAGTAGAAGTGTATCAGCTAAACAGACAGCTTCACGTGGCTCAACGACCGTGACGTGACGTGTTTTTATCTTAAAAAAAACGCGTTCTAAGTCGCATAAAGCGGCCAGTTTATGCTAGTATTATATATTTATTTTAAAACACACAATAAGTTTACTATTATTGTAATTTTGCTCCAACCCGAAAACTAAGAACTTAATAAGTAAATGTAACTTGTTCTCTTTACGATACCTTAAAAAAATTTTTTTTTTTTTTAAATTTTTTTTTATTTAGCATGTTTCGTCCCACTGCTGGGCAAAGGCCTCCCCCAAATCTTTCCACTCAGTGCGGTCATGTGCGATCTCCCACCAATCTCCGAGGAAGGCGCTAAGGTTAAAAAAATTTAAGTGAACAAAAAATCAAAATGATCACTGTATTTTCTAGTTTTACTTAGGTTATTTGAATTTCGTTACGTGCCCAGGAGTTCTGTAAGGTCTAAAGGAAATAGATCACTTTGATATTTATTATTTTTATTTTTATTAGTATTGTTATTTCTACACAGGCATCAATCTTTCTGGCGGTCAGAAACAGCGCGTGTCGCTCGCTCGCGCCGTTTACTACGGAGCTGACAACTATTTCCTAGACGACCCGCTCAGTGCCGTCGACTCGCACGTCGGCAAACACATATTCGATAAGGTAAACTAAAATAAAAAACCTTCTTATGTTAACTATTTCTGTAAAAGACCGCAAAGGAAGCAAAGCTTAATATACACATATTACAATCATAAAATAAAAACAAATTAGAACTAGTATTTACTATTAAAACAATTAGTTATTGCAGACTGTTGCAATTTAAAAATAGTTTTAAAGCTACTCAAAATTATGACATCCGTTTTATGACCGATTAAAAACCGGTTTTTTAATGAGATGTTAAATTAATTTATATAGTGACATCTGAATTGACAACATAACATTAATTGAAATGACACTGCGACTCGACAATAGATTCAAAGTTCAAATTCCATACAATAAATAATGATGGACATTCACACCAGCATCATCTAGCCACAAGCTACTCAGAAAATATCTTATTAAGGCCCGTATTATCAAAGCTTGATCAGTCATTAATCAGTAACTCTTATGCCATACAAAAGCGTTACATTGAGTAACGCTTCATCATCATCATCCTATATAAGTCCACTGCTGGACTTAGGCCTATCCCAATGAGCGCAATAAATAAAAATAAAAACTATTTATTTCACCAATTACAAAACGTACAACGTTCAACAATCCTCAAAGTCGTATAGACTTAACTCGATTTGTATTTACCCAGGTAATCGGTCCCCAAGGCCTGCTAAAAGGTAAGACACGCATGTGGGTGACGAACAACGTGACGTACCTAGCCCAGACTGACCTCATCGTGGTGCTGAAAGACGGATTTATGTCAGAGGCCGGGACGTACCAACAGCTTTTGGAGAAGAAGGGGGCGTTCGCTGACTTCCTACTGCATCATCTGAGTGATGCTGAGAGGACTTCACCGGAAGGTAACTTCTTACATCAACATCTTACATCTTCAGCGTACACTGGTGCACTGCTGGAAGGCCTCCCCCTGATAAGCACCTTATTGGCTCATACTTCATGGTGGTTTTTTGACAGTTAGTGAGGCCGCACGCCGGCACCAAATTTACCTCGTCGCTACAATTATCTCGCCACATATACCGCGCCACATGTAGCGACCGAACAAATATACAAACTGAAACTGTGAAACTGAAACTGGTGAGCGGCCTCACTAACTTGTGTTTGATAACCCGCCTTGCCGCTAGATTTTCAATGCAAACTATCGCCATCCGCCGTAAAAGTACCCCAATTGTTGTCATTTATAGCGCCCTTTTTACTCTTTGAGGGCTTATGCTATGCATAGGGCTTGAGATCAACATACACATATTTTAATCTACATTCTTCCCAAATGTATTCCCAAAAAAATATTATTAAATTCCCTTTTAAGTAAATAAAATATCTGTGTTTAGCAATCTCGCTCTTTCATAACATTGTCCGTGCCACGGAAAATAAATAAGGATTTAGTAAACTTCATTGACTTTTTTCAGAACTGAACGAAATCAAACAAGACTTGGAAAGTAAACTCGGATCGGAATTCCAAAATAAGTTACAGAGGGCAAGATCTCTATCGGAAAGCGCTTCAGAGTCAGACCAAACTGCTGCGGGTAAGTTTGACAGTTAATAGTATTCAATTAAATAAATAATGAAGGACAATATGTACCTAAAGGATTACAGGGCGGGAACGCCCCGCGCCTCGTACCTCTTTCCGTGTGTCACCCGAGTCAGTCGTATGGAATCTTCCTACCGCGCATACTTCCATTATATCGAGTTGCATCATAAAACCCTTTCCGACGCACCAATGTCGCTATCATCTCTTCTGTGTTATTCTATCTATCTTCTACTGTACTACTGTACTTCTGTGTACTGTAGTGAATAAACTGCATGTGAACTGGATTGCGTGTTGCCTTCATTCATCAACACCACAACACCGGCCCCCCCGCTACAGTACCTTTATTTTTTTGTTAAATGATACATGTTCTGTCTACTTTTTCTTTGCACAAATCCCCTATGATGTTTCCTAAGTCAAAAGTTAATGTAATATAATAATTAAGAATTTATAAAACTTAATGACATCAAGTGTAATAAGGTACCTATGGTGGAAATAAATAAACAAACCGTTTTGATCCAGCCTAAGAGCACATCAGCAAAATCAGCCATTACTGCTCCACATCATTATCATCATACCAAAAGACATTGCTGGACATAGGACATTATTGGCTCTTCACATTAGGGTGTAACGCCATCCCCACGCTAGGTATGCGAGTTAAGGATGATTGATACCGTGTCGCGACCGGTCCGGGCCTCGGCCGGGACACGTCCACCGTGCGCATGAATGACTGGCCGGGCCAGTCATTCATGTTACACCGGGCTGTTTGGGTGTATTATTTGCACGACTATAGCTGTGCTATGCAATACCCACCGACATTTCAACGTCCCGGCAAAAGTCCCGGCGGCGGCGCACGGCCGAGCCACAGTGAGGCATGAATCACTTCACACAAAAAGTATATACCATAATGTTTGACGTGTCCCGGGCCCGGTCGCGACACAGTGTAGCGTGAATCATCCTTTAGGGATCGCTGTTCGTTGGCGGATCTGTTGTGTAGGGGGCGCTACTACTTTATAGTTGCCACTTTAGCACATGCTGAGTGGAGACCGATTTTGCTAGTTTCTCTGTTAAATTCGTCTATTCGTCTCTGTTTTGGCAAAATAAAAATCTGTTATCTTTACTTTAAGACACCCGCGGGAAGAGTTGGGGCGGTGCAAATTCTGAGCCCACACGGCAAACACTTAAGCTATTTTTACAGTTCCAGTTCTGGGGAAAAAATCTCTTTCCACTTACGCTCGCGATTAAGTAGGTGTGGAGATTTTTCTTGAAGCTCCGGTTAATAAATAGAGGCTCATGCCTTTATTTTATTTACAGGAGATCGCAGGGATAGTGTCAAAAGAAAAACACCAGAAGGAATGACAGATAAGGAACGCAAAGAGAAGAATAAACTCATTGATGTGGAAAAAACAGAAACTGGCAGGGTAAGTTATAGATTCGCACTTCACTTAGGTATTGATAAAGTGTTGAAGTCATTATACCCCGTCCACGTATTTATTTTATATTTAGTATATGCACCACTATGAAGTTCCCTAATTGTAGGCAGGTGAGTGAATGACATCTAAATGACAGAATGAAGTATTTCATAGACACAGTTACTTTTGAGAGATAGAAATGCGAATGTCTTGAGCCGAAAAATATGGGGCTCACGAAAATTTCTATTTTAACCGAGCCCATATAGTATGTGACGAAGATTATTCTAGATAATTTTCTCAAAAGTATAAAAATGTGGTTTATTACAGTCAATCTTTCTAGTTCCAATTTCTTTTTATTATTTGGTTTTAATTCTCTTTGTTAATAATGAATTGTTGACAGGTAAAATGGACGGTCTACAAACACTACCTGGTGAACGTCGGTATCCTGGCATCGGTGGTGACGGTGGTGATGAATCTCATACTACAAGTGTTCCAAGTCGGCTCCAACTACTGGCTCGCAGAGTGGTCCAACGACAATAAAATGGTATGTCTGCAAAGACTTACGTATGAGCGAGGCGAATGACATAAAAACAAGTTCTGTGCCCAGTAGGGCAAGCACGGGGTCTGTTTTCTAGGGTAAAATATAGAAAAATTGCGTCACTTTGTCAACACATTCGACAAAGTGATTAGTGAGTATGTATTTGAAATGCATTCCAACAACTTCAATAATGTACGCAATGTGTGACGATGCGATGATGAGAAGTCCCATATTATATTTATTTGGGAGCCTCCATTTAAGCAAACATTGTTGCGCTTTGTTTGGGGACTCAGCTCTTACCAGTGAACTTAATTCAAAAAGATACAAAGATGGGGTATTTTCTCAATTACATAAATTAAAATATAATTTAAAGTAAAATAAAAGGTATATAAAATAAACAAATCACCGTTAACTCAACCACTAGTTATTCATCTATATTCTCTTTATTTAGTAGTACTAACTTTAATAACTTATGTTGTACTTCACAGATAGTAAATGGTACAGTGGACACGGCTCGCCGAGACATGTATCTAGGCGTGTACGGCGGCCTCGGCGTCGGACAAGGTTAGTTTCATATCTTTAATCTGCTCTATCATGCTAATACCCCATTTGTATAACGGTGATGGGAGTCGGTAGTTTTACTATTGCAAGGATTCGTAATTGGTGTTAATCCAACACAAATAAGTTTCGTAGAACCCACTACAATCCGTAATGAAAATTTAACAATGAAAATATACAAACATAATTTTATTTATGCCAGTATATATTCCTTAGAATTTAGTCATTTTATGCAAAAATAGACTGCTTTTTCCCTGTTCGCTATTGGTAAATTGTTAAAAAATCTTTGTAATACTAAAACTACCAAAACACAATAAACACAACTGAATATGAAATAACAAAAATCATTACAAAAAAATATATTTGTATCTATGTAACATAGGATGAATAATGAATACATTTTTACTGGCATTAATTTGTTTACACATAAATATTTATGTATTTTGATTTTGTCGAATTGAATGAAAATGCATGATATGATTTGCACATACTTCATAGATTGGAACAATTTGGTGCATGTACAAAACGATCAGGGTATTCAGTTTTGATTCAGGATCAGGGAAGATTCAAAGAACATTTTTCAGACTTACAATCATATAATTATCTCTTGCTGTCTAGTCATATTAGAACATAGCTAATATCTAGTCATATTAGAACATATTTTATTATATTACAGACATATTTTATTATTTTACTATATAATCATATAATTTTCTCTTTCATTTGGTCATACTACCACTAATCACCTCGGAAATGGGAAATTTAATTTGTATCTTTTCCTACAAGAGTGGCTGTCCTTACTAATTCCGGCTTATTAGATAGAAACTTATCGTATCATGTAAATAAAATAGATAAGACATGAGATAATAATCTTTGTTGAAAGTTACTAAATACGTAATGTGACATTTACCTTGTTTATCTGTACATGTTTGCTTGTATTGTTCAAAGCATATAATTAATATTCCTGTACGTAAACATCTCTTCTAATCGGTTGTGTATTATTTTCAATAAAATTAATACATAAATTGTAAATGAGACCACCTACTTCAAAAGTTGTATTATAATCAAGCATCAATTTATATGCATGCTTGCACTGTAATTTTATAGTTTTTTTGTCAATTTCACATAAATTGACAAAAAAAAACTTAGTTTACAATATTACTTTTTTGTAAAAAGCTGACACGCTAGCTAGATCATACTGTTTAGATTTTTAGATTGAATTATTTGTTTCACTGAGCTCTATTATAAAAGTACGCTGGGGGGAATATTCTATACAGAATGACAATTGTTTATTGTGCCAAATCAAAGCGCCTCTAAAATTTTAATGTATTAAGGTGTAGCAAAACAGCATGACCATCGTAATATTAGTTCCATAGACGGTCACGCCGCTTAAGCTAACGCTCAGCGCCAAAATGGCGAAAATTAAATGGCGTCAATCTGTCATCGGTAATATGATTTCCAGCGTACTCGTATAATTAGAGCTCAGTGTTTTGTTGTAGTACTGCACTGCATGCTTTTTTCTGTAGACAATACTTTCAATCCTCCCTATTAGCTAGAATTCAATATTTTATATGTAAATGAGCCTGTCCTAATTCGTTAGTGGTATACACACATAATCCCTGCATGTAAATAGTCTCAAAATATATCTACGTAGCACCCTGTATCACGTGGTTAACATAGGCGCATCGCTCGACAATGCTCCCAATTTCAAAATTCTTCTTTATTTCCTATAATTTAGATCTTTTTAGAAATTGAATTAAGAATTGATGACAAGAGTTCTGTATGGAATAAAGGAATTTTGACTTTGTGATTAGCCGGGTCCAAAACAATAGAACACGGCTTACGACATTTTTAAATAATTGCATATAGAAAAATACAATGATTATTATTTTTGCAACATTTGAATACATTGTGACACATGTTTACGTTGGCTGTGTTTTAATCGAACTAAACAAAATAAGAGCTCACATTACAAGTGCGCGTTTATTATGTAGGAAATCAACAACTTAAGCGGACTTAAATTGATCTGCCTCTGCCGGTCTGTATTTCGAGCTTCAAATATCCACTACAATGCTTCGCAAGCCGTGCTTTCATTGGACCCGTGTAGCAAGCGTTGTTGGTAAATGGGAACGCAACAATTATCCGACGTTCCGATTGAGAATTTGAGGGTTGGGTATCGCAGTGCTGTCCGTCTCGGTGTCGTCCCTGGCGCTTTACATCGGCACTCTGTCCGCGGCGCGCACGCTGCACGCGGCTATGCTCTCCGGGGTGCTGCGCGCGCCCTCCATCGGGTTCTTCGACTGCACGCCCATGGGCCGCGTGCTCAACCGGTTCAGCAAGGACGTGGATGTGCTGGATAATGTGCTGCCCATGACCCTCAGGGGGTGGACCTCCTGTTTCTTTGCGGTATGACCTGCGAGAACAGCAACTACTCAAACAAATAACTCTTATTTCAAGTCCTTCATAACTAAGTCCTTTTGAAGAATGTCTCAGGTACCTAATATGTTGCAAAGTGGAATGTAATCCACGGTTTTTGAGTCTATTTCGAAAACGAGTCTTATTTAACGAAGGCCAGACCCTTTAAAACTAACAGTCCTCTTAAAGAATATCTCAGGTTCCTAATAAGTTGCAAAGTGTAATGTAATCCACGGTTTGTGAGTCTATTTTGAGAACGAGTAACGAGCTTGTTCACAAGGATGCATTGGCGATTGAGCAACACAGCGTACGCCCAGACATTCCTAGCTTACTTTTTCACAGAATACACGGACAAATAAAGCAGTAAAATCAAATTAAATTATCTTGGTAGTAGGAAATAAATTGATGTACTTATTTGGTGCGCCCGAACAGACTGACATGTTACCACAACATAAGCTGAAAATATCGGACCCGTGTTTTAAAAGTTGATGTTTTAATGAATGGGTAGGTGTTTGCAGATTGTAATATACCTATTTATTAGGATTATTCACTCTTTTAACAGGTAAGCTGTGTAAAAGAGTATGACTTTACATATTGTGGGTAGACGTGCCCGCAAAACGGACAACTATTTTAATATTTTTTGTGACTATGACGCCGAAATTCCTTCTCTATCGATTGGCGTTCGAAAACCAAAGTATTGTAAATATCTTAGAATGTTTTATCGCGTCACAGGTAATTAACAGAACCATAATTAAAAAAAAATCAAAGGGATCAGTTTATAAATACTCCACTTTTTTCTCTTCCGTAGTGCTATGTGCATGCATGCCCTTCTAGATATTTCTGTTAGTTTTTCCTGCACTTACCTCGATCGAAAGCTATCCAAAAGAATCAGTAAACAATGTATTCATTATTATCATCCGCTAGTGTGTAGACGACTTGTGTTACGGTAACTGCGTTCTTTCAGCTATATCTTCGGTATTCGCGGATTTGTTGCCGTATCTGGCGTGCTGGCGCGCCGCGAAAATCATCCACGAACAGTTGCTGGGGAACGTAATGCGAATGCCGTTGCAATTCTTCGAAGTCACGCCATTAGGCAGGATACTGTCACGGTTCTCTAAAGACTTAGATGTACTGGATACGATGCTTGCCTCGCAATTTTCTGACGTCATGTATTGCGCTTTTGAGGTAAACGAGCTGTTCTGTTGCGATCAAAAGGGGTTACCATTTATTTGTTGCAGTTTTGCTTTGTTTTCATCAGTTTCGGTTTAAAATATTTGGTCCTTCGAATGCTTTTTTCGACCTTTTTGCACATACAAATCAGGCAAGTGCATTGAGTTTTACAGTCAAATAAAGAAGCGGTAGATATAGAAGGACAAATTTGGAAGAAATATCACATCGATTGATCTAGGAAACATCATTTTTCATCATCATATCTTCGACAAATCATGAGACATTTTTCTACCAATGCTTTTTAGACGTCAAATTTTTTTTTTAAACTAAAGTCTATAATCTGATGAAAAACTTGTGCGCTCGAATCATGGTATCATCATTTACAATCTGTCTGGGACTTTACTTGGGTATCATCATCATTGACATATACATCCACGCAGGATGGGCTATGTAGTTTTTGTTGGTTGCACTTACGTATATGAATAGTAAGTCCTAAGGTTTCTTTGAATAATGCTTAATTGTTATAATCGAATAAACTCAGACCATTTCTTTGATATATTGTAAGTATCATGTTTTCGTCCAACTATATCATGATTGAGTGATCAATTCACCGCATAATATATTTTTGGGCTGCATTTTGTTTCACCGTAACCTGTTTTTATGCTATTTTATTATTTTTTACTTCGCTACTTTTAACTAAGCTTATTACTGTACGAACTAACTTTCATATTTTGTAAACTGATCCAAAATCTTGATACGACCCAAATGAAAAATCGTAAGGAGTTTTGACGTCACGCGTCATGCTTAAGGTCTCAGCACATTTATAGCGCGGAATCGACAAGCCATTAGGGTTAATAGAACTTTGTTTAAAAGTTCCATCATCAGTATTTGTTCTGACTCTGGTAATTCCTAACTTAGTTGGGTTAATATCACATGTATGTTGTTTGGAATGGTTATGTCTGTCTGTCCGTGTGTACAAATCAACTTCCCATTATACATTATTTAAAACGCATTTACATGCGAGTAGCTTTTTATCAGGGTGTATCAAATCAAGCGGATCAATTGCTTTTTAAATATCAATGGCATTGTATAAAGTTTAACTAGACAATTGAGATTCTGAAAAGATTTATCAGTGTCCTATTGATTTGAGACATTTTTCCTATACTTAGATAAACTGACCATGAATTTGATCTTCTCTTTACGCTGAGCATAATTTAAAAGACGCCGACAAGTCTGCTGCCGCTTTGCAAATAAAAACGATCAGTCAGATCAGTGATTAACAAAGTTCAAATTCATTTGTCTCTCATACCTTTTTGCCCCATAACCTACAATTTTGTTTAAACTTATTATAATTATAGGTGTTGGGAACACTATTCGTCATAAGTTGGTCGACGCCGATATTCCTGGCGGTTATTCTGCCGATTGGATTCGTATACTACGTAATTCAAAGATTCTACGTCGCGACTTCGAGGCAGCTTAAGCGATTGGAGTCTGTTTCCCGGTCCCCAATTTACTCGCACTTTGGCGAGAGTATCACAGGTGCATCAACTATTCGCGCTTATGGAGTTACTGATAGGTCAGTATCCTTACTTTATTTATCTCTTTACGCGTTTATTTAATCTCTAAGTCTACTTATAGAATGTGAATGATATTAAATTTTTTTCTTCTTAATATATGATGAATGATAAATTAAGAAGAAAAAAAATCAATATCAATAGCGGCTCAGCAGATAATTTTTTTGTGCCAATGATTATAATGTTGATGATGTTGATGAATGATAGGTATTTAGAGTAAACATTCTTGTAATAATTTTGGTAACCTAAAGATAATTATGTAATTAACTTTATAGATGCTATACGTAAACCAGTCACCTTATGTTCATAGTCTTTTTTATTGTATTATTCTATTGTCTATCCGTGAAAACCTTCAATAAGGTTTTTAGTATTATTTTACTTATTAGTGTGTTATTTATAAGCCTCTGGTTTCCTTCAAATAAAATATAAACTATCCTGTAAAACGCACATATTCCCTCAGATTCGTAACGGAATCGGAAAGGCACGTGGACTACAACCAAGCCTGCCACTACCCCAGCACGATCGCCAACCGCTGGCTGGCGGTGCGGCTCGAGATGATGGGCAACGGGATTATATTCTTCTCTGCGCTGTTCGCGGTACTCAACCGGCATGAAGTGAGCCCCGGGCTTGTCGGCCTGTCTGTCAGCTACGCGTTGCAGGTACCTTTTTTTAATCTGAAATTAATGAGCCTAAAATATCATCATCACCATCAGCCTATAGTAGTCCACTGCTGGACTGGACATGAGCCTCTATCCTTCAGAGAAACTCCGAGCATAGCTCTTTCCATAGCTCGCTGAGCGACTTTTAGCTGTTGGACCAGCCCTATCGTGCGTGTCCACGTCTCAGCTCCGTAGGTCTTCACGGATAGGACGCACTGATTGAAAACATTCATTTCAAGCATTGCGGTATGGATGACGAGAAGACTCTGCGAAGTTTTCCTAAAATATAACAGTATCATAATTCAGTCCAGCATATCTGGAACAAACATCTGAGATTTTGACTTTGATTTATGCCTCAACATTCACTTGATTTGATGGGCTGCTAAGGTTTGATTATAAGATGAACCTTACTGCTTTTTACGGTTCAAAAAAAGCTATAGTGGTTTTCTCCACAAATGAGCTGATAATTCATAAAACACTGTATTCTTGCTGATTATAGAAATAGAAAGACATTTATTCATAACAACTTCAATTAACAAAAAAAGACACACTTATAGAATAAAAAATAGTTTAAAGGGCAATGTATACGCTTCTACAACAAAACTCCAAGTGAGTTGCAAAAATTATCAATAAATAAATTTAAAAAAATTGTGAAGCATATTCTTTGTAAAAACGCTTATTACAAAATATCAGATTATCTAGAAGATAAAAAAGCTTGGAACGAGTTTTGCTCCAACTCAAAATCTACCAACTTACAGATAAGCAAATCATATGTACTAGACACATAAGTTATGAACTTACTAGTGGTTTCTTCTCACTTCTTCCACTGGTGGACAAAAAATTGAAGTGAACATCAATATAATAATGAATAGTATAAAATGATGACTTGTCTAAGTGCTTATTTGTAAGCCTAAAGAAATGAATTTTCATTTCATTTCAATAGGCACATGTAGAGAGTTGTTACAAAAAGGCTCTAACTCAGCATAATGCTGGCTAAGCTCCGTAAGAGACTTAGCCAGCGCTGGTCTTATTGATTATGAGCTGCTGAGTATTAAATAAATAATAATAATATGTTTGTGTACACAGGTTACGTTGCAAGCCAGATCATATTAAAAAAAATTGTGTTAATGTATAATAATTAATAATACATTCACACAAAACGTAAATCAATCAACTAACGTAAATACCGTAAATTATTTCAGATCACACAAACTTTGAACTGGCTGGTCAGAATGACATCAGAAGTGGAAACCAACATTGTGGCCGTCGAGAGGATAAAGGAGTATGCTGAAACCACTCAGGTAATTCACACCACACATAGAATAGAATAAATAATATTATATTATTATTTATTGCACACTTAGTATATAAGAACTATGTAGGATAAAACTTAAAAAACAAGTTACATAATGCATATTATGTAACTTGTTTTTTATTATATATTCTCGCAGACTGACTGAAATGAACTGAATGTCAACCCATATTTGTTTATAGGAGAGATGTACGATGATGGATGATGGAGATGAATATCGCAAAAAATCGATTTCGGTGGGACTTGAATCCGCGACCTGCCCCTGAATTAAATAATATCCCTTTCTGGGATATTATTTAATTTTCTTAGAGATTACCCCGAGTGCGAGGGTTTACAAATCAAATCATATTTATTTCAGACACAGTCCTATAGCGACACATTTTAAAACAACATTTTAATACAATTTAAAACAAATTTAGTATATAATATTATATATAATTAGATACATTTTAAAACAAATACAGAAAAAATATACAGTTACGCACTATAATAACTAAAACCTTAGCAGCATACATTTTTGTAACTTGTTGTGTGACAGAGACAATCATTTTCTTTTCACAGTAAAATTACTACTAAAAATGTATGTAAATATAATTGTAGGAGGCAGCATGGAACCTCACAGAGGGCGCCCCAAGCGCAACATGGCCGGAGAGCGGTGCCGTACAAATGGAGCGACTAACGCTCGGTTACCGCGCGAACGAACCGGCGCTGCGTGACGTCACGTGTACGGTTGCGCCGCGAGAGAAGCTTGGCATCGTCGGGCGCACGGGGGCCGGCAAGTCTACGCTCACGCTTGGACTGTTCAGGTACATTACTACTATAGTCATTTAAAACGGGCGTTTTATGATAAATATCCCGTTTTAAATGACAATAGTGTTAATAACCATGATAGTTTCAAAAGTTTATTACATTACTACTGTTTATAACAACAATTGTGGAATGACTACCGTGCGAGTGAATATTTTTTAGGGTTCAAATAGGAGAGTCTGCCTGCGACGTAAGGATGCGGGTGCGATTTTCCGCCTTGGGAAAAAGGTTGCTGAGGCGTCTCGTCTATAATCTAAGCAAACCCAAAATATAATTTGTATCATCATCATCATCATCATCATCATCAGCCTATAGCAGTCCACTGCTGGACATAGGCCTCCCCCAATGAGCGCCATAGCGCCCTGTCTTCAGCTTGCCGCATCCAGCATCTACCTGCAGTCTTTCGCAGGTCGTCATCCCACCTGGTCGGAGGGCGTCCTACACTACGTTTACCGAGTCGTGGTCTCCACTCAAGAACACGTTTGCCCCATCGGCCGTCGGTTCTTCGCGACATATTTATATATGGCCACACATACATAACCTAAAATTAATTTCTTGTCGATGTCTTTGCATTATTTGTCGAATTCAACTCTTTCTTCCAATACATAAAGCTGTCAATTTTTTACAGCACAAGCTAAAAGAGAATTTTAGATTTTTGCGTTGTTAGTTTACAAATCTAAATGATCTTGAGATTGGCCCGATTATGATAACCGAAGAACTGGCCAAATTTTTGATAAATATATAAATAATGCTGGACAATCCACACAGCATCATCTAGCCCCAAACTAAGCAGAGCTTGTATTATGGATACTAGATGACTGTTATACATAATACAATAGATTACATAGATAGATATTTTTAATTATACATAGATAACGACCAGAACACCCGGAACAAATATCTGCAGAACGTACACACAATTGTCCCGAGGCGGGAATCGAACCCGCAACCTCCTGCGTCGCAGGCGGACCTTCGCCCACCGCGCCACAGAGGTCGTCAAATAAATAAATACTATGACTAACGTAATGTCCATCCCCACAGGATAGTAGAAGCCCTCAGCGGTAAGATCCTGATCGACGGCGTGGACATATCCCGGATAGGGCTGCACCAGCTGCGCTCCCGTATCACCATCATCCCGCAGGACCCCGTGCTGTTCAGCGGGACCCTGCGCATGAACCTCGACCCCTTCGAGACTTACACCGACGCGGATCTGTGGCGGTCGCTCGAGCTGGCTCACTTGAAGGTGTTTGTTGAAGGTATACAAAAATTGAAATTCCTTTCAAACTTCAAGTGCTTTATTTTCGTTAGACCTTACAGAACTCTTGGATACGTCTGAACGAAATAAAGTGATATATAATAAAGTGACTTTAATTTTGCGTTCACTTCAAGCTTTTTAAGGTAAAATAAAGAAACGAACAAGAAACCTTTACCTTGTTACCTATGAGTTGGAGCAAAACTCATCTCAAGCTTTAACTTATTTAGCCTAGTTTTGCTACTCGATAATATCGTCTCGACGATAAGACGTTACATTTTTGTATTGGATTTAGTACAGTGCATCTATCAAGAAACTACCTCTAAAAATGGAACGTCGAGACGATACTGTCGAGTAACCAATCTCGGTCTGTTACTTCATTCCTCATCGATATTAAAGTCATTTATAACTATGATTAGATTTTTGAGTTATCCAATATTTCGGCACAGTTTCATGTGCCATGATCACGGAATAACTGAAGGCACTGCCAGTAAGTTTCTTTTGGCAGACATACCGATCTACCCTATTTCTTTGTCTTTTGTTATGAATGTCCTAGTGGTAACATTCGTAGTAAAAAACAAAGAAATGGAGTGTGTCGATGGGTGGTAGTCCATCTGTCGACACACTCCTCGATGTTGTCGTTCGAACCTTAAATACTCTCTTGTGAATAGTTACTCAAATATATAAACTAACAGGTCTCTCCGCGGGTCTAAAACACGAGGTGTCAGAAGGCGGAGAGAATCTATCAGTGGGCCAACGTCAGCTGGTCTGCCTGGCGCGCGCGTTGCTTCGCAAGACGCCGCTGTTAGTGCTGGACGAGGCAACCGCCGCTGTGGACTTGGAGACTGATGAGCTGATACAGGTAAATAAATAAAATAATAATAAATAATGCATGACAATTCATACAGCATTCTCTAGCTCCAAGGTCAGCAGAGCTTGTGATATACATAATACAAAACTTCTTGAAAATTATCAAACCTTGTTATTCATTAGTCTGGGTTAATGTTAGGTTAGTTGATAACTAATTACAGCCTACAAATTTCTCAGTCCTTATTTCAATGGGTATGAATGGCATGTTTCTGCGTTTCACACCGGCAAGGCTACCACGCTATTAGCACATAACGTAATGCACGTTATCAGCGTTATTATGCTAATTTTAGTGAAAAGGTGTTATTTTCTGTGGTCACAGAATATAACATCTTTTCACACGTTATCAGCGTTATTACGCTAATTTTAGCGTGAATAACGCGTGAAGATACGTTGAAGCAAAGAAAATATCGCCTTTTCACGCGTTATTATAGTAACGTTATGAGCTAAATAGCGTGGCAACCTTGCTGTACCAGATTTGAATTAATCTCTTACTGTTTTGTAGAAAACAATCCGATCTGAGTTCGAGTCGTGCACCGTCCTTACCATCGCGCATCGACTGAACACCATCATGGATTCGACGCGAGTCATGGTGCTCGACCGCGGGCAACTGGTCGAGTTCGCACCGCCGCAGCAACTGCTGCAAGACCGTAACTCAATATTCTTCGGAATGGCCAAGGACGCTGGGCTAGTGAGCTAGGTGTTGCCAACTTAGGTATAGTCTATTCTGTTGCAAATGTTGAAGGGAAACTGGCGTAAATTGGCATTGAAAATTAAGTCAATCGACTTGGCTAGAGGTTCTTTCCGTTGCAAATGTTGAGAGAAAAACTATCAAGAATTACCTAGCTATTAAGTATTAAAAGCCATTTGGGCCTTTAACTGCGTAAATCCTTTTCCGTCTAGCTCACCCAATTGGTTGAGTGAGCGAAAATGATTACGTTTTGGCGAGACATGATCCAAAGTTCAAACTTAATTGGCAGTTTTTAGCTCTGCGTTTGGAACCGTAATGACAAACACATTTTTAGCAAACTTCAATTTGGGACCTAATGTCGATTTGTATCCAATCCATTATACTAACTATAGAATTACTGCCAGAGATTTCCCTCATGTGTAACTGTGTTGCCGTCTTGTACTCGTTTTCTACTAGATCAATATTGAAATGAATGGATTGTTTCCGGACAATTAATACACAACAACAAATAGCCAGCCAGTACAAGTCCACTGCTGGACTTAGGCTTTTCCATATAAGCCTTGGTAATGTCATGATCCCAATGCTGCATATACATAGAAATAAACTTGATTTCATACACTTAATGTAACTCGCAGTGCAATATTTTGTAATCCATGTTTTTCAATCTCTGCAAGAAACCCATTATTGTATTGGCTGGTTATTAGATTAAGGTTATTATTATGAATATCCCACATTTAAGTTTAGTTTGTACTTAATTTTATGAGAAGTTTTAGCAAGATAAATTCACATCACGTAAACCACTAGAGATTCTTACTTTATTTAGTTAGAAACGCTTAATCTTCGAAAACGACCTTCTTTTTGTTCACACCGTGTTATTATGATAATTATCACTCAGCACAATTTGAAGCATATAAGCGTTCATGAATTTATTACGCGTGATATCTATCAATGTTTAAGTTTATATTATGATCCGATAAGGTTGGATAGTTAATTAGGTATGGAGAATTTAATTTTGAATTTAATATTTTACTGCTGTAGTACATAGGAAACAGTTACATGGTTCCCGTATAGGCCTTACAACTCATATACGTAAGTGCCGAAAAACGAACCCTGCCTATATGTATATGTTTCGTGGTTGTAGAGGCCATTGATGACATAGGAACAATAAAATTGTTTGTTATATAACTCATATCACAACACTACTTAATATTTATATTGGGCTTGCCGATTCAAGTAAACTAGTACTTAATAAATGGATCTTAAAATATAGAGGGAGACTAGCTTCACCTCTGAATAAAAACAACTCTCAAACAAATCTCAAGAGTTAAGCCCATCTTAAGTGACAATTTTTGACAGATTTTCATTGAACACTGTCATAAAATCGCGACTTAGACGTGCTTAAATTTGAGTTGCATTTGAGTATTCGGGCGGATTAATAATTTTTAATAAATGGTATTGAAGATTCTTCCCAGTTTCTAAGTGTACAAAGTTTTATAGAATTGACATGATTTATAATAGAATATCATATAATTGTTTACAGAGTTTTGTAAAGTGCAGCTATAAATGTTCTAACATATTTTGGATGAACATACATGCAACACATTTTTGGATCAATATTGGAGATTTGATCCTATCTATTCTTTATTGGCAGGCATGGGGATTGTTGTCTAGAGAACAGAGAAAAATTCAAACACTTTGTCATCGAATGCGTAAATAATTTGAAATTCATTCCTGCAAATTCAATAACGTACGCAATGTATGACAATGCGATGTCATTATTGTCCATTCTACCCTAGAGAACAATCACCGTGTTTACCGCTACTGATAATTGTAGAGCATGTGCAATCAATTATCTTTTGCAATACAACAAGTTTGATAAGCTATGTGCCTTAATTATATATTTAGTGTGTTATGTACAAACTACTATAAATACAATATGTGACTTGGTTTGAACTCTTGCAATAATTTATCATTATAATATTATACAAGCTAAATTGATCTCATGTTTTTTGGTCATTTGGGGGGCTTGTAAAGATTTCTAGTGAGCTAAGTTTTCAATTGAACGGGCTAGAAGTTAAGGCTCTGATTTTTTTTACTCTACCTAATCTTATCGCAATGTATGGGTACTCTTTTTGCAATGCAGTGAGCCGCAAGCCCTAGCTCTGTCTCGAATCTAGTTGAATATTAAAAAAACATGGTTTCGATTTAGGATAATGTGTATTATTATTTTGTATTTACGTTTTTATTAATTCTGGTGCTGTTTCAGAGAAATGGAACAATTACAAAGGAGTGTTGTAAATAAGAAGCATTTATTGTTAGGATGTTTATGTATGTAGTTTTAACGCATTAAGGAGCATTCTGTTTTTAAGATTTCTGTATTCAGTCTGTCACAATAGGTTACCTTATAAATTGATCACTGCCGTTTCATAATAAAATAAAATAATGTTGTTGAAAAGTCAGTTTTGGACTACTTTTAAGTTTATTGTGTGGGCCAAAACTATGACCTTTCCCATTTTTTAAGATGGTAATTTTTTGTGCACTTTTAGACATGTTCTACTTTGTCATTTTACATGTTTGTATTTTGAAGACAAAAAAATTGTATTTTAAAATTAAAGTGTGCATAGTGAGAGTTATGAGTAAGTATGATTGGATGTACTTATTTAAATTTAATTCTTACTTGGGTACTTACAGTGTACTTAATTTTAAGTAAACACTATTTGTGCCTATAAAATCGAATGTTTTATGTTAATGAAAATAATGCATAGGTAGTTTTTTAACATTAAATTGTTACATCTGTTTTACAAAAAAATAATATTTGTAGAAAAATAATTATAAAATTGCAGTTAATTTAAAATAAATACATTGTTTCAACAAAGTTTCATTGTGTTTCATTAAATATTTTGGCACCTATATATCTACTGATATTATATTTTATTTCGCGAATAATCTGATGAAATTGATGTTGTTAGCCATGCACATTGAGTTAATTGCGTTGGAGCACTCTCGAGTAACGCATCGCAATTGAGACTGAGTGCACTAGTCACTTGTGTTTTGTCCTTCTCTGTGGGCTGGTAAAAATACACTTGTTGTGTATTTTTCATAATCTTAGATCTAAAGCACAAAAGATTCTTATTCAAATTCAAAGTCCGTTAAAGCGTTAACAGCTGCCTTTCTGCGTCGTCGCGTCGATATAGATAACATCTTTTTCTACGCTAAACTGAGCGAAACTTTAGACTCAGTTTAGACCAAAATTAATATGGTAGTTTTTCTGACTATCTGTTTGGACTTGGATATATAATTCATTTTAGCTTATAAGTATTTGTCAAATACCGTAAAAAGGGGTGAATTGAATAGGGAAAAAATGGATACTGAAATGATGATTAAAAATTAACTGCCTAACTACAGACAATTCTTTATATTTTTGGTAGGAAGTTGTAGTTTTAGTCCAATACTGGATTAGTGAGCTGGAAATATTTCATCGACATGAAGTTAGCCGATTATTTGAAAAAATTAACAATGAAGTTGCTGCTTTCAAACCGCTGTTTTTATATTATTGTTCTGTGGTTTTTATGTGCTTCAAAACTTTGGTAGGTAAGTTTTTGATTGTTGGAAGTTTGTATTTAGTAAATTAGTATGTTTGGAGAAGTTTAGTACAAAGTGTACGTACAATTCAATGCTAATTTTTACAATAAACGGAAATAAATAATAGCAAGTCGTTTTCTTAAAAAAAAAGGTAAATAGGGATGGCTGCTGGGGTGTATAGGGATGGTAAATGGCTAACAATTGTCTCTGCGCTGAAATAGAGGGCATTTCTACAACATTTTATGCAAACTAATCTCTACAAGAAGAAAACTGGGCGACTTCTGACCCAGAAAGATAGCGTGCTTGCAGTGTGAACCACTATTAGTGTTAAGTAGGTACACTAAAGCGCTAGACCCACTAAAATCCATAATATTCATACTTGGTTGTAGTGTTTCAATAGGTACTAACTCTATAGTACCTATTGAAACACTACAACCATAATACAACAATTACCCTGAACACCCCTCTTCAGTAGTTATGGGGTAGTAGCTACTAACCGCTTAGTAAAGCGGTTCCGAATATTAACTTGCGTAAAGTTAATACCTTTTCAGTGTTCCGTTGTATTTTAGTTTAATTATGTTTTTGTTCATTTTTAATATAAAATACGATGGATGTGTGTGCTAGTTTCCGCCATCTATCTATTGGTATTGTCGAGCACAAAGTACTTTTCTACATAGGGTTGTCGAGTACTCGAACGAACTAGTCACTAGTCAGTACACCTCGTCCGCGGTGTGTTCTATCATCTATTTGTCAGTTAGTTATGTCACTGCCAAATGCACCACCCTACTTAGCCTAGTTAATCTATGGTACCAGATGGCTACCAGATTATGCCACTTACTTATGTTTTTCAAAATTTACGGCTCATGTAACAATCCAATAAAAAAAACAATCCAAAAAGCCTCCATTCCATGACAATGAATTAATTAAATTTCATTAGCAGCTAGACTAGACATACATACCTATATTGCCAATTTCAAAGAAGTCAAGTCAAGCCACAACACGTTAGGATATTATATTATTGTTCTGTGCACAACACAAACAAACATAGGGTGCCATGCTTTTACGGCCAATCAAGGAACAGCCGTGAATGTTACAGCCCAGTAATATCTGTACATGGATGGCATCATATTCCAAGCCTGTAAGTTCTGAGTATGTAAAGTACGGGCTGAACATTAATAGCACGGCCTCGTCACTTACAGCCGTGGAAAGTTCTGCCATTGGCAGAGGATTCCAAGGTTGTATATACTAAGGTTGAATTATTCGAGGCTGACAGATATTGATACGTACCAACCTTTCACAGCCCAAACTTTACAGCCTTGGAAAATAATGCCAAGATGACATCCTATCCTATGCTGCGTTTACGTGCGTTTACAATCACTAGCTAGTGCAAGCTGCCAATTGGATAGCAACAAATGATAATGTCACTGTCAATGTATACTCTGTAGAAACATAACATTTATGTTTCTACAGAGTATACCCTTGAATAATTAAATATCCGTGTGGCTGGAGTTCTAAATACTCCTGCCTAACCTCCGTTCCGTGTAGTTGGCCCCCGTAACTTTTTTTATGAGAATAGTGTTGAAATGCTTCACAATATATCACAGAGATGACGCTACTAGCTACATACTAGCGAATAATTTGTCAAAACTTAAAAATGCTCATATTGGAGCTTATCGATAGGCTTAGCGCTTTGCACGACAAGAAGGAACTACGAAGACAGTCCTTTCGCTACCTACAGACCTTAGCTGGACCCAGTGACTGAAGGCCTTTGAATGGGTTTGAATTGATGTTCTAGTAAGATGATCTTACAGCCCCGTCCAAAATTCTACCATATTTTTATAGTACTTAAATGTAGCTATTAGATAAAACCCTATGCCTTTGCCTGTGTACCATTCATCATCATCAGTTCCTAAATTCCGGACCTATAGACTACTAACTGAAACTGTCGAAACTGTTTCCGGAGTACACTTACCTTGGGCAGATTCTGCAGTTGGGTAAAAACAGTTTCGAGAAGGAGGCCAAAAAGAGGATCCAGCTAGGCTGGGCAGCATTTGGGAAACTACGTCAAGTCTTCACGTCATCCATACGGCAATGCTTGAAAACGAAAGTTTTCAATCAGTGCGTCCTAACCGTTATGACCTACGGAGCTGAGACGTGGACACTCACGATAGGGCTGGTCCATCAGTTCAAAGTCGCTCAGCGAGCTATGGAAAGAGCTATGCTCGGAGTTTCTCTGAAGGATAGGATTCGTAACGAATACATCCGACAGAGAACCAAGGCTATCGACATAGCTCAAAGAATTAGCAAGCTGAAGTGGCAGTGGGCCGGCCATATCTCGCGAAGAACCGACGGCCGCTGGGGCAAACGTGTTCTTGAGTGGAGACCACGACTCGGTAAACGTAGTGTAGGACGCCCTCCGACCAGGTGGGATGACGACCTGCGAAAGATTACAGGATGCGGCAAGCTGAAGACAGGGGGCTATGGCGCTCATTGAGGGAGGCCTATGTCCAGCAGTGGACTGCTATAGGCTTATGATGATGAATCTACTAACTGTAAATATTATAAATATACTTAAGGGATTTGAAAGTAGAGACAGAGTTGAAAGTGAATATCGTAAGGCGAGTGCTGTTGGATACGTACCTACTTATCGTAAGGTACCTTACCTTTCAAATACATTATTTATTTTGTATGTATTTTATATATCTATGCACCACATCTAACCTACCTATTACAGCATTATAATATCAATAATAAATAAAACCACTTTTGCATCATAAATTCATAATCTTAACTTTAATGTATGTATGTAATGCACACACAATTAAAAAATAAGTGTAGGTCTGTATGTTTGTTTTGATATAATTATGTAGATATTAAATTCAGCCTCACGTTGGCCAACTCGTTTTGCCCATCGTGTAGTGCGAGTGTTTATGAGTGTTGGTGTACCTATAGCTGTAGTCTGGTTTAGTATTGGCGTATTAATACATTGACGCTAGATCCTTTTAGTAGGTATTGGTTTTTAATTTAAGCGTAGTAGGTATATCGGCGACAAATGCGGAGCGGGGAGCAGCTAGTATTCTTAGCAGCTTTGGAGTTTGAATTGGCTTAGAAGTAAATTTATTAAGATTTAATATATGTAATATCTTCCCCATCCATAATATCTTCTTCATATTTCTTAAAAAAAAAAGCAGATTAAAATTATCTTAGTACAATTTGAAATTAAATTGGTAGGAAACCATTTGGCACGGATATGTCATCGTAGGACAGTCAAATTATATAAATCCTAGGGCCTTAGAACTCACAATACTCACGTAAATTAAATTGCGATTTTACGAAACGTACAATAAAAGAAATGATAATGAATTAGTCAGTGTCGGAACCACCCACAGATATCTTACACAGATTTTTCTGTGGTCGTAACGCAAACCACCCTGTAATAGGTGTGTATATAATTCCTACAGTTTAAATGATCATCTTAACAAACAAAAAAATAACATAGTTCTTACCTAACTACCTGCTTAGTAACCATTTTCGGTAGGCCTAGTCCACCATTCTACGACTATACAGGTCAACCGATCAACGTAAATGAAGAGGGTGGGACAACAGATGTAGGGTAAGGTTCCTCAAGTCGTTCCCCCTAAGGAAATAAAACTATAATTTTCAGTGCAATGGGAATAAAACAAAATCTTCTACATCTACTAAATCTTTATTTATTTGCCTTCTAATCTACAATCATAAAAACTTGAAAATCTTTTATTAAAATAGGTAGGTATTTTAACGTTTTTCAAAAACATTCCTTCGTACGATTAAGGCGCCTAGTCTCCTAATTCATACCACCGCCTTAGTCGTACTTAGAAAATGGATTTTATTTAACACATGTATTCAACTAAGAAAAATACTTCATAACTAGAGATCACAATGAACAACTTAAATGTTACAAACAAGTTAGTCTGATATTAACTTTTCTTTTTGTTATTAGTTACTAAGACAAAACGAATTAATAAGTAAATATCTCAGACCTAAAAGTTATATAAATTATCACATAAACCTCGCGTAACACCGCGGGTGTTTAAAGTACCTAATAATGATATTGGATTATTCACTACGCTTGGGGCTAGATTATGCGGTAGCATAATGTCTATGGCACGGTAGGTGAAGGTCCACCTGCGACACAGGAGGTTGCGGCTTCGATTTCCGCCTCGGCACAAATGTTTCCACGATCTGCAGATGTTGGTTCCGAGTATTCTATAATCCCAAACTTAGTGTAGGCCTAATCATAGTCTTATTTATTTCTTGTTTTGGTTCATTAAAAAGATTACGTATTAGCCAATTGTTATTCCCTTAATTATAAAAGCTATAAGAAAAAACTAAGAGACTCTACCTACAATGTCAACACACGAAACAGAAAATTTATTAACTGTTCTAAAGTAGGCTACTAATTGTTAGCACCTTTATTATAAAAACTACTTTAGCATACTTAGCATAATTAAGTGATTCTAAAGTATGCAGTGATTTGATAATTTGTTTATTGTCAGCACTTTCTTTGCCTGTGATAGATTTTGATGGTTTTACTAATTAAAAGAAGCTCTAAGATACCATAATGAAAAACTAATTTGAACTATCTAGGTATCTAGTTTCATTAAAACGTTACTAGAAGTCTTAAAAGGGTTGCTATTGTGGGTATTAAAGAAAAGAAGCATAACTTACAACATGAATACTGTTTTATTCAAAAATACAATCTGTTTGGAACATAAATTAGGACGAGAAAGCAATATAGTTACTAGATGTCCTAATAGGGTTCTATTGTGGTTATTAAAGAAAACAAGCATTACTTGAGAACATTAATAATCTTATATTCAATAATACAATCTGGTTGGACATAAAATATCACGAGAAAGTAATAATTACAAATAATTAACAACATTTTAAGGTAATGTTACACAAATTGCTAGTTACAAGATAATAGTAGTTACAAATAAAAACTTAGCTTTATGTTCTGTCTGGTTAGGCTGCCGATCCAAAAGTGGGTATTCTCCCCTTTTTGGGTCGTATATATAGGATTTGACATCTTAAAAAAATGCAGCCTGAGCGATGGCTCACACTGTCTTTGGCGCGAACAGTCGATACAACAATTTATTATGTTTCTTAATACTGAATAATACTTTCAGACCAAATCAATGATATCAAAAATTGTACAATTAATATTCCACTTCATTTAAATATAATACATTTTAATAATTAATAAATTAAGAAATTATCGGCGTCGCGCCACTTAGAAAGTTATATACTAATTATTTTATTACATTAAAATACCAATGAAATAGGTAGTCTAAAATCTGAAAACGATTTAAGAGATACATTTCATATTTCTTAATCACAATTTTCTATTATTAATCTTTATTGTGAAAGTTATGTGCTAATGATTTTATTACATTAAAATACCAATGAAATAGGTAATCTAAAATCTGAAAACGATTTTAGACATACTTTTCATATTTCTTTATCACAATTTTCTATATTAATCTGATACCTGCAAAACAGGTTTTTACCCAGTTCAGGTAAAAACAATATCAAGCATTATCTATACAATGCAATATTTTTACAATAATATGTAGAATCAATATCTACCTCTTTATAATCATATCGAATGCACTTTAAAAGAAACCCGGAGATGACATTAGTACCAATTTTGAAGAATATTGATCATTTACATTATTATTTATTATAAGCTACCTAATATTAAGCTACATACGGTTTATTTAGGTACCTACGACGATATCGGGCAAATATTAGTATTACATTACAAATTAATAATGATTGTAACTTAAATTTGCTTGTAATTTTGTTACACATAATAAATACCTTTTTCATGACTTTAGTATCTTACATCAACCAAAAGAACTACAGTTTGCCATTCTATAACAGATAAAATTTGCATAAGTCTATGTAAAAAATAAGCGCCGTCTGGTCGACCACTTTTGGTAAAATTTACTTGCAATCTGACAGTCTTAGTTATCCACGGCCTGCCCTTAACAATGACTAGCGTTATATTCAATTGAACAAACTTTTTGCAATTAACTGTCACTAGTTTAGTTTACGCTGGGGCTATATACGATATACGAGTACGTCTTTGATTAGACATAATGTACGTCTTGTTCAAGTTTGGACAGCTTTTTAGGTATTCACGTTAATGCTATAGGTATATATAATTTTACATTTTGTGTTACATCACTTAAATCTATGCATTGTTTTTTACTTAATTATGTTCATTTACAAATGCAAGTTTTTTTTTGCATGTTGATTTTTTTTTGTCGTGTAGGTCAAGTAAGTACCTAGTAGGTAACTTATAATATTTTTTGCATGTGTACTCTTTGCTTTTCCATGCTTATTATTATTTTATAAAAGCAAATACTTTTTTTTGCATCTGGATTGTTTTTTTTTTTGAGCTTTTTTCTTCTCCCTTATTTAAGTTAATCTATAGGTAAGTCTAAAAATAATTCTTATTAATTTTGATCTAGGTGATATATAAGATAATATTGTCAATAAACATGTTTGCAGTGATACACAATATGATAAATAATGTTTAGTTTGGATTTACAGTATTGCAAGCAATGAACAGTTCTACAGCACATAGGTAGTGAGTGCACTAGTGAATTATCTCTGCAAACTGGTGCTGCGCTGGGCTCGGGCGAGTGACCGCGCCGCGGCGGCGGGGGCGGCGGCGATGGGGCGGCGCGGCGGCGGCGGCGGCTGGACGGGGGTGGTTGCGCGACGCATGGTATTCGCGTTGATGAAACCGCATTCATTTAAGTGGGTACTCGGAGGCCTCGAAGTTGAATCAGCTCGCCGATCATAATATTAGATGTGGATCATATTTTTGCTGCGTTAAATTTCTGGCAAACTTTTACTTGTCTGCCAGTCTCACTCATTACTCAATTGGTCATTTCGCCAAGCATAAAAGCAACGATGACGATGACAAGTTGTTGTGACTCTGACACGTTAAAGACCCACATAGTGTTTTCTGGGCTTTACTGCGACAAATTTAAAAGTAATTAATTTCTTATGTTTCTCTTCGGGGTGCTGGCAACTACAGGCGCTAGGCGACGGCGGCAGCCAGCAGCGTGGGTAGGTAGGTATTTAGTATTAGACCTTGTCTAACAGTTTTCCTTTTACCTTGTATGTGCGAGTCTTCGAACATAATGAAATCTCTTGTGGTGCGAGCTCACCGATGCGATGACAACGACGACGAACCTTATTTTCAGTATTTTCATCTTGAGTTATTTGTGCGGTCCATAGGTGTCTTGCAGCGCGTGAATATTGGCTGGTTGGTCATAGGTATTATTACCATCAGTACTTGATTTGATTGCTAATGCTGCTATATTCTATGTTACATCACAGTGAGTAGATTATGGTTCAGGTTCAGGTTGGGGTACTCCTTTATCCGCATTAAGACTCCAGTTGGTCCTTTATGCGTAGTTTGCTAGCATAGCCAGCCCAGCTTCGTCCAGAAGCGCAGAATCTTCCTGGGGTCTTCACAGGCTTCGCGGAGCGACCTCGGCAAGCTGAGGATTTCTATACGTTGTGCTAATACTCTTTCGCATTCCAGGATTACGTGGGCAGCTGATTCGTGGTGGCTGAGGCATCCTCTACAGAGAGGGCTGTCCGTTGCTCTGATGATGAATAAGTGTTTGTTCAGTGGACAGTGTCCTGTTAGTGTTCCCACAAGGACACTTTTGTTAGCTTCGGTGATGTTGATGGGAGTGCTGCCCTTGCTTGTCTGCAATTTATTTGGCAAGTCCATCGTTCGTTATGTGTATCTCTAGTTCTGAGCTTGGTCCATGTCTGGAGTAAAGAGAATGGCAGGGTTAGGAACGGCGGTGGGCCTACTGTGGTTGTCGCCGATCCTCTCCGTGCCAGTTCATCTGCTGCATAATTTCCTAGCGATCCACTATGTCCTTTGATCCATTGTAGGAAGATCCAATTCTCAGTAGATATCCTTTCCAGAGCAGAGTGACATTCGTTAACGAGCTTGGTGTTACAGTCCTTCCAGGGTACTGAGTATGGCAGCGCTGTCAGAGAGGATGCGTACACGTTGGTCTTTGATACCTCTCTTCTGAACGGCTGTAGCTGCCTGTGTTATTGCTACGCATTCGCTGCACCCGTACAGGTTTCGGTTTTTGAGCCATCTGTGTAAATTCGGACTTCGTGGGTACCTGTTTCATCTTTTTGGTCCTCGTATAGTTGTATCTGGTAATGTTTATTAAGTATTGGTTTGTTGGCCATTCTGTCACACGGGGCCGCTGTGAGATGTTCATATGCTATGGCCCTGTCAATGATCTGCGCATGTGGACTTCTTGTGACTCCCCAGAGGCCTGTGTTGTGTTGTGTAGTCTTAGAGTGGACATCGTGGCTTCTTGTTGTATGTAGAGGTGCTATATCTAGAATTATATCTAGGGCAGCGCCTGGTGTGGATCTCATGCATCCTAGTATCGCAGAGCATGCCATTCTTTGAAAGCGTTGCAGTTAAGTTACCACGGTGCTCAACTCCGATCTACTCCACCAAACTATTGCTCCGTATGTTAGTGTGGGTCTAATGATAGGAGTGTAGAGCCACTATGATATTTTTGGTGAAAGTCCCTATTAAAAAGTCTATTTAAAATTTCATCCCTAGCATTCTGCTGCATTGATAGAGAGTAGCGGTAAGCGGTATTTTTAAGATTGTAGCAATATAATTTTTTGAGTACAAGTAGATATAATTATATATGTACCTACCTACCTAATATAACTTAATACCCAACTCGATAAAGATGGTTTTACCTCTAACAAGACGTGAATACCTAACTTATTCATGTTTTAAACAAATTATTAAATAAGTTAGTTGCATCAAGTTATTAAAAGACAAGTAAGCAGTCACTGGAACGATAAGTCCTAACCAAAAACTGTAATGAATAGGTACACAGATATGTACATCTACAACGTTTATCTATACAAATATTATCAAGAGGAAAGATTTGATTGTTTGCTTGTTTGTATTGAATAGGCTCCGAAACTACTTCACCGATTTGAAAAATTCTTTCACCGGTTGGAAAGCTACACTATCTCCGGTGAACAGCGCTAAATTATATGTTCAAAAAATTAGGGATCCTTATGGAAACTCCAATAATGTAACCCAAGGTGTAAAAAAAATACCTTAAAAATTCCTTATATTGCGTGCGCTGCGAAATCTATTGATGATAGAACAAAGTGATGTACTACAATATTGCAAAACTCATCATTTTCTACAAAAAATGTTGCGACAGCATATATTTACTATTATAGTTAGGTCACACTAAGTGCTTTTTGTTTTAAAATTTTAATTAAAATGCCGCCTCTATAAAAGGCTCTTTATTTGTACCGTAGTATTAATCCTTATCAAAATAAATTATTTTATAACTAAGACTGCTTCAATACCTTAATGTAACTTTTTGAATTATTCAATTCGGATATTCCATTCGAAAGATATCAAGAGTTCAAAAATAGAAGTAGGTTTTAGAAAAAAGTCGCGTGGCTCACACTCGTCTAACTGTAACTAGGTAAGAGATATTATACTTATTCCGTGATCATGAAACTGTGCCGAAATATTGAATAACTCAAAAATCAAATCATGGTAAATATCCCGTTTTAAATAACTTTAGTGTTAATAACCATGATAGTTTCAAAAGTTTTATTAGAGGAAAAATATATGTTTCTATTTAGTCCGTCGGTTAGATTATCATAAGATATTGGACACGTATTTTTTCTTTTGTCAATCAAACAAATACTTACAAAAATAAAGCGTGTCAAAGTTTAGGAGTGGGGGCTCGTGACGTCACAACTTGCTAAAAAATATAGCAAGACGTGATGTCACGCGGAACTTTAACTGGCTATATATATCTTCATATTTTTTTGTTAAATTGACAAAAGATAAAACACGGGTTCAATATCTTCTAATAATCTAACTGACGGACTTAGTAGATTTTTTAGGATATTAGCTTAGAAAACGAAAGGGCTCTCGAAAGGGGAACTATCACCCTGAGAGAGTTTCTGGTCGCAGCTAGTCGCCTTTAGAACCTACAAATAGTAGAAGCGGTAGGCTTCTACTATTTGTAGGCGACAAAAAGGACAATACATAACTCGCTCACGACAATCATGACAGAGAAGGTCTCCGCACGGTCGGAGAACTAATGAGGGGGGATTTTCCATGCATATGGTACACTGCATTTCAATCGCATTAGGCTCTGGACTTGCAGGGATGTTTATTTCTTCTACTCTTCCCGGAACATGTTGTCGAATATTCACTTCAGGAAGATCAGGATCCTCCTGATCTTCGACAACTGGCTCCAAAGCGTCGCCGAGGACTACTTCCTCGCCGTCATCAACGAGGACTACTTCCTCGGCCACTTCGGGAACATCGTCATGATCGTCAATGACAATGGCAACGTTCAATCGGTGACTAGCTGCGACCAAAAACTCTCTCAGGGTGATAGTCCCCCTTTCGAGAGCCCTTTCGTTGTTTTGCAGAGTACTAGCCCTCACATACGACCGCACCCTGGACCTGACAGGCGGGCGGGCGCCGACGCGCACTGCAGTCAGGCGCGACGCGCTGACGACGAACTTCTCTGCGATCACATCTGCAAGTTCATTTAATTTTATGAATACCTAAGTTTAGTTGAGTAAGATGTGTAGATAGACTTAAGTGGTTTGCCATGTTTTAATAATTAATATAAATCACTAAGCATAAACCACTAGCTGCGCCCCGCGGTTTCACACGCGTGGTGATATAAAAAATCTCAATGAATAATGAAATAATATCGTTTTTTATCTCGCATTTTTAATTTTTGAGCGATAATTGTTGTTTCAATATTAATAAATAACCATTGTTTATTCGTTTTTATAAAACAGAAGAAAAAAATAGATTTAAATAGACAGTTTTTTTTAAATAGATTCATGATGTTGCACTTTTGACTTATTTTGAAAAAAGCTAAAAATCATGATAGCTTAAAAATGGTTCACTTTTGCATGATGCACATGGGGGTGAAAATTTTCGCAAATAGTCACCCCTATCACCTCCTAACGTGAATACGTCGAATTACCAATAACCCTGTATATAGATTTATCGAGGACTTAAAATATGACGTACCTACCTACGTACCTAACCTAGTTACACACTCTGTCTTTTGTTGTTTTTCTTACGTAGTTACGTAAAACGTTCTTGTATTACCTACTCTTATAACTTATTTAGGAACTAGGTACTTCGTTCTTCTTTTCCGAGGTAGATGGAAGGTTCCCTACCTATAAAACGCCAAACATGTGGTGCAGGTCCAAGAGAGCGCCGCAAGGAGGAGTGAAAAGCTTCTGCCACGTTTGTAGTCTGGTGAGGACTACCATGAACACTGAATGAGTTGGGGGTAACCTAGAAATAAGAAATTAAATTTGATAAGATCACAAAATTAGATATCTACATTTAATAATCAGATTTAATTTTAATTGATAGTATTCCTTTTGGTATTTTATTTATGTCACCGTCAGATAGTAAGACCAGTAAAATTTAAAGGAAAATTATAAAGGGACAAGAATTTTTATAATTTTACGGGGCTTACTATCCTACCGTGACATTTATACCAACCTATTGTTCAGTTGAGCTACATTGTTCGCAACAGTCTGCAGTTAGCTTAGTTTCTTGAAATTATAAATCCTACTACTTGATTTACAATTTTATTGAGGTACAAGTTCTAATTAGTTTCTTTTAGTTGTTTGTTATTTTTTTTGTTAATAAAGATTTAATTTTATATTAACTTAGATTCTAGTTTTGAAATATTTCTACTGTATTATAAATTATAATATATTAGGATTTAGGATTTCTCAACAATACAATACAATTACTCTTTATTGCGCATCAAATAAAACACAGATACACAACACAGCAAAAGAAAAAAAAAAAACACAAACAAATATAAAACATTTTTTATTTATTTTATAGTTTTTGCACGCTAAACTACATACAAAACTTATTCTAGAAAATTAATACAAAGGCGAACTTAACCCTAAAAAGAATTCTCTTCCAGCAAACCTTATTGGGAGAGAAAAACAAAGTGAAGAGAGAAGTGGGTATATGTGCATTAATAAAATTAGAAATAGACAGAAAATAAAATTTTAACTTATTGAATATACTACTAAATACTTTAATAGAATACTAAACCAAAAATATTATTTAACCTAAATTCTATTCTTACATATAATACATATACTTATTAGATATATTAAATACATCAAATACAACAGAATCATGAAGATAGATAATGCTCTTTGACTTTACGCCTAACGCAAATATGTTGTACAATGGGCGGCCTTATCGCTATGAGCGATCTCTGCCAGGCAACCTTTGGATGGACATGAAGTGCTAGAAGAAGTATAGACGGTGGCGTGTTATACAGAATAATATTTAATTGGGACATACATAATTTACCTATTGATAGCTAGATAAGCATAAATACACAACAAAAATATAAATAAAAATACACATATAAATATATAATAAAACCTACAACCTACTTATTAATGCAGCTTTCTGTAATTCTACTTAATTTGTGCATGTTTACCCGGATCATCCAGTGCGACACTTAGTAATTGTTGAAGTCGGTGCTATAGGGAAGGCCTTCGGCCTCCGCAATGTGTGGGACCTCGGCCAAAGCCAAGGGAACCCTGGCCGCTGGCAACAGCGCCAGCGCACCGTACAGCTGGACCAGCCGCCAGCCCGGGGAGTTGCGGCCCACTTGCAGGCCCAACGAGCGCGCGCGCCGCAGCAGAGCCTGCACATAATGAAACAGGCAGCCTTGAACATGCACCCCAGTTACCGATTCGAGCGCTGCCTGAAGTGCAGGCTCGAAATCAGTTATGATGTTTTCTGGGTGTGGATGACCCGCCGCTTGCCAAATACGTCTGAAAACTGCTTCATACAGGACACGCCTCCTATTTTGCATCAATGCTATAACAGGGTGGAAATTATAGCCTTCGACGACACAATGAATTGTCAGCACCTGTTTTGCGGGTATACCTGCTGGTACTGTCAAGAATGTGCCATCTACAACCATGGTATGGCACGATTGCAGACAGTTTGAATAGCCTGGCATACAAAAAATAAGCATGGGCACCGCCCGCGGAGACCGTAGCCAACAGCATATCGCTATGAAGCGAATGCTCCGCGAGTGCTGCCCCCAAACCCTCCAAGCTCGCTGGAACAGGTGGCTGAGCGGCTCTACGCCTCTTGCGATTTGTCGAGCTAACCGTCTCGAACAGCAGATGGGGCGCCGCATCTGGGTACCTGCAAACAACATTAAGCATTACTTAGGTAGTTTAACCTTAAACCTGTCGTGTCCGTGATGGTAGCGCACCTACACATAATCGAATTCACGTTTATTGTTATGCCTAACATATAAAACATCATTCTTTATTATATTTTTATAAGTACATATAAATATAGATACTCGTATCTGGCTGCCTCTTCTTCGTATATTGCATTCAATCCAGTATTTTCCCTTCTAGCTCTCCTTTTGAGAGCTTGGAACATGGCATTCCTGTATATTATAAACATCATTTATATTACTAACAGATCAGTTTAATCATTATTTTCTGCAGCAAAGCATAAAAAAACTCACCGATTTGGAATCCACGGTGTTGGATCATGGTCATGCTCGCCAGTTACAGGTCCAGCTTGTCCGTTCCTGATAAGAAAGCGAGCAGGGCATCTGTCACTGTGGCAGCGCACAGACGTGGTGCCACCTCTAGTAACACGTGTAGCCACATAAAAGTGACCACTACGTGAGAACCACCTGCTCCCCTCACAATAAGGTTCAATTTCAACAGGCTCCATCTGAGACTGAAAAACAATTGAATAATTAATTAACATGAGGCTGTAATCCTATTTTGTATCAGTATACAAATGATTTTATGAGTCATCAAGTAGATAGGTCTACCCACAACACAAGATTCATTGGAAAGTCTCTCAAAGCTATTGGATATAGTTATATTGTTACCGACCTTAGGAACCGTGTCCCCAGGATCCGGCGGCTCCTCAAAGTCCATCAGGAAAAAGTAAAAAAAACTTACCAGATGATATATTATTTACACTACTTTACATACAATAACTAAGAAAATAAATAGCAAAAACTAAATCTTATCAATATTTGCTAGAAAAATTAAATTTTAAATTTTGGTGGGAAAAAACGCGACCCAAAAAAAGGCGGGAAGCATCAAACAGGGCTGTTTGATGCTTCCCGCCTTTTTTCAAAGTAGTTACTTACTGCCATGCCCAACGTTGATTGGTACTCAACTTGGTAGGTATGGAAGCTGCCTCCCTTAACTATTATACTATTTACTGAAGTTATTATAATTCGATCCCGAAAGGATCAACCGATTCTGTGGGACCTACTACTTAGTGTGGGTCTTTCGTGCAGTGTGATGCCTGCTCGGTAACAGTCTAACAGACGTTTCACTCACACTGCTCGGTGCTCGCTCAGTCTCGAATTATAATCATTCGCAAATCGTGGCTAAAGGCCACTGTCCGCTGTAGCTATGGGTTCTAAACCGCTCATAGCTAACGAGTTACTGGCGTTTGTTGTGTACGCCATCGACACAATGGATGAGGTGAGCATCATCCAAATCTACGGAGGAGGACGTCAGCTGTGGAAAGGCTCTCCTGTTCCAAACGCTTGGAAATATCGACCGGATGCCGTCACGCCGAAGAGACGGAGGTGAGAAGAGTCTCCAGGATATCATCACCATCCTGAAGGAGATGGATCCCGACGTGCCCGACTTCGTCGCGAAGGAGCTGCGTAAGCTGCCCCCCGTGACGTTCGACCATGTCGATGTGACTAGGCTGCTGAAAGCCGACACGTCGTGTTGAAGTTGGAGGTCTCGCAGAACACCATCAGCGAGCTGCATTCTGAAGTAGCGTTATTACGGAGCGCTGCTTCAGTGGACAAATCGCCCGAGATCTCCAAAGTCAACACTCGCCGATACCGAGGAGATCAAAGGAAGGTGTCAGATAGCGTCGTGTCAGCGTTTTCAACTAGTGCGGCTGATACCGATGCCGATTGCCGTCAGCAGATCAGATTTGTTTTGTGAAGATAATTCAAATTTATTGAGTTTAATTTGAATGCTGGAGCTGAAGATGATGTCCTGAAGTCGAAGTTTTCAGGCACGTCCATGATTTTCAGTGCTTGTCCCTTCAGACGATCCTTAGTGTTGGAGATCGTGAATTCGGCGGTTTTCATGAAGCAGTTTTGTGGTAGTATAGCGAGATAACTTCCTTGAAGTGTCTTGTAGAGATCTTGTCCACAGGAGAGATGTACTTTCGTAGAAGTCGGGAAGCTGATACTGTAATGTTTCTCGTCGAGTTCTTCGTATGCTGGTTTTTCTAAGGTGATAGTGGTAGGTGTGCAGTTTCGACTTCGCTGCTGGGTAGAGATGCGTAGCTTATACATGTCGTAAGTGCATGGAAGCACGACGGGAAATTTATATACTATAACTATCTGAATACCTACGTAGTAAGAACCTAATCTAATTATGGATATTGAAATATTCTCTAAAATCTAAATCTAACACTTATACAAATAAAGGACCGAATGGTGCGTAGTAGAAGCTTCTACTACGCACCAGCAGAACAGAATCCTACAGAATGTTTTAGCCTTTATTAAAATAGGCTAAAATATTCTGTAGGTTAACTAATTCCTGGGAAATCGCATCTACGTTATCTGAGAATACCTACCATAAGTACTTGTGTGAAATGTGCGTATTTTACTAATTCATAGTCCTGGGTAACCTCGGCTCGCTCTATTTTACTCATTAAACGGGTCTTATTCTGATTATCTACAATACTGTCGAAAATTTTAGAATACTGAGAGGTCCAATTTTTAGATAAGCTAACGTGATTATTTAATTCAATTGCCAATTTATTTTCGTTATTTTCTAAACGTTTTTATGTTAGTTTTTATTGTGTAGCTGAGGACTGAAGTTATCAATTTGATTTTGAACTGAAATAATTTTATTTTGCAATGCGTTAAGGTCCACATATTGTAGAAAGGAATGGTAATGAGTAATAATTCTAGCGGGGCCAAGTTTAAAGGGTAAAATACCAGGTCCATCATTAAGGCTTTCAAGTTTTATCTCCTGCATTAGCTGGGGCCAGCAACAGGAGGAATATCAGGAGAGTCCTGTAACAAACGGGCGCTTTTAGGGAGACGCTTTAGCCTAGATTTGGCAATGGGACCTTGCTTTTTCTTAGTGCGGGAAGCGAACGGATTTTTCACGAAAATCTGTTGTTCAGGAGAGTATTCAGCCTCTGGTTCCCGTTCCTTATTTCGTTGGTCAGTCAGATCTTGACGCGTAGTATTACACATGTCATGAATCGCGTTATTGGATTTAGTCATCTTGTCCTTGTGGCTAGTCATGTAACAAATGCGCCGTAAGGTCTACGTCAAAAGGATCTCGAGGATCGTAATGTCCTGTAACTACTTCTATCGGTTTACACTTAGTAAAACTATGAATACTACTATTATAGGCCAAAAAGGCGTAGGGCATTAAATTAATTACGGATTCGGATTTTTGTCCCAATTTTAAGATACAAAGATGTTCTAATATCGTAGAGTGAAATATTTCAAAAATCCCATTTTCTTTAGGCGTATGGGGAGTTATCTGTAAATAATAAATAAATAATGCTGGAAAATTCTCACAGCATTATCTAGCCCCATGGTAAGCAGAGCTTGTGTTATGGGTACTAGATAACTGATATACAAAATACAATACATTACATAGATAGATATTTTTTATTATAATAGAAAACGACCAGAGCACCCGGAACAAATATCTGCAGATCGTACTTGTACCAAAGCGGGAATCGAACCCGCAACCTTCTGCGTCGCAGGCGGACCTTCGCCCACCGCGCCACATCGGTCGTCAAACTGTTACCATAATTGGAATACCATGATGATTGATGAGTACAAAAGTTTAATAAGGCCTGTACTACACTTACGGCTGTGCCATCTCGTAGTTTTTCCTCATAGTTATAATCATAACAGGGTATATAAATGTGAATAAAGAATGATTTACTTCCATAATATATAATTTCTGCAACTACCGAATATTTCAAAAAAACCAATGTACCTAATGTCAATGCTCTTCCTAGTATACTTACGAAATCGCTGTGTAATGTGTATGTCTCAGCCATGAACCTGAAAAATTTACCTAAAAATATTTTAACTTACTGTATATTTTACATTATTTCTATTGCCTTAAAGTCTAAATCTCACTGGCAACTTGACACTACGGCCGCTACGAGTAGTTCGTTGCGTCACCTTATCGCCTAATTTCTCGGTACTCGTAGATTAACCTGTATTACTCTCGCGTTCTGTATTCTGTGACATGTCACGGGTTCGATTCTCGCTACTAGATGTTCTAATAATGGCTTGAGGTAATGCCTCATTATCAGAATCATTTTCTGCTAAAATATATATAAGCTATAAATATATAAGCTGGTTTTACACGATCTATAGAAACGTTTGAGATTCATTCATTAATTTAAATTTTAAATATTTATCTGTCCTATCTAATACTTTGTAAGGACCATCATAAGGTGGTTGTAAAGATTTGCGCACCGCATCATTCCTAATAAAAATATATTGACATTTCTTTAAATCTTTATGCAATAATATTTTCTTAGTTGATTTATTTACTCTAGTCACAGGTTTATAACTATTTATAATTTGTCTACGTAACCTTCAGAATCTATTTTAACATGTGCTTTAATATCATCAAATTCTCCTGGTAATCTTATAGAAGTTTCATAAGTCATTTCAGCTGCACTAACGCCTGTGTCTACACGAGTTGCTGCTCGTAAGCCTAACATCACGGTTGCTAATTCGTCTACCCATGAGTTTAAGGCGTGCCATAAGGGCTGTTTTCAACTAGCGATGCCAGCCAATGCTCTACGGCACCGTTACTTTCAAACAATTATAAAGGTATTTTTACCTAGAATGGAGCTATTAAGTGCGCTGCTCTTATCAGCACTTACCAAAAAAGTTTTAAAAGCTATTTCCGGTATCAACATCAAACTACATGTCAGGTCAGATTCAATGATAGTGTTGGGCTGCTGCACGGTGACGTCACCCGTTGGAAGCAATTTGTGGCAAACCGAGTAAAACAAATATCAGAAGTGATTCCCCCCGCATCCTGGCAGCATGTCAAATCAGAACAGAATCCAGCTGATTGTGCCACATGGGGATTATCAACAAAACAACTATCAGAGCACAACCTGTGGTGGGGATGTCCCGACTGATTACTATCATACAAAGAAGATGAATCAAAAATCACTTATCAAAATCCTGATATTGAAACGAAGAAGGTAAGTGTACATGCCACTTTACAATGCCAGGATAGAGCATTATTTATAAATGAATTGTTATCACACCATAACTCGATAACACGAGCAACGAAAGTACTTGGTTGGGTATTACGTTTCATCAAGTGTGTACGAGCCAAAGCACGTACAAGTACATCTCACTCGCACGACTATGTGCTGACATCGAGCGAAATGAATAAAGCTCGGACATTTATTATCAAACAAATTCAAGGGCAGGACTTTGAAGACGACTAAATCATAATGAAACAACATGGACATATAGGTTCGAAAAGTACGATTATATCGTTGAATCCTTACATTGACGATCGGGGTTTGTTAAGAGTCGGAGGACGACTGCGTAACGTAGATATCTATCAGCATTTTAGCAAAACATCCCATCATTTTATCATGTCACGGCCGACTCACAGATCTCGTCAATCTAGCATACAGTTATGACTAGGGCACGGATAAATATGTAATTAATATATATTAATATTTTTTATTTTAGTCATTTGCATTAATTATTTGGTTTTCTACATAAATTACGATGGTTTGGGCTGGAAAATGAGGTTTTTAGAATCCATATTTTTCTATATTTTAGGGTTAGGTAAACTCGTCAGTCGTGCGCTATTTTTCCATCGATGCGCCGCCGTTTTTTAACCCATCGCATCAAAGCGCGGAAAATCTGTCAACACCATTAAAAGACAATATTAAAATAATTTCAACCATTGAAAAGAAAATAATGGAGGCAGAAGGCCCTGTTGCTGAAGTGGAAACGAAAATTAAGTTTGTCCTCGAAAAAAATAAAGGATTTACTACGCTACAAAAAATTTACAATATTCTCAGTGGAACACCAAACTGGAATCCAGAGGAAGCATATTCGCCTACAGAGTTGTGTAAATTGAACTTTGGGCCAGTTACTTCCACGTAGAAAGGTCATTCAGTCAATATAAAGCGTTTTTCCGACCAAACAGAAAGGAGCTTCAATTTTGAAAATTTGAAGAAACATATTGTTGTATACTGCAATTTCGAATAAGGAGGCAGAATAAATATTGATATATAAAGAACACACAGCTCACGAGATTTGAACCCTGTCATGTCTTGCATTTATTTGCCTGTACAGTGTACATATCTGCCGCAGAGCCAAATCGCTACTTGCGAGTTTGTTCGAAATTTAAAGTCACGTTACCAAATGAAAAAGAAACAAAATTATATTTTATTTATGAATTGCAATTTAAAGATACAAAACATACAATTTATGTTGGAAACTTCTCAACATATTAAATAAAATGAAAAATTATAAATTACGTGTAGTTTTTATCTCCCAATGAGGCGGCAGGATTCGAACCCACATACATAGGGATAGAGGGGTACATATGTGACGCCCACTGTACTTACCTACTATTATTTAGTCTGGTACTTAAAGTTATTGTCTATTGCGCTCATTAGGCCTATGTCCAGCAGTAAATAAATAAATAATAAATAAATAATGCTGGACAATTCACACAGCATTATCTAGCCCCATGGTAAGCAGAGCTTGTGTTATGGGTACTAGACAACTGATATACATAATACAATATATTACATAGATAGATATTTGTTTTTATTATACGTAGAAAACGACCAGAACACCCGGAACAAAATATCTGCAGATCGTACACACAATTGTTCCGAGGCGGGAATCGAACCCGCAACCTCCTGCGTCGCAGGCGGACCTTCGCCCACCGCGCCACATCGGTCGTCGTAGCAGTGGACTACTATAGGTTGATGATGATGATGACAGTTTATGTAATTTTACATATTTATGTAAGAAGCGACCATGTTTGTTAGAAAACATAAAAAAATACTTCAAAACAAAATAAATAACTATTTAGGTATAGATGCAGGATAAGCTAAGTATCTTCTTTTGAATAAAATGTGGCTTGCCGAATTTTCGCAGAGGAATATTTACAAGGATATGATGTATCAAGAGACAAGTAATTTTACTCATCCTGTCCCTGGATACGTATTAATTTATTTTGCATTATAAAAGTTGTTCGATGTCCATACTGTCACTCCACAGTATAAGGCTCTAGACAGACAGACCGCATTTCAACTGCAATCCAACCGCAAATTGCAGTTCATTTGCAGTTTGAATGCAGTTGACACGAGTGGTTGAAAGCTGATGTACATGCGGATGCCAAGGATCTATTAGATTGCCATAAAAATAAAACAAAAAGCCACATAAATCGGCATAAATTGGCAGATTTTCGCTATTTTCACAAAGCATAATTTAAAAAAATTGAATATTATATATATCACACAATTTACGGAATACATATAAGTAAAAATACTAATTATCAGAATACATTATAGATATTCTGTAATGTGATAAATCAGCAAAGAAAAATATGCGCAACATGAGAACGCGTCCCAATCAATAAATTACGTATTTAATACTGGACTCGGACCGTAATTTAGTTCCTTCCTACTCATATTTTTCAACCTGTACAGGTGCCAAACGCTTTCAAATTATATTATTAGGTACCTTTCATAAACTGAGAACATGCAGCGCCACCTGTTACATTTTTGCCGCAACCGCTGCATTTATTTATCAACATTCTGTGTCAATGTGTGTCAAGAACTCAAGAAAAGCCACTCTTCAATTTATTTAGCAATCGAGCAAAGTGCTTGCAGTTTTAGGGGGTCGAAAATAGATGGCGTTACTTGGTTACTATGATGCATTAACGAATATACAGAGAAAATAGAATTATTTAATAATATGAATTAACAGGCAAGGTTTTATGGCTATGTACCTACTTTTGTTACGTTACATATGTTGTTATAAAATTGATGTGTGACCTACCTCTGTGAAACTCAAAACTTAATAATACCTACCTAGGAACAATACGATCTACATAAATCTGAATTTCTTGTGAGGTACAATTACCTTCCCACTCATTTACTCAAAAAATACTAAATAAAATACTTGTCATTGTATTAATGGGTAGGTAGGTGAAATAATCATTAATTAATCATCTAACTGCCAAACTAAGTTCGACAGGTGTGTTTCTGATTTTTTATTTATTTAATCTGTGGTTTTTGTTAGATTACAGAACGGGACAGTAACATTTTTAATCTGTATATGCATCTAACGATGCATATGCTTCCAACCAATCACAAGCACTGGTCAAAGTTGCCAAGTCTGTGATTTCCAGGCTGAACATGACTGACACGTAACAAGAACTTTCAGCCGTGGAAAGTCTGTACATGGATCTCAGTACAGTTTAGACACACTTTCCAAGTTTGAACAAAACTGGGTCGAAAGATACAGGTTGTAAGTTAATATTACGGGTCAGTTATGAACGGCCCGGTAACCACAGCCATTTGTAAGCAAATTACCAGGCTGCGCAGTACAGCCTGCTGAATCCGTGGTCGTATTTTCCAAGTCTGTACATGCCATGGCCGGCAGTTATATGGACTCACAAACATACATAGCAAACATAGTTAAAGTGTTTTGATTTTAGGTCTAAATTTTTAGAAAATGATACAAAATCATGGGTAGAACAATAGCGAAAGTAGTTGTAATCTATTTTCTCGTGGGGCTTTCTAATCTTCAACTGCTGATTAATGTAAAAAACCAGGTACTTACTACCTATGTTTGGATTTACACATATATATTGACATTGGCGATGTGTTCTTCCAAAATGTTGTTATTTCGTTACGTTTCAGGGGGGCGATGTCATGCAGGAGAATATTACCTCAAACGTAACTGAAGACACGGTCACATTAGACTTCATGCGGCTCGATGGAGTCTATGTATCACAGCTTGTTGACTTTAGTAATGTAAGTCCCTTTTAACACATTAGACTCTTCACCCTTTCAACTCCGCTCTATCGCCATACCGCCTTACATCCTACCACAGAACCCACCACTGGGGTCATCGCCCATCAGTATTATAAAGATATTATAAATTGCTAATTTTAATTTGTAACTCAATAGCACCATGATCCAATTAGATATACTTTGTTGATAAACTACCAAATAACAAACTAAGAAAAGTAACACAATTAATAAATTCAACACTGTGTGATATAGACATCAGCCAGAAACTGCTTGTCTATTAACAATAAATAAATAATTGTTTATTGCTCCTGCACAGGAAGTTGAAGCAGTAAAGGTGATGATACCAGCAGAGGAGGAGCTTGGACAGTCAGGCCACCAGACACTCTGCTTCCTCACACATGCTGCACAGGCAGACTTTATTGCTCCAGATGCTATGGCTAAACTCAGACAAGTAAGAATGCTTCTTCTACTATTGTTCTGAGAAGTGACTACTTACCTTGAAAATACATAATTTTGTGAATGTGTTTTAAATTCCATTATTATTGTGATTTAAACCTCTTAATTATTTAATTGATTTTAAGCAGCTATTCCTATATTTTTATCACTACATAGTATAAAACAAACTCTCTTCCCACCGTCAGTCTATCCCTATTTAAGATCATTAAAACTACGCAATGGATTTTGATGCGGTTTTAAATAGATGGAGTGATTCAAGATGAAGGTTTGTACACCAATTGACACATAGATTTTTACGTGGGCGAAGCCGCGGGGCGCAGCTAGTCAAACTATAAAATTATTTAGCCTTCCTATTCCAATATGTTTGTTTCATACTTTCTGCCTGAGATACCGGTTTACCTAACCTAGTTCAGGCAAATGTATTATTTTTAACAATATACGCAAATTGGCTATTTTAATCCATTAAGTCCTATGTTGTTTTGTATTAAATTATTATTTACTTAAATAATGCTACATATATACAGAAAAATCCTGGCACAGTACGTATGGCAGAAGAAGACAAAGGCTGGCGACAGACGACAGCTACAGCATGGGCTGGTCGCGCTGCACAGCTGCTGTCGCCTGCTGCTGCGCGGCACTGCGCCGCTGCCCGGGACAGAATCTACCTGCGAGCTGCTGACCTAGCAAGATGGGCTCCCAGACCAGGTTACACTTATCTCATAACTCTACGAAATTATTAAATTCGCCAAATTTATAACAACCTTGAGGAATGCCTGAGGAGTATAATATTTTCTTTGCAACCAAACTTGATAACTTACACATTACTGTTATAGAAAGAATTTTCCATGTACAGTAATACCCCGCTTTACGCGAGGGATACATTCCGCAAATAATCGCGTTAAGTGAAATTCCCGTATTATCGAGGTTTACGATTATACATAGCCAAAGGTATATAAAAAAAAAAACAATCACTCTAATTGTACGAACACTATGCAGTATGTATTACGGAAAAATACATCTATTGTCTTATAAGGTCTTTTGGGTAGCGTTTACGTTCTTGTAAACTACGTTCATAACAGCTTCGCATAATGCGCGAAATTTGAAATTCGCGTTAAAGCGAAACCGCGCATAACGGGGTCGCGTAAAGCGTGGTATCACTGTACAGAGACAACTAGTATCAGGGTGGAATTTAATTTCTATTTTCATATTTATATTATTTGTGTTAATCTGTTACAGGAATAGATCAATCTTCATACACATCAGCTGTGACCCCGTTTCCGCCACATGTGTTATCCTCTGACTCACCGGAAGGCAAGCCAGCTGTGAAAGCATGTGTTGCAGAGAATGACCCTGCCAAGGAGTGCATTTGTCACACTGAGGTAAACTAAATAAACATTTGTCTCTTTTGCCCAATGTGTATTTCAGGTGTCTTTTTAAGATTTTTTTATTATCTGATATTCTGTTGTTGGTAAGCTAAACAAAAAGTATGGATCAGTCTTTCAGGGGTAGTTAAGATTCAATAGTAGAACATAGGAAAAAATTATAAAAAATCTATACCTTATGCATTGGATATTCCTTACAACCTGTACATAGAATTTGGATTTTTATTTCAATTTCAAAGTAAACAAACAGTATTTTTTCCTGGAATATCTAGAACAAAGCCAATATTTATTCCAGGTTTGTGTCAACTGGTACCCATGTGGCCTAAAGTACTGCAAAGGAAAGCCTCAAGGAGGCTTGAGCTACCGATGTGGCATCAAGACATGCCGTCGTTGTTATCGATACCACTATTATGTGCGGCGACGTGACACCTGCATGGCATTTACGTGACAAACCCAAGGTCTTAAAGGGGCCTGTGCATGACTTATGTATCTGCCCAATATAAGAGACTATTTTATGGGGGCTTGTATGAGGCTGAAATTAGTGCAAATGAGATTTGAAAATTTTTGGATCCTTTTGATTGACTGGCTGATGGTCAGGGATTGGATTCTTCACACGAATATTATAAATGTGAAAGTCTTAAATAAAGAGCATGTTCATTTAAATTTTGGCTCTGCTATTTATTACAACTTCAAAATAATGCCAAATTAACAGAATCATCCTATAATTTCTAGCTAAACTTGTGTACATAAATAGTAGCTTTCAGTTTGAATAATACCAAAGATGCTGGTAAAGATTTGTTTACTATTATTTTGTTTATTAGATTAAGACAGTAAATTTTAAGAAAACCCTGTGGAGTAATGGTTGTACATCTACCTCACAATTTTATAATGCAGCTTATCTTGCATTGCAAACAAAAATAACAATTTATAATTATTCTTTTACATATTTTGCTATGAATTGTACTATAAATAAAAGTATGTTATCTTTCTACCTATTTATTGTTTTAATTTACCTATTTACAGAAAATTACTTAAAAAGAGGATATCATATTAGTGGCAGCCTGGATATGGTTCATGTCTGTTTTTTCTTAAGACAAATTGTATTTTTCTCTCCATATCTTCATTGTATATGGCTTTGCACTTTTCATGATTTACACGACGTCTTGTCTGCAAGCAAAGAATTTACATCTTGATTATGGTTCTGCATTAAGTTTGAGTATTCATTTCCAGATTGTAAATATAGAAGCAACTAAATAAAGAACCATGCTTTAGGTAAGATACCATAGCACATCCTTTAGTATAATCCAACATAATTACAGTCTACTTAGTAAAAACATCTATATCCCATAGAATGTGAATGTGTTCATTATTAGCCCATCATATTACCTATGCAATGATCTCATTTAAAGTAGGTATAGATTTCTTTATTATATTCTGTAATGATTGACAAATGACAGCACTATCCCATCACTTGAAACAGTTAAGACCACCAATTATCATACATTGCTTATAGTAAAAAAACAGCAATAGTGTTTGGGCAAAACTGGGTGGGATAGATTATCCAAGGAATTAGAATTTCACCAGGGTTTGCTTCAATTCTTAGGTGATAATAATACAAACCTGGAAAGGCTTTTCATAGTATCTGGTGAGTCTGTACTGTTGGAGAATGCCTTCCTTCCCGAGGATCCTGTTGACTAGCCTGCATGCATTGTCGACATCGTTATTCCTCACAAACACCGTTCGCCCTATGAATGATGGATGTCTGTTGGACAGCAGCCTCAAAGTGAGAAACATTTTGATGTTGCTGATGGTATTCTAATTCTATAATAATAATATATTAGAAAGTTTGGTTGTTTACATTTACAATTTTTAGGAGGTTATTATTTGACTTGACGAGACGGACGATGTCAAGTTGACTTGCAAGCACGAAACCAAATACATACTTGACCGAGAATGGCATACCTAAAGCTTTTTCCCCTGGCTGCAACATCAAGCTGTGCTGCCAGATCGAATTTGGCAAATTATGTAGGAAGTCGAGTAGGTAACAAATGAGCACATAGCTAAAAATATGTAAAATATAATTCTAGCAGGGTGTACCAACCAACCACGTGCAGGTTAGGTTGGCTTGGAAAACTAAATGTTGGAGTCCCTCTTTCTTACACCCCAAAAGAGAAATTTCTAATCATAATTCCGCGACTTCAACGATGAAATGCTTTCTTGACTGTGAATTTCCCATGAACCGGACACTGACAGCAAAGTGGCAAACGAGACACACGTTGCCGATAACCGTTAACAAAGAAGTCAAAATTATTTGCTTTGAGTTTTGAGTTTCTACGGTTAACGATTCATAATATATACATACGTGTTATTGTACTTATTTTTGTTTAAAATGTATTTTTAGTACATACTTACCAGAGTTTTTGTATTATCTTTCTCCAAACGGCTGCGATTATGTGTGATACTGCTTTGGATGTGAAATCGCTATTGACTCTAGGTTCAAAGTCAGATAATAGCACTACTGGGCCAAGCACGTGTGTTAGATGGCGGAATGCCCCATTGCATGAAATATGCTCCAAGCAAACGATGCTGTTGATCAAGGACGCCTTTGATAAAGCACACGCAAATAAAATGTTTCCTCAAGAATTCAGAGTTCTACTTAGAACTGTACTCAACGTCGAATACGATGATGATGACTTCAATATACTTTTTATAAAAGTAACTTTCCCCTCTCTCTAGTTATAACTAGATACATTATTCATGATCAGTAGTTTAACGTTGGTATTATAATACCATCCCGTGCGGCATTCCGATATACATTATACCCACAGTAAGGTTGGTTCTACCCACAAAAAAGCGATATCTTTGAAAGACAGATAGAAAACTTGGTATGGACAGGAACAGTTTTTTTCCAAAAAAACTTTATATATCATACCTCGATTACGTTTTAATTTACAAGAAACAGGTACCTATTGCTTACGTTGTTGTACCTAATGAGTATTACCAAGTGTTAGGTGTAGCAATAGGTAGGTAACTGTTTCTATGGTCAAGTCTCTCTACGAATATGGTAAAGTTTCCCTTGCGTTCGGAGATTTGAAACATAAATCGCTTGTTAAATTTATACAATACTGAATATATATTTTTAAATGATTGAAATTATTTGATAAGCGGAAATGTTAAGTTGATGCTATGTAAGTATAGGTTTTTAAACTGTTAAGATAGCAGCACTAGTTAAAATTCTGAGCCCTTTTAAAAGGGGGTTCAAATCTCCCGGTCTTCCCCTAGGTACATCATGGAAAGTACAGTCATTGTAATCCAATGATTACCTGCATCATGTTGAAAACGATAATGACCCTATCTAACATATCCAGGAAAGGACAGTGGATTCCTTCTGTTTATTATCTTCAGTCATCTAGTACCTACCTATAATACAAGCTATGCTTGGGTCTAGAGATTATGCTGTGTGAATTGCCCAACATTATTATAATTAAAATATTAACACCAGTGGAGGTACAATCACCAAACTTTCTGCCCAGCATGATTATGGCAAAACCCCCTTTGTCTATGAGAGCTATGTTCAGCAATAGACGGTATGCTGTTATGGGTGACTTTATCACCATTGATTATGAGATTTTAATATCCATTCAATAACTTCTCAGATTAATACAAATCGTAACGGCGAGATCGGATGGGACGAGTTGATATCCTACCTACTCCAGGGCTACTTTGGAGCGGATGTAGATAACGACAACGAGGCCTTGCAGCAACACATCATGGGGGTGCCGACTGTGATGCGGTCACATCATCGTCACCCTATCTCCCGGATATGCTTTTGTCCCGATATTTCGAAGGTCCTTTAGAATTTATTTGCTGGTATTCTTTTCAAATTTCTCCCATTAGCTTAGCACCCGCACTGCTACATTTTTGTATGTAACTACATTATATGTCATGCTAAGGCATATGTATATAGGAATAAGTATATAACATGTAATCTCAAAAACGTAGGCTTCTAGGATCTATGCTATGCCTTATATGCTTTTGTCGAGCTTTTCCGGGGTGAAAACCGACGCAATGACTAAAAAGTTAAGTATGCCGGACGAAGGTTCCAAACTCTCTCTATAGTGGTTGATAGCCAGAAGTATACGCTTCTATCTATATATCTAATCAGCCGGTAACATTCATTAGTATTAGTATACGCTTCTATCTATATATCTAATCAGCCGGTAACATCCATTAGTATTAGTATACGCTTCTATCTATATATCTAGTCAGCCGGTAACATCCATTAGTATTAGTATACGCTTCTATCTATATATCTAATCAGCCGGTAACATCCATTAGTATACGCTTAGTGCATGTAATTTAAAATCATTAATGCGTTGCAGGACCGAAAAGCAGACCCCATGCAGGGCATGTACATAACGGCAAGCCGCGACGGAATGATCAACTGGTGGTCACTAGACATGGAACGTCTTCGAACTGCCTACTCCCATAGTCGTTAGTCTGTTACGCTTTGTGCTTGCTTTGCTTAAACATTTTCCTTTGCCTATCCCAAACCAATGGAAAGGCCGTATAACCAAAAAATGGAGTTACAAGCTTTTTATAGCATTCAGCTACTCGTAACTGTGCTGTCTAAGCTCTTTTTTAATCTATTTACCTATTAATTGAAGCGCCAGCGACCGTCTATATTGTTTCTTCATAGTCCATCATAAGGTTGCCTGAAAAAGATCGCTCTAAGCGATATGGCCGCCTTTTATATACTTCCTTTATTCTATTGTTTATTTCTATATTATTTTCTGTTGTGTCTGTTTTCTATATATCTATCTATCTAACTTCATGGTTTATTCGAATGCGTTTAAGCTTATCTGAAGATGCGTACCACATGGGTAACAGACGTGGTGTGTATGCCCGATGTGAATATTATTGTGACGAGCTCCACGGAGCGCGAGCTTCGCTTCTACGACTGCACCGCCAAAACATTCACCATGAAGATCGTGATCTCCAGTTGGGAGTACATGGCTAGTAACTAATTATTCATCTACCTAACTAGGTACTTAAAAGCATTATGCGTGCCTGAAATAAATAAGAAATTCCTTGAACCAATAATAAGTTAGTTAGGTAGGTTACCAGTGCCAGTAGGTTCTCATTTCTTCCGGGTCTGAGTGCATATAAGCAAAATGAAAATGAAATGAAATGAATTTATTTTTTAAAAGACTTACACAGACATAATAAACTTAAACTTAAATGTAAACTAAACGTGTTGGTAATCATGTAAGTCCAGTAACAAAATGGCTTTGCCTCAGCATGAGTTGGATGACTAGCATGCTAGCAACCAACGCTGGTGTTCCGGCAAAGCAATTTGTTGGCGTTACGGACTGACTACAAAATAGCGATATATATAATAATAATATAATTATAAACTCTACTTTCTTTTTGATGGTCTGTTTTTTTTAATATGTACTGGAAATAATGTCTGGACCCTCAGCAATATAAACAGTAGGTAGGTAGGTACCTAATCTATCTTTGGGCGTAATGGATCTGAATTAAACTTATTTTCAGATATGCACGATGTACTATTACTTCTCGGAAGACATCAACGAGGATTGTCTTCTAATTTGTGGCGACGTGGGGGGGAATGTGCGTGTGCTTAAGTTCTCTCCCATCAGACGAGGGCCTTTCCAGAACCGCGCTGAACGTCCGCTCATACAGATGAGACATGTCGAGCTGCAGAAGCAGGTAATCTATTCCCCAATAAAAAAAAAACTTCGAAAAATGGAGACATCAAACAACAACACAACGAATTGAGAGTAGGAACAAACAGTAAAATAATGTTATTTGATAACAATGAAAAGTAGATACCTATAAAATTTTACTTGTCTATGTGCTTTTTTTGTAACCCTTAAGAAAATAAAAACATTTAAATTTGAAGTTTTAAGTCCCAGCAGCCGACGCAAACTTGCGCTCGCAGTCACAAGAGGTTTTAAGAGAATTTTCGGCTGAACGTATGTTGTTTTTAATGTAGGTTATGTTCGTTGATTATAACCCGTCGTTTTCTGAAATGATTTGGATGATTATTTTGTAGTTGTGTTAAGGATGACCGCGATATGGTCATATAAAAACTTTATTCCTGAGGCATTAGTCCGGGAGATCCCGCAAAACGGAACAATTTAAACTAAGGGATTCGAAGTCGTTTTTAGTTTAAGTTAAAACAATCAAATTATATTTTGATTATTTAGGTAAATATTATATTTCTCCTAACTACTCTATTCCAATTCAGTATTACAGAATATTTCCTAAATCAAGAGGGTAGGTAGGTATGTATAGCTCTCTCTTTTTCTGTCGTAACGACAGACAAAGAGCGACTATAAAAATGGATTTGTTGTAAATATAGCCGAAACTGCTGCCTGAAATGCGTCTGATTGAGATTCTGAATGCGCACACGGATTGGGTGCGGCAAGTGTCGTTCTATTCGTCGCTACATTGCGTGATGTCGTGCGCTACTTGCCCTGACTCGCTGCTTATGACCGACCTGGCCAGATCGAAGACGCATAATATGTTTAAGACCGAGAAGGTAACTGTATACTTCCCTACTATCTTCAACTCTACTCGATAACAGAACATGTACCTACCAACAATGACAAATTCTTGTTAATGTTATACATATATGTACATACATAAGAACTTAATGCCTAATATTAATCATGATTATGCTTTCTGCATAAAATTGAGCTTGTAAATAAGTAAACAGCTTTCCACCGCAGGGTTTCCAATGTTTTGCTTTCGACGAGGAGTCTCACGTCCTGGTTACCGGTGGGCCCGACTGCTCAGTGCGCGTTTGGAGCCCCTTTGTAACTTCCAAAGCCAACGTAATCTTCACGGGGCACCACGCCGGCGTGACTGCCATCGTGCTGCAGAATAATGGTGGCACCATTTACTCTCTGTCACGGGACCGTATCATTAAAGTCTGGGATGTACAGTCGCAGACGTGCTTGCAGGTGAGGGCAACTATCTTCAAATCTTCAGTTTCGCCGCTTTACTATCCTGACTTATTGGTCTGTTAGATTAACGGTAAAAAAAGTTTTTAATAATCTAGCTCTGCATAGCACAGCTTAGTTACAATCAGATCCAGTATGAGGCTGAAATGCCCGCCTGGCCAAGTTTGCACCTTAGGTCCTGACCTAAGGTGCAAACTTGGCCAGGCGGGCACTCCCTGGTGAACTACTTCAGCCTTTATGAAAAAACTACTGACTTCTGGCCCTGGATGCACTTCTCACAAGCCAGGCGACTATGGAGGACAGCGGGCTGCGGCAGCTGTAGTCCCATCCAAACTGTGTCAAGAATTTGACCTTTTCTAAGTGTACATTTATTGTATTGATGTAAATAAAGGGTTTGTAATTCTTGATTGTTGAATGCGCTGCATGGTCTTTCTTCGCAGACATACATTGATATACCCTCGCAAGTGGGCGAGCGAACACCGATCTCAGCTGTGTACAATCCAGCAACGCGCGATTTTGTACTCGGCGCCATTAAGATCGCCGTGTTAGTTCTCGACGAGCAGCTGAATTGTAAACACACCGATGGTTATACGCACTCCAGAGCTGTCAGCAAGATATTGTATAACCCGTTGTTCAAGTTGGTCATTACTTGTGGAATGGACAGCATATTCATCAACTGGGATCCTGTCACAGGTACTTAAGTCACATTTACCCTTTAAATGTTTATTTTTGCTTAGCAAATAGGACCTTGAAAGTATGTCCATCCATTTCATTCCAAATATTCGTGTTTTACTCCAACCACGTCCCAGCCCAGTCATGTCTTTTCTCGAGAAATTAATTTAAAACAGGAAAGCGTAATGTGATCGTGAGAGACGCTCACACGCGGATGATTCACGGCGAGCGTATACCCGTGGAGATCACAGCGGCTTGCTTCGATCCCGGCTACCAGCTGCTTCTCACAGGTGCCAGAAGCGGAGAGCTCAAGGTGACTTGTCGTCTATTCTTCATTTATTTTATAGAAACGAGACAGGAATATCTGATTAATCATGAGTTTTTCAGGTTTGGAACTTTAATTCTGGCCTGTGCTTGAGAACCATGGAAATAGAATTCATGAGCGAAGTCACCAGCTGCTTTTGGGTCGAGGGGAGGTATTGCTACCTTAAATCATTAGGTGCATTCAAAACATTCGCTGTAGTCAAGGGTACCTTGTTAAGTTTCATAGAGGTTTTGCAGGATTTTAGCTGTGGGTTGGAATCGACATATTACTGAGTTTGAGGACACAGGCTTGTCGACGACGGGTAAGGGTTGGGAAACCAGGCACACCGACGACGTGCTGGCCGCCGCCGTACGTCCTCCTATCACTGTCGCCACCGCTTCTTACAGCTCTGAGCTCATGTTGTGGAAACTTGAAACGGGGCAGCCTTACAGGTAATAATAAATAGCAAACGCAGGCAATTTACAATATAGAGTATAAATAATAGAGACCGAACCTGCTAATCGCCTGTCGTTACAGGCGGTTCTCATGCACTGAGCCGACTATGCGCATAAAGATGACATACAGCAAGCGCGAGCAGGCCAAGGCACAGCAGGAAACGGGCGCCGCCTCCAAGCTGGGGTAACTATAACACTAACATTGTCATCTTTGTGTGTATCGAGCGTTGCAAAATTTTTATACCTCTCATTAATTCAGTTATCTATGTAGGTATCATTAAAAGTCATTTATGTTCATATTAAAATAAAGTCATTTAAAAAAGTCATTTATGCTTCGCCGCATGGAAATCTATGGTTTATACACTTTCCTCTCTCTACCTTTCTATTAAAAAACCGCATCAAAATCCATTGCGTAGTTTTAAATATCTAAGCATACATAGGGATAGACGGACAGCGGGAAGTGACTTTGTTTTATACTATGTAGTGATTATTAGGTAAGGTACCTAGATATTTTTGTTAATTGGAGGGTTGTAGCCATTCTAAGCATCTCCAATGCTTAGAATGGCTACAACCCGCCATTCCAAGATGTGACAATTCACTCAATGGACATTTATGTGTCAGCAGGAGTGGACGCATGAGCACGACTGGACGCATGAACATGGGCACACGTCTAAGCGTGGCCAAGCGTCAGAGCACGGCCGGTGGTAGCCGGCAGAGCTGCCCCCTGAATACTCAGGACGCGGTGGCAAAGGCGCGCGCGCGGCGCGTATCAGCTGTGTCGATGCCGATGATCGCGCAAAAGATGCGCAAGCTCGCCGTGCACGCATGCGTCTTTCTAGAGACGCGGCCTATACACACCCGCGTAGGTAAGATGTCTAACTGTTTTTATTATAAAAAACTATACTTTTACTTAGTTTGATGAATTCATTACGAAGTAAGTGGGTTAACTAAGAAACTTATTTGTGTTGGAAGAACACCAACGTTTCATCCCTTAAAGAGGTTAAATAAGGTTCGTAGTTAACCCGTTAATAATAATAATATTTTATTGTATTTTCTATGGTGAAAAATGTATTTGATACAAGAATTTTAAATAAATAAGTGAATAATATACATACCTATATATAAAAAAATAATTTCGGAGCATAAAAAGTATGAGATCTTATTTTACTTATTCTACGGTCCATAGTATTATTATACTTACCTTAAAACTAGCATACATAAAATATAAAAAATAAACTAAATCAATAACACGCTTTTTGTGATTACGCCGGCAGCTTGCATCCGTAATGAAGATACTATACTACCAGATCAGTAAAATACCTACCAGAAAGTTTTTGAATATCCTACATGCAGCGTAACTAAGTATCGTCTTTTTATCTTAACTTTTTGTTTGTTGCAGCCTCTTTGATCTTGTCACTAGAGAACGGCAAAATTCAGTGTTGGTCAGACCACTCCGCCGGTGGCTTTCAGGGAGCGTTCCAGAGCGTTCACGCAGCCGGGGACTACGTTTCTGCGTTAGCCACTGATGTGGACAATGATTATCTCTTCACTGGTACAACTATGGGATACATCAAGATCTGGCTTATGAAGAATTATTTGAGGAATGAGAAAGTAGGTTACTTCGCAATGTTGTATGCTTCGAACTGGATAACTACCACGCTATTTAACAAATAACGTAACTCGCGTCATCAGCGCTCGTTATTAGGTTAGTAAGCGACTCACGACACTGCACCAATGTCGCATTGACATTGGTGGAAACGAGTGTGTCCGCAATTGCTTTCACAAGTCAGTCACATCAGTCAGTGTCTCTATCATTCGTATTGATATCGTTCGACAATTAATACAACAATGGATATAAAACTTTTAATCATTTTGTAAATGCACATATGAGTTTATTAAATAAATGTTAGAATTTAATATCTACCTACACAACAGTTTCAGTTTTTGTTACCTAGTTTTGGTACCTTTTTTAATACCTTACATAATCTATGTTATAAAAATACTAAACTATATTTTATATCGTGAACAAACAAACATTATGTACTTTTAAATTTATAATATCAGTAAGATTTATACAAATAATATTCGAACAGCTTCAATGAGTCCCTCCAAATGTAAACACTCGCGCCACTGCCACTCGAAAACAATGTCTCGGTTACCTAGCCGAAACGCGCGTACACGCTCATGTACGTGCCTGCGTCGACACGTTGAGAGCAAATGCGGAGTTTGGTACTACGCCCTAAGTTTTAAATACTGCCACTCGCACGCGGCTCGTGACGGCCAATGCGAGTGTGGGCATGTGCGGCGGGGCTTAGCGCGAATAACGCGTGTTAGGGCGCATTTTAACGTGAATAACGTGTGAAAAGACGTTTAATATTTGTAATAACGCTGATAACGCACGTTACGTTGTGTGTTAAATAGCGTGGTAGCCTTGCTGGTCATATGGATATGGTAGATCACCACACGTAACCAGTGGCAACCACTTTAAAGTACGTTCGGCATGTGTGGGTACTGGGTACCAACCTGATGAATTCTCTGATGCTAGGTCCAGGCTTTGTTTTAAAAGTGTTTATACAGGTACACGTGAACATGCCCCGGCTGCGGCTACAGTTCCCGTTCCTCTGGAAGGATCGCATCGAAGGGCGCGCCAAGCGCTGCGTGCGCGACCAACCCTTGCCGCTGCTGCTCAACTCGTACCGCGGACATCTGCGCTGCATCTCCGCCATGACCTACATCGACGATATGCGGCTCGTGCTCAGGTACACGTGAACATTAGGGTGGGTCACTTATGTATGGAGAAAAAAAAAAAGTTTAGTTTTTTTACGGGCACAGTTACGAAAAAGTGCTAATATATGTGTGTAAATAGATTATGAAGTTTCATCGCAATCGGAATCAATCTTCTGCCTCGGGAGTCATGTGGGAAGGGCTAGCCATTTTTACAACAAAAATAATGGAGAATAATACTATAATATTTTATTAAAGTGAAGGGTTTAGTTTGTAGCGAAATCCTTTTTGCTGTCGAATTTCGGCATTGCTTTTCTTGAATCTATCTGGGCTTTGATGAAGCCTTCTGTCATTGTTTTATTTCATAAAGTGGCTGAAGCTTCAGTCACAGCTTTAACTGCTCTTTCTACTGCTTGTGTCTGAAACTCCAAATGTTTTTGATAGCAAAGCGTAATCAACTGCAGATGTAGTATCATTCGCCGAATCAGTACCTACTTGAAGTCCGCGACTGAGTTTGGGCTGGTTCTTCACAATCCGAATGGATCTTCATCGGATCATCGGATTCAGATGTGCTGCTTCTTTCTTCCGTAGATGTTTCAGCTACTTTGCTCTCAGATTTTTCTCGTACCAACCTTCTTTTTAGTGCTCTTGTAATTTTTTTTGTTGTGCCAACGTCTACGCCGCCTATCATCATTTGCCTAGCAGTTCGTTGGTCTATTATAAAACTGTGCTCTCTTGTAGGTATTTTTCTGTTTTTATATATTTACTAAAATCGCGACACTTGCAAGCCGAAATGTCAAACAAAACTTTACTTCCAAGCCGAAACTCTCCCAGCTTGTTTGTCGGTATTTTCGGGTGAGACTTAAGAAGGTTTTTGCATTTTAAATGATAAGTTTGTAACATTACCTTCATTCGTTTTGCTTCTACTGTAGGAATAGAAGATTTTGCCCATATTTGTATCAGTTTTTCAACTACAACGGCCCTCTATTTCTTTATAAGTTGGCTCCTTTTTCGTTTCCTTCTCAAACTTTAACTTGTGTCGGATCCACTCATAAAACTTCATCTCATCTTCGTAAGTTGGCAATATATTGTCTTTTAAATCGCATAAATCAGCAAATAAGGGACACTTCCAACTATTTCGAGTGCGTTCCATTTTTCTAATGACGTAAAACTAATTACTGCATTCTATTTCTATGATTGTTTTACCAAAATGGCGCTTCACTTGTCTCACTTCCCCCGCCTCCCACCACTTCCCTACTCCTTTGTCATTGAACGAAAACAAAGAGTTGCATATTGCATAGTTGCACAATCCGGAGGCAGTAAAACTTAAAATAATGTAATGAAACTTTACGTATCAATTAACGACACCATTTGGCCACTTTTAAATGGTGAACGTTATTGAAAATCGAGAAATAAAAATTTTGACCCACACCCTATGAACATGCCCCGGCTGCCGGCTACAAATACAAATACCTACAAAGAAAATTTTACAATCTAAAAAAAATCTTCAAAAGAGCTCTCTTACTTTCTTTTTTTAAATCCACCAAGCTATTGCATTTAGCTCCACATATCTCCAGTTTCTATATAGCAAATGTTGTGCCGAACATTCTGTATAACCCAAAATTAGTAAGTCCTTAAAAATATATAATATTATGACTAAGCTCAGAGTGCTTTTGTTCGTTATATTATGATAATTATTATAGTAAAACTAATTTTAGTTAGTGATTGATGTGCGCAGTGGCAGTTCAGACTACAGCGTGCGCGTCTGGCGGCTGTCGGGCGAGTACCTACAAACACTTGGCTCCTTTCTGCCGTGGAATCTGGATGTGCCGCGCTGTCCGCCTGATGTCAAGAAAGTTGCTAGCTTCACCACGTTCAAGGTATCAAAAACACCTTACTTCAATTTGCCACAGTTCAAAACCAATGGTAATCGACGACCAATCTAATTATTAAGTAACTGCCGACCTAGGTATGTTAGGTACCTAATATGTAATTAATGCAATCCATTATTTAGAAGCTACATTAAATTAATTTTGGGTTACCTACAATTCAGTGGCGCAATTAGGTTTTTGAACTGCAAAATGGGATTATCCTATGCTGGACGGTGTTTTTAAATTCCTACTAAATTATAAAAATATATACAAGGCCTCCTCATCGATTGCGATGACGGCGACGCTAGACATTACGGATTATTCTATTAAGAGTCATAATAGGGCTCGCTAGACCGAACTTGGTCTTGAAAATGAAAGTAATGTATAATAGTTGTTGAATTGTGTTGCCAGGTATGGCGGAGCGGATACGTGTCTCGCTACGTCCCGGGGCAAGTGGAGGTGGACCATCTGCGTGACATCACGGAGCATGAGCTTAGCAAGAAGACCTTCGGGGCGATGCCCCAGGAACCGCTTCTCGGGAACTACTTCCAACTGCCCCAGCGGCCTGACCGACAAGATCCTATTACACTCGACGATTCCTTTCCGACGGTAAGCTGTTGCCTATTTCATAATTTTCATTATAAGGTCATGTAGGATCTGTTGCTCTGTCTGAACTAAAAGGTCTGGCAAGCCAAAGCCACTATGGAAAAGTCTCGCATTGGAAATACCTACTTGAATTCTAATATTATCCCGAAAAAAATAAAAAATAGACCTTTTTACTACCTACATAAAACGAATTTTTGGTGCAAATTCAGCAACTTTGCAAGCCAATAGGTATCTGCCAAAGCCACTATGACCCAAACTTCATAATCGGTAACCGTTCCTTTCCTACTACAACACTAGTAGGAAAGGAACGGTTACCGATTATGGGCATACTCTGAGAACCTCTCAGCGTTTATAAAATGACGAAGGACTGCTCGCAAGATACTTTGTTACTTTTATGTAGGTAGGTAGTCACATAATTAAATTCACTATTTCTATGCAATACCAGTAGATAATGGATTGTTGTATTGTGTGGTTTTAGATACCGCTGTATACATGGCTGCGTATGGCGTCGACTCAGCCGGTGCGGCGTCCTGCGACGCCGGAGCTGGTAAAGCAGACGCGTCTAAAAGCGGTGGTCCAACTGGAACACAAGACACACTTCGAACGTCACTTAAATCACCCCGCTACCAAAGAGTCGAGAGATGCATTGTCTCCACCTCATTCACCGAACCCGGAAAATAGTTATTGAGATATCACATCGCATAGCATTATAATCATAATATGTTTTTTTAAGGACTTACTAATTTTGGGTTATACAGGGTGTTCGGCACAACGTTTGTCATATGGAAAAGACAGTACCTGAACTCTAAAAAGACAGAACTCTTTTGAAGAATATTTTTATGATTGTAATTTTTTTCCCGAAATCTAAACTTGTAAGTATGTGGGTAGGTAGTTACTGTTAACTTTCTTTTATACGATATAATATGGCTTACCGTTTTTTTTATTAGGTACCTACCTTAATGATATAAATCATGGTACACCTGACATTATTAGCCCTTACTAATAAAATCAATAATTCCATGATTAGTTACATTAAGCAGTTACGAGGCATGAGGCATGTAATTTTTAAAAAACTGAAAATTTTAATCTGTGTGGTCAACTTTAGATTGTATTGTTGTGTTAAAAAAAACGAAGTGGATCTCTGATCTTCCAATTCTTTGAAAGTTATTTAGTACCATAGCTTTTTCCACGATTGACGATTAAAAAATAGCTGAGTATTTTCAAGGTTAAAAAAGCTGCCAAGATATTAAAGCACTAGGGTTAATCTCTCCCCAGTTTCCAGATAACAAACGTTGTGCGGAACATTCTGTATTTTACAATAAGTACCTAGTTAGGTAACTTATTTTTATTTTTTTGTTTTTATTACTGTTTGCGTTATTTAATATTCGGACGAGTTAAAGAAACGACATACATTTGTAGAACATTGTCTTCTTCAAAGTCTTTACGTAGGTACATACCTATATGTTAGTAACTATACCTACACATATTTTTAATAAAAATTGACAATGTTCAGCAATTTATATCGTTGACGTTACTTATCTTACATATATTTTTTATTCTATTTTTTATGTTTGTGTTAAGATTGTTTTCGTTTAGGTATTTTATTTTATTGTTTATAAAATAATTTATTGCTCTTAATTTATTTTCAGATACATAGGTAACGTACGTTACCTTACATTATATGTATTGTCTAGCTTACATAGAAAGGCCTTACTTAGTGTAAACTAAACTATACGTAGGTACCTAACGTATAGTTTACACTAGGCAAGGCCTTTCATTTTATTAATTTGTTAGGTAGAACTTTCATTTTATTAAAATGATCCAGAAATATGTTTGTTTTGATTACTTATGGGTCAACTCCGGGTTCCTGCCTTGCCAGGGTGGAGGGATGGACCATCTAGGAACCGCGTTCCTGAATTCCCTGATCACCCGCGGTGAAGCTAACAGGCTGTGCCAACGCAGACGGCGACACGGTTGGTCCCTGAACGGACCGCTACTTCAGTAAGGGAGGTTGTAAGTTGCGGTGTCGGATGGAAGGCATCGCAACTGAGGCGGGCGACTGTTGTATGGGCGTTATGACCACAGAGAACTGGGAGAGGAGTGCCGCCGGTAGTGTACCGATGCTCTTCGCTTGCTCTTGCTTCGGACGCAGTGGGGTCGCAATTCATAAAAAAAAACTCTCCAGAATTGTCAGGGCTCGCTCCACTCACTGTTATTTATTTTTTCATACTCTTCTGAACTATGTAGTTGGTGATACCCAAAATTTGCTTTCGACGACAAAATTCAAAAACCAATGTTTTTGAGTTTTTTTTGCTAAAATCAAAAAATTACGTGATGTGGTAGTGTGCATCTTTGTATCGTGTGTTGTATCTTCTCTTTCTAGGGTGTAGTGAATACTCGAGGAATGAAGTACATAGGTAACTATTTCTACGATGCACTGATACCTAATAATTAATCTATGACTGATAATTTCCCCAAAACCCAAAAGAGCAAATAGTCAAGTCAGATAAAATTAAAAAAAAGTAGTGAACGAGAATGTTTTGTAAAGTAGGTACCTAGTGAACGAGCGAGAATGTTGTGGTGTTGTGTTTAGCGTGCGTGATGGATATTATCAATCCCTGATATTATTGTTCTGTGGTGTGATCGTGCGTTGCGTGATGTGACGCACTTTTTATGTTTTTTCGGACGTGAACTATTCTTTCGTTTTGTGGTTTACTTACGTAAAGGTCTGCTGCTATATCATTTAACTACGAATTGCTTCTACGTAAAACGACATGGGTTCTTCAAAGAAACACAAGAAAGAGTCGAAAAAGAAGAAGCACAGGAGTAGGTCGCGATCTCCGCTGAACGGCGAGGACCGCGACAAGAAACGCCACAAGAAGCACAAAAACCGCAAAAAGGAACGCTCTCCAGATGGTCAGTACATCAACACTTGTTATTTATATGAAGCTGAGCTCCAATTACGATTTCCAACACTTGGGTAAAGGGCCTTGAATACCTCTTGAATGACAATATTTTGGGTTAAGTCATTGCTGATTCCAACAACGTTCAATTATTTAAAAGTTCTAATTGGGCTACAATATTCATGCAGATGGAAATCTTGATTGGAACCAGCTATTATTTCACTTGATAATGATAATGGCACAAGTTTGCTCATTATTTCAGACTCGGTGGCATTCGAGAAGGGCCACCGCGTCCTCAACGGTCCCGGATAAGGTGGGTTTATTCTTCAGAGGACACATATATATACAACTACTTGTTGTAAAGAGAGTTTCACCTAAAATCTTTACCCAGACGGGCTTTATGTTTGTTGTACCTATTTTATTTTACTGTATTCTATCAAGATACCTATTATTTGATACCTACAATTGGAAAATTATGAACAAGGCTTGGAGTGTGGATGAATCATAGCACCGTTAACCGATAACTGTGAAGGTGTATGTGCGCAGGGTAAGGCCAATCAGACACATAAACAAAAAAGTTGAACCGTTTGGTTGGTTGGTGCCACAAATTTTTTCAAATATATGAAAAATTAATTTGGTAACTACTTTACTGTTTTAATTTTTGTTTTTGTGTCTGATTGGCCTTGTATTGTATGACCGTAGGAGGTGATTAGTAGGATGGATGTGTGTGGGGGTCACACTCACCTTGAAGGTTATCCACTCATTATGGGACACCCTGTATACATACAATTAAATATTATTGTGACCAACATTTCATCATCATCACCCATGATAGTACGCTGGACATAGGCCTCCCCTAATCAGTGTAAAGTGATCAAAATTTACAAGTGCCAAAATAATTTCTTTGTTAAATATTCAATCCACATCTACTTAACTATGGTAATACTATTCTAGGGTCATTCAACAACAAAAAATTTAATAATCTGGACATTGTCAATATTGAAACTGGTTTTATCTCCTCAATATGTATTCCTGAAAATGTTGTAATGGAAGATGCCCATCAGTTGTCTTGTTGTCAGGCTCGACCACAAATAACAAATTGAAATGTAATACTAATATTAGGGACGTAAACAGATTCCCATCATCTTACTGGTTTATGCTATTCATTAAATTCTTGTATAAACTGTAATATTTCCCCGATGTTTTGAAAATAATGAAAGTGACCAGTAACAAACAAGACCCAAACAACTATCAACCAAATCTGTTCTCCCAATTATATTATTGTCTCTATATATATATATATTTATATGAAAAATCTATAAATTTTCTTTACAGAGTTATTTAAACAACAAAACTTCAATTTCTTTATAAATATCAATACCTAGCTTTAGACCTAAGTCGAATATGAAAGAAAGCAAGAAAAATACGTTTATTTGACACCAAATACATAGATAACATACATAACATGATACATTACATAGTAAGAAAATATAAAAACAAGAAAAATTTACAAGGAAATAGATAAGACATACAGAATAGAGCAAATATGTGTTACATAACCAAAAAAGGTCCCTGTTTCATCATTATGCCGCTACAAGCCTGAGTTAGTAGCGGCGCTGATTTTCAGACAGGTCCCGGTGTGGTGGCACAAAGCTTGATTACATTAGGTAGGTATAAATAAAAGAAGACAAGAGTAGGTTACATAACAAAGCCAGAATATGCTATCTGCAACAACTGTGTAACAAAAATTTTACATAATATTGACAAAAAGAACATGGCTATCGGGATTTTAATACACAGCAAAAACATTGTACATGAAACTGGTTAGAGAGGTCAGTTTGTTGTATTATGGAATGACCAAAGTAAAAGAGGAAACTATACTTTCCTCTTTTACTTTGGTTATTCCATTGATGATATTGTTTGAGTTGCAATCAGACCTAGATTTGATAAATTAGTTATTCCAACAAAACTTAGTAATATAGTAAATGAATCAAAAACATCATCCTACTAATATATTAATACTAACTTAACTTTCGCGTATATAATATAAACGCGAATGTTTGTAAGTATGGATGGATGTTTGTTACTCTTTACGCAAAAACTACTGAATGTATTTTAACACTTTGAGTGCTGAAAACGCACGGTATGAGTTTTCTACAAGTGACTAATATGCGTAAATCCACACTAGCGCAGCGGCTGAGAAAATACAGATCTTTGTGACTCAGCACAGCCGTAATATTTTTCGAACGAAACGCATGTGCGGCGCAACACAACCGCTGTGTAGAGCGGCAGCACGAATTTTTTAGGTTAAAAAAAAACATCGCAGTCGTCGAAAAAAAACCGCAGTCAAAGTGTTAATGAAACTTCACAATAATATAGCTTACATATCAGAATAACACATAGGCACATTCATAAAGATGTATAGTATATTATCCAAAATATATAATTTTAGAGCTTAATATAAAAAAGTTACTACAGACCACTCAATACTGAGACAAAAGCTGTCACACTGAAAACTATCTAGAGTTAATTCTAGACAAACACTTAACAGAAATCGCATATTGACAAACTGAGGTAAAGTTAACTAACATCCCTCCTCCATAAAAATGCCTTAAAACTGATTTATAATTGTCGTTATACATATTATTTAATATTATTAAATAATGATGGACAATTCACACAGCATTATCTAGCCCCATGGTAAGCAGAGCTTGTGTTATGGGTACTAGATAACTGATATACATAATACAATATATTAACATACATAGATAGATATTTTTAATTATACATAGAAAACGATCAGTACACCCGGAAAAAATATCTGCAGATCGTACACACAATTGTTCCGAGGCGGGAATCGAACCCGCAACCTCCTGCGTCGCAGGCGGACCTTCGCCCACCGAGGTTTTCAATTCACTTGTAAAGTCAAATCTAAGTACCTCATTGAATCCAAAAGTCATCGTGTTTCCAAACAAAGTTAAGGTCTTTCTGTAAAATCTGTCTTTCTTTTAAAAGGAATGTTTATTTCATTATGTACTATGTTAAATTTTAAATTGTTACTGCTATAGAACTGGTATAATTAAAGCACAAATGTAAAAACTTTTCTCTTTATGTGGACTATAGTATTTGAGAAATAAATATCTTTAACCACAAAAATTCATGCTTTGCTATTGCAGGTCTGAGTGTACTTACATTGTTTTTATAGGAGCTCTAGACTGAGGACACCTTACTCTAGGGCTCCTAATTAATATCCTATTCAGTGTAAAATACATAAAACTGGTTCATCCATACTCCCGGCTTTAAATATTTATGCATGTAGTGCCTCTGTTCTTTTTTATTTTAAAGTAAACTTATGTGTACTTAAGTACTTTATAACGGGTAATTATTGCGTTTATCTACCAATTTTTTCCGACGTTTCAACAGGTACACCGTCTTGGTCACGGGTTGACTCAATTCCACTCAAATACCCGTTAAAAAGTATTTATAAGTATGTGTTCTGATCGCGTAAGTTTAAAAATATACATTTATATAGTTTTTCTGGTAGGTAGGTATAAGCACTGACTGATCTTGGCCAATCTTATGTTAGCTGCAGACACAGAGTGTATAGAATATTGATATCTTTCACAATACGTTATATACGTCTACTTGACATCACCTTGATTTTATCAATACATAGTATAAAACAAAGTAGCTCGCTGTTCCTATGTGCCTAGATCTTGAAAACTACGCAACTATTTTGATGCGATTTTTTTAATAGATAGAGTGATTCAAGAGGAAGGTTTACAAACCATTTGACACATAGATTTACACGCGGGCGAAGCCGTGGGGTTAGTTATAATATATATACATACAAACACAAATATTAAATAAAATAAAAAAACAAAGAGCGCCGAAAATTGTATGGTATGTAGGCTATGGATTTAACTGGAATAAAAGAATATTCGTTCATTCTTCGCATGAGTGATACACTATCTCATCTGGTAAGATGTTTATTTTCAGCATATAAACGTGAGTATTCTCTATTGTTGCAGTTGAGGAGGTACCCGTGGACTCTCACCTCGCGAAGGGCAATGGCGAGCGCTCGCGCAGCCGCAGCGCCAGCGCCGACCGCGACCGGCGCATGCGCGAACAGAGGCATAAGGCGGACAGGTCAGCAAAACAACCCTACCATCATCATCATTAACCACCCCTGGCCTCTGTCTTGTTTCCAGCATCTGCCTAGATGCTGGATGCGGCAACCTAAAGACAGGACCTGAGACCTGCGTCAGACTGCAGGCGCAGTCTGTCGCAGGTCGTGATCCTACGTGGCCGAAGTTCGTGATCCCACCTGGCTGAAGTTCGTCCTACATTGCGTTTGCCGAGTCGCGGTCTCGACTCAAGAACACGTTTTTCGTGATATATGGCTGGCCCACTGCCACTTGGGAGATGGATTTTAGTTAGTAGTAGCAATTGCCCATTGTCCAGGCCAACGAACGCGATTCCAGGAAGAGTTTGGGGGAGACATTGGCCCAACATTGGGACAACGTCGGTTAGATATAATAATGAACAATTATCACTAATTAACCAAAGGGATACGTTCAGTGAGTCGATTATATCGTCTCTTCTCTATGACGATACATTACATTTTAGTATGGAATTTGGTACAGGGTTTCTATAATATTGTTCGGACATGTAACTATTTGGTGTGAAATACAAAAATTAAAGGTCTCTTCGTTGAGGATACTATCGAATCAACAAATTCGGTGCTCCGTGTATAAATATTACTTCTATCTGGCGCATAGACCAGGAAGGGGGTCTTATCGCCCGACACAATAGATTGCCACCGGCTTCTATTCTGTGTTGTTAAATATTTGATAACATCATATTAGGTTTTTTTTTTTTCGACGACCGATGTGGCGCGGTAGGTGAAGGTCCGCCTGCGACGCAGGAGGTTGCGGGTTCGATTCCCGCCTCCGAACAATTGTGTGTACGATCTGCAGATTTTTGTTCCGGGTGTTCTGGTCGTTTTCTATGTATAATAAAAAAATATATATCTTTGTATTGTATTGTATTATGTATATCAGTTATCTAGTACCCATAACACAAGCTCTGCTTGTCTTGGGGCTAGATAATGCTGTGTGAATAGTATAAATAAATAAATAATAATAATAAATCATGCATGGACAAGTATAAAATATTTGACAGAGATAAAAGCCAGGACCTCAGCACCATCAGAGAGGCGTCCCCGCCAGCGACCTCTGGCGGCGGCGGCGGCGGCCAGGAGAGCCTGTCCGTCCATGAGACCAACCGTCTGCGAGCTAAGCTGGGGCTGAAGCCATTAGAGGTCAATGAGAAACCTGGAGGTAAGACTTACTTCATCTCCGGCCCTGCTGCCAAATCCGAGGCATATAAAAAAAAAAAACTTCATATGTACAGAGGTCTTTGTTTTGAGTGATTTCTATTTAAGGTGGATGTAGAATTTAAAATGACCCACGCATTAGGCTGGGCCTGTTTAGAAATAGAAATAGGAAATTTTTATTTATTTGTGTTTCATATAAAATAATACAAATGTTGTTTCGCGGCCATGTTATGTCCTCAAGGTCTGTCTAAGTACTGGTTATTTAATATAAGATACTACTAGGTACTAAGGTACTAAATAATTTACTTGTACAACGTACTAGGAAAAGTTTATTCAATTAAATACCAAGTTTATAACATTTTTACTGATTTGAAACTGCGATTCCGCGTAAAACCTTCTCTGTATAATCCAACAAAATGCAATTCGCGTTCAACGCCCGCCAACAAATTGAGATGCCATGCAATCAGTAAAGGTAAAAACAACCAAGCTCAAAGTGACTGCGCAAGGAGCTCTGTTTTCCGCAAGGTGTCGCCTGAATCTTTTATTTTTTTCTTTACTAGCTGCGCCCTGCGGCTTCGCCCTCGTGGAAATCAATGTTTCAAATAGTTTATAAACCTTCCTCTTGAATCACTCTATCTATTAAAAAAAAACCGCATCAAAATCCGTTGCGTAGTTTTAAATATCTAAGCATACATAGGGACAGACGCACAGCGGGAAGCGACTTTGTTTTATACTATGTAGTGATGATTATCGTTTCTGTCCCAGACGATGGAAAAATCAAAGATGATCTGGGCGAGTTCTACCACAAGCCGGCCGCTAACATCGCCGAGCAGCAGAAATCAGAGAAAATACGGCAGAAACTGCAGGAGCGGAAAGATAAACGCAAAATGGAGCAAAAGTAAGACACCTCATTTTTGTTCTAAGATTTCATATACTTATTCAAAATATTTTATTTCGCTAGGCTTAAAAAATAACACAAGTCATCCTACTTGCTAATATTATAAACGCGAAAGTTTATAAGTATGGACGGATGGATGGATGGATGTTTGTTACATTGGATTTTCATTAAACTTCACAATAATATAGCTTACATATCAGAATAACACATAGGCTTTCATAAAGATATATTGTATACTATCCAAAATATCTATCACCGCGCGGATGATACCGCGGGGCGCAGCTAGTGTACCATAAATTATTATCAAATAAAATTGTCTTACTGTTCACTTAAATTTTTTGCCCACTAGTGGAAGAAGTGAAAAAGAAACCACTTCATTGTATCACTTGAGTGTATAATACATTTGATTTGCTTATCAGAATAGAATGTGTTTTTCGATACATGTCAATAATTAAAGCTAAGCATTGAATTTCTTACATACTATTGTCGGAGCGGAATCTGACCAAGCCATTAACATCATTGATGTAATCATCTATTTCTAAGTTCTAACCAATCAATTTATGTGGGGGTAAGGAGGCCCACTCGGAGAACCAACGACAATGTAACGGTTGCGGGGAGTCTATATGGATGGAGGCGGCGCATGAGGGGGGAGGCCTATGTCCAGCTGTGGACATGTATAGGCTGATGATGACCCATCGATTTATTACAATATAAGTATAGGCCTTTGCCCAGCAGTGGGAAATAAAAAAAAAATCAAAAAAAGTATAATTATAATCTAGAAATTAAATTGTAAATTATACTCTGGATTATGGCGGGCTAATGGATAATTTAGTTTTAACTTATTTATATAATAAAGGGGGGGGGGGGGGGGGGGTATTATAAATAATATATTTACTAAGCACTACCAATAGAGGACACATAAGGCATCACCAGTTGTGATCCCCCAAATATATCGCGAGTTACAGCTGTAATTAACAATCTAATTTAAAAGTAACGCAATGAATAAATTCAACACTGTGTGATATAGACACATCAGCCAGAAGCTGCTCATCTATTAACAATTTATATCAGTTAAGAATTGAAATACAGTATCTAACAGTTACAGATTATTACGCCCTCTAGGCAAGATTTCTAACACATTTGTTCTTTCTATAGATTACAGATCGCTACGTTAGGCGAAGCGTCCGACGAAGACGACACTGCGGCCTGGGTGAAGCGCGCCAGAGAGGCAGACAAACAGAAGAAGGACGCTGCTAAACGGGTTAGAATTACTTGCGAAACTGATTTATAGCCGGAAACCTCATCGATGACAATTCATATCTTTAAACTTACGCGATCTGAACACATACAATACAATACAAATACGCTTTATTGCACATCAAACACAGAAAAACAAAAACAGTAAAGAACAAAGATACAGATGCACCATGGGCGGCCTTATCGCTAGTCGATAGCGATTTCTTCCAGGCAACCTTTGGACGGACACGTAGCTATAGTACAGGACGGTGACGGTGGCGTATTATAGACTAATGTTGTTTATAAATTTTATACAATACAAAACATGTACAAATACATAATTATTTATTTATTATTTTTAACAATATTCCGGTAATGAACAGCTAACATAATGAGTAGGTATGTGACTAAATACTAAATAAATAATAATGCTGGACAATTCACACAGCATTATCTAGCCCCATGGTAAGCAGAGCTTGTGTTATGGGTACTAGATAACTGATATACATAATACAATACATTACATAGATAGATATTTTTTATTATACATAGAAAACAACCAGAACACCTGGAACTAATATCTGCAGATCGTACACACAATTGTTCCGAGGCGGGAATCGAACCCGCAACCTCCTGCGTCGCAGGCGGACCTTAGCCCACCGCGCCGCATCGGTCGTAAAATAAATACTGAAGGCTAATTAAAAATTTCCACAAAAAGCTACTGAAATGAATACTAAACAAAGATACAGGACGACTACTGATGGTGAAATTATTATAATCGAAAAGTTTGTACACAGATAAATTTCTAATATTCTATGTATAAGTATTACTACTATATACAACGGGTATTTATCGCGTTTATTTACTTATTTTTCCCGACGTTTCATTAAACAGGTTTACACACTGTACTCCAGCCATGCCGGGACCACGACAGTGTGTAACACCTGCGACCTGTTTAAACGTTGGCAAAAATCGCGATAAATGCACTGTCTTCAGCTTGCCGCATCCAGCATCTCTCTGCATAATTATAAGTATTAATACAACGGGTATTTATCGCGTTTATTTACCTTTTTTCCAGACGTTTCAACAGGTTTACACACTGTCGTGGTCAAGGGATGAATAAAAAAAAATAAAAAAAATAAAAATATATATATAATTATATATATATATATATTTATCTCTCTGCAGTCTTAATACCACGACTTTATAATATTAAAAAGTAGAATATCTAATAGCAGTTTGTTTCAGGCCGCTCTCCTCGATGAAATGGACGAGGTGTTCGGCGTGGGGGCGCTCGTGGCGGAGGAGGAGCGGGAGACGCGCGACGCCGCGTACACGGCGCGCCAGCTGCGCGGCCTGCGCGTCGCACACGACATTGACGCGGTCAGTATTATAGAATATCTAATAATATCACTAGGGATCAGCGTAGGTAATGCTATTATGTCAATGAACCTGAATGATAATGTTAACACTTTGAGTGCTGAAAACGCACGGTATGAGTTTTCTACAAGTGACTAATATGCGTAAATCCACACTAGCGCAGCGGCTGAGAAAATACAGATCTTTGTGACTCAGCAGAGCTGTAATATTTTTCGAACGAAACGCATGTGCGGCGCAACACAACCGCTGTGTAGAGCGGCAGCACGAATTTTTTAGGTAAAAAAAAAGACCGCAGTCGTCGAAAAAAAACCGCAGTCAAAGTGTTAATATGCACATGCCCAGGGATTTTTATTTTATTTTGCTTTATTCGGAAGACAAACAGTTTTACACACTTAACAGATAACTTAAATAATAACTTATAACCATTTATGTGTCCTCGCATGTAGTAAATGGGATTCCCGAGAATATTTTTCTGGATGTCAATTTAGAAGCAGATAACACTACTTGTTTGGTGTTGTTGTATAAGCGTGTACATTGCCCTTTAAAAGATACAATTATCTTCTTTAGCCTTGTTGTAGGCCCATATAATACCACTTTTCGCTCCCTGCTAGTCGGAGTTATCTCACTCCTTCCTGACATGGTTTTTTTCCTGAGTGATTAGCTATATGCCCATAAAATAGGGAAAATATTCAGTAGATTTTTTGTTTTTAAAAACCTATGATTGATCTATAACATGGTTTTCTGGTTCCAGTTGGGCGACGAGCGCGAGACAATCCTGACGCTGGCCGATAAGGACGTGCTGGCGGAGGACGCTGAAGATGTGCTGGTCAACGTCAACATGGTCGACGATGAACGTTACAAAAAGGTAAACAACTTCAGTTCATTGTGAATGTAAGAGGGTTAACAACGAATTACGTAACGTAACGGTTAATAACTAAATTTGTGTTGGAAGAATACCAACGTTTCTCTCCTTAACGAGGGACTTCATAAGGGTGAACATGAAGTACAAGGTTAAAGGCAAGCGCAAGCTTGATACTTTCGTACTCTAAGGACTAAACTAAACGTTCTGAAGTTTTTGATAAAGAACCTTGTATATTTTACAATAACCTTTTCTATACTAATATTATAAAGAGGAAACATTCGATTTTTTGTTTGTTAGCATAGGCTCCAAAACGAATGGACCGATTTTAAAGTTCTTTCACCATTGTGAAGCTGCACTATCCCCGGGTGACATAGACTATATGTATTCTCTTTATCACCCTAGAAATGTGAAATTGCAATTTAACGCGGGGATCAGCTAATCCTGCTAATCCTACTAATATTATAAACGCGAAAGTTTGTGAGGCTGTATGTTGCTCTTTCACGCATTCACGCAAAAACTACTGAATGAATTTTGATGAAACTTCACTATAATATAGCTTACATATCAGAATAACACATAGGCTACAATTCATAAAGATATATTGTATACTAGTTTCTGCCCGCGCCTTCGCATGCGTTGTTTCTATGGAAACGTTTAAGATTATTTCTATGCTGTGGGAGCTGATTTATGGGATAATAAGGAGCCTATGTTTTATGCTCGGCCCAGAACTACCTGTATGCAAAATTTCAGCTCGATCCGTTCAGTAGTTTTTGCGTGAAAGAGTAACAAACATCCATTCATACATAAAAACTTTCACGTTTATAATATTAGTAGGATTATCCGAAATATCAATAACCACGCGGGTACCGCGGGGCGCAGCTAGTACCTTATAAAGTTATAACCTAACCTTAAATTCCTTCCAGAACATTCTAGACCGCAAGAAGGCCCGCTCCGGTTACCAGGCCTACGACGACGAAGCGGAGCTCGAGGCGGCGGCGCTCGGCTACCAGAAGCCGGTCCTCTCCAAATACGACGAGGACATTGACCCTGAGCGGGCGGCTAAGGGGAAGGGCTTCGTGATTGGCGATGAAGCGGCTTTGGAGGCTAAGAAGTTCAGGGATTATATGGTAATATATGGTTAAACATTACTAATTTAATATTAATTGTCGTTATTATAATAAAAAATATCTATCTATGTAATGTATTGTTTTACGTATATCAGTCATCTAGCACCCATAACACAAGCTCTGCTTAACTTGGGGCTAGATGATGCTGTATGGATTATCCAGCATTATTTATTGACTACGCCGTGATAAAACTCTCGAAACTATCTTGGTTATTAACAATAAATACATTTATAACGTGATATTAACCATGATTCCTTTCTTGTTACGAGTATTTCAATCTCATTTCAGTTCACATTATTATAAAAAAACCCTTGGCTTTAATAGTGACCTAAATACATTAGAATAAGTGCTAAATTCGTTTGTTTACTGGAACAGCGTCAGGAGAGATTGCAAGGCGGTCCGGACAAGCGTCTGGAGTCGCTACAGTTGCCGGAGCTTCGCCTCGCGTCTGACTACCTCAGCGAACACGAAATAAACATCAAGTTCAAGAAGCCTAAGAAACGGGTATGTTTACTTTGGCTATTTTTATGATTCAATTCTAAACGAAATAATTCATCTCAGCTGCAAGGCCACGCTATTTAGCAAATAACGTAACTCGCGTTATTACGATAAATGTAGCGTGAATAACGCGTGTAAAGGCGCATTTTCGCGTGAATAACGTCTTTTGACGAGTCATTCTAGACTAGGTTATTATTTATTATAACATTTATAGCCCGGGGTGTCCCACTGCAGAACAAAGGCCTCCCTCCCCTTCTTCCACTCATATCTATCTAGACTAGGTTGCCTGGGAGAAATCTCTGTCAGCGATAAGGCCGCCTATTGCACTTTTCATGTGTAATATTTAGATGTAAGGTGTTATTTTATAGTTTTAAATGCAATAACTTATTTTTTTGTTCGCTAGTGGAAGCAGTAGTGGAGTATCTTCTCCCAAATATCTCATCTGTGTTGTATTCCGTACAGAGTAAAGGCCTGCGGAAAAAAGCCAAGCACGAGCCGATCGACGTGGAAGACTACGACGCAGCCACCGCGCCGCTCGTTACGGATGACACAGGTCTGTACTTTACTTGGAATAGAATAGAAAAAACATTTACTTGGACACAGGTACAAAATACAGGCATAGAATAAACAAAGGAAGGTACTATGTTTACCGTTATATGGGGCAAAATGACACAAAAGGTGGTAGTAAAAAAATAATACCAAATAAATATCCCAATTAAATATTATTCTGTATAACACGCCACCGTCTATACTTGTTCTAACACTTCATGTCCATCCAAAGGTTGCCTGACAGAGATCGCTCTAAGCGATAAGGCCGCCCATTGAACAACAAATTCTTTATTTGTCTTTTTCCTGTCCAGTGTATCTGTTTTTTATTTGGTGTGCAATAATGAATAATTGTATTGTATTGTAAGACTCCCTCCATGGCCCTGCGCCGCAATAGGGGTTGGATGAGCGTGTGCTGAACACAGACAATTCGCAGACAAAAAAGAAAAAAATATTTAATTTAAAATAAACATAAATTTAATAATAACAGCAAATGGGTCAAAGATACTTCTATTTCGGATGCAGAGACGAACAGCTGTTGACTTTGTCAGGATCTAGGACCGAGTTTAGAAAGATACGTAGATAAAGTCTTTATTTGCAGCCTCAGACACACGCATACCAAAATACAACAATAATAGAGTACACTAGGAAAAAGACGAGAAGAGATACTTGCAAATAAGAATGCATATCATCAAGCAATAAGAATTTATAATAAGTTACCCAATGAATTTAAATCTATGCAATATAATTTATTTAAAACTAGCTGTGCCCCGCGGCTTCGCCCGCGTGGAAATTTCTGCACAACTTTACCACGTTTTCTGACCGTTTAAACCTTCCCTGGACTACGACAAACATTTTAAAACCAAAATCAGCTCAATCGGCCCAGCCGTTCTCGAGTTTTAATCAGACTAACGAACAACAATTCATTTTTATTTATATAGATTTATTTATATAGATTAAGCTTAGAAAGTGGTTAATTGATAGATGTTTCTATGACATGAAAGAATATTTAAATTATAGGACTTTTTGATAAAATTGTAATATTTTCTTTCTGACATTTTACTTATCTACCTTTTATCATTATATAATTTTTTTGACATGATTTATAAAGCCTATGAATATTGAAGCTAATAAATTTGTAACAATTTAGCACGCCCTGACGAGGCAGAATGTATAGGAACCTTATTATTAAGAAGATCTATTGTACCGACATTCCTGCAAAAAATAAATGATTTATTGATTTATTCATTTATAAAACAAACCAATAATGAATGTTGACTAAAACAAAACTAAAATCTAGATAGAATGTCTGTATGTGTGCTGCAGTATGTCAAAAATCAACCTAATATTTTACTAAAAAAGCAAAGCACTGATTTTCAGCCAGACTACAAAGTTTCGCAAATCTCGAGAGCAGCTGAACCGATTTCGCTAATTATTTTATAGAATGTTCCTTGAAGTACGAGAATGGTTCTTACGGAGAGAAAAAAAAAAAAAATTGCCTTAAACAAATGACCATCCGGGCGAAGCCGGGACGGGCCGCTAGTACCCGGATATAAAACGACGTTGTTTGTGTATTATTGTGGCTCTAGAAGAGTGCAATAAGTGTCTGTCAAAGACCTCTCATATGTGAACTAGATATATGATATATGCCCAGCAGGGAAAAACTTCCGGAGGTTGCGGGTTTGATTCCCGCCTCGGAACAATTGTGTGTACGATCTGCAGATTTTTGTTCCGGGTGTTTTGGTCGCTTTCAATGTATAATAAAAAAAATCTATCTACATATGTAATGTATTAAGTATATCAGTTATCTAGTACCCATAACATAAGCTCTGCTTACCATGGGGCTAGATAATGCTGTGTGAATTGTCCAGCATTATTTATTTATATTTTATTATATTGTGTACAGATGTGAAAGTGGATCAGCTGACGTCACTGGTGGTGGACGAGGAAGAGACAGAGCCTGACACGGAGTTGCAGGTGGCGCTGGCGCGCGCGCGGCGCCTGCGCCACCAGGAGACTTTCCAGAACAAGCTGCCTAAGGTATTAATATTTACATACACACCTACACAAACTGGTTGTTTTCAGAATTGCGAAACTCTAGTGTAAGCAGAACAGGTTAGAGACCTGCTTGCTGCTGCCACGTGCTGACAGCTAGCAGAAATCTCACCGTCCACGCATAACCAGACGCAAAGTCGCGCTGGATGCGTGTAGCGCAGGACCGGTGGTCGTTGTAACGATCTTTTGTAGGCCTTCTTCCGGCAGTAGATGTGTTTTGGCAGATGATACGTATATCTAACGATCATAGGGATAGACCTGTTTCCGGCAGTGGAGGTTGGCTGCTGATACTATATGTAATGATGTTTGTGGGTAGCCATTTTCCGGCAGTAGATGTCTTTAGCCTGATGATACGCATAGACCTCTCGCAATGAGAGCCATAACGCCCTGCCTTCAATAAAACAAAACGAAAACAATCAATTCTATCTTCTATCAGGTGGAAGACCTAATGGACAGTGTCAAAGAAGAAGTCAAGATGGAGGAATCTGACGACGAAGACGCAAGTAACAGCGGCATGGTGCTCGACGCTACCGCGGAGTTCTGTCGCTCGCTAGGGGACATACCTACGTACGGACAGGCGGGGAACCGAGACCATCACACGGAGATCATGGTAACTAGATACATTTGGTATAGCGGCAACAGATATTCATCATCTGTGAACATTTCATCTGTCTGACTATGTCGGTTCAAGAGATACAGCCTCGTGATAGACGGAAGGACACACATACATACGGACAACAGCTACATACGACAGTAATAAGGTCTCCTATTACTAAGAGTTCGCTGTCCGTTTTACCTTTGGGTACAGAACCCTAAAAAACCAGTGTATATAACACTGGTTTATTTATTCTACTGGTCAAATAATTATCTTTTGGGAGTAAAAGTGTTTAGGACCAAACCCTGTATGCTGTAAACGTACTACTGTTTTTGGTCCTAAAAGACTCCATATTTGAAGTCTGCTGAAAACACAGGCCAATGAAAACCGTTCTTATAGAGCTCGCCTCAACGAAATAGCGGATGAAATATTTTATGTACCACAAGATATTGATTCAACCAAATAATTCCATTATAATTCTCAAATTTCTATAACACGGAGATTCAGAATAGAATAGAAAAAACATTTATTGAGACACAGGTACAAAGTACAGGCATAGAATAAACAAACGGAAAACAACGGGGTTTGGTTTAACGTGGAGGTAAGTTAAGACTGCCTCTATGACCCTGCGGCGGGGTTGGCTCAGCGTGTGCTGAACATTTTATGATCAGCGCTGTTTTTCAGCCAAAGACCTTAAAATACAAAATGAAATTACGGACGACAATTCGGTGACAAATAGATAAAACATATACAATTTGTGACAGGACTTTGAGCACGCTGAGCTGGAGGCCGAGGTAGAAACCGAGGAGAATGCGGGCGCGTGGAGCCGGGTCGACGTCGACAGCGAGCAACCGCCGGAGATCGACACGGCTAACGGTCAGTACTTGTATTGTATTTTGTATTTATTTATTTAAAAAGAATATACATTCGCCCTAATTCTCATATCCTATTTCTTCACTCTAACATTATATTTCTGGCCTCTGCACCCCCCTATCTCAAAGAACGTTTCACCTTTCTTCATCTTTCTCACACTCTTTCTCTGCGCTTTTCGTGAACCCTTAAGCTTCAAGTGTCTGCTCACTCTACTTCTTTCTTCGCCTATTCCTTTACTGCCCGGGCTGTTCAACTATGGAACGCATTACCAGTTTCGGTGAGGTGGTGATGAACTAACTCTACTTCCTTTTCAGGAATTTTGAATTAAAATAATGAATTTTTTAGTATATAACCCATTTTATAGTATTAACGAGTTTTTAACATGCTCGTTTGTTAGTTTGTGATAGGTACTTTCTTGTTTATATTTATACAGACTTATCATTATATTATTATTATTTAGGGTTTAGTTTAAAATCATTCATTATACTGTAGTATTTAATTGACATGCCAATATTAGTGATTAATAGTGAATAAATTGAATTTAAGAAATAAATATGTTAAACCTAAACCTGTACAGGTGCTGGCGGTGCAGGCGCTCTAGGCGCAGAGCCTCGGTTAGGCGCCGGCGTGGCGGGCGCGCTACAGCTGGCCCTCAGCAAGGGATACCTAGAGAAGGCGGGCACGCCGCCCGCACCCAAGTCACATCTCCAGCACTTGCTGCAAGCCAGGAACTACTCTATAGAAGATAAGACATACGGGTAACTAAATATACATAATTATATATATATATATATATACTAAATATATATAAAATATAAAAATCACCTTGTTCAGTGCATAATGCCTGGGTATGTATGTACACGTGCCAACTATGGACTAATTCATCGACGATCCCTGTGGCGCGGTGGGCGAAGGTCCGCCTGCGATGCAGGAGGTTGCGGGTTCGATTCCCGGCTTGGAACAATTGTGTGTACGATCTGCAGATATTTATTCTGGGTGTTCTGGTCGTTATCTCGATATTTATTCCACTAGTGGACAAAAAATTTAAATGAACAGTAAAATAATTTTATTTGATAATAATTTAATGTATAAAATATGACTTGTCGAAGTGCTTATTTTGTAAGCATAAAGAAATAAAATATTTTGAGTTTGAGTTTGATATCTAGAGAAGGAACGCACGCCGCCGCCCGCACCCAAGTCCGCCCATCCGGACATCTCCAGCATTGCTGCAGTGGAAGCCTCAAATAAATAATTAATATGAAACTGTGTATTTGCAGCGCATGCAAATGCAATTTTGTTTACTATTTTGATGTATACACTCTGGTCTTCACTGAAAATCAGCGCTGGGTGGACACATTAGTGTGCACTCAGCACAATGCTGAGTGACGGCCATATTTGCCATGAACACTGCTACGCACAATAATTTATAACATAATTGTAGAATTAATTTGCGTAGTTTTAAGTTTGTTTTGTATGGTGGTTTTAAAAATATTTTCTTTCTTTCTTTCAGCGAGGACGACAAGCACGGGCGGCGTGAACGCGGGCACTCGCACGCCGGGCCGCTGTCCGACTTCCGCGAGAAGGCGGGCTTCCGGCCCAACATCAAGCTGGAGTACGTGGACGACGACGGCCGGCCGCTCTGTCCCAAGGAGGCCTTCCGCTACCTCTCGCACAAGTTCCACGGCAAGGGCCCCGGCAAGAACAAGCAGGAGAAGCGCATCAAGAAGGCCGTTCAAGAGGGGGTACGTAACGTATATTCTAGTGTTTTCTTTAACTCAATTGCTAGTGATTTATTATGTTGACTACACTATTGTATTCATGATAAAGATTCATTTATTTGCTTCAACATAGTGTAGGTTACAGTTGTAGATCTTAAATATATTCAATTATGTTCTATCTTAAAACTAGCTATGCAAATATTAAGATTGTTGTAGTTTGTAAATTATTCATATAAATTTAAATGGTCAAAGTTTCCGATCGTCAACTAAAAAAAAAATCGTCCCTATTTCGGCGCAGGGTCGTGGAGGTAGTCTTATTTTAGACTTAATATAACCTATTTGTGTCGTTTACCCCCATGACAAACTTCTTTGTTTGTTTATTCTATGCCTGTATTTTGTACCTGTGTCTAAATAAATGTTTTTTCTATTTTATTCTATTCTATTAAAAAGTCAAGTCTAGTTTAGGTGCCATACAGATTACGATTTTTTGTAATAGACGAATAAAGGCGAACTGAATAAGACGCCAACGTGTGAATACTGTTTGCGGAGCGCGCCAAGATCCTTTGATGTGTGCACAAAAAACCGACACTAGTCGGTTTGCGAGCCAATGTTGGCCGCCAACTACCAACATGCGCCAAGTAGGTCTCTACACGTTGGCCCAACGCATTGGCCGAACGTGTACAGGAAGCATAATAAATAATGGTTTACAACTGTCAGTCACATGATGATAGATGAACAAATACACAATACCACTAAAATACAACGGAACACTGGAAAGCGCATAAGTTTAAAACTGTGTTGCACCTCCCAGCACCCAAACTCAGGATAAGGCCGATTTCACCAAACAGAAAGCATGGATTAATATTAATGTAGTTTTCTATTAACCATTATTCATAACTGGGACAGTATAGGTGTACCCTTCCTTAACCAAATAAAATAACAAAATAAGAGATACAGCTCCAGGCCCGGAATAAAACATGGGCTTTTATCCCATAAATCAGTTCCCATCGGATAGAAATAACCTTAAAACGTTTCCATAGAAATAACGCATCCAAAGCCGCGGGCAGAAACTAGTACATAACAAAATTAACAACACTTCCTTTCACAGTTAATGAAGAAAATGAGTTCTACCGACACTCCGCTGAACACGCTTCAGATGCTACAGGAGAAGCAAAGGCAGACTCACTCTGCCTTCGTGGTCCTCAGCGGGGCCAAGCGAGAGCCCAACAACTAAACAACAAGGCTACCACGCTATTTCACACATAACGTAACTCGTATCAGCGTTTTTACGCTAATTTTAGCGCGAATAACGCGTTTTAACTTGAATAACTCTGGTATTATGCTAATTTTAGCGCTACTCACGTGATAAGGCGCATTTTAACGTGAATAACTCGCGAAAAGGCGTTATTCGCGCTAAAATGTACCTTTGCATGCATTGCCATGTGTTATGTGTGTTAAATAGCGTTGTAGCCTTGCAGCAGTCCAGCATACTACATACTTACTATGATAATTATTACCACCTGGGTCGCTTCAAAACGAAGCGTAGTGTCCTCTAAACTCGAAATATATAATATTATATGATTGGCCTCGTCGTCACTTACCGTCAGGCGAGATTGTGGTTTAACATTAAATAAATTTGTGCCGAAAAGACATTGAAAAAAAAAACTTTTACCGTTTATCATCGAAGCTGTACTAAACTAAGAGTGTGCACACATCAGGCATTTAGAAGCGCGCGCTTTAGCAACGCTCCGTTTGAAATTATCTGGTATCCTATATCCTAGAGCTGACGTGTTTGGGTGTGTACCCAAACGCGTTAGATCTTGGTCAGAACGCGCGTTTTGTGGGCGTAAGCGCGCGCCTCGAAACACCTAATGTTGGTGTACTAAAGAGTACCATATATTACCATATATTGTTATCCTTTTCTAGATGAACAAAAAGTTGTTTGTGTAGAAAAGGATGACAATATTGTGTTGCTTGAGCTGAGGCTTGGTTGTGCTTCGGTAATGTAACAAATAATAGTACAATAAAAACCCTGGTGAAGTATGATGCGTTTTCGATTCAGAATATTCATTACTTTATTTGAGATTTGTATATTTCTGGAATATGTTTGGTGATCAATAAATAATAAAAGTAGTATTTGCACTATGTTTTATTTTAAGTGTAGCTTAAAAGTAAAGTAATGTAAAAATCATTTATTTCTTTAGGCTTACAAAATAAGCACTTAGACATGTCATATTTTATATATAAATGATTATCAAATAATAGTAGATTGTTTTACAAGGGACTAAACCATCCCATTATATACGAGGTTGAGACAGAGTTATAATGGGTGGTTTTGGCCCGAGTAAAACACTCTACTTTTCACTTCGATTGCGAGAAAATAAAACAATTCAAAATTAGACAATTTTCAGAAATTTTATTAAAAATTAAATGTGCAGTTAGAGCAATTTTGAATGTTTAATGATATGTTTTTTCCCGGACAATTTTATTTCGGTTCTCTGTGATTGGGATGTGATAATATTTTGAGTTGATTGTTGTGGAGTAAAAGTTGGAGAGACTCGACTCATGCTTGAGTTTCCTGCATTATTAAGATCTGAGTGCGGCTTCAGCTGAGTGAGTTGACATATTCATCCAATCCCGCGATGTAGATGCTTGGGGTTCTGTAATGTTTGGTAGAATATTGATTCCTTCCGTAATCCGCTGCGTGACGTGATACTTGTTTTGTATAGAGTCCTCTATATAACCTTTAGCCACTTGATCGGACCTCCATCCACCGTGCCGTTTTAATGTCGTTATATTCGCACCAGAGTCCGCCAACAGAGTCGCGGATGTTCTGCGGAAACAATGGCCCGTGTAGAGTTCCGGATTTGGTAAATTTAGATAAGTGGCAATATCTTTAGGCATGTTACCAAATTTATTTTTGCCTATGACTTGCCTTGTGCATTTACCATTTTGATAATTTAGAAAAAATCTTCTCGTTGAAACATTAGTGGGACGTAACTCCTGATAGGCTTTAACTATATTAAGGTATTCTCCACTGATGAAAAATTTACGCTCTTTGTTTGTTTTCGTGTTCGGCAGACTCACAGCTTGTAGGTTTGTATCCGTTTCTAAGTCTTCTAGCGTTATATTGGCAAGCTCTATTCCTCTGCATGCACCGCTCTGATTCCATAAATTAAAGCAACCTGTTGAACAAAAAAATAAGTGTGTTAATAATCGTAATAACCTAGGTACATAATTTAGGTATGTAGGTAGGTATCTATTTATTTAGTTTGAGTAGAGTACATAAGTAGGTTACCTTTGTTGCCAAGTATTGTTTATTTGGAGCGTTATTTAAAAATGTTTCGATTTCTTGTGTCGTCAAGACTTTAGATTTTTTTGCCTTGTATCCAGTGGACAATTTCTTCAGCCGTTAAATTTACATATTTTTTAATATCGACGTCGTGTCTCGTTTGTAAGGTCATTCTTAACATTGAATATGTGCTCCAAAGAGTCGACGACGATTTGAATTTTTTCGATAATTCATCAAAATAAGTGAGAAAAACCCCTTCTGTAAAAGAATCCACACGTTTCTCATCTCTCCATTTCATAAAATTTTCGTAACTCTTTAAATATATTCCACGTGATTTTGTCGGCAACAGATTCATAATTATTTCTTTGCCCTTTTCATGGGCGTACCCAGCTTCTGGCCTAGGGGGGGGGGCAAGTCAGATTTTTTAGGTAGGATCGTCCGCGTATTTTTTTCATATACACTAAACAAACACAGCTACATGAAACATTAGGTATATGAAGTGAAGGTGTAGGGCGAACAGCCGCAAATTATCCTTTATAGATAGTTAAATAAAAAAAGTGAATTTGACTATGCATGCATTTTTATTTTATTTAAATCGTTTCTACTTTAAAAGTAATTTTCGAGGATCTTCTGCAAAACGGTTTATAACGTCTTCCGTGAAAGAATCGCCCATACTGTTTACAAGTTTTTTATGTACACTGAGCAAACAAAGACCATTTAACCTGTCTTCAATCATTGTTGATCTCAGCCACGTTTTCACGACGAGTGTACTGAATGATCTTTCAATTGTAGCCGTGGAATAAGGCATTACCAGTAAAATTTCTAGGGCTGTTTTCGTAATGTAATTAGGCGAGTTCATACATCTCCTGCGAGATTTCCAGGGGGGCGCAGCTGCCTCCCCCTGCCCCCCCCCCCCCCCCCCCCCTGGGTACGCCCATGGCCCTTTTCTTCCATTTGCATATTAGCATCTTCACTATCACTTGATGTCATTTTTCATTTGGAAGTAAAAGTCAGGAAGTTGAACGTAAAAGTTTGTGATTTGGGATGAAGAAAATTCTAGAGATTTAGCGCCAATACCATCTTTTTTTTTAAATCTCTATTTAACCCGCAACGAAACAGTTCGCATTCTACCGTGAAGGGAAGAATCAACCTTCATAAAACATCACCAAGACGGTTCTATTTTCAAAAAAAAAGATTGACGGAGCACCAAGTAGTCGAGTTTTTATGTAAGAGAACGAATGCTTTGTACGGGCTGATGAGTTTTAGACAAAAATTAAAAAGAAAAAATACTTTTTAGCCCGAGGTATTAAACTCTAGTTTTAGGCCCGCTAAGCTACACTATTATGATAAACTTTTTGAGCAAGAGAATTGAAAAATTATTTTACTGTTCACTTAAATTTTTTGTCTACTAGTGAAAGAAGTGAAAATATCGCTCAATATCGTGTTTGACGAGTCATAGTCATAGGGAACACAATGTCAAACAAGAACGATTCAGATTCAGATTTAGATAATTTATTGTCATACTTCATAAACAAAACACAATAATGTGACTTAAATTATATTATGAGACATTATTGATACAATAGAGATAGGTAATATATAAAATGTTTGCTGTAAAGTATAAAAATATGCTTAAATCCAACTATTAATTACACTATATTTAGTAAGGTGATTAGATAGATAGATTATTTATTCATACAAACAGGTTACATCATTAAGTTTGTGTTAGGTTTGTCTATGAGGATGTCAGGTACAAGTGACAAGATTGACTTTTAATGAAATGTTGCCAGCCACAGAATATAGTTAGTTCCACAAACATTAATTTCTACTCTTTTTAGACGGACTGTAACTTAGAGGATTTGACATTAAACTGACTGTAGTCGTTTTCTAAAAACTCTTTGATACTTACAGCGTTTTGTCAAGTAAAAGATTTCTTGATTCTATATTAAACTGATTTTCGTTTTTAATTATTTCAATTCTAGAGGGAGCTTATTATAAAGTTTTTGTCCCATTATTTTATGTGAGCTGTTTAAGCATGTTTAGTCGATGTTGGATCGGCTCTATTATCATTTTATTTCGCGCTGTGCGTTTATTACTGCCCTCTCTTATATTATATTCACGTAAATGTAGTCTGACAAACTTTACTACCTCCATTATGTAAACTGCAACAGATGTTAATATGCGGATGATTCTCTGTATTTTGCGTTTAATAACACTCGGATGGCACGCTTTTGCAGTTTAAGTACCTACTCTTTCATAGTCTGTTGAGCTACCGAATAAGATAATGCCACAGTATGATAGTGGATATCATCATCATCATCATCAGCCTATAGCAGTCCACAGCTGGACATAGGCCTCCCCAATGAGCGCCATAGCGCCGTCTTCAGCTTGCCGCATCCAGCATCTACCTGCAGTCTTTCGCAGGTCGTCATCCCACCTGGTCGGAGGGCGTCCTACACTACATTTACCGAGTCGTGGTCTCCACTCAAGAACACGTTTGACCCAGTGGCCGTCAGTTCTTCGCGAGATATGGCCGGCCCACTGCCAGTTCAGCTTGCTAATTCTTTGAGCTATGTCGATAACCTTGGTTCTCTGTCGGATGTATTCGTTACGAATACTATCCTTCAGAGAAACTCGGAGCATAGGTCTTTCCATAGCTCGCTGATCGACTTTGAACTGCTGGACCAGCCCTATCGTGAGTGTCCACGTCTCAGCTCCGTAGGTCATAACGGGTAGGACGCAATGCTTGAAAACTTTCGTTTTCAAGCATTGCGGTATGGATGTAGATCTAGTGGATATAGTTATGCATAATATACATATGTATATCTATAAGAGTTTTAGGTGAAGTAATTAGTCTTAAGTTGCTTAAGTGCGCAAATTCCTCTGGCCATTTTTTTACATGTGTAGTCGATATGCTGCTTCCAAGATATCAATGGCTCTAATTCAAACCCTAACATTTTTACTAAGTTTGAACTTACTTCTGGTACATATTGTTAAGCATTTGGCACTGAAGTTGGGATCCGGGGTACAAGATCGAGATATCGTGCACACGGAACGAATTCACACAGCATTATGCCCCATGGTAAGCAGAGCTTGTGTTATGGGTACCTACTACATAACTGATATACATAATACTATTATTACATAGATAGATATTTTTTATTTCAAAATGAAAACGACCAGAACACCCGGAACAAATATCTGCAGATCGTACACACAATTGTTCAGATTATCTATGTAAATTATAGTAGTACTGTGTGAATTGTCCAGCATTATTTATTTATTTTATATTTAACAATATTAATAAGGCGTCTTGTAAAACATCAAAATGAAAACGACCAGAACACCCGGAACAAATATCTGCAGATCGTAAACACAATTGTTCCGAGGCGGGAATCGAACCCGCAACCTCCTGCGTCGCAGGCGGACCGATTACGCATACTGTTTGGTAAACAAATTCGTAAAAGAAAAATCTAGGATACCAATACCGCACAGGCGCATTAATTTTACTCTCGCGCTATTGTGCTCTTATCTTGGAATATATAACATCATTGTTTAAATGCAATCAATTATGAAATTTTGCATCATGGGTATCGTTTTTATGGTTTTCGAGGGTGCTGAAGCCGATACTTCTGTCAAAATGTGAATCCAAGATGGCGGCTGCTATAAATTATCATATTTTCCGTCATGGGTGTCATTTTCATGGTTTTCGAGGGTGCTGAAGCCGATACTGCTATCAAAATGTGAATCCAAGATGGCGGCTGGTATAAATTATCAATTTTTCCGTCATGGGTGTCATTTTCATGGTTTTCGAGGGTTCTGAAGCCGATACTGCTGTCAAAATGTGAATCCAAGATGGCGGCTGCTATAAATTATCATTTTTTTCCGTCATGGGTGTCATTTTCATGGTTTTCAAGGGTGCTGAAGCCGATACTGCTGTCAAAATGTGAATCCAAGATGGCGGCTGCTATAAATTATCATTTTTTCCGTCATGGGTGTTATTTTCATGGTTTTCGAGGGTGCTGAAGCCGATACTGCTGTCAAAATGTGAATCCAAGAAGGCGGCTGCCATAAATTATAAATTTTTCGTCATGGGTGTCATTTTCATGGTTTTCGAGGGTGCTGAAGCCGATACTGCTCTCAAAATGTGAATCCAAGATGGCGGCTGCTATAAATTATCAACTCGGATTTTGAAACGCGGTACGGTTCGCAGCCGCTCATGAGCGTTGCACGCGCGCTGCCTGCGCTACAATGTCTGCGTGCGCCCGCTCCGACGAGCTCACGAAACGTTTACGTCCAACCGCGGCGTCATGAGATTACCTATTTAAATTGTATTTGTAAGCAAATACTTTACTAACAAAGAAAATTTAACTAGTTAGACAATTGACCTAACTGCAGACTATTGTAAACAATCTACAGGTAGCTTAATTGATCCATATCAATACCAGTCGGAAGCGTCCCCAAGACGCTGATTGCATTGCCACGCTGTATGGCAATGCTGGCTGATGCGCTGCGCAACATACCTACTCGTCAGATCTCGGATCACGCGTCGCTTCGACCAGACGAAGATATTATTATATTATACCAGACCACATTTGTAAGCTAGTTATTTCAATTCCATTTATTGATCAGTACAGAAAAAAATCGTCTTAATAAAAAATATATATCAAAAACAAGAAAAGTGACAACCCTAGTGCTATAATGGAGCGTAGGTATTTATTTCATCAACCAGGCTTAGTTTCCATACTGTTCTATATGTGTACTGTGCTATTATGGAGCGTAGGTACTCGTATTTATTTCATCAACTAGGCTTAGTTTCCATGCTGGTCTATATGTGTACTGTGGCAGCGTGTTTTTCCTCCATTTCATAACTAAACGATCTGGAGTAGTTTCTCAAAATCAAAATCGTTTTAATACCTTCTATGCTTTCTTCTATGCATGCATTATGCATGCAATGCATTAGAAATGATTCCCACATACTTACCAACCTACCTTGGACAAACGAAATCAGTCTCCCTAATACTCTCTTTAGGGCAAACACGGGGATTGTTCTGTAGTGTAGAATAGACAATAATAACACCGCATCGTCATACATTTCGTACATTATTGAAGTTGAAGTAATGCCTTTCACATAATTTACGCATTCGATGACAAAGTGACGTAATTTTTCCCTGACAATCGCCGTGCTTGCCCTACATCAAAGCCACCAAACACTTTATAAGCTAAAGAGAAAAAATCACTACTTCATGGATAGAGCAAAGAGTAAAGTAAATACCTACTTTAAAAGTGAGTATTCTCTTTGGATGAAGACAAAGATGAATACAAACCACAAAGTACTTTTCTACATATACAAACGTTAAAGAAACGAATACGACGAACAAACCGAAATCAAATAAATCTTCAACCAGTCTTCCACCTTCTGCTAGAAGTAGCACAGTGATAATAAATATTAGAAATGGATGGGGAGGTGCCGCCGCCAGGGCCGGGCGACTTGCCTGCTTTTCTGCCTTATGCCTGTGGCCAGCTATGCCTTGAATTCGACCTCAAAATTACCACTGTCAAGGAGGGTAACTAAACACTAAGCTTATCTACATAAGTAACTTAAATCTACCGTTTCAAGTGGTTGATTGGAATTATTACAACGAATGACAAAGTTTCCGCATGCGACTTAGTACGCGTTTTTTTCCGGGATAAAATAGCCTGAGAGGTATACCTAATCCAGGAGGGCAATTTTGGTAACTCTATAGGTACATATGGCAAGATCACATTCATTCCTCATCCCCATCCTCAATAGCCTATATTACAATACAATACAATACAAAAATTCTTTATTGTACACCATAATCAAATTAATCATTACAAAAATACATTAAATGCGACAGGTACAATGGGCAACAATGGTATATTGGTCCACGGCTGGACGCAGGGCTCCCTCTAAGCAGTGTAGTGTGATGCCTGCTCGGTAACAGACGTTTCCGACGACCAGGCTGCTGAAAGATGTTACATCACAAGCTTGGCTGACGTCGTGTTGAAGTTGGAGGTCTCGCAGAACACCATCAGCGTCAGCTGCAGTCTGAGGTAGCGTTATTACGTAGCGCTGCTTCAGTGGACAAGTCGCCCGAGATGTCCAAAGTCAACACTCGCCGAGGAGGTCAACGGAACGTGATGGAATCGCTGCGTCATTTTCTCCCTTCTCGACAGCTACATCGAGAAGGGAGAAAATGACGCAGCGATGCGAATCTGTTCGCGCCCCTGCACCCGTTCCGGCTTATGAGATAAAGCAGCGTGATGCTAAAGGGTTCACTGAGGTAGTGCGGAGGAAAAGGAAGACCAGCAGCCGAAACCAGCGTGGCGTCGCGTCGCTCGACGGGACCTAACTACTTGTTGCGCCCGGCCGTGCCTGCGACGTTGCTCTACGTGTCCAGGCTTCACTTTACCACGAAGGTGGAGGAGATCGTGGAATATGTGAAGACGAAGATCAACATCTTGGTGAGGGTCGAGCGGTTGGAGTCGCGTCATAATGATTTTAAATCGTTTGTGGTGCGTGTTCCAACTGCGAATATTTCGACTTTCACGAATGAAGAATTCTGGCCGAAGAATGTGCTGTTCCGGCGTTTTCGCGGACAATTACCGGTCCCAGCACATTTTGCGTCACACACGTCGCCGATATTACGTTTTAGTAAATAGGTTTATTTTTATGTATGTGAGATTAAGGTATATATTTTATATGGGCCGTAGATTTTATGTATTTTCCATCCTGTACTAGACTAATATTGCCTGAAATAAATGAATTATTATTATTAGCATGATCTCGGGCCTTAGGCTCAACTCACACCAAAAGAGAGTCGAAGCGCAGCGAAACGGAGCGCAGTTTCAGTGTCATATGAATTTTAACTTGATTTTCATTACAATAATACTTATTATCGCATGAGAAACTCGAACGAGTCGCGCGGATGCCCGCGGCGCCGCGGGAATTCCGGCGAATTCTATAAACGGAGCCGTGCGACTGCGCGAGAAGTCGCGGGAAGCCCCGAGAATGCTCGAGCAGTCGCAAGCGGCCGCTGGAAATATCCCGCCCCTCGCGCCCGCTCCCCGCGCGCGTCTGTTGCGCGCGAGCATTATTCGCATTCATTCTTTGCTTGCAGTGCAACGACAGACGTAATGGATATGGATGAAGAAAAGCTTATTGCTCGAGAAGGCGCGCGGAGTCCCGCGACTTCTCGAGCATTTCAGCGACTTCTCGAGCAGTCGCGGGAGTCCGCGCGCCTTCTCTACCGAGCGGGTCGCTGCCCTTCGCCGCTCTTTCGGTGTGAGTTGAGCCTTAAAGTGACCCGTATGGTGATTATGTAACTTGCGACCGGTTCGCGACAGGCGTAAATTAAGCAATTAGTGCTGTCAAACGTCAATTTTGTATTAGTTTGACATCAGCTACAACGTCAAAATTGGTCAAAATTGACGTTTGACAGCACTGATTGCTTAATTTACGCCTGTCGCAAACCGGTCGCGAGCAGTGGGTATCAACTAGCAAGGCATGAAATGCCAACAGCACAAGTACCATGGGACAAATAAAATGTATGAGAGGACGCTATATGTAAGACAGAGCAACAACATTTATGCTCAAAGTCTCGGCATGACACTCAAATGTCCCTGGAACACTGTCAAAAATGAGAATTACAACCGTGTCGGGCGGTAGATCTAAAAAAGAACTAACTTCACTTTACATGTTTGACGCATTATTAAAAAAACATTAAAAGAAAAATTAGATAATGAAGTAGATTTTGAGTGGTTGCAAGGATGCTCCCAGCATTTTGAAAAAAATAAATTGCATATAATTGTGCCGACAATATGCATTATGCATTAAACGGTACTACATAATTGTTAAAAAATAGACAATTTACGGACGAAGCATCGAAGAAAGCAATGAAAAGGAAAATAAATATACTACAAAACATTTAAAGTGCTTCTATTTTTTCTTTATTTAATATCATACTGTGAAAATAAGGTGAATTACGTGTAAAACAAAAGAATATTATATTTACCTACTAAATTATATATTTTTTCACTGTTTTGACCAAATTGGCATTTTAATTACTTAACCAAAATCCTTCCTTAAGTATTGGGTACAATTCTGTATTTTATATTGTGTCAGGTGAATGGTGAATATTCAACAAAATGTTGAATAATTACCATTCGTCTGATAAATTATTATAGTTGCAGAGAAATTAAAAAGGCACCTTTTGAATTGAGCGCCTATTTAATTTGAAGCTCCCGCCAAACGCCAGTTACCGTGGGCTTAAGTTAGAGGCGCTAGTGTGCTCTAGTGTTGGCATTTTTACTCTATGGAGTCTTACTTCTTTCCGTTAGGATATTATTGTTCTGTGGTCGCGAGTTACATAATCACCCAGCCGGTCCTTTGGAAGGCTTGCGTGGGGCCGAAGCCAACAGCACAGAGGCCCTTTGAGAAGTTAATCTAAAGGCGATGGCTACACATAGCGGGTATCATGCATCCTCGGGTGCACAATATGATACACCCAAAGATGGTATCCGCCAGTGTAGAGACTATTGCAAAGAAAAATGAAAGAAATAAAACCAGGCTATTGTGATGGATGGATGGAGTGGGTAATCTAATAAAGTTATGGCAGACGTCCGCAATCTCCCCTATAGCCCATAGGGGAGATTGCGGACGTCTGCTATAAACAAGTCAATCATAATGTTAAGATAGTCAGATAGTCAATTTATTGGTAAAATAATAATTTTTACAAGTCAAATAATACAAATCAATGTAACTACATACATACTAACAATTACATAAAATTTTAAATATTAAAATGATAACAATTTGTCAAAGTAAGTACTTAGTGTGTGTATCTGTCCGTGTCGTCCGAGCGAGCACAAAAGCGTCTGTATTCTTCACAAAGTGTTGTTATTCTGTAACTAGACAATATAAGCTGTGTTCCTGAATAAATAACACGTAAGATATTGTTGTTTTTAATACGAAACAAATAGGAAGAAAATTTGTCCATTTTCGCATAAAAATGAGCAAAATGCGATTGGCTTTCATTTCGTTTTAGGTATATATTTTGAAAAAAAAAACTATTTGGGAACCTAGATTAATAATATATTAATACAAATAATGCAATATTATGGTGGAAATATGCTTGAATTAGAAATCATTTTGGTATTACGTTTGTATTGAGGTTTCGTGATCCGGACGCCTCTGCATTTAATTTTTAGTAGGTAATATATTTCTCTGCAAAGATTGATCCTTATTAGCAATAGAATCCGTGGAATCAATAGACAGTGCTTTTTTTTTTAAATCTTTTCGATCGATTTTCGTCATTAAGAGATTTAAAAAGAAACTAAATATGCAGTTATTGTTTTCTTATAATTAGAGGGCATGACTCCTTTCACGACTTTTCTCCAACTCTCATGGTTTGGGAATCGGTCATCACCGCCCTTCTCAATAAACCAAATAATACCTACTTGCGAATTTTCCGAAAATGTAGGAACCTACCGGTCATGCGTCCGTTATTTGTTCACAGAGGAGTACGTGAGCAAAGTGAGCGCGGGAGATGCTAAAATGAGGAGGTCCATAATGCATAACTTAAAAAAGAATCAATCCATGATGGTCCGTCAGTCGGCTATCTCCGCGGCTCGCTCCTCCTCGGGCGTGACCGAGGAGGCGTCGGACAGCGGCGACAAGGCCGTGCGCTTGATCTGCACGCAGGAAGTCATGACGGGCACGACCGTGGCGCTCATCCTGGATCGCAACCCTGCCGTGCCGTACGAGCTGCTGCGCGTGCTGCGCTTGTGCGTGCCCTACAACAAGCAACTCACGCGTTTCTCCGCGCGCTGGAGCGAGCTTGACCCCGCCGCGCTGTATGAGCTCGTCACCCTGATACCTCTCTGCAACATCAACGACGTGCGTCTCGACTACACACGCGTGTGCGCGTCCGACTGCCGCGCGCTGCTCGACGTGGGCCGGCTGCGGTTTCTGTCGCTCGCGCGCTGCGAGATCGGCGACGAGGGCTGCGCCGCCGTCGCCGAGGCGCTCCCAATGCCCCGGCCCGCCTCATCCATGCTCGTGTCGCTGTCACTCGCGGGGAACGCGATCGGTGACGAGGGCGCGCTCGCCCTCTCGCGCGCCCTGCGCTCCAACCGCACGCTGCGAATGCTCGACCTGTCGGACAACCGACTGCACGACGAGGGCGCGCTCGCGATCCTACGCACGCTCGCCGAGTTCCCGCTGACGCTCGAGGAGATCTCCACGGCAAGGCGGGTCCGCATGGAGCGCGCGCAGCTGCTGGCCGAGGCGATGCAGCGCTGCCTGCAGGCGAGGCGCAAGTCACAAGTGGACGAGGCGCGACGCCGCCGGCTGACGCGCGCGCCGCCCCTAACGTCCGGTTCCGTGCCTCCCTCCCTGGTGGGGCGCTCGCGAATGGAATCTGAGGAGTGGCGCGAGGTGGCGGCGCGCGAGCTGGGCCTGCCGCTCGACCCCTTCCCACCGGATGAGACGGTGCAGCGCAGCGGGCAACTGTACAGTCGCGGGAACATGATGCTCAACTGCTTGAACCTGGCGTACAACTCGCTGAGTGTGATCTCTATGCGCGCGCTGCTGGATGCGCTGCGGGGACAGACGGGGACGGGGGGCCTCATGCGCGTGCAGCTGGTCGGCAACCCGCTGCCGGAGTGCTCGCCGGAGTACGAGGAAGCCTCGGCGCTGATGGAGCGCGCACTCTTCACGTTGGCCATGCCCAACAAGTTGCAGCTTAAGAAGAAAGCTGCCTCGAGAAGAACAACGGAAATGATTTAATAACTTCTAGATTGGTAGTAGGTAGGTAAGAAGGTATTGGAAATTACAGACTGTACCTACTTCTTCGACCACCTCCTTGTCTTCGACTGCGGCGTGGCTATGACTGTATTTAGATACCTCTATTAAATTTAATTAGCTACCTACTTGCTAAGACAGTGTTTTGTTTTTATAGGTATACCTAACGATTAGAGATTAATATAACGATAGGGAAAAACCACACATAGGTACAATAACTGAATATACAGTAAATTTTAGGACAAACCGAACGATGCAGAAGATATACCAACATTGAAACTTTGAATTCCGGCCTTTAATTATTTCCTGTTAACTCAACTGTAAAACTTTCTAGATTAAAAAGATAAAGAAAATACCAGTTGTTAAATGTTTCTTATAGTCATTTTCTTTATTAAAAAAGCTTGAAACGTAAAAATAAACAACATAGCGTCAACTAGCCATAAAAGAAAGAACTAGAACTTTAAATATCATTATACTTGTAGTAGTTTTTAGCCCCGGATCTAAGGGGAGGTAAGCGTATCCCAGTATCAAAAAATGCGACTCATTTGTCCGTTTGAACTCCGTGGTTGGAAGAGTTTAAATCTAACACTGAAGGTAAGAGGCGCCACTAATTTTTCACCGGTTCGCAAAATTCGCAGATCCGGGGCTGGTAGTTTTAAGAAAAGCCTGTGGTCACTTCGACCCCAGAGCGTCCCCCGAACCGTGGTGCGAGCCAGAGATAGACTGGTGGCTGCCGCGCTCGGTGCTGGTAGAATGGCGAGTGCCGCAGGTGTTGGCGGCGTGGAGCGCGTTCTGCGACTGGAAGTGAGCCTTGCGGATCAGCTCCGCCTCTGCCTTGAGGCGGGTCTCCTTCACGAGCGGAGGCGTCGGCGGCCGCCGCACGGGTGTAGTCGACGCCATACGCAGCCAGTTGTAAAGCGGGATCTGCAATGATAATTAGATAATAATGTTTGTACGATCTGCATATATTTGTTCCGTGTGTTCTGGGTATGTAAGTAAAATAAAAGAAATATCCTACCTATTATGTTTTGTATAATTGTCAGTCATCTAGTACCTTACCTACCATAACACATGTCGTATCAGGAAAGCGTGTGTGTCTTATTGGGTCTCTGGGGTGAAAACCCCACCGAAAACCACAAAGCGTTATCGAACGAGAAATAAATCGTAAAATGAGTTAGCTAGTAGGCATAGGTATAAAGCAACGGCGAGCAGAGAGAGCCGAGCCGGTCGCAGTGGATAGTTAGTTATATTATTTAGTTAGATGTTATTTGTTAGGCAGGACATTTCGGACATTTTGTCTCATGTGACCTCTCCCTGCAAAGCAATTACTCACAGTTTGTAAGGAATCGTCGAGCACGATAGGATCCTGTCGTTCGGGCCGCTTGGGCAGCTTATAGTAGTTCCCCAGAAGCGGTTCCTCGGGCACCGTCCCGAAGGTCTTCGTCTTGAGCTCATTCTCCGTGATGTCACGCAGATGGTCCACCTCCACCTGCCCCGGGACGTAGCGAGACACGTATCCGCTGCGCAACACCTGTAACGCTTCCACGTTATTTATCACATAACGTATCGCGCGTTATCAGCGTTATGACGTTAATTTTAAACGTGAATAACGCGTGTAAAGGCCTTAAAATGCGCCTTTACTATCACGGTATCATACAGACTGGCTAAGTCGGACAGACTCGCGCCCGCGCTGGGACCCGCAGTATACAACCTACTGGAGCAGGTATAGTCTCTTTACATTTCAGCGGAGACTTAAATCGTGGCTCGACGAAAAGGCGTTCTACAGTGACGATTAGGTGCAAAAGTTATTATTTAATAATAATTATTAATTATTAATAAAATTATTTAATAATAATAATATTTAATTATTTATGACATTTATTTATATTCTGGTTTGTGCTATTGTTGTTACCAAATTGATTATTCACTATCATATCAGATGGTAGGTACCTTGAACGTGGTGAAGCTGGCGACTTTTTTGATATCAGGCGGACAGCGCGGCACATCGAGACTCCACGGTAGGAAGGTGCCCAGGGTCTGCAGGTACTCGCCCGACAGTCGCCACACGCGCACGCTGTAGTCGGCACTGCCACTGCGCACATCAATCACTGAGGTTAGGTAGGTGCGAAAGGGAGTTCCATTGAAATAATATAAATAAATTAATAATGTTGGACAATCCATACTAGTATCTAGCCCCAAGTTAAGCAGAGCTTGTGTTATGGGTACTAGATGACTGATATTGTTCGATACATCGACTACGGAGGTATATTAGCTAGCAGCATCAGCAGTTTGGCCTAAGTAGGTTACCCGTGCCGCGAGCGCGGACCGGGCGCCTACAGACAGAGGTCAGTGCATTGCATCACCAGGAGCCATTCAAACCGCACTCATTACCATCATATTAGTCGTAGTTTTATACAATATAGCTATTGTTCCTATATTCGAGTATTATTACATCGGCATCCCGGGAAGAGCTAGCCGCGATTCCTTCATATCGTGAATAATACATTACATAGATAGATATTTCTATTATTCATAGATAACGACCAGAACACCTGGAATCTACAGACCGTACACACAATTGTCCCGAGGCGGGAATCGAACTTGCAACCTCTTGCGTCGCAAATGGACCATCGCCCACCGCGCCACAGAGTTCGTAAAGTAAAGTAAAGTAAAGTAAATATTTATTGCATCAAATACATGTAAATAGGGTAAATAGGTGGTGTATGTTTAAATAAGACACAATGTATTTTGTGGCGTGCAAAATCTCGTTAGAATATTTGACACTTAATTTAAATTTGCACATACTTAGTAAATAAATCGAATATAATAATTAATAAATTTAAATAAAACTGTTAAATAATGAAAAGCTAGAGATGTCATTTGCTTAAATCTAAAAAAAGTGTGTCAGTCATGAAATCATTTAATGTATAGTAGCATTTAGCTTCCAAAGTGGCTTTTATCTTTCTCCGAAACAGTGTGAGAGGTAGTTCTCTCAGTGATTTTGGCAGTTTATTGTAAATAGAAGGGGCCATGCAGAAGATACTCTTGCGCATCAAAGCAGTACGTGAATTCGGCATGCAGACTTTGTATTTATCACCTCGATTTCGAGGAACAGCATTGGAAAGCTGACAATATAATCAGGGTTATTTTTGACAAACATAGCCGTTTCGTAAATATAGAGCGATGGTAGAGTAAGGATTTTATGGTGTGAAAAGTAAGGTTGACAGGAATCTGTTACCTTAAGACGAAACATAGCTCGCACACAGCGCTTCTAATACTTGAAAATTTTGTCAACGTCAGTTGAATTGCCCCAAAATATTATGGCATAGCGAATATTTGACGCAATTAACCCGTGATACGTTATGAGAAGGGTTTCTAAGTTAACTACTGGATATGGGATAATTTGTATAAAATGTAAACGAGACTGTTAATCTTTTTACACAAATGTTCAATGTGTGGTTTCCAATTAAGTTTTTGATCAATGTGAACTCCTAAAAATGTTGTATAGTAAATTTCTTCGATTTTATTATGGTTATATTGAATGTCAAGGTGAGTATGTGCAGCAGTATCGCGTTGTCTAAAATGTATAATTTTGGTTTTATTTATGTTTATTTTTAAATTATTATTGTCCAGCCATTTTATTATTGATTTTAAACTTGAATTTATGTAATTTTTTTGACTTTGAAAACGATTGTGTCATAAAGCTCCTGTTCAGCACTTTGGTCCGTAGCAAGCTTGAAGCCAGTTCCTGCGTATGGCGTCCGCATGAAAAGAAATATGATCTTCTCTTGAAAAAGGTCCAAAAGGCATTCCTAAGATACCTTTACAAGTGCGTGGCAGGATAAAACCCATTTATGTATCCGACCAAATATTTGCAAGGCTCCCTTGGTTATAACTCGCTGAAAACACGACGTTCGTACGACCAGTTAGCAAACACAATTAAAATCCTTAGGAATATTATTGACAGTCCCGATCTACTCAACGAGTTGCTTCGCCTATATCTACGTGCCGGACAATTATATTCGCGGTAGAAGTCACAATGTGACTTCTACCGCGAATATAATTGTCCCCGGCAAGTAGGTGGAGCAAGGAGCATGTCATGCTCCTTGCTCCACCTACTTGCCGCACTGTAGGGTATCATCAGTCGCCGCTGGCTGCCCAGCGAGCACATATCCAATAGAGAGGAAATGTCATTTATTTTGTTTACCAACGACTTCGCCAAATCGCTGCGGCGACTGCTGCGCTCTGATTGGCCGTCAAGCATAACACTCGAGTTGGGCAAGCAAATATTTTTATCGATATCGATAGTTAATGTTCAACTAAACTGAGGATCGCGAAAATTATTTATGTCATCTATACCTAGTGAATGTATGATGTACTAGCGACCCGCCCCGGCTCCGCACGGGTGCAATGCTGATACAACCGCTATGTCCCTGCATTTTAAAACCTATAATGGGTATCTTCGAAAATATTCATTTAAATTACATGCTGTAAAGCCATATTGATTTATAGATATTCTGAATAATATACAACATATCTAAAAAAATAAAATATATCCTATTATATTCTATGTATACCTTTATAAAGTGTAGCCTATGTGTTATTCTGATGTATAAGCTATATTATTGTCGCAATTCCAATTCGCCGTCATCGAATTCGAAATCCTCACCGCAAGTTAGTCAAAAACGATACCCATATCAGATTTTTGGTTGGGGGGGTACAGAGGGGCTGGGGCGTGGGGGGGGGGGGGGGAGGTCACGGCACTGCCGTGCCGTTCCTCTTGGTCGCATCGAATTCGAAATCATCACCCTCAAGTTAGTCAAAAACGATACCCATATCAGATTTTTGGTTGGGGGAGGGGACTGGGGGATTCGTCGGGGGAGTCACAGCGTGGCTCGCTTCGCTCGCCTTCCTGTATAGCGGTGGTCGCATTACCCATATCATTGGGGGAGGGGGTACAGGGAGGCGTGGGGGGAGTCACGGCACGGCTCGCGTCGCTCACCGTGCCGTTCCTCTTGGTCGCGTTGTTTTTTTTTTTTCAAAGTTCTTTATTTAACACATTTTTTTTACAATCGTAGATAAACTAAACACTGTTTAGAACCTAACTAGATACAAAATCAATTAAATAACTCGACAGGCTGCACGCCGTTAAAAGTTTTTTGATAAAATACTATTTATAATAAATAACACTTATTAAATCATTTACTACTAAAATTATACAAATTTTAAACAAAAGTTACATAAAATAATTACGTCTATGAGTATGAGCACTTTGTAAAGCGCGCATTTTTATAGTTAAGTTGTTCAAGCTTCATAACCTTTAAACAAATAAGGTTATTCTTGATAAAATACAAATTTGCGATATCACTTATTTATCTATTCAAGCATACGAAAATAATATTGGGTACTTATAACTAATTGCGAACGGCAAACGTTTTTTCGCTACCCGCGGACCGGGCAGTTAGCAATAGCAAGCGCGTAGTAACTGCTGGTTAACCAGTTGCGTGTCATACTCGTACCATATTTGCTTATAACGAAAAGTTAATTACCAATGGTAAAATAAAATTATAGGGTTGAAATTACATTACTGTTATGCCAATTTGCAGGAAATTAATAGGTATTTATTATAAATAAAAATAAGAATTAAAAAGGTAAGGAATAAAATTGATAGCCCGAGTTTTGGTAGGAACAGGAACATAAATAATATATATTTCCAGTAAGAATGAGTAAGTTCTTTTTATGTAATGTTTCTACGTACAATTTGGTTATTTTAGGTACCTATTGATTGAATTTTTAAATGAATGGTATTAAAAAATGTATTATGATTTTTTTTTAAATGAGAAAATATATTAGTGAGTGCAAATTAAGTAAAATAACTATTCAGAAATAGGTATATGTTTAAATAATATTCTTACTTCAATATGATTGTATAGTGCAGGTAAAGCAGGCTATAGTATTCGCGCGTAGCCTCTAACGGGTTAACCAGTGACGCAGACGAGTTGCCATTGTTCTCGTCCAAGACGTAGTGATGGGGTAAGCGGTACCGTTTGTAAGTGTCGATATACGAAAGGTTCGATGATCGAGATTTGCCTAATGAGGATATCAAGGCATTTCTATGGTTGAAGTTGCGTAATAAATAAAAGGTTTTTGTGAGACTTGTAGGAAAGTTTACTTCTTGGCGTAGTTTAGTTAAGTTAGTGCGGAATTTGGTATTGTATGATATTTTAAATGCGCGGTTTTGCAATACTTGCATTTTGAGGTAGTTTGTAAGGCAGGTGCTGCTCCAGACAGGGGCAGCATAGGTTATACAGGAACGAATTAAGGTGCTGTAGATTCTCAGGTTAATTTTAGGGTTAAATTGCTACGTCTGTTCATGATAGGGAGTAGTGCTCCAAAGGCTTTACTAGCTTTGCTACGCAGGTAATCCACGTGAGGGCTCCAATTTAGTTTATTGTCCATATAAACACCAAGGTATTTGACGGTTTTTTTCCAGGGGATTAGATGATTACTAATGACTAGTTTCTTATCGGGTGGTTTTCGTTTACGCGAGAAAAATATAGCTTCAGTCTTAGACTCATTCAACTTTAGTTTCCATCGACGAAAGTAGCCAGCGAGTAAGTCTAAAGACAGTTGCAATCTACTAATAATGAGGTCATCGTCATTGCTGGAGGAGGAGGAGGAGAATGATGCAGTATCATCAGCAAAGCATGCCAAATAGGTGCGAGGCTGTTTAAGAATGTCGTTTAGGTAGGCAAGAAATAATAACGGTCCCAGAACTGAGCCTTGGGGCACACCAGCTGGAACAGGGTGGAGATCAGACGATATATTTCCGATACAGACTTTAAATTGACGTTCTGAAAGGTATGATTGTATAAGTTTGACTAAACTAGTTTCTACATTATTAGTGAGCAGTTTATGATTAAGTCCGTCATGCCACACCGTATCAAAAGCTTTTTCAATGTCCAATAGAAACATACCAGTAGAAAATTTCATGTTTAAGTAGTGGGATGCGTGCTCACTGACTCGAGCGATCTGTTGGATAGTGGAGTGTGAACGACGGAATCCGAATTGTTCGTTGATGAATCTGGTATCTAATGAATTGAGTAAACGGTCATAGATAACACGCTCAAACAATTTACCAAGAGTCGATAACAAACTTATAGGACGATAGTTAACAGCAAATCTATGATTTTTGGCGCACTTTTGAGGCATATTTTTTAGCATAATATTATGAACATTGTCATCTCATGGACTTTTACTGTTCTTTAGAGTCCGAATGTGTTTCCTTATTTCGTATGGAGTTGCAAGGACAGGTAGATTATTATTATTCGCAGAAGTTTCCAAACTACCGATAGACTTGTCTACAGCGGATTTTGTGTCACCATCGTTCCAGTCTATAGTTAAAGTCATATTCCCAGTAAAGGCTGAGGCTAGTTCGTTACATTGCTGTTTAACGGAAGTAGTAACTTTATTATCCGACATCGTTAAAGGCGGTATTATAGTTGTATTTCGTTTAAGTGCTTTTTTGATTCGCCAAAGATCAGAGGGATTCTTCTCGGCTTTAGATAGTTTCATGTCCCAGGTTTTATCGTTATGAACTCTGACTGCTGATTTGATCCTTGCTTGAAGAGCATTTATTTGTGTCCTTATGTACCTAGATATATTAGTATCGGAAGCACGGGCTTCGCGATAGCGTAGCGTACTATTTGTTTTTTTGTTTTATTAACTTCTTAATGAATTTGGGTAACGGTTTGGATACCTGGTTGGAATTAGCTATAGGTACGCTTCTCTTTGGCATTGATTAAACTACTAGTAAGCGACGTCACTTCCTGATCAATTGATTCGGTAGTTTTAAATACCTCACACGAAAGAGATATATGTTCGTCAGGCCAATTGGTCCACATTCCGTTCATACTTAAATGAACGGAATGTGGACCAATTGGCCTGATTATAATTAAAATGCTTCAGAATTTCGCGTTGATATGACCCGTTTATCCTGACAAAAACTGGTAAGTGGTTAGACGAGAGCAGGCATGGTAGCTATGCTGAATACCGAATTTATGTTGGAGGCAATGACTACGTCTGGAGTGGATGGCTGGTGATCTACATTATAATGTACCAGAGTAGGATTTGATGGAGCGTGAATAGCAAAGTTATTTTTCAGCATGTGCTTGAATAAAACATTGCCGTGAGGATTGACTTTGCTGAACTTACACCAATGCGGATGTCTCGCATTAAAGTCACCTAATAGTAGAACATGTCTTTCGTAATTAAGTAACGCATCTAGATCATTCTGCAGAAGTTTTAAATTCGGGGTAGATAGAAAAAATTACATTTTTATGACCGGATATATTGATTTCTATACCTACTGCTTCCATATGTATTGTTTTGGGCATAACTATTTGAGAATGTGGTATATCGACCCTAACAAATATAGCTACACCCTGACCTGGGGATCCTAGCTTATCTCGACGATAACATGAATAACCTGGCAATTCAAGACAAACGTGATTGCCTAGTCTAGTTTCAGAAATCGGTATAACGTCTGCCGATAAGTCATCGACTGCTAAGTCCGCAAGTTCATCGAGTTTGCTACGTATGCCGTCCGCATTCCAATATATTAGGCGTAGCTCGTTTGTACTAAACATATTGACCGACATGCTGTAGAACAAAGATTACTTTGTCCATCATGTTAGTGCACGCCTGGAACTCATGTTTAATACGCTTGAGAGTATTTAATATATGCAGCATTTCAATCGTAGCTGCGTCTTGTTCCTTCGGTATCCAGCGGTGTTGCTTGCTTACTAAAGGAACTCGAGGTTGCAGTGGCAAAACTACGAAGCTGGCTACATGCCAGGCTAGGTGGCTGGGCGCGGGGTGCTGGAACTCTGTTGTCAGCCAATGGGATCAGGTTGGTGATGAGTTTAGTGCTTTTACTTTCTTCTACTTTCCTCTTTTGGTTTAGGCGCTGCAAGTATTCAACCCGGGCGGGACACTGCCTGTAGTTCGCAGGGTGATCACCCTTGCAATAACAGCACTGGGCAGGGCTGGTCCACTCCGTCTTTGAGCAGGCCTTTGTGGCATGTGAAACAGTACATTTGACACAACGCTCCGTTAAGTTGCAATTTTTGGAGGCGTGGCCGAACTGCTGACAGCGGTAGCATTGCGTACCTGATGATGTTTTAGGCTTGAACCTCTCAATCTTGACGACGTATCTACAGAGGTATTTAACCTGCTTAAACTTCACAATATCTGTACCTGCAGGCAGTTGCACCAGTACAGGTGGGCATGATGGGGTTATGTCCGAAGAGCTTTTGAGTATATTAGCAGTAGCATTTTGGAATCCCATCTCCGCTAATTCCTCACGTAAAATGGGAATAGTGTCAGTAGGAATGCCTCTAATTACAACTTTATAAGTTCTCTCTTCCTTCCTGGAAAACGTGTGAAAGAGGACGTTTTCGGTGCGTAGACCATCAGCAACCATGCGGTGACCATCATCGGAGTGACAATGTATTGCTACCTTACTGCCTTGACGGTATTGCAAATGAAACTCCTTGGTAAACTTAGTGACTAGTTCAGTCAAGCATTTGTGAGACCAATCTGGCTTGATTTCTACAACAATAGGAGGTACACGACCTGTTTTTATGCGAGGACAGGGAAACTGATGCGTCGCTTGTTCTTGGTCGCAGTCGGAGTCATCGCCTAGGTGTTTGAAGCGGTTTTGGGTGGTGAATTTCACTTGGCTAGATGTTCTGCCACGGGTTACTGTACGCTTCGGCTTTATCCAAATTTCATTTTCCGCTGATCTCTTTTTCGACAAACTCTCAGTTGATGAAGTTCGCACGAGAAATTTATCCACTGTGGTGGATAGACTCGAACATCGATGGCTAAGAATTTATCGATAACTGGACTATCTATTGTGTCAATCACTAGTATGAGTTTTAACTGAGCACAGTGGCTGCATGTGTACACCGCGCGCGCTGAACGGTGAATGTCTTGGTCGCATTGCGGCTAGTTTACCGCGCCGCAATGCTCTCCCGGGTTATGTGTGAGGGGGTCTTGGGGGGTTCGTCGGGGGTCACAGAACGGCTCGCTTCGCTCGCCGTGCCGTTCCCCTTGATCGTATGCTCCACCCGAAAAATAGGTCTAAAATAGGGCAATTTTTAGATTTTCCTAAAAAAGGGGTCTGGGGTACAAAGGGGGGCTAAAATTTTTTCTCATTAAAAATTATTGGTCTTCCTCTACATAATGAAAATAAACCCTCTATACGATCCCGTTAATAGAAATCCTCTATCGCGAGGGCATCTGGTAGCACACTCAAAAGAGGGGGGCAGGGGGGGCAAAATTTTCTATGCGTTCAAAATCACTGGTCTCTTTTATACAACCCCAATAAAAAAATTAAGCGATATGGCTCTGCGTTGGAGCCCCCCCACTGGGGGGGTTCTTGGGGCGCAGGAGGGGCAAAATTTTCTAAGCATTCAAAATCACTTGTCTCCCTCTACACAACCCCCATAAAAATTCAGCAATATAAAAACCATGAGTTTTTATAAAACTTACACTGATCAACAAAAACATAATCGAATAGATAAATGTATATTAGGTCTTTTTGTATCGGGAGTATCGATACGACCGCTACAATTTTTTCTTATGTTAGCACAGCACTCGTTATGATTGAATGAGATGACGTTATAGGCATCATCATCATCATCATCAGCCTATAGCAGTCCACTGCTGGACATAGGCCTCCCCCAATGAGCGCCATAGCGCCCTGTCTTCAGCTTGCCGCATCCAGCATCTACCTGCAGTCTTTAGCAGGTCGTCATCCCACCAGGTCGGAGGGCGTCCTACACTACGTTTACCGAGTCGTGGTCTCCACTCAAGAACACGTTTGCCCCATCGGCCGTCGGTTCTTCGCGAGATATGGCCGGCCCACTGCCACTTCAGCTTGCTAATTCTTTGAGCTATGTCGATAACCTTGGTTCTCTGTCGGATGTATTCGTTACGAATCCTATCCTTCAGAGAAACTCCGAGCATAGCTCTTTCCATAGCTCGCTGAGCGACTTTGAACTGGTGGACCAGCTCTATCGTGAGTGTCCACGTCTCAGCTCCGTAGGTCATAACGGGTAGGACGTTATAGGCATTGTTGCTATGTAAAAGCGAGACGCATAGCTAACAGACCAGTTTTACTTGAGCCGTGCATTAATGATTGTAAATTAAAAAATTGCGTATTTACTGGTACTTACCGATAAAATGTGATTCAATCTGTTTTGTAGTTTGATTTCTTGCTGTTTTTGCCACACCACTGTATAGAACAACAATCCGTTTTCAACGTATGTATTTGTATGAAATTTGAATAAATTTCGTAGCTATACGGAGAAGTACACAGATTCGCTGTTGGCGCTGTACAGTATTGTTTTAGCCCGAGCGAGTGTTAATTTATGTTAGTGACAAATCACTAAGAGGTTTCGAAATTGGAAGGAAAATATTTCCTCTCTACTGGATATGTGCTCGCTGCCGCTGCCTCACGCTCTTAACGCTCTCAACGGATTACTTAAGGCCTTCTCTGACTGCGACTTATTCGCAGACGAATTAAAAATAAAAATAAATGTATTTATGAAAACTCATTGCTCTACTCATTGTCTTCTCAGCATTGAATGTTAGTAGGTTGTGCTGTAGAAATTTGCTAACCACATTCCACCAAACTTTTATTAATATTTTTCTCCAATATTAAAGAAAAGAAATTGGTCTATAATTTGTAACTTGGTCTTTACTTCTTTGTAGACAGGAACAACTATAGCTTTTTTCAAACATGCAGGGAAAATAACAAAAGATAAGCATTTGTTAAAAATGTGTGTCAACGGTGGTAAGTATTAAAATGTGTCTAAATTGTTTTAGTAGGTATTTTAGTAGTGAAATTGCACAGTCGTCTTTTAAGCTCATGATTATTCTTTCTACTTCGGCCTCATCGGTCTCTAGTAACACAAAGGATGTTGGAATATTGTGGTCTGCGAAAACTGTGCGCAATTGTGTATGTAAGTGGCCTTGAGCTCGTTCTGCCAGACACTTACCTACATTTAAGAAGAAAGAATTTGAGTTAGCAGATTGTAAATGTGATGCTTTTGTTTGCAATAAACTCGAAGATGACTCATGCGATTTTGACGAATAGGTTACATTTTTAATATGATAAAATATATAATTAAACTATTTTATTGTCAGTTTGTTTGCTCTATTTTGAGAGGGATGGGTGACTGATTTTCTCTTATGTAAAATAATGATAGCAGCGCCTCCTGCAGTATAATTTACCACCGAACTGCGAAGCCCTACCCGCATGCCTAGCGTAGGGATTATGGGCATTGCCCCCCATGAGATAAAATATAATTAGTCTCCATCTGGAGTAGGCCTGAGTCCAGCAGAGGACCAATATAGGCTGCCAGGCTTTCAGAGAACTAGTAGTCTTAAAATGAGACCTGAGCACGAGTCGCATGTCGTCGATGAAGGCTATGGAGGAGATGCAGCGCAGATGTCCGCGGTACGAGTTGAGCAGCAGCGGCAAGGGCTGGTCGCGCACGCAGCGCTTGGCGCGCCCTTCGATGCGATCCTTCCAGAGGAACGGGAACTGTAGCCGCAGCCGGGGCATGTTCACGTGCACCTGTATAAACACTTTCATTCAATATGTACAAGTGTTGCGTTAAAACTCTGGATTCGACAGTGTGGTAGGACTGTTTGCGCAGAACAGAACAGACGGATTTAATGCGATTATGACGATAATTTCATCATCAAACACCATTATATTATTTGAATGAAATAAATATTATATAAATTCATTGTTATACCTATATAACGTTTATTTAGTACAATTCCTAAAATATCCACACCTTTTTTTTTGTTTTATAAATTCTTTTTTCCTCTATTATAAAATGGAAATTGAAACAATGTTATCATTGCTTTATTGTCCACATTATTGGCTATCAAATGAGTCCTCTATCGTCTTCCTAGGACCTCATCATGAGTAGCTATAGCTTAATCAGTACAAGCACCTGTGCTTCGTGGCAAAAGAAAACAAAATGGCTACCATTTTGTCATGGAGGTAGAAAAAAAAATAGGGATCGTGATTTGTCGATAAAATTTACCGTATTTAACCCCCACAAAGTCTCCGACACCGGTGACCAGGTACGTAAGGTGTTGAGAAAGCGTGCTGCGACACGTTCAAAGTTCGAGTCACAAGAATACAACATCAAGAGAAGTGCAAATAAAGTCGCTGGAACCAGGACCACCGAGTGTTTCCCTTCACCCCCCCGGACCTCCATCGACGGCAGAACCCCTGTGCCACGGCACCTCCAGGATCGGCGGGCTACACAGAGAAGCCCAGAGAAGAGAATAAGAAGAAACAACAGGCGGTCTTGACCCCAGGGCCGCCACACTTGTTAAACCCTTGCCTAAATATTTAGGCACTGTTTAGCTAAACACTTGTTAGACCAGTGTTTACGTTTGTTTTTGTAGTACAGCTGTAAGTATCTCTCCGTGCTAATAGAACCATACGCACTATTTACACTTTCTTTCATCTATGGACGATACTTTTGTCATAGAACAGCGATTAGTTAGCAGAATGCCCCCCCTAAGAACTCGGGGTTCAGATCATAGCGCAAAACAGGTTGTAGGAACCTACCGTCTCATTCACCAAGTAATTCTTCAAAAGCCATGTTTTGATGTATCCCATAGTGGTGCCAGTGAAAAGGTATTCGTTTTCGATGTCGGTGCTTAACGCGGACACGTAGTCCCCGACAGTATGGACTCCTTGGAACGCACCCTGAAAGCCGCCCGCAGAGTGGTCTGACCAACACTGAATTTTGCCATTCTCCAGGGCTACGATCAAGGAGGCTGGAACAAGGGCAAAATCAAATAGTGTATTGAGGTGTACATTATTGCTCGGAACAATTGTGTGTATGATCTGCAGATATTTGTTCCGGGTGTTCTGGTCGTTTTCTATGTATAATAAAAAAAAAACTATCTATGTAATGTATTGTTTTATGTATATCAGTTATCTAGTACCCATAACACAAGCTCTGCTTATCATGGGGCTAGATAACGCTGTGTGAATTGTCCAGCATTATTTATTATTTATTATGTAGTAGGTAACGTTAGTTAAGTAAGTAAATGAGTGCATTACTAGCGACATCTATTTATTTATTTATTTAAGAAGATAGGAGTTTACAGTGTAGGTAAACCAAAGCACTCACTATCTTATGGGACTATAAAACATTGTTCAAACTTAAATATATTAACAGATTTTTTATAATAACGTTGAGCTTGTCGTGAAATATGTCGACATGCTGGAACTCGTGCACGAACTCATTCACAAGTTGGAGTGCACGAACCGTTGGTGCGTTGTCTCCATACTTTGTTCGGAGGGCTACGCCACAGAACAAGCGATGCCGCCGACGCGTACCGCCGCACACACGTAATTATTTGGTACGAAGATATTGATTCCGCTTAATACACTTGGATTATTTACTTTATTGTGTAATATGAGATAGAAGTGGATTCCGGGCTGGAGCTTACGCCTTAGCTCCAACGTATCCACACCAACCATTCCAGAGACAAATAGAGATGGATAGTATCCATACTGCCTTTTATACACGTACCTACAAAATTTTCGCTGTATTCTTTCCAGCATCAATGTATACTTTGCTTCACGCGGGTCCCACACTATGGCACTATACTCTAGCTTACTGCGGACAAAAGCATTATATAACATGATGGGCACCCTAGAGTCTAAAAATTGCGAAGCGGTTCTCATGATGAAACCCAAGATTTTATTCGCTTTCTTGTACAGGGAAATTACATGACTGCGAAAGTCAAGACGTGAGTCCATAACGAGTCCCAGATCTTGAATCTCGCTAACTCTATCCAAGACGTCACCGTCTAATGTATATGGCGGTGCTAAAGGTTGTTGTAGTCTAGAGAAGCTGATGACACTTAGATACATTGAAAGCCAGCCTGTTTGATTGGCTCCAACTTACTACCGAGTCTATGTCTTTTTGCATAGCTAAACACTCAGACGCTTGACCAATCGAGAGGAAGATCTTTAGATCAACATAAGTCACATGCGTTAAGTACCTGGGGCAAGTCGTTTATCATGGCTAAGAAAAGAGTAGGGCCAAGTGTACTTCCCTGGCTCACCCCAGATCTTGTGTAGAACCCGTCCGACTGGTACATGCTCAGCTGTACATATTGCCTCCGATCTTTAAGGTAATCAACGAAGAATTTAATCAAATGGGGTGTGCAACCGAGCAACGACAGTTTCTCTAGTAGTATGTCGTTATCAACAACATCGAATGCAAGCCTGAAGTCCAGAAATACAGCGTACCTGTCTTCCCGCATCCATTTGCGTCGACACATAGTCCACAAAAGTGATATGGTTAGTGGTAGTCGAGCGAGCTTTGCGGAAGCCATGCTGTTTGTCACTCAGACTGACTTCCAGTTGGCGGGTTAGGTTAGGTTGGCGGTTATTCATTATTGATTCGAAGACCTTACCAAACACATTCAAGACAGCTATTGGCTAAAGTTAACTACGTCAACTGACGAGCTAATTTTGGGAACAGGAGTTACTCATCTCTTTGGATAACGACAAGAGCATAGAGAAAGATTGAATAGGTGGTGTAGAGGACTCTCCAAGTTTGTAATGCAGTCCTTAACTAGATAAGGCGGGATTGCATCTGGACCGGCAGCTGCAGATGGATTTAGCCGACGCACAGCTCGGCGGATATTAGCTAAAGAGACGTAGTCCATAGCAATGGTTCGTGCATCTCCGGTATCGGTACATTGTGCCTTTCCAGCATCGAGCACAGGAACATCGCTGAGGAAAACGGAGCTAAAATATTCACCAAAAGCGTCAGCTGCGTCTTGTCCCGCCACCATGCTCCCATTAACTGCATATTCACTTGTTTGAGCCCTCTGCTTTCTTCTATCTCTCACATGTTTCCAAAACTGCTTGGGATCACGCTGTATATTGGATCCTATTGACCCAATATACAGTTGGTACGCATCATCTATGAGAGATTTAGCAAGAGTCCGGTAGTGTCTAAATACTTCTCGGTTAAATTGTAGACCTTTTTCTTTATAAATATAACATAGATGAAAGTGCTTTATTTTAAGTTTGTTAATTATTTCTGCCGTGTACCATGGCCGATACTGCCGGTGCGATTTAGAGGGATCTTCTTTGTAGGTACATGCTTAGCTATCGTTTCGTTCAGCTTTGAGTAAAATACATCCATCGCAGAGTCAATATCCTCGTTTTCCAAGACATCATCCCAATTCATGGCAGATATGCTGAGGTAGAGCTCGCAGAAGTCAGCTTTGCGAAAGACCCAATTAGGCGCGTTGGTATTCTTTATAATATTATCATTACGAGGACTTGGTTATGCAGTAGCCCTCCGGGACAGCGATAAAGTTACTTCGAGCGGTGGATGGTATGCATCAGCAGGAACCAATGGTTCAACGTCCCTATCGGAAACTGACACATTGCCAATTTCGAGATCCAGCATGCCGCCAAATGAATTTAAAACATTACAATGTTGCTCAAGATTACAAAACTGCATAAAAAAGTCAAACTGCATTTTAACATTGGGACTACAAGAATTTAAATTAAAATCTCCTTCTATTATTACGTCAAATTTAGAAGAATATTCACAAACAAAGTTTTCCAAACAGCATAAAACATCAAGATATTTTTTATCAGTGTAACTAGGTGGTATATAAACAATGCTGATGAGTGATGACAAAGGTCATATTCTTCCAAGTTATATTGGCAAACAGTATCTCCTTATCATAAGTAAGTTCGTCAACATCCGTGATTTGGCGGACTGAATAATGGTCTCGCACGGCCAGAAGGACTCCACCCCAGGCGGTGTCTGCCGCGCGATCCTTACGCAGCACCACATACCCCGGGGGAAACAACTCCGCTTCCAGGACTGAACTCGTTAAAAAGGTCTCTGTAAGGGCCAAAACATCGCTGGAACAACTTGATAAAACATTTTTATAAAAAACTAGCTACTCCCCGCGGCTTCGCCCCCGTGGAAATCTATGTGTCAAATTGTTTAAATGATAAAAGTATACTATGTTAGACTCCTGGTTCTAAGCTACCCTCCACAACACTCGACAGTTAGTTAAGATAATTTTTCAAAAGTTTATTGAAATACATAGTTAAGAGGAGTCCGTGATAAACTAAGACTGTCAGATTGCATGTCAATTTTACCAAAAGTGGTCGACAGACGGCGCTTATTTTTTACATAGACTTATGCAAATTTTATCTGTTGTAGAATAGGCAAACTTTAGTTTAGCCCAACAATGCTGCCTTACAAGACAAATATGGGCTTTAACTAGTAACACATTCTAAAATGTATGCATTTTATTTTTTATTTTATACTGACGGCATTAGATAACAGACACTTCGCGGGCCACTCGCTTGAAGCTTGCGGTAAGCCATTATCTAGCTGGACTAACCTTTAGAATTAGAATATTAAACACTTACAGTAGTAAAATAAGACTTCTTCTGAATTCTTTGTCAATTATATTATTGTTTTTGTTCTTAGGTAATTCTCTAATATACAAAAAAAAAATTGTATATTATCTTATACTAGCGGACCGTCCCGGCTTTGCACGGGTATTAGAACCTTTGGCTACATTATTGGAGTTTTAGTAAGGATCCCTAATTTTTTTGAAAATATAATATAGCCTATGTTCACCGAGGATCATCGACTACGTACCCGGGGATAGTGTAGCTTTCCAACGGTGAAATAATTTTTCAAATCGGTCAAAACAAACAAACAAAAAATCAAACATTTCCTCTTTATAATATTAGTATAGATTTATAGATATAAAATTAGACAGTTATGACTTCGCTTATTTTACTTTACTGTTAATTACTCATTGTTTTAGTTTTATCATTATAACACCCGCGGAGTGGGGGCATTGGTGACTTGTAATACAGGTTTTATTAACCTACCTCAAGCACCTCACAGAGAACAGAGTCAATAATATGTATAGATCATAAATCAATATTATGTACGAAAATTTTTGTAAGGCCTTTTATAAGTGGAAAATAAATGTGTTATTTATTTATTTTATTTATGAGACTAAACAAGCGTGGGTTAGTGAGCGCGTCTGGAGTACTGACCATGCAGAACTACATATTACCTACTTAGGATAAGGGATTCTGGTATTGGCGGTGGGGGTACCTTACCTACGCGCATGTGAATAGGGCGCGTGTGCAGGAAGATGCAAGCGTGGACGGCGAGCTTGCGCATCTTCTGTGCGACCATCGGCAGATGTACAGAGGAGACGCGCCGCGCGCGGGCCTTCGCTACCGCGGTTTGAGTATTGACTACGGACTGCCGGCCGACCATGCTCGGCCGGTTCATGCTCGCTCGCCCGCTCGAGCTCGACCTGGTTTTTGAAGAGGATTTTCTACCGCTGGATGTCTGCTGCGTTGCCTGCGCCTGCTCGCGCTTGCTGTGCGACATCTTGATGCGCATCATGGGCTCCGTACACGAGAACTGCCTGCAACAGAGTTTGTTTAGCAGTTTGCGTTTACACCTACTGTTACTGTTGTGTGGTTACACTTACTGTGGGTAACTATTCTGTTTCAAAATTTTATACGCTTGTGAAAATGATACTTTTAATAATGATTTTTTAAAATCGTTGTCACGTCATCCATGTGTCTGACCTCCCAGTCCTTGCCCGTGGTCGCCATGCCCGTGTCCTCAAACTATAATAATAATGTAGATCACCTGTAGGGCTGTCCTGTCTCAAGCCTCCAGAACAACAGCTCAGAGTTGTAGGAAGCGGTGGCGATAGTGAGAGGCGGCCTCACGGCGGAGGCCAGCACGTCATCCGTGTGTCTGACCTCCCAGTCCTTGCCCGTGGTCGCCATTCCCGTGTCCTCAAACTCCGTTACGTGTTTATTCCAACCCACGGCCAAGATCCTGCAACAGCCTTACCTACAGCTTTAAGTGGGTACCTTCGGATGGCCATACACATCCGATTTGTGTGTTGTATACAACGACTAGATTGTCTATCATGCGGCGAAGGTCCGCCTGCGATGCAAGAGATTGCCTCGGAACAATTGTGTGTACGATCTGCAGATATTTGTTCCGGGTGTTCTGGTCGTTATCTATGTATAATTAAAAAAACTATCTATGTAATGTATTGTATTAAGTATATCAGTCATCTTGTACCCATAACACAAGCTTGGGGCTAGATGATGCTGTGTGGATTGTCCAGCATTACTTTTTATTTTATTTTTTACTATTGATTACGCTGATGTTTTGAATTTAAAAGGAGGTACCTTCCTTCGATCCAAAAGCAGCCGGTGACTTCGTTCATGTATTCTATTCCCATGGTTCTTAAGCACACGCCAGAGTTGAAGTTCCAAATCTGAAAAAATCAAAGTCAATATTTAATTATGTAAATAATACCTGATTTGATTAGTTTCTGCTGAGGGGCCAGCGGAGGATAAATTGCCCTTGGCATTTTCTAAAATCCATTGGGCTGTTTGGGATAGGTACCTATTACCTATCAAAAGATCTTGTAATGTCTGTTAGTTTTTTAAGACTGAACTGCCAGACATCAGTTAAGACGAGATCGTGTTAGCTCTAAGGCAGCTTAAAAATGGAAAAGCCCCCTCCTGCGAGAACAGAATCACTTCAGAGGTTCTTAAAGCCGGAGGAGCCCCTGTAATACAGGAGCTATGGAACCTCTTTAATACCGTCCTTGACAGCGGGAGAACTCCAAAGGCGTGGAGCGGGAGTTTGGTGGTGCTCTTTTTTAAGAAGGGAGATAAAACCCTTCTTAGGAATTACAGACCCATCTCACTCTTGAGCCACGTCTATAAGCTGTTCTCACGAGTGGTCACGAACCGTCTCGCCAGGAGACTCAACGAGTTCCAACCACCGGAACAGGCTGGGTACACACAGTAAGGCAGATTATACAGAAGTCTGAAGAGTATAATCAGCCCCTGTGTCTGGTTTTTGTGGACTATGAGAAGGCATTTGACTCCGTCGAAACCTGGGCTGTTCTGGATTCCTTACAGCGATGCCAAGTAGACTATCGTTATATCCAGGTGCTGAGATGTCTCTACGAGGCCGGTCTTGGCATGAATTTGGATAAAACCAAAGTCTTGATCAATGGTCACATTGATCCAAGGCCGGTGGTCGTACATGGTCACCTTCTCGAAACTGTTTCCGAGTACACTTACCTTGGGCAGATTCTGCAGTTGGGTAAAAACAGTTCCGAGAAGGAGGCCAAAAGGAGGATCCAGCTAGGCTGGGCAGCATTTGGGAAACTACGTCAAGTCTTCACGTCTTCCATACCGCAATGCTTTAAAAACTAAAGTTTTCAATCAGTGCGTCCTACCCGTTATGACCTACGGAGCTGAGACTCACGATAGGGCTGGTCCACCAGTTCAAGGTCGCTCAGCGAGCTATGGAAAGAGCTATGCTCGGAGTTTCTCTGAAGGATAGGATTCGTAACGAATACATCCGACGGAGAACCAAGGTTATCGACATAGCTCAAATAATTAGCAAGCTGAAGTGGCGGTGGGCCGGCCATATCTCGCGAAGAACCGACGGCCGCTGGGGCAAAAGTGTTCTTGAGTGGAGACCACGACTCGGTAAACGTAGTGTAGAACGCCCTCGGACCAGGTGGGATGACGACCTGCGAAAGACTGCAGGTAGATGCTGGATGCGGCAAGCTGAAGACAGGGCGCTATGGCGCTCATTGGAGGAGGCCTATGTCCAGCTGTGGACTGCTATAGGCTGATGATGATGATGATGATGAGTTTTTTAAGAGTAACTTTTTTTATTTGCACAACTCAAACAAGAAATAAAATAGCAACAATATAAATATAAAGCATTTTCTGTACTGAGGCCTAGAACGGCTGACTACGATGTTGTTGGCAGAAATCTTGTTGAGATTTCTTTGCGATTTAACACGTTGTACGCCATATCACCCACCGGTGAGCCTAGCTTACTTTTCCATTCGGGCCGAGCCAAAATGAGGTAATCGGTCATTTTCATCAACTTGAAATTTTAATTCCAAAGTTAATAAAATGAAGTAATTTGCATGGAAAATAAAAATTACCGACTTTTACCGTGTAGTTTTTAAGATATCGTCAAAGGCTCACCGGTGGGTCCCGTGGCGTAGTGCAAAGGATTTTCTGTTTTCCGTCGGCGGGGGCCGCGGGGTCACGATGCGGCCCACCCCGCGCGCGCGCCGCCGCTCCCTAAGTATCGCGCGCTTCGTCGACATGTGAGGATCAAATACGCTTTTCTCGTCAAAAATGGATGATTTTGATTTTGAGCTTACGCAAGAGGATCTAACGCAGTTGGACAATATCGAGATAAATCTTCTGAACCAAAGTTTCCAAATAGAGAATTGTTTCAATAAGATCCACAAATATTTTTTTTTGCTGACGTAAATAAGTCTTTAAATTTGTATTTCAATAAATATTTCATTATTATTTTGTAGTTTTATTATGCCTAATAAAGGTTAATAATATTTTCTACCGTATCGTTAGCACAACCCTAGCATCATTACAAATACCTTATTATAACTAATAGTTTCTATTGGATTTGAAAACCACGCCGTCCGTATCGGCTGCAGGGCCACGCGGCTCACTTCCATACGCGTTTTGTTTCATAGCTACAATCTGTGGCTTGTAGGAAGCGTTTACATCAAACCTCTCGCGCGGCTCACCGGTGACCCCCATGGCTCAAACGGCACAGTACGATTAGGCTCACCGGTGAGCCCCGTGGCCTGAATGGAAATGCTCGATTTTTCGAAAAGCGTTCAACGTGTTAAAAAGTTTTTTTTTACCAAACTCTGTTTTCGTATCTCTATTTACAAAGGTATTAAAATAACTTATGATTGGTATCAGAAAAAGCCCCATGGATTTTAAGAAATCCTTTGTATGACCAGGGACGAGTAAATATTAAACAAATCCATTTTTTTACTAAATGTGTAATAATAAATGTTGGGAGTTGGGATTCTCCTCTAACCGGGTGCCCGTGGCATTTTGCCGACTTGCTACGTAGTTACGCCACTGCTAGCAGTAGGTTCCAGTGGCTAAACCCTGTGGTACACAGTAATTCAGTTTTATTATATGTAAGTTTCACTCGTCCCTGTGTATGACGTTAATATAAGAATAAATAGGCGGTAGTGAGTCGGGATATCGCCATAGAACATTATCACAGTGGCGATCTGCGAGCGATTTCGAGTGCGCGATGAGCTCGCTTCTATTGCTCAGCGCACTTGCCTCGCTTTGAAACCGCTCGCAAATCCCCAGTGTGATAAGGCTATTAACCCATCAAAGGGCGTGCAATAAAGAGTAATTGTATTGTGTAATTGTGTTTCCGGTTGCCGTCAACAAGTAAACACTGTTGTCATTCGTTCCAGCAAACAAAAATCAAAAACTGTGCTAAAACCTCTGCGATCGTAACAAAAACCATTATAAAGTTAAAACAGTGACTCGTGGGACTCTTAATTGGCATAATTTCTACACAAATATCCAGAAAGTTGAGGAAAATCCACCAATAAAACACAACATTTCAAGGTTAGAATATCCAACTACGTCACAAATATCCTTCATATAAGTAATCAAAACGTCGTCAGTGACAGCTTTCCAACTACACCAACATTCAAAAACCAATACAACATCCGTTCAAGCAAAAAGTGCGGTAACAAAAATTTTACCTGTCATAACGAGAGTTGCTAGCTAAGAACTAGGGTTACCACCAAATATTGGGAGAAAATGGACATGGACATTTTATTAGAAAGAATTAAAGAACAAATGAATATTCAAACCGAAAAATTCACGGAATCTGTGACGGAAAAAGTGTCAGCTAATATTGAACAAAAATTAGATATGATCATCGAGGAAAATAAAAATTTTAAGTTTGAAGTGAAACAACTCCAGGAAAAAATCAAGTTCATGGACAGCGAAAGAAGAAGAAATAACCTTATACTCTTCGGAGTAAACGAAACGCAACATGAAAATGTAATCAAACGTGTGCAAACAATACTAGAAAATGAAACGAAGTCGAAAATCGAACTTCATGAAATTAACAAAGCCAATAGACTAGGACCAAAAGGCGCAAATACACGTCCAATTCTAGTGAGTTTAACTACATCTTGGAAAAGGAACGAGGTCTTGAAAAACAAAAATAAATCTAACTCAGGAATCTAATTCAAAGAAGATTTTACAAAAGACATTTTAGAAAAAAGAAAGGAACTTTTACCTAAACTAAACGAAGAGAGAGACAAAGGAAAAATCGCTTACTTTAAAGGAGAAATACTCATTGTCAAGGAACTTGTAGAAGCTCTAGGAGTTAATAGAAAGAGGAAGGACCTAGATTCCCCAAATACGCCACCAAATCAGCAAACTACACAGGTACACAAGAAAATAAATAAAACTAATATTTTTGACTACATGGGAAGATGAAGGTTGGCATCCATGAGTTCAGAGAAGACAAAAAACAAATAAATGACATCGACAACCGAAAACCACTAACATCAACCAAAGCAACAACAAACCACCGAACAACAGAAAAATCAGCCCCAAGCTGGCTAGTCACCGTGGGGAAAGAAGACTACTACCTTCCAACTACTAAAATAACCCAAAAGAACAATATAATACCTCAGAAGAATAAGAAACATGTATACTATGTTGCAACATACAATACGCTATCGTTGAGAACCGAGGAAAGCCTAAAAGAACTGATACTAGCATTGAAACATATAAAATGGACTATCATCGGTCTCAGCGAAGTACGTCGGTTAGGAGAGAAGATTGAAGAATATGACCAGTTTATCTTGTACCACAACGGTGAAACACCAGGAAAGCATGGAGTAGGGTTCTTAATCAAAAAAGAAATACAAAAACATATAGAAGAAATAATTGGCATATCAAAACGCATTGCCATACTAAACCTAACATTTGGCAAAGAAAACTGGTCGATAGTTCAAATTTACTCTCCTACAGAACAATCCACGAATACTGAAATCGACTCATTCTACACCAAACTTAACGACGCGACGCACTGAAAAACCATACACATAAAAACTTGATAGTAATGGGCGACTACAATTCACAGATTGGACAGAGAAGACAAGGAGGAGAAGACATTATTTTAGGTCCCTATTGTTATGGGAAACGAACAAGAAATGGCTCAAAATTAATTGAATTTGCCTACGAAAACCATCTCACAATACTCAACACACAATTTAAAAGTCGAAAACTCAGCAGATGGACATGGGTATCACCTGGAGGACTATATAGAAATGAAATTGACTTCATTTTAACAAACAAGAGAAGATTATTTGAAGACTGCCGGGTCGTCAAAAACATTAACTTTAACAGCAATCACAGATTGGTCATAGCAAACTTAACGCCAGGACACTTAAAGAACCAAAGGCCATTTAAGGTACAATCTAATATTAATCACGGAGTAGTCTCTCTGAAAAACTAAAAATGCAGCTTAAAAACTTCATTGAAATTGGGATTTGCAAGACAAATACGACAAACTATCTGAAATACTAAATACGGCCGCCAAGAAAAATAGCACAGACAAAGACGAAATTACCTCAAACATAACAACAAAACTTTTAGAAAGAAGAGCGGTGCTATTAGAAACTAAAAACAAGACAAAAAACACAAGAAAAGAAATAGCTGACCTAAGCAAACAAATAAAGAAAAGTATGAGGAAAGATCGACAAAACATAGACTTAAAAACATTTGAAACCTACACCACAAAAACAGGAGGAATTAAGAAAGCTGTGCAAGTTTTGACAGACAAAAAGGAATGGATACCAAAATTGAAAAACAAAACTGGTAAAAGTATGACTAGAAGACCAGACATTCTTACGGCAGCAACGAATTTCTATCGTGATCTTTACTCTAAGAAAGGCAAACTACAAGAAATAGATTCAAACGAAGTCGACACCGTGCCTGAAATATTACCAAGAGAAGTTGAAAAAGCCCTTGAAACCCAAAAGAAAGATAAAGCTTCTGGACCTGATGAGATAAGTAATGAATTATTGTTAGCGTGCAAAGAATTGATCGTCCCTATACTAACATACCTATTTAACGAAGTCATAAAAAATGAATATATCCCAGTACAGTGGTCAACATCAATCATAACTCTCTTATTGATCTAGACAGAGAAAGCCAAAAAGCCGGTCTAGCTATGAACATAATAAAAACCAAAGCTATGACTAACAGTAAAGAAGAACCAATTACAATACACAACAACATAATTAAATAAGTCCAAGAGTACACATATGGCCAAGTAATCTCACCAACAGATCAAACTACAAAAGAAATCGAAACCAGAATAGGAAATGCGTGGAAAAGATATTGGACGTACAAAGAAATTATGAAGAACAAGGAAATTAGTGTAAGAGTAAAAAGATAACTTTACAACACGTGCGTGCTCCCGGTACTAACATATGGATGTCAGACATGGGCTCTCACGAAGGCACACAACAAGAAACTAGAAGTGTGTCAGAGATCAATGGAAAGAAGTATGCTGGGCATTAGGAAACGAAATAAAATACGCAACACAACCATCCGAAACAAAACAAAAATAAACAATGTCACTTGTACAATAAAGAAATTAAAATGGAGATGGACGGGACATATCCTACGCGGCTCAGATAAATGGAGCAAAACAATAATAAACTGGTATCCGAGAGACAAAAAGAGGAAACGCGGGAGACAATATAAAAGATGGGAGGACGAAATAAGAGAGACTGCAGGACAGACTTGGTCTAGAACTGCACGAGCAAGGGAGGATTGGAAGCAGTTGGAAGAGGCCTTTGCCAAAATCGGGCAAACAGATGCAATAGGGGTTGCCGAAGTCTAATTTTAAGCATATTTATAAAACTAGTTTATTAAGTATCTGAATAAAGGCTTTTATTATTATACACTCATTTATTTAAATTCTCGTATAAAATACATTTTTTACTATAGAAAATACAATAAAATATTATAAAACTATTCTACAGTAAAAAATATATCAAAACGGTAGATCACCGACCGCGAAGCTAGGCTCAAGCGGCCGGTGACTAGGGCTGCAGAGAAAGGAACTTCCTGACGATACGTGCCGAGTCCAAGAGTACCGCCTTCTGGATCTGGCCCTTGATCCAACTTCCTAGCGAGAGTCTCTTCAGGTGTTGATCGAGGCTCTTCGTTATTACGCCGTTAACCGAAACGACTATCGGGACTATGGTCGCTGAATCTACATCCCACATGCTGACAACCTCGTTAGCCAAGTCAAGATATTTGTTAAGTTTATCTTTCTCAGCTCTAACGAGGTTAGCATCATGCGGTATGGTGACATCAGCGAGCACCGCCCTCCGTTCTAACCGATCTATCAGTACAATATCAGGCTTATTCGCAAGAATAGTCCTGTCCGTAATGATAGATCGGTCCCAATAGAGCGTGGCACGGCCATTTTCAAGAACTGGCGCCGGTGTGTACTTATAGTACGGAACTTCAGGACCAGTAAGGCCATATCGGAGAGAAATTTGCTGGTGTATAATTTTGGCTACTTGGTTGTGTCTGTGCAAGTATTGAGAGTTAGCAAGGTGCGAACAACCCGAAAGTATATGACGGAGGGTCTCCCCAGGATGATGACACGCTCGACAAATGTCGATCGTGCCGTCTTTCATGATATACTTTCGATAATTGTTCGTCTTTACCACCTCGTCCATAATTGCACAGACAAAACCTTCGGTTTCCCCAAAGAGGTCACCAAAGCGTAGCCAGTTCACTGAGCTTAGGAGATCTACATCAGGTCCTGTGAGAACCTTGTAGAATCTCCCATGCAGCTCTTTGCTCTCCCATATAGTCTTCCGGTCCTGGATGCTCATCACCACAGGTTTGCGCCAGTTCTCGTTAGCCAAGGAGAGAGGGGTAAGGTTCTTATCTACTGCAACCACTTTTTCTTATCTACAGAAATCACTTTTTACATTCAACTTGTAAAAAGTGATTTCTGAGATTGCATACCTCACGGTTGTGTAGGGTCTTGGCGTTTAAAAAGCCTCGACCACCACATTTCCGTGGGATATACAATCTCATTACCGAAGATCGAGGGTGTCGCATGCGATGAGTGATTAAAAGTTGACGAACCCTACAGTCCAAGGCGTCTAGTTCAGTCTGAGTCCATCTTAGTATGCCAAACGTATACGTGAGCAATGGCATAACCCAGCCGTTGAAGGCTCTCACCTTGTTGCCACCTGACAAAAGGCTATTAAGCACTTTTTTGAGGCGACAAAAGAAGCGCTCCTTCACCGACTGCTTTATGTTTCCGTCCACAATACCCAACGCTTCTGGCATACCAAGGTACTTGTAAGTTTCGCCCTCCGAGAGTGATTTCAGGGATATTGTCTCTGAAAGCTGTAAATTATCAGAATTTACAACTTTCCCTCGCTGTATTTGTATGACCGCACACTTATTGACACCGAACTCCATGTTAATAGCACTACTGAATATCTGTGTGATATTCAGAAGGGCCATCAACTGTGTTTTATTCGGCGCGAAAAGTTTGAGGTCATCCATATACAGGAAGTGAGAGACGATCTCACCATCTCTCCGAGGGCGATAGCCTATTCCTGAATCCTTCAGTAGAGTACTGAGCGGATTCAGAGCCAGGCAAAACCACAAGGGACTCAGACTGTCACCCTGGAATATACCCCTCTCTATCCTTATCTGATCATTGGTGGCAGGTAGTTCCGCTTGGCTCCCTGGATGACGAAGAACAGTGGTCCACTGTCTCATACATGATTCCAAGAATGATCTTAGAGTAGTATCTACTTTATACAACTCTAAGACCCTCTCAAGCCAAGTATGAGCCACCGAATCATAAGCCTTCTTATAGTCTATCCAAGCAGCCGACAAGTTCCCTCTGCCACGTTTGACCTGTTGACTAATGGCCATGTCAATGCGGAGGAGCTCCTTAGTAAACCCTGCATCCATTCTGAGCAGGTGCTAAAATATTGTTTGTAACAATATGAGTGTTAATTTTGGTGGTCAAAATGGATGTAAGCAACTTGTAGATGGTGGGTAAGCACGTTATGGGTCTATAATTATTTGGTTCCGCAGTACTACCAGATTTATGGAGCAGGACAGTTACACCCGTCGTCATAAAATGTGGGAGTGACCCGATCTCAATCGCTTCTTGGAATTGTGCAGCCAAAACCGAATGTGAGCACCGAAACCATTTCAACCAAAAGTTATGCAATCCATCCGGGCCAGGACTTTTCCAGTTTTGAACCGAGCGGATTGCATTACTTATATCTAACCGTGATATGGTTATAGCATCCATGGTTTCGATGTTTTCACATTCAGCACTGACCACGTTCATCCAGTCCGCTTCCGTGTGTCCAACCGGTATGGACCAGATGCCTCGCCAAAAATTATTTCCAGTTTCGACATCCGGTACCTGCCCGTCAGACACACGTAGATCAGGTTTCTCCCAGTCACGGTAAACTTTCCTTTGATCACTTTGAAAGATGCGATTCTGCCAAAATCTGTCAACTCTCTTTTTAAATCTTTTTATTCGGCTCGCCCACGCATAGACTTTCTGCTTTAGGTAGTCTATGCGCTCTGTGACAGAGGCTAAATAGTCCCGAGGTTGAACTTCAGTTCCGTCAAAAGCTTGTGTCACAAAGCGCATAACCCGAGGTCTATGGTTGCCCTCCCTAAAGCAGATTAGTTTAGCTATGAGGGTCCTGAACCTACCAATACGCTTCTCTATTCTCTGTTGCCAAGTAGGGATACTGCTAGCCTGGCGCGGAGCACGGTTAGAGTCCGGAAACTTTACCCGCGCAACCTTACAAGCCGCAATAGCCCCACAATAGAGAATAGAGTGCGTATCAATAAGATCATTAATAGTCATTAGATATGGGACTAGTAATGGGTTCAAGGCCCCCACTACAGCTAAAGCACTTCTATGGGTAGGAAAGCGAGGCAGACGTGGCCTTAAATTTGAATTTCTATAATTTAGAATCGCATCTTCCAAAGCCCTCCTCAATTGCTCATTATTTTGGGTACTTACCTCAATACTCTCGTGACTGACCTCTTCCACATTGTAATCAGGTTGGGAAATTACTGGTGTTGATGTAATGTGTCGCGGTGGCGACGTACCAACCTGGTTGCACTGCGGATGGTCCACCACTAGAGCATTGAGCGCTTCACGCCGGAGTTGATCAAGTGCAGCGTCATCCAACATTTTTGAACGTTGTATGACCCGTACCTGATCAGATAGTCGCTGCACGTTACAGTCGACTGTCGGTTCAAGGGCCTGAAACAACGGCAGTATCTTGGACCGGTATGCGGTCAGGTTAGTTCCACCCTCTGTAGCCCTATAGTACGCGCGCATGACGTTCTCGTTTGTTTCTTTTGTCCATTTGCGCCGCACTCTTCCATCAACGGCGGGGGCCGGTCGCGGGGCTGTGCGCCCTGCAGATCCCAAGCCAGCTGATAGTGGGGGTCGGCCTCGCCGCACAGATGTTCGCGGCGGTCGAGGCGACGGTGGCAGCTCGTCTTCGCTGCTCAACACATCACTCGTCTCAGGCGGCGTTCTAAATTCCTCTTCATCTGAAGACGAGGATGTGGAGCTAGCCGAAGCGGGCTGCGGTGGTGGTGGTTGGTGCGCTTGTGCCGCCCTTGTACGCGCTCTTGTGATCATTTTGATTAATTCACCATGATTAATGAAAAATATAAATAAATGTAAAAAAATTCACAAAAAGACGTCTGTCACGGGCGGTGTCATTTTTTAATTATATATTTTTTTTTTATTTATTATTATGTCTCTCATTTACCATGATCTCGGGCCATAAAATGACCCGGTCCTTTGGAAGGCTTGCGTGGGGCCGAAGCCAACAGCACAGAGGCCCTTTGAGAAGTTAATCTAAAGGCGATGGCTACACATAGCGGTTATCATCCTCGGGTGCACAATATGATACACCCAAAGATGGTATCCGCCAGGTGTAGAGACTATTGCAAAGAAAAATGAAAGAAATAAAACCAGGCTATTGTGATGGATGGATGGACTGGGTAATCGGGCTATAGGGGAGATTGCGGACGTCTGCCATAAACAAGTCAATCATAATGTTAAGAAGAGTGGCAGACGGTGGCTTGCCGAATACTGGATGGGTTCCTTAAAAAGCCAGAGTAAATTACCGGAAAGGAACAACATCGGCGCAAACGACTCAGGGGTGTCGAGAGGTGCGGCCCCGATTTCACCATCACGAAGACTGCTCGTGAGCGGGTTTCCTCGCTATTACGCCATTAGACACTTCCACCTCCGAGTCTACATCCTAAGATGCATCTCTCGCGACTCCACTCAGACCGGCCAATGAAGGCAAGCAAGAGGTGGGGATCTGGTTCTCTTGGGATGCCACTCCGCAAGCGGAGACGAGAACCAGGAACTTCCCCGGGAGCACTCGGTACCCGTCGCTACTCACCAACAGCTCGCCACAAGCTGCCCTGCGGGTTTATTATTTATTATTATTAAAGAGTAATTGTATATTGTATAATCGTTCAGTATTGTATTTGGTCAGAGAGATCCGCAGACGCACGCAAATGGCCAAAGTAGCAATGACCAGGGTGACACGGATCTGGCAAAACAGAAGTATATCCAATACCACCAAGACACCAAGAAGAGAATCGTGCGAACTTTGGTGTTTTCAATCTTTCTGTATGACTCGGAATCATGGTCCGTTCGGGCAGTTGACCGAAAAAAGATCGAGGCTTTTGAGATGTGGTGTTGGAGGCGAATGTTACGCATACCGTGGACAGCAAAACGAACTAACAGATCTATTCTCGACCAACTGAATATCAGAACAAGATTATCGATGACCAACGAGTTCTCAGCTATTTTGGCCATAACGCCAGAAGGCAAAACTAGTGGTAATGGGCAGGATAGAGGGGATAAGACCAAGAGGACGGTCACCAACCCGCTGGTCTGATCAAATTAGGGCAAATTGGGACGCACTTTGCCTGCAACCCTGAGACAGGCCGAAGACAGAGTGGTGTGGAAGCGGTTCATCAGCGACACCGTGAAAGCTTTCCAGGACGAGCACGACCTTCAGCTATGAAGACTACGGCAAAGAAGAAGAAGAAGAGAAGTATAATGGTTAATTACCTTGAGCTCTCCGGTCCTGGAGCCTGAGACCATTAGCTGGTAGCCGGGATCGAAGCAAGCGGCTGTAATCTCCACGGGTATATGCTCGCCGTGCAACTTTCGCGTATGAGCGTCTCTCACTATTACATTGCACTTTCCTGTATCAGAGCAATATCTAGAGAATATACCTTAAGCCGGGTACAGGCCGGTGTTACGCGGCGTAATGTATCAATCACAGCGAGCACGATACGTTACGCCGTGTCCTAATATAACTCGTACACGTGTTACATTACGCCCCGTAACACCGGTCAGTAGTACACACCTTTACAAGTCCTCGGCTTTGTTGCCATGAAGCAAGAATTGAATAAACAACAAAATAAGATTGATGTGTTTGCATACTTTGATTGATGCCTCTGTGGCGTGGTGGGCGAAGATCCGCCTGCGATGCAGGAGGTTGCGGGTTCGATTCCCGCCTATACAATATGTGTACGATCTGCAGACTTTTGTTCCGGGTGTTTTGGTCGTTATCTATGTACGTATAATAAAAATCTATCTACGTAATGTATTGTATTAAGTATATTAGTCATTTAGTACTTATAAGACAAGTTCTGCTTAGTTTTGGGCTTGATGATGCTGTGTGGATTGTCATTATAATATTAGTTGAATTTCAGTTAGAATAGCACCGTTTAACCATTAGGAGCCATTTTTTCAGTAATTTAATATATGGCATTAAGTAGGAATTTCTCCAAGTTTAAAAAAAAATGGTATAGACCGAAACCGGTCACGTTTTTCTATATTTTTTAGTTTCAGTTTGACCTTGCCCTCCCCCCGCACAAACACTTTCAAGCTTATCCACTCATTATGGGTGTAAAGGTTTTTGAAAAGAAATAGGAAATATAATACCTGTGACAATATTCCAGTTCATAATAATGCTGTCCATACCACAAGTGATGACCAACTTGAACAGCGGATTATACATGATGTTGCTGATAGCTCTGGAGTGTGTATATCCGTCGGTGTGGTTGGCGTTTAGCTGCTCGTCGAGCATCAGAATGGCGATCTTCATGGAGCCGAGAATATACTCGCGGGTCGCTCGATTGTACACCGCAGAGATCGGGGTGTGCTCCCCCACTTGCGCGGGGATCTCGATGTACGTCTGCGGAGACCGTTAAATTAGAATAAGTAGAAGTAAACATATTTTTATTTTGCCAGAACAGATACGAATAGTAGGTATACATAATTTCTTTAATTATTAAAAAAAAACGGGAAAGGTGTAGTGTAGGTACATTAGGTATGTACCTAAACTACAGTACGCTAGTACTCTTATAAATTAACAAAGAAACTGGCAAAATCGGTCTCCACTCAGCTATGGTAGAGCAGATCATACACCACCGATGTGGCGCAGTGGGCGAAGGTCCGCCTGCGACGCAGGAGGTTGCGGGTTCGATTCCCGCCTCGGAACAATTGTGTCTCGGAACGATCTGCAGATAATTGTTCCGGGTGTTCTGGTCGTTTTCTATGTATAATAAAAAAAAAATCTATCTATGTAACAATGCAACACAATTCCGCGCGCTCCGGTCGACACCGATCCCCGCGCGCCCGCACTACAAAACCGGTCGAGTGCACCAGCGACGCCCCCCAACCCCGCCACACGCGCCGCCGAGGCCCATCATTCAAATAAAAGGCGCCCGAGCCATCGAACCAGCAGGCAGTTGGCGGTCGACACTCCTCGATGCATTACCAAGAACCAACCACAGAACAATAATATCCTTACGGAAAGAAGTAAGACTCCATAGAGTAAAAATGCCAACACTAGAGCACACTAGCGCCCCACATACCACATACCTTAAGCCCACGGTAACTGGCGTTTGGCGGGAGCTTCAAATTAAATAGGCGCTCAATTCAAATCGACTATAATTATTTATCAGACGAATGGTAATTATTCAACATTTTGTTGAATATTCACCATTCGCTGACACATAAAATTATAGAATTGCACCCAATACTTAAGGAAGGATTTTGGTTAAGTAATTAAAATGCCAATTTGGTCAAAACAGTGAAAAAATTCTAGTTTAATAGATATAATTTAGTAGGTAAATATAATATTTTTTTGTTTTACACGTAATTCACCTTGTTTTCACAGTATGATACTAAATAAAGAAAATATACAAGCACTTTAAATGTTTTGTAGTATATTTATTTTCCTTTTCATTGCTTTCTTCGATGCTTCGTCCGTAAATTGTCTATTTTTTAACAAAAAGTGCCGTTTTATGCATATGAATATTTGTCGACACAATTATATGCAATTTATTTTTTTCAAGTTGCAAGTTGTAAATGCAAGTTGATATCGTCTTCAGTTCCCTTTTTGGTAGTAATATGGCATTTAGCGCACTTTCTTCACAAATAAACCTCAAAAAAGTCGAAATCTTGCACGGAAATATTAATGTTCTGTTATAATCACGGTCCCAACCAAATTATGAAAACGAGGCGGAAAACATGTAAAATGAAGTTCTTTTTTAGATCTACCGTCCGACACGGTTGTCATTCTCATTTTTGACAGTGTTCCAGGGACATTTGAGTGTCATGCCGAGACTTTGAGCATAAATTTTGTTGCTCTGTCTTACATATAGCGTCCTCTCATACATTTTATTTGTCCCATGGTACTTGTGCTGTTGGCATTTCATGCTTAGCTAGTTGATACCCACTGGAACCAACCTAGGTCGGTTTCTTTGTGTTTGAGTTGTTTCGGTCTCCGGCTGATATAGGGACTGTATATTATATTTACGTTACTCCCCGGTTCATTGTTGTTAGGTAGTTACTAGAATAGTTAGATAAAAGAGTGAAATTGTTTTGTTTGTTGTAATGTTTAATTTTTGTAAATAAATTGTGTTAAATTTGTATTGAGGGTTTTTACTTGGTTTCCCGTAGGATTCCCCCTTTACAATTGGCGCACACTTTGGAGCTCTTATTCCCCTTAAGGTATTGTTTCAAGTAAAATATCAGTCAATTGTTGAATTACGTACTTAGGTACAATTATTGTGGGATACTTTTTTCAAAGTACCCTCAATAGTTCAATAGTTGACTGATCTTAAGTTAGACAACATTATTATTTACTTTATTGAAACATTGTAACTACCCTCATTTTTTTTATATTCTCATATCAATTTCTATAACTTTGTTATCGTTTCTATAGAATTAGGCAAAATAGACTTATATAGAATCTTACCTAGACGTATGTATTATATTATCTGTGCCTAGACGTAGTAAACGAACGGGAGTAAATATGGCCAACGTTAGCTTCACAACGATCAGTTCCGCGATCTTTTAGAGGTCTTAGCGAGTAGGAATACTAGCCCCCCTCATAGTAAGGTCGGTAGTCTCGCCTCATGCACGGCAAGATTCGATGGGTCTCGGGACGCAATTAAGTTGGAAGCTTTCCTATCAACAATCACAACTTTAAAAAAAATAGAAAAAGTCACGGACGAGGATGCTATCGAGGGTCTAACGCTGCTCTTGGTTGGAGATGCGGCGGCTATATGGTGGCTAGGGGTCAGAGATAGTATAAACATTTGGGATGACACCCTCAAGGTTCTTAGACTAACTTACGCGCCGAAAAAACCTGCGTATAAAATTTACGACGAACTTGTTACGCAGAAACAAGTATCACCTCGAGGAGTTGAGCTTTTTGCCAAGAAACGCGCTCTAATGGCGGAGCTTCCTAAACCACAGCTGACGGAAACCCAGAATTTGGATATCCTGTATACGTCGCTTCACCCGATGGTTCGAGACAGGATCCCTAGGGATACTGTCCAGACTTTTGAAGAGTTTTTAGAGAAGGTTCGACAGATCGAGAATTTCTTGGGACAAAATGAAGAAGAAGAGAAGAAAACAGTGCGTTGCACCTTTTGTCGCGCTTTAGGCCACGCAGAAAACGAGTGTAGGAAAAAGAAGGCAAAAGAAGAGAGTAGAAAGACGAATCAGAACAGGACCGTACCTGACACTCCTGCACCAGCGGTACCTGCCTCATCTCATCTTCCGCCAAGTACGAGTAAAATCGCCTGCTATGGTTGCAAAGAACCTGGAGTCGTGAGGAGTAAATGCCCGAAATGCAATCCGAACAGGATTAGCGCTGTAGACGTGGAGTTTTACTCGCTCAATGCGAGCCTATCGTCAGTGTGCCGGCTTCGAGCCACGGTGAGCATAAAAAATAAACGGTGCTAAGGGATACGCTCATCTGGATACAGGAGCAAAGTTAAGCGTTGCCTCCACGTCACTGTTCAACGTCATGAAGAAAAAGGGAGCAACATTTAAGAGCGAGAGCGCTAACGTTATTCTGGCAGATGGACTAAGAAGGAAGCAACAAATTCAACGAATGGTCGTTCCTGTTGAGTTGTGTGGACGGATAATCCCCACCAACTTTATAGTTCTTCTGGAGTCTCGGGATTACCGGACCCTATTGGGCGTTGACTTCATCCAGGACGCTAGCATGGTATTGAATTTGCCACAGCGCCTTTTTCACTTACTGGAAGAGCCTGGGAAAAAGTACGAGCTCATTAACGAAGAAGATGACGTGTCAGTATCCACAATACAAGCCCAACCAGAGACATTAATTGCAAAGTTGGCAAAAATAACGGCTTTAGAACTCCATCACCAGCCGCGATGACGGGCGTAGAAGTGGAGTTAGAACGGTCGTATGGACCACCTTCTGCCACCCGTAGGCAATTAGAAGAGCGGTCATACAACACCCCACCTAGGATTGACTTTCACTCACCATCAGCGACACCTACACACGAACCTTCTTACAGTGGATACTCACCGAGGTTTGTAGGATCGTTGTACCGAGATGCACAGATGCACATCGCTAACGACGAAGTCAATTTGTCTTCACGGAGTATGGCACTCTTCAACGGTCATACATCTGGCAATGGTATCTGTGACTGAAAACCCAGATGTCTCAAGGGCTACTCCGGTAACCGCGAATGCTAGCGTAGCAGAACCTCTAGACAAACTGGAACAGGTCTTACGAAATAACGCAGCAGTATTTGAGAATCACGGCCATCCAGCGGACTTAGTAGAACATACTAATGAGGTGACAGTGAATAGACCCATAGCAGTGCCCCCGTACCGGCTGTCACCACAACGCAGGGAGGTACTCAAGGATCAGATTTCTCAAATGCTGAAAGAAGGAATCATAATACCATCAAAGTCACCCTGGGCTGCACCTGTGGTAATGGTTCCGAAAAATGGTGACATCAGAGTTTGTGCAATCGTCACATCATTGAGTAGACTACCGCTAACTCAATGATGTGACGATTGCGGACGCTTACCCCTTGCCTCGCATTGATGACCTTCTTCACGAAGCTAAGCCAACCCTTATATGTCTTCTTTGGACTTGCGTACTGGATACTGGCAAATTAAAATTAGAGATGAGGATCAGGAGAAGACTGCTTTTGTAGCGCCGTTTGGTCTGTACCAGTTCCAGAGGATGCCGTTTGGACTTGGAACGCACCTGCGACCTTCCAGAGGTTCGTAGACAGACTAAAAGTACAGCTGGAAGGTATGAACATTCTGGCCTATCTGGATGATATTATTGAATTATCACCGACATACGATCAACATCTGCAGGACCTCAATAGAGTCCTCCGGTTACTAATGGACAACAACGTAGTTGTCAATAGAGAGAAGTGACCGATTCTGCCAGGAAGAGATTGCCTATCTTGGGCATGTTATCACCAAGAAGGGGATAACTATGGAACCTAACAAGGTAGAAGCAATAATCAGCATGCCAGCGCCTAGTAATGTTCGCCAAGTCTTATCCTTTCTGCAAACCTGCTCCTGGTATCGCCGCTTCGTACCAGAATTCGCCAAAATTGCAGAACCGCTCACAAGACTGACAAGAAAGGATAGTAGTTGGGAATGGGGCTCAACAAAGTGCTTTTGAGGACTTGAAGACACGTCTCACTACTGCACCCGTCCTAAGACCAGCAGATATGAGTAAGCCATACATTATTAAAACAGACGCCAGTGACTATGCTATAGGAGCAGTTTTGGTGCAGGGGGACGGCTGCGATGAGCATCCTGTAGAATACGCAAGCCGCTTGTTGACCAAACCCGAGAGAAACTATTCCACGACAGAACGTGAAGCCTTAGCAGTCATCTGGGCGGTATCTAAATTTAGAGGCTACATCGAGGGCTCCTCTGTGGTTATAGCCACGGATCATCAAGCATTGCGTTGGTTGATGACGCTGAAGTCCCCCACTGGACGCCTCGCACGATATGGGCTTTACAACTCCAGCCCTATTATCTAAAAATTGAGTATATACAAGGCAAGAAAAACATTGTAGCTGATCAACTCTCGCGACCCCCGCGTCACACAGCACAAGAAGATTACGGTGTTTGCATCGTTTCGGTTGATATGCCACGAAGAACAGGATCTGAAATACGGCAAGAGCAACGGGAAGATGCAGACTTACAGAAAATCATTGATGCTCTAGAAAACCCTGTGCCAGACGAAAATGGGCTCTATTGGTCTAACAAAGGCTACCTTATGAACAGTGGCATGTTGCATCGGTATATTGAAGATAGTGATAGTGACACTGCTCAACTAGTTATTCCCAAACACGAGAGGTTAGCTGTCTTAGCCTGTTACCATGATGACCCAACTGCTGGGCATTACGGGATAGATAAAACTCTGCAACGAATTGCATCACGTTACTATTGGAACGGAAAGAGAAAGGACATAGAAGGCTACGTGAAGAACTGCATCAAGTGCCAACGATACAAACCTAGCAATATGAAACCTGCTGGACTTCTACAAACAACCGCTATGAAACAACGTTTTGAGACGATATCTTTCGACCTGTTTGGACCGTTACCAGTCAACCGTTTGGATATTTATTGTAGAGGATGTCGCTACCCGCTGGGTGGAATTGTTCGCCTTGGAAAGTGCACCAGCAGAGGCCTGTGCAGCGATTCTACTGAATGAAATATTTATTCTGTATGGAGTACCCCGCCGATTGATTAGCGATAATGGGACACAATTTGTCAGTGCTGTAATGCAGAAGCTTACGTTGTCTAGACATTCAACACTCATTTACGCCAGTATATCACCCAGAAACGAATCCTGTGGAGAGAAGAAACCGGGATTTGAAAAGTCAGCTTGCTATCCTAGTGGAGGATAATCACCGCAACTGGGCGGAAAAACTCCCAAGCATACGATATGCTATGAACACAGCTCGCTGTATTAGCACGAGTTACAGTCCGGCTTACCTAACATTTGGGCGGGAACTGAGAACCTTCGATGATGTAAAACATGACCTCCGATCCGACATATAGCCTTATCTGAAAATTTTATCCCTGAGATAACCCCAAAACTTATCTTTTTAGCAGATACGTGGAAACGAGCCCGTGAGGTACAAGAGGAAAAAGAAGAAGCGAGAAAGAAACTGGTCGACGAAAGACGACGCCCGAGCCCTCAGTATCGTGCTGGTGATCACGTCCTGGTGGCTACGAACGCCCCCAGTAATGCCGCCCAATTCCAGACAGCAAAATTCGCCCCACGCCAAGATGGCCCCTACGTCATCTTGCGACAACATGGACCCTGCTCTTACGAAGTGGCACATCCTGCTAATCCAGAGGTTCCCATGGGTATATATCACTCTTCTGCGCTAAGCCCTTATCAAGGCTCAGCCACCACTATACCTAATCCCGTTAGACCTTTGCGCAGACGCGGTAGACCCAAGAAGCAGACCCTAGCAGCCATAGCAGATCCTGGACTCCTCGTCGAGCCGCCTTCGGGTCCAGAAGGGGAGCCTGTAACAATGCAACACAATTCCGCGCGCTCCGGTCGACACCGATCCACGCGCGCCCGCACTGCAAAACCGGTCGAGTGCACCAGCGACGCCCCCCAACCCCGCCACACGCGCCGCCGAGGCCCATCATTCAAATAAAAGGCGCCTGAGCCATCGAACTAGCAGGCAGTTGGCGGTCGACACTCCTCGATGCACTACCAAGAACCAACCTAGGTCGGTTTCTTTGTGTTTGAGTTGTTTCGGTCTCCGGCTGATATAGGGACTGTAGGCATATATATATTATATTTACGTTACTCCCCGGTTCATTATAATAATAATAAATAATGCTGGACAATTCACACAGCATTATCTAGCCCCATGGTAAGCAGAGCTTGTGTTATGGGTACTAGATAACTGATATACATAATACAATACATTACATAGATAGATATTTTTATTATACATAGAAAACAACCAGAACACCCGGAACAAATATCTGCAGATCGTACACACAATTGTTCCGAGGCGGGAATCGAACCCGCAACCTCCTGCGTCGCAGGCGGACCTTCGCCCACCGCGCCACATCGGTCGTCAAAGTTTTGTTTGTTGTAATGTTTAATTTTTGTAAATAAATTGTGTTAAACTTGTATTGAGGGTTTTTACTTGGTTTCCCGTAGGATTCCCCCTTTACATCTATGTAATGTATTGTATTATGTATATCAGTTATCTAGTACCCATAACACAAGCTCTGCTTAGCATGGGGCTAGATAATGCTGTGTGAATTGTTCAGCATTATTTATTTATTTTATCATACCATAGCGCTGGTCTACTAGCAGGGTCATCATAATATCAGCCGTACGATGATATTCACTACTGCAGATGAGCCTCCCCTGATCGCCATACTGACCGATCCTGCGCTGGCCGCGTCCAAGGGTTTCCTGAGACCTTCATCAGGTCGACGGTCCACCTCGTTGCCTCCAACATGGTTCTTACGGCCGTCGACTCTACGAGCTATGCGCGCTACCCAGAGAACTTTGAGAGCTATGTCGGTACTCTAGTTCTGCTGCAGATCTCTTTATTAAACCTCTCCATTCTTGTCTCTGTCTCTGTGTTGTTCATTGTCTCTGTGTGCGACCGTGAATTTATTATTACGATAGCAGGGTCAATAACGAAGTAAGGCTCTACGATACGAAAGACGCGAGGAGCTTCTCTTGTAGCGTTATAATGCTGAGACAGGCCAGAAAGGTCTTCTGGCCCCTCATGTAACACACTGTTTGTACCTATCTGTATGTTTTATCTATTGCATTCATATACTTTTTTCTTATTTGTATATTTACCTATTATGTCTGTGTATCTTGGTAAGTGTTGTACAGTGTCAAATAAATGTACTTTCTTTCTTTCTTACCTGCAAGCAAAGCTGTGACTGTACATCCCAAACCCTGATCATGCGGTCGCGAGACAGAGAGTAAATGGTGTTTCCGCCATTCTGGAGCACAATGTTTGTGATGCCGGCGTGGTGCCCCGTGAACACTAAGTTGGCCTTCGAAGGTACGAAGGGGCTCCACACGCGGACCGTGCAGTCGGGCCCGCCGGTCACCAAGACGTGAGTCTCTTCGTCGAAGTCGAAGCATTGGATACCCTTATATATAGAACAGATTAAATACCTTTTGAAAATAGTTTAGGTAAAGAGTTCGAATTATTATGAAGAAATACCCTTTCAAATGAGTATAAGCTGGAATGTGGAGTGAGTGAGACAGGTAGGGCTCAGTTCTCCGAAGCTGTTCAGGATTTATCATGTTAATGTATTGTTTGAGGAGTTCCGCAGTCAACATGTTGGATGCTGGATGAATGATGTCTGCTTCAACAATATCAATTAAGCTGACGACAAGGTACTTTTGAGCCCCTCAATAAATTGACTTTTTAATCTTCTCATTACGTCAACGTCTAAGTATTACGCCAAGACCGTGAGCTATAACTAAATTCTCACAAATATTGAGAAGATTACAGTTAATTCCATTGATTGATGGGATCAGCAGTACCTTGTCGTCAGCATAACTGATATCGTTGATGCTGACATCTATAAAAAATGTAATATCGTTAAATAAACAATTTTAATTTTACTTATATAATTACCTTTTCAGTTCTAAACATGTTATACGTCTTGGAGCCGGCCAGGTCCGCCATGAGCAGCGAGTCGGGGCAGGTGGCACAGGAGACCAAGCAGTGCAGAGACGGGTAGAAGGAAACCTGGCGCACCCAGTCCGAGTGCACGTTCGGGAACTCTCGGAGACGCAGCTCTGGCAGCAACTCCGGCTGAACCAAACTAACTTATAAGTATCCGTGATGTCCACCACCTGCCCTACGATAATACATAAATACATAATCTTGGAGTCGGCTAGGTCTGCCATGAGCAGCGAGTCGTGGCAGGTGGAGTAGGAGACCACGCAGTACAGAGACGGGTAGAAGGACACCTGGCCAGTCCTAACCAAACCAAACTAAAACCAAACTAACTTACAAGTATCCATGATCTCCACCACCTCCCTTACGATAAAACATATCGAAATATAGATATTTGTGATGCGGTAAGCGTAGGCCCGCCTGCAACGAAGAAGATTGTGGGTTCGATTCGCAACCTCCTGCGTCGTAGGCGGACCTTTGCCCACCGCGCCATAGAGGTCGTCACAATGTCACATTTTAAGCGCTGCGCTGTTCGTTATAGAGTTGTCTTAAAGTCTAAGTCTTGTTATATGATGAAAGTGTAATTCTAAAGTTTTGAAATCGGTCACATGTTTCTGCAGAGCTAAATGCCGCATTTGTATCAGCGGCCGCTCCGCGCGGTTGACGAACGGCCCGCGGCCCACGGGAGAGAACATCATTACGCGAATATTCCCGCCCACGTCACCGCAGATCAGAAGACAGTCCTCGTTGATGTCTTCCGAGAAGTGGTAGTACATCGTGCAAATCTAAAAAGAATATAATAGAATATTTTTATTTGTAACTCAATACACAAAAAACAAACACGATTAATGATTAAAAAATAAAAGACAAAACAGATTTTTGTAATTGAGTCACAAAACGGTCTTGTCTCAGCAAAAGTTAGTTGTAAGCATGTTACAACCAACGCTGGTCTCGATAAAAAAGGAAGATTAAGATACTGATTTTAGTTTGTCTATTAGATGAGAACTACTATGTTCTTCTAAGGAGCTTACTCTGGATTGAATTTGATCTAGATTGAATACTGCAATCTAGTAGCCACGTGACATTAGTTCCGACACCCTTGACTAGATGTCGCTAGTTAATTTGTACGAGCTCTTGATCGACGACAATTGACAATTGAATAAGAACGAGCGGTCTAGGCCTGAATAGTTTGTAAGGCAAAATCTGCGGTCAACAGCATATCAGTCGAAAAAAAGAAACAGTCTACCTATTCCGATAGTTCAAGGTGTTTGATTTAAACTCCTCTTTAGTACAGTAAATCGGTGTAGGTCTCTAACAAGCAGAGTGCTGTTATTTTTCCCTAAGAAAGGTACAGAGGTGAAGGGACCACGGGACCTCTAAGTCCTAACACTCCATTGGCACGGGACCACGAGACGTGCCATGGAGTCTTCAGTCCATGCAACGCTATCTCAAAAATATGTAATAATAATGTGTTACAGCATCAATTTAAGCTCACGAGAACTACTTTTGCACAGTTTGGCAGAAACAATATAACTGTAATGTAGTTTCGATATGGAAATATTCGAAATATATACCAAAAAGCATGCAGTTTTTTGTATGTTACAAAACACTAGCCATATACTCCCAGCTGGTGATCACGATCTTCAAGATGAATTTCTTGGCGGTACAGTCGTAGAAGCGTAGTTCGCGTTCTGTGGAGCTTGTCACTATTATGTTCACATCGGGCATGCAGACCATATCTGTCACCCATGTGGTACGCAACTTCAAGTGCGCTGAAATAATAAAATATAATTTCGTATTGTCTTAACGGTTTTTTATAATTGTAGGTATATATTTATGTTTTACTACAAATAAACCCATTTGATTTGAACTATGTACATTGTTAAAGTAACTGCAAGGCTACCACGTTATTTTAATCTTCTCTCTCAAAGAAAATAACACATTTTCACACGTTATTAATTATCCTAAAATTAGCATAATAACGCTGATAACGCGCATTACGTTATTTGCTAAAGAGCTATCCTTGCTGAGCAAGTACTTTGGCCTAGAAAGAAGAGGGAAAGAATAAAGACTTACTGCTTCTTGAATAGAAAATTAAAATACAAATTATCTGCGTAAGTCCCGACAAAAGAACACTACATAAGCCATCCATCGTAAATGTAAATTTTCATTTTACATATCCAGACTTCTGCGTTTTAATGCATGGCTCACATAATTCGCAGACGGACGCGATTAAATTGCTTCGTATTTAATGAAAGGAGACTAACGACTAATGGAGAAAGCTGTTCGGAGGAGGTTCATGTCGAGGGACCACCAGTTGATCAAGCCGTCGCTGCTTACTGTTACGTACATGCCCTGCAGAAAATCTATTCGCCGGGTCTGCAATGCAATTAAGGAAGTTACTAACGCAACTCAACATGATAGGTATACACACAATGATCCACTCGAAAAAAAGGTCAGAATTAGGGTTAATTTAGGTTTTTTCTAAAAAATCCGGGGTGGGAAAAGTGGGCCATATTTTTTTGCATAAATATTTTTTTGCTACCTCTTTCACATGACTGTGAAAAAAAATCTTCCATGTTAATTTGTGTCGGAGATCTAAAATGGGGCCGAAAAAGGGGGTCACAAGGGCCATTTTTCCTTGCAACTCGACTAAATTAAGACACCACATAAATAAATTTAAACTAGGCTCGAAATTTAATGGAACCCTTATGACCCCCTTATTCGACCACCCTTCTAACTAATCGAATAATAAAAATGAAGCCCATCACAGACGTAGCTATAAATATAGCAATATACCGTGCTATACTGTGCTATAATGTATATTATACCAAGTTCAAACGATGTCATAATATATAGGTAGTTTGCCTTCATTTCACAATGGTTGGCTATAAATATCAGTATAGCTTAGTGACGTCATAGAAATATAAATTATAGTTTCGTGTTTGGTCACTCGAAAATTTGTAAAGATATATAGCGCTATGCCTATGCTATGATTCTTATGAATCCTCACGAAAGTTTGTGAGGATGTATTTTTTATTTATTTTTTATGTATTTTTTTATGAAAATTCACAATAATATAGCTTATATATAAGAATAACAGATAGGCTACAATTCATAAAGATATACAGGGTGAATTTTTGAGACGGGACAGTAAGGGCAGGTACCTTATTTACCCAATTGGCACCAAAAAAAGTTTTTGTGTAAAATGACAATTTCCTTGCCGACTGTAATTTTTTTTCAAAATCTGTAAATACAGTTCAGAATATCTTAAAATTATATTCATAGTCTCCTTGTTTTCCTGTAACTATAACGGTTAAGGTACCTGCCCTTACCGTCCCGTCTCAAAAATTCACCCCGTATTGTATATTATCCAAAATATCTATCACCGCGCGGGTGAAACCGAGGGGTGCAGCTAGTAATGTATGTGTATATTATAGCTACGACTGTGATAGGCTTGAATAAGAAACCTTAGAGACGTCAGGACAGAAACATATCCGGGAGATAGGCTGGCGATGCCGCGAGCGCAGCACAGTCGGCAAGCCCAGTATGTTCTGCTGCAAGCCGCCGAGCGGGCCGTCGTCGGCACTCGCCCCGAAGTAACCCAGCAGTAGGTGGGACACCATCTCGTCCCATCCTATAGCACCGTCACGATTCGTGTTTATCTGGAAATAGCTAAGACCGTCTAACTTTTTTTTAAATTCTAAAAATGGTTAAGAAAAATAAGCATTTCTTACATGTAAGATCATATTATGTCATCATCAGCCCAATGCTGGGATCTAGGCTGGTGTAGTCCTACTTGACAAATAAAGGATTAGGTCGAGAGTTAGAGATCGATCACTGCCGAAACTGTATAGGTACGCATAGGGTTAAAAAAAATTTGATTATGCCAAGCCCTGCGACTCTGATTTGGTAAAGTTAAGGAGATATTCATCATCATTAACCTATAATAGCCCACTGTTGGACAGGCCTTCCCTAATGCGCCATTGCGCCCTGTCCTCAGCTTCCCGCATTCAGCATCTGCCTGCAGTCTTTCGCAAGTCGTCATCCCCCCTGGCCTGACGGCGTCCTACACTACGTTTGCCGAGTCGCAACTCTACTCAAGAACACGTTAACCCAGCGGTTGTCGGTTCTTCGCGATATATTAGGAGACATTAATACCATACCTTCAGAAAGAGTAGTTTAAATTCCTCATCATCGTACTCCACATTGAGCTGCGTGAGCAGTAGACTTCTGAACTCCGTGGGCAGTAGTTTATTAAAGTTAGCTTGGTCGAACGCGTCTTTTATCTTCAACATATCTAATGTGGAGCACCTTTCATGCAGAGGCACGTTGCGCCACCGAGCGCGGCGGAGCGGCCCGGGGCCGGCGGTGGTGCTTGAAGTTATCGATGCCAAAGACTTTATCTCAGTAACTTCGGCCATTGCAGAAGGTGCGTGATCGCAAGGGTTCTTGGATAAAGTTCACGTTAGTTCTGTTTTTTTGCTTATAAGTACCTATCTACCCTAGTAAATACTAATTTACGGGTATAGGTATAGTTTGAGCGATAAAATTAAAGGTAAATAATATTAGGACTAATAATATAGAAAGTAATATAAAGAAAAATTTTCTAATAAGTTTATGTTTTGGTTTATGTCAAGTCTTACGTAGTTATTGATGTCAATTATGTCACGCAACACAATGCGTGACATAATTGACTATTCTCTTTGACGCAATGAGTAGAGCATTTATTTATTTTTACTCTTTGATTCTTTCAGAATATTTCAAGTTTCAATGACATCTCTCAAGAGGGTGGTTCCACTTTTTTCCTGATAGAGTATAGGGAGAGCCATCTAGGAAGAAGTTGAAGAGTATGGGGTGTAAGGGGGACTCCAACATCTCGTCACCCAAGCCAATCTAACCTGCACGTGGTACACCCTGCTAGATAACGAACTAGGCTCTGGGGAAAATATCAAACAATGTTCATAATTTAATAACTCGTTGGTTATATACTATATATCTTTATGAATTGTAGCCTGAAATGTAAGCCATAATTATTGTGAAGTTTCATTAAAATCCATTCAGTACTTTTTACGTAAAAGAGTAACAAACATCCAACCACCCATCTATCCATACTTACAAACTTTCGCGTTTATAATATTAGTAGGATTACTTGACACTGGCAGAAAGTTGTCAAACCAGACACAGTTGCCATTAACAAGAAAAAAAAAAAGAATAATCATCATTGAGAGTACATATAGAGATTTATGCCGATAGATATTAATATATACAAACATTACATAATATATGTAGGTAATGACTTAATGAACCTACCTTTAGGAGAAAAATAACAACGGGAAACGTTTATTAACAAATTAATTTATTTTCATACCAACATAGAAATATTATTATATGCATTTAAGGAATAAAAAAAAGGTTAAATGCTAGATACTATGCATTTAGGAATGAACATTGTAATAAAAATGTGATTTATTTTATCTCATTAAATAACACGAAACAGTCTTTATAAAAAAATAAGTAGTTGATCATAATTCATTAAAATATAAAAAAACTAAGTATAATGTTAAGTAGATACATGTATGTACACTAATTCTAATATAATATTTCTTACAAATTTACCAGCTATTATCTATCACATACATTTTGCTGCCAAATTTTTTCTGTTAAACGGATTGGCACTGTTGGCACGTTATATTTTTTGGAAGACTATATCCTGATAAATTTTTGCTTATTCTACAGTTATGAATAGTAAATTTCTAAAATATCTTTGACACAAATAAACAATAAGAGAGCTCTTTGAATGTTCATTAAATGTACCTAAAAACTAATTTTCCAATGTAAATTTTATAAAATACTAAATTCTGTTCCATCCCTTCACTTTTATATACATATATAGTTTTATTATTAAGTTATCACTTATGTAGTATTTAGGGATAGTCGGTATATATACAAACTGTTCGATAATACCCAGAGTTTGTCCCATAAGTAATAAAACCAAAACACCTAGCCTCTTCTCTACAATATATTTAGTTGCCTTTCATTTGACCCTGTACTTTCTACTTATATTTACCTCTGTCTTAACGTTTGACGTAAGCTTAGACGGAATACAACTTTCGAAACTATCATGGTTAACACTAAAATAATTTAAAACGGTATATTTACCATGATTTGATTTGAAACAGAATTTGATAAAACTGTGCCGAAATATTGGAAACTCAAAAATCTAATCATTGTATATATACCGTTTTAAATGACATTAGACGGAATATTCATGTCATACGTTCCTCAAATTCTGATAGGGGCATTCCACGTGTGTCTGTAGTATGTTTGTATTAGTAGTGAATACTTAGCATGTGGTATTAACAAAGCGCCTGCGCAGGATGTATGCGGACTGGCTGCGGCCGCGCGGTCTGAGGGACCGCCTCCCACGCGACCACGGCGCCGCCCTCGTAGCAACCGAATAGCAGAGTCGAGTCCACGTTGTACGCGATACTGGAATAACCAATCAATAGTTAGGTGATTTTAGGACTGTTTTTATGGTTGGGTTTACTGGTTACTTCGGCTCTTTAATATTTCGGTTATGTGTCAAATAGCTTGGTAGCCTTCTGATCAGTTGATTTACTTAATCTTTATTAAACGAGTACCTGATGAGTTGAGCTGCGGTATGCACGTGCGGTATGTAGAGCGCGGGCCGCAGGTCCCAGGAGGAGTACAGGCGCACGCCGCCCGTGCACAACGCTAGCGCCACGCAGTTCACGCTCACGCCTTCTGCCGCGTTGGAGTAGCAAATGCCTGTTACCCGCTCTAATACTTTCACGCTTCCTGCACACAAAATATGGATCATTACAATTGTGATCACTACATACTAACGGCGGATCTAAGGCGTCGGTTTTTGTGGCGTGCTGACGGTTACTATATCGTCATATACTCACGACTAAGAGCGACTCAGTGATAGTCAAGTGGGTCACTTGTAACATATCTTATATACCACGTACGTACTTTAACTCAAGTGGCTGTAAACATACCCAGGTTACCCATTTGTGTTTGTGTTCTATTATAATCTACCAGTAACATGCTATCGATGCCAAGATGTTACTCGTCATACCAACAGGCTGGGCGTTGACAGTGTGCACTCCCAGCAGAGATTCGTATTTATGCAGCGCGTCGGTCTCATAGTTAGCGAGACGGCATATACTCACGAGACAGAGCGACTCAGTGATAGCAAAGCGGGTCATTTGTAGCATCTACCACGTGCTTTCCCGAAAGTAGTTGTAAATTTACCAAAGTTATCCATTTGTGTTTGTGTTACCCCGTGGGACAGGATCCAAAAGAGTTATAACTTATAGTAAGCTATGAAATAGACGCATAATACAAGATGTAACTCGACATACCAACAGGCTGGGCATTAACAGTATGCACTCTTAGCAGAGATTTGTATTTATGCAGCGCGTCGGTCTCATAGTCAGCGCCCTCTGCGGGGCGGGGCGTGGAGGCGGGGGTGGCCGTGGGGGCGGGGGGCGGGGTGTGCACGGACGCCACGTCGCAGAGGGTCTCGCTGATAGCCACGTGCGTGACTTGTAGCATGTCGCGGTTAGGTAGTGTACGGATGTATGTTAATCTAGAATGGAAGAAAAAGGAGGTAAAAGTTTGTGGAAATAATTGATTATTTTGAAATTTTCAAATTAGTCTTTTTATCTCGCTCAGTCTCTTGAGACTTAACTGAAAGGAAGACTATACCATACACAGTGTTTGGATGTACCGTAGAATACGTTAACTAAGATCTTTTACTTTTCTGTAGTCTCAAATAAATAGTTAAGTATGTAAAACTTCTGAAACTATCATGGTTATTAACACTAAAGTCATTTAAAACGGGATATTTACCATGATTTGATTTTTGAGTTTTCCAATATTTCGGCACAGTTTCATGCGCCATGATCACGGAATAACTGAAGACACTGCGAGTTAGTTTTTATGAGCAGATATACCGATCTACCCTCATTTTCTGTCTTTTGCTACGAACGTTACCACTACCACTGGTTTCATTATTATCGACCCCAGCTCGATCACGACACACAACACTGACAGTATCAGAACGCGGCGCGGTTGGTACATCACTTCTTCGGTTTTTACACATTGTCACAACAGGGTTCCAGGTTCCCGATAATTGGAAACCATCTTCTCGGTTGAAGTTCCTGTGTTTCCTAATCTCAATGGCCTCCACTACCATTCTTGGTATGTAGTGTCGCTCTGTTGAGATTACTTTTGGATTGTGTAACTCGATCCAGTGGTTTGAACCAGACTCAAGAAGATGTTCCGCTATGGCAGACTTCTCAGTTGCCCGATTCTTAACTGCTCGTATGTGTTCTTTGACTCTGCAGGAAATAGTGCACTTCGTTTGGCCTATATAGGAGCTCCCACAGCTACAGTCGATCTTGTACACCCCTGGTTTTTCAAGTGGAAACGAGTCTTTAGGTGTGCGCAGGTAATGTATGATCTTTTTCAGCGGCGTGAAAACTGTTTTGATGGAGGATTTTTGCAGGATGTTTGCGACTTTATCCGTCACTCCTTTTATGTAAGGCAAGAATGCTGGTTTGCGTTCCACGGTACTTCTGTGTGGTTTATGGATGGTGCCGGAACGAGCTGGCAATGATCGAACCTTATATCCGTTCTTTACCAAAACATTTCTGACGTGGGTTAACTCAAATCATGGTAAATATCCCGTTTTAAATGACTTTAGAGTTAAGTATGTATACTTATTTTTTTAACACGTAGTTTTTTTTGTTTCTTTTGCTGTAATGCAGTATGTATGAATATAATGATTTCTAATTTTAATATTAAATATAAAAAGATACTCTATTTCATTGGGTGTGCCTGTTAGGATAGATGTACTACGTATGTTTGTAAATAAATAAATTATTATACGACAAATTAAAGAGATTTTGTCTTTCATCAACAAAGTAATTCTTTAGACTACAAATGAAACAACGGCATAATCTCTCGAACGTTTGGTAGACTAACTTGTTCAGATCCCACAGGACTATAACCCCGTCCGCACTGGCACTGCACAGCAGCGCCGCCCGCGCACACACGGCCAGCCCCCGCAGCGGCGCGGCGTGCGCGAGCAACGTGCGCGTGCGCACGCGGGCCGCGCCGCCGCGCACGCGCACGCGCACGCATACCACGCGACCGCTCGCGTGCCCCAGGAAGAGGGTGTAGCCGCAGACTGCTTGGATTTCAGCGCAGGATACGCATGTTATCTGTAAATACGACAAATAATAATAAATAAATAATACTGGACAATCCACACAGCATTATCTAGCCCCAACCTAATCAGAGCTTGTGTTATGGGTACTAGATAACTGATATACATAATACAATGCATTACAAAGATATTTGACACAGAAGATGACAGAAAAGAAGATACCAATAATAAACTAAAATAATGTGACAATGTACATATGTGTACGCAATAAATAAATGAATATGAATAGACGGCTGCTTATGACCAAATATCTTTATCTTTATACTAGATGAACCCCGTGGTTTTGCCCGCGTCGAAATCTATGTTTCAAATGGTTTATAAACCTTCCTATTGAATCACTCTATGTAAAAAACCGCATCAAAATCCGTTGCGAAGTTTAAAAGATCTAAGCATACATAGTGACAGACAGACGGGAAGCGACTTTGTTTTATACTATGTAGTGATGCTCAATTCGGTCTTCGAGACCATGTCCAAATTGTCCAACAAGTCTTCTTGTCTATGGTTTACATAAATATGTATAAACCTGGTCTATGGCCGGCGTGTGCAGCAATAGATCGGGCGCGGCGTCCCTACGACGCTTCAGACGCACGATGTTGTCCGAGTGGCCCCACGAGACAAGTCCAACTGTGGGCTGGCTCCCTTGCTGTAGGCTTGCTGTGTCTCCTGTAATACACAGATTATATTTCAGGATTTTATATTTCATTTTATATTTCGGTTCATTATTGGAATACATTCAATAAATTGATACGTTCAATTGGGTACATTTCAGGAAAAGTCGTTGCATGAATGAACATGTATTTCATGCAATAAATGAATTTGAATGAAAAAGAGCACAGGCTTCAAGGAACCCTTAATAACTACGGCCCATATAAAATATATACCTTATATACATACATCAAATAAACCTATTTACTAGAACGAAATGTCGGCGACGTGCGTGACGCAATATGTGCTGCGACCGGTAATCGTCCGAGAAAACGCCCGAACAGCACATTCTTCGCCCAGAATTCTTCCCTAGTGAAGGTCGAAATATTCGCAGTTGGAATACTTATGAAAAAAACAAACATGATTTAAAATCATTATGACGCGACTCCAACCGCTCGACCTTACTACTCGATATGTACTGACCATGTAATGCAATAAGCAGAGTGTTCCTAGTAGTGACGGCGACGGCGCGCGAGGTCGGCAGCGGCTGCACGGCGGCGGCGCCGACGCAGGCCCGCCGCGCCACGCACTGCGGGACCCCCAGCGCAGGGGACCCGCAGTAGCGGCCCCAGCGCGCGCCTATCACGCCAGCCCAGACTGGCACCTGTTTGAACCAAAAAAACCAGTTTACTTCATGGTAAAATTTGTATCTAAGAAAACGAAACTACATCGAATAATTTTTGTGGGTTATAATGATTTCTTAGAGATTACCCCGGATGCAAGGGCTCACGCACCATAATAATAAAAAGATTATAATCTTTTTATTAGTTACCTCCTGCGTGTCGTGGTGATGCAGCGTGGCGTGCGGCTGCGGGTGCGGCGCGCGCAGCAGCTGCCGCGGCGCCTGGCCGTACGTGCGCACCATGGCAGCCGCAGCGGTGCGGTCCACCTCGTCCTCTAGGGCTGATGGGTCGAATCCGTAGTATGTCTGCACAAACAAAATGGCATGAAGTGGGAGAGCATAACAACTTCGTGATGTTGCGTTGACTGAACTGACACGGCAATGGATCAGACCGAAATTATGATCGAGAGAACTTGCGATCTCTAGTGACGCAGGTTAAGATCCGGTCGCTGATAAGTAAGACCCTGCTATATAGTATAATAATAAGCTACTTACACAAGCCGGGAACACGTTGAGCGCCGCGAGCGCCGCCGGTCCAGTCTGCTTGTACCCGAACACGAGGTCGATCCACGCAGGCAGGCGCTCCGTCACGTGGCTCGCTTCCAATGCCTGCCGGTGGATCAGAGTGAACAGACGGGCGTCGGCCGCCCATGGAGGTAGCTCGACATTGTCCACGCCTAGGCCGCATTGGCGCACGCCGAGGTTCAAACCTTTACGAAAAACAATAACAAATCAATTATCTATTGTGTAAATTGAAGCAATGTGGCCACTAAGCTACTCTCTAAATGAAGTTTCGATCTGGTGAGAGTAAATAAGTACTTACCCTCGTTATTATAAAAGAGCTCTGGCAGATAGAACAGCTCCGGTATAAGTTCCTTCACATCAGTGGGCGAGTCGTTAGTGATGAGTCGCCATGTCGTCGCTAATGAGTGGAACGTTCGGTCGGGCATGTCGAAGTTGTTATCTGAAAGCATTATTTTATGTTTGTATTTATGTTGCCAATGTGAGGTCAGCTTAAGCCGAGACGCGAGAAGAAGCGTTGCTGGGCGCACTTTGATACATAATATAAACTTATTAACTACGCAAAAACATACAAATTGGCAGAAGCGCGACGCAGCGCGGTGCCGCGGTGAGTTTTCGTATTCTGTCAATAAAATGTCATGGTCTTGAATGGCCAAAACCAATTTGGATCACAGCGCCACGCCAGTGAGTAATGTCCGTAACTTTCTTAGGCCATCCGTCTTTTCAGCTACTCTGAAATTCTGTGTCTCTGTATAGACAACTATCGTAGTCTTACCCTGATAGTTCAGGAAGAGTTCCGTGAACGGCGGCAGACGCACCAGGTAGTGCAGCACCCCGCCCGAGTTGGAATACAGCGAGGCGTAGTGGTGCGGCTGTCGGGATAGCAGCGGGCTGCAGCCTTCTTTACGAGCCGCTTTCAGGTCCTGTATACAAGAAACATAAAACTAAGCAACGGAATTTGATGTTTTTTTAAAATAGATAGTGACTCAAGAGTAAGATTTATAAACCATTTGGCTTATGAGGCCGCGGGGCTCATCTAGTTAAATTATATGTAAATACAAAATGATTTATTTGCTATTCCACTTATAAGATAGGTATACGAGTACATTACTGGCAGCCCCCGCACGAGGCAAACCCGTGTCGCGGGTAGCATGATTACAAAAGTAACTTTAGCTAGATTTAATGTAACTTATACAGGACAATAAAAATTAAGTTAAATCAGAGCACAAAATCTGCAATATTTAAGTCTCAAACAAAACACTTTTATTTGATACACACTTACCGTGTAATTTATTTGTTCAATTTGTCTCCAACGGTGGCATTTTAAAGTTAGAGAGCATTTTAGAGACTATCAAAACGTTGGAGTAGCAATATATTCAAGTAGCTGGAGTTACTTGGAGCAGACTGGCTTTTGATAGAGCAGTATGGAAGGACTGGAACCTGGAGGAGGCTTTCACCACTCTAAGTGGTACAAGAATACAAGAAGTTAGAGATTACCAATACAACTCACATTGTAAATACTGATGTAATGCTGATCCCTAGCCTTGTTCTGAACCGCCATTGGCCTCGTGAGATCTCTAAACACAGTCGGTTGCGTCAGATCAAGGATTCTCGAAGCGTAGTCAGCCAGCACGAATGGCAGTACTGGATACTGCATTAGGTCGTTGTAGGTTCGACCCCCAAGACCGTTCAGTCGCATTAGGTATTCCCAGTTAGTAATACTGCCGTTACGCCATTGGGACATTGCTTCTTGGAGGGTGTCTGGTTCGATTCTGATCAAGGAAAAGACAGGCAATTAATTGTGTGTATTTTTTTATATATTGTATTTTTTATAAGTTTATAAAAATCCATTGTATTACTAAAAAAATCTATATCACTACATAACTAATATAGTATAAAACAAAGTCGCTTTCCGATGTCTGCCTGTCCCTATGTATGCTTAGATCTTTCTAAAACGGATTTTCATGCGATTTTTATTAATAATCTGAATTTTAACATGTTTAGCAGTTGTACTTACTTTCCCGGTAGATGGCAAGCCGCCAGTGCTTTCAGAAAGGCGCCTCGCTCCGTGACGTCAGCGAAGGCAAGTAAGTGCGCGTGACCTGAACTTAGGAATAATTCTACTGCCACTTCTTGTAAACACCAGCGACGGGTCACCACCTGCAATAAAAATGAAGATTGACAACCTGAACTAGTATCGAATTAGCAAATTTAATTAGTATCATATTCTCAGCCTAGGAAATAGGTAGTAGGTATGGTATTATTTTATCTGTGCTACATGTCATTTCAAAGGTAAGGTTAAACAAGTCGCTCATCTCTTAACTCGGTCAGAACACATTATAATGTATTCTTGTTAATAAATAGTTGCTGCCCGCGGCTACGTTTGTTTAATGTTTTTTCTATCCAATGGGTTCTTTAAAAATGTTATGATGAGCTGTTTATACGAAGGTTAGGTTATTTCTATTATATGGGAACAGATCTCATAGATAGACACAACCTTAAAACGTTTCCATAGAAACAACGCGTTCGAAACCGCGGGCAGAAACTAGTTTATAATATTAGTGTGATACAAAAATTTGCTAGTGGCGAATTAATTAGCGGGAAGTTTTATTAAAAATAATATCAGACCTGCACAACTGATTCTAGCGGCCAGCTCTGCGCAGGCGATCGTACTTCAGGATTATAAATTATTTCTTTCCGTTTACTCGAAGTTTCGGGTTTCGGTTTCTCTTCATCCGCCGCGTCCGGGACGAAATGGATACTCCTGAAGAAAATATATACATTTAATAAGGAAATGTTCTCTTTGGCATAAGACTGTCATTAAGCTCTGGTTATTATGGTCCGGGAGATAGTGACAGATTTTCATCACCAAGAACCTCCCAAGCAAAACTTCATTTTACGAATTTTCGCTCGGGAGGTAATAATTGACCAAATTTGTACCTGGCTCCCAGACCATTACTCTGCTGTCCACTTTAACCAACTTGCTAAGCCAGCCCCCTAATCGCCTTTGTCAGTAGGGACATATTCATACACTAAGTAGCAGCTCGCCAGGCGTAGTGTACCAACTTTATGCCTCTGACTGACAGCTCCATATACCGCAGCGCTTCGTGCAGAAGCGCTGCGGTTTGTGGAGATGCACGTGTCGCAGGCGCTCGACATGTAAAGCCACTGTCTCGTGCAGCTGAAAACGCGCCACCAACTCTCACTATACTGTGTATTCCCCCCCCCCCCACTACACTGTCTATTAGCGCCAACCCTACATTATACAAACCTGTCACTAAGCAGCAGTTCACCAGGCGTGTCGTGTGCGACGGTGACGCAAACGGCGCGCGCCATGTAGGCCACTGTCTCGTGGAGCTGTAGACGTGCCACCAGCCCCCCTCGCACCGCCCATGAGCCCCCCACTACACTGCGGAGCCCACCTACTGCATTCAGCGCTGTCTCTGCAATAGATATAACATTATTTTCATTTCAGAAACATAAATAGTAAATTATTACTATATATACTGGTAGTTGATGAAAATCTTTATAATAAATCTACGTACAAAAGTTTCACCGCTAAGTGTTTTGTATAGAATTTTAAGAGAATATTCCAAAGTCACACAGACAATAATAACTCTGTGCCCTTTGTGAAATAAGACAATAATTTGATTAAGTATCCTCTCAATAGGAACCACACGGCTTACCAGCTTTATGCCTCTGGCTGGGCTGCAGGAAGCGCGGCGGTATGTGGAGATGCGCGCGTCGCAGGCGCACACGCACGCGGCCCGGGCCCTCCGTCGCGTCCAGCTGCCACGACTGAGGGTACGTGCGTGGGTCGTGCCATACTCCTGGGAACATTATGTGGATTAGATTTATAACTACATTCATATATTTATGATTTATGAGTCACATTATCACATACAAAATCAAAGCTAAAAGCCGTCTACGTAAATATATACGTATACAGCTACAATTTATTTACAAACGAACTGAAACAAAGGTTTTAAAACTTTTAAAGTTCAACCTAATCCAACTATGGCACCTAGTAATAAAGTCGCAAATCTTCAAAACATATCGCATACTTACGTGATCGTTCGTCACAAAAAGCGAGCAAAGCAAGGCCAGTCATGTCTCTTAGAAATGAAAAGACAAGTTAAATTACTTCTAGTGGAGGCTCGCGTTCTGTCTCTCAGCTAATAGTCCCTATATATAGTTATCTCACCTTTCTCGTGCGAATGCGTCTCTATGATCCGCTCGAAGGCGAGCGCGGCGGCGGCGCCCTGCGCCTGCGCACGTCGCAGATGCTCTATGAACCTCTTCCGCTCCGCGTTTTGCGCCTCAACGCCGGCGCGTGTTACACACATCGCGCTCTCTGACACTCGGCTAGCTAGCGCTTCTTTGCTGAACACCACCCTGAAATCAATATGACAACATGCTGTAGAAAGTCCATTCAGTTTATCAGTGTACTTCCCAGTCCGTCACGCACAGCTCCACCCCGGGAGCGAGTGGTACATACTTGCCGAGCGCGGCGTGGTGCGGCGCGTGCTGGGCCCAGCGGCGCTCGTCCGCCGTTCGCGCCGCCAGAGCCTCCAGCGGCAGCGCTTCGCTGTGCAGCCGCTCCGGCAGCGCGGCCTGCAACGCGAGCGCCCAGCCGCGCGCCCAGTCCGTCACGCACAGTTCCACCCCGGGGCCGCTCTCAGCCGCTGCGTGCACGTCGCGGACCGCGAGCAGGAGGTATACGGCTAGCTGTGAATTCAGTAAATTCAGTTTATTCTCTGTTTGTGTTATACTATGTCAGGACATAAAACAGAGAATAAACTGAATGCCCTCCGGCCAGGTGGGATGACGACCTGCGAAGGACTGCGGGCAGATGCTGGGTGCATCAAGCTGAAGACAGGGCGCTATGGCGCCCATTGGGGGAGGCCTTTGTCCAGCAGTGGACTAACATAGGCTGATGGTGATGTAGTGATGATTGATATACCTTGCGCATGTAGGGCGGATCCTGCGCTAGCTGCGTGAGCGCGTGCGGCGGCGCGGCGTACAGCGCGCGCAGCACGTCCGCGGCGCCCGCCTCGCGCCGCGCCAGCGCCCAGCACACCAGCTCCTGCAGCGGCGCCACCCACTCGCCGCCGCCCCACCACCAGCGCGCGCGACCCACGCCGCCGTTACCGACGCCGCCGCCACCTGCTGGATCACAAACTCTAATTTAGAACTACCGCTAAGCTAAAGTCAATTAAAACGGGATATTTATCAAGATTAGATTTTTGAGTTTTCTAATATTTCGGCATAGTTTCATGCGCCATGATCACGGAAAACCTGAAGGCAAGTAAATTTTTATGGGCAGACACATCGATTTTTCTGTCTTTACCCTACCCTCTTTTTCTGTCTTTTGCTATGAGAAAAATGAATTGCTTTAATAAAAATAATAATAAACGGCCGCTTGAGCCTAGCTTCGAGGTCAGTGATTTACCGTTTTGATTTTTTGTTTGTTTTGTTTTGAATAAACTCCGAAACTAATGGACCGATTTAAAAAAATCTTGCACCGTTGGGAAGCTGTCCCCTAGAAATGTGAAATTCGAATTTAACGCGAGTGAAATCGCAAGGGAAAGCTAGTAATAATATACTTTAATACTCTGTATTAATAACCAGTCCTTACCGTGCGGCAGTGAATGCAGCAGCCGGTCTCTGAGCGCGGCCACGTCCGGGCGCGCGGGGTCGCCGCGTGAAGTGAGGAACACGACGCAGCGCGCCGCGCATGCCGCCAGCCGCGCGCCCGCCTCACCCCGCGCGCCACCTGCACCACTCGCGCCGCCCCCGCCGCCGAGAGATACCGCAGACGTTAGCACTGCACAATACAAAACTAGTTAGGAACATATCGATAAGCAGCCGGGTCTAGACTAGAGGTAGATTGGCTAAGACGTCTCGAGACGCGCGAGAGTAAGAGAAACGAACAGAACGTGACAGGTTTGAGTGGGCACAATCAGGCGCTGTCTGCGATAAATTCCAACTCCGCACTAAAAATGTCAGAAACCTGAGTCGATTTTTGATCGCACCTTGAGCACGGTTCATGACATGACTCATGTCGAATAAAAAGCAATAAACAGTCACGCGGACACGCGGATAATAAAGCGTTCGTACAGGAAATCACTATGTTCACCATTTTGCAGTGTCGCCCAGCATTTTAGGTCGTTAGTAATTATCGTGTAGATGGCACAGTGAGCGCTGCTGGAGCCGAGACAATGCTCTCTAGGTACGTCAGCATGTGGTGGATCTCTCATGTACTATCACCTGTGGTAAAGTAATTGGAGGTCCGCGAGTGGTCGGTATGCAGCCTGTCCTCCAACAGGTCCAGCTGTGCGTTGTAGAGGGCGCACTGAGCACCGTTCGCGAGCCGCGCTACGCCGGCCGAGTCACTGCTCTCTAGGTACGTCAGCATGTGGTGGATCTCTACTATACTCTGCAAAGACAGAACACGATATTTGAGCATCTATACATGTAGTTTTGGGGCTGCACATTCTAGAAGCTAAGGAGTGGCGCCCTGACCCAGCAAAAAGGTGACGCGGCTGACCTAAATAAAGTTGGCGGGACACATTGAGGAAAATTTCTGGTTTATTGGAGGGTCTCGTCTGGAGAGAATGAGAGGAGTTTACTGACCTGCATACTATGCTGCGTGTTGAGAGCCTTCACAGCGACCCTGTTCAGCAGATCGTATAAGTCTTCCACCAGCAGCGCGCGGCCTTCGAACTCCTCGTCTAAAAGCCCTAGGGCGCGGATGGCACGGATCACCACTTCCACCATGGATACATCATTTAGGAGCTTTAGGGAGGCCTGAAAAACCAATATTTAATTGAATCAATGGGGAGGTACCTGATAATTTATTTCTAAACAAAAGTTTTATCCCAGAAAAAAGCAGTGTCCTTAATATCACGCGATAGATGAGAGAACTAAAATCATTCAGCGTCGAGTATTTCAATGTCGATTCAGTGTATCAGACACGTGCGTGACGGTTCAGTTTGTTCACTGTTTAGAAGGAGCACAAAGTGCGCCTAGATATGTTTTCACTACGCTCGGCGTAATGTCACGCCCTTACAAAACGCGGCGAGCGAAGTGAGCCACGCAATAAAATGCGTTGCTGCGTTGTTGCGTACAACTGCTTAAACAGGGGCTCATGATCATTTTCATTCAATCCAATATGAAGAACGACTGGGGATGCACGTTAAAGTGATTGAATGACGCGTGACGCGTTTTTCGCGCTAAAATTAACGTAGCGCTGATAACGTGCATTACGTTATGTGTTAAACAGCGTGGTAGCTTTGCAGGTACATACATCTTAAGTTTGCATACCTTATCAACGATCCTGGCCGCTATCCTCGCAATGTTATGCGCTAGAGGCACATCGCGTAAACAGGTTGGCAGCAGCGCCAATAGTGGAGGACTACGACTGATTGCTTCCTCGCCAACGTCTAGCCATATCTCCTCCTGTGGAAAACAAAAGAAGAATTTATATTCTGTTTAGTCTTTGGATTTATTAACAAATTAAACTTTATTTTAAGAAAAATTACGTAAAGAGACACACTGGTGCATGGCAATAATAAACAATGGCAATGGTTTCGCGGAAAAAGTTTACAAGCGGTCGCTCAAGTACGGGCTGCGGCCCGGAGCAGGTAGCGTCCCTTAGCTCGTTGCACGGGCTCTACAAAGTAGAACCAAGGCGTGGCGCCGTATGCAATAATCCGAAGTAGTCCAGGAATGCCCTCAATAAATCGTCCCATAATGGAACTCTTTCCATCGTCTATGCACAGTATAAATGAGAAGAGGAGACTCACATCAAGTTGATCTTCAAGCGGCACGTCGCATTTGGTGACGAGGGCCGCACACGCCGTAGCCAGCTCCCAAGATCCTTCATAAAGCGATATCTGCAACAAATAGGCACACTGTCAGGACAACATAGCCTGCCAAGTGGTTTTAAAGAGAATTAAGCCCTCATGTATTATGCGCATGGTTGAAAATACCTTGACACATGTGTTACCTGATTGGCTACATAGATTAATCGTTCTGCGGTGATAAACTAGCACGATATAAGACTCCGCTTGTATTGTGTTACCTGATTGGCTAGATGTATATAGAAAAGCTGCGAGGGTAGTTTCTTGGCCAGCTCCGGTGTCTGTCTCCGCTGCAGCGCGGCTAACACGCGCACCACGGCGGTGCGCACTCCGTCCGAGCGGTGATTGGCTAACACGATGGGATACTCCGCTTGTATTGTGTTACCTGATTGGCTAGATGTATGTAGTAATGCTGAGAGGCGAGTTTCTTGGCCAGCTCCGGTGTCTGTCTCCGCTGTAGCGCGGCTAGCACGCGCACCACGGCGGCGCGCACTCCGTCCGAGCGGTGATTGGCTAACACGATGAGACTCTCCGCTTGTATTGCGTTGCAAACCGCCTGTAAAATTAAGATTAGTTGGTTACATTAAGTGACCATGACGCACTGCTGAAGTTCACCAACCGTAGCAAAGTTTGCACCAAGGCTGGACAGTGGGGGCGTTAAAATCAGCCAGTGAAAGATGATTTTAAATCCCCCAACCATAACACTTTTCAATAATAACTTATGTATAGATGGCGCTGCTGCATTACCTGTGTGAGCTGGTGCTCCGGTAAAGTCCTAACAGCATCTCGTAAGAGCAACAGCAGGCCTTCGCACGCGGCCCAGCCCGCACCTTCGCCAGCGCCCGCGCGGACTCTGCCCTGAAAATGCATTAAAACATTCAAACAGTCTGGTCTAGAAATTTGAAGTCCTAAAAAATTGTCTATTGTTTTGTCTCGCTCTTTTGGTTGTGCATATGAACGACTGAATCGAACCAGTATCTTATCTAATCACACTACAATATTATAAATGCGAAAGTTTGGATGGATGGATAGATGACAGTTACTTCTTTACGCCAAAAATCCTGAACAGATGATGCTGGAATTTGGCCAAATTTAGATCTACACCAGGAAAATAACATAGATTACCCAAAATTCTGCTCTCATGGAAAAAGCCCTTTATCTTTTCCATAGAAACACAGCGTGCCAAGCGGCGGGCAGCAACTAGTTTTAAATACAGCACTAAAGTGTAGTCATCCCTTTTTTCGATAGATATAAAAAGAGCGTCAATTTACAGTCTAATAAGACATTTTTACAATCAAATAAGTTTAGTTTTTGACAACAACGGAGCCCTGAGTTCGGTGACTCGTTCAGTTACTTTTATCCACTCACTTGTGTATAAATCCCTGAAGTGTACATCTCCACAGTGGTATGGCTGACATCTTCCTCGTCCACTATAATGTACTCCTTCAGTTCCCGCTCGCCCGCTTCGGCACTTGATGCCTCTGGAACGTTCTGGCATTCGCTTTCACTGTTTTCTGCTAGTTCTGTAAGGAAATAGTTTAAAGAAATAATTAATAATCCTGGACAATCCACACATCATCTAGCTAGACCCAAGTTAAGTCAAAGCTTGTGATAATGGCCATTCTTTCATTGTATATTAAAAAAATTGATTAAGATTTAAAAAAAAAAGAAGATTTTGTCTGAAATGGTAGCGTTTGTAGCAAATGTGTTCCATATTTCTTTGTGGAACAGTGCACGTTTGAATATTAACTTTGTTTCAAAATATTTGTCGTCTTAACTTAAAACTTCAAATATTTTGAAACGAATCCTGTGGGGTTTTATAGAAATAATGCACTTTCGAGTTATATTTTTCACCGGCGGCAGATAAAAAAAATTAGAGCTCATCTTACCGGCTGTTGTGTCCGAGGTTTCTGACGTTGAAGAAATATTGTGTTTCCTAAAACAAACAATTTATAATAAAATAATAGGGTTTTGGCTATTACAGTGCGTAAGCCACACATTGGGGGTAATTTCTAAGAAATTTAATAATGTCCTCTAGCACATGCTGAGTGGAGATCGATTTTGTCTAAATAAAAATCGACTTTGTCCCAACAAATCAATTTTTTTTTGGGATATCATTTAATTTCTTAGAAATTACCCCTAGTGCGAGGGCTTACGAACTATAATAATAGAAATTCTTATGAATTCTTAAAAGGATTTCCTATTGTATACCTAAATATAATAGGAAATCTCTTATAAAACAATGTTTATATTCCAAACCCGTTACCTGCCTTCCTTGATCTGCATATTGATGATCCCCTTCATTTGTTTCGTAGAATCTATACTACTTTCCATCTTATCACTGTCCTCGCGATTTTGATTCGTATCTCGCGGCACATTGAGACTATTTTCATTAGTCATATCATCTGTGGAGACACTAGAGGTGCTAGGTCGGTTGATAGAGCGTTTTTTAACGCGTTTGGAAGTTCTGCGTCGCGCGTTAGGATTGAAATCACTCATATCGGGTGTCTCAGATGTGAGGAGGAAGTAGAAGTTGGCCCGGGAATGAGTCACGAATGTGTCACTAGCCTGAAAGAAAAATTTAGTGTTTTTTTAAGGCTTTCAACAAGGTAGCTTACGAATATCACAGAAATATAACTTATTTATTTAGTTATAATATTATAAATACGAAATATTCCTAATCAAACCGCGTAACTGCGGGAAAAAGATGTTTACGTATGGCACGTAAACATATTTTTCCCGCAGTTAGTAGGTGTACAGTATTACAATAAACTACCCTCCATTAACAAAAATGTAAACTCATTCAATGCATTCAAAACAAAACTAGCAAAATATGTATCAGATAATTATTTTTAGATGCATTGGATGAGTAAGTACTACCTATATTTACGAAGACGAGACCTACCTAAGTACTTAATTTGCACCTTGGTTTATTTCTCATGTAAGTGACATTGTGTCCTTAAGAGAATAAAACAAGTTTGGATGTATAGTGGTACATAGTAGTGAAAAGTTATATATCTTGGTTCATACCTGATGCATAAGCAGTAGAAAGTCAGCGAGAAGCGCCAATCGATGTAGTAGCGGCGGCGAGCCCATCAGACCTCGCACCAACTCCACCAGGCTTTCACTGGCGCTGGCTTCCATCTCGCCACTCTCTGAGTTCAGGAAACGCTCCTGAAAAATATTATTATAGATAGATAAAAAATATGTTATTGCACTTTTCATATAGGAAGGTATGTCAAATAAAACTTAAAAATTAGTTACAAATGGTTAAAAATGGTTTTATAGCTCAAGATCTCTACCAGACAACCATGGATGGATAGGATCGTGGACAGTACCATATTTTAGAATCTTATGGAATATTCTTACACTTCTCTACTTATCCAGTAACATACCTTGCAAGCCAGCAGTAGATGCGGCAGTAAGTCGGCTCTCGACAGCTGGTAATGGTTGAAGGCGCGCCGAGGGTGCCGCGTCCTCAGCAGCACCCGCATACAGCGGAGCGCTAGCGCCCACACCGTGCCTGATTCTAGAATCTTCCCTTCACACTCGTCTGATCCTTCTACTTCCCATTTGAATTCCTGAAAAAAGAACATAACGTCACATCTCTTATGATGGTCGTATTGAAACTCTTTGATTTGAATTGATTGCTCTTTTGATTTTGTTTTTGTCTTGTCGCCCCTCAAAATAAGTTTCATAGGGAGTGATGCGAAAGCATCAAAGGAGAGGCTTCATTGTTAGACTTGGTCATTCATTGTTAGATTTTGATTTTGTTTGAAGGGTGAATTAGTCGGGTGTGTTCTTAGCTATGTTTTATGAAAATCGGTCTAAAATGGCCGCCCGCCGCCGCCACAAAATGGCGTGTCGGGGTTTTTTAATTTAATTATTAATGTTATTTATTACCAGTCTTATTCAAATAACTCTAACCACTTTGATTGTACAAAGCGCTCATGAGTCAGTGAGAGTAAAGTCAACTGCTTGGTATTCCAGCTAGCGTGTAAGCTTGTAGATGAATGCTTACTTTAGTAGTATCCAGTTTGGAGGCAGCCCTCGCCAATAACACCAGCAGAGCAGGTTCTAACACCACGGCGTCACTTCTCGCTAGAACTTGCACGCCGCCGCTCGACGCGCGAAGTAAAGGCGCGCTGCAAGCCTCTTCCAGTATCACCTATAAATGAGCATACCGGGTTAGAATCATAAAAATCATAGGTTTTATAAACCCATCTCCTTCCTTCCGGTCCTTGGGTTTGTGACGAATGCTGTTCTTTCGTCACCTATCGTTTTTTTTGGCTGCATATGGTTATTTTTATGCTGTGTATATGAATTACTTCCCTGTGTGGCGAGCGATGCGAGCAGCGCTATGCCATCTCAAGGCGTCGAGCGAAGCCCTCGTAAATCGCAGTGAGCGAGTCGCTGCATATTACCTTGAGGAGATGCGGCGTGAGCAGACACTTGGGCGCCGAGAACACTGTCAGCAGCATGTCGGGAACGCGCTCCGTGTGGAACATGGCGTACAGGCGGTCGTCAGTGCGGCACGCGCGCAGCAAGATGCTGAGCGCCATGGCCTGTTCTACTGCTGTGCCTTCTAGCTCTACCACCTGCGAGATAGACAAATAGACATGGTTAAGACAAGACACTTACATGTATTCATTAAAGTTACCACGAAATCTATTACGCGTCTGCGAGTCTTTCACAATATCTAATACAAAGGCTAGAACTCCGCTTTTCTAACAAGGAGGTGAATTAAACACGTATGCATAGAGGCATAGGCGGGATAACGCTGACATTCGTTCAACTAAACTGTGTTTTGACGACTCATATAATTTAAGTAATATTATTAAGATTTTTTATTTGTAAGAAGTATGACAATAAATGATCTGAATCTATTCCTACTTAAACGTTCTAAACACACTGTGCAGAACGTCTGAATGTATTTTGCTGAGCGGAAGCGAGTTAGTAAATCGCTTCCTTTACTCTATATTCGAAGTTCTCAACCTATATTATCCTCTGCAAGCAAGCAATCCCTTAGCTACTACATGCGAGGACACATAAATGGTTATAAGTTATTATTTAAGTTATCTGTTTAGTTTGTAAAACTGATTGTCTTCCGAATAAAGCAAAATAAAAATAAAATAACTGGCCAACAAAGACAGGCTCGAGAGCTTTTTGGAAGGTTCAATCGCGAAATTGTATGAAAATGAAGACCGTTAACTTACTCTGGCATAAAGGTACAGTAACATATCAGTCCCCTGTAGTATGTACAAGGCAGGCGCCAGGCCCCGGTAGCGGCTGTCGAGCGGCGCCCCGGTCCACGTCATGAATAGGGCTTCGGGGATGGACGCGCCACTGGAGCCCGAGATGCCAGAGGCAGTTCCGCTTGATACTCGGCCTGCGAACACTGTGGAACAAAACATAGGGGTCAGTTCTAATATCCTTCTATAATATTCACAGTCAAGTCGGTCGATAAATGAGGCCTGAGTTCGGTGAGTCGATATTATCGTTACGATGTCGAGACTTAAGAATTTGTATGGTAAACCTAGTAGTTCGACGGTCGGTATAGGCACAAATTCCATACAACAATTGAAAGTCTCGAGACGTTCTATTGACTCCCCAAACTCAGGGACTGTCGACTGTCTAGTTGTTAAGATCAAAAACAGGCTTTTCTGTATTACATTCACTTTTGTAGGGATTGTAGTGATTTTTGAGGTTCACCTTCATTTTCTGATAGTAGACAATGTAACCAAGTGCTATTGATTTTCTGACAACACGGATTTTGGACAGCTTGGAAGCAACACCACTAGTGACTTTTGCAACTCGACCATTTGTCAACTGTGTTTTAAGCTCTTCTAGCAGTTTGAACAGCTCTTTATTGTCTTTAGTGCGTAAGTCGGAGCACTTAATTTTGTCATTTTGAAAACGTTCTGTTCACACGAATGACGTCACGTAAAAAAAGACGAAAAAGAAGTATCCAATACAGAAGTGAACCTTACCCGTTGGTAACACGGTCGTCTGGTGATACAGGTTGATGATGTGCGGCGTTTGCGCAGAGAACGATAGCAGCAGATTGTCGTGCAGTTCCCGGAGCGAGGAGCTCGACATCTCATACACCTGCCCGTATAGAAAAATCCAATCAATTACAATACATATCAATAAAATTTACAGTCTTGAACGTTTTTGCAAAAGCTTTTGACACAAGCTTAATAAAAAATAATCGGAAACCCCGTCTATTTTACTTCGTAAACGTGTAGGCACAGGGATGATGACCAACATTAAACTATATGAACACAATACTCTCGATTAAGCCGTTACTGAAAACTATCCAATCCGAGAGATTAGATATGGGCAACAATCCGTGACTGCAAAAAAGTATTCTAATTGGTCATAATGCAAAAAGCATTTAAATTTGTTTCAATGAGTCATAATATGAAAGTGCTAATAGTCTCGTCTTTGTTTTCGTTTTTATTCGACGCCCCGTCAATTGGTACGTAACGCAACGCACGTTATCAGTCTTATTACGCTTATTTTAGCGTGAATAACGCTTTTTCTTGCTGTTATACAAATAATTACAATACAATACAATTATTCTTTATTGCACATCATAAAAATGGATACACTGGACAGGAAGACAAATAAAGAATGTGTTATACAATGGGCGGCCTTATCGCTTAAAGCGATCTCTGCCAGGCAACCTTTGGATGAACATGCAGTGTATAATTACTCAATTTCACTACCCGACAAGACAGATAACACTTTTATTAAAACTTTTTAAACGCATAGGAGGTTAGTAACATTAAAGAGTGTGTATTGATCAGCAAATTACCTGGTCCCAGTCGATGTCGGAGTCCAAAGCGGTCGGCGTCAGCAATGAAGGGAAGTTCGGCGACTCGCAACGTACCTGCAAATTACAATACCGTGATCATATGCTACTTAACTCTGCGGCTATGAGAACCAAAGTGTACCTTGGCATCTGATAAAGGAGATCATTCATCAGGCATTTTTCTTGGGTCCTAAGTGCTGTTGGCAGACAGTCTTCAGCGGGTCGACTTGGATTGGGAGAGTCCAAAGAGTGCATGACGCCAGCGCGGGTCGATTACTTACTCCAATTTGGAATTGAAAATTGGGATGATTTTCACTGTGTTCAACATGGATCACAGATATTGGAAGTTGTCATCAGCAAAGTTGGAGTTTGGTTTGGTCATGAAGAGTTTACATAGTCAGGTAACATATAGATTATTATGAAAATCCACTACCAGAAAAGTGAAACTTTTCAGTCACGGTGAAATATTATTTATATTTAGTATATTTTCGGTCAGACCTGCTGTGGGAGAATCGTTACCTACCTAGTTTCTACCTTAGCTACCTACATACCTAAGGTAGAAGGTATTTAACTGGTACACAAATAGATTATGTTATGCTCACCATACACTCGGCATCGGCTCCATGCGCGGCGATATGGAGCGCATGCGGCGCTGTAAGTAGCGGCGCGCGGTACACGCTCGTCTGTGAGAGGTGGTAGGCGCCACTAGTAGCCACCGAGCTACTTTTAGCGTGGCCGATTATCACGTGGGTGGGCGTCACTTTTCGGACCATTATACCTGCAAATATACGAGACCTTAAAGCCGTTTGACGGAATACATTGGGCAATAGATACACTTATTAGCGTAGTGTTAAGTAATGCTATCAAAAACTAAACTGAAATTGAAACCTATACCAACCTAAGAAAAAAATATGAAAGGATAAGTTGTATGAGCTTACCTTGCATGGGCAACGAAACAGTTTCACACTCGCAGCCGTTGACGAATATCGTGACCTGAAATCAAACGATAAAGACATTGTTGAATATCCAGTCAGGCTGCGTCAGATAAATCGCAGTACCACGCTGTTCGGCGCCTATGTTGAGAGACATAGGCCAGCGTGGCATAGAGGTAATACAGAAGCTACGCGCGTTGTGCTCACTACGTCGCATCCGTGCGACTCCGGACGGGTAGGCGTAGTGTTAGAGGATTGGTATATTAAAAATGTTAGTTACCTGTACATGCATATTGCGGCGGTGCACTCGCTCGCTCACGTTGAGCGCGAGACAGGCCCATCTGCGTAGAGGTAACACAGAGGCGACGCGCGCCGCGCTCAATACGCCGCAGCCGTGCGACTCCGGGCGGGTTAGGCGTAGTGTGAGAGAGCCTAGAGGAAAAGATAAAACTTAGAACAGAGCCTTGAAGTCGGAGAGTCGATAGTATCGTTTCATAGAAAACTTTTATTAATTCAAAATAAAAAGATTTATAATATTTATAAAAAGTTTCCCATGTTTCCCAAGAATTGTATAACCTTAACACTTTGACTGCGGTTTTTTTTCGACGACTTTGATCTTTTTTTTTACCTAAAAAATTCGTGCTGCCGCTCTACACAGCGGTTGTGTTGCGCCGCACATGCGTTTAGTTCGAAAAATATTACAGCTCTGCTAAGTCACAAAGATCTGTATTTTCTCAGCCGCTGCGCTAGTGTGGATTTTCGCAGATTAGTCACTTGTAGAAAACTCATACCGTGCGTTTTCAGCACTCAAAGTGTTAACAATGGAAATGTTTAAGTTGTACCCCATTTTGATTTAGTGAAGGACATAGATCAACGATCTGATTTGCCAAGCTTTCTTACACCGAGTATAGTAAAGTTTACCTGTCTGTGGCTCAAGCCATATTTCGAACATGAGCGAGTCGTGTCCTATCGAGAACACGTGAGCTAACTCAGTGCGAGTTTCAGTCTTGTTCGGGGAGTCGGCTGTTTTGTTGGCAGACTTGTTGGCGGATTTGTTGGCAGACTTATTGTTTGATTGGTTGGTCTCGGCATCTGATGAGTCGTTCTTAGCTTCGTCATAGTTTTCTGTGGAATATTTGGCTGTTTTCAGGTTTGAAGACAGATTTATGTTGCAAAACTTGTGTATCTTATTTTGGTTTCACTTTTTTAACAAAAAAATCTGTTTGCTGACCACATGAATCCTTAAATTTTGTGTAACGCGCCAGACTACAATGTTAACCTATGTGTTAAGCAAGGCTACCTACTTAACTACGCATCAACCAAGGCGCTTGCAGTGAGGTTCGACTGTAAAGGTGGCACACATATAAGGCCCACTCTAGCGGCGCCAGTAAACTAGTGAGGGTGCCTTGCGTAGGTTTGCTGCGCGTGCAAATGTATCGAAAGGACGAGCGCGAAGCCCGCCATCCAAGCGCTCATCTCGCGCCCAAATTAGCGGCGCCCTCTACTTAGTGCTTGCAGTAAACTAGTGACGGTGAAATGTAGATACTTACCCGGCGCGCCCTGGTACGTTTGCTGCGCGTGCGCGTGTATCCACAGCACAAGCGCGAAGCCCGCCATCCACGGCGCCCACCCCGCGCCCTCCGCGCCCACTCTAGCGGCGCCTGCACTCCATGCTGATACTATGCCTGTAATATAAAAAACAAAGAATAGAATCCGCGCGCGAACACAATGGAATGGGATCTTTATGTAACTAGCGTCCATAGTCGCGAGATGCCTGAATACAGTAGCTTCTCTTTGATGGATAATGGTTTAAAAACGGCTATATTGTCAAATGAGATCTAAGCGGGAAAGCATAAAATTTTCAATGACAATCTTTATCTACTCTTTCTCTACTCGTTCATAGAAGAATGGCACAGAAAATGACAGTAACCTTCATTCTTTACACGACTTACAATCAAGTGCGTTTAAACATCCTGTTTGCCATTAGCATGTCTTACCGGATCTTGTATGAGCCTCGTGCAGCTTCCTAGCGGAGCTCTCAGCGAGATGGCTTTGTGACGACACGCCGTTCATCGTCAGATGTACGAACTCCTCTGTTATCGACTGCATTGCCTCTGAAACGGATAGATAGAAAACACTTTATTATACCACACAAAACAGAAAACAATACGGAAATGAATACTAACAATAAAGGAAGTATAAAGGGCGGCTTATCGCTGAGCGATCTCTTCCAGGCAACCTTAGGATGGACACTAGGATAAATGCCATACTTTACTTATTTTTTTTTGCATTACTTTTGTAAAACTGCAACCATAGCCATTCTTCGAAAAAGCAGTTTCACAAAACTAAATTTCTTTGTATTCTTGCTTGATTTCAATCAAATTAAGACCAGGCACTATGGCCTAGCTATCTGAAATCCTAGTAAAACTGGAAGGACTGAGAACTGATAGTCATTTAGAATTCCTGTAGGCGTTGACGTAAATGCCAACAATCTCTTCAATATTTAAAGTTAAGACTGACTTAACCTAATCTTACCATTGTTATCTCTATCGATAGGGAAGGTGAGGATACAGTCCGGCGTGTGATACGCCGTGTGGGCGACCAGTCTCTGCAGCGCGGTCAGTAACAACGTCAGCGGCGGCGCTTCAGCTGTGAACAGCCGAAGGAAAGCCGCCAGCTCCGACGGCTCTATGCTCTGCGACGCCAGCACGTGGACTAGCTCGAGGATGCTGCGCTGGAGGTCTGTGAAAGAACGAGTGATGTTAGTGTAGTAAATAATTAATATTGGATAATTCACACAGCATCTTCTTGCCAGAAGCTATAAGCAGAGCTTGTGTTATAGATAACTGAGCAACTTGAACTTGAACGATAACTGATATACATTATACTACATGGATATATACTTTTAATTTATATCTAATATACATAATATACGCCAGGATGAGACAGACAACGTGTGACCCACTATAGTATTCCTTATGATGTGCTACGTTGCGCGGGCCACTCGCGTCACTCACATCGTGCCGGAAAACCCTTGCATCCATCCTCGTAATCCATAGTTCCAAAAGGTATGGTGCCCATAGTTAATAAACGATGCTGGATAATCTATCTAGCCCCAAGCTCAGCAGAGCTTGTGTTATGGGTACTAGATAACTGATATACTCAATAATACAATACATTGCCGTTGTACGTACCTTCCAGTGTAGGGTGTGCGGTGTGGAGTAGCGCCGCGGCGGGCGGCTGCAGCAGCCTGGCGGCGAGGCGATGCGGCGCGCGGGCCGCGTGCAGCGCCGCCGCTAGCCGCGAGCAGCACGCGCGCGCTAGCTGCACGCCGACACGCTGCACTCCGGCTGCACCGAGACCGGAGAGCGTCACCGAACCGTCATCTGACTTCTGCTTGCACTGTAGTAATCTGTGCACAGGGTTAACGTATTCACTACACAGTTTTAGATGAGGGATTTGTAATGGCACACAACACCTAAACCTCTAACTGTCGGACATAGGTACACGTTCGTCATTGACACTCAATATTTACACGTTTTACCACAAACAGAACACAGAACAACGCCCAAACGGCACGCTTATGAACTTCAAAATCTGTTTCTAACAGTACTTATAAGCAGGTAGAGTAAGGTAGCGGTTCGGGCAGCGTGCGACAGATATCGGAAGCCGATACGAGACAGAAAGAAGATTGCCAAACGGAACTAGACAGACATATTCCGGTTTCCTGTCTCGATCTCCGGTCACGGCTCTAACTGCCACAGGATGCGTTATGGTGGTCAAAACATAAGGAAGTGAACGGGTCGATTAGCCCCGCGCGAGATATTCTTTCAAAACGGTCCATAACTCGCTCGGTAGCCAGTCTCGAATCATATTATATTTAGACTTAAATTAGGCAAATAACCATGTATTAGACATATAAGAGATGAACATGCTAGTGGTTTCTTTTCACTTGAACAGTAAAATAATTTTATTTGATAATAATTTATATTTAAAATATGACTTGTCTAAGTGCTTATTTTGTAAGCCTAAAGAAATAAATGATTTTTTACTTTTACTTTACTCTGCCGAAAATTCAGGTTACGTCAAATATTTCACCGTGTCTATACAAAACAACACAATTGTTTCTCAAACCGGCACCCGACCACAGCGTAGTAATAGATCTAATGACAGCTAGTATAGCACTGAGTATCGAGTCACATCAACTAGATACAATAAGGGACGATTATTCAATCAGATGCCACGGTCAACTGTGTTGTGGTCGACCGCAGTCACATGCAGTTGTAACAACATATGTTACATCACCGTAATGAAGTAGAGCATTGTGGTTTTGTAAGCTTCGGTGTTTATCAACGTACTAAAATTTTAATTGAATGGAATTTAATGCGAAATCGGTTAATTTAGACTCTTCGTCATCATGTACAGCCTATGTTTGTATATAGCTGGACATGGCCTAAAAAAAGAAAAACGCCTCAATGGCTCCTAAAAATTTAGACTGTATTAAAAAAAACTTTTCGTGACTTCTATGCATCTTTGGCAAATAGCGTCAAGCGAGCAAAATTTGAGTACAGTACACCAGTAGGTAAAAAAGCATTCACAAAAGTGGATGTGTTTTCGATTTCCAAAAAATAAGCATTACGTACATTACATTTTTTTTATAACAATAGACCTTCGTTTGACCACAATCATCAACATGCGTTCGAAATTCCATGACTTTCAGCATACCCTCCATACTGTTTCAAGCTTAAATGAATGAATGCAGTCTTAGGATAGAGAGAACCTAGTGCAATGATAAGTTTGAATATAATAAATCTGATGGTAGTAATATTTGTGTACTAACTTGTCAATCAGCTGCGTTAGAATGTCCACAACGATAACGCACAACTCAGGGTGTGCCAGTTCTCCATTCTTCGTGTATTCCGTACATTCTGTCGGCGCCTCTGGCACCGGCGTTTGTATACCTAGAAAATAAAACAAGGAGTATTCATATTTATTTATTTATTGAGTAAAACAATGCGCTGAGCATACAATGTATTTGAAACTATTTTTTTAATTAGTGCTACCTGTTTCCATAAGCTATATCAACATTATCAATATTCAACCTGTTGCATAATCTTTTTTTTCTTGTCAGCTGAGTTAATTTTTTTTGTCAATGTTTTTATCTCTGTCTAATGTACTGCCAATATTATATATTGGAAATCAACTTTGTTTTTGTACATACATATGTACTGTTAAAGCTATGTACATTATGTACTGTGTGTTGCAGAAGCAAATAAGTGTCTATCTAAATGGAACAAGTCCTTAAGGTGACCATGTTATATCAGTCTAGTACCTATAACACAAGCTCTGCTTAGCTTGGGGCTAGATAATGCTGTGTGAATGGTCCAGCATTATTTATTTATTTTTATTTGTTAAGGTTGAAAATGATATGTCGGTCTAGTTTTACATACCTGGTGGAGGAATAGAGCACATAGTGGATATCTTCCTGCTCTTGTGGGACGGAACTAGGTCGAACTTGCCGATTTCCACGTCGGCCTGTAAGCAGTAATGTTTCGACTGTGGTGAGGTTTTATGCATTGCTAATTTAGAAAAAATTATAATAGTAGATTAAAATAAACTTCAAAAAAATATATTTTAGTAAGTTTTAACTTTAAGTTTTATTGGAGGAGAGCTGAGATGTAGGTATAAGTTTTGTAGATAATTATTGGGATTGAAAATACTATGCTTCCTCGCTTAAATTACATTTGTCAAATCTGATTAAAGCGGGACAGCATGACATCTTCAGTCAAAATCTTTATCTACACGGCTTATATCCCGATCGAGATAAGCAAGAGAATACAGTTTCTAATAAAATTGTTGTGTTTTCACTTTATGAATGAAACACGGCTACATGAGTATTCTCATATAAAAATTGGCACAGACAGATCTGAGTTACACAAATTCAAATTTTTATTTCTTTAGGCATACAAAATAAGCACACACGACAAGAAAAATCAAAACACCTACGCAAAGATATGCCCGAGCGCGATCCGTTCAGTAGTTTTGACATTGTTGAATCCCAAACACAAACTTTCGCTTGGGTAAACTTTGAGCGGACTACAGGCAGCAAGGTGAAAACAGGGCTCTATAGCATTCATTAGGAGATGCCTACGTCCAGCAATGGACAAGTATTGGCTGTTGTTGTCAACTAACCTCATAACCCTCGTCCCGCCTGCCAGAAGGCGGCTCGCTGTGCTCGCTAGCGTAGACGGGCGCGGCGCTCTCTTCGCTCGACGAACAAGAGGCTGAGCTGCTGCCAGATGGACACAGCAGCGGTGGAACCTGGGGGGAAACCAGCAGGCTTAGGATAGTCACTTTAGCGATTTATTATTCTTATAGGGTAGAATAGAGTAACAACACAGATAATACGTACATATGAAAATCACTCAATTTTTTCTCGCATTGTAATTATGACGTTTTCGTCTAATTTTAACGAGACTAAACCCTGCCTACTACTGGGTGCTACTCGTGGGTACTCAACGTATGATATAATGCACTCACAGCACGTCTGTGACTATATATTTATAAGTATTAATACAACGGGTATTTATCGCGTTTATTTACCTATTTTTCCCGACGTTTCAACAGGTTTACACACTGACGACGTGGTCACGGGTCGGTGACGATAAATACCCGTTGTATTAATACTTATAAATATGTGTTCAGATCGCGTAAGTTTAAAAAAAAAAACGTCTGTGACTGTTCCTTCACGACAACCGTAAACCACTTTTGACATATTTTTTTAGCATAGTAATTATGAAGTTTTCAAAAATCAACAGTTTCTTATATTAACTTGATTTTATGCTGGATACCGAAGCTCGAGAGTAAACGGCCTAGCCATTCTCAAAGATCCGGCATTATCTTTAGATAATTCGTTATTAACTATTTATAAATATCACCAGTAGACCCTGAGAATGGTTAATAAGAGGCCTATTGTAGATAACTGAAGCAGGAAACACTTCCGTAAACACGGAAGGAACGAAATCGTAATCTACCATAGAAGGATATCCTTCAGCATTAATATACTAATTAAATAAATAATGCTGCACAGTCCACGCAGCATTATCTAGCCCAAGCTAAGCTGAGCTTGTGTTATGGGTACTAGATAACTGATATACATACTTAATAGAATACATTACATGTTTTTTACTTTACAAAGAAAATACCCAGAGCACCCAAAACAATTATTTTCAGATCGTAAAAACTCTCGGCGGGAATCAAACCCGCAACCACCTGCGTTGCAGGCGGACTTTCGCCTGCCACGCCTCATCGGTCTTCTAATTGAAAACGTTATTAACCTCAATAAAACCTAAATTATTAATTACCGCAATAATTAGGTTACTTTATAACAAAACACAGAAATGAAAAATTCGGTCTATGTTTTTCATTTAAATAATGCACAAAGTTTTAAATAGGAAGGAACTTGCCTGAGCAATTTTTATTATACATATATTTAAAATTTTCGACGACACCCGTTAGTATGATACTGTTATGGTTGGATATTTGATTATGAATAGTAGCGTAAAACACTAATCAAGATCTCGTAGTCAATATAGGCAAAACAAGTTTTAAAATCCTCGAAAAAAATATTATGACTAACTCATACATATTAAAATAAAAATATTGCTCAACATTTTGCAAATATACAACATCAAGGCAAATTCAAAACTAGTCCTTTTTACATGATTCGAAGGTTAGATTTGTATGCAATATTGACGGAAAATCCTGGAATATTTAATTTACCGCTATTTTAATAGTACTGTACCATTGGGTTTATTCTAACTCACTCAATGCTCTGCACGTATGAATAGGCATATTACCTACAACCAAACATCAAAGTGCTTTATTTACTTTTGACAGGACAGGACTCTTGCACACGTCACAAAATTCAAACTACCTAAGCAAAACTAGGATATAAAGTTATCACTTCGATTTTTGTTCACTTCAATCACTATAAGGTAAAGTAAAGAAGCGAAAAATTACCTAGTAAGGTTTGAATAATACACAGAACGTGACAAAAACAAATGAATCACTCACTCTCACCCTATCACTGACTAAATACACTACACAACACAATGCCAACAAAACAACACTAACTTAATTAATAACTGACTAAAGGGTTCACTCTAAGAACGAGATATTAATTTACACCTCATAAAACGGTAAATACATTAGCTAATACACTTTTTGGACATTTCAAAAGTGTCTATGTGTTTATTTTCAAGACTCCACACGACTTACTGGGTCCAATGATTTCCGCGTTACAAAATTACAAATGTTTGGTTAAGAACAGTTACATTTTTACTAAAGGGTTCCGTAGACAGAGTTCAATTAAGGCTGTTGTTAGCAGGTAGAAGGCGAAGGCGAGATTCAAATAGGCCTGTCCGGTACATAATATTAAAACAAAAAAAACTTCATCATTTATGATGTGAACTGGTTTACCTTCACATTTGTTTTACTAATGAAGTAAACCACTTATACATGATCACACCCACAACATCCCGATACATTTTGTAGCAGTGCCGAACTCCAATCGTTTTAGCCGGTGTAGGTACCTAATAGGCAAGCGAGGGGGCCGAAACCGGTATTGGGAGATTAGATCGCGCCGGACGATCTCTATTCATGTTCTATGCTTAGCAGACGTGGTTTGGTTGGGACTCGACGTAGGAAGAAAGGAATTTAAATCTAGTTTCTTTATTTTCTCTTTCTTTATACACTCCACTGTCTTTTACTTGCAAGCTTGCATGTAGTCATATTAAGATAAAATGTTTTTATAAATGGTTCAATAACCAAAAGTATGTAATATACGTAATTCTTAACTCCCTAATATAAAAGTTTGAAAAAGCGCATCGCTTATAAACGATTGTAAATTTAAGTTAATATTATCTAGGAAAAATGTACACTGGATAAGTATTACTATTATATTTTGTTATTTTTATAAATAAAGATATTTAAAAATTGTCTGTATTTTACTCATAATCAATAAGAAAAGACTGCGTCACAAAATACCATGGTGTTTAAATACAGAGTGTCTTTTGAGATGAGAGTGGATGGCATAAACTGAAACTATGGGAGTTATAGGAAAATCGTGAAAGTCGTGAGCTCAACTTATGAGTAAAAAAACACTGGTTTCGGATTTGACCGTTAAAGAGCCACCCGGTGTAGTGTATAAGTTGAAACCAGTCTCTCTGGATCTCTCTGAATGAATATCTACCAGTATTTTGTTTATATTTACAGTCTCTTTGCAGAGACTTAAACTCTTTGTAGAGTAAAGCAAAAGACTTGGACACAGGGAGACAAAAACTTTCTGGTTAACGGTGTTTATCAAACCAAAAGTTCATTAAAACAACATATTCCGTTTTAACAACCGTTAGAGCGAACAATTTTCGGTCAGACAAAAAATGAACTTAGAGTAACTTTGGCCAGTTTAGATTTGCACTCGTGCCCTGGTTAATTTACACTATTACTAGCGACCCGCCCCGACTTCGCATGGGTTCAAATGCATGTATTATCATCACTACATAGTATAAAACAAAGTCGCTTCCCGCTGTTTTATGTAAACCTTGCTCTTGTCACTTTATCTATTAAATAAAAACCGATTGTCATCAAAATCAATTGCGTAGTTTTAAAGATCTAAGCATACATAGGGACACACAGACAGCGGGAAGCGACTTTGTTTTATAATATGTACCTCTAGTGATTAGCAATAGTGTTAGAAACAGAGAGGGTCTCCCCGGGAAGATGACACTCTCGACAAATATCGATCGTAGCATCTTTCATGATATACCTGTTCGTCGCTGTACATTGTTCGTTATTACTATTATTATTTATTATATTAGTCACCAATACTATCGCAGAACACACAGACTGCAGACTGCAGGTAGATGCTGGATGCGTCAAGGTGAAGACAGGGCCCTATGGCGCTCTTTTGGAGAGGTCCAGGACTCATATAGTCTGATGATGGAGGACTATCGCAGAATATAATAATACCACGGGTTGACGCTCTATGAGGAATACTAGTTTTAATCCTTGTGGGTCGTGTCGTGGAAAAACGGATCATAGGTCATTAGTGTAAGGTTTCACATCGATTTTCTGTTTGTGTTACATTCACAAAACAATAACAAAGTCCGAGCTTAGAGAGTCGTTGTAATCTTGAGCCTTGTATAATAGCGTCTAGGTATTTCGAAAATCTAAAGTAAATAATTAAAGTAACTGCGATCTTTGAAATTATTTAACTAATTTCAATAATTCGTTTAAAAAAAGTTTAACACTTTGACTGCGATTTTTTTTCGACGACTGCGATCTTTTTTTTAACCTAAAAAATTCGTGCTGCCGCGCTACACAGCGGTTGTGTTGCGCCGCACATGCGTTTCGTTCGAAAAATATTACGGCTGTGCTGAGTCACAAAGACCTGTATTTTCTCAGCCGCTGCGCTAGTGTGGATTTACGCATATTAGTCACTTGTAGAAAACACATACCGTGTGATTTCAGCAGTCAATGTGTTAAATTAAGTTTTTGTATCTGTTTTTGGCCTTGCCTCCGTACGCTACATTCAACGTTATCCAACCATTATAGGGCACCCTCTATCTATATAGCGACGAGTTTAGTTTGAACCATCATAACGTTTTAATGGCTGACAGTTGAACTGTAACCTGAATCAAAATCGGTTCATTCGCTAGGGAGCTACGATGCCCCCGACAAACACGTGGATACGTTAAAGAGGTAAAAATACAAAGGCCAATAATGATCCCTCATAAACAGTCCGACCACAGATTAAATGGAACCTTATAATCTAAAGAACAAAGTTTACGTGTGCAAGCCTAGTCATGGCGTGCAATCGAAAGCCTACACAGCGAGTGCAGCCGGCTTCTCTTGGGCGCAGTCGTGGGTGCCACCAAGGTTTCTCTGACAAGTACACAGCAAAAAATAACTCTATTTTCTAAAGAATATACGCCAACAAGTTGCTTTGCCGGAAGACCAGCGTTGGTTGCTAGCATGCTAGTCATCCAACATATGCTGAGGCAAAGCCATTTTGTTAATGGATTTTCACGTTTACCAACACGTTTCCTTTTAGTTTAAGTTTATTATGTTCTGTGTAAGTCTTTTAGCAAATAAATAAATATAATTTACCTTTACGTGTGCAAGCCTAGGCATGGCGTGGAAGCGACTTGGTTCTGCCGTAGCCACCCGGATGAGAGCCTCGCACAGAGCGCGCAGCCGGCTTCCCTCGGGCGCGGTCGCGGGCGCCACCAAAGCTTCTCTGACTAGGGAACAGCTGGTCTGTTTCGAACGCCCTGATGTTACGTCTGATGAAAAAAAAGCTTATAAAGTAAATTACAATCAAATAATATAACCTAACATACTAGTTCTAATTTGTTTCTACTGTATTAATCTTTGTCCAAATTGTCTGCATGCCATTCGCATTACCTATTAAAGTATTTTAGTAATATCCTTGAGTATAATTTAGTCTGGTCTAGTCGATTATGTCTAAGGAAGGTCGTTAATATTGTTTTGTGCCTTATTTTTTCGAACGTTTATTTTTAACATAATATTACAATGTTGTGGTTTTAAGCCCCTTTTCCGTATTATTTGAAGTCAGATAAATAATAAGCATTTCAATTAAAATGATGTTTTGAAAAAACAAAGAGTTTTGAGGTATGGTCAAATTGTCACATATTTAATATGCTTTTTATCTTGTTTGTTATTTTGTTAAGAGTGAGGCATTAGGTTAAGGATTTTCTATCTACCTATCAAGGCTTTTATACTCTATCTCTGATGTTAATGTTGCTTTGTTGTATATTTATGAGTAATATAATAATAATGTAAAATAATATTAATTACAACATTTCCATAACGACTAGTCAGACTTGGCAGCCTTATTTTATGTATATGTAAGTTAATTATAATGTTTTTAATAATGGAATTATGGTATGTAGTGTAATTTTTCTCTGAATAGGTATATCTATTCAAGTGCCACGTGAGTGCCACCGATTATATTGTTCCTTCATGTCCAGTCCATCCTAAGGTTGCCTGAACTGACTTTATTTATACTTCCTCTTTTTTAACACTTTGACTGCGATTTTTTTTCGACGACTGCGATCTTTTTTTTAACCTAAAAAATTCGTGCTGCCGCTCTACACAGCGGTCGTGTTGCGCCGCACATGCGTTTCGTTCGAAAAATATTACGGCTGTGCTGAGTCACACAGATCTGTATTTTCTCAGCCGCTGCGCTAGTGTGGATTCACGCATATTAGTCACTTGTAGAAAACACATGTCATACCGTGTGATTTCAGCAGTCAAAGTGTTAAGTATTTATATCTGTATAAATAATGGTAGAAATAGTGGAAATAGACATAAAACACTTTGTGTGATCAACAAAGTGTTTTTGTCTATTCATGTCCATCTATCTATAGTATAGTATAGCTATGTATAGTATAGCAGTATGCCAGTAATATCATAGTCATCAGCTACGTTTTATATGGGTACCAGCAAAACCGGTAGGTAAATGCAAAAAGTGGAGAGACACATCAACAATGTTTTTGAACGTATTAGATGATTTATCTTTATTTTATTTGTAACAAATACAGAGGACTAAAGTTATCGACATAGCACTGTGTAGAATTAAGAATTAATAAACTGAAGTGGCAGTGGGCCGGCCATAACTCGCTTAAAACCAATAACCGCTGGGGTAAACGTATTCTTGAGTGGAGACCACAACTCGGTAAACTTAGTGTAAGGCGACCTGCGAAAGACTGCAGATGCTGGATGCGTCAAGCTGAAGACAGGGCGCTATCATAAGACGCTAATTAGGGGAGGCCTATGTCCAGCAGTGGATTAAAATAGTCTGATAATGATGATGAGATGATTTTTGGTAAGACATTAAATCCTCAAGTGCAGTAATATACTCTCCGAAATTTCAAAGTACTTAATGCTTCAACAATGGAATCCTTAAAGTACTCTCCGAAATTTCAAAGCACTTAATGCTTCAAGAATGGAATCCTTAGGGCAGGACTAGATATCGCAATCGTCTAACCTTATCAATGACAACAAACAATACATTATCAAGTTACAATACAAACAAACACTACAACTGTTTGCTAAGTCGAGCGTAACAATGATAGATGTTTAGATGATATCATATCAATAGGAACAGACACTTTGCTACTGATTTTAGATCAAATAACTACTTGTGTGCATACGTATATCCTTCTAATGCGTCCTGTACACGTTGGGCCAATGCGTAGGGCCAACTTGTAGAGACCTACTTGGCGCATGTTGGAAGTTGGCGTCCCACGTTGGCTCGCAAACTGACTAGTGTCGGTTTTTCGTGCACACATCAAATGATCTTGGCGCGCTCCGCAAAGAGTGTTCACACGTTGACGCATTGGCCCAACGCATTGGCCCAACGCATTGGCCCAACGTGTACAGGACGCATAATATGTGGAAGTCTGTGTGAATGTCTGTTACCACGTATCTTCGTAACTACTTAACTTATTTAGATAAAATTATCTAGAATCATAACATTTAGCAAGAAACACAACTGAAACGAAAAATCCAAAAACCGCAACTTTGTAGATAATACACAAAAAAATTGTTTTGTTCCTCGTAAGTGACCAAAACCAAATAGGGTTACCTAATTCCCGTTGAACTAATATCATGATCTTTGCCATGAAACAAGGTCTTATAAATTATACGTAGCCCTCGGTGCGCGAGTCCGACACGCACTTGACGTTTTGTTTATTTTATAGTCAAAAGCCTTTTTGACCAAAATCTCACCTGATGGAAAGATTGATTAAAAATTGGCTGGATTACATTTATAATATTAGTATGGATTGTTTGAATCAAAGTTACAATTAAATTAAAGTACATATCAACAATTTTATTCCATTCGAACATACAATAATATTTTGTAACATATTGATAAAACTCCATAGATGTTGTCATGTTCTCATCATTAAGATTCATAAAGATGTGAAAGTTAAGACACAGACAGAGTTAACACTTTGAGTGCTGAAAACGCACCGTATGAGTTTTCTACAAGTGACTAACATGCGTAAATCCACACTAGCGCAGCGGCTGAGAAAATACAGATCTTTGTGACTCAGCAGAGCCGTAATATTTTTCGAACGAAACGCATGTGCGGCGCAACACAACCGCTGTGTAGAGCGGCAGCACGAATTTTTTAGGTAAAAAAAAAGGTCGCGGTCGTCGAAAAAAAACCGCAGTCAAAGTGTTAAAATAAATAAATAATGCGGACAATTCACACAGCATTATCTAGCCCCATGGTAAGCAGAGCTTGTGTTATGGGTACTAGATAACTGATATACATATTACAATACATTACATAGATAGATATTTTTTATTATACATAGAAAACGACCAGAACACCCGGAACAAATATCTGCAGATCGTGCACACAACTGTTCCGAGGCGGGAATCGAACCCGCAACCTCCTGCGTCGCAGGCGGACCTTCGTCCACCGCGCCACATCGGTCGTCAAAGTTAAGTCCATACTTTCAAATTTACAATATTGGTACATGTACTGTAAGTATGTGCATATGTGGGCTAAGAACAAGAACATTTTTACACGATATGCACACATTAAAGAGGAAAATAAACGGTATATAGTACTTAGGAATAATGAAGATCAAGAAGTACGAATAAGACATTTCAGTAAATCCTTACCTACAAACACGCTGTTATATACGAGTATTCAATGCAATTAGTAATCAAGTCTACCGTGAAACTCACGTTATTCAATCCGCACTAAAACAATTTACAACTCTATTTCTGTTAACAAAAAATCGATAATATCACGACACTGTAACATGAAACCTTATAGCGTCCTGCCCTTGAGCTTACAGTTATATGCACTTCAGAGTTTACTTTGAACACGTCGAAGATAGTCGACTCTTTGCCAAATACTGAACTGATAATCAAAAGTGAAGTCGCAAATCAGGTTGTTGCCAAACTAAAATGCAAAAATGTCAGGCTGTAGGCCAATGCGAGGAATTATGCAAAGATCTTATCACGTTTTATCAACCAAAATAAACAAATTTAATTATGCGGGATCTAATCAACCGGATCAAATATGTGTATATACGTTTATTGACACTTAAAACGAAACCTCTTATACTGTTATTTATAAACAAAGACTAACGTATGATTAATTTTACTCCAAGTTTTAAGTCCGTAGTAAATATCGAAGTTGATACTCGGCTAGTCTTGGATTAACTAGTCTAAGAGTAGTGGCATAATAAGCTAGGAGTAGAGCTTTTTTATTAATAAGGCTATTAAAGTTTATATCGTAAGCGATCAGAAAACACCTAATCATGGGACCAAATTTTGCTAGCCCTTTGCTTTACTATGACAGCGGTGTCGACAAAGAACTTTCGTCCATGACACTACCATATTATGTTTTTAACATATTCACAAAATACAACACAGTTTATTTGTTGGCAGATCAGATGATCGCAGTGAAGGTGCTAGAAATAATGCCTTCCAGGGAATATTTAAATGAGAAATCTAATAAACCAAAGAGATATTTAAATGAGAAATCTAAAGAACCATCATGATGGCAAACAAGATACACAGTACATATGACTTAATAGAAACATTTTATGAATATTTCGCGCGAGCGGAGCCTCTGCTACCATATTTACAAGGGAAAACAACACGGAAAACAATGTCCCCTTTCTAAATAATAAGATTGATAGTTGAAAGAACTTACCTGCCACAGCGAGTTGTACAGTCAGTAGCGCCTCCATGATCTTGATTAGCACTCGCATCTCGGGCGCTCCGCACTCGCAGTTACAAATATAGTAGAGAAGTATCTTCAGCAGTGCGTAACTGTCCAACAGCACACTCTCACTCACAATATACTCGCGGAACATCGGACTGTAAAGGCACAGATCGGCACAAGTCTTCCAAAACGTCCAAATATTCTTTAACGCGTCTATGTGATCCGCGATAGATTCTTCAAACGTATTTTCACTGGATGCGAAGCTGCTTTGAATCGGCTGAGGAGAAGACACCTTTCTTTCTACAATTTCCATTGAAGGGATAAACGCGAGCGCTATTCTTTCGTTGTCCACGTTTACAAGCTCCTCGTATTTATCGACGGGTAACTTCAACCGGTAGATCTTGTAGCATTTGTCTGTCATGTCGGACAGAGATTTGAAAAGCATCTGCACTGACGACAGCGAGCTCATTTCCCTGTAGTAAGTCAGCTGAGAGTTTTCTTTCATAAGCTTGTAAATCTCGACTATTATCGCTATTTCTAGTATCGAGCAGCACTGGTTAGAAAACTCTGGAAGCGACACCAGTTCTAGTACGTAACTGAGTCCACCTTTTTGGATAAACTGCTCCGCGAACGACACAGTATTCAGCAAACTTGCGAAGATATTTAGACAGGAGACGGTCAGAAAGTAAGCTGAGTCTTCCAGGCGCATGATATATCTGTGTTTCGCGACTATAAACGTGGGGTAGATGACACTGAAGAGCAGTTCATACTTCATCTCCATACGACATTTAGGTGTGACTCGGAGCAAGTGGCTGACGGTCGCGTGCAAGACGTTATTATGATTATCAAGCTGCAGCAGTGAGTTGTAATGTATCAAGAACGACCAGAGGCTCTTCCTTTCGACGGGTCCTACGCCGTGCTGGCAGAACTTTCTGCTGATGTCTTTCTTTTCATCGCAGGGCTCGCATATGGAGCATGGAAGTTGGTCTGTGATCTTTGGAACCAGAACGCTCGCCCCGAGTTCTCCGTATACAGTGTGTTCTAAGACATGTAGACAGAGAGCCGCTACTGTGTTGTGCGTCAACATCAATCTGACGATGCTCTCCATAAGGATTCCCGGAGAGAAGCAGCAGCAAACACCGCAGTTGAGCATCACTCTTAGAATCTTGTTTCTTAACACGCTCTGAGCTGACACTTCTTCGTCTGTTAATAAAGACGTTAAAGTCCCGTATAGTACAGATATGCAGCAGGCCGAGGACATGGGCAGGCCTGTGCTGGCTTCTCCCAGGATATCATGGTGGTGGTGCATCCCCGCCGCTACTCTCTGGCGACAAACTTTATGTCGAGATCTCGGACAGGCCGCGGAATGTATGACCTCGCTTCGCACTCTCTTCATCCCGTTCACTAACTTTCCTACGATTTCTATCAACTTCTTTATCAAGACGATTACTTCTTCGCTATCTACGTACGGTATCCTTACTAGTAACTCTATTGTTTCCTTCAATAATCCGCCTTTTAGGCACTCTCCGTAGAGTTTAAATTGGTCTGTGAACTCTCTCAGCTTCTCCACTGAGCGACATTGCATCAGCAGACAGTGAAAGAACGCCGTGATTGAGAACGCAATACCAAAAACAAACTTGAGCAAATTTTCCGATTCAGTCTTATCAGTTTCTTTGGCACGATCCTTCTTATTCTTAGATATGATATCTTCTAGTACCCTGAGCAACATCGGTAGTACGCCGCTGTTTATGAGCTTGGCGCAGAGATCCGCGTGGATCAGCACTTTGTCCAGTGACACTATGAGTAGTTCTGTAAGCGCCACTTTTATTCGAGACACTTTTTGCAGATTGCCCTGCGTTGGCAGTGAGCTGAACTGTATAGAGCAAAGGTTGTGGAGAGAAAAGTTGATGCACTGCATAGAAATTTGTGAGCCTTCGGAGCCCGAGAAGCTACTCTCTGTTTTACAAAGCTCTTGAAGTAGATCTGTGATGATGAGCGTGAATTCGAACGCTGCTATTTCCGAGTTTATTATCTCCTTGTGTTTATCGCTCATGTAGTCATCCGCTTTAGGTTTGGCTTTCCTCGGGGAGTAAAAACCATCTGAATAGGTATCGGGGTATTCGTTCGAGGATCGCATTGAAGAGTTGAAGTAATGGAAGTCATCTTCAGGGGTGGTGACCTTGATGGCGAGAGATCGGTTCAGGGCTTGAAGATCGTCGTTGGAATCAGCTGATTCCGTAGACTGCTCGGACTCCGAGACAGGTTTCCGCTTCTTATCGGGCGTCTCGTACTGACTCGTGCGCTTTGACCTTCATAAAGAAAAATAAAGTTGTTATATTTACGATATAACTTACGAGAGTACCTAATATTGTTGATAATTTACCTTGTGACAAATCGTTCTGGGGAATCGACGACGCTCTTTGATTGGAGACTCGGTTTCTGTTTTGTCCATATTCTGAAAGCAAGATTACTGTGTTATTTTTGCGCATACCATTTGTGGTAAATATAAAGTAATCGGATATATCTGCGGTTTGTGGTGAACCAGACGTAACCTTGCCTCATATAGATCGACAATAACTGACCAGAGTTATAGTTTTACAACAAGTAAAAGTAAAAAAATACACATTATCAGGCAGTGTCCAAAGCGCATTGCTTCTTGTTAAACAGACCTCTTAAAACTCATATGGCCTTCAAGTCTAAGAGTCCTAAGAGAGTTGTTGTTGATTTTTGAAGTTTATGTTCACACGTCTCTATATTTACAAACTAATTTCTGCCCGTGCGCCGCGGCATCGCATGCGGTTTTTCTATGGAAACTTTTAAATGTGATTTCTATCCCATGGGAACCGTTTTATGGGATAAGAAGTAGCATATTTACTTTTACATCTACACAAATTCGAGCCCGATCCGTTCAGTAGTTTTGGCGTGAAGCAGTTACAAACACACATTTATCCTGTGTAATATTGTTACTCAGCGTCCAATTACAATGATATAACCGGTCAATTATCTCTGTACCAAATGTTTTGCGTTGCATTATTATCACTATCGCCCAATTAAAGTCACCAGGCGCCATGATAAGGGACAAAAATCACTTGTATGGTTATTTAAATGCTGTATTTTAGTAAGATGGCATTACTCGGTATATGCCAAGACATTCTAAAACAGAGTTTAGTGTTTAAAACGAAATATATAACAAAACTAGCGGACCTTCCCGGCTTCGCACGGTTTTAGTTAGAACCCCTAACTTTTTTGATAATATAATATAGCCTATGTTCCCCGGGGATAGTGTAGCTTCCCAAAGCTGAAATATTTTTTTAAATCGGTCCAGTAGTTTTGGAGCCTATTCATTACAAATAAACAAACAAAAAATCAAACCTTTCCTCTTTATAATATTAGTATATACATATTACTGAGCTATCGAACAATGACGTTAGAATACTAATGATTAACCCTAGATCACTAAACATTAGTCTCACAGGCGACACGGTTCCCGCGCATTCGCTGTTTAGGTATGTTCCCGACACTACCCCACCCCGCCACGCTCAGTACCTTCCTAATTTAGTGTTATAGCACCCTGTGCGTACGCATTACGTACGTCTAGTAAAATATTGGCGTTTTATTTTGTTAGTCAGAACGACTAATGTTTAGTGACTGAGTAACTCGAAAATATGTTTAGTGAGCTAGGGTTAAAACGATGTTAGTATTCTTATTTTATTGGGCTTTAGACAAAGAATATACGAAATCTGCAATAGTGTTAGACATAAAGTTAAGGACTCTTTGTTATGGAGTGGAATGAGAGAAATAATAAATAAATAATACTGGACAATTCACACAGCATTATCTAGCCCCATGGTAAGCAGAGCTTGTGTTATGGGTACTAGATAACTGATATACATAATACAATACATTACATAGATAGATATTTTTTATTATACATAGAAATAACGATATTGTTATATTTACATCCATAAAAATTATTTATAATATGATGTCTTGCTAGTCTAATTTTCGGCCACGGCGCCGGCGGCGGTCTGGTCTCAACAAAGAGTTATTGTAGGTATTGAAAGTATAAGAAGAACCTAGCCAGCTTTCCATACCGACTTTGAATATAACATAGTACCTACCTTGGTTTTATCATTATCAACTGCCCATGATAGTCTATTGCATACCCTTAGCGATATGTCTTCAGATAGCTATCTATATCTAAAGTTGAACTTAGTCATCTTGTCATCTCTAAAGTTGTTCTTATGCAATCGATAATTGGGAATCAAACTCACCTATGTGAGAACAACTGATGAATCGGCGTGCGCGGCGCGAGCGCAGGCGGGCTCACGCTGGATTGGGATGTGGCCTCGGTGCTGGCGGCGTTTAGCTCGCCAAACAACCAGATCAGCACGGAGCTTAGTTGTCGGCAGCATGATAGACCCTATGGACAAAGTAATATGGATGAAAATTAAGGAGCTATATGGCCAGCAAAAATAAAAACAATATAAAAGGCCACGATATAGATATTGTTGGAAACAAAAAAAAAAAGGTACCAATACGTCACCAAAAAGAATAAACATTTTGGGGATATGATAACAGTCCACTTATACCTATGATTCTAAAATTAGAGCAACATACATATACATAAATTAATACTTCAGCCTTCAGCTAAATTAGTTTAAAGTATGTCGCTTGCGTTTAGCTAGATCGTAACACTTTCACTGCCCAGCCTTCCAATGCGTCCCGAAGGGACACGCCACCGCAGTTCATCGCTGAGTGATGCATATCAAATATGTATGTCAGAATAAGCACAATTTTTTTTTCATATAATCCAGTAGGCTTAAACTGACGTATTTTAAGCATTTATAATGTAATTTATTTACCTACCGCAGACTCAAACATCTGTAAGATAGCTTATCTTTTAGTACCAGAGCTATAGGTTATGTAGAGCAAAATGTCATTGGTGTATAGGTATTTATAGTCAAAGGATGTATACGTGATTAGTGTCAGATAAGTTCTCCTGCCAGGCTACGATACGCACCGCGACGACGACTGTTTGTCATCCGTTTTGCTACGTATTTGTTTCATATTTGCAACCAAAAGGCCAAACAAAACAGTTTCTATATACATTTCTGTTTGTAGCGCGCATCTTAAGATAACTCGACAGCGAAATTTATTAAATTATAAAGTGTAGATGTGTTTTTGTTATGAATTGTAACGACTTCAATGTTTTAGATTGTTGATTGGTAAATAAACAATTTATATTCACTTAACACTTTGACTGCGGTTTTTTTTCGACAACTGCGATCTTTTTTTTTTACCTAAAAAATTCGTGCTGCCGCTCTACACAGCGGTTGTGTTGCGCCGCACATGCGTGTCGTTCGAAAAATATTACAGCTCTGCTGAGTCACAAAGATCTGTATTTTCTCAGCCGCTGCGCTAGTGTGGATTTACGCATATTAGTCACTTGTAGAAAACTCATACCGTGCGTTTTCAGCACTCAAAGTGTTAAGCTAGATGGCGTTCAGAAAAATGACGAGAAATGTTATATACTATACTCAAACATAGTATGTAATCTGGTAAATATTTACAACCTTCTTTGAACAAACTCGACTGTTCGGGCTTACCTTATAGGCGCCAGCAATTTTCACTACTGTCGTGTTTTGCGGCCAGCAATGCTAATTGCTGGCCTTGCAAATTATTAAGTTTTGTTTGAGTAAGTTTTGCAAATTTGTATCGTAATTTATGAACTTAGCTGCTTATTTTTGATTTCGGTTTTATTAGCTAATTACTTTTATATTTAAAATTTATGATATTATATCATAATGTAATCTAATATTTAATTTAATCTGATTTTACTGTGACATTTATAATTATTATTGTATGTTTTGTGGGTAAAAAAATGAGTTAATAAGCTTGAAAAATGAGTTAAATAAATGAGTTAATAAGCTTGCTTGCTTTTTATGATATTGTAGTATGTATAATTTTACCTAAGTTAGTCTAAAATTGCTACGTATCTGTAGCAAAAACGAATGTGACGTGTATTTCAAGAAAGTTACGAAATAAATTATTATTGATGATATCTGCCATATGTTGGTCATCATTGAAGCCCTTGCTGCAATGATGACCAAGCTTGAAGTCGTCCGCATTCATCTTCGGTATCGGCCTTCATTTCTGTTGGTCCATCAAGGGCTGCAATGCTGAGTGCGCTGTGATGGCCTGGACCTGCGCTAGGCTGCGCTTTCAGCCATCACCAGCGCGGCCAGCAACCCACCCATTACTGACCTCGTCAGTAAAGTGTATCTAATTTATTTAATATTCATGGTTCTGTCTACACGCTAGGCTGGTGAACGAACTCAAAACACATTAGCAGTTAGCAAACGAAAGCATATCTCTGTGTAAACATGAACAATCACCGCCATTATTGTCATACGATTTTCAACTCTGATTCGTTGGAACGAGGTTCAATTAGTCAGTAATTATCATCAGACAGGTAATTAGCAATTGAATAATCTTCAAGTTAATGAATGGTAGGTGGATTAGCAAACAGATAGGTACGGTAAGTCTGATTATATTCATTATTATGTAGTTTAAGACTATCTGCCCGCGGCTTTGAACGCGTTGTTTCTATGGAAACATTTTAGGGTTATTTATATCCCATGGGAATTGATTTACTATGGGAAAAAAGAGTCTGTTCTATTTCAGGCCCAGAACTAAGTGTATGCAAAATTTCAGCCCGATCCGTTCAGGAGAAGGAACTAACATATCCAATCATCCATCCAAACTTTCGCATTTATAATATTAGTCTGATTGCCTGTTGTTAAAGATTTTTCATAATGTATGTAGCTAGCGATTTAAAAGCTCTACATCACTTAACCTCGTGGCGCAATAGAGGCAGGTCGCAGTCAAAAAGTTTTTGGGACATTATTAAATTTCTTAGATACGTTAACCCTGATTAATGATTAGTGTTGTTTACTATGAGAGGTCCGTCCAATAAGGTCTTAAATTAGGTATCTAGCTGCTGTATTTGGTACCTACTACGTAAAATCTAGATGTTCTCATGTCATTTCCGTCGTGTAACGACCCGCTGGTTTGACCTTAGATAACCGGTGCACTGAACGGAGTGCATTTATCAAAGATGGCTTGAATAAGCTCGTTTCTGGTTCTATAAATAAATAATGCTGGACAATACACACAGCATCATCTAGCCCCAAGTTAAGCAGAGCAGCAGAGCTTGTGTTATGGGTATACTTTACATAATACATTACATAGATATTTTTTATCAGACATAGATAACGACCAGAGCACCCGGAACAAATATCTGTAGGTCGTAGGTACACACAAGTGTCCTGTACATCCTCACATACCTATGGTACTGATACATGGCCTCTCATGAGCTGTACACCATTAGGGTTGCTCGAAGAGCCATGGTACTGGCCATGCTAGGTCGTAGACCGAATAGCAAACGTCGAAATTAATCCACCTTGCTGCTGTTTTCCGGTCAATTACAACCTGGGTCTCTTCAAGACAAGAGTGAATAGGTCGATAGGTCGTAATCTTCTAGATAGACCTATTCGCTATTACTAAGTTTCCGCTGTCTGTCTGTTCATCTGTCAGCGAGTTGTATCGTATGAACCGGAAAAGGTTTAGGTTTTGTACAATGGTACGGAACTCTTTGTGTGCGAGTCGACCTGCACTTGACCGGTTTTATTTGAATACAATTTATAATACCACCGGAAACCAATCTGTATTATCATGCAATTAGTTGTTACGTGACGGGAATCGAACCCCGTAAGAAAAGGCAATTACCTCGACCCCCAAAGCTTTCAGCAAAAGCAGACAGCGCCAGGCCACGCCCCCAAGCAGGTACTTGCGCAGGATTTCCTCTGACGACTGCGCATTGGCGCGAGCGAATAAACTGTTCGACTGGATATTTTGTTCTTCGTTCTTTTCTGCTTCTAGAATGGCACAAGAAGAATAAATGAACCCTTTATTGCCCAAAAAAAACTTAATGGCGGGCAGAAGTTAAATAAGAGCAAAATCTCTCCCTATATTTAAACATACGGTCTATGAACACTTAAATAGAATTTATTGATATATCTTTTGTATAGTATATATGTACATTAGTCAATAATACGCCCGGAGGTTGGTGCGACATTTCAGGGTCATTAAGCAGCCGATAGTTTTATCAACTACTTGGCGACCCGTCCGTCGACATTCGTGCGTAGACTCCATTACACTCATACTGCCTAGGCCCACTGAAAATGCCATCATAAAGATTTACCTGCGCTATGTCCATTAGATGTACTCGAAACATTGGACACCTTGCCGGAACATGGTACCTCCAGGGGCGGTGGAGGGGAGTAGGGGGTGTTGATTGATGACGTCACTCGGTGGATGCCGCACAGCAGCTCGCAGCCAACTAGAGTCACCACGCCGCTTACCGGGCTACGCGGAAATAAAATAATAAAACAAATTTGATTCAAACTCATAATTTTAATGTATGAGTTTTAATCAATTTTCAAACTCATACATGAGAATTTTACCTAATTCAAGAGATTTAGATTTGTTGAGAATATGAATTTAGTTGTGAAATTAATAAATCTGGTTCAAATGGTATGTAGAGTTTCTGTAAGGAGACTTACCAGAAATTGATGAGTTCTTTCGCATTGGCTCCATTTTTGAGTCGGATGAGAAATTCAGCCAGGAACAGGTCCAGCCACGTAGATTTCTGGGAAGTGTACTTACAGTTAACTATCATTTTAAGAAATTTGAGATCATTGTTCCTGAAAATATGGTTTGGTATTGTTTGGGGATGTTTTGTCATGGATTTACGCCCGCGTCCGCGTGCGGCCCGCAACCTAAAATATCATATAATGTTTTTCCTATCACGCAGATTTGCTGGAGCAATTATAAATAAATAAACAAAAATAAAATAAGTTTAATGCAGGCACAAAAAGACCCATTATGGGTTTCGGGTGACCCGTACCGCGCACCGCGGACCAGAACCGTAGGTAGGAATCCGCATGACAGGAAAAGAGCTCCAATTAGGAAGTATATGTAGATATTTTATATCGGCACGTATCCTTGACACGATTATTATCCGCTACATGGTGTTCCGAGGTCTTCTATTCGTGTATGCAAACGCATGCAAGCGAACATAATCAAATCACTAGCGCATCGGTGTGTATTGGCTTTGGCGCTTAAAACAACTCGAGGTCATAATAATTAAATACCTAAGGTAGATCTCTTTGTACACCAAAAATGGTATCAGGTATCTAGTTAAGTACAGTGCTTAAGTGTAAATTCATTAAGTGTTCATTCAAAATTCATTCTCTATTAATTTGCAGTTACAGGAAACATTATTTCACACCTAGTAGATATAGGCTACCGTTTGGCACGGGCTTAAAATTTGCACCACCACTTCCCGCGGGTGTCCTAAAGGGCGACTAAGGGATATCGACGGGGTCGAGCAACAGCGCCTCCTGCAGAACAATTTACCACGGAACTGCGAACCCCAACCCGCATTCTCAGCGTGGAGATAATAAGACGTTTGCACAATTACGTTATATAAATGTATAGATTTGGAAGAGGCTTTCACCACCCTAAGTAGCCCTTATCCTTAGTTCAAAGTCGTTTAAACTTTGTAGTAAGTCTATCAAATATATTTATAAAGTTAATTAACTAGGATCTTAAATCCATAATGTAAAATAGTTATAGGGAAATAAAGTGTTTTATTTATTATGTGTAAAAAATTGGGAATTTTACCTCATAAGTCCCTGTTTCCGCCTTGAAGAAATGGTCCCAGTATATCTTCAAATGGTCTTCCTCTACAGATGCCATCACCTAGCGCTGACCTAAGACAAAAATAAACATGTTAATGTATGAAAACAATCCTAGATAACCGAAGTTGTACAGAGATGTGTAGCTACTGGTTGGACTGCGGAGATAGGTGCTAGCTAGAGCAACTGCGCTGCGTGCGGCGAGCGTTGGATGTTTATTGAGATGAATGCACTAGCGAGGCACAGCTCACATCTCCGCTTCGATTGTTATTTGTTTCTTCGCATACCTGTTTATAGGTAAAATCCAAGTATTAAGATAATTATGCCTCTTATCAACTGAAAACGCTAAAAGTTGACTCTGTTAAGTGATTTTTGTCGTTGACCATTATGGTGCCAATAATGCGCACTGACAAGATAAAAAGTTCCTAACGATATAATGTAGTCGAGCCCACATTGACAATGTTCCCTAGCCGAATTTCAGCAACGGCTGCCAGTCTCAAAGGAGACTAGCCAATATGCAAGACATTTATAGTGCCCAAGTGTGTGCGTAAACACAGGTACACACTCAATTCCCTCACTCTCATAATCCGATGGCACGGCAGACCGACACGACCACCTAATAAATTACAATTTGTTGCTTTACTACAGGCGAATACACAGCATTGTGCAACACGACGCACAACCGGCTCGTATTGTCACTGATATTAACTGCAGTTTATTACAAACAACAGAGAGTTATCTCATTACTGAGAATGTAGGTAATTATTTGCGCAGTTTCGTTGCTGAGATAAATTGTTACACTGTTTTATTACAGTTTTGGGGTCAGTGGCGAGATTTAGAAGTCGTAGGCCCTTATTCATAAGGTGAGCAAGCTTGTGATAAAGGAACTAAGTAGGTAACTGATATAGGTGCTACTAAAATAAATAATAAATAATGCTGGACAATTCACACAGCATTATCTAGCCCTAAGCTAAGCAGAGCTTATGTTATGGGACCTAAACTGATATATTCAATACCTACTACATTACATAGACTAGTGTCCCAAGGCGGGATTTGAACCCGCAACCTCCTGCGTCGCAAGCGGACCTTCGCCCGCAGCGCCACGTCGGTCGTCATAATGTGGAGATGATATAGAAATATTTAGCCAATGCGAACTGTAATGCTCGTTACTCCTCACACTAACTATGTACCAATGCTCGATTCTGAATCTATATATAACTAGCTGCGCCCCGCGGCTTCGCCCCCGTGGAAATCTATGTGTCAAAAAAGTATTCTATGTCTCGCCGTAAAAACCATCCTTGAACTTCAACGAACATTTTAAAAAAAGATTTGGCCAAATTGGTCCATGCGTTGTTGAGTTATGCGCTTACCAACACATTTTGCGATTCATTTTTATATTATAGATAATAGGCGAATGTTCGCGGTGGCCTTTAAAACGATTTGCACGTATCGCCATCTATAACCAAATTTGCCTGAAGGTAGGTACTACTTAATTAAAACTGATATAAAATTTCAAACATCGGAACAAAAGGTCAATGTTGATATTATGGGGATATATTCGTATAATTTTCCAATGTCTAACTAAGCACCTGTGTAATTGTGTACTAAGCAAAATCCATGTCAAGAAGGCAACTGACAACCCTAGCATTTTTATTTTTTGTCTCTAAGTTATGCAAATTTGTGGTTGGGTTGACAATTGAATGTGAGCTGAACTTTACTGTATTTTAAGTACCAGAGCAGATTTTTAATCTAAGGAATTCCCCGAGTCCACCTTCTCTATTTAGTACTATATACTTAGTTATTCTGTGGTCATGCCCAGAAGTCGACCTCTGTTGGCAGAGATGGTAATAATTTGTATTAAGTTATTGATTCAGTAACATTCTTGTACTAAGTACTTGATGTAAACAAATTAGTTGGTTCTAAATGGTCTGCCAAAATGTTATCTCTTGTTATTATACATATTATATGAGTTAGATTAGACATTGTAGGTATTTGAGTGCAAGCAATTAGATAATATCAAAGTTGTGGATTTATATCGTAGGTATTTGAAATTGAAACTATATCAGTAAAACTATGTATGATGATCAACTTTATGTCTAACTTATGCATAAAGCCCGGTCACAATATCTGTGGACCTTGCACCATAAAAATTGTTTGGAATATTGTGACCAGTTTATAAGTAGTGTATTTATTTAAAAGAACAGAGAATTTTAAGACTGTTTAAGAACCAAGGCACTCACTATCTTTTACCTACTTGCAGCATTATTACTCTTGATTTTTATTGATACTTAAAATGCATCTTGTGTACCCATTACTGATCACATCAACAATACTAAAGTATATTATTTATGAGAGTTTATTTACTTTGCCTTAATGACAATATTTCAATTAAGTATCAAACTTTTGTATTAAATTTTGGTGTAACAAAGACAAAAATAAAAAAATACCTACCATACAAGATTCCAAAGAAAATATTAAATTTTTCCCACAATACTATTATTACTAGGTTCTAATTCAAAATTATATTACAATGTTAATTTAACACAACAAGTGGGAAAAGTTTTTGATAACTATTTCCAACATTCACAGAACTTCATATACAAGTAGTACCTACAGACAATCTATCGGAATACACTGAGCGTAGACCTGCTATCTATGGTCATTATTTATTGGATAGTGGGAAGACAACAGATAAATGTAGCTATGTAACAATGTTATCTACCCATGTGGGATTTGAGTGTTTGGTCAGTTACATTAAGTACATACTGTCATAATTTGATATCTTTTAGTATGAACATGTTTGCAATTAGTGTTTCCAAGGGTCTTGTATGGTCCTAAAGAAATAAATAACTTTTTACTTACAGGATTATATTTTTACATTTTTAAACTATTCTTAAGGAAGAAGAATAATAATATTGCTGGAAGTCATAGCTAAGATTGTGAAGTACCTAGTACTTTTTATGGTAATGCCTTAACTAATCAAGGTATGCATCTATTAGCTATTACTTGTTACTGATGACATCCTACCTACCTTCATACGGGTATTTTCATTGAAGTCAGGGTGCCAAACTTGAGCCAACTGGCATTTATAAGATAAAGGTTCTGTCCCTGGGTTCTGGCCTAACAGGTCTGGAGTTGTCAGGGCAGACCTTTACTTTACCTAACAGTTTTTTGTCTTTATGTAAGTACCTATAGTTTCTTTGAATGCTCCTTTTATATTATTTTTATGTAATTTATTCGAATAGTAAACATGTGAAACAATAATTTATTCTTCTTCTATATATATATCATAAATTATTAATATATACCTATTTATTATATATATCATTATTATACAGTTAAAGGCCAGAACACAGGGACAGAACCTATATCTCATAAACGCCAGTTGGGTCAAGTTTGGCACCGTCACTGCACTGAAAATACCTGTTGAAGGTAGGTAGGATGTGGTCAGTAACAAGTAATAGCTAATAGATGCATACCTTAGAATGTTCAGCTGGATTAGATAGTACGATGTAGGTACTACTGATAAATTAGAAGGCGCTATACACGCGCTAATAGTCTTCCTTCCTACTTCTCCGGAAAGTTTCGTAAAGGTTTTATTGAGGCTGTTACAATAAAAATTGGTACTCACATAAAAACGGGACACTTGTAATTAGTATAAGAGGAATATGGTATCAGTTTTCTTTCCAGTACGGTACGAGAAAATAAAATTGGAATAATTGCGGGCAACTAGCCCGTTTGTAACTTTTTGACAACAAAAGCAAAACAAAAATTGACAAGCGCAGCGCTGGCTGCATGAGGCACACAGCTGATGATGCCTTTCACAATAAGATTTGTCAATGTCGAATATTGAGTAGGCAGTACTATTAGTGTCAGTTTTCCGATAGCCCAATATTGTCCTTTATCAAGCAAGCAAGAAGTTGAAAATAAAGATAAAAATGGGCGGCGCGGCGGCGGCGCGGGGCGTGGGGTGCGGGGCAGTGTCCCCTCCTGCACCCTGCACCGTCCGTAACTTAAGGTATTTTCCCCTAGATTTCTAGAATTAGGGACCATCTCAACGAGCGAGAGAATCGTGAAGTCCGGTCTTTAATCGTCGTCGAGTAATCTCCACGAACGAGCGATTATTCCGCCAGCGTAACTAACTTAGAAAAATTATTTGAAAAGTATCTTACCGTAATAATGCTGATAACGCGCGTTACGTTATGTGTTAAATAGCATGGTCGCCCCACAGTTAGGGGAATTTCACAAAACGTTCGGGGAAAATAAAAACAGAGTGGCAACTGGCAACTGGCATGTGGCATGGCATGGCATGGCAACACACACTGTCTGTATGGATGAATGAATGGAATGGATGGACTGGACTGGACGGACGATTAGAAGACGATGGATGTGGTGGATGCAGACAGCGATCGGGTGTTTTTGTGTTTATTGACTTCTGTTTTTGTGGCAAATCTTGTGAATATAACGTGAAATTCAGCTTCTTACCTAGTAGAACAATACTTCAGTATCTAATTTGTAACTATTCATTGATAAAATACTCCACGGTGAAGGTGTTATGGAAAGTGTTAGTCATGAAATATTATACCTGTGTAATCGTTTTGTGCTCCTGTTTTTCTGAGAACATAGCATTGAATCTCGACAAGAAAGATTTTTCTCCAGTGTTGAAAGGAAATTCGTCATCTGAACCGAAGAGATGGAATATAAATCTAAATATTTATTTTTCCAAAACACTGCCACCAGTTATCACCAAAATTTGCGGAGAAGATGTCCGCTTCAAGTGCGAAGCTCTATTGAACTACACAAGAGTAGAGAAATACACAAAAAATAAAGAAGGAACAGAGACTTTTCTCAGTGAATCACCTCCGGAGCATATACAAGAGGCACTCCTCAAGAATGTTAAAGTTTACTGGTCTAAAAACAACAAAGTGATAACAGAATCACATAAATTTAAAATAACAACTAAAATAGATAAAACAAATGGCACAATAGGTACTAATTTAAAAATAAAGGATCTAGACTTAGCTGATGAAGGTAACTACACTTGTATTATAAAACAGAATTATGAAAAAAAACAAACAGCAAGACTGATTGTAGAAGAAAGTGATGATGCTATTGAAAACATTGAAATTCCAACATACTCTTCGTTATTTCCTAATTCTGATATCAATAGTGAGCTTGAAATGAATGTAAAGACTACCCCTAATCTCATGTCAGAAAATATGAAAGCTCGAGAGGTTGAAAAGAACAAAAGCTCTATTCCAAAAAAATTAGAACCTATCTGCCAAGAATATGTTGGCAAAGTGTGTGCAAATCATTTAAAAGCTCATTTTGTATACATTCCCTATGATACAACACAGGAAGATCTTGAACAAAAGTTAATTACTGCTATGCAAGTCACAAAGTACTCCAATGATATCAGCTCTCATTGTGAAGGTTATGCTGTACCAAGTCTGTGCTATTCCACATTCCCCATCTGTAGAAATCCCTTTGAAACCAATAGCATATTTCTCAAAGAAGCTAGAAAAATATTTTCAGCTGACAAAAGCAGTATTGATTACAATGAAGAACTGCCAGAAATTATCTTCGAAAATCTGCCTAATGGAATTATTCCACCAATCTTCTCCAAATTCAATAGTACAGCTAAACTGTTTGATTACCGTCACAACTCCACAATCCTTAGAAGGGTATGCAAGCAGGACTGTGAGATACTTGAAAATGAGCTTTGCCAGAAAGAGTATGCAATAGCAAAGAGACATCCTCAGATTGGGCAGCAGTTGATCCTTGAAGACTGTCAAGATTTGCCTGAAGATGATCCAGACTGTCTCAAGATAGATATAGGTGCTATGATGCTTTCTGATGATGAATGCTTTTGGGAAAATGGCAGTGGCTATCTGGGCAAGGTTAATGTCGCCGAAACTGGAACTGCTTGTGTCGAATGGTCAAAGCAGTGGCATGTAAAAGTGTTTGATTACCCAGAATTGGCAGGAAGACACAGTTATTGCAGGAATCCTGGAGGCCTCAAATCCCAACCTTGGTGTGTCACTGAGAAAGATGGAAAAACAGAGAAACAGCTGTGTGACATACCAAAATGTGCTCACAAGATTTGGATTTACATTGTTATTGTCTTTCTTCTAATCACTCTCATTATTGTTACTTTCACAGTGTGCATCTGCTTTAAACATAAAAGGAAGAATAATGCAGCCACAATAAGAGATATCAATCTTCCCAATGCAGATAAGAATATCTATGGCAATTCTAGATTAAACTCACCCATAGAAATGAGTGAGCTACTGAATAACTCCAACATGAGCAACCAGCCTCATCTAGTTCAGCAAAAGAGCACCCGTGGGAATGGCATCCTTCGTATTCCCCAATACTCACTATCACAGATCAAATTCCTAGAAGAGTTGGGTGAAGGGGCTTTCGGAAAAGTCTACAAAGGTGCCCTGAAGAAGAATGGAGAAACTCTTTATGTGGCGGTAAAAGCTCTCAAGGAGAATGCCTCTGCTAAAACTCAGGCAGATTTTAGAAGAGAAATAGACTTAATTTCAGAACTGACCCATGATAACATAGTTTGTATTGTTGGTGTGGCCCTTAGAGAAGAGCCATTATGTATGCTTTTTGAGTTCATGGCTCGTGGAGACCTGCATGAGTTCCTGATGGGACGGGCCCCACCTTCTGGGAAAGGACTCCCAGCCTTGAGACTGCTGAACATTGCACAAAACATTGCAGCTGGAATGCAATACTTGTCAGCGCACCATTATGTACATAGAGATTTGGCTGCTAGGAACTGCTTGGTATCAGATGATTTTGTTGTAAAAATATCAGACTTTGGGCTGTCCAGAGATATTTATAGTTCAGATTACTATAGAGTGAGTATTATCACCAATGGAATAGTTTACAGTGAAATTAAAATTTGTAAATACTACAATACTTATGTTGTTCTAGGTACAATCAAAAAGTTTACTTCCAGTAAGATGGATGCCGCCAGAGTCAATTCTGTATGGAAAGTTCACAACGGAGAGTGACATTTGGTCTTATGGAGTTGTCTTATGGGAGATTTATAGCTATGGACTGCAGCCATATTATGGGTAAGAATTACACTTAATTTACCTAAGAACCTTGCTATATTATCCTTTGAGGTAAACAAGAATAAACAAGTCAATCTCTATTATATACTATACTGCAATTTTGGATAAGGAATTCACACTTTCCCTTGTCAGAATGTCAAGTCAAGCCATACATTCTATTCATACATGAACACACGCAAAGCAGCGTGCAGCTGAGTTAATTATGTTAATATCTTTTGAAGTGTTAATAATAGTATCGCCATCAGAATTATAACGTTTATAATTTTATCTAGTTTTTTTTTCCATTATGTTTGTTAGATAAAGGTATTTATTCATATGGATCTCAGAAAATAAGATCGATAATTATATCAGAAAAACACGCGAGTTGACGATTAAATTAATTCCATTAATTATAGAAATGCATTACTTCTAATCTAGCTAGCCTTTTATGTATGTTTCTATGAACATCCGAACTGTAATTATACCTAATATATTTAAGCGAAAGTAATTCTGTCTGTCTATTACCTATGCGCTTTCATTATGAAGTCAATTACAGTCTTCTCTTATTCTTATTCTTACTACAAGCGTTAGTATTACCACGTATTACTATATATTATCTGCTACGAGTATCTACAATAAAAAGCTCTAGTTTTTCTACAGATTGTCGTTTAGATATTATTTTTTATATTGCATCATCTAGCCCCACAAAAAAAAGCGACGACAACAAATTCTGTGCCTTTAAGCAGAGCTTGGGCTATTAATAAGTACCTACCAGATTTTTTGCGAAATAATCCATAGAATTAAAGACCCAGAAAAAATATTTGCATAGTATAAACAAACACTGGTTCCATTCCCGTCCCATACACGAACCCAGAACATTGTTCGTCTCAGGCGCCCATTACGCTACAAAGTGAGACACCGAAAAAATCATCCATCTTACACTGTTTTTTAAATTTGCGGGACACCCTCATGAATAAAATCTTCATCGGACTATCTTGGGATCATTCTCTATACAACAGCAACATAGATACAGCCGAACATATAACCTCTTTCTGTTTTCAATGTTAAGAATAACTTGTGTTCTCCAGATTCAGCAACCAGGAGGTAATATCTATGGTCCGAGGGGGCGAGCTGCTGGCGTGTCCCGCACCCTGCCCCGCGTCTATGTACAGTCTCATGCGGGACTGTTGGAAACACGCGCCGCATACGCGCCCTAGCTTCGAGGCTATTGTCAACAGGTAACAAGATAATATATCGATGCTCCGAGGCGACGAACTGCTGGCGTACGTTTTGAAATTTAATTGGTTCAGTAGCTATATCGAATTTCGATAAAAGTTTTCGTAAATTGTCTCGGAGTTTGCCAGACATGTAAGAGAAATAATTTGTAATTAATCCTAACTAGAAAACGATTAATTCATTGTATTGGTATATCATAATGGTAGTGTACCTATTTGACTATGAACCATTTCTACAGAAAACAATATTGCAACAAGGCCCAATCCTCCAGAAGATTGTTAAATTGATAAATATGCTAAATTTTTGTAACCATCCTATGGCTGTCATATTTACAGGATCTCAGACTGGATTCAAAATGGTGGCTGTCCGGACATGTCAGTCCCATCAGAATCCAGCAGTAGCGGCTGCATGCACCGACCGACCGGCTCCGCGAGAGACCTCCAAGAAAGAGCGCCCCTTCTACCCCCTCACTGTGCCTCGTCAAATGGCTCTCTCGCCACCGGCAGCTTGAAGAAATTCAGCGTAGCTGGCTCCAGCTTGAAACGAGAGGTCGATGATAACCGTAGTACTTGCAGCGAAGTACCCCCTCTCGCGCCGAAGAAGAAACACAGCTCAGGTTCGTTGATCGACGAAAGGGGCACGAAGGAAACTGTAGTCAGAATACCGAACACTCAGTTCGGGAATGAGATATAATGTAGGTGATTAAGGTCCGTTTTCATAAGAGCGGTGTGTGAAAATAAATTATGCCATGGTTTCGAAATAGCGTTACATGACAATCGTGACACGTATTTGAGATTCTATTGGCTGTTTTGCGATTGAGTGGAACCCGGGCGTAAAGCTGGAAGATATAAATTAATGGTTTTTCCTACGATATTGCTGTAGTTCATTTGATCAGGAACTACAGGATTGATATAAGATTTTGTTAACGCAACTTATGGCTAGATTAATTCAGATTTTAAGCTGTGTTTCAATCTATCTATACTTGCCCTTTAGCTTTAAATTACTAGTTAATTTATTAGTACATTCTCTTGGTCATGAATGTATTGTATTTAATTTATTATTAAGAGTGTTTAAAATACGTATTTTGTCAATTTCGTCGGATGATTTGTCTTTTCCATTAAAAATTACGTGTTCTGGTGAATGTATTATAGCAGCCTAGTTCTTTCCAATTAGTATTTATTTTTTTCAATGAAAACCTTTTTTGACAGTGTTAAATAATGTAGGTAATAGAAAAATGTCGGATATTGATTTTTAAAATCTCATTATTTGGCTTGGTTCTAATAATGCTTCTGGTAAGTACATACGCTGTTCGGATAATTTTGCGGTTGACTTGACTGTTCACACTTACTATTTATTTAGTATCTCTTAGTTTTTAAGTTTAATTAATCAATATTGCGTAAAAAGTATTATTTATCAACTTTAATATAAGTAGGATGACAGCTTTATGTCTAGAACAAATACTTTTCGGAGGGATGATATTATTTTTAGTACCTACATGTTATGGTTAATTTTACTGTTGAACCATTAAGTATTTATTTAAACGCCTTATTTCATAAGCATGTTAAGATACCAAAATAGATTGATTCGGAGATAATGTTAAGTGCTACATTCAAGTAATTGTGGATTCACCATTTTAAACCAAGCTTTGGTACCTATAAAACTTACGAAGGCAAGTTTAAAAGTGGCAGCTGAAATTTTGCGAAAAATCAATGACAGATTTGGCAATTATTTGGCAAGAATAAAAAATTTTTTTTTAGTTTTTATTTTATTAATGCATTAGGTAGATATAATGTAAGATGACACTGATGATTATGATAAAATGACTTGCCTCCAATGTTTAGATCTATTTTTAAGTTTGTACAATATACACTTACTTTACTTTATATGTTTGTACTCTCTGTACTTACTTGCCAAAGACTTTTTTTGTATGTGATACATTTAGTTTTTTACCTAGTGTATAAATTGTATTTGTAAAATAAACGATTTTTGAAAAGTTTTGCGTCGTTTGACTTTTATACTTAGTTATTATTTCTTCATTACGCCCGCGCCGCGCTGCGCGTGATTTATGCAAGACTTATCTAGACAGATAGACGGACTAAAAAATAAATAAAATAGAATTATATGCAGAACCTACTCTTTACTCAAACCAAGTCTGTGTATACGACATGGATGGGTGTCCGTCCAAAAGACTGATTAGAAAATAAATGCTAGGGTAATGGTACAAAGAAATATTATAGTTAGTATGGAGTTCAGACGAAGGTAGTTAGTGTCTGTTCTATGATTTATACGGTCTCAGAGTCTTACTTCTTTCCGTTAGGATATTATTTTTTTGTGTAGAGGTGAGTCCGGTATACAATATCTAACTGAATAACTGTTGGCTTGGTTTAAAAATATCCAGCGTTATTGAAAGATCCGCGTACCGCTAGAGAATAACTGTACGAAGCGAGCGAGCATCGCGCTCACCGCTCACCCACCCATACTCACCCGTCAGTCACCGGTCACCCGTCACCCGACCATAACTGATCATAACTAATCCAGCCTGCAAAAACTATCACCTATTCTAGGCACGCTAGCTACCATCCACCCAACTGAATTGGTTAGAAATATCTAATACCTCTTGTCATCCCTGTCTAACACCATGATTCTAATGCGAGTAAACGGGATAGTCAGTTACTCAAATTACCCAAAACCTCTTGTCATCCCTGTATAACACCAGGATTCTTATGCGAGTAAACGAGATAGTCAGTTATTGGGTACCGGTTGGTGCTAGCGTTATTGGAACAAAATACCCAACTAATCATTGTGGGCGAAAATATCCAATAACTCCCACCTCTAGTTTTGTGTACGGTCTGCTCCCGGCTTGCAATGAACTGCACAAGCACAACCTTGGACGTAACCACCTATTCTATCCCTCCGTGCGATTACCATGCATGAATTTAGCCATCGACGCACGAACAATATTTTATCTCTGTGGTTAATCATGTCAAACCGTTGTCACTGTCACATTATAAAACAAAACAAACGTCAAATAGTCAAAATCGCTAGAAAGAGAAGAGAAATCGATTGACTGACTGACCGTAGAGATCTTTTGGTGCAAGGCTGTTCGATTTCATTTAAAATTACCTGTAAAATGACTGTAAACCTACCATTTAGCATAATATTAAGTAAACTGTATCCGCACTTGCGATAGCGCTGTTATTTTTAGCTCCGGTTGGCTCCAATTAAGCAATACAATCATTATACCATATTAGTGTATTCATTCATACCTACTCAGCGAATCAGTCTTGTGAAAACAAAGTGAAATGGTGGAAAACGGTGCGTCTAGTGGAGGCAGTGATAGCCCCAGCGCCCCGTGCTCGCGCTCCGGGCTCCTAGAGACCTTGATACGCGGTGTTTGGTACAGAGTTCACTGCACCCTCGAGGATGATTACATGAGCGTATGCCTGGACGATGGTTACGACGCCACTACCACGCTCAATGGATCCGTCAACAATAACAATGTTGAGACCCCCAACAGTGACTTTACAGAAGTGCCAGAGGCTGTTGCTAATCAAAAACGTTTAGTGCAAGTGGCGAAATCTGACAATAATGGACTAGGTATATCTATAAAAGGTGGAATAGAGAATAACATGCCAATATTGATATCAAAAATATTCAAAGGCATGGCTGCTGATCTAACAGAACAGTTGTATGTTGGTGATGCTATTTTGTCGGTGAACGGGGAGGACTTGAAAGACGCAACACATGAAGAGGCCGTAAAAGCACTAAAAAGGGCTGGCAAAATGGTGCAGCTAGAAGGTACATTGTCATAATTATGTTGAAAACAAACTATTCTAAAATATTGCCTTATATTACAAGTACATAACTACCTATTCTACTAATAGCATGCATGTATGTTTAATTAGTCCAGTAAACATACCAGCTATAATTGACCCTAATTGTCTTTATTGAAGTCAGTCACTTCTGACTTTATGTGGGTACAAAGTATGTTTACAATGTATGTATCTAGCAACAAAAACTTAGAAAGAGTTTTAAAAACATGGGTATCATGGATTTAAACAGGGCAGGATGCCTTCCGGCCAGGTGGGATGACAACCAGCAAAAAACTAGGCAGATGGCTGGATGCCTCAATCTGAAGACAGGGTGCTATGGCGCTTAGTATGGGATGCCTATGTCCAGCAGTGGGCTGACATAAATTGATGATGATGATTAAAACGTGAGAGAAGTAAATAAAACTAGGCATTGCTGAATAATAAATTTAGATTCATCTTTTAACTTCACAAGTAGCGGTTCAGAAGACATTTCCTAGGGAAATGAAACAGGAATTATCATGTTCTGGCATAGATGGAAATTGCTGGCACAACTTTCCAAAGGGTTGAGTGTATATGACTTTCAAATTTAAAATATTCTGCAATATTTGCCATTAACTGCATCTCATTAAATCAAAGCCTGAAACTATTATAATTGTATTCCAGTTAAATATCTCCGTGAAGTAACACCATATTTTCGCAAGGCCTCCATAATCAGCGAAGTGGGCTGGGAGCTCCAACGAGGATATATGGCAGAGGCGCCACCATCACCGCCGTCCCCGCGCCACCGCCGCGCAGATACCAGATATGTGCCACTTCTGATGGCTTGTATAGCGAAGAACTTGCGACATCATGATCCAGGTATTAAATTAACTCAATTTCTGTTGCTCCATTAAAGTGTTTAAAATTATGAGATCAGACACAACATTACACACAACAGTGTTTTAACCTGTTGAAAAATATGTAAGATGTCCTAGTCTCCCTTCAAGAAAGAAAATAGGTAAACATCAATAAATAAACATAATGATGACGCGACGACCTTAACGCCTTCCTCAGAGATTGGTGGGACCGCGCGTGACCGCACCGAGTGGACGAATCAGGCTAATATAAGAAAAATATGATCAATAATTTACTCAATACCAACTACCAGATGACTGTTAAATATAAATACATAATACATACACTCAGACCCAGACCCCCAGATCTGAATATTTGTCCTGTGGCGTGAATCGAACCCACAATCTATGCGTCGCAGGCTCCGTCCGCTGAACCATCATCTTGGTGTCTGTTTTGATGAACGTATTTAGTGACAAAAATTTCTAGCAGACAAAAAGGTAGGTTTTCATATGACATGCCACTATGTTCAAATCATACTTCTACAATATTGTGTCTAGACTCTACATAGTATAAAACAAAGTCCCTTCCCGCTGTCGTATACTTAGATCTTTTAAACTACGCAATGGATTATGATGCGGTTTTTTTAATAGAGAGAGTGATTCAAGAGAAAGGTTTATATGTTTATATATATCGAAAATCGTGCAAAACCGGGGCGGGTCGCTAGTCTATAATAAACAAGTACTGAATTACCTCATAGGTTCTACAAAAAACATTGCTCTATATGCTACTGGTTGTTGATTCCAGAGGAGAGAACAATAGAGATCTACTCTCCCGATAGCATGCACGCGCTAGCACTGCGCGCGGGCACGTCGTCCGCTGCTTCGGGCTGGCATCGCGCGTTGCACGCGGCTGTACGACGTGCGTCGCGCGCGGCACTTGCACGCGCGCGCCCGCATCTCAGGCCGCTGTTAGGAGACGTGCGCTTCGCTGGATGGCTAGCGAGGCGTCCGCCGCAAGATCATGTGAGTAATTATTACCACCATGCTGATAATAGTCCTATGGAGTTAGTTAACACGTTGACTGTCCGCCTAATTTGGACAATTTCGTGGTGCGTCCAATGATTTTTATACAAACTGCTTTTTTTACGTCAGAGCCAGACCAAAAATGTATTACCATGTAATGCACAGTCAACGTGTTAAAAGACGCTAGAATATGGGACAACAGCGTAAGCCCTAAAACTGTAAAATAAAATACACGCTAGCCATAACCATAAGCCATAAAATAAAACAGACTTGTACTATAAGTCTTTTTCCGTGAGCTCATTAAGTTTTGCGCGAATTGTAGCTGTTACTAGTTAGTAAATATTTGCTGATTGTTGTTTTATAGATGAGCGCTTCTGGTGGATCAGATAGTTCAGAGGACAGTGAGGGCTGGCAGCCTACATTTGTGGCTATCACTGATCGCGAACTCAGGTAACGTTTTACTTTTAAAAAAATTGTTTTTTTCTTATTATATTTTGTTAGAACATTGTTCATAAATTCATCCATTCATTCTATTCTATTTATTGTCTCTACCATTGTTATTTGTTATCGAATTACTTAGGGAATGAAGATTGTGGGTAGCTGTTGCCGTCAGCATCTTTATCGCTTATACTCGTTATTTAAATGTCAATAAACCACAACTATTATTATTAGTGTAGTGGGTAGGTATTGAATACACTGCAGTTATCACAACCGTTTCCGGGGTCAATGTTGGTAAATTGTTTGAAAAAATTTTTTTTTTGTAAATGAAATTTTCCCGCATAGGTTATTTATTACATTTTAACACATTACAAACATTTATTATATGGAATGTTTTATCAATTAGTTATCTAATAGCTTTGTCTCGAAGCATCAAAATGTTATTTTGATAACTGAGGAACCAAATTAATCGCCTGTACCTTCTTAGCCACATTTTTTTTAGTTTTCAATTAATTACTTGTTAAAAGTGCCTGCGTACCCTCGCTGTGACACACTAAAATAATAATAATAATAATCGTATGTGTAGCCATCACCTTTAGATTAACTTCTCAAAGGGCCTCTGTGCTGTTGGCTTCGGCCCCACGCAAGCCTTCCAAAGGACCGGGTCACTTTATGGCCCGAGATCATGGTAAATGAGAGACATAATAATCGAAGTTTTACATTCATTCGGACAGTGAACTGGATTTTTTTAAGCAATCACTAATTATCAATAATTATCTTTTTAATCAGCATCCCGTCAATTGCTAACCACGATTCCTACAGTATAGCCCATTTTATAAAGTAAATTTATCTAATTTTATTATTAAATATAAAAAGGTACTCTATTGCATTGGGTGTTCCCGTCGCACATGTTTGTAAATAAATAAATAAGTATAAACAATTTTCATCAGATTATACGAAGCAGCCCCTTGGTCCGGCGACGCGTGGTGCACAGCATCGGAGAGCTTCAGCTTAGCTGCCATGCGCGTGGCGTGGTGTCGCCGCGCGGGCGGCGTGCGCGGCGGTGCTGCGGCGCTCGGCGTACGGGCCGGCACGCCCGCGGGGCTAGCAGTGAGGGCGTTGCGGGCTGATACCTCCCATGACTTGGCTTCCGTCGCGTGCGCTCTCGTCGACGGCGCGCATATCGCCGTGCTCGCGCAGCCGGAGTTTACCTTTCGTGAGTATAAGCTAATCAGGAAACAGCGAATCCGTTCCGTTTCCGGGCAAAAAATGGCGTTGAAAATGAAATAAAAGACGTCCCAAAGGACAATGCGATTGAAAAGAAACTTGAAAATCATGAACTTCACCAAGGAAATAGAAGTTACGCCCTGGTTAGAAGCCTGTCGATCCCAGGTTGGATAAAGACTAAATAACGATTAGTTTTATTTTTCTCTCACACTCTTCAATTAATGTAGAATTGTAGAGCAAATGCATCCCTCCCTTTTATCTAGTTTCTCTCTCCCTCGTTCGAACATTAATTATAACTGTTGAACAGGATGTCGTTTCCGCGGTGGCTGCGCGCGCCTAGCTTTGGGCCCCACTGGTATATGCGTGTGGGAGGCCGCGGGGTCCCTCGGCCGCGGCGGCGCGCGCGCCCTCTACCGGCGGCCGCTGCACGCGCTGCGGGCCTCTGCTGATGACGATCGCTCGGCGCTATGGCTGCATTTCGCTGACGATGATACAGTGGTGAGTGGCTACTGCGCTAGTTTAGCCCCCGCGTGTGTAGACGTCCTTAACCAGCAGCTGTCGCTCGAGGTCGGGCCTCAACTGGATGTTGCTTAAGTCACAATCGATTGACACTCCACATATCTCATTCATCAAAATCGGCTGAGTAGGTAGATGGGGCGGCATCTACAACCTAATCGTCATCATCAACCTATATTAGCCACTGCTGCACCAGCATCCAGCATCTGCCTGCAGTCGTTCGTAGGTCGTCATCCCACCTGATCATAACACAAGCTCTGCTTAGCTTGGGGCTAGATAAACCTGTGTGAATTGTCCGGCATTATTTATTTATATAGCAACCCGAACCAGAATCGAAGATAAAGATAAGTTATAAACTTGTGGCCCTATTTGGGCCGGATACAGTCGACGGACATATAAAAAGAGAATGCATAGCTGACAGATATTATCTATGACGCCATTTCTGGCCCGAAAGACACCTCTTTTGGGCAGATAGTAACATAACAATCTAGCCATATAATTGGCTTAACTATGGGTAACTTAGGTAATCTAGTCTCGTAGAAACGAGAATGAGTACCGAAAATATAGTGATCCTATGTTTCGAATTCAACAAATAATAAGACAAAATTTTCTGATTCCGATAACCTCTTTCTCAGGAGCTGGACATGGAAAGTAGTCCGAAACCAGCGGTGTTTATTCTCCACAACCTGCTCTCCACCCGAGTGCATTCTCTTCTCAGCGAGTCTGCAACGCAGCCCCTATAACCGATACAATAGACCGCTAGTTCTGCGCGAGGTAGGTATAAGTTACACTGGTGTTGTGCATGTGAAATGAGCCTTTTGCTCTTGTTATAAGGTTGAAAGTAAAGTGTTATCGGATAAGCTTCAGCGCAGCTTTTGTTTACCAATTTGAGTCGCCGCAAGAAACGAATGGAACATCGAGGTTGTATTTTGATGTTTATAATGTTCTTTGTAGAGTTTAAAATTATTTGTCGCAAATTGTAACAGTACATTCTTTGTTAGCATTCCAGAAGTATTCATACTTTGATAGTAAACGTGTGTTCTTTATCTATCGAAATACGCATAATTAAATTCAATCTTTGCGTGTTATATTTATGGCCTAATGTAGAAGTAAAGCATATTAAATTATTATTATTTATGTAGATGTCGAAGTCCACGATGATATTTCTTCGTTTTGAAATTAAATGTATTTTTATAACGTTTAAAATTCAATTTAAATGAAGCCGCTATCATATCACGCCGTTGATGCAAATATCATAAATGAATTTGAAGACACGATTATCACCATTTGACAGTAACAGTTATCTTATACAGGATGCCACAAAACATGTGTTCTAGGCCTAAATGGGGCGATTCTGGACCCTGCGGGATCAACTTTAGCTGTACGTTTTTTTGAACGTCAAAAGTTTTTTTGTTTCTTACTTTTTTTGAAAAATCATGAAGTTTTTTGTTTTTTTCTAGTTATTTTCAAATATGAAATACGTTTATTCTTACATGATTGTTATCGTTTTGTATTTTCAAAGGTTATACTCGTATATACATGTGTATATATTTTTTGTAATAAATTAATGACAAAACGCTTCATTCAAAAAATCGTTTGTAAAATATTTTATACTTACTGTTAAATATTGCAAGAGTGTAAAACTCGAAGAGCAAGCAAAAAGAAAAAACATTTTTTTTCAAAAACAATACTAAATATTCGAAGCGAAAAAAACATTTATTCCCTTGGGGTCATTAATCACCCCCTTTCTTTTTTTCTGGCTTATTATAACACATGTTACGTGGCACTCTGTATAAGCAAAACAGTTATTGTTACATTTAGTATAAATCGAATGAACCTATGCTACGTTCTTCTAGAAGAACAAGTCGGTCGACAGAAAACACTGTCGCGTAGGCCAAGCATAACAATTGGTGTCTAGGGTAGAATAGGGATTTCTGTCGCATCGTCATCGAATGCGCACAATACGAGAAATTAATTCCTTCAACTTCAATAATTTTAGCAATGTATAACGATGCGATGTCGTTTTTGGCTAATCTACCATAGACAACAATGGTTGTGCCTAGAGTCATTTAAAACGGGATATTTACCATGATTTGATTTATGAGGTTATCCAATATTTCGGCACAGTTTCATGCGCCATGATCACGGAATAACTGAAGGCACTGAGACTGCATCATGGATATCCCGTTTTAAATGACTTTAGTGTTAATAACCATTATAGTTTTAATGGTTGTGCCTGGCTTACTAAACCGAGAAATTTTACACGCGAAAAAACGCTCTGTTTGCTGTTTTTTATCTGTACAGTAGTTTTGTAGTGTCAATGATCTTCCAAAGAATCTCTATCATTTAACAAGATAGAAGCTACCTTTAATCATGTTAGGATATAACAAAATATACATAAATAAGTATATTTTATTTAAAGAAATACATAAATGTTTATTTAATATTATTGAATCACATTAGCGTAGGCATTTGTTGAGTTTTTAGCATAATATTAGGTAAGCGTTTGACTTTTTTCTTTAGTATGTTTCTGAATTAGAATTATATTTGAATGAACTGTTTCAAATTAAAAATACATTTATTATTATTATTTTAGAATTAATTGGACATTTTTTATAATAAAAGTTAGTTATGAAACCACAGTGTATAAAAAATGGTTAATCCGGCGATTGTATGGGCGTTTCTTTATTAGCCGACCCGACTCGACATCCGCACCACGCAGATGTCATCAGCCTACATAAGCCTCCCCTAATAAGCGCTATAGCGCCCTGACTTCAGCTTGCCGCAGACAGAATCTTTCTGCAGTCTTTCGTAAGACCTCATACCACATAAAGTCTTATAGCGAGATATTTACCATGATTAAATTTTTGAGTTGTCCAATATTATTGTTATTATATATTTCGTGTTATTAACCATGAGTTTCAAAGTTTTATCTTACCAACTTCCTGCACTACGTTTGCCGAGTCGCGGTCTCCATTCAAGAACCAAGAAACTGCTATTCTAAGGTATCTACATACATGTCGGTGTTGCGTAGAGCTAGAGAGACAGCGTTTTCATATAATTATGCGTCTATTGCCTTCGGTACCGGTCTCGGGTTGGCATATAAAAAAAACGCCCTATCGCGTTCAATATGAGCGTGTCTCAGGTGGTATTATCACAGCGATTATTTGTTCGCCGCGTTGGCCTCGCTTGTGGTTTGGTACCTTTAATGCTGGGCAAACAGTGCATCGTTTATTAATATACAGGATGCCAAATATGTGTACTAAGCCGGAACGATGGTGATTCTGGTGGACTCTGAGGGTGTAAACTTCTGTTCGACGATTAGAAGAACACAGACTTTATACAAATAAATTGAAAAATTATTGCGCGAAATTCAAAAATCTTAGAACATAACTTGACCCAGGATGCCGTCCAGAATCACCCTCTGTGCATATGTTTTGTGTCACCCTGTATAAATTAATATTTTCTTGTTCAAACATTCCGAGAATGTAGAGTAGATAAAGTAAAATTTTGCTTTGTTATTTATGGCGTCAGCTATAATATTATCTAGATGTAAGTTTCCCATATACTATGTACCTATTTGGTAGCTTTAGAGCAGAAAGATGGCAATATGTAAAAGTGATATCAAGTAACGGTAATATATTTATTTTAATACCGATTTCATACAACTTTGTAGAAGACATTATACAGATAGAACGAGGTATCGTTAGATTTATTATCTCTTACTATGAACCAATGACTGATTACCACGAAATATTATAATTAACTTACTTCACTGTTTTTGCCTCTGTAAAGGTGCGTCTAGATTAAGTAACGTGTTATTTAACTTATGTTATACAGGGTTATTGGTAATTCACTGACACTGGGTTAACTGCAGTCCTGACCATTATCACGATTGAAGACGCCAGGTCTTAATTAATAGCCGTGGTATAGTATTGTATTAATTAATATCCCAACAATTTTTGATTTCGACGGGACTTTATTTATTTATTTTTATTTATTTATTTAAAGCATTACAACTATTTTTACAGGTATTACCTAATGCAATAGTGTAGTCAACCTAATTAATCACTAGCATAGAATTTAACAAAACTAATAATCCTATATACATATGTCAATGAGCAAAAATAATCCAATATACATGTCAATAAGCAAAACAGAATACAATCACAAATGTCCTCACTTGAACTCGCGACCTACACCGAAGTTCAGGGACGCTCTCAACAACTGAGCCACGAAATCAAATGACCGAAGACTCGAAAATCGATATGGGTTGAAGATCCGTAGAAAACGAAAATTTTTGGGATATTATATAATTTTTTAGAGATTACCCCGCGTGCGAGGGCTCACTCACTATAATAACAAAAACCTTAGTATTGCTTTATTATATGTATGCCTTGGTATTGTCTGTAGGTAATTCATTTAAAAATCATTCTTTAGATACGATAGATATTTTATTTATGATTTTTCATTTTTTATAGGTGGTGAACACATCTTCAATTTTTTTTTTCAATTTCTATTTATTTATTTAATTCAGCTTCACAAAGTACATGTTACAGCCATAGAGAGTTAAGAGTACATAATTTAAAAACTAAAAATAAAATCATTTTTATTGGAAGGGACACATCCTGCGTTTACAGACGCATGGCATTATGAATGTGCGTCCAGTGCTTCAAGAACGTGCTGATGACAGAACCTGCATTTCACGCAGTGCCAGTGAATTATCAGTAACCCTGTATAACACGTCCACATAATCAAACATGATAAATAACTATGTTTTGTATCTGAATCTGGACGCAACTGCTATTACCTTGTATTTTTCTATATTTGTATCTTTTCCCTACTAACGCTATAAATCTGAAAGTTTGTTTGTGAATTAATTTCTGAATGGTTTTTAATAGAAGATTTTTTTAAGTAGAGTTTCGAAAATCCAAAAGCAATAAGATTTGCCCTGTTACATTATCGAACCTGACTGTGTATTTAGATTTTTTTGTATTTTTCGGCAGCGATACGCAACTAGCCTTTTTGACACTTGATTGAAGTTGCCATATCAATTTATCTTAAGACTTATCTCTAAGAATCTTGTAATCTCTTTTAGAATTTCTACTGATGACTTAATTAATTGTTTTATATCGATCAGCTATACTATAACTAACATTTCACTTTACATACTTTCTCGAATCTAAGACGTAGCTAATACTCATAGTGTAGATATTGAAAGAATCATCGAAAATAACACATTTTTCTTGTCAATCATACTGTTCATTGATCTTTTGATTAGGTAGAAATTGGATATTATTTTTATGTAAGAAATAATGGTTTTTCGTGGCCTTTTATTGGTATCGATTCGGTCGGCTGAAATACTTAACTTAAATAATTGTCAGCACTTTTTTTTTTTGCAGTTCGTTTCTTACTGATCAAATCAAAAAGGACAGCCTCATGATGGTTTTACACCTTTACCGCGTTAGTGCACTGACAGTTAGTCTCGCTCAGTTTGCATAATGTAGAAAGAGATGCCCTCTATTTCGACGCCGAATGACAGCTGTTAGCTATTTAGCGCTCGGAGAGGTACAAGCTCAAATGAACTTTTTTACGTTGAAACTAGAATGAATCTAAATGTATTATTTTCTCGGTTCTGACAGATTGGTCAGAAAGACTAATGCCAATAGGCCAATATTTCTAAGGAGTTGGTCCCAACCGAATCGAAACCATTGTCACCTCGTCTATAAAATCTAAATTCGTAGAATCGATCAACTAATCTGTAATTGAGAATTTCTCACTGGCACAAGTTCTATAGAATTCCTTTACTCGTAACCAGTAGAATTTAATTTAATATTATAATTAATTATTCGTAGTACACGAACTATGTTTTGTAATTCTTCTTGTATTGTTGGTTACTTATAGATCGATAAGTACCTAGATAACATTAAACATTAATAACTAACGTTCGAATAGCGAGGTATTTTTTAACCGTTATGTTTATAATCTTTGTCATAGAATCTGTACCTAGTTGAAATTTCATGATCATTATGATACATTAAAACATAAAAATGAGCCGTCTTTTAAATTACTTCCTTTCCTAAATTATAGCGCTAGACAAAAACGTTTTCAGTCGCTCGCAGTTATTAGTTCAAATGGGTCTCGGTCGGGCCCAATATATCTTGGGATTCTTAAGCAAGAAAAAATCACGTAGCAGCCTGGTGTGAGGAAGGTGGCGATATAAACCCAATGTGCTTCGGAAAGCCATAGGTCGTCCGTCGTATGATTGAGAGAGAGAGAGAGAGTGCACCAGTGTTTGCGTACATACTTGTCAATAAATTTCATTCCGGCCCTGGTGGGGGCACAGAGAGGGGCCTCGAGGCTTGGCCTCATTACCCCGGCGTCAACTCGAGGGGGACGACCCCTCGGTCCTTGGGTTTTGTGGGATTTTTTTTTTCCCTGTTCTCAATGTTTTTTTTTTTTTTTTTGGCTTCATTTGGTTTGTAGGTATATATTTTTTTTGTGTTTTTTTTTTTTTTTTTCTAAACCCAAGGACTCTATGGTGGTTCCGCAGGGATTAGGTCCCGCGGAAGGGGTCGCCACGGGCGGTCATCTTCCTGGGGCCGGGGCTGGGGAGGCGCGATGTTGTGGAGGTGCTCGTAGCGTCCGTTGTCGGTGCGATCGTACATTCGACGCGCCGTCTGCACGACGAATTCCTCCACGGATTGGATCTGCAGGTCACGGGCGATGACGTCGTTCCTGACGTAGCGGCCCGCGCCCGTGCAGATCCTGAGAGCCACGTTCTGCAGCGCCTGGAGCCGGTCCTTGTTGGTCTGGGAGACCAGAGCGTACCAGCTCGGCACCGCATAGGTTAATCGGGACCGGACGTAGGACTTGTAGACCCGCACTTTAGTCCTCAGCGGCAGCCGAGATCCCAGGACAGGTCGGAGGAGCGCACGGGCGACGCGCGCTTGTTGTAGCGCGCGGTCAACCTGCGGCTGCATCCTCAACGACCTGTCAATCTCGATGCCGAGGTACCTCGTGTGCGAGCTCCAAGCCAAGTCCTGGCCCCGAAGCTGGAGTTGAGGTGGGTGGCGGCAGCGGCGGGAGACAAACAGCGCGGCCGTCTTACCCACATTGACGGCCATGCGCCATTTGTCCAGCCATGGCGGCAGGACGTCTAGCAGCCATTGCATCCTGCTGGCTGCGATGGTGGGGCTGGTGGATGACGAAAAGTAGGCGCTGTCATCCGCGAACAGCGCCAATGAGACATCCCTCTCCCCGGGTTGTAGGTGGCCCTCCAGTGTAGGGATGTCGTCAGTGTACAGCGCGTATAGGGTGGGCGACAGGCAGCTACCCTGCGGTACACCAGCTGAGATGGTCCGGGTGGAGGAGGTAGCATCCTCGACTGCGACGAAGAACCGCCGGTTGGCGAGAAAGGATGCCTCAAGCCTGGTGAGGGCTGGCGGTGTAGGAGTCTGCAGGAGCTTGTACAGAAGGCCGGGGTGCCATACACGGTCAAAGGCCTTCTCCACGTCGGCGGTGGCTCGATCGTTGAGGCCAGGCGGCCCAAGAGCAGACGCTCCAGGAGCTTAGCCACTGTTGGTAGCAGGGTGATGGGGCGATAGCTGGCGGGATGGCGGTGGTCCTTAACCGGCTTCGGCAGGGCGATGACCCGCCCGGTCTTCCATGGGTCCGGGAAGTGGCACGTTCGGAGGATTCCGTTGAGGAGCCGGGCGAGTGCGGCGATTCCACGGCGGGGCAGCTGGGCGAGTGCCATGTTGGGGACTCCGTCATGGCCTGGCGCCTTCCGCCTGGGTAGGCGGAGGACGGCCTTCCGCACCTCAGCAGGGGAGAAGAAGTAATCCCCACCTAGGGGGCAGCCTGGTGTGAGGAAGGTGGCGATATAAACCCAATGTGCTTCAGAAAGCCATAGGTCGTCCGTCGTATGATTGAGAGAGAGAGAGAGAGAGTGCACCAGTGTTTGCGTACTTACTTGTGCACTATATTATGTGCCGCAAACGCATATGGTGAGACTTCATTTAGGAATAATCAGAATAATAATAATCAATTAATTGGGAACATAGTATGTACAATCAGAAATAAATGTCAGAAAATAATCCTTAAAAAGAAGTAATAAATAATTAAATATGTGGTATCTAATTAGGAATTTATTTAATTAAAAAAATAATTATTAAAAATTAAGGGAGGCCCATTGAGTGGGACGCTAGCCGATACATGCGGCGATAACTTTTTTTATATGTGTGTGTTTGTTGAATTTAAATTTAATAAACTAGAAAATGACTTATCATGACTTTCAGAAATGATGACGACGATGACGAGACGAACTCTATGCACATCAGTTCCATCGTGGCCTGTTGCAGCGTTAGATCGCGAGAAGTGGAAAGAGGCTTTTGTCCAGCAGTGGGACAGAGTGGCTAAAAATAACAATGACTATGACTGTAGGTATAATACCTAGCCTAGTTGAACATTGGGTAGTCGTAGATAGATTTCTTTAAATCTATAGGTTTAGAGAAACCTAGCTGAATGAAAATAGAGTAACTCATTCATTAGGTCGAGTAACTGGATCGCCGACCGGCCGAGAGCCCTTCCATTCTCCTCTATAACCTAAGCCTTATGAAAACCTGGCAATATCCCAAGCTAATTCCAACTTAAAGGTTCACAGACAAGGCTCAATTTCCTATCGGTATAACATCAATGGCCACGGGTAAGCTATTGTTTCGCTAGCCTATTGAAAAGTTGACAGAAGCTCTCTAGGTAGAGCTATATCTAGGTTCTATTGGTGAAGCTTGCGAATTAATCGCATAGAGCACAGAGAACGTTTAGTGGAATCGGTTACAGCCGAACGTAGGTAGATTGCTCGGTATTATTATACCGGACAATCTATTTCGACATAGGATGGGCCGAATTCTGGTCTACAATCTTATGTTGTTATTACGAATATTGCAGGTTTCTACAGGTATGTGTACCTCCCTAATCTAGGACTCTAGGTACTAGACACAGTTTACAGATGTGGTAGGAACTACCAGGATAACATTTTATCTTTCACTATATGAAAGCAAGATAAAATGTTCAATCATATAATTTATTGTGATTTTAAGCATACAGGTAATTGTTCTTTTCTTAGGTGTTAGTATCTTAGTGAGTACCTACACAATGCATAAGAACACTGTCAGGGCACAACAATTTTTGGGTTCGATCTTGTTAGATTATTACCTGCTCTCTATATCCCTAATTCCTTATGTAATTTATATTTTATCTGTCGAGAAACTGTTATCACCTTAGTTTAGGTTAACATAGAATTAACCATTTTTATTGTTTAATTCATTTTCATTTGTGTTCAAGCCACGCGCTTCGCGTCTGTTTTTAACAAAGTAGAAACATTCTCCCTACACTCACTTCACACTGTTCAGACGTGTCATTTGCTTTTATAATTAAAATCACGAAATAACTAAAAACGCTGGAGTTAATTTAATTCATAAAAATAATCGTCCCGTATGTTCTCAACCTGAACATTATGTATTTTCATTTCATTTTCTTACTCATATTACCTGTCCCCCTTCTCATATTAGGGGAAGCCCGGGTAAGACGCATAGTGTGGGTAAGAAGGATATTCGATTTTATTAAAAACCAACAACAGGTGGCACTACTGTACGAGCTCGGGTCGGTAAAGCAGGAGCTCAGCGACGACGCCATGATAGTTCAACCAAAACAATAGAAGCGGTCATTTCTCGTGAAAATTAAAACAAAAGTTTTTTGCTGTTTCCTTACGATTTTTGGCAAGGTATGAGTATCGATTTATTGTATTACGTAGTATGTGTTGAAGTTTTATTTTTGTTTGTAACTTTTCATTCGTTGGTTTGTTTTTTTATTTTTTTTTTTGTTTTTGTAGTTAGTAAGTTTTGCGAAAGAATGATAAAATATTCAAATGTTAGTGGTTTGGGCAAGACGGATATGGGCAAAACGGATAGCTATCCGTTTTGCAAAAAAGACAAAATGACTAAAAACAATGAAGAAGTTTGAAAATAAAAAACAGACCGATAGACCAAGTTGTTTATGTTTAGTGTGCTCAGAAGAATATATTGACCCACCTATCGAAGATTGGATACAGTGCAACCAATGCAAGACACGAGAACTGTACGTCATATTCAGGGGTAGGCAGCTACTACTGTGATGAGTGTGAAAGTTTTTACTAGTATTTTCCAAAGATGATTAACCAAAGTACAAATTAATAATAAAAATACTGTTGTTGATTATAAATTTGTGTGTTTTTTTTGGCCTCTCCCTTAACATATGCGTCTTGTCCGGGCTTCCCCTACCTACTCATATTACCGGTCTTTCTACTACTTCCGAGGTCATTTCTAACAAAACCTGCACTCTCCGTAGCCTTGTTACATTTTCCATGCAAAGCATAATACGATAAAGCTTAGTGGTCGTACGTACAAACACTAGTGAGGTTTTTTCATCTTAATCATAATCTTGCATACATGTAAATTGTTCTCAAGTGTAGTACGAGTATCTTACTGAGTAGGTACATAATGCATAAAAACCCAAAGCAAAAAAAATTTTTGGTTTCGTTCTTGTTAGATTGGTAACTTTACTTTTCTTACTCATATTACCTGTCTACCTACTTATATTACCTGTCTACCTACTCATATTACCTATCTTCCTACTATGTCCGAGGTTATTTCTAACAATACCTGCAGTCTCCGTAGCCTTGTTACATTTTCATGCAAAGCATAATGCGATAAATCTTAGTAAGCGTCGCGGAGATGCATAGGTAGAGTCTATCCGCTGAGCTAGGACCAGCGGAGCGAAAAATTGAAGATGCTAGACTTACCTACCTACCTATACCTATAGGTACCTTAGTTGTTACCCGTGGTTGTTACCTACATCTATGTAACATATTGTACGCCATTGTTGAACCATGTACTCAGCGTTATGCATTGTTATTGCTGCTGGAGGGTATTTTGGAATTCTCACGTGTATGTTTACTTATTTACCTAAAGGTTGGATAAATTATAGTAAAAAACCTATAAAAATTATTTAAGATGAAGTAATGCTCGAAATATCTATATTTAATTAATTCTGTAAAATTACTAAGTTATTTTTTGTCATGGAATTACATATTCTATTAGCTTTACTCCCTTTATGAAGTTAACAAGAATTATTTTAACACAAAGCGGTGACTGACAGCCAAAGTCTTTGCATCTAATATTATGAAATTAAGCATCATAATTAATGATATTAAGCCGAACCTTTGGCCTGTGCTTTGACCTTGTTTCGCCGGAGCCTAAGGTGATGTACTTTTCAACCTTTTGTCTAAGGTTTTCATGAATACCAAAAGCTGATTTAGTTTAGATGAAGCTTAATTATCAAACCTATTAGTACCCAGTATCAAACCCAAGTATCTACTATTAACACTTTGAGTGCTGAAAACGCACGGTATGAGTTTTCTACAAGTGACTAATATGCGTAAATCCACACTAGCGCAGCGGCTGAGAAAATACAGATCTTTGTGACTCAGCAGAGCTGTAATATTATTCAAACGAAACGCATTTGCGGCGCAACACAACCGCTGTGTAGAGCGGCAGCACGAATTTTTTAGGTAAAAAAAAAGACCGCAGTCGTCGAAAAAAAACCGCAGTCAAAGTGTTAATAGATATCATTATCACCAGCCTATTAGTCCTCTGCTGGACACAAGCCTTTCCTAATGAGCGCCATAGCCTTGTCTTCAGCTTGCCGCATCCAGCATCTGCCTGCAGTCTTTCGCAGATCATCAAACCCGGCCGAAGGGCGTCCTACACTACGTTTGCCGATTCGCAGTCTCAAATCATGAACACGTTTACCCCAGCTCTTGATGATAATAATAATATCAAACTAATCGTACTAAGACCTCTGTCACCCATGTGTGCAAATAATGATCAGTATTCTGTATTATAAAAAAAATTAAAAAGATCATAAATAATAAAATACAATACAATACAAATACGCTTAATTGCACATGAAACAGAGAAAGAAAGATACAGATGCACAATGGGCGGCCTTATCGCTAAGAGCGATTTCTTCCAAGCAACCTTTGGATGGACACGTGGCTATAGTATAGGTATAGACGGATAATGTTATATATTTATATATATATATATATGTTTGTTTTATAGGATAATGTTTGCAGATTACTAAAAACTGTAGGTAGGTAAGCATTTTTGACCACACTAAAACTTTTAAAACTATGACGAATAAATCATTATAATCCACAATGTAGATGCGTTACCAAGACGTGTTTTGTACACTAATCAGAGATCTCCCTACTAAGTTGTGTTTGTACTTTAATTATATTGCAAGAAACACAATCAGTGTTTCATTTAATTTTAAGCTTACCTGGCTGAAGACACTCGTTATAAAAATGTGCTTATAACTATCTAGCGGACCTTCCCGGCTTCGCACGGGTTTAGTACGGATCCCTAACTTTTTTTTAAATAGCCTATGTTCACCGGGGATAGTGTAGCTTCCCAACGGTGAAAGAATTTTTCAAATCGGTCCAGTAGTTTCGGAGCCTATTCATTACAAACAAAAAATCAAACATTTCTCTATAATATTAGTATATACATACATATATATTCTACATAAAAAAATCCGTAGGTTATAACGGGTAGGACGCACTGGTTGAAAACTTTCGTTTTCAAGCAATGCAGTATGGATGACGAGAAGACTTGACGTAGTTTTCCAAATGCTGCCCAGCCTAACTGGATCCTCCTTCTATTCTCTCCAACCGATTGTGAAGCTTCTAAAATAAAATCGCAGTAAGCAATCGAAGTAAACCCTGCTAATCTGCTAAGATAAGCGCGTATTTCAGGTACAAATTGCTAATTACACGCAATATTCAGGACGGATTGTAAGAAAGAGAAACGGAGTTATTAATCTCGGCTCCCTGCCTCCCATTTTAAAACATCTATCATGGGCCTTTACTTTACTGACTTAACCTAGAATCTTCCATGGAAATCACAGAATATTATATATAAGTTAAGTAGTTTTATTATAAGGGAGAAAATATGGTTATAAATATTTGTAAAAACATGATGACAGTATCAGGTATAAAGTTTACCTATTGTCTATTTTAAAACTTTATTGCACTACAAAAGGATGTCAATATAACGAGTTGGCAGCTAAAAATAATGAAATAGATATATTTGACTCTAACCTCAATAAATTTCGCAAACTAATTTCGACTATACTGAGCAATTAACTTTAATATATAACAATATAAATATTTTCTGTTATATATACCTAAATACCTACCTACTAAATAATACACTATGTATTGTTTAGGTATATATAATAGAAACTTTAACTAAAACTTAAACTTTAACTTCAATAAAAACATTTTGTTATGCGGAAATTGTTTTGGCTATGTTTGCAACACTTTTCTAAACTTGTTATGTTTACATCTAGGTCTACAATCTGGTTCACTACTGTAACTCTATTATTTAATGCATAAATGTGATTGTAAACTGCTTTGTAAACTTATTACAATAAATAAAAAAAAAAAAAAAAAAAAAAAAGGGCTTAATGCCGAGGCATTTTCTACCTGCCGACCACCTATAATATCTTATCTAAAGATTCTCCGTAAGTAATCCGATATGTTTGACATTTAATAAAATATAATTCTATTTTTCCTTATCTCTAAAGTAGGTCATTGAGTTACGTGGTACATTAGGTATGTACTTACACTACAATTAAGCACCTAAAAGTTATTTCAGCTTTAAGGATTTCAGAAACTTTATTGTTTAGGCTTACAAAATTAGCGCTTAGTGAGATTTAAATTATAAACAGCTATGAATTCTTATTCTATACGCCTAATCCGATATATTATCCAAGATATTTTATGTCAACAAAGAAGTTTATGAATAAAAACTTAACAACAATAGAAAACAACAAGGTAACAGCAAGGTTATTACTAAAAAGTAAAACACAAATGAAAAATGTTTATAATTTAATTCGACAACAAACGGAAGGTTAACTAAATAATCAATGAAAGCTATAACCAAAACTTGTTATGAGCTTCTGTGCTTTTCTTCGATGATACCAATGTCGTTAAATATTTTTCACCTATATCTTATCTAAATATCTTGGAATTCATGAATAATAAATAAATATTGCTGGACAATTCACACAGCATTATCTAGCCCCATGGTAAGCAGAGCTTGTGTTATGGGTGCTAGATAACTGATATACATAATACAATACATTACATAGAAAGTTTTTTTTTTTTTTTTTTTTTTTTCTGGACAATTCACACAGCATTATCTAGCCCCATGGTAAGCAGATCTTGTGTTATGGGTACTAGATAACTGATATACATAATACAATACATTACATAGATAGATATTTTTTATTATATATAGAAACGACCAGAACACCCGGAACAACTATCTGCAGATCGTACACACAATTGTTCCGAGGCGGGAATCGAACCCGCAACCTCCTGGTCCAGTCCGTCGCAGGCGGACCTTCGCCCACCGCGCCACATCGGTCGTCATAGATAGATATTTTTTATTATACATAGAAAACGACCAGAACACAGAACATGAATGAATGTACACTTGATTGCACTAAAAAAATAATAAAATAAAATCTTATATCTAAATATTAACATAAACCGTACAATAGGCGGCCTTATCGCTGACAGCGATATTTCTCCCAGGCAACCTTAGGATGGGAAAAAAGATATACCTAAGTCTACTAAGTTGGTTCTTGAATTGGAGTATAGATATTTTGTTTAGAAAAAGTAGGTAAATTCTGTCTCATCCCAGACATACAGCTTAGATAAAAGTTGATTATACTGTATTAATCACTTAGCAGAAGAGGTATAGGCCTAAGTTAGAAAACTTACAAAATGTATGTTGATTCAAGGCCACACCGCTTGAATAGAACAAATAATGGTTATAATGTTTAATGTTCGGTGCAGTTAGATACATCGGTAGATTGTTTGTTTTGTTTTTCAAAGTTCTTTATTTAACACAAATTTTCTACAATCGTAGATTAACTAAACACTGTTTAGAACCTAACTAGATACATAGGTACATCGGTAGATTGAAGCACTACACTACTGTTTCAAACTACCCAAGTAAGAGTGTAGCAAAAAAATATACGACTATCAAATCATACTTATTTCAGACTCATACAAAGTTAACATACACAGACCATATAGCGAGATACATTTTAACACTTTGAGTGCTGAAATCACACGGTATGTGTTTTCTACAAGTGACTAATATGCGCAAATCCACACTAGCGCAGCAGCTGAGAAAATACAGATCTTTATGACTCAGCACAACCGTAATATTTTTCGAACGAAACGCATGAGCGGCGCAACACAACCGCTGTGTAGAGCGGCAGCACGAATTTTTTAGGTTAAAAACAGATCGCAGTCAACGAAAAAAAATCGCAGTCAAAGTGTTAAAACAGATTTTTTTTTATGAAAAACACATACTGAAAACATTAAAATACACTAAAAATATGAATTTTCGTCTCGCATGAAGGGACTTTGCTACAAGGTCTCTACGCCGTAGCAAGCAATACGAGATGTTGATTACATATTTTATTTATGCATTTTTAAATCAAGTTTATACCTAAAACTGTGTCAGCCAAGGAGGTGAGAACGATGGTCAACGATGGTCTGACTGGTAGTGATTTCGTAGGTACTTACTTATATTATTTTATGTGCATTTATGTCTATGTCTAAACTGTCTGTGATTTAAAGAAAATACCTGTGAATAAGAATAAATAGTGCTGAACAGCCAACCCACACAGCATCATCTAGCTTTCTGTTCACAGACAAGCTCAAGCAGAGCTTTGTAAAATACACTGGACAAGAACAATTGTTTTACCTAATGAATAATTTAATATTTTATCTACATCATTATTATCGAATTCTAATCTGTAGTATCTAAATAATAGCTTTTTGGCTTACCATATCTAGCCAAATAAGGAGGAAAAAAGGAATAAAATATTGTTTTGCTACCATTGTTTTTACCTACTATAGATATAAATAATACTAAATAGTAACCTAAATAACTAATTTTCTCAGTGTCCGTAATGAACAAAAGCTGCTAGAACTCGAATAATTTGAAACGTCCGCAGCAGATATCTGCTAATCATGGCAACGCAGAGGCAGTGGACATTTCACTAAATTTATAGGCTGAATAGAGCCGGGCAGAGCCTAGGAACCTATCTATTGGAACTAAAATAAAGCTGACAGCGCTGTTTTATAATAATGATAGGTCACACAATGTTTGATGTTTTTAAATATCATGATTTATTAACATAGTACCTAAAGACGAGCTGCGCCCTGCGGCTTCGCCTCGTGAAAATCACAGTTATAAAAAAAACCGCATCAAAATCCGTTGCGTAGTTTATAAGATCTAAGCATACTTATGGACATACAGACAGCGGGAAGCCACTTTGTTTTGTATGTACCTAGTGATTATAATATCAACTCGCTATTTTCGATATAATACTTAGCTTTACTAACTAAATTTCAGCACAATCGGACCAGTACTACTATAGTAGTATGTATCTACCTTTAGCGTGAAGGGATAGCATAGCAAATTTTTATTGAATTATCTGTTCCAAACAGTATCTAAGCTGTTCTTCAACCAAAAACACCGCCTTTTAAATCTTACAATAGCTGTCATCGCCCTGCTAAGCAAATATGGTCGGAGCCTTCGATTGGAACGTGCTCAAGTGAGCTCGTTAGCAATCCACAGTCTACTCGAGTTTTGAAATTCCTTTCCGACCGTGATTACCTGTGCTAAAGAAACGGCCAAGAAGCCACTGTGTGAAGATCGTGACTTAATTAAACTCGGGCAAAAATTGTCTGTCATTTTGATAGGTGCTCCAGAGGATTGGGCTTTGTGGAGTGGTTTGATGCGCCTGTCCTTATGGTTTTGTGAGTCAAGAGAATGCCCTTTGATTCGTGAGAGGAAGCTTCGAGACCGTGTCGTCTAGCTCAGATGATATAATGTTAAACTGATTTTATTTTGACACTAGCTGCGCCCTGCAGCTTCGCCCGCGTGAGAATATATATGTCAAATGGTTTATTAATCCATCCTCTTGAATCACTCTATCAATTAAAGCTAAATGCATCAAAATCAGTTTCGTAGTTTTAAAGATACATAGGAAATATACACATACATAGGAAATACACATACACAGGAAGAGACAGACAGCGGGAAGCGACTTTGGTTTATACTATGTAGTGATACCACAATGACAGAAACTTTAAATAACTTCACAATCAGTTTGGTCAAAAGTAATTTAACTCAAGGTGCCATGTAAAGCTATTACGGGAAAGTTCAAAAAGAACTAAATTACGTAGAGGAACGAAAGGGAAATCTTTGTGCTACGACGTAGACGTGCTACGGGCTACGCTTCGTAGAAACTCTCGTAGCAATATTTAAAGAAAATAATTACGTAAAAGTACAAAGTCTGACCATTTGAAAATCTGACCATTTGAAAGTCTGACCTTATGAAAATAAAGGTACGAAAGCATTATAATTTTTGACTATAATTGCCCGCGACACGTGCTGTTTCTATGGAAACGTTCAAAGGCAAACTTTCAACTATTTCTATCTCACGAGAACTGATTTATGCAATAAAAAGTAGCCTGTGTTTTTCTCAGTCTAGACCTACATAATGCAAATTTCAGATCACTCAATCACTCGCTAAAGAAGTAACAAACATAAATTCATCAGAATCAGAATCAATAACTTTATTTCTTTAGGCTAAGAAAATAAGCACTTAACCGAGTCAAATTTTATACCATAACCAGCTTTTCATTTATCAATTATGAAAAAGGGTATTATTGATTATCTCTTCACTTCTATTATGAAATGTGTCTGATGTTTTACCTGTGGACAAAAATTGAATTGAGGAGATATACAATAATACCTTTTTTCTTATTCGATAAAGTTAATTACTGTAAAACCTGTTTTTAGTATACATTTCACGTGTCTGTGTGCTTATTTTGTAAGCCTAAAGAAAAAGAGCTAATGAAATCTGAAAAAAATATGTTGTAGTTGCCATTTCTGTCCCAATAGGGGATATGCCTCTGATTTATGCCAGAGTTTATTATGATAATAGTCCTAGTCTGTCAATCTGCCAAGAATCTATGTTTAGCCCAACATTCACTTGATTTGGTAGGCTTAAATATTTTGGGGAAAATTTCAAATGTGTGTTTTTTGCGCTGCGTTTGAAGAGTACGGAAAGGCTTCATAGAACGCACGGCATGTTAACTCGGCACCAACATCACCAACAACGCCTTCAAGTTATAACTAACGACGAAGTTTCAGCCTTTGAGGTAAGTTATGAGCAGTTCTGACTAGCTTGCGTTTTGTTTTTAATTTTTAGTCATTGGGTCACACACTGCATAAAAAACGTAACTCGCATCTTCGGTGGTTAGTTTTATTTTGTATTTGCGAATTCGAATCCCGCTTCTGGACAAATGTTTGTACGATCTGCAGATATTTTTTCAGGGTGTCCGGTCGTTTTCCATGTAGTTATAATAATAATTATATATCTATGTATGTATAATGTATATATATCAGTTATCTGGTACCCATAACGCAAGCTCAAAAAAAGAATATAATACTAGATAACCATTCTATACTGTAGCTGTTGTCATTAATTATGAATTCGAACATTGGATTCAAATTAATTTATTATTTAACATTAGTCAGATCGGTTTCGCCCGACGCTCAATCGTACGCCAGTTTGATAGTAAAACTAATGTTAGACGCTAATTTTGACGACCAAATTTTAACTTTTTTTGCATAGATTTTTAAACCTATCCTATAGTTTAAACTGACCTAAATTCCTTGATTAAAACAGTTTTTATGAGTATTGAAAACCTCCCCAAAAGAAATAAAAAGAAAAATTCTGTATATTGCCTTTGTAATGTCGAATGGAAACATCCCTAACTGTCAAGGCGGATTCTCAACAGTACAGGGGAAAAAAGGCGCATTTGAGATTTGTATCGGGATCCCCTGTCAGGGCTTCGTAGGTGAACGTCCCCTAAACTGTGTAAAACTACCCCAATAAGTAACGTATTTGGTGGGACGTAAATGTTGGGTAATGGTGAAGCTCGTTTCGAAAAATACGTAACTTGTATTTGTGTATTAGGATTATTTTAGTTTGTATTCGTTTATTTTAGTTTGTACCTGCCATCCTTTGGCATTTTTTGTATCTTTAAGGTTTTGTTGCCTCGGAGTAGTTTCTCAAAATCAGTCATCATGCAAACCACGTCGCCCCGTGACCTTGATCTATGTAACGCGATGGAAACGTAGACAAAAATAAAACATAAGGTACTCGATAAATACCCGATAATTTATTAATCACTACATTACATAGTATAAAACAAATTCGCTTCCCGCTGTATGTCTGTCTCTATTGTATGTATGCTTATAGATCTTTAAAACTACGCAACGGATTTAGAAGCAGAAGTTTTTAAATAGATATAGTGATTCAAGAGGAAGGTATATAAACCATTTGACGCCGCGGGGCGCGGCTAGTATTTAATTATGTTAACAAATCGTGAAAGTTTAAAAAATTTAACTGAAAACTTTCGCAAGCGTATCGCCTCATATGTAAAACAGTAGAAGAATGACCTTTATTTTTTTTAAATGGGAGGCTGAAAGAAAACTCATTCGGAGACGAGCTGCGGAATCTTGAAGTCAGTTCATTGGGACAAAGAGCGAACTTAATTAGGTCACGAACGGGACGATGTCGAACATGACCACCATTAGTAGTGCCACTTTACTTTTACACTTAACGCCTCGTGAACTGGCACTATTGTCATTTAATATACATAGTTTAAAATCTTAATATAATAATAATCTTAAAAGAGACCTAAAATACCTCTGTCACAAAGTTTTAAGCCTCTGACTTTGAATGAAATAGAAAAAATTGAAATCGTGGTACAGGGATGCCAATCACTACATGGTATAAAACAAAGTCGCTTCCCGCTGTCTGTATGTCCCTCGCCGTCTTTCGTATGCTTAGATCTTTAAAACTACGCGACGGATTTTGATAGAGTGATTCAAGAGGGAGGTTTATAAACTATTTGAAACATATGTTTCCACGAGGGCGAAGCCGCGGGGCGCAGCTAGTAAATGATAATTCACTTCTTATTAAGGTAACACATTAAATGAATCAGCTATTGATTGACCACAACCTATCTAAACATAACCTAAAAACCTTGTTTTCATGTAAGTGACGTTATATTATTTTTCTATTTGAGAATAATTGGAAAAATACTAAACAAAAAAAATATATATATATATGACGGCTGCACTGATTTTCAGCAAAGCGAAGTCATCATTTGAAAGAAGTATTGAAGCCAAAAATAGCATTGTTCTTTTTTTTGTAATGGCGTTTTGCCATCGTCTTCCCTAAGTAAGAGATCATTCGTTTCGCTTTAAAAAAATTTGGTTTAAATCAAAAACATAAAATCCTTACCGCTGTTGTCAGAAAGTTATTGTTCAGAACTTTTTTGCCGAATCGAACCGAGAACTCTCATTTTTGAAATTACTTAGAAATCCGAAAAATCTGAAAAAATTACTAAAGAAGCACAAGTATATAAGTTCTGGTCGTTTTCTATGTATAATAAAAAATATCTATCTATGTAATGTATTGTATTATATATATCAGTTATCTAGTACCCATAACACAAGCTCTGTTTACCTTGGGGCTAGATAATGCTGTGTGAATTGTCCAGTATTATTTATTTATTATTTATTACAAATACAAAAAAAAAAATTGATGTTTTGTAAGCAAAATATTAATTCACAAGTTTATTTCATATTATTTTATATGATTTGTATATATGCGGTAATCTTATGAGGAATGTGCCATTTAAAGCCGAAATCTGCACATTATCACATTTTCAAAGACTCTTCGAAATAATTACTTATCATTTCGCTAACGAATTTTTTATGTTAATTTCGGGAAGTTTACCTAGGGCGCCGAAATTGTAACGTAATGGAAAGTAAAGTTGAGAATCGGTTTGAATTATTTTACTGTTTGATCAATCTTCACAACAATTTGGTGTGCCAGACATTATTTGTTTTTCGAAGATTGCTGAATGTATGTGTTGCTTCTATAAGTGTTATTTTGACAAATATCTAGTGAACTAAAACTCTACTTTATATTCAGTAAGTAGGTAGGTATATAATAGAGTCCCTATGTAATAACAATTAAATCCTACTAATATTTTAAACGCGAAAGTTTGTGAGGATGTATTTAAGTATGTTTGTTGCTCTTTCACGCAAAAACTACTGAATGGATTTTGATGACACTTCACAATAATATAGCTTACATATCAGAATAACACATAGGCACAATTCATAAATATATATTGTATATCATCCAAAATCCAAAATTATCTATCACCACGCGTGTGAAACCGCGGTGCGCAGCTAGTTATATATAAACTACCTGACGCGTTGAAAACTGGGAAAAACGACAAATATTTATAAAACGATTCAAGCTTTTATTTATCAAAAAAGCATACTACATAATCGACAAATATTTAACGAGAAATAAGAAAAATGCAGGTCTGGGCCGTTCATATCTCGCACAAAACTGATGACACCGGAGGTAAACGTGTTTTTCAGCGGAGACCACGACGTAGAGTAGGACGCTCTCTGGCCAGGTAGGATTACGTACCGCCAAAGACCAAGGACTAACATAGGCTGATGATGAATTAAATACCGAATTAAATAATACATTTTTCTATATTCAAAGTTCAGTAAATTCATAAGCTGCCAGCATTTTTGGGCCTAAACGACTAACTTTAAACAAATGACAAGCGATTCTTTTCGGCGATAGCATGTCAAAGTGCCAGTCGGTAACAAATTGCCGAACAAATGACAGCCTGCCGTCCGCATTTGCCATTCTATGTATTTTCACCGTGACCTCTAGTTACCTGTAATTCGTGCCTATTAGTGATGTAACGAATATTCGCATTCGCATTCGCATTCGCGGATATTCGCATATTTTTTCATATTCGCAATCGCATTCGCAAAATTTCTGCGAATGTTTTGCGAATATGAATATAAAAAAAAATACAATTTTTACGCGAGCGGAATGACACTTCAGTCGGATGCGTTCGTATCAACTCGGAAATTCTCGTAACAAAATAAAAATGGAACGCATCACCAAGCCATAGGGCGCGTTCCGAATCAGACTTTCAGCGATGTCAGCGATAAGAAAAGCAAAAAAATGTATGGCTGACAGTGATTCGGAACGCGATTACGGGTACTTTAATCGATTTTAGCGCGTTTCGGAACACGGGGATAGAATATTGACGCCAATTTGAACAAAAACTAAACATTCGCATTCGCGAATGTTGAAAGCAGATATTTGCATGCGCATTCGCATCCGCGAATGTTCAAAAAATGACATTCGTTACATCACTAGTGCCTATATAGGTCACCTACGACCATTTAGGTTTTTAGTTAAAACTAGTTTAGTTATAATAGTCAACGATCCTTCTAAAATATGCCTAAAGGCGAAAGTTTGTGATATCTGATTATAAGTTAGATAGATAGATAAAGATATCTATCAGTTTCTGTTGTTTATTGGTAAGAACATTTTCTTACATGTCAAATATAATATATATATAATAATATATACATAGGTATTTGTCAAAATAACATAACTAAGTACATAATAGTGTAAGAACTAAGTACGGAAATAATTTTCTTTAGTAATTTTTACCAAAAATAGGTATTCCAATATTATAAGAGTGGTATTGCTCATCATGGCCTGTTGCAGCGTTGGATCACGAGGAGTGGAAGGAGAAAAGGGAGGCCTTTGCCCAGCAGTGGGACAATAATGGCTTAAAATAATAATAAATAAGTAAATAAATAATATTGCTCATTATTAAATAATGTAGCAAACAGTAGCTACTAATTATATTTAAATTCAATTATATTATTGTTGTGAAGTTAACCGTAGAAGTTCTAGCTATTAGAAGACGGTTAACGGTTAACATGCCTACATCTAAACTCATCCATACAGAGTTATTCTGTATTGTTGTAAAGTTAACCGTCTTCTGTATAGTTATTAGAATACGGTTAAATTTAACTTCTGTCATTCCATACATCAAAACTCATCAATACAAGATAATTCTGTATTGTCAACAATAAAAAGTTATATTTAGAGTAAATTGCGATAGTTTCTAGTTAAATTATCTCTAGCATAAGAATTCGCATAGAATAAGGACATGAAACTCACTGTTATATTTTTCAAAACGACTCAAAGAGCTTACTTACAATACAATTGAAAACTGGAAGCGTTGAATGTGACTTAATTTTATTTTAAAAGACATTAAAACTTGCTGTCAGAGAGAAAAATAATCTCTGCTGTTGAATTATTGCTCGCAGGATGAGTCGCGAGATAGCGGATTATGGCCTAGGGGAGCGCTATTGGGATTTTTTATGTATTTTATGTTCTTTACGACATCGCTTCGGAAATTTTGCGCGAAGAAACCACCGTGCAGCCGGCCCCATCCTACTATTCTACTTATATTAAACGCTACAATTTGTATGTATGCTATGGATGTATGGATGTTTGTTACTCTTTCAGGCAAAAACTACTGTACGGATCGAGATAAATTTTTGCATGCAGGTAATTACAGGCCCAGAATAAAACATATACTATTTTTTAACCTATAAATCAGTTCCCATGGCATAGAAATAACCTTAAAACGTTTCCATAGAAACAACGCGTGTAAAGCCGCGGGCAGAAACTATTATGTTATAAAAGATAAAATGTAGCCTTATAAAAAGGTACCTAAAGCTTAGGTCTCTTGATTGAGACGCAATATGCTGCTTACTGTCACGTCTCGCCACGTCACGAAGCAACGTGGACTGTCTGTGCGGAGAAGCGGACATATCGACGACCGATGTGGCGCGGTGGGCGAAGGTCCACCTGCGACGCAGGAGGTTGCGGGTTCGATTCCCGCCTCGGAACAATTGTGTGTACGCTCTGCAGATATTTGTTCCGGGTGTTCTGGTCGTTTTCTATGTATAATAAAAAATATCTATCTATGTAATGTATTGTATTATGTATATCAGTTATCTAGTACCCATAACACAAGCTCTGCTTACCATGGGGCCAGATAATGCTGTGTGAATTGTCCAGCATTATTTATTTATTTATTTGATTTTCACACAGCAGCGTAATATGATAGACTAGCTGCGTCCCGCAGCTTCGTCCGCGTGGAAACCTGTTTCAAATAGTTTATAAACATTCCTCTTGAACTCTATCTATTAAAAAAAAACGCATTAAAATCCGTTGCGTAGTTTTAAAGATCTAAGCATACATAGGGACAGACAGACAGCGGGAGGAGACTTTGCTTTATTTTATGTACACAGTGATAACAAATCATCGTGATAATGATAACGCCGCGCTGTGAGTAGTTCTAACACCCCATCTAACAGCGTTTGCCCCTTATCGCCGGCTCACGCAGAATTCGAAAGAAATATCACTCTAGACGTTCTTCACACAATAATATCGTATGAATAATAGAAGTTTTTCAAACGAGATATATCGTATGAATTACATAATTCTGTCCATCCAAAGGTTGCCTGGAAAATATCGCTTATAAGTGATAAGGCCTACCATTGTACTTGTCGCATGTAATGTCTTTTTTGTAATGTTCTTTATCTGGTGTAACAATAAAGTATGTTTGTATTGTTTGTAAGAAAAACGTCTAGAGTGTTATTTCGTTTGCGGTGCATACTGCAACGTACCTGCAAACCGCATACCGCAACGTACTGCGTGGTGATCAAAAGATCAATGCTTAGAGCATCGACTACGTATAGTCGATGGCTTAGAGTGTACCATAATCAATTTAACTGTTGTTTGTGTAGTTATTACTTCATTTGCGTACGGGTGCGTGCGTGGTACAGCTCTCGCGGTTTCGCTATTGTATGCAATTGATGAGTCAACCTGGCCGACAGGTTAAGTACGTAAGGGATTGTTTACAAATATTGTACCTTGACTTTGTAGGTACTTATATGATAATTTATACGTAATATAGATGATTCGAGATCCGTTCTGTTGTTAGCTAGGTTTAGCGTTAAAACACACTGTCGTCGTCACGTAGCGTTGCCTTCGCAAAACACACGTGACTTCGTCACGTCACACTCTTTACCGTTGCTTTCGCAAAACACACGTGACTTTCACGTCACACTCTTTACCGTTGTTTTCGCAAAACACACGTGACTTTCACGTCACACTCTTTACCGTTGTTTTCGCAAAACACACGTGACTTCGTCACGTCTCTTTCTTCTGTAAGATTATTAGTAGGAAATGAAAAACTTGTTCATGCTTTTGTCACTTTAATTTCTGAATATGAAAACTAAGCAAAGAAAATATTTATCATTCCTTCTGGTATTTTTAGTTTATTGAATTTATTACAGAGTTGCGCCATTAATACTTTCCACAAAAAACATATAAATAGGTACTGCCGGAATATCTCGCTAACGTCGAGAAAATAATTTGCGATATTGAATTGGAAATACCATCCTCATCATCATCATCATCAGCCTATAGCAGTCTACTGTTGGACATCGGCCTCCCATAATGAGCGCCATAGCGGCCTATCGCATCTAGCATCTTTAAATACCAATTTTCAATTTTGGAAATACCACCTATCCAAAATAATTTCCACGAATCAAACTCTCCTCCTCTAACAGAGTCCTATAGAAATGTTATCCTATCAGAATAGGAAAAAATATTTCAATTCGAAACAAAAGCTTGGGCCTTTATTTTGAAAGCACTCAATCCGCACAACGCGCGTATTAGATGAGAAATGTGACGTATTATTTGTAAAATATTTACTTAAAGTCTTTATACAGGATTTTTGATTAGTTCCAGCCCTTAAACAACTTAGCGTACTAAGTTACGAACTTAGCGTTAAGTTAGTACGCCGGAAATGAATAAGTATGTACGACCTTTGTTACGTTACGACAAAGTATTAGAAGCCTGTTGAAACAAAATCCGCAAACGACATAGTTGGCATATTCGCTTACCGAAGAAACTTATCGCAAAAGCGTGCCCTTTATCCTTTCCATTTAGAAAATATTTATTTAGCATCCTTTCCTTAAGCCGAGCTCAGGTGCGAGATAGCCCTAACTCAAATAAGGGGCCAGCCATTTAAATAAAGCACTTGTTTTCATTACATCTCCCGTTACAAACGTTTATTGTTTACCGCGATAACTAATTTCTAGTATTTTTAGTAGTCTTTGGTTAGTTGTAATCCTGATGAGAGATGGTCATTTAGTTAGGATTTTCTAGGAAAGGCTCCCAGGCGCTTTTCCTTTTTAGCTATTTTCTTTTTGGTGGTCTGGGTGTTTTCTATGTTAAGCGATTTAGCACAATTAGGGCCGAGGTATGTCTTATCCGTCATCTTACATAGTATTCATAGAAGTCGCTGTCTGTTTGTTCGCTTATATCTTTTAAACTACTCAACGGATTTTAATGCAGTTTTAAGAAATAAATAGAGTGATTCAAGAGAAAGGTTTTTAAACTAATTTGATACATAGATTTTTACGCGGGGCGCAGCTATTACTTTATAAAACGTATAGAACTTCATCGCGAGGAGTGGAAGAAGAAAAGGGAGGCCTTTTTCCAGCAGTGGCACAATAATGGCTCAAAATAAATAATAATAATAAATAATAGAACTTCAACAATTTCCGCAGCGCACCTCATTTCATGATGATGAATTTCAGCACAACCCTAACAGATTACGCGCTAAAAAATAAGAGCCACGTTTTATCTTGAGAGGCAAATAAAATGTATTGGAATTCATCTAGTTGTTTGGGTGTTAGGATTCCCAAATGGTGAAGATATTTCACTTAAAGTGCGCTAGCCAGAATAGCACATTGAAATTTATGAGTGACCCCTAGGACGTAGAAGAGCGGGCGCTCTTGAATACATGCTTTGGGAATATAAAGTGCATTAGGATTATTTCGTTGATGTGATTATAGGTAATAGATAGGTTCTAAGCTTTCTAAGTGCCTGCTCTTGCCTCTTCGTAAGCTGTACTTAGATTTATGATGCACCTGCTATATAACTTATTACTACTTATAATGTTTTAGGTAGTAATCTTTTTAATGCGTATCTATCGCGTTTATATACATATTTTTCTTAACGTTTCAACAAGTTTAAATACATTCGTGGTCTCGGAATGACTGACAGTCATACAAGAGAAATACGCGATCTGTATGAGTACTATACTCATAAATAAGAGTACAGATCGCGTAAGTTGAAAAATAAAAGTTACATAAGTACCTATGACTTCTTATTCTATTATATGGTAGGAACTCTTAATAAAAAACTACGTTTCCACGGTTGCATACAGCGTTCTGAAAATTGATATTGTCTTACGGATTTTGCTAAATAAACACAGTCCGTCATTATCAAACATTTCAGCCAGATTCGTCCTTACTTTATTTTATTTGTTCCCTTCGCCTCCATCTTATATTTGCCCTCCCAGACAGTAAGAAAACCAAACAGTTAAACAATATAACTAATAAGACCAACTTTTTTTATTGGACTCTTAGATAATTGTCTATCTCGTGTAGCTAGATTAGAAGGCTGAATGCGTAGAAGAGACACCAACAAAACTTCAATTTCACAGTTCTTACGCTAAGGCGATTTGGTGGGCTTGTATTGTCTATTATTTTTAAGCTCGTCTCACCTATAATTGTGGCGTTGATAGAAAGATTATGGACTCGTATCTTTATAAGCTTTTAACCGACTTCGACAAACGGAGAAGGGTCTATGTTCGGCTTTAAGTTCTTTGTATGTTCAGTTCACCGATTGCTCCGTTAATGGTGGACTGATTTTCATGATTTGTTTGGTTCTGCATAGATACTAGGTACTCGTAGATCATGATGCGGTCGTTATTTCATAAAAAAAATATTCCGAGGGATAACTATTCATTCAAAACGGAAATATAAAGCTATTTAAAGTCAGTTTTAAGTTACATAATTTGAAATCAATCACTAGTATCCAAACAAAAGCGGATCAGAATTAACTTCAACATATCTATATATATAAAAGAAAGTCGTGTTTGTTACAACACTTATAACTCGAGAACGGCTGGACCGATTTAGCTGAAAATTGGTGGAGAGGTAGCTTAGAACCAGGAGTCTAACATAGGATACTTTTTATCATTTAAACAATTTGACACATAGATTTCCACGGGGGCGAAGCCGCGGGGAGCAGCTAGTTGTGCATAAATGTCTGTGTAATTTTGATTTTGTTTGTGTGTGGAATAATGAAATATTCTGAAATAAATAAAATTCAATACAACAAACAATCTACAAACTCACAACACTCTCACAGCAACGTAAGATCTTGGCAGGCAAAGTCACCGGCGTTTCCCTATCTTCATAAGAGCTATTACATCAAAATCTCTGCCCACGGCATCTAACTTAAATATGAGCTTACACAATACCTCCATCTTGCTGTTTTAGAACCAAGCCAGCTTTGTTAGCTTGACTTGGCAACTCGTTATCTCATGAAATTAACGAGGTGATTATTTAGGTAAGAGATAAAAATAAAACTTTAGCAACAATACGATCCATAGTTTCGCATTATGATTGTACCGAATTGTTGGAGATTGAGAAGGGTAGCGTCCCCAGCGTCGTCGCGACACCGACTTTGTTAGCACACACTTGCGAATGAAGAAAAATGTCTTTGCTTAAGCCTTTCCACTCGGCGAGCGCGGAATTGTAAATAGAGATTTATTAAACTGGGACATAGCGAAATTCGCAGTTACACCCTTTTGTGGGGACGTTTAGAGGGATAGAACAAAAGTTTTGTCTATTTGGGTCGCTGTCATGGACGATGCCCGCTAACCTCACTTTATTTAAGTTTTCTTTATAACGTTTTTGTATGGTGCTATATTCACCAGCCAAAAATGTCTCTACGCTACTTTAGTTTGCCCTCATTGCAAGATGAATCTTCTTTCTCCTACCGTTAGAATGGCCCATGATCGTGTTAAAGTAAGTACCTACATACATGGATGGATGGTTATAATACTCGTTACATATGGAATGAAGACAGGAAGCTCAGTTGCGAGTTAACTGTGGTTTAATGATGTAAAGTTTTGACTGAGAAAGCTTCAAAGCGTATCTACTTGTACTAACGTCTACTTGAGTTGATACGAGTTAAAATAGGATCGGTGTCTTATATTATCGTATAAGAAAATGTTGTTATATAACCTTCTCCAAGAATCCGAAAAAGGAGGCTGTAATACAAAATATTTACAGTAGAATATTGTATTTCGTTTTATGTATGTTCGTCGATTTAGTTAATTAAGGATATTTATTTTTTTATTGATTATTCTCTCTCATAGTCTGGATGAGAGAGAATAATCCCGAGCTAGACCTATAAAATTGTTATTCCTTTATTCAATTTTATTAATTTATCCCGTCAAGCTTAAAAATAACATAATACTTTTGAAATGCCTCGACTAGCTACAACTATTTTGGCGATATCTTCGTCAATTGACGACCGATGTGGCGCGGTGGGCGAAGGTCCGCCTGCGACGCAGGAGGTTGCGGGTTCGATTCCCGCCTCGGAACAATTGTGTGTACGATCTGCAGATATTTGTTCCGGGTGTTCTGGTCGTTTTCTATATACATATAATAAAAAATAAATATCTATCTATGTAATGTATTGTATTATGTATATCAGTTATCTAGTACCCATAACACAAGCTTTGCTTACCATGGGGCTAGATAAGATAATGCTGCGTGGATTGTCCAGCATTATTTATTTATTTATTTATTAATTCTTTATCGATTTCGATGATTCTTTCGTCGTTGTCTATAAGTTGTCTCTGAGGTGTTTCCATAAAAGTTTGATTCTCGTGGAATTGTCATGTGTGCCGTAAAACGTATCTAAAACATCTTCACGTGATAATTTACACAATCACTGGTAACAAATGGTTCTCATGGATCCGACGTAAGCAAGAGGTCTACTTTGAAAAACAAATTACAAAGTTGACGGATTGCGGTTCGCATTAAACGAAGGACGATTCGTTCTTTCGATGACCTTTCTATGATCATTATTTTATTATTTATTTCTTAGAGATCCAAAAGTTCATTTATTGACGCGAAGCAACGTACGTTTGCACGTTCAACAGTAAGGTGGCAACAATCTGCAGTTAGCTCAACTGTTCCAGTTGTAAATACTAGCTCTTATTTGTTTCTCTTCATAATTGTAATTTAATTTGTTGACATAGTGGTCACGGAACAATGTCTATCATATCTATATCTATGTATATCCCAACACTGTTCAACAATTTACTAGCTCGAAAGGCAAGTAGGTACATTTTTGTGACGTAGTAACAACATAGTTCACAGTTGATTAAGAAAAATTTACTAATTTAGTGGTTCATGTTAGGCATACGCTATTAAATTAAATTATAGGTAAACGAATTTGAACAACACATCACTCCTGACACCAATGTGTATTCCAGTCGAAAAGCGAGTAAAATTTTCTGACATCGCGATAAAATTGGGGTTCGTTTGAAAAACATAGAACAACGATTGAGTAACAAAAATTCAATTTCACGCAAACACGTAATAAAATTAACAAAATTATGAAAGGGTTTGGTAATTTTTTACCAGCGCACGGGCATTATTTGGAGTAGCGTTTCGTGCGGGTGTTCAGGTTGCTCCGCGGGGAATACCCGCCCGGTACAGTCCGCTGAAGTAACACCTTCATGTCTGCCATTATTCTATTGTTATATCTATTCTTACATTATTAATGTTCTAATGTGTAGGGCCAACCGACATAGTAAATACTTTACTAAACATTACCTTGTGATTTCTTTGAAAAACGTTAGCCGCATAGAGTAAAACTCGCTGCTGTTATAACAGAGTGATTTTGTCATTCAACAATTTTCTTAATTTTGTGACCAAAAACTCTATGTGTGAGTTGAGAAGCATATCTGACTTCAGTGCTTTGACACACACAAGTGCACGTACCTATACGACTAGGATATTAAGACTAATTTGCCGATTTTTTTTTTGGCAACAGGCAACATTTCAGCATCCGCAATTTTACTATAAAATGTTACATGTAGATTCCTCATAAAAAAACGAAAACCGATTTTTTTTATTGATTTATGGAAATGAATGATGTTCCTATCCTGCATTTTTATCGCTTCATATTTTGTTTTTAGCATCTTAATTATGTTTTAAATAAATACTTTTATGTTGTTGTATCTATGTATTTGTATTGTATTATGAATATCAGTCATCTAGCACACATAACACAAGCTCTGCTTAGCTTGGGGCTAGATGATGCTGTGTCTATCCAGAATTATTTATTTTATTTATTGTTTATGTTTTATTAGGCATCTCTTCAGCCGACTGTACAGACAGTATGTTAATTCACGACGTAATGTAAATAGGCTGTGGCAATTTATGTCGCTGAAACACTCCCCGGGACTGGGAGGGTCTAACGGATAGTTACCGAATACCGATCCCGGGAAATCGAAAACTGATTATTCAGTCATTCATTCCCACGTCAATATGTAAATTTAGGGCCAGCTGCCTTTGCTTGTATTACGCTTACTTATATCTGGTTATTGAAATTCTTACTTTATGTGTAGCTTTCGTGAGCTATTTGCATTTTCTATGTAAACAGGATACCTGGAAACACTTTCCGGATTTGTTACCTTACTACGTACCTAAATGTTACCTGATACGTATAAATAGACGAGTACAAGCAGACTTTCGGTTAAGTTATATCTACTTTTACTACGATTCCAGGAAACACTTTCCGGATTTGTTACCTAACTACGTACCTAAATGTTACCAGATACGTATAAATAGACGAGTACAAGCAGACTTAAGGTTAAGTTATATCTACTTTTACTACGATTACTACGATTCCAGGAAACACTTTCCGGATTTGTTACCTTACTACGTACCTAAATGTTACCTGATACGTATAAATAGACGAGTACAAGCAGACTTTCGGTTAAGTTATATCTACTTTTACTACGATTACTACGATTCCAGGAAACACTTTCCGGATTTGTTACCTAACTACGTACCTAAATGTTACCAGATACGTATAAATAGACGAGTACAAGCAGACTTAAGGTTAAGTTATATCTACTTTTACTACGATTACTACGATTCCAGGAAACACTTTCCGGATTTGTTACCTTACTACGTACCTAAATGTTACCTGATACGTATAAATAGACGAGTACAAGCAGACTTTCGGTTACGTTATATCTACTTTTACTACGATTACTACGATTCCAGGAAACACTTTCCGGATTTGTTACCTAACTACGTACCTAAATGTTACCAGATACGTATAAATAGACGAGTACAAGCAGACTTAAGGTTAAGTTAAATCTACTTTTTAATGGATTTTTTTATGTTACATAATTAATAAATATAAATAATGCTTATAATAATTCACACATCAACATCTATTTATTTATTTATAAAAAATACAGCAGTTAGCTTACAGTTTAACACCAAAACACTAACTACTAGACTTAAAAAAGACAGAATATATTAAAAACAATATACAGTATATAATAATAAATTAAAAACATGTTTACAAATAGGTAGGTAATCATACATACATAAACAGATTATTTAAAAGTAAGGTACGATCTTAAACTTAAGTAGATAAGGCTTAAATATGTCCACATGTTGGAACTGTTGCAAAAAAGCTCTATCTAGTAGCCCCAAGCTAATCAAGACCTGGATAACTGATACAGAAAGTTACAATCAAATAATATAAACAAATTGGAGCTAGTATTTACTATTTACAATTGAGCTAAAATGCAGACTGTTGCAAACAATCTACAGGTAGCTCAACTGATCCACATCGATAGCATACACATAATACAATACACTACATAGATATATTTTATTTATCTATAAACAACCGGAACTCTGCAGTGAAATATCTGCAGAACGTACAGTTCCCGAGGCGGTAATCGAATCCGCAATCTCCTGCGTTGCAGGCAGACCTTCGCCCGCAACGCCACAGAGGTCCTCAAAGTTTAATAGGTATGTTGATTTTACATGTGTAGTTCATAATTAATTACCAGTCCCAATACAGAACGATGCCTAAACAAATAAGCAAATAATATAACATTAACGCTTGTTGAACTGAATTACTGAATAAATGGTTTACCATTATGCCTTGCCGTCTGTCATTCAGTTTCTAATATTCTAAAATCATTTTCAGCACATGCAGGAGGCATCAGCACAAAGTAGGCTAGACATTTCCGTAGGGAACGCCTTTGTATTCCATAATGTGAGTAGGAACGTTTCCAAACTGTAGAAGACATCCATCTTTACGCTTCCCAGAGAGATACTAAAGCTGTGTATATCTGACTTATCGATATGTAATTACCAAAGTCTCGATTAGGCAAGGTCTCTAGTATAATAACTAGGTTTCTGTAAGAAACTAGATCAAGGTCTTGATTCTAGACACACCCACAATTTTTTTGTCGTAAATCTCGATCGAAACATAAAAAAACTTTGAAACTTTTTATGGGGTATATGAAGGTAGTTATAGTAAGATTCATACGTTACTTTTTTAATTTCTGGCACAGCTGTTACAAATATGCTTTTTCATATTTCCAATTTCGATACAGAGATTTGTTTCGTCAGACAGATATTAAATCTGTTTCTACCAATAGCTTTCTCCGGATTACCTCGACGTGTTTGTTCAGGATTTAAACGTTGTTCCGTTAACGTCTATTATTATTCATGACATAAATTTTCCTGGGAAGGAAGGCATTAGACGAAAACTCATTAAAACAGCGACGCGATCTGACTTTTCAAAGCAGACACGTTAAGTCCACGCGTGACACAAGATGGAACGGAACTAGGCGGGTAATTGCTATTCGCGAGAAGTAAACCGGTTGCTTATTAAAATCCGCTGTAGAGGTACATTAATTTATACTTTGCGGAGTTTCAGTGGGTCGGGCAGGCTGGAATGAACCTGCGCTGTAACAAACTTTGGTATCCTACTCGTGCCTGCCTACTTCAGGGTACTCACGTGGCCCGTTGCGCACTTCGCACAAGTGCTGTGGATGAGCGAAACTACCTCAACATTATGCACAGGATATTCATAACTGTGCATCAACAACTCTTACTGACTTTTTAAATTAGCTTTCAACGGTTTTAATGTCATCAGCTGCCATTTGTTGATTTCCAGGCTGCGCGGTTATTTTTCCCATGCATGGAACATGATAATTATAATTTTGGCATAACTCCTGATTTTATTATTTTGGCTGCAGAAAAAAAATATGCTTCGAAAAACCTAATTCCAAACGTCTATATAACAGGTAACCTATCAAAGGTTTATGAAGACAAGTTATTGTTTTACCCCACTACGCTAGTTTATAAACTACCCGCAAGTTCGCGGTGAAACTAAATTGAAAAATGATCTTGTTTGAACATAAGACGTCGTGTTTTCCAACATTTTATAAATATTGTGACTATACTCTCGCAACAAAATTATAAATCAAGCCAGTTTAATTTAGATTTATACGATGGAGATGTGTATCCAAGTTTTTTGGGTACGACCTTCGGTTTACAGTCATGTAACCAATTTAATTTGGTACTCGATAACCTTATAGGCAATTGGGAAAGCTTGTTTGTGCGGTGGATTAGATTCACCCCGAGCTGAGATGTCCCCGCGATAACGGGGGTCGAGACGTGCCGTTTGGGACCCGATGTTAGGCCGTTACATTGACGACTCCATTGCCGCGCCTTATCTGATACACACTTATTGCTTTGCCTTTTTAATATTTGCAATAATAAATCTGGATTCCAAATCATATGAATATGAGTAGAATCGATACTTTGTTGGAAAGCGTCCCGGAAATTCAAATATTTCGCGTTTACATTTTTACACCACCTAGGTTTATCTGTTGTTTTCATAAATTTGCGAAAAGTTTTAGCAGATACTACGCACGATGTATATATAAAAAAGATATATATTAGACCTTCCTCTTGAATCAGTCTATCTATTGCTGAAAACTGCATTAAAATCCGTTGAGTATTTTAAAAGATCTAAGCGAACAGACAGCGGAAGCGACTTCATTTTATACTATGTAAAAATGTATGCATCAATCAATATTGTAAACACACAGTTTGCAGAAAAACGATTAGGCAAGGATACCTACGTTACTTCGGCAAAGGTTTGTGTTAAAGTAAGTGTCACGCGGTAACGCGTTGACAAGTCCGTAATTTAGATTGACTTGTTGAGCTCGAGCGCAGACCCGCGAAATTGTTTAGAAGCATACAAAACACTCCGACACATTGTTGAAGCACGCAATTTATTATTCACAAATAGACCAGGGAAATTGAGTTTTAACGAAGACAAATTGAACTAAAGCGGAATCAATTACGGGAGATTTATTTTCACTGCGAGAAAGAATTAAGTAACTGTGAGGCAAGGAGATGTAAATTGAATTTTTGTCGTAACCCCGAAAGAGGAACAGAAAAATACGGACCGCGATACATTAAAAACTTTAGCTTTTCAATTTCGCTGAAGCTTTCTATCTATTTGCCTTTATTAGTCGTTTGAATTCGCGGAAGTCTTACATAAAACATGTTTTTCTTTGGTTGTTTAATGAGCAACAAAGTTGGGAAGAGGCTAGTGTTACCCGCTACTAGTGCTCCAGTTACACAATTAGTAGCCTGTCTTGCATCGGAGCAGCCTTTTCTGTGTTCAGCTCAGTTGCAGCTTTTCTGGAATTCTAGCAATAATGGCAGTCAAATTTATTGTAACTTTTTTGACTTGGAAAAAAAGTTACAATAAATTTGACTGCCATTATTGCTATCTTTATTTCATTATTAGTATCTTTTGTTGTCATTCACCAAAAGATACTCCACAACAGAAGGAAATACTCTACAACAGAAGGAAATACCCCAAAGCCCTAAAGATACTTCCATTAATGACACTGAACAACTCGATATAGGTAATAATAATAAATATATTTATTTCAGATAACATTGATCCATATGTTAGTAAGAATAAAATCTTAGTATAAGTTAGTTTTCATTTAATTATTATAATTATATTTTATTATTATACCGTTAAAGTGTTCATTACTGCATCCAATTAATCGGCTTATGCTGCCAGGATGGTGTTTGTACTCCCACGTACTCTGCTAAGCAGTGAGACTGGTTTTTTCCTCATATAGTATAATATGTATGTATCCATTATGACGATCGATATGGCGCGGTGGGCGAAGGTCCGCCTGCGACGCAGGAGGTTGCGGGTTCGATTCCCGCCTCGGAACAATTGTGTCTACGATCTGCAGATATTTGTTCCGGGTGTTCTGGTCGTTTTCTATGTATAATAAAAATATCTATTTATGTAATATATTGTATTATGTATAACAGTTGTCTAGTACCCATAACACAAGCTCTGCATACCATGGGGCTAGAAAATGCTGTGTGAATTGTCCAGCATTATTTATTATTATTTATTTATTATGGATCTAGTAGATGGATCTAACAAGATTCATCCGATCTGACGAGAATATACTACCCACCTTGTTGTTTTCAAAATTTCGCATAACCGAGTATGAGTCATAAATTACAAAGTACACGGTTTATTATTACCATCAGACATAAAATATAGGATTTAGAATGGGCACAAAGCAAAAACCGTTCTTATTAAAAGCAAATAAAGCAATATTGTTGTTCGTCAAGGTGGCGGTCACGGCTGGCGCGCGCGCCACGACAGATGCGGTCCGCATCACCTGGTTGGCTGCGCGCACGCACCCTCGCACGAATCAATATGTTTATCAGTGTTTACACGCAACTCACGTGTGCCGTATCGTAAATTCATAAACATTGATAATTATAATAATTTTATTTTGAATATTCATTCTGTTTGACTGATGTTACTTATTTTTATTCGTGGGAAAGGAAATATTTGGTTTTTGAGTTCTAAATAATATCACAAATATGATTTCGACTTCGACGGTCTTTTACTGTATTTATAAAATATTTAAATAATATATTCTATAACTATCTAGGAATTCAACTGTTTTTTTAGATTTTGTCATGACTTTGTTCACTGACTTTATAAAATCAAACACGTAAAGCCAGGCTACATTCTGCGCAATTTAAAAACAAATAACAATCTACTACGAATGAAGTCACGGACAAATGCTAGTGCCCAATTCAACGTAGATATACTCAGCGGCGCTGTAAACCTATTTATAGTGGTAGTGGAGCGGCTTAAGCCATAACATCTGCCATTTTGAGTTAAAAAAACACTTCTAGAGCTATTTGATTTAGCAAACCACAAAACGTTCCCTCCTTTGCCGAATTTACTTTAACAAGACATTTGGACCTTGATTAGTTGATTATATTATTAAAGAGATAAATCTCGCTTAGCTGAAACTTAGCTTTATATCGTTTTTATACAGATGAGTAGTTTCTTCCTCATCAACACGTATGTCATAGTCATGAATAGTACTATTTATCGGGTATTTAGTTATCCCATGACCACGACAGTGTGTAAATCTGTTGAAACGTCAGCAAAATTCATACTAGACACTACTACTAGATACTATTATAAATGCAAAATTTTGGATGTTTAGATGTATGGATAGATGTTTATTACTTCTTCACGCTGAAACCACTGGACGGATCAAGCTGAATAATATATAGAAACAGTTCCCATGTGATAGAAATAACCTTTATAAACGGTTCTATAGACATAACGCGTGCGAAGCCGCGGGCAGAAACTAAAATAAACGCGATAGATAGCTGTTAAATAGCACTCATTATTATGTATTCAGATTGCGTTCATTTAAAAATATTTACATGACATATACACTCTTGAATATGTCATCATCATACTATCTATGTAATCTATATTATGGCTCGCTGTATTTATGCTGCCACTCATACACACACTTCTCTGTCAGTGTCATGTGAAAAGAGTCATAAACCAGCATATAATTTTTGTTTTTCTATGTCCATTCTGCTTATTGTTTTTATTTTTTATTTACTATTTTATTGACGACCGATGTGGCGCGGTGGGCGAAGGTCCGCCTGCGACGCAGGAGGTCGCGGGTTCGATTCCCGCCTCGGAACAATTGTGTGTACGATCTGCAGACAATTGTTAAAAAGTTCCGGGTGTTCTGGTCGTTTTCTATGTATAATAAAAAATATCTATCTATGTAATGTATTGTATTATGTATATCAGTTATCTAGTACCCATAACACAAGCTCTGCTTACCATGGAGCTATGATAAGATATGATAATATATGCTGTGTGGATTGTCCGTCCAGCATATTTATTTATACGAGAGTCTTGCCAAAAGCATCACATGGAAAGCGAATTGGCTATCGCAGTGTAGGAGTTAAAATACTCAGAAGGAAACTGCAGAACATGAACTGTGGCATGAAGTTCATTAAGGACGTACAATTTATTTTTACCTCAGTTTATCCATAACCGGTGTAAATCAATTCCCAAAAAAGTAGTATGGAAAGGTAGCGTCAGATAGAGCTATTTTTGTTCGCCAGTATTGATTGGCGGATGATTGGTCGGTCGCTGCCATTTGCCGTGTGAATTTTATAAAATGTAGCCGCAAAAAATATCCTGTGTTCTGTGACAGCAAAGTTTACAACTCGACAATTAAATTTGCCTAAGTACTTCAATAATTTAATTGCAAACGACTTATTGTCAATAGTAAAATAAAAATATAGAGTTCTATGTGTACTAAGATAGTACAAATTTATCCACCAAAGAGGTATTATAGTATGTACAAGCCAGTACCCACCTTGCTACACATAGAAATTAGACCTCTGAAAATGAAAAGTTTTTATTTCTTTAAGCTTACAAATAAGCACTTAGACAGGTCATATTTTATAGTTCACTTCAATTTTTTGTCCACCAGTGGAAGAAGTGAGAAGAAACCACTAGTATATTCATAACTTATGTGTCTAGTACATTTGATTTGCTTATCTGTAAGTTGGTAGATTTTGAGTTGGAGCAAAACTCGTTCCAAGCTTTTTTATCTTCTAAGTAATCTGATATTTTGTAATAAGCTTTTTTACAAAGAATTTTTTGCAAGTCACTTGGAGTTTTGTTGTAGAAGCGTATACATTGCCCTTTAAAAGATACATTTATCTTATGTAGCCTAGTTGTGGGCACAGCGAGTTTATTCTTATTTCTAGTATTTACATTATGTATATCACTTTTTTTAGTGAAGAGACTTTCTTTACGAGAAGGTCCTCTTTACAACACACACATTAAACAAAATAGGTGGTAATCCTCTTTGCAAGAATGTACCGATCAGTCATAGACAAAAAGGACCTCTTTACAAGAAGTGCACTCAGTGCCAGCTCTTTTGCATGAAGAACTCGGGTACAATCAGCATTAGTAGTAAAGTGTGACTGCTAAATGATGATGATGATCTCGTAGCTCTGTTGGTTAGAGAGTCCCTGTACTGAGGGGAAAGTCGTGGGTTTAAGTCACGTCGGAAGCGAAATTTTTTGGGATATTATTTAATTTTATATGATTTTTTTGTTGAGTTAGTGATTTAGCGGTATTTGTTTTGATGCTCCTTATTGATGATAAGTCACTTTGACTGCGGTTTTTTTTCGACGACTGCGTTGTTTTTTTTTACCTAAAAAATTCGTGCTGCCGCTCTACACAGCGGTTGTGTTGCGCCGCACATGCGTTTCGTTCGAAAAATATTACAGCTCTGCTGAGTCACAAAGATCTGTATTTTCTCAGCCGCTGCGCTAGTGTGGATTTACGCATATTAGTCAATTGTAGAAAACTCATACCGTGCGTTTTCAGCACTCAAAGTGTTAAAAAACTACGTCCTTGCCACCCACCGAAAATAAAAGCTTTTGATCAAGAGGTAGGTAACAAGGTAGGACAAAAGTTGAACGGCAATCCATGTATTTGGATGGGAATGCTATTGTGATTACAATACGGGCCGGACAAGGGGAGCGAACTCGGAAATTACTTTTACACATTTTATTTTCGACAATCGATTCTGTTTGATTCATTTTATGACAATACAGGCGGCAAATGAGGAGATTTATAACCCGTTTAGTCGAAAATTAACATTAACAATATGTTGTTTGTCTTTTTTGACGACCGATGTGGCGCGGTGGGCGAAGGTCCGCCTGCGACGCAGGAGGTTGCGGGTTCGATTCCCGCCTCGGAACAATTGATCTGCAGATATTTGTTCCGGGTGTTCTGGTCGTTTTCTATGTATAATAAAAAATATCTATCTATGTAATGTATTGTATTATGTATATCAGTTATCTAGTACCCATAACACAAGCTCTGCTTACCATGGGGCTAGATAATGCTGTGTGAATTGTGTCCAGCATTATTTATTATTTTCCGCGTTTGTATCTGCCTAGTGATTTGGCCCACAGCTTTGCTTAAGTAGGCGTCAGCGTCAAATTGATATGAGCGTCTAGAGTAGTCAAAATTATCTGAAAAACATGGAAGCAATTTAATATACGCAGTTTGATTCATCATATTATTGTAAGCACCCAAGGTGTTCAAAATAACTAACTACTCATTGTTTCATATTTATATTAGCAGTCAGGGTGTTCTGATTTGATATTATATAATCTGGTTTGATTGTTCATTTTTTTATATTTATTATTTATCCCGCTAACACTTTAACCTCTTGGTGACCAGCTATCCGAGAGGAGTAAGTTGCATATTAGTGTATTTCAGCTAAATTTATACCTTCTGTCTTAGTTTAGTTTTATTAAAATAGGTAGAAGTCTAATTCTATCTTGTGTATTTTCAATTAAGATATTTAAATGTTTTCCTGTTCTATTCCATTCTGTTGGGTACTAAGACCGTTCCCCTTTACCGGTAATGTATTCGGTACCTATACAATAAAACGTGTAGGTAAATAATAGGTATTATCCCAACAAATTTTCCATTTCCACGGCCAAATCGGAAAATGTTCCGCCGCTTAAACTTTTAGCACAGGTTCGCATACAAATAAGCTTAAATAAAGTTTAAGGACCTCGTACCTAAACTGCTAGAGGGTCCAAATAACCCCAAACCTTTGTTTACATAACCTAACAGCCGGTTAACAAATTGTAACATTCTAATTGGTAACTTTGTTGGTTTTGTCAAAAAGTTGCTTCTAAACTGGACAGTTTAAGGGTAAACTAGTCAATGGCGCGAACCCGTCGCGTCGGTTGGCGAGGCCTAACCCCCATATCTTTAGTCATTACCTCGACCTCGATTCAAACTCTACTCAACCTCCAAAGGCGTTTCGGTATGCTTGATCGTAAAAAAATCCTTCACTCGAAACAGCCTTCGAGAATTTTCTCATACGAGTGGAATAACGAACTGTCATCTCAAGGTACGTCGCTACCTACCTTGAATGCTCCTCGAAATAGTTTGTTGTTATTTACAATGGATTTTGGAGACTATCTCAATTACATTTACGACGATGAAACCTACAACGGTAACGGTAACGGTGACGCACTGACTCGACTCAACCATGTTCGAGTGAGGTTGATATATAACCAAATTAACGACTAAGCATACCGAACTCGAGCATGTTTTGGAGGAATGCTCGAAACGCCCTTGAACAAGTTTAAGTGGAGAATTATTTGAGGTAATGACTAAAGATATGGGGGTAAATGTATAATATCGCACCTAACATACTCGTTGTGCGAAATTGCACGCTAAGATGAAATGCACAATGACTCATTCCCTAAAAGAGCACGTAAAAACAATGTAAAAGGTATATCGAGTGTATCTTTTTCAAATAAATTAATTTCAACTATTGAATAGGTCTAACTATGTCGGAACGGGCTTTACATATGTTAGAGTTTTTTTTTCTCCTTATATTATTTATGTTCGTCCAAAGTTAGGCTAAAATCGAAATAGAACAGTTATGCTAACATAACTCACAAACCTCATATGTATTTGAGTGCCTATGATGCACACACATGCGCATGCTTGGCGGCTTGGTGAGTGACAGTACATATCGCGCCGCAGCGGTTGGACAGTGAATGGGTTAACAGCGATAGAATTGCCATAGCCTCGCTCGTCTCTGTTGGAATTTCATCTTTACAATACGAATTACACTTGGCCTGCTGGGCTTTCAATATGAAATTAACTATGAACTTTACTGTCCACAGAAACAGTTTACTTATATGCCGATGGCGCGTAACGAATTGAAGTGGCGCTGCTCTTGAATGCGGTCATCGTCTTGCAATAGCTTACTTTGTAATATTTGGTTTATTAGGACTCAGTAAAGATAAAGATAAATTTATTTGGCCGTAAACAGATTATTTATAATAACACAAATAATAATAGTACACACTAACTACACAGTACATTTAAAAATAAATGAAATAGCCTACAGAAAAACAGTAAATAGCTACCATGCAGGCCCAGCCCACTTGCCCAGTCCATCACAAGGTTGCCTGGCAGTGAAATCGCTCATAGAGATAAGGCCGCCTTTGTACTGCGTCTACTTATTGTATTAGCATTTATTTGTGTACTGTTTTTGTGGTGGACGGTGGTTTACAATGTTTAATATGATTATATAATAACTAATAATACGGGCATTCGTTTCTACAATATTCAAAGAAGACCAAGTATTGTGGGTTTTACGGTAGGTTCCTAGCCTTTTGGCCAAAAAGAGTCAGACTCAGCTCTGTGCTGAACCACGCATGGCGCGGAACAACGCTGGTTTTCAGTTTTACTGATTAATTAGTCACATCAAGTAAGTAATTATATCTACCTAAATAACTTACCTATCATTCACAACCGACGGGTAAGTGTGTAGGGGTTGTACTAGGTAGGTGCCTATACTATTTCAATATCTATACTAATATTATACCTAAAGAGGAAATGTTTGATTTTTTGTTTGTTTGTAATGAATAGGCTCTGAAACCACTGGACCGATTTGAAAAATGTTTTCACCGTTGGGAAGCTACACTATCCCCGGTGAACATAGGCTATATTATATTTTCAAAAAAGTTAGGGATCCGTACCGTACTAAAACCGTGCGAAGCCGGGAAGGTCCGCTGGTATCTTATACGAAGAATGACCCGTACATGTAGATTACGGAATTATACATTTAAAGAGAAAATATTTTTAGAAATAGCTCAGTGTATGACGACCTCTGTGGCGCGGTTGGCGAAGGTCCGCCTGCGACGCATAAGGTCCCGAGTTTGATCCCCACCTCCTCAGGACAAATTTCAGTTCTGGTCTTGACTGTCCTAATTAAAAAAAACATGAAGTACTACGGCGTCGGCAGTGTACTCTACTACATATATTCAATAAATCATGGCCATAATTTTATTTTATTTATTTTTATTTTTCATTATAATTTTGATTGTATTGCACTTTTCCGTTATAATCTAGTTTATTAACTGAGATCGGATATTATCGATAATAGAATAAGGAGGTCCTTCTCCTCCATCGGTAACCCGATCACTGTGGAAAATATAATAAATTGAAGATAAATAAAAGGTTGCTTTTATTCTAGAATTTCATATTGAGCGTTAAATATTATGTAACGATAATTTTCAGTTTTATTACGTGGGATTATTTTCATCCAATTTAAATTACAATTTATCCTACGGAATCAGGTACAATTTCACTGATTCCGTAGGATAAATTGTAATTTAAATTGGATGAAAATATTCCCACGTAAAGCCAAAGCGTGGTCTATGGATCTGCACTATGGAATTTTTCTACCATAGCACATGCTGAGTGCTAGTGAGTGGTTACTCAATTTGCTTTTTTTTTCTATTAATTATTTTGAGTTTCTTTTTAATGTTGTGTATTTAATAATCTGGGAAAATAAAACCAGTACCCATAGCATTCATGCTGAGCCATTTCATATTTTTTTACCTACATACAATCCACATAGTAGGTATAGTTACCAAATGTAGGTACTTTTATAATTAGTTTTAAGATCTTGTATGTGTGATTGGTTGTAGTTAAAAATAAAATTTCTTTATTTTCTTTTTTTTTTTAATATTTTCACCGACTTCAAAAAAAGGTGAAGGTTATATGTCCGGCTGTAGATGAGATTCGTTTGTAGAATGGCTAAGCCGATTGTAAAACGAACGCTGTACTGATTTCACTCGAGGAGATGATTATGTGACTTTAACAATATTGTTGAATTGAATGTCTAGGTAACAATCGGCATAGCAAATTAATTGGATTGTGCCTTTGTGTAATCGACCATTCTACAAACGGGCTTGTCGGCAATCCGCCGGCGACATTATAAACAAGTACCTACATAGTATGTTTCTTGTATGTTCGCCGATTTCTCCGTCAAGTTGCGGCCTGATTTTTATGGTTCTTTCAGAGGATAGTCCCGAAATGCTCCCATAAAATGTCATTCCCGAAGAATCAAAGACTTATTAATAATTTTGATAATTTTACCAAATGTATTTAAAATAATTGCATTTTACCTGTAAAATATTAATTTATTCTTTTATGACATGTAACCTATTTTTGTTACCAAATAAAGAACTTGAACTAAAAAAAAAACAGTGTAAATACAAGAAATTTAAAGTCAATGTTTAGTTTCTCAAAATAATCACATAATTTTACTTTACTTTTAACAAAATACGAAAGCAGTTTTACCATACGGCAATACAGAATGCCCAAAATAATCATATAATTTGACTTTACTTTTACCAAAATACGAAAGCAGATTTACCATACGGTAATACAGAATGCCTGGTACGTCTAGCCACAGCAAACACAGTAGTGAGTAAGGAGAACTTACAGCCAATCCTGTTCGCTCATTGTGAGCGGGTCGGTCGTAGAGCGAGGACGGTCGCGGAGCGTTCTGAAACTTTTTCGAGCTTTGAGCTTTCGAGCGCGCGGCATTCTGTTAGTGTTGTGTCGTTTATTCCAGGGGCTTGCAATTTGTGCAGTGCTGTGTACAATCGTGCGTGTAAATGGAACTTTTGCTTGGATCGCTGGAAATGTCGTGAAGTCACTGGTGAGTTATTTGGAACGTTTTTTTAGGTTTTCGTGAACAAACAGCACTATATCAGTATGCTGTGTGGATTGTCCATCATAGTTTAGTTATTTTATCTTTACAAATATTATAAAGAGGAAATGTTTGGTTTTTTGTTTGTTTGTATTGAATAGGCTCCGAAACTACTGGACCGATTTGAAAAATTATTTCACCGTTGGGAAGCTACACTATCCTCGATGAACATATATTATATTTTCAAAAAGTTAGGGATCCTTAACTAAAACTCCAATAATGTAACCAAAAGGTGTAAAAAAATCACCTAATAAAGTGAAATTCGAGTTTAACGCGGGTGAAACCGCGGGGAACAGCTAGTTATTTATAACTATGTATTTGAACTATTTCTCCGTCAGTGTGTTATAGCTTTTTGTAGCTGATTTATGCTCTTATTGCGTTTATCTACACATGTAAGTATAACAAAGTCGTTCGTAACTTGATTACTTGACAACCCATATTGCGTTGTAAGAAGTTTCCCGAAAAATTGGCACATTTTCACTCAGTTGTTTTCAGCAGTTTTCATAATACAATGTTATCTAAGGGGTAGAAACCTAGATAATAATGAATATGATTTGTGATATGACAGGGTCTCTCTTTTATTCCAACGAATATACGTTGGTAGGTAAGTTGGTAGGTAATTTTATTGAATCAACCTAAAAATAATATCTAAAAAATGTTTAGACTTTGACGGGATTTGAACCCACATGTTTCCCGCAGTACGGGAATGAATAAAAATATTTCGCGTTGTTCAATTTTAGGTTTTTTGCAAAATAATTAATAGTAGGGCCGATATATACATATTATTAGTGCATTTCCGTACTTAGAGAAGGATTTTGATGAAACTTCACAATAAGCTTACATATCAGAATAGGCTACAATTCATAAAGATATATTGTTATATATATCAAAAATATCTATCACCACGCGGGTGAAAATGATGAAACCGGGGCGCAGCTATAGTGGTTTATAAACCTTCCTCTAGAACGACTCTACCCTAGGAAAACATGTTCTTGACTAGAGACCACGACTCGGTAAACGTAGTGTAGGACGCCCCCCGACCAGGTGGGATGACGACCTGCGAAAGACTGCAGGAAGATGCTGGATGCGTCAAGCTGAAGACAAGGCGCTGTGGTGCTCATTGGGGAGGCATTATTTAGAGATGTGGACTCTATGTAAGTCCAGTGTTAGCTGATGATGAACAATTTTACCGACACTATTTATAACTTATTTTTTGCATAAAATGTGACCGTTGGGCTTTATTTCGGACCCTCCTCACCCCATTTTAGATTAGTACCACACCTTGGTATAAGTATCCATACCCACATATTATACCTGTGTTCCAGTTCATGGTTTCCGCAGGTTTATGACGCGTGCCGATCGTATGGCGAATCGTTAAATACCCGTATCATGATTTGCGATCAGATAGTTCTCTAGGGGTTTCTCAATAGGAAGATATTAGTACTTACTTATATTATAAAGTATCTTCTGCTTGCGGCTTCGCACGCGGTTTTCAAGTAGCTTATGCCCGTACCCGAGATTCCGATTTATCATCATCAAACTATAAAAGTCCACTGTTGGACATATGCCTCCCCTGATGAGCTCCAGCTATGCTGTGGCCCTCCGGTCAGGTGGGATGACGACCTACGAAGGACTGCGAGCAGATGCTGGATGCGTCAAGCTGAAGACAGGGCGCTATGGCGCTTATTGGGGGAGACCTATGTCCTATGTCCTCTGTGACTGACAAAGGCTGATGATGATGATGATGAGCTCCACAGCGCCCTGTCTTCAGTTTACCGCATCCAGCAGCCTGCAGATTACAGATTGGGATTACGATTACCTTGGTACTAAAAAATGGTTACAGACCGAATTACTTTCGCTTATATAGCAGGTAATAAGAATCGATTACCTAACTCATTTAAGAAATAGTAATAATACTTTTTAAGTATTATTACTATTTTTATTCTTAAGAGGGTATTCCAATAGTTTTGCTTTGTTATCAAAGAGTTCCGACAGCCGCTGGGGCAAACGTGTTCTTGAGTGGAGACCACGACTCGGTAAACGTAGTGTAGGACGCCCTCCGACCAGGTGGGATGACGACCTGCGAAAGACTGCAGGTAGATGCTGGATGCGTTAAGCCGAAGACAGGGCGCTATGGCGCTCATTGGGGGAGGCCTATGCCCAGCAGTGGACTAATATAGGCTGATGATGATGATGATGATGATCAAAGAGTTTATTACAATATTGCAGCAAGAAACTTACATAATTGAGATATTGTACGTCCGTCTATGATATCCAACTTCCAACTTCTTTATTACCCAGTTTCTACAGTACCTACCAACCTACATAAAAAGAAGCGCCTTAAATTAAATTTTCACATTTTAATATCTTATTCATGCCTACAATTTTTACGCTACAATATTGCATTGAAGTTGGCAATCCTTTACGACACAGCGTTCGTTGTAGCAAGCTTTTAAATTGACTCTAGTTTACCACTCTGCTTAATTAAGTAGGTACTATACTCCGATTCACCGATTCAAAAACATGGTTTTTTTTTGTATACAAAGGGGTTACAAAACCCGAGGAATATTGGTGTGTGGATATTTTTGGTGGAAAATATGTCGTGAAACAAAAAATATCCAAAAAATATCGAGCGACATTGGTATCATCCCAGCAAAGCATAGAAAGCATAGAATGCTGGGATGATACCAATGTCGCTCGCAACAGTTTTTGATTTTTAAAAGTTTAATACATAGTACATATGCAGCGAATTTCTTGACAATGATTATACAAAATTTGCAATTCCTCAAAGACGAACTTTTCCTGATCTCTACATGCCTAATTCAAACGAACTTATGTAATTATAATTAATTTAATTGTCGAGAAACTGATAACACCTGACTTTAGCTTAACATAGAGTTAACCATTGTTATTGTGTATTTCTTTTTTAATAAATATTTTCATTTCATTTCATATATCTAGGATTTTAATTCGGAGTATACTATAAATCAAACTAATATTATAAATGCGAAAGTTATGATGTTTAGATAGTTGGATGGATGGGATGTTTGTTACTGCTTCACGCCGAAACTACGGAACGATTCAGGCTGAAATTTTGAATATCAGGTAGTTCTAGGCCTGGAATAAAACATAAGGCTTCATAAGCTACTTTATATCTCATAAATCAGTTCACATGAGATAAAAATAACCATGAAATATTTCCATACAAACTTTGTATTCTATCTAAAAAAACTCTACCTTTTGACGACCTATGTGGCGCGGTGGGCGAAGGTCCGCCTGCGACGCATGAGGTTGCGGGTTCGATTCCCGCCTCGGGACAAATGTGTGTACGATCTGCAGATATTTGTTTCGGGTGTTCTGGTCGTTTTCTATGTATAATAAAAAATATCTATCTATGTAATGTATTGTATTATGTATATCAGTTATCTAGTATCCATAACACAAGCTCTGCTTACCATGGGGCTAGATAATGCTGTGTGAATTGTCCAGCATTATTTAATTTAATTTAATTTATTTTCTCATGAAAAAGAGTTCTTACTCGATGAGACAATTTTCTAAAAGCTGACTGCAATATTACCCCTCGTTTCGAGCACGTTATACTTAAGTATTTTCCTTTATAACGATAGTTTTTAAGTTGTAATTGTCTTAGGAAAAGTTTTGAGTTGTGTCGGTGAAGTTACGGCGGCTTGCCCTGCAGTTTATTTAATAACGCCGCTATACTGAACATTAAAAACACTTCAAGTGAAGTCTTGTAATGTTGCCAGCAAACTCATCTCGGTTGATCACACTCTTAACAACAATCAACCGACAATCAATCGCAGTGAAATCACTAAAATAAAAACAGTTACACATAATTATTTATATGCTATACTGAACATTAGAAACACTTCAAGTGAAGTCTTGTAATGTTGCCAGCAAACTCATCTCGGTTGATCACACTCTTAACAACAATCAACCGACAATCAATCGCAGTGAAATCACTGAAAACAAAAACAGTTCCAAATCATGATTTTGTTTGGCTAGAAAAGTGAATTAATGCAACATCGAGCTTTTACACAAAAATCATTTATAACGCGATATTTACCATGATTTGATGTTTTTTGTGTTAGTGTTCATGATAGTTTCAAAAGTTTTATCGAGCTATTGTCTGCGGAAAAACAGGGATATACTAGATTGTTTCCTTGTTGTATACTGAAAAAAAAAAAACGAAAAATACTTTTTATAGTCATTTTCTTAAGAGGATATTCCAATAGTTTTGCTTTGTTATCTAGAAGTTTATTACATAATTGCAGCAAGAAACTTACAGAATTGAGATATTCCATCTATGATTTCCAACTTCCACTTCTTTATTACTCAATTTCTTTGGTACCTACCAACCTAAATAAAGTTACCGTGGCTTGTTTATTTAATAACGCCGCTATATTGAACATTAAAAACACTTAAAGTGAAGCCTTATCACGGTTACTATGCAAACTGTCATAATGTTGCCAAAAAACTCATCTCTGGTTGACCATACTCTTAACACTTTGAGTGCTGAAAACGCACGGTATGAGTTTTCTACAAATGACTAATATGAGTAAATCCACACTAGCGCAGCGGCGTGAGTGCGGTGCGAGTGAGGAGTGAGAAAATACAGATCTTTGTGCCTCAGCAGAGCTGTAATATTTTTCGAACGAAACGCATGTGCGGCGCAACACAACCGCTGTGTAGAGCGGCAGCACGAATTTTTTAGGTAAAAAAAAAAGATCGCGTTCGTCGAAAAAAAAACCGCAGTCAAAGTGTTAACAATGCTAGTGGTTTCTTTTCACTTCTTCCACTAGTGGACAAAAAATTGAAGTGAACAGTAAAATAATTTTATTTGATAATAATTTATATTTAAAATATGACTTGTCTAAGTGCTTATTTTGTAAGCCTAAAGAAATAAATGATTTTTTACTTTACTTTACTTTACTTTACAATAATCAAGCGACAATATGTAGTTCGCAATGACTGAAAAAAATCACTGAAAACAAAAACAGTTCCAAATCATTATTTTGTTTGGCTAGAAAAGTGAATTAATGCAACATCGATCTTTTACACAAAAGTCATTTATAACGGGATATTTACCATGATTTGATGTCTTTTGTTCATGATAGTTTCAAAAGTTTTATCGAGCTATTGTATACGGAAAAACAGGGATATACTAGATTGTTTCCTATTCGTATATTGAAAGATTTTTTCGAATCTAGTGTTTGCTTACCCATCATAAGCTCTTCGTTAATAGTCAAATCTTGCATTCTGTAAGTGTACTGATGTGTCTTTAATGTAGCCGATTATGTATCACTCACTATAGAGGCTGCTAGGTACATAATATACTTAACTTACATTAACCTCTGTAAATAGTAGGTACTGGAGACAATATTATTGAGCAATTGATTGCACCAGAACCACATCTCCATCATCAGCATCAGCCTATAGCAGTCCACTGCTGGACATAGGACTCCCCCAATGAGCGTCATAGCGCCCTGTCTTCAGCTTACCGCATCCAGCATCTACCTGCAGTCTTTCGCAGGTCATCATCTCACCTGGTCGGAGGGCGTCCTACACTACGTTTACCGAGTCGTAGTCTCCACTCAAGAACACGTTTGCCCCAGCGGCCGTCGTCGGTTCTTCGTGAGATATGGCCGAACCACATAATATACCAAAATAAAAGAGAATTATTGGTTATTGTTGTTACTGAATTTAACTTCATTTGTTTACATTCATATGAATGTAAACAAATGAAGCTCATCCTAACACGAGTTATGACGCGAGATACCAGCATTTCTTACGCACAGAGAAATGGGATCAAATTTCATACGATAGTGGATCCTGAAGGTTATAAATCCCTTGTAATACAAACATATCTGGAAGTCGATAATATAATAAAGTCGGGGAACAAAAGTCCCAGATGGGAAGCATCAACACAAGGCTCTATCTAGGGCGTTATTGCACAGGTGTCCAAGTCCCTTCCAAATTATGATAGGCTCGAGATTATTGAGATTCGGGAAAGATTTCTAAATCAAGAGTACACTATGCTACCAGAATACAGGTAAACTAGGTCACCTCTGTGGAATCACCAAAAAAGCTTAGTTAGAAAGCTTTCAGGGTTTTTCGCCAACCCATTTCTAATTTAAAATGCACTTTGTCTAGAATACACGCAACATTTAGTTAGAACCTACCGTACCTACTTAATATGATGGAGCTTAGCTCGTATTAAGGCTATCTAAATTTGAATTCTGAAACCGTAGGCAAGTTATGTAGACTTTCCCGAGTTTTGTGGTATTATTTTACGTGGCTAGAAGGGAATAAAGTTTTCATACTGTAAATGCGGTTTATTTGATTTAAACGGCCCAGGGTTCACGGGAGCAGAGTAGGTACCCTCCTAAATTTAATCAGTCGCCATAACCCAGCCAAAATGTTAAGAGTTTTATGTAAAATATTTTTGTTAACTGTCACTTAAAAGGGACCAAGTGGTAAATAGCCAATTAGACTGGGTTTAGCGTAGATTGCAACCCCTTTTACTTTTTACGTGATACCTAGGCACATAATAAGGGTAGCTGGCTATACCAACTTATATTATAAAAAAAATTAAACATTTGCGATTTGCTATCAAACACATAACAGTCGCAAACCGTACCCACGACTGCTGTAACGCGATAGAAATGTAGGGGTTAATAAAACAAAATACTCGATTAATAATCTTGTATAAAATAATAAAGTTGCGACAGTTTTAAAAGTTGTTTTATAACTGATACGAGCCGGCGGCGGCAGTAGTTAGCAAAAAACACCTAATATTTGAGTCTTCCCGTGACCATGATCGCCGTAACGCAATAGAAACGTAAGGAAAATAAAACAAAAGGTAAGCGATAACCTCGATCATTAATCTTTAACATATAATTATACACAACATTATATACATTGTCTAGACTTTCATTGTTCACGTTCTAAATATTCAAACTTAAGTAGGTATTTTTAATAGAACTACGATTTGTATATCCATTCGTGACTAATGACTAATCAATCAATCAATAGATTTCTTTCCGGCCCTGGTGGGGGCACAGACTAATGGGTAACTTTTGTGGTGGAAAAAAAAGCTTTTTGGGAACAAAATAAAAAAAAATCACACAAATTTATTAAGTGGTACCTATAAGGGCAGCTTTAAAGCTACAAGTATAATTAGATTTAAGGCTACCTCGTAAATTTAAAAATAAAAATAAAAAATCACACAAATTTATTAAGTGGTACCTATATAGGCAGCTTTAAAGCTACAAGTATAATTAGATTTAAGGCTACCTTGTAAATTTAAAAATAAAATAAAAAATCACACAAATTTATTAAGTGGTACCTATAAGGGCAGCTTTAAAGCTACAAGTATAATTAGATTTAAGGCTACCTCGTAAATTTAAAAATAAAATAAAAAATCACACAAATTTATTAAGTGGTACCTATAAGGGCAGCTTTAAAGCTACAAGTATAATTAGATTTAAGGCTACCTTGTAAATTTAAAAATAAAATAAAAAATCACACAAATTTATTAAGTGGTACCTATAAGGGCAGCTTTAAAGCTACAAGTATAATTAGATTTAAGGCTACCTTGTGAATTTAAATATTAACATTCTCATTCTTAAAATCGGACAATATGTATTATTTTCATTTTGAGGTTTTATTATATAAAAAATCGGTTGTAAATACATTATTAATTTTTGTATAAAACCCGAAAATAAAAAACAGCATAAAAGCTGTAGTATCCAGCCAAAATATAACTTCTGTAAAAGAAAAGGTGAAACGTAAATGCTTATTGATTTGAGCTCAAAGTTTGGGAGAAAATTAACATTGCACGTTGCTGTCGGGCTTTTTGTAATGATTTGATCAAAAAGCAAATGTAAGTATCGAAATATCGATACCAAAAAAAAATCGATTATAATTTTCTCGTATAGGCAAGCTTAAGATAATACAATTAACCTTGAATCGGGACTGTGGGGCAATAATCATATTAAAAAAGTCATAAAAAAATTAAAACGCGCTGCAAAGAGTCGTGTAGTGAAATATAGGAGCATTAACAATTAGTAAAATGACCTTGTAACAATGTTATTCTTCTAAATCGTCTCCCACCCAAAAGTTCGTCTAACATAATTGTCATCTAACCGGAAGATTTATCGTGTAGTTTACCAATAACTCAGTTGCGTCAGTGGGCCTTGCGTTTCTCAAGCGGTCAATTGATTAAACGAAGCAATTAAGCAATCAGTCTTGTATGGCGGCGGGCATTGTCGCAAATGAGTGCGGGTTCGACATCTGCTGGTAGGGCTTGCAGTGCATCCGGCTTTATCTGGTCTATTGGGCTTTGGCCGGTTACCATTTCTGTAGTATTTCTTGATTGTATACTTCGGTCTTTAACTCACTTTCACTATAACGTGCATAATATCAATAAAAGCTAAGTAGCTTGATATGTAATTGATTTGGAACCGTTTCTTCAAGTCGTACAAAGAGTCGCAATGCCGACTGCCACCTGCCTCTTAATATTTATTTCAAAATACAATACAATTATAAAAAACAGATGATGTTGTATAAGTAGCAGTCTAATCGCTATGAGTTATCTCTGCCAAGTAACCTTTGAATGGACAGAAAGTGATAGAACAAGTGGCGTGTAAAATACATTGTTTTCATTTATCCTTAAATCGCATTTTTTCATATTCTCCGGACAAATTTGTAAATCCTGTGTCCCATCTCTAGACGCGAATCGTTAGCTAAGCCCCAGTTAGCCGGCGTTTAGCAGATAAACAGTTTGTTTTTACTGTCTGCTTGACGAGTTGGCAGATCGCTCTCTCATCCCGCGTGACCGATTCGACCCCTGCTGTGTTCACTCCTGAAATGGCCGAGGCTACATAGCACAGGGAATCTGTATGGTGTATACACCTCTACATAAGGGAATATGGCGCCATTGTTATTAGTTTCTATTTGGAGCTCATAAATCGTGATATTATATTATGTCGATAATAGTACTAGACTGTTGTAAGTTTTATTGTTTATTAGTTGGTACGGAAGTTCCCTTTATTGATATAGATATCTGTCAAGTTGAGAAAATATATAATTCTGTTGTGACTACCGTCTCCATATTCATCTCTGTGGGTTATTATCATTAGTTTGTAGTAGTTTTCACAAGCTATGTAGACAATGGTTATGTTTCAATTAAATTGATATTAATCGTTACCGAAACAAAGTTACGATACCCATGACGCAGAACGCAATTTTCGTCTAATAATGTTTTATTTTAGTGAAAAACATCCCTTTATGGCTTATATCGTTCACATTACATTGTGGATGCAATAAACAAGCCACTGGATAACTTTATTGAGCAATGAATCGAGGTCCCTGCTGGCAGATCTGTTGCGAATTATTCTAAAATTAAACAATATTTTATTGGCAACACTGGTGGAACTAGCAACGACTGCGACATCCGGCCCGATCAAAGTGATCGAGGATGCGCGCGAGCCAGCCGTCGCGTTTACTGCCTGTTTTAGGGTTGACAGCTGCTGCCTGAGCGTTAATTCCGACTTTTTAAAAAAACTAATTAACACTATAAATGGTGAAAAAGAGGTACTAACAAGAGAGAATTACAATAACTGGATAGGCTTATTTGCGCGACTGTATTTAAAATGAGGGAATACCGTTCGCTGTACAAGTATTAAGTATTACCACCAACCTCTTCCAATTAATGCATCATTATTGAAATACCCTCCTAATATTTCCAAACTAAGGTTCCGTTCCGTACATATATAGAACAAACACATGACTATCATGATTACCCCCAGATTGACGAGTCCGAACACATTGACACAATAATCAAAACTTTAATAGCTTTGCCCTCGCAGCAGGGTTTCGGCAAATGGTAACAAACGGCGTGAACTCCAAACATCTGACTTTTTCGGAGCAGGCAGATGGCATTGTGCCTGATTAGCGTTTGTTTGTTGTAAACCCAAAGCCGAGGAGTGGTTACATAGTGCGAGCTACTGTTCTGCCAGTAAAATATATTAGATTATTATGTAGAGATAGTTATAAAGGTAGGTAATTGGTAAATTACACTCTTTTATACCTTGTCTCTAAATATAAAAATTAAAGGTAATCGATTTTATTATTGCCTGCCAATAAGCGTACCTACCTACGATAACATTACAATATTAATCTTAGTGCAGTCAAGTTCTTAAGATTTCGGAACATTTAGTTCCATTACCCAGCTTCAAAAGGCAAAAAGAGCAGACAAGAGGGGGGGTTACACTAAAATCTTTCTTGGAATTGATAGATATTATCAAAATTTCTTCTGACTAAATGTCTTAATGGCGTGACGCAAGTTTTCATCGTTGCTTTGGAGCAAAAAAATCAACGAACATATAACTGAAACTAACTAGCTACTAGTACCTACTACCGTAAATAAAATCAGTTTGCATGAGCACTGATTCTGTGTCACAAAGCAACTAGCAGTTAGTTCTCGCTCCATACAAACAGGGCTTATTTGCGAGCGCCACCTAGTTACCTAAACGGAATCGCAACTCCACTGAGGTTACTGCACGTAGCGCATTGAGCTCCATACCCGCCTCTTTCATTTATAAAGCTAACTAGCTGCGCCCTGCGGTTTCACCCGCGTAGTGATAGTTATTTTGGATAATAGTTGTGTTATTTTATAAATGAACTATGATGATGTGTTACTCATCATCATCATAGTTCATATATTAATAACTTTTGGTTACACTAACAGGTCACATATTATAATGCAATATGTAAAATCTACATAGGTACATCATATTATGACCATAAAATTACATTTTAACGTCATAAATTCATTCACATTATATATCGATTGAGCAGGATTGAGCTATCAGCCACTCCTTTAGTTGTACCTTAAAAGATTGCATGGATTTTGCGCTCGTGATAGAAGTTGGAATACGATTGTAGACAGCCGTCCCCATCACGTGTTGCAGCTTGGACGATTTCTCCAATCGCCGAGGTAGCGCCCTTAGTCGGCGTGCGTGTCTCGTGTTGTATCTATGACCATCCCTGTACCTTTCGTATTTATCCAAGCTGTTATGGACAAAGAGCGCGGAATGGTATATGATAAGAGCGGGCACGGTCAAGATCCCTAAGGACTCAAAATGCGGCTCAAATTAGCCTATGTTAGTCTACTGCTGCAGTGGAGTGGATATCTGTTTTTATAGCTATCTGAACACAAATTAACTTAAATGCGCCAACCCTGCTGCTCAAGCTCTGTAGGTACTGTAACAGCAATAATATTGTGATTAATTTTACATCGATATTAGTATTACGAGCATTTGGACTTATTCAAGTAAACACTGTTGAGCTAAATTCAGCTAAACTAGGATTTAGTTGTTCAGTGTGTTGCAAATGTTGCAATGTGTTTAGGATTCATAATTTTACTAGAATAGGTATAACACGCCAACTGTTGCACCCAGAGCTCGGGCAATCAGAGAGAGATATTAGCAGAAAATCTTCCCAAATTATAATTTACCAAACTACAATTAAACATTTGATATCTATACTAATATTATAAAGAGAAAAGGCCCGCTGATTGGTGTGTAGACTCCATTAGTTTCATAAAACATCATCGTGACCTCTCACTTTTCTATCGGATTTGATACGCCTGTATCGTGTGGGCGGACATAGAAGTACGCAAACCCCATACAAAAATAAGTCATCAAGATAGGTAATGAGGAATTATTCAAATTCAAAAGTTTTTATTTAGGCTTACAAATTAAGCACTTAGACAAGTTATATGTTATACTATTCAATTTATTATACTATTCTATTCAATGACGACCGATGTGGCGCGGTGGGCGAAGGTCCGCCTGCGACGCAGGAGGTTGCGGGTTCGATTCCCGCCTCGGAACAATTGTGTGTACGATCTGCAGATATTTGTTCTGGGTGTTCTGGTCGTTTTCTATGTATAATAAAAAATATCTATCTATGTAATATATTGTATTATGTATATCAGTTATCTAGTACCCATAACACAAGCTCTGCTTACCATGGGGCTAGATAATTCTGTGTGAATTGTCCAGCATTATTTATTTATTTATTTATTTATTTTTTGTAAAAAAATAAAAAAAATATAATTCATTATTATCAATTAACATTATTCATTTCATTTCATATCATAATTTCATTTCATTTCAATTTTTTGTCCACCAGTGGAAGAAATGAAAAAAAAACCACTAGTTGAAACCACTATGGTCATATAACTTATGTGTGTAAAACATTTTATTTGCTTATCTATTGCATAAGTTAAACTAGAAAAAAAAGTGATCACTTCGATCCTTTACCTTGTTAGATTTTGAGTTGGAGCAAAACTCGTCCCTAGCTTATTATCGTCTAGATAATCTGAAAGTTTGTAATAAGCCTTTTTACAAAGGATATGTTTGAATTTATTTATATTTTAGGGATGAAAATGCTATTTCCCTTTTGGGACGAAAACGTAAATGAAATTTTACAATTTATTTCCTTATAATGTTTCGTTTTATTCTTAGTATTAGAAATAACATTGAACTTAGTCACTTAATTGAAGCAAAAGTTATTTGACCTACAACCTTAAAGTCTGTCGAGCCAGAGGTCAGGTGATCATGTTTCCATATGCGGCCCCTACGTCTGGCAGAAACATTGGGGCTACCGATTCAGTATAACAACTATTTAAAAGGTTTATTTTTGATCATCATAGACCCCGGGACAAATGTTTGTACGATCTGCAGATATTTGTTTTGGGTGTTCTGGTTGTTTTCTATGTATAATAAAAAATATCTATGTATGTAATGTATGTATTGTATTATTTATATCAGTCATCTAGTACCCATAATACAAGCTCTGCTTAGCTTGGGGCTAAATGATGCTGTGTGGATTGTCCAGCATTATTTATTTATTTATTTGTGGTGCGAATACCTCCATCAAGTCCATCCGTAAGTATTTTAGTATTATATTGATTGTTCTAAAACTGTTAAGCCTTAGGTAAATACTTAACCAAAACTTACTTAAGTTTTTTCAGCTTTTAAAGAATTTTTTAAATACTCAACAAACTTAAAAAAGTATCTTTGAACTCGTATGAGCTGAATTCTGTCTTCTGTATTCTGGAAGAGATTACTGCAATAAGATCATACAAAATGTTAGTTAACTCTTTGTATTATGAGCCTCGTTATGAATTACAAGGATATCAGTCCAATGTTGGACATAGGCCTTTCCAAATAAGTGCTTCATTGGCTCCTTAGGGTAATGCATAATCCCCACGCTTGGCATGCGGGTTGGGGATTGCAGGGCACAGACTTTTTCGCACTACTTTTTAGGGGTCCGTACCCAAGGGGTAAAACGGGACCCTATCACAAAGACTCCGCTGTCCGTCTGTCACCAGGCTATATCTTATAAACCGTGATAGTTAGACAGTTGAAATTTTCACAGATGATGTATTTCTATTGCCGCTATAACAAAAATACAAAATATAGAACAAAATAAAAATTTAAGGGGGTTCCGATACAACAAACGTGATTTTTTTGCTCGTTTTTACTCGGTATTGATAACAGCAACAGGTAGACGCTTGAAATATTCACAAAACATTAAGTTATTATTTACCTTAAAAATAAATAATTAAATTAAAATAAAACAAATATTTAAGAGGGGCTCCCATACAACAGACATGATATTTTTGCCGTTTTTATAGATAATGGTACGGAACCCTTCGTGCACGAGTCCGACTCTTACTTGGCCGGTTTTATTATAAAAAGCTAATCTGTTACGCAGCTTTTGCGGTACCAGATTCCCGTGTACTATGCGTGAAGCCCCGGGCCTCGGGCCGCGCCACCCGCGTCCACATGTCGGCGCCCCATTAAATTCTACACCCCTACAAAAAGTAATGACTTTACCATACACATCGTACATTGAGTTTTAACTCTTTCATTCGCCTTGAAGTTAATTTGATATTTAATTTCCTTGATTGCTTTAGCGTGGACAGTTTGTCAACGATTTTTATGAGTGAGAAAATTGTGGCTATTTTCACACGCATTTTATTTATATAACTATTATTTGTTACTAGTTTCTGCCCGCGGCTTCGCACGCGTTGTTTGTATGGAACCGTTTTAAGGTTATTTCTTTCCCATGGGAATTTATTTATAGGATAAAAAGTAGCCTATGTTTTATTCCGGGCCTGAAACTACCTATTTGCTAAATTTCAGCCCGATCCGTCTAGTAGTTTTTGCGTGAAAGAGTAACAAACATCCATACAAACTTTCGCCTTTATAATATAAGTAGGATTGTTAGTTTCAAGCTATCTCTTTTGGAGGTTTAGGACCACAATGAGAAAATACTACCTACTTTTAATAATTTGTAGTCTTTGTGATCAGGACATGGACAGAAAAATACTTGTAATACTAGACCCATTTTAATTAAATAATAAAGTAACATTAAAAATAAACTGCGCATTAACCGTACAGAGATGTCTTCAGGTAGTTAGGTAATTGCGTAAAGTGTGTAAAATGAAATCAATGCTTGCCCTCCGACCACTGCATGAAGAACGTGATTTTCCCAATCGTTCCTCATTTGGAACGTGAGCTCAAGCAGTCAGTAGGCACTAAAAATTTGTACTAACATGACCAATGAAAAGAATAAAGTTTGCTGTATACTTCCGACCGACAACACCTACGATGTACGATCTGAGAAACAACTCGTAACACATTCCTCGCAAGACACCCCTCGCACACTTCGATCAACAAGACAACCTAGATTACGGGTCACATACAAAATCAAAGCTATAAGCTGTCTGCGTGAATATTACGTATAAAGCTACATTTGTTTATTTTTATTGTTATTTTAAAATAGGTAGTTAAAGTTCAACCTGATTCCAACCATCGCACATCGTAATAAAGTCACAAATCTTCAATACATCATTATCATACTTACGATCGTTCATCCAGCATCATTTTCCGACTGCTTTTTGCCTAAGCTAACTCAATAATATATTTTAAGATTTTTCTCATATAAAGTACCCTACAAAAGCGTCAATCGCTTTCGTAAAATACAAACAGCTTTGAGCTACACTGGTTCCTAGAAAGCTTTGGTCGGGCTGCCATGCACCTTTGCACGTAACCCAAGGGAACGAACAAAAAACAAACGATTTGAGCTTGTAATAACATTTTGTCCTAATATATTACTATTGTGACGTGTCCCGTATGGTGATTATGTAACTCGCGACCGGTTTGCGACAGGCGTAAATTAAGCAATCAGTGCTGTCAAACGCCAATTTCGACGTTGTAGCTGGTGTCAAACTAATACAAAATTGACGTTTGACAGCACTGATTGCTTAATTTACGGACACGTCACAATAGTAATATACATATTAGGACAAAATGTTATTACAAGCTCAAATCGTTTGTTTTTTGTTCGTTCTCTTGGGTTCTATATTAATCTAACGCAACCATTTATACCGTAACTTTATTATGATAAATGAATATAACGAAGTAGGTTACTTTATCTATCTCACTGTGGGCATATTGGGCTAATGTCAGTTGAGAATAGGGCTCTGAAACACAGACACAAGGCAAGGACCTCTGGCTACATGAATCGCGAGACTGTTTCTACATAAATAAATGGTTGCTATGACTTTCTAGCACTTTCTGCTACGGTCATTGAACTCGGACTCCACTTCGCTCCTTCCATTTCTTCTCTGTCGTTTCGTAGAATTAATCTCACGTCAAACTATAGACGCCGGCGCCGGCGTTACGCATAGACAATAGGCATTGCAAGATCAATATGGAGAATCTACATACAGTAGATTCAGTATTATCTATTCAATGTTTGGCCAGTGAGAGTATTAAATCATCAATTGAATTCCGACAAATATGTAAGTAGTGTAAGAACCCGCATGACTGATTTGATCTTAGTATTCAGGTTTTGAGGATTTTATAATTGTTCTTATTTATAGTAGGAACTGGAGAGGCATATAAACCAATAATGATATATATTATTTCTTATCCACAATTCTTGTGTGTAGAAAATCGTAGTTATTGAAGCTAAATGGTGTAAGTATTTTACCAACAGTTCTATCTTAGACTACGGCTTATTATTATTAATATAAACCTGTCGCCGCCAAAATTATTTTACATTAGGTATACGGCAGAATTTTCCCTAATGTCTAAGGCGATATTATTTGCAAGTAAATCCTTTGATGCAAGCATTTGTTCTCATTTTTGAGGACTTATGGAACGGGATTTTATTAAAGGTTAGAATCCCAACGCTCTTTAATCAATTCTGATTATTGAAATCTACCATCCGAAAACTGTTCTGAATCGAAAATCTGCATTAGTCTTTATATTATGTTCTAAAATGGGGTCATTTTCAAAGCCCCCTTATCGTAATAGGGCTGCATATCACTACATAGTATAAAACAAAGTCGCTTCCCGCTGTCTGTCGGTCCTTTAGATCTACGAACTAGATCTAGAACCCTAGATCTTTCTGAAACTACGCAACGGATTTTGATACGGTTTTTAATATAGAGTGATTCAAGAGGAAGGTTTATAAACTATTTGACACATAGATTTCCACGCGGGCGAAGACGTGGGGCGCAGCTAGTGGTTTCATGATAAAAAAATCTAGTCTATCTGGAGACGTTATGTCATACAAAATGTACTAGATTGGCTCTGCGTGAGATGTAAGACGATGATGATGATGATTCTTTGTTAATGGCAACTGTGTCTGGTTGACACTTTTCTGACAGTGTCAAGGTATAGAAATATTTGTAAAATCAATGAGTTATACAATTATGAAGATTGTTTGATATTTTCCCCAGAGCCTAGTTCGTTATCTAGCAGGGTGTACCACGTGCAGGTTAGATTGGCTTGGGAGACGAGATGTTGGAGTCCCCCTTACACCCCGATGTAAGAAGATGTAACCAATATTTGACGTTGACCTGCAAGTGATTTAGTATGACAGAAAGTAAATTTTTAAGAAAAAAATTGCTAATAATAAAACCAAATTATAAAGACGATATCTGAAGTTTCACGAGATAATTGAAGGAAGAAGGGAGTTCTTAAAATACAGGGTTATTGGTAATTCGACGTATTTCCGTTAGGAGGTGATAGGGGTGACTATTTGCGAAAATTTTCACCCCTGCTAAATTAAAAAATGTCTTTTTATTTGATTGTTACTTATTATTAATTTTGTTTAATGTTGTTACTATAACTGTTCTAAATTTTATTTTATAATATATTTTCATATTTTACCTATAACTCATATTCATAATTCATACTCGTATAGTTAGTAGTATCAATATAATTCAGCGATTTTAATAAAATATTTTTCATAATAAAATATAACTTTTTTATTTTTTGTTTACACCTTGGGTGGAGTTTTATTAAGGGTCCCTATTTTTTTTAATATAATGAAATGAAAGTTTATTTCTTTAGGCTTACAAATAAGCACTTAGACAGGTCATATTTTATACTATTCAATATTAAAATAACATTATTTTGATGTTCACTTCAATATAGCCTATATTCACCGGGGATAGTGTAGCTTCTCAATGATGAATGAAATTTTCAAATCGGTCCAGTAGTTTCGGAGCCTATTCAATACAAACAAACAAAAAAAAAAAAAATCTTTCCTCTTTTTAGTTTATTATAGGCAAAATATAGGTACAACAAACATTATTTTCTTCGATTTTGTAATTAATAAATAAATTGTATCGTCTCACAACAATTGTATAACACACTAGCTGCGCCCCGCGGCTTCGCCCCGTGGAAATCTGTCTCAAATGGTAGAAATCCTATGTCTGTCTCTTGGTTCTAAGCTACCTCCCCACCAATTTTCAGCCAAATCGGTTCAGCCGTTCTTTAGTATAATGTAACTTACACGAATTTCTTTTATACATAGATTTTGGCATTTTACCTTTCATGAAGAAACTACAGAAGAAGGGCACGTGTCAAAAACTTTAAGGCTGCCTCTCTGCGTGCTACTTAGCACCGCGCGCACCTAACTAGAGTTTATTTATTTACTATTTCATCTATGGACATCGATAAAAAATAATATTGCTATATAAAATGTAGTAGATTGATATTGTGTAGGCGTAACCAGTACTTGACGTAAAGTTGCTAGTGATGTAGGTAGTTACGCTTACAAAATAACATTGACATGAACAATGTTAAACAGAAACTCCTTATAAACGTTTATAAAGTTACGCAAAATAAGCCCGTATATCTTATCCAAAACTCTAGTTTCTTTCATGTACTGCGACTATAGGACTGCCATAATAAAGATATTTTTTTTATTAGAATTCGGCCCCGTATTTTGATTATGTAACTCGCGCCGGGTTTGCGACAGGCGTAAAATAAGCAATCAGTGCTGTGAAACGCCAATATTGACCAATTTTGACGTTGTAGATGGTGTCAAACTAATACAAAATTGGCGTTTGACAGCACTGATTGCTTAATTTACGCCTGTCGCAAACCGGTCGCGAGTTACATAATCACCCGGCCGTTGTTACATTAACTTATTTTAACACAATATTTTTCAAGTTTATAGTTTAGTGACGTTAAGAGTTAATTTAATACTTATACGAAGTAAGAAAATACAAAATAAAAGGAATTTATTTAATAAAGAAAACATATTTTATACTTTATACAGGTTACTTACTACGGGGGACCGCAGTCCCCGCACCAGGTTCAGAACCTATACATATATCGAATGAGTAATATATCTATGAATATTCTATAAACATGGATTTAGGAAAGATTGGAAGGTACCTACTTAAAAAAACCACAGGGGATATTTCGTTTTTTGCTGGACAGGTGTTCTTTCGCATATGAACGGCACTCGCTTTGACTTTTCGACTTCACCCAAATTGCCGTTTGAATACATGATTCCTCCGCATATGCTTCGTTTGAGTGTATGCCTGTTGTCCCATTTTTCATACCCAGCTTGCGCGACGGATTCTCCTACAAAAAATATTTTATATGCGTTAAAATTGCCTTGTTTGTAAGGAAGCACACCGACCTCTTTGAACACCAAAATAAAAGATAAAGAGACAAGTAACTCAGAAACCAAAACATCCGATTACAATGACGTTATTTTTTTACATAAAGACATATTTTTTTGTATAAATTACTATTAATAAAAAAATAGTGATAAGAATTGATGTTCTTTCTCTTCACTTAAATTTTTGTCCTCTTTTCCAGTCCACTCTTATTTGCTGTTTGCACGACTATGAAGTTCCCTAATTGTTGATATGTGAGTGAACGAAGACTGAATGGCAGAATCATCGACTACGTAGGCAGAATAAAGTATTTCATAGAGACAATTACTTCCGACAGGTAGAGATGCGAATCTGTCGACGCAAAAAATATAAGGACTGACGTTTGCATCGATAATTTATTGAGCCAACGTTATTATGTACCTATAGATTATTACGAATTTTATTATGAACATTTTTTTCATGAAAATGTTTTGAAAATATAATTTATACACAGTCTGTCACGGAAAAAACCTGCGGGCAGGCGGGCTTATTAGTTTCAAACTTTGTATTCAGCTAGGTACAATAAATTATTGTTTATTTATGTTTTGAAATGTTTGTGCGAAGACAACGCCTTGGACAACTGAATGGATACTGCTGAAATTTTGCACAGATCTAGTTGTGTGCCCAAAATAACATGAATGAACGAACCTACCTCTACCGGCGTAATATAATGAAATACGGGTACTTGTGAAATATAAAGTGTTAAGTTTCATTCGGAAAAACATTTTGAGATACCGAGAGTCTAAATTGTAGTTTTGTATAGGTTCAAAGAAGCCTATACAGGGTGTTTCACCGATGGATCTGGATCTTTTTACCGATGTAGGTACACGATCAACTGTATTTACTACCGTAAAACAATATTTTGTGAATGAGATATAAAATACAGAAAATACGTGGTATCCCGTCCGGGGCTTTCTCCGGGATATCACTATTGAAACCAGTGATTCTTCGACTAGACGTAAAAGACAGACGATCATCGCAGTTAGAATATACTTCTAAAATGGTATCTAAACAACTAGTCCTAAAAGTCACTCACCCTGTATAGTCACGTAGGTTTCGGCCTCTTTCCAGTAGTAGAATCCGACCGCGACTGCCTCATCATACTTCGTAAGATCATTGTTTTTTAGTTTGTGGAAAGGATGCTTCTCGATCATTTTCTTCAGTATTTGAACCTCCGTAATACTGAAAAAATACCACGAAAACCTCCAAATTAGTCTATCATGGTCTGCTAAAGTATTTAATATCACCGAAGTAGATATGCATGGACCACCCGTCTCTAGAAATCTTTGGCCTGTTGTTGGGCAATGTGATATGTTATTGTCACATTTGACAGAAGGAGAAAACATAATAAACCTAAAAAAAACTCCCACCAATATTCGATTTTATTGTGATTTGCAAAGATAATACAATAAATGCGTAGTGATTTGTTGATATATACCTTAGGTATATTTCCAGAAAATTTAATATTGATTGATTGATTAATTTGATTGAGTATCGTTTTTTCGAAACTACTTGTGCTAGAAAGCTAGGAGAATCTATAGTATAGAGTTCCTGCCCCCAGTTTTGCCTTAATCACCACACTTGACAGGCGGATATGTAATTGCAGTGGAAGCTGAACTGACCTGTTGATAATAGCGAGATATGCTCCTTCTTTCTGACAAGTTTTGTATGCGTCATACCAGGTCTTGCAAGTATCGTGAAACTTATAGCAGGAGCCGGTTGTATAGTCAAGCTTGTAGTCTGTGAAAGTATAAATTATTGGATCATAAGTAAGTAAGGTACATCAAGACTAGGACGACTTAGCACGTTTGTAAACAGACATGCCACTGGTTTGCCGAACTCAGTAGCCAGCTAGGGTACAGCTAGGTACTTTTTGATTGGAGTGAGCGGATCTCAGTGGCAGCTTGGATGATTTAGCTGTATGTACCTATAGGTGTAATAGTAATTTCAGCAATAACTGTCAACCGTTGTTCCGATTTGTGTGAAATTTGATACGTATAGTTGATATGGCTTGTGACATGTGTAAGTGAGGTCAATTCCGTTGAGAGGTTTTTTAGATGGGACCGAATATGTGGAAGGAAAGTAAAATCAATCAGTTAAAGCAAGTGGGGTCTCATAGGTAAGTTAAAATTGAGGACATTTCAAAATGTTTTTGTTTATTTATTTACCCTGGTTTTACTTATAGTTTTTCGAATTTGAACCATGAGAACCATCTCACATGAGCGAGCTCTCATTTGGCAGAGGTCCTATAAGTTCGTTGTTCATTCTTCAATAACTGGTGTCTTTTTGTGTCACATTACAACCAGCTCTCAATATTTGTCCCCAGGCGGGAATCAAAACCGAAAGAATAATAAGGAACAGCCCATAAAACGTGTGGCAGATGGCAAGCAAGCTGTGAATCATGAATGACCCTTGAATTTCAGGTGCAATTCTAGCGGCACCTTGGACCGACAATAGTTCTGGTCGTTTCTATTCCAACACGTGACGTGGCGTGAAGATTTGACCTACATAAATGTAGGTACTAGATAGGTAGAATGTAATAATAATTACCTATGTCTTCGTTACCGAATCCCATGCATCCCGATGTCTCAGCCACCGGAACCTGGCAGACGTAGGCGAAAGGAAGCTTACAGTCCACCAAATTTCTAGTGCCGTTAGAGTGGTAGATCACACAACGGGCCAGATCTACAGTGTCCTGCGACTTGCGCGACAAGCTCAGCTTTCCTGTAAAGAATATATTACAAGTTGCAATATCCCTTCACGTGCCAAGCAGGCCATTATGGATATTGAAACTCGAGCTCAGAACTGCTGCGGCAAATACCTAGTTGAAGATTGTCTTTAGAAGTATTTTGCAAAATTTTCGTCTTTCAACGAATTCCCATTAATACATAAATAAAACTACATGATATTTTAGGAAAATTTTGTGTGGTTCTGAAAATATCGCGTACTGCTGAACAAAGAACCATGTTACTAACCACATTACTAAACTATTGTAAGTGATATGATAAGGTACCTTGGTGTATTTAGGTGAACTAATTTGTGAGCAAATCGACGCGGTTCACTCACTAGACGCACGTGGCCGCGTAGCGCTACAGGCAGCCAACCTCGACAATGTATTTGGCATCGGTTTTGACATTTGTTTTGACACCGAAGCGCGAAGGTGCACGCGGAACGCCTCATCGCCACCGCACCTCAGCACCGCCGACCCGCCGCGCCGCGCCGGCCGCTGCCATTTCGACGTGAATTGAAGCGAAGTAATCTAACCGCTAATATTTCTGTACATTCCTTCAGGGAAATGTTCTTGAACTCCGGCGTAGATGGTCAAATCTTCACGCTTCGTCACGTGTTGTAATAGAAACGACCAGAACTGGTCGTTCCAGGGTGCTGCTAGAATTGCACCTGAAATTCAAGGGTCATTCATTCATGATTCAGATTATTTCCGGTTTGATTCCCGCCTGGGGACATAGTTTGTATGATCTGCACATATTATTTATAAAATACCTACATCTTTGTAGTGTATTGTATTAATTTGGTAGGTATATCAGTTATCTAGTACCTACCCATAACACAAGATCTGCTTAGCTAGGGGCTATATCATGCTGGGTAAATTGTTCCAGCATTATTTATCATAAATATGTGTTTCTTATCTATGATCTCGGGTCATATAAGTGGCCCGGTCCTTTGTTACCTATTATTTCTATACTTCCATTCATTTGAATTCTAAAATTCGTTATATTTAATTTATTTTTTACGCGGCTAGTGACTAGGGCTAGAGAGAGGCGATGGCGATGACGATGCGTGCCGAGTCCAGGAGTAGGTACGGACTTTTGGATCTGCCCCTTGATCCAACTTCCTAGCGATAGTCTCTTTAGATGTTGATCTAGGCTCTTCTAGCTATTTCGCCGTTAACCGAAACAACGTTATTATGTTTTTTTTTAATCCTAGTTTGATAGGTATATCTTTTTTCTAACCTTCCTCGTGACACTGCATTCTCGCCATTTGCCAATCAACTGGCTCCCTGTGAAGCTTCAGCTGTACTTGTAGACCAGAATAATATTGGTAGCTATCGTTGATTGCCGGCTTTCCTAGAATAACAGTTTAATGTCAAATAGGTATATTAGCAATATAATTTATTTATTTCGGAATACCATTAGCTAAAATAATAACGATAATATATTTTCAATATATTTGTACACTTTATTGCAACTTTAGTTGTTTATTAACAAAGAAAGTCAAATTCAAATAATAGAAACAAATTAGAACTACACTCAGCGGCACAATTAACCGCCCACCTTGATTTTTTACGATTTAGGTAAAAAAAAAAAATTGTGGCAATACTTTTGAATTTTATTTTATAACGTAGGTATTTTGAAGTAAAATGAAAGATAATATTGTTTTTAAATATTACGTTTATTTATAAAAAAGTCTGAAAAACACTTTGACCGTAAATGAACAAATGTGATGAAATGGCTTAAAAATAAAAAATCTGCTGAATAAATGAATTCTAATAGTGCGTATTTCCACCTCTAGCCCTCATGACTTCCATCAAACGGTTTGGCATGCTGTCGATGACATCTTTGATCTGTTGTTGTGGAATGTTCTGCCACTCCTCAATCACGGATTGTTTTAATTCATCTATGGTGGTTGGAGCTGGTATGCGGCTTCGAACACGTCTTTTTAAATTGTCCCATATGTGTTCAATAGGATTTAAATCTGGACTCCGGGATGGCCATGGTAACTTTCGAATGCCGACGGTATCCAGGTACGCGGTAACAACTCTAGCAACGTGGGGGCGTTGTCCTGCATTAATAAAAAATCTTCGCCAATAAATGGAGCAAATGGCATTACATGAGGTTTCAACACTTCTGTGCATTTATTCCACCTCTTTCGAAGATAACCAAGTCGGTGCGTGCTTCGTAAGTAATGCCGCCTCATATCATGATAGAGCCACCTTGGTAACCTACTGTTTCCACAACAGTACATGGTGCAAACCTTTCATTCTTGCGTCTGTATACACGCTGGCGACCGTCAGGACCGTGCAAGCATATTCTTGTCTCGTCAGTAAACATAACATTCTTCCATTGTTCCATATTCCATTCGGCGTGCTCTCGGGAAAAACGAAGTCTTTCTCTCCGGTGGCCTACGAACAATTGTGGCACTCGAGATGGTCGAAAAGCTCCAAGGGCATTCTCTCCTAGTCTTCTTCTCACTGTTCTTTCACTCACTTTAACATTGCGAACCTCACGAAGTTGGTTTCGTGCCTCAACAGCTGTAGTGAACCGATTTCTTAGAACATTGGTCACAAGAAATCGGTCGTCACGAGCGGAGGTGCATCTTTTTCGGCCCTGTCCTGGTCTTCGCTCATAAGAGCCAGTTTCCCGAAACCGTTTCACTGCATCCCTTAAGGTGGTACGTGCGACACTAAGTTTCCGCGCCACGTAACGCTGACTAAACCCTTCGTCGATAAGAGCGACGGCTCTCGCCACTGAATTAGCATCAAATGGCATGTTTGTGATGTCCAAACACTAGCTTTAGGTTACGAAACGCAAAAGAAACTCAAATTGTTTACTTTTAATGCCACTGAAGCAATGTAAGCAGTATGGCAACGATAATGAGACGAAGTTCGATATTTATCCTATTCACAACTTATGCGTATAAAAAAACAAAATTAAGTGGGTAGTTTATAATTTTTTCGTCGCTACATTTCTTTCACACTTGACTTATTTATGCCCAATAACTTACAACTGCGATAACATCAAAATTTGCCACTTTAAAAGGACTATTGATCTAACTGCAAACAATGTACAGCTAGCTCAACTGATCCATATCAATCAAGATTCAAGACGCTGGCTGCATATTATATTTTGTTGTGTTTGGTTAAAATATTTTTAAGTAGGTAACTATTAAAATTTGTACCCTTGGACACTTGAGCTGAAAATGATTTATATATTTATTTTGCTTTATTCGGAAGACAAACACTTTTACACACCAGATAAACTTAAATAATAACTAATAACCATTTATGCATTTGGAAAACTTCGCTGAGTCTTTTCTTCATCTATACCACACACAATGCTTGAAAATTAAAGTTTTCATACAGTGCGTCCTACCCGTTATGACCTACGGAGCTGAGACGTGGACACTCACGATAGGGCTGGTCCACCAGTTCAAAGTCGTCCAGCGAGCTATGGAAAGAGCTATGCTCGGAGTTTCTCTGAAGGATAGGATTCGTAATCATAACGAATACATCCGACAGAGAATCAAAGTTATCGACATAGCTCTGAGAATTAGCAAGCTGAAGTGGCAGTGGGCCGGCCATATCTCGCGAAGAACCGACGGCCGCTGGGGCAAACGTGTTCTTGAGTGGAGACTACGACTCGGCAAGCGTAGTGTAGGACGCCCTCCGGCCAGGTGGGATGACGACCTATGAAAGAATGCAGGTAGGTGCTGGATGCATCAATCTGAAGATAGGGCGCTATGGTGCTCACTGGGGGAGGCCTATGTCCAGCTGTGGACTAATATAGGCTGATGATGATTATGATTATTATTTATATACCAAGTTTATTGTGTAGGAAGAAAACACCATAAGGGATTGTATGGAGAAGTAGAGAAAAATCAGATAAACAGTGACTCCTAAATAAACATATAAAAATTAACAAATGATTGTATTTAATAATAATAGGGCCTAGAAATATTTTTTTGTAAAATACATGCATGTCAAGAAATGTGATAATAATAAATAAAATAAAATAAATAATAATGCAGCTGTATATCAAAGACATTCAGACGAATGGTTGAAATTCTAACGAATATTAATCACTAGATACATAAAGTCGCTTCCCGCTATCTGACTGTCCCAACTACGCGACGGATTTTGATCCGGTTTTTTTAATAGATAGACTGATTCAAGTGGAAGGTTTGACTTTTGACTTTTGTTTATTTATGGTTATGGTTTAAGATATTTATTTACTTCTCAAAAGATTAATAATCACTGGTGAGAAACAAAATAAGCTTATTATTATGTTAGTAGTTCGGTACGAGCTATATTATTAAAATTATGTGGGTAGTTAGCAAAAATTATTTGACACACAGATTTCCACTCCCGCAGGCAAAGCCGCGGGGCGCAACTGGTTAATAATAAAAGAAATGTTTTTTCAATACAATTTAGAAACCTCATTTATAATGTCTTATGTACAAAGCTGATGAGCTCTAAAACCTAGGGCATCTTCGTGGGTCACTTACCCTCACTGTTCGAGAAGCACATAAAGGAAACACAGAGGACCACTGCCTTGAGGAACAACATGATGATTACTGTACTGATCCAACCAAACCGAGCGAGAAGCTCTGCTCTAGAATATTAAATAACATAGCATGTGCAAAATAAGCAGTTTTATAATTTTGCCTATCTTGAACAAGCTTTACGTACATTCAAGAACAAAAGTAATAGTAAGTTTTGATTAGGCACTTAGACATGTCGAAACATTACATAAAATTTGTACAATGTACCTAGATCTCACTTATTATTGAGTATCAGAATTTTCTTCACAAAATAAAGATGTGTCAGCCATAGCTTCGTCAATTGTATAGTAAGAAAATAACTTTGATAAAGCATCCTTATAGTTTATAAATACATAGATATACATACCTACTTACTATACTTACTGGCCCCACGTTATTTCTTATTCTATTTTTCCCCGTTGAGAAAATGGGCAAAATTGTATATTATTACATTCATCATCATCATCATCAGCCTCCCAATGAGCGCCGTAGCGCCCTGTCTTCTGCTTGCCGTATCCAATATCTACCTGCAGTCTTTCGCAGGTCGTCATCCCGCCTGGTCGGAGGGCGTCCTACACTACGTTAACCGAGTCGTGGTCTCCCCTCAAGAACATGTTTGCCCCCAGCGGTCGTCGGTTCATCGCGAGATATGGCCGGCCTCAAAGTCAAAGTAAATTTATTCCAATTACATGTGGAAAAGATCGTACATAAAAAAGCGTACAATGTAATTTGCCCATTATGGGCATGCAATTATTTGTCTAGTTACATGCATTATATTAATGAGAAAATTAAATAAAACTTAGAATCAGTTAATGTTAATAAATAGCGATACAAAAAGTTACAAAATTAAATAACACATCAATTAAATAATAAAAAATACATAAATGGGTAATAATTTGTCAAAATTCTTATCGTTCATAAAGTTCTTTAACTGTATAATGTATAATAGTTTTTTTCAGCTAGTATAGCTAGTCTTCAGCTTTCTCTGAAACATCGCAGTAGGCAATTCTTATGAAGAGCGGGATTTTATTATAAATTGATAGTGCCATTGCAAAGTAGATTGCAAAGAAACTTATGCGCGGCAACCTTTTTTTACAGTCAAGAGTGCATATTTTTAATGGATCTCGTCTATTACGTTTTACTGCGTCAGATTGCAGACAAAACAAATCTGGATTGTGTCTGACAAACATAACTGTTTCTAAAACATACAGCGAAGGGAGAGTCAATATGTTGTACTTTTTGAAAAGGGGTTTACAAGAATCGGTCACTTTCATATGAAACATAGCTCTGATACATCTTTTTTGGAATATGACCACTTTGTCGAAGTCGGTGGAGTTCCCCCAAAATATTAAACCGTACCTGATATTTGAGGCAATTAGCCCGTGATACGCAATGAGCAGGGTTTCTTCGTTAAATACTGGGGATAATTTATGTAGCAAGTAAACGAGGCTATTAAGTTTTTTGCAGACATATTCTACATGCGGTTTCCAATTCAACTTTCGGTCTATGTGGATTCCTAAGAATTTCGTGGTCGTAACTTCCTTAATCGTGTAGTTATTGTATTGTTTGTTAAAATTTTGAAAAGCAGCATTATTGCGTTATCTGAAATGAATTATTTTAGTTTTATTAATGTTAATTTTTAAATTATTATTATCTAACCATTATATTATTGATGTCATAGCATAATTAATCATTCAGTCATTTTGATAGGTATTAATATTTTTACATGCTATGGTTACAGTATTAGGATATAGATTGCGTAGTGGATTTAGGTAGATCATTAATATAAATAAGGAAGAGCAGTGGACCCAGTACGCTACCTTGAGGTACGCCATAATTCATAATGCATTCCTTCGATACGAATACTTCTTCTTCTTTAGTTTATTTTTGTTATGTGTGTTATCTGTTTTCTGTTTTCTAGATAAGATTTAATTAATTGTAGAGCGTTACCTCTAATGCCATATCTGTCGAGTTTTTTAAGAAGGATGCTGTGCTGGACGTAGTCAAAAGCTTGGGTCATATCACAAAAAATTGAGCAAACTGGAATGTTTTTGTAGACACTACTTGTCACACGAAAAATAAAATCATAGAGGGCCATAATGGTCTTATTTTCTCTGAAGCCCTTCTGTTCATCACAGGATACCTTGTTTGATTCGAAATAGTCATTGACTAATCGATAAATGTACTTTTCAAATATTTTCGATATTACAGGTATAAGAGATATCTATTATGTATAGGATATATTTTATGTATAGGTTTTATTATAGAGACCTTTAATGCATCTGGAAAAAAAACAGTGTCAAAAGACAAGTTTACGATATGGCTGATAGGAGCGCTTACACAGTGATCTACACCATTAAGTATTTTGGTTGAAATTCCATCGTATCCAACGCTACTTGTATTGTTCAAGGAGTATATTATTCTGAGGATATCTGTCGGTATACAAGGTTTAAGAAATATTGAATTTTTTGAGCTTTCGATACATTTCGTAACTTTGTTTCCGGCTTTGTCGATAGGAGATTTATTGTCAACTATAATTTCATCAATCGAGTCTTTTGGTAGGCTTCGTTTAGTATTATTAATTATACCCCATGTAGTTTTACTTTTATTTTTTGATAATTTGATTTTGTGATTATTTTGAGCTTTTTGTGTAAGTTTAACAATTCTTTTGAGGGTTTTTGAATATTTTTGTATAACTGTATGTTAATTTCAGAGGGTGTTTGTGTATTCAAAGAAGTTTACTTTTTTTCCTGCTACAGATTTTTAGCCTACTGCCACTTAACCTTGTTAATCCTTAGAGCTATGTCGATAACTTTGGTTCTCTATCGGATGTATTCGTTACGAACTATAAATGTAACTCACAAAAAAATTGCATCCAAACGCCTAAGTTAGCTGAACTGTTTTTCTAGGTGACTGTAATACTCGCAAAACTGGGAATTCCCCGTATTGTTGTCACTGTTGTATATAGAGGTACTATATGAAACAAGCTATCGGTGTATGTGGGGCGGAAGAAGGAACAAACTTGCATTGTCGAAAAAACTTTTTATCAATCATACTTAGTAATAATTACATACCTACCTCATTACATACTTACTAGCTGCGCACCGCGGCTTCGCCCTGGTGGAAATCTATATATTATAATATAAAAATGTCGTGTTAGTTACACTATTTATATTATATTTATTATATTTTTTTATTTGGCACACAAAACAGAATACAATCAAATATTATACAACTAGAAATACACAATAATTAAAACTAGACTGTATCCCTAAAATATGTGTACACAGCATGATCAATTGATCAAAGAGCAGTTTATGCTAAGCAAATATAAAATGAATTTAAAAGTAAATAATCATAAAAAATTAAATAAGATAAAAATATGTCAGCATGCATTATTTTTTAATTAAAATATTAGGATTTTTTTGGTTTTGAAAGCTTTCATTCATCGTTTCATTCTCTCAAGTTTTTATTTATGTGTTTTTGTTTAAGTGACTGTGGATTCTTCTGTTACTGATATCAGCTCTTGTGAAGTTTTTATTCATAAATGCGTTTGTTGACATAAAATATATTGTATTCTAGAATCGGGTATGAAAGCTCATTTCAGCTGGAAAAGAGTTTTAAAATAAAAATTTGATATAAAAGGCCTTCAGAGAGTTATTTGGTTAAATAAAAAGAATATATTGAAAGCCACACACAATGAGCCAACCCCTATTTCGGCGCAGGGTCATGGAGGTAGTCTTTTTTAGTCTTAATATCACCTATTTGTGTCGTTTACCCCCATGATAAACTTCTTTGTTTGTTTATTCTATGCCTGTATTTTGCACCTGTGTCTAAATAAATGTTTTTTCTATTCTATTCTATTCTATTCAATGATAAACAGTTACAAAAAAAAGGAAAACACACAAAAATACAGAACAACATAAGTAGTAGATATAAACTTTACATAATGTAGCGTGGTAGTAGAGTCCCAAGTGTAAGAAAAACTGGTCTTTCCCTATGTACGCGGCTAATAAGTTCCAATCTCAGCTTGTTGTCACTATCGACCGATAACGACAGTTAGACTGGTTTTCAGGCTGGACCTTAAATTGGGGTGACGTCGTAATAATACTTTTAAAATTTTTAGAACTTAACACAGTTAGTACACCTACGGTGGAAATAAATTAACACTTTGAGTGCTGAAAACGCACGGTATGAGTTTTCTACAAGTGACTAATATGCGTAAATCCACACTAGCGCAGCGGCTGAGAAAATATAGATCTTTGTGTCTCAGCACAGCCGTAATATTTTTCGAACGAAACGCATGTGCGGCGCAACTCAACCGCTGTGTAGAGCGGCAGCACGAATTTTTTAGGTAAAAAAAACGATCGCAGTCGTCGAAAAAAAACCGCAGTCAAACAAAATATAAAGAATAATTAACTACTTAAAATAGTCAACAGTCTGGAATTACCTCAATTGTTCCAATTGTAAATACTAGTCAAATTTGTTTCTATTATAAGATGGTAATACCTTACATAAAATGATTGATTGGCTTAACCATTTTATTAAAAACAAAGTTTAATTAATTCTGATCCAGTCGGAAGTCGGATGCGTTGTTTACAAGAAGAAACCGCGACGTATGCGCACGCGTCGTTATAATTGTTTATTTTTACACGAGCGGCATTCGTCTGCACAGTTTTTAGACCACCCGAGAGGTGATGGATAGTTGTGACAAAATAAATAGATTTACTTAGTAACTTTAGACTACTTACGCCGAGAGGGTAATGCTTTTACTGCTCTCTCGTAGTATGATTCGTTTGATAAGTTCTTTTTTAGAATTTTAGGCTCAATAAAAATTTTGAAACTGTCATGGTTATTAACACTAAAGTCATTTAAAACGGGATATTTACCATGATTTGATTTTTGAGTTTTCCAATATTTCGGCTCAGTTTCATGCGCCATGATCACGGAATAACTGAAGGGACTGCGAGTTCGTTTTTATGGGCAGATATATCGATCTACCCTAATTTTTTGTCTTTGGCTACGAATGTTACCACTAATAAAAAATCATCAAATCATGGTAAATATCCCGTTTTAAATTACTTTAGAATTTTAGGCTCTTTAGTCAACTGACCCCGCTCTAAGCTCATCCCACGGGGTGAGTTGATTAAATAACGAATTTTATTATATTTGCTTTGTCAACTGATTACGCAATTCTATTGTATTATATTTCCGTTTTATTACCTATATTGCTTTATTAATCAAAAACATTGTCGTTTCTTATAAAAAAATTGAATTCGTTGGCACCTTCTAAACCACGACACCGCTATTGACACCTAACGCAATGCAACCAATATTACGTAAATAAACAAATAAATAAATAATGCTGGACAATTCACACAGCATTATCTAGCCCCATGGTAAACAGAAATATATTTTATGTAAGCATGGACATAGCAAAAAAAGAAACTAATAATAATAACCAAAGAAGGTTTGACTAAAGTCCGAAAAAATTGTACCAATGCCTACCCCTAAATGTCGAGGCACCAATACCTACAGAGTTTAGTCACACCAGGATATTTTATCGTAAAGTTAGGTTAAAATCAAAGAATCTCGTTCTAAAAAATTCTTTGGGAGACCTTTACTTTCGGGTACTCTTTTGAAGAACAAATATTGTTTGGATGTCAGCTGCCTATACCAAAATAAAAATAAAACCATAAACAAAATAGGTACAACAATACAAATACAAAAATCGTTTATTTGAACAAGTAAACAGTTTTATCAGGTTACATTTTTTTTTGTATTTTTTTTAACCATGAGACATAATACTATGCAAGTAACTGAAATAAGCTAGGCTAGCTGTATCTTTATCGGTAATACATATATGTAATTCTTCGAACTGCATAACTCAACACAACTCAGGCCATTTGTTGAGTTAACGCGCTGGGAGAAAGTAGGAACCAATTATCTCGTTTTTAACCGACGTCAAAAAAGGAGGTTCTCAATAAGACTATTTTTTTCATGTTCGTTACCTGATAAATAAATTTCGACTGGGTGAATCGATTTTGATGATTCTTTATATATTTAAAAACTGGTGCTTCCCGTGGGCTCCCATTTCAATTTGGTCCAGTTCTGACAATGACATCCATAAGAAAACCAAAAAGTCTTAAATTTGCATTAAGTGCGCGACAAATGGACAAATACCCTCAATATCACGCCAACCGATTTCGATGATGAATTTTTTAAAACGAAGTTTTAAACCCATTTTCATTATTTAGAAATTTGATGTCGGCGTATAGTACTCTAAAACACGCCAAATTATTATTTACTTTCATAATTCGGGACAAGTGTATGTACGATCTGCAGATATTTGTTCAGGTCGTTTTCTATGTATAATATGAATAAATGAATGAATAAATGAACTCTTTATTGCACTTAAAACTATAAAATAACACCTTATATCTAAACATTACATATTAAAAGTACAATAGGCGACCTTATCGCTCACAGCGATTTTTCCCAGGCAACCTAGGGATGGAGAAAAAGATATAAGCTAAATAAGAGTTGGTACATCACAAACAAACAGATGGAGAAGTATCAAAAACAAGAAATAAAAATAAAAAAAGGATACAAACTAATGATATATATACTAATAATAATATATATATATCTATCTATATAATGTACTGTATTAAGTATGTATATCAGTCATCCAGTACCCATAACACAAGCTCTACTTAGCATTTGGATTATCCAGTATCATCATCATCAGCCTATATAAGTCCACTGCTGGCATAGGCCTCCCCCAATGAACGCCATAGCGACCTGTCTTCAGCTTGCCGCATCCAGCATCTACCTGCAGTCTTTCGCAAGTTGTCATCCCACCTGGTCGGAGGGCGTCCTACACCACGTTTACCGAGTCGCGGTCTCCACTTAAGAACACGTTTGCCCCAGCGGCCGTCGGTTCTTCGCGAAATATGGCCGGCCCACTGCCATTTCAGCTTGCTAATTCTTCAAATTGCTAATTTGTCCAGCAATATTTATATATTTATCTAAGCGTGAAACCGTTCATCAAACGAGCTTAGGTACGTATCTCCATTTAGTCTCGTATCTTATGCCTACCCAGCGTCACTAGACGGCACTAGTTAGGCGTGATGGATGCACCGGGGCCACAACCCGGCGTCACCCGTCATTCGTCACGGGTATCGCCCGACTTTCCGACATAAAAATTCTCCCCCAGTCGACGTACAACTTGATTAATGTCTCAAAAAAGCCCAATTAAGTGTGCACGGAGCTTTATGCCCGCAGATGACTGTCGGGTCTGACGGTTACTCATTGAGTATTGATTACGGCAACTATTTGAGCCCTAATTGTTATTTATAGTTTACGAGCTTTTGCCTGCGGTTTTGTCCGAGTAATAAGGTTACGCGTCATTAAACTAAATTAAAACTTTGTTCGGAAAAGGGGTATCATTGTAACTATTACTGTCGTATCAAGCAGCGTAGCTTCCTATGTAATTGACAAGTACGTGCCTGCACAATCTATACTTAGATTTAGAAATAGACGTATTACAAATTTAAAGCCCATGAATATTGTTTTTGCCCATAAAGTTGTAATTTCAGCGCTGGTAAAGCTGTGTTTAATGCAATAAACGTACCTACTACTTACTATTTACTATACTTCAGCCAAACTCAGGAAGCTGTATATGTAAACAGGTTTGTTTACGTATACAGTGTGACAAAAGGGGATTATTAGATTGAGTATGGGTTACCCATACAATAACAGATAGTATAATAAGAAACACCATAGAGTCCTTGGGTTTATTAAAAAAAAAAAAAAAACCCAAAAAACACAAAAAAAAAGGAAAAAAGAAAGAAAAAAACCAAAAAAAGAAAAAATATACAAACCAAGCAAAGCCAAAAAAAAAAAAAAGACATTGAGAAGGGGGAAAAAAAAAATATTCCCACAAAACCCAAGGACCGAGGGGTCGTCACCCCTCGAGTTGACGCCGGGGTAATGAGGCCAAGCCTCGAGGCCCCTCTCTGTGCCCCCACCAGGGCCGGGATGAAATTTATTGATAAGAAACAGCATCGATTGGCATCAAAAAAGACTTGTGACTTGTCTTTTTTTTTAAATCTGTGATGATGTTTTTTCTAAAAAGGGGGTAGATTCCTTAAACCATTTTCATGTAGCTTCAACGGTTAAGGTACCTGTATAATGATTCAGATTTTTGTTATACAAAAATAAATACAAATACAAAAATCTTTATTCGAAACAAGAGACTTATAGTATAGGGTACAATTGGTTATGCGGGTAGTTAGTATATTTTATCTTGAAAATGGTAGATAAACCAAACCAAGTACGGTCTACAAAATCAGTTGATACTGATATGTTTTCCCAGGTATGTTGCCAGTAAATCGAAACTGTGCTGACTAATTCTTAGAAATTTATCATGTAGAGACATTGAAAGTTGATATTGTTTGTAACTACCTGTTTCTAGGAAATCTGGTTTTGCTGTTTATAGTGAGTTAGAAAAATACGAAGCTTTCTAAAACATACCTTATCTAATGTAATAAACGTACAGCGGGCACGTAATTAAAACACGGCATAAATTTAGAAGTTTCGCGGGTAAAATGAAGCTTCTCTGGAGCAAGGCTTGCTTATTTTAATAAACACGATATTTCAATATATACCTGAAGCTAGGTTGTGCAGGAAAGTTTAATTAGGGTATTGTTTGATAATGTTTCCTACGTTATTGACGACGAACGAACAAAAGTTATCGACATAGCTCTAAGAATTAGCAAGCTGAAGTGGCAGTGGGCCGGTCATATCTCGCGAAGAACCGACGGCCGCTGCGGCAAACGTGTTCTTGAGTGGAGACCATGACTCGGTAAACGTAGTGTAGGACGCCCTCCGACTAGATGGGATGCCTGTGAAAGACTGCAGATAGATGCTGGATACGGCAAGCTGAAGACAGGGCGCTATGGCGCTCATTGGGAGAGGCCTATGTCCAGCAGTGGACTAATATAGGCTGATGATGATGACCTTATCATATGCTTTTTTTAATGCCTGCATTTAATATATCCTTCATAATCAGCCTATCCACTGCTGGTCATAGGCCTCCCCCAATGAGCGCCTTAAGCGTCCTGTCCTGTCCTGTCCATAAATCCTTAGGTATTGTTTTATTTTGATATTTAATCAGAGACGCAAAGTTGCTTGGTTTTCGCATATCTGTCGTATCTAAACCGTACAAACTAAAACGATTACAGAGGCAATAAATGATGGTACCTATCACGAGCTGTTTTTTATTATTAAGCTAGGTTGTACGGATAAGTTAACGATATCCTTTGCTTAAGGGTGTTTATTTCATATTAAGGACATAATGGTCCGGGAGCCAGTGACAGATTTTCATGACCCATTTCTTCCCAAGCAAAACTTCGAAATATGTATCATCATCATCATCAGTCCACTATTGGACATAGGCCCCCCGCCAATGAGCGCCATAGCAGTCTTTCGCAGGTCGTCATCCCACCTGGTCGGAGAGCGTCCTACACCACGTTTACCGAGTCGTGGTCTCCACTCAAGAACACGTTTACCCCAACGGCCATCGGTTCTTCGCGAGATATGGTTGGCGCACTGCCACTTCAGCTTGCTAATTCTTCGTAATATGCATTAGGGATTAATAATATGAATACTCGTGACCATGGAATAAGTTTCAAATCAGAAATTAAAATTCGCATATTCCACAATTCTGATTTGAACCTTATTCCATGGGAATAATGTCGTCATCGCTGCCACTCCCCAATCCACCCACGGAACTGCAGCTGACGGTCACGAGTACTCATAATAATAATCCGTAATGCATTTTACAAATGTTCGCTCGGGAGGAAATAATTGACCAAATTTGTACCTGGCTCCGATAATAAGAGTGCTGATAAAGAGGTTGAAGTTGAAGAATCAGTCATAACGATATCATTTGTTTCAGGGTGTGATATCAATGATGTTGAGCCAGCGTGGCGCGGGAGGGGACCGGGCGAGCGCGCAGTGACCTCCACCACCATGGCCCTGGCTCTCACACACCACCTGCTTCTCCTCCTCATGGCATTATTCATATTCTGGGGTAAGCCATGTCAATACCACGGGATTTACAATACAATACACCAAATAAAAACATATACCTACACAAGACAGGAAAAAGACAAATACAGAATGTGTGGATTTTTTTCTCATACTACATGTAATGTATTTGCCAAGTACGATGATGATGATTTTTAATGGCAATAGTCTGGTTGGATATTTTTCTGCCAGTTTCAAGTAATGGAAAATAATTGTAAATTAAACATACATAGATATAGCATAGACCTAACTGCAGAGAAAACAAAACAGAAACATGGAGGCAAAACTGTTTTTGTTTATACCGAGTAAGAAAAAAAAACCCGACTACGTCAAAAACAAGCATTTACCGATTGTCCTTCTAACTTTCTTTTGACACTACGGCAGTCTAAAGCACCATCACATATAAAGGGTACAAGTAGGAACAGATACTGTGACTTGTAAGTACTACAAGTGTTTAAATATGAAGAAGTTGTTTTAAATGGATCAACAATTTTTGTTTGTAACAAAATCAAATATGCACAAATAATTCAAGTTATACTACTATACTATACTACGATACTTGAATTCTTTGTTCATATCGATTAGGTACCAATTTCGTGTTATTTCCACAATATCTATAGATGTCGTAGATCCTTTGTTCAATTCCATTCATTAGGCTATTGAAAGCTTCAAACAAACCTCAATAATACAACTGAGTTCAATATGCAAGAGACTCACAGAAGCTTGGTGCTCAAACAAAGCTCTAAGTTCTAAATAATCCAATTTGTTAGACTTAATAGCCTTCGTACAGTGAGTTAAATATTATACCTAGTAGGTAACGATAATGGAGCCTATACACTCCATATATTATGTAGTCATCCACTCCAAAGTCGGCGAGCCTGCCGACACATTATTTTATTCAATCATTCGTGCGAGGGAGGAGTGAGGGGTAAAGTAGATGAACTCACAGACGCGTAGCTAAAAAATAACAGAAATATAAAAAAAAACAAAAACCGCTAGGGTCACTGTGACCGCCGTTAGGTGGTTAAGGGTTAACACTAGCTAGTGCCCGTGGTATCCCGTGCTTTTTTCTGGTTAAATGTATGCCTATGTCCCGGACATAGGCATACATTACGATCGGACATAATGTCCGACGCCGGATTACTGCCCGCCTCCCTGTAAAATATCATTTAGATCCGTTCATTCGTTTATTCTTGTGAAGGTAACAGAATGACACTCTGAAATACGTACTTGCACGGCATCGGGCAGCCATGGTGGTGGGTTTTTGGATGAAAGCGAAAACGCAGGAAGTACGGGAGACTTGCGTTTATTCCTCAGGCAAATAAATATTTTGCGTTTTGACTCTTAGATATTATTATGTCGTCGACCTAGCCGCCATCTCACCAGCTACACCGGGCCGCCCCGTGCCACGTTGGCGCGGCTGTAGTGTGTAGACTTCTTTACTTCGTCGCCTTCGTAGCTTGAATTCGTTTGCCTTGCAATCAAATAACCGTACTTAGATATATTGAGTCGTTGACTTAGCTTTGCACTGACGTTGACGCCTATAGCGTGCAACTCAGTCAAGGGGTAGAATGGGTTGCATTAGTGCTTACTTCCAAGGCGCTAATTATGTATTGGTATATTTCCTTAATGTTTCCAACTATCTACTTACTCATATAACTTTTACATGTAAAAAAATACAATCTAAATAAATCATTGTTCAATAAATCAACACAATCCATATTTTTAACCGACTCTACAAAAGTATGTATGTATGTATGTCGATTTTGATGATTCTTGTGCTATTAAGAATGATCCCAAGATGGTCCTATAAGAATTTTATTCCGAGGGGATTATTTGTGTTTTTATTGGTACCACAACTAGCCATCATACTAGTTAATGTGGCAACACTGGCCATGTTGCTACAAAATTTCTACCAATATTTTCAATGTATGCACAGAAACATTACAAATAAATAACGAAAGATGTACGAGAAAGAAAATGAAACAAGGAAAAGGTTTCATTAATCAGTGATTGGATTCCTGTCGATGCAAAAAACTACCAGTTATTTATAGAATTTTAGAGCTGGCAACATTTTCTTTGGTAGTCGGCAGCTCGTTTTGGAAGAACATTCGATAGTAGGCACGTAGGCTAGTCTAGACTAGCCTGCCGATAAACATACTATTTATATTGTTAATTGTTACTAAGGTTGCGCCGAATCGGTGCAATCCAAACTAGTCCTAAGCTACACAAAATCGCACTTAACTTTCTAATTTATTATTCAGTTTAGTTGGCTTTCACACGTCGCTTTTAGGGTTCCGAATACCTCGAGAAACCTTTCTAGTTCCGCGTTCCACAAATACACGCGTAATTTGACAAATAATGGAAAAAACCTACCTGGAGAGTTACTATAACTTATTTTACTTAATTATTATTTTTATGTAGTCCGTTGGTGATCAGAATGCTGGTATTTATTTCTGTCAAGGAATAAATTTTTTACTAAACTGAAAATCTTCATTGTATATAGTTTAGATTAGACTGTTCCAGAGTTTTTAAATTGTTTTTTAAGTTATGCGGGATAAACCCCTCAGGAAGATTTTTTTTATGGGTCCATTTCGGGATTATCCTCTATACAGCTCAAATCAAAACGATCAGTTGCAGTTGCTACTAATTTTAATGCTTTTAGCGTTGTGACCAATTAGAAAAGTACAGAAATAATTAAAATCGGTTCATATACGACGGAGAAATCGACAATATCTAAAAATATATATACCTATATAGACGAACATAGAACCTTCTCCTTTTTCAAAGTCTCTTAGAATACAAAAAGTTTATTTACAAAAAAGCTTACAAAAAACACCTTCATTATGTACATTGGTATTTGATTTGAGTGGTTTCTACAATGCCCCCCGTCCTCCGCACTAGGCTAGGCCTGTTTCGCGGGGTATGGAATACATTGTTTGTTTGCGTTAAAAATACGATTCAACACGCGCTTAGCCATTTTATCCTTCGACGGACTACCAAATATATTGCCTTTTCTTTATTGGGGTTACCCTCTTCGTCGCGGAAGAGGGAATTAAAATCGCATTAGGCATCCCGCCCGCCTAACTTCGCCGGCCGGGCTAAACCAACCCCGGTGTATCGGGATAAATTAACCTCGTCTATTTATGCACTCCTGCTGAATATTTAACGTTTTTCTGCGTTATATTTTCTGCCACTTCAATTGTTTATTTTTCACTAAAAAAATGATCTACTTATTTGTATTTATCTACGACCAGGTGGGATGACGACCTGCGAAAGACTGCAGGTGGATGCTGGATGCGGCAAGCTGAAGACAGGGCGCTATGGCGCTCATTCGGGGAGGCCTATGTCCTGCAGTGGACTGCTATAGGCAGATGATGATGATTTATATTTATAAAAGGCTTTAAATTTCTTAACTTGATCTTACTTATTTTTACATAGTATAAAATAAAGTCGCTTCTGATGTCTGTTCGCTTCTGCGATCACCAAACTATGATTGCAGGTTCGCTTAGATCTTTTTAGCACTTTGATTTAATGCAGTTTTCAGGAATTCATAGAGTGATTCAAGAGTAAGGTTTATATGTTTTATTAATCACGCCACACTGTCCCATATTATATTATATAGGCCTCCTCATCGATTTCGATGACGACGACCCTAGACAATCTCGGTTTTTTTTTATCATGAGCTCTAATATGGCTCGCTAGACCGAACTTGGTCTTGAATATCCTACGGCACGCATGGCAGTAGAGTTGGCCCGATGGGTTATATGTTACGTGTAGGAGGGTTTAGGTCACATTAGATTAAGCACATTAATTGGTTAAGCATTTGAGGAAAATCGTATCGAGACAATGGACGCAAGACGCCCCATAATTAGTATCTACATTACAACCGTGCGAAGCCGGGGCGGGTCACTATAAATTTATAAAAAAGTTTAAGAATGCGCCATATGATTACGCAAAATTGATGTTTGTATCCTAACAACCTTTAGTCTAAACAAATTAATGATATCAATCAAACGTAACTCTACTTAGAATCACAACCACAACTGAATTTGAAGAAATAAGGCTCTATTTAGATAATTTGACTAACTCCGCTAAAGGCGTATAAAAATGCGGCGCACAGTCACGCCTGTTCGCTGTTGCTCACCCAAATAGGATAATCGCGTAGTTATTGCTTGTGTCTGAATAGACAGCAACCACGCCAACCGCTCGTTTATTTACGTGCCATAATCCATGGCATAACCCCATATCTCATTTATATGGAAAATGTGGAAATGTCTTACTAGCTTTAGGTTCTTGTAGTTATAGTGAGAATAGCTTTTGCTCGCAGCTTCGGACGCGCTATACCCAGAATTATCTTCTATAATATAAAAATGAATCGCTGAATGTGTTGCTAAGCGCAAATCTCGAGAGTAACTAAACCGAATGCTTTCGCTAATTCTTTTTTTAGAATATTCGAGGATGGTTCTTAAGGAGAGAAAAAAGAGAAAAATTGCCTGAAACAAATGACCACCCGGGCGAAGCCGGGACGAGCCGCTCGTGAATAATGATAAATTAAAAATATTTAAATATTCAAAAACCATCTATAATCCTATGTCCGCACGGTATAATGAAATCTATGTTACTAAATTAATTGTGTTATGTTTAGCTAAAACAAAAACCGGCTAAGAACGAGTAGAACTCACGCGCGAAGGGTCCGTAGGTACCATTATCTATAAAAACGAGTAAAAAACACGTTATTTTAATAGATAGCTCCGCCTAAAGCCTTGGTTTATCGAGCAAACTTTTTACGACTATCACGAGTTCATAGGCCTAAAATTACTAACACAAGTATTGCTAATAATAACAAAATTCATTCAATACAATAAAAAAATTACATTGTAATTTTAGACCTATGAAACCTTGTTATGAGGCCTTGTTAATGTAGCTACAAATTAAATAATTATTTTGCATATTTATTTAATCTACCTACGTAGGTTATCGATCTGACATAATAATAATTATGTTTATTTTTATTCAAAAAAGGTCTTAAGAGTGTATAATACCTCAAACTGCTAATTTTCAACTCCGCCGGATGTCCATATCGTCTAAACTACTGAATATTTAACTTTGAAATTGATATATGGTAAAGTTCAGGACTTAATCTATCGATCATATGTTTCGAAAACACGATTCCATAAAATTTTCTCAATAGAAAAAAATCGCAAAGTTACCTCTAAATTTTTACTAAAACCTAAATTTCTCAATAAATACAGAAGTTCAGATCTTGACAATAAGCGTGGTAATAGAATTAAGTATAAATAAAAATGTTATATGTTTCGGTTTTTTCAAATAATGTCCTAATTAATAGGTAATAAGCTAAAACTTGACTTTTGAACTTGCGTTGCAATGCCCTGTCCCGCTCTTATGAACGCAAAATCATATGTCTAGCCTTTTCACACAAAGTTGAGGTTGTATGGGCCCTTAAAAACAAAACGAAGTAATAATGTATACTATAACATAAAACGATCGATGTGGCGCGGTGGGCGAAGGTCCGCCTGCGACGCAGAAGGTTGCGGGTTCGATTCCTGTCTCGGAACAATTGTGTGTACGATCTGCAGATATTTGTTCCGGGTGTTCTGGTTGTTTTCTATGTATAATAAAAAAAAAAACTATCTATGTAATGTATTGTATTATGTATATCAGTTATCTAGTACCCATAACACAAGCTCTGCTTATGGGGCTAGATAATGCTGTGTGAATTGTCCAGCATTATTTATTTATTTATTTATTTATAGACCTATTTCACTTCTTAGTTCATCTGTCATGATCTGACATGTTCTTATGGAACATGTTTGTAATAAATAAAGAACTATTGATATCCCATAATATAGTCATTCTGACTACGTACAACGATTGATAGATACCGGCCTTGCTGTTTCGATTGATGCTTGGGGTATTTTCATGAATATTTTACCTTTTAAAGGTCAAGTCACAACCCTGTGGTTTGATACTTTTCCGAGTAATACGGAAAATACTTTAGTGGCATTAAGTAGGGTTACGGTACTTACCTATTAGCAGACTTATTTTAAGGGTCGGGTTGTTTATGAAAGAGGTGAACAACGGTGAAACAAAAACACAATAGAATGAAATTTACAAGTTAGGGACTTTCAGATTCAGCCCTCGGTAGGTACGAGTACATACCAAGGTACCTAACACTTAATTTAGTTTCGCTTTCCCAGCACATCATTTGTTTTTAGTAATTAGTCTTGTAGTATAGTCACCAGGTATTTAGTCTTGTAGTATAGACACCTATCTTACGACCGATGTGGCGCGGTGGGCGAAGGTCCGCCTGCGACGCAGGAGGTTGCGGGTTCGATTCCCGCCTCGGAACAATTGTGTGTACGATCTGGAGATATTTGTTCCAGGTGTTCTGGTCGTTTTCAATGTATAATAAAAAAATATCTATGTATGTAATGTATTGTATTATGTATATCAGTTATCTAGTACTCATAACACAAGCTTTGCTTACCATGGGGCTAGATAATGCTGTGTGGATTATCCAGCATTATTTATTTATTTATTATTATTTATTTATCTTATCTACCAATTTTGAATTTCAGCGGACTATACCAAAATAAGGTCGGTTCGTCACTTTAGATAGATGGAAAGATAGAAAATTCTTTATCGCACACTTTTAATAGAAACTATGTACAATAACTACTTTTAAATTAAGTAACAATTGACGGTCTTATCGTTCAAGAGCAAAGATAATATCTACCAGACAAACATTTAAATTCCTTCTCTGTATTAACCTTTTGGCATGCGTACTGGACAGAATTCCACTAAGTTAATCGCTTCACCATAACAATGGTATAGTCTCTGGATTACAAACATTGTCATAGGAAAACGATTAGTTATCAGAACTCAGCGGAAACTTATCTACATATATTAATATTATAAAGAAAGGTTTGATTTTTGTTTGTTTGGCTCCGAAACTACTGGATCGATTTGAAAAATTCTATCACCGCTGCACCGTTGGGAAGCTACACTATCCCCGGTGAACATAGGCTATGGATATTATATTTTCAAGAAAGTTAGGGATCCGTACTTAACCCGTGCGAAGCTGGGAAGGTCCGCTAGTTATTAATACGCATAAAAATATAGTAGACATATGATTTTTTGAATTTATAAACGTTTTCGATAGGTACCTACTTAAATTCTTTTGTTACACACCGTTCATATATTTTTTCAGTCGTGTTAATTTATTTGAATACTCTTAACCATATTAATGATGTAATCATTAATGAAAATTTCACCGATTCTAAATTATTCTGCGATTTAAGAATATTAAATACGTGAATTCAATGAAAACTTAAAAAGTCGGTTATTATTCCCGATTTCGATTTTTTTTAGTTTGTCTTTTTTGCTTCCTAGTACACCAGGACCATGATACTCTAGCGTCACCAGTATCACTTTAGGTTTGTAAGCAAAAATACAGAATGGCGATAAATTTAAATTTGTTTTCTTTCTATTTTTATAAATATAAATAAATAAATAATGCTGGACAATTCACACAGCATTATCTAGCCCCATGGTAAGCAGAGCTTGTGTTATGGGTACTAGATAACTGATATACATAATACAATACATTACACAGATAGATATTTTTTATTATACATACAAAACGACCAGAACACCCGAAACAAATATCTGCAGATCTTGTACACATTTGTTCCGAGGCGGGAATCGAACCCGCAACCTCCTGCGTCGCAGGCGGACCTTCGCCCACCGCGCCACATCGGTCGTCAAAAATTTCAATGCATTTTGCGACTTTGTAGATGAGGTGAACGATCTGCCTTACTTGGCTACGGACGCTACCGAGTGAAGAAGGTTTCTGTGTACCCTATTTATCTCGCTACTAAATAATTAATGTGCAAACATACCTGCATTCATATTTGTTTCACAGATATACCTGCCCTTAATACCTACCACGAAGAGTAAGTCAAGTACTGAGGGGAAAGTTGCGGGTTCAAGTCCCGCTGAATCTGATTTTTTTTGGGATATTATTTATTTTCTTAGAGATAACCCCGGGAGCGAGGGCTTACGCACTAAAAACAAAAACTTAAGTAGAGGTAAAGTACTGTTTTAATAGTAGAATTCATCTTTTCCTAATTCATACTAGTTTTACAATATAGGTAGGTATGTATAATTGTATAATCACTATCACTATTCTGGTCTCTGCGGAATTCATGTTTTCAACGATTAATTCTCGAAAAATCAAAATGACTTTAGTGCTTATTCGCAAATTCCCCTTAGTATTACAATGGTATTTAAAATGGATAACATAACTCCCTATATATCATAGGTAAATAAGCCTACAGCCAGCCTAGTGGCAGTGGGCCGGCCATATCTCGCGAAGAATCGACGGCCGCTGGGGTAAACGTGTTCTTGAATGGAGAACACGACTCGGTAAACGTAGTGTAGGACGCCCTCGGACCAGGTGGGATGACGACCTGCGAAAGACTGCAGGTAGATGCTGGATGCGGCAAGCCATCGGCAAGCTGAAGACAGGGCGCTATGGCGCTCATTGGTGGAGGCCTATGTCTAGCAGTGGACTGCTATAGGCTGATGATGATGAAATAAACCTACAATCAGCCTACAATTGTATGTTTTTTTTTACCAAAACTGAATTTAAAAGGACTATACCCAAAACAAAAGCCTTTGACGAGCGACCAATATGCAAAATGTCGATGGAAATCGTTAAAACTATAACGGAAATTGTTCGCAGACAAGGCGGGGGGTGAATTTATTTTTTGTTATTGTTTGTTTGGAGACAATCAGGCGGTTGGAAGACATGATGCGGTAAGCCGGACGAGCCGGCTTTGAATACCGATGACGTCGCAACTACGTCCCGTTTCAATCTGTACTCTATGCATAAATAATGTGAAAAGTATGGTGATGCGGCGCGGAAGCTGAATACACGCTCTTCTAAAATATCGTCGCATATTTTTATGGAAACGACATCAGTTATTTGTTCCTGCGACCACCGCTTTATAAAGTGGGTAATAAGTAATAACGTTCGTTGAATATTTGATCAAGTACTCTATTGTGATATAGTGGGCTTAGTTCCAGTTTCAGGAGAGTTGAGAGGCCCTACTTTAGGGTATTTTCGAAACTGTAGTCTAGAGAGCCGGTCGAGTTTTCCCAATTTATGTATCACGAACTAATTAATTCTGGGGGTTTCGTTTCCATCGACCTGAGGATATTTCGTTAAAATTTAAAACGAAATTATTGTAGCATAAACAAAAGGTCTTTTACATTTAGGTTAAATACAAAAAGTCCGTGTGTTGTATCAACAGTAAATCTACTTTTCAACCGACTTCGAAAAAAGGAGGAGGTTCTCAATTCGACTGTTTTTTTATGTTTGTTAACTCGGAACTTTCGACTGGGTGAATCGATTTTGCTGTTTCTTTTTTATTCGAAAGCTGGTGCTTCCCATGTGGTCTAGTTCTGACAATAGAATCTATGAGAAAACCATCTATGAGGTCGTTATAAAATATCTTTATAACTTACTTAACCTTAGAGAATGTAGGTATGTATAAATAACAATCCATTTTTCACCTTAATAAAAGAGCCGACGTGAAACATTTAAAATTAAAGGGAAGGCTAAATCTCAGAGAATACCGATGGGAAGACAAAAAGGGCTGTAACATTTATTTTAACAGTTGAACCAACGGCTTTCTTTATGACTTCAGTCTCTCTGGTTTATGGGCCGTTGTGATTAGCCGCTATTGAGGCAGGTATAGGTATTTTATTGTTTTTAGGGATCCGTACTCAAACGGTAAAACAGGACCCTATTACTAAGACTCCGTTGTCCGTCCATCTGTCCGTTCGTCGGTCCGTCTGTTACCAGGCTGTATCTCTAGGCACCCATACAACAAAAGTGATTTTTTTGCTCGTTTTTGCTCGATATTAATAACGGCAACAGGTAGACGCTTGATATATTCACAGAATAGTTACCTATATATTTCATTATATATTCACTTAAAAAAAAACAAATAATAATGGGGGGGATCCCATACAACAGATATGATTTTTTTGCCGTTTTTATAGATTATAATACGGAACCCTTAGTGCGTGAGTCTGACTCGAACTTGGCGGGTTTTTTTTTTCAAATATTACAACGAAGGGCTGCCGGTCCCGTTTTAATTTGATTCTAGATTTAGGTCATTGTGGTCCGAGTCATGGCAGGCATATACCTATTGACATCTACAGCCACTAGTCCACTGCTGGAGAAAGGCCTTACCTGATAAGCGCCTTTATAGGTTTTCCCGCTATAATAATAATAATAAATAATTTATTTCAGACCATAGAAAAGTAACAGATCTCATTTAACTTATTCTACGGTCCATAGTAATATATACCTTAAAACTAGCATACATAAAAATACTAAATTAATAACACGCTTTTTTTTATTAAGGCGACAGCGTGTAGATGTCATAAAAATAATAAAATAAATAATGCTGGACAATTCACACAGCATTATCTAGCCCCATGGTAAGCAGAGCTTGTGTTATGGGTACTAGAAAACTGATATACATAAACAATACATTACATAGATAGATATTTTTTATTATACATAGAAAACGACCAGAACACCCGAAACAAATATCTGCAGATCGTACACACATTTGTTCCGAGGCGGGAATCGAACCCGCAACCTCATGCGTCGCAGGCGGACCTTCCATAATATGTGGTGATGCGATAATTAACTGCATGGCATGCGGATTGGCTTCGATTGGTAGTGGGTCTGTTCTGCAGGGGTTACTGCTGCCCCCCGTGGGGGCCCCCCATATGGGTTACATGTCTGTGTGCTGCAGTATGTCAAAAAGGCCTTCGCTCAGCGTAATATTTTGCTAGAGAAGCAAGAGCACTGATTTTCAGCTAGAGCTCTTGACTAGTCTTAAGACTTGCTTAGTCTTAAGACTTCCGCGGGAAGAGTTGGGGTGGTGCAAATTCTGGCACCACGTCTAGTCGAGAATTTTTATGCCTTTTGTACAGACATAGTTCTAAGAATTATGGCGATGGCCGCTGGGGCAAACGTGTTCTAGAGTAGAGACCACGACTCGATAAACGTAGTGTAGGACGACCTCCGACCACGTGGGATGACGACCTGCGAATGACTGCAGGTAGATGCTGGATGCGGCAAGCTAAAGACAGGGCGCTATGGCGCTTATTGGGGAGGCCTATGTCCAGCAGTGGACTGCTATAGGCTGATGATGATGATGTACATACAATCAAATCTGTCAGCGAACACTGTACGTAAAGTGTGGACCATATATAATTTTGTTTGGTTCCTCACTATATTAGGCCACCTTGCGCACCACGGTCTCCACGGAAGACTAGCGCTATGGTACGATCTGCTCTACCATAGCACATGCTGAGTGGAGACCGAGTTTTGTCAGTCTCTGTCGTCTGTTAATCTAAGTTTAGTTTATAAGAGTCTCTGTTCTGTTCTGACAAAATAAAAATCTTTTTACTTTTACTATATACTTTCTGACGTCTACTTATCTAATAATTAGGTTGTTACGACCCGTTTCCGGTAATTGAACTGACTTTTTCATAAACGTACCTATTATTAATTATTATCAAAAGTTAATTACTCGCCAATAGATACTAATTTAGGAAAGTTCTTTTCCGTAAGTCTCTCAAATGTTGGGCATCATTAACATAATTAAATTTACGATCAAAGTGACCTTCTATTCATAATATATGAGAGTAAAAGCGTTTGATTTCAGATTATTTCTGTAGTTTGCTCATCACAGTCAAGAGCACTTCGGGCATCTCTCCGTCACCAAGGTAACTGTCAAATAATTTACGAATTATGTCTTAATAACCTTTGTAATAAAGGCCAAAGGGAAGACAAAACACTTTCGCCACAGGGTAGATAACAGGTACTTAATATTGCTTCCAAAGTGCTATTTATTGGTATCATCTTGTTGGTAATTTTGATATTGTATTTTGATAGGAAGGTACCTACATCAAAAGGCATTGTTGTGATGTGGGTCTCTTTAAAGTGTAATTGAAACTTAGTTACCGTTATATCTACGATTTTTCTACTCTGTCTTTGAAGATAAGAATTATTTTTTAGTACATATGGATACATAGGGAGAATTCGATAGTACCTACTTAGGTACTACATTGACTCGAAACTACCACTTTTATTACCCTAATTGACAGTAACGTCAGTGACAGCTGTATGATAGGTAAATCTAGGTTATTAGTATGCTTACGTACACTATTACCTACAGAGGTGAAATATTTCTTTTAAAATTTACGCTTTACGAGTTACTGTTGTTGTTATTTAGAAATAAATTGCCGTACCCTTACAGGGTACAAGACACTTCTAAGCTATAATATAATAACACCTGTCTGCTTTTTCTATAACTCAATCTTATGGTGTTTCCTATATCAAAATTAATGTTTGCTATATAATGCTATATCAAAATAATCCTATATCAAAATTAATGTTTGCTATATAATAAAATTGTTATATAATTTTTATGTAGAAATTAACGACATCAAGTGTAATATGTGTACCTACGGTGGAATTGAATAAATGAAATTAAATAAATGAACTAAAATTGTGTGTTATGCAATAAATAAATGAATAAATATGAATAAACAAAGAATGGAGGTGAACATCAAAGTAGCTTTAAGGTTTAACAAGTCCAAATCATTCCATACAAACGTGGAATGGTAACTACTACACTGTTTGATGTTGACAATCCAAAACTAAACATAATATAAATGTATCTCGCTATTATCCACGTTTTTACACGTAGATCCAAAACACAAGTACATCTAAAACCGTAAAAAGTACACATTTGAAAATACAAGCTTCTTAACTTTTGTATTCAACACCTTTCAACACTGATATTAGTCGAAGTTTGGGCGAAAATAAATAATATACTGAGAAAGAAAACTCTAAAATAGAGCTTGTTGCTACTCACCTCAGTTAATCGAAAGTTGAAATAAAATGATTTTGAGAAGAGACACTCAATAGATTTAACAAAATAACCCTTGGGCAAAAGTATGTTCACAATTTTTAACGCTGTCGTTGTAGGAATCAATCATTGGGCATTTCATAGCATAGCATACGTTTAGGACTCGCCTACCGATGAGTTCGGCCCTTTGACTTGTTTACCCTTAACACTTTGATTGCTGAAATCACACGGTATGTGTATTCTACAAGTGACTAATATGCGTAAATCCACACTAGCGCAGCGGCTGAGAAAATACAGATCTGTGTGACTCAGCACAGCCGTAATATTACGAAACGCATGTGCGGCGTAACACAACCGCTGTGTAGAGCGGCAGCACGAATTTTTTAGGTTAAAAAAAAGATCGCAGTCGTCGAATAAAAATCGCAGTCAAAGTGTTAAAGCGTTATATTATGAAATGGAACCCCACGTTGGACGCCAGTGTTGTGTGAAATATTATGAAAATTAATTAATTGGTCCTGGAAGTGTATACATTTTTGGTATGCTTATACTTTTAGAACGTGGCAAATTACTCGCTCTCGCGATAAACCATTTTCGTTATCCATTAAATAAAATAACTCGTGGTTTATTTTATTGTATTATTTCAACAAAATCAACAGCCCTTAACTTTAATAATTTAATCCTTAATAATCTAACTTACGGCCAATAAGAGATTTCATCATCAACATCAGCCTATATTAGTCCACTGCTGGACATAGGCCTCCCCCAATGAGCATCATAGCGCCCTGTCTTCAGCTTGACGCATCCAGCATCTACCTGCAGTCTTTCGCTATTAAGAGATTTACTCTATATAAAATTAACTAAGAAAATACCAACAGTCTAACATTAAACGAACAATCAAAATACGTTAGTAACACACTGTGTTTAGTATTTAGTTACCTAGCTGTTAGTTTTCCCAAAATTATAAAATAAAAAAATAAAATAAAATACAACTTGCAAAAATTATAAGACAAGTACAGTTAATTAGATTTTTTTATTTAATTAGATACAATTAAAAAACAAAGAAAAACTTTTACTAAAACTATTATTTATACAGAGTCCTCCTGCAGAAATTTTAAAACATCTCTTTTAAATCCTACTTTACTGGCATGAAATATGTCAGTGGTGTAAAATTGCAAATTATAGAGTCTTTGTAGCCTGTTAACACTATATTCTTATTTTCATCCATACCGCAATGCTTGAAAACGAAAGTTTTCAATCAGTGCGTCCTACCCGTTATGACCTACGGAGCTGAGACGTGGACACTCACGATAGGGCTGGTCCACCAGTTCAAAGTCGCTCAGCGAGCTATGGAAAGAGCTATGCTCGGAGTATCTCTGAAGGATAGGATTCGCAACGAATACATCCGACAGAGAACTAAAGTTATCGACATAGCTCTGAGAATTAGCAAGCTGAAGTGGCAGTGGGCCGGTCATATCTCGCGAAGAACCGACGGCCGCTGGGGCAAACGTGTTCTTGAGTGGAGACCACGACTCGGTAAACGTAGTGTAGGACGCCCTCCGACCAGGTGGGATGACGACCTGCGAAAGACTGCAGGTAGATGCTGGATGCGTCAAGCCGAAGACAGGGCGCTATGGCGCTCATTGGGGGAGTCCTATGTCCAGCAGTGGACTAATATAGGCTGATGATTATGATGATGAACACTATATTAATATGCATAGTTAGTCGAATACGTTGTAGTGGCAAAGAGGTTTGTATTGGTCTCGTTTACCTACGTTATTGTTGTATAAAAGTTATTCCTGTATACAGTTTCCGGATGGTCTGGCACATTCGCGGCATATTGTAGATTTCAGACGATAATCAGCTCAGCCTGTAAGCAACCCCTGTGTGTGTAATGCTCGGCAATAATTCGATTTTTTTGCTTGAGTGGTCGGCACGCGTGACTGATTCCCACTGCCACAGGAAGAGAAGAACAGCTGGATTGTATCGATCGATTGAAAACATCAAAACCCAGAGTTAAAAAAATAAATATTGCTGGACAATTACACACTTCGTCATCTAGCCCCAAGCTAAACAAAGCTTGTGTTTGGGTACTAGATGACTGATATACATAATACAAATACATACATAGATAGATATTCTTTATTATTCGTAGAAAACGACCAGAACACTCGGAACAATCGGTAGATATCTGCAGATTGTACAAAGATTTGTCCCGAGACTCAGTCGTGAGTTCTTGAGTGATACTAAGGTCAGCCCAATGTTGGACGCCAAAAAGCGAAGACACAATTTCCCAGCATGACGTATTAATTTGGTTTCATTTAAGGCGTGGAATCGCAAATTGCTTTTTATGCCCAACGGTCACATAATCAAAGTGATTGTTTCAAATATTAGTTCCCATGTGGGATGTCAACTTTGAAAATGTTTCGTAGTAAGACTATTTCGGTACCAAGATGCGATAGAATCTGGAATATAATAATTTATACCTTCTAGCTGTTGACCGCGACTTCGCGTGGAGTTGTTTAATAGGCTTTTATAAATAAGACCTATCTCGTCTTCTTTTGGAATTTTCTGTTTTACTATAATACACATTTTGATATAGGATAGTTTAGCCCCAAGTTAAATGTTAGAGATGATAGTCTCAAAGAGTATGATGCAACAAGAATATAAAATAATAAATAAAATAATGCTGGACAATTCACACAGCATTATCTAGCCCAATGGTAGGCAGGAAAGCTTGTGTTATGGGTACTAGATAACTGATATACATAATACAATACATTACATAGATGGATATTTTTTATTATACATAGAAAACGACCAGAACACCCGGAACAAATATCTGCAGATCGTACACACAATTGTTCCGAGGCGGGAATCGAACCCGCAACCTCGTGCGTCGCAGGCGGACCTTCGCCCACCGCGCCACATCGGTCGTCAAAAGTATAGGACACCAGCTACCTTCGATGACCTGCACAGAGCTTCAGCTGTAAGCAAAACGTGTGACGAAAGCTCTGGGGTGGTGAGCATGTGAAACAATTTTCTCCTTATGAATAAAATTTTAAGATGCGTATGCAAATTTCCATTACCGGGGGCCGTCTCCAGTAATGGTGTCGTATGTGCACACATTCTCTTTTCATATAGACTCCGTAAAAGGGTAATTTCGAATGCCATCCCGCGAACATAAGTTTACCTTCAGCAATCGAGACTTTTATACGTGTGCCTAATAAGAGCAAAGTAAGCGGGTAATGGGTAAGTTACTGAGAGCTGGCACGATTGTTTTTTGTTACAATGCACCACGCTGGCGTGACATAACTGTGATACTAGAAGTCACCCTAGGATTTTTTGTATATTCGAAGCAACTTAGGTAGCTTGGAGTTAAGGTAAGGTAGTTTAGTGACCATTTTAACCCATTTGTAATGAAACCATGCTAGAACAAATGTCGAATCAATGGTCGTACATTGATTTACTGAATAAATCACAATACGTCAAGTAATGTGACCGATGTGGCGCCTGCGACGCTGAAGGTTGCGGGTTCGATTCCCGCCTCGGAACAATTGTGTGTACGATCTGCAGATATTTGTTCCGGGTGCTCTGGTCGTTTTCTATGTATAATAAAAATATCTATCTATAATAATGTATTGTATTATGTATATCAGTTATCTAGTATCCATAACACAAGCTCTGCTTACCATGGGGCTAGATGATGCTGTGTGAATTGTCCAGCATTATTTATTTTATTTTTTATTATTATATTTATAATAATACTTAAAATGTAAGAAAGACAAACACAATGTCAACTCGAAAACGACCATTAATGTTAAGTTTGTCTTGGCGTGGGTTTTTAGTCTTACCATGACCGCAAAACGAAGTAGTTAGAGCTAGCCAATTCACTCAAAGAATTCAAGTTTACAGAAATCTGCTCGTTATTGCGCGCCGCGGGGCTAACATTACGGCTTTATGAAATACAAAATGATGAAATACCGTGGTACGTGCATAAAACATAGTTAACCAAGAGTTAACCTCGCTTGTTGAAATATAAACCTAAGTGGTACGTAACGAACACCCATATTAGCTTGAACAAGCTGTTAAAACTTTTAAATTATCCATGTTTGTGTAACGTACTTGGGTTCCGACTTCAATACAATAGAGATGGCAAAAAGCACTTGCTACCTCTCGTTTAACTCAATAAAAACTCCCTTTACGGGTCTACGAAATTGCGTTCATACAATATTATCTTAGGTTTATTTAATTAAACTTTAAAATGAGACTGGCTTTTGGGGTGGGCCTAGCTGCATTACATTTGGATTAAATGTTTTCGAAATAAATAAATATAAATAAATAATGCTGGACAATTCACACAGCATTATCTAGCCCCATGGTAAGCAGAGCTTGTGTTATGGGTACTAGATAACTGATATACATAATACTATATATTACATAGATAGATATTTTTTATTATACATAGAAAACGACCAGAACACCCGGAACAAATATCTGCAGATCGTACACACAATTGTTCCGAGGCGGGAATCAAACCCGCAACCTCCTGCGTCGCAGGCGGACCTTCGCCCACCGCGTCACATCGGTCGTCATGACAAATGTTTGAAATGTTTCTGTGAATGCCTCTTTTTCTAATAAAACCATGAGAAACTTCAAGCAGACTGTGCAGGAATGGAAAAACATTGATAAAAGAAACGGTATATTCACGGCTTCTGTTTCCCGAAACAGGGATGACCGAAAAGAGAGCAACTCTGTAATTGAATACTAATATATGTTTGTATAAATATGAAGTGGCAGTGGGCAGGCCATATCTCGCGAATAACCGACGGCCGCTGGGGCAAACGTGTTCTTGAGTGGAGACCACGACTCTGTAAACGTAGTATAGGACGCCCTCCAGCCAGGTGGGATGACGACCTGCGAAAGACTGCAGGTAGATGCTGGATGCGGCAAGCTGAAGACAGGGCGCTATGGCGCTCATTGCGGGAGGCCTTTGTCCAACAGTGGACTGCTATTAGGCTGATGATGATGATATAAATATACGTATAATCATTAGGTCAGGATTTTTTGGAGGTTGTAGATGTCATATGCCACATTTCCTCTGAAGACACAATGCCCTAAGCGTCACGGTAGATGTATTTTCCATCCATATGCTAAGTGACATAAAAATACATTCACTAGGTGATGAAAATAAGAACTACTCTTTTGATCATAATATATGTACCTATGTATAGATACCTTAGTATACAAGATCTTGATTTGTACTAAATACACGCTATGGATGAAACGTTTTGTTTTTTTTTTACATAATGTAGGTACCTACTCAAAGGTCCACCAGTTCGTCCAGCGAGCTATGGAAAGAGCTATGCTCGGAGTTTCTCTGAAAATAGGATTCGTAATCATAACGAATACATCCGACAGAGAATCAAAGTTATCGACATAGCTCTGAGAATTAGCAAGCTGAAGTGGCAGTGGGCCGGCCATATCTCGCGAAGAACCGACGGCCGCTGGGGCAAACGTGTTCTTGAGTGGAGACCAGGACTCGGTAAACGTAGTGTAGGACGCCCTCCGACCAGGTGGGATGACGACCTATGAAAGAATGCAGGTAGATGCTGGATGCGTCAAGCTGAAGACAGGGCGCTATGGCGCTCATTGGGGGAGGCCTATGTCCAGCAGTGGACTAATATAGGCTGATGATGATGATAAGGTACCTACTAGCTTAAATCTTTTTTACCTGACTGTACTCAAAAAATGCAATAATTTGAAGGTGTCCGAAACTACAGTAACAAAAATAATAAAATCAACAAGTGATAAGTGGGACAGTGCGTCCCAAATTCTTCTGTCCCAAAAAGCAGCAAGTCTCGTCTGCTAGAGTGATGAAAGACATTTTATGTTTTCAAATTCAAATAGTTTATTCATGTCAGACATGGTAAATTAGAGAGGTGGTATTACAAAAAATTGATCCTTATATCGCGCCACATTACTGGCATGTAAATACATAAAAATGTTACAGTTAAGTTTCACAGTTTATTGTATTAAATGGATTTAAATTACAAATTTTGTTCAAATTAGCCTCCGCTTTAGGCAAGGATAACACATATTTTTATACTTACGCGATCTGAACACATAATTATAAGTAATAATACAACGGGTATTTATCGCGTTTATTTACCACGGTGGTCACGGGATGACTCATCCCGTGACCACGACAGAGTGTAAACCTGTTGAAACGTCGGGAAAAAAGGTAAATAAACGCGATAAATACCCGTTGTATTATTACTTATAAGGAAAACACAATTGTATTTAATATAAATAATTTAAAAAACAATTCTGTTTCTAACCACCATGAAAATAAGAAAAAAGTTATCTATAAAATGTTATCTATTCATTTTGGTATTTTATATTTGATTGCTTCTGTTACAATGTGGTGTACGAGAAAGAGTTATCGATTCTTGAATAAATATTTTGCCCATTGTCAAAAATGGATCGAAACATGTTGAAAATATAATGGATATTGGACAATTATAGAAACCAATGAATTGTGCTTTAACCTTTTGGCTGATGACCTTATCGACTCGGGTTCTTTCAGGGCTGTAATAATACATTCAACTGTAGGTACCTTTAGTCTAGTAAAGAAATGAATACAAAAGATATGGGATTTGCATATTTTTTTATATTATCATGTAGTACACATTTGTGCACATTTTTGTATTATAAATGTTTTTGAATGAAGAGTATATAAATATAAATAAAAGTAGCTAGAAATGTTAGGGAACTGGCATAGATAGAATGATGTGACAAAGCTTGGAGAAGGCTTTTAAATAATAAATAATAAATAATAAATAATAAATAATAAATAATAAATAATAAATAATAAATAATAAATAATAAATAATAAATAATAAATAATAAATAATAAATAATAAATAATAAATAATAAATAATAAATAATAAATAATAAATAATAAATAATAAATAATAAATAATAAATAATAAATAATAAATAATAAATAATAAATAATAAATAATAAATAATAAATAATAAATAATAAATAATAAATAATAAATAATAAATAATAAATAATAAATAATAAATAATAAATAATAAATAATAAATAATAAATAATAAATAATAAATAATAAATAATAAATAATAAATAATAAATAATAAATAATAAATAATAAATAATAAATAAATAATAAATGATAATAAATTAGATTCCGTTAGGTAGGTATACCTAGTAATGAAGTTTTATTTAGAAGCGTTTTAATATATTCTTAGATACTACTAAGAAACGAAATAAAATGTAAAATATCACAGCTAATATACCTCTGTCTAAAAAGTTAACAAGTAAAAGTATTTTGATCTCATCTGCACTACTTTTTCAAAAAAGTATGCTATTGTAGTTTCCATTTTACAGTATAGAAGAGCTTCTCAGTTTATATGAAAGAAAAAACGCATTTGAGTTATAACTTAATTTATTTGGTCTTCTGTTTGTTTTCTCAAACTTAATAATGATTGTAGTATCTGTAGGTTAGTCACTGCCCTCGGTGAAAAAATGGGTCGAAATTTGTTAAAAATATAATGGATATTGGACAATTATAGAAACCAATATATTATGCTTTAACCTTTTGGCTGATGACCTCATCGACTCGGGTTCTTTCAGGGCTGGAAAAAATCATTCAGTTTAGTAACGAATACAAAACGATATGGGATTTAAAACTGGTAAATAACGAATGACTTTAGTATCTGTAGGTGCACACACTGCCCTCCGTGCGCGTACCCATACACATGCATGACCCGTTCAGGAGGTGTCTTCAAAATACCTTGTTTGGTCACAGGGAGGGGAGGTTAGGGGGTGCATCTTAGGTCTTCGACACGTAGTCAATATCCTCTAGGGAACGAGGTATACACAAATTATGAGACAATTCCTTTTTTCCACGTTCTGTTTGCAACAAACGATTTAATACTATATTTATTAATTCATCATAATCATCATCATCATCAGCCTATAGCAGTCCACTGCTGGACATAGGCCTCCCCCAATGAGCGCCATAGCGCCCTGTCTTCAGCTTGCCGCATCCAGCATCTACCTGCAGTCTTTCGCAGGTCGTCATCCCACCTGGTCGGAGGGCGTCCTACACTACGTTTACCGAGTCGTGGTCTCCACTCAAGAACACGTTTGCCCCAGCGGCCGTCGGTTCTTCGCGAGATATGGCCGGCCCACTGCCACTTCAGCTTGCTAATTCTTTGAGCTATGTCGATAACCTTGGTTCTCTGTCGGATGTATTCGTTACGAATCCTATCCTTCAGAGAAACTCCGAGCATAGCTCTTTCCATAGCTCGCTGAGCGACTTTGAACTGGTGGACCAGCCCTATCGTGAGTGTCCACGTCTCAGCTCCGTAGGTCATAATGGGTAGGACGCATTTATTAATTACTACGTGAAAACTAGAGACCCTCACCCCCCCCCCCCCCCCCCCGCTTGGTCACCGAGGGGGGAAAAAGGAAAAAAAATGGGGAAAATGGAAGTATTACCCATACTTCCACTTTCCCCACTTTTTTTCCTTCTTCCCTTTATTTCCTTTTTTCCTTGTTCCCTAACTTACTGATACTACAATAATTCGTAAATTTTGAGAAAACAGACAATTGTCTTCCCATCATGATATATACATACAATGCCCAATCATCCCGCTTGGCTCGTTCGATCAATTATGAATAAATAATGCAACCCAATCAACCCCATTGACATATCCTGAACAAAAGGCATTCTGAAATGAAATTCACTGCGCTGTACAAACCACCAACATGCACATTTTATTATGCATAATTTTCATATTTAATTACATGTTTATGACAGTTGAAGTGACATCAAATATGGTAAAATCATGAAGTAGCGAAGGATTTAAAAGAGATGTTTTAAAAGTTCTGCAGGAGGACTCTGTATAAATAATAGTTTTAGTAATTATTATTTTTTGTCTTTATGTGTTTTAATTGTATCTAATTTTTCTCATAAAAATAATCTTTTTTCTAATTAACTGTACCTGTTTTATAATCTCTGTAAGTTGTATTTTGTTTGATTGTTTGATTTGTTAATGTTAGACTGTTGGTATTTTGTTAGTTTATTTTATATAATATAAATCTCTTATTGGCCGTAAGTTAGATTATTAAGGTTTAAATTATGTAGATTAAGGGCTGTTGATTTTGTTGAAACAATAAAAAAAAATATAAAAAAAATTAAACTATTGTCCTAAGTACTTCCTAAACCTATTTCCAGTAGATTTATCTTAATTAAAATTTGGTAGGTTAGTACTAAATAGGTTTTGATCGATGAAAGGTTAATTCATGAGAATATGCCTTACCTAGAAAGGCAGTGAGTTTGTTGAACCTACTGAGAAAAAATCATTAGCTATAATACGTACCGAAGCAAAGTATTCCCTTAGTGGTTACTGAGTGGCTTTTTTTAGATTTTTGTTGCCAAACCTGAAACGATGAGGAATAGAAAACGAAAAGTCGTGTTACAAGTCAAGAGAACGATTTATGAGAAAACAGCCTGTATAGTTTCGGATTTAATCAATCCCATCTAAAATAGCCACCCTGTACATATATAACTATTTTATCCTGGTCGATTCAGATGTTTTCATCAGTGTATCAGTCATACTATTAATGCTAATCGTTGGCTGCTTTTAATTACAAAAGAAAATGAACCAAAGATCGGCGAAAATAGCATAAATGGATTTTGTCTGTTCAGTTGTGGCGTAACATAGGCTGATAATGATAATAATAATAATGCTGGACAATTCACACAGCATTACCTAGCCCCATGGTAAGCAGAGCTTGTGTTATGGGTACCAGATAACTGATATACATAATACAATATACATTACATATTTTGTTTTTATACATAGAAAACAACCGGAACAAATATCTGCAGATCGTACACACAATTGTCCCGAGGCGGGAATCGAACCCGCAACCTCCTGCGTCGCAGGCGGTCCTTCGCCCACCGCGCCACATCGGTCGTCGAGATGATGATGATGAGACTTGTTTTGTACTTATTTATATGAAATACCTAAATTAATTTAATTTATGAGCGAAGCTATTGGTATTAACAATGCTTTGAGCTACACGAAACAGTCAAACCATTAAGTAAAATTATTGATTATAATGTTATCTATATATAATATAAAAATGAATCGCAAAATGTGTTGGTAAGCGCATAACTCAACAACGCCTGGACCAATTTGGCCAAATCTTTTTTTTAAATGTTCGTTGAAGTTCAAGGATGGTTTTTACGGCGAGAAAAATTAGAATTATTGCTGGAAAAACCCTAAAAATAGCCCTTTTCTTTTTCCCATACAACAATTTGACACATAGATTTCCACGGGGGCGAAGCCGCGGGGAGCAGCTAGTAATTACATATATTACATCAAGGAGTTATAGCGACTAGCGATGAGCGCGGTAGCGTGATAGGCCACGTTTAACTGCCCGACTGAAGCCAAGCTTGAGTTCTATTTGTCATTTTACTCGTAACTCTATTAGCACTCAATGAAAGTTATAATAATTCTAATAATATTTTTACTGTAGGTATATCTTTATGCAAAAGTCTAATATTAAAGTTTGTGCGTAACAAAATATACAGAACGGATCGATGGACTTCAAGTACCAATTAAAAAAAAACATTCGAGCTATCGATATGGGTACGGGAGCAGGGATTCACTCTGGACCTCAATATTAATGTATCAATGTACTTAGGCAAACACAGCTCCATTTTTCAATGCGAATGTGTAGCCGCAACCGAGGCAGCCACAGCTGTGGAAAGAAGGGATATAGACAACCAGTGTGTGCGTATCCTGTCTGACAGTGCTGCTACACCTAGAGCTTTATCAGGGAACAGCTGTAACTCCAAGCTCGTATACGAATGTCACTTGGCACTTGAGAGGATTTCCAGTAGAAACAGGATCACCCTCCAATGGATCAAGGGACACAGCGGATCACTAGGCAATGATGCTGCAGACGAATTGGCACGGAAAGGCTCGGAAACGCCGACACAAAGCCCAGCTCCGTTCCTTCCCCTTCCATTCTCCCAAATCCGAACATGGATACAGCTCAGAACCAGAGAAACGCCATACCATACATTCGAGCTATTTTTTCGGAATTCCAGATCTACGGAATTCCGGTTACTTTAGTTTAGTTTCGGAAAAACGCACGCGAAACCGCGGACAGAATCTTTTTAATTGCTATTCAGAATAATTCAGATCCCATAAAAATGGAGTAAACGACTCGATGACGTCTCAATACTTACGAGAAGAGAAACCTATCTCAGGGTAAGAATCAAAGCTTTAAATGGATAGGAAACAACTAAGGAAGTGGCTGATAGCTCAATCGATATATGATGTGAATGAATTTATGATGTTAAAATGTAATGTTTAATGTACTCGTATTTTTATTATTATAATTATGATGTATGTAGTTTTTACATATTGCATTATAATATGTGACCTGTAACCAGAAGTTATCAATAAATGAACTATGAACTAGGATATTTTCATTTGCCGTATAAAAAAATACTCAGAAAATTTTCCACATTACCATATTATTATTTCGAGTGTATGTTAGTACCTAAAGCAAATAAAAAAAACAATAATACAGCGATAATTGCAAGATATGTAGAAAATAAGCTAAGACAGCGCTGTTGCTGAATCAGCCCTTCCGTTTTATTGCGAAGTTCCAATGCTGAACATAGGCCTCATCAAACGACGCGACGACTGCTTCACGATAATCGGCCTTGAGCCACCTCCATCCATCGACTCCCTGTGACCGCTACAATGTCGTCGGTCCATAGAGTCTTCCCTCACTCCGTTTCGCATTGCGACTACGCCTATCACTTCAGGCAAATCCGAAATGATTTCAAAATCGAACTTGTAAACGACTTTCTACGTCAATATTTATCCGGCCCTCGAATCTAGGTTCCATATTTTGTTCATTACTTATGCATAGAGTATAGATTGGCTACAGCAAGACGCGGCATCAATATTCAGCGATTGCACTGACGACGGCGAGATTATGTTAACTATTTTCCGATAGGTATTCTTTGATACCTGATCCAATGGATTTGCAGGCAACCCTTGCAAATTGGGATATTGTGGAGGGCGTGCTGCATCTTACTTTGATTTTCACTTTGATAAGTGAGATGTAAGTCAAACGCATTATCACTTACAATAAAAAAATATCGCAAATCGTGTTCGGTGAATATCGTTAGGAGGTAGTTGCGTTGAATTGGGAGTTAGTGTAGCATCCTACACTATCTCCTATCTATATATATATATATATATACTATCTGTATAGACACCGGTCGAAACAGTTTTAAAAAATATATAAAATAGTAGGTAGTCATTGCATTATATTGGGAGATATTATAGGCCATATATTTCCTAATTTAATACAACTACTAGCTACCATTTTTTATATTTTTAGAAATTTTCTATTGGAATTGAAGCTAGAAAATATTAAAAAGTCGCCTGGTCGATTTGAGTTTACACATGATGAAATTCACCGAATACTTATTATTTTTTTTATTGGAAATATTAGTTTGACTTACATTTCAAGTAAGAAAGTGAAATTCAAAGTACGATGAAGCCCGCTCAGAACGAACTTATTCACTTTGGATTTTTTAATTACCGGCGTTACCCTTTCCTCTCAATGTTGTTTGTCTATTCGTTTTGTACGGTGAACGTAGTTCGTATGTAGTTACAGTAGGTAACATAACAACTATCAACTATTTACCCACTCACAGTAGGTAACAACTAGGTATTTACCCACTCACATTTAAAACAATAATATTAGGATATCGGATATATTTGACGACCGATGTGGCGCGGTGGGCGAAGGTCCGCCTGCGACGCAGGAGGTTGCGGGTTCGATTCCCGCCTCGGAACAATTGTGTGTACGATCTGCAGATATTTGTTCCGGGTGTTCTGGTCGTTTCCTTTATATAATAAAAAAAATCTATCTATGTAATGTATTGTATTATGTATATCAGTTATCTAGTACCCATAACACAAGCTCTGCTTACCATGGGGCTAGATAATGCTGTGTGAGTTGTCCAGCATTATTTATTATATTATTATATTATCTGATAAAAAAAAAAAACAAAGAATTTCATAATAAATTACACAGTTAGTAAGTGAGTAGAGTAGTATGTAATTGAGTAAAATACTTTAAAGAAATGGCATCACCTAATTGACCGTGTCATTAGCTAATAGGCGCGTAGCGTGTCTAATATGAATATGATGTCATTTTGTTTAGTACCTAATACCCAAAAGATATGGAAATGAGATTCCATTACTTTCATGAATTTTAAATGAAAATCATTAAATTATTGTCCAGGAACAACGGCTATGTGACAAATGACGTTGTAAGAATTCATGATGACCATCCCATAATGAGGGTTAGATAGAACATTATTTATTGCACTTTAAATAGAAATTATGTACAATAAAACCTTTAAAATTAATTACAATTGACGGTCTTATCGCTCAAGAGCGATCTCTACCTGACAACCATGGATGGATAGGATCGTGGACAGTACCAGGGGTCGAATTCTGCTATCCAATTCCTTTACTATGACAGTAGTATCGTCGTCCATAGATGAAAGAAACTGTAGATAGTGCGCGTGCGGTGTTTTTTGCACGGAGAGATTGTTTGTATAGTTTTAACCGTGATACTTCTGACAAGCGTCCCTCCATCTGTAGTTTATATCATCAAAGGTAAAATGCCAAAACGTGTACCATTGTTATGGCGAAGCGATTAATTTAGCAGAATTAGCGCCCTGGTAACACCAGTACGAGTAGATACATAAAATGGATATAGATGTACCTACTTATTAAGGGCTTGCATAAGCTTCCAGCTTTTTCAGCCAGCGCGCTGTCGATGCCGCCAGTGTAAAATGTTTCTAAAGGTAAAACCTTTAGAGCCCAGATTTAAATTTAAATAAATAAATAAATAATGCTGGACAAATCACACAGCATTATCTAGCCCCATGGTAAGCAGAGCTTGTGTTATGGGTACAAGATAACTGATATATATAATACAATACATTACATAGATAGTTTTTTTTTTATTATATATAGAAAACGACCAGAACACCCGAAACAAATATCTGTAGATCGTACACATAATTGTTCCGAGGCGGGAATCGAACCCGCAACCTCCTGCGTCGCAGGTGGACCTTCGCCCACCGCGCCACATCGGTCGTTAAATGCTAAAGATATGGTGGTAAACTCACTAAATTGACTCTGATTTTTTTGTACCCTGCGACACTTTCCAAAAGAATTCTATGTTCTGCCTTATTTTTACAAGCTTTTTTACGAAACTGCAGAATTCAGTAATGTTAATGAAACTCCGAGAGGCGACTGCCTCTTGGCACTATCTGTAATGCAATCGCGTCCAATAAGAACTGTTGATGTGGGTTCGATACCTAATCGCTGATTTGCATAATAATACCCTCTGTGCTCGATACCATCGCAGTCTAAAGTAAAGTAGCATAATCCACAGTTGCAAACTTGATATGATATGAATACTTTAACTTTGATGTTTTAAGAAAAGGAAGACGAAAAGGATTTTTCATTTGTTCTGCAGAAGTAAGACAGGAGTAATAAGGAATCTTAAATTCATTATAATTAAGATTCTGCAGGAAAAACCTTATTATTACTGGGTCAGTTGTTGTCATTGCGCATTTTATGTATCTACTGGTACTGGTGTTACCAAGGCGCTAATTCTGCTAAATGAATCGCTTCGCCATAACAATGGTATGGTCTCAAAATGACACTTTTTGGCATTTTACCTTTGATGATATAAACTACAGATGGAGGGACGCTTGTCAGAAGTATCAAGGTTAAGGCCAGGATATTTGAGCGCAGTAGGCATTTAACGATGTTGCTGATGGCAGTTATGGGCCTTAGTTGTTAGGGTTTTAGGCGGGAATCGAACCCGCGACCTCCTACCCCGCAGGCGAACCTTCGCCCACTGCGCCATAGAGATCGTCAATATCATTAATATTATGTACCTAAATACAATTTTTGATTTTAGATAACAAAGGAAATGGAGCTTTGTTACCTAAACCTAAAATAATCAATTTTATACATTCACAAAGTGCTCAGACTGTCCCATGTTGAATTGGAATATTGATAACTATTCGTTGATCAAAATCGCATCTCTTTAGTCCACAGAAATAACCGTCTATTCAGGTTTCAACAAAACATATTTTACATCCGGTTTTTATAAGAATAGCAAACCATTTGTCTATTTATATACAGATCGTTGAAGTAGGGATTTTATGTTGGTAGGTAAGCAAACATCAAAAATCACCCCACGTAATCGTTTTACCTCCCATGTGCTGAACGGAAAACATGGGTTTTATTAAAATAACTCGTAAAACAAAGTTTCCTGAGGGTTTTTTAGCGCTGATATCAGATTTTTCTTCTGGTTGGTGCTTGCGGCCGCTGGGGCAAACGTGTTCTTGAGGCGAGACCACGACTCGGCAAACGTAGTGTACGACGCGCTCCGACCAGGTGGGATGACGACCTGCAAAAGACTGCAGGTAGATGCTGGATGCGGCAAGCTGAAGACAGGGCGCTATGGCGCTCATTGGGGGAGGCCTATGTTCTGCAGTGGTCTGCTATAGGCTGATGATGATGCTGGCAGAAAATGGAAAATATAAATGAAAGCTTTTGACTATCTTATTTAAGTGAAGATGTGGTCCAAGATGGAGCACGCTTACAAGGAAGAACTTATTCATTCTGAATTTGAAGATGTTGGTTTTTTTTTAAATCATATTTCTTGTTAAGGACTTTTACTTCGTAAAGTATGCCAGCCCTATCATAACCTAAACTTATGTGGTTTAAGATATTTATTTACTTCTCAAAAGATTAATAATCACTGGTGAGAAACAAAATAAGCTTATTATTATGTTAGTAGTTCGGTACGAGCTATATTATTAAAATTATGTGGGTAGTTAGCAAAAATACTATACAGAGCAAAGTAAAGGCGCGCACACACTATACACAATTTCTGAAATATTAACTTATAACTAACAAACAAAACAAAATAAACACCAAAATAAAAACATATAAATTGTGGCTATTTTTCAAGGGAGTCACTGATGCATAAAAATTTTGAATAATGAGACAGCCGCTGCTGAATCTGGTTCCGCTAAAATGTTAATAATAATAATAAAATGTTAATGAATGTACCTAAATCAAATCTATTTAAATTAAGTTCAGTCATCAGTGCCTCCCGTCGATCTTTGAATTTAACACAATCCATCAAGATGTGGTGCACATCATCTAGGACTCCGCAAACATCACAGTTTGGGGAGTCCGTTTTTCTCATAAGGAAGATGTTGGTTAAATTTCCTTATTAAAATTAAAAGAATATTAGAATTTATAAACCAATAGACTAACTTTTTCTACTAATTTATTTTCATTTTATTGTTTTATATATCAATGTTATTAATATTTATACATTTATATCAATATTTTTTAATTATATTGACATTAGAGACAATAACGATTAATAATTGTATTTTGCACATCTTGTCAGGTAGTTTGTATCTGGATATATTTAATATACATAAACTAATACAAATAATTATTATGTTTATGTAAAGGTTTTTGTTATTATACTGCGTAGCTCATACTCAGGTTAATTTCCAAGGAATCAAATAATATCCAAAAAAATTCGACTGATTTAAACTCAAGCTTAGTAAGTGGACGCTTTATAAAGTAAAAAGTAAAAATATTTTTTTTATTTATTGACATAATAGAGAGTGAAAAAGGCAATACGAGTCCATAGGCCCCTGAACTAGTAAAAAACTGTGTTTCAGGAACCAATGGCTTCTCCAACTAATGTTTATATACAATTATGTCTATGCATTTATGGATATCTTATAACTAAATCCAGCTAAATAAAAACATAACATTAACATGTAGAGCAGTAATCTCAGACTATGCGTAAAGAAATACATTGCGAAGTTTGGATATATTGTTTAAGACTATAATGTATATCTCTTTTTAAGTTAAGTTATTTACTTCGGATATCAATGCTCATATTAATTTATTATTATAGAATATTTATGACAAATTCTATGTTTAAAATTATATGGACCATTACAGAGAGACACCAGGCAATTAGACCTTATACATTCTTGGTTCTTGAAAAAGCTTGTGTTGTGTGATGGGACATTTTGCTGAACTTTATCCAGCAGCAAATAACTATAGATTGGCTTATTGAGGGTGTAGTAGGACTGCAAAAGTGAAGTTAGCAGTTTTGGTATGTTTCATTGGTATGTATGTGATATTTCCTTTGATTTTGTATTTATAATGCTTTTCCTCGTCTTATTGTATATCAACTGGAAACATGATTGCGTAAGTTGGATGGTAGGCATTATAGTATAATAATAATAACTCCGCAATCTCCCCTACAGCCCGATTACCCAGTCCATCCATCCATCACAATAGCCTGGTTTTATTTCTTTCATTTTTCTTTGCAATAGTCTCTACACCTAGCGGATACCATCATATTATGCACCTAAGGATAAGACCCGCTATGTGTAGTCATCGCCTTTAGATTAACTCTCTCAAAGGGCCTCTGTTATATTGGCTTCGGCCCCACGCAAGCCTTCCAAAGGACCGGTACACTAGATGGCCCGAGCCTGTAATTTTCTGAATACTACAAATATCTCATTCAAATTGTCTTATTTGAAGTTCTAAATAAATTAAAAGCTTATTTCTAGGAAAGTCTTTAACTACTTTTAGCCGTTTAACCAACAGCCAGGCGTATGTTCAATAATATGGCTAAATCTGATGTCACTAACCTCGAAAGGTCTAATTACTCGGTCCTGGAATCGTAGATTTTTTTGGTAAACAAAGTAGTTACAATTGACGCCAAACAAAATATTAGTGAAGAATATTTTACAGCACTCTCATCATCGAAAAAAAAAACGCCGAAGAGTGAAACAGTTATTGTTTCCATTCCATTCGTATCTCGTCCGTTTTTGATCAAATTTTTTTTACGTTCATAAATGTCTGTGTTGATATAAAATATCTTGGTTTCTAGAACAGAGTATAGGCCCTGTAACTTTGTGTCATCCAACTTATCCACCAATATTCGGCTTTAGCCACATCCATTAAAACCTTACATGCGAGTATATTAAATTAGTTATGCTTAAGATTGTACCAAATTGTTCAAAGTACCTAACCGCGGGTTTGCAAACCTTACTAAATAAAGCTGAATACAAGAAATTTTTAATGTATTCAAAAGATAACAGTGACAAATGGCCGATCTTAAAACACGAGTTTTATAGGCTTTGATTTAAGATAACCTCCCAAATAAGGAATGTTAAATTTTGGTTATTTCTTAAATTTCCTTAGCGGTCATAAAAATAAGTCCCGACAAGAAGGCACACACCATTCAGATAGAGATTATACAAATATCATAAAAAACAATATCATAACGATATTGGAGACAATTATCTAATTCTTAACTAACAAAATCGAACGATTAGGAACAAAAAAATACTTACATGCCCTGTTTATAAAAATGAAGTATTTTTTTGTAATTTCCTAAAAAACATTAATGTCTAGGGTATTTTTTTTAAAATAGTTAACCTCCCTTTATAAAAAATACTCAAGCACTAGGTTTTTTTGGAGGCACGTTTACACGAAGTGAACGTTTGAATGAATACCTATTGATCGTTACATAATCAGCAACTCTGGTCCTTAACACTTTGACTGCGATTTTTTTTCGACGACTGCGATCTTTTTTTTTTCTTTGCGGTTGTGTTGCGCCGCACATGCGTTTCGTTCGAAAAATATTACGGCTGTGCTGAGTCACAAAGATCTGTATTTTCTCAGCCGCTGCGCTAGTGTGGATTTACGCATATTAGTCACTTGTAGAAAACACATTAAAACTTTTCGCCCCTCATACTAATAGCTTATTGTGTTATATGTATTTGGTGCTCAGCAAATAGTCCTAATTAAAGCTCTGATACGTCTCATTGATTTGCGGAAGTCATAGCAATCAACAGGCATTCTCCTCACTCGCATGCAAGACTACCCTAGATCGTCTGATTGAATGATTGTACGTTATTATGTTGTTAGAAGTTAATCGTTAGCAGCCTATTTATAGTTTCTCAGAAAAGCTCAATTAAGAAGTAGGTATTATACTTTATACGAAGACTGTTAGGTTTACAGTCCACAAAATTGTACTGTACACTTTGACCGGAATGTTATTTTTACATCTACTAGTTTCTGCCTGCGGCGATGGACGCGTTTCTATGGAAACGTTTAAAGGTTATTTATATTCCATGTTTATAGGATAAAAAGCATGATATGTTTTATTCCAGGCCTAGAACTATCTGAATGCAAAATTTCGGCCCGATCCAGTCAGTAGTTTTGGCGTGAAGAGGTAACAAATATCCAAACAGCTAAACATCTAAACTATCGAATTAATAATATTGGTGTGTCATATTCGAACCGATAAAATCAATAAATATATAAATTTAAAGTCTGTTTTTAGTTTGTTCAAATAAATGATTACTCTACCTATAAGTCCGAAGTTTATCTATAGCTCAAAACTACTAAACGTTACAAAACTACTTAACGCAATAAACAGCGTGACATCTACCTAACAGATAAAAAAAAGACCCATGAAAAATAAGCGTGAAAAATATAGCAGATTGTTATTTAAACAAAATACCAAACAAGCAAAACAAAAATCATTTCTCCATCCGAACGTATAATTAAAAACTTTTGCAGCAGTGTCGATTAAATTAGCATTTGTAATGGTATGGAAGTAAAGCTGAATTGAAAATATATACTTAAGGAACATTTTGTTAACTTAGTGAAGACTGGCAGACAGCCAGCCTAATGCGGACTTCCATTGAGGTACCTGCAGTAGTAGTATCTATGCAAAATTATTTTCAAGGGGTTCATAAAAAGCGCCACCTGTATTAAGCGCGGAAGGACGCACAAACAAGCAAGGAAATTGCTTGCATGATAATAAATAAGTTTACCTACGTTAACATTGCTAAAACTAGTAATTCATCATCATCATCATCAGCCTAATAGCAGTCCACAGCCGGACATAGGCCTCCAAGGCGCCATAGCGCCCTGTCTTCAGCTTGCCGCATCCAGCATCTACCTGCAGTCTTTCGCAGGTCATTATCCCACCTGGTCGGAGGGCGTCCTACACTACGTTTACCGAGTCGTGGTCTCCACTCAAGAACACGTTTTCCCCAGCGGCCGTCGGTTATTCGCAAGATATGGCCGGCCACTTCAGCTTGCTAATTCTTAGAGCTATTTAAAAACTGGTTTATATCAATCCGCATCCGTTGGTAATATCGCGGGGTCCAGCAGTGGACTATATAATAGTATATGCTGTAGAGGTAGGTAGGTATAGGTATAATGGTGGTGCAGGCAAGATGTAGGACGATGAGTGTTTGACGACCGATGTGGCACAGCGGGTGAAGGTCCTTTTCTCTTTTTTGTCTGCATACTACTTTCTTCCTGTTTATTGATTATAGGTATTGTGTAGTAGCAAATAAATGTCTTATCTAAAATTGTGCTATCTATTACAAATGTAGGCAATTGTGAAGCACCTTAGAACGAAGACCTCGTAAGCACCGGAAGAGAAGAGGCACCGAAAACATTAAATCAGCATACCAATAATCATTTCTATTTCGAACCAAGATAAACAAATGCAAATGTAATGTACACAATAACAGGGAGTTTCAATTATCTAAGGCTCAACATTCTACCGCTAATTTCACTCGGTTAAAGAGGCTTTTCTGACCAATAGCAGGCAAGGGAAAGAAAACAACGCCTTCTATAGAAACAATACAATTACCTGCCAAATTAATTTCCGTGGCGGATGGGTCTCGACCAATTTATTTTAAGTACCACAATGCTTACTTTGTCAACACAAATATTGATTACAGCGAAATATTGACAATAAAGGGGCCTTCGCTGTCTTTTTCTGTTTCTGGAACATCGATGCTGTTGGCCTCAATCGTGTCTATTGTTTTTTGTTTCAAACTATTTTAATTATAACTTGTTTTAAAATCCAATACCAATGACACACAGTTCTAAATTAAATACACAATACATTAAAGAAGGCATATCTGTCTGCTTTTTCTTTGCACTATCCCCTATGGTGTTTCCTATGTCAAAATTAGTGTGTATTAAATTAATATTTAAAATAATAAAATTGTCATATAACTTTTGAAAACTCTAGAACTTAACGACATCAAGTGTTACATGTGTAGGTACCTACGGTGGAAATACATACCTAAACAATAAACACCAGAAGACTTTTCGGTTTTTGATTAGTTCAAAATCTGGCGAGTAACTGTTCCATATTTCATTTTTCATCAGCCTATGATAGTCCACTGCTGGACATAGGCCTCCCCCAATGAACGCCATAGCGCCCTGTCTTCAGCTTGATGCATCCAGCATCTACCTGTAGTCTTTCGCAGATCGTCATCCCACCTGGTCGGAGGGCGTCCTCTACAAAACGTTTACCGAATCGTGGTCTCAAAAATGCAATCATCATTATCATCATCTGCATGATGATGATGATTTCATTTTTGTCGCTGACTTCTTCACATATCTGCGGCTATTCCACTGCTTTGCTTGCCTTGATCATAACGTCTACCGATTGTGGTATTCCAAGAAATAATTCCAGAAGATTCCAGCAAATAGTTCTGTTATCTCGTTAAGTGGGAGTGCGTCGGCGCCACGTCAAACAATGCCAGTAATTGAAAGTGTCCCGACCGTGCCCGTCCTACTCGCTGCACACCAAACAATAATCCATTACTGCGGGTTCGATTCCCGCCTCGGAACAATTGTGTGTACGATCTGCAGATATTTGTTCCGGGTGTTCTGGTCGTTTTCTATGTATAATAAAAAATATCTATCTATGTAATGTATTGTATTATGTATATCAGTTATCTAGTACCCATAACACAAGCTCTGCTTACCATGGGGCTAGATAATGCTGTGTGGATTGTCCAGCATTATTTATTTATTTATTATTATTTAAATAGTTTCTGTTATCTCGTTAAGTGAGAGTGAGTCGGCGCCACGTCAAACAATGCCAGTAATTGAAAGTGTCCCGACCGTGCCCGTCCTACTCGCTGCACACCAAACAATAATCCATTACTTTTATAATCCCGCTATAATTTGGAGACAATGCTCTTTATGAGTCACTGTCTTATGAACTCTTTGTTTAGTGCTTGAGAAAGGAACGCTGCGGGCAAATTTGGTGCTATGGTAATGCCGAACAAGCTTCTAGCTTTGTTTCATTATCTACTTAAATTGTTATGGCTATACAAGGTGCCACATAAGGGGCGAAAGAAAGTGTTCCAGAGCAGGTTTACGTTTATGAATGAATGAATGAACACTTTATTGTACCCAAAATAACAAAATAACACCTAATATCTAAATCTTACATAAAAACAGTACAATAGGCGGCCTTATCGCTTAAAGCGATTTCTTCCAGGCAACCAGGGATGGAGAAAAAGATATGTTATACACAGAGTTGGTAGGGCACAAACAAAATAGTAAAAGAGAAGTAAAAACAAAGAATAGAATAAATATAATAAAGAGTTTTTTCGCTTCCTTGTTTTTCTTTTCTATATAATATATGTTATGTAAGTATTCGTAAATAATGAACGAACTTTGTTTTGTATTAATGACTTCAATTTAAAACCAAATACATACAATGACGAATTTGAATTCTCGATTAATATTGGAATTCACGACTAAAATTCGAAATAAAAACCAATTAAATTGATCAAATAAAACAATCACATCTCGGCTCGGTACAGTGATCGTGTTGCACCTTGTATATAGGTTCTTATATATAATGATTTATACGCATTTCTGTATCCCAATTGGTAATTGTATACCCACGAACATTCTTGGCTAATCATACCTAACGAAGCATTGAATACTTTAAGTATACCTATCTAAGCGAATTAAGTACCTACAATATTACTATTTTACGACGGCCGCTGGGGCAAACATATTCTTGAGTAGAGACCACGTAGTAGAGACCACGTAGTGTAGGACGGCCTCCGACCAGGTGGGATGACGACCTGCGAAAGACTGCAGGTAGATGCTGGATGCGGCAAGCTGAAGACAGGGCGCTATGGCGCTCATTGGGGGAGGCCTATGTCCAGCAGTGGACTGCTACAGGCTGATGATGATGATGATGATGAATATTACTATTTTACGACTCCGTAGACTAGGCACAATTACTGTTATGGACATCGTTGTTAAGAAAGAATTTCGAAATTATTAACTCCGCTTCTTATTAATGGTTAAGATCTGCATTGTGTAAGCTCACATTGCAACTGCATAATTATTAACAACCTAAGTAAAACACACAACAAATTTAAAAATACTAAAAAATTTAAGCTATCACCAGGAACGAGTGTCCAGACTGCTGGCGGCATTGCCACGTTGAATGGCATCTCTAATTTGTTGACCGAAATAAAAGCCAGCATTCCGATCACCTGATAACTCATTTAGAAGTTTCCTTTGCTGTGAGTTTAATCGAGAATTACAAAATTAAACCTACAAATAGGCACGCTATCACCTCATTCATGGCGTTGGCGATGAACGTCAGAAGCAAGCTCCATTGTAGAGTAACCGTCCGTGGAACATAAACTTGGCAGTACTCCATAAAACTTGCAAAAAATCTAGTGGACAAATAAACGTCTGTCGTCTGTTTTGTCAAATCTGTGCCGAACGTGCCTCCACGGGAGGGACACACGCCGCGAACTGATTTTATAGCGCCATAAAATCTCGTGAAACGCGTCCTTAAATCACAACGGTACGTCGTATTTCATCGTTTGGTTGTCAATGTTTATTTTATATCATATTTTACAGATCCCTCGCGTATAAATCACGCCTGGATTGATATACATTAAGGTCACGTAGATTTGGCGGATCGCTTAGTTTAGTTTCCTGCTCTCCACCCACCGCCACCCTGCTGCCGGCTGACAAGTGGCCGATGCTCCCGCAATTCTTTCTATCAGTTGTCTCTATTCCACAACTTAAGACACAATCTTTTCAACCACTCTTGGAAATCGTAAGAATAGGTATCAATTTCTCAGCCTCTTAGATCTCGGATCTCCGTTTCGAAGGGTACAGTATAACTAGTTACGTGAAAAGCCTTCTAAGTTAAAAATGGAGAGATTTCGCGCTGATTACAACCTGACAGGGCGTGAATGGGGAAGAATTCAATGAAAGCTTCTCGGCCAATGTTAGTGGCCAATCTTTTTTAAGATTACGTATAGCCTTTATGTTCTGTGGGATGTTCTTTGCCAAACTTACCTATCTCATCATTGCATTTTTTATGGTTTTACTGCTATTTACCGTTTACAAGCAAGTTATTTTATGTCTTTATTTTCATATGGTCAGACTTTCAAATGGTCAGATGTTCAATGTATCGCTCTTTGTAATCGTCACCCTTTCAAATCGTCAGAGTACAGTCAAGTAATGTAGATAAGATATTTTATTCAGAAAATAGCTAACCTACCTTTTTCTCAATACGCTTATCTGGGGAGGCCTATGCCCAGCAGCGGACTGGTAAAGGCTGTTCATGTAAAGTAAGTTATTTTATTATTTCTGTCACAGACCTAAATAATAAATTTTAGACTATCCAGACTAAAAATGATTTATTAGGTCTGTGAAACAGCCATCCGGCTGTTTTCTATTTCTGATAACCCTGAAGAACTTTGCTCTACATAATGTAGAGCATTATTTTCATATCTTTTTTCAACTAAAACGTAACAAAAAGAATATATTTATGCTTTGGGTGTAAAGACCTATACCTGTGTAAGTCTATTGATCGAGTTTCAAATTAGAGCAATCAAATTGAGAGCTGTGGGAGGAACAAACTCCCTATCATCCCCGCGCCGCCGCCGCGACTATAATAGTTCCTGAACGTTTCTGATCGAAAAATTTAGAATATATTCTTTCTCTACATAATTTCCAGTATTATTCTGCTATCGTGAACTCTCTCTATGGTTCGCTAGATGTTTTGGGTCAGTTAGAATGTTGTAGATTTTGTTGATAAAATTTTGGATTCCTCGGTGAATTGCCATTTTCTATCAATGCCTTATTTAGCATCGATAGAAAATGGCAATTCACCTTCACAGCTCCTAATGTTAGATGGATTAAACGACAAGCCCGCCCGTCGTAGTACTTAGTCAATTTGAATTCAATTAAATAAACATGTAATCAGCTATCTATCCACGTATCTCATTGGCTCCAAGCGACCCCAATAATCCACTTAGGATTAGTCCAAACAAGGAGTGCCTTTGACGTGACGAGGAGTGATCTGTTAGCGTCTAAAGTGTAACTAATAAAGGACATGAGCGGCATTGTTCGGGGTATTAGGCTTTAATCCGGTGTCGTGCTCGCGAGTCCGCTCGTTAGGGCGATTGTTCGCCGGTCGCCGGCAGATGGCCGCCGTAATTCGAGCCAGCCTCAGCCTCAGAGGGAAAATATAGCCTCTTTGTGTTTGTTGCATCTGCAGGTAAATAGTGCGCTGAAATTGGACCGTTCGTCACCGCACGTGCCTGGCCCTGCTTCGGAGTGCAGCCGCTATGAATTGCATTATTCGCGAAGACTTATTGTTATCAGCGCACCTTTCTTGTTATTACACGCTCGTATGCCTGTATGAATAATGCGGTAGGTACTGCTGACTTGCAAATACTTTAGGTCCTCAATTACACCGCGTTTATTTATATATTATTGTCTATTATATGTGTTGTTGTTTTTTAACGAATACGAAAAAAGGTGGATCCAGCTTCGGCTGTTTGCATGTTTTGTTTTATGTATGTTCGTCAATTATGGATCGATTTGGAAAATTCTTCGTAACATTGTATTAATATGTATTCCTGAGGTATCCATCAAGAATACATATTAATACAATGTTATTATTTGTACAGAAAAACTTAAAAAAAACCTAAACGGAGTCCTAAGTATTTACTTAGGACTCCGTTTAGTTTAAGTTTTTTCAGGAGGTTGTATGTTCGGCAGATTTTTAATCCCGTCAATTAATAAGGACCGATTCGGTAAATTCTTCGCTATTGTATAGAGAATAATCCCGAGGTGGTCCCATAAAAATTTAAATCCCGACTTATTAGTGTTTGTCCCGCAAAATTTATAAACAGTGTAAAGTTAAGGGATTCGAAGTCGGTTTTTAGCTTTTTCAAAACAATCACATTCGAACGACTTGCTATCTTCATTCTGTAGAATTTACTAGTTTTTAAATATTTATGTTCCAATAGACATTCAACACAAACTTAACTTGGGGGGTCCTTTCTATCGGTGAACGGAACTGTATCGCCTGTTTTATAAGGCGATATTAATAAAATTATTATTTACCTATATATTTAACACTTATTATCCTATTATTGCCTACTCTACCTACGTAGTTAGTTAATTTATAGATTTCCACAGTTACCCACTACAATAATGGCCTTGGAGGGACTTGTACATAGTTTCTCTATGAGTTATCAGTTCTTGCTTGTTGTTAATAACCCCATGTTGACTTACTCATTGACTCCGTAGTAGTTATGTTAGCAATGTCTGATTATTCATGGTTCAGGATATATTTTCTATAGGAGGGTTCTAACCCCACCTTTATGTTGTTGATAGTCGTAATCTTTTGGCCAGTTACCTTTACAATCGGTCATGCCTGCCACAATGCTTTCTATTTGTCACCCTAATGTATCATCAATCAAATATTACTGAATGATATTTACCTACCCACATAATACTACAAATATACATAGCTGTTTACTGCAGTAACAGTTACCTAAAAGCTTAGCTATGTATAGGTATAACTCGAGTAGTCAAAGCGCAAACACTGTCCGTGAGTTTGCCACCATGCTTGAAACGCATCGTTTATTCAAACCTCTTGCAAGCCATGTCTCGGCAGACCACTGAATGATGAAGTGTACCAATGACCAGCGGGAACCATGGCCCAATGATCCAGTTCGAGGTGAGTGGAGCTAACACGAGCGGTGCAGCGGCTAGCGTCATTACCATCTCATTAGCATACACAAACATTAGTCACACATCGGAAAGGCTTAGAGAGCGGCAGGTTCTGGCTCTGCCAACAAGGCACGCCCGCTTCGGGCACAATTATTGTACTTAGCTATTGTCTATACAAACAGTGGTGCATGTTTGTTGAACAAACGTAACGGGGAGCGAACTAGATTAGCGCGTTTGCGTTCATTACTGTACCACCTTCACCGGAATGGGAGCTGTGCGGTTATGCACGGATTACGACTCTTTGATCCGTTATAATTAGGCATGATTCATCGACTGTGCGTCTCGATAGTACTATTATTTAGATAATTTTACGAATCAGTAGCGCTATTGCTATACATGGGACGTGTTTTAAAAAGAAATAATAAAATAATAATAATGCTGGACAATCCACACCGCATCATCATTTCTATAATTTAGGTTACACTTTGCTAGCTGACTGTACTTTGGATAAAAATATTCAACTAATACTTTTTATCGCACTAAAACGAAATCGGGTGCCTCCACGACGGGGGCCTCACACACCGGGGGCCTAACCCACGAACCCTCTATTTCATCAGGTTCCAGATGACTAATATATTAAATATAATACATTATATGGATAGATATTTTTACCATACATAAAAAATACCCACAAACCACAATACCTGGAACAAATATTTGCAGATCTTACAGACATTTGTCCCAAGGCGGGAATCGAATCCACAACATCCAGCGTCGATGTCTGACCTTCGCTCGCCGCGCGACATCGGTCGTCAGAGTGTGGTCAAACGAAGGGACCAAAATAATTTTTATAACATGTTGTCAACAATCATAATATCTTTATGCTGACTCCAAGTGACTCCAAGCATGTGTATTTTTGTTTTTTGGCTGCAAATGATGTAGAATTTACTTCAACAAATACGTATTGTTGAAGTAAATTCTACATCATTTGCAGCCAATTCCATGCTCGACGATAGATTACCGAGTTTTAGTTATTTATTCAGGGTGACAAAGAATTACGCTCTTAGCCATAAGATATATACTTATTCTAAGTGTAAACAACACTGTTATCCTAGATTTATAAACAAATAGGGTAAAAGTAATAATCAAATAAAATAAATAAATAATGCTGGACAATTCACTCAGCATTATCCCCATGGTAAGCAGAGCTTGTGTTATCGGTACTAGATAACTGATATACATAATACAATATATTACATAGATAGATATTTTTTATTATACATAGAAAACGACCAGAACATCCGGAACAAATATCTGCATATCGTACACACAATTGTTCCGAGGCGGGAATCGAACCCGCAACCTCCTGCGTCCTGCCTCCGCGTCGGCGGACCTTCGCCCACCGTCGTCGTCTTGCGACACACGTCGCCCGACCATACGCACGCCTAACTCAAGGCATCATTCCATTTCTATTCTGTACAAACGAAGTTTAATTAAATACTCTGATATCTATAATTTCTCTCATTTATGTCCTGTAGCAGACATAAATTTTTTTACCACCACATCGGTCGTCGTTAAGTTCTAGGTATACATCAAAAATATAGATATACATAGAAAATTTAATATGTTCTTCCACTACACAATCCCCGAATATAGTATATCTACATTAAGCCTTCATATATTATGTAACACAATATTTATTGATATAAATAAATAGATAGTGGACAGTCCACACAGCATCATACAAAGCTTAGCAGAGCTTGTGTTATAGATACTAGATTACTGATAAACTTATTAGAATAGATTACATAATATTTATCAAACATTGTAAACGTCCAGAACACCCGGGAAAACTATTTGCCGAACATACAAAAATTTGTCCCAAGACGGGAATCAAACCGACAACCTCCTCCGTCGCAGGTGGACTTTCCCCCGCCGCGCCATGCCACATCGATTGTCTTACAGTTTAAAACTATATTCATCTCATTCTTTATATTTTTTTGATGTTTACTGAACCCATGGACAGTTTCTTGCCCTAACGCGGTGTTGACAGCAAGAATGGGTCTAGTAGGGAGTAATAATCACAGATGTAGTGATTTCATGTTACAAGATGTGTCTCGTGACATGAAATCACATCACATCATGTGGTAGTTTGGAGATTCAGAAATGGGTAGGGACGAAGTGGAACAGAGGATTGGTACTAACACATTGGAATAAAGAATTCTACTTACAAAGCTCTCAGTAGTGAGATTTATTTTCATTTCAAGTCTAGTTTGTGCCCGCGGCTTCGCACTCGTTGTGTCTATGGAACGGTTTATAGGTTATTTATATCCCATTGAAACTGATTTATGGGAAGTCAAAAAAGCCTACGTTTGATTCCAGACTTAGAGCTACATCTGTGCAAAATTTCAGCCTGACTCATTCAGTAGTTTAGACGTAAAGTAACATCCATAACTAACATCTATTCATCTAAACATCTAAATCTAAACGTTCGCATTTATTATATTAGTGTGATAAATAAAAATTCAGGTCAAAATAATGTTTGAGACGTTATTGGAATCGCTGCCACGGTTTCTCTCACTCATAGATCAAATTTTGAGCTTGTAAATATTAATGGATTCAACTGGGAGGGTACAGATGGGGCAAGTTTCGCCAAACAATGTTAAATACAACAAAATCGTGTTGTTATTAACGTCGCCGTGTAAATTATTCATGATATTGAAGTTGGAAAGTAGAAAACACAAATTTTCGTTATATATCATAGGTACCTAATTGAAAACGGACAGAGTTTGTCTTCTTTATAAATTATCACTGAGGGACGCAGTGCAGAGCGACGACGCGTTGTTCTGATAAAGTTTATTTTATGACTTAGGCGAGAGCATTAATATTCATTACTGGAGCGAAATGAACTAACTTTATCGTTCTAGTAAACATCAAAGGGGGCAGTTTTCGTTCTTATTTTCCACTCTCATTTCTATAGGTTCTTTGTGCTCAAAAATCGCATAAAAGACCACAATTAAAATAAATAAATAAATAATGCTGGACAATTCACACAACATTATCTAGCCCCATGGTAAGCAGAGCTTGTGTTATGGGTACTAGATAACTGATATACATAATACAATACGATACATAGATAGATATTTTTTATTATATATAGAAAACGACCAGAACACCCGAAACAAATATCTGCAGATCGTACACACAATTGTTCCGAGGCGGGAATCGAACCCGCAACCTCCTGCGTCGCAAGCGGACCTTCGCCCACCGCGCCACATCGGTCGTCAAAAATAAAAGAGTACCTATAATAAAAAATAGGGAATTCAATCTTTATTCAGTTCAAAGATATTTATTTCTCATTTACAACATACATGTTACTTACATGAGAAACTTAAGCTGAGTATTAATATTATGTTATTTTTCCGTCTTTTTATGTTTCGTCCAGTAGCGTTACATCCTCAAGTATATATCTATGCAATTTGGTTTTAAACACGCCAGTTATTTACGTTATTGCATTCATGTATGTATAAAAGGTCTTAATTGAGTACACTAAAGTGTGCAAAATATTAGGAATTATTATAATCGTTAATGTCTCTTATGTCAATAAAAAAATCATACAAAATCTTAACCAATATCTAATGAAAAATTATACCTTACTAGCATATTACAATAAAGTGACGGGCTCGATAACAAGTCATTTAGGTTTTTATTTATTGCACCGTCTACAAAACATACACATTACACAACTAATAGGTGACAACATTATACAATAATAGGCGACTACACATTATACAATAATAGGTGGCTACACATTATACAATAATAGGCGACTACACATTATACAATAATAGGTGACTACACATTATAAAATAATAGGTGACTACACATTATACAATAATAGGTGATTACACATTAATCTACTTTTTACGATAGAAGAAAATAATCTACTTCAATAAACAATAAATTTATGTCTAATTTATTACATAATCTGATATCTTACTATTGGTTGTCTAGCCTCGGGTTTTGGAACACGTGCCGACTAAAATCACCTTAGTAGCAAATATAAACTACGTATGTATATTCGATTCTAGAATCTTTTTTTGTAAACAAACTACTTAATATTCCACTCCTATTATTTGTTGTGTGCACATAGGTTACTTTTCAAGCAAGATCTGAATAGAAGAGAATATTTTGAAAAATAGATACTTACAATTAATTACCACCCAACGCTAAGAGGCGACGTGGAAGGCCCAGGATGAGATGGCGCGACGAGTTCGAGGTATATCTTCCATCATGGCCTGTTGCAGCGTTGGATCGCGAGGAGTGGAAGGAGAAAAGGGAGGCCTTTGCCCAGCAGTGGGACAGTAATGGCTTAAAATAAAAATAATAAATAAAACAATTAATTGATGTTCCTTGTTCTCTAGCCCTGTTTTAGTTGTAGTGGTGTGTGTAGTGAGCTTTTAGTATAAGGTATAATTTTGTTTCTTTATTATGTGATTCTTATGAGTGATTAGATATAATATAATTGGTTAATAATTTTAACTTGAAATGGTAAATTAAGCATATTATTAACTTTATTGTATATAGCCACCTAGCATTTAACTTTAAATTTATGTTGCTTGCCTTGCAGGGTGCATGTTGGACTTATATATATTTTTTAAGAACTTTTGTACACATTTGCAATAAACCATTGAGTATTGAGTATTGATTTTTTTTTGTGTTATTCTATTATTGCTTATCATGTGTTTTGTGTACCAAATACCTACACTTATTAATTTACAAACCAATAAAATATATACCATACATAAAATACATGTCATATTTTTATGGTATCATCGCAGCAAAACGCAGTAGTGCGATACAATTATTGTTGGTTTTGAGTTTGACCGCTTTGGTAATTGTATTTGTCTCTTATACGTTTTCAAACACTTTTTTGTACCTTTTCTTTTGTCTGAAAATGCGTTGTTGTAGTTTTTGTTTTTATTTTAATGGTTCACCAATACTTACGAGTACCTTGTCTATTATTGTTATCAGTTTTGTTATGTTTTTATTTATACTTAAGCGTATTTTGTTGGCATAAAATATATTGGATTGTAGAACCGAATATAAACTCCAGTAGAGCTGTCACTCGGTATTGCATTTGTCTGAATGGTAGCCAAAAGCCTTGAAAGGCAATGGGCTTACGATCAAGCTGTTTGCGCAACATACGAGTATGGCGTGGAAAAGCTTGACTGGAGAATCCAACGTTCGTTTGAACTGTCGCAAAATATTTGCTATGTTTGTCTAGTTTTCATTTTGGATTTAATCCATTATACCCTAAATGTGGGATATATCTATACAAAATAACGCTCGTGCTAATGGATATTGGAAATCGAATGTATTGACAACGCGCTATATAGTTTATCAGCGTTGCATTTTCTCACTAAGTTTTGATAGAGATAGAATTTGATTAAAATATTCCTGGTTCTGTAAACGCTTCTGTTAAAACATGATTTTAGGGAGTGAATGTTGATCAGCACTTTTTGTTGGTGATAATACACACAACTCCTATTGTTCTTTTTTGTTGAATCAAACATACCTACTCTTTGCAAAGTGGCGCTAATAGATGAACAAATAGGTTAGATTACGAACGTGGATTAAAGGACTAGTTTCTGTCAAAAAATTATGTATGTTTGATTCCAGGCTTTAGAGCTAAATTTATGAAAAATTCAGCCTGTTCCGTTCAGTGGTTTCGGCGTGAAAAAGTAACAAACATCCATCCAACCATCCATACATCCATTTATCTACGCATCGAAAATTTTGCATTTATTTATAATTACACATTACAGTGATTATATTTCAACTTGTGTTGTAAGTACTTAACTGATTTCACAGAAAAAAATACTCAGAAAAGAAATCTCCTCAACTTCTTAAAAACAACCAAAGACGGACTTTTAACTAAGTAATTAAACTATCGTTTTGTGTTTAACGTAAATTTAAGTGCTCGTCTCAGTAGCAAACTGAACGCTAAAAGAAGCTCAGTCCAGGATAAAAAACTTCAAACTATGATGCAATGGTAAGCACTTTAGTACTGCTCTTTTTTAGGATGTGAAATATTTACGTAGAAGAAATTACCTACGGTCGGCACTATTTACTACGTTCTAAAATCTAAATTCTTGATATACATGTATATAACGGGGTAGTCTTTTTTTTTCGTTTATGTTTCACAATAATTAAATCTTAATCTAAAAGCTAACTTAAACGGTTATTCCGTTTGTCCGTAAGCTCATTAGTCTCTATTATTATAACATTTCAATAAAAACAAATATGTGTCTACCTAGTTAAGTAGGTAGAGCAAAATTACAATACCTACGCTCGGTTACCAGCGAATGGGGCGAACTGATAACACTATACAGGCTAACTAAAACCGAAGTTATAATTTTTATTGTTTTTGTTAATTTTTATGTTACGTTATAGTATTTGGTTAAAATAAAGTTTATTGGTTATTATAAGACAAGTTTTAAGTAATTTAAAGTTATAGTGAATCGTAGAAGTAGTTTTTAATTTTTAATTTAAAGTTTTCGTCGTTAATATTGGATGAAAATTTAAAAGGAATGTCGTTAATTAAATTATGTATTAGATATCTGTTTGTACGTTTGCCGTAATAGTTATACATTCTAGGTATAACAAGTTTAAAGATAGGTACTTTGTTTGTATCACTTGTGAGACAATCGCAAAAAAGTATATAGGTACATATTAGGGCATATTGGGGTAATTTCGGTTGAAATGAGGACTCGGAAACACAGACGAGGCTAAGGACTGTGGCTACACGAATGGTGAGATTTTGAATTTCTATTATGGTTTCTATTCTATTCAATATTCGAGCGCATTTTAAATTTAAAGTTCATATATTAATAATATCGTTGTTATTGTTATGGTGTACAGTAAATAATTTTTGTATTGTATTGTATTCATTTAACTGACTGACTTTTTGACGACTTTAGTGGCGCATGGGCAAGCCTGCGACTTACGGTTTGATTCCCGCTTCGGGACAAATATTAATACTTTTATGGATGGACAAATTAATGATTAGACATTGTTAAACATTTGGACATTTTTATTTTTGGACATTAGTCGTGCAAAGGATGCGGTCTGCAGATATGTGGTCCGGGTGTTCTGGGCGTTTTAAAAAAGTTGTACTAATAAATTTATTAGTACAACTTTTATAACTAGAGATACTATGTATCTTAACAAACAAAGTAAATTGATAATTGCTAAATTGTTAGCATATAATATTTTTGATCCCGTTATAAGTAGTATAACGCAGTTACCTGACGAGCCTGTGTGTGTAGTTAGTAATAGTACTAATGAGGGCATCAAAGCCACTGTGTCAGTAAATACAAATTTAAACTGATCACATCGACAATGGGAAAGCCAAATACATTTCATATAGTCCATCAGAATATACAAGGCTTACCCAGCAAAGTTCTAGAATTAGAACTATTTTTAAATTATTTAAATGTAGATGTTATGTGCATAACAGAACACTGGATTGTGAAAAATCAGTTACTTCCCTTTTATCATAACTATTGTCTTGCAAGTTCCTATAAAAGAAAAGCTGCAATACGTGGTGGCTCTCTGATTATAGTTAAAAATAGTCTTAAATGTAAAGAACGGAAAGATATTGTTAAACTTAGTATTGAGAGAACTATTGAACTTTCTTGTGTGGAATTGGAGCGGCATATCATAGTGTGTGTGTACCGCCCTCCCGACGCAAATCAGGTAGACTTTGAAAGTACTATGGAAGAAGCTATGCTAAAAGTATTTACTTGTAGGAAGGATCTCATTGTTTGTGGCGATTTTAATATAGATATTTTAGCGAATCCTCTCGCTGATAGATTGATTAATTTATTCAAATGCTTTAACTTACAACACCTTTTCAATGATCCGACTAGGGTAACCCAAACTTCTGCCACTTGTTTAGATAATATTTACTGCAGTCAATCTCCAACCAACAAAGCAGTAATTAAGCATTTCAAATCAGACCATTATGGTCAGAGTGTTAATTTTATTAATAATTTGAATGATAAAAAAACAGTTGAGGAATATACCTACAGGCCTATCACAGAGAGCCGTATTAGTAAATTTAAATGTAAAGTAGATCTAGCAGTAGCTAATATACCTTGTTCTGATGACCCTAATGGTTTATTTAACAGACTTTTTAATGTTACAAACAAAGAACACAATGAAGTATTCAAACTTAAAACATGCACAGTTAGAGATAGGGTCGGGTTTACTGATTGGGCCACTCCCGGCATTTACAGAAGTAGGAATAGGCTATACGATCTCTATGGTGCTAGAGAAGCTATGTTACATGACCCTGCGTTTCTTTTGTATGTAAATAACTACTCGAAAACATTTAAGAAAGTCTGCAACACAGCAAAATGCCTATTTTTGAAGAATAAAATAACAAACTCATCTAATAAAATAAAAGCGACATGGAGACTAATAAATAATGAAACTGGTAAATCAAAGCCACGTAATAGAGAAATAAAGTTAAAAGTTAATAATTCAATTCTTATAAATGAAAAAGATATTGCAGATGCTTTTGATGGATTCTTTGCTGATATCCCTAAAATTGTAACCCGGTCTCTCAATTCCTCTGCTTTAAAGGCAGTTGAATTATTAGAATCATCTGTTGAGAAATGTAAGGAAGTCTTTATCTTTAGTCACGTAAATGGTAATTACATTGTAAAAACTTTTAAATCTATAAACATCAAAAATACTGAGGATCTCTGGGGCATTTCAACTACAGTACTAAGTTCAATTATTAAGGAAGTGGCTCCCTGCTTGGCCCATATTTTCAATAATTGTGTAGACGCAGGAGTTTTTCCTGATCTTATGAAATGTAGTAAACTGGTTCCTCTTTACAAATCTGGTAGCCATACTGATCCGGCCAATTACAGGCCAATTTCAATACTTCCTGCAATAAGTAAAATTTTCGAAAAAATTATCCTCACTCAGTTGACTTCACACTTCAACCTTAACAGGCTGTTTCATAAAAATCAGTTTGGCTTCACCAAGGGTAGATCGACAACCGATGCTGGCACAGTTCTATTAAAACATATATTAGATGCCTGGGATAAAGCAAAAAACGCTATTGGAGTATTCTGTGACCTTTCTAAGGCTTTTGATTGCGTGGATCATGGTACACTAATTAGGAAGTTGGAACACTATGGAATTAGTAACAAGGCACTAGACCTTATGCAATCATATTTAGCTGATAGAGTTCAAAAAGTAGATATTGGTAAAGAAAGATCTAGAGGATCAAAACTTGAACTAGGCGTCCCGCAAGGATCAATATTAGGTCCTTTTTTATTTTTAGTATATGTAAATGATCTTCCGTTTTTAGCAAAAGATCTTTGTGATATAGTCTTATTTGCTGATGATACTTCATTGATTTTTAAAGTTGATAGAAATAAATATAACTATGACGATGTAAATAATTCGCTTTCACAAATACTAGATTGGTTCACCGCCAATAATCTACTACTCAATGCTAAAAAGACTAAATGTATAAAATTCATGCTACCGAATGTAAGAGAACTCCCAACAAAAATAATGCTGAAGGATGAGATTGTTCACCTTGTAGACTCTACTGTATTCCTAGGGTTACATATTGATTCTTCTCTTCAATGGAGGTCGCAAATAGAGGCTCTGGCAGGTAGACTTAGTTCTGCAGCTTATGCAGTTCGAACAATTAGATATATTACCAATGAAGACACAGCTAGGTTAGTTTATTTCAGTTACTTCCATAGTATTATGTCTTATGGTATTTTGCTTTGGGGACAGGCAGCTGACATCCAGACCATATTTGTTCTTCAAAAAAGGGCGGTACGCGCTATTTATAAATTGAAGCCACGAGATTCTTTGAGGGGATTATTTAAAAACATTAATATTCTGACTGTAATATCGCAATATATCTATGAAAATCTAATGTATACCCACAAAAATAAGGATAGCCTTATGAAAAAGTGTGATGTTCACAATAGAAATACAAGAAACAAGAACAAGTTAAACATCCCATCATTTAGATTACACAAGGTAGGGAAATCATTTATGGGCAATAGCGTGCGCTTCTATAATAAGCTTCCATCTGAAGCAACTGAGCTCCCTATTCGTAAATTTAAAAATTACATAAAAATAAATCTCATCAAGAAGGCTTTCTACTCCATAAATGATTATCTCAATGATGTTAATGCTTGGCCAGATGTCGCTCAGTTTCGCACAGACAATAGTATGTAAGTAATTTGTTATTGTGCATAGCTTTACTTAAATATTGACATGTATCGAATCATATTATATTTAGACTTAAATAGGCAAATAACCATGTATTAGACATATAAGAGATGAACATGCTAGTGGTTTCTTTTTCACTTCTTCCACTAGTGGACAAAAAATTGAAGTGAATAGTAAAATAATTTTATTTGATAATAATTTAATGTATAAAATATGACTTGTCTAAGTGCTTATTTTGTAAGCCTAAAGAAATAAATGATTTTTTACTTTACTTTACTTTACTTTCTATGTATAATAAAAAATATATATCTATGTAAGTATTGTATTATACATATCAGTAATCTTGTATCCCATTACATAAGCTGTTTAGCTTGAGGCTAGATGATGCTGTGTGGATTGTCCAGCATATTTATAACTAGAGGACGTTAGTTAGTTAAATACAAAATATCCAAGACAGGAATAGAAGTCAGTTTCTTACACAGGAATAACTTTTTCCTTGATTATCTTTATTACAAAAATACTTGTACGCCTTTATACTACTACATACTAGTGGTTTCTTCTCACTTCTTCCACTGGTGGACAAAAATTAAAGTGAACATCAATATTATAATGAATAGTATAAAATATGACTTGTCTAAGTGCTTATTTGTAAGCCTAAAGAAATAAACATTCATTTCATTTCATTTCGTTTCGTTTCATTTCATTTCATTTCAGTTCAGTTCAGTTCAGTTCAGTTCATTTCATTTCATTTCATTTCATTTCATTTCAGTTCATTTCATTTCATTTAAAATAGGTATATCTTCTGTCTTCACGCAAAAGATACCTACAACGCTCCTCGTAATTTAGATTAGACTCTATATCAAAAGAATAAAAGTAGAAAGCTCATGCTTTTTGTGACCTGCAAAAATGCCCAAGCAACATAACTCGACAGCAAGTTCTGGTAGAAATGCAATTCTTCATGCTCGCTATCTAAACGAGCATCGTAACGACACAAGACGACTGTAATCTCGAGATGGTGTAGGTGTACGACGAAGATAGCCTCGCAAACCAAACTGAACTTTATTTACGGTAAATAAAGCTCCGATTCCAAAATTAACTTTCGGCATAGATGAATGATTTAAAATAAATATTTAAGGTTCCAATTTGAATTTCAATGTATGCTTTGGCTTTGCGCTGTAAATGAGAAGGTGGCTATTTTAAAATGAGTGGGAAATTGGTTTAGTTTTTGTTACCTGCTTTCATCATCATCATCATCAGCCTATATCAGTCCACTGCTGGACATAGGCCTCCCCCAATGAGCGCCATAGCGCCCTGTCTTCAGCTTGCCGCATCCAGCATCTACCTGCATGTCTTTCGCAGGTCGTCATCCCACCTGGTCGGAGGGCGTCCTATACTACGTTTACCGAGTCGTGGTCTCCACTCAAGAACACGTTTGCCCCAGCGGCCGTCGGTGCTAAAATGAAAAGTACCAAGTGCTTTGCTAAAATGAAAATTCCAGGTAATGGAACAAAGGTTTTGGTTTTCTCCATTTTAAGCTACTGGATACCAAAATTCATTTAATTTTAAGAATGGCGAAAACAACAGTTCAAAATGCTCGTCTTTTCGTTTACTTAAAGGTTACATTTAGTAAAGCTGATATGACTGATGATTCCATGAGAGTAATTACCCAAAAAAGGTTCTCACATAAAATAAGAGGTTTTCTCCCAACAGCTGTGTACATTTTAATTTAAAATTATGATTAGCAATGTTTCAAGACACTTGATACCAAGGTACTCTCACCGAGATAATCGCAGAGTAATTAATTTTGGCTCTAATGTAACAAGCATTGCGGTGTGAATTTCACTTACTTACATAATTACAACCATTAATTGTGTCACACAATGTGTCACACTTATGGTGTTAAATGTTGCCAGAAATATTAGAGCTCATTGTAAACGTAATTCAGCACAGTGAGAGAGACTCGTTTTTCTTCCAAGATTTATAATCCCGCTTCTGATTTTTCTTTTAAATATTTATGGCAATTCTTTTGCTGTCTCGTTTTAAACTGACGTTATGAGATTATTCTATTCAGAAGACTGTTATTTTGCGTTAAGACTCTATATCTAATGTATTCAACCTATTCCCAACTTTTCTGCTTGCTCTTGCAGACCGATAGGAACTTCTTAGTCCTTAGTCACAATAGTCAATCTGTATCTTCTTCATGAAGAGGCAAAATCAAGGCTGCCGAAATAGCAATATTCTTGCTTGATTGGAGCCAAAACTTTTATCATAATCAACGCACGATAAGTTTCCAGGATACGTTTCTTGTTTGTTTTTATAGTTATTCGCTGTCTCAGTGTTTTCGGACGTTGAGTACTAGTGACGCCTAACTCCTAAGTAATCCCGATGTAACTCTATCCAGGAAGACCCACAGCGCCGGGTTCAATTGCAGGGTCAAAGAATTTGTTCCTTAATTTATTCGTACCGGCGGCCTGTAGGTTCTCCGCCCGCCCTGTAGATACCTACTCTACCTTACAGTACCTACGGAGTTGAACCACATCTGTTAGCGCGATCGAGTATTTTCTAACAAAAAAAGATCTCATTGCTTTTTAGTGCTTAACTACAGAATGACACTACTGGCAAATAACTACAGAATAGCCCAGCAGCGGCGTGATTATGTATAACTGCTCAGTGTAGGGAACAAACGGAATAAAAAGTAGATTTTGGCTTGAACTTGGTGATAGAAGTTTAGAAAATTGAATACAATGTTATAATAAGAAAGATGCTTGAATCACGTTGTTTACTGTCTTGTGGTATGTCAAATATGGGATTGGTGCTCTCGAATGTCGCGCCATGGCTCCAGCTCTCTATAGGCGGGTTCAAATATGACGTGATATATGGACCCTCTCTTCTCTCCTTCGTTCCGAAACCACTGACAAAATAGTTGATGCGTTTGGAAACGATTCGGTGTTAACTATAACTTTAATGTGTGTTTGTAGGACTCTGGCATATGAGGCAGCCCCCAAACAGATTAACCGATTGAATTTTTCTCAGAAAGGTGACTGAATATATGTAGTTTGACGACCTATGTGACGTGCGGGGCAAAGGTTTGACTGCGTCGCAAGAGATTGCAGGTTACATTCCTGCCTCGGTACAAATGTTTGTACAATCTGTAGATATTGGTTTAGGGTTGTTCTAGGTGTTTTCTATGTGTGATAAAAATATATATCCATGTTATATCTAAATTTTAATGTACTTACTAACAGTGATTCCGGATGAGATTTAACGAAATCAGTTCAGCACTTCAGCCGTTGTCTCTCTCCGTAACGAAGTTCCCAGGTAAGATCGACAGGATATTAATATTTTGTTAAATAAGCTCCGTTTCTATATACTACATCAGCAATCAGCAGAACATAATAATTGACATTAAATTACTGAAGGTACCTACTTACTGCGAGACCTACCGTTAAGCATGTTCTTTACGGACGAAAGACTTTGGGCACATAAATAATGTCCGACCCACATCCCCGCAATAGCCCAAGTTGCGCTATCGAAACTTCCGATGAGACACTTTAAAACCGTACAACATTTTTATGAGATATTATAGGAACAAAAGAGGCGTATATCCTAGTATATTAGAAACTTTAGCAATTGTATGTGAACCCCTTATGTTTTGCCGGAGCTATTCCCACCCAAAGTTTCGACTTTTACGATAATGTCAGCCATTGCCATTCAAACGCGCTAAAACTTTATCAATGTGTGCGAAAGGATAAGTGTTCGGCTTTATTCTTCGGCTGTCTGTGTTTTACCCGGCTGCGTACAAATAATACACGCTATACAAAGCCGACGTTTACCTAATCAGCTGCGCGCCGCGCCGCCAGAGCTGATTACGACTATCCAGAACTTGTAAGGTTAACATACATTATTTATTTATTGAGGACTAGCATAAAATAGTGATTGTACTTCATCATCAGCCTATAGCAGTCCACTGCTGGACATAGGCCTCCCCCAATGAGCGCCATAGCGCCCTGTCTTCAGCTTGCCGCATCCAGCATCTACCTGCAGTCTTTCGCAGGTCGTCATCCCACCTGGTCGGAGGGCGTCCTACACTACGTTTACCGAGTCGTGGTCTCCACTCAAGAACACGTTTGCCCCATCGGCCGTCGGTTCTTCGCGAGATATGGCCGGCCCACTGCCACTTCAGCTTGCTAATTCTTTGAGCTATGTCGATAACCTTGGTTCTCTGTCGGATGTATTCGTTACGAATCCTATCCTTCAGAGAAACTCCGAGCATAGCTCTTTCCATAGCTCGCTGAGCGACTGTACTTATGTTTATAAAAAGTAAATTATATGTATGTCATGAAAAAAATTGTGAAGATAAAATAATGTATTTTTGAATTTTGATTGTATTATATAGCGCATGTTTTGGGATATAGGGATCAAAGATAGATCGATAAAAGCACATCTCATAAAAATTTAGGTCTGCCTTTATGTTTATAAAAATGCTTGGTAAAAGCTCAATAGGCGACCGTGCCGTGGTGGCCATATGCGTGTGAAAAGGGCCCAAGGCTTGATGTCAACGTGAATGCTGCAAAGTCATAAGAACATAAGCTCTTGTATGAACCACTGGTGAGGACGAACTACAGGCAGAACTCTTTCATCTTAAGGGCATGCAAATCATTCAATAACATCCAAGCACATACTATGTTTATTGATGGCAACGATGAAGTAGATTTAGATTTATTTAATACCTCAACCAAGCGTCTTAAACGCTGGTTGAGTAGTTTTTTCTTTGCTTAAGTATTTAATGTAACTTAGTTTGTATTTTCAACCAAATGTGCCGCAAAAGTCTTTTTCCTTTATCGACTGTTAGTATTTAACTTTAGTATTTTTTTCTTATATCTGTGGAAACTTATAATTAGCCGTTAGTTACACACTGTGTTTAGTATTTAGTTACCTAGCTGTTAGTTTTCCCAAAATTATAAAATAAAATAATATAAGTGAGATATTGTAGATCTCTATTTAGACTAAATTAATCAGAAACCGTCTTCATAGCTAAACAAGCTGCTCCTTGTTGGCATACTTACAAAGACCAAATGGACTTTATTGCAAGAAATCAATAACAATCTTTTACATTTAAAACAAACTAATATACAATTTTCTTATAATTCGAGCGGCGCACTTTTACCGATTGCCAGTCCTCCAACTGATTGCGTCCTCAAAGTAATGTCTCCTAGAACTAAGTGAATGTGAATACTCACCGAGGCAACGTCAACATAGAACTGTGTACACAACATTTTCTCTCAGCGTATGTCTGTCAGTCGTTTAATTACACACAAAATGCCCAAGTGTTTGTTTACTATCCGAGACACTTATCGAGCTGTAACAAGAACTTTATTGACACATTCAATTGCCTCAGGGCTGCCAATCTCTTGTTAATGTGCCCTACTGGTAGTGTTGCCATTAACGTCAAACAAATAAGCTTTGAAATTTATAGCTTTGATGAGACATACTACACTTAACTTGTTTGTATTCCACTATCAAGCTAGACAAGGGCTGGTAGGTACTAGGTACCTTGTAATTTACTATTTGATCATTTGTATAAAATGATTGTTGAATTTGTATTTGTATTTATTCAATGAACATGTACTTCTATTCTTACAGGCATATCCAATGCAAAGGAGTACCTAGTCTTAATATTATTTAAATTCATTACATCCACACTTAAAATTCTATCAAAGTGTCAGTAAAAGTTAGTTACCATTACATAAGATAAAAACAGTATTCGTCAAACCTAATAAATCAATAAAAAAAAATTAAAAATACAAATGTCATAAAACGAAATGAATTGTATTTAGGTTTACATACCCTTGTTATCCGCCCATCTTGCCTTTTTATCGCGAGTCATTTTCTATAATCTAGCCCAAATAATGGGTTTGTGTAAATACAAAAAATATATAATAGACACACTGTACAGATATTTTGTGGGGAAAATTTTCAAGATAATCACTTATATTATCATTTATCAGCCAATTCAGTGCGATTCTCGATGATGCTGTGTTTATTGCAAGAACTAATTATTTATTTATGTTCCATTATTGCGTGCACATCAGGGATTGCCGTGGTTCTAGGTGATGCTGTGTGAATTGTTAGAATTATTTATTTACGTTCCGTTACTGCACTCAGCATCAGGGACAGCCCTGTAATATGATTTAACAACTAAGTACTCGAAGCGAACTCTCCAGTTTGCGTTCCATATTAGGAAGCACACACAGTATAAGTAGTAATTTGCTTTGCGGTCTTCGGTGGAATGGCGTAGGCTTTCATAACTAGGGCGATACATCGCGCTGGTGTTGCGGCGAAAATATGCATTTAAAAACCATATTTTTACATTTGATTTGCAAATATACATTTGCAAATCAACTGTATATAAATAACGATATTACTTTATGTATAACGGAACGACTTTGAGTTTAGTTTTTTTAGTGGGCTTTAATAATTTTTCGCAAATGGGCCAGATGTCCCATGCAATTGCGAAGTTGGGATTTCTTTGTTAGTTGACAAAGAAATCCCAACTTCGCAATTAAAACAGCATACTTTGAGATAAGCGGGTTAAGTTGTCTAAGCTACCAAAACACTCAAAGAATCAAAAATCAAAACTCCATATTTCCATCAATACAATAATTTTAGCACTAGAAAAAGTTAAATCTATGCATACAGGCCTTTCTTAGGTCGATTAAAATTTGTAATCGACCTTATCTATAGTGTACGAATTCACTTGCCCCAGTGCTTTAATAATTGATCAAGATTCATTAGAATTTTATTCACAAAACAATTTACTAAGAACCTAATTCCCTAAACAGAGCGTTTTTGATTTGTTTACAGACGATTCTGTAAACAAGTTTGTTTTACTTAGATGAAACATTAAAATATTTATTCCGCGAGGTTCCCGAGACCTCAATTTAAATACCTTAGCCCTTCAAAATCGCTAAAGAAATTTAATATTAAACTTAATTGCGCGACGCTGATAATGAACGTTTACCCTACCATTATTTACTTTTAAAATACATGGGTAAGCTTTACTTTACGGGTAAAAATAAAATTATTTATAGGCCCAACGAGATTTATAAAAATTCCCTTTCACAAATCATGACCTTAAGAGGTTCAATATTTTATTAATTATGAAAACTATGTAAGTACCCTTCACTGTAAGAGCACTAATGAGTTCTTTATAAAGACATTTGCTGTATGGAAAAATATCTTAATTAATTTAATTAAGAATTTTGGTCTTTGTTTTTGAAGAAGCTTAAGTTTTGCAGACTTTATTCTTCAACCGCTATAGGTTGAACTATATATTACTGCTTTCTACCCGCGGCTTCGCACGCGTTGTGTCTATGGTAACGCTTAAAGGTTATTTATATCTCATGGGAACTAGAAACTGGAACACTGTTTCAGGGATAAAAATTATGTTTCATTCCAGGGTTAGAGCTACATCTGTCTAATTTCAGCCTGATCCGTTCAGTAGTTTTGGCGTGAAGAAGTAACAAACTTTCATCCATTCATCTAAACATCCATACCTTGTGTTGTGTGATTTATCTAGCTAGTACTTAGTTAACTAAGAATTAGCAAGTTGAAGTGGCAATGGGCCGGCCATATCTCGCGAAGAACCGACAACCGCTGATTCAAACGCGTTCTTGAGTGGAGACCACGACTCGGTAAACGTAGTGCAGGACGCCCTGAGACCAGGTGGGATGACGACCTGCGAAAGACTGCAGGTAGAACTGGATGCGTCAAGTTGGAGACAGGGCGCTATGGCGCTCATTGGGGGAGGCCTATGTCCAGCTATGGACTATCATAGGCTGATGATGGTGATATGATAATTTATTATTAAGTTGTGAAATTAGGTAAAAATCTTTGTATCAACTTGTATGATTATAATATTTAAGTTTTTTTTAATTATTAGCTACTCTTCATCAGTCTGGACTCAACTGAAAGAATCCTTGTTCAGTCATCCAGACAAAACAATGTATAGTAAGGTTAGGTTCGTTCTTTTATTGGGATCAAATGCGATCCCAGTAAGTGAATGGACGCGATTAAAAGGCACTCGAGGAGCATGTGTGAACGGCTTTGGCAATGTATTAAGATCTCATGTCCGACATAAAACAGATGTTTGGTGGGTACTTTTGAGACATGAACTTTTGTAGTATGGAATATCCATGACTTTGTTGTAAAAATTACGTTGTTGTGTATAAATACGTAAGTAACTATAAAACTAAAAAAAATAAAAAAAAAATATAATGATAGAAATGTAGGTACCTACTTAAACATTGACAAGCTAGCCCTGGGCAAAAGTAAAAGTAAAAGTAAAAAAATCATTTATTTCTTTAGGCTTACAAAATAAGCACTTAGACAAGTCATATTTTATATATAAATTATTATCAAATAAAATTATTTTACTGTTCACTTAAATTTTTTGTCCACTAGTCGAAGAAGTGAAAAGAAACCACTAGCATGTTCATCTCTTATATGGGCTTCCTTATGTGGCACATAGATGGCTACCCATTATAAGGTTTCTACTGTTTTTTTATAAAAGGTACTTCAAAATAGTAAAATACATAGGTGTATTACTCAAACTGAAACACAAAAAAGGTGAAAATAAATAAATACCGGACAATTCATCGTATCCCTACTAAATAACTGATAAGCATATTAATACAATACATAACATAAATAGATATTTTTTATTATACTCAGAAAATGACGACCGATGTGGCGCGGTGGGCGAAGGTCCGCTTGCGACGCAGGAGGTTGCGGGTTCTATTCCCGCCTCGGAACAATTGTGTGTACGATCTGCAGATATTTGTTTCGGGTGTTCTGGTCGTTTTCTATGTATAATAAAAAATATATATCTATGTAATGTATTGTATTATGTTATCTAGTACCCATAACACAAGCTCTGCTTACCATGGGGCTAGATGATGCTGTGTGAATTGTCCTGCATTTATTTATTATTTATTTAATCAAATTCAAAATTCAATTTTTTTTTTATTTCTTTAGGCTTACAAAATAAACACTTAGACAAGTGTAGAAATATCTGCAGATCGTACACATTATTTGTCCTCAAGCGGGAATCAAACCGGCAGCGGAATTTCGTCCACCGCGCCACAGAGGTCATCAAAAAAATAATTATAAATAGATTGTGAAACGTAAATAAGGTGCTTTTTATTGCAAATATCCAGAACTAAGTACCTTCCAATAGAAACTTCGCTTAATCGAAAAGTTATTTAGATAGAAGAACCCTTTACAAATTAATTGGAAGCCATCCCGAAAATACAACTTCGCAAATTCCCATTTCAGTTGCAGCATTTTTGCAAAAATGTTATTGAAACGATACATTACCTATTTGGAGTGGCTGTGGCTGCACCTGATGCCAGGATTGCTCCTCATAATATATTCAGGATAAACGTTGCATTTCAACTCTCACCTACGACGTTGTACAGCTAGAGCTGTGCTGGAACTGGCTGTAAAGTGAATGACATAATGACATGTAGCTATAGACGTTTGTGAAAACAACTATGCAACTTAAAACTGCTTTTTGAACTCCTATGCCAGTAATAAAGAACTTTAACACTTTGACTGCGGTTTTTTTTCGACGACTGCGGTCTTTTTTTTACCTAAAAAATTCATGCTGCCACTCTACACAGCGCGGTTGTGTTGCGCCGCACATGCGTTTCGTTCGAAAAATATTACAGCTCTGCTGAGTCACAAAGATCTGTATTTTCTCAGCCGCTGCGCTAGTGTGGATTTACGCATATTAGTCACTTGTAAAAAACTCATACCGTGCGTTTTCAGCACTCAAAGTGTTAAGTTATAAAATAGGCTGCAATTTCCACTAATGTGTTGGTTGGGATAGCACACATTTATAGATAGAAAGAAAACACTTTATTATACCACACAAAACATAAAACAATACAAGAATAAACAATAGAATAAAGGAAGTATAAAGGGCGGCCTTATCGCTGAGAGCGATCTCTTCCAGGCAACCTTAGGATGGACTGGACATGAAGGAACAAAATAGACGGTGGTACTTACTTAATAAATATATAGATAAAAAAGAAAACAAATACCTACACAATATACCATAATAATTACATGACAAACATTATAATAAACTAACATAGATATAAGATAGAGCTATCAATGTTTTCATAAGGATAAATAATGCTAACTAGCTGCCGCGTGGTGAACGATATTTTGGATAATATACAATATATCTCTATGAATTGTAGCCTATGTGTTATTCTGATATGTAAACTATATTATATTGTATTGTGAAGTTTCATCAAAATCCATTCATTAGTTTTTGCGTGAAAGAGCAACAAACCTACTTACATTTGTTGTCGTTTGTGAGCCTCACAAACTTTCGCGTTTATAATATTAGTAGAATAATAGGAAGTAGGATACGATATATGTACCTACACAGTGCAATAATGGCAATTTATATTGCCATTATAGTAATGTACAATCATGGCAAATATGGCAACTTACATTGACATTGTAGTAATGTACAATAATGACAATTTACATTGCCATTATAGTACAGCACCAGAGCGACAACGAAATATAAAAAGTGTCAAAATACAAAATATACTTACTAGAACTACTCGTCACATTAATAAATATACACCAACACATACCCGCTGCAAATTTATTGTGGGTATTCTTGATAGATTATATTCTATGTATGTTTAAAAATAAAATCATCGTATTGTATTTAGTATATCAGTCATATACGAGTAGTGTCCATAACTCAAGCTCTGCTTAGCACTTTGATTGCTGAAATCACACGGTATGTGTTTTCTACAAGTGACTAATATGCATAAATCCACACTAGCGCAGCGGCTGAGAAAATACAGATCTCTGTGACTCAGCACAGCCGTAATATTTTTCGAACGAAACGCATGTGCGGCGCAACACAACCGCTGTGTAGAGCGGCAGCACGAATTTTTTAGGTTAAAAAAAAAGATCGCAGACGTCGAAAAAAAAACGCAGTCAAAGTGTTAGCCTGAGGCTAGGTGATGCTGTGTGGATTGTCTTATTCATTTATTTCTATTTTATGTAAATGAACTACTAAAATGGGCATTGACAGGCTTATACCTATATTCTTTAGATATTTCCCTTTTACAGTGAGCTTGCTGAATCCTAGCCTCTCAGTTGTTGACGCCTTACTTACCGCAGGGCAAGTGGCCTGCAAGCTGTAGCTGCGCGGACCGCTTGCTTGAAGCAAAATGTACGATCAAACGCCTATTTGCCTGAGTATTTGCTGAGCTTTCTGCTAGCTATCGCCCCGTGTAGAAAGAGCGCGTGGCCTGCGGTCAATACGTTTTGAGACAGCCTATATATAAGACAACCTTAAAAACCAAAACATTTATTGACGACCTCTATCCGCCTGCGACGCAGGTTACGGGATCGATTCCCGCCTCGGAACAAATGTTCGGAGGATTGGCAGATATTTTTTCCGGGTGTTCTGGTCGTTTTCTATGTATAATAAAAAAAAACTATGTAATGTATGATATATCAGTCATCTAGTACACACAACACAAGCTATGCTTAGCTTCGGGCTAGATGATGCTGTGTGGAAGGTCCAGCATTATTTATTTGACAAGCTCAGTTAACAAAATATGAAATGAATCTGTTTGCTCCGGAACTAGTTGGAATGGTATTTCAGGAGCCAATGGCTTATTCTGCCATTTTACATGCTCATGTAGCGAGCATGTGGCATTGAATGGCATGACATCAGAATTGACTCAACATTTTTGCATGTATGTTTTCTCGAAAAAATTCTGTATGACTCTCACAGCCTAAGCTAAGTACCTATAGCATACTAATCACTTGAATGCTTGTATTATATTAGTTTCGGATTGTCCTGTATGGATTTTGGTTCTACTCAGCTTTTTGCAACGTTATTATTGTCTGGTGTCAGTGTCTGGTAGAGATCGCTCTTGAGCGATAAGACCGCCAATTGTATCTAGTTTTTTTAAGTTTTTATTTTATACTTAGTGTGCAATAAAGAATTATCTATCTATCTATCTATTATTACGCATTATCAATAAGTACCGCTGTCTCACTGCAGGGAAAAGGCATCTCTTCCACTCTTTGCTATTTAACGCTTTATACCTACTTACATACGTAGTTACTTTCCTGAAACATAATCGGGCAATGATCCGCTTTGTTGGTTTACTATCACATGAAAACTTCTGTCAAAAACATCAATTACATAATTATCATTAATCTATGTAATTACTCAACCATAACTGTAGGCTATCAACCAATATTAACCGATATTATACGTTATGTAATATCACAGTAAACAACTGAAAATCTGAATTGTAAACATGTACCCTACCTTAGGTTGCCGGTTGTTTACAATTCAGGTTTTTAGTTTAGATTCGAAGAGCCAAAAACATGCCACAACCGCCGCAGTTTCCATTCATGAAATTGGTCATACGAAATTGAAAATTCTATGAACAATATAGGATAGTGCCTCGATGTTGCAATTAAAATTCTGTACTTCAGATTAATTGAAACGGAGAGATATAAACTTACCATGCTTTGGATATTTATGTATGCTAATAGTGAATCAATTAGGTAGGTAAGTAAGAAAAAATTAGGAGGTGTACTTACAAAGATACAAGCAAGTATTCAGCCCAAATAAAAATGAACAAGATCGAGCAAGATAGTGAAATTTATTGAAGCGCGTATTCGATTTCAAATTCGAATTGAAACGAGCACGTTTTGCAATATCGGCGCAAAGTTGCGTCCTCAAAACTTCGAAAACTCAAGTAGGTGTACCAACTCAAGTACTTGAAGTGTCTATTGATTTGGTTTGTATACTTACCTAAGTGGGTTAGTACCAACCCCTCTGGTAAGAGCTAAGGTAAGTAAAGGAGATACTAAGTTAGGAACTTGCAGAATTGGAATCGGTAACATCAGAGTCCCGTCAAAATCAAAAGTGAGAGTTAATGTTGACGTTTTTTGCACAATTTATTATGGAGCTTCTCAAACTTTTTCTTTACATCTTCATCGTCGGTACTGCTACTGCTATAACTTCTTTTTCTTCCCATGTTGAATTCTGCAGACCGCAAACTTTGCGTTTTAAGTTATTTTATTTTTTATGTTATAAGGCGTTTTCTGTGGTGTCGTTAAGCTGGATTTTTGGATCGTCTGTGCACCCTTCACCTTATCGGTGATATTATCTTTGAATAAATAGCTGTCCCTGGGGACGTCGATCGAGGTATCATCGATGGAAAGATCTATTTATCAATAATAAATTTAAAAATTCAATAGATCAGTAAACTTTGCTAAAGATAGTCGATACTAAATTAAAAGTACAGGTTATTAAGTAAAATTTAATTCTCATCTTGGATTTGGTCTTCTCCCTGCCATAGAGTCCAAACGATCCCTTCAACGTACCACCCTCAAGTACTATACAATTATGTTTCATTACTCCAAGCTAAAAAGGTGTAAGGGACCTTCCCTTACACCTTACCTAGTCAATCGCACCGGCATTATCCGTAGAGAAGTGCAATAGAGGAGGCTAGTACGTGCACAATCTCTATGACACTCGGCTAGGCTCCCGTGCTGACACCTCACTTAGCTCCATTTCCGTCTCCACAAGGGCTAGCCTAGCCCGAGCCTGTGGTTTTGACACGCAACGGAATAACAAATTCTCATGGTATATACACAAGAACACAATTTGAATGGTAGAGGTCCGTGCGCTTTTGTGTGTGCTTTGAGTAAAGTTTGCAAGGCGGACGGAGCATCAAACATTTTCTGGACAGATCATTTGTGCGGCGTCAGTACTTAATGCGTAATGGCCAGTTTCCATCAGAGAAGAGAGATGCGCAAAAGGATTAAAAGATCATTGGATGACGTAAAGATAATAAAATTTGTGATTATGTAATTTATTGCTCGTGTTCGATTTCCATTGCGCGGAAGATCACTTATTTTTTGCGTTCTTTAAGGAATAAAACCGCAAATAGTAAAAAAAAAAACTCAAAAACTATGTTGTTACAAACCACACAATCATAAGCATTAGGTACCCATCAATCGACGTTAGTTTATCATGATTTCATAGATCATAGCATATAATTGCGGCAAATTACTTTTCTGCTAGTTTTAATCAGGCTAGAATGTAGAACATATTAAAACAGCAAAAAAAAAAAAAATATCACCCATAACAAATAAAAATAATAAATATAAATAATGCTGGACAATTCACACAGCGTTATCTAGCCCCATGGTAAGCAGAGCTTGTGTTATGGGTACTAGATAACTGATATACATAATAGGTACAATACATTACATAGGTAGATTTTTTTTTATTATACATAGAAAACGAACAGAACACCCGGAACAAATATCTGCAGATCGTACACACAATTGTTCCGCGGCGGGAATCGAACCCGCAACCTCCTGCGTCGCAGGCGGACCTTCGCCCACCGCGCCACATCGGTAGTCATGAACAGATCCACAACATCCACCCATCGCTGATGTCCGCTTTTGTAGAAACCGGACATTAGCGATGCTTTAGTTTATTATCGATTTTAACTTAACCCATTTTAATGGAACCATTAAACGAAAAAGTATGTCAAATAGTACCAACTAATTATGGGCGGGATACCGTTGAAAATACCTTATAATTAATTTTGTAACATCTGGCGAACAACCATTTAATAACAAATCGATCGTTTAATCCTGTCGAACTTGCTTTGTTTGTCGTTCATTATGCGATGACATGAGTTCAATAACACCATATTAATAACTAGCTTCTGTGTACAGCTTCACTTGTTTTTTCGAGATAAGATGTATCTAGTTTATATGTAATAGAGAATATAGAGGATAGGTTGCTCAGCACGATTCGTTTAGGTACCCAATCTTATGAAAACGAAAATCACTTGTCATTGAAGTAATTTTTCTTAATAATAGATTTGCCGATATATTTTTTTACTTTGTGTTAGCCCAAAAATAAACTCAAACATTCGTTACTATGATATAAGCTGAGTTCTAAAAGCAGCAAGCTGATTGTAGATGTTGTATAGAAGTTGTTCGCGCGCGTTGTTTTTATTCTGCAATTTACTTACATTTTGCGCTCCACCCCGCGGGTCGTAAAGTAATATTATCCACCACTGCTGGGCGATGGCAATAGTGCCTCTTTTACGGGCCGCGAGCGAGCGTCACATGGGAAATTATTTGACGTGGCGTTTAATGGATTTTTGCCTTCATAACACGGTACAAGCAATACAAAAAGTCTTGCAACGAGCTCGCCAGCGAGTTTTGGATATTGGTGCAAAATGTGGTAAACGCTATAATTTATTTATATATCAGCATTTAACTTTTTCATTAATATATATGTAATAGTTGGCATAAACAAGAATATAAAAATAAATATTAGGAAAAATGCAAAGGAATTTTTTTTTAAATTTTTTTATTAAGAAAAATATTTTATACAGGTAGATGCTGGATGCGGCAAGTTGAAGACAGGGCGCTATGGCGCTCGGGGGAGGCCTATCTCCAGCAGTGGACTGCTATAGGCTGATGATGATGATGATAATTATTTTTTATAATATAGATCGATCTAACGATTTAACTTTTTCATTAACATCTAATTAAAATAATTAAAGCCTTCTTGCTTAACACATACAACGTATTAACCTTCAACTAAAAACCATTTTGCATCAATATTAAACTAAATACATTCAAACCGAACGTTCATAATATCTATAAAAGCATTTTAATTTGCAAATACACGACACGCTAACATTTATGACAATTTTGGCGAAATTGTGAGTCGTTATCGTAAGCGTACTTTGTGTCTCTCCCTCGATATTTTTATAAGGCTTTAAACGGTTCTCGCCGCTGCCTTTGTTATCATGGCCCGTCAGAATGAAAACATTGGCCTTTTTATTAGATGCTTTTATTTAGCTTTTATACAGCTGCGTCTGTATGTATGTTAAGTAAATTACGATGTTGGTTTCGCAGTAAAGGAGCTTTTAACCGGGGATCTTACATGATTAGATGGATTAGGTAGGCTTGCCATGCATCAAACAATCTACATGTCCAGTTAGCTTGACTAGCTTTATAGTAGACGACATGTTGGTTAATTTATAGTTGACTAGCTGCGCCCCGCGGTTTCACCCGCGTGGTGATATATATTTTAGTTAATATACAATATATCTTTATAAATTGTAGCCTATATGTTATTCTGATGTATAAGTTATATTATTGTAAAGTTTCATTAAAATCCATTCAGTAGTTTTTACGTGAAAGAGTAACAGACATCCATCCATCCATACATACAAACTTTCGCGTTTATAATATTAGTAGGATTATGCCACGTTCGTCATGATCTTTCCATTACTGCTTCGACAACGAATATTTCACGAATAAAACTATCGACTCAGTCTTTTTCTAAAGTTCGCTTATAACCTACTCTAATAAACGCTAGTCTGTTGTTTTTCATATTAATGAAAATCTTCCTAGGAGATATTCTAATCGGCGCTTGGGCCACGACTTATTTTTAGAAGCCATCCTAGCATTCTACAGTTATCAGTGTATCAGGACAATGCAAAGCATTGTATGGTGCTTTCTCTGTATGCCGTTTGAGGTATTGCTCCACTATAGTACGTTATTGCCACTTAATTTTTGACGACCGATGTGGCGCGGTGGGCGAAGGTCCGCCTGCGACGCAGGAGGTTGCGGGTTCGATTCCCGCCTCGGAACAATTGTGTGTACGATCTGCAGATATTTGTACCGGGTGTTCTGGTCGTTTTCTATGCATAATAAAAAATATCTATCTATGTAATGTATTGTATTATGTATATCAGTTATCTAGTACCCATAACACAAGCTCTGCTTACCGTGGGGCTAGATAATGATGTGTGAATTGTCCAGCATTATTTTTTTTTTTTTTATTTTAATTTCTGTTCAATAAATGAGATAAGTGAAAAAGTGTGTGATTCGTCTCCACATCTTTTGTCCGATTTCATCCTCTTCCTCTTATTTAATATTCAATGTTTATTAGGCAGATTTGATTTTTATGATTGACTCAACCGATCAGTCCCATGAAAATACAGGTTGTTAAGTTTTGGATCTTAGTGGGTTCTATTACCGGATAGTAATTTTTTATATTATGTGAATGCAGTATATACTAAAAAAAAAGGATATTTTCCTCTCAGCCTCTACAAACATTGTTGTTGTTGTGTGTTGTATGTTTCTGGTAGGTACTTGCCCTCCATATCCCGTGGCCGTGGGACACCCTGTATGTAGTAACTTTTTTCTGGTTTCGGTAACTAGGCCACAGGTGGGCCTTTTAAACGTCGTCGGGTGGATATTGCTAGTCTAACCACCCGATGTCCTCCAGGAGAGCCCGCAGCTCGCTGACATACATACAAACCTCCCTAGGCACGCTTCTATCTAGTGCGCTTAAAGAAGTTCTCACTTATTTCTTTCTTTATAGATCACGGCGCAGATTCCCTCGAGCTGGTGGAACTGCGCGTGCCGACACACGTGCCACTGGGCACGCGCGCGTCCCTCTCGTGTCGCTGGCAGCTGGGGCCTGCTGACGTGCTCTACTCTGTCAAGTGGTACAAGGACGGGAAGGAGTTCTTCAGACACGTGCCGAGAGACGTCGAGCCTAGGAGGAAGTTTCTATTACCAGGAGTTGACGTTGAGGTAAGTTTAGTCGGGCACATGTTGGCAGGTTCGTGCAGGGCTCGCTAACAATCGGTTGTTCGTACTTTGATTATCTCTATAATCGATGATCAAATCTCTTGCTAAAGTTTTAAACAATTCGGTAAGATAAAGAACAATTTGATGAGGGGGTAGATCATTGATAAGTAAATATATTATTAATCAGCGTAAAAACAATTGTATGTAAAGCTTGCGCAGGCTGGAAAAATACTGACAAATGACGCGAGCAACGACGCGAGCCCGGATATGGTAAGGAAATTTATGAAAATTGCAAGTCGCAGTCGACATAGCGTCTAGTCTTCGAGTTATTACAGTCGCATGTCGTATAGAACGTGTTTCCCAAGATGGGCTTTGTCCTGTTTCAACAGAAAAAACACTGCTTTGAAAATTGCTTACGGTGAGTTCTTTGGCAAATATTTGTCAAGAGAAAACAAAGAATCTTGAAGGACTGAAAATTCCCGCCGGCTGTCGAGGTGTCTTGGGCTTTTGCTAGTCGGATTATAAACAAGAAAATTATCTAAGTGAATGCAGAATAAGTTCTTGCATAAAATACAATGTCCTAGCTGCAACTTGGTTGACTCATTTAAATGGAAACCAGAAGAGATTATGCATTATGCAAGCAAACCCTACTTGTGTTAAGCGCCAAATAAATATCTTTAATTTCTGTTATCCTGTGAGGATAAAAAAGCGGTCTGTATAAAGCAGTAAATAAATCATTTGATAAAGTTTTAGAAATCTTGCTAGTTAAATCAACTAGTTTGCCTTAAATGCATTTTTCATGGGCTGTTTTATTTCCACACTACTAAACAAACCAAACAACTAACATTGAGAAACGGTTTATTTCTTTAGGCTTACAAATAATCACTTAGACAAGTCATATTTTATACTATTCATTATTATTTTGATGTTCACTTCAATTTTTTGTCCACCAGTGGAATCTTCCACATAATTCTATGAACATACTAGTGGTTTCTTCTCACATCTGTGAGAAGAAACCACTAGTATGTTCATAACTTATGTGTCTAGTACATATGATTTGCTTATCTGTAAGTTGTTCGATTTTAAGTTGGAGCAAAACTCGTTCCAAGCTTTTTTATCTTCTAGATAATCTGATATTTTGTAATAAGCCTTTTTACAAAGAATATGCTTCACATTTTTTTTAAATTTATTTATTGATAATTTTTGCAACTCACTTGGAGTTTTGTTGTCGAGAAGCGTATACATTGCCCTTTAAAAGATACACTCATCTTATGTAGTCTAGGTAATATAGAAGGTACTTGCCCAAAAATCCGGCAGTTAATTCGCATTGATAAACTCTCCCAGTACAAATGTGTACTTACCTAAAGCTGCATATTTAATTGGATTAACCCGTCGAAGCGAGTTTGCTTAGGTCTCCCAAGTGGAAACAATATAAAAGTGGATCGGATATTAAGATGTAAGGAGGAGCAGGTGTAAACAGAACCGCCTCTCGTGTAGGGACTCGTTTCAAGATTCTTTCATTTGGACGGGAGCTTGTACGTGGCTTGCAGTCATTTTGATTGGTTTATTTTTTTAATCGAAAACCCTACTGCTACGTCAGTTAATTATGTACCAGGGGATATCTCTAGTTGTCCGACCTAAGGGTTTAACTTTGGTAAATAAGTGGCTCCTTGACCAATGTTTCTATAGTGTAAATGAATTTATTAATCTTAAGCAGAGAATTTATTTTGTTTTGACGATTGTGAATTAATTTTAAAGTTAACTATTTATTGATTGTACCTATTTATTTATTTTCATTGATTATTTTAATTATTGATGAATTTAACGACCTTAAAACACGCTTTAATATTTGCACACCTGCTTGCGGGTTGAGCACATTTGACTCCACTCTTGTTATAAGACCTGACATGTACCTGTAATAATGTGTTCTGCAAATAAATGATTTGATTTGATTTGATTTGGTAACTCATCATGTACCACAGCCAGGTAGGTTGATGGGGCCGAATTCTTGCGATGTCCACGACAATGTCTGAGGCATAAAATATTTTTATTTTATTTTTATATATACATATGTACTTTTATCTTAAAGTTCCTATGGCCACCTTCTGTCCCCATGTTATTGCACCGAACTTACCTAAGTATGCTAAATTCAGCTCAACCGGTTGAGTATAACTGGGTCTAAAATTCAATATGTCCAGCAGTGGACTAACATAGGTTGATAATGATGAAAGTCAGTTGCAAGATGTCCCACACAAGCTAACAAAGCCAGTAGAATAACATCTTGTAAAAAATCTATTCGCTTAAAATTTTAAACATTTGTTTTAGAAATCGAGCCCCAACGGTGCCAACATAACCCTATACCCGGCGATCCTGGAAACGGGGGGGCGGTACCGCTGCGAGGTGTCCGGGGAGCGGCCTCTGTTCCCCACCGTGTCTGACCATTCCGATATGGTCATTGTTGGTGAGTCCTAATAGTTTTTTTTACCAACACTATCCTGCAGGTTGTTGGCAGCAAGTTTGCCTCGCCCCCATCATGCAGTCTTTCAACAGAGTCCTCTCACTCTTTAAACTCCGTGGGTTATTATTCTGTTGAATGACTGCTCCAAATATTATTGTGATATGTTAATTTTAATATAATTTTACTCGTATGTTTTATGCTTGGTTTTTTATATTATTTTATGTTTATGAACAATATGTCTGAATAATTTATAATGAAATTTATTTTATTTTATATATCCTTCGCCGATGCAGAGGTTAAAAACATAACTTGCGCCTCGTGGAAAAAAAATGCGAGTCTGAATTGAATACACCTTTCTAAGCCGAATGGTAAAGGAGCCAAAGAAGCTTTAAAACAACGCCTAGCTCAAGGCTAATGCTGTGTAAAAGGCCCAGCATTAAGTATTAAGCGGAACAACTCTAATTTTAGAATTTTGTATGAAACCTTGCGCTCATGTACGCGTTAGACGAATCGTCATGATTATAGAGATAATTATTTTCGATTTCAATCGAGTTCAAGACCTTCATTTCCCTCAGCGGTTCAAAACCTTCAACGAGCATTACTTACAGCTGTTCAATGATTTCTATGTCGAGTATTAATTGATCAAACCATACAAGGCTTTCTTAATTATTAACCAAACTTTATTCTTTAAAAGGACCTTGGATAAATGCTCCAAGTTTAAAATGAGGCAGTAATATAAAATGATGATGCTTCTGTTCAAAACATTACCTATCTATTTTTATGCTACACTTCAAATATCTACTTAGTGGTTCGCAGTTAGCAACGGAGCAGAGTTCAAACATAATTGAGTTTACTTGAACCAATTGTAAATTTTACATCGCTGGATGGTCCATTACTATATTGCTTCGGAGCCACGTTTAACTGGTTCTCTTGAGTAATCACACTTTACCTTCAATCTATGGAAAATGTTTGCAGCATTGTTGCAATGCTTAAATACATTTTGTATATACATTTTTCGAAATAAGTTCGGTTCGGTGTTATAAATACAGTATGGCTGCTTTAGTAGGTCCGGCCAAAAACACCTTAAAGCAAACACAGATATCTGTAGAATAAATTAAGCAATCAATACAAATTAACTGCAACAAATCTGTAAGACATAATTCACCCGAATAGAGCAAAATCATTGGTAATTTGCCACTGGATGTTTTAGCAACTATGATATTTCAAACGTTTTTTATTTTACTTTGAGTAATGGAAGCTCTTTTTTCAACATTTTTCTCACAACGTTACTGCTCCACAGCATTGCCAGACCAAGGGCCGACGATAACCGGCTCTCGGATGCGGTACCAGATCGGAGATAGGGTCCAGGTGACCTGCACTTCCGGCAAATCACGCCCAGCCACGCGCCTCTCCTGGTATATAAACGGGGAGCCAGCGCCGTCTACATCACTCCTCACTCCGACGCAGGAGGTGTCAGAAGACGGCCTGGAAACCACAAGCTTGGCACTTGACTTCAAAGTCAAGCAGAAGCATTTTAGGAAAGGCGACTTAAAGCTCAAGGTTAGTAACATGTGAGCTGGTGAGGATCTGGCGCAGCGCATTAACCTACTGTATGGCAATGCTGGAAATGCAGCTAGTGACTGGTGTGTGGATGGTTCTCATAAGTAATGATTTAGATCATCGATGATTTCGTTCATTATTAAATTTCTTTGGAATTACCCTCAGTGTGAGGCTTACGAACTATACTAGCAAACACTCGATATCTCTAGATTGTTTGCAACAGTGTGCTATACTATTGCAAAAAATAATAATAGGTAGCCCCGTAGAAATTGTTTCCTTAACTTTTAATTATTTGCTACTACAGATTATTAGCACAAAATCAAGTTCTGTAGCAGCTTAGCTAGCGAAAACCCCCTTCACGAAAAATAAACGTCAAATAATATCCATGCCAAAGCTCTACATTTCCCAACAACACGCGATGAACACTTGACCTGTTTGTTGCAGTGTCTAGCGACAATAGCGACGGTGTACTGGCGGAGCAACGAAGAGAGCGTCCAGGGTGAGCGGCCTAGAGGGTATAGCAGGTCCCGAGAGTTTGGCGAGGGTTCCCGGGCCGATAGGGTCCAAGCTGCCAACAGGCCCAGCGCCGCCTACCACGCACCTACCTTACTCCTCCTCTACGTAACCACATTCCTACTCGCTACGAACTTACTGTGAAATGACGCTTATGTGACTGTGTAAATGCTGTGAAAAGTGTTGTAAGATATTGTTTATGCGAAACGTTTTTTTTAACGTAATGTGTATTTTAAAGTTTGGGTTATTGAGCGTTTATGGTGTTGTTGGATCGCGCTTTGAATTGGGAGGTTTTCTCGAACTTTGAGAGAAACGATTAACCGTTCTTTTATGATAACTGAAACATGGTTCATTTCCTTTTTTACGGGGTTATTGGTAATCCACTGATACTGTGTGAACTGTAGGTTTTGCCCAAAAACAAGAACTCGTTTATAAAGACGCTAGGTCTTAATTTTCAAAATTGGTAGAAAAGTAATGATATTAGTAGGTACCTCTCTTGTAGGGAGGGACTTTTTTAAACTATACTAAATGTATGTGAGGTAATTTACATATATTGTTGGAATTATATTTTATTATGATTATAACCTGTTCACGCAGTGTATGTGAATTACCAATAATCCAGTTATTTACACCTTCTATAAATAGGTTCACTGCTCACTGTGCTGTTTTATAGTCATGAAGCAAATAATTTAATTTATATCGTATTTTTTATGTTTTTTTATTGGTAATAGTAAGGAGTTTGACCACCATCAAACTTAGGAAAGCGAAGATGTGGTCTAAAATGGAACATGCTTTCCCAGAAGGAACTTATACCTGGGATTTCAAGACTCAAGATTATTATTGAAACTGATAATTATACGAGCGTTATCAACAAATGTAGGTTAAATCCCTGCCAATCATTTATTTTAAGCCAAATAATGTGTAACAATTACAAAAATATTTTTTTATTTTATTTCGCAAAATTATTAACTATTAACTAAAACCTCAGGATTCCAAAGACCGTTTCTTTGACCAAAGCAAATACAATATAAAATTAGGTAGGTATGTACTTTACCTGCTAGAAACTACCTACTGAGCTATTAACTTACATAATAAGAGCTTATTTTAAGTTCTTCGTAGATAGGTATTCAAAAAGATTTACATATCATTACGTGATATAACTTCAATCGTGTTTGTAGAAACTTGAAAATAAATGGAATTGTATGTAAAAAGTCAAATAGGAATATAACAATTTTTGTTTTTTGCGCAGTTATTATTTTATATTGCTTTTCTGGTGTTCCCAGAGCTTTTGTAACATAATAGAGATGTATGATGAACCTATGTCAAGAACGATCTGCAAGTAATTTGATATCCAAGAAACTTTGTTGCTATTTTCTTCGTCTTATGTTGGTTCGCTATAAAACAAAGTGTAAGAGAATAATAACCAGTTTAATGTAGGTACCTACTATCTATATACAATCTCTTTTAGAGAAGAGAGAGATGGTCAAATCAGAAACCATGAGAGTTAGAAAAATGTTGAGAAAGGAGTCGTGAGCTCAATTTATGAAAATTTATTAAAGGTTGTCTAAGATTTATCATAGCAAAAAATAGACATTTTTGATTATCTTTTGATCTTTTAAATAATTTACTTTTAGAGGGAATTGAACTGATTGATATTTTTTTTAATATGACATTCTGTATCTTTGCATCAACAGATTAGGTTGTTGATAAGGATTCACGACTTTCTTTAACTCTCGTGTTTTCGGATGAGGCCATACACTCCCAAATCAAAAAGTCACCCTGTATTCTACAAACAGTCTATACATTCTTCTAGGCAAAAATAATTCTGTTTAATATTTGTCATTTTTTAAAATTATTAATGCAGAAAAATGTGCAGAAACATAATGTTACCATAACTTAAACCTTTAGGCCTACCTACATTTAAATATATGTAGTTTAAAAGTACGAACCAGAAGGATAACCAAATATCTAAAAAGTTTATGTGTTCGCTAAGAATATTGTTGCTATTGTTATAATTATTGTATAGATAAGTTAATATTGTAGGTAAATAAATTTATAGATACAGAATGAAAATATTCATTTGTAGTTTCCAAATTCAATTATTATTAAACCAAATGTGATGACTGTTGGTGGTTTCACTGATCCCCAAATAGCTGCGCCCCGTGGCTTCGCCCGCGTGGATATCTATATGTCAAATCTATACTCTATACTAATATTATAAAGAGGAAAGGTTTGATTTTTTGTTTGTTTGTAATGAATAGGCTCCGAAACTACTGGACCGATTTGAAAAATTCTTTCACCGTTGGGAAGCTACACTATACCCGGTGAACATAGGCTATATTATATTTTTTTTAAATTTAGGGATCCGTACTAAAACCGTGCGAAGCCGGGAAGCCGGTAGTTTATAAACCTTCCTCTTGAATCATTCTATCTATTACTGAAAACTGCATTAAAATCCGTTGTGTACAGAACAGACAGCGGAAGTGACTTCATTTTATACTATGTTATAGAGATAAATATAAACATGGAGGGCAAGTATCAGATAATATGAATATAGGAAGGTTCACTCATAGGAAACAATTCCTTTATTTTTGAAAAATACTTGCATTGTCCGGTATTTCAACCCAAAAATAGCAACGGTATGGTACCAATCGGCAGAATCTATCAAAATAATCATATCTGTCTTATTTTGTGTGACATTGTATATTAAACAAAAAACACCATGAATCTCCCAAAAACTGTGGAGATGAAGAACCATCTATAACAGTCTGCTCTGCTGCAGTAATACCCTATTAGTTATAATCATACATATATAACTGCGAAAGTTTGGATAGATGTTTTTGGATGGTTTGTTAAAAATAATTTAATGTACACCATTATGCAGATTACAAAAAACATAACACGCGAAATTTTATGTAAAATGGGCGGCATTATCGCTACGCTACTATTACTAGCTACGTTAGTATTGTAAAATATGAACTTTAAAAACTAACTGATTAGGCACATTAGATTATTGTCGAACTCAAACTGACATGGCTGCCGTCACAAGTCGGGTCACAGGCACCCCATATTCTATCCAAGAAGCCAGAAAGGTGCATCGCGAGGCACGAATTCCTGCAGGTGTCGCCTTATGATACATGTATAAAGTCGCCGTCTCTAATTTTACCGGAACACGGCAATTTGTCACGGCCGAGCACAGCGAGCTTCCGGGCTGAAGGCATTCCTATACCTACTAGGGGGGTCTTATACCTAGGTTCCTTTCCTAATGTAGTTAATTAACAACTAATTTACTTCATTCGTCGACAGTGATGGCAACTTACTAAATAAAGTGCTTTTAGAAGAAAGGATAGAATAGAATAGCATTTATTTCGACACACACATACGAGTACGTGTCACTGTCTATTATGTCAATAAATAATATTTTTACTTTTACTCTATATGTAAATAAAATAAGCTTTATTTAGTTTCAGACAATTTATAAAATTTACTTTCATTAGAAGGAATATTAGAGGAAATTGAATAGTAGTTATAGTGGAGAGTTGGTAAAAGCCTCCTCTAGGTTCCGGTCTTTCCATGCTTTTTTATCCAAAGCTAGTCTGCTCCAACAGCTAGTCACTCCAACGTTTTGATGGTCTGCCTGTGTCTATAGGCAAACCAGCCGAGATGGTTATAAGCTATACGTTAGGTATCTAGTTTTAGCTGCATTCTAGGTGATGCATTGGGCAGCTTAGAAAACTCAACACTGCAGGTGTATTATTAGAAAATAGTCAACATAATAACACCTCCACTGCGACCTGCTAAGTGTGGTGATTATAGCAAAAGCCTCTCAATTGGATTGGCATGTTCAGCAGTGGACGTATTTAGGTACATTGTAATCAAACAAGATTTCAGGCTTACAATCTGAAACAAAACCAGATATCATCGACATCATAATGAAGAAGAAGACTCTTGGATTCCCTCGAGTTTGAATTAAATCTGACTACTAATAACTAATATACCCACAACAATCAGCTGCCCTCGTAGTCCTGGAATGCACTTGCATTCCAGGTATTGCATTCCGGTTAGAGTAGAGTATCAGCGCAACGACACGAAATCCTCGACCACCCGATGTCACTCCGCGAGGCCTGTGAAGATCCCAGGAAGATTCTGCGCTTCTGGATGGAACAAGGCTGGTCACTAGCAGAACAAACCATGCAGAATGGACCAATCAGAGTCTAAGCGCGGACATAAGAGTACACACACCATAACCTTAACTACTACCAACACCAATACCAATAAACCTGGTTACTTTAAACCCGGCATCGGCAGTAGAAAAACTCTCGGATCACAGGCCGTCACATGGCGTGCCCTCTAGTCGTTTGCTGTATTTTTTTCTCGTTTGCATAATGCACTTACTGACGGACGCTCGGCAGCGCCACCCACCCCAAATCCCCCCTTTTAACCCCAATTTCATTATCCCAGACAATTTCGCAAAACTGTATTAACAACGATTATGATAAATCATAAATTACGGTCGCCTGTTTTATTGAACATTTTAATTATGTTTTGTGTTCGCATTACACGAATCAAACAGTATTGTTTCACTGTTTGGGAATTAAGATTGATGAGTTATGTTTTTAGTAAGTTTATACAGTTAATTTGTCTGCTTCTCTATTTTGAACATGATTGCTGATAGTAATTAAAAGTAATTAAAATGTTACTCAACAAGGGTTTTTCGGAAATGATTTCATGGACACAAAATAAAATGTTTAATTAAATCAATAAAATGGAAAATGGTATGGAAAATAAATAACTAAAAGCATAGAGGAAAAACAGGCTGCTGTCACAGCAGAGGGATAGTGACATTCAATAATTTTCGAGATTTTGTAACAAAAAACTAAACTTACTATGTATGTGTGAGTTGACAAGCATATTACTTCAGTTCTTTGAAACACAAAATTGCACGTATAGGAATAGGAATTTGCCGAAGTTTTTTGGCAACACTCGTTTGGGTCCACTTTCATTCTAAGCCTTCGTCTTAAAGCTTATAAGTTATCCAAAGCGACATTTCTCAATTTTAAGTAGTCTTTAAAATTAAACGAGCTAGCATGGTTTCTTAAATCCATACAATCTCTGTAACGTTATTTTTAATATAACATTTATTGCGAAAATATTACACCTTTAAACATTTTCACAATGTTACGTTTAATAGCAGTCGCCTGGTTGGTCCCCTAGGACCCATGCTGTGTCCTCCGAACGAAAATGCAATTTCAACCATACACATACTCTAAGCAAAGCACAAAATTGAATAAAAATGTTAATGTTTTGTAGAAAAGGTATAAAACCGGTGTTTTACTTATTTTTCCATAGAAAGCACTAAGCTGTAGGAGGATAATTAGCGAAGGTAATGCAAGGACATTAAAAATTGCAACGGAAGTTTCTGTAAGCACATTTTTACTGTTAACTTCCTCTTTATTAAAATTCCAAACGCTAAGAAACAATTTATTTCTGTACTCTTTATTTCTATATTCGTTTTTTCTCTCTATATTTCTGCCAAAATGTAGTCTAAGTACCTATCTACTGTCTGACACTTGGTCCTGACATCAGTAGACACATAGGTATCGCTGGGTACCGCTGCTTAGGCCTACATTTTAGTCTACAGAATAACCTGTAGGTAACTCCGATTTGAATCCATTAAATTGTATGTCAACATATTATGTAGATATTTATGAATAAAAACTTAACAATAACTGATAACCACTTCCAACGCATAAACTCGTATATGCAACGAAAAATTTCTAAATTTATTTGAAAACGAATGAGAGATATCAAATAATGAATGAAAGCTTTCTGTGCTTTGCTTTAATGATACTAATGTCATTAAATATTTTCCACCAATATTCCTTGGGTTCTGTAACCCTTTTGTATACAAAAAATATCGAGATTTTCCAGGAATCGCAGTATAGTAAATTGTGTTGTTGACTTAAAAATAAAAAAAACAAGATTGAAGAAAGATGTGAAGTACCAAATGTAAGTAAACGCAACCCAACGAGGAGAGCTCTACGCACGCCTACTGGTGATTATTTCTATCTAAATTATAAACAAACAAGGTTCGCGCAAGTTGTTTCTACTGAATCTAATAAAAGTTATATCTATTGAATCGAAGAAAAGTTATTTGTATCTAATGGAAACGAATTTATGGTGTAAAAAGTAGCTTAAGTGTTACTCTAGGTCTAGACCGCATGCAAATTTAAACCCGATCCCCTGAGTAGTTTTGACGTGAACGTACATAAAATTATTATAGCCTTCTAAACGCGGGAGGGAAGCCATAGCACTACGTTGTTACAGAATAAAACCAACAGACGAGAACGCATCACTGGTGTCAAAAGCAAGGAATATCATTCTCACGTCGTCACAAGGTAACGTTTTTGATTGGCATTTGGTGAGAGTTCGGGTACATTACGTAGCAGAGGAAAATAGCTCTACATACAGACGAGTAGATAGATAGAACTCACTTTACTTTACCACACAAAACAGAAAAATAATACATATGGTTTTTTTTTTAGTAATATAAATATGTATGTTCGTTGGCTATGTTTTTCGAGTTATCAATGTAGTTGGCGGACACTTCTTACTACCTTCGATATAAAATGGCTAAAGCTATTTTTTTTGCTAATTGAGATATCAAAATACTATGTAAGTATGTGGTTCTTAGGTAGATTTTTGACCTTTGTCCCGGCAAAACATGGGTAAATTTTGTTGGCTTTTGCTCTGACAAAAGCCTACAAAATGCACCTATCTTTTTCACATTTTTTCGCCAAATGAAAGGTCATTTTGCGAAAAAAAGTGAAAAAACGAGGACATCATTTTTATAGTTTCAATTAATCACTCTCGAGAGTCGTATTAAATGGTAGTCACTGTCAGTAATACCATTTACAGATTACGCTAGCCGCCATTGCTAATGTGGTAACAGTCCGTGTTGCCAACTCTGACTGGCGGATTTGCATTGTGTCCCATGACTCACCCTCTATGCACCTCAAAGCACCAAACCCCTGCCGATAAGGAAAGCGAGGGAACAAATTTAAATGGGAAATAACTGGAAATGGCTCACGCTATTGTTCCCAATATCCGAGGGGAGATATTGAAGCAATATCTATCAAACGATTAGCTGTTATTTATTCTGCCTGAGAATTCAAAACAAACGCTATTCCATTCCATTAGGCCTGCTGTCTACCAAGCAGTGGATAATATCGTTATTTATTATTTTATTAAAATGGAGGCAATTTTTACTGTTTATTTTTTTACGGTGAAGATGAACTCATCTTACATGATTAATAATTAATTTTAAATAATTTAATTATTTTGTGTTTGACGGTTTGGAATTATTCCGTAAGTCCAATAAAGAAGTACAATTGAAGAAGTCTAATTAATAGAAGTATAATTTGATAGTTTTGAGAAAACTTAAAATTTCTTAGTATTTGCACTGTGTTTTATGTTTCTCGGGACAAATACTTATTTCTCGGGAATAAAATATTTATGGAACCACCTCAGGATCATTCTCCATACGATATCAAATGCAAGAATTTTCCGAATTGGCCCATAAATGAGGGAGAAAGACAAACATACATGTACATACAGCCGAACATAGAACTTTTTCATCTTTGGATTTCGTTTCGTCAGTTAAAAATCATCCCTACTTTCACTGCGCCTCGGCAGACAACTGGCCGTTTCGGATAATGGAGGGAGTTGTTGGTTGCCAACTGATAAATTTCCTGTCGTTTGATTACAGCCCTGTTACCCTTGCTATTTCAAAGACCCAAAAGAGCCATCAACGATATCTTAGCCCATTGATTTAGCTGCAAATTATACCTACTACTACGGCGTAGCACTTTGCTACGAAAGTTTACTTTTGGTTTATGTTGAAAAGAGGTATTTCATGTCTTCTTTTTACTACTTTTATTCTATGTTTTTATCTCTTGTACTTCTTCCACCACAAAGGATTGTTAAAACAAAATAAATGAGACGCATTTTAATAAGTTTTAAACTCTTTCTTTGACCCAAAAACACAGAACAGTGGCGTATAATTTTATTCGAGTCTCATTGTGAAAAGTTACCATCGCGCGCCTGTTAACTCCCCAGACAGCATAAATGCACGTAGAACTTTCATTTAAACGCAACGGTAAGTAGCAAGTTTATAATTCAACTTATTACTGTGACATCGCTTCAAGAATAACAAATTTTATTTAAAATCTAAGCGCTTTGCTTCTGTCGCATAATGAACTTGCCGTGTGTGCAATTGGCTGGATGCCCACACAATAGCATCTTATTCTTGGAATCTCCGAGGCTCAGTTTAGGAAGCTTTCCTTAACTTGCTGGAAAGTTGACCAACCGCCCAGATTAATGGATATATACGAGCCTCGCCGTATTGTTTCTTGCTTTGCTTTGTAAGCAAAAATAACTCAAGCTGCAACTAGATTCTGAACTTTAAAAAATACTCGAGTTGACTCTGAACTTTATACCTACATTATCTTGGAACAGACGATTTTATGATCTTATGCAATATTATTATGTGAACTATACAATTTTTGATACGCGTACGCGTGTGTTCATACGAGTAGATAGGTTAGTTCCCCCTTACGGGTTCTAAGTCTCGTAATTATATTAGTTTTGGTTTTGTTATATAACATTTTTATATATTTATATTTATTTAACCAAGTTTAACGACATAGCTCAAAGAATTAGCAAGGTGAAGTGGCTGTGGGCCGGCCATATCTCGCGAAGAACCGACGGCCGCTGGGGCAAACGTGTTCTTGAGTGGAGACCACGATTCGGTAAACGTAGTGTAGGACGCCCTCTGACCAGGTGGGATGACGACCTGCGAAAGACTGCAGGTAGATGCTGGATGCGGCAAGCTGAAGACAGGGCGCTATGGCGCTCATTGGGGGAGGCATATGTCCAGCAGTGGACTGCTATAGGCTAATGATGATGATGATGATATTTATTTAATATATAGAAAATACTTTATTATACTATACAAAACAGGAAACAAAGCAAAAATAAACACAGAATAGAAGAAGTATAAAGGGTGGCCTTTTCACTGAAAGCTATCTTTTTCAGGAAACCTTAGAATGGACTGAACATGACGGAACGATACAGATGGTGGTACTTTAATAGATATTTAAAGTAATTAAAAGCAAAGACTTATACTACCTACCATAATAGCTACATTACAAACATAAAGAAACGTACATCGACATAAAATAAGGCTACCAAACTTTAAAAGACACATGTTTAAAAATATTTCTAATTCAATAAAAATTATCTTCAAAACGGACAGGGCCTTACCTGAACGAATGAACGGATTGAACGTCAATGTACCTACAATACTACTGTTTGTACCGAGTTCTTGTCGATTGACGAGACTTGAAAAACGAGCGCACTTCCTGGAAGAGTTTGGGGGAAAGATATAATAGTATATTTTTACACAAGGGACGAAAACAACGACAATATTTTCACTTCGATTGCGTTAAAATAAAACAATCAAAACTAAACCCCATATTGCACACTTCTTTCATAAGTTTTCAAATATATTTCACGTAATTTTGACTGCAACAGATAGAACAATATTAATTTGCCCTTCTGCTTGCTCCATTTGTATGTAAAAATGAAATAAGCCACGTTTACCTTGACTTCAATTTAAAGTAAAAGAAAAATCCAGTAATTTCTTTCTAATAGAGGTATAACCTTTTTTTGTGTTCGGAAAGTACCTACCTACGCATTTTACCACTGAGGAAGACTCACACCAATATCCAACAATCACCAAGAAGGCGCTATTCAAAAATGATTGATTGTTCTTTGTAAATGGAACACCAAAAAGTCGAGTCTTTATGTATGTAAGAGGACGAATGTTTTGTACTGGCTGATAATTTCAGACAAAAATTAAATATAATAAATACAATTTAATCCCAAGTAGACTCAAGTTTAACTACCGCTAAGATACGCACGCTTTTTGAGCAAGAGAAGTGAAAAATTATAAATCTAAGTATTTATTTGAAAACGAAACTAGTTTTCGCATTTACCGAAATGCTCGAATTCGAGGTTCACTGAGATTAGGTAAATGTAAGGACATTGGAACATAATTTAAATACATAAATTATGTTCCCATAAGGACATTCGAACATAGTTAAATTATGTTCCGGCCGACGAGTAGATGAATCCACGTTGGCTCACGTAATTTCGTAAATTGAATAAATTTTAATATTCTCTTTTAGGCCTCTGTCAAGGGATAACTGAGGTGAACACTGAAACTGAAAACTCATCTAGCAACCCGGGCGGCATCACTCGTCCTGATTAACTAAACTTTTGGCTTTTACCAGGTAATTCGTTTAATTTCCAAAACAAAGGTCTACCATATACCTGCGACTTATGGATGTTAACTAACTTAAACGGGGATACAAGCAATGTTTACACGGGTTTTAAACCTTGTTTCAAATTAAAGCTCTGCGAGGTACAAGGAATTTCTTGTGGAATCCTTGTGGGACGAGTTTTTTCGTTTGCTGGTAAGAATAGTCGCAAAGCGAAACTGTATAGTACCTATACGAACAATTGGCTATGAGACCGCCAAATTATCACATATCTTGTATTATTATTTTGTATATTGTTTGTTTTATTTTTAAGTGTGTAAATTAGTTTCTGCCCGCGGCTTCGCACGCGATTTATATCCCAGGAACTAAATATAAGGGATAAAAAGTTGCATAATATGTTTACATAGATTTAAGACTAACTACATATGTAGTACCAACACAAGATAAATGGTTTTTATCTGTATCTTAAACTTACTTATCCTAACTACTATCTACATAATGTAATGTTTTTATACAAATAAACAATTTTCAATGTATTGTTTTAGGTAATCAGTTCTCTAGTAGGTAGGTACCCTACGCTCTGCTTAGTTGGGGCTAGATAATTCTGTGTGAATTGTCCGGCGTTATTATTATTATTATACTTAATTTATTCAAATTCTCGTTATAAATACATCATCATCATCAACCTATAGTAGTCCACTGGTTTACATAGACCTCCCCTGATGAGCGCCACAGGGCCCTGTCTTTTGCTTGCCGCATCCAGCATCTGTATGCAGTCTTTCGGTCGTCATCCCACCTAACCGGAGGGCGTCCTACACTATTTTTGCCGAGTCGCGTTCTCCACTCAAGAACACGTTTACCCCATCGGTACTTCGTGATGTATCGCCGGCCCACGGCCACTTCAACTTGCTCATTCTATGAGCTATGTTGATAAATACCTATTTTTTTATATCTTTATTTATTAATGGAGTTTTGTCACAAAGTGACTATGTCACTCCCGTAAGAGATCAATTCTTTATATACAAACATGATAAAATACTATCAATACTCAACAAAAAAGAAATAACAATAACGTTTGCCACATGCCATTGCAAATAAATGAGTATATCAATAAAATTATACTTAATCAATGAGTCCTAAGGTACCTTCTAAAGCATCGTTCTGGACCCGACACCATCTCTGGGTGCTTCCATTCGTTTTAACTCTCCAAAGTTTAATTTCATAAACTAGCCCCAAGTTTTGTTTATTGAACTTTGAACTCCCGTTATATAACTTAAAAGCCAAGCTGAAGTTAATTAGAAACAAGTGAAAATTAAGCGCTACAAATAATGTCGAATGCTCTATAAAGTACGACGTTATACGATACTCTTACAAGAGTTTGCAGTGGCTGTGGCATTAACACTTTGAGTGCTGAAAACGCACGGTATGAGTTTTCTACAAGTGACTAATATGCGTAAATCCACACTAGCGCAGCGGCTGAGAAAATACAGATCTTTTTGACTCAGCACAGCCGTAATATTTTTCGAACGAAACGCATGTGCGGCGCAACACAACCGCTGTGTAGAGCGGCAGCACGAATTTTTTAGGTTAAAAAAAAGATCGCAGTCGTCGAAAAAAAACCGCAGTCAAAGTGTTAAGGATTAAGTTTAAAGGTTCTGTAAGGGGCTATCTTTCGACGATCTAGACTTAGTTCGAGTCGACTGGCGAGTCATGGAATAGTGTGGTTGAGCCCTTTGCCCAGCACTGGGACAACGTATTTTGATACAATATATATTTGATTCGAATCAAAATCGTTTTACTAATAGGTAGATTGTTCTTGGAGTCAGCGAAGTCGTGGGCAAAAGCTGTATAAAATAGATGAGAGAACTGCCTATTTGTCAATAATAATGTTGCAAATGTATAATCAAATCAATATTTATTTTTTAATATATTTATTTTAAATGTATAAAAAGTTTACATAGTAGTTACTACATACTGTTAATTAAAAATAACCTACTATAGTGTTCGTCTTATAATCATGGTTGTGTGGTAGATAGACCAGACATCATCAGATCGGTCTAGAGCGATAAGACCGCCCAATTGTAACAAATTTTTAAGTTTTTATTGTTCATAGTTTCATTAATTAGTGTAGCAATTAAATATTTTCTATATCTATCATATATCTATGTATATAGGTATAACTCGGTATTATCAATACAGGCATTGTATAATATTTAACACTTTGAGTGCTGAAAACGCACGGTATGAGTTTTCTACAAGTGACTAATATCCGTAAATCCACACTAGCGCAGCGGCTGAGAAAATACAGATCTTTGTGACTCAGCAGAGCTGTAATATTTTTCGAACGAAACGCATGTGAGGCGCAACACAACCGCTGTGTAGAGCGGCAGCACGAATTTTTTAGGTAAAAAAAAGATCGCAGTCGTCGAAAAAAAACCGCAGTCAAAGTGTTAAGGATTAAGTTTAAAGGTTCTGTAAGGGGCTATCTTTGGACGATCTAGACTTAGTTCGAGTCGACTGGCGAGTCATGGAATAGTGTGGTTGAGCCCTTTGCCCAGCACTGGGACAACGTATTTTGATACAATATATATTTGATTCGAATCAAAATCGTTTTACTAATAGGTAGATTGTTCTTGGAGTCAGCGAAGTCGTGGGCAAAAGCTGTATAAAATAGATGAGAGAACTGCCTATTTGTCAATAATAATGTTGCAAATGTATAATCAAATCAATATTTATTTTTTAATATATTTATTTTAAATGTATAAAAAGTTTACATAGTAGTTACTACATACTGTTAATTAAAAATAACCTACTATAGTGTTCGTCTTATAATCATGGTTGTGTGGTAGATAGACCAGACATCATCAGATCGGTCTAGAGCGATAAGACCGCCCAATTGTAACACATTTTTAAGTTTTTATTGTTCATAGTTTCATTAATTAGTGTAGCAATTAAATATTTTCTATATCTATCATATATCTATGTATATACATAGGTATAACTCGGTATTATCAATAAATGTATTGTATAGCAGCCGTATTTAACACTTTGACTGCGATCTTTTTTTAACCTAAAAAATTCGTGCTGCCGCTCTACACAGCGGTTGTGTTGCGCCGCACATGCGTTTCGTTCGAAAAATATTACAGCTGTGCTGAGTCACACAGATCTGTATTTTCTCAGCCGCTGCGCTAGTGTGGATTTACGCATATTAGTCACTTGCACATACCGTGTGATTTCAGAAGTCAAAGTGTTAGAGATTAGCTGGCTAGGCTTATCCTTGATTACACTTGTGATAATATATTTTTTGTAAAATGATGAAGCCTATCAAAACTACCACTTGTAATGTATCTACCGACCAACTTGAATAAAACTGATAACTTCATTAAGAATTTACGTCCCCTATGAATATTTTAAAGTATCTTTCGATGCCTATAATTTTCTCCAAAAGCTATGGAATGTAGTGGGGAAGTTTTTGAGTTTAAACTTTTCAATGAAGTTGTTAGACAGTTATTTGAATTATTAAGACCTCGTTTCGTCCAATAATGAAAGCTTTATTTAACCCACCTCTTTTAGCTCTATGAACTGAGACCTCTAGTTAATCTGATCGATGTAGTAGGCGTTACAATACCTATACACGGTTGATTTTGGTCATAGACCACAGTGATTTTTGACAACCGATATGGCGCGGCGGACGAAGATCCGACAGCGACGCAGAAGGTCTCGGGTTTGATTCCCGCCTTGGGACAAATATTTTATCCGAATATTCTGGGTATTTTCTAATGTATAAAAAAATATCTGTCTATGAAATATATGGTATTATATATATCAGTTATTTGGTACCCATAACACAAGCTTATCTTGCGGCTAGATGATGCTGTGTGGATTGTCCAACATTATTTATTTATAGTGATGGCGACCAAATAAACAAAAATTCGTTCTAGACTTAGAAATAGAACCAACTTATTTAAGAGCGTTTATTCCTAAAATGCGCAGAAACAGTACTTTTCAAACCCGTTTATATCATGAACCACTTATCTTATAGTATATGTTATTTACTAATAATTTTAGGAAATTTTAGTGTCCAAATAGTTTGACTATAAAATATTTCGATTAATATAGTATGTACGCGTTCTATCAAGATAACTTGTGAGAGGTTTTCATAATTTCCCTTTCAGCATCAGTTTCGAAGCTCAAAATAATAGAAAATACTGACATATCTAATTAAGAAAAAAATATAACCTACTGATGAGATCCTTGGCTAAAAAGTTAATTAGAAAGATGTTTGGTTTTGGTATCATACTATGAGAAAATAAAATTCTAAAAATGTGAAATATTACGAATATTTCATATTTTTAAATTATGTTTTTACCGATATACCTTATTTAATTTAATATAATAATAGCCTATCAATAAAGTGGAGCATCTTTTTTAAAATCATACATTTAAAATTTTTATGATTTTGTTGCTATTATTTTTCTATAAATATTTTAAAACTACTATAAAACGCTGCGCGAAAATCGATTCAAATCAGTCCGCCGCGAGGCTTTCTAGAGTGTGGTCACGTCGCTCGGCGCTCTGACTAACCTGAGTTGACCTTTGTTGTGTGTATAGGGCGAGCGGACATATAGCGCATCTAAAAAATTTTGGTACTTTCGTAAGTAAAATATTTTATGATTATTTTTCATGGCAAACATATTTTTAGAATGTAGTTATATTGTAACAATTCATATTTCAGACGTAATGGGAAATAAAAATAATCTATTTATAGGCAAAAAACGAATGCGTAAAAATGCAGTAAACATAGAAATTGCAAGAGCAAAAAGGTTGTATACCTTCACGTTATTAATAATGTTATACTTACAGCTTCAACCTACGGCTTAACTTTCCTAACATTTTACTTGGAATAAACTGTTAATATGTATATTTTTAACTATACATTATATTTTTTTTATATTCTTTTTTATTTATATTTATACTATATAAACTATATAAAGCTAAATTACCACTCACTCACTGACATAATTGTTCTCGGGAGGTATGTTTTTTTTTACGGAATCGTATCCGCTATACGATCCCCCCCCCCCCCCCCCCCCAGTGGGAGGCTCGGAGCCATATTGCTGAATTTTTTTATGGGGGTTGTATCGAGGGAGACAAGTGATTTTGAATGCATGAAAAAATTTGCAGAGAACCCCAGAACCCTCTTTTGAGTGTGCTACCAGATGCCGTCGCGATAGAGGGGTACTGATTGCGGGGTCGTATAGGGGGCATCTTTTCGTTTTGGAAGAAAAAACAATTTGACCCCCCTTTGAACCTCTTTTTCGACCCCCCTTTTCCATCTCCAAAACGTGAAGTAGTAAGAAGTGGACAAACGGTTTTGAATGAATGAACCACGACATATTAATCTAAAAATAAAAACATTTAAAAAAAATTGCTATCCTAGTTCCGTTCAGTTGATACCAAAAACATGAAAACTCAGCCACGCATGAGGAAAAAGGCCCAACTCAACACATCTGGACGACTTCCACCAGCTGTCGATTCAGCTCAGCCAGAACGAGGCAGTGAATGCGTTAAGGCTGAGCCATATCATAGCCATCATCACCATCAGCATATATCAGTCCACTGCTGGACATAGCCCTCCCCCAATGAGCATCATAGCGCCCTGTCTTCAGCTTGACGTATCCAGCATCTACCTGCAGTCTTTCGCAGGTCGTCATCCCACCTGGTCGGAGGCTAAGGCCTGGTTAAGGCTGTGTAAATAGACCTATGCCAACAATCTGAAAGATTTGGTGTAATAAATCTCTATCACATGTTACTTATTTTAATTTTCGACGGTGAAGATAAAAAATTCTCCAACACAGCTAGTCAACAAGACAAGTCCTGCGCCACCGCCCTCTCGCGGCCCTAATGATGATTTACTCCCACAGTTTCCCTCGGGCGGTGTAATTTTCCTTTAGTAAGGCACACTACACGCCGTATCCCAGCCTAAAGTGAAAACAAATGAAGTAAGGCTTCGTTTAATCATTCATCCGAGCGCCACAGTGAGCATCTTCATTGAGATTTATCCTCCCTTTTATCGGTCAGAGCTGGACGCAAGAGTGTTTTATGTGCCTCGGATGTTAGACCTTTGTAGAGATTAGTAGGTGAAATATATTATTTATCTCTATTAACGCAAGACGCAAGGCCGCTCCGTTGTCTTGGTTTCCTTAGAGACAATCTCGCTTCGCCTTTCTACATTGTAACTATTTGTCAGGTAAGTTACGATCTAGGCTTCTGCTAAAATAATAATAGAATGTTGTTATGGTTGAGACGATTTATATTTCAAGTTCATTATTCAACATTAAGTAACATTATATTATAAATTATAATAATGATAACTGAAATAATAAATGTTTTTTTCCCTACCCGGAAAGGCCGTGGATTCAAGTCAAAATAAATAATACCGGACAATTTAAACAGTGTCAATAGCCGCACAGTCAGCAGAGCTTGTCTGCTGACTGTGCGGCTATTGGCACGGTCAGCAGAGCTTGTGTTATGGGTACTAGATTCAATACATGAAATAGATAGATATTTTGACATTATATTAGTTCACAGGGTGACATAGGCCTCACCTAATGAGCGCCATAGCACCCTGTCTTCAGCTTGTCGCATCCAGCATCTGCCTTCAGTCTTTCGCAGATCATCGTCATCCCACCTGGCCGAAGGGCGTCCCACACTATGTTTGCCGATTCCCTCCGATTACTAATGGAAGTCGATGACCACAAACAACAAGAAAAAAAAGTACCAAATAATTCGGAGCAAAACCAAAGCCAACCTCAAAGTAACAAAAAAAGAAACCACAGAGTGCGGGTACATAGCCATGGAAATTTTATTATAGGCGCCCGGCGTATGAGACCATCGGACAAATAAGTGTATTTGCTGACGTTTAATATTCGCTCCGGGTCCGTAATTAAGTCGCTTGTGGGATTATTCGGACCATATAAAGAAAGCTCTCGAACTAAGGATAGCTGGTAAATTCTTCAGAATATTTTCTTCTATACCTATTCCTTTAAACTAGTGATGACTTTATTATTACTACCTACTTAATTTTTTTATTGTTTGAGAACTGTGTTTCATTATTGTTACAATAAATAATCTTTTTATTTTGTATGTGTGTGTGTGAAGCTGCTAATAAAGAATCTATCTATCTATCTAAACTAACTAGTGCTCTTGGGCACTAGTTAGTGATGTGGTCAAATTTGGCCTCCCCAGAAATCCTTATGCAAGTAGGTATATTTGGTAAATAAATGAATTATTAATGAATTAAGCACATAATATTTTTTTTTTCGTCATGTTACCTAGTTACCGATTTTTTATTGCAATCAATTTTGTTTACGAAGAAGTTGTAATCGATTTTGTTATTATTGTTCAATATTTTGTAATATTTTACACGCGTCTAAATGACTTACATTTTGGAATCAGAATATTAAACAAAATAAATCAGGTAGGTAGTAGGTAGGTCCTATTTTTGTCCTTTTATTTACGACTTGCTTCTGCCCCCAAGATTACACGCGTTTTTCCGTGATAAAGGTAAAACAGATTGAGTTACTGTGATATTATTCTAAAAGCTTCATACTAGTTTTATGGAAAAATCATCTAGAATCAATCTACATTACCTACATACCTACGATGTCGCCTCGATTAAATCTAAACTTTCATAAGTCCGCATATTCTTCGAGTCGACAGATTTCGAGTCGCATTTTTATGTGACCAAAATAAGTGTCTATGAAATACTTCATCCTGCCATTCAGTATTCATTCACTCACCTATCAACATTTAGGGAACTTCATAGTCGTGCATGTACTAAATTTAAAATAAATTCGTGGACGGGTTATAACCACGATACTAAATTAAAAAGGTTTTACACTATCTTATTTTGTATATGAATTATATTGTCCGATGTTAATAAATAATGCAATAACATACGTGGGATAGCGTTTGCAACAGCTCTTTGCAGCTCAATCATACCAACAACGACATCTAGCGGTGCGCAGAGGAAACAAAACCGTAGAACTTTGTTAGCACCCGTAACAGAAAATAGGCAAATAACTTTCCTACGTGCGTTCGAATACAGCCTCACTAACAAAATTAAAGCACCAATTTAATTAGTTATGGGTAGGTAATAAAAATGTTTTATTTTATTTAAGTTCTTGTATAAGTAGGCACATTCCATAAGAAACTAAAAAAGGAAGTTCTACAAAACCACCTCAGTCTATCTACGGAATTATGTACTTTCTATCACTATTTTTTATAGTTTGCTTACCTAACATAGGTTTTGCCATACACGACAAACACTATACGACATACGAAAGTGCTTCAAAGCACATGTGTGGTGGATAGGGACGTACGAGTAGGATACTTTTAAAACATTGAGTCATTCGCGTGCGCCATGCGTGTGCCCTTTAGCGTGCAATAAAATTATCCAAATGTTCATCAACATTCGTCGACGTTAGCACCCCCGTGACAGTCACCACATAAGCCTTCAATTCATAAAACTTTCCCGGAAAGTGAATAATTATATTATTGTTTAAAAAAATAGCATTAATTACGGACAACACGCAACATTTCTGACATTGGCAGTGAAGTGAGTTGGCGCGCATGCGCGAGACACGCGCGACTTGTTTAAATTTAGAATCGTCGCCGGTATTCGCTGTTCTAATTCGATGCCACCACAATAGTCGTATTTCACAAAATCCAAAGGATTCACTAATTGCCTAACTGATAGAAACTTATCTCAATAGTGTCAGTGATTTAGCATTCTTTATAATTCGTTGTGAATGTATCAAACCGGGACGGAACGTAAATGTGGGTAGTGTAGTGCGTGTGTTTGTGAACTCAGTGGCAGCATTCAGTTATCCACTTTTCTGTAAATCGCGATGACGCTGGGAAGTTACCTTTTGGTGTTTTTACTGCTATGGGGACAAGGTAGGTGGTAAATTATAAGGTAAACGCGTTATGTTAACATTTGTAAGTTTGTTTTTAGAAAAATAAACATTTGTTTTACGATTCAGCTGATTTATGAATGGACCTAGACAGTGCAAGCGTAAACATTATGTTTTGATGTGCGAATGTACGATGTTTTCCAAGAAATATAAAAATAACATCAGTCTACCTTCAATATACGTAAAGAAAAATTAAACATTATTAGGTATGTAGGTTTTGCTTGCCAGTTAGGTTACCTGTCTTACAGTAAGAATAGAACCAATGCGCATGCGATCAAGAACAGATGGAAATACTTCTTGATTAACTTACACTATACACTTCTGACTAATGACAAGCTTTAAAAAAGCTTTGACGTAGCACAGTAAATATTAATGTTGGCATTCATGTGTGACTCATAAAAATAGGAGACACATCTGTTTGCTAATAGTCGGCCTGGAAATAATTAGGTACTTACTAAATCGAACAGAATAAGTTATCTCGCCAAAATATAGCCGCTATCTACTACTTCCGCTTGACGAAGACGCAAAAAAGTTTGTAGTAGTGCGAAATCACTGGTTTCTATAAAAATACTAATTATGAACTGAAGGTGAACGTGGCTTATTTAATATAAAGTTTTATCAAGTGCAAATAAAGTTAATAATAGGTATGCATAGGACAAAGCAATAATTAATATGATTCTAACTCATCGTCATCATCATGACAACCTATGTCCTGCATTGGACTAACTTAGGCTGATGGTTGGTATGGTGTTAGACTGACAGAAAAAGTTCACATCCACTGTTTGTTGACCGTCGACGTCGAATTTTAACAGATTCCGTAAGAAGCGTCAGGCTGCTGGTACTCCGAGTGCCGGCGACGGAGCGCGAAGGCGGCAGGGCTCTACTGGGCTGTCTGTACGACATGGAGGGAGAAGTTCTGTACTCCGTGAAGTGGTACAAGGACGAACATGAGTTCTTCCGCTACGTGCCCAGGAGCGACACGCGGATGATGGCCTTTAAACAGCCTGGTGTTTTTGTTGATGTGAGTATTAGGGTCGGTGCATATCTGACGGAAAATGCGTCGCGTATTATCGGTCGCGTAACGCCAGAACAGATAAGTATCTAATAAAACATTCAACCTTTCACACTTAACCGATAATGCATAGTGCGTCGACCGTTCAGCGTCTGTTCCGTTTCCGTCAAACGCATTTTCGGTCGACATGACGTATCGCGCCATTCGCGCCACGAGTATTTAGATTGATGCATTCACAAGGCGTAACATCGGCGGAGATCGTTTGTGTACATGCCGTTCGAACTGACTAGACGCGTACCTAGTGTGATAGAGCTGTATCGCCGACTTTTTAGTTACAAACGTCGCGCGATGCATTATGCTACCGTCATGTCATATCATAGTCGCTTGTGAAAAAGAACATCATCTGCACGCTTCTCCCTCTCTCTTATTAGAATGAACTCAACGAAATGTCTCTTTTAGTGTACCTTAGAGGTAAGTAGCAATCCGGGTGATAGACATCTATCACCCGGATTGCTACTTACCTCTATATCCGGATATGAAAATTCTTCGTTACACAAAATATTGAACTGTTCTCAAAAAGGAATATGTGGATGATCTCTGCTTAAACTATAAACTCAATCGGGAACAACTCGTCGTTGGTTATAATAAGAAAATTCAATCGATAGTTCTATTTTAGGTAGACTGGCCAGTTCTCTCATAACTATTGAATTGCGTAAAATTGCAAATCGCAGATGGCTTATGCAAATGTATTTTGTACTCCCACTTTGAATTTATCCCCCAAATAAAATAAATCTTACCCAAGGGATGGAGGTATACGTATTGTATGTAAGGGCCTATTACTATGTTATCTGTGTAATTTGATCTATGGCCGATATCCACGGCTATCTGAAACTTGGTCTCGGAATTATTCACCCCACTAATATGTGTCTTACTTGATGTGACCCCACGCTCGCCCCTGACTGCTCGTGACAATAGATTCTCATTCCTGTGATGTATGTTATTTATATTATCAAGTCCATTTTCTTTCAAGGTTTCATATCACATCTTTTACTATTTGGCTGACATTTCTTTGTTGTAGGTAGCTACAAGAAAGCAAATCGGCGTAATATTATTTACTCGATTTTTTGGCCTACTGTTCCGAATAGAAACTTGTTACTTTGTTACATTGCAATCGGATAACGTATCAAACGTTTCGAGTTGAATTCGCCTATTCGAATGAGAAGGAGGATAAAGCCAATGTTTCTCTACCAGAGAACATGAAATTCAATGCTCCGATTCCAATATCATGCGTTACCTACGCTTTCGGTAGATTTTTTATCTTTTTCTGCTCCTAGGACCACCGTTTAATGCACTATTGTTTACGGTAATAAAAACCACAATAATTATAAAATCCCCTTTCCTCGGAAAATGTGGATTACTTACATACAAAGTAAGTAATGAATCCACATACTTCTTACAAAGATAAAAGCCAAAATTTTACAATTCAGGCGGGACTGAACCTGTACTATACACACTGTAAGGGAATACGCTGCCAATTTTGTCACTGAGTCAACCACCCGAGAAGTTAAACATCTTTGGTACTTTTTACTGTTCAACCAACGTTTACTCATGCAATTTCTCGGATGTTTTCCTAAATGTGGGAAACAAATAAACCTTTCTTACATTAACTGTGAATTAACTTTATATTAACTATCAATCTTTCAGTTGACGCGTTCGTCCAACACAAACGTGGCGCTTATGAATCTAACCCGAGAATCTGAAGGCACCTACAGCTGTGAGGTTTCTGGGGAGGGGCCCAGCTTCAACACGACCAAGGGCTCCAAGAAAATGGATATTTATCGTAAGTGGTATAGGTTCTTAAAATAACAACAACTAATTACATCGAATTGTTTTACTAATCGACATACTCGTTGCTATAAGAATTAGCTGAAGTGGCAGTGGGCCGGCCATATCTCGCGAAGAACCGACGGCCGCGCTGAGGCAAACGTGTTTTTGAGTGGAGACCACGACTCGGTAAACGTAATGTAGGACGCCCTCCAACCAGGTGGGATGACGACCTGCGAAAGACTGCATGTATTGCTGCAGGACTGCATTGCGCCGCTGTATGGCAAATCTGATGCGTTGTGCCAGATAACGGAGGGCCTTGATCGGTACCCCACACCACGGTTTTTAATCCAAAGGGAACAAATGCATAGGCTCTGATGGGACCTGCATATATGCATTATGGGCGCTTGAGATCCTTTGCCATGAAATTTACGAGTATTCAAGGCATAGAAAGCTTGCGACCTTGATTTCATATGTTGATGACTGAGTCTAATCTAACAATAAGGTTGGAATAGGTACCTAAACAATTTTCAAACCTATGCAAACTAGTACAACTGGGAGTTGAGAAAATTTTGAATTTATAAAAATTCCACTTTAGTGTTATCTGATGTTTTTCACGCGAGAAAGGCTATACATATTTATGTTTAGGATTACAGTTGAAAGTTTGCAAATCAAATTTCATTCTGTTTTTCCAATGCCATACAGGCACATAAATCACTTTTCATTGGATCTTTTTTCATACATGTAGCGTAGCAAAACTAACATTGTTCCTTCATATCCAGTCCATCCTAAGGTTAACCTGGAAGATAAAGCTCTCACCGATAATTCCGCCCTTTGTATTTCCTTTAGTCTAAGTATTTATTTCTGTATTGTTTTCTGTTTTGTGTAGTATACTAAAGTGTTTTCTATCTATCTATCTAACATTCGCATGCGACTCGGCAAACGTAGTGTAGGACGTCCTCCGGCCAGGTGGGATGACGACCTGCGAAGGACTGCAGGCAGATGCTGGATGCGGCAAGCTGGCAAGACAGGGCGCTATGGCGCTCATTAGGGGAGGCCTATGTCCAGCTGTGGACTGCTATAGGCTGATGATGATGATCTAACATTCCAATTTTACAGTTCTTCCAGACCGCGGTCCCTACGTGACAGGAGCTCAAGAGTCTTACTTCCTAGACGAAGTAGCCGCGATGAACTGCACGTCATCAGCTTCTCGCCCTGATGCGGAGCTGACGTGGTCGCTGAACGGAGAGGCGGTGCCGCAGGCCTATCTACGAGGGCCTTGGATGAGGATGGCGTGGGGCCAGCTCGATGCTGTCGAGACAATACTGGAGCTGAGGTTTATCGTCGCGCCGAAGCATTTTGTCGGTGATGCTATGCGGTTAAAGGTAACTAGACAGCGGTCCTTACGTGACTGGAGCTCAAGAGTCTTACTTCCTAGACGAAGTAGCCGCGATGAACTGCACGTCATCAGCTTCTCGCCCTAATGCGGAACTGACGTGGTCGCTGAACGGAGAGGCGGTGCCGCAGGCCTATCTACGAGGGCCTTGGAGGAGGATGGTGAGGGGCCAGCTCGATGCTGTCGAGACAATACTAGAGCTGAGGTTTATCGTCCCGCCGAAGCATTTCGTCGGTGATGCTATGCGGTTAAAGGTAACTAGACAGCGGTCCCTACGTGACTGGAGCTCAAGAGTCTTACTTCCTAGACGAAGTAGCCGCGATGAACTGCACGTCATCAGCTTCTCGCCCTAATGCGGCGCTGATGTGTTCGCTGAACGGAGTGGCGGTGCACAATTTTGCTTTCTAGCTATATTTACATCACTACATAGTATAACACAAAATCGCTTCCCGCTGTCCGTCTGTACCTATGTATGCTTAGATCTTTAAAACTACGATATGGCGCTATGGCGCTCAATAGGCCTTTGTCCAGCCGTGGACTAATATTTCAATTTCAATTTATTTATTTAGAATGAACAAAGAAATCATATTACTTAAATATAACGGAACACTGGAAAGCGCATAAGTACATATAAAACTGTGTCGCAACTCCCAGCAGCGCTCAAAATCAGGATAAGGTTAACGCCGATTTCACCAAACAGCATAGTTTAATATTGCTATAATTTTTGATTAACCAATTAGCTAATACTTAGGGCACTTTGTTTGGCGCAATCGGGTTCTAGATCTGACGTTTCTGTTTAATATAGCCTGATGATGACGACGAAGTGTTAATTTTTATTTTTTTAAGTAAAAAGTCTTTATTTTGAAACATACTTAGGTGCTAGAACAATAATATGATGCGATGCGACCTGCATAAGTAAAATACTGTGTATAAATAGATTATCTAGCGTGGTGATTATGGAAAACCCCCTTTGCTTCGCGGAGGGAACTTTCAGCATTGGACGATTGAGTACTGATTTATAGGTAGGTAGGTATAGGTTGGCTTATGGGCTTGCAAAACGACCAATTAAATACGATCTACTTTTCGATATTGAGTATTTCAATTTTAATAATGAGTAATTAATCAAACGATATTGCAATTTTGTAAAGTGATCTGAGCTTATAAAATGATTAAAATGATAAATCATTTGTGCGTCTGAAAGCTGAAATATTAAGAAGTACCTACGAGTATTTATTCGGCTCGTCATGATTTATTTCAAATAAATTTTACAAGCTGTTCCACGCGGTTTCACCCGCGTTAAACTCGAATCTCACTTTATTAGGTGATTTGTTTTACACCTTGGGTTACATTATTGGAGTTTTAGTAAGGATGCCTAACTTTTTGAAAATATAATATAGCTTATGTTCACCGGGGATAGTGTAGCTTCCCCAACGGAGAAAGAATTTTTCAAATCGGTCCAGTAGTTTCGGAGCCTATTCATTACGAACAGACAAACAAAAAATCCATCCCTTCCCCTCATATATTAGTATAGATTTGCTTCGATTTGGATTACGAGAATTTTATTGTATGATTCGTTGATGGTACTCATATTTTATATGGTCCCTTAACAATACAATCGTATAAACCTGTCTAGAATTGCGATTAGCCCAGTTTTATAAAACATTACGTCTATACTCCGAACTAGAATCAAACATATTTTTTATCAACAAAGACCTATGAAGGAAAAATTAACAAAATCTGATAACTTACAAAAATCCACAAGATTACAGCAAGGTAATCACTAAAATCTAAAACACAAAATGTAATAAATAACGCACAACCTCACAATTGCAGCGAATTTATTTTAATTTTAATTCGAAAACGAACGTGTTATCAAATTAAATAATAAATGAATGCTTTTAAAGTATTCCTTTGCTTCGATGATATCAATGACGTTAAATATTTTCCACCAATATTCCTTGGGTTTTGTTAGCCCTCTGTATACAAAATATATCCAGATTGTTTAATTACTTTACTCCCAGTAAAGTAATTCTAAAACTTTTAATTCATTTGAATGAGAGCGGCTTAACTACGAACCTAGTATGAGTTGGAAAGAAGTTTTTACGATAGTTTTACAGTACAATTAGAATTTATTTTTTACAATTTCAGGAAAACTAAAATTCTAAAATAAAACTGCTATAGGTACTCCGATTTATAATCCAAAATATTTTATGTCATATATAATATGTCAAATATATAATATAAATTTTTGAATGAAAAGTTAACAATAACAGAAAACAACGAGGTAACAGCAAGGTTATGTTTAAAATCTAAAACACAAAATTCAAAAATGCATAATCTCATATGTGAAGAAATTTTTTAAATGAATTCAAAAACTAAAGATTATTATGAATAAAACTATGAATGAAAGATTACAATAACAAAAATGGTTTCGAGCTTCTATGCTTAGCTTCGATGATACCAAGGTCGTTAAAGATATTCCACCAATATTCCTTGGGTTTTGTAATCCCTTTGTATACAAAAAATATCCAGGTTTTTTTATCTGAATCTGGTAACTATACCTACATATTACAAAAATGGTGTGTAACTGACTAATTATGGTAAATTAACCACCGAATACTCAAATGCAACTCAGATTTCCCAGTCCGTCTCAAGTGAAGATTTTCTGGCAGATTTACATTGAAAACTGTAAAAAAATGGCTACTTGAGACCTGCGAAAGACTGCAGGTAAATGCTGGATGCGTCAAGCTGAAGACAGGGCGCTATGGCGCTCATTGGGGGAGGCCTATCTCCAGCTGTGGACTAATATAAGCTGATGATGATGATGATGATGATGATGAGACGTGGCTTTATCTGGCGTTATCTTAAATGCTTTTGAGTATTTGGGCGTAATTCTACCAATCATTAATTTGACAAACGCTATATTGAGTTAATTTTGTTTCCAGTGCCAAGCGACAATAGCACCTATGTATCAGCGAGAAATCAATTCCACGCACTACATCCGGCTGCCATCCCTGATGTCTGAACACGGTCTTCTCATCGGAGATCCCTATGGTAAGACGCTTACTTAAGGTCGATGTGTGCTACCTCTAGATGATAATTATTTTATTTACAAAGAAGAAGAAGACAAATTACAACTGGTATTTACAATGGAAACAGTTCAGCTATCTGCAGACTGTTGCAAATAATCTAGAGGTAATTACTGGTTACAATTGCTATTATTTATAAATAAACTGCTGCTTACAGGATACATGAACGACATGAACCATGTACCTCTATGCTAATTTTTATTAACTAATTTATTCTCAGATTCATAATCCATAATAAAATAATGCACATACAAATTAAAATGTCAAAAACAAAATCATACTAAAATAAAATAAAACTAGAATAATATAACTTAGGGAAATTAAAAAATAAATAATAAAATACAAATTGAAAACTTACTAACCTAACATTTAGAAGGATGTAGATCCCATTAATATCTTCATCCATTTGTTTTGGATGGGACAGTCATTTACAGCAGGGATCCCCAAACTATTTTGGACTAGTGACCCCTTTTCCAAAATGAACTGTTACCTCAGACCCCCATGGCCAAATTACCTACTTTTAAGATCAACCCCCTTATTCATAATGGTCCGCTAACATAAAACAGCAATAAGGGGGCCTATCTTTAGTTTTTTCCTATTGATACCAAATACCTAGGTAAACTTTGCACTTGGTTAAGTGAGTAAAGTTCATTCTCTCCATTTTCTCATCAAAATTGAACAAGATAAAAAGACATACAATTCAGTAAATATCAAGTTTAATTTATAACACAACATAAACAATACCTACCGATCTTGAAAGTTTTAAATTAGAACTTGTGTTAATTTAATAGGGGTCGATTTTTAGACCTCGACGACCCCCAAAATCAGTTTTCGTTTATGTCGACCCCTAGGAAACCGATATCGACCCCAAGGGGTCGATATCGACCACTTTGGGAATCCCTGATTTACAGGATGCCGGCCGTTGCTACTGGCTCGCGCACGCTGAAGTAACGAAGCGACTTTTTTGCGAATAATCGCATGAAAGCCGTCCGTGCGCGCCTCCGCGAACATACCAGACGCGCTGCAAAAGCGAGGAATCCGCATCAGCACCCTGAAAATAACACCTAAGCTAAAATTATGTGACAATGTACATATTATTATTGTGTATGCAATAAATAAATTAATTAATGTGGTAGCTTAACTGATCCATCCTAATATATAAAATACTAATATTATAAACGCGAAAGTTTGGAGTATGGATGGATGTTTGTTACTCTAGCACGTAAAAACTACAGAATGGATTTTGATGAAACTTCAGAATAATATAGCTTACATATCAGAATAACACATAGGCTACAATTCATTAAGATAGGTTGGTATTGTATATTATCCAAAATATCTATCACCACGCGGGTGAAACCGTGGGGTGCAGCTAGTGTTATAATAAAGCCGCTGCCTCCGGATCGTAGAATCAAAAAGATGTGTAGAAATTATGTTCAATCCATCGTAGAATTAAGCCCAGTAGGTACCCGCGGTTTTTTAATTCAATATCTATCACTATCCTGAAATAAGTTGTAATATGATTTTTTTAACATCTTCTTTTAACGTCCATTTTCAGATCATCAATCTTCGATCAACTCCGGCCAATCAAATGCAAAGACACCGGTTTCAAATCATGCAGCTGAGATTCCAGTACACTTTACACGAGTGATAATTTTAACTTGCGCATTTTATTTTAATTTTTAGCTTTTAGAATAGGAGCATTTAAACTATTAAGTTATGTAATAATTTAGATTTAACTGAGCTGTTAGGCAGTAGTTATTAAATGATATATTTTTACGGTATGGAATCACATTATAGGTACTCTAGGCAGTTGTTATTAAATTATCATTAATTACGCTATGAAATCACATTATATTTATATTATAATGTGCGAAAGTGAGGATGTTAAGATGGATGGATGAATGATTCACACAGACAGACATTTATTTATAAGTTTGGTGTTTTATGTGTTTGTTACTTCTTCACACCAAAACTACTGAACGCATAAAATATTGCATATTATTATATGCTCTAAGCCTGGAATCAAACATAGGCTACAATACGCGTGCGAAGCCGCGGGCATAAACAAGCCAGTACATAAATTATAACCATATACAAGTTGATGATTTACTAGATAAATGATACTCAAACCACAGGCTTTACCTAAAATGACCTAAACCGTCTTTAAGGCCGATGAGATAGATTTAAATAAACAGTAATAATATATTATTTTGTATAGGTAGGGAATCTACAAGCGCAACAATACCACAGTATACTGAGATTGGTTGTAAGCTCTGTGTATCTACAATAATATGTAAGTAGATAGTATTAGTTTTGCTAAAATGTGTGATGTATATCCTTAGAATTATTCAGATTCTTCGTAATGGGGTAGGCGTAAATCCATAAGTAACGGTGTACGTGTTATAGCTATGCCCGCGGCCCGTATAATAATATTTCCTACATGTTTTTTTTTTCGAAAATAAAAGCAATAGCTGTAACTTCAGTTTACAGTTCTCTCAAAATAGGTCTAGCCGTTTTGGAGATAAATAATGTAAATAGTGCTGGACAATCCACACAGCCAGCAGTATCATCTAGCCACAAGCTAAGCAGAGCTTGGTATGGGTATTAGATGACTGATATACATAATGCAATAAATTACTTACGTAGATCGTTTTTTTTTACAATACATAGAAAACGACCGGAAGACCCGACACATAATATCTGCAGATTGTTCAAATATTTGTCCCGAGGCAGGAACCGAACCTCCTGCGTCGCAGACAGAATTTCGCAGATGACCAACAAATAAAGAGATCAGGCAAAGAGAAGAGGCAAATTCGTTTACACCGTGTTGTGTTATAAATGTCCTGTCTAAACTTTCATACATTTGACGACCGATGTGGCGCGGTGGGCGAAGGTCCGCCTGCGACGCAGGAGGTTGCGGGTTCGATTCCCGCCTCGGAACAATTGTGTGTACGATCTGCAGATATTTGTTCCGGGTGTTCTGGTCGTTTTCTATGTATAATAAAAAATATCTATCTATGTAATGTATTGTATTATGTATATCAGTTATCTAGTACCCATAACACAAGCTTTGCTTACCATGGGGCAAGATAATGCTGTGTGGATTGTCCAGCATTGTTTATATTTATTTATTTATTTAAAATTTGTTATTTTGGCATTACATACAAGACAGTTTCATTTTATTTATTTGTATCGATATGTATGTGTATATATACGAAGACTGCTGAATTGTTATACCTAACTCAGTTTCAAGTTCTGCTTTGTTCAGAGATTTGAAGCGGTTCTCATTAAACCGTCTATTTTGTTCGCGAAACGTGGTCCTAGCACTGTAGTCAGCGTTAGGCACGGTTTGCATAAAGCTCCGCGCACATTCATCCAACGCCTCTATCAAGCAGAACAAAAATGTGCATTCAAATACGGGCTTAAACTCTTTATCTGGTATATAAAATACATTTTACTGTGATAAAACGACTTTCTACTAGCTTTCAATGAGTTTAAACACATTAATTGAACATCTGATGCCAATATGAAATGCATCAATAGCAAATATTACGCCCTTGAATGCAAATTTTTGTGCTTATCTGTAACAACCTTTAGTATGCTCTTTCGGCGGAAAGCGGATGCGTAAGCGGTAGCGGATTTCTGAAATTATAATTATTTAAAAAAAAATTGGAAACTCCTACACAAAAAGTTGACCCTTTCGATGTCCGTAATCTATCACACTTTTAGGCCTAGTATAATATACATATGTCTATTACCTACGTGGTACATTGTTGTATCTTCACGCATGTATAACAACATTCACTATTTTGATTGTATTAACAACAGTTTACCTAGAAAAAGAAATTGCTGTTTGCTAGTTTCAAACTTTAAAACCGCTTAACCGATTTTTTTTTGTTTTGTCAGCTCTATACAGTAGTGGTATATAAAAAAAAGTTATGTAGGTAATACGAAGTTCTCGGTTTCATCTATTATATTAACTACCTGCAAGTACCAATACCATGTACATATATCGAGCCATGAAGGCGCATATCGATAAATTTATATATAAATAACAAATAGTTAGGTTAGGTTAGTAGAACCTACTCGTGCCTAGATCAGTGCTTTTATATGGCTTTTATATTATTAACATAGCATTTGAATTACTAGAAAAAATAAGTTGCTTATTAAGAAAAAAGTTTACTAAAGTGTATTTTATTTTTATGAAAATAGTATTTTCTTTTTTGCGATAATGATTTGAAATAAAACTGTGATTATGTACTATTTTACAATTTATTTACATCCATTAGCCACACAAAAACATGCGGTATCCATTTAGCAGTCCAGTCCAGTAGTTTTATAGTCATTTCATAAATTATGCTAAGGTTCAATAGCCAGAGCCTCTAGGTCCATCAGGGCCCCCACTGGGGTAGCCTTCCTCACCATTAGAGTCTCCACCTTGAGAGCTTCCCGGTGATCCTCGTCCACCTTGAGAGCCCCTGCCGCGGCCTTGAGTGCCTCTGCCTTGAGGTCCTCCTCTTGGGTACCCTGACCCGCCTTGTTGACCCCCTATTCCATTATTCCCGAATTCTGTAGAGTCCGAATCACCAAAACCGCTCAACCCTGGCTCACCACTAGGGTATCCTTGAGATCCTTGACCACCTTGGTTGTTCTGGTTGCTAGGCCCGCCACTTGGGTAGCCTTGTCCACCTTGACCCCCTTGTTGGTTCTGGTTGCCGGGCCGGCCACTTTGGTACCCTTGCCCACTCTGACCTCCTTGATTGTTTTGGTTGCCAGGCCCGCCACTTGGGTAGCCTTGGCCTCCTTGACCTCCTCGATTATTCTGACTTCCGGGTCCACCACTAGGGTAGCCTTGATTACTTTGACCGTTGGCGCTAGGCCCTCCACTAGGGTACCCTTCGTTTCCACCTTGACCGAATCCGTTGTTACCACTCTGGCCATCTCCTTGCTTGAACCTATCCGGTTGGCCACCCTGAGAACCTGGATAACCATTGCCGGAGCCGCCGCCAGAACCTCCATCAGGTCTGCCTTGAGGATATCCCTGACTCCCACCTTGGTTGCCTCCTGGAAAAGAAAACAGATCAAATTAGTATTTTAAGGTAGGAATTCATTTTATTTATGTTTTTTAAATCAAATGCAGTTTGTTTGTTAATGTACCTGATCCACCAAATGACCCAGAACCTCCCTGGCCACCTAAAATTCAACAGAAAACGGTTTATTAAGGAATAAGGAATGAATGTGAAATAGCAAAACAAATTTCCACCAGTCAGTGGATCAGTAGATCATCTTGAAAGCGGCAGACGGTGCTCCTATCATTATATATAAGAACCAACCCTCGTAGCGTATCTGAGGCTTGTATCCATCCAGACCGGCCTCGTACTCGACCACCTGTTTCCTGCCATCAGGCAGCACCACGTTATACTCGCCAGTGGCCAGGTCGCCATCGCGTTGTTCAGAATGACCAAATTTAGTACCTGTCTGCTCGTCGTCGACGTCATAGCTAAACTCGTATTTCGCAGGTTCCTGAAAACAAACCACCATTACTCAAATTCTGACGTAACCGGTAGCCACTGTTTATCTGTCCATTAAGTTAATATTTTTAACTTACATCGTTATCACTTCCGTCAAAGCCACCCTGGCCACCAGGGCCTCTGGACCCGGATCCTCTGCCACCGGAACCATCTGACCCTTCAAAATCTGGTGCGCCATATGATGCTGATGGTGGGCCGCGACTGGAGCCTCGTCCTGAAGCGCCTTGTGACCCTGAGTTTGGAGCTGAGTATGAAGAACTTGGAGTATCTTGGCCTCCAGGCCTTCCACCGGATCCAAAATCACCCACAGAACCGGTCGCTGGGGGGCCATAAGAACTGCTTGGACTTTGGCCAAAGCCTGAATCAAACCCTGAACCCCCATTCCCGTCTAATCTGTTTCCAGATATTCCGTCTTGTTCGGAACCTCGACCTGGTGGACCGTATGACGATTGCAATGGAGCTTTATTTCCATTTCCGTTACCCCCAAATGTTGATCGACCGCCTGAATCGGATCCGCCACGACTTGGTGGTCCATAATCCGAGCTAGGCGAAGCACCACCGTTATTTCCTTGGCCGCCACCGTTGTTTCCTTGGCCGCCACCGTTGTTTCCTTGGCCGCCACCGTTGTTTCCTTGGCCTCCCCCAAAGGGTGATCGACCCATTGAACCGGATCCGCCACGACTTGGTGGTCCATATTGAGAGCTAGGCAAGCCGCCGCCGTTGTTTCCTTGGGTACCGCCGTTATTACCTTGGCCACCACCGTTGTTTCCTTGACCTCCACCAAAGGGTGATCTTCCGCCGGCACCTGATCCTCCACGATTGGGTGGTCCATATTGCGAGCTAGGAGACCCGCCACCGTTGTTTCCTTGGCCACTACCTTTATTTCCTTGACTTCCTTCAAAAGGAGATCGACCGCCTGAACTGGATCCGCCGCGACTCGGTTGTCCATACTCCGAACTAGGCGAGCCACCACCGCCGCCTCCTTGGCCTTGTGGTGAGCCAAACCCTCGCTGTCCACCTTGGGATTGATCAAATCCTTGAGATGGCGGTCCGTACTGAGAATCTGGAGTATTTGACGACCGACTGGGAGGTGAGAAATCATCTGACAGTTGATTCGACGAGCCACCTCCAGGCCTATTGCGTCCTCCTAGTGGGGTACCCCCGCCTCCTCCAGGGGGCCCATACTGAGAAGACGGTCTTCCATTCCCACCACCACCAGATCCGGATGGAGGGAGGTAACTGTTGACTGGTGGCTCACACTTCGTCACAGACCAGGCTAAAGCCACAAGCCAGATGAGATGCTGAAAGAACAAATTATTATCATAATCACTTATACAATTTTAATTTAATTTGATCTTCGCGAATAATATATACTCACCAAAATCATGTTTGCTACGTTATCATGGATTCGAGCCTTGGATAGAACTGGTTTATTTTAGAAGGATGTGTTACTTTATTCAGGTTTGCCTTTTGAATACATTAGCTGTAAGGAGGACGAGTTTATATAGTGGTGCCCGAGGCAGCGAGCGTGATATCAATAGTGAGGAAAGATGGCTCACGTTCGTCGTGTCTTGAGAGGCGAAGGCCCAAGCCTGAGGGCCGTTCGTCAACCGAAGTGCATTTAACTATAAACATTGGTAAGTACCTTGATCAGCCAAATACACATAGATTTGCATTCAACTTACCTATTGGTACGTTTTTTTCCTATGGACCATGCGCGGCATTTTAATACCAATGTGAAAAAATGTCTATAAAACATGTTTGGATTTATATTATGGCCATTATATTATACCACAGAAATATAAATAATAAGGCTCTATTATTTCGATTTCTGGGATTATGACATTGTTTATATTAGCGATACCTTTCACAAGTAAGTAATGGTTTTAGGTAGGGGAGTTAACTTACCGCTAAGAATTTTTACTCGAATAACATACAAGCTTATACAGAGAATAAACGACAAAATATGGAATGTAGATTCATTAAAGATAGAGCATTAATAATGGAAGACAAACAGAATGGTGAATCCGTGATGAGGCGAAATGAGATCGATGTCTCCGGCTAGTTAGCGGCAGTCGTGCACTCGTGGTGGCGCAACGGAGGCAAGATCACAGAATAATGCAACACTACAGTAAGTATAACGAAGAGGAATCGAACCTACTATGAGATTATATAAAAAAACTAATATATAAACTCTACTGTGACATTTGCATGCTATCTTAATTTTGCACGCCTCGATGAGGTAGTTATATATATTATAGTTATATAGGGCTCGATAGAGTATTGGAAATACCATTTTTAATTAAGAACTTTTGTACCTATATTACAGCAAATAAATGATTTGATTTGATTTTATGAGACAGATTTTTTTCATTTAAAACGTAACTAAAATATTTATTCATTTAATTTTATGGTTCAAAGCCAGAAACCATTGCTGGTTTCGGTTAATTAGGGCAATAAAGAAAATCTTAGGTTTGTTTTGTCACTTAATTCACACAAATGTTTCAGAGGTACATTGAAACCAAACTAGCTTTTATCCGTGGCTTCACACGCGCTTTTCTGAGATAAATGAAATGAAAATGAAATGAAATGATTCAGCTGTTTACGCATGAATACAGAAAGACAGATAGACAGACTTACTTTCAGTATTATATTAGTTCACAAAACGCGACTCGGCAAACGTAGTGTAGGACGCCCTCCGGTCCTTCCCACCTGAGGAAGACGACATGCGAAAGACTGGAGGCAAGATGCTGGATGCGGCAAGCTGAAGACAGGGTGCTATGGCGCTCATTAGAGGTGGACTATTATTGGTTGATAATGACGATGTTGGATTGACTATTGAAGTAAGTCAGAGATAGGTAAAAATTTGCTTCCAGAAACTTGTTCTTTCAAAAATGCGAGCGCTCTTTAAAATGGTCTCGGTCTCATGTCAAGAAACAAATGTCCGCAATTTATTTCTCAAAAAGAATTGCGAAACTTAAGAAACTCATTATCATTTAAATTCAAACGACCAATCCAAAGAGAGCAAATACCTAAACCAATTACGTACTGAATCTGAAACCGAGCTCGGAAATGTATCCCGAATCGAATGGAGCCCGCTTCGGAAATCTGATCACGATTGGACACAAAAACTTTATAAACAAAGCAGAGAGCTCACGCTGTGTTGCCATAAAATTTTTAGGACTGATCCATTCGAGGAAACCATGTTTTGTTTGAGCTTTTTTGTAAGTTCGCATGAATGCTTTGGTTGTTTCCTATTCTTTTCTTGAGGAATCGTTTTTCTGGATCTATAAAACTAACCAGTAAAATATGTTTGTACCTGTATTTTACAGCTGTGTTTACCTACATATGTATTTTATGTATAAAATAAATGATGGCCAATTATATCGAGACTAATACACAGAGTCCTGGCTGCAGTGTGTCATCATATGTCGTCATCCGCTTCGGGCGGAGTATTTATGTCTCTACGGATACGATTAACGCCTCTTCGTTGATCGTAAGGGATTGGTAGTGGTAGGCCACATGGACTGTTGTCTAAAAATAATACCCAATAGTATTAAAAAAATTACGTCACTTCGTTATCGAATATCGTAACTATCATAATAGTCCTTTATTAGTAATAATCATTACATGTTATGGATTTTTATACGAGTAGGTACCAAACCATGTACCTAAGTGTAATTTAAGTAGGTAATTCAAAGGTCATTCAAATAAAAAATATCGAAAATATCATAACTCGATTTAATAAATTATAAATTAATAAATTATAAATATCACATAATCTTAACAGGCTCTACAAAATTCGTCGTTAAAAATTTAAATTTATCTTCTATATTAATTTCATCATATTACGCACTGTATCACGATGCGATGTCATTTATGTCTATTCTGTGCATGGAGGAAATAAAACAGAGTTTCTTAATCTATGGTTTGACTAGTCTTTTCGTTTTTTTTTAAATTTGTTTCGGAAAGATAATCGGACATTATTAAATATTTTTAATCGGACGCTTTCCACATAAACTTTCATACACTCAATGTCAAAGTTAACTGTCAAAGCTGATATTCATCTGACGCATGTTAAGAAGTGGACAAATGTACCTAAGGAGGACTCCAACCAGCTCTCCCAAGCCAACCTTACCTGCACGTGGTACAACCTAGATAACGAACGAGCTCTGGTGAATATAACAAACCTTCTTCATAATTTGATAACTCATTAATTTTACAGTTATTTTTCATTACTTGACACTAGCAGAATAGTGTCCAACCAGATACAGTTGCCATTACAAAGAATCGTGATCATGTAACTACCATGTAATTATATGTTAAATTTACAATACCATAATTGGAATAAAGGTGAAGCTTCCCAAAAATAAAAAATGAATAAAAAAAATTCGTTTATTTCAGCATTTTGATTTTTAACAAAAGATAAATAAATAAATCTAAAATTAAAACTAATAAAACAATAGAAGTAAATTAATTGACATAAAAATGGTCCCCACCTCTGCATGTACATTGCATTCGGCTAAGCCCAATCACAATGCCCAATGCTACGCTAATTTAGGGAAAGAAGAAGATTGAAGAATTATTGTAATTAGGTATACTGATAAAAAACAATGTAACTGTGATTCGCTCTTAGCGGTAAGGCCGCCCTTTATACGTTTTTATTTCTGTATTGTTTTCTGTTTTGTGTGTTTATTTTGTTATATTTTTATTTTCTTTATAAATATTTTTTTTTGTATAAAGTAATCTACAGATTACAGTATTTTATATTTTTCTTTCTTTCTTTCTTTTCTTTCTTTCATTACAAAGTGTATTGACTATCTATACTAAATATTAGTATATTTAGTATTTTTTCGGATACATAATTTAATGAATTTATTAATAAGAAAATTAATTAAATAAATACCTAAACACAAATGTTTACCCAACTGAATTATTATGGAGACAAATAATTTTCCAACCATTTTATATGTAACCACTTGTTTCTGCTCGCGGTTTCGAACGCATTGTTTCTATGGAAACATTAAAAGATTATTTAAATAAATAAAAAAAATGTACACACACATACTACATCTATGAAGAGTAGTTTAAAAAAAGAAAAAACTTTATTTCGGATTACAAAGATCGATAATTTGTTAGTAGGCAATGCTCTTAGAAAAAATGTTAGTATTCTTAAATACTAAAATTAACTTAAATGACATGACAATGAAAACAAAATAAATTAACTTAAATAAATCAAATTAAATCAGACAAAGCATGAACAAGTTACTAACATTACTCCATCCATCCAAACTTTCGCATTTGTAATAATAAATGAGATTTATGTAGCATATTATACAATATTTTTATCAGTCATCTAGTAACTACCCCATAACACAAGCTCTGCTTAGCTTGGGGCTAGATGATGCTGCGTGGATTTTCCAGCATATCGATAATATCTTGGACCTATTTAGATAGCAGTGAGACAAAAAAAGTTGATAAAAAAACATAGCTTCATCTAGGTTCCAATATATAAAATAGTTAAACTATGGATTTCTTTGGTTTACAATATTATCAACAGGGTTAGATACTCGTAAAATCGTTGCACACAGCCTAAAGTTTCTTTTGTTATGAAAGAAACAGATTTAACACTTTGAGTGCTGAAAACGCACGGTATGAGTTTTCTACAAGTGACTAATCTGCGAAAATCCACACTAGCGCAGCGGCTGAGAAAATACAGACCTTTTTGACTCAGCAGAGCTGTAATATTTTTCGGACGACACGCAAGTGCGGCGCAACACAACCGCTGTGTAGAGCGGCAGCGCGAATTTTTTAGGTAAAAAAAAAGATCGCAGTCGTCGAAAAAAAACCGCAGTCAAAGTGTTAAATGACTACTAGCTTCAACCCGCGGTTCCTCATGCGTTTTTTGGAATGAAAAGTAGCTTAAATGTTATTCCAGGGACATCATATTTATGTATGCAGAATTTCAGCCCAATCCATTCAGTAATTTGGCGTTGACCTCAGTCAAAGATCTTCTCAAAAAACTTTCGCCTTTGCGATGCCTTACTTTAATATCTAGTAGGATATATGTGTCAATTCGTAACAAGATAAAATCTCTGACATTTTAATAACCTACCTACATATGTGTATGAACATGGACTGAATGCATCGGTATAGTAACCTTCGCTTTTTTACCGCGAAAATGTTGCTCAATTTCAGCTAGGGATTTTCCTTTCGTCTCGGGAACGACGAACAGGACGAACAAAAATGCAAAAGCACAGAAACACGCGTACATCCAGAATGTCCCTGCTGATGTTAGCACAGCCTGAAAATTTTAAAAAAAACTTATAATATCATAATGAGAACAAGAAAAATGCAATATTATGTGCAGGGACCTAAGTTCTGTGGCATTCAGAAGCATTCGGCTGATGAATTGGGGACCTTTGTCCACATGTAACTTTTATATACATAGATACATATTGATAAAATGAATATTTCAAATTTTTGTGTTAGTATTTTTTTACTGCTGATGTTAACGCAGCCTGAAACGAGTGGAAAAAACTTAGATCATAATATGAACAAGAAAAATGCTTGCAAGACTTTCAGCCTAGCAAAGTTTTTCTCTGATATTTTGTGCAGGTGCATGTAAAGACATGCGGCTGATGATTTAGGTAGGGGCAGGTAGATCCACATTGACACTTGTAACTTGAATGTACTAATTGATATGGATCAATTGAGCTACCTGTAAACTTGTTGCAACACAGTGTGCTTAGTTGTTTCAATTGTAAATACTAGTTCTAATTTGTTTGTATTCATTGTAAGTAACTTCCTTTTATTGGTTTATTCTTTGATTGTAAATTACTTTCTGTACTTATTTTTAGGCCAATGGGTATTGATTTGTTTGTTGAGCACAAATCAATACCAATTGGCCCCAAGACGCTGGCACGCTGCATTGTTTGAAAAGTCTAAACTTTGCTAAACTGTTTCTATAATTATTAGAAATACTTAGTAGCTACTAGCTAGGTACTTAATTTTTTTCTATTAGTAACTATCTTTTTAGTACCTATATTAAATCTGTTTAATTACCTCCAGAGCGTGATAGGACTTGATGACCGAAAACATTGACAGCAAGTTAACCGCACTAGCCATGGCTGACAGTTGCGAGCGGTATTGAGTCGGGAAGAGCTCTCCTAGCAGCAGGAATGGCAGACCTCCGAACCCAAGGGAGAATCCTAGCATGAATACAATCAGGCTTGCGATCGGCAGGTATCTGGGGAAAGAAAAGATGGTTAAATTACCGAGATCAATTCAATTCGTTTATAAAGAGAAGAGCTCTTATAAGGTCCTAAACTTCTGATCCCTTTTCACCACGGGCACCAGTCTCTCACAAAGCACACGAACATTATAGTATTTCAAGATCTTGTAAAGGAATCGAAGACAAAGACTTTTTATAAGACGTCGTCGACGTTACGTCTAGGATCGTGTTCTCTAAGTTTCCTAGACACGATCCAGCTTGCTAGGTAGGCCTGAAGTAACGTTTGTCTATTATAGAGAGCACCGCAAAAGCAATTGATAATTCTACGTTAATTCAGTAGCGCGGCATAGGACCACAATTTAATAATTCACTTTGGTGGCTGTCTTTAGAAGGACTTACCCAAGCCATGACTCCTGCTCAAACTCGAAGTAGAAAGCCGAGCCCATCGCCAGCATCGACAGACACATGACAGCAGCAGACACGAGCAACAGCGGCCTCCTGCCAAGTCGGTCCACCAACATCGTGCTGACGCCGTTGCTGACCAGTTGGACCACGCCGATCACTATGGTTGCTGTCATTGCGTCTAGTTTGCTTCCTGGAAATAAGACTTGCGTCTAAATAATCTATTACACCGCTGGCTGGACCAGCAAAGAAATTGGTGATATTTTCGTTTCAAGCTAGAAGAAAGGTAGGAAATAAATTTATTTCAACCCAGACACATTACGAAATTGGTACAAAAACATATATGTATGTATGTATGTACACACATAGCAATAAATTTTACCAAACATCCATTTTGGCAAAGTGGACTGGACACTGGACTGGTCACAGCAAAAGGGAAAAGTGGTTATATACAATAATTCTTTTATTAGTTTATTTTGCTAGTTTATACCTTACCTGCACTTTTGAAGATCTCTACAGTGAAGAACACAACAGCATCGATTCCGCTGAGCTGCTGGAAGAACAGCAGTGCAAAGACAATCGTCAACGGCTTTATGACAGCTGACGAGAAGAATACCTTGCGCGTAAACAGACTTGGTAGGGTTTCCGGGTCTTCTTGTTTTCTGGAAGAAGTTTCTATTTGAGAATTCGCATATTTAAATCAAACATTTTTACTTATTCTTTTTTAATGTAAGCGGTTCTACTACGATCCTATAACATCCGCAGGTTCCATCGGCTCTTTGCTCTACAAGCAGCGCGTACGCAACTCGCCGGTAACGCTCCTACACTCAGAGCACTCGCACTACTCAACGATTTCTTGCAACAGTTCCAACATGTGGACATATTTAATGATAGTTTAAGCCTTATCTACTTAAGTTTAAGATCGTACCTTACTTTTAAATAATCTGTTTATTTATGTATGACTACCTACCTATTTGTAATCTTGTTTTTAATTTATTATTATATACTGTATATTGTTTTTAATATATTCTGTCTTTTTTTAAGTCTAGTAGTTAGTGTTTTGGTGTTAGACTGTAAGCTAACTGTATTTTTTTATAAATAAATAAATAAATAAATAACCCTGAACCACAATATCTGAGCTTGGCCAACTGTTCTGATTTCATTCATTCATTTCATTCATTTATTTATTTATCTTTTGACACAATATATATGTTCTTAGATAAGTCACAATACATTTAAACTTTTAACAGCAACCTTAGCTTCAGTACCTATCACATCACAAAATATATTTTTATCAGCCAAAGCTTCGTCAATTGTATAATAACTCTTATTCAATAGAATTCTTTTAATAAATACAAATAGTTCAATGTCAGGTTTGTTTCTAAATTCTAATGGTATTTTATTATATAATTTTATAGATAGGCACATAAAGCTTTTTTGTATTTTTGATAGTCTTGTGTGGGGGACTGCAATATTTTCCTTATTTCTAGTGTTGTGACTATGGATTTCTTTATTTTTTGAAGTATTATTGAGATTGTCTCTTATGTATATAATGGTTTGATAGATTTGCTCACAGGTCATTGTCATTATTTTTAGCTTCTTAAATACGTCTCTACATGTATCTCTATATTTTAAACCTGCTATATATCTGATGGACCTTTTTTGTAAGACAAAGATTCTTTGCGATTCTGCTGCGTTGCCCCAGAACATGACCCCGTTCACATTTGATACTAATAATATCTATTAGTGATGTAAAATCGGAGCAGCGTCAATGAGTTTTCTTTTGAGCGTGAGATGTAGATCGCATTTCGTCAAAAGTTTTATAGACAAGTAGCTCTTTTATAGACTTGTTTTATAGTTGTCAGTTCATCTTGTAATTACATCGTTGAAGTGGCGCAACAAAATAGAGAAGTGTGGACTTAGGGAAAGGCCTTTACCCAGCAGTGGTACATAAAAGGCAACTAAAAAACAAAGAGCTACATCCCTGGCCGTATTATCCAGGTACCGTGTGAGCGAAGCCACGATCAAAAACTAGTAATTAAATTTATTAACTTACTCGTTCTCATCATCTTTGACAATAGCCGTGGCCCTTGCAGACAGATGAAGCCACTTTATTGCTTGAGATGAATCGTCCCCTCGGCTCTCTAGCCAAACTGGGGACTCTGGCAACGGCAGGAGGATTACAAAGAGTGCCACTGTAATAAAGAACATGAATCACATTCTATTCTATATTATTAAATTTTTTCCGACCTCGAATTAAGGTGGAGTTTCTGGGTCCTGCACAGATATGCACCTTAATTCGTATGTGTTTAACCGACGACTTTGAAAAAAGGAGGGTTTTTAATTTCGTCGATTTCTCCGTCGGTTATTGACTGATTTGAATTTTGCAATTATATTTTCCCGAGGTGCCCATCTCATCCAATCCCACAAATAATTTATTTTCGAAAGTTTAGTGTTTATCCCGCAAAACTGAAAACACTATCTAAAACTAAGGAATTTGAAGAGAAAGTCGTTTATATTTTTTTGAAAACTTATACATTTTCGCCGATTTCTCCGTCTATTGTAGACCAATTTTGATGATTCTTTTGCTATTGTATAGTATAGAGAATGATCCCAAAATATTTCATTATTGTTTTTTATATTTCTCCTTCTGGTACTTTTAATATTTCTTCTGAAAAACTTAAAAATCCACCGTTTAGAATTTGAAGTCAGTTTGCGTTTCAGTGCACCTGTATTTAGCTGTACGTACATAGCGTATTCAGTACCCACATAAGCAGTGAAACATTAAATTTGCTTATTGACAGCTATTTGAAAACTCGCAAATACAATGCTTGAAATAAATACTTTTTTTTTTTAATGCAACATTGCCAATTTGCTCCTGACGTCCACCTGAACTCAATGATTGAATTGAATAGGTGCAAGAGAACACTATAATCGGGAATATGTTTGTTTATTTATTTTGAAAGGAACGCCAACAGGGTATATCTACATAATTATGTCAGTTGCATTGAGTTCTTCTTTATATGTACGTTCTTACGTTGAGGTTTTAAGGGTCCGGCGACCCTCGCTTGCAAAAATCGCTCCGAATATCGCTGTCCCTGTTTAACCCTTGCGCCGCGCCACATGCTTGCGCGATAGCAATATTAGCCGTTCAAAATTTGGTTTGTTCCGTAATACCAAAAAATATGACTGAAAACTTTTTGTATTCTTCACAAAGTATTGTTATTCTGTAACTAGACAATATAAGCTATGTTCCTTAATAAATAAAACGTAAGATATTGATGTTTTTAATACGAAACAAATAGCAAAACATGTCCATTTTCGCATAAAAATGTGCAAAATGAGATTGGCTTTCATTTCATTTTAGGTAAGTATTTTGAAAAAAATAAAAATATTTGGGAACCTAGATAAATACTATTTTAATACTAATAATGCAATATTATAGTGGAAATATGCTTGAATTAGAAATAATTTTGGTATTACGTTTGTATGAAGAATTCGTCCCTCCGGAGGCCCCTTAAGGGCATTTGGAGAAATCTGAAACTTACTGCAAAATATAGCTGAGAAGAACGCCAGGTACCTCCAAGCCAGCCAGTTGCCTGCCACATATGAGAGCAAGATGCCTAAAGACATCGACAGTGTGGGCAGCGACCCGAGGCGTCCTCTGATCTCAGGGTCACAGCATTCGCTTACCTATAAATAAATAAAATGAGGCCTTACCCAGCAGTGGGTGATCATCATCCTCATCAGCCTATGTTAGTCCACTGCATAGGCTTCTCCTTACGATAGCGCGCTGTCTTCAGCTTGACGCATCCAGCATCTCCCTGCAGTATTTCGCAGGTCGTCATCCCATCTCATCGAAGGGCGTCCTACACTTCGTTTAGCGAATCGTGGTCTCCACTCAAGAACACGTTTACCACAGCGGTTGTCGGTTCTACGCGAGATATGGCCGGCCAACTGCCATTTCAGCTTGCTAGTGGGTGATACCAGGCTATAGTAATGATGACAATAGCAATGCTGTAAGATTGTTATAACATTCATAAAGGCGTCGTAGGCTACAATGTTTTCTAATAAAATGAATGAAAACATGTTTTGAACAGGTTTTGAGATAAAACGCATGTTCACAATAATTTCCATGTAACCGGAAGTTGCCACAGACCGTGGTAATTGTAGGAAAACACAGTCATTTACCCAAGATTGGTAATTCCCTACTACATTCATGAACATAATTTTCGTCATCGTCGTCAGCTCATATTAGTCCACTGCTGACCTCCCTTAATGAGCGTCATAGTGCCCTGTCTTCAGCTTGCCGCATCTAGTTTCTGCCTGCAGTCTATCCCATATCGTCGCTCTCCTCCAGATGGGACCTGGCCAGATATCTCAGTCCTACAATATGTTTGCCGAGTGGCGATCTCTACTCAAGAACACGTTTACCCCAGCGGTTGTCAGTTCACCCACTGCCACAGCGGCTTGATATTTCTTTGAGCTATATCGATAATTCTTTGAACTTTGGTTTCTGTCAGATGTTCGTTCGTTACGAATCCTATCCTTCAGAGAAACTTCGAGATCATTATCCTATCAAATTTTTCCCAGAAATTAAAATTACTATATTTTTCGCGTTATCCCGTTAAAAAATCTATTAGGTACCACATTTCAGTTTGTAATGCATATTAGGTATCTTGAGTATTTTTATCCCGCACCTCATGTTCCTAATAAAATCTTCCTGTTTATGCCTAAAGTGGCACCTAATCTGCGATGTGCTATGGGCATGAACAGACAGCACTGGAGTAGGTGTTCTGTGGCCTCATTGTCCCTGTCTATAGTATAATATTGTGCTAGAATAGACGCGGACAATGATCGCTGTAGCAGTTACTCGCGTGGTTTCATCATCAATGAGAATATGCAATATCAATGGCATCACCTTGATAGCTGCTTCATGAAAAGAGACGTAATTGCGTAGATAGTAGTGCGTTGCTTTTGAACATTATCCACTAACACGGAATAAATATATCCCCACTACCAATCTTGATGCTAATTTCGAGCTGACTAAATAAAAACAAATTCAAAAAGGCAATGCAGCTACTACCTCCAAATCATAGGTTTATTTGATAGGTACATCTAGCCAAATAAGTCAACCAAGGTCATATTTTGCCGAATGACAAGGTTTACAATTGGTTTACAACTAATTATTCGCCATTTTGTATTGTTTTAAGAAAAAGTCCCGTTGAGTATCTAGAAGCGAGTTTACGACATAATTATACAACTGAGAGCTATGAGTATTACTAATAATAATAAATAAATGATTGACTTGTTTATGGCAGATGTCCGCAATCTTCCCTATAGCCCGATTACCCAGTCCATCCATGCATCACAATAGCCTGGTTTTATTTCTTTCATTTTTCTTTGGGTGTATCATATTGTGCACCCGAGGATGATACCTGCTATGTGTAGCCATCGCCTTTAGATTAACTTTTCAAAGGGCCTCTGTGCTGTTGGCTTCGGCCCCACGCAAGCCTTCCAAAGGACCGGGTCACTTTATGGCTCGAGATCATGGTAACTGAGAGACATAATAATAAAAAAAAAAAAGTAAAACAAAGAAGTCACGAGCTCTATTAGTAGTAGGTACTCATCAATGAGATATAATATTGGTACTCATAGGTAGTGCACGCCGCGCGGGCTTCTGTCTGGCCAATTTTTAGCAGAATTTAGATTGAGCGAGTAGTCCATGCATTTTCATCGCTCAGGTTTTGGGGTATAGTACTATACTTTAAGGTTAGTTTAAGTGATATGGTAATTACTTTTAAGTAGGTACTCAGTTAACCTATATAGACCATTTTTGAAAATAAATTATTTTATTATTATTATATTTAAATGGAAAGCAAAACCTACTCACATAAACCTGAGCCGTAGCCAGAACGAAGCCGACGCAGACACCAGACAAGAACCTGCCGATCAGCACCAGAAAGAAGTGGTTCGCGAAGCCGAGGAGCAGCCACGCAGCCAGCCACAGTGGGGTGGTGAGCTGCAGCGTGCGTCGCCGCCCAGCACGCTGCATCAGCGCTCCTGACACCATGCTGCCCACGAATGCACCCAGAGGAGGGATTGCACCTGGAAAGACAGGAGATTTTGTTGGTCATCATACCACCTTGACTACCAAGCTAGTCCACATAAAGCTAAATAGTCTAGGTTATAAAAAAATTTAATCAATCAGTTGTCATTAATAATAATCGGATAGCTAACTGGGATCATAAGTTGACAGGTGCTGTCATCAATTAAACATTGAGCTCCGTTGTTACAATCAAATCAATATAAAAAGTGCGTGTATTAAAACAAAACTAGTACCAAAATAAAGATAGTAATTCGTAGCAAATGTGCAAACGTTATCAACCACTTCTATCATTGGAATACTGAGATATAAACAAAATACAGTGAACAAATATATGATAAACAGTGACAAAGTTATCGAAAAGTAACGAAAAATACATATTACCACGTCCAGCAATCTTTCAAACATATTATGTGCTCTCAAGGTATTGTTTTGGATCAAATACATCATTTGTTAGTAAATATGTAGGTACGAGTATATTGAGAGCTTATATATATGTATATAGCTTACCCTAGTAGGGTTAGTTATACCTAATACCAAAATAAAAAATAAATTTAATCACTCTCCAAATGATACATTTCCAAAGGGGAGAGGTGATTCTACCTGCTATGGTTTTTAGGATGGTGTTGGGGCTGTCACGTACCCTGTGCAGGGATGCGGTCTTTTTAGGGAGGATGGTAGCAAATCTATCCGTCTCATTTTCCGTAAACATTCCTGATGCACTGCAAAATCGAGGCAGTCCCAACATAAACATAAATACATCATTATACTGTACACGTAGGGTCTCCAGCGGCCGTATGGTGTAGCTGATCCATAGGTTCCCGGTGATGAAGCCCTGGCAATAGGCTTTAAAAAGCGTTACGTGGTATGTGAGCAAGCTTGGAAAAAACGCGGAAAATTACAAATAATTTTTGGTAAGAAAATGTTCGATTCTCTGATTAATGAGCTGATAGCTTGATACTACAATCGCAGCTAAGATATTAATATATTATTATATTATTGTATATTATATTATTAAAAGGTAATAAGGTCCAATAAGGTTTGCTGGAAGAGAACTCTTTTTAAGGTTAAGTTCACCTTTGTATTAATTTTCTAGAATAGGTTTTATATATAGTTTATCATGCAAAAAGTATAAAATAAAATAAATAAATATTATTGTTTATTATTTATATTATATTGTTTATTGTATTATTATTATTGTATTTTATGTATGCTAGTTTTAAGGTATATATTACTATGGACCGTAGAATAAGTTGATTAAGATCTGTTACTTTTCTATGGTCTGAAATAAATGATTATTATTATTATTAATATTCATTGCTTTAATTTATACAATGCTGGATTGTTAGGTACCTAGTACTATTTTAAACCAGCTACATACCAATCCATGACTTCTGCTCACTGTACGATATAATGTGAGGGTCGAGCGCCTCCATGGAGGGGATAGCTGATGCGGAGTAGCCTCGCACCAGACCGATGATGAGGAAGGCCAGAGATGCGCCAAAAGTCAGCCATAGCTGAAAAAAAACATTTTATTAATGTTAATGTGTTGTATTAAATATATGTATGTTATCTAGTTCCCATAACAAAGGCTGTGCTTGCTCCAGGATTAGCTACATATCTATACTATGAGGAAAGGTTTGTTTATTTTAAGTAGTACCTACGTAACATTGTATGTAGTGCCTTAGAGCCTATTATATATAATTAAGGTGTTTGACGATTTTCAATGCTAAACTTTAGTAGTTGTTTAGTTATTGCACGTCATTCTCTCTCAAATATATTTGCATACCGACCGAATAACGGTCAAGCATGTTGATTTATAAAATATACTTCTTACACAACACATGTTTGGCAAATAAAAAATCTCTATCTTTATCTAAGCACTGGATTCTCAGCTATTTTATTGAATGAATAAATAAATAGAAATACATTTATTCATAACATCTTAAATTAACAAATAACACAGTTATAGAAATAGGTACATGTAGAGAGTTGTTACAAGGCTCTAACTCAGCATAATGCTAACTAAGCTCCATAAGAGACTTATAAGAGCCAGCGCTGGTCTTCCGTTGAGCCCGTACAAGTGACGGAGCCGGTACAGGTAAATGGAGCTACAATGAGAATCGGTCTAGGCTTAGACTGATATATGAAGTAGGTATAGCGATGGCCTTTAGATGTGGCAATTTTAGTATTATCCACAATAGAACTGACTGATTTGACCGGCGGAAAAGAGCGATTACATCACGTGTGTACCTCGGCGACTCTGTTCCTATCGCGGACGGTCATTTCATTGCGTCTAAAGATAGGTTGCCTATCTCACTTAGAACCCAAGGCCTAGAATTTATACCGTTGTGAAGATTTTAAGAATAATAATAATTATTATAGAGGCGCCCTCCGGCCAGGTGGGATGACGACCTACGAAGGACTGCGGGCAGATGCTGGATGCGTCAAGCTGAAGACAGGGCGCTATGGCGCTCATTTGAGGAGGCCTGTGTCCAGCATTGAACTAACATAAGCTGATGATGAATAATTATTATAATAAAAATAATAATTATTATTAGAATCTTCACAACGAAATGGAAAAGTAAGAGATCTTATTTAACTTATTCTACGGTCCATAGTAAATATTTACCTTAAAACTAGCATACATAAAATATAAAATACTTTTTCTTGACTATTTAATTTGTACCACGCTTTTTTGTTTTAGGTGGCAGAAAATAGAAGTGATGGATGTGAAAAACACAGGATTTTAGTAAAAATGGTGAAGAGCGTGCCTTATGAACGGAGAACCGTCAACAAACAAAAGAGCATACAAAATTTAAATTTACAATGGAGATGTATTTCTGTATAGATTGCTAGTCTACACGATATGCAATGCGACACTAACTAAAAGAAAAAGTTACCACTGCTAACCAATGCATTATTATCTTCTCTGTATATCATGTCACAATGTACTGTTTATTTGTAGTTCAAAGTTCAGTTTATTCATTGTATTTATTGATACAGTTGTGTTTAATGAAATTAAGGTATAATCTATAATTATAAGGTATAATATAATCATTGAATTCTTTTTATAGTCAACTAGCTGCGACCCGCGGCCTCGCCCGCGTGGAAATCAATGTGACAAATGGTTTATAAACTTTCTATTAAAAAACCGCATCAAAATCCGTTACGTAGCTTTAAAGATCTAAGCCCTAAGCATACATAGGGACAGACAGACAGCGGGACGCGATTTTGTTTTATACTAAAACTGGGGCGCAGCTAGTCTATACTAATATTATAAAAAGGAAAGGTTTGATTTTTTGTTTGTTTGTAATGAATAGGCTCCGAAACTACTAGACCGATTTGAAAAATTATTTTACCGTTGGGAAGCTACACTATCCCCAGTGAACATAGGCTATATTATATGTTCAAAAAAGTTAGGGATCCGTACTAAAACCGTGCGAAGCCGGGAAAGTCCGCTAATGCTTAATAAAGGGATAAAGCTGTCACGTTGTTAATTCGACTATGTCTGGACAGCGGCCGTATATCCTGCTGAGATCTAAGCTAATTGATTCATGAAAACAATGGTGTTCGTCACAGAAATGCCATGTTAGGTGTGGTAGGTATTCTACCAGGAGATTCTGAGACGATACGAGACCATTGTCATAGATATAGTCATAATCATAAACTATTGGTAAGCAGAATTTGGCTGTTGTTGTGGCGATCTAAGGAAGGCCTATGTCCAGCAGCGAACGTCCATGACATTTCAGATTTCAACAACTTTATTTCTTTAGGCTTACAATAAAGCACTTAGACATGCCAAATATTATCTGATGTAAGGTGTTTTCGATTTTCTTTTTACTTAATTTTTTGTCCACTTGTTGAAAGAACACCATTAGAGTTGCTCAAAGAGCCATGGAGCGGGCCATGCTAGGTATCCACCTCGTGGACCGAATACCAAACGTTGAAATTCGACGAAAAACTAAGGTCGACGATGTAGGCATTCGGATTGCGAGTGGAGATGGGCAGGACACCTGGCAAGGAGAGAGGATCACCGATGGACCAAAGCAGTCACCGAATGGTGGCCTAGGGATATGCGGCGGCGTCGAGGCAGACCACCTGCTCGATAGTCAGACGACATTGTGGGGGCTGTAGGGAAGCAGTGGATTCGACTGGCACATGACCGCCAGGGGTACAGAGATAAGGAAGAGGCCTATACTCAGCACTGGGTGTTGGGTGTTACCTGCTGATTAGATGGATAGATAGATGGTGAAAGAAAAGAAGTGAAAAAGAAAACACTAGTAGGTATATGATGCTGACTGCAATTTTATCTTGAAAATTAGCATAAGTTGAAACTACTTTGCGACCTATACCTACGTTATTAGAATAAACGCATGAACAAGGATTTTCCGTGAGTTAGAAATAATAAGATGATCATAGGTGCTATTATTTCCACGATATAGATTATTCAACTGATGGATATACCTAACATTGAACTTCAGCTGACACCTGTAGATCTCTTAGCTTAATATATTCTATGTTTTTATTTTATTTATCATAATTTGTTGTTTTTATATAGGTAGATGCTGGATGCGTCAAGCCGAAGACAGGGCGCTATGGCGCTCATTGGGGGAGGCCTATGTCCAGCAGAGGACTAATATAGGCTGATGATGATGATGATGATGATGTTGTTTTTTTATATAAAACAGCTTGCTATCTTAATTTTACTTCAGCTGTGAGAACCTAGCAACCGACTTTGAGTTATTCATGTTTTTTTTATCCTATTCGATTGTATCGGGTTTGTACCCGATTGTACAGGACGTAAAAGTTAGGGGGAGGTTTTTCATATTCATAAAAATATCATAAAATCTTAAAAGGGGGGGTAACCTAACGATGATGGTGCGTGTATATGCTGCAGTGGAAACGAGCCTCACTGTCAAACAAAATACCCACACACGCGTGGCTGTGTAAAGACACAGTGGATCAGCAGCTTAATACATTCAACGCCCATGATGCAAATGTTGTAGTTACTTTACAAACCAGGCGCTGCGATGCGGCGGCGCGATTAGATATGCTTTCCTTCGAGACGCATCGCCTAATGTTGTCCTAAAGTTAACCAAAGCCTGGACAGTAAATACGTTAACTTTAGGACGTAGAAGTAGACATAGAAGTCGTATATCTTGTGTCCTAAAGTTAACGCATTTGCTGCCCAGAGCCTGGGCAGTAAATACGTTACGTTTAGGACGTAGAAGTAGACATAGAAGTCGTATATCTTGTGTCCTAAAGTTAACGCATTTGCTGCCCAGAGCCTGGGCAGTAAATACGTTAACTTTAGGACGTAGAAGTAGACATAGAAGTCGTATATCTTGTGTCCTAAAATTAACGCATTTGCTGCCCAGAGCCTGGGCAGTAAATACGTTAACTTTAGGACGTAGAAGTAGACATAGAAGTCGTATATCTTATGAGCAGGTTAGTAACCTGATCATGAGATTACGCTGCATCACGTGTCTAAGAGATAAATCTTTGACATCACGATCAGTTGTTTCGAGGAAAGAAAATCAGTTCTTCAACGTAATACGTACCTAACTTACATAAAAGATAATAAATAAATACTGTGTTGACAATAAAGATAACTTAACGGAGCTGCTTCTTGTTGTTGTTTACTGGCCTCTTTGGATTCAACAATAGGTGCATTACAAACTTGACCGATTAACTCGACATAGTAGACAGGTAATGCCCCGAGTTTTTAATGAAATCTGAAGTACCTACATAATACATAATAAAAACCAATGATGGTACCATTTGAGCTAACTGCAGACTGTTGATCTACACGTGTCTACACTGATCCATATCATCTGATGCATCAGTCGGAAGCGTCCCCAAGACGCTGGCTACATTGCCCTGATGTATGACGATGTTATTGTACTGTTGCTACAGTATGATACCAAAAATAAGTAGGTAGGTAGGTACATTACAGATATCAAAATTTTATGTCATATGGCCATTTCAGGCTAACAAAATAAGCACTAAGACAAAACAAATTGAATAGAGGTACTATACATTATTAGCAAATAAGAAATAAAGTGTTTTTATTTAAATTACCAAATTAAGGTCGATTCTTTTCTTACCAATTAGATTTTGAGAATTGACGCCTCATAGTATTTCAGAAAAAGACCAGCAGAGCTATCTGTTTCCGTGAGCGTCTCCCTCACGGAAGCCGGTACCCGGACACTCCCGACAAGACAAGATACGATATTTCCGTAGGGCGTCCCTGACGGCCACGTTCAAATACAAGGTGGCGCAGAAGTCACGATCAAGACCCTATCGGAAGATGCTATAATTTCTGCAATTGGCGATAAATGTCGATTCTGCTTTGACATTTGTGAAGTAAACAGATATAACGACCGATGTGGCGCTGTGGGCGAAGGTCCGTCTGCGACACTTGAGGGGTTCGATTCCCGCCTCGGAACAATTGTGTGTACGATCTGCAGATATTTGTTCCGGGTGTTTAGGTCGTTTTCTATGTATAATAAAAAATATCTATCTATGTACTTAATGTATTATATAATGTTTACCTATCAGTTATCTAGTACCCATAAACGAAGCTCTGCTTACCATGGGGCTAGATAATGCTGTGTGAATTGTCCAGCATTATTTATTTATTATTAAATTATATAACACTTTTATTATTTATTATATTATATTACACGTCAATAAGAAATGAATTGCTGACTCAAAAACCCGAAATAATTGTTATTAAATTACCTGATCTCTCGTTTTCGTGATTTGCATTGGCCGGCAAGATCGACGGTTTAACCGTTTTACCTCTTTTTGTTGGGTTTCTTGAAGTCAAGAGTCACAAGTCTCAGAGTCTTGGCCCTCAAAGAGTATTGACAGATATAAGATGGTATTGTGAAAGTAAAATATGCGCTACCTTAATCATCATCATCAGCCTATATCAGTCCACTGCTGGACATAGGCCTCCCCCGATGAGCGCCATTGCGCCCTGTCTTCAGCTTGCCGCATCCAGCATCTACCTGCAGTCTTTCGCAAGTCGTCATCCCGCCTGGTCGGAGGGCGTCCTACACTACGTTTACCGAGTCGTGGTCTCCACTCAAGAACACGTTTGGCCCAGCGGCCGTCGGTTCTTCGCGAAATATGGCCGGCCCACTGCCACTTCAGCTTGCTAATTCTTTGAGCTATGTCGATAACCTTGGTTCTCTTGGCTACCTTAATATCCAAGGCTAAATCATGTAGAAGAAAATATATCATTATTCCGTTGCTTTATGCTAGTACCTAGTAGTACGAAGCTCCCTATTTCTTCTTTCTTTATATGTGCGTATGAATAGAATAGGATAGAAAAGAAAAGAATAAACATTCATTTGGACACAGGTACAAAAGACAAGTATAAAAAGTAAACTAAAAACAAAAACAGTTTAACATGGAGGTCAGTGACTCAAATGTGGTAGTAAAAATAATGTGGCTCTGCCTCTATGACCCTGTCTCGAAATCGGGGTTGGCACAGCGTGTGCTGAACATTTTATGATCAGCGATGTTTTTCAACCTAGGACCTAGATCCTAAGGGAATAAGTAGTAAATTATGGTCATCATGACCAGAAACTCTATGAAACGTAACAGTCACAGATGGAATGATTTGTTTTGGCATTTTCCCAGCAGTGGTACGTACCAATGCTGACCAAAAGGGAAATTTAACATTATGAATGTAGGTAAACCTTGAATCGAAAACACCACATGGTTGCATTGAAGAAGAACCAGTTTATTAACCTTGATTCACGATAACCCGAATAAAAACAAGTTCACCTACCTGTTTTAAAAGAGCTGGCGATATATTTGTCATTTTCCTTCCAAATAAATTCAACAAAAGATTTTCATCAATGCAATAATCACTTGTTTCAAACACTTCAAACAGTACTGTTTTTAACAGTTAATGAGACGTTCCTATTCTTTCGAGTTTTGTTTATGAGATGAGGACATTGAATAAAGATACACAAGGCACTGTTATTGTTTGGATCGCGATTGGGAGCTACCGGCCGTCGTCGCTGCCTTAACAACTCTGAGTTCCACCAGGCTGCGATTGCAGACTTATTCCTATATCAGCATCTCATCTCATCAGATCAAGTGATCTGAAGGATGGGCTTGCAGTCATGTGACCTGTCGATCACACAGATTTTTTTGACATTTACATCCTTATTCGAAAATAAACACTATTAAAGCATGTAAACAAGGAGGCTTACTTATAAACGTTGCGTTTATTCAATGGTTTTCTTGTGTTATTTGATTTGTTTTGAGAGTTTTAAGCAATTTAATGACTATAATTGGTAGGAAGGTACGAATCATGAATGCTCGTCTCTGACAGAGTTTCGCCCCCAGCGCAACAAATAAATGTATTCTTTCATACTATGATTATAAATTTGAAAGTAATAAATAATGACTCTCTGTCCGTCTGTTTCCTATTCACGATTAACGAGTCAACGAATCTCAATGAAATTTGGTAGAAAAAGTACCTTTTATCCATCTCCGGGACCTTATCTATAATAAGGTCCCGGAGATGGATAAAAGGTACTTTTTATTCCGCCTTTTTAAGCCGCGGGCAAAAACTAGGTAGTATATAATTGAGAACAAAATAAGCTTCGAAGGTCTCGGGTTTGTATCGCCTTGAAGCAGATTAAACCTGGACACATGCTCGCTGTAAAACAGAAAGTAAGAACTGTTACATTACAAGTGGTAAGCGATTGTTGTTGTAAGATAAGCAGTAGTTAGGTAAGGTACCTTTTATTCGCTGTGATAAGGTTTGGCGAAATCTCGACATCCAAATCGAACTCATACGAAATTAGGATATCACAATCTCTGTGGCGTATTAATAGATTAAATATTGGATATGAGTTAGATACTCGTTGCGAGATGAAGGTATGCGAATGGTATTTGTTTGTAATGTTAGCACGCCAACCCTTTATTTAAAACATGTGTTTCCTGGTTGGCAGGTAGAAAATGCCTCGGCATTAAGCCCACCCTTTGTACCTTTAATAGTGCAATAAAATAAAATAAAGCTACGCATAAAGGACCAACTGGAGTCTAAATGCGGAAAATGGAGTACCCCCACCTGCCCTGAACCTGAGTGCAATAAAGTTTAAATAAATAAATAATGGTAAGAAAAAGAATGGGGTAAGTTTGGACCTAAATAATGCCTTTAGGTCCAAGGGGGAAGTGAAACAAAGTACATATTGTAGTAATTTTTTATATTTTTTTTTAAACAAGCTTTTTTAATCATATAATACCATAGTGCCTGGGAAGACAAATCCAACGTACCCCAACTCGACCGAGTTAAGTCGTTTCGTTTAGAAGTTCTTATGGCTATCATCAGACGTGCTCAAAGGCTCAATGACATTGCATTGTCACCGAAGTTACATAAGTGTGTCAAATTTCAGCTAAATCGGTTGAGGATCTCAATGAAGTTGCACGAGTTGAGATCTACAATTAAATTGCACGATTTTTCCCACACAAACTTAGCAAGGAGAATTAAAGCATAATAACATTAGTATAAAAATTTCTTGGCCTAATAAAAGCTCGTTAAAATTTTACGAAATAAACGTACTCTTGAAGATTACTTTTGTTTTTTTTTTGTACGAGGCAAGTATTTGTTTTCACACACCCATGCACCACAACAATAAAGAAATTCTTATTGGATGTAAGAAAATATTTCCGTTATAATTCCAGCATAAGGTTCATACATAATATTAAAAAAATACTATAAGTGTACGACTCGGTAAACGTAGTGTAGGACGCCGACGTCCGGCCAGGTGATGACGACCTGCGAAAGACTGCAGGTAGATGCTGGATGCGGCAAGCTGAATACAGGGCGCGATGGCGCTCATCGGGGGAGGCCTATGTTCAGCAGTGGACTGCTATAGGCTGATGATGAATTTTTATTTTGCTATCACATGACCATTGATCCTTTCCATCACATGCAGTAGTTTCCATGTGATGCTTGGATTTACTTAGCATTACATTCCATTCGCATTGAAATCTGTTTGCTTAGTATTTTGTAAGCAGGTAGGTGAAGGTTGTTACTGATTTTAAACATTAGGATCTAGGTACTAATCTATGTTCAAATGTGTTAGCATTTACAATGTTGCTGGTTGTGGAGTGTGTCTTTTATTGAACTAACTTATGTTCATTAATCATCATCATCATCAGCCGATGTTAGTCCACAGCTGGACATATTCCTCCCCCAATGAACGCCATAGCGCCCTGTCTCGCCGCATCCAGCGTCTTGCTGCAGTTTTTCGCAGGTCGTCATCCCACCTGGTCGCAGGGCGTCCTACATTACGTTTGCCGTGTCTTGGTCTCCACCCAAGAACACCTTTCCCCCAGTGGTTGTCGGTTCCCCCGCGAGATATGGCCGGCCCACTGCCACTTCAGCTTGCTAATTCCTAGAGGTATGTCGATAACATTAATAATAAGAATGCCTAACAGAGAGATTCGCATCACACTCGACATCAAAATGTCAGAAGCAGTACATGTTGTTGAAAGCAAGAGAAGGTGGTGCGACATTGTAGTGGAGAAGCTGCTACCATGATGGGTCACGCACGACCCCCAGTATTGAAGAAACAACGCGTGGCATAGGATTTTTGCTTCATAAAAATGTATAGGTAGGTATTTGAGACATCGTTTATGAGTAGTTTCATTATAAAAACATATTTTAGGATGGAATAAAGTAGAAAGTATTTATTTTCGTTTCATAATATCGAACAATACAAAGTAGGAACTAATACGGAGGGATCACAAATAGGCTACCGGCTCAGCATTGTAAATGCTTCGTTGACACGGGTGTCAATGCAGCGAAGGCGAAGGAAACTCATCCTGCGTATCAGGGATGCTGTTCGGCTGCGGATTATTGCGGGATAGTCATCAACGAGGGACTCTGCTAACATCCCGGATGTGCGAAAGAAAACGAGGCAGCACCAGTAGTAATCTAAATTCATATATATAAACTGGGAATCATCTTCATTGCGCAGAGAGATCCAAAGTGAAACTCTGCTCTACCTAACCGACGAGTTCTCATATTTAAAATTAGTACAATTAATGAAACTGATAGAGTCTGATAAATTATTATCACTGATTAAAACTATGCGATAAATTGGTTCAGTGTATAATGTAATATCATCCAAATATGTTGTTAGTGACGTTATTCGCGCTTGCATTAAGCCCATTTGCCGTCGGTAAGTTGAAACTAGATCTTGCCCGTGGCTTCGCACGCGTTGTTTCTACAGTAACTTTATAATGATATTTCTATCCCATGGGAATTTATTTATGGGATGACAAAAGTAGCTTGTGTTTTTTTTCAGGCCAAGAACTATAATTATTATGTATGCAAATGTCAGGCCGATCATTTCAGTAGTTTTGGCGTGAGTGTAACAAACCATTAATCCAGCCATCTTAATATCCAACCTTTGCACTTAAAATATTAGTGTGAAATTGGAAGTACCTACGTGTTTGCATAAATTTGCAGATTTCTATTTATGAATCTTGCAACTAAATTAAAGTCTCTAACCATTTGAGTTCAACCTCAAAAAATATCCCTAATTAACTTTTCTCGATTTTGCCCACAAGAAATGTCTGCATCTGGCCTGTCTGTCTGGGTATATTTGATATACGAGTAATATACAGAATACCCTTCAATAACTTTCTACTTAATATCAGGGCAGTTTGGCACACATAAACAAGACTTCGGTTATGTCGACGTACGAGAAGGAGCGCACATGTTCTACTGGCTGTTCTACACAACAGCTGAGGTCGACAACTACACCGACAGGCCTCTTATCGTCTGGCTTCAAGGCGGTCCTGGTGGCTCCTCAACTGGCATCGGGAACTTCGAGATACTTGGACCTCTGGATCTGTCTCTACAAGAGCGGAACACTTCATGGGTAAAGCTAGGGAACGCTCTTCTATCCGCGGATTTCTCCTCTGGATTTCGTTATTCCTCATTATTAGAAAATATAAAAAATAACTATATTAACAATTTAAATAGTTGATCTAACTGCAGACTATTGTAAACAATTTAGAGGTTGTGTATTGTTAGTCTTTGGCAGTGTATCACAGCAGCATCGCACTGTCAGGAATATTAAGGAGGAACTTACAAAGCGTTCTTATTCTAGGTAAAGAACTTCAATGTTCTTTTCGTGGACAACCCTGTTGGGACGGGCTACAGTTACACTGATGATCCGAGTTATCTCACCACCACAAATGACGAGATCGGTATGTGGGAAGCTTTATCCTTCACCCTTTAACCATTGCACTTGTCGCATGTAATGTCTTTTTGAAATGATGTGTATCTGTTGTACAATAAAGTATTTTTGTATTGTATTGTATTGTATTTATCATCATTGTCACTCCATATTAGTCAACCGCTGGACATAGGCCCCGTAATGAGCGCCAAAGCGTCCTGTATTCAGCTCTGCATCCAAAATCAGCCTATAGTCTGTCGCAGGTCATCATCTCATCTGGCATGAAGACGTCCTACACTACAAGTTTGCCTGTTGTAAACAATTGTTTTTTACGCTTCTGCTTTACGGGAATTAAAGTTGCAGCAATATTGGCAATTATGGAAACTAGAACACTCTTCTTTTTGCAGCGTTGGATTTCGTAGAACTGATGCGTGGCTTCTACGACAAAAACCCTGAGTTCAAAGGTGTACCTTTGTACATCTACGGTCAATCTTATGGCGGGAAAATGGCTGTGGATATGGCTATCCGTATGCATGAGGTAAAGAATGGAATTAATTTACTGCTTGAATTTTCAAGGGTTATCTCTGTCTTCCTTCAGTTACCTTATCAACGACAAACCCCTAATAAAGTAGAAAATAATAGTTTAAAAATATTTACCATCTTTTTCTAGGCTGAAAATGCTGGCACCATCGAATCGAATCTGAAAGGGATAGCAATGGGCAATGCTTGGATCTCCCCCGTAGACGCCACTCTAACCTGGGGCCCCTTGTTACTAGCAGCAGGGTTAGTCGAGGAAGCAGGATACGAAGACATTCAAGCATACGCGAGAGAAGCTGAGAGACTGTTTAACGAAGGATTGTACAGAGAATCTAGCTTTGCGTGGGGTGCTACCCAACAGGCTGTGTTCCGAGCAACGGGAAATGTTGACTTCTACGATATTACGACCAAGATGCCTGCTCCGTTTGGTGCTGGCGATACAAAGATGAGTGCTGAAGGTACGTCATACGTAAAACAAGAATAAGTTTTGAATTATTTTCATAGACTAACACTAGTAGGTACATACCTATACTTCATTGGACTAACACTTTTTATGGAATGTGTAATATGATAATTAAGAGTCATGAGATATTTTAAAGTTCAATGCGTATAATTGTTTTCTGTAATTAAGGCAGCACTTAGATGTCTTATTTTAAAAGATATAACCACATCAATAATGTTTTAGTATACACTTTGTTGGTACAAATTTATAGTAACATAACTAAATAATGTACTAACCTTCTTTATACGTACATAATATTTTCATCTAGAGTTCTCCAGAAACTTGATGATACAAGATGGATCTCGGCCAGCCAGGAACGAGGAATACAACCTGAATACATTGATGAACACCATCGTGAAGGTTGCTCTAAATATACCGGAGCACGTGACCTGGGGATCCTTGTCTAACCAGGTGTTCGACGTGCTAAGGGAAGACTTCATGAAGCCAGTCACTGATGGAAGTAAGTCTGTCCCCAACCAGAAGAGATTCTTGCTTGTTGACTATACGCTTCAGGGAAGGCTTTAATGTTGATGAACAGAATAACTATACAATAATTACGTCATACAGTAATACGTCAATAGGCAAAATTTGGTACCTATCCTTGTGCGTCAGAAGACGTCGTTTTTAAAAGATCAGGTTTTTTTCACCTTGAGTTTCATACATTCTACTAAAATGAGCATGTATTTGTTTATTTTATAACCAAATAGGGTACAATGCAAATTATTTGTAGAATAAATAAAATAAATAAATAATGCTGAACAATTCACACAGCATTATCTAGCCCATGGCTTATGTTTACTGTGCCCATGGTAAGCAGAGCTTGTGTTATGGGTACTAGATAACTGATATACATAATACAATACATTACATAGATAGTTTTTTTTTATTATACATAGAAAACGACCAGAACACCCGTAACAAATAGCTGCAGATCGTACACACAATTGTTCCGAGGCGGGAATCGAACCCGCAACCTACTGCGTCGCAGGCGGACCTTCGCCCACTGCGCCACATCGGTCATCAAATACTATATAAAATAGAAGTGATGGATGTGAAAAACACAGGATTTTAGTAAAATGGTGAAGAGCGTGCCTTATGAACGGAGAACCGTCAACAAACAAAAGAGCATAAAATTTTTAAATTTACAATGGAGATATATTTCTGTATAGATTGCTAGTCTACACGATACAGACACGACAGATAAAATTAAACGTAAGAATTCAACGTATCATTACGTAATTTTTATAGTACAATACAATACAATATACCTTTATTGCACCATCAAATATAAAGAAAATAATAAAAATAGGATCTTAATACTAACTAAATCTAGTGGCACAATAGTACCTACCTACTATCATATTTTTTGTTTGATTTCTACAGTTGAAAAGTTGCTGAACGAAACAGACATCATACTCACGAAATACAACGGAAATCTGGATCTCATTTGCGATACTCCAGGTGGGTAAATCTATGTATAAAAATCCTCGTCATCATCAGCATATATTAGACCACTGCTGGCCATAGGCCTTCCTTAACGCAGCCTCTTCAGCCTCCTGTGATTTCGATCTGTAGAATGGGTTCCCCTATTATACAGATTGATTTCCTAACCTTCTGATTTTCTTATGACACCCTTGTACTGTATTGTAAACTAAATGAAAACCTCTGTAATGAAGGTCAGATTCTCTGGGTGGACCGCCTGCAATGGCCTGGAGCTGAAGAATACAAGAACTCCCCCCGACTGCCCATATGGGAGAACGGGCGTCTGGAAGGGTACTACCAGGCGTATGGCAACTTCAGATTCTTCTGGATCAACGTAGCCGGGCATAGTGTAAGGCAATTGATATATTCTTACAGTATAGTACAAGAACGCTTGAATAGGATAGGGCCTTTTTAACCAAGACCTGTAATTTTCTTTTTTGGACAACTTACTTTACCGAGGTCCATCAGACTCTGTTCTGTTTTCCTAAATTACTGTAAAACTGGTAAGACTGATGAGTAATGGTAAGACTGGTAAGTTCACGTGATCCGATTCCAACAGGAAATCAAAAGTTCACGTGATCCGATTAGTGTGACTACGTGGTCTAAGAAAACGTCAGTTTCTATAGTCCGATTAGTTAATCGAACCAACCGGGAAAAAAGTTTATGTAGTTCGATCGGCAGGACAAAGGCAGTAGGACCACGTAGCCAGAGGGGTAATACCGCTTTCGCCAGGCAAGCCTAGTTGTTAGATGGGCAATAACCAACGCTGTCTATTAATTTCCAGGTCCCCCGAGACAACCCAGCTGGAACTAACGCTTTTCTACGAGACATGACTTCATTTGGGTGATAGATGATTAAAGAATTAAATGATTATTTAAATTAAAAAAGATAAAAATAGCCTTTGTTTTACTCAAGGGCCTGGAACCACCTGTATACAACATTTCAGCCCGATCTGTTCAGAAGTTTTTGCGTGCAAGAGTGACAAACATCCTTACATACACACTTTCACGTTTATAGTATTATTAGTAGGATTCTCTGCAATAGCATAGGATAACTATATTTCCAATAGAGCGTAATGCTCAAACCTAAATACTTACCTATTCCATTTTAATTAGAACTTTTCTTATCAAATTCAGTGTATTAACATATTTGATTCAAGCGTATCATACCAGTATGCTGTATCTATAGATAAAAAACCGATAAAGATTAGGTAAGTGCAGACATGCTTCGTAAATTTAATTATGTAGGTGCCTATTAGCTTTCAAAACAGCCATTGCAATGGCGAGAACGAGAACAATAGTAATATCAGTGGTCGTGTCTCTGGTAGTGGCTGCTGGATTGGGTGTGTTGATATGGTGGTTAGTGCGAGACACTAGTGAGGAGGGTAAATATATATTTGAGTTGCCTTGATTTAGTAAAGTAAAGTATTTTTATTACATGAAACACATGGTAGGTACCTATATAATGGTGTTTTATTTCTAACGACACGTGTGCAATGTCAGATTTACGCGCATTCTGCGGCCGCCTACAGTTTAGAGACAACTAGACCAAAGAACCTTGTCATTGTTATTTAACTTCTGTTTGTGTTATCTCTAATTAGAAGTCCGAATAATTGAATATCTAAACTTTACATGAACCTATAAATCCGTGCACAAATTCTTGCTAACTAATCTTTGTATTTCTAGGATTATGCACTTCTACACTCTTTCATGTGACATACGCCTGAATACTAAAACGCAACGCAGAAATTGATCACGTCTCAAATGATTAATTTTTATTGAATGTTTATTATATCGCTTAAATGTCGTCTGATTTCCCTATGAATATTCAAGAGATAGGCTAGCGCCACATTGAACAGATTATCCATCGCTGATCTTACGCGTCGGGACGCCGCCGCCGCCACTACGCCATGCGCCAGTACATTTTATTTCATCAACCTGTTGTTCATTCAATGTGGCGCTAGCCCTTATACTGTATTTTTCAGTGCTATCTATAAGTAAGGTACAGGAACATGATAATTATGATGATGAGTGACTGCGTGAGTTGTCTATACAAAAGACATAAACGCGCTCCATAAAAGTATTACGTTAGGAATCTGAGTATATAATTAGTGTAGACTGATACTTACTGTACCTACTTACTGATACTTAGGTACTCCTACCTAACGGTATATATCTAGGTATATCATCATCATCGATAGGTAGTGTGTTGTAGCATTAACAATTAAGCTCTGCGCACATTAATCCAGGCGCGGTCCCAGCCCAAGTCTTTGGGGGGGGGAGAGTCACTTGGTCAGGGACGGGGGAGCAAAATTACGATACTACCTATGACTATGACAAAAGAAAGAACAGTGAACAAAGCGAACCCCGAAAATGTAGGATGTAATGACTTGTTATTGATAGATAATGGGTAGATTAAGCGGCGCGGCGCGGCGGGCGAGCTGCGGCTATTTTGGATTTTGGTGAGTCGGTTTAGCAAGAAAGACGAAGAAGCTAAAACGGCAGAACGACGGAGATAACCGCAGTTTTTGAGATTTTTTAGGCGATACAAAAGAAATATATATCGGCGAGCAGAGCGAGCCGCCGAAGTTTTTGTTACTTTTCTCAAACGAATTAAGAAGAGTATGAAAAAATAAATAAAAAGGAGCGGAAGCCCTGCAAATGAAACATTATTTCTGCAAGTTTTCGTGTCTGGCAAAATAATTCTTGTGAGCACTTGACTACACAAGAAACAGAAAAAAATTGGCCGCAAATTGTTGGTGGTTTTCGTTAGAATTTATTTATAAAGTTAGTTATAAAGCGGGTGGTTCTCTTTTGTCTATAGCCAGAAGGAACAATTGCTATCGGCTTGTGGAACTAATCCCAAAACACGACGGAGATAACCGCAGCATTTGGAGATTTTTTTGGCGATACAAAAGATATGCCAGTATACAAAAGATATAACGGCGAGTGGAGCGAGCCACCGAAATTTTTATTACTTTTATCAAATTAGTTAAGAGTACGAAAAAATTTATAAAAATGAGCGGAGCGAGCCCTGAAAATGAAACAGTATTTTTGCAAGTTTTCGTGTTTGGCAAAATTATCTTAATGTGAACACTTGACTACACAAGAAACAGAAGAAATTTGTGGTTTTCGCTAGAATATTGTGTTATTTTTTAAAAGCGGTTTGCTTTTTCTATAGCCAGAAGGGACAATTTTTATTGGCTTGTGGAACTAATCGCGAAAAAATTTATGTCTCCTTTCATTTTTTGTACCTTTTGAAAAATGGAGTTTGCGCTATTTGTTGTGGTGATTGAATTGATAAAAAATGACTGTAGCAAAATAGGTGCCGTTGCTTTTGCAGAACTGATACGAAACATAACAGAACGCCCAAAACACGAGTAATATCGGCGAGAGGAGCGAGCTACGATTTTTTTTTACCACAGTAGATACTGGTTAACCATATTGTTTAGCTACATGTTAGATAGAGTAGAGTCTGAAATTATAATTTATTTAAGGTTTCGCACATTTTCTAGTGGTTTTTTATACCTAAACTAAGATTTGGGGGGGGGGGGGGGCATGAGTTAAAGCCCATATTTAAATGCACATTTTTGTGCTGTGCGGCCCTGATCTGGGACATCCTTTTTATTTTAGACCTTAGCAACATAAAAATAATTGACTCTTGTAATCCATTTAGTCCTAAGTTGTATCGACAAAAATTATTTATTTATTTATTGCTAGGTACAGAGAACATTTTCGGTGACGTCAGATACACAGCATCGTTCACCAGAATCGATGAAGTCGGCGACGTGTTCTGGTGGTTTTTCCCCACCACAGCTACTGCCACGAAGCCACTTCTGTTGTGGCTAGATGGCGTTACTGGGTTGCCACCGAGCCTGCTGGCCAACTTTGGCATGCTCGGACCTTTCGACCTGAATATGAACCAGCGAGAAGATTCTTGGGTATGCTTTATGACATACATTTTTGGCGAAGCCGCGGTCAATTTTATTATACTAGTTTCTGCCCGCCACATTGCACGCGTTATTTATACTAAGACGTTTTAAGATTATTGCTATCCCATGATAACTGATTTATGGGGTTAAAAGTTAGAGCCTTATCATATCACGGTTTTTTATCACCTTGGTACAAGTATTAGGTACCTATAGATTCCTACATTTCTACAGTCACCTGTGCCTACTGCTTTCTAATTTAGCAAATGTTGCGAAAAACATCCGCTATCTCTATTTGATCAGATTATATTACTAACTAGCGACCCGCCCGGCTTCGCACGGGTGCAAATGTGTGTATTACATACGTTGCGTAGTTTTAAAGATCTAAGCATACATAGAGACAGGCAGACAGCGGGAAGTGACTTTGTTTTACACTATGGAGTGATAACAACAGAACTACATATTTTGCAGGTAGATGAATACAACCTGCTATTTGTGGATGCCCCTATTGGTACAGGGTTCAGCACACCCTTGAACGAAGACGCTATACCGAGATCTATCGATGAACATGGTAAGTTTATTATGCCTTTAATTTAGTATTTAATAGGTGGTGTCAAGCATAAGCATTGCCAGAATGTAAAACGTCTTAGACCGAGTTTTGCTCGTACTGGAAAACTAACATTCTAACAACGTAAAGGTTTCTTGTTCGCTTCTTTACTTTAACTCAAAAAGATTGAAGTGAACAAATAATCAAAGTGATCACTTTATTTCCTAGTTTGATTTGTGTAATTTGAAACTTGTGACGTGTCCAAGAGTCCTGTAGGGCCTAAAGGAAATAAAGCACTTTGATGATTGATGTCTATATAGTATATAGACGTTTTTGTTTGCAGTGGAACACTTGGTGTCGACGCTCCAGTCTTTCTACGAAGCTCACAGTAACCTCAGCGATGCGCCTCTCTATATCGTCGGACAGGGTAGTGGAGCGCAGTTGGGCCTTGCTTTTGCAGGACGTCTTGCAGAGGTGAGTCGTCGTAGGACTTGTAATACTATAGGTCATATAGTTTGTTTCAACCAATTCTTCTAACAAATGAACAAGGTGTACTAAGTGGAGCTTAAAGCTGAACGTGCACCTTTTCCCGCGCCGCAGGAGCCGCACTCGACACTGCTTTTTCTAAATTTTTCATTCAATTCATCAATAAATCACTTATAATCACAAACCTTTTCGAAAAACAAATGCCTATCTAACACTAAACCAAATATATCTAGAACTATACATAATTAGAACAGACTTTGAAATATATAAAGACAAAATCACAGCAGTCATATTTTTATGTTGTCCAGGCTAATATCAATTTCAACCACAACCTGCAAGGCGTTGTCCTCGGCAACGGGATCGTCTCACCAGCCCTAGCGCTAACAAAACTCGGCTTCTACCTCGAAGAACTAGGTTACATCGATGCGAACGGCCGAGCAACCATAGAGAACCTCTCAGATGAAACAAACTCCTTAGTTGAACAAGAAGAATACGGAGCAGCATTCGACAGGTTCCTTTCTTTGGGAGACGTCGTGAACCATGCAGGAGCGGTGGCTGTGAATATGAACTTTATTATTGAGAAACTTACGAATGAAAGCGTCACAGGCCGAGGCAAGCACCATACTTGGAGTATTTTTTATACATGACCTAGTAGTATTTCTGTAACGTCCTTATCACTATATACCCTTTACTGCTACCCCCAAACAACAAGGGGGCTGTGCCAATAATCACCACGCTTGGAAGGGAAGCTATCCTTTCGCCAAGAAATTATCTTAGTCTGCTCTTCATCTCATGCACGGGCTGAATCGGAGACGGGTCGTTTCTAACGTAGTGATCGCCAAGAAAAATTATATCCATAACTCAATATTTTTTATTTATTTAAAAAGTATATACCTACATGGGACTTGAATTTATAACATTATTTAAACCTGCGGGTTTAACTTTCGTCGCTACATTAATTAATGTAGAGACAATTGAACAAATTTTATATTTTAGATGTGGACTTCTTCGGACAAACGTCTTATCTAAAGCGATTGGGCTCCGACGACGCCTACTCTTTCATGGAGAACACCATTGCTGGTGCTCTAGGCATTAATGGCGAGTACGATAGAAGCAGATCCCAGGCAGTTGCGGCTTTTAGAGACAACTTCATGATCCCATCTGTTCCACTGGGTAAGAAAATAAATAAAAAATGCTGGACGATCCACACAGTATCATCTAACCCCAAGCTAAGCAGAGGTTGTCAAAACAAAAACACACAATCAACCAGCACATTACAAATAGGCAGTATATTTACAAATAGCTCTGCATCAGCGGGCCTTTGTCCCCGGTAACGTGCCAGCTATTCTATGTTTGTGTTTCGACCTAAGCTGTCCACTGAGAGCATACCGTCAGATACTACAGAGATCGTGGGACGCCGATATACGCGTGTTTCCTTGACTTGTCCAAGGCTTTTGATCTGGTGGCCTATGACATACTGTGGAAAAAGCTGGAAAGTATGAACATACCACCTGAGTTAGGCAACATTTTTAAATATTGGTATGGGCACCAGATCAACTGCGTACGGTGGGGGGGAGCAATGTCGGAACCGTATAGGCTAGAATGTGGAGTGAGACAGGGGGGGTTGAGCTCGCCGACCTTGTTCAACCTCTACTTAAACGCGCTGATCGGGGCGCTCAGCAGTCGCCATATCGGATGTCATATTGATGATTTTTGTATAAACAACCTCAGTTATGCCGATGATATGGTTCTGCTGAGCGCCTCGATCTGCGGATTGAGGGAGCTCATGAAAATATGTGAGGAGTACGCCTGTGGTCACGGACTGGTGTACAACTCAAAAAAGAGTCAGTTCATGGTCTTTGAGGTCGGTACAAGGAGGCTGCATAACGTTCCCCCCGTTCGATTGAACGGTGTTGACTTAGAGAGGGTGTACTCTTTTAAGTACTTAGGCCACATAGTCACTACCGACCTCAAAGACAATGAAGACATCGAACGGGAGCGGAGGGCGCTGTCGGTGCGGGCGAATATGGTTGCCAGGAGGTTTGCGCGTAGCTCAGAGAAGGTAAAGTTGACACTCTTCAGAGCATACTGCACCTCTCTGTATACGTGCAGCCTGTGGGTGAAGTATACGCTTGCAACGTACAGCGCCATCCGCGTCCAGTACAATAATGCGCTGAGAGCGGTCTTGGGGCTGCCCCGCTACTGCAGCGCCTCAGGGATGTTTGCGGCGGCGCGAGTCGACTGTTTTCATACCACCATGCGCAAGCGCGCCGCCTCACTGGTGCGCAGGTTGCGGGCCAGCTCCAATACCGTTCTCGCAATGATAGCTGGGAGAGTGGACTGCCCGTACACCAGGCACTGTTGTGAGCGCCACCTTCCCAGTAATCCTTTTAGTTTTTAAGATTATCTTGTCTATTTACTAATATGAGTGTAAATGCTTGAAATAAATACTTTTTATTTTTTATTTATTTATTTATTATTCTGGACCTGAATGGACTGTAGCATGACGACGAGACGCCCGATGACAGTAAAGCCCGTGGGAGTTGGGGAGCCCCATTGTATCAGTTGCAAGGTAAAAGCCGCCAAGCTATTGCACTTGGTTCCACCTGACCCCAGTTACCATATGGTACATGGTCTGACGAAAATCCTGTACACACGTCCAAATGATTACAAAATTAAAATTACTTAAATCACCTGCCAGTCCTCGACATTATAAAACATGTAAATAACTGCGTCTTATTTGGTTCAGGTTCAGGTTTTGTTACTTAATCTGGAGCTGGATGCACCATTGATACCTTACCTATTTTGTTTTCAGTTGAACAAATTTTGAACAACACGAATTTAACTGTCATCGTCTACAACGGGAATCTGGATGCTGTTTCTAACACGCCAGGTTAGTACTCATACCCACATATATCTTTAAAATATAAATACTCACTTAATAAAAAGCCAGATCCATACATAAAGATACTATCAATAAAAAAAAACAAAATTAATTAACACCATCTAACAACCACTAATCACTACATAAATAAAGGCGCGTTCCCACTGTGTTGTAATTGTAAATATATCGTTGGACAACAGTTTTCTTTAGCTATTCTTATTAGGTATAACAAATGTTTGTCATCGTGATATTTTATCGATAAACGACTAGCGTATTTGTGGTGGTGGTCTAAAGTGTAAAAAAGTATTTTTCAGACTCGATCACAGAACCTAGAAAATATATGAAAAGAAAAGTCCTGCCTACTTTAGTTTCAAACAAATTAAATAAACTAAACTAATTAAAGGTCTCATTATACAAATACAAGTAATTTTTACTGTTTGTTACAGGGCAATTAGAGTGGGTAAACAATCTACAGTGGGACGGTCAAGAAGAGTTCAAAAACAGCACCCGGCAAACTTTTATCGTGAACAGAATCGTTGAAGGTTACTTCCGGGTAACAGACCGGCTGAAGTTTTACTGGATGAATGCAGCTGGACAATCGGTACATAGCTAAAACATTTTTTTAGTCCGTTCAGCGAAATCAACCAATTCCTTTTTTCGTAAAATCTTCTTTAATTCTTCCTCAATGTTGATTGGTTTTTCTTTGTTATACAGGTGCCCATCGACAGTCCAGTAGCCATACGACGAGTTTTTCAATTGATTACTGACCACTAGGGAAATAAATATTTTATTTTCTTTACAATATTATGTTTTATTTTGATTGATCTAACCAACCCATAAAAAATATATTGTAAGTAGAATTGTAAAGAAACTTTCTTTCTAATTTATTTCCGCACGCTGCAGCAGCAAGGCTACCACGCTATTTAACACGCGTTATTTTATTTTTCAAATTTTACCGCTCATATTATTATTGCCCCCATTCATGATTTTGAAATTTCTATGAACCGGACACTGGCAGCAAAGTGGCAAACCAGCCAGACACATATTGTCAAATAAAAGAAGTCAAGTCAGATCTGACACTCACACAGCTAGATAGATAAGCAGTAAGCTAGCCATCCATATAATAAGAAGTTGAAGTTGCTTTTTTCATTTTCGTAATAAATTACCTATGTTCTTCGGTCTATAATTCTAATTACATTTTCAATAAAAGTTCCCTATTTCCGAATTTACGTTGGTATTCATTATGTATGTAGATTACGTTTGAAAGATAGAAGCATTCGATCAGAGTACAACTAAGCAATAACTCCTGATAACTTTTAAAGATCTCAAGCCACCAACAGAAATGGCTGATATTCTTGATATCCTGGATATCGAGGCTCCGATCTCAGAGATCAGCCGAGATAGTATAATCCACGGCGACAAGAACAAGAAAAAATATGTAACAACTAAAGCAGTGAAACGGCCGGAAGGCATGCACCGAGAGGTATTTGCACTTCTGTACAATGATAACAAGGAATTGCCGCCGATGATGCCTACAGACACAGGTATTTGAACCTCTACTAAACGTGTTTATAAAGCAACAGCATTTTCCAACATAGTTTGATGAATTCATTTTTAATGTAAGCGGGAACCAAACCGCTTTCCACCTGAACAAGTACCCCAAGGGATGAAATATTGGTCTTCTAACATATACATGGTTTGTAGTTGACCCACTTACATTCGTAGACAAAATATCAGCTCTTTCTTTACCTATATGTAACTGTATGCCTGTAATTTAGCTAGCCTACAATAGAATGGGTCATTCAGTCTGACTGTATTTTACATACTCATGATGGGTAAATAATTATGTTTCAGGCAAATCATACAAACAAACAAAGGCTAAGCTCGGCATGCGCAAAGTTAGAAAGTGGGTGTGGGCACCTTTCACCAACCCGGCTAGGAAAGATAATGCAGTGTTCCACCACTGGAAGAGAGCTTCAGATGAGGCTAAGGAATATCCCTTCGCTCAGTTTAATAAGGTATATTCATGGTTGTCACTGCACTTAAAGATATAAAATGTTTTTATTTACCAACTTCAAACCACACCTACACAATATAATAACTTAGATATATCTAACGCACAAATATTCAAATGCAACTGAGGTCCAAGAATGTCTAAAGGGTCCTGCGACCCTCGCTTGCAAAAATCACTCCGAATATCGCTGTCCCTGCTTAACCCTTGCACCGCGCCCCATGCGTGCGTGATAGCAATATTAGCTGTTCAAAATTTGGTTTGTTCCGTAATACCAAAAATTATGACTGAAAACTTTTTGTATTCTTCACAAAGTATTGTTATTCTCTAACTAGACAATATAAGCTATGTTCCTTAATAAATAAAACGTAAGATATTGATGTTTTTAATACGAAACAAATAGCAAGAAAACTTGTCCATTTTCACATAAAAATATGCAAAATGTGATTTGCTTTCATTTAATTTTAGGTAGGTACGTATTTTGAAAAAAAAAACGATTTAAATACTATTCAAATACAAATAATACAATATTATAGTGGAAATACGCTTGAATTGAACATCATTTTGGTATTACGCTTGTATGAAAAATTTGTCCCTCCGGAGGCCTCTTAAGTGACAAATTTATGACTGTTTTTAATTGAAAAAATATAGAAAATTGCCACACTGGACATGTAAATTTAAAACAGTTGCTTTTGAGTATCCAAGGACTAGTATCAGTGCAGTAATAATGTTATATGTATGTATGTGTTATCTTTCTTTTACTTTAGGTACCTCATTTTTAAGTCATATAAAAAGATACTTTGCAGCAAGAAGCTACAGTTTCTTGTCAAGCAAAGCTTTTTTTGTTATTTAGGTCTTTATATATATTTTTAATTATATTGTGTTGTATTAAATATACCTATCAGTAGCTTGGAGCTAGGTGATGCTGTGTGTATTGTCCAGCATTTTTTTTTTAATATGTTCCAGCAAGTATCAATACCATCATACTCAGAGTCTGAATACAACCAGTACCTGAAGTCTGAGGACTGGAGCCAGGCGGAGACGGACCACCTGATGGACCTGTGCCAGCGGTTTGACCTGAGGTTCATTGTGATCCATGACCGATGGGATAAGGCAGCGTTCAGAGACAGAAGCGTGGAGGACTTAAAGGAGCGTTACTATGGAATTTGTGCTACTTTGAGTAAGGTAATAAAAACATTATCTCGAAGGATAAAATATCAATAAAATAATGTTGTTGTATCTGAACAATAAACATCCTACAATGATATGAAGAGCTAAGAACAGAGAAGTTTGGAATATACTGTATGAGGTATGCTTGAGTTAGAACACAAAATACATGTTACAAATATGTTTTGTTTTGTAAGGATTGGAAATAAATGAGATTGTATTATATCATTAATGATAATGAATGATATGAGGAAGAACAAAGGCATTGTCACATCTAACTAAGAGGGTTAAATTATAAATAAATAATGCTGGACAATGACAAGCATCATCTAGCCCCAATACAAGCAGAGTTGTGTGTTATGCTTACTAAATAACTGATATACATAATACAATACAAACATAGTTCGATATTTTTGTTATATCTGCAGAATGTACAAACATTTGTCCCGAGGCGGGAATTGAACCCGCAACCTCCTACGTTGCAGGCGTACCTTCGCCCACCGTGCCACAGAGGTTTTCATTAGAGATTAGATCATAAATGCAGGCTATTTTCATAGCATAATCTTAATCTACAATCTGAACAAAGACTAAAAAACATTTCGATCTTCACAAACTATACTCATTGTCAATTGAATCTTCATCTCTTTATCGTGTTCCGTACAATTTCAGGTAAAAACAAACCCATGGTCTAACACAGTGACTGTGGTAAATGGGGAGAAAAGGATATACCACTATGATGCTGAACATGAAAGAAAGAGAAAGGAACAACTCAGAAGGCTTTTTGACAGAACCCAAGAACAGGTTAGTTTTTACTGTAAAACCAGTAAAATATTAATAAAGGCCAAGCCTTTTATTTGGCCAGATATTATTTGGAAATAAGTCCAGTACATAAGGAGATTCCAGTTCAAACTATTATGTAGCCTCAGTTGCGTAGACTGAAAAGTCTGTAATATAGGCAGCTGTGCTCCCCCTACTATGTTACATAAATTGTTTGAGATTTTGAAGAAATTGAATTTGGAGCCCCAAGTGATTTTATTAGCTTTTTCTTCTCTTTTAGAAATGTCCTGCGTTTCAAGCTTTTTTTGTAAACTTTTAAGTTTAGTTACTTACAGTTTCTGGCAAAGCTCTTCCATGAATTATTCTTGTTTGCGAGGTCCCACAAATCTACATAGAATGTGTCGAAATTATCACGCCATCATAAACCATTGAATTATATCGACGACCGATGTGGCGCGGTGGGCGAAGGTCCGCCTGCGACGCAGGAGGTTGCGGGTTCGATTCCCGCCTCGGAACAATTGTGTGTACGATCTGCAGATATTTGTTCCGGGTGTTCTGGTTGTTTTCTATGTATAATAAAAAATATCTATCGATGTAATGTATTGTATTATGTATATCAGTTATCTAGTACCCATAACACAAGCTCTGCTTAGCTTGGGGCTAGATAATGCTATGTGAATTGTCCAGCATTATTTATTATTATTATATACCAAGATCAACGTATCATTAACCTTTTCATTTCAAGAAGTTAATGTATTAAGTAAAAAATGAATTCTGTCTACCACCATTATTTTTAAAATGCAGATCGAAGAGGAACAAATGTTACTCACAGAACTGAAAAAGATAGAAGCAAGGAAGCGTGAGCGAGAACGCAAAACTCAGGACCTACAGAAGCTGATATCTAGAGCTGACGGCGGTGGGGCAGCGCCCCCGGCCCACAGCGCCAACGCCAACACTGACGGAAACGTCACGCCCAGCTCTAATGCGAACATGGCTCGGAGGCATGACAAGAAACTGCATAAGAAGAAGATCACTGCGCAACAGCGGCCTGTCAGGGCGCCTGAAGCTGTGGTAATATTGTATTTAATGACTACCAACTTTTTGACTCGATCACAATATGTGGCTATATATAATCATGGCCGCAGTGATACCTAAACTACCCCAAAAAAACTTTCAACCTCTGTTGTGCAGCAGGCAAAGGTCTACCTGCGACGCAAGAGGTTGCGGGTTAGATTCCCGCCTCGCGGGGTAAATGATTGTACAATCTCTTTATTTATTATTGATATTAAGTATAACCTACAACAACTCTGCTTAGCTTTATTTAGTTACTAGCTGCGCCCCGCGGTTTCACCCGCGTGGTGATATTTTGGATAATATACAATATCTTTATAAATTGTAGCCTATGTGTTATTCTGATAATGTAAGCTATATTATAAAGAAGTTTCATCAAAATCCATTCAGTAGTTTTAGCGTGAAAGAGCAACAAACATACTTACATACATCCTCACGAACTTTCGCGGGTTATATTATTAGTAGAATTATTTATTATTGTGGCTACATGGCCATGTATGTCGTATCCCATCATTGATAATAAATAGTATATCATGGATGCATGTTGCATCCATTGCATGTTGGACTTTTGTGTTATTATTTTAAAAGCAATAAACCATTGAGTATCCTCGCGCGGAATAATTGCAATGATTTTTTCTGCTAAATACCTCTAATACAAGAAGTGTCCCCAAGACGCTGGCTGGATTGCCTGCTGTATGGCAACTCTTATGCATTGCATGCACCGGATACTCATCAGCTCTCGATCGCTTGCATAACATATTAGATATATTATATAAATTTAAAGTTATTTAATTTCAGACTGTAGAGTGGTCCGGTATAAAGTTCCCTGAAGCGCGCTCGACGGGCGTTTGGCTGCGCTCGCAGCGGATGAAGCTGCCCCCAGGAGTCGGCCAGCGGAAGACCAAGGCTATTGAGCAGGAACTCAAGCTTATGAATATTGGTAATTATTGGAACAACGAATAGTTTATCTATGGCAATACTTACAGTCATTATAACACTATATTCCAGCCAAATTGGATGTAAAATAATGCATGTAAACAAATCACCCATACATACATAATTTCTTGTCACTTTATAATAGCTTAGCTTGGGGCTAGATACTGCTGTGGGAATTGTCCGCCATTAATTATAATGACGACACACAACACAAGCTAAATAAATAATAAATAATGCTGGACAATTCACACAGCATTATCTAGCCCCATGGTAAGCAGAGCTTGTGTTATGGGTACTAGATAACTGATATACATAATACTATATATTACATAGATAGATATTTTTTATTATACATAGAAAACGACCAGAACACCCGGAACAAATATCTGCAGATCGTACACACAATTGTTCCGAGGCGGGAATCGAACCCACAACCTCCTGCGTCGCAGGCGGACCTTGGCCCACCGCGCCCTATCGGTCGTCAGCTCTGCTTAGCTTGGGGCTAGATAATGCTGTGTGAATTGTCCAGCAATTATTTATTTATTTTTATGTTGTTCTTCAACAGATGTAGCGCCGACGCCAACTGAAGCAGTCTGCAAGCACTTCAATGAACTCCGCTCGGACTTGGCTCTAGTTCTCGACTTGAAGAACGCACTCGCTTCCTGCGAGTTTGAACTGCAAGCGTTGCGGCACCAGTATGAAGCTCTGAACCCCGGAAAGGTATTAATTCGCTTTTAAAAATTCTCTTTTTAATTTCTAACAAACCTATTTTGATTACCAATCATTACCACGCCGCCGCAGCGTCGGTGGTTATGGCAGAATTCCCCTGTTTTGGGGAAGCATGTTCAGCTCGGCAAATTAGTTTTTACATAACTTTAGCCCTCTTCATTTCATGAAATTTTGCATTCTAGGTTGGTCGTTTCGTGATGCGCGGGATTTTAATTATTTTGTAGTTTTTCTGCTTTCTACAAGAAATAAAACCAGCGTAAAAGTAATGCAAATCTTAAACCATTTTCTATTAACATAGGAAAAATCTAACCATCACTTTTTGTTTTTTTTTGGAGCATTTGGCAAAAGAAAATACGTTAAAAAAAAAACTAAATAAACAGTTTAGCACCGAATTGCGTAACGAACAACTGACTAAAAGGCCTTAGAACAACCAGCATTAACCAAGACTACAAAAATATACGTTCGCGCATCGTGTGCATTGACTTCGCAGTAAATGTTCGTTGGACATTTTTGATTATTCGAAGATTTTAGTCCTCCATGGAAAAAAACTCGTCAGCGCAAGCCTTTATTTTCGCTAAGGTATTGATTTTTTTAAACTAGTGTATATTAAGCCCTTGCCTAAAGGGCACTGTTCTTTAGTTAGCACATTCGACGCCAGTGGCCCAAGACGTGGGCTCAAGCCTGTCACCTTCGCGGAGCGCAGTGCCAACGAGGTGGGCTCATTTTTTACTCTCTTTGCCAATACGCAATAGTTTAATATGAAAATAAATACGCTATTTCAATGAGCCTTTTCCTTGTACCAGTTTTGGTTTTTAGTTTTAGAACGGTTATAATGTATTTGAATTTAATTCTAACTTCTTCCATGCCATGGACCCATGTCGTGGGTCATCTTTGACGACCGATGTGGCGCGGTGGGCGAAGGTCCGCCTGCGACGCAGGAGGTTGCGGGTTCGATTCCCGGATATTTGTTCCTGGTGTTCTGGTCGTTTTCTATGTATAATAAAAATATCTATCTATTTAATGTATTGTATTATGTATATCAGTTATCTAGTACCCATAACACAAGCTCTGCTTACCATGGGGCTAGATAATGCTGTGTGAATTGTGTCCAGCATTATTATTTATTATCTTAGTGAAGGGGCCAGGGCTAGGGGAGCCGAGTCATTTCTGACCTATTCTCTCTCATTTCAAATGCTTTTTCTTTAATTTCAGACACTGACCATTCCCTCATCTATATGCAACATATCAACAGACAGTGAGACTAAACCAATGGGAGAGATCATTGATGTTGTTGGCTCACCAAGTGCACATAATACAACCATATAGCTAACTGCTGAAGTGCTGATCTACAGTGCTGTATAAAAACGAACTACATAGCTAAACATTAGGTTATTATATATTATATACATTGAAGTGCTGAATTTCCATTAATGTTAGCGCAACCGATTAAGGCGGTACCCTGAGGTACACTAGCACCACCTTTTATCACTAAAATCTTCATCAATATTAATTTTATTTTAGTATTGTTAAGAGAACCCTAGTGTCTAGATAAACCTGTGTTAGGTTAAGTTAGACGCAGAAGACGCTATCAACAGTAAATTGTAACAATAAATAAATCAAATATATCAATATCAATCTTATGATTATGTTGAACTTATTTCCTTTGTTCAACATAATAATAAGATAAAATAGGTGGAGGCACTAGTGGCCTCGGGTTACCGTCTTTATGATGATAATAAGTGAATAAAAGAACACCTTCCTAGGTGTTCTTTTAAAAATAATCAGGTTATACACGGTGTAACAGGGGTGGATCATTGGTAAATGGGGGATGGGGGACCTCAGTACTTATCGATTTAACCCCCCTGTATGTTCAGCGATATTCACTGGTTCCAAAGTTATTTGGACCTAAAATTTTAGTTCAAATCAGAATTTATCCTTAATTTCGCAATTGCAGCCAAAATATTGGGTCTGCGACCCTGTCTTTTTGTTTGAAACAAGATGAATAGTGGGCCTTTAGTGCCCCTATACCAATTTGACTCTTAGATTTATAAAAAACCAAATATGAAAATTATAGCAAAATTTATTTTCAAAATCTAATATTTACTTTAATTTGAAATGGTTCAAAAAAAAATATTTCGTATATTATTTTTTCCTATCTTAAAAACATCTGGCTTTCATGAAAAATAAACCCTGACAATTTCATTTGGCTAGTACGAAGGAATCATGTTGAAAAATGTAATTAAAATAGTGTAAGTGCCAAAAATCCGTGATTTGTTAACAAAAAACTACTGGATCATGTCAAGGAAAGGATAGCTAAATAAAAGCATCATGTCTTGCTCTTACACCGTTGTGATTGGCTGATTAGGTAGTAAGCTATTTTTTATTCTGAATTCGAATTTTGGAATGAAAACTGCGTTATCTTGCATTGCTGTGACTGGCTGTATAGGCAGTATTTTTAAATTTGAATTTTTCGAACGAAGAGTGCATATTGTTGAATTCTATGCACAGTGAGTATAATACATGTGAGATGACAATATTTAGGGGGTTAAATCGACAGGTACTGAGGTCTCCCACCCCCCATTTACCGATGATCCACCCCTCATGTTACACCGTGTATAATTATTATATTCCGATATTCCGTTTTTTTTTTTTGCGAAGCGCCGTCTCTGTGGATTTGACCTTGCGATATGCATGTTGGCTGTGGTGGATGGGAGACGCGACAAGCGCCACGTCTCTAATGTGTCTGTCTACCACTTTCTCCATTGTTTTAAGAAGAAAGGAAGAAAGGCATATTGGTCTGAAGGACTTTGGCTGGCTGTAGTCCTTCTTTCCTGCACTGGGTATAAAGACAACTTTGACATTAGTCCATGGTTCTGGCACAGATCCCCAGGCGAGGCTCCTAGCCGAAGATTTTTACCAGATATGGAGTGAGGACGTTGATTCCCCGCTGTAAGAAAACGGAGTATTCCATCCTCACCACATGCTTTGTTAGTTTTTAGTTATATTCAGTTAGCAACTCCCTTGTTAACTTTGATGATTAATCTGTCAAAAACATAAATTAGAATATAACCACCAGATCTTTTCAACGAACAAGCCATTAGGCTTAGAGTTAATATATTTTAAGTAAGTTTATTAAATAGCCTATTAATTAAGAATATGGATAACTATAGTCTTTTTCATTTAGGAAGCGTTCCCTGATGTTTGGATTTAGATGGACTACATTTCATTTCTATTGACTAAGATTTTGACGATTAATAATTTCGAAAATTCAAATAATTTTTATTTCCAACACGTATAAATTATGCTATAAAATTTCAGTATGCCACTCAACTTACCAAAAACGAAATTTTAATTAGCCTCTACACTTAGTAAAAAATGTAAAACGTTTTCTTTATTAAATCGGAGGTAATGAGTTTTGCGTAGAACGGAACGTAGTAAATAATTTTAGAGATGGCACAAATGAAAAACCCGTAGGTAGACCTAATTGATTTTACTTTGACAAAATCAATTCAAAACATTAAAAAATATTTTACGAAAAATCGATTTTTGTAAGTCAATCTAGTTTCTAACATCGAATTCAATTATTTCGATTACACCTTTGGTCATTTCTATAATTGTCATACTGAAACGTCAGGGAACGCTTCCTAAATGAAATAAACTATAGTTACGCAAATAATGTACATAGGTATTTGAGTGATTATAAATGTAGTGAAGTCTCATATCACGTCTTTTTATTGCACCACATTAATGTTATACTGTGCTTTTCTATATGAAGAAATTAAACAGTGCTTACGAGTACACAACAGTATGCCAGTTAGGTATAACATTATGTCAGCTGATGCCAGGTTGAACTTAAAAACAATTGGGGATGGATTATATTTATTAAAAAAACCTTGGACACACTATTATTAAATAGCTCCCTTAGGAGCCCCATAAGCATCTGGCATTCTCTCAATGGTGTATTTATGCTCAGCTACATACATAATGGGGACACCAGGAATTTTGCGTATTCTCCTTTTTAAATCTTTATCATTGGTTGCTACAATGTAACATTTGTGTTGAGTTATTCTCTGAACGATACAGTCATCAGCATAGGTTCCCTTGTGCAAACAAGCAATTCTTTCAAACCGAGGGTCTTTGATTATTCTCAAAGCCACTCTATACTTTCTTCCAAGCTTCTCCAACTCTCCTAAAACACAATCTGTTATGTATGGTATACACTTAGCATACAAACAATCCATCATGTTTTGGATTATATCAAGTTTATTCTTTATGGAGAAGTTAATGAAATTAGTGTCAATCAGAATATGGTAGGGAGGACCAAGCTGTGTGTTGTACTGGAAGAATAAGGCTGAGCTAGCTTGCTGGACTTCTCGCACTTTCATCTCATGGGGATCAGGCTTCTTTTTCTTCTTTGGCTCAGCCCGCTCACTTTTTTTAATTCTTGAATCACTTGGACTTATCATCTTTTTCATCTTAGCAAAACGCTTTTCTACAATTTTCCGGGTCTTCTTTTGCTTACCCTAAAATAATAAAAGATGAATAAGTAATTCAGCAAGTATTTTTGTTATCTGTTAATGTTTATTTAATATTTTTATCCTTAATCAGTGGATAGGTAGGTACATAAAAGTTATTAACAACTTACCATGACTGTCCTGAATAGGTGAAGAAAATAAAAGGATAACACAATGTCAATATCTTATTTTACGCTCCAATGGCAAAATCAGTGAAAATTAAAATACTTTTTTTTATTAACGGTGACACACAATAACCAACCTGTCTGTACTGTAGTTATTATTATGATAACATTAACCTCAAAAAGTCACGCCTACGAAACGACTCAAAATCAACTTCTTGCTAGATGGCTCTGCATCTGGATTGACGTAATTCTACCATGTCTGTCTCATGCACAGATATCAGAAACAAAGGAGATATGAAGAGGGGGCGTGGCCGCCCCGGTGTCGCAGCAATATGCCCAAAAACAGAACACATTGCTCACGGCAGTAAAAGTTTCATTTAGTAGAAGTTCGAACGTTGGCTTCAACGGATCTTCATATTCTAGCAAAATGTCGTGTTGTTTCATTGTAATTTGTAAAAATAGAAGTGAGACTAAGAACTTTAAGTCAAATGGGATCACATACCATCGCTAAGTACTTGAAATAATATGTTTTTCATACTAAAACCCTAAAAACAATTTTATGCTGATTTTTTTCTTGATTTCTTAACTTTTTTATTATGTGACTAAACGCCAGTCGCGATATTGTTGTAATTTGTTTACAATGCTTGCTCTGTACTAATGACTATTCGAACGTTGAGTTCCAATAGCGCAATGTATAATTAACATAGTGAAAGTAACAGAATATGATCAACCGCGTGGTACGGGCACTGCTCAAGCTCATGGTCGTGAGTTAGTGATGTGCCCCGAGTGTGTTATTTGTCGATAAAGATTGTAATCTTTGATACCTATTATTTATTATATTGACGACTTAACCAAATTTGGATTAAATGTGTACAAAGGTATATTTTGTGTATAATAATAAGTACTATTACGACAAAACAGGACTTTAATATATGTCACTGAGCTACTCAATTAATTTTTAACCCTCGATCGAAAAAGGACAAGGGTTAATATAAGTCTGTGATCATGAACCTCACTATCAAAACATCCATGATTACTCAATTAGTGTATTACCTGTTAATTTTTATGCGTAAAAACAATAATTAAGTACTTATCGTTTTACGTTTTATCGACAAACAATCCCTATCGTAGACGCCTATTATTGCGACTGTAGTGGTGCTGTACGGACATCACTTGCAACCTAGTGTGCGAACCAATAGTTGCTTTCTATGCGTTATGTGCATGACAAGCACACAACGCAAAGTAATGTTTTTATTTTGTTTAGTGTGTGTGCGTGACTTTTTCTTGCGACACTAGGTTTCGGTACTTGGCGCATCGGATTGGCATCTCTCTAGATCTCTATGGTCTCATGGTATGGTACGGTACCATTGAAAGTTTATATTTTATGGATTGCGTACTAATAAAGTAGTTAAACTTTTATTTTTACAATCTTAGGTAAACTTACAGCTAGATAACGATTAGATACAAGAATATTTTACTTAAGGCCAATTAGAAGTTTCCACAAATAATTTGAAAAAAAGCAGCAATTTAGAAAAGATTTACAGAAAGTAGACGATTTATATTATTAAGTTAAAAGAAAGAAAAGGTTACACACAAAAAAAATATTTATAATGAAAACTTATGTGCCTAGTACATTACATATGATTTGATTATCTGTAAGTTGTTAGATTTTGAGCTGGAGGAAAACTCGTTCCAAGCTTTTTTATCTTCTTGATAATCTGATATTTTGTAATAAGCCTTTTTATAAAGATTAAGCTTCACAATTTTTTTAAATTTATTTATTGATAATTTTTGCAACTCACTTGGAGTTTTGTTTGTTGTAGAGCGTATACTACCCTCTAAAAGAATTCTCCACTGATGTCTTAGTATTTGTCATTGTCAGTACTTTGACATATAACTAATTGATGAGTGATGTGAAAAAACGTCTGAGGAAAAATCTAACCTACCTAGGTACTTGTGAAAATAAATCGCGTATTGAGGATGACTTCTCAACATCCCGCAGTAGATCTTCTCAAACTAGGAGATCTTGGAAGGAAGAAACCATGGATGAATAATTACTGGCCTCAAATATTAGGTGTAATCTTTGGAGTATGTGCTGGCTCTTACATGAACCACCAAACAAGACGTCCTGTTTTCAGCGGTATGCATGGATTACATAATTTCCAAGAAAACATCTAAATACAACCTTTAGGAAGCTGTTTTTATGTATAAGCAAATTCATACTAGAAGCTTTCGCATTTTTTTGACGTCATTTTGTTTTTTAGGCGTTCAGAAGCACATTATCTTTACTCTTGGCTTTACTGGGGTCTTCCATCTCGTTTACAAGAAACGTGAGGAGTATCTAGCCGAGAAAGATGCTGTCCTGAGACATTATGTTGATCTGCACCCTGAGGAATTTGAAGAACCAGGTATGAGAGGCTGCCTTGATAAAAAACTAAAATATTATTGTCATTTACATTTTCCTTGATACGAACAACAAATTCCGAAGTTCTAAGGTATTAAATATTTATTAAATTATCCATACAGAAACCAGAAAAAACATAACTAGACAAATCTTGCTAAAGTAATTGTAGGTACTATAATTCAATGTTTTTTTTTCCAGAACGGAAGCTGATCTCCGATATTTTAGAGCCATGGATCCCTGTTCGTTAGTTAATTATATTTTTATTTAGTTTTAGAGCGAAGAGCTAATCAGTCCATTCAATAAACTGTTTCCTTGGCTTCCTTGGTTTTTATTTCTTTAGGCTCAAAAAATAAGCTCTATGTCAAGTAAAATTTTAACTAAGCTCTTATGTCATTAAAATAAAGATTTCATAGAAAATGTCTTATGTATTTATTTGGTTGTAATTAGGCTAGGTACTACATATTTACCTCTATATTAAAAGTAAATAAACAAAAGCTTACATTACCCATGATACATATGGATCTGTACAACCTAGCTCTAGTATAGCCAAGGCTGGGCAGTGAATGCAATGAAATACTAAAGCAACAATAATATCTTACACAAATTAGGCCATAAAATGCTTGCCGGAATTCAAACTCTCATGTCTCAATGCGTAATGCTGAGACAATTCAGTTACATAGTCAAATCCTTCACTGCAAACAGCACAGCTATGCAAAGACTTAGAAGGCATAGGGTAGTGAGTAAAAACATCTTTACGTTGCTCATAAGGCAAAAGCCCATGCTCGGGCATAGGGACTGACACACTGGGTTTCTCGCTTAGTAAATGTGGTATAAGATGCGAAGTATCTTTCATAGGTTCAGGATCTTCTTTACAATCAACACCAATGATGTCAATATTCCCAGCATTGTTGAAGTTGTCTTGTATCTTAGCTGGTATGGATACTTGATGCTTTTTCATTTTGTGTAGCTTCTGGAATAGGAGAATGTTTGATGAGCAGTTACTCTCAATATTAGATTTCATCATCTAGGTTCTCAGTAAATCACTTCCTCCAGGGTAAAACTCTCTACCAGACTTACAAAAATGAGGTATTATTCGGTTATTTTCAGTTAATGAAGCACCCAATTCATCCCTAGTTGGACCTATAGAAATGATATTTTAGGGGGATTAGTATTACTCCTGCAAAACTTAAAAACGAATTTAAAAAAGGGATATGAAGTCTGTTATTATGGAGTTCTTTAAAAACAATTAAATTATTCTTGCCTTGAATCTCTGTCCTGTCATCCTATTCTTATAAATAAAATGAAATAAGGTTCTTAGGGGTATGTTACACACATCACACAAATTGAGCTACTCTAATACTATACACACACTGTATAATATTTATTAGCTATTTTTTTTATTACATGAAATTGTAATAAAAAAATAACTAATTAATATTATTATGAATACACCAAAATCAGGCAATAAAACTTACAAGATCTCTAGGATGTTTATAAGCAAGCTGGCAAAGGTCACACTTAAAATTCTTCACATCCCTATGATTCCTTAAATGCCGTGTCAGCTCACTGGAGGTTATAAACGACTTATTGCATATTGAGCACACCTGAAAGGGAAATTAAAAAATTATCACTGATTTGTACAATTAAAAAATATCAATGGCTTTGCGCAAACGCATGCCTTTAGTTTCCTTGCTTTCTGTAGCTTTAAAAAAACTATATTTATATGAATAGATAAAGAAATAAATAATACTGGACAATCAACACAGCATCGCCTAGCCGGGTCCGGCGACCCTTGCTTGCAAAAATCGCTCCGAATATCGCTGTCCCTGTTTAACCCTTGCGCCGCGCCACATGCGTGCGCGTTAGCAATATTAGCCGTTAAAAATTTGGTTTGTTCCGTAATACCAAAAATTATGACTGAAAACTTTTTGTATTCTTCATAAAGTATTGTTATTTTGTAACTAGACAATATAAGCTATGTTCCTTAATAAATAAAACGTAAGATATTTATGTTTTTAATACGAAACAAATAGCAAGAAAACATGTCCATTATCAAATAAAAATGTGCAAAATGAGATTGGCTTTCATTTCATTTTAGGTGAGTATTTTGAAAAAAATACTATTTGGGAACCTAGATAAATACTATTTTAATACAAATAATGCAATATTAATAATAGAAATTTATTATTTATAATTAATTTATAATTAATAATAGAATAATAGAAATAATTTTGGTATTACGTTTGTATGAATAATTCGTCCCTCCAGAGGCCCCTTAAGCTAAGTAGAGCTTATATTATGGGTAACCAGATGACTGATATACTTTATACAATAAATTACACAGATAGATATTTTTTATCATACATAGATAACGATAATACACCTGGGACAAAGATCTGCAGAACTTACTCAAAATTGTCTCGAGGTGGGAATCGAACCCGCAAGCACCTGCGTTGCAGGCAGACCAAAAAAAGATGGATTAATTGTATGTTTTTATAACTCACATGATCTTTTTGCCCTGTGTGAATCTTGAGATGAGCAGTCAGATTCCCTTGTGCTGTGAAACACTTACTGAAATAAAATAAAAACTTACAATGCAGTTTTTGTCTTCTCATAAATCGAGGTCATGACGCCTTTGAAAACTTTTCTCTACATTTCGGATTAAATTCTCATCTCAAAAAACTACACTGTATATAATGTGTGTGTATGTTAAGAATTTAAGCCTGAAAACACAAAAATGAGCATTCAATTATTTATGATTATTATCATTAAATGTAATTGTTATGAATTTAGTTACTCCCATTACATAATTTCTATTGTTTATGGTTAACAGTTAGTTAAGGATAATAGGTTAAGTACATAGCTTGAAACATTTAAATAAAGAGATTTGTATTTAGTATTAATTTTCTTGTTTCTTTTTGTCTTAAATTTAGTATATACTCTTTTTTCTTATGTTATTCAAATTATCGTTTATTAATTTGATTTATATATTTTATATAAAGGAAATCCTGTATTGGCCTTATGTTTAGTGATTAAGTATGTTAATTTTAGTTTTTAAAGGCTGTGGATTTTGTTTTTTAAATAAATAAATGAGTACTATCATACACTCATAAATAATTGAATGCTCGTTTTTGTGTTTTTGGCAGTGGTGTTGGAAATATTAGCGACAGACAACCCTAAGTGCTCTGTAATAAAATACAAAATTCAACAAACCTGCAAACATCACATTGGAATGGTTTCTCGCCTGTATGTGTTCTGAGATGTATTGTAAGATTGTGCTTCTGCGTGAAACTACGCGAGCAGTACATGCATGCAAACGGCTTTACCCCTGTGTGTGTTCTGAAACATCAAAACATAATAAATACAATAATGTTGGACAATCCACACAGCATTACCTAGTCCCAAAGTAACCAGAGCTTGTGTTTATTATTTATTTATTTTAAGCCGTTATTGTCCCACTGCTGGGCAAAGGCCTCCCTTTTCTCCTTCCACTCCTCGCGATCCAACACTGCAACAGGCCATGATGGAAGATGTTTCTCGAGCTCGTCGCGCCATCTCATCCCGGGCCTTTCCTGTAGCCGTCCTCAATCATCAGAAGACCTCTGTGGCGCATCAGGCGTAAGTCCGCCTGCAACGTAGAAGTATGCAGGTTCGTTCCCTACCCTACTAAAATAAATTACCTGACATGCATTTCAAGCTGTGCCTCACATCGGAATTGTTTATCACATTCATAACAAGAGTGTATCTGTTTAGGCTTTGGCTTGGGTCCCCTCTTCAACTGTTCTGCTTCAGGTTTTTTCTTGTAATTCGAACTTGTCTTTTTCGGCAATGATGCTTTACATTTACTGAAAATAAATTAGTAGATTATGCATCGAGGGCATAGACCAGTGTCTTACGTCACGAGCGTCATAAAATCCCGAACGCAACTCTGGAATAACTCGCGAGTGAAGCGAGGGATTTGATCAGGCCCATGACGAAGTCAGCTTTATACCTAGTCTACCTACTTTTAACACTTCCTGAGAGTTAATAGTAAAATTTTACATCTGACCTGAGTAAAATTTTGGATAACTACCTACGTGTTTCGCGGCAGTTGTTTTTTTGGATAGGTAGTTGTTAATTCCGCCTTCTGAACAGAGGCGAGTTCTTATTTCATTGCAACTCTACGGATCGTCTTGGTAAAACATTTCACTCATATTTTAATGTTCTAAATTCAATCTCATTATTCCCCAGAGACAGAGTGATGAATTTGAATTTGGAACCTCAAAATATGCATGGAAATGTTGACCGAGGAGACTTTGGTGGCTTTGGAGGTGATTTTGGTGATTCTTTCTTCACCTTCTCAGCAAACAGGGCCTACAATCACTAGCTTTCACATGACGTCTAAATGCATAGTCTAAAACTGCTTTTTAGGAGTATAATCCAATTTATTGATGCATTTCTCTCTGGCTTACAAATGACCTATCAGCATTCATTATTCATACTTGCATTGCTGAACTCGCCTCTTCGAACAAAAGCGATTTTATCTTAATCACTAACCATAATCTTGGCAGGGGATACCCCTGCAAAGAGATGACCAACAGGTCATCACACTACATGTTAAAAATACGCAGAAGCTGCCGCCCTTGCCCTTCCTAGAAAGCTTCCTTGTAGCCTCTTACGACAACGCAACCGCCATGGCTTGATCCATTGGGTTACAAATTATTGGAAACTATTATCCAATTCACTAAATAATGCTAAACAAAGTAAAAACGAATGCACAGCAATACTTGGACATTAAGTATGCTGATTTAGTTATGCATTCACTGCCTTGCCTAGCCTCCAGCAGGGGCAAGAGATGCATCATAGGCATTGAATGTGTTTATCATACCATTTCTTAATTATTGTAGTCCTAGGCGGGACTACAGGATCAGTCATAACAGCAATATCATTGGATCTGAAATAAAAGATCATTATATCAAATTTAACACCTATTCGCAACACAACAGGTATAAAAAGAATCACAAAATAAAATAAATAAATAATGCTGGTTTGGTGGCATTGGTAGGTAGTTCCCCTTGACAGGTTCAGACCCTGGATTAAGATTGATTGGCTACAGCCTTGCCTTGTGTGTAATAACTATGCACTTGAATTGTGTATGGCCCAAAAAGAGCACTTGAGTCAATTGTATAAAAATGTTTTTCTACTAGTTAATTTGCAGACAGCTTATGTGGGCTATTTATGACCTATAGCTGTCTTGAATTCAATTCGTGAGTCATCCATCAGTCTTCTTGGCTGACAGGTTTTATCATGATTTGATATGATGTTCTCGTAGCTGGATCTTCAGCCACGGTGGCCCATCTCAATAGGAATAGCCATGTGGGCAGGACATATTAGTTTAGTGCCCAAGTGCATTCACAGTAGTGATATAACTATCTAGGTATTCAGTACACATTTTATCCACTACAATTTAAGCAGCTACTGCTACCAAACCATACATTTAAATTTATGACCATCATTATAACAAAATATTTAATGTTTTCTTTTAATATTCAAATATATCAATTCAAGTACCACTGACTATATTGTTTTTTCATGTCCAGTACATCCTTAGATTAATTGTAAGAGATAAGGTCAAGCGACTTTATCACTGAGAGCTTATTACTTTCTCTATTTTAAGTATTTATCTTCATAGTTTCCTGTTTTGTTTGTTATAAATTATAATGAAAGTGTTTTCTACCTTATTATAATTAAAAATATTATATTTAGTAAAAATACTTACTTTTCCACACTCAACCCAAGATACTGTCTCAAGCGCAAGTTAGCACTCTCACACGATTGCTTGAAATGATATGCTATACCCAACTTGTACATACAGTTGCTGCACATTTGTTCCGGCAAGCCATCATCTTTTGTAATCTGTAAGAGTAAGAATCGAATCAGCGTTTATTCATGTCTCTGTAAGTATGAAGTAGATAGTAATTAACTTACCTTAACTTTACAACAATATTCTATCATATCACACAAGGAAATATTGTAATTCTTTGTGAATATAGAAGAAAGAACACCCTCTTCTAAGCATATTCTACATATTTTATCCATTTTGGCATCAGTAGTTCTTATTCACTTTGAAGTAAAAAGGTTGGCTGATTGCTAATATGGATAAGGTTGACCAGATCTTCGTATTCTCTCCAAGTGTAGTTCAAAAAGTAACTTATTGTTGTGAAAGTAATTGCTGGAAGACGAATCAATGCCTGGGTCGTAGCTAGGCCTATCAGATACCGGGATGGGTAATTGTTGCGAGCTCCCCGCTAGGTTGTTTATATGCAAATTATTGATCCTTTTAGACAACGGCATAAACTCACAGGATTCGTCGTCTCTTAGTCTTTTTCTGGAACAAAAGTAGGCAGGCATGTAAGCATCCGAATTTGTATGAGATTTAACATGCTTATTTTATCACACACACTAACCTGTTACCAGACATAATAAATGCATAATAAACTGGATTTATTCAGGGAACGCCCAGTATTTTATTTTACTACTGTAAGTAATTGAAATCTAACCCAAGAATATTTATTTTCTTATTTCTGATAGTGGTAGGTACCAAGTACCAACCATGCGATAGGTAAGGTAATGCGAAAGATGAGATAGAAACATGGATAGAAAGAATCTTAGAATAAAAACAAAACAAAACAACAAACTTCAACTTCTTTTAAATGGCTCTGAACGTAGTTATTGTATATAATGAATTCTCGTTTTTGGCAATTAGGGAGGCAATAGTATCACGTCCGTTACATACAATACAAAAAAATACTTTAAAAAAAATTAATCCATAGATAGATAAAAAAACAGAGAAAATTAATATCGTCTACCAGCTCGTCTACTCGCTGTTTCGGAATCAGAATGGAATAAAAAAATTGGACTTTGCATATAAGTCCCGTCAGCCCGTCACGTAAAAAGAACCCTGGAAGAAAGTGGAAGAGGTTGTTAGCGAACTAAACTTGGCCTTCCAGAAATCTAGAAACGATTTGGTTGAATACCAACCTGTGCGTCGCGATCTGAAGTGCGAAGCGCGGCGCGTGAGCAAACGAAATCGTTACATACCCCCCTTTTTAGGTTAGGATTTTTCCTGAGTAAAATCCACAGCTAATCACTAGGTCAGTTTAAAGTCCTTGACATGCCATAACCCTAAATTGTGTCCAGACATATCCTCAAGTTCATACACTAGTTTTGACTTCTTTGCTTTAATGCGACACTTAATGAATTTGGGGGCTAATTTCTTTGAGAACCTTTTATCCTTGTCGCTGAGATAGAATGTGCGCTTCCACACTACGTCACCCACTTCAAATTCGGCATTCTTACGCCGAAGGTTATAATGAGTACTGTTCCGGGAGTGAGACTTGATGAGAGACAGTTGGACTTTATCGAATACTTTGTGTAGATTACCCAAGTTTTCAGCGTAACTGTCGCGGGGTGAAAATACTATGTCGTTACCTAAGTCAGAATCAAGGTAGTGAGATTCACGCCCGAAAACAAGAAATGAATGAGTAAAACTCGTAACTTCGTTAACAGCGCTATTTAATGCGAATTGAATTTTCGAGATATTGGTATCCCAAGATCGATGGTCGTTCTCAATGAAAGTAGAAATAGAAGTTACTATAGTTTTGTTGTAACGTTCGACAGTGTTCACTTGTGGGGTATAAAGTGGTGTATAGTGAATGTTAGGTATTTTGTAGTGAGCTAGTAAATTCCGCATAATATTGCTTGTAAATTGTCTACCATTATCCATTAGAATTGTGCTCGGAATACCGTGCACCAAGAATATATTTTCTTCAAGAATTCGAGCAATAATCTCTGCTGTTGCTCGCCGTATGGGGAAAAGCATACAGTATTTGGAGAAGCAACAAGTAACAACTAACAAGAACGTATTTTGCTTCTTAGAGACAGGCAATGGCCCTACCAAGTCCATACTCAACATCTGAAATGGGCGACTACAATCTTTAGGCCGACCCATTGTTCCAAGCGTAGGCTGTGTTGAGTGTTTATGAGACAGGCAACTATCGCAGGAAGATACAAAATTAACAACATCTTTGTGCATGTTTGGCCAAAAATAGTTAAGACTTAGACGTTTATGAGTTTTGAAGATCCCAAACTGGCCTGATGTAGGGTCTGAATGATTTTTATTGATAACATCTTGACGTTGTTCTATTGGGACTACCTCTTTCCATTCAAATTCCATAGTTAGATGATTCAAAGACTTCATGTACCTAAATAACCTACCGTTTTCTAAACGATAGTTTAAGAATGACGTGGGTGATTTTCGACAACCATCGAGTATATTTAAAAACCAAGGATCGGTGGTTGTTATGGAAGTATCTGTAGTGGAGTCGATGGCAACAACAGGAACAGCGCGAGAGAGACTATCGGGAACGACATTTTCGGAACCCTTTCTATGTTTGATGTTGAAGTTATATGCTGAAAGGCGTACACCCCATCTAGCTAACCTTCCAGTCGGGTTATTTAGATTGAGGAACCATTTTAGAGAGGAATGGTCTGTGAATACGGTAAATGTTAGGCCATTTTCGAGATAACACCGCCAATGCTCAATAGCGGAAAGGACGGCTAGTGCTTCACGTTCCGTAGCACTAAAGTTGCGCTCCTGTTGTGACAGTGACTTACTCATGTAAGCGATGACTCTTTCCGATCCATCCAACGTTTGAGTGAGTACGGCTCCTAAGCCATAGTCACTCGCATCAGTGTGAACTTCAAAGGGTTCGGAATAATCGGGACATTATAAAATGGGAGCAGATACAAGATGGGTTTTAAGTTTTTGGAAAGCGTCTTCTGCGTCAGGGGACCAAGCGAATGCAGGAGAGTCTTTTTTTTTGAGAAAAAAGTTTATTTAATGGTGAAGCCAAGGAACTAAAGTTAGGAATGAACCGATGATACCAAGAAGCTGTTCCCAGAAATCGTCTGACCTCTTTACGGTTCGTTGGGGCTGGATAGTTGAGAATAGACTCAACTTTTTCGGGGTCTGGTTGTAGTCCATTAGAGTCAACAATATAACCTAAATACTTCAATTGACTTCTAAAAAATTGACTTTTCTTGGAGTTTATAGTTAGATTAGCCATTTTTAGTTTTTGCAAAACAAGATTAAGCAATGACATGTGTTGTTCGAAACTGTTAGAAACAATGATGACATCATCAACAAAGACAAACACCCTGTGCTCAAATTCTGGGCCGTAAAATAAAGCGTCTACCAGTCTCTGCTGAGTAGCGGGAGCATTAGTTAGGCCAAACGGCATGGATTTAAAATGGAAGATACCCCGGGTGGGAATATAAAAAGCAGTTTTTTTCCTATCCTCCTCTTCTTTATCTCTGATATGTAAGGGAGACTATAAGCGTCTTTTTTAGTAATAGAGTTGAGTTTACGGCTGTCTAAACAAAACCGCAACTCGCCGTTCTTTTTCAGTGTCAAAAGGACTGGAGACGACCAGGGGCTCTCGCATGGCTCGACGACATCCTCTTTAAGCATCTCATCCAGCTGCTCGACTAAGATACGCTGTTTTTCAGGTGACATTCTGTAGTACCGTTGCCGGATAGGGGCGGCGTCGCCTGTGTTGATAACATGCGTGATCAATTGTGTGCGACCTAAACCTCGTTTCTCATAAGAGATGTCATGAAAGTGAGACATCATCTGATCAGCTACTACCTTTTCTTCGACGGATAGATGCTCATACGAACAGAGATAGGCTTTCGCTAGCCGCTACATCAGTAACAGCAGGGATAGTGTCAGAATCTTTATAATAAGCGATGCGATCTAGGTACTTCGGAAAAAGGCCAAAAGTCCTCCAAAAGTCCATATCTAATATAAGTGAGTGCTTGATACCAGGCACCACATACAGCTTCAGAGTGTGAGTTTGATCTAGAAAACTTACTGGGAGATTTAAGACTCCCAACAGACTTAAGTTTATTGCCACCAGCGGCAATGAAGTTAATATTATCCGCCGTTTCTAGTTTGAACCCGGCGGTTAAGAGACATTTGTGACTTCCGTTACCTAAGATAGTGGTAGAAGAGCCGGAGTCAAGAAGGCCCACCAATTGCTTATTGTTTAGATTAACAGCAACGTATGGTCGAGATTTATCAATGATGGAGTTATCACGGGCTGAAGAGACAGCATTGTAAGTAGAGAATGAAGAGATACATTTTAGCCATTCCTTCCATTCGGAAGGATCAACATTTTTATGCTGTACCTTACAATCCTGCTCAATCAGTTTTTTTGGTCCGATTCAGTGGAACTTGTTTTGTTGCAATCGGGACAATCAGCCATAAGAAAATCTTTTTTTCCGCATTTAAAACAAACCAGAAAGCGTTCCTGTTTACAATATCTTAAAGAGTGATCGGTAGTTCTGCATCTCGGACAGTATTTAGATACATTGGATTTGGATGTTACAGCTGCTACTGTTTCCTCTTTCTGTATGGAGGAGAGACCTGATTTTTTATAGGATAGATAGATAGATTCGCTGTTACCCTCATCGCAGACGCCTTTGGTGGTTCGTGGAAATGGGTGAACCGCGCTTGCACATTTTCGTAGCTGCGACAAACGGATTTGAGGACCTCGATAGTCCTTATATCCGGATGGTTGGACAGAGTACCGCCATAACATGGCCTGATATTGTGAAGTAAAATCTCTAATTTTTCATCCTCAGATAAAGGTTTACCTAAACGAGAGAACATACCATGCATTATGGAAAGGTAAATGGTTATGTTTTCCGTCTCGCCTTGAGTTCGATCTCGGATTTCAGCAGCAAGCCTGTAGTCATAGTCGCTGCTGCTGAAATCTTCTATCAGAAGTTTACACAACTCTTCCCATGATTGGACCTTACTTCTAATGCAGCGATACCAATCTAAGGCATCATCAGTGAAGATCTCGTAGCCCAAGGATAAAATTTTCTCGTAAGAAATACCCCTAGACAGAACAAATTCTTCGACTCTTAAAATAAAAGAGCGCACACAAGTTTTCCCTGTAAACTTTAATTTACTAATGTCCGCAGCAGTATTCCGTTCACACGTCACCAAAAGAGTAGGTGCGATTCGTTCAGAAGTTGCACCTAGATCAGCTGACGAGACTGGTCTGGGTTGAGGAATATGAGGCTTTAGTGAAATTAATTCTTTGTATAGGCCTTCAAAAGTTGTACGGCATGACCTGTACCCACCAGAAATCGACTCCATGTTACTTAACCTATTAATTCTATGATAAAGGTGGTGGAGTAACGTTTCCGTTCGTGAAAAAATATTTTTTTCTAATTTCTGCTTTAACGCAGTTAAATTGTCTTGCGCTTTTACTTGGACGTCATGAATTCCCATTAAATCCTTCTCAGGCTCAAGAATGTCCTCCGAAAGCGAATCTTGTGCAAGTTTAACGATTTGCTTACGTAACTCTTGTACGGAACCACTATTGCCTCCGCGCAACTCAACTTCATACTCTAATTCGGGCTTTTGTAAGGACAAGAATTTAATGGCAAACGCCATATTGTGTGTGTTGCAGTAAGGATTTAAAGCAAAACTAAAATTAAGAGAATCAAATCTATATGTGTGTGTACCTATTTAAAAAAATATTATTAAAAATACAGAGTTACTATTATAGGTACCACATATAGGTAAGATGTAGAATAAAGCTAACTTAAGACTAAGGTTTTTACCCAACACCAAAGAACCATAAAATGCAGAAAGTAACGAAATTCGGAGACAAAGTTACCTGTATTGGGCGCCAATGAAACACTTGTGCTTTACCTGCCTACGATGAAAACGGCTAGGCCAAAAGAAAACACAGAGAAATGTTTACAATTATATTAAGTTTATTTATAGTAGGGTTCGTTGTCTCCGAATAGCGTTACTTAAGAAATTAGTGCCACTGGCCTTAGCTGGAGAGAGGTCCAACGCGGTAGGTCTCGGTGGATCCAGGCACAGGCGCTCGTGGCAAGAGTGAGTAGTTGTCGAACTCCTCCGGATACCGGAGAAACCTTCCGGATACCGGCTACAAAATCGTCGGGGACGAATAGCGTCGGGGTGGCCGTATCGTCGAGAGACCGACAGAGGACCGGATGCCAGCAGCAAGCTCGTCGGTGACGGATGGCGTCAGTGTGGCCGTGCCGTCGAGAGACCGACGGAGTGGTGCCGTGTAGTCTGGTAGGGTAGTCGCAGGATGGAACCCCGATATGGGGGTTCACTTATATTAATATTTAGAATAGTTTAAGGAAAGATATTTAAAGAAAATAATTAAATCGAGGAACAGAATCAGCTGTCCGTTCACTTCACCTAGGGACCAAAGACAAGCGAACGCGTAGGCACAGTGCTGCCAACCTGTGCGTCGCGATCTGAAGTGCGAAGCGCGGCGCGTGAGCAAACAAAATCGTTACAATAATTAGCAATCGTCTACTGCGACCCAGTTGGTTAAGTTAACTGCAGTTTTAGCGTTAAGAATAAGAAAGTAACTCATCTACTACACAAAAATAGGAAACAAATAAATTAGAGGCAAAATCCCAAAAAAAAATTAGCTAATAGACAAAAAATCGGTATTTTCTGTTTGGGGTAGGGTGTTTCATAGTCAAATCAGTCAGGAATTATGGAAGGTACAACCCCCTCCAGGATCTAGGTCGACTTAACTTGTAACCTTGTCTAATGTAGGTACTTCTCATAAAAGCTGGCTCTTATTTCGGTCAACGAATTATTAGCATTGCCAATCTACAAACCAAAAAACCAAAAAAAACATTCTGGAAACTCTGCCTGATAGGTACCAAAGAGAATACGATAACTTAACTATGTATGATTTGATACTACTTAGGTGTAAATAGTATTATTTATTGTTTTGTTTTTTAAATAAAATGCACACAATATTTAAGATGTTATATTTAAAATAAACTGATTATGTACTTTTACAGTAGGTATTATATCATTATTATATAAGCTCTTCGTATACCTATAGTCCGTTATTTATATAAATCAAATAAACGTCAGTTAACATAATTATATTATAGGTTATATTATATCTCATTATTATTTATAGAAATAACCGGTACACTTAAACTTTGTACTCTGTTTTTATTACACAGAAGAAAATACGTTATCAAAATTTATGGATATTAATAATATGCAACAATAAAACTTAACAATAACAAACAAACGGATAACTTTTGAACTCTGCAGCATGATCTTTAGATCTATAAGAAATTGAAAATGCATTTTAAGTCAGTTCAAACTTAACTGACCTAAAATTCACTTTCAATTTCTCTTTGAACTTCAAAGCCAAAGTTTATACATTGGCGACGGAAGACAATAACTTCACGTAGATATCAATACCCTTTAGGTACATCTCAGCATGTAGAAACTCGTCGTGATCATGAAGCAGGATTGGCGTATGGTTCATGGGAGAAAAACCGATTGCTGGGATTCCCACTTTCCTTATGTACCTGCTGTCCGTACCTCCGGGGAAGATCCTGCGCTCCAGTTTCAATTTCCTAAAATACATTATTTGAATCATTCAACTGAATATTATTACTAGTTATAGTAGAATCAACAATCATTCAACTATAACCAGCGACATGTTTTAAAATATATCCTCGTCTCTGCTATAAGTAGGTACCTAATATGTTTTTGCATCTGGGTCTAATTTTCAATATTGGAAATAAAAAATAATAAACGAATATTAACATAATATTAAAGAATATTCGTTTTATCTTTATGACAGATATTGAGAAGGGGCATTGTATTATCTAGTAGTATCCATAAAACAAGCGTTGCTTGGGGTTAAATGATGCTTTGTGACTTTCCTAAATTTTTTTAAATTTATAAAACGATTCTTCCAGCTACAAACTAGACTTATACGGTAGGTACTAAAGACCGACTTACAAATCGTCGGCTGCCGCTTTGAATGCAATCCAAAAAATATTGGAAGCATCCATTTTGGTGCATTGCACATATGGATTTCTCTGCTCAAATTCAATGGTGAGTCCGTCACCGGCTTCCTTGCACCATTGATTTATCTGAAATAGGTTGAATATAGTGAGGTTATTATATTTTAATGTTTGGTTATTTAATTAATAAGCATTTAATTTTTATGGTGGGTGTATTAAAACCACTGAAAGACCATTTTCCAAATTTCGTGCAGTTGAAAAAATAATATTACCATTTTCTCGAATTCAGCGTGGTCAACCGATACAGCTAGGCGAATGTCGAATACAGCGGTCAACACTTCTGGAACAACATTAGATTGCACGCCTCCCTGAAAATATACAATCAGCGATTATTTTTTTTTTTTTTGTTTTTATTTTTATATTTGTTATTGCTCTAAAATAATATCTATCTACTATTTCGTAAAAAACTAAAACCATAATCGTCTAAAGTGTTTATTAGGGAACACGTAGAAGAAATTTCATTACAATAATATTAAATAACTAGCAAATAAAACGGTTTTTAAAAATGGTTTTTCCAGAGATATCTGTGTAAAAATGAAGATTTAGAGGAAACTTTGCCATATTTTTATATTGAGTCAAGTTTAGTCAATCGTGTTTCGACTACCATAATTCTAATATCCTAAACTTTTAATCCTCATCAAAATATATTCGAAAAATAAGTGTTTTGTTCCCTTAAAATTGATTTTCCCTTCAGTCAAAACGTGGGACGTATTTGACTTTAAAGAAATCAATATTTTGTATTGTGTGTATAGGTAAATTTATTTCTCTAGGTAGTTTCGAGAAAAAAAGCTAATTCTAGCTACTCACATAAATTTGGGTCAGATTTATTGTAGTCACGTCTCCGATGGTCAATTTAGGGTTGCTCTCAAGTTTTTTCTTTTCCACAGTTCTTAGATCCATAAATTTGTCGATGATAAATCTCAGCTGAAACAATAAGATATAATAAATTAGGTAATTGCGAGTGTGTTCTTGACTGGAGACCACGACTCGGTAAACGTAGAGTAGGACGCCCTCCGACCAGGTGACGACCTGCGAACTGCAGGTATTTACTGGATGCGTCAAGCTGAAGACAGGGTCCTATGGCGCTCATTGAGGGAGGCCTATAAATAAATAAATAAATTATGCTGGACAAATCACACAGCATTATCTAGCCCCATGGTAAGCAGAGCTTGTGTTATGGGTACTAGATAACTGATATACATAATACAATACATTAAATATATAGATATTTTTTATTATACATAGAAAACGACCAGAACACCCGGAACAAATATCTGCAGATCGTACACACAATTTTTCCGAGGCGGGAATCGAACCCGCAACCTACTGCGTCGCAGGCGGACCTTCGCCCACCGCGCCACATCGGTCGTGGGCCTATGTCCAGCTGTGGACTGTTATAGGCTGATGATGATGATATATCTAAATAATTATTTTCTTACGACAAGTCAATAACAACGGATTTTATTTTAGAGCTACAATTTATAATATAAGTAACTACCTTTTCTCCTGAATTGTTAGGGAGCAACAAAGAACCGTGACCTGGTTGGCCTGGGCAGTGGACGTGGATTTCTAAAACAAAAGCAACTTTAATTACTTTATATAATTAGTAACAAATACACGATTTAGAATTTTAAATTACAGTTATTTTCAAGTTACAGTAAATACTAAAAGAATAATTAATTAATTAAAGTTATAGAAAGTTCATCACCATCATCATCATCAGCTAATATTAGTCCACTGCTGGACATAGGCCTCCCCCAATGAGCCCCACAGCGCCCTGTCTTCGGCTTGACGCATCCAACATCTACCAGCAGTCTTTCGCAGGTCTTCATCCCACCTGGTTGGAGGGCGTCCAAGACTACGTTTACCGAGCCGTGGTCTCCACTCCACCCAAGAACACGTTTGCCCCAGCGGCCGTTGGTTTTTCGCGAGATATGGCCGGCCCACTGCCACTTCAGCTTGCGAATTCTTAGAGCTATGTCAATAACTTTGGTTACAGAAAGTTAACTTACGCCAAATACTTCTCTCCCCACTGAATATAATGAACTCCTCAGTAGGACTTGCCATACCCTCATCAAGGGCAAAACCTATATTCAGTGCTTTGAACTCGTCGGTTAGCACAAACTTTTCCATGCCATCATGCCCACCGATTTCTTCGTCTGAAATAAATCATCATCACAGACAAATATAACTTGTTGTATTGAAAAAAAACCGTTAAAAAAGAGATTTATGTTTTTAAAATAATTACCAGTCCAATTCCCAGACAAATTACATGTAAGGATGTATCAATTAAGTACATTAGAAAAGGTTAGTCGCCTACATACCTACAATAATAATAATAATAAAGGACCGGGTCACTGTGGCCCGAGATCATGGTAAATAATAATAATATTGATTGACTTGTTTATGGCAGACATCCGCAATTTCCCCTATAACCCGATTACCCAGTCTATCCATCCATCACAATAGCCTGGTTTTATTTCTTTCATTTTTCTTTGCAATAGTCTCTACACCTCGCGGATACCATCTTTGGGTGTATCATATTGTGCACCCGAGGATGATACCCGCTATGTGTAGCCATCGCCTTTAGATTAACTTCTCAAAGGGCCTCTGTGCTGTTGGCTTCGACCCCATGCAAGCCTTCCAAAGGACCGGGTCACTTTATGGCCCGAGATCATGGTAAATGAGAGACATAATAATATTAAACGATTTAGAAAATATTAAAAAAAAAACATTTAAAGAAAATACTATTTTTTCCTTACCTGGAACAAAAGACACATGAAGTGTCCTCTTCAGCTCGGTACCAGATTGTTTCAATTTTCTTATGGCTTCCAAGTATTGTATACCAACGCATTTCATGTCTTGTGACCCCCGAGCGTATATTTTTCCATCATCATCGATATGTGCGCTAAAAGGAGGATAGGTCCAACTATTCTGTAAGGAGGTTTAATAGCAGGTCTTATAACTGACAAGGTGTAAATTATTTATACATTAATTCGGTTGAAGTGGAGAATAATTATTATAAGAAGTTAACATTTACCTAGTACCGACATTAATATTATCTTTTCTCTAATAAAACCTAGCAGTAGATATAGTAGATAGAGAGACATTTATTGGACCAAGTAGGTACAGTTACAGCACAGAACCGACCTTCTTAACAGTAGAAATAAATATAGAGACATATTGTTTTTGTGACTGTCTTTTTTGTATAAAGTACCTAACTGTACGACTGTACCTACCTAATAATTAATGATTTTATATATAGTACATATTTAGCTAAGAGTTATTCAATTATGTTAATTAACGTTAAGAGATATATGTTTACTCATTGATAAGAAACAACAAAGTAGGTAAATATAGGGACACGTTATTATTGAACAATTTAACTTTTGTAATACACAGGCTTTGTCAATACCTACTATATAGTAGTAGTTAGTAGGTAGTTTTACGAAACATATAAATTTCATAAAAAAAAATTTTTCGCGTTTTTCACCCTAAATCTAATTGATAGTACGCCTATACTAGCAAGCGAAATGTTACATTCTCTTTGCACCTACCACCTACATCTCCTACGTTAGCTACATGTTGTATGAAGTTCGTCGTGGGCCGGCCATATCTCGCGAAGAACCGACGGCCGCTGGGGCAAACGTGTTCTTGAGTGGAGACCACGACTCGGTAAACGTATTGTAGGACGCCCTCCGACCAGGTGGGATGACGCCCTGCGAAAGACTGCAGGTAGATGCTGGATGCGTCAAGCTGAAGACAGGGCGCTATGGCGCTCATTGGGGGAGGCCTATGTCCAGCAGTGGACTAATATAGGCTGATGATGATGTATAAAGTTCAGAATTCGTTCAAATAAATGATTTTTGCATTATTATATTAAATTCATTTAATATTGAAAATTCTAACTAGAAAAATTTGCTTAACTAGTATTCAACAATTCCAATCAAGTTATTAGATACCTACTTGATTTTATAGAAGTTAGAAAGTCGCTTTTACATGATTATTTTTTTATAGCCTCATTTACGTTTTTTATGTTTGACTAGCTGCGCCCCGCGGCTTCGCCCGCGTGGAAATTTGTGTTAAATGATTTATAAACCTTCTTCTTGAATCACTATATATTACAAAAACCGCATCAAATTCCGTGGCGTAGTTTAAATGATCTAAGCATACATAGGGACAGACAGATAGCGGGACGCGACTTTGTTTTATACTATGTAGTGATATTATTATCTTACTTCAAACACAGGAACGACGTCCATATGCGAGTTCAGCAGGACAGATGGTAGAGATGGATCTTCGCCAACCCATGTCAGCACGACAATCGGCTTACGTGGTACAACTTCGTATACCTTCACCGTGAGTCCAATTTCCTGGGCTTGCCTTTTGAGAAATGAAACGCAATCATCTGAAAACAGTTTAACTCATCTTTAATTATTGTTTTGTTTAAAAAAAACATAACAGTTAGTTAATAATCGGAAATTGTGTATCAAAGCCTCTTACTAACCTTTTTAATTTGATAATTGTGATTTAAAGCGGATATTACATAAATAAATAATGCTGGACAATCCACACAGCATCATCTAGCCCCAAGCTAAGCAGAGCTTGTGTTATGGGTACCTACTTAATGACTGGTATAATTCATACAACAGGTTGCATAGATAGGTATTTTTTATTATATATAGATAACGACCAGAACCCATGGAACAAATATCTGCGGATCGTACACACAATTGTCTCGAGGCGGGAATCGAACCCCCAAACTCCTGCGGACCTTCGCCCACCGCGCCACAGAGGTCGTCAAAAAGGACCCTCTCAGGACCAATATAATGTGAATCATCAGCAGGAAAGAAACTCAGATAAATCGCAACATCAAACGATTATTCAATTGTTGATCATTAGCCACAATATAGGGCACCATATCGTACCTGGATCAATTGAGACAACTGATATATCCTGGCTTGGCGAATGATTGAGGGGTAAACTAGTATAGGACTTAGGCCTGGATATAACCTATCGACACTTATTACCTGTAGGTACTTTTTTCGTAGCTGGTTATGAAACATGGTTTCGAAAACGGCAAGTACATTCCGTTCACGTAACTGGCTATCAAGCAAGAAAAAAATCCATGTTCGTAGCTGGTTATCAAAGATCAGTTACGAACGTGGATTAGAGTCTTTTACCAACGTAAATTTTGACTTTAAGGTTATTTAGGTGCTTCTATTGATAATAAAAGAGATCTAACTTGCGCTAGCGACTCGGTAATGTAAATAATCTTATCACTGCGGTTTACACACATCATTTTGTTTGTAATGATAATAAAATATTATAAGGTACCGAACTAGCTACTTTGTAATTACCTGTCTTAGGCTTAGAATAACTAGGCATCATTATCGCAGTGGACGCTGGCAAGGCGATGTCTTATTACTTTGAGGTCTTAGGTATCTGATTTTCATTTTATTAATTTTACACAGAGTTAGTGCATTTGTTCTTTTACCTAGTAGGAGATCAGCTTGAAGTCATAAAAATTTGCTTATTTAATTTTTTTATTTATTTAACACCATAAAAGGCATATGGTATATTCAACTAAACCGTGGGTTACGATATTTTATCGTCGATAAAATATCGTAACCTACGGTTTGGTTATAGTATAGGTACCTAATGACTTCATTAATTACAATGTGAACGTCCTTAATGAAAGATAACATAGTGATGATTATTAAAAATAGCATTTTCGTTACATACCTAACCTACCTACTTACGAAAATTACTTCATTAGTGAATCACCTAATGTTTATATGGTTTAATGGTAGGTATTTTTGTATTGGCCCAACCATCAGGCATTTTCTCTTCCCGCTCGAATGCAGTAGATAGGCATATCATAAAATTGTGTTATTCTCATTCCGCAATTTATTAAGAAAAAGGCGTAAAAAATATCTATGACCTTCTGCAGCTGCCATGTCACTGGTTGGTACGGTACGGCGCGGCGACGACGGTGGATGGCGCTAGCGCAGTGTAGGAACATAATTGAATGCAGCCTAGATACTTTGTGGTTTAGAAAGTATTACACACATATATATAATTACATATAGTTTAGGCATACTTCTACGAGTTTAGGGATACTTACTGAGGATTAAAAGTACCTAATTGAACGTTTATTAATAACTCACCATAATTGATGTCAGGCTGCACACTCGGTATTTTCAAATATTCAATGAAATTTGCAATAGCCGGTATCTTCTGGTATTTGGCTGCCATAGCGTACGTCCAGCGTGTATCAAAGCCCGACGAGCTCTGCTGTGAGCGTAAATCAAAACGAAATTGATAGCACGTTAAATCACCAACCAACCTACCTATATCTATATAATGCTTAGGTACATACAGTACAGTACAGCTACTTAAAGTTATATCTATAGTCTATATATTGTGTAATACACACACTATATAGTGTACGTGTATAGAGTCTATACACGTACTATAGTCTATACTATAGACTATAGATAGGTAAAATACCTGGGAGCCAAGCTCGGTCCGAACATTGTTTACATAGATCATTATTATATCGATATCGATCGATAATACCTAGATATCATAAACATATCTACGTTTTATTTACAACAATAACATTATCAAACTTAATTCCATTCCATGACGATCCTTTTGAGTTTTGTTTTTAATATTTGTGCAATAGAATACAAAACAAAACACTACAAAATTACCTACCTACCTGCGTAGATTAGTACGAATTGTTAAATTATTTTCTCTTCTTTGCCCACAGTTTCGTAAAACACACAGCTGCATGCTGATGATTCTATTTTTACGCTGGATTAGAAAGTTCGGTTTACATTTTTAGACGAAATTCTGTGTAGGTAGTGGATTTATTGATGGTTGAATTGTTTGTTTTGTTTGGGTTGCCTGTGCTGACTTAATCTTGAATATTTCAAATTCAACTTCTTTTATGGAGCCGCTTGCTTTTCGCCATGACTCTGCCAGTATCTATTGCAAAATCCGGATAATTTTCATTGTTCTCCCGTTAGAAAAATCAGGATAATTCGAATAGCTAGATTATAATATAAATGAGCTGATTTTGCCTGTGGTTTAGAACGCAATTTCGATTTGGTATTTGATACTGACATTGCTAACCTTCTTTCGCGACACATTTCCTTTTTCTCCATATTATCAGAGGTACTCACTGTTCTTTGGTAGCATCCTGCAGGCATAAGGAATTGTATAACAATGTCCGTGACTTTTACTTTACTTCATTACTCGTTTTTTCTTGTTCTTTAGTAGTTCATAGCTCATTTACTGATTATTTTTGGTCACATGTATGGCCTTTGGCACTTGCCTTAATTGTTTTGTTTAGATTTAGTTTTATATTGTTACTATAGTTTTTGTTAGTGCACTTCCTTACCCGACGAGCAAACAGAAAATGTTTTGATACCCCGCGAAACAGGCCTAGCCTAGTGCGGGGGTCACTGTTAAGTGCAACACCTCAACCAATAAACTCTTAAATGTATGTACATAAACTAAGTTAAGGTGTTATTATAATTGTAAACTTTTGGTAAATAATTTTTTTGTATTTGTATTTGTATTTGATGAAAAAAGCATGGAGTGAAACACTAGAATTGGCCGACCACGAAATTCTTATGTTTCATCATTCTAAAAATTTAAGACAATCTTATAATTATGTACTTATTTTAATGCGCTTTTACAATCGGTAACTTATAATTTAAGTAGATCCGACCATGATCCGACTATTTTATTGCTTCCCTAGTTATGCCTTATTCTAGGTCTACGATATTAAATTAAACCTGGCAACACGAAAACCGTCAAAACTAATAATTTGTGTTTATCTTTGTCTAGTCGTGTCAGAAATCAGAACTTCAGAAGTGAACGTTACAATACAATTTTATTGTATAATAAAATTTCAATTTTATTTAGTAATTTTGTGATCTTACAATAGCACAAAATATGGACTACCATGAATTAACTTCTCAATTAGACGCAAGGGAAGTCTTGAGGTATCTAAACAATCTAGGAATACACAATATTAGCGGTGAAGTTCTAAAGTACTTCATTACAGGTTGGTTATAAAAAACACTACGTGGGTTTATAAGTACTGTACCAGAGCGTCAGTCCGAATTGGTTATATTAAATTGGTAGTTAACATCGTTTCATGTAAAAAGTTGAACCATCGACCCAAAAGCACTACTAAGCTTTAGCAGTATAACAAAGTTCTTTGTGATAGCAACGTCACCAACTGTTGGACTCTAATACCTCAACAATTTTTTTTATTAGAATTGGTCCAGAAGATGAAATTTAGCAACATTAACTTGCACAGTAGAACTTATTATAATAAAGTATTGTTTATTGTGACTAGGTACCTATTAATTATAAATTTATTTTCAGACTTAAAAAAGCTAATAAAGTATGACTTGGAGAACAGCAACAGATCCAGTGAAAGAGAAGAATTACCTGGCCTAAGACTTCATAGTGCCACTACATTTTCATCAAGGAGTAGGTCTAAAGCCCATGATGGTGTTAATTTGAAATGTACAAAGGAATGTCAGAAGCAAACTAGAGTACCGTTCAGAAACATTCACTCTGTGCCTAATTTAGGACATAAACATGAAGAGAAGCCGTTAAGGCGAGCTTGTTCATGTGTAAGAGTTGCAAAGAAACCGGCGAGTAGAGCTGAATCTTCTAAGGAAAAAACTACCAGTAGTTCAAATAACTGTATGTATAATTTTTTTTAATTTGCTTCCTTACATGAAAAACACTTAATGCATAGTGCTATTCAAGTAATATTATCCATTTGTGTTTAGGAAATCTTTGAAAAAACTTCTTTTAAGTTGGTACAGAACTTAAAACTTTCATAATCAAGCATTGTATTGTATATTCAACATTACTTATTTTTACCAATTTTCCTTTGTCGAACCTGATACATCTATGTATATAACTTGTTAAAAACTTTTTATTTCAGTAATCAAAGTACCCATATTACCAGCTAAAAAGAAATGTGACCCTGTGACACTATATCACTACTACACTGCTCTCTGGGCCAAGTACAAGTCAAATGTACCTGGTGAGAATGCCTGGTCTGATTTGAGGTGGAGTGTTCGGCAAAAATTGGCAGGTTGTGATGTCAAACGGAATGTGTAAAGTGAGTTTAATGAGTTTAACATAGCACATAACATTTTATCAGACCTTATAAAGCCCTAATGCTTTATTAAGTCTGAAAATAATGTTATCTATTAATAATGTATACGTAATGTATATAATATATATATGAGAACTTCCAAATCATTCCACATTCCTTATGCAGGTGGCCATGCAATGTCATGTGGCAAACATTATTGTTGTTCCTTTTTGTTGAGTTTATGTATTTTGCCATGTTTATTGATAAAGAATTGATCTCTTACAGGAGTGACATAGTCACTTTGTGACAAAACTCCATTAATAAAAAAATAAAAAAAACTACTTGTGAGGAAGGTCTTTACATAAATAACATTCTCATAGCTGTTTGAATGAAAAGGTTCTGTTCACAATTATAAAATATTATAATCTATATATATAAAAGAAAGTCGTGTTTGTTACAACACTTAAAACTCGAGAACGGCTGGACCGATTTAGCTGAAAATTGGTGGAGAGGTAGCTTAGAACCAGGAGTCTAACATAGGATACTTTTTATCATTTAAACAATTTGACACATATATTTCCACGGGGGCGAAGCCGCGGGGAGCTAGTATAGAATATAGAGATAGCCACACATGAAGTGACCCATGTTAACCTAATCTAAGATATAAACAGCAAAGGAGGTGTCTTTATCACTGAAATCTGCAAAATCCATACAACCTTTTGACCAAATTTAATAACTTGTCCAATCTTCAGCTCTTATACTTCTGCTGAATGTGCCTCAGGTGTTCAGGGTGTTTTCAAAGTATAATAAAAAATGTAGTACCATCAGTTATCTAGTACCCATATCTCAAGCTCTCCTAAGCTTGGGGCTAGGTGTTGCTGTGAGAATTGTCTAGCATTTTTTATTCATTTTATTAATTAAATCGCACCCTTAATAATAAAACGCATTAATTCGAAATTGTATGTGTGCGGGAAAACGCGTTTAAAGTTTGTGAACCTTAAACACCACACTTCAAAAATCCATAAAAAAGTTAATAAAGGTGACAGGAAACTTTAAATTGTATATACGGCTAGTTTGATTAATAGGCAACATAGTTGCATGTGTTATAATTGTTTTTTTATACGGTAAGTATTTTTAAATAATATTGAAAAAAAAAGTTGGTTTTTAACGCACTTTATGACTAAAATTCTATGCAGAAAAAAAAAGTTTACATGGATTAACTTGAAATGATGCAATGTTTTTTATTATTTTTTTAAACTTTGCGAGATTATTAGGAAATGATGCAGTTAATGAATGAAAAAGAAAAAAATATACAAATTAAACATTAATGATTTAGTGTTTTAGTAAATTACATGATAAATTTATTAAATTTATTGACAAATAAAACGCAGTGTTAGTTTTGAATGTCAAGTAATTGTATTTTTTCTAGATCATGAGATCATCATTTGAGTAAGGTACGTAAAATAGACAAATATTACATTGTTCTTACAGTCTAAAAGTGCTTACAAACAAAAAAAACTTAAAAGTCAAAATATTATCTGCCATACAAAATTAAATAACTGTAGTAATTTTTTTATTCTGTAACTTTAATACTCTCATACGTAGTCTCTTAATTATTATTTTTGGAACTGAACTTAAGTATTTTTTTTAATTAAGTCTATATAAATAGGAACTTTTATTTTTAAGTATTTAAAGGCACAATTTTTATCACAAAATCAACAAAATTATTTAAAGCCTATTTTTTGGCTCTAATTTAAACTTAACAAAGAACGGATAGTAAATACTAAAAGGTATTAAAAACTTGCCACAATTCGGGCGTAACTTAAAAAAATAAAGTAAGCTTACAAACCGAAATTTTTTTTTTAGATAATCCTACAATATTGAGTCGTAAAAACTTGTATAGAAGGAAGGTATCAATGCTTTTGAAATAAGCTCCTTCAGGTCTTTGGTCTTGTTCGCACTCAATTTTTGTTTCTCTGTGTAAGCTGCTGAAAGCCTAACAGCAGTGATGGGTTCCAGTTTCTTTCTCTTATTTCTGACGTTTACTTCCTTGTAACTGTCGTCCAGATACGACGTCTTGTAGAAAAATTTTGTACTCTCTTTAGTTATTTTAAGACTTTTTATTTCGTTCCAATTGACATTACCGCCTTCTGTGTTCTTTGAAAAGTTATACCCCCACTCTTCCTGAAGTAATTTCAAATCATAAAATGATTCGAAACTCAACTCGTGAACATTAAGAGCGGGCTGCGACTTTTTAGCATTTTTGATAAGAGCTATGTATTGATCGGGGGTATAAATCGGTCCGGATTTGAGGTTCTTTTTAACTTCTTTTTCTATGAGGCTATGAACACTGTCGGCTTCGTTTTGGGTGTGTCCTCGGATCAAAAAATTGTGCGTTATACTCTTTATGTTCAAAGTGTGAACGGCGAACATGTACAAAGTGGTGATGTACTTATTTTTGTTTTGCCCGCAGCAATTGTCAGAATAGAATATCACTTCCACTTCTTCTCCTTCCACTTCATCGCTTAAAGCTTTCAGGTATTTCCATATACACGAGCCAATTTCATTAGCTCCCCGTTTTGCATCTGACTCCGTCCAAAAATAGCAATGAACGTTTTTATAGGCCACCTTCGATTTATCATCAGTTAATTCCGTGACTGTTAAATTGTGGCAATTAAGCTTAGATTTGTAGTAAAACGATGAAGATTCACCTTTGGGACATTGCAATACTGCTTCCAAATCATAAATAGCTACTTTGGTATTTGCGTTTACCTTTTTGCGATCATTTTGCTTTTCTATTCGACTTGCAAATTTCTGTTCAATATGCTTTTGGTATTTGTCTTCCATTTCTTTCTTCTGGTCAGCATTGGCGTTACTGTAAGCGTTGCATAAATCGCACTGGTCTTTTTTGGGTTGGAAAAAGCCAAGGTTGAATTCAGTTGTAAATATTTTGTAGTATGCACTGTATGTACCGGGATCTTGTCCTTTTTCTTTCTGATCTGATTCAAAATCTTTGTATAAATCTTTTATATTTTTACTGCCGTCTATGTATTCTCTTGTAGTAGAAGCTCTTAAGTAGTGCGATTCAATCCGAGGTATGGAATTAATATGTGCCCTTATGTCAGCTTTTAATTGCGGGGCGAGTGTCTTGTGGTTCTGGTGTTTTCCCCTTAAATCTTCAAGCAAAAACCCATTCTCGTCGACTTTAGTCTGTGTCGTAAGTATCATACGGTCCGTTATATCTAGTGTAGCTTTGAAAAAAGCTTTGCATACCCGAATTTGGATGCTACCAACAACAAAATGGAATGCTTTGTTGTTGCGTCTAGGTGTCTCAGCATTGGTGTACTTGTATTTTGGCACAACATCGAGCATACACGCACTGATGTAAGCTCTTTGCCTTACTACATCTCCCAGTTCCCAAAACCGGCTAAAGATTTCGTATCTGGTCTCCGTATCAATTTTCTTAGTGCAGTTTTGTCGGCATGTATCTGGGCAAGGAGGCTTGAGGCAACGAGCTTCAATTTTTTTTTTGGTTTCGGACAAAGATACGTACGATTTTCCTTTGTTTCTCAAGCGTTTAGCTTTGTTTTGCTTCCATTTTTCAGGTTTTCTTGTACGCTTGCGGCCTCTTACTTGGGGCGTACTTTCTGAAGTAACGGAACTGCTAGAAGAAGTGTCTGATGCCGCAAATATATAATTTCGTCTTCTTGCCGGTTCATCACTCACAAAAGTAGGATCTCCATCGCTTAAGTCGGCTTCACTTTCGTCAGAATTAAGCGGAGATATTTGATAATCATGATGTTCTTGAGACTTTCTTGAGTGACGCGTACCAGTATCCTAAAAATATAATAATGAATTAGTCTTACAATTTTCAATTTAATCCAATAACTAATAATATAAAAAGCAGTAAAGTACTTACTCTTTCCTCATTTTGTTGTTGCGGAGATGTCTGTTCTATAAAGTTTTCGTCATTCGCTTCATAGAGGTCACGATTGTCTTTAGTTGATGTCGATGATGGCCGAGGCGGTACTTTTGGAGATTGAGAGCTGTCAGAGTCTGAAGAAGAGCTAGAGCTCGACGAAGAGCTGGAAGATGTTGAGCTGGAGCGAGACAAACTCGAACTTGAGGAAGATTTATTAACTTCCGAGGCTCTCAGAGTTGCTGTCAAAGCATCGTCTTCGCTCAAGGTAGTGTCGCTATCGTCATAAGGCACCAAACTACTTTCAATTTTTTCACCTTCCAAGTGGTAAGTCTGTAATTAGAAAAACATTTTATTTACTATTTTATAAAATCAACCCCTACGTCCCTTGTAATAAGTATTAATTGATGTGCGGTCGACTGTACAGCAGTATCGCCCGCTTTGCATGTATCTTATGTCCGTTCTCGGGGTTTTGGCAACTTCTCTATCAATTTTCATCAAGATCAGAACACATAGACAGACAAACAGACAAAATATCAGACAGATGAACAGACAAATTTCACTATTTGCAGGTTGACAACGATAGGATTAAATAAATAAATAATATTTGGCTTCATACCTCTACAGCTTCTACATTTGTTGTTTCTTTAACAATTCCTTCAAGTTGAATAACCTCCGAATGGGAATTCTGTAACAAAAATTAATAATCAAACACCTTTTACTAAATCACATTTCAGTAGATGAAAGATACCTATTGTTTTCATGTTTTTGGGCTTCCAGCAAGATCTTAAAGTGACAGTCACAAACATCCATGATTACTTACCTAAATAATATAAAATAATCGCAGGTTAGCAACAGCCTGCAATAGGTTGAAATAAATATATTTTTTAAGTTCCATACCTCTTTATTTTCTTCATTATTTGCATTTTTGCAGCATGTTGATTCTTGCGTTAGTAATTCTTTGTCTATTTCCATATAACCCGGACCATCATATATTTCTGTTTGCAACTAAAAAAAATGTTTGATTAGAAAATGCAAAGTAGGTACCTAACTACCTACCTACACATAGAAAGCGAAACAATGTTATAAAAATGTATCTCACCCCGTCATAAAGATTGTTTACATTATTATGTTGATTCTCGGCTTTTGAAATAAGACCTGGTGAATCATTCTGGCTTGTTACTAATCTTAATATCTTACTCGCCCTTGAATCCATCCTAAAATTAAAAGAAGATTATATTAAATTTGTTGTGTCGTCGGGAGCAAGATCAATAAAACAATTACTAATGTAATAGGTAGCAAAACCTATTTTATTTAATAAGACGCAGTTCAATAATAAATATTTTTAGCCAAAATCATTATTATCCTAATATTAAAGTAAATCAATTCACAATAACACACAGATTTTGTTTGTATTTTAATCATAAACAGCATTAAAACTCATAAGAATCTTGTCTTCATACAAATTTTAATACAATAATGAAACAAATCACATTCGAACCAAGTAATAACATAAACTTTTAATATTAAACTGCGTTAAACTGAAATCATTCACACTAACTGCAATATTTTTAAAAATAAAATGAAATTTATCCTAATGATACAAAAATATCTGCAAACATTTTTCTAATAAAGTGCACTAAAACTAACAATTGTCACTTTATGATTAAGCCAAAGTAAATAAAATGTCTTACCTTGTAGTCAAACAATGAAACTTTCCATTTTATTTCGTTTTAATATCTCGAAACTAGGGTGTGTCCTTGAACAGTGCCGGCGCATCACTGAATTCGTCGTTTTATGATTGCTGAGTTGACAGCGATCGTTAATCAAAAAGAGACGGATGACCATCTATCTCCTTTATTTACGTCGTATTGAAACGGCTGTTGGAGCGAGCGTATTCTCGTTTCAAAGTTAATGCACTTTATGACAAAAACTAAAAACCCGTAATTTCGAATTAATGCGTTTTATTATTAAGGGTGCGAAATATCTATTAATCTTGTTTCAGGCTTGGGTTATGGACTTTTATGGATAAGGCAGAGGATAGTAGAGACATTTGACAATACAAGGTTAATGGTGTTTAATTAATTAATTATTATGTAATTTGATAGTTAGGTATTAAGTTTTGATACCTTTTAATCAATAAAATATCAAAGAATAACTAAAAGCTATTTATTTATAACATGAACCTCATTTTCCAATAGGCTTATAAACACATTTTGCATTAACTATATGTACACTGCAACCAATTTTATATTTGATCTAATCTGAATTTAGCTTGCTTTTCTGAAGTATTAGTATTTAAGTGAGTGAGTATTTTTTCTTCTATTTTCTCAGCAGCTGCTTGAGTAAGGACTAATGTGTCATGTTTTAACATGGAATAGACGTTGAGGCCGTAGACTGGCATTATGTTAACATGCTGCATACTGTCTGATGCTGCAATGATGTTCCGGGGTGCATAATCAGTACTGAAATAAAAATACATGATTAGTACGGAATTTATCATGATTGCTACTAAAACAGAATAATTTAACAACTTCACTTGCATATAGCCTGCACTGGCTTGCAATCAATTGGCCACCGTAAGGCACAAGTTAAAATGTACTTACTCATCAACAATAAGAACAGATGGGCCCCAATTTCTCTGCTCAATTAGTTCATGTAGATAATCCGGTTCATCAGTAGGCAGGTCAAGGTCTTTGACAACATGCAAATCATCCTGGGCGAGTTTAGCAGACAGAGTAGAAGTCAGACCATGAATACGTAAATGAAACGGCAGCATGAAGAAGTGAGTTTTGCCAGAACGTGGACCGTGGGCAACGCTACCGCCTCTGAATAGTGGGGAACGGATAGAACCATGTCGAGCTCGGCCCAACCCCTTCTGAGGCCATGGCTTACGGCCTCCTCCGCGCACTTCAGCCCTTGTCTTTGTGTGCGCCCATGAAACCCATCGGTACTTTTTCTGCCAAACAACATTTCGGTGGATAATATCCAGCCTGGGTGTAACAGCATAAACCATTGGATGTAATTCGAAAAGACCCAGTTTCTTTTCCTCTATTGTATCCAGGTTTTCAATCCACACTTCTCGAGGACTGGTGTAAAGTGGTGGAAAGTTCCATTCCTTTTTGGTTACATCTAAATTGTTGTTTGCAGGAACAACAACTGAGTTTGAGGTTATGTTTGAAGAGAATACTCGAATTTGTGGTTTCGCTGTAATATGGAGACGCTTAATTGCGTTTATAAGAACAGAAGTCATTGTTGAATTGTTATTTTCTTGCTAGCACAGGACACTAGAACACATTCAAATCTAAGTTTTATTTCATTTGACATCCATTGTAGAGGTGAGTCCGGTATACAATATCTAACTGAATAACTGTTGGCTTGGTTCAAAAATATCCAGCGTTATTGAAAAATCCGCGTACCGCTAGAGAATAACTGTACGAAGCGAGCGAACATCGCACTCACCGCTCACCCACCCACCCGTAAGTGACCCGTCACCCGTCACCCAACCATAACTAATCCAGCCTGCAATAACTCTCACCTATTCTAGGCACGCTAGCCTACCATCCACCCAACTGATTTGGTTAGAAATATCTAATACCTCTTGTCATCCCTGTCTAACACCATGATTCTAATGCGAGTAAACGGGATAGTCAGTTATTCAAAATACCCAATACCTCTTGTCATCCCTGTCCAACACCAGGATTCTTAGGAGAGTAAACGAGATAGTCAGTTATTGGGTACCCATTTTATGCACTGCGTCTAAGTTCAACCAGTTTGGTTGGTATGGGTGGTTTGCAATATTGCATAGGTAAACAGGTGGCGAGGTAAGACTGCCGATCGTTTTCATCCTATCTAAATAAGTTTAAATTCGACCATACCTCAGCGTATTAAAATTTAATTTGAATTGGATTAATCATACATTTTTTAAAATATTAGACTAGTCATCGGTGGCCAGTGGCGCTAATTGTACCTACCTACACCTACGTGATTTGCTTACGAACAAATTAGGCAGGCATTGTTTTGTTTTGTTGTTTATTGTTTGAAAATCTTATTTTTATGTATAGGAATATAATCGTATTACAAGAGTACAATAGACGCAAGACGCAAAGGCCGGGCCGTGGCGTCAAGTGGTGGAAGAGTAACAATGGTACATATTCTGTTGTATTTTTATCGTTGCTAGGGATAAAATTCAAAATCAATCAATTCGGTAGGTACCTATTTATTTATGTAGTAAGATAAGCTTATGTTAAGGATAACTGATATACCCAGGTACTTATTACAATTAATAGATATATTTTACTATATACATAGAAAAGAAAATAAAAAATACGATATGCAAAGAAATAGAAATTTCTGATATCAACCTATTTTCAAATGTCAATTTGTTCCAGCCTTCCAAGAAATCTTCAACGTCACTCAAAATATATATAAATGTCAACGTCAAATTGATTTAGTTGCTCGCACTTAACCTTTTTTTTATCACCTCAACGGACTCGCTCCCCTACACGCGAGGCCACCAGATTGGGCGAGCAACGAGCGAGAGCGAGTCCGTTGAGGTGAGCGTGGCGGGAATTGTCCGCACGGTCGTACATCCTGCGCGCTAGCTTCACCACGAACTCTTCTACTGAGGGTGTTTGTAGGTCACGTGCGATAACCGTATTCCGTACATATCGGCCCGCGCCTGTGCAGACTCGGAGTGCGATGTTTTGCTGCGCTTGGATCCTACTCCGGTTTGTTCTGGAGCACAGGGCATACCATGCCGGAGCCGCATATGTAAGGCGAGAGCGGATGTAGGTTTTGTAAACCCCGATCTTTGTTCGCAGTGGCAGTTTCGATACAAGGACATGAAGACCATTGATGACCTTTTTGTTTGACATTGACAATTCAAAAAAATAGAATTGTCAATGTCAAAACAAAAAGGTCAAGTGCGAGCAAACTATTTGACGTTGACATTTACATATATTTTGAGAGACGTTGAAGACTTCTTGGAAGACTGGAACAAATTGACATTTTGACACTCTGAAACAGACACTGGCAGAGTCGTAGCGAAAAGCAAGCGGCGCCAAAACAAAAGAGAAGTTAAAATTGACATTTTTTATTTTCTTTTCTATGTATATAGTAATATATATCTATTGATTGTAATAAGTACCTGGGTATATCAGTTATCCTTAACATAAGCTTATCTTACTATATAAATAAATAGGTACCTACCGAATTGATTGGTTTGAATTTTATCCCTAGCAACGATAAAAATTATAACAGAATATGTACCATTCTATTATATTTTTATCGTTGCTAGATAAATTGCACTTCTTTATTTAGAATATAGTTAGCGACGACGACGACGGTTTGTGCATGTACAAATGCACAAACCGTCGTCGTCAGTCCTTCGTTGGAGGTATGCTTAACTTGCTAAAAATAGGATTAACTTCATCATCATCAGCCTATGTTAGGCCTCCCCCAATGAGCGCCACTGAACTGGTGGACCAGCCCTATCGTGAGTGTCCATGTCTCAGCTCAGTATGTAAGTATTATGATATATAAATACATATAATTATGTACATAAAATTTGGGTATTGTAAAGTTATTGGATACCGGTTGGTGCTAACGTTATTCGAACAAAATATCCAACTTATAACTGTTGGTAAAAAAATCCAATAACTCCCACCTCTAATCCATTGATAACAAATCAAATTCTTCCGATCCAAAGGGAAGTAGGTAGACTATTTCTCCGTTTTCTTTCAGTTTTTTCTTTCTATTTCGTTGGCATTCGAGTAAGGATTCACTTTTCCACGGACGAGAATGTCAATAATTGATGAAATTCGACATAAACGATATGCGTCATGCAGAATCGTTCTCCAAGAAGTTGAAGGGGGAGGAATCCCATAGTTTTAGATACTCATCAACAGAGGGCGTAGCTTGTGAGTAAATAATCTTATAGGTAGAGCAAAATGCTTCATTAGGTTTTAGAGCATGGGTAGATAAGTACTTGGGTAGAGACAGTTCGTCAGGATTCTACTACTTCACGAGGCACATTGCTGGGTAGCTTAAGTAGTGAGTTCCTTACTGGACTATATCTCTGCTAAATGTTAGCTATGTATAATATCCTTTCTAACACCTTCCTATTTGAATAATTATTTGAACAAATAATATCCAAAACTTGCGTTTTTATTTATTTATATTATTATAGATCCGGAAGCAAGCATTACAGTGGGTAGCCCCCAGCTAAACACTTACTGCTTGCTTCCCATTTAAGATTGCTTTGTGTTTTGTTTTGTGGCTACCTACCTACTCTTTTGTGGCTACCATCAATGAGAGCTTTCAGGCGGAGGATCCAGGTACGTCTAAGTCTACTTCGTCTAATTGAATTCAAAGTATATAGGGGCCAGGTACGTATTTACCAGCAGCACTACTCCTAGGGTAGGGACCGTAAGGTGGGTAGAGATTAATTAGGTTTACCAAGTAAGTTAATAGGTAGTAGGTACCTACCTAATTACTTAAATTAAAGTTTATTTCTAATAAGAATAGAGCAAACAAAAAACGAATAGAAAAATTAAGGAAAATTAATGCGGGTTCATTAGCTACATTAGGTACTTATACTTAAGTTATTTCAGCGCATTGAGCGGGCCGCAAAGGAATTTCTCTTCGCGGGCCGCTGGTTTTATACACCTGCACTAAAGTAATAGCCAGATCGTAGCCATTTTCCTCCGGCATATATTGCGCAAATGGCTTGAGCGGTATTAATTACCCTCTGCCAGACCCGCTCACTAACAGGATAAGTACCAACCTAATACAATTAATACCTAACACGCTATTAATTGCTTAGTAGCCTGTGAATGCCCCTCTCACATTCGCTTCGGATTGCATACGGTAAGGTAGGCAGCTATAACTAATAGGAAAAGTAAACTATACTAACCTAAATTATATTCTAATAGGTAGGTAGTACATTCTTAAATATGTATTTAGGTAGGTTATTATCATCTACTGTAAAAATAATCTTAAGTGTTGATAATACCTACATTAAAAAATTTAAACCCATTTTCAGTTTCATGGCTCAGAATATAAATTCCCAGTACTGTCCCTTAGCATGACTTTTTAACAGGGTTTTAATGAAACAATGGGAAAGCTAATGGGTTTGTATTTTTACCTGAAAAGAGCACCGCACATCGCAAATTAACTCTATAGACACGTAGGCAGTACGGTACGAGTAAGTAGCAACCGCAATGATTTAGGGTAGGTAAGGTGAGGTACCTATTGTTAAACCACCCAATTTCAATTTGATCACGCCACTCTGCTCCAGAATTAGGTGCGATTTATTTTTATTCTCTGCTTCTCAGAGGTGCCTGATTTATCACCTCTCACACAATTTCTGACAGCTGTGTTAGACACTGTTAATACGAAATTGATTTGCTAGAAAAGATTAAGTGGTTTGGAATTGGCAGATTTAATCAGGCTCAGAAAACGTTTGTTTTGGTAAATTATTAACGAGAGCAGTTAGGCAAAACTCGAAATTCATGCGTTTTGAACAGCTGCACCGGTTTTCATCTTATTAGAAATATTATCGATAATGAGGTGAAATGAGTTTTTTTGACGTAACGGAAAATCAATTTTAAGGGAACAAAACACATATTTTTCGAATATATTTTGATGAGGATCAAAAGGTTAGGATATTAGTTAGTATGTTATGGGAGTCGAAACACGATTGACTAAACTTGATAGAAAAAAATGGCAAAGTTTCCTCTAAATCTTCATTTTTACAGAGATACCTCTACGGAAAAACCAGTTGTAGTTGCTTGTTTTTTAATATTATTGTAATGAAATTTCTTCTACGTGTTCCCTAATAAATACTTTAAACGATTATGGTTTTAGTTTTTTGAGAAACAGTATTATTTAAAAAAAATAGAATAGAATAGAAAATGTTTATTTGTGTTTCATATAAAATAATACAACTTAAGAACTAATAATAATAAACATAACAAATTAGGAACTAATAAAATAATTAAAACACGAGAACACAGAAAGGCTACCGGCTCAGCATTAAATGCTACATTGACATAAGCCAGTGCAGCGCTGGTTTTCAGCAATAACAAATTTAAAAATAAAAACCAGTGAAATAGCGCGCGGGCCGGTCATTCTGTCACTCTTGCCTCCTTTTCTCGCCTTCCCGGTGCGGCGTTCGTTCGTTCTTGTCTCGAAAAAGCGAACACATTTCGCCTTGAGAAAACAAAATCGGTGAAACTTTTTAGGTATTATGATTTTACAATGCCAAAGATACATAAACGCAAACGTATACTTACTTACACAGATAAATGGATGTAAACGATAACCTTAAACACCCTGTAGGTATAATGAAATAGGTGTCCGAAATACGATAAGAAGGTGTTTCCTCAACCAATCTGCTTATAAATACCTACTAAAATACTTCAAGCTTACGTTTGTAAAACCTACTAGAGTCCTGAGATCTACTTTTACTTTATAGCAGAAGTTGCGGGTCCCAAAGCAATCCTCCGGGTGACCCTAACTTTTTCAAACAAGTCTAATAAAATTGAGTTAAGTAGTTTTGCGGGAATCGTCATAAACTTTAGTGCTTTGACTAAAATAATACCAGCACACAAGAGGCATGGAGATAGTCCAATAAAATACCTAAAACAAAAGGAAAACATTAGAGGTCCTTTGAAAGTTTCACTAAAGGTTTTTCCTCCCAAATTGAAAACGGGGAAACATTTCGTAGTCCAACAGTCCTATAGCAGCATGAAAAGTGTAGTTTATTATTTTGTAGGCAAGGTACAAAATTTACGCGAACTCCCAACAGTTTGTAAGTATTCAAAGCACGCGTTCAGTAAGTATAGGTACCTACCTACCTATACCTCTAGACAACGCGACAAAAGACTCGAAACTTTGTACATTCCGCACACCTGAAATTTGGGACAACAGGACACACCTGTCCATGAAGAATCGACTCAATTTGCCTAATGACAGTTTAAGTGCTTGGGAAACGTCCCTTCCATAGTTCTGATAGCTTGGCCTAACCAATTTCAAGAAACACACATTATCGTTAGCTTTGTTTTACTCTGTTGTTGTTATGAGAAGCGGGAGGTAGATCTTTACAGTTTAAGAACATAAATAAAGAAAAAGAGGTGAGTTGTTTGAATTGCTAACATGACTATAAAATATGATCAGATGATATGATCAGCTTGAATAGATTTGAATTTGGGGTCCGTGTGACACTGGCTAGAAATTAAAAAAAATATAATAATAAGTAGGTATTGATGCTATTATTTAGTAGCTTGCAATGAAAACTGTAGATGGAACTTAGATGGTATAAATAGATTCTGGCGTGATTTTGCAAAGTTTCTTTAAAGACGTCATAATCGCGTGTGCGACAAAGCCCTTTATAAAGAAAAAAATGTTTCTTTGAACATTATTGGTCAAATTAAACCTCGATTTCAAACCAAAATTATAATATTATAGGTACTTAATGAGAGCGCATAGCTTTTCAGAGAGCGCAGTGCTATTATTAATTTATCTTGATTATTTTAAGACTTTTATTTTATGATAAATTATTTTAGGATAGAAAAGCTCTCATTTCAATTGGAACTTTCTCAAAAAAATATTTCAAAGCAGAAGTTATATGTACTAATTCCTTCCTTTCTTCTGATGATAAAAAAACCCTGAACATGACATCCGCAAGCGTTATACTTCGATCGAACAACGTAAACTTTTTCCTCATAGTCCGTTTATAGGTCCACATAGCCAAACAAACCGAGTCGGGCAGAAAAATGAAATCTTGGATATTAGTTATTGGTCGAGATTATGTGCATAAACTTGATCACAGAGCAAACCATCCTAAACCAACATGGAGCTTCATCTGCCGATGGAATGGGGTGGTTGTACTTTACGAGTCTGTATGTTTGTTATGTTTGTATTGCTTTCTCTAGATATTGGGATTTAGAAACTTATTATCGGGATTATTTGGATTATCGGTATTGCACATAAACAGGTTATTGAGTACATGAACGCAGAGCTTTTACTTTGTCGATAAACCTGAATATATTGAAGTAAGTATCTGTTTTACACTACATATACATTATACCTACCTAACTATCTACCTACTTCGGACTAGTATTGATATGGATTAGTGGAGCTACCTTTAGATTGTTTGCAATACTCTGCAGTTACCTCAATTGTTTCAAGTGTAAATATTAGTTCTAAATTGTTTCTATATTTTGATTGTAACTTTCTTAATATAATACCTAGCTAGTAAAGCATAATATTTAATTATAACTTATCTAGTCTGGGTGTTTTCAACGCATAAAGTATCTACTTATTACTATGGGTACTAATACTATACTAAAACACCCAGATTAAATCAATGAATAGGTAGGTACTATTCGGGTCAAGAACCACATCTATGCAAAATTTTTATCCGATCAGTTCAGTAGTTTTGTCGAGAAGAAGTTACAAACATGTAACAAACATTCAAACACCTAAACATTTAAACTTTATTCTTTATTCCTACTTGTGTGCAGAATGCAAGCTATGCACGCAAGTATGAAAAACTGGACAAATCTATTGAAGCTAATATCCATCTTGGCTTTTGTCCTGCTACCGGCATAAGAATGCGAATAAGAATTTTTCATTTCAAATTTACAGGGTAGCGTTAGATATAGCTAGTTAGATACCACTAAATAAATTTACTGAGTTAACTTAGCACAAACACATTACTTACTTTAGTAAGTATGAAAAATTCCACCAATATAATATTATATTATATAATATATATATAATTCTTATGCGGTTAGCAGAATCAGTTGTAATTATTAGTCATTTAAGTACACTCCCACATGAGACGATAGTGCATATAGCTGTTCTCCCAATTCTCAAATTTGAATTAAATTACTGTTGCTTGTTTAAAGCCCTATTACCAGGTAAAAGCATTAAGCGAATAGGTTGCCTAGATTGGCAATTCACGTGGAATAACTTAAAATTATGGTCTCACTTCAGCACAATATATAGGCTATTGTGGTGGGGTGTTTTTGTCCACAGCTGGAGATAGGCCTCCGACGAATACAGCTTATATAGCGGCTGATTGTCCGATTACCTTTTAACACTTTATAGTGTTAAACATTCAGGTGGTCATAGGTAGGTAGGTACGCTTAATAAAGTAACTTTCTAATTAGAAATACTAGCAGAGGATACAACACTATCCTATAATAATTATGATACTGGCGAAAGTTTGTGAGTTTTGCTGTTGTAACGATGTTTGGCCAAAGTAAACACCACAACCAGTTAATGAACATAGGTATGTATCGGGCTCAAATTTTGCGTATGTTACACATACTGGACATGTAATAACATATATGAGCTAGTTATTTTTCCGGAAAATCAAGTGTAAAACCGCGGGCAGAAGCTAGTTTTATATATAGAAAACAAAGAACACATACGTGACCCCTAAGTATCGGGGTCACATCTAGTGATGCCTTAATGCTCTGCTTAAGTGCTCAGTAACAACGATACAAGTTTGTATATACGTATTATAAATCTAACCTTAATAATAATAATAAATAAATAAATAATAAATAATGCTGGACAATCCACACAGCATCATCTAGCCCTAAGCTAAGCTGAACTTGTGTTATGGGTACTAGATGACTGATATACATAATACAATACATTACATAGATATATATTTTTATTATACATAGCAAACGACCAGAACACCCGGGACAAATATCTGCAGATCGTACAGACATTTGTCCGAGGCGGGAATCGAACCCGCAACCTCCTGCGTCGCAGGTAGACCTTCGCTCACCGCGACACAGAGGTCGTCAAAAACATTGTTTCATCCCGGATCTTTTCATCACAGCATCCTCACATTTATAAACATTGAGACAGCAAAAATAATACCTCCCAACATTTAGGGACAAAAACTTACCCCAGTAGCGATATATTAAATTAAAAGCAATTTATAAGGACCCTTCCCACGGGCACAACAGACCCAAGACCCCCTACTTTGCGTTCCCTTCCCCTAACTTTAAGAAAGACAGGGGTGACAAGGAAAGGAATTTCGACGTAACAATAAAACGCGGGAGATGTGGCGAAGTAACGGATCCGCAGAATACATTACAGTTGTACGTGGCTGAGCATGAATAGTTGGGACGGAATTCCGCAATTTAAACAACAAGAAAAATGAGAATGCCTTACGTTCAGTGTATGGAAATTAATTTGAGTTTATTTTAGGTTAGATTTTCCCGTTTTTAGCTATTAGATAATGATACATTTCTTTCTTATAATGTTGTATAAATAAATAAATAAATAAATAATGCTGGACAATTCACACAGCATTATCTAGCCCCATGGTAAGCAGAGCTTGTGTTATGGGTACTAGATAACTGATATACATAATACAATACATTATATAGATAGATATTTTTTATTATACATAGAAAACGACCAGAACACCCGGAACAAATATCTGCAGATCGTACACACATTTGTTCCGAGGCGGGAATCGAACCCGCAACCTCCTGCGTCGCAGGCGGACCTTCGCCCACCGCGCCACATCGGTCGTCAAATGGTACAACAACTGGTCAGTGTATCGGTGGTACTTTTCCATGGTTGTCTGGTAGAGATCGCTCTTGAGCGAAAAGATCGGCAATTATAATTAATTTTTAAGTTTTTTCTGTACAAAGTCTTCTATTTAAAGTGCAATAAAGAATTTTCTATCTATCTATCTATCAAAACAACCTAAATAAAAGTAGTTGTTCCTTAGCTGATTGACTGAGATGTAACGGCCGAAACTACACGTTAACTTAATGCTGGACTGACAGGTCTTTAACGCTTACGCTGCCCAGCCTCTTCGGTACACCCCGCAACCCGCGCCGCAGCTTCTAGTTGTCCTGGAACTATTCATATGCGTCGGGGGCAATATAATCATTAGTTAAGTATAGGAGGCAGGAAGTAAATTTAGGTTTCGTCCGGAAATAATGGCTCAATGCTTATCTACCAGTTTTTATTTTGCCTCCAATATTTAGTCACAATAGATGAAATTAATATTTTGAGATATTACAGTAGCCAATTTTTTTCTAGTCTGGTTCATGCGGTAAACATCACAATCATGTAATGTCTTCAATGAGTTGCGTTGGCTTGTCGAGCAGAATTTCTACTCAGTGAACGAACTACTAGAAAAGTAAATTTAATATGTAGTCATATTAAATTTACTTTTCTAGTAGTTCGAGTAGTTAAATAATATTTTATAGTAGTTAAATAATAAATAAATAATGCTGGACAATTCACACAGCATTATGGTAAGCAGAGCTTGTGTTATGGGTACTAGATAACTGATATACATAATACAATACATTACATAGATCGATTTTTTATTATATATAGAAAACGACCACTCAGAACAAATATCTGCAGATCGTACAAACAATTGTTCAGAGGCGGGAATCGAAACCGCAAACTCCTGCGTCGCAGGCGGACCTTCGCCCACCGCGCCACATCGGTCGTCAAACGACAAGACTATATTTCCGTATAATTTTTTTTGTCTACATTTTAATTTATTTATTTGTTTATATTTTAAATTATGTTTAGTGATGATAAAATACAATTTGTATTATAATTATAACTATTTATATCATAAAATGACATGTAAAATAATTTTACCAATAAATTGTATTTCTGTCAATTGATATTTTGTTCTTCACAAAAATGTTGTTGAGGATTTTGTTATTTTTGTGCGTAAGCCCTCGCACTCGGAGTTATCTCTAAGAAATTAAATGAAATCACAACAAAAGTGGTTGAATTCCCAAAGATTATCGAATCGTCGGTAACTTGATTTCGTGGCTTAGTTAGTTAGAGTATCCCGTACTGAGGGAAGGTTGCGGATTCAGGCCCCGCTGAAATCGATCATTTTTGGGATATCGTTTAATTTCTTAATTATTTTTAAATTGAAGATGATTTGCATACAAAATACGCCGACCACTTTTAATTAACATACTTTTGTTTAACACTTTTGCACGATGTTTTTGACGGAATAATAAATAAATAAATAATAAATAATTGTGGACAATCCACGCCATCAAGCCTCAAGCGAACGAAAGTTTTGGGTAACATATGACTGATATACATAACATAGATAATATTCATTAAACATATACCCAGAACACCGAGAAAAAATATTCGCAGATCGTATAAACATTTGTCCCAAGGCGGGAATCGAACCCGCATACTCCTGCGTCGCGGGCGGACCTTCCCCCACTTCGTGTAGGAAGCTTTATTATATCGCTTAAACAGCTGCCCAGTACAGTGCGACACGTAAGGGACGCGTTAAAGATAAAAAACATTAGATAGCTAATTATTACCTCAGTTAACAGCGTTAACTGAGATTGTGAAATTTGTTGAAGGTATGTCCAGCATAACTTATGTATTTTAATAACTTTTTACTAACCCCGACACGCATTAGCAGGTTTATTTCACTCTACAAATAAAAAGCTACAACGCTACCGTAGCAAAATGAGAACAGTCAGTGAAGAAAATCACTGAACACGAATTTATTTCAAAATTACTTACTTACCTGAACAACTGTACATTACTCATAAATTACAGAAGGTAACTTTTTTATTATTGTTAGCCCTGTATATCCCATAAAATGTCTGCATATTATATTATCGTTTTTAAAAGTCAACAACAAAAAAGGTAATTTAGATGTAAGTACCGCGGGATTGTACATATATCTTTTTTTGCAAATAATGAAAAAAAAACGTAAAAATGTATTCAAGTTGGCGATGTTCTCTCCTTATGTCAGATATGAGTAACTTTGAACGTTCTTCGAAAGCCATCTATCGAGTTGCTTAGAACGAATTAAGTCACATATTATTACATATTTTTATTCCAATTGAAAACCCCTATTCAAGATGTGTTCCTGACGTGTTCTGTAGCTGACTGTATCTACATTTTAACGTTGTTTTAACGCAGAAAGTTGGCAATAGCGTGAGTCACGAGAGGCGCCGTCTAGACTCGGGCTGATGTTCGGAATTGGTCAGAGCTACCATTTTGGCAAGACACTGAAACAACTGGAACTTTTCAACAATCTCAATTATTGTTTAATTCTACCAGCATACGTTATAGCTGGGCTGCTATGCCATTAGCTTAATTGCTACGCCGCCGTAGCCGCTAAGGCTGCTACATCGTAGCTTGGTTGCTATTTCGAAGCTTGTAAAGTAGCTATCTGCAATCACAAAATCGCACAATGTAGTGACTTATCATATCACACCGTAGATTGGTTGCTAAGCCGTAGCTTAGTTGCTACGCCGTAGCTTAGCTGCTACGCCGTAGGTTGGTTGCTATGTCGAAGCTCGCACAGTGTGTAGTGAATTACCACTACATCGTAGATTGGTTGCTACGCCGTAGCCTAATTGTTACGCCGTAGTAGCTAAGACGGCTACATCGTAGCTTGTTTGCTATGTCTAAGATTGTAAAATACCTATCTACAATCGCAGAATCGCACAATATAGTGACTTATTATATCACACCTTAGAGTTAGATTGGTTGCTAAGCCGTAGCTTAGTTGCTACGCCGTAGCTTAGCTGCTACGCCGTAGGTTGGTTGCTATGTCGTAGCTTATAAAATAACTTTCTGTAATTGCAATATCGCACAGTGTAGTGACTTATCACTACATCGTAGATTGGTTGCTACGCCGTAGCCTAATTGTCACACCGTAGCAGCTAAGACTGCTACATCGTAGCGTGGTTGCTGTCTAAGCTTGTAAAATACATAGTTATCTGCAATCGCAATATCGCACAGTGTAGTAACTTATCACTACACCGTAGCTTGGTTGCTACGCCGTAGCTTGGTTGTTACGCCTAAGCTTCGCGTTACGCCGACCAATAGACTTGTAAGGTCTAAAGAAAATAAATAAATCGTGCTTTACAAAACTTATATTTGACTCTACACCATTCGACACCATTCACCAGAGGACTTTTTTGTCTATTTAATGTATATAGTCAGGTGTTATAATACCCGTACGCAATTGAAACAATATACACAAATTATAATAACATAATTCTCAAAATTGAATAATTTCTTCTAATGTGCAACTATGGTTCTGCGTATGTTTTAATATTTTATACTGATACTCAATAAACGTAATTGTTGCAACAAAGGAATAACTAACTCAATGTATAAAATAATTGAGTCACGTTTGAATTCACATGATTCTATTTGTAATAGGATAAATATTGTTTTATTTTTTCGAAACTCGGTATAACATCATAAGAACAAGGAATAGTATAATAATCAATTATTTATTGTCGGAAAATACAGTGCGTAGTATGTACTTTGTACATCATCATCATCAGCTACGTTAGGCCACAGCTAGTCAGGCCTCCTCTAATGAGCTTAAATATTGACATGTATCGAATCATACTATATTTAGACTTAAATAGGCAAATAACCATGTATTAGACATATAAGAGATGAACATGCTAGTGGTTTCTTTTCACTTCTTCTACTAGAAGACAAAAAATTGAAGTGAACAGTAAAATTATTTTATTTGATAATAATTTAATGTATAAAATATGACTAAGTGCTTATTTTGTAAGCCTAAAGAAATAAATGATTTTTTACTTTTACTTTACTTTACTTTGAGCGCCATAGCGCCTTGTCTTCAGCTTACCGCATCCAGCATCTGCCTGCAGTCCTTCGCAGGTCGTTATTACTTGGGTCCTACACTACGTTTACCGTGTCGCGGTCTCCACTCAAGAACACGTTTACCCCAGTGCCAACGGTTGTCAGTTCTTCATGATATACATATAGCCGGCCTACTGCCACTTCAGCTTGCTAGTTCTCAGAGCTAGGTAACCTAGAGCTAGGTAGCTTCTTCGAATCCTATCCTTCAGAAAGACCCGTTCATTATCTGTCCATTCATAATCTAAGTTATCCAAATAAAGTCTTCTAGAAGTAACAAACATCTATCGATTCATCTTAAACCTTTGCATTTATAATATATATCTAAGTGTGACATAGAACTCACACACTCACTCTCTTTGCGTTCCTCTGAAACCCTCATCTTGAAAGTCCCTGCTACTCTACCTCTGTCTATGACAAATCATTCAATGTACGAGCTATCCGTCTATGGAATGCTCTCCCTCTGGACATCAGACGTGCAAAATCACTCCCTATATTCAAAAAACTGCTGCATCAGCATTATTTATATCTTATCTTATGTCTATGTAAGTTTATTACAATGTTTGTAATGTAGGTATTTAGTGTATTTGTTACCAATTATTTATTAAAGTGCCACCGTCTATATTGTTCGTTCATTTCCAGTCCATCCCAAGGTTGCCTGGAAGAGATCGCTCTCGGCGGTAAGGCCACCCTTTATACCTTTATTCTAAGTTTTTATCTCTGTATTATTTTCTGTTTTGTGTGGTGTAATAAAGTGTTATCTATCTATCTATAGAATGAAAATACACTTAGGTACGTATCGTATGTATGTTGCCTTCCGTATTTTCCGTTAACCTGATAGAACCCGCTGGTAATAACATCTCAGCGAACTTGCTTAACTAGTTTACTTTACGGACCTTTACTCTAACTACGCGATAATGAACCTTAATGTGGAGTTAGAGGACTAACGGTCTTGCATATCTGTTTATATGTAGATAACTTATGTGGCGCAGCGGGTGAAGATCCGCATGCGCAAAGGTTGCGAAGGTTGCGCCTTGGGAAAAATGTTTGTATGACCTGTTAATATTTGTTCCGAGTGTTGTGGGTATTTTCTATAGTCAGTCATCTGCCTGCTGTCTTTTGCAGATCGTCTTCCTACCTAGCGCAGGGCTTCTTATTCTACGTTTGCCGAGTCGCAGTCTCCACTCAAGTATATGTTTACCCCAGTGGTTGTCGGTTCTTCGCGAGATATTGCCAGCCGACTGCCACTTCAGCTTTCTAATTCTTTGATACCTAAAATAATACGAGTATGAATATAATGTAGTATGTTCTATGATCCCGACGTCTATTAAAAAAAATAACACGTAATTAAGTCATCATCATCAGCCTATGATAGTCCTGGATACTGCTGGACATAGGTTTGTGTACAATATTCGGATATGGGAGCTCATAGACGTGAGTGAAACGACCGCTGGTTAGTTACACACTGTTTATTGTACCGAGATGGCGCTGGCTTGTGCAGGCACGCACACATGCGTAGGCGCCTACTATTACATACGTAACATTCCTCCCCCTAGTACAATAAATACTTACAAACTATTTAAGTACTAAAAAAACTTCTTATATGAGATAGTGGGATGATTACGCATCGATCTTGCTTGAGGAGCTGAACCTGTTTCTTCCATTGGTTCAGGTTCTTCCGAGTTCTGGCCAGCTTCTTCAGCTTCGTAAAACTCTTCGTCACCTACAGACTTATCTGCGCTCACCTCATAATGACCAGTCTCACTTGGCGAATCATTTGCTTCGTACAATTCCTTTCTCCTTCCTCTTCCTTGTTTTTCTGTCTCAACCGGTGAATTAGTAGACGTGGATGGGAGATCGGATTGTTGAATCGGCGTCGGCAGTGGCAGTGGCGGACAAGGTGGCGATGTCAGAGACGGCGACGCTGGTGAGGGCGGGGGCGGAGGCGATGCTTGAGGTGACGGTGATGAACTCGCCGAAAACGAGGATGACAGTGGCCTATACACAGGCATATTTACATTCATTGTATCTTCTAGATCGATGGTAGTCCCTTTATATTTAACTAGCTGATTTATATGTCTCTTAACAGTCTCGGAGTTTTCTAAATTCTTTACTAAATACACAACTTTGCCTATCTTCTTGGTGATTATTCCTTTACACCATGTATACTTTGATTTGTTTACAAATTTTTTGTATAATACCACTTCATTCATCTTTAAATCTTGAATTTTATGTTCCGCTTTCTGATTAGTTTGCAAACACTGTTGATGTTGTACACGGTTAGAGACAGGTGACGAAGGTGATGATGATGATGATGATTTAGGATTCATAATGTCTAATCGTGACCTTAACTTGTGACCGTATACCATTTCAGCAGGAGACAAACCTGTAGTAGTGTGCACTGAGTTCCTATAGTCCATAAGATATCTTAATAATTTTAAATCAGTGCTACTTTTCACCATTTTAGCGCATGACAAAAGACAGGACTTGATTCCCCTTTTTACAATCTTAACAACACTTTCGGCCTGGCCGTTGCTAGGCGGGTGGTACACCGGCGACGTTACATGACTAATCCCATTAGTTGAACAAAACATTTCAAACTCGCGTGAACAGAAAGATGTACCGTTATCACTTACTATTGTATTAGGAATGCCAAATCTTGAAAAAAAATCACAAAGTTTTCCAATTACCGCAGCTGACGACGTAGTAGAATTCATATTATATACCTCTACCCACTTAGTGTGCGCGTCAACCACTACTAAGTACATACAACTCTTAATCGGTCCTAAAAAATCAAGATGTATTCTGTAGAAAGCAGTAGTCGGGTATTGCCAAGGAGCGGGAGGGGCGCGCGGCGGCGAGGGGCGCAGCTGGATACATACATCACATGAACTGATCATCGCTTCTATCGCTTGATCGATACCGGGAAACCAGAATCTTGAGCGAGCCTCGGCCTTAGTTTTAACGATACCTAAATGCGATCGATGTAGTTCCGATAACACAGTTTTATACAAAGAAGTAGGTATAACAACCTTGTGCCCTCTCATAATGCACCCATTCTCAACTGATAACTGTGATCTACACAAATAATAAGCTTTTATTCTTACATCGGTTAATTTCGGAGGCCATCCCTTAATGACGTAACCTTTAACTAATTTCAGTAATTCATCATTATCCGTTTGGGCGCGTAACTGGTCTAATGTTAACGGCGGCGTGCCGTCCATCACAAAACATACATAGGTAGCCCGGTCATAGGCTACCTCACAGTCGCAGCACTGACATCGTTCGGTGCAAGCGCACTCGTGCACCGCGCGCTCCAGGCTAGCGCGCGACAGGTAATCAGCGCTGTTATCAGCACTCCGTACATACTCTATTTTATAGTTATAGCTACTTAAAAATAATGCATAGCGTTGAAGCCTATTTGCGGACATCTCCGGTATTCCTTTATTAGGGCCAAATATAGACAATAAGGGTTTATGGTCCGTTCGTAAAACAAACGGTATAGACCGGCCATATAAATACTGGTGAAAACGACGAACACCGTAAATGATAGCTGTCGCTTCCTTTTGTATCTGAGAGTAACGAGTTTCAGCGGCGTTCAGTGTCCGTGAAACAAAAGAAATAGGCCTTTCTGTCCCTTCGTCCCCCACCTGTGAAAGAATAGCGCCTAGGCCGCTAGGACTCGCATCCACTGTCAATATTATTTTAGCGTTCGGATCGAAATGAGCCAGTACTTGGTCTGACGTCATCAAGTTTTTTATTTCTATAAAAGCCTGTTGATGTTTATCTGTCCAGAGCCACTTACTACCTTTCTTTAATAGTTCATACAGCGGACTAAGGACAGTTGATGCACTAGGTACAAAGTTCCTGTAGTAATTAATTAACCCTAGAAACGACTGTAGCTGAGTTACATTTGTGGGGACTGGAGCTCCGACCATAGCTTTAATTTTTTCAGGAGATTTTTTGAGACCATCTTTTGTTATTATATATCCAAGATAACAAACCTCGTTCTGGAAAAAACTACACTTATCCTTCCGTAAGGTTAGACCTGCATCCTGTAAACGTTGTAACACGGTAATTAACCTCTTCATGTGTTCTTTTTTATCAGTCCCTGTTATCAATATATCATCTAACAGACACAAGACTCCATCTATGCCTGATAGAACCCCTTCGATTGCCCGCTGAAAAATTGATGGTCCAGACGCTAATCCAAACACAAGCCTATTGTACCTTAGGAGCCCACGGCTGGTATTCACGGTAGTAAGATTTTTTGATTCATCATCTAACATAAACTGATTATATGCCATGGATAGATCAAGCTTCGTAAACTGTTGACCACCAGAAATTTTTGAAAATAGCTCGTTTGTAGTTGGGAGCGGGTATTGTTCTACTAACAGCTGTTTATTTATGCTAACGGAGTAGTCAGCACACAATCTTACTGACCCGTCCCGTTTTAAGACCGGGACTATGGGAGACGCGTGGGCCGAATACTCAACGGGTTCGAGAATACCTAATTCAATCAATCTATTAATTTCTCTATCAACCTTCTCACGTAAAGCAAACGCTACTGGTCTCGCTTTGCAGAAAACGGGCTTAGCATTTTCTTTTAATTTGAGTTTAACTTTATATTTATTAAAATTCCCTAATTTATCAGAAAACAATTCTCCAAAACGCTGCTGTAACAAATCGGAAGACAGTTCGGTATTTATGGAGTTTACCGGCATGAGTTGTAAATTAAATAAAGATATAAAATCCCTGCCTAGAAGCGGTGGCCCTCCGTCGCGCACTACAAATATGTCTATATAGTGCGTTTGATCCGCGTAACAAACCGGTAACCGAAGCGTTCCTAAACAGATTATCTTTTTTCCGTTGTACGTCATCAGCTGTTTATTTGTACTTGATAATGGTACATCTATGAATTTACTGTTGTAAAAACTTTCCGGGATTACAGTAACTGCCGACCCACTATCTATTTCAAATTTTAATGACAATTTGTTAATCAAAACACTTTCTACCATAGGTTGTCCCCTGAAAGATCGGATGTAAAACAACTTACCATCGTCACCGGCATCATCTTCACCTTTGTCACTGCGATCCAACTCAACGTAATTCACTTTCTTTGTACACATTCTACGCAAGTGGCCTTTTTCGTGACACTTTTTGCAAACATAATTGGTGAACCGGCACTCCGATGATTTGTGATTCGAATAACCACATACACTACATTTAACTTTTCCTACAGTTGCATTTTTTACGTCCCTCGATATCTTGAATAGCTGGTTGTCGGCGGCAAGCACGCTGGCGCTGGCCGCGGCCGCGCGCGCACAGCTCATGTTCTCCGCCATCTTGACGACCTCTGCCATGCTGAAGCTAACCAAATCTTTGGTGTACAGCTTCTCCTTCTCTTGTCCCGGCAACATACCCATGAGAAATCTGTCGCGAAGTGCCTCTTCGACATTTAAAAAGCCACACTTTTCAGCAAGTCCTCGCAGACGCGCCGCCCATTGTGAATGCGTTTCGCCCGTTCGTTGACTTGCCGCGTAGAAACTATGACGTTCAGCAAATCCGATACGCTTTGGGGTGAAATGCGCATCAAGGACATTCAGGAGATCCGTATACGGCACGTCTTCAATACCCTTTGGTAGTACCAGGTCCGTCGCTAACTTGTAGGTTCCTTCTGTGAGTGCGCTCAGCAGGATCGCCTTCCGTTTGCTCCCCGTGGAATCCGTCGACGCAGTAATATCATTAGCGAGAAAATAATGCGTGATCCGGCCTTTATATGTTTTCCACGTTTGTAGATTGTGGTCAAACGTATTTAAAATGCCGAATTGCGCTGAATTCGCCATTTTTATGCACTTGTAGGTAGATCGTCGCCACTGTACAATATTCGGATATGGGAGCTCATAGACGTGAGTGAAACGACCGCTGGTTAGTTACACACTGTTTATTGTACCGAGATGGCGCTGGCTTGTGCAGGCACGCACACATGCGTAGGCGCCTACTATTACATACGTAACAGTTTGAAAGTTTGCGTAGTATATTTTTCAGCTTTAAATATCTCGTTGTTAATGTCATATTTATGCCTCATCGGTTATCTTGAGTTATTCACAGTCATCATCATCATCATCAGTCTATAGCCTCCCCCAATGAGTCCTACCTGCAGTCTTTCATATAATTAAGTAAACCCGTGTCATATAAATGTAATGGGTACAGACAGCGCATTATCAATAAATGAGTAACCCTCGATGACTGATTAGTTGAATGCCTTTAATTATAATTACTAGCTGAAGACAGGGCGCTATTGGCGGAGGCCTATGTCCAGCAGTGGACTGCTATAGGCTGATGATAATTACTTGTAGTATTTTTGGTCAAATAAAGCCATAACCTACAATTTTACTAAACTTTCTTTTATAAAAGAATTTAATTTTTAGTGACAAAATATATCAATAAATTTACTGAATGGGGCCCTTAGAGCCTGTCGATAAGCTGTGTTTTTATATATTTTTTGTATAGCTCTCATTATAAATTAATATCATAAAATTGCTTTCAATGATAGTTAATTCTCTTGTGAGTAAAAAACTGTCTGAAAATTAAGTTTCTTAATTTTAGATAAAATACTATACAGGCGTATATAATCGGCTCAGTGCAAATGTAAGGCACTCGTTACATTTACACTAAGTCGATTTATTTTTGTAATATGTAAATTCTAATAAATAGCTACACAGTAGATATACGTCCGTCGTGTACTATTTTGTTAGCAATAAATTATAATAAATAATGCTGGACAATCCACACAGCATTATCTAGCCCCATGGTAAGCAGAGCTTGTGTTATGGGTACTAGATAACTGATATACATAATACAATACATTACATAGATAGATATTTTTTATTATACATAGAAAACGACCAGAGCACCCGGAACAAATATCTGCAGATCGTACACACAATTGTTCCGAGGCGGGAATCGAACCCGCAACCTTCAGCGTCGCAGGCGGACCTTCGCCCACCGCGCCACATCGGTCGTCAATTGATTACATATTCTGATTATTCCGGACCCACCCGCACGTATATCTTCTTACTATTATACTTCTTTATATTTCATCATCATCATCATCATCATCAGCCTATAGCAGTCCACTGCTGGACATAGGCCTCCCCCAAAGAGCGCCATAGCGCCCTGTCTTCAGCTTGCCGCATCCAGCATCTACCTGCAGTCTTTCGCAGGTCGTCATCCCACCTGGTCGGAGGGCGTCCTACACTACGTTTACCGAGTCGTGGTCTCCACTTTATATTTATTACCTAAAAACCTTATTATATAGATTTGTATACAGGCAACTGTTGTATTTACCTAAATCCCGCAGTATTTATCTAATTGTTTAAAACGTAAAGCAAACCGAGCTGATTATAGCAATGCCTAATTTTATAAGCTTGGAGGAGGGTCGACGGCCGCCCCAATAAAGTATTTATAACATTGCAACGGGAAGTTGGAGTGAGTCAAACGTTGGCGCCGCTCTGTCGCGGGGAGCGCAGCGTGATCTCTTTTCTGGCAAACATCTCTAGGTATCCAGTTGAGGAAATGCAGTAAAACGTCCAGGAACGCAGCGTTTACCTTTAACTCAGTCCATGGCCCTGGATATCGTTAGAGCCGACTAAAGGAACCTTTTTTCAACAGACTTCAAATAGGAGGAGGTTCCCCATTAATCAGTATTTTTTTATTATCTTGAGAGAAATGCGCACGTATATTGTACTGCCACAGGGGGACAGCACGATTATTAACCCACTAACTGGACTCCAACCCACTAAAACCTTCAGGGTGTTTCCCTGAGGCCTGTTCGTGACGTCATCTGTACGGGTTCTAACGGAAGTCCTGCGAGGTCTCTTACAGAGCTTAGCCAGCATTATGCTGAGTTACATGCTTTTTATAACAACTCTATACATTAAAGCTTTTAATCTCTATATGTACATACATAAACCTACCTTCTATAAGTGTGTCTTTTTTATAAATAAATATCAATCTATTCTATTCATAGTAATTGTATGAAACCGATATGCTAACGCATCACACACGCACGGCCAGTGACGCACGGCACAATAATGGTGTTCTAGATTCAATCACACTGTGTCGCCTCCCCACAAGCATCCCTCGGTGCCAATACTCACACAATCGATTCAGCCACGAGAGTGGAAATAGAAATGTATCGGTACGGATATAGCACTCGTTACCTGGCATAACTGAAATCTAATTATATACGTGCCTAATATTATAAGGCCTTTAAAAATGTATAGAGAATAAACACTTAGATTATCTTCTATAATATAAAAATGAATCGCTGAATGTGTAGCGCAAATCTCGAGAGCAGCTGAACCGATTTCGCTAATTATTTTTTAGAATATTCCTTGAAGTACGAGGATAGTTCTTACGGAGTGAAAAAAGAGAAAATTTAAAAAATTGCCTGAAACAAATGACCATCCGGTCGAAGCCGGGACGGGCCGCTAGTAAATAAATAAAAAACGATCAAGTACGAGTCGGACTCGCGCACGAAGGGTATCAATAAAAACGAGAAAAAAAAAAATCACGTTTGTTGTATCAGAGCCCCTTAAATATTTCTGTTAATTTGTTTTTTTAGTATTTGTTGTTATAGCGGCAACAGATACCTATACATCATCTGTGAAAATTTCAACTGTCCATCACGGTTCATGAGACAGACGGACGGACAGCGGAGTCTTAGTGGTCCCGTTTGACCCTTTGGTTACGAAACCCTAAAATCGAATTTGAGTATCGAGACAAACCACACAAGGCAAAGAGAATACAATAACTACAACCAACTGGCACCCTTAGTACTGGCCTATCTTTGGGGTGGTAACCCATGTTTTTCTGATTCCTTGTGTTATATTCTCTCAGCTATTGCTCGAGGTTACAAATGCATGTATGTAGGCTGCTTGATCTTAGGCCTAGGTCTTCTCATGTCTTATGGTTGTATTCGAGAGGATTCTTGACTTTGAGAAGCTCGGGATTTAATATCGACACGTTCACAAAAAAAGGTTGTATGCATAAACTGCGATCAATCCACAGATTATAAAAGGCCTAAGTTTTTATAGCTTGCAACGTTGCCTGTAACTTGGTTACCTACGTACAAACATATAAATGTAGAACACGACTGTATGTCCTTCCATTTCCGTTCTTTTGTTATGGCCCATAAAAGCGTCTGGAAAACTATTTTATGCACAATAACGTCAAACAACATCGGTAGGCAGCTTACCAAGGAATTTAATAACAAAACAGTCTTGTTGTTGGTTTCAAACGAAACTGAACTCAATTTTAACATTCTAAGGTATCCTCTCTTATGTTCTTAAGAAGATTGTTAACGGAAATAAAACAGGAGCTTATCTTCTTATATATAAAATTCAATTACTGTTCGTTAGTCTCGCTAAAACTCGAGAACGGCTGGGCCGATTTAACTAATTATGGTTTTGAAATGTTTGTCGTAGTCCAGGGAAGGTTTAAACGGTGAGAAAACATGGTAAAATTGCGCAGAAATTTCCACGCGGGCGAAGCCGCGGGGCGCAGATAGTTCCTGATAAAATAAAAGCTACTTTCGGCGTAAAAGGTTTGCGATTGGCAAATAAAAGTAAAAGATCAAATACTTAGACACTGGCAGTTTTCACAGCTTTCAAAAAATGCCACTCGCTACTTAGACACCGAAGGAAGTCACTTGCTATCGTGTAAGAACTGTATTTTACATACTAATCATTAAGTTACTTCTTCTTTAAAAGCAAATTAAATTCATAAAAACTTATTTTATTAATAGGTTTAGTAATTCATTTTGATTCAAGATTTTGTAATTATTTATCACAAAATTTGGTATTCTAGTTAGGTGTTATGGGTACTAGATGACTGACGAACATAATACATTACATAACATAGACAGATATTTTTTTATTATACATAGAAAACGATCAAAACACCCGGATAACATATCCGCATATAGTAGGTACAAACATTTGTTTCGAGGCGGAAATCGAACCCGCAACCTCCTGCGTCGCAGGCGGACCTTCGCCCACCGCGCTACAGAGTTCGTTAAGAGGTAGGTTATTTTGTGATTTACAAATCTTTATAGATATTATATTATAAATCTATATTTGGCCTTTGCCCAGCAGTGGGACAACAATGGCTTAAAATAAAATAAATAAATAAATCTATATAGGTACGCAACGAATACAGATTGGTCACTGTCCCAACCAGTGACCAATCTGTATTCGTTGCGTATACAAACAAATTGTCAGCAATTTCTATAGCAATTACGACAGCAATTCAGATGGTATATTTCCACAAACCTAATTGCTGACTAAAAGCACCATAACAACAAGGAAATTTCAGTAAAACTAGAAAGAAGTTGTGTATCACATTTAATGAAATATATTACATAAATTCGGGTTGGCACAACTACAAAGAATTACAGTGATACAGATTCAAGTTTTAACAGCTTCTCAAACTGTAATAAGGCGAACAAAAAGTTTGAGAGCAGCTGCCTTTAAGAAACGGGTGATGTAAGATTTATATACAGCGGTTTACAAGAGTGCCTAGCTTTATAATATTTAACTATCTAAAGTCGATCGTGTTCCTAACAGGTACCAAAATAAGAAAGTAGGTTTCAGCGCCCATCTTAGGGTAACGACATGTCCGAAATAGGCTCCCATTAGGTATGATCCAAAGAGAATACAATTTATGATCTTGGAAGCAGTAATACCATAGACTAACAAAACACAGTAGACAATAAACAGATACATAGAAACGAGAGGTAATTAGTCTATGGTAATACTAAATACGTTGATTAGATAATCATAAACATAAAGTTCTATATATCTCTATATGGTGTTCTTTTCTCTTGGCTGGTATAAAAGATGGTACAAAACTTCGCGGTATTTGCTCCCCAGAGCGGCAGCCAGCGGTCAATTTAACTGTCAGCGGTATTCCGCCAACTATTTTAGTGACAATACCGCAGACCCACTTGGATATCGTTGCCGCAGTTCTGTGTAACGAATACTATAGAGAATCTAAACAGGTCTTTAGACCAGATACTCTGAACAAAGTTGATATAGTACGAGCGCGTTGACGTATTTTGTTACCTAATATAATTAGGTGGGTCAATTTTGAGGTTAACTAGAAGGGTGGCAGAACATCAGACATGTTCGGAATTTTCACTCTAACTACTCCCTTTTAGGTTAGAGTAAAGTAGAGATAATTCCTCAAAGGGAAAATGGCTGTAACTTCCAAAATAATGATTACCTGTTTACTTTCGTAGTGCCGTTTCTTTATTGAACCTCGTTTAATCCAATATATTTTCGACCACTTAAATACAACCCTTGATCAAATTATTCTTGTTTCTACCCAATCCAGTTCCATTCCAATTGAGTCACAAATTTTTGAAACAGTTGGTACAGTATATATATTTTAAATTTGGATTCTACATTTATATTTCTAGCAGGCGGCACAGGAGGAGAGAAAGTTCTTTGAAATAACGGCAAACAAAACCACAATAGTGTGAAGCTTTACTCACACTATTGTGGTTTTGTTGCACGTCAGAATTATTGAATCCTTAGGCCTTCATCATCATCAGCCTATGTTAGTCCAATGCTGGATATAGACCTCCTCGAATGAGCGCCACAGCGCTCTGTCTTCAGCTTGACACATCCAGGATTCGCGCCACAGCGCCCTGTCTTCAGCATGACACATCCAGGATTCGTTGATTTGTATGTTGAGAAACAAATTATTACTGTGCTGTGTTGTGTCGCTGTAATAATGTGTGACTAATAAAAATAAATATATAAAACCGATATATATAGCTTCTGACGCGCCACAACACACAACACCACAATAGTTTGTTCCGAGATTAAAACATGTGCTCTATCAAATTTCTGTTTTTTAACACGTCGGTAAACTTTAATATTAAATGACCCATAATTTATCTTCTACAAGGAGCTTTAACGAGTTACTTTATAAACATGTAATGGAGATTTACAGGCAGAAATAAAATAACTGACTTAGCTTACAGGGTATAAAACTTAATTAAAGTTTGACGGTTGTAGCTTGAAAAAAGTAAGTAAAATTTTACCGGGAATATAGTTTAACCTCTATTTTAAAATGAGATCTTAATTCAACAAAGTTTGTGTTTGAATTAGCATATCCCAAAAAGGACGGTTAAACGGATACCAGCAGGTCAATTCACAAGTATTTGTGAGTGTATCACTCATATTATTTTCACAGCTCATTGGCTGATTTTCTTTAGTTTTTTTGGTTTTAAAAATGCAGCTAATGCGGTTCGAAAATAGTATGACTTTTCTCACGAATAAGTAAATCTGAATTGGAATCTGTAACGTAAAATTTTAAGGTTAGATGAAGAAGTGAGGCAGATTTGTATGACTCTCCTGGATAGCCTTAAGGTACGTATACATAGGACCACGAGTTTTTAGGCTAGACGCGCACTGATGTTACCAATACGACTATGACCAAAATAAATACAAATTGATAAATAATGCTGGACCTTTTACGTCATAGACGTCTGAAAGCACCTTGGGTCTATGACATTAACAACGTCGCTGGGCATCCTTGGCTGTCTATTCTTATGTACATACCTACTCGTGAGTGTTCATGCTATTTTTGCCGCTAATTTTTACAGTAATCAAAAGATAACAGCTAGAGACAAAAAAAAAACAATAAGTCGCCATACAGTGTGTCTCTGGATAAAGTGGAACCCCATAAGGAAGATAATATTTATTTTAGGTCTATAAATATATATAAAATATCATAAACATTAACTACTACTTATATTTCTTTATGTAATGTTAGCACGCAAAACCTTTTATTTTAAACATGTATGTATTTCCTGGTTCGCAGGTAGAAAATGCCTCGGCATTAAGCCCACCTTTGTACCGTTAGTAATGCAATAAATTTAAATAAATAAGGGGGTGATAAATCAAAAAATATCGACAAAAAATAGTCAGTTTATTCATCATCAGCCTATGTTAGTCGATGTGGACATATATAAAATAAAATATAATAAAATAGTATGATTGATACACCCAATACATCTGAGTAGACCAGCTGGATGTGAAAAGCTCAAGACAGACGAGACAGACGCATTATTAACATAGACCTATTTGTCTATCCAGCAGACTGTGAAGTCTATATTAGGGTCGATTTGAGTCATTGTCGAATCCGTCGCAATAATCCGCGTCTAGCATTATCTAGCTACAAAAAAAAAACAATATTGGATACAAACAAGAAGTTTTGAGCGGTATACACTGAATTATCCAAGAAGAGCCGGTAATGTAAACCAGAGCAGCGATAGTGTGCCGGTGAGCCTCCGATTTGAGCTGCCGTCTGTAACACGAGATTACTATTATTCACGCTGTTTGATGTGTTGTCAATTGTGGCTCACTTGAAATGATAAATAGGATTATGTATGGATATAATATGACTCCTTATAAGCTATTTCTGTATCTCTGTAACTGATGCCACCTGAAGACATATGTAGTATCTGCTTTACTTTCAATGTTGAAGATGGAATGTTTTTCAGTAACCGATAAAGCCTCTTCAAGCATGTACTCGTATAGTCTAATTCTGCGGCATCGATAACAGGTATCTATGGAGCTATCTTAACGCAAGCATTCGCATGTAATGTTACAATCTTAATTCTCGGTCTCTTGATCACCAAGCAGTATGCTCGTGCTACTCTCCACTGCCTCGCACCCTCGCCGGACTCAACAATTACCTTCGATCACAAATACTATCTAGTGTTCGGGTCACGTACAAAATAAAAGCAAAAAGTCGTCTCCGTAAATAAGAGCGCACTTGAGGTAAGTAAATGTATTATAGAATTTGTTATATTTTTAGCTTTTAATATTTTATTTTTATTTTAGCAACTTTTGAATACACATTGCGGCATTGTGACAAGTGTTTACGTTGGGTGTGTTTCAAACGAACTAAACAAAATAATAGCTCACATTACAACTGCGCTCTTATTTACAGAGACGGATTTTTTGCGCCGACCCGACATCTAGATATTACTTGTGATTGCAGACCAACACTGCGATATCTTAGCAGATTAATGGCGTGGTTAAGTTTAGTTTGTGAGAGTGATTAATGAATGAAACTTGTTCGTTTTGTTAATATTATTTTAATTTGTATCAATAGAAAATCTTATTCTTATTTCAATTAATTGATTTTCCTCATTGATTGAAAACTGGATATTATATTACAGTATCTACAGGCGAAACCTCGAAGTAGGAGAGATAAGAGACTAGATAAATAGAGCTGAGACATAAAAAAAAACATCTAATAAAATAAACTTTACACAATCGTTCAGACAATGAAGCGAATAATAAGCTTTTGTTATCACATTTTTGTAATCGGTTGTGTCAAAATATGGTTAGAACTTACTTGTTTTCGCGAGGTGGTTTATAGAGTAAACTATAGACTCCCTTTTCTCGGGAAGAGTGATAGGAGTTGTGTGCGTCCTTTCCTCTTCTGCACATTTTTCTAGGCTTTGTAGATATATTGAGTAGATTATAGATGTACACCGAATCTGTTGGACAAATATAATTTTATTAGATTGATTGATTGATGTTAGTCAGGCTAGTCAGATATTGGTGTAGATAGATACATAAATAAAATATAAATGAATACATAAAATAGTAATAAAACATAAATAAAATAAAATATAATGCTAGATATTCACACAACATTATCGTGGCGCGGTAGGCGAATTTATTATGTATATAAATTCGCCTACCGCGCCACAATTTTTCAGTATTTTAATACATTACATTAGATATATATTTTGTATTGCACATAGAAACGAGAACACGTATCTGCAAATCGTACAAGCATGTGAAGATTATATGTAAATACGTCACAAATCCAGGTCTTCAGTATAGGAAAATAAGGCGATCGCGCCAGCTATTAAAAATATATGATATATCTACAAAACAGAGGGAGAAAGGACAGAGCGTAATTGAATTCCTTGCTCTCTACAAATACTATTATCACAGATGAGCGGTGCGAGGATGTGTAGCTAGCTCTTTTCAAATCAGCAAGCAAGGTTAGGGTAGGGCCACGATTGACTTGTCTAGTGACTGCTATTCTTTTGCTCACGGCCGTCCCTAGGACACATCCCTCGCAACATTATCTATTTGAAGCTCCTTCTGTTTGGTCGGAATAACGCTTATTATTGACTGAATGACCTTTCTACTATCTTTTTAAGACTGCAGGTAGATGCTGGATGCGGCAAGCTGAAGAAAGGGCGCTATGGCGCTCATTGGGGGAGGCCTATGTCCAGTTGTGGACTGCTATAGGCTGATGATGATGATGACCTTTCTACGTCACAGGAAGTAACTGGCGCAAACTTAAATTTGCACAACTCTGTAAGCGAATATGCCTCCTCTGGATTGCCGTTATAGTCAACAACAAAGCAACAGGTCCTTCTGCCTCCATTATTTTCTTTTCAATGGTTGAAATGAAAATAATATTTTAATATTACATTTATATACATTTTAATATTGTCTTTTCGTGGTGTTGTCGGATTTTCCAGAGCTTTGATGCGATGGTTTAAAAAACAATAATTGCTTGACTGACGAGTTTACCTACATTCATGTTTGCTGCGCAACGATAATGTATTCCCGCGGCGCTATTAAAGCAAAAATTATGCAGTTTTAACTATTTTATATACTAAAGATAGGAAATATGGAACAATGTGATTAAATTCTAAAAATATGGTCTTAACCCTAAAATATCGAAAAATATGGATTCTAAAAACTTCATTTTCCAGCTCCAGCAAACCATCATAATTTATGTAGAATGAATTTATGAAAATAATCTATGTAGAAACCAAATAATTAATGCAAATGATTCAATTAAAAATATGTGTTTGAGCTCTAGTTATAAGCAATTTTTTGCCACTTAAAAGCCTCTCTCAATTTAAGACACCCTTTTAACTATTTACGGGGATCGGCTTTTGTTGCGTTTTCGGTATCTTGTACACTATGTAGCTCACCTTTATCTTCCTTCTGACAAAGTGATGCTTCTGTACTGTGAACTGTATCGTGCTGTACGCCGACATGGGTCCCTCCGGATTATCTCCATCCACTCTGTGGAGTACATGTTGTGACAGCGCCTGCAACAAACGATTTGTTACTATAACAAATAATAATGCTGTGTGGATTGTCCAACGATATTTATTTCTTTCGGACGACCTCTGTGGCGCGGTGGGCGATGGTCCGCCTGCGAGGCAGGAGGTTGCGGGTTCGATTCCCGCCTTGGGATAAATAAATAAATAAATAATGCTGGACAATTCACACAACATTATCTAGCCCCATGGTAAGCAGAGCTTGTGTTATGGGTACTAGATAACTGATATACATAATACAATACATAATAAATGTTTGTATGATCTGCAGATATTTGTTTCAGGTGTTCTGGTCGTTTTCTATGTATGATAAAAAATATCATCTATGTATTCATATGATTTAATGCATACAGGTAGTTTCTTAGGTGTAGTATGTAGGTATCTTAGTGGGTAGGTACACAATGCATAAAAACCCTGTCAGGGCACAACAATTTTTGGGTTCTTTCTTGTTAGATGTTATTAGCTGAAATTCTAAACAATCATATTTATAAAATTAATTAATATAGGAATGTCAGTTTGAAATAAGTAGTTAAATTGAATAATTATATCAGTCGTAGGTACTTATGTAATAATCAGTCGTCTAGTACCCATAACACAAGCTCTTCTTAACTTGGGGCTAGATATAATGCTGTGTGAACTGTCCAGGAAAATTATTTATTTGTTATATCATATCAGAAGTTTATGGGCACGTCCACGGCTGGAAATAAACCTACCGAATAAGAAACCAGTAGGTAATAGCGAATTAGCCATTTACTGTATGTAAGGATAATAACGAAAATAATTTGGCGTGTTTTAAAAAACTATAATCCGACTTCAAATTCCTAAACAAAGAAAATGGGTTTCAAAAAAAAGATCATCGCAATCGGTTGGCGTGATATTGAATTTATTCGTCCATAATTAAGACTTATTTATGAGTTTCTCATGGATGCCATTGTCAGAACTGGACCAAATTAAAATGAGATCACACGGGACGCAACAGCTTTCAAATAAAAATAATCATCCACCTATTGCTACTCTGTCGCTAGTGGCGCTAGTGTCCATGGGCAATGAGAAATCAGCAACAACTTTGCGATCGGTGCGCGACAGGCTTCCGTAATACGGTTTCTAGTGACACTTTGCAACCGGTCGCGGAGCGGTCGCGGTCGCGTTGCTGTTGCTGTTGCTTTTACATAATCAGCCTGCGGTTCATCCAGTCGAAATTTCTGAGGTAACAAACAAAAAAATACGGTCTAATGTCAATCTCCTCCTTTTCTTAAAACAAATGGCACGGACGTACATTTTAGTTTTTGTAAGCTGCCTCCGGAAGGACGAATTTTTCATACAAACGTAATACCAAAATTATTTCTAATTCAAGCATATTTCCACTATAATATTGCATTATTTGTGTTAAATTAGTATTTATCTAGGTTCCCAAATAGTTTTTTTTTGAAATACTTACCTAAAATGAAATGAAAGCCTATCTCATTTTGCACATTTTTATGCGAAAATGGACAAGTTTTCTTGCTATTTGTTTCGTATTAAAAACATCAATATGTTACGTTTTATTTATTAAGGAACATAGCTTATGTTGTCTAGTTACAGAATAACAATACTTTGTGAAGAATACAAAAAGTTTTCAGTCATAATTTTTGGTATTACGGAACAAACCAAATTTTTAACGGCTAATATTGCTATCGCGCACGCATGGGGCTCGGCGCAAGCGTTAAAAAGGGACAGCGATATTCGGAGCTATTTTTGCAAGCTAGGGTCGCCGGACCCTTAACGCTCGGATTTACCTCAATGAAGAGGCTAGCTATCCCGTAAGGACTAGATTCAATTATAGAATGCTGTATGAATTAAACTTGATCCGCCAGCTAGATATCAAGAAACACTTGGAGTTGATGTACATATATTTATAGTCATATATGTAGTATTACTCATATTACTTGGAGATTGAGATAGATGATAGAAAGTGCAGTAGGTACTAGCAAATTTGCTCGGTGAGGTCAAAGTCAAAATAATTTATATATTACAGAATAAGCACTTAGACAAGTCATATTTTATACCATAAATTATTATCAAATAAAATTAATATTAATATGTTGCGTAGTTTTAAAGATGTACATACATAGGTACATAGGGACAGACAGACAGCGGGAAGCGACTTTGTTTATACTATAAATAAATAAATAATGCTGGACAATTCACACAGCATTATCTAGCCCCATGGTAAGCAGAGCTTGTGTTATGGGTACTAGATAACTGATATACATAATACAATATATTACATAGATAGATATTTTTTATACATAGAAAACGACCAGAATACCCGGAACAAATATCTGCAGATCGTACACACAACTGTTCCGAGACAGGAATCGAACCCGCAACCTCCTGCGTCGCAGGCGTACCTTCGCCCACCGCGCCACATCGGTGAAGAAACTCGTATTTGATCCTTATTAGCCTGAATTACTTTAAAAACCAGAGATTCCTATATATTTTTTTAATCTAAATACAGCTTCTGTATTCCTTTTATCTCATAATATCTGAAGTTCTCGCTCAAAACACCGCAACCAACTACAAGCACCAATAAAATGGTAATAATAACGCTTTATCTGGCACTTGGCCAGCTAGTCTCGCAAATGCGGGTTCGAATTCCATTCGGTGAAAAGCATATTGTTTCCAATTACAGAAGAAACGACAAGTAAGTAGGCGTTAACTGCACATGTTTGTGCCTTTTGGTATATTTCCGGACTAGTTTCTGCCCGCGGCTTCGCACGCGTTGTTTCTATGAAAAGGTTATTTAATTTTCTAACCCATGGGAACAAATTTATGGGAGTTATTTATTTCCCTTGTATTTATGTTCCAAATAAAGATAATTTTAATTTGATTTGAATTAATGAAAATATGTTTAATCCAGGCCTAGAACTCACTACTGATGCAAAATTTCAGCTGGACCCGTTTTAAATTAAATAAATAAATAAATATTGCTGGACAATTCACACAGCATTATCTAGACCCATGGTAAGCAGAGCCTGTGTAAATTCAGTAAATTCAGTAAATTCAATTTATTCACCATAACATTATTACTAATATTGGCATGTCAATTAAGACTACAGTACAATGAATACTCTTAAATTAAATTAAATCCTAAATTACAATAATATAAGTATAGACAATAATAACTTATCACAAATTGACAAATGAGCACGTTAAAAACTCGTTAATGCTATAAAATGGGTTACATACTAAAAAGTTCTTTATTTTTGCTTTAAATTCCTGAAAAGGAAGTAGAGTTAGTTCTAGTGGTAACTTGTTATATAAATCAAGCTTTAGTTATCTAGTACCCATAACACAAGCTCTGCTTACCATGGGGCTATTTAATAATAATGTATACAGCAAATAAATGATTTGATAATAGACCCGTACATTTATCGTTATTAACTTAGTAAATTCAAACAGATGATAATAACAATAATATTGTTATCGTTGTTATCACTAAGGTAATTTTACCGTTTACTGCCTAAACTAAGATCAACAAAACTAAGTTAAGCTTGACCGAGTTCAAGTTCAAAGGTCAAAGCTCGGTTTCCTGTTGTGGGACAGAACAGCTTTTGTACTTGATCAGCGCTTGAATTGGTTAAAATTCATGTCGGTAAAATGCACTGAACACGTTTGAAGTTCAGACGAGTTCAGTACATTTTACCGGCAACTATGTTTATCATATATTTATCATCATCATCATCAGCTTATATTAGTCCACTGCTGGACATAGGCTTCCCCCAATGAGCGCCATAGCGACCTGTCTTTATGCGTCAAGCTGAAGACAGCTTGCCGCATCCAGCATCTACCTGCAGTCTTTCGCAGGTCGTCATCCCACCAGTCGTGGTCTCCATTCAAGAACCCGTTTGCCCTAGCGACCGTCGGCTCTTCGCGAGATATGGCCGGCCCACTGCCACTTCAGCTTGCTAATTCTCAGAGCTATGTCGATAACTTTGGTTCTCTGTCGGATGTATTAATTACGAATCCTATCCTTCAGAAAAACTCCAAACATAGCTCTTTCCATAGCTCGCTGAGCGACTTTGAACTGGTGGACCAGCCCTATCGTGAGTATCCATCCACGTCTCAGCTCCGTAGGTCATACACGGGTAGGACGCACTGGTTGAAAACTTTCGTTTTCAAGCACTGCGGTATGTATGAGGAGAAGACTCGACGTAGTCGTATCATATATTGATCGTGTTTAATTGCAACGGTTGAATAGGACCTAAGTTAATAAACCGTTTGTCTGGATAAACAAGAAAGTGGGCCCCTTATCTCATTAAATAATCAAACCTTTGTCTACACATAATTAACCCCCTGGTGGTGAACCCTGTCTCATTATTATAATTAAACTAGCTGCGCCCCACGGCTTCGCCCACGTGGAAATCTATGTGTCAAATTGTTTATAAACCTTCCTCTTGAATCACTCTATTTATTAAAAAAAACCGCATCAAAATCCATTGCGTTTTTTTAAAGATCTAAGCAAACAAAGGGACAGACAGACAGCGGATAGCGACTTTTATTGTCTACTATCTAGTGAAACAAATACAACACGCATATTGCAAATATGATTGATTCTGATAAGATTAAAACATTGATTTACTAGTATTATAAAGGCTTATTCATATGTATTTATTATTTGCATCATTGTGTACATTTAAAGTATCTAGGTAATGTATAAGAAACACAATGGTACCCAAACAGGGCGTGGCTATTGGTACTGAGAGTGGAAGTGAGCCATGAGAGTTTCTAGAAAATTCTGAATTTCAGCAGAATAATATAATTGAATAACATAGTGTACTTTTTCTTCCATTTTTAAAAAACTCGTTAAAAAACTCATAAAGGAATTTATGTAAAAGGTATTCTTCAATTAGGTTCCAAAGTTAGTGCCGTTATGAAGATGTTGACCGAAGACAACACCAAGCTACTGAAAGCAACAGTCTGAAATTGTCCACATTAAGAGCATTATTCCAAAAAACACAAGCGAAGCCGCAGGGTAAAGTAGCAGTTGTAAATATACTTGAAGCTAATTAGGTTAAACCATCGCAGAAAATGAGAAAGCACGGCGTAATGGTATGCAAATCTACCTCACCTTTTACCATATATTACAATTTCGTAGGCTTTATTTCCTCCCAACACAACATTTTTCGCGGAATAATAAAACACTTTTCTTCTTCTCTAATCTTACGCCGCGCTAAATCGCCTAAATTTGCCGATTCAGCTGTCTACCTATACTTTCAGATGTATGTAGAGGATAAATTGAAAGAAAATTCGGAGCGTTTTCAATTACATTATTGAAAAACAGAAAAGTCTTGATTCAGACGTAAAAGAATACCCTCAAATTTCTTCATGCGTCAATGTCCACTTCAATTCAACGATAACCTTTCGAATTGAAGTGGACATTGACGCATGAAGAAATTTGAGGGTCCAAAGATGATCTGCGGTCTACTCGCTCCGAGAAGGGAATTGGGTATTAAATATTAATCAATCAAATATGCTGATGATTCATGGAATAGGTATTTCAATCTAGCTAAGGGACGATTTTGAATAAGAGTGCGGTATTTTGTAGTTCGGAGTTTCTCTGAAGGATAGGATTCGTAACGAATACATCCGACAGAGAACCAAAGTTATAGACATAGCTCAAAGAATTAGCAAGCTGAAGTGGCAGTGGGCCGGCCATATCTCGCGAAGAACCGACGGTCGCTGGGGCAAACGTGTTCTTGAGTGGAGACCGCGACTCGGTAAACATAATGTAGGACGCCCTAAAACCAGGTGAGATGATGACCTGCGAAAGACTGCAGGTAGATGCTGGATGCGGCAAGCTAGAAGACAGGGCGCTATGGCGCTCATTGGGGGAGGCCTATGTCCAGCAGTGGACTGATATAGGCTGATGATAATGATTTTGTAGTTGTCATTAATAATTATTTTAATGGTACAGATAAAGCGATGGTCAGCATCACATTTAAGAAAGCAAAGATGTGGCATGAGATGAAGCATGGTTTCCTAGAAGGAACTTTTTCACTCGAGACTTGAAGACTCTGACATAACGATTGTTATTATATTACCCCGCTTCTGCAGCGCTTCCTTAATGTTGGCTGCGTGTGGCCCAGGTGGATTAATAGCTATCCCGCTATCATCTCAAGATAACCACCTCGCTGTGCACAGAACATGGAGCTGATCCAACATTATACTAGAGGTTGTAGGCAGTAACTTTTCTTCGTCCATTATAACTCTAAAGAGTCGAAACTCAGTTGAAAGGCTACATAAAGCTTTTGGTTGGGACTCATTTTAAAGACTGCGAAACTAAATTATGCTTCTGTTTTCATTTTCTCTAAATATGTGTAACGACCGACTCGTACGGAACGCGGAACGCAGAAAAGCTGGCGACCATCGCGCGCTCTCTCACAAAGTCCTCAAAAGTGACTCATGTGATGGGTCCGGCAGTATACAACAAACTACCAGACTCTGTCACATCCGATGGCAGTCTATCCTGCTTTAAAATAAGACTTAAACGTTGGCTTGTCGAGCAGAATTTCTATTCTGTGAACGAACTATTACAATTGTAAACCTGACTTTATTTTAATTTACTATTTCTATGATTTAATTTAATTTTCAATTTTAACAATATTGTACCTATTGTACTTATACGAAAATGTGACATGTAAAGTGGTTTTACCAATAAAATGTATTTCTGTATTTCGGTAGATAGACACAATTTAATTTACTTTATTCTACTGGTTGTAGAATTACCTTATTCGCTGAGTGCACGTCTGCGAAGTAATGCTCTGTGAAGTTTGTTAAGATGTGAGCTGTTCGTTACTTAAGATATTCAAAATTACTGAATATCTAGACAATTTGAAGTTTGGCGTATCTACGTGTAGGTAGAATTCCGAAAGGTAGAGCATAATTAGTTAATCAGACCTAATAATAAGCTACACTGCACGTGATCACAGTGGGAAACCGTCATCATGACGAACTTAAACAAAAGTAGTCAGAAAATTTATTACCCAAGGTTTCATCCATCCCATTTCGACGTCTCTCCATTTTATAAGGTTTTGACCAAAGGATCAAGGTGATTCAAAAAAGAGGTTTACGTATATAGTGCCCAACCAAAGGCTCGGTTTCAGTTTCGGCCAGGTTATCATATAGAATAGAATAAGTTTATTTGTAACTCAATACACAAAAATATAAAACAAACATGATTATAAAAAATAAAGGACAAAACCAAAACATATTTTTGTACATGAGTCACAAAACGGACTCTATCTCAGCATGAGTTAGTTGTAAGCATGTTACAACCAACGCTGGTCTTCCGATAGAGCCGTTTGGTGACGTCACGGAAGATAACACAAGACAATCTATAACAAAAAATAAAAGACAAGACTATAACAATAAAATATAAACTATGACAACGGATAGCGGTTATTTCTACGTTGATACATAAAATTTTGGCAGAAAAGTAAGTTTGCGTTTTAGTTCGTATATAAAGATTAAAATACAAGAGTTAAAAATTGTAAAAGGCGAAATCAAGGAGAAACACATAAATTACACACATTACTACTTCAATAATTACATAGCATCATTATATCATGATACTTGTATCGTTTTTATGACTTTCTTGTTTTTTCTGACCTTAAAAAATAAAATTGCGTAGTTTAAATTTAAAACTATGAAAACTTTGCAGGTTCCATATTGGTGGGAAACATATTGAATTTCCAGATAATAGAATTTAACACAGAAAACCACTCAATAGATCGGGGTCACCTTTGCGGATATTTTGCCGTATAAATTTGGTTTATGTCAATATGGGCTTCTTTTTATTAATTGGCTGATCTAAGACAATCATTGTTGAAGATGTCGGAAAAATCAAGACGAATGGAAACTTAACAGGCGGCACCGAGTCATACAATTGAGTGTCATGAACACCTATTTGTATTTCGGAATTCTCGTAAAAAGTTCAATTAAACTGGCTCTGGGAACCGTGCTAGGTCGGGGCTGGTAGCTAGTTAGTAATTAGTATGCAAAGCCACTGAATGTCAAGCCTGATAAACTCTTGTGCTATACAAATTAATTATTTAAATTCATTCTGTTATGTGTGTAACTTTATTGTTCTTAATTTGTTTGATTGTCTAAAACTGTAGTACATTTAATCATGTGTTGTTTGAATCAATTCAAATTTAATATAAAGCTTATTATGGACTTTACTTACGGACTCTTAGACAAAAACACATTTACACGTAGACAAAACCAATATTATTGGAGAATTCTTAATATAATAGTTTGGGCCCCAACATTACAGTTGTAATGTCCAATTCGACTCCTGGGTTCACCAATTTATGATGAGTTTCTAGATGAGAAAATTAAAAATTTCAACAACTTCGGAGAGATTTCTCAAAATTAATAGCCATATGGTTTTTACAATGATTCGGTTTTGCCTGTTTGTACCTAAATTTACGTATTCTTTGAGATGTTGTCAACTGCGGAAACTTGACAGAGTCTACCTCTACCTCGGACCTCATAGACTCTGTACCTCTGTAAGGCTAAGGGTTTAAAAAAATTCTGACCGTCTAGCGTCTGGTCGATGTGACGGTGGCATGACCCTTAAGTATCAGGCGCAGCGCATCAGCATTGTCATATGGGGCAATGCAGCCAGCATCTTGGGGACGCTTTCGACTGGTACTGATATGGAAAAATTAAGTTACCTGTAGATTGTTTGCAACAGTCTACAGTTAGCCCAATTGTTTAAATTGTAAATACTAGTTCTAATATTTTTCTATTATTTTATTGCAATTTTCTTTGTTTATTAAGAATAACTTTAACTTCATTCAATATTATAATATAAAAATAACTTACTGGTTCATCATTGATGAAAAACGACAGGTTTGCCGCTGGCATCGAGTCTCTGCTTACGCATTCCACCTTCAGCTTCATGCCGGCTTTGTATCTTCTTTTTAGTCCGTACATAGAGGGACCTTCCTTCGGCAGCACTGGAACAAAAATAGGTTCTTTATTAATGCGATCGTCATCTAGGGCAAATACTGTCCTAAAGCGAATCTGTCGTAAAACGAATCTGACCTAAATAGAATCTGACTTAAAACGAACAAGGGTCTAAGAGTCCTGTGAGGTATATAGGAAATAAAGTACTAATATTTGAATATTGCGATGAACGGATCGTGATGAAATTTGGCAGAGAGGTAAATGAAAATAAAAGAAGGCGCGGGCAGGAGCTAGTAGTACTATTATACCTTATAATAATACTTTGGTATAGATAGGGATATAGAACTTATAGAATAAAACAATTAATATATATATATATATATATTTATTATAGAATTAGCAAGCTGAAGTGGCAGTGGGCCGGCCATATCTCGCGAAGAACCGACAACCGCTGGGGTAAACGTGTTTTTGACTGGAGACTGCGACTCAGCAAATGTAGTCTAGGACGCCCTCGTAAGGTGGGATGACGACCTGCGAAGGACTGCAGGTAGATACTGAAGATAGGGCGCTATGGCGCTCATTAGGGGCGGCCTAAGTCCAGCAGTGGACTACTTATAGGCTTATGTTGATTTTGATGATGATGATGGATTTAGAACTTTAGGTGGAGGTTAGAAAGCGCTATAAATTATTTGGACGTAGCTACAGTGGTGTTCTCCCAAACAAATATCCGTTCCTAAGATTCCAGAGAGACTGGACTGAAGTTGACAAACACAAGTTTGTTTACGCGGAGTTGGGACCAACGATTTATTGTACCTCTTGACGACCCCCTCAGAGAAATGGGCGAAGAATCCATTGAGGTTACGTTTCTAAGGAACTTTGGTCAAGATCTTTGTTTAAAGTATATGTTCTTCAAAGTTTATATTTTCTTTATTGTTATTGTTTTTTTTATTGTTAGATGCGCCCCGCGGTTTCGCACGCGTGTTTCAAATGTCGCTAAGTGTCAAACTTCCTCTTGAATTAGATAAATAAGAGATCAATTATTTATTAACGACTACAGACACACACATACAAAATACAACAATTATAAATTACACAGGAAAACAAAAAACATAGTTGACTAAAATAAGAAAAAACAAATAATTATTAGATTAAAATGAATATGGGTAAGATGTCTGTGTGTGCTGGTATGTTAATTACTCTATCTATTGCGAAAACTGCATTAAAATCCGTTGAGTATTTTAAACGACTCGGTAAACGTAGTGTAGGACGCCCTCCGACCAGGTGGGATGACGACCTGCGAAAGACTGCAGGTAGATGGTGGATGCGGCAAGCTGAAGACAGGGCGCTATGGCGCTCATTGGGGGAGGCCTATGTCCAGCAGTGGACTGCTATAGGCTGATCATGATTTTAAAAGATCTCAGCGAACAGACAGCGGAAGGGAGTTTATTTTACATAATACACTTTACTATGTACTATGTAAAGATAACGTATAATTTTGATTAGTTTTTTATAATGTGTGTCAAGCTTTAAATAATCTAATTTTAAGAATTTGTTATGGATATTTTATAGGAAATAAATAAATAATAATAATGAATGTACGAAGTATTATTCGATCATGATGCGATATCCTAGGTTGTTTTTTATACAAGAGTACGTCCTCAGTTGTTTCCCTACCAAACTAATTCCACACATACATACTTTATCATACGATTCTCTTACTTTCATGAGACGTAGGAAATATCTTTCATGAGACGTCGGGAATACTTTCATGAGACGTGAGTCGCACGCGAGACTTTGTGAATAACTCTTTCATAGATCAACAGGCCAACGATGATTTATGTTCATACAAGAAATTAGCTGCGCCCCGCGGCTTCGCCCACGTGGAAATCTATGTGTCAAATAGTTTATAAATCTTCCTCTTGAATAACTCTATATATTAAAAAAACTGCATCAAAATCCGTTGCGTAGTTTTAAAGATCTAAGCATATATAGGGAAAGATAGACAGCGGGAAGCGACTTTGTTTTACTTTGTTTACTATGTAGTGATGTAGGTTTCCATGGAGGATGTAAGAATCCCCTCGAATTTTTGGGTGTTGTTAGAATCTGAAGAAAACTATCAGAGGAAGGGCGACCTCTATGGCGCGGTGGGTGAAGGTTCGCCTGCGACGCAGTAGGTTGCGTTGCCGAAGGTTCGATTTCTCGGGACAAATGATTATACGAATTGCAGATATTTGTCTGGGGTGTTCTGGTCCCACAACAAAAGCTCTGTTTACCTTGGGATTAGATAATGCTGTGTGAATTGTCCAGCATTATTTATTTATTTAAGGGCAGCAGATTTCTTATCTATATTTTAACACTTCCATTCTAACCTAATTCGTCTACCATGCATTATGTTAGAACCCCCTTGTTGGTTCGCGCATTTAAAAACCGCGTCTAAACCTTGGTTTTTGTTTTATGTTTTTATTTATACCAGTTTTCCTACTTGAAATTACCATAGATCAAAAATTTTAATGTTTGGAAAATTATTAGTAATCTGAATTCTGAAGCTAGGAAGTGCTTTTCAAAATACTTACTAAAGTAAAAGATTTAAGTCGAAATCAAAAATTGTTTCGAACTTCTGCTTTATCCTCCGATGATACCAGAGTATCGTAAAATATTTTCCACCAATTTCTCTCGTTTTGTCACTCTTTTGTTTACAAAATATTATCTAATCCTCCATCCGATCGATCCTAGAACCAAGTAGAGGTTTACCTATTGTATGTTCGCTATACAGTATGTGTTATGTAGAACCTATGTTTTCCTACTCTCAGATATGCACACACAAAGTTGTTCTTGGACTTGCTTGAACTAGATATTGCTCGGCTTTATGTGACCTATTTTGGGATGTGTCTCGTTGTTGAAGTTAATATGAGGTATGAATGTTGAGTTATTAATTTCTTTGGTTACTATTTGTCACTGCATGCATGATTGTATTGCCTTTTTTGTCGAGTGTCAGTTGATACCTAAATAAGCGGTTTGATAAATGAAGGACAAAAGTTTGAAATCATCACGATTTATTTCTAAACCTCAAAAACTGTAATAACATTGTTATAAAATGTGGCAAGTAATAGTAAGGATCAGTTGTGTAACCTGTAGATTATTTGGAACAGTCTGCAGTTAGCTCAACTGTTTAAATTGAAAATATTAGTTCTAATTTGTTTCTATTATTTGATTGTAACTTTCATTTTTAATAAAATAATATCCTTATCATTGCAAAATTTAAACAAATCCTTGATTATACATTTTCTATTTCAAAGCGCTTGTCAACCACTCTCGCCGCGGTTATCACATTTGCCTAAGTCTTTATATGAACCAGAATGCAACGCACAGCTATACGCGCCGAACGCGCCGTATTTCAGTAAAATCGATTGCGGCTCCTGCGGCTCAGCCTGCGGGTTCAGCTTTTAATAAATAAATAAATAAATAATGCTGGACAATTCACACAGCATTATCTAGCCTCATGGTAAGCAGAGCTTGTGTTATGGGTACTAGATAACTGATATATATAATACAATATATTACATAGATAGATATTTTTTATTATACATAGAAAACGACCAGAACACCCGGAACAAATATCTGCAGATCGTACACACAATTGTTCCGAGGCGGGAATCGAACCCGCAACCTCCTGCGTCGCAGGCGGACCTTCGCCCACCGCGCCACATCGGTCGTCAAATAATGATAATTATACATACATTAAAAATAATTTAATGTATGTATAATTATCATCATCAGTCTATAGCAGTCCACTGTTGGACATAGGCCTCCCCCAATGAGCGCCATATCACCCTGTCTTCAGCTTGCCGCATCCAGCATCTACCTGCAGTCTTTCGCGGGTCGTCATCCCACCTGGTCGGAGGGCGTCCTACACTACGTTTACCGAGTCGTAGTCTCCACTCAACAACACGTTTGCCCCAGCGGCCGTCGGTTCTTCGCGAGATATGGCCTATGTATGTACATATATGGGATGGCTCAACCTCCGGCGCATACGAGCACATTAAGTACATTTCCCCTCATTTACTTACAAACTACGTGCAGCTAGAGTTTAGTAAAACTTTCCTACTAAAATTAGTTAACGGCATTTCTGGAACCGAAGTTAAGTAACTGATTGGGAAATGTTACTTTGTTAAGTGCCTAGCTTAGCCATCATCAAGTTCTCTACTAATTTCGGTTGGCGATGGAGTAAGTAACTTCAGCTGGTCGAAAAGTTACTGATGAGCTTAGGATAAAAGTTTACGTGGTGCTTCTAGAACCACTTATAGGGTTCCGTACCGCAAAACTACCGCGTAGAGTCTGTGCCAAAAGAGAACCATCATGGCGTTACGGTGAACATTTTAATGCAACAAAAGTAGGACATTGGCACACGCGCGCCCGTCAAGCTGAAGACAGAGCGCTATGGCGCTCATTGGGGAGTACTTTGTACCCTTGTAGTGCAATAAAGCTTTTAAATAAATAAATAAAACAATTTAACGCAGTCAAAATATACGAACGTTAATGCCGTATATTTTTAATCAAAACCCTAAGGGGTACTCGTACCCTGTTGACCACGAATTCGTAAAGGCAAGCGTCGTCTTATAGCGTAAGTAAAGGAGAAATACGAAAACTGTGATGTCATAACTTCTCTTACGTTTTTAGTTCATAGATGATGAATTTTTATATAGCTTTTAGATTTTTAAATTCCTCATTACTTGTTTTTTATTTATTTCATTACTTAATTTTTGTATGTATTTGTTTTGTATGTAGCACTTCGCTTTTTTATAAATTTTAATTTGTTTTCCTCGGTCCCACAGGCCCCAGCAGAAAACCAGCGCAGGTGTTTTTACTAACACCTGTATATGCTGAGTTGGGACCATTTTGTAGTTTAAACTAAATTTAATAACATTATATTTTCGCTATATGTCGTATTTTCTTTAAGTAGGTAACGATTTTTTCTGTTTGTATGTTTTTTATTTATGTTTAACTACAAATAAACGATTTGATTTGATTTGATAACACTACATAAAATATGTCACGACATAAAATGCGATTCTTAACTCGTACAGAACCCGCCCTTGGCCGGTTCATTGTAGTGCAGCAACATTTCAGAAATTGAAGTGTGGTTTCTGAAATATTGTTGAATAGTGACATTCAGTTGCAGACAGGATTGTCTGTTGTAATATTCAACAACATACGGGCAGTAAGTTTCGTTGCCTGTAACATCACCAAACAAATGCCACACATAAAGTAAATTTATATCTATAACACGCAGAAATTAACTTGGCACCTGCGTGGAATGTGCTACCCTCCGACCACACCTCACCGCTTACCGCTTTCGCCTTCGACGCGTCAGTACGGTCACCAAATATAATAGTACCGTTACGCACGCGCGTCTTTTGTGTTTTTATTTTCCCATTTAATATTTATACAGTTAGTACATCACTAAGACGTCATGAGGTGCCTATTTAACTTCTGTCTAACTGCGAGTTGTTCAGATATATTATGCGTGACAGACACGTGCCTTCGCAGAAAAAAGAAATTATACTGTACAGTGTGTATAAACGTATTTACATCTACAGTACATACGCCGACAGACACCGGTCGTGCTGGCGGAATGAATATTTAGTTTGCCTGCATAGGTCTGACAGGACATCGAGGTATATTATCCTTCCTCTATAAAATAAAATAAAATATAAATAAAATAAATAATGCTGGACAATTCACACAGCATTATCTAGCCCCATGGTAAGCAGAGCTTGTGTTATGGGTACTAGATAACTGATATACATAATACAATACATTACATAGATATATATGTTTTATTAAAGATAGAAAACGACCAGAACACCCGGAACAAATATTTGCAGATCGTACACACAACTGTTCCGAGGCGGGAATCGAACCCGCAACCTTCTGCGTCGCAGGCGGACCTTCGCCCACCGCGCCACATCGGTCGTCAAACAGATGGGCACGCACTGTGCCGGTAGATGTAATCTGACCTGAGGTGCTTCCGAAAATAGTTCGGCCTAATTGCAAAGATGGCGCTTTTACTCGCTATTACGACTGGGTCATAATACTAGTATTATGACAAAAATTACAATCAAATAATATAAACAAATATAGTAACAAATAACTAATTTTTACAGTTTAATCAATTGAGCTAACTGTGGACTGTTGCAAACAATCTAATGGTAGCTCAATTAAGCTTGGGGCTGTCAAATTTAAGTTCCCTAGACCCTTCATTTCATCTATAACTTCTTTGCCACTTTGATTTAAGTTTTTTTTACAAATTTTGACATGATATCTTATTGACATCTGCTCATCTCAGCGCTAGATCCCCCGCCATCTATTGCCTTCTAAAAGGGCACTTTTTTTGGAAAGAAATAGGAATGAAAAAATACCTAGGTACCTTCATTTTACACTAAAGTCATTTAAAACGGGATATTTACCATGATTTGATTTTTGAGTTTTCCAATATTTCGGCACAGTTTTATGCGCCATGATCACGGAATAACTGAAGGCACTGCGAGTTAGTTTTTATGGGCAGACATACCGCTCTACCCTCATTTTTTGTCTTTTTTTGCTACGAACATTACCACTATGAATTTCTTTTTACATAACTAAAAACCTTCTTTTTAGTTATGTAAAAAGATATTCATTTCCTGAATTACGAATAAAAGTTCTATAAAGGTCAAACTTATCAACTGATAGGGTTTTGTAGTTGGTCATTCATCGATTTATTTCAATATCCGGATAGGAATCTAATTTACTATTTATCGGTGTCCAAATTTGGATTCGTGACCTTTCGGGACAATTATCTATAAAGAAGTACCGGTTGTACTTCTTTATTCTGAGTATGGGTTGAGCATTATTTACGAAAACTTTTTTCGTTTTCGTTTACATTAAAAAAAAAAAAAAAAAAAATGCTGGACAATTCACACAGCATTATCTAGCCCCATGGTAAGCAGAGCTTGTGTTATGGGTACTAGATAACTGATATACATAATACAGTACATTACATACATAGATATTTTTTATTATACATAGTAAACAACCAGAACACCCGGGACAAATATCTGCAGATCGTACACACAATTGTTCCGAGGCGGGAATCGAACCCGCAACCTCCTGCGTCGCAGGCGGACCTTCGCCCACCGCGCCACATAGGTCGTCTAAACATTCACAGTATCCTACAAACTCTATTATGGTTTTCAAATGATTTTGAGAGATAATAACTTGGAAACTGAACCACAGCGAACAGGTTTTTGGAAACCTATTCCTTTCGATATTGCAAATTAGAACTAGATATTCTGATATTATTCACGAAATCCCATCATCATCAGCCTATAGAAGTCCACAGCTGGACATAAGCCTCCCCCAGTGAGCGCCATAGCGCCCTGCAGCTTGCCGCATCCAGCATCTACCTGCAGTCTTTCGCAGGTCGTCATCCCACCTGGTCGGAGGGCGTCCTACACTACGTTTACTCGAGAACACGTTTGCCCCAGCGGCCGTCGGTTCTTCGCGAGATATAGCCGGCCCGCTGCCACTTCAGCTTGCGAATTCTTAGAGTCTAGATTCTGCTATTATTCACGAAATCCCACATGGTTACAACTCAGTCCCTTTGTTCGACAACTTTTATGAGTCGTAAGTAAAGCTAGTGTAGGCACCATTTGTCGCAAAAGTTTACTGCAGATATAATTTAGAGCACGGCTCTTTGTTTCTATGAAGGATTAAAGCCATATTTTATGTACGTAGAGTTTATTGTATTACGTCTACGAATAAGATTGAGGTTGTAAAGTTTGATTACTATACTTTATCAGCTTTAAACATCTCGATGTTAATGTCATATTTATGCCCCATCGGTAATTTCAGTTATTCACAGTCATCATCAACATCATCAGCCTGTAGCAGTCCACTGCTGGATATAGGCCTCCCCCAATGAGCGCCATAACGCCGTCTTTAGCTTGCCGCATCCAGCATCTACCAGCAGTCTTACGCAGGTCGTCATCCCACCTGTTCGGAGGGCGTCCTACACTACGTTTACCGAGTCGTGGTCTGCACTCGAGAACACGTTTGCCCCAGCGGCCGTCGGTTCTTCGCGAGATATGGCCGGCCCACTGCCACTTCAGCTTGCTAATTCTCAGAGCTATGTCGATAACTTTGGTTCTCTGTCGGATGTATTCGTTACGAATCCTATCCTTCAGAGAAACTATTCACAGTATCTACGAGTATAAATGGTGCCGTACGTGTAGGCACTTCTAAGAACTCAACATGGTACTCATGAAGTTGGGGTATAAGTCTATACAAAAAAACCTTGTGAACTTTGACAAGTGTGAGCATGTATTTCATTCCATCATGGGATCAATGAACCCCCCCCCCCCCTTGTGAAGTTTGACAAGTGTGAGCATGTATTTCATTCCATCATGGGATCTAAATGCCCCCCCCCACTCCTTTCCAACAACAATGCTCACACCTACAAAAATCAAAACCTAGACCCGAACCGAAACCGATACAAACACCCTCACTACGGCTAGTTACCGGTAACGGAAAAAATTCAATTATACGTATACACGGTGTAACATGAGGGGTGGATCATCGGTATTTTGGAATGAAGACTGCGTTATCTTGCACCGCTGTGATTGGCTTAATAGTTTTAAATTTGAATTTTTCGAACAAAGATTGCATAATGTTGATATTTGATACTATTTCTTTTAAGTTAACGTAAATATTAGATTTTTCAAAGAAATTTTGCTATAATTTTCATATTTGGTGTTTTATAAATCTAAGAGTCAAATTGGTATAGGGGTACCACAGACCCACTATTCATCTTGTTTCAAAAAAAAGACAGGGTCACAGACCCAATATTTTGGCTGCAATTGCGAAATTAAGGATGAATCTGGTTTTTTCTAAAATTTTACTAACATCAAAAAATAACTTTTGAACCAGTGAATATCGCTGAACATACAGGGGGGTTAAATCGATAGGTACTGAGATCCCCCACCCCCCATTTACCGATGATCTACCCCTCATGTTACACCGTGTATATAAAAGGTTGCCTGGAAGATTTCTAGTAAATGGTTATTCTGATAACATACGAGTACCTTTGTTTATTTTGATGAGACAGTTCTCTCTTCAGGTAAGAGGGCTTGAAAATATTATGAGTTCACCTTTTTCTTGGAAAATACGAGTATATTCTGACAACTCAATCGAACGGCGGAAATTGAGTATCGCTAGATGTTTACCAAAGTGATGTTACCCGTAGTTCCGTAGCTCTCACGTAGCTCCGTAGCTCTCCCTTAGTTTCGTAGCTCTCACGTAGCTCCGTAGCTCTCCCGTAGCTCTGTAGCTCTCCCTTAGCTTAGTGGCTCACACATAATTTGTAGCATGAAAAACTACAAAATAGAATGTGAGTGCTTAGAGCCTCAATGAAAACGACAAAGTTTATTTTCATTTTTGGCATCACAGGTCTGAGTTTTATTTGATTTGATACGAGTATATTTAGCTTTAAAGCCTCGTGAAATACACGTGTGTATTTTCATTAAAAATATTTTCAACAACGGTTGTAAGGTTTGAAGCCTTCCGGCAAAACATAAACCTACATACTAATGATAATGCTCTGTATTTGATTACAATTACAAATACATAATCAGAGAGCTTTATTTTTCCTTTTTATTTATTTTCAACCCACATTCAGCTGAGTCCTACCTTTAGCAACATCATGGTCGTGGAAAGACTTGAAAATAGGCCAGTCAAAAGTTAAATAAACCGAAAAATTCGGTGGCTGTATTCATAACAGGCTTGGTTTGCCAAAGCTTGCAAAATAAAATAACGCTGATAGTGATATTTGGTAGGTTTTTAGAAGGACCGAGAGTGGTAGCGGGTTTTTGACAATGTTCAATGAAAAAAGTGTGCGTAGCCATCAATGTAGCCTTGATGGACGCAGCGGTAAGCTTTGCGCACATTAATCCAATACCACATAGAACAAAAACGTGCATTCAAATATAGTCTTAAACTCGTTCTCTTTAAATATATTTTACTGTGAACTGGCTTCATTGCTTTAAACGAGTGTTCCGGGAGGTGTCTGTCATCAAAGAGCCCAATCTCATCAGAACACCATGGCAGGCGCCATAGTTCCCGCCACAAATAAAATGTGTACGTTTTATGGAGGGTACCTCATCTGGTATCAGCTTGGTTGCGCAATTTGTTGTCAGCAACCGAATCACCCGCGGCGCAACCATTAATTTGTATAGAGCTAGTTAACATCTTACTTACTCTACCACCAGTTGAGTTATCAAGGACCATTGAACACGTATTTTCAAAACAATCTTGGTATTTGTTTTGGTGTTTCTCGCTTGATAGCTCATAACATCAGTGGTGCGACTGGTGTGGTGCCGTTATGACGTCCTAATGAGATAATAAAGAAAATCATCATCATAATCATCCTCAGCCCAAAGCAGTCCACAGCTGGACATAGGCCTCCCACAATGAGCGCGATAACGCCCTGTCTTCAGTTTGCCGCATCCAGCATCTACCTGCAGTCTTTCGCAGGTCGTCATCCCACTTGGTCGGAGGGCGTCCTACACTACGTTTACCGAGTCGTGGTCTCCACTCGAGATCACGATAAAGACAATCCACACAGCATCATGTAGCCTCAAGCCAAGCAGAGCTTGTGTTTTGGGTACACTAGATGACTGATATACATAATACAATACATTACATAGATATATATAAAAATAAATAAATAATACTGGATACAGCATCAGCTTGCTAATTCTTAGAGCTATCGATAACTTTGGTTCTCTGTCGGATGTATTTGTTACGAATCCTATCCTTCAGAGACTCTTTAAGGATACCTTTAAACAGCTTGAGAGCGTGAAGTCACTCCATCATTGCAAGCCTCCAGTGGGGGAAGAAACCGAGCATTACGCCTTGTCCTACTTTGTTCTGTAAATGCAACTGCAACTAAAGCAGAATGCTTACAATCGATTCTTGTTTGATTGTTACATTCAGGCGAATGCTCATTAGTCAGGGAACGCTACAACGTAAGAGTGGTTACACACTGCTATGTGATCCGGGAATCACCATATATGAATCCGGGAATCACTAATTCGGTATAGAATATTTACGGATCAAACATTACATTTAATACTGGGACCTAATTCTACTAAATTAATAGCTTCACCATAACAATGGATGATGATGACGACCACTATGGCACGGTGGGCAAAGGTCTGCCTGTGACGCAGAAGGTTCGATTCTCGTCTCGGGACAATTGTGTGTACGTTCTGTAGATATGTATTTGTTCCGGGTGTTCTGGTCGTTATTTATGTATAATAAAAAATATCTATCTATTTAATATATAGTATTATGTATATCAGTTATCTAGTACCCATAACACAAGCTCTGCTTACCGGTGGGGCTACATAATGCTGTGTGAATTGTCCAGCATTATTATTATTATTAAATTAAATAACTTTCTGTTGAACCCATGACACAAGCTCAGATTAGCTTAGGGCAAGATAATGCTGTGTCAATTGTCCAGAATTATTTATTTATTTGATCATATCACTAAAAAAGTCGAGCTGCGTCACAAGCAAGGAGGTTAGTAGAAGGTAGGAAGGTACCATCATTTTGAACCAACTACATCATCTACTCAACAAAGTCAGTCACCCACAGGGTCAATACTCAGCTTCGACAAACTTACAGGGCTTATAAATTTTCTTCTTACTCCGCCCAGAAGTTCTGATGAGTTATCTGCCAGTATACAGGGTGGCTTTTTGAGATATACATATATGACCAAATCCGAAACTATGACTTACATAGTACAAAGTCGGCTAAGTAGTCTCTAGACCTATTTATGCGAAAATATAAAATATTTTAGTAATTATGTTAATTAATAAAAACTTTTACATTTGTAAATGAAGGAACAGTTTTTTTAATCATTACCAACGATTTGTGGCCGCTAGCCAGCATACGAAGCCTAGATTTTAATAGGGTAATCTGTCTATCTAATCAGCCAGTAACACCCACTGCTGAGTATACGCCTCTTCCTTATCTCGCCACCCCTGGCGGTCTTGTGCCAGTCGAATCCACTGCTTCCCTCACAATGTCGCCTCGACGCCGCCGCATATCCCTAGGCCACCATTCGGTGACTGCTTTGGTCCATCGGTGATCCTCTCTTCTTGCCAGGTGTCTTGCCCATCTCCGCTTTAGCCTCGCAATCCGAATACCGACATCCTCAACCTTAGATTTTCGTCGAATTTCAACGTTTGGTATTTGGTCCACGAGTCCCTAGCATGGCCCGCTCCATCGCTCTTGAGGAACTCTAATGGTGTACACGTGCTCGTTTGTGAGGGGCCATGTTTCAGCTCCATATGTGAGGATAGGCAGTACACACTGGTTAAATATCTTGAGGCATTGAGGTACTTTTTTTAGGGTTAATAGGGTTTATCTTCGTTTAAATATTTATTCGGCATGTAGAGGTATTTGTAAATTCTATTGATACAATCGGTAAAAAAATATAGTTTCTGTCATAAATTGAGCATATAACTCCTTAAACGTCTTTTTCTCTAACTTTCATGGTTACGGATTTAGCCATCCAAAATTCACCCTGTATACTTTAACCTTGAAAACTCGGCAGCTTATTATTCAGCCGGGTTCCTTGTTAAATTATGTAATCAAAACTGTTCAAATAGAATCACGAATAGATATATTGCTGTTACCAACGAAGAAAGACGTAAAACATCTTCACTTTATAGTTGGTAAAAAGAGAATCTTTGTTAGAAAGGAAGACACAATCAAATAATAGTAACCAATGAGAAATAGTATTAAATATTGAAACTAATTAGGCGCCCATGCCATCAAATGCAGCAAATCTGTTCTAATTGGTTTGAAAGCATTAGGCTGAATGTCTGACAAATCCTTTATAAACGCGAAAGTTTGTAAGTATGGATGGATGTTTGTTACTCTTTCACGTAAAAACTACTGAATGGATTTTAATGAAACTTTACAATAATATAGCTAATACATCAGAAATAACACATAGGCTACAGTTTATAAAGATACATTGTATATTATCCAAAATATCTATCACCACGCGGGTGAATCCGAGGGCGGAGCTAGTATTTTATAATTGACATTTGCGAGATTTTCATGGACACGTGTACGAATAACGCTTCTTGCGTAAATCAGTCTTCAATACAACGATCCTATCCATCCACGGTTGTCTGGTTGAGATCGCTCTTGAGCGATAAGACGGCCAAACTGTCACATATTTTTTTGTATCTGGTTTGTTGTATTTTAACTGTGCAACAAATGTATAGACACCGCGACTGCGCAAACTAGTGTAGGACGCCCTCCGGCCAGGTGAGATGACGAATTATGAAAGACTGCTGGATGCGGCAAGCTGAAGACAGGGCGCTATGGCGCTGGGGGAGGCCTATGTCCAGGCTGGACATAGGCCTCCCCCACACACTGCTGGACTGTCCAGCAGTGGACTGCTATAGGCTGATGATGGTAAAGCTTGTTCGTAACCAAAGAAAAATACCACAATTTTCAAGATTTTAGAGAAACGAGGAATCCTTCTACAGCATGTTGTTGTTTATCGTACACAAGGCTACAGAATAAATAAATTTACTTTTGCTTTGAAATGTGATGCCCGCCTGCCGTGAAGATTGCAACAAACCTTAAGCTCCTTGGAATACACTATATTTTCCTTATTTAATATTTCTTAGTAGGTCGTAAGTAGTTTGGAGTGGGTAAGTATAATGTTATATGTCACTTTGGATATCTGGTTCTAGCACGAATGCTAGTCACCTGCGGTATACGAGCGGCGACAGGTGGGTGATTGATAACGAACGTTTTCAATCAATGCGTACTACCAACACTGAGTTGTATGTACCAAGTAGTATATATATATCGATGACTACCAATGTAGGCCAATGTTTACGTTTTTTAAAGGACAATGTTTAAGCTTTTTAAAGGACAATGTTTACGCTTCTATAATACAATACAATACAATTATTCTTTATTGCACACCATAAAAAAATATTTTACATAAAAGGGAATCTCAATCACTGTTATATGTATTGTACATTAAGTTAAAGAAATAAATATTTTGTATTTTTTTGTATAAAAACAGATACACTGGACAGGAAAAAACAAATAAAGAATGTCTTGTACAATGGGCGGCCTTATCGCTTAAAGCGATCTCTGCCAGGCAACCTTTGGATGGACATGAAGTACGATAAAACTTCAAGTGAGTTTCATAATTATATCACAGTTATACTATAAATGCGTAATCTTTCGCTTCCCGCTGTCTGTCTGTCCCTGTGTATGCTTAGATCTTTAAAACTACGCTACGTATTATGATGCGGTTTTTTAAATAGATAGAGTAATTCAAGAGGAAGGTTTATAAACAATTTGACACATACATATGTAGATTTCCACGCGGGCGAAGCCGCGGGGCACAGCTAGTTATATTATAAATGCGAAAGTTTTTGTTTGTTACTTCTACACGCCATAAATGAAGTGAACTATAAAATAATTAATAAAATAAAATAAAAAATAAAATATGACCTGTCTAAGTGCTTATTTGTAAGCTTAAAGAAATAAAAACTTTCATTTTCATTTTCAAATACTGTACGGTAAGTTAATACTGGCAATTCACTTAGCATCATCTACCCCAAGCTCAGCTTGTGCTGTTGGTACGAGATAACTGAAATACATTACATGGATAGATATCTCTATTACTTAGAAAATACCCGGAACAAATATTTATATTATTTATCAAATAGTCTAACAAATATTCAGACTTTTTTAATGTAGGGGAGGCCTATGTCCAGTAGTAGACATCTGTCTATTGGTTAAATGATGATATATTAAGCATATGTCTAGTAAAATACCCACTATTGGTAGAATAAATAAAATAAATAATGTTGGACAATTCACACAGCATTATCTAGCCCCATGGTAAGCAGAGCTTGTGTTATGGGTACTTACTAGATAATTGATATACATAATACAATACATTACATAGATAGATATTTTTAATATACATTGAAAACGACCAGAACACCCGAAACAAATATCTGCAGATCGTACACACAATCGTTCCGAGGCGGGAATCGAACCCGCAACCTCCTGCGTCGCAGTCGGACCTTCGCCCACCGCGCCACATCGGTCGTCGAATAGCTCTCGTGTGCGGCTAAAGTTTAGCCAGTCACGTAAGAACTGCCAGGATATTGCACTAAAATGGACGATAAAGTGGCCAAATGGTCGACATCTCTACGGAGTTCCGAGCATTAAGACATTTTGGATTGAATACCACAGGGAAGGGATAGTAGTACCGGTAGAACGTATATAAAGCTTAAGCTCTAGTTTGGTTTGCTGATGTGCTTGTTACGGATAGGATTAAGGTCTACACGTTCATTAATAAATAAATATAATACAATACAATACAAAACTACTTTATAAATAATAAATAAATAATGCTGGACAATTCACACAGCATTACTAAGCCCCATGGTAAGCAGAGCTTGTGTTATGGGTACTAGATAACTGATATACATAATACAATACATTACATAGATATTTTTTTTTATTATACATAGAAAACGACCAGAACACCCGGAACAATTATCTGCAGATCGTACACACAATTGCTCCGAGGCGGGAATCGAACCCGCAACCTCCTGCGTCGCGGGCTGACCTTCGCCCACCACGCCACAGAGGTCGTCGAGTAGTTTAGAGTCTTTATTGTACACCAAGTTATAGATAAAAGACATCACATGATACAAGTACAATGGGTGGCCTTATCGCTCAGAAGCGATCTCTTCCAGGCAACTCTTATATAAATACAAAAAACAAGCATTCTTGCTTAGTTTGAGTTCCGCTGCTACTGTACTTTTAATGATTATGCATGTGTTTTTGGTATTTTTTCAAAGTTCAAAGTTCAAAGTCTTTATTTGTAAACATGGGTCACAAAGATGGAAGAGTAGTAAATAGTAAGCACCATACATGTTTTGCCTAAATATAGGGCATGCAAATATAGTCAGTACAAGAGTCTAGTTAAGAACAAATTAAGTTACATATTTATGCATTGAGAATATTAAATTACAATTATATTAATAATTAAATTAGTAAAATAATAATTAATTAGTACATTGAATTCACTCATTCATCAATATTTATGTTCTTATCTAATAAAAAGTCATTTATGTTATAATAACATTTTGATGTCAGTACTTTATAAAGTTTGTTCTTAAATAATGTCATTGGTAGCAACTTTATGGTTTTGGGCAGTTTATTATAAATTTTTGGCGCCATGCCCCAAAAACTTTTTTTTAGTAATGCGGTTTTACCCCTAGTAGGAGGACACAGGCGGGTCTGGTCGCGTCTACTGTGTGTATTGATTGGCTTTTCAAACAGATTATTGTTGTTTTTAACAAAAACAGCCATTTCAAAGATGTAGAGTGCCGGAACTGTTAATATATTTGAAGATATAAAATAGGGTCTACAGCTATCGGTGGTTTTCAGGCCATACATTGCTCTTATGCACCGCTTCTGCGCCTTAAAGATTGTTTCCCTTTCAGTACAGTTTCCAAAAAACATAATGCCGTAACGCAATTTAGAAGCGACATAGCTGTGATAAACTGTTTTTTTATTTATTTATTAAAATCACACTTATATTATAAATGCGAAAGTTTAGATAGATGTTTGTTAATTCTTCACGCCAAAACTTCTGAACGGATCGGGCTGATTTGCATAGATGTAGATATATATATAAGTCTGGAATCAAACATGGGCTTTTTATCCCATAATACAATTCCCATGGGATAGAAATAACCTTCAAACGGTTCCATAAAACCAACGGGAGCAAAGCCGCGGGCAGAAACTAAGTAATTACATAATTCGAGTTATTAATTTGAAAACTATAAAAAAACCTGACTAGGTAGGTTCTTTTTTCCACTTTTTTTTCGACAAATGCGAAGGACAATTATTACTAAAGGTAGCTAAGATCCAGACAATTATTTTAATATCTATCTTATCAAAATTGCTTTATTCTGTTCGATGATTGGGGGTTGTAAAGAGTGTCCGTGAGCCACATATGAATACTCGAAAATCCGCGCGTAAAGATACTAGTTTCACTGCATAATTTTTTCACAGTGAATTATACCATTATAGAAACACATCAACGTAGATAACACTAAATTGATTAATTGACAAAGTTAAGGTTTACGAAAAACGCAATACATTATTAGCTGTTTCGAACGTATCTATCGGAAAAGTAAGAAGATTGCTATTTGCTCATGCATTTCAAGATGTCTAGGTCCGTATCAAATTTGAGCCACATCCGATCAGTAGTTTTGGCGAACTCTTCGGCCGTAAGCGTTTACTTTTATGCAATCACTACCCACTTTCGGCAGCCACCACACAGTGCCGGTAATAGGCATATAGGACACTACCGGACCTTCCCGGCTTCGCACGCTTTTAGTAAAGATCCCTCACTTTTTTGTAAATATAATATAGCCTATGTTCACCGGGGATAGTGTTGCTTTCCAACGGTGAAAGAATTTTTCAAATCGGTCCAGTAGTTTCGGAGCCTATTCATTACAAATAAAAAAAAAACAAACCTTTCCTCTTTATGATATTATAGTATAAATAGGCAGTGAAAGTGTTAGTACTTATACACGCCGCTACAGACATGTGCTTGTCCGATATAAATAGTTAACTACAGGTTTAACAAACTACATACAGAGTATAACGCTTGAATCTACTTATTTTTTTTGAACTGGTATCCCATTATGTATAATATGTGACTTAACTCCAAATATCAGACAAATTAATTATATTATGTGATTGTAATGATTCTTTTTGCATAAGATACAGGAATAAGAATGCTGAATTTTGTGCAGACAAAATATACTGCTACGTTCAAACGTAGTTCACTCCTTTGCGTTGTAATGCACAGACAAAATATCACTCTGTTATACCTATATGACACATCAATAAAGATCTTCTATTCTTCGCTAAGCTTATTGGATGCAACCCTTGGAGACCTGTAGCGTTGCTTCCCTCGCTTACTGCTGTGTGTCATCCTTCAGGAGGTAAGTACAGAGAGAAATAACATGATGACTCAATATTAAAGTAAGAAATATAGAATATAGTTCTGGAAGTGGAATAAGTGCCTACTGTACTTGTCGCATGTAATGTCTTTTTTGTAATGATCTGCATCTAGTGTATTATTGTATTTTATTGTATTGATTGTGTCCTAGCCGATATTCGGCCACAGCGGCCAGTCTAAACGGAGTCTAGCCTTGTGCGGAGGACATTGCACAATTGTGTGTGCAAACACAGAGAGTACACTCTCTATTCACCGCTCTCATAACCCGAACGGACAGCGGATGGACGCGATTGGGGAGAGGTGGGAAATAAGGCATGGAATAAAGCTCGCCAACTGAAGGCACACATAATATGCATGTGGGCTAGTCCTATAGAATCTCGGATTTACTACTAAACTCTACTTAATATAAACGCGAAAGTTTCTATGTATGGATGTTTAATACTCTATCACGCAAAAACTACTGAACGGATCGGGCTGAAATTTTGGATACAGGTAGTTCCTGGAATAAATCATAGGCTACTTTTTATCCCATAAATATGCTCAAGGGATAACCTTAACATGTTTCCATACAAACAACGCGTGCGAAGCCGTGGCCAGAAACTATGGTTAAAATGGTCCCACCATACCTCCAGGTATGGCCATGGGTATGGTGGGTCCGCAGTGGTATTTTGGGATCCGCAGTAAAAACAAGCATTCATTACGTTAAGGTTTATTTCTCAGTAAGTACTTACCGACAAGAAGTGTTGAGAACCGAACAAAAAATTAATATAAAAATCTACAAAGTCTGGTCTCGTAATACTTCCGCTGTAAAAAGTTTTGAGATCACAAGAAGAGACGAGTCAGCCATTTTATTACCTTTAACTGTAAAGTTGGTAATTTTTTTATTTTATTTAGTAAAGTAAAGTAAAGTAAAAAATCATTTATTTCTTTAGGCTTACAAAATAAGCACTTAGACAAGTCATATTTTATATTTAGCCTGTTTCATCCCACTGCTGGGCAAAGGCCTCCCACAAATCTTTCAAAAAAAAAAAAAATTAGTAAATTATTAGTAATCGATAAATAATTTTACCATATTTATTAGAGCCATTTTACAAAAAAACAGATTACCTAGTTGCTTCAGATGTATTTGTTAATATATCAGTCATATAATTTTATAAGAACTAATACAATGGCTATTTATTGCGTTTATTTATCTATTTTTCCCAAAGTTTCAACAGGTCAAAATTTGAGTAGCTGAGACCTCGCATGTGTACCGTCCCTCCGCGACCTGTGTCGCTGCTTCGATGACTAGCTGTTGGGCTCTTGCTTTTTATAGAAACAACGGGTGCAAAGCCGCGGGTAGAAACTATTTCATTTACTCGTATATGTAAGGTATGAACTCACCGACGACGTACATGTGCGTATGCAGCTGTGCGGTGTGGAAGGACGGTGCGTCGGCCGAGACCTCACATGTGTACCGGCTCTCCGCGACCTGCGTCGTAGCTTCGAACACTAGCTGTTGTGCCGTGCTCTCGCTTTTTATAGAAACAACGCATGCGAAACTATTCTATTTATATGTAAGGCATGAAGTCACCGACGACGTACATGTGCGTGTGCAGCTGTGCGGTGTGGAAGGACGGTGCGTCGGCCGAGACCTCACATGTGTACCGGCTCTCCGCGACCTGCGTCGTAGCTTCGAACACTAGCTGTTGTGCCGTGCTCTCGCTTTTTATAGAAACAACGCATGCGAAACTATTCTATTGATATGTAAGGCATGAACTCACCGACGACGTACATGTGCGTGTGGACCTGTGCGGTGTGGAAGGACGGTGCGTCAGCCGACACCTCGCATGTGTACCGGCCCTCCGCGACCTGGGTCGCCGCTTCGATCACTAGCTTCTGTGCAGTGCTCTTGCTTTTTATAGAAACAACGCATGCGAAACTATTCTATTTATATGTAAGGCATGAAGTCACCGACGACGTACATGTGCGTGTGCAGCTGTGCGGTGTGGAAGGACGGTGCGTCGGCCGAGACCTCACATGTGAACCGGCTCTCCGCGACCTGCGTCGTAGCTTCGAACACTAGCTGTTGTGCCGTGCTCTCGCTTTTTATAGAAACAACGCATGCGAATCTATTCTATTGATATGTAAGGCATGAACTCACCGACGACGTACATGTGCGTGTGGACCTGTGCGGTGTGGAAGGACGGTGCGTCGGCCGACACCTCGCATGTGTACCGACCCTCCGCGACCTGGGTCGCCGCTTCGATCACTAGCTTCTGTGCAGTGCTCTCGCTTTTCTGGAAACAGACACTTTTATCAAACTTCATAATCACTACCTACATAGTATAAAACAAAGTCGCTTCCCGCTGTCTGTCCCTACGTATGCTTAGAACTTTAAAACTACGCCTGGGCGGATCGCTGCTAATACCATGTACAAAATTCATAATAATAGTATGGTATGGAGAAACCGTGTTCTGTTTGGAACAAAGCTTTAGTTAATCTTACCATGTTTGGCCGTAAGTTTCCTCATTAGTAGATCTACTTTCTAATCGATTTCGCTAAAAAGGCCGGCATTTTAACAGACGAAATGAAATACATAAGAGGAGGTTCTGTGTTCAGTTATATGTATTTTTTATGTATGTTCGTAAATTTCTCCGTTAATTACCTACGGACTGATAAAAAAATTATTTCGCTATTGTAAGAATGATCCCGAGGTGATCCCATTAAATTATTGGGGTATAAGTATTTATCCTGAAAAACTAAAAACTGAGTAAATACTAAGAAAGGCCTGTTTTTAGATTTTTCAAAACAATCCAATTACAAAATACATTATTTCTAGATACAAGACTACTCAGAGATAGATCATTATCGAGTGTTATATTCTGTTTCAATGTGTTACGAAGATTTTGAAAATAACGTATATTATGGGTAAAAAACCCATAATATACGTTTTCAAAATCTTTGCAGTGTCATCGGATCTTGCTTAGTCTACATATACAAAGTAGTATGTACATAATAAGATTTGCCTTGACTCGTATACAAAATTCCAGCATAATCGGATGACAAGAACTGCTAAAGGAGATTGCCTATTTTGTTAGGGAAGTTGGATCCCTTTGAAAAAATGTTGTGTCACGATGATTTTTCACGGAGCAGATTATTATGCTTGGACATGTGACTTGCGTTTTGCGAAAAATATATCGAAAACGGATTATGTTAATAAAATAAAATAAATAATGACGGATAATCCAACCAGCATCATCGAGCAAAAAATAAATATTACTGGAAAATCCACCAAGCATCATATAGCCCAAAACTAAGCAGAGCTTGTGTTATGGGTACTAGATGATATACTGAAAAGATTAAAATTCAAATTCAAATATATTTATTGCGTCAAACATGGTATAAAGGTCTTAAGTTCTAAGTAATGCACTCATGTCTCACTATATTCTAGCATGCAATCATTATGATGACTAAAGTAAAGGCACAGTTGCATGCGCCATGATCACGGAGTAACTCCGTGATCATGGCGCATGCAACTGTGCCGAAATATTGGATAACTCAAAAATCAAATCATGGTAAATATCCCGTTTTAAATGACTTTAGTATTAATAACCATGATAGTTTCAAAAGTTTTATTATGATGACTAATTAAATTAGGTAAGTATTATTATTTATTATCGAACATTTAAAAACTCATTGATGTCATAAAAATTCATGTCATTTAGCGACCTACGCAATTTGATTTTATATCAATAATTATTTAATAATTTGATTTCATTTGGTAATTTGTTGTATATTTTTACGCATAGAGTCAAACAACTTTTAGAAAACTTGGCTGAATGCGGGGTATTTTTTATAATAAGTCTATTCGGTTCTCTACACAGTCTAGGGTGTTTGTCACATGCTTTTATAAATAAGTTTAAATTATTTCTAACAAAATTTGATACTTCATAAATATAAAGCGACGGTAGAGGTAATAAACCAAGTTCCTTAAACAAGGGTTTGCATGACTCATCAGGGGGGATTCCACATATTGCTCTGATGCATTTCTTTTGTGCTATAAATGGTCAGTTCTTATCAGTGCTGTTGCCCCACATTACTAGCCCACAGCGAAGAGCAGATTCAATATAGGCATAAAATGACATTATTGCAGTTTTTAATTTGACTTATCGTACACGAATTTGTTGAATTTTTTATTTACTATGTCTCTCATGAGTATAAAAATAGCGTGTTATTAATTAAGTGTATTTATATTTCATGTACGCTAGTTTAAAGGTTTACTATGGACCGTAGAATAAGTTATGTAAGATCTCAAACTTTTCTATAGTCTGAAATAAACGATTAATATAATTTTTTTAAAGTTGTACGGGGTCGTAACATTAATTTAAAATGATGACATCATTTTAGAAGAAATTGAATATGGTAAGACGTAGAAATCGAATATGGTAAGACGTAGAAATTGAATATGGTAAGACGTAGAAATTGAATATGGTAAGACGTAGAAATTGAATATGGTAAAACGTAGAAATTGAATACTGTGAGACATAGAAATTGAATATGGTAAGACGTAGAAATTGAATATGGTAAGACGTAGAAATTGAATGTGGTAAGACGTAGAAATTGAATATGGTAAGACGTAGAAAATGAATATGGTAAGACGTAGAAATTTAATAAGGTAAGACATAGAAATTTAATATGGTAATTATTAAAAACTGTCCTAAGTAAATGGCTACAAGGTAATCTACAATTTGCTAAACTAGTAATATATATCATATGAATTTTTTTTTTTCGTATAGCTATTGTCAAAAATCTGTTACTTTTGACATGCTTTTGACTATGAAATACGTAATTATAATTATCATTCAGTCTTCATTCTGTCACCTGTCAACAATTAGGAAACTTCATAGTCGCAGTGCATCTACCAAATATAAAATAAACTCGTGGACGGGGTAGTTTCCAAACTTTTCATATGAGGACCGGAGGGTAATTAAGTTTGAATTGAACGATAATACCAGCACTGCCTCTGACTCGTAAACCTACCCATGACATTTTAACACGATCGTGCCTCGTAAAGTAAAACGACCACTAGTTAATATTGACGGTACCAGCGCGCGGTAATGAAGCGATGTTTTGACGTCGCGATAAAATTTAAGCATCCCGCATGGACGTTACAGGGTTGGACTCAGGGATACTGCGGCTGTCATAAATTAAAACGTAGTAAGGGACACGAGAAAAATTTTACAGTTCAAATTCATGCCCTTAGAAAAGTAGACTAAGTTAAATAAAAGTTAGCTCAAAAGTTATACATATGTCGACCGATGTGTCGGGGTGGGCGTAGGTCCGCCTGCGACGCAGGAGGTTGCGGGTTCGATTCCCGCCTCAGAACAATTGTGTGTACGATCTGCAGATATTTCTTCCGGGTGTTCTGGTCGTTTTCTATGTATAGTAAAAAATATCTATCTATGTAATATATTGTATTATGTATATCAGCTATCTAGTACCCATAACACAAGCTCTGCTTACCATGGGGCTAGATAATGCTGTGTGAATAGTTCAGAATTATTTATTTATTTATGCTATACCACTTTTGTCTGCTTTTTGAGTATCAAATAAAATGGATTTACAATTTCAAACTGTAGTAAGTCTCTACTAACATAAAGTAAAAATAGTCTTTAACATTTTTTTTTAAAATACAAAAAAAATCTTTATTAGAAACAAGAGACTTACATCATTACTAGAATTAACGAAAAAGCGTAAGCGTGTATAGGCGTTTTATAAAAAGCCTAAAACGTTTGTTTTCATGCTTTTTCGTTAATTTTACACTACGTGAATGCATAAAAATACAATTTTCAATTAAAAAAAAATATATATATTAGAAGGTACTAAATTACGGAAGACCTGGTCCCCAAAGAGACGTGATAATTATCGTAGACGTATAAATACCAAATTATAAACCGAAGAAATTACATCAAGGGCACTTGACTTGTACTGAGTTACTTTACATTTGAAAATGCATTTACAACTTTATACAAAAGGCAGGGCTAAGATCGCCAAGATTAAAACGTGATTAGGGGGTTACCCTTACTACGTTTTAATTATGCGACTTACTTAATTTTTTAATTGTATTTTAGTAAACTATTGATAGCCAATATGTAATTACTAAGTTTTTAGACGATCTTGGGATATTAATTGTATATGATTTAGCCGACTAGTTAGTACAAAAAAAAAACTTTTTTAAATGTCTCTTACTGCGTTTTGATTTTGGACAGCTGATAGTGTCAATGCTGCCATACCATCGGTCCGTACCTACGAGTACTAATATTGATATGTGCGCTTGTAAACTTGCCGAGCAAAAGTTTTTACCATGAAATATTTTAAGGTTATTTTTATCCCATGTTATTGTGTGTCCCGGTTATACAGGGTGCCACGAAGCATGTATACTAATCCGAAAGGGGGTGAATCTGAACCCTGTGGAAATCAACTTTAGTTCTAGGAATTTTTTGATTACTTTTTGGAAAAAAATAGAGACGACCAAAGATTGTCGCAATTTTTTGGCAACACCTTGTTCGCAAAGCTCTACTATCATCTACGCTTTCTTCTTCTATGTTTAGTTAATTTTTTTACCAACGGTTACCCTGGTTACCTTGGACTCAGTACTGACTGAGACTGAGTAGGTGAGTCTAGACTAAGCAACAAAACATGTTATAAAACATAGTTATGTTATATAAAATATGTTTTATCAGTGTGTACGATTTTATATATATAAAAATAACCTTAAAATATTTCATGGTAAAAACTTTTGCTCGGCAAGTTTACAAGCGCACCTTGTAAACTTGCCGAGCAAAAGTTTTTACCATGAAATATTTTAAGGTTATTTTTATCCCATGTTATTGTGTGTCCCGGTTATACAGGGTGCCACGAAGCATGTATACTAATCCGAAAGGGGGTGAATCTGAACCCTGTGGAAATCAACTTTAGTTCTAGGAATTTTTTGATTACTTTTTGGAAAAAAATAGAGACGACCAAAGATTGTCGCAATTTTTTGGCAACACCTTGTTCGCAAAGCTCTACTATCATCTACGCTTTCTTCTTCTATGTTTAGTTAATTTTTTTACCAACGGTTACCCTGGTTACCTTGGACTCAGTACTGACTGAGACTGAGTAGGTGAGTCTAGACTAAGCAACAAAACATGTTATAAAACATAGTTATGTTATATAAAATATGTTTTATCAGTGTGTACGATTTTATAACAAAACCAGTATAAATGTACCTAAGATGTTACATAATCTAGACATATAACATACGATGGGTTACAAACATTTACCTCTTCCAGGAGGAGGTCCACAGCTGAACGTTATCCCCTCTCCCATAAACAAGGAGGGAGGGGGCATTTTCAACACGTCTGCAGTTAGATGGTGATCGCTGGTGAAGCTCCTGCTTTGCCTCTGGGTTCCTTAGTAGGTTCTTATAAAATCCACGAGTTGAGTTAAGGGTCGATTCTTAAATGTGCAATTCCAAGATAGACCGCAGACCGCAAACTGCAGCTGCAGGCTGCAAGCGATGCAAGCTACTTGTTTCTATGCATCTCTATGAAATTGATTCCGCGCAGCGACCGCAGACTGCAGCGCCACTGGTGTGTTGGAAATAGAAGCAACCGCGACCGCAGGCAGCACTGCGGTCAACCGCAGCCGTTAGCCGCAATATCGCCTGCGGTTGCAGTCTACAGCCCCTCTCGGACTTGTACCTTAAGCCGGCTCGACCGCCCCGGCTCGTTCTACATTTACCTACGAGTCGATTAATCCATTAGCGAGCGACTAGCGAGTTCTATTTTAACTGACCGCGCAGCGACCGCAGACTGTAGCGCCACTGGTGTGTTGGAAATAGAAGCAACCGCGACCGCAGACAGCACTGCGGTCAACCGCAGCCGTTAGCCGCAATATCGCCTGCGGTTGCAGTCTACAGCCCCTCTCGGACTTGTACCTTAAGCCGGCTCGACCGCCCCGGCTCATTCTACATTTACCTACGAGTCGATTAATCCATTAGCGAGCGACTAGCGAGTTCTATTTTAACTGACCGCGCAGCGACCGCAGACTGCAGCGCCACTGGTGTGTTGGAAATAGAAGCAACCGCGACCGCAGGCAGCACTGCGGTCAACCGCAGCCGTTAGCCGCAATATCGCCTGCGGTTGCAGTCTACAGCCCCTCTCGGACTTGTACCTTAAGCCGGCTCGACCGCCCCGGCTCGTTTACATTTACCTACGAGTCGATTAATCCATTACTCAGAACCATGATTGAAGCTTATGGGGTACTATACTAATAAGCTTAAATAAACACCCCTATTTCTACGGAGCGATTAATTTAAATTCTAAATCTGAATACATATTATATATATAGTTCTGTCTTGAAACTGACTGCTGTTATAGATAAAGGAGTATAAAACATAAATGCAGGCACCATAGGATCTTCATTTATCTGACAGAGAACCAAGGTTATCGACACAGCTCAAAGAATTAGCAAGCTGAAGTGGCAGTGGGCCGGCCATATCTCGCGAAGAATCGACGGCCGCTGGGGCAAACGTGTTCTTGAGTGGAGACCACGACTCGGTAAACGTGGTGTAGGATGCCCTCCGACCAGGTGGGATGACGACCTGCGAAAGACTGCAGGTAGATGCTTGATACGGCAAGCTGAAGACAGGGCGCTATGGCGCTCATTGGGGAGGCCTATGTCCAGCAGTGGACTGCTATAGACTGATGATGATGATGATCTTCATTTAGGTGCAAAGAAAATAACAACGAATGGATTTATGTGCTCGCTGTAAAATACTCATGAAATGGTTGGCTTATCTGCTGACTGTTGACATTATAATTTTTTAATTTGCATTTTTATTCTTTTGCGAATTCTTTTATGGGCCAGTTTATTTTAATTTACGGTAGGTATGTGAAAATCAGTTTTTTTATTTGATTCTCTTTCTTTGTTAAAAATTTTCGTTTTGTAGTTTATACGTGTTAATTCTGTTTTTACTGTTAGTATTTTTTTTTCTTTATTTATTTAAAGGAGTTTAGTCAACATGACTATGCCACTCCCGTAGACAATAAATACATATAAAACAATAGACAAAAACAAAACCTACCAGGTTACTATCTTACTATCTAAACATGATTACTGTTAGTAGGTACCTAACTATTTTCTTATTCTGTGTTTTCTGTGATTTTTTTTATTAGTGCATAATGTAACGACTAAGCTGTAAATTTCTGTAATGTTACATAATAATAATATGATTATTTACAACTATCGGACCTTCCCGGCTTCGCACGGGTATTTATTTATAATTATTATTCTTCATTCATCTTATTTGACGACCGATGTGGCGTGGTGGGCGAACGTCCGCCTGCGACGCAGGAGGTTGCGGGTTCGATTCCCGCCTCGGAACAATTGTGTGTACGATCTGCAGATAATTGTTCCGGGTGTTCTGGTCGTTTTCTATGTATAATAAAAAAATATCTATCTATGTAATGTATTGTATTATGTATATCAGTTATCTAGTACCCATAACACAAGCTCTGCTTACCATGTGGCTAGATAATGCTGTGTGAATTGTCCAGCATTATTTATTTATTTATTAATGAACGACCGATGTGGCGCGGTGGGCGAAGGTCCGCTTGCGACGCAGGAGGTTGCGGGTTCGATTCCCGCCTCGGAACAATTGTGTGTACGATCTGCAGATATTTGTTCCGGGTGTTCTGGTCGTTTTCTATATATAATAGAAATATCTATCTATGTAATGTATTGTATTATGTATATCAGTTATCTAGTACCCATAACACAAGATCTGCTTACCATGGGGCTAGATAATGCTGTGTGAATTGTCCAATATTATTTATTTATTATTATTATTTATTTAATAGGGGTGAAACAGTTATACATATACTTAAAAATACAAAACAAAATATCCCCAAATTATTTCAGAGCTCTCGTGATGGATATTACTATATTATAAACGTGAAAGTTCGTATGTATGGATGTTTGGTACTCTTTCACACAAAAAAACTATTGAACGGGTCGAGCTCAAATTTTGGATACAGGTAGATCCAGGCCCGGAATAAAACATACTACTTTTTATCCCATGAATCAACCCATGGGAAAGAAATAACCTTAAAACGTTTCTATAGAAACAACACGCGCAGAAACATATTTCATTCCTAGCTGCGCCCCGCAGTTTCACCCGCGTGGTGATAGATGTTTTGGATAATATACAATATATCTTTATAAATTGTAGCCTATGTGTTATTTTGATGTATGAGCTATATTGTAAAGTTTCATTAAAATCCATTCAGTAATTTTTACGTAAAAGAGTAACAAACATCCATCCATACTTACAAACTTACGCATTTATAATATTAGTAGGATTATAATAGAAAAAAAACTTACTTTAAATTTAGGCTACTAATATTGTTGCTTAGTAGATCGATTGCTATTCAGTTTGAATATTATTTTCCTTTTACAATATAAAAAACGCCAAACGTTAACCACCATGAAGGTCACAAAGCCTTAAATCTTTTCTTACCTTCTTTCGTAACAGAAAGAAGTAAAGATGCCCAAAATCAACGCCGTATCCACATCCAATCAAAATGGTTCGACGTGTCTATCACGTCATGAATTCGAATTCCTATTGGTTGATATAAACATGGCTATAGCATTTTCATGTCACCGAGATTCGTCACCGGAATGTGATACAATTGAGAAAGTATGCTTCATCTTAGGTTCCAAGAGCTTTACCGAAGGTAAACGGTTACGGTCAGTAAAGGTTTCTTTTTCGCTTTTTTACTTTACCTTAAAAAGATTGAAGTGAACAAAAAATCAAAGTGATCACTTTATTTCCCAGTTTAACTTATGCAATAGCAAGTTACACAACGCAACAGAAATTCAACAGAAAGTTATTTAATTTAATAATAATAATAATGCTGGACAATTCACACAGCATTATCTAGCCCCATGGTAAGCAGAGCTTGTGTTATGGGTACTAGATAACTAACGATAAACTAACATAATACTATATATTACATAGATAGATATTTTTTATTATACATAGGAAACGACCAGAACACCCGGAACAAATATCCGCAGATCGTACACACATTTGTTCCGAGGCGGGAATCGAACCCGCAACCTCACGCGTCGCAGGCGGACCTTCGTCCTCCGCGCCACATCGGTTGTCAAATGTATAATAAGTTAAATGTAGTCGTTTGTTATTCCTCAATAAATAAATAAATCCGCAAGGCTTTACAGACTCCAAAAAATTCGGGTCGATCCGACCACAAGCTTTTACTTCGCATTCCATAAAAAATCTAATTATCTTTAAAAATAGCGTCATTTTTCCAGCTCCGGCTTGAACAAACTTGGATTATTAAGGTGATTTCTTACCTAGGTGGATTGTTCGAGATCTTTAATTTTCTCAGAAGAAGCGGTCTTATTACTTACCTAGTAGAATCTTTTTTTTTAACCTAATTTTCATTGGTTCCGATTGAACTAAGGTTTTACTTTACCTATGAATGACTTGTAAAGATTATTAATTAAAAATAATAATATTATAAACAATGAATTCCACATTTGGCGTGTTAAAATTTAATGTTTTCAGGTTTCTGATAAAAAAACAAATAAAACCGGCCAAGTGCGAGTCGGACTCGCGCACGAAGGGTACCTACCGTTCCATTATCTATAAAAGCAAACATATATTTTTGCTCATTATTCCAACAAATGTTTTTTTTAATATTTATTAAAGTACCACCGTCTATATTGTTCGTTCATGTCCAGTCCATCCCAAGGTTGCCTGGAAGAGATCGCTCTCAGCGATAAGGCCGCCCTTATTCTAAGTTTTTATCTCTGTATTATTTTCTGTTTTGTGCGGTGTAATAAAGTGTTATCTATCTATCCATCTATGTTTTTTTTTATATATACAAAACCCTCATAATAAACCTCTTTCATACTGCACCTGCATATAAAATTGCTTATTCGTTTTCCAAACATACTAAGGTAGAAAATACGTCATTGCAGTCATACTAACGTCCGGGACGGAAATATCTATGGATTTTCATTTCCCGCGTTTAGCCGGAGAGAAAAATGCATGGAAATAAATTTCATACGAGTTTATTCCCTAAAATATCAGCCCATACATCGTTTATTTTCGTAATAGGTCAATGATTCTGCGAGGAGGCGGAGGAAACGCCCCTCCATCTGCTAGCTGAATGATACTAGACTACTATGTAAGAAATAGAAGACAAAATGTCAGAAAACTTACTTGCACTTCAATCCCTGGTATCCGGAATACTTTCAGCGGGGGCACGTCTTTGGGAGAATACCTACAAAACTCTCTGTCCCCTCTGTACCACTTCACAGAGTAAAGATCCTGCTGTTCTAGATCATACAGGCACTTGAGTTCCACTTTAGAACCTTTTTCTACGGAATCCGGCACTATCACGTGAACGTCCCGTAAGCATATTGTACCTGAAATAAAGAAAGGAGGTTAGATACCTGTATTATATTATAGTTTTTTATTTTAATTTCCCGCCATTCTCTGCCATTCTGTATTTCATTTTTTTTTCTATTTTAAACTAGCTGCGCCCCGCAGCTTCACCCGCGTGGAAATTTCTGCGCAATTTTACCATATTTGCCCACGTTTAAACCTTCCCTAGACTACGACAAACATTTCAAAACCAAAATCAGCTAAATCGGCCCAGCCGTTCTCGAGTTTTAGCGAGACTAACGAACAGCAATAGATTTTTTATCATCATCATCATCAGCCTACATTAGTCCACTGCTGGACATAGGCCATATATTTTTTATATATAAAGATAATTTTACAAATACACAACAAAGTCACAAAGTACATACCTAAGCATATCTTGCGTTACCAGAAGTAGAACGCTGTATATTATGGCTGCATTCGGAACTTATAAAACTAATGCAGATGTCATAAAACGAATTCGACGACCTCTGTGGCGCGGTGAGTGAAGGTCCGACTGCGACGCAGGAGGGTGCGGGTTCGATTCCTGCTTCAGGACAATTTTGTGTAAGATCTGCAGATATTTGTTCCGGGTGTTCTGGTTATAAATGTTTTATAAAAAATATCGATCTATCAGTCATCTAGTACGAAGCCGAGCTAGATGGTGCTCTGTGGATTGTCCAGCATTTTTTTATTTTTCTAAAATAACCCTTGCGTTAAAATCTGTTCACGCGGTCGTTTTAGGAATGACTAATTTTGCATTTTATCCTAGCGCACCCTTTCGCACACTATCTCTGGCGAGATAGCATACACCCAAGCCTTGCCTACCGAGGAGTTCGCGTTGTGACTCGTTTGACATTTTGGCAGGGAGGTAGACGGAGTCGCAGGGACGGACCTAGGCTACTTGAAAAGCCCTTTCGCTGCTATTTGTAAATAAATGGGCAGTCAAAGTATTCGCTTCAATAATTTTAAACACATACGTAGGTAATTTTTGACTTGAAAATGCTTTGTTCGTCGGGCATTTATAATTAACGAGGCAATTTCCTGTTGTGACATCCACCTCGCTTTTGTCCTGAGGTCAGTGCTCCATTTAAATTATACAACACTGTAAAGTAAGACAAGTGGTGTTCAGACTTATATATGAAAGGGTTCCGATGGTTACTTTTGTCTAATTTTATATCTATAGCTAGCTCCGCTGCGTGGCTTCTCCCTTGTCGAAATTTGAAAAATATAAAATGGGCTATGAGAAATAGTTTAAGACCTTCAGACCTACCGAATATACATACACAAAACACTCACTCAAAATTACATAAGAAGTCCAAAATATCATTAAAACTAAAATGGAATTAGGTACTATACATTTTCTGTTCTACGAGTAGTAGTTCATTCACTGAATAGAAATTCTTCTCGACAAGCCAACGTTTCAATTTATAAAACGGCAATATCATATCAAAAATCTTCGTGTTGTATTGACGAACAACCAGAAACTTTTAGGTGTAGATTTATCATAGAAATTCGATACGCCATTAGACCTAACCCCAGCCGCCTCTAGAACAAATATTTTCATTCGCGGCAAACAGTAGAATAAACAGCGTAACGCTATACGGTTGCCCTCAAATATTTACTAGCTTCCCCTCGATAAGTGTATAATTTGTATATTTCCGTTGCATTAAGTCCATTTATTTTCCTAACAGCGGGATTAAAGTACGTAAGCGAGGTATTCATTTGTTAATCCAGGTCTAGATAGATATCTATGAGAATTTCAGCATGACACGTTCAATACCTAGTTATGCTATACGGTTGCCCTCAAATATTTACTTGCTTCCCCTCGATAAGTGTAAATTTGTATATTTCCGTTGCATTAAGCCCATTTATTTTCCTAACAGCGGGATTAAAGTAGGTAAGCGAGGTATTCATTTGTTAATCCAGGTCTAGATAGATATCTATGCGAATTTCAGCATGACACGTTCAATACCTAGTTATGCTAAACGGTTGCCCTCAAATATTTACTTGCTTCCCCTCGATAAGTGTATAATTTTTATATTTCCGTTGCTCTCTAATCCCGCTGTTAGGAAAATAAATGGACTTAATCATTTATTTTCCTAACAGCGGGATTAGTGTAGGTAAGCGAGGTATTCATTTGTTAATCCAGGTCTTAATAGATATCTATGCAGAATTTCAGCTTGAAGCGTTCAATACTTAGTTTTGGCGACTTATTCACGTCTCAAGTATCGAAGTGTTTTAAAATAGTACTTCCTATTTTAAATATTCAGGAATTCGAAGTCAGTTTATAGTTTTTTTAACACGCCAATTTATTTAACAGAGTTGTAATTTCATTCAGCCTTTTCGTCTATTCTGAGAAAATTTATCTGACTGTTCATTCGGAAGCCTTTGTGCCGTGCATACATAAAGTATACCACGCCAGTTGAATCGGCAAATAATATTTCACAATATTAAAACAGTGTGGCAATGTTGGGGCACGGTTTTTAATAAAATATTTTCGGAACCGGACCAGAAGGTACCTGGTTCTGTAGATTACCCATATACAATCAAACAAATGTTACTAATATATTAGATAATTTTGCGTGTAATGTAGAGAGATTCTAGGAAAATATTAAACTTTTAGAAGGTAAACTGCAGGTATTGACGACCGATGTGGCGCGGTGGGCGAAGGTCCGCCTGCGACGCAGGAGGTTGCGGGTTCGATTCCCGCCTCGGAACAATTGTGTGTACGATCTGCAGATATTTGTTCCGGGTGTTCTGGTCGTTTTCTCTATATAATAAAAAATATCTATCTATGTAATGTATTGTATTATGTATGTCAGTTATCTAGTACCCATAACACAAGCTCTGCTTACCATGGGGCTAGATAATGCTGTGTGAATTGTCCCGCATTTTATATTTATTATTATTATATTATATATTGAAAAAGCAGTTTTGTTCTTTTTACCCGCTCAATGTTGGTAGATCGCCAAGATAGCTTGAGATGGCGGACAAAGGGCCTCCTACAATGTTCGATGAGCTCAGACTATGGCCTTTCTTTATAGCTGTGCTCTGGGGCTTGTCATATACACAGTGTCTTAATTTAATTAAGATTAATAAAAATAAGTCTAAGATTAATAAAATAGTACACTAGGGGTAGAAACTAAAGGCCTCACACACCAATCCCTCCGGGCTTGTTTTACGATAATCGTGCCGGCGCGGCGGCGCGGGGCGGCGGGTTAGGCCGCCGGCACTTCATGTTCGCTCGGTCATTAACTGCTGAACGTGGCCTTCGTGCCGCCGGCAAAGATTTCGACTTACAATGTTATAATGCCCACGGCCTAATCCGCCGCCTCTAACCCGCGGGCCGGCGGAGGCGGGTTTGGTGTGTAGAGGCCATAAGGTACAAAGTTCATATTCATATCATTTATTGTGATTTTATGCATACAGGTAATTAATTGTTCTTAGGTATCTTAGACAGCATTTGGGAAACTACGTCGAGTCTTCTCGTCATCCATACCGCAATGCTTGAAAACGAAAGTTTTCAACCAGTGCGTCCTACCCGTTATGACCTACGGAGCTGAGACGTGGACACTCACGATAGGGCTGGTCCACCAGTTCAAAGTCGCTCAGCGAGCTATGGAAAGAGCTATGCTCGGGGTTTCTCTGAAGGATAGGATTCGTAACGAATACATCCGACAGAGAACCAAGGTTATCGACATAGCTCAAAGAATTAGCAAGCTGAAGTGGCAGTGGGCCGGCCATATCTCGCGAAGAACCGACGGCCGCTGGGGCAAACGTGTTCTTAAGTGGAGACCACGACTCGGTAAACGTAGTGTAGGACGCCCTCCGACCAGGTGGGATGACGACCTGTGAAAGACTGCTGGTAGATGCTGGATGCGTCAAGCTGAAGAGAGGGCGCTATGGCGCTCATTGGGGGAAGCCTATGTCCAGCAGTGGACTAATATAGGCTGATGATGATGATGATGATAATAGGAATGTCATTTTTAAATAGGTAAAGGTAAATAAGGTAAATAGGTAAATAAGCGGAATCGAGATTCGGGTTTTCTACCTTGCATTGGAAACAAAAATTCTTTAGATTTCGGGAATAAAATAACGATATCACTTTTTTGAGGCAAAAAATACACTGCAGTGTTCGGATTACATTTCATAGGACGACGCGAATGTCTTTTTCTTTTCTATTACAAAAGAAGATTTTGACATTCGCACACAAAAATTTCAAGTATTTTATAGAGTGGCCATTAGCAGAGACGACTGAAATACAGTGTGAGTCTCCACAACGAAAATGGAAGAAACAATGTCCTATTTTATCAACAAAAAATGTGCTAAAACGTAGCGTATTTTTATAGCTTTCGCTACGACGACCTCCATCTACACAAAACGTTGTAACTTTTGAACTTAACGATCAATTTATATGTAATGATATGAAAATAACAGGTTATTAAATTGGTGCAAAGGAAGATTTCAAATGTATTTTATGGAGTGGCCATTAGCAGAGGTGACTGAAATAGTGTTTGAGTCTGCACAACGAATATGAGAGACTATGCTTTTTCAAAAAACCTATTTATAGATTATTTCACTTTTCGAAGTTGTTTCGCATTTAAATTTATTTTATCACTGACACGGAACTACGGTAAACTTGAGTGAACACCGCGACTCGGCAAACGTAGTGCAGGACGTGCCCCGGCCAGGTGGGATGACGATTTGCGAAGGAGTGCGGGCAGATGCTGGATGAGTCAAGCTGAAGACAGGGAGCTATGGCGCTTATTGCGGGAAGCCCATGTCCATTAGTGGACTAACATAGGCTGATGATGATGATGACACGAGAGCCTGCCGCTAACTTTGACGTGGTTTGTGATGGATCCGCTTCCCTCAATCACTTTTAATTTTTCGTTGTCTCCGGCGGCCATGGTTTTTGTTCTGTAGATCAACATTTCCACAAGTATTTTTATCAATGTAGTTTTGTGTTGGTGCTCATATTCGTCTTATATATAAATGTTACTACAATTTAAGTAAAATAAACCTATATAAAGAGGACAATATTACTGGAATATACAAATACTGCAAAACATTACCGATTCATAAAAAAATTAAAATTAACTTTTTGATAGAACAATTTCCAAACAAAGACTTGCAAATAAAAATTACACATAAAATTTCTACAAGACAAAAAACCCAACATAAACTTTTTATACCTAGAATTTATAACTATTACGGCAAACGTACAAACTTATATCTAATTTAATTAACGAAATTCCTTTTAAAATTTCATCCAATATTAACGACGAAAACTTTAAATTAAAAATTAAAAAATACTTCTACGATTCACTATAACTTTAAATTATTTAAAACTTGTCTTATAATACCAATAAACTTTATTTTAACCAAATACTATGACGTAACATAAAAATTAACAAAAACTATAAAAATTATAACTTCGTTTTAGTTAGCCTGTATAGTGTTATCAGTTCGCCCCATTCGCTGGTAACCGAGCGTAGGTATTGTAATTTTGCTCGCGCGCCGGACAGTCGATCATTGTACCCCGTTTTTACTTGCAGGGTGTGGCCTGCTTTTTAATTGGGTAGATACGAGTACATATTTGTTTTTATTCAAATGTTTTAATTAATAGAGACTAATGAGCTTACGGACAAACGGGATAACAGAAAAGAATACTAATTAAAGAAGTGCTACTATTCTTTGGAGGAGTAAATGAGAGTGATTTAAATTGTGCCGACAAATTTAAGTCTGAGAATCTGTGATAAATAATTTAACATTAACATATAGTATAAAGAAAAATTAATTTAATGAATATTTTTGTCATTTTTATTATAATTATTTTACATTTTTATTCTTATTTGACATTGTATTTTTTTTTGATATTTGTAGAATTATTTTGTATACTCATCTTTTAACTGTCTATATTTATAAGCCTATGTAAAATTTCCGACACAATTTAAATTGTTTGTGAAATAAATAAATGAAATGAAATGAAATAACCGTTTAAGTTAGCTTTTAGATTAAGATGCAATTATTGTGATATAAATTAAATGAAAAAAAAAGTATATATATGTTGAATATGTGTATATTGCATTTGGATAACTTATTATACCTACGAGAAAATAGATAGAAACTCGAGATTCCACAATCCAACATGAATATCCGCTAATAACATGTTTTGTGAGAGCCTGTGGGTAGATACAGGTCCTTGTCATAGATATAATTAGTGCCTAATATAATATACTTAAAATATTATTTGTTTTTTGAATATATTTTAATAATAATAGGTTTATTATTTTATAATCACAATAAGTGATTGTAATTGACGACCGATGTGGCGCGGTGGGCGAAGGTCCGCCTGCGACGCAGGAGGTTGCGGGTTCGATTCCCGCCTCGGAACAATTGTGTGTACGATCTGCAGATATTTGTTCCGGATGTTCTGGTCGTTTTCTATGTATAATAAATAATATCTATCTGTGTAATGATTATGTATATCAGTCATCTAGTACCCATAACACAAGCTCTGCTTAGCTTGGGGCTAGATGATGCTGTGTGAATTGTCCAACATTATTTATTTATTTAATTGTTGTTATACTAGTAGTTAGCCTAACAATAATCTTCGTGGCGTTCTAGTTTTAATCTTCTGATTTCTTAGAGGTCCTACAACAGGGGTCTTTCTCGAGTGGTTCCGGTTTGAAATCCCCCTGGACCTAAGTAGTAGAGCTTTTCTTGCTGATCACTTAAATACCCCACACAAATGGGTCTACTCTCCCTGGATACCGAGATATTATGAGGGACTTGGAAAGGGGAGGGTTCATTGCTTCATGTGATAGACCTCATTCTCTAGATTTCTTAGAGACAACGAAGTCAGCATTTGAGTTTTGTAAACCAACAAAACAAAATGTGTGTAAATATGTATCTATAATACTTAAAAAAACTATTATACAAAAAAAATGCATCATGCATCGATTGTGAACAGGAGCCATAAGAAAATCAATGACTTACTTTTTGATAATAAACATCAGAAAAAAACAGAAAATTATCTCGAAGTCGAAAAGTTAAATCACAAATATTGGCCGGAAAGTAAATAATTTTGGAACCGAAAAGAATTTTATGAGTTATGAGCCGTGAAATATAAATGAATACAAATGCAAAATTCGATAGTGGAATTCTGTGGAATTCTTATTTGTATATATATTTATTTTTATTTATTCTTATTATTAAAAATAAATAAATAAATAATAAATAATGCTGGACAATTCACACAGCATTATCTAGCCCCATGGTAAGCAGATTATTATTATTGTTTATGCTTTCTCCTTATTTTGGAACGGCCAAAGAGGTTAGCTCAGTTTATGGATGTACGCTGTACGATATCATTGTTCAAAACAAATGAGAGCTCGATCCAGCTTACAAGAGCTTTCATTTGGTAGAGATTCGTTGGCAGGATATAATAATGACTTCGCAGGTCTTCTAAAATGGATCGAGTATGAAATATCCGACTTCGGTACATATTAAAACGCGGGATACAATAAAAAATATACACGCTGGAAAGAAAACTGATTTGAACTGTACTCGTATCTAATTACTTTCAAAAGGAGAGATCAGGGGCTAGATTAAAACGGTGTAGGGCGATTATCAAATCAAATCAAATCAAATCAAATCGTTTATTTGCAAGAATACAAAATTATACAATGTCAGATCTTATAACTAATTTAGTACATGTATTCAGCCTGCATGCAGGCGTGCAAATGTTATGCGAGTCATATTATTATAATTATATATTAAATTAATTATATTAATCATTATAAGTAACAATTTTAATCTCTAGATATTCGTTCACAGTATAAAAACATTTTTCAAGTACCTCTTACCTTTTTCCTAAATATATTTCCATTTAATTCTTTTAGTTTTTACGTTTGCTGACGTTAGCCCCGCGGCGCTCAAAAACTTTCCGGTATATAATTTCTAAGTTCTACAAATCATCTGAATAGCAGATATCAGAAAGAGCTAAATGGTGCACTCTTTAGAAAGAAATTAAAAATGTTGTTAATTCGAAATGTTACTTTAATATTGACGATTTTTTCAATGATAAATTTTAATTCATGTTAAATTATTGCACGTCATTCTCTCAAATATTTTTCAATCAATAAATTTCTTTCCGGCCCTGGTGGGGGCACAGAGAGGGGCCTCGAGGCTTAGCCTCATTACCCCGGCGTCAACTCGAGGGGTGACGACCCCTCGGTCCTTGGGTTTTGTGGGAATATCTTCTTTTTTTCCCTTTTCTCAATGTTTTTTTTTTTTTTGGCTGCATTTGGTTTGTTTTGTTTTTCCTTTTTTTTTTAATAAACCCAAGGACTCTATGGTGGTCAAATATTTTTGCATACCGACTAACGATCAACATGCTTGACGCATGTTGATCCACGAAATGTATATACCTACCTGTAATTATGCCTTATGCATAATAATGTTCGCAAAATGAGCTATTCTCGGAGTTTCTCTGAAGGATAGGATTCGTAACGAATACATCCGACAGAGAACCAAAGTTATCGACATAGCTCTGAGAATTAGCAAGCTGAAGTGACAGTGGGCCGGCCATATCGCGAAGAACCGACGGCCGCTGGGGCAAACGTGTTCTTGAGTGGAGACCACGACTCGGTAAACTAAAAAATGAGTCGTGGTCTGCAGTCTTTTTTTCCCAGGCGGGAACGACCTGCGAAAGACTGCAGGTAGATGCTGGATGCGTCAAGCTGAAGACAGGGCGCTATGGCGCTCATTGGGGAAGGCCTATGTCCAGCAGTGGACTAATATAAGCTGATGATGATGATGATGATTATACCTTAAATCCATAGATCTAGGTAGCCTAAAACAAATTTCTAATCAATTGTGGTTAAGGAGTATATTAACATGTAAGCAAATTATTATTGAAATAAATAGAACGTCTCTAAAACGACTATTGATTCGAAGTTTGCTTTAGCTTATAGCAAATGTGAAATTGTCCAGCAATATTTATTTATTTAAATGGTATATAATTATTCCAAAACGACCTTACTGCTAGCTAAATTGCTTGTAAGAACCTAATAATAACAAGCCCCAGTTTATTACTCGACTGACGTACCCCCGAGGTGAAACGCCGTCTTCCAGACTATTAAGTATATTATTAGGTTAGTGTGTCCTATGGCAACAATTCAGGCTATTTTAAACGTTTTAACTCCGGCTTACGCAGCCCAAAATAACAACGTCTTTGATAAAACGTGGGGCTGAAATATTATGACTGAGAACGTAACAATTTTTGTAATTGTAATTACCAATTCATTGTAATTGTTACGGTCAAACCAAATAATTTACAGTTTTTATGTTGACTCTTTAGTAATTTGAATCTATAATAGAATATTTCCTATGATAACATAATATTGATTATTGTTCTCACCTTAATCGAACTATATTTTAGATGAACAGTCTGTAATTAGTATAATTGGCCTACGGCCGTTCAGATTACGTAAATCAATAAATAATAATAATAATAAATAATTCTGTTGAATTGACGACCGATGTGGCGCGGTGGGCGAAGGTCCGCCTGCGACGCAGGAGGTTGCGGGTTAGATTCCCGCCTCGGAACAATTGTGTGTACGATCTGCAGATATTTGTTCCGTGTGTTCTGGTCGTTTTCTATGTATAAAAAAAATATCTATCTATGTAATGTATTGTATTATGTATATCAGTTATCTAGTACCCATAACACAAGCTTTGCTTACCATGGGGCTAGATAATGCTGTGTGGATTGTCCAGCATTATTTATTTATTTATTTATAAATTTGTTGAAATGTATAGATTTGTAAATAGTAAATGGTAGGTTGATATTATCGACGCGCAATCAGAATTGATACCTACCTTCGAGTATCTGTGTCACTAACCCCCATGATAAACTACTTTATTTGCCGTTTGTTATTCTATGCCTGTCCAAATAAATGTTTTTCTATTCTAATTGAATCGTAGGTAAGCAATAAGAATAGACAATACAGTATTTTTATTGTCTATTCTTTAGTATTGAAAAAACCGTTGGAAATTACTTTGACAAAGATTCCTCCCGTTTTAGACCAGTCGATGAGTGCTCAAATTTGGGTTTGGGTGGAAAACGACGAAAGCAGAAAGTTGTGACTTCGTTACTTTGTTTGGACTAGTTAGGAGACAAACATACTAAAGGTGTGTCTTCTGTGTGGTAGAAATTCATAAAAGAAAAAACTTTGTATACTTTTTAAAATTAACTTGATTTAATTATGTAAATATATATGTCATTAGCAATATTGTTTTTCTCAGGTGTCATGACGTGTGAGGGAATGAAACCCGGATCACTTACCTACCACTCTCAGTACCTACCTATTCCTATGGGGCTTAATTCCACTAACACAATCGCCTCAGAATGAAAATAGCCATCATCATCATCAACATATGGACATAGGCCTCCCCCAATGAACACCATAGCGCCCTGTCTTCAGCTTGACGCATCCAGCATCTACCTGCAGTGTTTCGCAGGTCGTCATCGTCCTACACTACGTTTACAGAGTCGTGGTATCCACTCAAGAATACGTTTGCCCCAATGGCCTAATTCTTAGAGCTATGTCGATAACTTTGGTTCTGTGTCGGATGTATTGGTTACGAATCCTATCCTTCAGAGAAACTCGGAGCACAGCTCCGATGACAATAGTATCGCGTCTAAATCACCACATTTGACACCTTTTGGTATTCTATAAGCACAATCTTCTCTCAGTGCAAGTCGTATCTATGAAAATGACTATTATGAGAACCTTGGACAGGTTGTCGCATTATATTCTGATAGGGTACCAATTTGTGTCTCTTATACATTACCTAGATACTAAGAGAAACAAATGTAAACAATGATGCAATAAAATACAAAATACATAAATAAATAAATAATGCGGTCAATTAACACATCATTATCTAGCCCGAGCAGAGCTTGTGTTATGGGTACTAGATAACTGATTATAATTTACATAGAAATATTAGATAGATAAGATAAGTTTATACATAGAAAACGACCAGAACAAATATCTGCAGATCGTAGAAACATTTGTCCCGAGGCGGGAATCGAAACCGCAACCTCCTGTGTAACAGGCGGACCTTCGCCCACCGCGCTACAGAGGTCATCTATATGAAATGAAGTATTTTTGTATATTGTATTGTATTTTTATTCGATGTTGTTGTAAATATAAAAATGAATAAATAAATAAATAATGCTGGACAATTCACACAGCATCATCTAGCCCCAAGCTAAGCAGAGTTTGTTTTATGGATACTAGATGACTGAAATACATAATACAATACATTACATAGATAGATATTTTTTATTATACATAGAAAACGACCAGAACACCCGGAACAAATATCTGCAGATCGTACACACAATTGTTCCGAGGCGGGAATCGAACCCGCAACCTTCTGCGTCGCAGGTGGACCTTCGCCCACCGCGCCACATCGGTTGTCATGAATGAACTGTACTATGCTATTATATTACAACGCCATGGACCCTTCCAGCCCTCACCCTCGATCACAAATCACCACATAATAAATTACTTCCCTAAAATGCTGATTCATAAAATTCTTTATTGCACATCCAAGCTGAGACAAGAAAAAAACAGAAAAGAACAAAAAAACAAAGATACATATGCACAATAGACGGCCTTAACGCTAAAAGTGATGTCTTCCAGGAAACCTTTGGAATGACACGTAGCTATTGTTTAGGTATAGAGAAAAAACAGACAAGAACTAAAAAACAGATGCAAAATGGGCGGCCCTATCGCTAAGCGTGATTTCTTCCAGGCAACCTTTGGATGGACACGTATTATATACTTTAATGTATAGGAACTACACAGAGTAGTTTCTTTTTTCTGATCTTGTTACAACATTTCTTGTATGATTATGAATGTCACAATAATTCAACATTTTTCTTGCTCAAAACGCATGTTATTTTAACGTGGCTTAGCGAATAATCAAATAATAGTAAAAAATAATAATAATACCCGAGGATGATACCCGCTATGTGTAGCCATCGCCTTTAGATTAACTTCTCAAAGGGCCTCTGTGCTGTTGGCTTCGGCCCCACGCAAGCCTTCCAAAGGACCGGGTCACTTTATGGCCCGAGATCATGGTAAATGAGAGACATAATAATAATAAAATCTTTATTTAACATTAAGCTCACATTATAAAACACTTTAAAAATATAAATTAATAAATAACTAAGAGAGTAAGTGGCTTGTGAGATCTATTTGATGATTGCAGACCCTACACTAAGTCGTTAAGACTTGTACTGTAGGTATCCCTTCCAAGGACGTTTATAAAAATATAAGTGCTACTAGTGATATGAATATTATTATATGATAAAGCTACTACATTGATCTAAATTATAGAATAAAAAATAGATTACAATTGACGTATTCAACATAAGAAAATCAGTTCAAAAACTTATAGTTATAACTAAGTTTGATAGTATTTTTAAACTGCAATATCTTAGAAAAAAATGAAAGCTGTCATGTTCCATGTATAAACTAATTCATAGGTTGCCTGCGGAACTTCCATAAATAATGTTCGAAGCTTTTCATAGCGCTCGATTATGCTTGGCGTTATTAAAGTTACTATCTAGTATATCCTATCCCCCTTAATCAAGACTTTACTTCGACGGTTAATATGCTCAAACTAGATAAAATAATAAAAAAAACCTACTGGATCTTCTAACTTTATGCAGTTCTCTTCATATTAATCAGCTTTTATTAGTCCACTGCTGGAGAAAGGCCTCCCTTAATGAGCATCTATGCGCCTTGTCTTTAGCTTGCCGCATCCAGCATCTATCTGCAGAGATAGCATCCTACACTACGTTTGCCCAGTCGGACACTAATGAACACGTTTGCTCCAATGTTGGTCGGTTCTTCGCAAGTTACGGCCGGACTAAGATTTAGCAAGCTGAAGTTGTTTGTAATTTTTTAAGAATTAGCAAGCTGAAGTGGGAGCTTGCTAATTCTTAGAGCTATGTCGATAACTTTGGTTCTCTGTCAGAATTATTTCTTACGACTCCTATCCTTCAGAGAAACTACGAGCTTTAGTTCTGTCCTAGGTCGCTTTGTGACTTTGAACTGATGACCCTACCGTGAGTGTCCACGTCATAGCTCCATAGGTCATGACGGGGTCTAGCTCTATCTATGTTAAATTACCTGTAAATTATTTATTACCTATTATGTAATGTTTTAGAGTTTTAGAGTATTGAGAGTACCTTACTTAGGTATTACACTTTAACTTGGTTTTATGCGTGTCGATTGCAAGGAACTATATATATGTATGTAGTATACTTACGAGTATGTATACATAAGTATGTAGCGATGTAGTTCCTTGCAATTGGCTAAATAAACTAACTACGGACTAGGGATTAGTCCCGGGAATTTTCATACAGGGAGCTCCGGAAAATCCGTAGTTTTCGTTATCGATAAATTTTGATCGAGAAAAGCAGTGAGAAAAGTAAAAAGATGAGAATTAGATTAGTTCTGCTAACTGCTATGGCACAGACAAAAATTGCATTGAAATATGTACTTTACTCGACAAAACGGATTCCCATAAGCTTCAAACTAATCAGTAATCACTTGAATACTAAGAGGAAAATATCGAACATAACAACAACAAACAAATCAAGAAAGACGCACAGAATTAAAATTGTACCATAGATAACATTAAAACTAGAAATAATTGTTTCCACCTATTGCTACCGACATAATTATGTCGCTAGTGGCGCTAGTGTCCATGGGCAATGTGCATGCATCAACAACTTTGCAATCGGTGCGCGACAGGCTTCTGTAATCCGCCGACCCAAGGCTGGCTGTCATCTGATGGCATAAATACAAAATGCATCTAAATGACGAGAGTTAAAGCCCATATTTAAATAAATGTTTTTGTGCTTGCGGTAGCGGTGCGGTCCTGATCTGCGACAACCTTTAATAGTTTTAGTTCAGTAAATTTACAATTTGCCTGAAACCGCGTAGCTCTGAAACGAAAGCTCTGTTTAAAATTTACGAGTTTCATTATTAAAAATGCTACGTTTTACTTGGAAATTAGAATTATTATTTTTATGATGGAAAATTTATGATCGCTGCCGACTGGCAAGTCCAGATTACTTAAAATTTAGTCCAGTAAAATTTTTAGCAATTTTTGATCCTTGAACCCATGTCATCCTCCATAAACTGGATTTTTCTAGAATTTGTCTTCGAGCAATCCTAATAATGTAGATATTTTACGAAGTGATGGTACCAGTACTTTACCGATTGTTGTTCTGTCTGTTCTGTGACTAGTTGTTCCCAAAGTTTCACATGAGACGTGCCCATTCCCAACGTCTCACCAAATGTATTTCCAACATCCCACGGCAGAATAACCTATCGCCGACGTCCCACGAATAGTATTCCCAACGCCTCACGGAAGTCAGAACATCGTGTTTTACAATACAAACCGCAAAATGAAAGACCCTAGTCGTTTGAAGCATGCGTATTATATTTAATAATAAATAAATAAATATTAAAATATTTATTATTAACTAGCTGCTCCCCGCGGCTTCGCCCCCGTGGAAATCTATGTGTCAAATTGTTTAAATGATAAAATCGTATCCTATGTTAGACTCCTGGTTCTAAGCTACCTCTCCACCAATTTTCAGCTAAATCGGTCCAGCCGTTCTCGAGTTATAAGTGTTGTAACAAACACGACTTTCTTTTATATATATAGATTATAAATATATATTTTTTTAATTCACACAGCATTATCTAGCCCCATGGTAAGCTGAGCTTGTGCTATGGGTACTAGATAATTGATATACATAATACAATACATTACATCGATAGTTTTTTTTTATTATATATAGAAAACGACCAGAACACCCGGAACAAATATCTGCAGACCGTACACACAATTTTTCCGAGGCGGGAATCGAACCCGCAACCTCCTGCGTCGCAAGCGGACCTTCGCCCACCGCGCCACATCGGTCGTAAATAAATATTTGTTTCATATCTGATTTATAAGACAAAAGATCAGAATAATCTGAAAAGCTATAAAATGGAGCATAATCCAAATTGGTTTCTGGATTTTATGGGGAGGCGTCTTGACGCTCTGCGATACAAATTGTTTGCTATACGTTGCTACGAGTCTGCGTCTGACATATTCTTTGTGGATATAAACATGTTAATTTGTAGGTAGGCTAAAAACATAAATTGTTTTGTACAAAGATTTACCTATATCTTTAATCCTTCCTATTTTTAAAATTTGACTAATAAAATGGTTTTATTAATAAATTCTATTTCTGTAAGGCTGACGCTGAGATTTGAATGTTTATTAGTTAGAAATTTCCAGATTAGTGACACATACAAATGTAGTTTTCAAGCTTTGTTTGTTTTAGGTCACCAATCTGTAGATACCTGCCACGATTTGGTACACTTGGTAGGTAGGCTTCCCCGAGGTTTGTATGATATTGCAGATATTTTTTCCGGTTTTCTAGTCGTTTTTCTATCTATAGAAAAAACAAATATCTATGTAATGTATTGTATTATGTATATCAGTTATCTAGTGCCAATAACACAAGCTCTGCTTAACTTGGGGCTAAATAATGTGTGAATTGAACAGCATTTTTTATTTATTTATATTTATTTATTTAGGCTGGTAAGGAATGAACATTCATATAAACACTGTGTCTGTAATATGTATGTGTCTCAGTTACTCAGTGATCATGGCGCATGCAACTGTGCCGAAATATTGGATAACTCAAAAATCAAATCATGGTAAATATCCCGTTTTAAATGACTTTAGTATGTATGTGTGTGTCTTTACGTGGTCCGTGGTAATGAATCGTATGCCAGATAGTGCTCAATGTTAGGTAATTATTCTGTATCAATACGCCGAGTAGAGCGACGGGCAGGGTATAGCACGGGCCAAAGTTACCATTCATGCCTTACTAGCCTTACATAATTTAACCCCCTGTCAAGTTCATGCAAATTAGTCAAGTCCAAAAAGAATAACCAAAGTTCGTAAGATGATGCTGACTGCACTTTGTCGGTATAAAAGAAATTGATGGCAAATCACCACTACTTTTTTTGCGATGACGAATCACTACGATGGCGAATCGCCACTAACTCGGTATCTATGGACTGGGGGAGCGGAGTAGTAGATCCATTTTGACAGCTTTCTTTGTTGAACAGGATGCTAATCAACAGGCGGTCAAACAAATTAAGTACAATAGATTCTACACACCAAATACGACTGCTTCACTATATAGTATTATGTCAATGTCGCTTCCAGCTGTCTGTCTGTCCCTATGTATGCTTAGATCTTTAAAACTATGCAACGGATTTTGATGCGGCTTTTATCGATAGAGTGATTCAAGAGGAAGGTTTATAAACTATTTGACACATACATTTCCATGCGGGCGAAGCCGTCGGACGCATCTAGTACTAAAATATAGACTGAGATTTCAGATTTCAATAACTTTATTTATAGGTTAGAAAATAAGCACTGAGTGTGGATTCAAGTAAGAGAGAAGCTAACACTAGTATATAATTTTATCATGATCATCAACCTATAATAGTCCACTATTGGACATGTGCCTCCCCTAATGAGCGCCATAGCACCCTGTCGTCAGCTTGCCGCATGCAGCATCTGCCTATATAATTTTTCTTTGGACTTACTTGCAGATAGTATATCATTTGCGTTTTTCATCGCCAGTCAAAATTTACTCCGTGGATTTTTTGGCGATCTAAGGAATTATGGAATTACGGATAATCCGAGAGATATATTAGAAATAATTGTTTTTCGAAAAAGATTCGTTAAAATGCTAAGTTATGAAACTCTTGAGTAATATAAAATTTTAATCCGAAGATAAGATTTTTATGAATTCTCATCCAATCTTAGAAAAGTAAAGTAAATTAATATCAAATATGGTGTTATTGATTTTCTATTTACTTCAATTTTTGTCTACTATTTGAAGAAGTGAAAAAGAAACCACTATTATGTATCACTTAGTGTCTAATACAGATGATGATACTCGTAAGATGAAATGAAATGAAATGAATTTATTTATTTGTTACAAGACTTACACAGAACATAATAAACTTAAACTAAAAGGAAACGTGTTGGTACGCGTGTAAGTCCAGTAACAAAATGGCTTTGGCTCAGCATGAGTTGGATGACTAGCATGCTAGCAACCAACACTGGTCTTCCGGCTAAGCAACTTGTTGGCGTTACGGACTATTCACTACACTTAAAGATGTCATTTCAATAAACTATTGGTCAAAGACACTATCACGGATATTAGACTGTCCCAAAGTGCGCTTGTACCTTTAGCAACAAAGTTTGGATTTCGATAACAATCAGAGCGTGCCCCAAAGGTCCAAACCAATACCCTAATGACGGTAGTCCGCTCGGGTTGAAAGCCAACAGTCACAAAATCTCGGCGACTAAGGGATATCCACGACGGGGCGGGCTGTAGCGCGTCCAGTAGACCAATTCACCACTGAACTGCGATCCCCAACCCACATGCCTAGCGTGCATTACCTCCTCATGAGATAACAGCTATATGAACGCAGGCCTTCTCCTAATAAGCGCGTATAAGGGAGGCCTGGGAGGCCTGCGTCCAGCAGTGAACCAGAATAGGTTGTTGAGGTGAGGTGATGTGAGTCATAAAATCGCCGTAGCCAAAATCTGCTTTAACATTATCATCATAAAGGATTTGTTGCCTAGCTAAAATTAAGATTTATTACCTAGCTCAAGTACCTACGGTAGAATTTCGAAGCATCTGGCAGGGCAAAGCCACTTTGCAAAACGTCTGGTGTTCTAGAAAACACCATTTGATAGTTCGCTTTATAGTATGACGAAAGCTCATATTCATTTTATTAAGCTTTAAGGCGTCTGTCAGGCCAAAGCCACTACGAAAAGTCTAGCAGTGAAGGTACTTGATTTCTAATATAAAAAATACCTATATACTAGAAATAAATTTTGGTAACTTTGCAAGCCAACACCTGCCAAAGCCACTATGACCCAAACTTCTTAATCGGTGATCGTTCCTACTTGTGTTGGGGGCATAAGCTGACGAACTCTCAGCTTTTATAAAATGACGAAGGTCTGACGGACGCAGGAATAGTCCATTACAGAATTATGGTCACTACCCGCTGTAGGCACTAAAGAAGAAAAAATAAGGCTTTAAATTATTCCTTAGTTCCATTTATATACTCACCGCTGACAGAATCACCTGCACAAACAGGTTGGGGGCACTGTAATATCCTTCAAGTGAAAACCTCCATCACTTAATCAATTAAGTTTCTTTTTACTTATTACTATTAGCTTTGACCGTAATGTTGCTCGCATGGTAAGTAAGTAAAAGTAGGTAACTTAGTGATGTTTTGTGTTCTTTGTAATTTTCCTCAAATTAATTACTGAAAATCCACATTTATTAGGAATACTTCATACTTCACATGTAGGTACATTTCCTTGTGTATGTGTATGTGTGTACATTCCCTTAATAATATTAGCACAATGGAAGCCCCAGGGCTTGCTTTACAGATATGTTGTGAGACTGGGAATTATTGTACCAAATTTCTTAAGATATATTACTATCAGGGTATGATAACAAATAAACCCACAATTTATATGGATTTATTTTATATAATTATGATCATTATCCTCTCCCTAATCACCCAGACTGACTTACCAAGTTGAATGAACACCATGCCTAAAAACCATTAAGTTGTAGACATGTGGCATAAGACGCCATCATTTATTGAATATATCCAAGTTTCGAGCAGTTTAAAATATTTAAATTGTTATGTTCTTAATAGTCAAAGAAAACCGTTCCAAATCAAAACCACCCCAGCTAAAACTAATATCATAATACCTATATTAATCAACATTTTCTTTTTTGTTTGAGCCCGTATTAGACCCTTAGAGGCATGCCTTAGAATACACCCAAGCTATTAGGGTTAACGAGCATTTATCGGCATATTAATTAAGTAGATTTATTGCAGACATTAGCAGTTTATATGAGAAACACCGTGAGATCACGGAACCTGCGTGTACAGTCAACGAGAATAATTACCGAACAAAGTATATTTTCTAAAAGCGTATAAAAAAAATCAAGATGAAATGTCGGGAATTTTCGTTGACAACTGTAATTATAAATTACAGTTACAGTAAATTAGCCATAGATGTGAAAGAGGTGTTTTTCAGATATTCATGGCTAATTTGGTGGGTTGAAACTCCTAGTCCTAGTATCCTACATTTTTAGCTTCTAATTATAAGACAAAAATTACGAAAGTACGTGATCCGGCTTCGAAATATATTCTTAGTCGAAACTGAAACAAATTCACCAAGAAACATTCCAGAAGTTATTAAGAAATCGGGCCTAAACGTCCCAATTTGTATGCAAAATATCTTGTTAACTTACTTTGTATTCCCAGCAGAAATATTATACATTTCGTTGTCATTATATTAATTATCATTTTTACACACACATTAAAACAACTAGCACTATGTAAACAAAACACTTCACACAGTACTTCCAACGGCTACGGGTTGTAGCTTCGTAGCGGTATAACGGCGCGGCGGCGGCGTAACGGCCTCGTAGCGCGGACACGTGCGCCGCTCTAACGGCTACGTCGCGACTGGCACCCCGCAGCGTTGCCATGAATAGGGCATCTCATTTGTTTGCTCCTTTCAAAGGAGAGCTTCAAGTCTTTTCACCTATAAATGGGAAAATGACATACTCTATGTCTTGCGAGCTTATCTCGGTCACTCGAGTAACGGTTTCATTTTCTCGTGTTAATTAATTTCTTTTTACTTTCATTGTACCGTTGATTAATTTGTTCGCTATGAAAGTTAATTAATACAAATGAATACCTATAATTTTAATTTGTAACACGTAAAGGTGAGTGCTCTAAAAAAGAATGTTATTGGGTCAATATTAAAAGTATCTTTGCTCGAAAACCGACATTAAGTAGGACAATCAGACAACGGGAAATTTTCCGATTGATATCTGTTTCCGGAAGCGTTTTGTTAGAACATAATTCCTTTAAATAATATATGTAGGCGCCACGCTTTGGTTAGACTCTGAGAACACGTGCACCGAGGCGAACAAAGGGACACTACCTGCTCCGGGCCGCCGCCCGTACCTGAGCGACCGCTCGTAGACTTGTTTACCCCAACCGCGCGTATTTAAGGCGAGCGCGCGGCAGCAACAGGCAGTCTCGCTTCAGCTTTCGTTGAGTGCACATCCCGCCGTAGTTCGTTCGGATTATGGTAGTTGATGCGTATCGATTATAGTGGTATAGATTATTACAGATAACACAATTACTGTTAATCAAAGTTTATAAAATAGAATAAAAGTATTGACGGTGTAATTCCTGGTTTTGTTAATGTCTGAGCTACTCCCTCTACGACATCAGAAGTGGAGAGAAATCCCGCCCACTATCTGTTTTGGCTCATCCGTGTTTCTTGTTCCAAGTGTGTTTCGAAGATCTACAGTACAGAACCTAGCTTCGCGGAATCACGTGTTGTTAAGTTATTTTTTAATTTTTCTCCTAGCTCCGCCCGGAAGCGCAGCATCTTCCTGGGGTCTTTGCAGGCTTCACGGAGCAACCTTGGCAAGTTAAGGATTTCTGTTCCTTGCGCTATTACTTGCTCACATTCCAGGACTACATTGTGTAGCTGATTCGTCACCGCTGTCGCACATCTGCAGACAGGGCTGTTGGCTGTTGGCTTGGTCGGTCCAATGGTGACTAAGTGCTTGTTCAGTGAGCTGTTTAGATTCAGTAGGCATTTTTTTTAGGTTTAGTGATGTTGATGACAGTCCCAACCTGGCTTGTTAGCATTTTAGTTGACGAATCTTTCGTTCGTTATGAGTTTCTTTAGTTCGGAGCTTAGTTCATGTCAGTTTTGAGTATGACAGGGGTAGAAAAGGTGATGGATGGATCTTCGGTGGTCGCCTCCGATCCCCTACGTGTCAGTTCGTCTGTAGTGTCATTGCTTAGCAATCCGCTTTGTCCCTAGATTCATTGAAATTTATAATCCTGTTCTTTTTGGATATCCTTTCTAATGTTGTGTGACATTCGTTTACAAACTTGGAATTGCAGCTCTTTCCCTCAAGAGCCCTGAGAATGACAGCTGTCGGCGAGGATTCGTACACGTTGGTCCTTGATTACTCTCCTCTACGCGGCTCCAGCTGCCTGGGTTCTTGCGCATTCACATTAGAATGTGCACCCGTACCAGCATCGGTCTTGGAGCCATCTGTATAGATTCTGACTTCGTGTCTTCCTGGTCCATTTCTTTGGTCCACGTATAGTTGTATCTGATAGCATTCGTTTAGTATTGGTATACTAGAAATTTTGTCACCAGGAGCAGCCATGCGGGGTTCTTTATTTGCGGTAAAAGTCCCCAAGTTTACCAAGCATTCTGCTACATTGGTACAGAATGGCGGTAGCACGCTGAAGTTTGTAGTCAAGATGTTTATTCCATAGCAGTTTGCTCTGTGTAAAACCGCTTTAGACTTAAATAGCGGAGTTTTAGGTTTCCCAGATGTCGCTCGTTTGTGAACAGTATCAGTTCCGTTTATGTTAGATTAAATGAAAATTCGTGGTCATTAGGTAATCGGTCAGCGTATCACATCGTGACCAGTCCATGGTCGTTGAACCTGCGAATTAGCTCTTCAACAACTGTGTTTCATAAGAGGGGCGCTCTGAAGGCAGACCCTAGCAACTGTACTTCAGGTGTTTATTTTTTTTGAATCGGATCACGTTATTTTATCGATGAATAATGATTATGACGACTATGAGATCGGAAATAGCCGAGTTGAGTTGCGGTACCCTTACATTTGGTATTCACATTTAAGATCAACATTGTCTTGGTGAATATAGCTTGACATGTCTATTTAGGGTGATGGTCCTAGTTGTAGTCGATCAACGCAACACCGCCGCGATTGTTATGAGAAGAACCTAGGTTTTGTCATTTGCAATAAACTACATCGTGAAAGCTTATCGCTTATAATCGTGGAACTCTGTAAGATTCAAGTTTTCATTGGTTAAGAGATTCCATTAGTAATAAAATAGTCGGAGTGATTGGTTTCAGGTGCACGACAAACCGTCGCGCACAATCGGCGAACGAAGTACACACGTTGGCATTGTTTATTACTACGGTGACTCCTATTATAGCCGTAGGTTAATGTGGGGATGAGAACGGTACAATACTGCGTCGTATGGACAAAGGATACAACGCTGAGGTCGTTGTTGCAGCTTCGGTTACAAATCTGTCCATTAATTCAAGAGTTTGAGGTAGGGTCTCGTTGTGGTTAGCTGAGTTTTGTTGCTAAGCAATTAGACACGATGTTTATAATGGACCATACAGCTGTTAGGGGTGAAGTTGTTGACTCAAGTCCGAGTTCTAGTCGGAGTTCGAATATCTCTTTATATTCTGTATATTATCCAGTAAATTTAGCATTCGACAGAGGTGATTGGTGAAGTGACAAGATTAAAATGTCGAACACAGATGAACTGATTCTTCGTTGTGATTTTACTTCTACTGTTATTATTTCAATATATCGCTTATAACATTTTTATTTGTATAACAGATAAAATTAGTAATAGAACAACCTCCCTGTGCGTTAATTTTTATTTGTTTTTAGTATTTGGAGTGCCCCATGACTTGAAGCTGTCATCGCTTGGAAAGGTGCGTTTCACGCGCTAGCGACTAGCGTTGAGGACCCCTCTCCACACGCTGCGCTGCTCATGGTTTGCGCTGAGAATGTTGCTGAGGCTGTAAGCGTGATTATTGATGGTGCCACCGGACTGGATACAGCGGTGAGACCGAACCAAATTATTTTGTGTGACATAATTATCTATCATCAGTCAAGGCTAATTTGGTAGTAGTTTGTATGATGTTGAGTAAGTACTGTTTTGAATATACGCCTCCACTTTGGACTGTCTAGTTAGTGTTATCAACACTCACAATCTTGAATTACGTATTGTCAGTTAAAGTCAACCTGTCACATAAGCTGTCTCCTTCACGCCCGCGTTTAAATCGAACACTTACGGGCAGTACATCGTGCTCTGATTGATATTGTAGTAAATTACAGTGATGACAACGTGACGGCGCCTGATAAAAACGATGTAAATAGTTAACAATACAGCGTCCGATAGTTGAAGTATTTTAGCAGACTTCTTTTGATCACTAGTAGCATCTCTTCCTAATATTGACGCTAACTTGATAGCTCAGTAGGCTATTTTAGATCAAGGGCTGATTAAGATAATAAGTTGTACAGCGAGAAAATACCGTAAGTTTTGAGTCTGATACTATATCGATGAGGATGATTATAGGGTTGTACTGGTGTTCATTATTGCTATAAATTGTTAAGGCCAGGTGGTAGCCAGGATGTCGACCATAGATGATGATGGTGGGTTAAAAGTGATTAGCTGATTGGGTATAGGTATGGTAGATAAAAAAAAATAGAGAAAACAATGAAAGAAAAAAAAAAAAAAGAAAAGAGAAAAAAGAAATGTAAAGCGAAAAAAAATAGTCGCAGGTCAGTACTGAGAGGGTAGCGAAAAAGAATAGTCGCACATCAGTACTGACGGGATATAGGCGAAAAAAAATAGTCGCTGAAGCCCAAGCCAGTACTGAAGGGATAGGCGAAAAAAAATAGTCGCTGTAATCCGGGCCAGTACTGGTGGATAGGCGAAAAAAAATAGTCGCTGAAATCCAGGCCAGTACTGAAGGGATATGCGAAAAAAAATAGTCGCTGAGATCCGGGCCAGTACTGAAGGGACATGCGAAAAATAAAAATCGCTGAGGTCCAGGTCAGTTTGTACACTGAAGGGATTCTATATTGAGTTATAGAGACAGAGTGTCTGGGCTAGGTGTTTTTGACCTAGAGATCGATTGAATTGAGTTATAGGGACAGTGTGTCTGGGCTATATAATCGGGGCCAACTATCTATTCTGAGTGTTTTTTTTTACCTAGAGATCGATTCGAGTAGTAAATCAGTTTGTTGTGTCAGGATGAACGAGCAGTAATGTTGTTTTGTTCTTTTTCTCAGATGATATCCTATGAGCTTACGCGAACGAGGACGTTCGCAGGTCAGAATGGCCGTGTAGGCGCCACGCTTTGGTTAGACTCTGAGAACACGTGCACCGAGGCGAACAAAGGGACACTACCTGCTCCGGGCCGCCGCCCGTACCTGAGCGACCGCTCGTAGACTTGTTTACCCCAACCGCGCGTATTTAAGGCGAGCGCGCGGCAGCAACAGGCAGTCTCGCTTCAGCTTTCGTTGAGTGCACATCCCGCCGTAGTTCGTTCGGATTATGGTAGTTGATGCGTATCGATTATAGTGGTATAGATTATTACAGATAACACAATTACTGTTAATCAAAGTTTATAAAATAGAATAAAAGTATTGACGGTGTAATTCCTGGTTTTGTTAATGTCTGAGCTACTCCCTCTACGACATATATATATAATAATTCCTAAAATTATTTAGATATTTACTGTTTCCTATCTATCAGAATACATCATCATGTACCACTCAAATAATTAAAGGTAACGATAATGACTTTAGTTTTTAGTTTTATTGATTTTGATTCTTCTAAAAGAATAGTCATCATTATTAAACCTCACTTCGACCTAACTAATGTTATCAAACAAACTACAGTGCTTATTTGATGATAAATGTTTTACTCACGGCACTTGTCATCCTTGACTTAGAGGAGGAAATAGCAATTTATGCGACAAGGGGATTACGATGTAGTAGTATTTTCGACAAAGGTGCTTGAATCCCGGCAGCCTGTATGTACTTGATTCCAATGGAATAGGGATTCAAGTACTCTTTAGGAGTGGCAATGAATGAACCTAGCAATCCCTGACCTTGTTGGCAAAGTGGCCGAATAGACGGCTGAGTCACATACCTTCTATTGCTTACTTGACTTAATATTTTCAAGTAAGAGTTATACCATAATTATAATGTGCATTTTAATTGTCGAAAGTGAACAGTTCAGGTAATGACGACCGATGTGGCGCGGTTGGCGAAGGTCCACCTGCGACGCAGGAGGTTGCGGGTTCGATTCCCGCCTCGGAACAATTACTAATTGAACAATACAAAAACATTTTGTACTAAATATAAGATTTCATGGATATCTTGTACGTTAGATGAGAGTAGGACATGATGGTTTTTGGAGAAATTTTATATTTAACATTGACTGTATCGACTAGTGGAATATATAATAGCCAGTATTTTTTTTAAATTTTTCGCTGGTTTGATTCACGGGTGAGACAAGTAAATACTAGAAAAAATTAACATTGTGGTTCTTTTAAAAAATAAAGGAATGTTTCCTTAGTGGTCTCCCTTCAGGGCTTATTGATTTTCTCCACCCTATATACAGTGAAATATGTATAATAAAACTTGAGATTTAACTACTTATTTGAAGTCATTTAAACACAGTACGGTGCTAGTAATTATTGGGATGGTGGAACCATCAATTATTATTTATCATTCACAAAGTTTAAGAATATCAGGTTATCCCAGAATAAACAAACATTAGCTATAATAATTGAATAATATATAATATATATGTATTTTGGATTTTATTTAATTTCTTGATTACCCCGAGTAGTATGAGTAAGCGAGGGCTTACCCCATAATAACAAAAATCTTAATTATAATTGCTCACATAAAATACGCTATTCTCTTGAGGTAACAATCGTACTTTAGTCCTTCAATAAATAAGTTTAATGACCTTTAACAGAAGGACGACATAATATATGTATTTAGAGGTGATTTGAAGTAAAATGAATCATCTGTTGTGAACTTAAACTATTTTGAATTATATTGTTAAAAAACTTACAAACTTACTAAAAAAAATTGTTTTATTGAGTTTCATAGAGGCCCACTATTTTTATAAGAAAATGAGGAGGTTTCGATGTATGTTTATAACTTCCCTAAAAGCATAATTACATATTAAAGGTTGCCTGGAAGAGATCGCTTCTAAGCGATAAGGCCGCCCATTGTACTTGTCACATGTAATATCTTTCATAATGTTCTGTATCTGGTGTACAATAAAGTATTTTTGTATTGTATTGTATTGTACATATTTATTGACCTGGTCGATATTATCGTATCTGTAGGTTACTTACAAACAGCACGTGCGAAGCCAGGGCAGAAACTAATAGATTATAAAATGGAGTAGACTACAACACACAAATATAGAAATGACTCTTTCCCAAGGACATTTGCCTGACGCTTTGCGAGTGAAGCGTTGACCGTTGCGGAGGTCGCGTTTTTTTAAAGTTTATTTCCACGTTGCATCAAAGTTCGGGTTTAGGCGGACGGGTGATTATGTAACTCGCGACCGGTTTGCGACAGGCGTAAATTAAGCAATCAGTGCTGTCAAACGTCAATTTTGTTTTAGTTTGACACCAGCTACAACGTTAAAATTGGCGTTTGACAGCACTGATTGCTTAATTTACGCCTGTCGCAAACCGGTCGCGAGTTACATAATCACCATACGGGGGTTCTTTCATTTTCAATTTAAATGATGTTGTGAGGTATGTTTTGTTTACATTGTCAAGTAAACTTTCCTGATAACGGAAAAACTAAAAAATTGCCATTCCAGACAGTGTTTAGTTTATGCGGAATTTGTAATGTGTAAGGATATTTTGCTGGTAGTATTTTGGTTTTTGGCCCAGTTCTAAAATTCATAAAGCGAAATTTAACGTGTGACGTGGTGAATGTCATTTAAGACTGGTGTACATAATGCGTAGAGGGACTAAGTCGCTTTATGACTAGTAATAGTACACCAGTCTTAAATGGTGAATGTCACATATTTATTTTATGATAAATGTCGGTATAAATTATGGCAAAATAAAATAAATGGATACTGACTCAATTTGAGACGCGCCCGCTTAGAGCTAAAGCTAAGTTCGGAAAGAAAAAATTGCAGTGAGTATCTTTACACGAACCAATGGGCACGGTTTTGGTCCCATACTATATCACATACATCGTCAAACATTTATAGGCTTGCAATTTTGATGTCTAGTAAGATCCATGAAAAGAGTAGGAATACTACATTTTATTAATAATTACTTGGTCCTAGGTTGTGGATTATAAATTAAATAAGGACCTATTTGAAATTGTCAAAATCTAGTAACGAAACTAGTGAAATCTGACAAAAATAATGAGTATATTAGCTATGACCATTCGGATAATGGCTTCACCGATAAAACAGCTCAGATATAATAGAAATGTGCCTAGTTTCATAGCAGTTCCTAATCTTATTACGTTCTTTCATTATCTAATTCGTATCTTGGCAAGTCGTACTTTAAGACAAATCGATATAAACTTGCCATGACAAGTTAAATTAATCTAGACTAGACTTAGAATTATACTCGAAGGGCCAGTTTCCAAAATTCTAAAACAAATCGGTGCCTTCCTATAAAACTGGCACTTAGCAGCCGGTCATAACTCGGGCCGGGTAAGCTCGCAATACTTCTCGGCTGGCGTGAACCTTCAGATTGCGGTCCCACTGCTCATGATTTGTTGTTTTTATGACTATTTGAGTTCCACGCCACAAATAAACAGCACGCACGATAACTGTTATTTACGGCTCCCTGCGGATTATGACGTAATGTAATTTTCGGGCGGCCATTTTTGATATGAGGTTTTAAAAACTATAAATTACACCTTTTAGGAACTACTTTTGGTTGAATCCGAGCCACGGAAACAACAGTTTACGAGACCCCAGAGACTTTCAAGATAATATAAAAAGGTAAAGCTAGTCTTATAAAAACTTCAGTTGGAAAACCTCAATCAGGTGACGCACAATACCCATTGTTACGTTCCATACCCTTACAAAGCCATCGTGAGTTCATGGTTGAAAGAGGCATGTTGATAATAAAAGCGAAGCCACCCAGCACCCCCAATTACTAAACTCAGAGCCCGTATTCATAGTTTCTGTATAGAAATATAATTTTTAATAAAATAATATTTTTTAAGGTACTAAACATTTTACAAAAACTTTCTCAGCATCAAAGAAAGAAAATCTCGGATCATTAATGATTTAATTCAACAATTTTAGAAGATATACAAATACAGCAGAAAACAACAAAGTCGTGTCTTTCAAATGACGGAGGCTTTGAGGGATAACGACGTTAATTAAAATTCGTCTTAATTTTGTAAAAGCGCGGATCTGTTGGAACGGGTCCAAGAGTCGTTTGCGTACAATTTTCAGAGCAGAGTTTACTAAGTACCTTACTATCTTAAGTTGTCGGCACAACAAGAGAAGCCAAGGATTAACCGCTGCTTGGATTTCCATTGTGGAATAACTGACAATCATGGAACACAAAAACACCCATCTCATATTGCCGAGCGGCCATTCTCCTCGGATCTACGGAATTGGGGTAAGTATTTTGTTTTATGTTTCTCCGGATTATGTAAGTACGTAATAAGTTGTATCTCATCTGTCCTGTATTAAATTGGGGTTAATTTTTAGGGTCTAATATTCGCTTCGGTTAAGTACGGCGGGTAACTGTGTTTGTTACTGTCCACGTTTGTTGTTTAAATCAGTTCGTAAACTTTTCAGTGTTCGATATTAACAATGTTTTATCACGTACATTTTTGTTTATAAAATTAAAGCAAGAGTCGAATAAAGAGCTACGTTGATGTTACCTAATTAAAATATGTAGGTACATAATAATAAGGCGAAAATTATTTGCGAAAGACTGCAAGTAGATGCGGGATGCGGCAAGCTGAAGAAGGGCGCTATGGCGCTCATTGGGGGAGGCCTATGTCCAGCAGTGGACTGCTATAGGCTGACGATGATGATGATGATGATGATAATTTTAACGGAGTAGGTAGTTTATTTGTCTCTTTAGTGAGAAAATCGGGTAATGAAGTTGACAATACAGTTCTGAACCACAGGGCTAGGTATCTGGCTTCACGGACCACGAGATCATTTCAACATGGTTTCTATGACTTTCTAGTACATTTCGGTACGGTAATTGACCAAGAATTCCTCTAAGCGAATTTTCCTTTTCTTCATGTCTTTCGTATAACGTCAAACAATAGACGCTCGCGTTCCGCATATAGTTTGACCGAAACCGCTGTACCGCGCCTGAGGTATGCGACGGGCGAGACGGGGGGGAAATATCGGCCGCTCCGATCTATCAGTCTGCCGTCAACGCGTACTCTTGCTCTTTTTTCCTCGCCCCCCACCTCGCCGCACTTTCCTAAGTAGCGGTACAGCGGTATCGGTCAAACTATAGGTACCTATATTTGGTGTAGGTATTGCAAGCTAGACAACCAGTTAGACCACGTTGAAAGGACCTATACTTCTACAATTAAATTTATATACCTATACAATTCCAGTACAATAACTTAAACACCTATTCTACTAAATTGATAGATCTGAAAATAAATAAGAGCCTTTCAAATTCTTTTCATCAAAGATAAGGAGGATCTTGGACAATAATTAAATTCCGACACATATAATAAGGCAAAAGTAGGGCAAAGCAGTTCTCTTAAAAGTAGGTTATCTATTCATGGCTTGTTTAAAGAAAACTTTCACGTCAACGTAGTCCACTATTTAAACGCAAATTCCATATGTATGAGTGAATAGCAGCGATTCAGAGAGCCAGATTCCATTTCGTCGTTATTTTATTTGCTTTTTATTGCACGAACGTCCCTAGCTTAACGACCGAGACACATAATGTTAAGCGGATAGGAAGAATTGCATGTACAAAAGGATTTCATTCAAAACAAAATGCTTAGTTTGTGTCTCTCCGTTCCGACGAGAATACATCTCTAATACAGGGAAAGGGTGAGCGTACTAGAACTTTTAGGGTATCCAAAAGTTGTATACGTTGGTTCTTGCTGGGTTCCGTACCTACAGTACGAGTATAAAGTGAATTTATTCAAGTCAAAACTTCTACAAGTACTTGGCGGGTAGGTATGAACATACATGGTTTCTTTTTCACTTCTTCCACTAGTGGACAAAAAATTAAAGTGAACATTAAAATAATGTTATTTGATATTAATGAATAGTATAAAATTTGACTTGTCTATGTGCTTATTTTGTAAGAAAATAAAAACTTTTGAATTTGAATTTGTACTAAAGAAATACCAGGCACACACAATTTATTTAATGTATATTATTTCCAATTGAATAAATCTTGGTTGAAATAAATGTACCCAAGATTTCAGTGGATTAAAATAAATTGATGTTTCTTCTTTTAAAAACTAAAACCCGACTTAAATTTGTAATAATTATCCTGCTTTTAAGTTTTCGGGGAAATTAATAAATCTCTCGGGAAAAAGGCTTTTATAAATTTTTCTCTCCTTTTTTATTATTTTTATATATTTTTATCTCTTTCGCAAAAATTATCACAACTGAATTGAGAACATTCTCCTTTTGTTTTTTTTATTGAAACGGGAAGGAATATTACTTATAGGACGGTAAGCTAAAATAAAAAATAGTTTTACCAAAAATTTTATTATTTTCAGATCTAGTGACGAATCATACGTATTAAAATCTGTTTGAAAATGAGCGCAAACCCTTTCGTCATTTCCCTTTTACTAACCATTATGAGCGGGGCACTAGCGAGCTCACGCGACGTTACTTGCGCTCAGCGAGTTTACTTGTCGAGGGCGGAACAGACCGACGAACAAGGCCTCAAGTGCTGGGATATAGTGAAAGTGCCGTCCTGCGGCGGACGATGTGACTCTAGAGAAGTATTTCGCTAATTTAACTTTTTATTTGCCTGGCCTTTGGCTTTTTATCTAGTTTTTACCACCATTTCTGACTAATCCGTTGTTGTTTTATGATAAACTAGCTGCGCCCAGCGGTTTGACCCACGTGGTGATAGATATTTTGGATAATATACAATATATCTTTATGAGCTGTAGCATATGTGTTATTCTGTTAAGTAAGCTATATTATTGTGAAGTTTTATCAAAATCCATTCAGTAGTCTTCGCGTGAAAGAGCAACAAACATCCTCACAAACTTTCGCGTTTATTATATTAGTAGAACTAAAGTGAATCGGGTAATAACTAGCTAATTTGACAAAACCGGATAAAAATAAGACTATTAGTTTGGAATTGTCTAATAAATAGGTGTGGACTCTAGAGAAGTATGTATTTCGCTACCTACTTTACCTTTTTATTTTGCCTGGCTTTTGTTTTATTATGGTAAATTAACGTGAACCGGGAATCTAGTGAATTTGAAAAAGCAAGGACACAAATGAGACATTTATTATGAAAATGTCAAATAAGGTGTGGTTGAGGTTAATGCAACAACAGAATTGGCTTTTGTTTGATTGTGTTTTGTGTGAGACTTGCAAGATGGGTATTTTGAGGAAAGCAGAATCAGATTAGACTCAGAATAAGGTTGATTTCTTTAATAAGCACATATATTATTCACTCGTAGAAAGGTGGGGCAGGTACGAGTATGTATCTATCAAATTGGAGACTTACTGAGAATTTTGTGCTCGTTTCAATTTTCCGATTCTGTAGACGGTGAATTCGTGTTATAAATCGCTTTTCCTTAAAGATTTGGGAAGATTCAGAGTTGTGCCTTCGGTAATAGAAATCGTGAGCTTTATTGTACCTACTAATATTATTGCGCCGAAGGTTCAAAGTTTTTAGTATGTTTTTAATTATTTCTGCATTTTGCTACAAAACTAGCGAGGATGCTGGTTTTGATGACTTTGGTTGTGGACCTATTCTCAGCGTGGGGATTTTGGCATTAGCTTTGATGATATTAATAAAAAACTAATAAATTACTAGACAAATATCAAGGGGAGATACAGCATAGATTTGGTTATCATTGGTAAAGGCTGTTGATGATGATGATGAAAACTAGATAAGGATTGTCGTGCAACAATTATCTTACCAATAAATGAACTTGAACTTAAGTAAGTAATAGCACAGTTTGGAGGCTTCTACCCAATAGTTGGTGATGTCAAGTGACGGCGGGTAATAATGTAATGCCCTTCTAGCCGAATGTTCGGCCTTTACGGAGGCCAGTCTCAAAGGAGACATGTCATGTGCGTAGGACATATAATTATTTTTCATTCCCTCACTTATATATATAATCCAATGGGACGGTAGACCGACCAACTTCCGGGCGGGACGGGGCGCGAGCTATGATGCGAAGGTATTAAGTATTGTATATTTTTTCATGCATTCGTTTGCGTTTGAAATAGAGGTTATTGGAACAGTTTTTACAAGCTTTATTCTATTTATTGTGCGGGACAAGTTTTAAACTGACTTCTAGACCAGTTATTTTCAACCGATTGAGCTGAATTTTGGCATAGGTTCTTATGTAAGTTTGGTGACAATACAATGTCATGGTACCATCGAGCTGGTCTGATGATATTGACAGAAGGTGGATGTAGTAACTTCTAAACGTTCGTTTCCGACTTAACCCCGTCGAGTTGGGGTTTTTGGATTTGTCTTCCCAAGGACTTTGGCTCTAGATAATGTAGAAAAAGTTATATTTAATATTAACAATTTATTATTCCCGATTTTAAATCGCTCTTCATCATCAGCCTATATTAGTCCACTGCTGGACATAGGCCTCCCCCGATGAGCGCCATAGCGCCCTGTCTTCGGCTTGACGCATCCAGCATCTACCTGCAGTCTTTCGCAGGTCGTCATCCCACCTGGTCGGAGGGCGTCCTACACTACGTTTACCGAGTCGTGGTCTCCACTCAAGAACACGTTTGCCCCAGCGGCCGTCGGTTCTTCGCGAGAAAACGCTCTTATTCATCTCAAATAGATCTCGTTTTAAAATTAAACATTGTCCGCAAATACATAACCGCGGGTTACTCATGACCCATTCTGTTGATCTTTGAGGGCTTCAAAGGGATCTGGGATAATATATCAATAACGGTATATAAAAAAAACTAATCGTTATTCACTTTTTTTAAAATGTATCAGGGAACGGTTTAGAAATATAAAGTGGCATTTTTTTTTATCTTACATATTATAAAAGCTAAATATTGTAAAGATCACCAAAAGTATTTATGAGGATCCATCTGGGTTTGCATAGATGTCGACCTACAATAATCAAATGACCTAAATAACCACATGCGTCGCCGCGGGCTGAAGCTAGGGTATGCATAAAGGCTATCTATCACAATAGTATATTATTTATGCTAGCTAAAGTGGCGGCACTGAACTCAAAACGAGAACCAGACTATGACTTGTGTACGACCTCATACGTCAAGCGACCAATCCGTCGCTTGACGTATGGAACCGGAGATACAAGACTGAATATAAGGCTGCGGTGACACAGATATTCTTCCCGGACGCGGTTGAGGCCTAAAAATTTTAGGCATTCCTTGTAGCGCACCCAAATGAAGCGCACCAAGGTACATCTACATAGCGCACCCGTTTTGGTGCGCTTCATTCAGTATAAATATTAACACTTTGACTGCGATTTTTTTTCGACGACTGCGATCTTTTTTTAACCTAAAAAAATCGTGCTGCCGCTCTACACAGCGGTTGTGTTGCGCCGCACATGCGTTTCGTTCGAAAAATATTACGGCTGTGCTGAGTCACAAAGATCTGTATTTTCTCAGCCGCTGCGCTAGAGTGGATTTACGCATATTGGTCACTTGTAGAAAACACATACAGTGTGATTTCAGCACTCAAAGTGTTAAGTTTTTATTCCTCGTTGCTCATCAACTGACAGAAAAATAAGTTTCAACATTGTGTATACAGTGGTTATTTTTTTGTTGCGAACTAATAGACTCATCAGACCACTGGATCTGTCAGTAGGTGCGCTAGTTTGCGGTTACTCTTAAAATCCATAAAAACTGCTGCTATAAATGGAACATCATTTTTGACGTCATACTTAGAATTTAACTAGTAATTGGCATTATTACATTAAATAATCACAAATACACCCATATTTTGTAATCAAAAGTACCCACTCAGACACTTCCCCTGTTGACAGAGGCTATGACGGGCCACGGTGGGTTTTCCGAATACCTTGCCCAGTTTATGTGAAAGGAAAACCCTTCGTGCATCTATGAACGCGGCAGAGAAGAAACTGTGCCTGATCTTTGCATCGTCACTAACAAACTAAGTTCAGGAGATTAATTCGATATCGGATATCGAAACATTTAACTCAGTATTTTTTTAATGTTTCATCGATATTTTTTTCAGATATCGGACTGGGAGTTTCCATTCAAGAAGTCGCACCACCCTGTATGTGCCTATGGAACACGACGCCCCCTGGTGGTCAGATTGCGGCATTGTGATGAGGGGGTCACTCCTGGCACTGAGGTCTTCCATTTTGTCGCGGCTGAAGACTGCCGTTGTAAGGTAAACATTTACCTACAACTTTATTGGTGGCTTTTAAGTATTTTGTAATCCTTCTCTACACATTTTTTTAACTATCTACATAAAAGATAAAGAATCCAGAATCTATTTGACGACCGATGTGGCGCGGTGGGCGAAGGTCCGCCTGCAACGCAGGAGGTTGCGGGTTCGATTCCCGCCTCGGAACAAATGTGTGTACGATCTGCAGATATTTGTTCCGGGTGTTCTGGTCGTTTTCTATGAATAATAAAAAATATCTATCTATGTAATGTATTGTATTATGTATATCAGTTATCTAGTACCCATAACACAAGCTCTGCTTACCATGGGGCTAGATAATGCTGAGTGGATTGTCCAGCATTATTTAAAAATATTTATTTTAAAAAAAATTAAAATATTTAAAAAAAAAAATTAAAATATTTTACATATAAAAAATATCACATTATCTTTTACGGACAATTTCAGGGACACTGTACGCGTGTACTTATTACCTGCTTGTTAATTAGAGATCCTTTCTTCAATAGTTTATCAAGGATTATATCCATCCGACAGGTAGAGAGACAGGTAGATGCTGGATGCGTCAAGCTGAAGACAGGGCGCTCATTGGGCGCTCATTGGGGGAGGCCTATGTCCAGCAGTGGACTGATATAGGCTGATGATGATCATGATCCATAGCTGAACTGAAATCTTGTGAATTATTATTTTGCTTGAATTTGTTATCACAATTTACAGTGAACTCTCAACTCGACTACAAATAAGATTCGTATCTTTTTTTTTGTCAAAACGATTCCAATATAATTTGCTTCCAACTTAAACAGAGGGGCGTTGCCTATCAATAGATAGAGCTGTCAATTTAGTATCTCAAAAAATTTTATATCATACAATGTTGTAAATTCGGTTTTTGCACAAACTAGACAAAATAACTGACAGTACTGTAACAGTCGTTATCCTTTTTATTTCAGTCGTAAAAAAAGGGACAGCAACATTTTATTGATGTTAATTTAGATAAGTTTCGTTTTTGCAACTATCGAATTGACAACAACGTAGATTTTAAAGATCACGTAAAATTGTTTCCTCTTTTTATCACTACATAGTATATCTATAACATAAAGTCGCTTCCCGCTGTCTGTCTGTACCTATTTATGCTTAGATCTTTAAAAAAAAGCGGTTTTTTTAATAGAGTCATTCAAGACCAAGGTTTATACTTGTATCACTCTATCTAAAATGGTAAAAATGTATGTATGTATCAAATCATATAGGTACATATCATGATATAATACATACATTTTCACCCGTGCCTGAAGCCGAGATGGGTCGCTTGTTGAATTTAATTTAGAAAATTTGTTATTTTCTGATATTTCTAGCAAGGTTGATATAAAGTTTTTGTGTAAATCACCAATTTACTTGATAATATTTTTTTTATTAACAACATCCGTAGCTTAACGCAGTAAGAAAGTAGCGTGAGACCATTCTATTACCGTTTCGGGGTTATCAGAACGGCTTGAAATAATTTGGAGTTAAAAATAATAAGTTAGGTGAGTAATCTTTTATCGTAGGAAGAAATTGATACCAGAGTCACGCAATATTTTATAAAAACCTGTTTTGGGGCCTTTCACAGGAAAGTAGGTAATTCAAGGCGTTGTTTATAAGAACAGATACATCTTTCCTCTCTATAATTTATCAAAAACTAGCTTCTGCAGCTTCTCAGGCAATTTTCTGGGATATAAAAGCCTATCGGGGTGTATCCCTACTAGAGGTTATCCCGGGGACGGAAATAGGAAGGTAGACCTTCCTACTAAAGTTCACTATGATCCGTATTAAATGTTTAGGCGTTAAAAGGTAACAGACAGACAAACTTTAACTACACGCTCTAAAGGTAACATACAGACAGACAATATAAGCTACATAGTTTCGAATTTATAATAAAAAATAAAAATAAATAATGCTGGGCAATCCACACAGCATCATCTAGCTCCAAGCTTAGCAAATATATCTCTATATTTGTATTAATGCTGAATTGTTTCCGTTTTCAATTCTACCCACAGAAAAAAACATAAACCGGAAATTGCTATCCGTTCAGTAAAAAATACACCAAAACACTTTTTGAAATTCTTCTTTGAAAATACCTAAAAACAATACATGGCTATAGGTATGTTGAATAAGAGGGTAGGCAGGTGTCGACTATCCTATCCATCCATGGTTGTAATAGAGATCGGTCTAGACTAGAGCGATAAAACCGCCAATTAAAAAAAAAATTTTTTTTTTCTATTCTTGTTTGTGAAGTCATGATTATGTGTTTAGTGCTAAGTTAGAGTTAATCTTAGGTTGTAAAAAATGTCAATTTAATGTGTATATATATTTTTTGTCTTATCTGTGGTCTGCCACCCGTGTGGACACGCGCGCGCCAATGGTTCTGTCAGAAAACCAGCGTTGCTCTACTTCTTATGGAGAAGTAGAGCAACATTATGCTGAGACAGGACCTATTGGTTCGCTTTGTGGAGTCGCTTGTTGCTTTTATATAATACATACGTAGTTAATTTTATTTATTTCTTTATGTTCTTGTTTACCTTATAGATTATTATTATTTAGTAACAAGCTGTACCTACTTGTGAATCAATAAATGTATTTTCTTTCTTTCTTTCTTTCCAATTGTATCTTGTTTTTTGAAGTTATTAACACTTTGAGTGCTGAAATCACACGGTATGTGTTTTCTACAAGTGACTAATATGCGTAAATCCACACTAGCGCAGCGGCTGAGAAAATACAGATCTTTGTGACTCAGCACAGCCGTAATATTTTTCGAACGAAACGCATGTGCGGCGCAACACAACCGCTGTGTAGAGCGGCAGCACGAATTTTTTAGGTTAAAAAAAAGATCGCAGTCGTCGAAAAAAAACCGCAGTCAAAGTGTTAATTTACATTGTTCTTATAAACTACATAAGTGTACAACAAAGTATTGTCTATCTATCTAGGTAGGTTAGTACCTAGGCACCTTGTAGGTACCTACATAAATCGTTAAAAGCCTGGAACAGGGCTTTGCGTCTATAGATAACAACATAGCAGCTTTGGTTTCATTGTTACATACACTGCGAAAGCTTAGATGCTTGGACGTTTAGACGTTGTTAGGTGCACTGACGTTGTTTGACGTTAGTCTTTACGTCAAAACTACTGAATGGATTGCGCTGAAATGTTGCATAAATGGAGTTGATTAGCTAGGCTATTTCAATCCCAGAAAAACGCGTATGAAGCCACGGGCAGAAGCTAGTTTAGTAAACTACTGAATGGATCGCGCTGAAATGTTGCATAAATGGAGTTCTACACCTTGATTAGCTAGGCTACTTTCTATCCCAGAAAAACGCGTATGAAGCCACGGGCAGAAGCTAGTTTAGTATAAACAATTAACCTAAGCTACATTTTATCACTGAAATTGACCAGGTGTATGACTTTGATATTTCTGTGTCTTTTTTTCATTTCCCATTAATTATTATGGATCGAATTGAATGATTCTCGTTCAGTTGTGATCCCTCATGATGATCCCGAAGTTGTCCCAAAAAATTTAATATCCGAGGGATTACTATTTATTCCGCAAAACTAAACTATAGAACCTTCGACTTATTATTTCTTCGTAGCCTTCACAAGTTTCTGGCCGCGACTACGAATAGGGACAGACAGATGGCGGGAAAAGACTTTGTTTTTGATATAATGAAGTTAGGAAGTAGTATACTACTTGCCACAGTTCAGTTCAGTTCTTTATTAATAAGAATATTCTTATATGTCAAACATAATATACATATGAAACAAAGAAAATCTATAATATAAAAATGAATCGCTGAATGTAATAAGCGCAACCTCTAGAGAAGCTGAACCGATTTCGCTAATTCTTTTTTTAGAATATTCCTTGAAGTACGAGAATGGTTCTTACGGAGAGAAAAAAAGAGATAAATTTAAAAAAATGCCTGAAACAAATGACCACCCGGGCGAATCCAGGACGGGCAGGTAGTACTAAATATGATAGAACCAGTATGAGCTCGAAGGTTTATTATCAGGGTCTGTATCGCCACAAAAGCACCGTGTGAAAATAGACGACTTGCCTAAATAAACACAATGTCTGAATTTCAAAGTGTCTCATGAGTTTGACCGCATCGAGCTCATGTCCGTCAGTCCTCCAAAGGTACATATTTATGTTAACTTTGTGCCACCCACGACCTATTCGCAAAAACTGGGGCGAATTATAGTTATAGGTAAAAAAAAAATGAAATTAAAATATATTTATTCTGATCGAGCCAAAACTTAATTATCTAACTACAGTAAAACAAATACAAAATACTTATAGTACTTACATGGAAATATACTACATACATATAAATATATATAATGTATACTACCTACTTAGGTAGAACTGGCATGAGCGTAGAATAGGTGGTTACGTGTTTCATTTTAAACAATTAAAGCGTATAAAAATCGCAAAAGTTCGGTCTTAGTGTTTTAAATGTGTTTTTACAATTTAAATTTGTGTCGGAGATTATTCCTGGAAGAGTGAAATCGCTTTGCTCGTCAATATTCATGAATATTGACGAGCAAAGCGATTTCACTCTTACATCGTTTTATCGTTTTACCATGGTAAAACCATAGTAAGGATATTTAGGTTTTGGTATGTTCTAAATTGAACTATGCTAACTTTGATAACGTTGTCAAAGGAGCACTATTTGTCCTGCTGTCACTAACGCATATGACTACCTGCGAAAGACTGCAGGTAGATGCTGGATGCGTCAAGCAAGACAGGGCGCTATGGCCCTCATTGAGGGAGGCCTATGTCCAGCAGTGGACTAACATTGGTTGATGACGATGATGATGATACATAGGTACAATGAAATATCGTACCAACCCGCCGGGCGGTGTCGCCGTGTTTAGTGTATATACTTTAATAGATAAAAAACGCACACAAACTTTTGCATTTACTAGGATAGAAAAGCGGCGATCAAACCGCTAGTGCGTAAAAACTCCGATTTAATAAGAATCTAGATTAAATAAACGTCGCACGTATCCTCTAATACCCTCCCAGCTTCATTATCACGATATTGCTTTGCCCTCAGGTATGCTCATCCAAGTTCACAAGCTGTGAATGGCTGCCTCCGAACTCCACACTGCTCCAGGGCGTTATAGATAACGACATTGAAGACTAATCGAAACCTGATTACAACTTTTCGGCTGATAAAACTGAGCTTTCGAAATTACGTGTTTGAGTACCCTTTTGATTTGAATTTGTAATTTGTGAGGATGTTATTAAGAATTGAATAAAATTTGGTGAATCTAAAAAGTTTTATTGGATTTTATGAAGACCGTTATCCGCGCGGCGGACGAAGGTCCGCCTGCGATGTTATAGGTTGCAGATTCGATTCCCGCCTTAGGACTAATGTTTGTAGGATGTGCAAATATTTGTTCCGAGTGTACTAAGTATTTTCTATCTCTAATAAAAATATCTATCTATGTATGTAGTGTATTGTATATCAGTCATCTAGTACCCATAATACAAGGTCTGTTTAGCTTGGGGCTAGATGATGCTGGGTGGATTGTCCAGCATTATTTATTTATTTATTTGAAAGATATATTTATCATGTTTCGAAAAATTCTGATGCACGTTAAGCCGTTGGACCCCACTATTATATACTCCCACAAACACAAACCTATGTTAAATATGTGAACCATGTACCTACTTTTTGAAAATACTAATGCAACGGTTGCCTGGGAGAAATCACTTTTAGCAATAAGGCCGCCCATTGTGCATCTGTTTCCGTGTTTGTTTGTTCTTTTCTATTTTTTTCACTTTCTTGATCTGCAATAAAACGTATTTGTATTCTTTCGTTCATAATACTTTTATATAAAAAAATATTAAAAAACGTACAATTAAAAATTGCACTACTTTGTTACTGGTAATAACCTACCATTTATTAAACGTAAATAATCCATAAAACATTTAATTCCTAAACCATATTTACGTACCTACGTCCTACGTCTCATACAAAGTTTGCGACAGAATTTTAAAACATTGTGACTCATATATTTGGAGGGAAATGGCAAAGTTGGAACCGCTTCTGGTGCTAGTTCCAACATAGCTTTAGGTTAGTAAAGAATTGGAAGAATTCCATCGGGAATACTTACAAATGCCTTTACTTTCCAAGTTGTAGGTAAAAACTTTTCTCTCCTTACTAAGTACCCCGTAAAAAAGGAATTCGGAAGTATTTTTTATGTGTTTTTATAATGAGATTAAGTTCAGAGCCCTCTGTTGGCGGACGGTTGATTTTTATTCGAGTGTTCCGTTTTAATGTCAATCGGTAGATCCATAAGTAATTCTAATTCGATAATCTCTCTCCTCGAGTCTTGTTTTGTTGAGTATTTTCGTCATCTATAAGACCAATGCTTGTAATCTAAAGTTTTCAACCAGTGCGTTCTACCTGTCATGACCTACGGAGCTGAGAAGTGGACATTCATGGTAGGGTTGTTACATCAGTATAAAGTCACTCAGTAAGCTATGGAGCTATTGCTCGGGTTCTCTCAGAAGGATATGATTCGTAACGAAACCATCCGACTGACAACCAAAGCTATTGACATAGCTCAAAGAATTTGCAGGCTGAAGTCGCAGTGGGCCGACTATATCTCGCGAAGAGCCGACAACCGGCAACTCGGCAAACGTAGTGTAAGACGCCCTCCGGCTAGGTGGGATGACGACCTGCGAAAGACTGCAGGTAGATGCTGGATGCGGCAAGCTGAAGACAGGGCGCTATGGCGCTCATTGGGGGTGGCCTATGTCCACCAGTGGATTGCTATAGGCTGATGATGATGATGATGATATTTATAGGTACTTTGTCAAACAAAACAACTAAAGGTGATTGTTGAAACCGATCATCCCAACCGCTCATTATTGCCAGCAGGCAATCGACTCGCCAGAAACTGGAGAAGGTAAAGTACAGTCGATTCGAGATGAACCCAACTTGTTCTTGTTTGTAACATAGCCCGCAGCCACCCCAGGTGCCCATTATTGGCAACAACAAGTCCTCTTTACAGTCGAACGAGTTTTAAGCTTACGTACCAAAAATATAATTAATTTTGCATGCGTGGCCTGTGCCATGCACGGTCCTGTGAACGTGGAAAAGGGATAGAAAGACAAGCCTTTAGCGGGAAGATACATGTTGTAGGTAATAAACGTGGAGAGTATTCCGGCGCGGCAATTTATCCAAGTGGCGACTTATACAATGCAGATCAAGTTTCGTTTAATAAATAATAAATAAAAACATTTTATTTCAGATAACTGGGATTCATAATTTGTTAGTAAATATATTGAGAGCTTATTACTAGGGTTATACCTAACACTAGAAATGAAAAGTAAATAAAATCGCTCTCCCATGATACATTTCAACAGGGGAGAGTTGATTCTACCTGCTATTAGTTTTTAGGATGGTGTTGGGGCTGTCGCGTACCCTGCGCATCAGGGATGTAGTCTTTTTACGGAGGATGGCAGCAAAGCCATCCGTCTCGTCAAGGCAGTCCCAAAATTATCCTAAGTACATTATTGTACTGTACGTGTACATGTACGCCTCGATCGTAGGTTATATGACTTATACGGCTCGATCTTAGGTATATATGACGACCGATGTGGCGGTGGGCGAAGGTCCGCCTGCGACGCAGGTGGTTGCGGTTTCGATTCCCGCCTCGGAACAATTGTGTGTACGATCTGCCATAGATGTCGTCAAAACAAATAACTTGTAGGTTCTTAGGTATATATGACGACCGATGTGGCGGTGGGCGAAGGTCCGCCTGCGACGCAGGTGGTTGCGGTTTCGATTCCCGCCTCGGAACAATTGTGTGTACGATCTGCAGATATTTGTTCCGGGTGTTCTGGTCGTTTTCTATGTATAATAAAAAGTATTTATCTATTTAATGTACCTATTGTATTATGTATATCAGTTATCAAGTACTCATAACACAAGCTTTGCTTAACATGGGGCCCGATAATGCTGTGTGGATTGTCCAGCATTATTTATTTATTTATAGGGTTCTTGTTTGGAAAACGCCTCATTGCCGGTACTGGTTTCACACAAAATACGATTGATTAAGCATGCGTGTAACAGAGGCCAGGCCATTAGATAATGACGATGACATAACATTGTATGAAAGTAATAGATTAAAAGATAGATAAACTCTATATTGGTGTTATTAGATACACAAATAAAATAAACGATTATCCTACCTTTAAAAAAATATGTCGCGGTAAACAACGACAATAGAATGAGGGATTCAATTGTTGTGACCGTACAATAATAGAACGCCATAAATCCGCTCGTCATGGCAACATCCGTACATTATACATCCGTAATAATCATTTGGTTTTATTTTCTTTGCCTTTGACTGGGCTTGGAATAAAACAAAGTTATAGATTGAACGGCTAATATTGCTATCGCGCACGCATGTGGCGCGGCGCAAGGGTTAAACAGGGACAGCGATATTCGTAGCGATTTTTGCAAGCGAGACCGGCCCCTTAAACTTCACTCATCGAGCCCATATGTAAAGATCGAGAGATGCCAATCCTATGCGCGAAGTACCGAAACCTAGTGTCGCAAGAAAAAGTCACGCACACACACTAAACAAAATAAAAACATTACTTTGCGTTGTGTGCTTGTCATGCACACAACGCATAGAGAGCAACTATTGGTTCGCGCACTAGGTTGCAAGTGATGTCCGTACAGCACCACTACAGTCGCAATAATAGGCGTCTACGATAGGGATTGTTTGTCGATAAAACGTAAAACGATAAGTACTTGATTATTGTTTTTACGCATAAAAATTAACAGGTAACAACGAATTGAGTAATCATGGATGTTTTGATAGTGAGGTTCATGATCATCACAGACTTATATTAACCAAATCAAATCAAATAATTTATTTGCTGTAATATAGGTACAAAAGTTCTTAATTAAAAATGGTATTTCCAATACATTACTACCTTATCGAGGCGTGCAAAATTAAGATAGCATGCAAATGTCACAGTAGAGTTTAGTAATGTTCTAACCTAGGTATATTGTAGATAATTTTATATAATGTCAAAAATCTTAAAGTAATAATAGTAATAATAGTGATGGTGAAATCGGGGCCGCACCTCTCGACACCCCTCAGTCGTTTGCGCCGATGTTGTTCCTCTCCGGTAATTTACTCCGGCTTTTTAAGGAACCCATCCAGCATTCGGCAAGCCACCGTCTGCCACTCTTCTTAACATAATGATTGACTTGTTTATGGCAGACGTCCGCAATCTCCCCTATAGCCCGATTACCCAGTCCATCCATCCATCACAATAACCTGGTTTTATTTCTTTCATTTTTCTTTGCAATAGTCTCTACACCTGGTGGATACCATCTTTGGATGTATCATATTGTGCACCCGAGGATAATACCCGCTATGTGTAGCCATCGCCTTTAGATTAACTTCTCAAAGGGCCTCTGTGCTGTTGGCTTCGGCCCCACGCAAGCCTTCCAAAGGACCGGGTCACTTTATGGCCCGAGATCATGGTAAATGAGAGACGTAATAATAGTAATAGGCGAACCCTCTTCCTTTTTCGATCGAGGGTTAAAAATTAATTGAGTAGCTCAGTGACATATATTAAAGTCTTGTTTTGTATATCCCTTTGTACACATTTAATCCAAATTTGGTTAAGTCGTCAATATAATAAATAATAGGTATCAAAAATTACAATCTTTATCGACAAATAACACACACGGGGCACATCACTAACTCACGACCATGAGCGAGCAGTGCCCGTACCACGCGGTTGATCGTATTCTGTTACTTTCACTATGTTAATTATACATTGCGCTATTGGAACTCAACGTTCGAATAGTCATTAGTACAGAGCAAGCATTGTAAACAAATTACAACAATATCGCGACTGGCGTTTAGTCACATAATAAAAAAGTTAAGAAATCAAGAAATCAATCAGCATAAAATTGTTTTAGGGTTTTAGTATGAAAAACATATTATTTCAAGTACTTAGCGATGGCATGTGATCCTATTTGACTTAAAGTTCTTAGTCTCACTTCTATTTTTACAAATTACAATGGAACAACACGACATTTTGCTAGAATACGAAGATCCGTTGAAGCCAACCAACGTTCGAACTTCTACTAAATGAAACTTTTACTGCCGTGCGTGAGCAATGTGTGCTGTTTTTGGGCATATTGCTGCGACACCGGCCACGCCCCCTCTTCATATCTCCTTTGTTTCTGATATCTGTGGTAAAGACAATTGATTTATAAAACAAAGATACAGATGCACAATGGGCGGCCTTATCGCTATATCGCTTATCTAAATTTATTGTGCACAATCCGTTCATTACTTTTATAGCAAAAAATATCCATAATCACAAATTGCTTCTCTAATATTGTTATTAGATTGTTTTTACTCTAGAAAGTCAACACCATCTCGTTGAAATATAGATAGACCTATCAGAGTTCCCCCATTACGTCCCTCAACTTTTCCTTTTTAAACATTAAAACCGCGAAGATCGGGGCGTAAAGATGATTGCGTCACATTATTATTTATTGTTATGATTCGCCGCATTTTATGAAGGTACTAGCAGACCGTCCTGGCTTCGCACGGGTATTGGAATTTTTAAGGTAATTTTTCTACACCTTGGGAAACTTTTCAAATTCAAAATTAGGGATCCTTACTAAAACTCCAATAATGTAACATTGGAGTTTTAGTAAGGATCTCTATTTTTTTTGAAATTATAATATAGCCTATGTTCACCGCAGATAGTTGTAGCTTTTCAATAGTGAAAGAATTTTTCAAATCGGTCCAGTAGTTTCGGAGCCTATTCAATACAAAAAATCAAACCTTTCCTCTTTATAATAAATAAAACTCTTTATAAGTATAGACTTGCTGCGCCCCGCGGTTTCACCCGCGTGATGATAGATATTTAGGATAATGAAACTGTGCCGAAATATTGGATAACTCAAAAATCAAATCATGGTAAATATCCCGTTTTAAATGACTTTAATTTTGGATAATAATCAATATCTTTATAAATTATAGCCTATGATTCTGATATATAAGATATATTATTGTAGTTTCATTAAAATCCATTCAGTAGTTTTTACGTGAAAGAGTAACAACATCCATTCATCCATACTTACAAACTTTCGCGTTAATAATATTAGTAGGATTTCTTATTTTTATTGCAAGCTACACGAACAAGTTTAGCTTCCTCTAGCAGATTATTTTTGTTGTGCAAGAATAATAACGGAGCTCGCTCGCAATTATTTTACGTTCAACGATTTAGCTTTCTGGTAGGATAATGAATTATGTATAATATTATAATGTATATTCAAGCCTTGCTTATGTGCCTTACTGCTGACTTGAATATATGTATTTTTTCGTGTGTTTATAGAAATACATATCTAATTAATAAATAAATAATGCTGGACAATCCACACAACATTATCTAGCCCCAATCTTAGCAGAGCTTGTGTAATGGGTACTAGATGACTGATATACTTAATAAAATACATTACATAGATAGATATGTTTTATTAAACATAGATAACGACGAGAAAACCCGGCACAAATATTTGCAGATCGTACACACGGGAATCAAACCCGCAACCTCCAGCGTCGCTGGCGGACCTTCGCCCACCGCGCCACAGAGGTCATCGATCAAAGGCTGCTTAACATGTTCACACTTGTAGAACAGCGGGTGCATCAGTGGCGACTGCCTAAGGGTTAATTGAAAAAAATAACACGTACATACTACTTCGTGCTTTATCTTGTGAAGAAAGTATTGTAAAGTGTTCGTAACATAGTGGGAGCGAGTAAGAGCGTACCTAACCTACCAATTTTGCGCGTCGGTTCTCAATGAAACGATTGCCCAAGTAATATTTCCTTTGAAAGCTGTCGGAATCTATTCACGTTTCCGTTTCCGCTGTCCACTTAAATGCAGCCATGATACACACTGCGTACTACGAGGACAAACTTGACGACAACACTCATACATTTTCGAATTCCAAAAGAAATGTTTGGGCCGCCGCTGCGCCGCTTCGCGATCACCTCAAGTTAGCCCATATAATAATTTGTAAAAAAAAGTACTTAAGTTATTAAGACTCTTGAAGTAGGACCATTACCCACTAGGTAACAAAATACAAGATACAAAATCCTACATCATCCAATGAAAAAAATAAACGTTGAAAGTCAAATGGACTTGTAGGGTTTCTCAAATATACGAATAAAAATTTTATTTATCTAAAAGTTACACTGAAATGTTACTGATTGGATAATTTTATACGCTAGGTAACAGAATACAATATTCAATATCGTACATGTTATATTAATAGAACAAGAAAGTCGATGGACTTGTGGGGTTTCTCAAATACACGAATAAAACTATTGATGAGTATTTTCAGGGTATGTATTGAAAACATCGAACATCTCCCTGGAATTACGGTGGTGCTTCATTACATCTAAAATTCTTCTGGCTATTCCTTGTACAAATGAAGCAGGACTTGCGTGATTTCTCTCTAACTTGTGTACCTATTCACCCTTAATGAATTAATTGCCATACTCGACTCAATTTTCTCATAACTGTGTTATGTTGGTTTTCGAAATAAACGATTCATTTTACCCCAAGCACTCTCAGTACAAAACAAATCAATAGTCATGCCTACTCACTGCGATTACAATTACTATCTAGATTTCGGGTCACATACAAAATCAAAGCTAAAAGCCGTCTCCGTAAGAGTCCATTTGAGGTAAGTAAATAAGTTGTATTTTTAGTTTTGAACAAACAAATATATATATTTTTTGCAACTTTTGAATACACATTGTGACACGTGTTTACGTTGGCTGTGTTTCAATCGAACTAATAAGCTAGCGAATAAGAGCTCACATTACAAGTGCGCTCTTATTTACGGAGACGGTTTTTTGCGCCGACCCGACATCTAGATAGTATTTGTGATCGTAGCCTACTCATAAAAAAGCCTTATAATCTAACTTTAGCGAACCAATCGTGAACAAAACAAATTAATGAAGACTAAACGGGTTAGGTTAGAGTAGTCAGTGTAAGGAACTAAGGAACCAACCAAACTACTCCCTATTATATACCTACACATATATTAGTTCGGTTTCGTATTTACTGTTCGTGAAACTAAAACAAGACTAGCCCGAAGAACAGACAGAATTAAATATGAGTAAGAAGTTTTGTAGTATGTTTACGTAATTTGAGGGTAGGTATGTGGTTCACTCGTGCTCGGAATATTCAAACATTGATCGGCTAGGTATTGCCAGAGGTCTTTTTAGTTAGTTCGTTTATTATTGTATGGGATGTATTACTATCTAGATAAGTTTCGTCTATAATCTAATAGACGCACATCAGTGGTAGTACGTGGCCCTTTGTGAATAAAAAAAACAATTCAGAAAATTGCTGTTGCTATATAAGGCGGTGCTCCGAGGCACACTAGCGTCGCCATTTATTTCTCATAAGCTCAACGTAATTACTACATAGTATAAAACAAAGTGCATAGATCTTTTAAACTACGCAATCTATTTGATGCCTTTTTTATAGATAGAGAGATTCAAGAGGAAGGTTTACCATTTGACACATAGATTTCAACGCGGTCGAAGCCGGGGGTGCAGCTTGTAATAAGATAAAATAGGTGGCAGCGCTTTGTGCCTCGAGATACCACCTCCTTAAATTAAAATAAAAAAAATATATGACGACCGATGTGGCGCGGTGGGCGAAGGTCCGCCTGCGACGCAGGAGGTTGCGGGTTCGATTCCCGCCTCGGAACAATTGTGTGTACGATCTGCAGATATTTGTTTCGGGTGTTCTGGTCGTTTTCTATGTATAATAAAAAAAAAAAATATCTATCTATGTAATTTATTGTATTATGTATATCAGTTATCTAGTACCCATAAAACAAGCTCTGCTTACCATGGGGCTAGATAATGCTGTGTGAATTGTCCAGCATTATTTATATTTATTTATATTTATATTTATATTAATAAAAATCTTTATTTAGAACATGTTTACATAGGATCATAGATACATATTGAAACGATGACGCTACCGAAGCTTTACAAACTGTGTGGTAATGTCAACGCCCAACTCCTAGATTTCTAAATAAGTTAAATAAAAAATTACATATAACACGTTGTACGCCATATCACCCACCGGTGAGCCTAGCTTACTTTTCCATTCGGGCCGAGCCAAAATGAGGTAATCGGTCATTTTCATCAACTTGAAATTTTAATTCCAAAGTTAATAAAATGAAGTAATTTGCATGGAAAATAAAAATCACCTTATTAAGAAGCGTTTACGTCAAACCTCTCTCGCTCACCGGTGACCCCCATGGCTCAAACGGCACAGTACGATTAGGCTCACCGGTGAGCCCCGTGGCCTGAATGGAAATGCTTGATTTTTCAAAAAGCGTTCAACGTGTTAAATTAGGTACTAACTAATATTAAAATTAAAAAGTTTATTATAACTATGTTAATTATAAAAGTTTTTTATCTGGCTATTGCAAATACCATATGAGACGGTATGGTTTGTAGGTGTTTGTGTATGTGTGTGGGTGTGGTTTCCGGAGGTCTCTTAAGAATAAATAAATATTATAACATTAATTATAACAAAGAAACTCTGACATAGTAAATCACTTCCAGTTCTGTTTTGCTTATCGATCCCCGTTCCAAACATAATGCTACTGAAAGGACTAGGTACATTGTTCTTAACAAGGTACTAATATTCACCTCAAGGCGATTACGTTCGGAAAAGAGAATCTTATAGTGCACGGTAGAGCACTAGAGTGCCTAGGAAATAAACTCTTGTCCCCAGATACATTACATAGACCACGTATTGCCTTCATATATACATATACATGGTCTTCCTTTTATTTAAGATGCTATGTTACTTGGAAAAGAATAATACTTACGATTGAGGCTTTTGCTCGGTATCGTTGAGGTGTGTTTTTTTTTTTACAATTTGGCGGGTTCGATTCCCGGTTCAGACAGGCGATTATTCAAAAATCTTTGAATGCAGTTTAAATTGTTTTAAATCAAAATTAAGTCTTCTTTCAGTTAAATGTTCTATCTACAATATTTAGGGTACTTGTCCTCCATGTGGCATGGCTGTGGGACGCCCTGTATAAAGACTTCGTAGTACTTAAGGAAGTTGTCTGTAGTTCCTACTTACCCATACGTTCGTTCACTGCAGCATCTGATATTGCGCATTGTCTCGTCTAGGAGTGAGTATTTTTATTTTATTTATTTGAGAAACAAAAACCTTAAATTCAGGCAACAATAGATTCACAGACTAATTAGAGCAAAAAAGTTAACAATACAAAAACTAGTTTCGGGCCGCGGCTTTGCACGTGTTGTTTAATGTTTTTTATATCCCATGGGAACTGATTTATGGGATAAAAGGTAGCCTATGTTTTATTCCGGGCCTAAAACTGATGTGCAAAATTTAAGCGCCGATCTGTTGAGTAGTTTTGGCGTGAAGAAGTAACAAACATCCAAACTTTCGCATTTATAATATTAGTGTGATAATGGTAATTGGTGTACTAAGCCTAAAGGGGGTAATTCCAAATACAGACGCCTTCCGGGACGTCTGAAAAGGCATTAAGAAGTTTACGCAGCTATATGATGGTTTGCATACCCGGGTCTAAGAAATTAAATAATATTTCAAAAAATTTTTTTGGGAAGATTACAACGATTGCAAAGCCGTATATAATATAATAACAAAAAAAACTTCGTCAAACGAACTAAATGTAACTTTAGACTTTCATTTTATAATAATAAATATATCGTTTATTTCAGACCAAAGAAAAGTAAGTGATCTTATTTAACTTAGAATAAGTTAAATAAGACGGTCCATAGTAATATGTATACATAACATTTATGACGACCGATGTGGCGCGGTGGGCGAAGGGCCGCTTCCGACGCAGGAGGTTGCGGGTTCGATTCCCGCCTCGGAACAATTGTGTGTACAATCTGCAGATATTTGTTTCGGGTGTTCTGGTCGTTTTCGATATGTAATAAAAAATATCTATCTATGTAATGTATTGTATTATGTATATCAGTTATCTAGTACCCATAACACAAGCTCTGCTTACCATGGGGCTTGATGATGCTGTGTGAATTGTCCAGCATTTATTTTTATATATACCTAGCATACATAACATATAAAAATACTAAATTCATAACACCCTTTTTGTGATTACGCCGACAGCGTGTAGATGACGTAATCAGGGTGTCAGCTGACGTTGGTTTTTGTCTTAACCTTACCCAAGACTGTTGCTAAAGGTAAAAACTCAATGGTTCCTTTAGAAGCAGCGTCGATCGATTTAGCTTTCCAATACCACGAAACAATGCATCGCATGGCATCGCAATATTGCATATCGTCACTTATTTAACTTATTCTACGGTCCATAGCAGACACAAAATATAAAAATACTAATTATAAGTATTGATACAACGGGTATTTATCGCGTTTATTTACCTTTTTTCCCGACGCTTCAACAGGTTTACACTCTGTCGTGGTCACGGGATGACTGGAGTACTGGAGTTACCGCCTCAGCGAAGCGGGGGCTAGTTTGTTTGAAACTACCCTCATTTCATTTTCAATAGTAGGAATGTCCATCTGCACACTCGGACGACACACAACCCTAACAGTGTCCGCGACGCAATGAGAGACCGGATTACGACGAGTACACTTTGCTATCACTGGATTCCACGAGGCAGAGAGTTTGAACCCGTCTTCACGATTGGAACCCCGTTGTATCAATACTTATAATTATGTGTTCAAATCGCGTAAGTTTAAAAATACTAAATTTATAACACGCTTTTTGTGATTATGTCGATAGCGTGTAGATGACGTAATCAGGGTGTCAGCTGACGTTGGTTTTTGTTTTAACCTTATACCCATAAGCCTGTTGCTAATGGTACAAAATTCTTCTTCTTCGGCTTCTAAACACAATGGTTCCTTTAGAAGCAGCGTCGATCGATTTAGCTTTCCAATACCACGAAACAATGCAACGCATGGCATCGCAATATTGCGTATCGTCACGTAGCCACCCCCCATTCCACCGACATTCATGTGATTTCTTAATAAAGTGCGAGCCTCGTTCCCTCGCTCATATCAATAAGCGGGGAAGGAATTTAATGAAATACTTCGGGCGAATTCCTCGCCATTTCTTAGATACTCGTAGTAGTCATACTTCTATATCTAAATAGGTTGGCTATTTTACTGAATAGTTTTATTACGTAGCGATAGCCATTTCTCAGATACTCGTAGTAGTCATACTTCTATATCTAAATAGGTTGGCAATTTTACTAAATCGTTTTATTAAGTAGCGTTAGCCATTTCTTAGATACTCTAGTAGTTATACTTCTATATCTAAATAGGTTGGCAATTTTACTAAATAGTTTTATTAAGTAGCGTTAGCCATTTCTTAGATACTCTAGTAGTTATATTTCTATATCTAAATAGGTTGGCTATTTTACTAAATAGTTTTATTAAGTAGCGTTAGCCATTTCTTAGATACTCTAGTAGTTATATTTCTACATCTAAATAGGCTGGCTATTTTTTACTAAATAGTTTTATTAAGTAGCGTTAGCCATTTCTTAGATACTCTAGTAGTTATACTTCTATATCTAAATAGGTTGGCTATTTTACTTAACAGTTTTATTACGGGGTAGCAGGCTTACTTGTATTGTTGAAGGATTGCACATTAACTACAGTATATATAATCAATTTATGTTAATTAAGTGAGAACCAAGTGCTTAGACAAACCTTGCATAGGCTTTATGCTACTATTAAGGAAATTATGTAACCCACTTGAAATTAATAAATGATCTATCTATTTAGGGCTTATATACTATCTGTCACTTAGTACCAAATACTACTTACATTTTGTACTTTTCACTTTTTTTTAAATATTTTGTCTGTGTTACGTGTTTTCTAGTAGGTACCTAAGTAGGTACTTTTTAGTCTAATATACATATATGTAATTAACCTTGTTTGTGTGTTGTGTTAGTGTTTAATAAATAATTTTCTTTCTTTCTTTATTTCCGAGTCCGACCTGCTTTAGAGTATGTCTTTTGGGAGAGACTATTGCTTTGCCTATGACAGTGGGAAAAATACATGTACTAGGTAAAGAATTTATTGAGTATACCTACATTAAAAGGGAAAACTTATGAGACGAATGAGACGTCAATGAAAGCCCGGAGTGAGCAATGGACTGGTTTATTATAAAAATCTTACCGCTACCCGCCACCATACAATGATAGACATTGACGGATCGTTACACTTCTCCCCGCCAAGCCTACAATTATCAAATAGGTATTTAAACCTATACTATATCTAATACCTTATTACTTAATGTATAATGAACTATGTATAAGATAATGCTGCTTCATATATTTGCCCGTTTCCATGCACGTAGTGCACGAGCGGACGCGGTCTGCGGTGAAGGCGCAGGGCCGTCTGGGCGGGACGCTAACAGCGCGGTTCCCGCCCTCGTACACAACTCTTGCGGCGACTGAACCTTGCCCAGCGGTTGCATTGGTAGGTCTGCGTGGTCTTCACCGCTGAACGCGTCCTCAATAACGCCCTCATTATCGGTACCCTTATCAACCTCAGGTTCGTGGTCTTTGGAAGTTAACTCACTCTCGACAGCCGCGCTGCTCATCCGCGATAATGAGTAACGATTCTTTTGCGTTGAAAGCATTTGATCGGCGTGTCTGCGCCATTCTACTCCGTTACCCAAGTTAACCTTGTATGAAACGGGACCAGTTTTCTTGACCACCGTGGCTTCGGCCCACTTGTCCCCCCTCTGCGTGTAGTCACGCGCTAGGACCGCGTCCCCTACCTCAAAGTGTTTATCAGCGCCGGCCGCGCGCGCGACCTGGCGCTCCTGGAGCTCGCGCACCGCGGCCGCCCGGTCCGGCCGTAACGCGTCGAGCCGGCTGCGCAGGCGCCGCCCCTGTAGGGCCACCGCCGGAGATACGCCCGTAGTCGCATGCTCACAGTTCCGATATTGAAATAAAAATTTACATAAAGCAGCGTTTACGTCGAGACCTTCGTACAAAGCTCTTTTAATAGCTTTTTTTTCAGTTTTAACGGCATTTTCAGCCGCACCATTTCCCTGAGGCCTATAAGGAGCCGAAGTTGTGTGCTTTATACAGTTATTGGTACAATACACCTTAAATTCATGAGAAGCGAATGGGGGGCCATTGTCGGTTACGAGCTGCGACGGTAAACCAAATCGTGCAAAAATACTACGCAAAACCATAATCGTTTTTTCAGCTGTCGTAGTACGCATTGGAACCGCCTCGATCCACTTAGAGTGCGCGTCTACTAGGATGAGGTACCGTTTACCTCCACAATCGCCAAAGTCCGCGTGTACGCGCTGCCACGGGTGCAGCGGGAATTCCCAGGGGTGCAGCTGCGCGCGCGGCGGCGCGTCACGCACGATCCACTCATCTCTTCAATATCGCGATCTAAATTAGCCCAGTAAATGTAGTTCCGCGAAATATTTTTCATTTTGGTAATACCTAGGTGGCCTTCATGTATCTCTTCTAACATTTTCTTTTGCAACGCTTGCGGAACTACTATTCTATATTTATAAATAATGCAACCTTGATCTAGCACAAAATCTTGCTTTCGAGCCATATAGGGTTTTTCCGCGTCGCAGCTAGGAACCGCTGGCCAACCGAATAATACATAGCCCTTAATTTTAGATAACAATGTGTCACGTTCGGTTTCTCTCGCTATATCTTTATAACAAACTGGCAAATAATCCTCGACGAGGTTTAGGTAATCTATCGTGCTAGCGCAGCAACCCTCCCGAGGTAGCGGCAATCGCGATAACGCGTCGGCCGGTCCGTTATCTGCCGATCTAACAAATTCAATTGTAAAATCATATGCGGCTAGTCGCGCTGCCCACCTTTGTAGGCGACTGGCCGCCGTTTGTGGGATCCCCCCTTTGTTGCCAAATATGTATGTTAGTGGTTGATGATCTGTGCGCAAAGTAAACCGCCTTCCAAATAAATATTGATGATTTTTTGTAATTCCGAAAACAATAGCTAGCGCCTCCTTATCTAATTGACTGTAATTACGTTCAGGCGCGCTCAAAGTGCGCGACACACACGTGACCGGCCGCTCGCTGCCGTCAGCATAGCGGTGTGCCAGCACCGCGCCCAGTCCGTACGAACTGCTGTCCACTGATAGAACTACTTCTCGCCCCTCCTCGTAATGTGCTAATACACGCTTACTCAGGAGAAATTGCTTCGCCTTAACAAAAGTATCGTCGCACTTAGAGTCCCATTTCCATCCAACCTCTTTCTTAAGTAGATTGTGCAAAGGTTGTAACAAAGTACTTAAGTTAGGAATAAACCTCCCATAGTAATTTAGCATTCCTAAAAAACTTTTTAGCTGAGTGATGTTTTGAGGTTTCGGAGCACTGGAAATAGCCTCTAACTTCGTAGGATCTGGTCGTAATCCGTGTTTGTTGATAATAAAGCCTAAGTACTTTACACTATCTTGTAAAAATCGACATTTGCTCAATTTAATCGTTAAACCCGCATCACGCAACCGTTCGAGTACAGCTCTTAGGTTATTATTATGTTCCCCAATGCTAGCTCCTGTTACACAAATATCGTCCAAGAACACGACACACCCTGGCACCCCGCGCAGAGTTTCCTCCATCATCTTCTGGAATTTCTCGGGAATACACGATAGCCCGTAGGGTGCGCGCCTATAGACGAACGTACCCATATGAGTCGTGATAGCTGTGTAAGCCTGTGAGTCATCTGATAAAATGCACTGTTCGTATGCGTGAGTGAGGTCTATTTTAGTGAATTTTTCACCTCCGCTCAGGTTCGCGAACAATTCCTCAATGCGAGGTAACGGATAATAATCACGTTTAAGTTTAGGATTAATAGTGATTTTATAGTCCCCACAAATACGGATGTCCCCGTTTTGTTTGACAACGGGTACAATCGGGGTTCCGTAATCGGAATAGTCGACTCTGTAGATAGTGCCGTCCGATTCTAGACGCGCTAACTCGCGCTCGACTCGTGCGCGCAGTGCCAGAGGTATCGACCTAGCCCGAACGTAAACCGGTTCTGTGTCTAACAGCTGTAGTCGAATAGTTCGCTTGCACGTACCTAGCTTATCACTAAATACCTCGGGAAATTCTTTACACAATTGGTTCACAAATTCGTCGTCTACAATTTGGTTGAGATTGATTTGTGTTATTTTTAAAGCGCGCATCCACTCCCTTCCTAACAATGGTCGCGCGCCACCGTTTATAATGTATAACCGTAAAGATTTAACTTTAACTTCGCCTAAACAAACATCTACTTCAATGTAACCGAGTGCATTAATTTGTGAACCTGAATAACAGCGCAAAATAATATTGTCCGAAATAATCCTCTTCTTTGGGAATAGACTTCTGTGCATTTCCTCGCTAATCGCTGAAATACGACTGCCTGTGTCTATTTCACACTTAACAACAATGTTATCAATACTCAAGCTGATATAATATGGATGGTTACCTTTTGAAACCACTTGGAGGTTGAACAAACCTTCGTCGTCGTCCGAGTCCGAGTCCTTATCACTCACAAAATTATGCCGACCGCCACTACCGCGCACTTGTTTGCACATCACTTTTAAGTGGCCTTTTTGGTTGCACTCATCACAGGTATAATTTTTGAACCTGCACTTCTCCGCTGCGTGCGCTTTGCCACAGCGCCAGCAAGCCCGCGCGCGCAAGCCTGCGGCCTCGCTCTCGCCACCTAGTCTCGCGCCTGCGCGGCCGCCGCCGCCACCGCCGCCGCCGCCGGATGCTCGTGAGGCCGCCCGCGCAGGCCGCGCGCTCTGTCCAGCACGCCCGCCGCCGCCGCCTCTGCCGCCGTCGCCGCCGCCGCGCCGCCGCCGCCGCCGCGCGCATAATGCAGGCCCTCCCCCGCTCCCGCGCGCGCAGCACTCGGCGCGTCCACAGCCGCCGCCGCTGTCGATCCGCTCACCTCCGCATGCTTTTCCGCCGCCTCTAGAGCCAGTGCCAGCTCGACCGCTTCTTTGTAGCTGATATTTTTCTCTGCGAAGATTCTCGATCGCATTGCGTCATTTGTCAGACCCGACACAAACTGATCTCGCAAGTTTTCTTCGAGCGTCGAGCACAATTTGCACTTGCCAAACTGACACGTAGCCGCAAGATGTTTTAATGACTGTAGGTATTCAGTGAGCGACTCGCCATTGCGCTGACGCCGCAAACGAAACACATGTCGCTCAGCGATTTCGGAACGCTGTGGTTCTAAATGTCCCGTCATTAATTTCACTAAATCGTCATAACTTTTATCTTCCGGGAAGCTAGGCGAACACAGATCACACATCAAAGCATAAGTTTCTTCCCCCACCACCGTAATTAGCATAGGCACTTTCAACTTGTCATCGATATTGTTCAGCGTAATATATTGATTCACGCGACGAATGTACGCTGGCCATTGTTTTGATTGCACATTAAAAGGTTCTATTTTTCCGATAGGCATTTTTTTTACTATAATTTAACCGTTATTTTAACGATTAAACACTTTTTTTTATCCTCGTCGTCAATGAGACGTCAATGAAAGCCCGGAGTGAGCAATGGACTGGTTTATTATAAAAATCTTACCGCTACCCGCCACCATACAATGATAGACATTGACGGATCGTTACAACGAATACCCAAATAAACCAGAGACTTTAAAGTAGAATTGTATTTTTTCCGATTGCTGACCCAAAATGTGATTAGCACACTTTTAACGGGTAGTTAACTTTGGCTGTTGGTTTCTACGAAACACGGGTTGACTATGAATGACCGCGAGGATTCAAAAGCTCCCTTTTGAATACGCACTATCTAAACTATAATGCTACTATTATGTATCTTACGATGCCTTGAATGAATGATTATGTTCTGATGGATGGGTGACGCATCATCGTTTGAGAGTTGTATAAACTTGGAGAATGGGATGGAGAATGACGTCATCTCTTTCGCTCTCCCGCTGTCTCAGTTTGAATTCGATCTGAGCGGGAAAGCCTATCAACTTATCTCGTAACATAGAATTTGAAATAAAAATAAATTATAAAATAAATAATGCTGGACAATTCACACAGCGTTATAGTCCACTAGCCCCATGGTAAGCAGAGCTTGTGTTATGGGTACTAGATAACTGATATACATAATACAATACATTACATAGATAGATATTTTTTATAATACATAGAAAACGACCAGAACACCCGGAACAAATATCTGCAGATCGTACACACAATTGTTCTGAGGCGGGAATCGAACCCGCAACCTCCGGCATCGCAGGCGGATCTTCGCCCGCCGCGCCACATCGGTCGTCAAATATTCTGTAACATACTCCATAGCAATGTTATGTTCTAAAATAGCCTGATAAATAGTTTACATGTAAAGTAACGTTACCTGCATCGTGACTTGTAAAATGATGATAGTTGACGTCATGATTATATATTAAAAAAAACGCGATTAGAACACATAATTACAAGTACTATTACAGAGGCGGTAACTCCAGGAGTTCGGTCATCCCATGACAGTGTGTAAAGTCTTGAAACGTCGGAAAAAATAGGTAAATAAACGCGATAAATACCCGTTAACATAGTACTTGTCGGAGGGCGTCCTACACTACGTTTACCGAGTCGTGGTCTCCAATCAAGAACACGTTTGCCCCAGCGACCGTAGGTGCCGTCGGCTCCGACCAGGTGGGATGACGACCTGCGAAAGACTGCAGGTAGATGCTGGATGCGGCAAGCTAAAGACAGGGTGCTATGGCGCTCATTGGGGGAGGCCTATGTCCAGCAGTGGACTGCTATAGGCTGATGATGATGATGATGGTACTTGTAATTAGTTGACGTAATTTTTTAATGTTATTTTAAATAAATATTTATAATCCCGTTAGGCAGGTATAACGATTAAAGTCACCGATAATTTATTTATTATTCTTATTAGATCATTTTAAAATACAAAAATAATTATTTGAACCACGCCTAGGCAGATTCAGTTGCCTCATTTGCCCGTGGTCTATCCAGTTGTACATCTCAGTTAGACTACGAACCCTTAGCTTGCAGGCTAGACTATGACAATAAATAAATAAATAATGCTGGACAATTCACACAGCATTATCTAGCCCCATGGTAAGCAGAGCTTGTGTTATGGGTACTAGATAACTGATATACATAATACAATACATTACAAAGATTTTTTTATTATACATAGAAAACAACCAGAACACCCGGAACAAATATCTGCAGATCGTACACACAATTGTTCCGAGGCGGGAATCGAACCCGCAACCTCCTGCGTCGCAGGCGGACCTTCGCCCACCGCGCCACATCGGTCGTCAATAGCGGCGTAATGACGAATTGTTAAAGTTATTTATTTGCATTATTTATTAACATTATTTCGGCGGCCTCTTTGGTGCATTAAAATCTGATTTTGAACGGTCATACCATTTGTATAATAATAATGCTAATGCAAATAATAATGAAGCGTATAGCAGTTCTTCCACTAGTGGACAAAAAATTTAAGTGAACAGTAAAATAATTTTATTTGATAATAATTTATATATAAAATATGACTTGTCTAAGTGCTTATTTTGTTAGCCTAAAGAAATAAATGATTTTTTACTTTACTAGTTATACACCCTATTTTAAATTAAACTTTTTTTATAAGAATCTGGAAAACTTTCTATCGAAACTGTGATAAATCCGCAAACGGTTCCGCTCCCATAATCGCTACTTTTTGGTGAATAGCGGAAAAAGATTTTCTTTTCAATAGAACTTCCTTCGATAATTTGGCTACTTTCCATTTCTTAACCTTTTGCAAGGCTTGCAAACGTTTACAAACTATGTAATCTGTCAATTATAAGTACTGTAAGTGTATACTGTGTATTATAAGTATTTTATTTTATTATATATGTATAACCTACAAGCACACAGATCCCCTGGTACTGTCCACGATCCTATCCATCCATGGTTGTCTGGTAGAGATCGCTCTTGAGCGATAAGACCGCCAATTGTATCTAGTTTTTTTAAGTTTTATTTTACATTGTCATTTTATACTTAGTGTGCAATAAAGAATTATCTATCTATCTATAAAAAAAACCGCATTCGTGTTCAACCAATGTAACCTAACATAGGTATTGCCTTTTTTGTATAATCGCTGCATTATATCATTACAAAAATGTTTTATCGACAGTTAAGCTTATCGCACACCTGAAAAGCACTGCTGCAGTACCCGCAAACAGTTCCGTTCCCATAATCGCTACTTTTTGGTGAATAGCGGAAAAAGATTTTATTTTCAATAGAACTTCCTTCGATAATTTGGCTACTTTCCATTTCTTAACCTTTTGCAAGGCTTGCAAACGTTTGCAAACTATGAAATCTGTCAATAAAAAAAAACATATTGGCTTTTTTGTATAATCGCTGCGTTATATCATTACAAAAATGTTTTATCGACAGTTAAGCTTACACCTGAAAAGCACTGCTGCAGCACAGCACAAAAGTGTGCATTCAAATTTGGGCTTTATCTCGTGCCATTAAGAAGAATTTTAATATTGACGACATCAGATGACATACAGCTCGCGGACCACTCTCTTTCAAGCTTATGGGAAGCCATTTTGTCATTCTAAAAGGTATCTAAAGATAACGAGTTTAAGTCCATAATTGAATGCACATTTTTGTGCTGATGGTAACTGTGCGCTTCTGATCTGCGACAATCTTTATGCAGTGATGTTCAGTTTTATTTTATTTTCAGGACTAAGCCAGAATCGGAAATTTCCAAATATAGTGCCATTGTCTAAACAAAATAACGACGATACCTTCACCTACATACAACATCGATTCGAGGTCTATACAACACATTGTAAACGGGGTTTAGTGCTCCTATGCTATCGCTTCATAAAGATCGGATGAAATGAGATAAAGGAGGATAAAATCGCGGTACATAAAGTCGTGTCGGCCTCGAAGATACTTTGTCCCCTTCACAATGAAGCGTGAATCTCTAAATTTGTAGATAGGAATATATTTGGCAATAAACAGCCACATTCATGGAAGGCCGCGCGGTGATAAAGTAAAGACAATAAAACTGTCAGCCGCACCCGGCTGGGATTTTGTGATCGTTTAGGAAACTCACTGGGTTCTTAGTAGCTGACGTAGCTACATGCTGTACCTAGGTACCTAAGTGTAGGCTGTTCCATGCTCTCGGAACCATTAATTCCGTTTGCAGCACCGCAAATCCAAGTTCCGCTGACGCGTCTTAGCTGGAAAATAATTTTCTAGCCGTCTAGGTGATGACCGATTTTACTAACAGGTAAATAAATAAAGGGTCAAATAAGCTCAATAGTCAAATAATATGGAATCTATTATAGTAAGTGTGTAGTATAAAACTGATTAACTTTTACGATTCATCCAGATTGACTATATCAATATTAAGTTCGCATGGAATTTTCCACCTAACTACGCCTAATATAAAAGCCAATAAGGCGCTTATCAAGGGGAAGCCTGCGTCCAGCAGTGGACCAATGTAGGATGTTGACGTGAGATGAGGTGAGAACTAATATAGGCTAATGAGGAAGACGAATTTTTAGGTTTCCGTCAAAGTTACGCTAGAAAATCAGCGCTGTTGGTTCGAGGTCTGTTTTACAATTCAATAGGTAAATTTTACGGTTGGCACTTTAAAAACTATAGTATTTCTTGTCTAGATAAATATACATAAATAATCTAATGTAACACACATTATTATCCCTACATGAGCAGAGAAATTAAATAACGTACCTAATCGTTTCAATGCTTGAAATGGCGTACTGAGAATTCGAGCCGTTTGTCAGTTCAGTGAACTGTTCGCAAACGCACAATATTTTACTCAAGGAACGTACATATAATGTACTTATAGCTGTTCACATTCTACACGTTGTTCAATAATAGGAACTCAACGCATAATGTTTACCCATGTAAGGTATCATGCACCTACTTACTTGTATGCACGTGGCTCAATTTGAAGGTAAAGTGAAGTAAAAAATCATTTATTTCTTTAGGCTTACAAAATAAGCACTTAGACAAGTCATATTTTATACATTAAATTATTATCAAATAAAATTATTTTACTGTTCACTTCAATTTTTTGTCCACTAGTGGAAGTGAAAAGAAACCCACTAGCATGTTCATCTCTTATATGTCTAATACATGGTTATTTGCCTATTTAAGTCTAAATATAATATGATTCGATACCATGTCAATATTTAAGTAAAGCTATGCACAATAACAAATTACTTACATACTATTGTCGATGCGAAACTGAGCGACATCTGGCCAAGCATTGAGATAATCATTTATGGAGTAGAAAGCCTTCTTGTTGAGATTTATTTTTATGTAATTTTTAAATTTACGAATAGGGAGCTCAGTTGCTTCAGATGGAAGCTTATTATAGAAGCGCACGCTATTGCCCATAAATGATTTCCCTACCTTGTGTAATCTAAATGATGGGATGTGTAACTTGTTCTTGTTTCTTGTATTTCTATTGTGAACATCACACTTTTTCATAAGGCTATTCTTATTTTTGTGGGTATACATTAGATTTTCATAGATGTATTGCGATATTACAGTCAGAATATTAATGTTTTTAAATAATTCCTAAAAGAATCTCGTGGCTTTAATTTATAAATAGCGCGTACCGCCCTTTTTTGAAGAACAAATATGGTCTGGATGTCAGCTGCCTGTCCCCAAAGCAAAATACCATAAGACATAATACTATGGAATTAACTGAAATAAACTAACCTAGCTGTGTCTTCATTGGTAATATATCTAATTGTTCGAACTGCATAAGCTGCTGAACTAATTCTACCTGCCAGAGCCTCTATTTGCGACTTCCATTGAAGAGAAGAATCAATATGTAACCCTAGGAATACAGTAGAGTCTACAAGGTGAACAATCTCATCCTTCAGCATTATTTTTGTTGGGAGTTCTCTTACATTCGGTAGCATGAATTTTATACATTTAGTCTTTTTAGCATTGAGTAGTAGATTATTGGCGGTGAACTAATCTAGTATTTGTGAAAGCGAATTATTTACATCGTCATAGTTATATTTATTTCTATCAACTTTAAAAATCAATGAAGTATCATCAGCAAATAAGACTATATCACAAAGATCTTTTGCTAAAAACGGAAGATCATTTACATATACTAAAAATATTGATCCTTGCGGGACGCCTAGTTCAAGTTTTGATCCTCTAGATCTTTCTTTACCAATATCTACTTTTTGAACTCTATCAGCTAAATATGATTGCATAAGGTCCAGTGCCTTGTTATTAATTCCATAGTGTTCCAACTTCCTAATTAGTGTACCATGATTCACGCAATCAAAAGCCTTAGAAAGGTCACAGAATACACCAATAGCGTTTTTTGCTTTATCCCAGGCATCTAATATATGCTTTAATAGAACTGTGCCAGCATCGGTTGTCGATCTACCCTTGGTGAAGCCAAACTGATTTTTATGAAACAGCCTGTTAAGGTTGAAGGAATCCTACTAATATTATAAACGTGAGAGTTTTTGTGCTGGTATGGATGGATGTTTGTTACTCTTTCACGCAACAACTACTGAACGGATCGAGCTAAAATTTTGCATACCTATAGGTAGTTCTGGGTCCAGAATAAAACATAGGCTCCTATTATCCCATAAATCAGTTCCCATAGGATAGAAATAATCTTAATCGTTTCCATAGAAACAACGAGTGCGAAGCTGCGGGCAGAAACTAGTAGAATATAATTTTATTAAGCACACAAAAGACTGAAGAAAAATACAGCAACAAAAATGCCTACATTAAAACACATTGAACTTCATATAAACTGACATAATAAACAAAATAGATGTACATATACATATGTATATGACTATGTAGTACATAATGTACCTATGTGTATGAAATGTCTGGGCTATATTCGGATCTAGAATCCAAGAACTTTTTTGAAACCAAAGGGGGAAGTCAAAGAAATAGGGACGGAATTAATTATACGACACTGTTATCCTCGGAGCTAGTCGCAAAAGTCTTTAAGTTTTCGTCTGTGGTCCATTTTCGATTTCTAATATTTTACATCTTTTCAGTTAATGTTATAGGTTTTTTTTATGTTAAGTACCATTCATAAATTTTGTTGCTTAAATGTTTTTGCTAATTTTTGCTGGGGCAAACGTGTTCTTGAGTGGAGACCACGACTCGGTAAACGTATTGTAGGACGCCCTCCGACCAGGTGGGATGACGACCTGCGAAAGACTGCAGGTAGATGCTGGATGCGGCAAGCTGAAGACAGGGCGCTATGGCGCTCATTGGGGGAGGCCTATGTCCAGCAGTGGACTGCTATAGGCTGATGATGGTGATGATGATGATGATAAATTTTGTTAGCAACAAACTTCTTGGATTCTGGAACCTCGTATATAGGCTATTTATGCTAGAACTGCCTACATATATTTTTTATATTGCCTAAAACAAAAATGATCCACACTAAAAAGATGAAGAACCTACCCATGGCCTTCTACATAGTATCTGCTCGCGCAGACTTCTGAGTCTTGGCAGTGATAGCAGTAAAAATAAGACGTAAGTAGGAACATTAAATAGAGCATTCCTTACTGTATCAATCTTCAGCAGCCTTGGAATTTTGCTGTGCATTTAGATTATGATAATTTGGGGGGAGCCCACATCGATCATAACTCCCCTCACTCTTAAGCTATTGTAATGTGTACCCTCCAGTCATTGTAATCAATCATCTCAAATACTTACTGCTCAAGGCAAATATAAAATACCAACTCAACAAGCTTTTGGTTATCTAGAGTTTTGTTTTACTCCATCCAATCGCTTTAACGAAAATATGCTCAGGATATTAATTCGTTACTTTGTGGAAATGAATACCTACTCGTTACTTAGTGGAATTAGTTAGTCATGTTTCTTATACATGTAAGTAATCACCATGCGGTATTATATTATTATTATTATATTAGCCCGGGTAGTCCCACTGCAGAGCAAAGGCCTCCCCCCCTTCTTCCACTCATCGCTGTCCTCAGCAAGGAGAGTCCACTCTTTATTGTATAGGTCGAGCTCAACCCGCCATCTCCGCCTAGGTCTCCACGTGGCCGTCGTCCGTCCAGGACCCAGTCAGTGGTGATCTTCGGCCACTGCGGTAGATAAATAAATTTATTTTTGGAGTATAAGTTGAACAGATCGTATATTGGATGGGTAAAATAAATTGAAATCACAGAGACTGTTTCCCATTTGTTGTTGAATATTGAGTGTTGGCAACATTGAATGTATCATTTCTCCGTCCCACATACGCCCGTTGATAACAATACAAAGATCCATTTCCTGAGTTGACGTCAAAAATTTCATTGTATCTCAGTTTCTATAAACTGGCCTATTTTGATTTTCAATTTATATGAATACTACGTTGTCTCTCTGTATGTCTTGGCTAAATGAAATGATGGTTTACAGAATAAATAAATAAATAATGCACACAGCATTATCTAGCCCAAGCTAAGCAGAACTGTGTTATGGGTATTAAATAACACAAATACATAATCCAATTACATTACGTAGATAGATACTTTTTATTTTTTATTATACATAGAAAACGACCAGAACACCCGGAACAAATATCTGCAGATCGTACAAACATTTGTCCCGAGGCGAGAATCGAACCCGCAACCTCCTGCGTCGCGGGTAGACCTTCGCCCACCGCGCCACAGTGGTCGTCGAATGGTCGAATGATAACCCAGAGGCACTCAAAGACATAACAGTAGACCACCAGCCCAACAGTCAGACGACATCGTAAGGATAGCAGGGAAGGTAGTAGATTTGGGTGGCATAGGACATAATAGCGTAATAGCATGATATAGTAAGTGATTTAGTTCTTACACTGTAACTTCTATCCTCTTTAATTAATAAATATAATAAGATTAAATAGAAAAAAAGATTTTGGGGAGGTCTTTACCCACCAGTGGGACAAATCCGGCTACTTAAAAAAAAGATGAATACATATTAGTATAAATAAGAGAGGAAGATGCAGTGGTTATTAACGGACTAAGTACTCGTAGTAGATGGATAAATGGTTTCGTTTTCACCTCTTCCACTAGTGGACAAACGAACATCCATAAAAAAACTAACTAACTGCAAATAAAATTTTCTTTTTTGAAGTCTAACCTATCGCATAACCCAAAATGTTATCCTGGACCAAATAAAATTGTGTAGATACCTTTCATAAAAGTAGGCAAGAAGGTAAGCAGGGTGTAGAACCCCCAGTTCACAAGCAATTGCTTTCCGCTCTTTTGCTCTACACTTTATAAAAGCTTTTAATGGAAATTTGATAAACACTTATCGCTGTGGCTGTGAAGTAACAAGGATAAATAATTCTTGGAATGTTCCATTGCCCCACTGTTCAGAGAAAATGTATTTTACTGTGGCTGAAGTGAATTTCTACTAAAGCTAAACCGAATCCTGTGTTGGCCATGACTATATTCCTCTAGAAATATTTTTAAGAATTTAAACCTCAAATTGATGTTGAGCTAACTGCAGGCAGACTAAGTCTTGCATAAGAGTTAGTGGCGATTCGCAATCGTAGTGATTCGTTATCGCAAAAAAAGTAGTGGTGATTTGCCATCGCTCAAAATATTTAGTAGTAATATTTAGTAGTAAACACTATTTCAAACAAATATAGTAAAATTTTGTTTATTATAAAGAACCAAGAAGAAAAATGCAAGACACAAACGAGGTGTTGCCAAAAATTTAGACAAATTAGTCTAAATTTACTATTCGTATACGTGCCCTTGTGTGTTCCAACTAACTTGATCTAAAGTTGTCAACAAACACAATGTTAGTTTTTGGTTACAAATTCAAGAAAATTGTTGGATGACCCTCTGCTGTGACAGCAGAGTGTTTTTCCTCTATGAAAAGAACCAATTTGGTAGCCAACAATTATTTTTTATAGGTGCAATGATTTGCATCATCATCATCGCAAACCACCAAATTTACAAATCAAATCATTTATATTCATTTATTTATAGCATAAACATACATTTTAATATTGTCATTCATCGCTGATTTTCTTTAAGTCTAGGATAGAAAACACAACTAACAACTCGTTATACGTAGACAAATTAACCAAAACTAATAACTAAAATATTTCTGCATTATGATTCCCATTAAGCACTTTTGAGCATTGTTCGAGTATAATCACGCGATAGCGTGCTGGTACAATCTACATCTCATCAATGTATACCACATTCGATCGTAACTCTTTTGAATAGAATTCAATTTTGCGAAATAGGTTCGGTTTCAAATCACTCAAACAATCAGCAATTTGCCAGGCTTGATTGAATGAACCTACCTACATACTATTCGTAGCACAATGAGCGGAGCATTCGAGTATGTAGGTATTGGTTTAAGTGCTCTTACTCGTATGCGAAGGCATTCTGGGGTAGTTTCAAAGATGTATTGACGGCGTTTTAATAAAAAAATGTTAGTGAACAGTTTGCAAATTATTGGTCATTTCTGGGTGATCTAAGTCGAAAAGGGATGATTTGGGACCCCGAGGGGAGAAACTACTACTAAATAGGTTTGATTTTTTATTTAATTCTAAGAAACATCGTGTGTTGAAATCTATTAAGCCGGAAGGCCACTCCACCCTAGAGTTTGTGGGAATACTTAATTCAAGAGTCCAAATTTTTAGTTTTACATACAATAAAAAATATTTTCTCATTGTTTAAAAAAATTATACCCTTTTCAATGTTCAAATTATGAATAAAGTCCAATGATTTTTGTTTATGAATTATTTGCTTACAAAATACGTCCAACGAGTGGGTGCCTTATGTATATCTTTATTACAGTAGTTACCTACATACCTTCTGATATCATGGAAATGTCCTTCCACGTAAAAGCCCTTTAATGAAAACATTTTAATTGTGAGGGAAATCGTAAAGTGAACGGTAATTGAAATTGTTTGCCGTATTGTAACTTTGTTTTAAATTCCATTTGGTCATTTAAATTCTAAGCTTACAATCCCGTAACTAAGGCAACGTTATGGGCCGGCTACGTTTGACTCGGAGTTTTTATTAAACTTTACGTAATCTTACAGAAAATTGGCCTAATGAAACCTAATACATTATTATTACTTTTGGCGTCATTTTTATGCTTATCCTTCGCACTTATTTGCTACGGCATAGAAACAGCTTGCTACGGCGTAGCTATACAATTTGCTACAGCGTAGCTACACTACTTGCTACGGCGTAGCTACACAGCTTGCTACGGCGTAGCTACACACCTTGCTACGGCGTAGCTACACTACTTGCTACGGCGGCCGTATGCCGTAGATTCATGGCATGCTACGGCATAGTTTCATGGCATGCTACGGCGTAGCTACATAGCTTGCTACGGCGTAGCTACATAGCTTGCTACGCCGTAGCTTCATGAAGCGAGAATTCACGTAATTCTGTGTGTGATTTATGAGTGTAAATATGTACCGGTTGTGGTTCTATACTGTGGTCGTGGTATGATTTAGGACCCACCACGAATTATCATTGCTTGTTGGAGTTGCCGGTCACAGCAACAACTAATAATTGTATATGTGTGATTTATGTGACAAATAAATAATTTACAATTAATCATATTCAGTAACACAGCTATTGTTATCAGTTATCGTATGCTCTTTGATTGTTATCTTCCCTCAATCCATTTGACATTGATCTAACGAAGTCATATACGCTCTTGACGTTTATGAGACAATTTAATGTTCCTACGTATTTATAAGTATTGATACAACGGGTATATATCGCGTTTATTTACCTTTTTTCCCGACGTTTCAACAGGTTTACTCTCTGTCGTGGGATGACACGTATTTGTTATTATTTATTTATGTTTTGTAACACCATCATCATCAATGACATGTAACGTCCACGAAACACAAGCTTCTTGACAGGCCTTAACGGTCAGCACCTTAATCAATAACATATAGAGTTGTATCACAAAACAAAGCTCTTGAAGAATGGCACTTGTACCCACAGTGGTCATGGCACCGTAACTTTCATCATATATTACACCCACTCTTGGTACCCACTTGGCCACCCGTGCAATGATCATATCATCGGGCGCAAACTTACGACACAGGTAGATGAAGAGAAGGGGTCGAGCTACTGGAACGCTTGACCTTGAAACGTGAATTGTTATCTATACTAATATTATAAAGAGGAAAGGTTTGATTTTTTGTTTGTTTGTTTGTAACGAATAGGCTCCGAAACTACTGGACCGATTTGAAAAATTCTATCACCGTTAGGAAGCCTAAATATCCGTGGTGAACATAGGCTATATTATATTTTCAAAAAAATTAGGGATCCTTACTAAAACTCCAATAATGTAGCCAAAGGTTCTAATACCCGTGCGAAGCCGGGACGGTCCGCTAGTCATTTAATATCTGTATTTGTTACCAAATGCGAAAATACCTGTAATTAATATACGTATAGTATTTCAATGATTTACAAATATGCTCACATGATGCTCACCTATTTTTGAGTTATCAGAACATTAATAAGTAAATCTAGAGCTGGAAACCAAATTGTTTGAGCGCTTACATGCGAATTATCTCTGAAATATTCTCGCAAAAGGCGTCAGGTGACGCGAAACCGCAACCGCAAATACTATGTATCTACGTATTTCAATTTCATTTCCCTTTGCTTAATGCACATGAATAATTTACGTCTTGTTTCGTTATTTATATCCATCATCATTTACAACAGCTGGGGTATATTTACGAATGACGTCGAGTTGTCGACATGTCGATAGAAGTCTTTGTGGTTGCAGTCAAATCTTCAAGATTCTCTTGACTTGAACGACCCTGTTTCAAACAAAAACTTGTGTTTTCAGACATCATGTCGAAATTTGTGTACGAATGTAAAAACCCAGAACGTATCAAGGAAAAACTGGTGCAAACTTGACAAACGTTGCCCAACATAGATTTATGCTATTAAATTTTTGAAATCTGTGGCGCGGTGGGCGAATGTCCTTCTGCGACGCAGGAGGTTGCGGGTTCGATTCACGCCTCGGGACAATTATTTGTACCATCTGCAGTAATTTTTTCCGGGTGTTCTGGACGTTTTCTATGTTTGATAAAAAACTATCTATGTAATGTATTGTATTATGTATATGAGTCTTATAGTACCCATAACACAAGCTTTAAATGAGCTTGGGGCTAGATGATGCTGTGTGAAATGTCCAGCATTATTTATTTATTAAATAAGAAACTCCATAATACTTGTTTTTGCTAACCCAACAACGAAGTTTCAAATTTCAGTTTCACGGACCGTTGACTGGGCCCCACTACGTTAGAGGCATGTCTCGCCACATAGTTATGGTCATGCGAGAACCTCTCGGCTATGAGTCTTGAAAACCATTTATTTCGTACGACCTACATTTAAAGGGTTCAGGATAAACTCCCAAGATTTTGTAGTAGAGTTAAGATCGGACAATTTATTAGTTTTATTTTGTGTATCTCTCAATAAATAAAATTAATTTTAGACACCTTTTAACGGTGACGATAAGGTTTTTTTTCATTAGTCGCCAAGTCAGCTAATGGTTGTCGCAAATCCGATGCGCATTGCTACCACGCAGCACTAAAATGTGCATTCGATTATACATAGATTAGATTATATTCGGTTTGAACTCGTAATATTACGATGTATTTCATTTTGACGGCATCAGACAGATAGCTCGCGGTAAAGCTTGTGGGAAGCCATTTTGTCGATGTAAAGCATATAACACTAAAGATGACGAGTTAAGGTTATATTTGAATGCACATTTTTGTGCTATGTGGTAGCGGCGGCGGCTGTAAATTATTGTGCGCAGAGCCTAAAGCGTTTTAGTTATTAGATTCGATATCTTGAGTTCTCTCGAAACCTTCGGTTTGGATAATCATATAGCTTTAAGCTATATGATAAGTTCTTTAACCGACAATTAACTCGATTTACTCAGATAGAGAGACCAAGGTTATCGACATAGCTCAAAGAATTAGCAAGCTGAAGTGGCAGTGGGCCGGCCATATCTCGCGAAGAACCGACGGCCGATGGGGCAAACGTGTTCTTGAGTGGAGACCACGACTCGGTAAACGTAGTGTAGGACGCACTCCGACCAGGTGGGATGACGACCTGCGAAAGACTGCAGGTAGATGCTGGATGCGGCAAGCTGAAGACAGGGCGCTATGGCGCTCATTGGGGGAGGCCTATTTCCAGCAGTGGACTGCTATAGGCTGATGATGATGATGATAGGGCACTCAGATCGCAGAACCGATAACCTTTAGGGGGTAAAGGTTCATGAGTGGCGACAGCGATGCAATGCAAAACTAAGTGTGTGAATTCCTCCCACTGGATGGACTGACGACATTGTAGCCGTCGTCGTAGGGAGTCGATGGAAGTAGGTGGCTCAGAACCACTATTTGTAGCGTCGTTTAGGAAAGGCCTATGTTCAGCAGTGGACGTGTACGGGCTGATGATAATGATGATGATCCCGGATAACCACACCGGATGTATAAATAAATAAATAATGCTGGACAATTCACACAGCATTATCTAGCCCCATGGTAAGCAGAGCTTGTGTTATGGATACTAGATAACTGATATACATAATACAATATATTACATAGATAGATATTTTTTATTATACATAGAAAACGACCAGAACACCCGGAACAAATATCTGCAGATCGTACACACATTTGTTCCGAGGCGGGAATCGAACCCGCAACCTCATGCGTCGCAGGCGGACCTTCGCCCTCCGCGCCACATCGGTCGTCGACGTCGGTCGGATGTAAGTTATGTAAGTTGACTTGTTAACAAATTATTTCTATTAAATATAATCTTTATCTTTACACCGTATGAAATAAAGTCGCTTCCGCTGTCTGTTCGCTTCTTTTAAGCTACTAAACGGATTTTTATGCAATTTTAAGTAATACCATATATGTGCAAATTAGAATCTACTACGATGTTTCTTGGTTTAATTTTGCTTTGTCCTGTCGTATGAGGATACATTTTATACTGTCCAAGTAAAAAAAAAGACTGTATCGAAAACCGTGCGAAGCCGGGGCGAGTCGCTAGTAATTAATAAATCTAACGTACAAGGCTTCAATCCTATAATTAGATGGCCAGCTGACACTGACCATTTTCGCTTATATGGGCTTCTCTTACGCTCTCGTGGGAACTCACATAATGGAAGATTTCACCTACGCAAAAACTTTTGTGGGGTTACTAACCGATCTCTATAAATGAATTTATCAACTCAATTATTATTTGGGTATAGGTAACTAACATTGATAAAAAGATAAACATTTTTTTAATAATATGTCAAATTATACGTCACAATTTATAAATCATTAACATTATTTCTAATATAAAAATAAATAAATTAATAATGAAATTTTAAAATACAATTAATCTAGATTACGCATAATTTAAAAACTCGTAGGTATAGAACGTTGAGCTATTGAGGCTATATTATGTAGATAGATGATGCAGCACATGGTATAAAGTTAACACATTGACTGCGATTTTTTTTCGACGACTTCGATCTTTTTTTTAACCTTAGCCATTCGTGCTGCCGCTCTACGCAGCGGTTGTGTTGCGCCGCACATGCGTTTCGTTCGAAAAATATTACGGCTGTGTTGAGTCACACAGATCTGTATTTTCTCAGCCGCTGCGCTAGTGTGGATTTACGCATATTAGTCACTTGTAGAAAACACATACCGTGTGATTCCAGCAATCAAAGTGTCAATTGTCTTCAGCTTGATACATCCAGCATCACCCTGCAGTATTGCACAGGTCGTCACCCCACCTGGCCGGAGGACGTCCTACACTACGTTTACCGATTCGTGCTCTCCACTCAAAAACACGTTTACCCCAGCGGTTGTCGGTTCATCGCGAAATATGGCCGGCCTACTGCCACTTCAGCTTGCTAATTCTTAGAATTATGTCGATAACTTTGGCTATCTGACGGATGTATTCGTTACGAATATCCTTCAGAGAAACGAACGTGCGTCCCAAAATACATCTTTTGTATATTTTGTTTTTAAATACAAATTTTGATAAAATGCAACCAACAGGCTGTTCGTTCTGTGTTCACTGAAATAAAATGGTATGTTAAAAATTAATTATCTACCAACTTATCTAAAAATTATACCAGACCATTAAGTGCTTTGTCGAGTAAATTAATTTCGTGCAACAAAAACCTTGTTAGTGAGTGCGTGATTCTGAATCATAAGATTTTATTACTTGACCTGGTCAAGCCTTGAGAGCGTAGGTATGTATGTACAGTCAACCATAAAAATAGGTGGATAGAATAATTTTGCCAAGAGCATTCTAAGGAGCCCAGTAACACTTTGACTGCGATCTTTTTTTAACCTGAAAAATTCGTGCTGCCGCTCTACACAGCGGTTGTGTTGCGCCGCACATGCGTTACGTTCGAAAAATATTACGGCTGTGCTGAGTCACACAGATCTGTATTTTCTCAGCCGCTGCGCTAGTGTGGATTTACGCATATTGGTCACTTGTAGAAAACACATACCGTGTGATTTCAGCAATCAAAGTGTTAACACGCCCATTATGATCTGGTGTGGAAGGCGAAGGTACGCTTGCGACGTTGGAGATTGCGAGTTCGATTCCCGTTTTTCTTTGTATAAAAAACTATCTTCGTTATGCATATCAGTCATCTCGTAACAATAATGCAAGCTTTGCTTAGCTTGGGGTTAGATAATGCTGTGTGGATTGTCACAACCCTGATATCGTGGAGAAAAGTGCATAATTAAAAAAAAATACTATTTTAACCCTTAGTTACTCGCGCATAAAAACATAAATAAGTACTCGCGTAGAAAAAACTACCAAATATATACAAAATCAGACTTTTATTTATGATTTACAAACACAATTAGACTTTTATTTATGATTACGATTTAAAAATAAGCGTTGTAAATTCGAAACTCATAAAACTAATAACTAGAGACGATCAAACTGTCGCTGGGGTATTAAACACCCCACGCAAGTAATTAAGGGTTAAACAGGTTTTCATTCGTCATTTGAATAGTTTTTGTAAAGTTACGTAAAACTAAAAAGATTTTTATTTTGTCAGAACAGAGACTCTTCTAAATTAAACTTAGATTAACAGAAGACAGAAACTGACAAAATCGGTCTCTACTCAGTATGTGCTATGGTAGAGCAGATCGTACGTACCATAGCGATGTTTTCGTTTTTGCTGGAACCGTGTTATTCTATTGTTATCAGCCTGTATTAATTTTTCATAAATAAAGGTCTTTGTTTACAATAAATAACTTGGATTTTGTATCCGATATATTATTAAAAGTTGGCGCGATTGTGTTTAGGATTTCCATACAAGTATTCACTCATAAATGACGGCCACTTGCAAACCAAAAACAAAAGGGTATCGCGTTAGCTTTTAACAAAGTACCCAGTTACATTACAATACAATATATCTTTATTGCACCATATATACAAAAAAATATAATAATAAAGGATCTTAATACTAAGTATGTAAGTCTAGTCGCACAATCGGCGGCCTTATCGCTAACAGCGATTTCTTCCAGGCAACCTTTGGATGGATTAGGATCGGTACGTATTAAAGCTGACGGTGGCGTAATTATTGAAGATATTTAATTATTGATTATATAATATATAATTATAATAGGTACGTACATTGCTAAAAGCTGGCACGATACCATATACCTGTATAGACATTATATAAATAAATAAATAATGCTGGACAATTCACACAGCATTATCTAGCCCCATGTTAAGCAGAGCTTGTGTTATGGGTACTATATATAGATACTATATATATATAACTGATATACATAATACAATACATTACATAGATAGATATTTTTTATTATACATAGAAAACGACCAGAGCACCCGCAACAAATATCCGCAGATCGTACACACAATTGTTCCGAGGCGGGAATCGAACCCGCAACCTCCTGCTTCGCAGGCGGACCTTCGCCCACCGCGCCACATCGGTCGTCCATGGTAAAGGTACACGCTTTCAGAAGTAAGCACTTCTGAAAAGTGCACATGTTTTCAGAAAAAGGTAACTGTACGTTATCGTATCACCCCTATCCTCTGAGGTCTGACGGTCATACTAATGTCTTAACTGGGCTTTGCTTGAAGAAATACGAGTAAATCTAGACGAAACTGTAAGTTTTACCGTCTCCGATGAAATTAGATCGGCTTATACGTAGAATTCAATTAAGGTATTATTAAAAAGGATTGAATTGTATGTTTAGAATTTGAAATCCTAAGCCACCAAGGCCATCAAGGCAAATAAATAATAAATGAACAATGCTGGACATTTCACACAGCATTATCTAGCGCCAAGCTAAGCAAAGCTTGAGTTTTGGTTACCAGATAACTGATATACATAATACAATACATTACATAGTAGATAGATATTTTTTAGTATACATAAAAAACGACCAGAACACCCGAAACAAATATCTGTAGATCGTAAAATCGTTTGTCATCTTTGTAATGTATTATGTATATCAGTTATCTACTACCCACAAGAAAAAGAGGACGACCGCTGAAGAGGTGGGACGATGATATAATAAAAGTAGCAGGCAAACTCTGGCCCCGCACAGCGATAGACAGAGAGAAATGGAGTAACTTGGAGGAGGCTTTCACCGCACTAACACTACCTAAGTATATAAGTTAGTATATAAGTAATTAAGGAAAGTTATTTTTATATAAACAAATAGTATACTTACTTAAGCCTTTATTAGTTAATATTGTTAACATTAGTGTTTTTGAAACAATAAAGCTCTTTTTATTTTATTTTATTTTACTACCCATAACCCAAGCTCTGCTTAGCTTGCGGCTAGATAATGCTGTGTGAATTGTCCAGCATTATTTATTTATTTTTCGATTTTTTCTCATAGAGAGTATAATAGCCTAATAAGCCGCGCACTGTGTTGCAAATGGCACACGTAGTAATTGATTAGCCAGTGTACCATTAGTGGAGCAATTTGCCCACATATGTAAGTCAATAATGAAAATGATATCGTTATTTCGGTACGCCGGGATATGAAACCGAAGATAATTTAATCAATAAACCGAATAAACGGGAATGGACGTGAATATTTTTTTTCAGTAGGTACTTAATTTATTTACTGATGCAATTATAAACGTACTAATTATCTATACTAATATTATAAAGAGGAAAGGTTTGATTTTCTGTTTGTTTGGTTGTAATGAATAGGCTCTGAAATTACTGGACCGATTTGAAAAATTATTTCATCGTTGGGAAGCTGTATTATTCCTGGTAAACATAGGCTATATTATATTTTCAAAAAAGTAAGGGATCCGTACTAAAACCGTGCGAAGTCGGGAAGGTCCGCTAGTTATTCAATAAAATGATAATGAGTATTTGTTTATTAGACCCGTGGAAACCTTTGTACAATTACATTCTTAATTTGTTTTGGCGAGAGGTTACAATATTTAAGATACCTTTGTTTGCAGTTATTTCGTGATCATGGCGCGAATAACTAATAGTGGTAAATTTTGGGCACGAATTAAATAAATATTAGGTTGATCATCATCATCATCATGAGCCTATGATAGTCCACTGCTTGACATGTCCCCCAATGAGCGCCATAACGCCCTGTCTTCAGCTTGACGCATCCAGCATCTACCTGCAGTCTTTCGCAGGTCGTCATCCCACCTGGTCGGAATATATAGGGCCCTAAATATATAGGGTGTATATCTGAGACATTTTTCATTTCTGTTGGTACGAGAACGTTTCCGCCCATGGTCCGAAGTTTTAAGGTTATTAAGACCAATATTCAGCGCATACGAACTAAGTTAGTACTACCTTGTACATACATATAACGTTTCAATCTGCTGACACTATTTTCTAACGGACCCTTAAATTAGTCATATTTACTTTGATATTGAGCTCGTATTATTATGTCTTGTCATCCAAATCCTAGCCTATGTCCTATGAGCCTATGTCCAGCAGTGGACTAATATAGGCTGATGATGATGATGTCATCCAAATCGGTAAGGTACTTCGTATCTATTGATATTATTCTGAAGAATTGTAGACGTTAGATGAAAATAATTACAGCGATTACCGTACAGGATATAACTGAGATGAGTCGATCAAAGGCTGTCCCGGAACGGAAATTCCATGACGACCCAATTTATGTTTAGTAATAAATATTGCTCCTCTTGGAATGTTGAATGATTTATGAAACAAAGACTCAAGATAGTAAAACGGTTTCTCAAATATTTTCTTTATTTATCAATGAAAGCATCCTTAATCTTCTTCCTCAAAAATATATTGATTTCTACAACACAAAATATTGCCGCGATGATAGAGTAAGTCCAACTAAAACCAGCAGTAGACTAGCATAGGTTGTTGATGATGATGATGATGATATGCAACAACGACCTGGGTCTCTTTAAGACTAGTGTAAATATGTGTATTCTAGACCTTCGTGAATCCATGTTGTCCAACCATGGGACATGTCGTCTCTCAAAAATATATTGTAATATGAGCTTTTTGAGTAGAGAAAATAATGATTTATTTATTATTATTATACTTTCATTTATTAAAATTCTCGTTATAAAATACATGTTTTATATAGAAATTACAATAAAATATTTAAAAACTATTTTACAGTAAAAAAAATATAAAAACGGTAGATCACCAACCGCGAAGCTAGGCTCACGCGACCGGTGACTAGGGCTGCAGAGACAGGAACTTCCTGACGGTATGTGTCGTTATAATTATTATTATTACTCAAGTACCATGCGGTGAGACTTTGGTCCAACATTATGTCCATTCACAAAAAAACGACCTTCGAAATATTAACGCTAATACGGGTTTCTTTGATAGGACGTACCCACACTACCACTGATTGATTAAGACAGCCAGGTAGATACATTCTATCATTTTCCCGGCGTGCGAAAATATAGGTTATTTTCGCAAAAATAAATAAAGGCATCGACGAAACAATCAGAGCCAGAGACAATGATAGAGGTCGTTCTGTGATAGTTAGGCTTCTCGGAAATGTGCAATGGACCTGAAAAACGTCCCCGATGGAGCGTCACGCTCCATTTTATAAATGACATGTACAAGTGGGTCGTTTCGACAAATTGTTTTATATTCGTACTAGATTTTGCCCGTGGCTTCACACGCACTTTACCGGCATAATAAGTAGCCAATGTCCATCTTTGGGACACCATCTACCTTCCTGTCAATTTTAGCTCGGTACCTACTTGGATGGTGGCCGTGTCATGTTGGCTTCTTGCATATAATCGATTGAAAAAACTGGTTTTAGCTCCTTTTGTGAAATACTTATGAACGTAAGTACGGAATCCTCCATGTGCGAGGCGACTCGTTATCGCCACGTATCGTTTTTCACTATTTTATAATTTTTATCTAGCTCTACTACCTACTCGTACCTACTATGTTTTCTACTGTGTAACCCACTATTTACGTTCCTATCAAAGTGGCAAAGTGAAGATTGAAATTATTGGTAAAGTGAGTCATAAATAATGGACAATGTGAATGAGCTATATGCTATATAGCTTTCACAGTTCATAGAAATCTCTAGAAGATTCAGTGCGTCACGTATCGCCTCAAATGGGAACAAAAAAACACCTTACTTTGTGAAGCGCGTGTCAATTTTTTTGTGAACTCCATGAATGTTTTCATACGAAAAATGAATTTCCGTCGCACGGGACTAAAAGAATATTTGCATGTTTTTAGGATGAGCTTGTGAGTGAATATTCATTTTTCGTGAAATCAGTTTTGTACATATTTTTACCAGTGATGTTTCTAAATATCTTGGCCAATGTTTTTATTGCAAATTAAAGTTAAGTCTTTTCTCAGATTATTTTAGTTAACAAGTTATCCTAGAGATACCTACAATGTGTAATTTAAGGTCAAAAACGTTTAAAGAAACCTTGAGCAAGAAAATACTTACCTGCCCTTGTTAAAAAAAAACGTGGTTTTGACAACTATGTTTTAATCAGCTGTGCCCCGTAGAAATCTACGTGTCAAATGATTTACAAACCTTCCCCTTGAGTAACTATCTATTTAAAAAAATACCGATTAAAATCCGTAGCGTAGTTTTAAAGATCTAAGCATACATGGACAAACAGACAGAGGGAAGTAACTTTGTTTTATAGTATGTAATGATGAACATGATATTTTACCGAGTTTGATGACTTGTTGAGATGAGATTGATTTTATTCCTGAGAGGTTAGTATTTTTCCCGCAAAACTTACAAAAAAACAGAGTAAATTATAATTTGAAGTCGATTTTTAGTTTTTTCAAACAATCAAATTAACTACTACATTCGTTTTATTACCTTGTTAAGAACCTCCCCAGTAATCTCAGAAGCGGCACGTGAGACTGGAAATACGCGAGAGATGAGACTTCCTATCAAGCTCAAATCGTTTCACAGTCTCAAGGGCACTTCAGTCAGCACAAAAGAAATAGAATCACACTCAAATTCAAATCCAATTCTTAACAAGCATACCTTACGGTCCAATATTGAACAAGTTTATTTTTCGCTCTGTTGGCTATAGGTTAAACTTAAGGCGTCAGGTATTGCAAAATATTGAGTTTATAAATACTGCTTTTTGATTACTGGAAATGAAAATAAAATCAGGAACTTTTGAAGCTACATTTGATTTATTATTATTTTGTTTCGATGTGCACACTAAAACCATTGTACTTGATATCTCATCGGTTCAGCGCGGTTTTAAAAACAAATTATCACTTATTGTGAAATATCAAAATGGTTTGTAAGAATTTTAAGGATAATTGGTTTGCATTTTTTTTTTGCTGTGGCAAACGTGTTCTTGAGTGGAGACCATAACTCGGTAAACGTAGAGTAGAACGCCCTCCGACCAGGTGGGATGACGACCTGCGAAAGACTGCAGGTAGATGCTGGATGCGTCAAGCTGAAGACAGGGCGCTATGGCGCTCATCGGGGAGGCCTATGTGGACTAATATAGGCTGATGATGATGATGAATTTTTTACGAAATCGCCTGATCGAGGGCAGTCATCGCCTTAACATTTTAATATCGGCAAAAAGAGAGTAAACTTGACTCCAAAGTTGACATTGTGTATGCCGGTACCTATGCCCATCGCCAACGAGGATCCTCACAGGGAAGTTGCCACTCAATAACCATCTGAATATAAAGTGGGTCATCGGAATAGATTGAAAAAAACTTTCATAGCATCTCATTGACATTCGAAAACAGAAAGGGATAAACAAATATTGATATTAACCTCTGGCACCCTGGAAGCTCTCAATGCGGAAGGCCGCACTGCGAAATCTCAACGTGCAATACTCTCGCAGATAGAATTTGGATCAAATTAGACAACTTTTTAAATTGAATTTTAAATCGCATTACATACGATCGATTCTAATAGACTATAAATTCAGATTCAGATTATTAATTAATAACGGTTGTTACAGGTCACAAAATTTTAGGTAGTTAATTAAATAATATTTTACATGAAATTCAATGAATTGAGATATCAAAATAATTATTATTCACAAATTATAAATTCAAAGATAAATTATCATATAATTAAAAACTCAAATGAATTAACAATTCACCTCTACAACACAATTTGCCTACACATCCCGGCAGGTCAGTGCATTACTTCAGTGTAGGGAAGGTAAGGTAATACGATCCCTGGAGGTCAAATGATTCCCCGCCGTAAATCACCTTCCCCTACATTGTTCTGTCAACGGCGACTTTCTGTATTTAAAAATACGAAAAAGTGTGGTACTCTTTCAAAAAGCGAGTGATCCCAACTGAAAAACTTTTATCAAGAATTCATAGAAAAACAACCAAAACTTAACAAAAACGAAGGGAACTGTTATGTTGGTTCTAAGTATTTTATTCCTAACTTGGTAAGTTAGTAACCCCCAGATATTTTGCTATTTGAATACGGTTAACGCTTCCCCGATTTCGAAAAACTTGAAAGTTTTTAAAAGAAAAGTCGAGTCTTGAGCCTAGTTAGGTAGTGGGGTACTCAATGTTGTTACCTACTAACATTACACGTAGGTAAGCTTCATATTAAAATTAAATTTACTATATTGTTATTCATTATGGTTGTCTGGAATAAGCGTTTTGAATTGAATTATAGGTCCAGCGGGTTAATTTTAAAATGTGTTCATGAGTGCATCTACCTAGGTATAATATGTTGTATTAAAACTAGTTTTGCCACTCATTAATTGTATTTTGACCACGAATAAAATAATTAGGCATGTTTTAAAACTATAAGATAATCTCAAATTTCTAATTAGTAAAAAGTTTGGAAAACTTGGAGGCAACACTTTGATAGCGCGATCAAATTTTTTTTTTTTTAAATTTTTTTTTATTTAAACGCACAAAACATAAAATAATCACAAAATATACAGAATTTGAATAATAAAGGGTTTAGAACTTGATCATTTCACAAATTATGTGCATACTGAGAATCATAAGAACAAAACGTGTAGAGCAAAACGTAGGATAGAAAAGCTTGAAATAGAGAGAAAAAAAAAAACAATAAACCGGATAGGTACCTAAATCTAAATATAAGTAAACTTACATATGTGTTCATGCACCCACGTACAATTACACATCATTATAAGCTTAGGATCAGGAAACTTAATCTAATTTAACTGATTTTAAAGTTCGGGCAAACTTCGTTTCATGTGATGTTAGATGGTGAAAACACCTCTTGTTTACGCCCGTTGCCATGGAAACCATTTGTTACCAGTGATTGTGAACATTTTCATTTGATAAGATCAAACTAATATAGAACCACCTCAAAATTTACTTTTAAAACAAGAAATCATAAAAAAAATATTAGATTTAGCGAAGTTCTACAGTTATCAGAATTCAGATCGTGAAAAATTGCGATTACCCAAAAGTCCCCTTTCGTTTTATGAAAACTGGAATCTCAGACCTTACGAGTAGTACATATCATGTCAAGAAATCTCCTACATAGTAGCAGGCTTACTTCTGACTTATTTGCTCCTAATATTGTGAAATAGTTGGCATCTGTCTCAAAGACAAGACGCCGAAAAACATTCCACATTTCCAAGGTTCGTTCTCTGTTTATAAGTCAGAAATCCCCTCGCAGATCGACGTTTTGACGTGTATTTGTAGGCACGTAGGCACTACCCAATAACAAGATGTACCTATTAGTTTCGGATTTCCCTTCATATGTACATTTAGTTCAGCTGTTATCGATAAGGCCGCCGATTGTGCCACTAGATATAAAAATGAATGAATGAACACTTTATTGCACTTAAAACTATGAAATAACACATTATATCTAAATATTACGCAATAAAAGTACAATGGGCGGCCTTATCGCTGACAGAGATTTCTCCCAAGCAACCTAGGGATAGAGAAAAAGATATAAGCAAACTAAGAGTTGGTAGATATAGTTAATATTCAGTTCCTTTATTATTTTTATTGATGGTGCAATACAGTTATAATCTATTCTAGGACTCTATTTTCTACAATAATCGCGTTGTCGCCGCAGGATCGTAGAAGAAGAAAAGTAGTTGAGAAGAAAAAGAAGAATAGAAGTACAAGTAAGAAGAACATTTCAAATACTGATAAAAACTTCTCTTGCGCCATGCTCGCTGAGAGGCAATTGAAAGGAATAAGAATAATCTAATAATTTTATAATTAATAATTTATATATTTAGGGAGGATCCAGCTAGGCTGGGCAGCATTTGGGAAACTACGTCGAGTCTTCTCGTCATCCATACCGCAATGCTTGAAAACGAAAGTTTTCAACCAGTGCGTCCTACCCGTTATGACCTACGGAGCTGAGACGTGGACACTCACGATAGGGCTGGTCCACCAGTTCAAAGTCGCTCAGCGAGCTATGGAAAGAGCTATGCTCGGGGTTTCTCTGAAGGATAGGATTCGTAACGAATACATCCGACAGAGAACCAAGGTTATCGACATAGCTCAAAGAATTAGCAAGCTGAAGTGGCAGTGGGCCGGCCATATTTCGCGAAGAACCGACGGCCGCTGGGGCAAACGTGTTCTTGAGTGGAGACCGCGACTCGGCAAACGTAGTGTAGGACGCCCTCCGACCAGGTGGGATGACGACTTGCGAAAGACTGCAGGTAGATGCTGGATGCGGCAAGCTGAAGACAGGGCGCTATGGCGCTCATTGGGGGAGGCCTATGTCCAGCAGTGGACTGATATAGGCTGATGATGATGATGATGATGATGATATTTATTATTATTAATATTTGTAAATTTTTAAACAAAAATAAACAAGTTTTTTACGAAGAAAAAACAGATTTACTTTTGTATTGAGTCACAAAAGGGTATCTATCAACATGACGGTGGTAAACACGTCAGAACTTACGCTGGTCTTCCGACATAGCCAGTTGGTGACGTCACAATCTGACATTTCTCTCTGATCTCTAAAAAATAAAATATAACCTCTTAATTAAATTAAATACGAAATCCTACAAATACACCTTAATAAGGAGTTGATTTTTGAATGGAATAAACTTTATAAAATCTTGAATGAATGTAATTAACTTGTTACATGATAAAGTACATAAGTTAAAAGAGCGTGAAATCAGGAAGCCACAGAAGTTGCTCTGAACAAATTGGGTACTGGACAATCCACACAGCATCATGTAACTTCAAGGAGCACGGAGCTTGTGTTAAAATGGTCCTTAATAATTAGTATCACTACATAGTATAAAACAAAGTCGCTTCCCGCTGTTTGTATGTCCGTATGTATGCTTATATCTTTAAAACTACGCAACGGATTTTGATGATGGCTTTTTAATAGATAGAGTGATTTAAGAGGAAGGATACATATTAACAATTAACATGGATTAACATATTTAAAACCAAATTAAAAGAACACTTCTTATTATCATAAAACTATCTATCTAGGTATATATTTAATTATATATATTTTATTTATTTATATTAAAACTGAAGTTATTTATTAGGTTTATTGAGCTATTGTTATTTTAATTTATGTATGTATATTTTAATCTCATACCATAATGTATTATACTCTTCGTCTAATTTGTTTCTTTGTACACTTCTTCTATCTGTTCCATCGCTTCTCCTTTAAACCTAAGGTTTTGCTGTAAGAAAACTCTTTGTTAGGATCAAGCTCGCCTATGTACATATCTTTTATTTAGTTAAGTTATTTTTAAGTGTTTTGTGTACAATAAAGAATTACAAGAATTACAAGGATTGTGCTACTGTGTCTATGGTAAATACTAGTTATAATTTGTTTCTTTAATGTTGATATTTACATTAAATAAATAAATATAACCAGATAATCCACACACTCAACGACATCTAGCCCCAAGCTTGTATGTATTATGGTTACTATATGACTGATATAGGTACATAATAATAAATTATATGTACATATATTTTACTATACATAAAAAATACACAGAACACCCGGAACAAAATATTTATTGATCGTAAACACATTTAAATTGATTCTCAATTCATTAGCTTATTATAAATTACGCAGTGTTTATAACCATGGTAGTTTCAAAAGTTTTATCGCACAAGCATTTGTCTCAGGGCAGGCATCGAACCCGCAAACCTTCTGCGTCGCAGGTAAACCTTCGTAGTTTTAGGGTGACCAAAACAGTCGTCTCTATCTACCCAAGTACGTTTGTAATGACCGGAGTTCTTCGGTTCTAATGACGTGTCTTATATTGTTCCTTCATGTCCAGTCCATCCTAAGGTTTCCTGGAAGAGATCAATCTCAGCGATAAGACCGCCCTTTATGCTACCTCTATTCTATGTATTTAATTCATCATCATCAGCCTATGATAGTCCACTGCTGGATATAGGCCTCCCCCAATGAGCGCCATAGCGCCCTGTCTTCAGCTTGCCGCATCCAGCATCTACCTGCAGTCTTTCGCAGGTCGTCATTCCACCTGGTCGGAGGGCGTCCTACACTACGTTTACCGAGTCGTGGTCTCCACTCAAGAACACGTTTGCCCCAGCGGCCGTCGGTTCTTCGCGAGTTATGGCCGGCCCACTGCCACTTCAGCTTGCTAATTCTCAGAGCTATGTCGATAACTTTGGTTCTCTGTTGGATATATTCGTTATGTATATTATGTAAGCATAGAACTTTTCCTTTCAGTTAGATGTTTCGAGATAACAAAATACATAATATTTTTAAATAGACTCGGATACACGGTTGAAGACAAAACGAACCCAATTAACCTATTCAAAGAATTATATTTAATTAGGATTCGACATTGAGTGGACGAAAATCCTTACGTTCCTATAACAAAATTATAATTCAGAAAAATATATAAGGTTGGTTCGTTAAAGATTACAAGGAAAGAGAATTAAACTGGGCCTAGATTAGCTGGCGAAGTTTGATAGATTAAACATCATTGGTTATAGAATTTCGTATCTACCATGTAAAGATATAGCTGATTCTATATCCTGATTGCTGTTTGTTTGTTTTGATTGCTGTCCCACCGTCACTGTCAATCCCTAGAGATGTATACACTACCTAGAGCTTCGCATATATAGCACATAACATAGCATTACACATAGACATTATATCACATACATATTTATAATGAATAAAAAGCAAGTCAGGTTATTTCTATCCTATGGGAACTGAGTAACCATAGAAACAACGCGTGCGTAGCCGCGGGCAGAAACTATGTATGTCATATAAAAGCGTTACTTAAACATAAATTTATGATTGAAATAGTTTTTCATAATACGGACCTAAGGGTCTACGTTCTCCTTAAGAACATCGTTATACTGTCGTATCTTTGTTAAAAGGCCGACTTGAAAATCCTTTCTTATATTTAGTGGTCTGTTATGTCGGCCCTTTGAAGCCTGCCCTTGAACAGCTCTTTGGGAATATCGTAATCTAATTTATGATAAGGCCTCTGTAAGTTGTTCAAAACGCTACAAGTTTAGCAGTTTCTACCAACTATGCTAATTAATTGGGTTTTGATCTACAAAAACCGATTAATTAAGGTCGGTAGGGTATCCAATCCCTCGCCATATTTGTGGGATCGGTAACGCCAACGTGGGATTACATATGCGAGATCTAAGGGATTTGCGGGACTGTAACCATATGGAAATCGAAGCCAAATTCAAATTCCGTTGAGGAATAACAAGAAATTCCACACCACTTTCTTTCCATTGTTTTCCTTGGAACTTATGATTTTGACCCTATGGCCCATACGTTCCCATACTAAATACTAACTAAAGCCGATAATATGATCGATTTAGTTTTTCGTGTAATTTTTTTTATTCTTCTCTTTTTATACGACCAGAAGAACCATTCGTTTAAAAACTCGGGCTTAACAGAGCGTGAAATAAAAATATTGTATTAAACATTTTTAATATATTTCAATCCAATTCATAACACAAATTATTTTATATTTTCGAATATTTTTTCATAATATTTGAGTTTTTATAGGCGTTTAACCGGAAGTGAACAATGTCAAGTTATCTTAGTCGCGATCACCCAGGAGTCCACGCATTAGAGTGTAGGAAGTAAAAAAGCAGTAAAAAAATATATTTTACAGTCCTGCAAATCCGGATCCACGGGATAGATGACCTCCCCATGCCCGCGGGATTTATATTTTGATGCGTGATTGGATTCCCTAGTAGAGATCAAAGAGACAATTTTCAATTCAATTTCAATTTTTCAATTTTTTGCTGGACAATTCACACAGCATTATCTAGCCCCATGGTAAGCAAAGCTTGTGTTATGGGTACTAGATAACTGATATACATAAAACAATACATTACATAGATAGATATTTTTTATAGAAAACGACCAGAACACCCGAAACAAATATCTGCAGATCGTACACACATTTGTTCCGAGGCGGGAATCGAACCCGCAACCTCATGCATCGCAGACGGACCTTCGCCCACCGCGCCACATCGGTCGTCAACAGCCACAGCAGACAGCTTTAAAGAAATGTAAGTAAACTTAATAATGATGTAAGTAACCTAATTAAATTACTCAACCCATAACGTCAGGGGTCACTTTTTTCTATTTTTGCTCGGTAATAAAACAAAAAGGGTTCACAATTGTTTATATTTTCTTTATTAAACTGTACTAGATACATGAAAAAGGAAGTATCAAATATAGTCATTTATTAATATTTTAATTTAATAGTTTTATTTTAATGTTTAACCAAAAAAGCAACCCACTAGAACTCCCTCGTTATGGGACGAAACATTGGTGGTCTTCTAAAACAAAAAGATTCGTAATTGACCCGCTTCTATTCATTATGAACCCAATACAACTATCTATTAACATGTTAAAAGCTGTAAACCTCTCAGCTTTTAGATTTCTGGTATGTAATTAGTATTTCTTTGCTAACATCCAGAATTCTGGGACTCCAGTCGGAAAGAAAAACCCAATATTGCAATAACACCTGCATATGGAGTGAAAACATGAGCTGACGTTTACTAAACCTTCGTCGGCCACATCACCACTCACCAGCAGGACGTAATTAAAAAAAAGGTCTATTAGCTTAAAAGAAAAAGAACATTGTCCTATGGCATCGGTTGTACTAAGCAGCTGTGTGATACTCGATTATAACGGACTACTATCTCGCACCATAAATGATACCAGATCGAATAATACGTTGTAATGGAACGGACAGGTGAATCTCCGTCTACAACCCTCGACAGGTCCCAGATGAACTGCTTCTCCGAACCTGTAAGCTTCCAGGAAGACCTCCCAGGCTTCTCTGTTTTCTTTATTTGGCTCCAAGCTGAAACAAGACCGGCTCATTAAATTCTAAGAGATTCAACTCCATTTGCTCGCTTTCGGAGAGGTAAATGTCATCATTTAGATTAAATGTTGTGTACATTACAGAATTTAAGAACTGAAATTTGCTGTTGAACCTTTCAAGGATTATCAAGGTAAGTACTAAAGTACGCGGAGCTTAGTACTTTAGGCTTAAACGTGTGAATGTTTTATGAACCTGATGCCTAGTGGTGACGACTGATATTTTACTTATAAAATTATATAGGTAGCTACTTTCTATACCTAAAGGGTGAAACAGGAAACAGGATTAGTAAGACTCTGCTGTCTGTCCGTCTGTCGCTAGGCTGTATCTCATGTATAGTGAGTTAGACGGTTGAAATTTTCACTGATTATGTGTTTCTGTTGCCGCTTTAACAACAGATACTAAAAAACAGAACAAAATTAATACTTAAGCGGGCTTCCATACAATAAACCTGATTTTGTTTTGCTCGTTTTTGCTCAATATTGATAACGGCAAAAGGTAGACGCTTGAAATATTCACAGAATATTTCGTTATTTTAAAAATAGGTAAAAAATTGAAATAAAATAAATCAAATATTTATCCCATACAAAAGACATGATTTTTTTGCCGTTTTATTTGTTTATTTTTTATAATTAATAATTATTGATTAATAAAATACCAAAATTATGACTTTCGGCCATAGTGAGACCACATTGAGTTTTTAGTTACCTATGTTAGCTTGAACGTGAAGCTAACATAGGTAATGAAGCCTCTTCCATTTATTTTTTTTTTGTTTTTTTTTATCTTTAATTTTTTTCTTCTTCGTTTTTTGTGTATGGTAGTTTTAAGGTAAATAAAAATATTTTCTTTCTTTCTTTGTTTCTTTTCTTTTCTTCGTGAACATACATTTTGAAAACTTCAACATCTGCAGCCCTCAAGCCGCCTACTGGGTATCATCGTTATTTCCTCTTCTGAGATGTGCTCTTTGCCTTCAGCTACTTTACAATGTAGTCGACTTAACGAGCTTTCGCACATCACGACTTTGCCTTATTCATTTTTTGGCACCGAATAACTATAGTAATAGCCAAGCCTTAAGTATTCACACCAAAGATACGTTTTTTTGGCGTCAATACTTACACTAGGCACTAACCTTCATGCCTAACGAGCGTGTCAGTTGTCAGTTTCAACTTCTTGCTGGTTTCTGCGTCTGGATTGTAAATGTTATCTCAATAGATGCTTGGACGAACAAAAAAAAATCTTTTTTTTTGTCTATTCTTGTTTGTGAAGTCATGATCATGTGTTTAGTGCTAAGTTAGAGTTAATCTTAGGTTGTAAGATGTTAATTTAATATTTTGTCTTATCTGTGGTCTGCCACCCGTGTGGACACGCGCGCGCCAATGGTTCTGTCAGAAAACCAGCGTTGCTCTACTTCTTATGGAGAAGTAGAGCAACATTATGCTGAGACAGGACCAATTGGTTCGCTTTGTGGAGTCGCTTGTTGCTTGTATATAATACATACGTAGTTAATTTTATTTATTTGTTTATGTTCTTGTTACTTATAGATTATTATTATTTCGTAACAAGCTGTACCTACTTGTGAATCAATAAATGTATTTTCTTTCTTTTTCTTCTAACCTGACCACACTACAAAGTCTCTATTGGTTTTGCATCTCTGTCTAAACTATACCATGTATTAGATATACATACATATATGAGATGAACATACTAGAGGTTTATTTTTCACTTCTTCCACTAGTGGACAAAAATTTAAGTGAACAGTAAAATAATTTTATTTGATAATCATTTAATATAATAATGACTTGTCTAAGTGCTTATTTTGTAAACCTAAATAATCAATGATTTTTGACTTTGACTTTGATACGAAATAAAACTATTACACAGGCCAAGCATGTATAAAATATGCCCAATGGATTTTTGGAAATTCTTATTAAAACGCACATAATTACATTGTTTGCAGAAATCTGTGGCTTGTCGTAAAAATAACAATTTTAATGCGTCAAGCTCAAGACAGGGCGCTATAGGCTCATTGGGTGAGGCCTATGTCCAGCAGTGGACTAATATAGGCTGATGATGATGACTCATAGTAGCAGTAATAAATTATATCTTTCTTTTAAAATTTCATAGGTCTATAGTTAACATAAAATAGGAACATAATAATCAAAAAGTCACATTAATCTACAGCACAATAATCAAAACCAAGAAGAAAAAAAAACTATTTTATTAAATGAACACGATAAATTAAATTTGAACTTACGTTAGCATGAATGTAAAGCCTCTCCCAACCGCATTGTCGGCGGGTCGTGCCCCGAGCTCACAGAAGAGATAGCGAGCGCACTGCGCGGAGTCGTACCGCAGTATTGCATTCCATCTTACGTCAGGCTTCTGGAATAAATAGAACTTATTTTAAGGCCAGGATATTTGAGCGCAGTAGGCATTTAACGATACTTCCCTCCCCGCGTGGCAAGTCGCGCGAATACAAACTTCAAATGAACTCGCTGACCTCGCCGCGCCGCTCGCGCAACGCTGTCGTGCACAGTATAATTTGTAACAGTAGTTTAACTCCAATGTAGCAGTCCCTAAATGCGAATTTATTAATTATAAATTATGAAAAAAAGTTTAAGTAAGATTACATAGTTTTTTCAAATGACCAATTTTGTTTTAAGGTTTGTAGTCTTTAGATAAATAGTAAATAAATAAAAGTAATAGTAATAAAAATAAAAATTCATTTATTAAATAACACAAATAGCTTTATTTAAAATGTAGAAGACAGTTAGAGGCGGGCGATGTCACAGATAGTGTTTGCACTATTCGTTTAATTTTACTATTCGATAAAATTAATATTTTTAGCGCTAAATATTCGAATATTTTTTTAACATTGATTGAAAATAATACAATATCAATTCAACACACACAAGAGCAGCTAGACTGGGGTTTGGTCTGATTGCAGCATAATTTTATTCAAATAAAATCAAGAATTTTAATTAGTTTTATAGTTTCTTAATAAAATAACACATTTATCGTTTTACAGAGTAAACTTCGGTTTACCCTGTAAGCCGTGTCCACTTAGACATGGCAAAGCCCGACACTGACAAAAAATAAGATCGACTTTATCATGGCAGATAGCAAGCACATATTCAGAGATGTCTCAGTGATCAACAGGTTCAATGCCGGATCTGATCCTGTTAATATCTGCAGCGTTCCCGCACAGCAGTATGCCATAAGTCATAACACTATGGAAGTAGCTGAAATAGACTAGTCTAGAAGTATCAGCGTCTATAAGGTGACGGATATTTTGACGGTATACGCCGCAGAACTAACTCTCTTCGATAGCTTATCTATGTGCGGGTCCCATTGATGTTTATTATCTAACTAAGGTGGTTCTAACGTTAACGGGGCAAATCTCAAAAAGTCGGAATTTTTCCTAGGTCACTCCGACACCCCTACACGATTCCGCAAAAACAAATATACCTCCCCCTTTACCATCAAGGAGAACAATTATGTCAAACAGGTTGTGACGTCACAGGCAATCCAGCTTATGAAGAAAAAACGACACTATATTTTTTTTAAATCCTAGAACAAACGTTGACCCCCTCGATGTCCAGAATCACCCCTTTTCGGCTTAGTAGACCCTGTCCGTGGCACCCTGTATAGTAAAGCCTTAGAACCTTTTTATTTAATCGAGTACCTAGTAGGTAGTTAATTACTGTTCACTTGCTGTTTTTTTAAACGTGCCCTTGTATCTTGGCATCGATGAGCTGCAAAGTTAAAAATGTACTCAACAAAAATGATCATATATATAGTTTATATATATAGTTGCGCTACTGTTATGTCTGTCCGCTACCCTCCTTTTGTTGACTGTTTTAGGTAGTTGATAGTAAATAAGTATATGTAATATATATAACCTTATTTCTATTTTAAGATTCCGTAGTTTACGTTTGGATACTTTTTTATTTATTTGCCATTTTTAAATTCTTTCTTAAACGGTAAATCGATCGATTCACGGGGGGTACTGGGAGCCGGCAAGAGCGACACAGGTCCTACCTCAACAAGGCCCGGCGGGCTACTGAAGCAGGCCGCTTGAGCGCGGAGTAATTATATTCTATAAATATTCGTTTTAAAAAAATACAAAATTGTTTTGAGAAAAACTAACCGGAGAATGCCCTTCTAAACTTCGTTGCCTATTTTCTGGCATATTTTTTGAGAGTACAACATTTATACACTTGAAGTACAACAAGAAACCAAATAAAAACTAACCTTTTTTCGAGATTTTTTATCATCAGGTGAAGTGATAAATATCGTGTTTTGAACCGTAGAATGCTCTATAGTATATATCCAACTACAACATATATTTTTTTCCGATCAAAACAAAGGATATTTGATGGATTAAAACTGAATCTAAGATTGCATGATTTCGAATAACGTGGCCTTAATGTTTATCCTTTAGTAGACACCGTGACTTGGTAATCGTAGTATATGAAGGCCTGTGGCAAGTTGGAATAACGATGTACGCAAGACTACTGGTACGAGTAGATGCTGGATGCGGCAAGTTGAAGCCAATAGGAAAGGCATTTTCATTAGGAAAGAGGCCTTTGTCCAAATGGCAGTCATTATGACTACAATAAACTTGTTTTCATCTTCATAAAAATATGCTTATTCTAGTCTTAGAAGAAAAACTCGCTATTCTCACAGATTGCAGTTATAAACGTCGTGGGCACGTAAATAACTCCAATCTTTTTGGAGTTTCAAACCAATTTGGAGTGTTCTTTGAAGATAAATATTCAATTGTTTTTAAAAAAAACTTGGTCGTTCAAGACAAATCAAATAGGAAGATTATGTTCCGTGACAAATCTAGTAATTTTTGTGCTATTTAATTTATATACTTATTGCAAAGACGTTCGACGACGTTTGCAAAATCGTTGTTACTCGCTTTTGAAAGGGCGCTTATTTACGCGTCTATTTTCTGTTCTGAAAAAGGCTTTTATCGTTCTTCGGAACAGAAAATCAGACAACAGCTCTTATCTTCGACGTAGGTATATCGTATTACAGTTTACGTGGGCGATATAATAAGCTATTCAACAACAAATGTGTCCGTTGGCGTCATAGAGTTATTAGTACGTTGGCGCTTTGTCAAAGACCTCCTTTCATGTTATTTACTAATTGATCACTATATCATACATATGGTACAGCTTTTGTCCGCGAATTGTACCCGTTTTTAGGTAGAAAATGTAGCTATAATGTAGAGATGAACGTAATGATATGAAGGGCAAGTTTTTACTATTCTATTGGTATCTGTTTCCACCGATTAAATCGACATAGGCCTATGTCTAGCAGTGGACTAATATAGGCTGATGATGATGATGATATCGACATAGAAGCAAAAAGTATATGTACATCGCGTGCCGAAACTGGGGTCGTCGTGTATTGCTGCTTTTCCAATGCAGTCCAAACGGTTCAAGGTCGTTTTCTAATTTTTCTAAGAAATAGTGCGATACCCTGCTACCTACCATGTCAATTAAAATCGATTTGAAAGCAGAGATTAACACTTTGAGTGCTGAAAACGCACGGTATGAGTTTTCTACAAGTGACTAATCTGCGAAAATCCACACTAGCGCAGCGGCTGAGAAAATACAGATCTTTGTGACGCAGCAGAGCTGTAATATTTTTCGAACGAAACGCATGTGCGGCGCAACACAACCGCTGTGTAGAGCGGCAGCACGAATTTTTTAGGTAAAAAAAAAGATCGCAGTCGTTGAAAAACAACCGCAGTCAAAGTGTTGAGTAGACAGAGAATAAAGATAGACTAGGGGATAAAACTCTGATGGAACTCAAATGGGGGATATGATCTCAAAAAGTCACCCTTAACATGCACGAACCATTCATTAAATAAATAAATAATCCTTATCTAACCCCAAACTAAGCAGAGCTTGTGTTATGGGTACTAGCAAACTGATATTCATAATACAATACATAGATATTTTTATTATACATAAAAATACGACCATAACACCCGGAACAAATATCTGCAGATCGTACAAACATTTGTCCCGAGGCGGGAATCGAACCCGCAACCTCCTGTGTCGCAGACGGACATTCACCCATCGCACCACAGAGGTCGTGCATTGTACCTCTAGGTACGGAATGTACAACCGTCTCGTTATGCCCTAGATATCTTCGCAATAAGGTAAGACCTACCATGTTTTCCAACCGAGCATCTCGCTTGAATAAGAGCCTGGCCAGCCGCGACGCTGAGAGAGCCTGGTAGTCCTTAACCAGTAAATGCACCGAGTATAACACTCCAATTAGCAGCGCGAGGAGGATTATTAACCTGGAATAAGAGATAATAATTATAAAGGAGATCCAGTGGCGGCGGCGTAGCGTCGTTGGTTGGCACTCAGGGCGGTTTTCTATCAAGAAGGTCTATAGATACATATATTAGCGACACAGGCTTACCTCGCGCGGAGGCCGCCAGTAATGTGTACATATCTCGTAAGTGCAATTGCAAATAAAAAATCATTTTGTATTTTTTTTGTATTGGTTTTTAGGGGGAGGTACATACATATGTATGTACAAACTGACAATTCTTAGTTTCTGTTTAAACCTCTGGCTGATCTGCCTTCGGGCTTGACAATCCCGGCCCTCAACTCCTGGCAATTAGTAAGCATAAGTAACGCTGAGTGGAGCAAGCCGCATTTTTTTTAGATTAACAAAATCTTAAAAAATAATGCGATTGTTTGGGGAAACGTAAGCAAGAGTACTTCGTGACTACCAAGTCCTCTTGCTTACGTATCGTAGCTGTTTGACGAAGCGTACAGATACGATGTAAATAACGGCGAGCGGAACGAGCCACGCTTATTATCTGAGTTAGATGAGGTGGTATCCGTTGAATAAAGACAATAAAGCTTAGACGACGACATCATCATCAACATCATCATCAGCCTATAGCAGTCCACTGCTGGACATAGGCCTCCCCCAATGAGCGCCATAGCGCCCTGTCTTCAGCTTGCCGCATCCAGCATCTACCTGCAGTCTTTCGCAGGTCGTCATCCCACCTGGTCGGAGGGCGTCCTACACTACGTTTACCGAGTCGTGGTCTCCACTCAAGAACACGTTTGCCCCATCGGCCGTCGGTTCTTCGCGAGATATGGCCGGCCCACTGCCACTTCAGCTTGCTAATTCTTTGAGTTATGTCGATAACCTTGGTTCTCTGTTGGATGTATTCGTTACGAATCCTATCCTTCAGAGAAACTCCGAGCATAGCTCTTTCCATAGCTCGCTGAGCGACTTTGAACTGGTGGACCAGCCCTATCGTGACGACGACGGCGAGTGCCTATTTTGTGATCATAGCCCCTTAGATAGGTATCGAACCTTTAATATCCTGAGTAATCTAATTACCTTAATTTATCCCCAGCACCCATCTATGTACATCATTCAATGTAATTCCTACATGCCATTAAGGGATAACCCTCAGGAACTCATCGATATATTTTATACAATTCGGATGACTTATTCGATACTTAAGCGTTATCGCGTCATGAATTTAAATGATATATTAGAACATTTTGTGGTTTTATGCCGTAAAATGTGATGAAAGGTAATGATAATCCGATTTAAATTGAACATTTAAATCGCAATAATGGAAACTGTATGCCTTTTATGAGTTGGTCTAGAAATCTACCATAGCTCAATAATGACCTATAGCTCAACTGTTTCATATGTAATTACTATTAAGTGCCGTATATTTGAGCTGTCGAATGACTCGGTTATAGTAGTGGACTACTGGATCTCATTAAGACATACACACAATGGTGGGATCTCCCCATAATATTATATTTAAACTAGCTGTTCCCCGCGGTTTCACCGGCGTTAAACTCGAATTTTACTTTATTAGGTGATTTTATTACACCTTGCGTTACATTATTGGAGTTTTAGTAAGCATCCCTAACTTTTTTGAAAATATAATATACACTTTGTTCACCGGGGATAGTGTAGCTTCCCAACGGTGAAAGAATTTTTTAACACGGTCCAGTAGTTTCGGAGCCTATTCGATACAAACAAACAAACAAAAAGTCTAACATTTCCTCTTTATAATATTAGTATAGATATAATATTATGGGGAGATCCCTACATCACTCCACTACACCACTCTAAATGAAATAACAATAACAATAATGCTGGACAATCCACACAGCATTATCTCCATTACGCCCCATGGTAAGCAAAGCTTGTGTTATGGGTAAACTGATATACATAATACAATACATATCATAGATAGATATTTTTTATTATACATAGAAAACGGCCAGAACACCCGGAACAAATATCTGCAGATCGTACACACAATTGTTCCGAGGCGGGAATCGAACCCGCAACCTCCTGCGTCGCAGGCGGACCTTCGCCCACCGCGCCACATCGGTCGCCAAAAGAAATGAAATGAAACTCCCTTCCCACATCAGGGTCACCAGTTGTAGTGGTGGTGGCCTGTGTTGTGGTGGTTGATGTGACTGAAGGCAACACACGATCCGGTTCACAAGCAGTTTATTCATTTAATCGTTTATTTTATTTTATTTTCAAAATTTTGGGAAAACTTACAGCTAGGTCTTAAAAATAGTTATTTATTTAGAACATGCCGGTAAATACCAGCGCATATGTGCTGAGGGCCAATTATCAAGTTTAGACATTTATATTTAATGATAGTTTAAGCCTTATCTACTTAACACTTTGACTGCTGAAATCACACGGTATGTGTTTTCTACAGGTGACTAATATGCGTAAATCCACACTAGCGCAGCGGCTGAGAAAATACAGATCTTTGTGACTCAGCAGAGCTGTAATATTTTTCGAACGAAACGCATGTGCGGCGCTACACAACCGCTGTGTAGAGCGGCAGCACGAATTTTTTAGGTTAAAAAAAGATCGCAGTCGTCGAAAAAAAACCGCAGTCAAAGTGTTAAGTTTAAGATCGTACCTTACTTTTAAATAATCTGTTTATGTATGTATGACTACCTATTTGTAATCTTGTTTTTAATTTATTATTATATACTGTATATTGTTTTTAATATATTCTGTCTTTTTTGAGTCTAGTAGTTAGTGTTTTGGTGTTAGACTGTAAGCTAACTGCTGTATTTTTTATAAATAAATAAATAGCTTCCTGAGGTTCCTGAATTTCATTTCCGACATCGTTCCCTTTTAACTGTCACTGAGGCAAGTCACTTTAGTCCATAGAAAGGTGAGGTTCAAAGAATAATTATAACTTTGTAAGTCAAATGTAATAACATTGAGCTTTCTCTGTCTGTCAGTCGTTATCAATTAAGCTAAGCTTTGTTTTCAAGGGTCTAATCACCCTGCTATTCTAGGAAACTTCCTCTTCGGGTAAAAACAAAGTCAAGAGCGGTACTGCCAGACGTTTTAACCAATAAAAATAACAATTAGGTATATTGTACCAAAAGCCAGCGATGGGTACAAAAATTTATGTAACGACCGCACCCAACAAAATGGGTAGAAACAAAGTAGCTTTGAATTGGACTGGACAAGTAATTTATTGTAGCGCTCGTATTGACGACCTACATATGTGACGCGGCGCGCGAAGGTCCGTCTGCGAAGCAGGAGGTTCGATTTTCGCCGCGGGATAAATGTTTGGACGATCTGCAGATATTTGTTCGGCTGTTCTGGTTTTCTGTGTATAAGAAAATAAAATCTATATATGTAGTGTATTGTAGTATCGTATTATGTATATCAGTTATCAATCAGTATCACGCATAACACGAACTCTAGCTTCGGGCTAGATAATTCTCTGTGAATTGTCCACCATTATTATTTATGTATTTTATTTTATCCGGATGTAATTTATTTATCTCAATATACAAACTGAAATTTTAGGGTATTAAGAAAATTACAATAACAGAATAAAACAATTACAAATACCTATAATATTTACACTTATATCCATTTCCTAAGTCGTCACGAGAAGGCAGAGTGTCCAGAATGCTGAAAAAAATTATATAAGAAGGAATCTGAATACACCGCGCAGTTTTACTATAGCATAGTACGTTTGCACATTTACGGGGAAAACTCTAATACCTTTACCTACCTACCGACTAAGAAGATATAAATAAAATAAACTTTCACTGTCACAAGTTTTATAAATTTGTTACTAACCTAATTCATTATCGGCTTAGGTAGTTGGCTTTTGGAAGCTTAGGACAGAATTTGCTCTAACTCCAAACAACAAGCTAGAGGTATCAGCTATATAGTTACGTGTACAACGTTGTATAACGATTTAAGTGAATATAATGTTAATTAATTATGTTAATATTGTGCGATCTATAAAGTTTCATAATGAGGCATATTACCTATACACTATTGATTTCTATCTCACTCTTACGAGTTATGGAATAAACCGCATATATGACGAAAGAGTCTACAGACGAAAAAATTCTCGATTATTTTCTCCAAAAAATTTAAATTTTTGTTTAAAATAAAATAAAAATTTAAGAATACAATTAGGTAGATCCTCACATAGTCGTCGAGAAATACTTCTTTCGGCTTAGTACATAATCATATTTCGTGACATCTTCTACAGGAATTAATAAATAAGAATTATGGTTTTATTGATTTTCTGTTCACTTTAATTTTGACTGCAGACAGCAGAGCTTGTGTTATGGGTACTAGATAACTGATATTTTCTAATTTAATTCCTCTTATAGGTACGACATTTTAAGGTACTGTACGACATTTTAAGGTACGGCACCATCATGAAAATAAAGCTGGTTGTAAGAATAATAAATGGGTGCCTGTAAGTATGGTGTCAAAGGGACTCAAAGGCCTTGACCTGCAAAGGGGTCATGTAAAGGTAACGCCATCGGAAGTCAATTGAAAGCGTAGTACCTATACCTAAGCAGTAACTATCTTAGGAAGTCGTTTTAGCAAAATATTCGAAGTTACGGACGCGAATCGGCTATGCGGACCTTTACACGTACAAGAAACTATAATATTTTTTGTAAACAAAGACATTGGCAAGGGGTAACTTATCAAAAACTAATATCAATAACAGAAAACTGTAAGCTACAATATACATACTAAACCTAGAGATAAAACCACATAAAACAGAGACGAGATCATGGTCGTCCATGATAAAATAAATAAATAATGCTGGACAATTCACACAGCATTATCTAGCCCCATGGTAAGCAGAGCTTGTGTTATGGGTACTAGATAACTGATATACATAATACAATACATTACATGGATAGATATTTTTTATTATACATAGAAAACGACCAGAACACCCGGAACAAATATCTGCAGATCGTACACACAATTGTTCCGAGGCGGGAATCGAACCCGCAACCTCCTGCGTCGCAGGCGGACCTTCGCCCACCGCGCCGCATCGGTCGTCTGATGATGAGCATTAGTGTTACCTTGCATGCAAATATATAATTTTGTTTTAGAGAAGTTATTAAAATTAAATAAAATAACTATGAACATTTATGCAAAAATAACAAACATAATTATATAATATATTTGAAGACGTAATAGGTAGGTAGGTACTTTGTGAATAAATTTCCAAATGCGATAGGTACCTATTCGAAATGAATGTTCAATCAGTTTCATTAGTTAGCTGTCTCATTATTATATATAATTATATTAATATATAATAATATATTTAGTCAGTTATCACTATTTAATAACCTAGAGCAGAGTATATCTAGAATTCAACATAAAATAGCATGGAACCTCATTTATTTAAACTTAGATATATAAACTTAGATAGATTATTAAATTTTTAGATCGTATTTCATATTTCTAAGTCACTTACTTAGGAATACGATCTGAAAAATATGTCCTTAAGAAAAAATATTATAGTAATGCGATATTTTTTAGAAAACTGTGACTAGACAGTTACGATACCAATTAAGTTTAATTGACTGAACATTTTCAAGTTTTATATTTCGATAAATCAATTGAAATCTAAGAAGATATTTGAAGCCATATTTGCTTTCTTTTAGAGCTTTGGCTTTGTAACGAACTTTTTCAATTAGAAGCACGAAAGAAAAATAAGACGTGAAATAGGGATAAAATTAAAAAGACTTTAAATTAACTTGTCGAATTTATGTACAGAACAAGACATATACATATTATACTCTCCTATTATTCTACTTTTGTTTATTTGTATCAAATATTTTTCTCTTTGTTGTCACCGAATTGTCGTCCGTGACTTCAACTAGTAATTAAGGTCTTTGGCTGAAAAACAGCGCTGAATAAAATAATGTTCAGCACACGCTGAGCCAACCCCTATTTCGGCGCGGGGTCATGGAGGTAGTCTTATTTTAGTCTTAATATCACGTATTTGTGTCGTTTACCCCCATGATAAACTTCTTTGTTGGTTTATTCTATGCCTGTATTTTTTACCTGTGTCTAATCTAAATAAATGTTTTTTCTATTCTATTCTAACAAAGAAAATTTACAATAACCAAAATAAAATGGTCAATTCATTGCACTTAAAATAAATTAATAAAATGTATACATATCAATCCACACAGCATCATCTAGCCCCAAGCTAAGCAGAGATTGTGTTATGGGTAATAGATAAGGGATATAATTATAACAATATATTATGACATATAGATAGATATTTTTTGGGGAATAAAGAAAATCACATCTATACTAATATTATAAAGAGAAAAGGTTTGATTTTTTGATGTTTGTTTGTAATGTATAGGCTCCGAAACTACTGGACCGATTTGAAAAATTATTCATATCGGTCCAGTAGATAATCACCGTTGGGAAGCTACACTATCCCCGGTGAACATACTCGTAGGCTATATTATATTTTCAAAAAACTTAGGGGTCCGTAGTACTAAAGCCGTGCGAAGCTGGGACGGTACGCTAGTAGCTACATAAACCTTAAAAGCACAATACTTCTTTCGTAAAAAGACGGATTTATATAATTATCAGCTACAATTTATAGATAGATTTGGTCTTACTTAAACTTTCGAAACTTAAACTTTCCTCAAAAGTTTTTGATATAACACTTCTGTTTAAGGTAAATGCATACAGCAACACCAATTATTTCCCGGTAATAATTCGCTTGTGTTTCTTGTCTTACAAGAAACAACACATTTATTCACTCGAACGAATTGAAATTATTATTCTACCAACAAGGCTATGAAATACAACAAAATGATTCTAACACAGTTTTATATCGAATCACAGTTTTTGCACACTGACATAGATTCACAGCGATAAAACGGATAAAAAAACCTTGTTTGACCATTGCGTATTCGTGGGAAATAATAATTTAATTAGCATGGTCGCCAGACACCAACAAACAACTCTTCACCTAATATAATATACTTTAGCACGGTTCACTCGACGATTTATTGACGACTTGCATTTTTACTCGCGGCATCGCATGTGTTTTTTTTTTCGAGATATAAAGTATTTCATACCTAAAAAGTTAATCTGGAATAGAATTACTATGAGAAATTTCAGCCCGTCCTGTTCAGAAGAAAAATATCAAATATCTAAACTACCGCAATTATATTATTAGTGTGATTAACGTGATTAAACTTGACAACTGTCAAAAAATCGCAATCTGCATAAGTTCGGCTCAAATCAAATGAGCAGTATCAAATGAGTAGATTTAGTAGATTCAGAGGTTAACTTATGCTAAAATTGAGAGAGATTAATAGATAAGAGATTAATCAAATCAAATGTGCGCTAGTTTTCAGAGGTTAGCTTTTGCTTAATATTTATTTAAGAGTGGTTAATAGGTAAGAGATATAAATAACAAGAATAAAAACAAAACCTTACTTGATTCCCATCTCCAAATAGTAACGTCTGCTCGCAAATAACAGCTGTCAACAATTGTGTAACTTGCCATGCCGTCTTCATTCTGATTCAATTCGAAAACGCCATTACCTACCCACCCTGCACTTGCACTTCTCACTGCGACATTGTACATTTACAAACAGTAAAGCAAATTACGGTATGCTTGATTTAATCATCACAATGATATTCAAATCATCGTATTTATATATTCTTGAAAGTTTGCATGAATAGATGAGGGATTGTTTTATTATCTCTTTACGTCAAAAATAATGAACGGATCAGGCTGAAATTTTCAAAAAAGTTTACACATTAGATTTGGAATAACACATAGACTATTTTTTCCTCATATATCTGTTCCCATGAGATAGTATTAACCTTTAAACTTTTACATAGAACTAACGCGTGCAAATTTGTGGGCGGAAACTAGTAATCAATATACCAGAGGAGGAACGACGACGTAAAATAACTTACGGCGCACGAGCTACTCGCTTGAAGTAAGCGGTAAGCTTAGCTTCAAGTGAGTTACATTTTTAATATGTGATACCATTTTACTCTGACTTTCAGAGCAAAACGACAATGACATAAAGAAATGACATGAAGTACTCGAACTTACTATTCAGAGAAAATGTATTACATTACGTATTAAAGCCTATTTCGAATGCGTAATTTTAAGCTATGCGGTAGCCGTGCTGAAATTATGTTGTTACTACCTTCTTTAAAACTTTTGAAACTATCATGGTTATTAACACTAAAGTTATTTAAAGCGTTATCCCGTGATCATGGCACATGAAACTGTGCCAAAATATAGGAAAACTCAAAAATCAAATCATGGTAAATATCCCGTTTTAAATGACTACGTCCTTTATTCCTAAAAAGACTAAGAAGTAGGTCTCTAAGTAAGATATGAAATAAAACACCGTAAAAAGCTCGTAAAAGCTTTTTTAGGGTTGAATTAGAATCGGTTGAAATATCACAGAGTGGTATGCATATGCATGATTTTAGCAGAACACCAACCATACCATGTACTTATTTGAATGCCGATAGAGGAAGATTGAATGGAAAACATCTTGAGCCGACCCGACCCCACTTATCCTTGGACAAGGACTTATTTGTCAAATAAATATTCAACATAAAACAACTTACTGATACATTTCTACTCTGCCGAAGGTGCAACACTGCCAAAAACGAAATACACCGTAATGTAATGTGGTTAGAGATAGTAGGCGCCTCCTTAATTGGAATGCACTATAAGCGGCTTTTGCGGGCGAGGAAAGTGGTCCTGGTTCACTTCTACGACGAGGTTGTTTCATTTCCGCGAATACTAGTTTAGAGGAGACCTGCGTCTTATTGTCGTTGAATAACTTTCTGTTACGTCACATCTTGTACGCGGGCATTTAGTGAAAACCTGCATGGTTATTATCTGGTCATCACCTGTCCTCAGCTCCGTATTATATCTATAAATACAAGCTTCTGAGCCCAGTTCCGCTCGCGTTCTGGGATAAAAGTACCATAAATGTTATTCCAGGTCACATCCTTAGCGTTGTCTTCGGCCAAATATATTATACATTTATTTATCTTTAATATTCATGTTATGTTCATATTTATTCTAGCTCTATCCTTGGTACACTGCTTTTCTTTTATTCACATAATTATTTCCATCCGAAGGTTGCCTGGAGGAGATCGGTTCTAAGCGATAAGGCCGCCCATTGTACTTTTCACATGTAATATCCTTTCATAATGTTCTGCATCTGGTGTACAAAAAAGTATTTTTGTATTGTATTGTATTGTCATACATTCACATACACACATCACAACGGCACAAACTTTCGCCTTTTTAGCATATAATATTTCATTTATTTATAGAAGTACATAGTTGAAATTATTTTAGCCAATTTTGCACCATTAAACCATCATTGATTTGTGTTGGTGCTCACACTCTTTTTAAACATTTAGTTATTATTACGTTGCGGTTGGAAAAAAGATAATTATTATTGTCAAAACAAAACACAACTAGACTGAAATCTATATAATATTATACAGAGGAAAAGTTTGATTTTTTGTTTGTTTGTAATGAAGCTCCGAAGCTACTGTACCGATTTGAAAAATTCTTTCACAGTTGGGAAGCTACACTATCCCCGGTGAACATAGACTATATTATATTTTCAAAAAAGTTAGGGATCCGTAGTAAAACCGTGCGAAGCCAGGAAGGACCGCTAGTATTCTATAAACATGTATGTAAATAAATAAATAAATAATGTTGGACAATCCACACAGCATCATCTAGCTCCATGGTAAGCAGAGCTTGTGTTATGGGTACTAGATGACTGATATACTTAATACAATAGATTACATAGATATATATTTTTATTATACATATAACGACCAGAACACCCGAAACAAATATCTGCAAATCGTACACACATTTGTTCTGAGGCGGGAATCGAACCCGCAACCTCTTGCGTCGCAGGTGGTCCTTCGCCCATCGAGCCACAGAGGTCGTATGTAGGTATAAGTATGTTATATAACTCAATATTAGTAGAATAACCAACATTTATTTCTATGAAGTACTTCCTTGGTTCTATATTTAGCGAATCTCTAAATTGGAGGGCATCGACGGAACAAGACGTGTTTTCTCATAAGCGGGAGGCCTACGCAATTGCGTGTGTCGTTTCGTTATTATTTTTGTAAATTAGTACTACGGATTAATAGAGTACCCATTGGCTGAAATGAAAAACACGATTACAAAGTCTGTTGGATCGAATCGAAATAGATACACTAAAACACTTAAAAAAACGCAAAAACAGGAAAATTTACACAGAAATTGATTCGGACTTACTAAAGCCTTACTTCATTTTCTCCAGAATAACACCTGCCTATTAAATCCTTATTCAATCTTTATTTAATCTCATTAGAACCTAGTCTCGTTGTTAGGGTAGTTCTAGACTATTTTTTTATTACAAACATGTAATAATACAAAAAAATAAATTTATAATTGTATTAGCCATCCTAGCATCAGAATTAAGAACTAACAGGGTCCATGTTTGATACTAGTTATCTATAATGACCACCTGTAAAACATAAATGTATGCAATAAAAAAATGTTGACCTACCTTTATAGCTACCTTTTTGAAAGCGCTTGTGCGTTCCCCTTTTGATTTTCGTATGGAGGCCTAGATTTTTGAAGTCAGCGTGGATAATTGCATGAAAAACAAAAGTCAATCGCGTCAGCTTTTGGAATGCTTCTACGAACAAAATGATTTGTGTGATACTTTTAGTGACGATAAGCGCGTCCTACACGCCAGTACGCGCCGCTCGTCAGCGCGCTGAGCGGTCGGCGCCGACCAGCAGCGCCCGCGCGCTTCTGTCTTCAGTGAGCGTTTTAGTGTCGCGCTTATCGCACGCGCCGGTTGCGAAAAAAACATGTCGAAAACAATTTAAAAAATTTGTTTCGTCATCCCTCAACCAACGTGACGAATTCTCCCGCGACTAATCTCTGTTCAATCAATGGATGAACCTGTAGGTAGTCTTTTTCTTCGTATTTTTTTTTTTGCGTAGGTACAAGGCAAAAAATAATTAATGCATACCTCATTTTTCCATATGTCTGTACTCCGCAGCAATCAGCGTGATACTAAAACGATCCGCACTGACCGTCGGCGCTGACGAGCTACGCGCTGAGCTGTCAGCGCTGATGGTCAGCGTGACACTAAAATCAGCCTATTTTTTATTTTTTTCATAAATTTTTTTGACTTGTCATTCATACTATATGACTAAATTAGTCGTTCCTGTCATTTATCTGGCCGTCTCTCATTGCAATTGGGTTCATATTGTGTGTATTCTTCAACAGGTAGTTAGTTGTATGGATTAAAGTTCTAACAATTTTGCATACCTTATTATAATGTAATAAATAAATAAAATGAAATGCAATGACACCCTCCGTGTATCACATAAATTATTTTTAAATTGATGTGATTTACAGCTACTGCTGCAGGTTTTTGACTTTGCGGAGGAACTTTGCAAATGAAGTGGCGACATCTAGCATGAGCGATTGAAACAAATAAACGGTTCTACACCAAACTGGTTAAAACTTTAGTCGAAACTGTTAATGAACTCCAGAATCGTATAACTTTGTTTTACTTTTTGACCCATCCCGGCTCAGGGCTTCATTTTATTAGCAAACAGTGTGAACGCTATGAACTTTCCTTAATGACTTTTTAATAAATTACTTGATAAACGGCCTATGTCCACCAATTTCTAAGAACTTCTTAATGACTCGACTTCCAGACCTTACTTTGAAAATTACTGACCATTTTTACTTTTATATGCAAACTTTTTCTCCAAAGCTCCTTGCCAGGGTTTGATTTATGCTGGGCTTTCAGATTTTTTATTGCTTACGTAAATTTCGGTGTACCTGCCTGGACAGTCTGCTATCTACGCCGCGAGTCCATTTGACGATTGTATCGAAACGCGATCGTGTCGTCTGATGTTTCAGATTTTGGTACTGTTAGTTGGACTTCTATTTTTGTGTTTTAAATCCTAATGATGACCTAAAAATTCGATCTGGTATAACAAGATTAGCAAGCGTGTGTTTATTTATAGTTTCAGATTAATTTCGAATACGATCTAAGCGGTACAGCCCAGATAACATCACTCTCAATCTATTCTTAAGTATGCGGGTTATACCTCATTGTAATTCCTCGTTACCTCGTCGTACTATCGTATTAAAAATTTATACTGCCAATTACGTAAGCAACCAATCGTGAATTAGCCCACCAGAGTAGCTACATTAACAGCGCCTAGGCACTACTTATTGAAATGATTAACGTTCAGTGAGTGATTCCCTCAGGTAGGGAGGTGCCTCTGATCGGTAATGTTTGGAAATGTTCGGTAATAGTCGGAAATGCAAAGCCATTAGTAAAATAAGCTCCAGAGACTGGCTTGTGATTAAATCCGGCTTAGTTTGCTTTATTTTTAACAGACTTCAGAATTTTCGGGTGTGGGTGTGTTTTTTTGAAGACAAGGCGCTATGTCGCTCATTGGGGATGGCCTATGTCCAGCAGTGGACTGCTATAGGCAGATCTTCATCTGCAGTCTTTTGCAGGTCGTCATCCCACCTGGTCGAAGGGCGTCCTACACTACGTTTACCGAGTCGTGGTCTCCACCCAAGAACATGTTTACCCCAGCGGTTTATCACACTAATATTATAAGTACGAAAGTTTTTATGTTTAGATGGATGGATGGATGCCGACCAACGGCCGTCGGTTCTTAGCGAGATATGGCCGGCCCACTGCCACTTCAGCTTGCTAATTCTCAGAGCTATATCAATAACTTTGGTTCTCTGTCGTATTCTCTGTGTGTATTCGACACGAATCTTATCCTTCAGAGAAACTCCGAGCATAGCTCTTTCCATAGCTCTCTGAGCGACCTTGACATTTATAATATCAGCGTGATTATAATAGTTTAACTACCAAGATTTGTCGAAACGTACAAAATCGAGGTACGTAGAGGTTATAAACACCTTATAGTACAACAGATCTCAAGAGAAAGCACCCAGATACTTATCTCCCCACGATTCCTAAAACTGGTTTCATTGTACTTCGCAAGGAGCGCAGATTCAAATCTAAGTACCTTACCTAGCTATAGTTCTGTGGTAAGTACCTACGTATGAGAAATTGTATTAACCGACTGGATTGTCCGGTTTTGTTTCAGACGATTAAATACTTCGTTAAATAAAATAAATCTTTTGAGAATAACGATTGACGACCGATGTGGCGCGGTGGGCGAAGGTCCGCCTGCGACACAGGAGGTTGCGGGTTCGATTCCCGCCTCGGAACAATTGTGTGTAAGATCTGCAGATATTTGTTCCGGGTGTTCTGGTCGTTTTCTATGTATAATAAAAAAATATCTTTCTATGTAATGTATTGTATTATGTATATCAGTTATCTAGTACTCATAACACAAGGTCTGCTTACCTTGGGGCTAGATAATGCTGTGTGAATTGTCCAGCATAAAAAAAAAAAAAAGTTTCCTAAATCATTTTACAAAGCAGAGTTCTTTGGTGTGAATGTCGTGTGACCATAACAGTAATATGGACAACATTATTAAATCGTCATCGTCATCATCATCAGCCTATGTTAGTCCACTGCTGGACATAGGCCTCCCCAATGAGCGCCATAGCTGTCTGTGTCCCTGTCTTCAGCTTGACGCATCCAGCATCTCCCAGCAGTCTTTCACAGCTCGTCATCCCACCAGGTCGCAGGGCGTCTTACACTACGTTTACCGAGTCGTGGTCTCCACCCAAGACCACGTTTACCCCTGCAGTTTACTTATTAAATAATCACACTAATATTATAAATACGAAAGTTTGTATATTAAGATGGATGGATGGATGGTTGTTTGTAGTTCAGAGGTACTTCACTCCGAAACCGAACGAAAATCTTGAAATTTTGGCGAGGTTGTAGTAACTACTAATCACACTAATATTAATACTGAGAAAGTTAGAAGTTTCATCAAAATCCATTCAGTAGTTTTTGCGTGAAAGAGCAACAAACATCCTCACAAACTTTCGCGTTTATAATATTATAGTTGGTTATGGTAATTTTCTGTGCCCTCTATGCGTCATTGCGAGCATTACTTAGTATGAAATGAGGAGAGCTTGAAACGGGAAAACCATGGAAAACAGTCTGAAGTAAGCTTATCATTTTCATCTCAGTATATAGTTCGACGCTTTTCCAATAGATGGCGCTTTTGCATCAAACAGTGAACGATGGCCCGCAAATTGAATGGTTTGTCTATGGTTCATCTTTGGTCTGGTCTGTAGTTTATGAATTATACAAAAGGTGGCAGCTCTTACAAGATTTTATAAAGGTACAAAGAGCTTCAACATTCAACATCGTGGCAGGTTCCAACTGGATTTATTTGTCTTTATAAAATGTTGCATAGGTTTTAGATTTATTGTAGTAATTGAGGAATTGTTGCATAGCAGTTGAAATAAAAATCGAAATTCTTAGGAGTAGGTACTTCCTAAATTTTTACGGGTTATCCCTTCAATATACAGTCCAATGGGAATAGTCCTAGGCTCATTTACCTTTAATTCTACGTCAAGTCTTGTCCTGTAATATGAAAATATAAGAATAATTATGAACTATTTTAAAATACTAAGTTCGCAATCCATACAAAAATAATCCAACATACGAAAGATTTCCTTTCCACCGACATGTCGAAATAAATTCAGTTCAACAGTTTTAGAGTTATTCGCGCACAAACATACATACATTTGCACAAACTTTAGCATTAATAACATTTATGAACCTTTACCTGGGAATTTGTGTAGATGTCGTGTCTTTCGTAGCTTACCCTCATAAACATATTTCTGTTTTTGGCTTCTTACCAATGATGTTGCAAACAAAAGCAACAAACCGACTATTTTATTTGTGATATTTTCAAGACCTAGAGCTATAAAGCCACCGGTTGCTTGCAACGTGATGGCGGAACTTCAACCTTCGCTATTGTTTTCTACCTGAAGCTCTATGAAATACGGTAAAAGTTTGATAGATCGCCTACCGTTTAAACTGTTCGTTATTGAAATGTTTTAGTTTTGTTGTGTTATGATTATGGCTTGTCTTTATTTTGTAAGCACTTAGACAAGTCATATTTTATACTATAAATTATTATCAAATAATATTAGGTATTTTACTGTTCACTTCAATTTTTTGTCCACTAGGAAGAAGTGAAAAAGAAACTACTATTATGTTCATCTCTTATAATTATGTCTAATTCATTGTAATTTGCCTATTTAAGTCTAAATATAATATGATTCGATACATGTCAATATTTAAGTAAAGCTATGCAACAAAAAATTACTTGCATACCTACTATTGGCGGTGCGCAACTGAGCGATATCTGGCATCATTGAGATAATCATTTATGGAGTAGTAAGCCTTCTTGATGAGATTTTGTTTTATGTAATTTTTAAATTTACAAATTGGGAGCTCTGTTGCTTCAGATGGAAGCTTAATTATAGAAGCGCACGCTATTGCCCAAAAATGATTTCCCTACCTTGTGTAATCTAAGAGGCCTAATTATCATCTCTTTTCTAACCACCACAAGGTCCTGAGAGCCTATTATTTCTCTCGAAATTCAAAATCAAGCAAATATTCAAAATCACGAGGGAAAGCTATGTTTATAAGTCGTGGACACCTGCTGAGGTATTTATTGGGATTATACTGTCAGTTTTTAGGCGAGGGTGCCTGCAAGAAGGTTGTTATTTGAGATAGAGTTGACACGAAATTATGTTTGGTTGAAATGTTATTATAATCAAATTACAATATTATACCATTTATGAAAACGGGAAACAGCTTTTATATTGTATTTGTTTTGTGCTTACTCATATTCAGGGAATTTATACATTTTGGGCTTTCAACATTATGAGAATTAAACATTATGTTCCTAAAGAATCATCAGTTAATTGTCAAAAAAAAAACGTTTAGTATCAAATTACGAAGCTAAAGGGAAGGGTTGCCCTTCAGTAAAAATTTTCATTCATTTCATAAATTAATTATATTTTATTTTAGTTTTGTTCCTTATCGTATTAGGCCACCTTACGCACCACGGTCTCCACGGAAGACCAGCGCTATGGTACGATCTGCTCTACCATAGCACATGCTGAGTGGAGACCGATTTTGTCAGTTTCTGTCTTCTGTTAATCTAATTTTAATTTATAAGAGTTTCTGTTCTGACAAAATAAATATCTTTTTTCCTTACTTTTACTTTTTATTTGTTAACGAATGGAGCAAAAATCTTTGGATATAGGTGGAATTCGGGTTGTTTTTTTACCTTACCGTGCAAACTAATGAATTGGCAACATCGCTACCAACATTATCATACTTCTATTAAATTTAAATTACTTAACATTATTGCGTTTCTTCGCAAACAAGCCATGGGTAGAAAGTACAGTCAACTCCAAAAATCGCTGAGTAGGTAGGTACCAACGGATTTTAATATAATATATAATATTAAAATCCGTTGTTACCTACCTACTTATAAGAACGGTATTTTGATTCCCTCATTGGTCTAGCTTCGTCAGCTTGTTCAAACACTGCTGATGAGGTCCTGGGATCAAATCCCGAGTCAGGCCAATAGGTGTTATAAGGGTTTCTCGAGAGAAAAATCACAATATTGACGACCGATGTGGTGCAGCGGGTGAAGGTCAACTTGCGTCGCAGGAGGTTGCGGGTTCGATTCCCGCCTCGGTACAATTGAGTGTAGAATCTGCAGATATTTGCTCCGGGTGTTCTGGTCGTTATCTAAATATATCTATTTAATATATAAAGTATGTATATTAGTCATCTAGTACCCATATAACAAGCTTAGCTTAAAGCTAGATGATGTGTGGATTGTCCAGCATTATTTATTTAGTAGAATGCTTTCATTCAGAGAGTCTTAGAATATCAGCACAACTTAAATGTTAATAACCATGATAGCTTCAAAAGTTGTATGGTTAAGCAATCTTCCTTACTGACTGTACCATCAAGTAAGTTGAACATAAGACACTGCATAAGTACTAGTACTAGTTCCATGGCAGCGGCTGTGTCGTGTTCCGACTGATGTGAAAACGATGTTCCTTTTCCTCGGAACATTTATTTTATCGCGCTCTATAAAAAGTTCCTGCGATTTTATGGTTGAATCCTACACGTTACGCTCTTTCAGTAACACCTTTGATGGAAATAGTCTAGAATACTCTCTCTCTAGGTATGGGAACGTACACCTAATTGGACCATTTTGGAGTGACCGATATAAGGGCACTCGCTATGGAAAGAGCTATGCTCGGAGTTTCTCTGAAGGATAAGATTCGTAACGAATACATCCGACAGACAACCAAAGTTATCGACATAGCTCTAAGATTTAGCAATCTAAAGTGGCAGTGGGCCGGCCATCTCGCAAAGAACCGATAGCCGCTGGGGCAAACGTGTTCTTGAGTGGAGACCTCGAATCAGTAAACGTAGTATGTATATATAAACTACTATAAACAATATGGAAGGTAGAACGACAAGGTAATTTCATTCGTCGGTGGCCCCTGACCTTTCAAATTGGGTGTACACAGATATAGACGAGCTCAGCGATGTTCTAAATTATTTGCTCAAAACAACCTGAAGTCTTCGAAGAAAGCTTTCAGTTTTATGTGTAATAAATAAATAATACTGGTCAATTCATTCCATTACGATAAACGTAGTGTAGGACGCCCTCCGACCAAGTGGGATGACGACCTGAGAAAGACTGCAGGTAGATGCTGGATGCGGCAAGCTGAAGACAGGGCGCTATGGCGCTCATTGGCGGAGGCCTATGTCCAGCAGTGGACTGCTAGAGTCTGTGCAAAAAGAGAAGTCTTTTGGCGAAACGGTGAAACAAAAGTAGTCCATTGGCACACGCGCGCCCTCAATTCCTCAATTCTCTTTTTGCACAGACTCTATAGGATATATGATACCTAACCTGTGCCTGTATAAAGGTATTACTGACGTTATCTTGTTAGTATTTATCCTGCCCTCACACCGTCAAGAGTTGAAGAGTTCCTTTACAGTTTGAAAGTCAGGAGCCGGCCGCAGATGGCTCTAAAGGCTTGAAAACAATCGTTAAGATGCCGGATTAATAGCAACGGCAAGTTTGAACCCTGGCCTCGGATTCGAGCCAATGATCGGAGCTTGTTTCAGAATGGAACCCGAAATTGCAGGTTGCATTATCTAAGGAAATAAGTAGGTTAGGAAAATATCCATGGGTCCCGTTGGTACGTTTTGGGTTTTGTTTTTTCCAGTTTTTCCAGTTTTTTCCATATATACCCATAGAAGAAAAAGACTGCGACAGCAGCGTGTTTTTCTTCTAGTTGTATGTGTATGTATTAATAAACCCAAGCATTCTATGGTGGTTCCGCAGGGATTAGGTCCCGCGGAAGGGTTCGCCATGGGCGGTCGTCTTCCTGGGGCCGGGGCTGGGGAGGCGCGATGTTGTGGAGGTGCTCGTAGTGTCCGTTGTCGGCGCGATCGTACATTCTACGCGCCGTCTGCGCGACGAATTCCTCCACGGATTGGATCTGCCGGTTGCGGGCGATGACGTCGTTCCTGACGTAGCGCCCCGCGCCCGTGCAGATCAGGATTCAAATCACCCAGGAATTTAAATCAGTCGAGCCATTTAGAAGGAGTTATATGACAAACAGGTTCAGAAGAATTACATATATACTTCATAAAATATACAGATAATAGTAGCGTAGAACCGACGGCTGCTGGGGAAAACGTGTTCTTGAGTGAAGACCACGACTCGGTAAACGTAAATGTAAAATAAATAAATGAAGTGTAGGACGCCCTCCGACCAGGTGGGATGACGACCTGCGAAAGATTGCAGGTAGATGCTGGATGCGTCAAGCTGAAGACAGGGCGCTATGGCGCTCTTGGGGAGGCATATGTCCAGCAGTGGACTAACATAGGTTGATGATGAATAGTAGCGTAATTTCAATGGAGTAACATCATTGGAGACAAAATAAGTAGCAAAACATGTAACTTGTACAGCTATAGAGCAAAGTTTCCTCATAATATATGCAGCACTGCTGATGTAAGCTCTGAATACGAGTGTTTTGATCAAGTTTTATGAAGCCGTTGTTAACCAAGAAAATTAATTTATGTTCGAGCTTGAATTTACTTTTGGTGCAAATTTACTGATGTACTTTTTTCCCGGCTTTCCCTAGTTGTAATTTTAAATATTAGGAAATGTATCACTTTCGTATTGATTTTCGTTGAAACTTGATCAAACGAAATGCTAAAATATTTTATCGATATATATTTTGATATATAGACTTAAAATATCGATAAAAATAGAAAACAAAGTTAAATTTTTAAACAAAAAAAACTTTGTTTTCTATTTTTATCGATATGATGAACCCATTACAAATATTTAATAAAATGTGTTTAATTAAACATGCCAAAAAATCTACCTCAAAGACGCAGATTTAAAGTTAGGTAAGTTTAATTTGATTATACATTATTATGTCTATCTAGACATACTCGTACCTATGTATTTAATAATCAAAGTTGAAAGGTAGGGTAGGGGCAAGGGTTCTACCTTTCAAGAAGTTAAGTAATTAATTGTGCTATGTGGTGCCATGTAAATCTTCCAGACCAACCAAAAGACTACCAATGCCTGAAGAGAGATCCTCCACATAGAACGCAGTCAAAGTCAGAAAAGGTAAATACTTGGACAGTTTTAATTTCCAATTTTATAAGACGGGACGGCAAATTGCATCCCATTGGCGAGAAGTTAGTAGAAGTTGCAACAAGTTGTGACTACGTGGGCTGTGCTTAATGCTAATGGGGCAAACTTGGCCGGGAGCTGAACCAACTACCTAGACAAATCGCAGTTCCTGACTTGTCAAGTGAAGTCCGTCGACTTTGGAAGTGCTGTAATTTTCGGATCGCACAAGGCTCTTGTTCAAGCATAGCTAATGTGTGGTTACTAGAAGTCGTCGTTGTCCTATGTCAAATAGGTAAGTTTTCTTGGTGCTATATCTCAGCTTTCACATTGGTAGGTTAGGTAGGCTCCATATTTTGCATTAAGTACGTAAAAATAAATGAACTTTAACTGCCCAGCCTCAGTAGTGCAATTCGAAAGTGCCGCCGCGCCGCCTGCACTACTTTTGCTACGAGGAAGGGTAGGAGTCAACTACGGCCTTTTTCTTCATTTATAATTCATTCATCTATTAGTTATTCATTTATTAGGCATTTATTAATCGGTCATCATTGTATTGCTGGAGCGACGAAGTTAATAAATAGCTACAACAACTTCGTGCCGTCATCAGTGGCGTAAAATAACGCCGGACAATTCACACAGTATTTTCTAGTCTCAACCTAAGCAGAGCTTGTGTTTTGGGTACTAGATAGCTGATATACATAATACAAAACATTATATAGATGATTTTTATACATTGAAACGACTAGAACACCCTGAACAAATCTACAGATCGTACAAACATTTGTCTCAAGGCGAGAATCGTACTCGCAACCTCCTGCGTCGTAAGTTCGTTATTCTAAACGTATTCCATCCACATACCAAACACCAAAGAACCCAATCAACGGAAGAGTACCATAAAATTTTACTGCAACGTATTCCTTAATATCAATATGAGAATTTCTTGCATAACAAAAGGTCTGTTTTATTTGCTAGTCTCGGGACGGCCGTAAAATCTCGTTGACGGGGCGCTGACTCGGATGTATCAGGGCGGTGTCAGTCATGCTTGATTCGTTCTGCTTGAATAAGATGGTACACTTCTGTACCCATTATGGGTTTACCCACAACGGAAGTTTGAGATTTTAGAATACCTATCACAGTTTTTCATTACGGCTTGAACATCTGAGGCTTTAGAATATCACAGTTTTTTATTTATTTATTAAATAATATGTTTACATTGTTATTACAAGGAAATCAAAATTGCTCTAAATTTTTGCATAAAAATATTCAACTAAAGCCTACCTTTAAAATATGCGACAAAAAAGAAATGAACTCAGCATAACATATATTTTTTCTACTCCTACATTGTCCTACTCGCTTCGGCCCAAAGTAGTCCGAACACGGAACACTTCGACCGAATCATAATGACCGAAGTTGACAGGTTGTTAAACACATTATGTAAGAACAAAACTATGAACCCACAAGTGGGTGCCCATTCACAGCTTTAGAACCCTTTTGAAACGAAGGGTCGCTACGAAAACAATTAATATGATTTATGGCGGAAATAAAAACCCTTAAAGCAATTTAGCAGCATTTTTGCTTTAGCAATAGTCGACTTTCCGTAATAAAATATGATTTATACTGCATTGAATTTCATGCGAAATATTGGCCTATACAGTATCACTTTGCACCCTAGTGACACTTTGAGTACTGAAAACGCACGGTATGAGTTTTCTACAAGTGACTAATATGCGTAAATCCAGCGCAGTGGCTTTGTAGAGCGGCACGAATTTTTTGGGTAAAAAAGAAGATCGCAGTCGTCGAAAAAAAACCGCAGTCAAAGTTTCCAAGCTGAATCAGTAGGTCCCGTGCACAAATTATTGTCATATTCTGGCACATGCTTTGATCTATAATAGCAGTAAGTAACTCTGTTTAGCGGCTATTGCATTATTATTTGCTGATTCACCTGTATATTATTATGTTTGTTTTATTTTATTTTCTGTGTATTGCGTTATAAATAAAAAAACGTTTCTTTCTTTCTAGATCCCACATAAAAGCTTAGAAAATTTAGTTACATTCTCCACCGTGTAAATTTTTCATTGGAGTTGGTAATAAAAAAAATTAAATAGAGTCGGTCTGTTATTACAACTCTGTCACAATTACAGGCGGCAGACCTCTCCTCCGGTTGCTATTGTTTTGCTGAAATAAAAAGTAGATCATCGTCATCATCTGCCTATAGAATTCCACTGCTGGGCATAGGCCTCCCCCAATGAGCGCTATAGCGCCCTGCCTTCAGCTTGCTGCATCCAGCATCTACCTGCAGTCTTTCAAAAAGTATATATACCTATTAAAATAAATAAATAATGCTGGACAATTCACACAGCATTATCTAGCCCCATGGTAAGCAGAGCTTGTGTTATGGGTACTAGATAACTGATATACATAATAAAATATATTACATAGATAGATATTTTTTATTATACATAGAAAACGACCAGAACACCCGGAACAAATATCTGCAGCTCGTAGACACAGTTGTTCCGAGGCGGGAATCGAACCCGCAACCTCCTGCGTCGCAGGCGGACCTTCGCCCACCGCGCCACATCAGTCGTATTGCTAAATTGAGTTGTAAAAGTAGAAATAATTTATAGGCTACTTGTACTAAAGCTGTTTTAAACAACCTAGAAACCAAAATAGAACGTCGTTATTCACTATTTTACGTTATTCGTTTCCTCTCATCTCGGCACAGCTTCAGAGGAGACCACCGAGTGGAGCACACAAAAATTTACAAAAAATTTAAGTGAAAGGAAAGAAAATCCACAAAACCTTATTCTTATTTGATAATGATTTATCTATAAAATATGACTTGTCTAAGTGCTTATTTTGTAAGCCTAAAGAAATAAAGGAATTTAAATGTATGTAAATGGAAGGCAGGCTATAACCACGACATTGCAATGTCGAGCTAATACAAAAGTTTATTTACAAAAACACGTGATGAGAATACGATTAGTGAACATCAAGGCACCCAATTACGTTCACACCTGTACCTAGCAAGCTGTGTTGTTTCTGAAGTCGAAGGGCCAAAGTAACCTATCAAAATAAAGCCATGATCAATCGAACCGATTGAGCCGCCTAATCTAGCGTAAAGGCGTTCTAAGTTTATCAAAGTTTAGCAAAGGTCACCGCGGCAGAGTTCGACCTTTACGTTCCTAAGTGACACGTGGCTGGGCATTATTTTTGCCTAGCTGAGCCGGGTGCATAATGTCAGCGAAGGATCTGTGTAACATGCTATTTAACACATAACGTAACTTGCGTTATCACGGTAATTAAGCGCGATTAACGCGTGTTAAGGCGCATTTTAACGCGAATAATACCTTTTCACGAGTTATTCGCGTTATGATGCGGCTTAACACGCGTTATCAACGCTAAAATTTGCGTAATAACGCTGATAACGTTACGTTATGTGTTAAATAGCATGGTGAGGCTACCATGCTATTTAACATATTACGTAACGGTGGACAAAGTAGAAATAAGGGTAAGCGAAAATTACTTAGGTCTGTCTTGTCTTATCTAATTTAGAGTACATGGCTTTAGAGCCAAGAAAATCTAAGAATTTGGATACGAAAGTGATAAGAAATGAATAATGCTAGGCCATCAACACAGTACGATCTAGCCTAATATCAGACCTATCTAGCTAAGGGCTTGTATTAAGGTATAAGATAACTGATATACTTATTACAATATTTATAACATACGAGTACACTCTAAAGAGACGGATAGAAAGACCAAACATTAAATTCGACTAACACTTTGACTGCTGAAATCACACGGTATGTGTTTTCTACAAGTGACTAATATGCGTAAATCCACACTAGCGCAGCGGCTGAGAAAATACAGATCTGTGTGTCTCAGCACAGCCGTAATATTTCTCGAACGAAACGCATGTGCGGCGCAACTTAACCGCTGTGTAGAGCGGCAGCACGAATTTTTTAGGTTAAAAAAAAGATCGCAGTCATCGAAAAAAAACCGCAGTCAAAGTGTTAAGACACGACTATAAGGTCTATAAGAGGACGGTCACCAACCCGCTGGTCTGATCAAATTAAGGCTATAACGGGACTCACTTTGCCTGCAGCCCTGAGACAGGCCGACGACAGAGTAGTGTGGAAGCGGTTCATCAGCGTCACCGCGAAAGCCTTCCAGGACGGGCACGACCTTCAGCAATGAAGACAATGACAAAGAAGAAGATAAGGTCTATAATAGGTTCATGAGATGCCTTCTAATCTTAAGGTAAAAATACATAATATTTTATGACCGAACAACTTTAGCTATACCCTTTTTCACTAAAAATATATTGCACTAGCTGTTCCCTGCGGTTTCACCTGCGTTAAACTCGAATTTCCCTTTATTAGGTGATATTTTTACACCTTGGGTTACATTATTGGAGTTTTAGTACGGATACCTAACTTTTTTGAAAATATCATATAGGCTGTGTTATGTTCACCTAGCTTCCCAACGGTGAATGGATTTTTCAAATCGGTTCTTTAGTTTCGGAGCCTATTCAATACAAACAAACAAAAAATCAAACATTTCCTCCTTATAATATTAGTATAGATGAAGCAGAACGGTAGCAAAGTTCCGGTGTTTAGGTATATCTAAAAGCCGCAATACGAGCTCAGGTGCGTTCAGGTATTAGGAGAGTGGAATCGTACAGGATTTATGACGTTCTCTGATTTACCGCCAGTATCCGTGCATCGTGGGGAGGAAACTCGGCCATTTTTGTAATGGTTTAAAAACCAGAAGTAACTAGGTTACTGACGCAGATTTATAACGTAAGTTCTAAAACCTAGGTACAGAAACTTAGTCCATTAACCTAAGTTTAGATGCAAAGATTTACTGGACTTCTTTGATCGCTTTTAGTTGGAAAAATACTTACCTATGTTGTTATCGAAGGAATCAACGACGACAAAATTGACGACCGATGTGGCGCGGTGGGCGAAGGTCCGCCTGCGACGCAGGAGGTTGCGGGTTCGATTCCCGCCTCGGAACAAATGTGTGTACGATCTGCAGATATTTGTTCCGGGTGTTCTGGTCGTTTTCTATGTATAATAAAAAATATCTATCTATGTAATATATTGTATTATGTATATCAGTTATCTAGTACCCATAACACAAGCGCTGCTTACCATGGGGCTAGATAATGCTGTGTGAATTGTCCAGCATTATTTATTTATTTTATTTAATCTCAGTTACAAACGAGCTTTTAAAATTTAATTCCTAACCAGATTGAAATGCAATAAATGCGGGTATAATTTTATTTCCTTTCGTAGTGAACCAGCACTCGCTATTGCGGATTCCCCTTTTGTCTCAAGGATTCTTTTACTTAGTGCTTTTGAAAAATAATCTATTTGAATACAACTTCTGAAACTATCATGGTTATTGACACTAAAGTCATTTAAAACGGGATATTTACTATGATTTGATTTTTGAGTTTTCCAATATTTTAATATAAATATTCAGTTATTCCGTGATCATGGCGCATGAAACTGTGCCGAAATATTGGAAAACTCAAAAATCAAATCATGGTAAATATCCCGTTTTAAATGATTTTAATCTATTTGAACTTGTTTAAGTTGTCCTTGTTATGCTATGATTATTCATATAATTCTAGTTTTAGCAATCTCTGGACAGTTTATTCTGAATAAAGTTAATTAAAACAGTACATACTAAAATTAATAAGCAATTCATTTTATTGTTTGTGAATCAGGTTAATTGATAGTCAGATACATAAGACTTATTTTAGATCGCTAGATTCTGCCGCTTAGGCGTACAAACATTATAATAAACAATTAATATTAATTAATTAACTAATAATAATTAATATTAATTAATTAACTAGCTTATACAATATATCATAATTTACCATGATCTCGGGCCATAAAGTGACCCGGTCCTTTGGAAGGCTTGCGTGGGGCCGAAGCCAACAGCACAGAGGCCCTTTGAGAAGTTAATCTAAAGGCGATGGATACACATAGCGGGTATCATCCTCGGGTGCACAATATGATACACCCAAAGATGGTATCCGCCAGGTGTAGAGACTATTGCAAAGAAAAATGAAAGAAATAAAACCAGGCTATTGTGATGGATGGATGGACTGGGTAATCGGGCTATAGGGGAGATTGCGGACGTCTGCCATAAACAAGTCAATCATAAATATATAATATCATTATTATTATTATCTTATAAAAAGCATGCAGTTATATAGCAAGCTAAATTAATAGGCAAGCTGAAGACAGGGTGCCATGGCGCTCATTAGGGGAGGCATATGTCCAGCAGTGGACTACTATAGGCTGATGATGATGAAAATTAATAAACGAGTTGATGTGTTCTGTGTCTATGAAACTTTTAAAAGGTTATTTCTACCCCATAAGAACTGTTTTATGGGATAAAAAGTAACATTTGTTTGATTCCAACCCAGAGCTATATCTGTGCCAAATTTCAGCCTGATCCGTTCAGTAGTTTTGGCATGAAAAGGTAACGAACATTCAAACATCTAAACATTAAAACTTACGCATTTATAATATCAGTGTGATACACCAAGCAATCCTGCAAACTATAATATTTAGTTTGGTATTAAACCAATGTCGTTTGAAGGTTGTATTACTTGAACAAACAAAAGTTAACTTAAAATTCGATCTGAGGTACCTACAATTTAGACTGAAATTAATTTAAACTGTATTCACACGCACCCTGCTCTACCAAAACGGTGACGTGTCCAAAATGATCCCAACCGATATAGCCCATTTTATCTCGTCTGCAAACGTTGGGACTCCCATAAATTATTGAAGCCCCTTCCGCTGTGTGCCTCCCACACAATTATAACAATTCGCGTCAGAATTACAGCGCGTTGGCGGTTCCACGCTCAACATTGTTACAACACGACATTCCTGCTAGTTTAAAGACAGAAATAGGCTGGCAGATCTTCCAAGAAGAATTTTAAAACCACCTTCTAACGCGAGAGTCTTGAACACAGTTTGTTTTGTTTCCGAAAGTACAATATTAAATGTGCAGAAAAGAAATTCTTAAAATGTTGGTCTCGTATATAATTAATAATACTAACGTAAAAGCCTCTTCTTTTTGATATCAGTTAAATCGGACCGAATCGGATTATACTGTAATAAAATAATGGCATCGTAGTCGAGCGTCTAAGGTGGTCACTTATTGGTACATAGTTCCTTGCGGGTACCAATAACTGACCACCTTGATCCAATGTTTGTCGTTACTCTGGTCTGCCCTTCCCACTCAGTGGATAAGCCGCTCTGAAAACTTGCAACCTTGTAGATAGCAAAGAATATACATATATTAAAAGTAATGTATAAGCCTTCTGTTTTATTTTATTTATTTGGCACACAAAACAGAATACAATCAAATATTATACAACTAGAAACACACAATAATGAAAACTAGACTGTATGTGTACACAGCATGATCAAAGAGCAGTTTATGTGAAGTAAATACAAAATGAATTTAAAAGTAAATAATAAGAGAAAAAAAAATCAGATAAAAATATGTAAGCATGCATTATTTTTAATTACAATATTTAATCTCTTTTTTTTATTCATTTTTAAACAGTAAATTTGATTAGGGCTAGGAAATATAATATATATATATATATATTAATAATAAAGGGAAAATTACAGAAAATTACACTCTCCTTAATGAGAATGGTTTCAACGTCTTTTTAAATTTAAATAGTTTTCTATTAAAAATGTCAATATTATCACTATTATTAACTAAAAGATCGTTGTACTGACGACACATTCTGACCACAGGGCCGTAATAGTGAAGTCGGACAGAAGGGTCATTATAATAGCTTCATCAAAATTGTATAATATGATCCCTTGGCAGGTGGTCTGCATCAAGGACACATCGCAGGTGCGTCTAAAGTGGTTAAAAATTGTATAATATGATCCCTTGGCAGGTGGACTGCATCAAGGACACATCGCAGGTGCGTCTAAAGTGGTTAAAAATTGTATAATATGATCCCTTGGCAGGTGGTCTGCATCAAGGACACATCGCAGGTGCGTCTAAAGTGGTTAAAAATTGTATAATATGATCCCTTGGCAGGTGGTCTGCATCAAGGACACATCGCAGGTGCGTCTAAAGTGGTTAAAAATTGTATAATATGATCCCTTGGCAGGTGGTCTGCATCAAGGACACATCGCAGGTGCGTCTAAAGTGGTTAAAAATTGTATAATATGATCCCTTGGCAGGTGGTCTGCATCAAGGACACATCGCAGGAGTGTCTAAAGTGGTTAAAAATTGTATAATATGATCCCTTGGTAGGTGGTCTGCATCAAGGACACATCGCAGGTGCGTCTAAAGTGGTCAAAAATTGGCGGGTACCTTGACCACCTTGGTCCAATTTTAGGTCATAGTCAAAGTCAAACTTTTATTGCAATCATGTTGTATATACAAGGAATCTTATAAATAACAAGGTTGTTTCAAACATGCACCCTGTGAGGGCACAGCAATATTATGTTCTGTAATGGATACTCCTAGCAATGTGTTTCGCCCTTACCACTCAGTGGAAAGGCCACTAAGCTGTTATTATAAGTAAAAAAATATCTCTGTAATTTGTAGAACATTTTTCATTAGAATAAATGACAGTGAAACGAAAGTTATAAAAGTGCCTTAGCCTAAGCTACCGGTAAACTGGTTAATTAAGTTAATAAAGAAAATTAAGGATGTAATGGGAGGTAGATAAAATGTTCATTACTTTTTCACGGAGACTATGCGGAAGAACTCAGAGCGGTTTTAGGAAAGCGGAGTAGTTTCAGGTTCTTTGCACTTGAATGAAGCAGTGGTGGATTCCTCATATCAGTTAGAAAATGGTCTTAGCCTTAATTCTAGGCTAGAAAAGAGAAAATTGTAAATTATTCTGTATCATCAACCTATAATAGTCCACTGCTGGACATAGGCCTCCGCTAATAAGCGCCATAGCGCCCTGTCTTCGCTTGCCGCATCCAGCATCTGCCTGCAGTCTTTCGCAAGTCGTCATCCCACCTGGCGGCAGGGCGTCCTACACTACGTTTGCCGAGTCGCGGTCTGCACTCAAGAACACGCTTTCCCCAGCGGTTGTCAGTTCTTCGCGATATATGGCCGGCCCACTGCCACTTTAGCTTACTAATTCTTTGAGCTATGTCGGTAACTTTGGTTCGCATCTATAAATATTAAAATTGTGTAAATTATATATTTATTTATTGACCACCAACATAAAACCAGCTGAGAGTTTTTTTACCTTAATTTTTGCCTTAATAAAAATCATGTCAAGTGATACTAAAATCACCAAAGCAGCCAAGGAACTTTAATCAATTCCATTATTTACGGTAACATTTCGAACTCCCTTCGAATAAGGAGTAATTTTTTTTCTTTATGAGAAGACATAAGCCAGTAAGTTGAATAATCTACATCGAATTTATCACAAAGGCTGGGATCCGTAACAAAGAAACCGTCAGAGATAATCTTATCGGGCGTAGGTAATCACCGTCTGCCTTTTATTATTCTTGTGATCTCCGTATCTTTGTAATCTATCTATTGCGTCTGTATTGGATTATGGAATAGAATTGAAGATTTGGGGATTGAAGTTTTGCGCATTGAAGTTTTATCTGATTGCAAAATATTTTATTCAAAAGGCATCCACATTGGCCGAGTTACGTAGTAAAAAGGTTCTCAGTGTAGTTGTACTAGGCTATTAAATCTGTCATCACATGACAGTCATTTCGACGACCGATGTGGCGCGGTGGGCGAAGGTCCGCCTGCGACGCAGGAGGTTGCGGGTTCGATTCCCGCCTCGAAACTATTGTGTGTACGATCTGCAGATAATTGTTCCGGGTGGTCTGGTCGTTTTCTATGTATAATAAAAAATATCTATCTATGTAATGTATATTATGTATAATATATCAGTTATCTAGTACCCATAACACAAGCTCTGCTTACCATGGAGCTAGATAATGCTGTGTGAATTGTCCGTTTTCGCAAAAGGAATATTTAGCAGGTTTTGAATGGTTACCATAGCGCGGAACCAGTTTCCACACTGCGTGGAACTAGGGCGCTTTGCTCGTAAAACATGGGTGTCGCGTCACATAACACGTCAGGCAGTGTCAGAGTGTATTGCCGGCGAAACGGAACGGAATAAAAAAGATGGCAGTATCGAGTATCATGTCCCTGCTGTGAGGCAGTATTTATTTCACGATAGAATTGACATTGGAGCATTTGAAGGTGTGCCAGATTGATGTATCGGGGTATGAACGGACGCGGGCGAACCTACCTCCCAAGTTATCTTACAGCTCAAATGATTTTTATCATTGTATCATCATCATCAGTCTATGTTAGTCCACAGCTGGACATAGGCCTCCCCAATGAGCGCCACAGCAGCACCTGTCTTCAGCTTGACGCATCCAGCATCTACTTGCACTCTTTCGCAGGTCGTCATCCCACCTGGTCGGAGGGCGTCCTACACTACGTTTACCGAGTCGTGGTCTCCACTCAAGAACACGTTAGCCCCAGCGGTTCGGTTCTTCGCGAGATATGGCCGGCCCACTGCACTGATCATTGTATAGTACTTATAGAATAGAATATGCTTTATTGCACAAAAGTTGTACATAGGCGAGCATAATGCTAGATAGCATTCTCTAGCTGCTAACCTTTGGGTAGTGTGTACTAGATTACAGAACGTACAGAACTAATAAAATATATTAATAATTAATATGAAGGTACAATTAACACCATACATTGTAGTGAAATGACTAACTTGAATGCGCCTCGTATGCAAGATGTAAACGGTAATGGATTGTTGACTTTGTCCAGCGCTTTCTATTGTTAACTGTACCTAGTTTTAACTGCAAACATGAGAAAAAAAGTGATGTCGCTCACATGTGGGTGGGAACAGTAGTAAAACGATAAAAAATAGTAATAATTAATATGAAGGTACAATTAACACCATACATTGTAGTGAAATGACTAACTTGAATGCGCCTCGTATGCAAGATGTAAACGGTAATGGATTGTTGACTTTGTCCAGCGCTTTCTATTGTTAACTGTACCTAGTTTTAACTGCAAACATGAGAAAAAAAGTAATGACGCTCACATGTGGGTGGGAACAGTTGTAAAAGGTGAAGGTTGTTCAGGTAGCTATTTTTAATTACCTTTGCAATGCTTGCGGACGGCCAAGCGGAAGAGAAAATAGAAAAACTAAGCATACTTAAATTAAATTTCTACATGTAATGTTTTACACCGTGCCCAAGCCGCAGCCAAAACCTTTTGCAGAATAATTACCTACTGCCCCCAAGGGTCACATTAAGGACTCGCAGAGCATTTTTCTCTTCAAGTTCAGGGCAAGCGAGGCCCCTAAAACAATTATGAGACTTGGAGCTCCGACACGAAAATTTGCTGAAATAGGATCGCTTGAGTGATTTACCTACGTTACATGAGAAATATGATGATGATTATGTTTTATTTAAGAATAAAATATGCATTATTTTCTTTTACAGCATCATCTAGCTAGACCAAAGCTAAGCAGAGCTTTTGTTATGGGTACTATGATGACTGATATACATAATACAATAGATTACACTGATATTACACAGATTTTTTATGATACATAGAAATAACCAACAAATATTTGCAGATTGTACAAACATATTCACATAGGCAAAATATTATTTTCATAGCGAAAGAAGGGGAATACTTCCTGTATTTACACCTGCAGTAAGACAAAGAGTCAAAAGTTTCTGCGTCGATTTATTCGTTACTAGCTGTTTCCCGCGGTTTCTCCCGCGCTAAATTCGAATTACACATTTCTAAAATATAATATTATAGCCTATGTTCACTGAGGATAGTGTAGCTTCCCAACGGTGAAAAATTGGTCCAGTAATTTCGGAGCCTATTCAATACAAACAAAAAAAATTAAACCCTTCCACTTTATAATATTAGTATAGAAAATCCTTCCAGTAGTTTCGGAGCCTATTCGATGCAAACAAACAAAAATCCTAATCTTTTCTCTTTATAATATATATACATAACAACAGGAAAATAAATGTAATATTTTAAGAATCGCCGATCGTCATTTTAAAATTTTGGAAAAGCCAAGAAAAACATCGAAAAGCGAATTTACGTTTATTGGAAAACAGCGGTAGCTATTTTGAGCTGCAAATTAACAATCAGCCCACGAATAAAATAAAGGGTGGCGCCGCAATCAATTTGGGGAAATCCTTACGTGTCCGGGCCGTGGAATTTAGGGATTGTGAGAATGGCCCGCCCGGGGCCGCTTTGGCCCTGGGCCAGGGCCTGCCGCGGCTCAACAGGTCACATCATTTATTATATGTATTACATTCTGCCGTCACCAGTTTTGTTAAGGAAATGTTGCAATGGCTTCTACTCGAAGCTATCATAACATTTCCTTCAATTCACTGAAAGATAGCTTATACAGAAAAGCTTTTTTACAAAAATATCTTTCTTTGTAAAAAGACTGCCACTGGTGGCGTGTTTTGGCTTAAACGGCCTTGAATTTATAGTGAATCGCTGTAAACAAAGAGACGAGACGAATAGACCATGTAAATTCTGAACGTACGTATTCTTAATTTTTTCTTCTCTGTTCTTTTAGACCGTTCACATAATTGCCGATTTATGGCAAAGCAAATCTGCCTTAATAAAAGATCTACGTTTGCTTCGACAGATCTGTATAGCTCAAAATCTGTGAAGGTTTTTTTGTTTTATTCACTAAATGATATAACTAGATTCTGAACGCCACTTTGGGTTTTTAGTGAATTAATGTAGACCAGTCTTTCCCTGTAATACCATTTATATCTCGTCCATTTTCATTCAGCCGCCTCGGCAAAAAAGTCAGAGAGACCTAGAGAATTACTTTCGAATTTATAATATTAGTAAGGATAATAAGAATATTGGATTTTTCCTGGAGTATCCTTCAGCCTACGAGCTCTTCTCTCTAGTGATTCTAATTAGAATCAATTTTATCCTCTTCAATAAAGAGCCCAAATGTACAGAAAAGGATCGTGAGAATAATGGAGTGTCTATCTACTTACTTCAAAACCACCGAGTAAAATAGGTATTCTTGGTATTTGGTAGGGCGGGCGGTATTCCCAGTATTGTTATTTATTACGTTTATTTGGGAATTCCCTTCTTATTTATAAGTTAGGTACTTGTAAATAAGAAGGGAATTCCCATATCTGGAATCCAAGGAATATTTTGTGAACACAAAAAATATTAACAAATATTGACGACCGATATGGCGCGGTGGGCGAAGGTCCGCCTGCGACGCAGGAGGCTGCGGGTTCGATTCCCGCTTCGGAACAAATGTGTGTACGATCTGCAAATATTTGTTTCGGGTGTTCTGGTCGTTTTCTATGTATAATAAAAATATCTATCTATGTAATGTATCGTATTATGTATATCAGTTATCTAGTACCCATAACACAAGCTCTGCTTACCATGGGGCTAGATAATGCTGTGTGAATTGTCCAGCAATATTTATTTATTTATTTATTAAACAAAAAAATTTTTTGTACGACACTGGCATTATTGGAGCAATTTCATCATCATTTCAGATAGAGAAATAAAAGAGAGAAAGTAAATAAATTTATGAATCAACTAATTTCTCCCCGCGGCTTCGCACGCGTTCTTTATATGCAGATATGTAAAGGCTATTTCTATTCCATGGCAACTGTTTTATGGTATACAAAATAGCCCTTCGTTTGATATCAGGCCGATCCATTCAGTAGTTTTGGCGTGAAGAAGTTACAAACAACTATCCATCAACCAAAACTTTGGCATTTCAACATTTATATTAACTGTGATTCTGATAATAGTAAATACATTAAACACATATAACTACACTTATAATAAAAGCAGATACATGTATATCAATAAAAAAAGCTGGATAAGATAAACACCATCATCATTCAGAAATATGCATTTCCTCTCCTTAACTTTTCTGGAAATTGTCATAAAACCACATTATATTCTTGTGGATGGAAACTTACTGGATGTCCGTCCATGCCATCCAGTCATTATAAATTCCCCGGGTTACTATTGTGTTTGAGGGGACGTTATTGTTACAATCTGTTTCATTATTTAAAAAGGCCTTTGCTTCGTCCAGTTTTGTTGCAACCGTTGAATCTTGTTAAATTTTAAAATTAAAATTCCTTTAGTTCTTTATGCTTACAAAATAAGCGTGTAGACAAGTCAAATTTTATACTATTAAAAACAATATAAATTTTTTTCAAATAAGGTTTTTTTTATTTTGTGTTTAATTAAATTTTTTGTCCACTAGTGGATTTGTAATATTTTAAAAAATTATGTCATCTCTTTTACTGTTTCTCTTTCAATTTATTGATTTTCTAGACTATTTATCAACCGATAAGTAGTATAGGTAATATTGAATACGTTGTTTTGTTATTAGGTAAATGTTTTAAAGTTATCAAATGGAAACTCATTTATGGGATAAAAAGTAACCTTTGTTTTATTCCATTTGTCATTTGTAAAAATACACATATTTGCTCATGCCTGCCCGTGAAAATTAGGACGAATTACAGGCAAGTAAATGTAGGCGTAAGATTTAATTTGAAAGGTATTTTCAACAAAAACACTCTAGACAAAGTAATTACACAAAATAAGACAAGTTGAGCTACTGAGCCGAGTTCTTCAAACAGTACATACACTATTCAATTAAAACCTCTCCCGAGGGGAAGACAAACATAGCAAGTCTAATTCTATCCCCAGTCTGTTCAAATAGGGTACGTTCCTAACCAGACTATTTGTCACTTGGGAGTTGATGTTGATACCCATAAGTAACAATTTATAAACAAAATAATAATAAAAACTTTTGAAACTATAATCACAGTTCACAAAAGTCACTTATAACGGGATATTTACAACTTTCCATCGTTATTCCGTGATTATGGCGTATGAAACTGTGCCGTAATATTGGAAAACACAAAATGTAATCGTGGTAAATACAATACATTACATAAATAGATATTTTTTATCATACGTAAAAACGACCAGAACACCCGGAACAAATATCTGCGGATCGTACAAACATTTGTCCCGAGGCGGGAATCGAATGCGCACATGTCCACTGCGCCACAGAGGTCGTCATCGTAGTCATTGAATCCATTAATGTGATAACTAGTATGACAATGACTAGATATAGTGGAACCAGTGATGGTGTACTTCGGTCAAAGAATATTCATCGATCGAAACTCGATCGGTAACGAAACTTCACATCTTTATGCGGCCAAAACAGTGTTTCTTTATATATTTATATTTATTTAAAGGAAAACCAGAAGCTTATATATAACACAATAAAAAGTTCATAAATACTAGAAAGCTTATTGAAGGTTTTCACGGATAAATAACAGAATAATATAATAAGAAGAGACTGTGAAAATAAAGTGAATTGGTACAAATAGCATCTATAAAGTTAGATCAAATAATTATCTTTAGGTTACAAAATTAACAATAATGTTTACTCCAAAAACCTATCACCAACATTATAATTATTGGTGCCAAAAAATTCTCTGCTAACTATAATTATGACTCTTAAAATCATCATATCACAGTAGTATATGCGAGAATCTAGATAATACTTCCTCACGCCAAAACAAACGAATGGACTGAAAAGTGTTAACTAGCTTTTACTGAACGCCACAAAAAATTGTAAAACCCAAACTGTAACCCTGTAAATAATAAGTAACTGGAAGACAATTTAGATAGCTGAATTTTCCTGGAAATTCAGATTATTTACATTAAATTCCAGCTTGCTTTATTGTCTAATGAAATTATCAATTTGAATATTAAATACGGAATTTTGGAATTCATAAAGTGATGCCGAGAAAATCCCTTTATAATCATTATCATTTCATTATGATTCATATTACTGGGAAGTTCAAGATCTACTGTTTGGCAAAAACATTCGAAAAAAATTGCTAGGTAAGCTTTATTTTTTGAATCGTTTTTTTTATTGATAGACCCCTACGACTGAGGATGGGTCTAATTGGCTCGAGATCCTGACGCGAAGGATCAGGTGAAAGCCTTTGCCCAATAATGGGTCATCGTATCAAACAATAGCTTGATAGGATATGATGGCTTTATTTGAACAATAGTTCAACTTCATTATTTTCTTTTTATTAATGTACCTGGACACCTTTGAGTGAGTCCAACTGGCTCAAGATCTAGACGCTTTGAGGGATCAGGTGGAGGCCTTTACCCAATAGTGGGACGTCTCATCAAGCAATAGCTTGATAAGACATTATGGCTTTATTTGAACAATAGTTCAAATTCATTATTTTCTTTTGACTAATGTACCTGGACACCTTTGAGTGAGTCCAACCAACTTTGCTCATCATCGTAATCATCATCAGTCTATAGCAGTCCACTGCTGGACATAGGCCTCCCCCAATGAGTGCCCTGTCTTCAGCTTGCCGCATCCAGCATCTACCTGCAGTTTTTCGCAGGTCGTCATCCCTCCTGGTCGGAAGGCGTCCTACACTACTTACCGGTTTTGCTTAATAGTGGCACATGTCATCGAATGAGAAAAATCAAATTGAATCTTGGGTAGGCTTAGGAATAAATGTTGGGCTGCATGGCCTTCCAGTTTATGCATTATGGGCTTAGTATAATGTTGATTGTACGTCGATGTACGGGCGGGTTAATGAGAATCTTAATTGGAAACGTACGCAGTCTTGCAAAGTAGCGACACTATTTCAATGAAATGAGAATTAAGTTCCTTGAATTTATCATGTAGCCAACCATGTGGGTAAATTGGGTAATTAAGCTAGAGTTTATTGAATTGGTTTTATGCCACTGCCTGTGCGAATTAGGTACTTTTCACATGATTTTTATTGAATTGGGATTACTCAATAAATTATCAAAAAGGATATGAACGTAAAACTAGATGGTGCTATCGGCAAGTCAATTCAGACGTATCCTTTACTGTAGAACGCATAGGTTTTTGCCGCTCATCGATACATTTTCTTTTAGAAATTAAATAATATCCCAGTAATTTCCGACTTGAACCGCGACCTTCCCTCAGTACTGGAAGAGCCAATTTCTCTTATTTTTATTCAGTTTTAAAATGTAACCAATGAGCTGCGAAATATTATGATGTATGTGTGTATGATGCGAAATATTATGAGTAACTCAGGAATACATCTGAATTGACCAGTTGTAGGTCAAATCCTGATCAGGTCAGGACTTCTTCAAATGTGTTTGTTAAAAAGTTATATTTAATGATTAGAATAAAGTCCGGACACAAAGCCTTCACTCAACTATATCAAACCATTTTATAAGAAAACTGATCATTTCTGTATATAAATATTTCCATATATGATAAGAATAAAGTCCGGACATCTTCGTTCAGCAATATAAAAGAGATCTGGAAGAGATCGCTTCTAAGCGATAAGGCCGCCCATTGTACTTGTCACATGTAATATCTTTCATAATGTTCTGTATCTGGTATACAATAAAGTATTTTTGTATTGTATTGTATAAAATTACTAGCTGCGCCCCGCTGTTTCACCCGCCCGCGTGGTGGATAATATACAATATATCTTTATGAATTGTAGCCTATGTGGTATTCTGATATGTAAGCTATATTGTTGTGAAGTTTCATTAAAATCCATTTAGTAGTTTTAACGTGAAAGAGAAACAAACATCCTCACAAACTTTCACGGTAATATTATTAGTAGGATGAGATTGAAAAGAAAACTGATCAATTCAGTATATAAATAATTCCAACTCCATTGGAGGCAGTGTGAGCTGTCGCTGCATGCAGTCGGTCCAACCAGCAGACATTCAATTTCCGCATGTCAACGCGACACAGACACCCTTCGACTCGTGTAGCTTTCGATACGGGTACACTCGCCACAACAGCTAGTCTATTCTGATGGGTTCGTATCAAATGAAAATATGTTTATTTACTACATCTAAACAGAACTATAGTTAATACAGATTTGGTATGGTTTAAGTAGACAGAATTAATTAACAAAAGTGCTAATGATTCCCACACTAGGCTGGGCCTGTATCGTGGGAATCAATATGATTACCTGGTAAGAAGTGCCTCAATTTAATGACAAATCTATGCAGAGTTATACAAAATAAAGTTTATATATGTATGTTATACTATTTTGCCGCTCATTGTAAATTTAGTAAATTCAATCTTTCCACTAATATTTGACGACCGATGTGGCGCATAACATAAGCTGCTTACCATGGGGCTAGATAATGCTGTGTGAATTGTCCAGCATTATTTATTTATTATATCTAATATTGGCATGTCAAATAAATACTAAAAATCTTAAACTTAACCCTAAATTAAAATAATATCGTATTATGTACATATGTTTAAATATAAATAATAAAATATCACAAACTAACTATGTTAAAAACTGGTTCTTTTCTATACTAATATTATAAAGAGGAAATATTTCATTTTTTGTTTTTTATTTGCATTGAATAGGCTCCGAAACTATAGGACCGATTTAAAGTAAAAATTTTCTTCAACGCGATTATTAAATACAGCATTGATGAAAGCAACAGTGAAATGTGGCATGTTGTCATACGATGTACACTCAAGATCTATTATGTGACTGAAAACCAATGTCTGCTGAGCAATTACTGAGCCTAGGCACTTACTGTTGGATCCTGAAGACACTACATGAAACTCTCTTGAATATAAATGATAAAGGTGACTTGGCATAAAACCAAACCAAAATGATAATTACCTTAAAAAGCCATCCCAGTAGCGGATGAGAACATGTTTAGTGATGCTGCTAATGATGTTATCGACATCGATCGAGTTATCGACATATCTAAGAATTTGCAAGCCGTAGTGGCAGTGGGCCGGCCATATCTCGCGAAGAACCGACAACCGCTGCGGTAAACGTGTTCTGGAGTGGACCACGACTCGGTAAATGTAGTGTAGGACGCCCTCCGACCAGGTGGGAGGACGATCTGCGAAAGACTACAGGGAGTTGCTGCGTCAAGCTGAAGACTGGGCGCTTTTAGGGGAGGCCTATATCTAGACTAACATAGGCTGATGATGATGATGATGTTGATGATTAAAAAGGCAAATAAATTACCTGTAGGTACCTATCTTATACAAACTTTTAAATAGTAAAACGAATAAGTTTACAGCCTTTCTATGTAATTTGAGTCTCAATTATTTATTTAAATGGAACCCGAACATTTAAAAGTTAAAAAGAAATCCGTTCCGGTATATGAATAAAACAAGCTATATTCTTACCTAAGTTGGTACCAGAAATAAACTTTTTAAAATATTAATCAAGCTTTGTCCTTAATCAGGAAGCACTCAGCTTTAAATTGGAACGTAAACCCGTATCAAGTTCAAGCTGCGTCCACCATTTTTCAATGTCACAGCATGTCAAATAACCAAGGGTTTGAATAAAATAAGGGCACGGGAAGGGCAATGATGAGGTCATCAGGGCGGAGTTAAATTTGTACCGGCATCACACGGGTATAACAAGACAGGATCCAATTTTATTTTACGAAAATTAGTATTAATCGATATGGCTTTTATTAGGCTATGGCTATTGTTTCCATATAAACAATCAGTCAAACTATTAGAATGATATCAAATAAATGCTAATGTTTTAAGAAATTATACTCACTATCTATCTTTGGACCTTTTCAAAGTCGCTCAGTCATCGAGCTATGGAAATAGTTATGCTCGGAGTTTCTCTGAAGGATAGGATTCGCAACGAATACATCCGACAGAGAACCAAAGTTATCGACATAGCTCTGAGAATTATAGCAAGCTGAAGTGGCAGCGGGCCGGCCATATCTCGCGAACAACCTACAACCGCTGGGGTAAACGTGTTCTAGAGTAGAGACCCGGTAAACGTAGTGTAGGACGCCCTATGACGAGGTGGGATGACGACTTACGAAAGACTGCAGGGAGTTGCTGCGTCAAGCTGAAGACAGGGCGCTATGGCGCTCATTAGGGGAGGCTTATGTCCAGCGGTGGACTAATATAGGCTGATGATAATGATGATGATCTACCTAATGGATAGACCCTTCATGTACCTACTTCGGTCCTAAAAACTAAAACTATCCAATTTAATTGCGACTCTCTCATTTTTCTTCACAGTTACTATTTCTGGCAATCAGCAAGAAATTATTCGGTAGGTAGGCTGTTGGTTACCTTCCTAAACAACCCAATGCGGTCCCGAATGGCGTCCGAAATCTTTTTTTACGCGAAAGCGTGCTACCGAGCATAATGTTTATTTGATTGACCGTTTACGAAGCCATTTTGGGCATTTACCTTTACTCTCACCTCACCCCACTTTTGTTTGCATCGATCGACATTTAAAAGTTACGCTTACCAAACGTCTCAAGTTGTGGATAACTTCTATATTTTAATGTATTAAATCGAGAGCTTTTCTCGTGAAATTCACAATAAAAGTAGCTACCTACCTACGAGATTAATGACTGTAAAGGCACTGTCAATATTTGATCAAACAAATAAATAAATTATCTAATTCGTTTTCCAATATTTGTGATGATTTCAAGAAGGTTTTATTTATAAAGTTTAACATAAGAAATTAGTCAATCCTACTAATATTATAAACGTCAAAGTTTGTAAGTAAGTATGGATGGATGGATGTTTGTTACTCTCACGTAAAAACTACAGAATGGATTTTAATGAAACTTTACAATAATATAGCTTATACATCAGAATAACCCATTGGCTACAATTCATAAACATATATATTGTATATTATCCAAAATATCTATGACAACGCGGGTAAAACCGCGGGACGCAGCTAGTGTTTTAATATATTAATGACGCTCGAGACGAGCTTTTCTCGTGAAAATGAACTTCACAATAAAAGTAGCTACCAAGGAGATTCATTATCTAATTCATTTTCCAATGTAAGTGATGTTTCAATGTGGTGTCATTTATAAGTTTAACCTAAGAAATTAGTCAATATTATAATAAATAAATAATGCTGGACAATCCACACCACACACCATTATCTAGCCCCAAGCATAGCTAAACTTGTGTTATAGGTACAAGATGACTGATGTAGGTACTAAATACAATACATTACATAGATATATATTTTTTATTATTCATAGATAACGATCAGAACCCCCGGAACAATCTACAGATCGTACACACAATTGTCCCGAGGCGGGAATCAATCCCGCAACCTCCTGTGTCGCACACCGCGCCACAGAGGTCGTCAAAAAAGATTAAAGGAAACTAGGTAGTAAGCTTTGATTTGAATCCATACAGTAAGCGAAAGCTAATAAAAACGAACAAGATGCCTACGCAGTTCAAAATCCTTTTGGAGCATGTTGGGGAAAATTCCTCTTCAAATACGGGTAGTACTTACACAGTGGAAAATCCAACTGCACTGCATTCGTATACCCGTGAACCGTGAATAGGGCTGGACTGGAGGCCAACCGTGAAGGAAGCGATTATTGTTCAGATGTTTTGTGTGACTTGAACCGCGATTTTCCTTCGGAATGAATTTGTTTCCAATATACTCAGGTTTCTTACTTGGTAAATACACAGTATACCAATGGTTATCTCTGAATATTACTTATGAATGTGCTTACTGTTTAGATGCGCCCCGCGGCTTCACCCGCGTGGTAATTTGTGTGTCAAATCCTACTAAAGTCATTTTAAACGGGATATTTACCATGATTTGATGTTTGAGTTTTCCAATATTTCGGCACAGTTTCCGTTTCAGGTTTCAGTTTTTCGGTAAATAACCCGTTTTAAATAACTTTAGTGTTAATAACCACGATAGTTTCAGAAATACTACTAATATTATAAACGCGAAAGTTTGTAAGTATGGATGGATGGATGGATGTTTGTTACTCTGTCACGTAAGAACTACTGAATGGATTTAATGAAACTTCACAATAATATAGCTTACATATCAGAATAACACATAGGCTACAATTCATAAAGATATATTGCAGATTATCTAAAATATCTATCACTACGCGGGTGAAACCGCGAGGCGCAGCTAGTAGTTTATAAACCTTCCCCTTGAATCACTCTATCTATTAAAAACCACATCAAAATCCGTTGCGTAGTTTTAAAGATCTAAGCATACATATTGACAGATAGACAGCGGGAAGCGACTTAGTTTTATATAATGTAGACAAACATATTGGTTTACATACATACATATGTACTAAGACATTGGTGAAAATAATATTTGAATGTGTCCACGCGGAAAGGATGTATGAATGTAGTGATAAGTATTCTTCGATAGCGGATACTTTGCTAGAAATAAATATTATTGTACTAGGTAGCCACAGGTGAGACAGAGGTGCATTCGATCAACGTGTCTTTATGTATAACTAGCTGCTCCCCGCGGCTTCGCCCCCGTGGAAATCTGTCTGTCAAATTGTTTAAATGATAAAAAGTATCCTATGTTAGACTCCTGGTTCTAAGCTACCTCTCCACCAATTTTCAGCTAAATCGGTCCAGCCGTTCTCGAGTTATAAGTGTTGTAACAAACACGACTTTCTTTTATATATATAGATGTTAGACGTTGAACGAATGTACTTCACTGTACAAAGAGACGATTTTGACAAATTCAAATTCATTTATTGTATGAAATACATGTTATAAAAGTTGTTACCAGTAGCCTATAAGTAATAGATGTCACAGTATATTCTGCCCTATTGGGCGTGCAATGTAGATACCAAAATTGAAAATTATTCACTATTATACCTAATTCTTAAAAGATAATACAATAAATTCAAGTAAAAAATTACAATAAAAAAAATAAATGTTTATTTCGAGCACAGGACTCATACAAAAGATAACATTAAAATTTACATACTCAATCACAAATCAATGACATAAAATAAAATAAAATAAAAATATCTATATAATAGGACGCGAGAGTCATCAGTGACCGGGGCACCGCCCCTTAAAAAGGGTTGCCTTAAATACAATCAACAAAAAAAAAATAAAAAAAAAATATACAATGTTTATATCTACAATTTATCGGTCATAAATTCATTAAAGGAGTAATAGCATTTTTGTGTTAATATTTTAGTCACTTGCCTCCAAACAATGTACACGGTAATTCTCTTGTAGAGTCGGGACTTTTGTGTAGGTATATACATACGTACCTTCCAAACTCATGATTAATAATAAAATCCAAGATTCTTCTTAATCCATTATTTCTGATGGAAGATTCGCGGTAGGCCCCCAGGAGCGATCGGGGAAATGTAAACAACATGCCTACCTAAAATACCTTGGCTTACCAAACTTACCGCTCTGCATTTTAACGAACTAGCCAATTGTACATGGAGTTAGAATTAGAGAAGGATTTTGTTTTATGTAGGTATCACAAGAAACTTGGAAAACTAATGGAAATTTTGACATAGTATCATCTAGCCACGAATTGATTAGATACATATTTGGAATCAGAATATTTTGTGCCCGGAACAAATATGCTGATCATAATAATAATTGAGCTCATATTGTGTCCCACGGCGGGAATCAAATCAGCAACTGTGTCGTGTTCTGTGTCGTAAGCGGCGGCCCCTCGCACTAAAACTATCTTATAAAATAAAATATAAATAAAATAAACATGGACAATTTACACAGCATTATCTAGCCCCATGGTAAGCAGAGCTTGTGTTATGGGTACTAGATAACTGATATACATAATACAATATATTACATAGATAGATATTTTTTATTATACATAGAAAACGACCAGAACACCTGGAACAAATATTTGCAGATCGTACAAAGAATTGTTCCGAGGCGGGAATCAAACCCGCAACCTCCTGCGTCGCAGGCGGACCTTCGCCCACCGCGCCACATCGGTCGTTATGTCTACGTAGGTAGGTCTGCTTAGCTTGGGGCTAGCTTCACACTACCACAAGTTATTCTCAGAATAACTAATATTGGTAATGAGAGCCCCAAATAAGTGTCATGTAATTTTTTAATTAATAATAAAAAATCGCCACGAGATGAAGTAAGCAAGCTATCGTTGTTAAAGATAGTCATCATCATCATCATCAGCCTATATTAGTCCACTGCTGGACATATAACTCCCCCGATGAGCCGTAGCCATAGCGCCCAGTGTTCAGCTTGACGCATCCCAGCATCTACCTGCAGTCTTTCGCAGGTAGTCATCTCACCTGGTCGGAGGGCGTCCTACACTACGTTTACCGAGTCGTGGTCTCCACTCAACACGTTTGCCCCAGCGGCCGTCGGTTCTTCGCGAGATATGGCCGGCCCACTGCCACTTCAGCTTGCTAATTCTCAGATAACTTTGGTTCTCTGTCGGATGTATTTGTCACAGTTAATAAGTTTGGTTCTCTGTCGGATGTATTCGTTACGAATCCTATCCTTCCTATCCTATCCTGCACATTCATTACTTTACATTTATTGCGAAACTATATCGTAATAGTACCCTTTTGAAGTCCTTCCAGGCTTCCAACCTTACTTCACTTGAGTGCTGCCCCAAAGCGCGGCGATACGCGCGCGCCGTGCTTTCTGGCTCGATGTGCAGATTAGTGAGCGATCACATAAATCAACCCGATCCTTGATTTCGCGAGTTCCACCCGGAATTTTTAATTAATTCCCGAAGTTGCGTGACTGTTGCGTTGAAGGAAATATTAGTGTTTGATTGGTTTTGAATAATCCGACGCGACTTTTGGAGGTAGCGTGGGTTGATTAATACATTTTGTACCGGTGGTATTTACTTATCATTAATATTTTAATTAGTATTTCTGTGTTGTTTCCTAATGTTTGTAGTATAATGGTAGTTAATGTTTTCTATCTGTCTATAGGTGAAAATACTATTTTAATTAGTCATTTTGTTATTTAAATACAATATATATCTATCATTCAGACAAAAAAAAGTAAGGCATAAAAGCTTCGGTATTTATTTACCTCAGTAAATAAATATCGAACCTTTTATGCTACTTTTTTTTTTTTTTTTTTTCCCGAAATATCGGAATAGACTGAGTATCGGAATAGACTGAGGTCTATTCCGATGATTTCGGGAAAAAAATTCGGGAATGTTACACTCAAATAATGTTGCCACTTATTATTTGCATTTGATAACGAATAAAATCCAAAACTATACTAATGAGCGGCGAAAATAGTACGAGTAAAACACTTACGAATAGTAAGGTAAAATCAAGTAAAAGCTCTGTCTTAAAAAAAAGCTCTTCATAAAAAGAACCTGCTAATTTTGAAATACTTGTCATATTTGCAAGAAAACGTAGGAATGACGAAAGCGAAGCAAAGCAGCTTTACCGGTGTTTTGAATCAAAAGGAAATGTTTCTTCAAGTATTACAGATACTTGAAATATAAATGAAAAAGTGACAAAGGTGTTTTGTTTGTTGTTCCCTGGCCGTTTAATGGAGAAAATAAATAGACGGCGGGGAAAACAGAAATATTCTTTAACAGGAATTTCTTCAGGCAGTGGGTATTCCATTTATTATATTTTACACGCTTCTGTAATATCAGAGGAATAGCGTCATTCAAAAAATTTCTTGATTTTATAACCGAAAACTAATCTATGTATGTGTGAGTTGATATGCATATAACTTCAGTGCTTTGACACACACAAGTGATGTTTACGAAGTCGAATAGGAACTTGAGACTAATTTTTCAAATTTTTTTGCGATACCTTATACCGATACCATGGCTGTCTGGTAGAGATCGTTCTTGAGCGATAAGACCGCCAAATTATCACATAACTTGTATTATTATTTTATATCATGTTAATTTTATTTTTAAGTGTACAATAAACGTATTGTCTATCTATATATCTATAACCTCCTTTGTGTTTTTCAGCATGGCTAACAGAACTCGACGATCGCTGAACCAATTTAGCTATTTTTTTATATTCCTTGAATTCCGAGAACGGTTTGTATAATTGCTGAAAAAAACATACAAACCATAGCGGGGCACACCTAGTTATAACTACGAATGTTTCAATGTTGAGAGGCTTGTTACCTCTACGTGCAAATACTGCTAAGGCGAACAGGTTGAAATTTTGCATGGATTATATAAATCAATAATGGTGGACAGGACAATCATCTAGCCCTAAAGTCAGCAGAACTTGTGTTATGGGTACTAGACGACTAATATACATAATACATTACATAGATATTTTTATACATATAGAAGGCCCAGAACACCCGGATCAAATAGGTATCTGCAGATCATACAAACATTACCCAAGAGACGGGAATCGGAGCGTCGCAGGCGGACCTTCACCCACTGCGCCACCAAGGTCGTCTCATGTGGGTAGGTAGTTCTAGCCCTGAAAAACACGTAAAGGACGTACTACTTTATATGTAGTTATTCTCTGCCTATAGTCACTTTTTATATATAAAAACGTACGCAAAGCCGAGGGCAAAAACTAGAAAATAAAATCATTTTCTCTTGTATTGCGCGAGTGTATTTCAATTTAGTTTTGATCATACTCGTCTAAGTTTAATAAGTTCGAGAATTATTTCCTCACAACAGATCTAGCTTGTCACACAAGGGGGTATTCTAATTCCCCAGTCATATATCTTAGTCACATAGAAATCGAATTTCATCATGAAAAGCCATAGCACGGGCCAAAGTTACTCGTACCATTCATGCCTTACCAGCCTTACACAATTTAACCCCCTGTCAAGTTCATGCAGATTAGTCAAGTCCAAAAAGAATAACCAAAGTTCGTAAGATGATGCTGGCTGCACTTTGTCGGTATAAAAGAAAATGATGGCAAATCACCACTAAGAATATTAAAATATTTTGAGTGATGGCAAATCACTACGATGGCGAATTGCCACTAACCCTTTTTTTTCGTTACTGTTCGTCTTCTTTTACACGCTCTTACAATATTTCGTAAATATTTTACGCTTGTTTTTTCAGCTAAACCAATGATTACAAAGAAATAATGTAGGTCCTTAAACTTTTTTGAATAATATCAATAATGTAAGAATACACGTGAATACTCTAATATGAAAAAAAGTCTTGATTTTTCAGATCGAGGAGTACCTACCTAAGGTCATAAGTTGATCTCTCGGGGTACAGAATCACCCCTTATTGGCTTAGTACAAATGTTTCGCGGCACCCTGTATAAAACTTTTATTGAAAACTTTCAACTCTTACTGTGAGTTTCTAGAGGCCAAATTGCGCTCCATATAAAAGAGAGAAAATTCTGGAAAAAGACGTTGCAATGAAATGTATAGTCCGATTTACTCATTGCAAAGTAACTACAAAATAAAACAGCATATTTTTTGTTATTGAGTGTTTGTTTTTAGTCATCATCGTCAACTTATGTTAGTCCACTGCTGGACATAATATGTCTCATGACGACCTGCGAAAGACTGCAGGTAGATGCTGGATGTTTTTAGTCAGATAGAATTATTACTTCAGATAGATTTTTTGAATTCAGTTATTTATTTGTTGATTAGTGTTTTGTTTTACCCAAGATTAAATTAACTAAAAAAAAATATTTTAAATTATATGTGTCTGAGTGAAAAATAACCATTTTATTTATTATATTCTATTTTAATTGAAACATTGTAGAATGCAGCCCCGAAAAAAATAATGAAACTTACTTTTTTAGGAAATATATTCAAATAAAGTCAAATATTTTAATTATAAATACATAACACACTATTGTTCAATAAATAACACAATGCGATGTTTTTTGAAAACAATAATAACAATCATGATGCAATACATTGCATGAGGCCGTGGCACTGATGTCACAAGGCCTCAGAAAGGCCATTCTTAAGTACTCACCTATGAGTTTCCCTCGGAAATGGTGATGTCATGTCATTACAGGTTGGAATGACGCTTGTTTCCGATGTGCATCGTGATGGAGCCCGTAAAGGTGACGCTGCAACCTAGATGCGATGCCTGCCTATACTCTTGATATACAGGGTGGAAAAAACTAGCGTTATCAGAGAATAACTATACATATATTTTTTATCGGTCTAGTGGTCTGTTGTGTGAAGCCCTGGTGACCTGTAAAACAGGGATAGACCTACATCAAGCTCCAGTCGTCACAATACAGGTTCGATATAGGCTAAATCTAATGGCTATATTTTGTATTTATTTTGAGAGAACTTTAGTGTAAAAAATAAAATTATTATTATATTATAATAGTACTACGGCGGTAAATAAATAAAAATAAATAATGCAGGACAATTCACACAGCATCACCTAGCCCCATGGTAAGCAGAGCTTGTGTTATGGGTACTAGATAACTGATATATTTAATACAATACATTACATAGATAGATCTTTTTTTTTATTATACATAGAAAACAACCAGAAAACCCGGAACAAATATCTGCATATCGTACACACAATTGTTTCGAGGCGGGAATCGAACCCGCAACCTCCTGCGTCGCATGCGGACCTTCGTTCACCGCGCCACATCGGTCGACAAAAATAAAAAAAATAAGAAACCCGTATGACAACTAAATTGTAACGTTGATGATATATGATGATATCAACGTTACAATCTGTTGATGTGTATTTTAATCTAACGTAGATATTTTTGAGCTACAATAACAAAGGAAGTCAAGTTACATTGATCCCACCAAAAACATAAATGTAAAATAGGAGAGCCAAGTTCAATGCAAAAATTATGATTGGCTGTGGGCTTCGCGGCAAAAAGAATTGATATCTGAATGAGTGCCAAGTCAAATCTATGTAGGTTAGATTTGACTTGGCCAGTTTTCATTACATCAGTCATTTTATAAAGTTATTCAACGTTTTAATTCTGATAAAAACTGGCCAAGTCAAATCTAACCTACATAGATTTGACTTGGCACTCATTCAGATATCAATTCTTTTTGCCGCGAAGCCCACAGCCAAAATATAATTCAACACACGTAGTTTTATGTTTTTACGTTAAAGAGGTTTTGAGTTATAGAAGGGTCAAAAGTGGCACCAAGTGGTTCGTGTAATGATACACTCGGCGCGTTCCTTTGCTTGAACTTGGCTTGGTCACGCTGCCGCGTGCCCTGATAACGTCACCTGGATCATGGATGGAAGGCAAGCACCAGTAATACATGTCTATTTTTACTACTCATTCCTTTATTTTACTTTATATAAATAAATCACACTAAAAAAAAAATGTTACTTGAATTGTTTGTCCCTGTACTGCATTTTGATATTGGAAAGCCGTGTAACCTTGCTTACAAAAAGTGTATTTTTAATAATAAAAAGCGGTACCTATTTCAAAAATGATTTCCTTGTTTTGAGATTCGTTCCTTGAGCTTGAACGAGGGATACAGGTGTTCCACAAAAAGGAACTTGATGGAAACACTTTAAATAAGGAAAAGTTATAAGGCTTCTCGAAATTGAGACGAAAAGGTAAAACTTCGTTATGTCGAATAGCTTTTTCAGTCATGAAGACTGTCCTTTTAAAGAAAACCTAATTCGTCACAAACTTTTGGCTATGAGCGCCGCGGTGCGGGCTACGACCTACAAATGGTGTTACGGGATTAATTTATATCTAACTAGCTGCGCCCCGCGACTTCGCTCCTGGAAATCTATGTCAAATGGTTTATAAATCTTCCTCTTGAATCATCTAGGTATCGATTAAAAAATACCTACTCCGTTTTTGAATTCTGTGTAAAATACAACCATGCTGGAGCCTTCAGAGCATTGATTAGGTACATTCAAACAGCTTTGACTTATAAAACTTCTGAAACTATCATGGTTATTTATTAACACTGTAATTGCCTGGGAGTTTGTAGCTGCCTTGTAGGATGTTTTTTAATGATAAATCTTCGTTGTATTCAGGAATTTATTCAGTTTTACGTTACAATCGTGGATAGACGCACGAGTTGGTGGCGTCGGTAAAGTCAAGAAGAAAAATTACAAGAAGTCTCAAAAAGGGTCAAGTGTGAGCACTAATCAATTTGACATTGACAATTATAAATTTCTAGACTTCTTGGAAGGCTGGAACAAACACTAAAGTCATTTAAAATGGGATATTTACCATGATTTGATGATCGTGATCATGGCGCATGAAACTGTGCCGAAATATTGGAAACTCAAAAATCAAATCATGGTAAATATCCCGTTTTAAATGACTTTAGCTTTGGATTAATCGGCTATTCTTACTTAAACGTTAGAATAATATTTCTTTGGTGACAAATCATCGAGCAGCATAATCTGAACAGCACAAAAGCTCGTCATTATGCAGGGACACGCGGGGCTGACTTGGCCCATACATGCTGACGTCACACTGACCTACCTAACGCTAAGGTTCCATAAATACGAACATGGTTTGTATAGGCAAGAGATGGTTAAAGATAAGATTTCTGAATTAGGTACGTGTTATTGTGCATTCCGCTGTAGTGATACAGTTTGCGTTTTGATTATTTGGCATTTTTAACAAACTTAAAAAAAGGGAGGTTCTCCATTCGTCTGTTTATTTTTTCACTCAGAACTTTCGACTGGGTGAACCGATTTTGATTATTCTTTTTTATTTCAAAGCTGGTGCTTCCCGTGTGGTCCCATTTCTGACTTGCATAAAGTATGTGCACGACAAATGTACGAAAAACTCAATAAAACTAAGTTTTTTAATGGCTAAGCCGAGCGCAGTCACTCCACAACTCCACAATCCTCTGCCTAGTACAGACATTTCCTACTTAAGGATTTTAGATTAACTTGTTTGTGATTTCTTGAACTCGTGTTTACTGTGTGTTGAATAGAATCAGTATATAGTGCATTATAAACTTTTTTATTTCCAACCAACCCACCATAGCCTCCATAGGCATTTAGAATAGTCGCTATAGGGATTTCATACAATGGCATAGAATATTTCATAGAACTTTCCAAATCGGGCCATAATTATTGACGGAGTACCCACTCCGTCAATAAAATAATCGACGAACATATATAAAATAAAATACATACAGCCAAACATAGAACATCCTTTTGTTATTGTTCTTACATATTGGTTCAACAGACATGTTTGTCAATGATGCATAGACGGAATAAAGTGAGACCCGTTTCAAAAAGAAGCGAAACAAATACATTTTACTGCAGTCGTTTGTAAAACTGTCGTGTTGAAGACACTGAACGCAGCTCAACGAATAGTGCTTCACTCACGGTGTCAGGGGATTTTGCAACTCATTCATTCATTCACTCGTGGGGCTTTTGCAACGGAATAAGATATGCTCAATGAAAACACGTGTAGAACCTTTGACGTTTTTGATGCAGTGCATTTTGTCGTAGTAGGTAACATTATTTTACTTCTGTATTAATGGGAACAGTATTATTGTACCATAATAATAAAATGATGTAGGATACCCGTCTTTGGATGTATCATATTGTGCACCCAAAGATGATACACGTTATGTGTTGCCATCGCCTTTAGATTAACTCTCTTCAGTTCAGTTCAGTTATTTATTGATAAGAATATTCTTATATGTCAAACATAATACAAGTAACAAAAAAATACACAACGAATTACAAATCATACACACACAGGAGTTTACAGGAGTTTCTTATAAATAATTTTATAATTTTTTTTTTTGGTAATTTTACCAATACATAATTAATTATTCATATCAACATTTTATTATAATAAATGTTATAAATAGGTATTATAAGTGTGGATCAGCGACATTGGCGTCATCTAATTTGTCATTTAGGAATTCTTCTATTCTTCTCTCGAAGGGCCTCTGTGCTGTTGGCTTCGGCCCCACGCAAGCCTTCCAAAGGACCGGGTCACTTTATGGCCCGAGATCATGGTAATGATATATATAATGTAGTAATAACATTCCGAGTATTTACGAGTAACATGCTCATTTGCTAGTATGTGATGGTGATACTCTATTTTTTTATCGTTGTTGCATTGCTTATTGTTGTAGATACATAGTTAACATTTTTATTTTATTTTTACTGGACAATCCACACAGCATTATCTAGCCCCATGGTAAGCAAAGCTTGTGTTATGGGTACTAGATAACTGATATACATAATACAATACATTACATAGATAGATATTTTTTATTATACATAGAAAACGACCAGAACACCCGGAACAAATATCTGCAGATCGTTCACACAATTGTTCCGAGGCGGGAATCGAACCCGCTACCTACCTCCTGCGTCGCAGGCGGACCATCGCCCACCGCGCCACATCGGTCGTCAAAAACATATTATTATAGAAATTATATGTAATTTAGGCCTAATCTTTAAGATTATTCTTTTTACATAGTATTTAACTGAGATGCCAATATTAGTGATAATGTAATGGTGAATATTATTAATATCCGCATGTGTCGTACAACTGTGAAGCATACGCCTCTCTTAATTCCCCTTCCACACCTCGCCGTCCAGTGCCAATGACCAATCCTTTTCTACCTACGGAATACATTTTTGTATAGCATTTACATAGTATTGTGAAATTATTGAGTAAGTTTTATTTGTGTTCACATTTCACAGGAAATGAGTCAAACCAAATCAATTAGTATCAGTCCCGTCTTTGTTTCTAGTGTTTTACAGGTCAAGAATTCAAAAATGATCAAATGATTTCTTATTCATTCTAATTTATTCTAATTCTAATGTCGAAATCTTCAGTCTTTTATAGAGCCGATTTATTTTTCAACACTTAAGGTAGGTAGGTACTCACTATTCAAGCACATAAGTATGTGCTTGAATACTGAGTACCTACCTTAAGTAAGTACCTGGGACGTTTTCAAAAACATCCACTTTATCAGAGTGGACGCAGCGATAGGTACTTTTGATCTCTGATATGACGAGCTTTATGTTCATTACGGATGTAACCGGGTAAACTACGAACCTTTTTTGTGTTGGAAGAACACCAAATTTTCATCCGAGGGACTTACATCCGTAATGAATCTATAAAACTGCGATAGTTTTTTATAGAAAAATATATCTTTGTTCTGTGACTGATGAGTTTTACGCTAAAAAGTAATTTACGTTAAAGTTATAAACTAGATAAATAGCAACTCGCCTCACTACTCAGCAGAACCCGCGGGAGCAGCAACAGCATCCTAACCGCGATTGCTGCAAAATTTAACTGTCCTCTAACTAATGCACAAATTGGTCCAAAAGACAAAATCTGTAGTTAATTTTAAGTACTAACATCTAGTTATAAGCAAACTAACACCATGGATTATTATTAGTTATCTGAATAAATGAATTTAATTAATTAATTATTAATTAAAATATATCACAAAGTATTTCTATTGAGCGAACATGCGTTTTTTTTCAATGTAAGGTAATTTTCTGAAACTGAACAGATCTTTACATTTTCGTTACACAAGTACGAGTACCTATGGGGCACCTACGTACCTAGTAGATAAAATAAACTCGCCCACAGAGACAAAATCTCGCACAAAAGTATTCAATTGATTGATCCCACGTTCCGACATTTGACAATATCTTTTGTGTCATATCAATATCACCATGTATTAGACATATAAGAGATAAACATGCTAGTCGTTTCTTTTCACTTCTTCCACTAGTGGACAAAAAATTGAAGTGAATAGTAAAATAATTTTATTTGATAATAATTTATATATAAAATATGACTTGTCTAAGTGCTTATTTTGTAAGCCTAAAGAAATAAATGATTTTTTTACTTTTACTTTTTACTTTTGTCTCGTTCAGACCAAATAACATCATTTATTTTTCAGTGTCCACGAACTGAAAACTAAAAGCTAGTGGCAACGGAACATTGAAGCGATATAACGGCAGCAGTTAAACGAGTGACGACCTAATGTAGACAAGATAGGGTCCATAATGACCCTTTTAAACGCAACCTCGATATCTGAATACATAAAAATGTACGAACAGAATAAGGCGTCGGCAATTTATACACTCGAATGTGAACTTTAGGCAAGTGTTGTTAAGATAAGCCTTGGGGGTTGGGTGACTGATAAAATTCGACTTGGATTTTCTGTTAAGGCAGTTACTTATTTTAGGAAAGGCGTTACGGGGATAATAAGATTGCCATTTCTGGAACCTTTTTTTCAAGAGTTCTATTATGCGGTGGATTAGGAGCTTCGACCAGTTGCAAATATTTTCGAGAAAGCTATGTTATAGTACTCGTAACTACAGGATTTCCTTCTTATTGGGCACAGAATTTGTCCTCGAAAAGGTCACAGTGGTATTCCGGCCTCTAAATAAGTATCGCAGTTACTACTAATCAAATACAAAAGGGTGTTGGAACAGCTCTGTTGATTCTTGGTAATGAAACTCAAACATTATTCCAAAAGTGTTTATAGTGGCAATAACCCTAGCTGAAAATTATAAGGCATTAATTTGATTTTAGAACACCCACAAGGCCGGAAAGTTGTTTAGTTTCCGTGGAATCTTTGGAACTTCGACTAATGTAAATTCAACGCATATCGCTAAGTTTCCGGATCTCGCGCTAAAAGTTTTTGGTGCTTTAATAAGTTTCGGGTTCGGTTTCTTATTATTTTCAGAATTTAGAAGTCTCAACTCATTCTGCTGAGCAATTTCCACGGCGAATCCTTTCCGCGTCGACACATTCAAATATTATTTTCATCAATGTCTTAGTACCTAAGAATGTATGTAAACCAATATGTTTGTCTACATAATATAAAACTAAGTCGCTTCCCGCTGTCTGTCTATCAATATGTATGCTTAAATCTTTAAAACTACGCAACAGATTTGATGCGGTTTTTAATAGACAGAGTGATATTTGACACATAGATATCAACGCGGGCGAAGTCGCGAGGCGCACTAGTGTATAATAAAAGTAACCTATCTATGTATGTCTGTATAGTTTTGTTTTAAGTATATCAGTTATTTCGTAACCATAACACAAGCATTACTTACTTAGCTGGGATGTGTAAATAATCCACAGATACTGAAAATAAATAATAAATAATGCTGGACAATTCACACAGCATTATCTAGCCCCATGGTAAGCAGAGCTTGTGTTATGGGTACTAGATAACTGATATACATAATACAATACATAACATAGATAGATATTTTTTACACCCAGAACAAATATCTGCAGATCGTACACACAATTGTTCCGAGGCGGGAATCGTACCCGCAACCTCCTGCGTCGCAGGCGGACCTTCGCCCACCGCGCCACATCGGTCGTCAACAAATAAAAATAACGCTTGCCAATAATTGGCCAGAATTATTTATTAGTCTAATAAGTACCTACGTTATCTAAAAACATTTTATGATGAAACATATACATTATTTATATTGGACTAGTTTATTGAGACAAGGAAAATATTCCAACACATCCTGTGAGCAAACGGCGAGAGCCTGCTCAGCAATAATAAAATACTGTGAGCCAGTCTCATTGGTACGCCTCTATCAAATTATGAGCGATAACAAGACAGTGCGAGCTGTTTGAATTATTCATGTCTTTCGATGCCCCAATATTATTCCAGGCTATATAAGAGAGCCTACTTATTGAAACTGATTTAACTGTACTCACGGGTGAAGAGCCGAATGATTAGGAATCATCATCATCAAACCTATAGATAGTAGTCCGCAACATAGGCCTCCCTTAATGAGCACCATAGCGCCCTGTCCTCAGCTTGCCTCATTCAGTTATGCGGGATAAATTAATCTCTTGGAAATACATTTTCTATGTGCCCATCTCGGGATCTTTCTCAATGCGCCTGCAAAAGAATCATCCAAATCGGTCTAAAAACGATGAAATTACACCTACTTACAACTAACTCATGCTGAGACAGAGGCCGTTTTGTGACTAATTGAGTCACAATTTTTTGTATGCAAAAAATTGGTTGTTTTTTTTTCATAAATATCGTGTTTGTTTTGTTTTGTTTATTGAGTTGCAATTAAAATATGATCATTCACTATTTTTTCGAGTTCAGTTAAAAAAGGTTTACCATTATCACCACTCTCGGCAAGCGAATTGCTAATCGCAGCGAACATGTTGAATAATACGCAGAAGGAAGCCCTTCCTGTCGTAGGCCCTTAAGTTGCCTTTTACGACGTCCACAAGGGCCGAGTTGAAGGGTTCGATTCTTAGGCCATGGTCATTTCACTTCATCATCATCAGCCTATATTAGTCCACTGCTGGACATAGGCCTCCCCCAATGAGCGCCATAGCGCCCTGTCTTCGGCTTGACGGATCCAGCATCTACCTGCAGTCTTTCGCAGGTCGTCATCCCACCTGGTCGGAGGGCGTCCTACACTACGTTTACCGAGTCGTGGTCTCCACCCAAGAACACGTTTGCCCCAGCGGCCGTCGGTTCTTCGCGAGATATGGCCGGCCCTCTGCCACTTCAGCTTGCTAATTCTCAGAGCTATGTCGATAACTTTGGTTAACTTTTTCATTTCACTTACCGATAAGTAATCCAGCTATTTCATGAATCCTGTGGCAAAATACCGATTGGATAATAACATGACAATCACGTAGGTCTGAGCAGCTCTCGGCGAAATCAATTTCATACATGGGAATGAGAATGTGCAGCACGGCTTTTAGTTTCATGGTAATAATACACTTTTATATGAATAAAAAATAAGTGCCAAACCAAAAGAAACTTGGGTACTTTACCATCATCATCCTATTAAGGGGCCTCCGGAGGGACGAATTCTTCATACAAACGTAATACCAAAATGATTTCCAATTCAAGCATATTTCCTCTATAATATTGTATTATTTGTATTTGAATAGTATTTATCTAGGTTCCTAAATAGATTTTTTTTTTCAAAATACTTACCTAAAATTAAATGAAAGCCAATCGCATTTTGCACATTTTTATGCGAAAATGGACAAGTTTTCTTGCTATTTGTTTCGTTTTAAAAACATCAGTATCTTACGTTTTATTTATGTAGGAACATAGCTTATATTGTCTAGTTACAGAATAACAATACTTTGTGAAGAATACAAAAAGTTTTCAGTCATAATTTTTGGTATTACGGAACAAACCAAATTATGAACGGCTAATATGCTATCGCGCACGCAGGAGGCGCGGCGCAAGGGTTAAACAGGGACAGCGATATTCGGAGCGATTTTTGCAAGCGAGGACCCTTAATAGTCCAGTGTTGGACATAGGTCTGTCTTCAGCTTGTCGCATCCAGCATCTGCCTGCAGTCTTTCGCAGGTCGTCATCCCACCTGGCCTCACTACAAGGTACTTTAACGTAGACAGATTATTATTAAACCAAAAAATATTTTACCATCTGTTAACGCTGTTACTGCCCAGTCTTGGTGTTGATGCGATCCGAAGAAGCGAGCCGCTACACGGAGCTAGTGATGTCCATTTGCTTCATGATATGAGTAACTCCTGCGAAAGACTGCAGGCAGATGTTGGATGCGACAAGCTGAAGACAGGGCGCTATGGCGCTCATTAAGGGAAGCCTATGTCCAGCAGTGGATTGTTATAGGTGGATGATGATGATGAGTAATTAAATTGTTTAAATACTTGAGTAAAATACCTACCAGAAAACAAATAGGTGGGAATATTGATATATGTTTTTCATTGATTCATTGCACTCTAGAAAATGATTGTAGCAATTTATAAAGCGTTGATTTGTCAGGCGCAAATGATGGAGCGTGTTTCAAATATGGCCATTACATTCTGTGCAATTGATACACAGTGTCATTATAATTGTTTGTTTGTTGGATGTTGTTAGCGAAGTTACTTACGTTCAACCTGTATAATTAGCATTATGCTGTGTTAGCGTATTAGGTCGTAGCACCTGCACCACTATTGGAACTGCCCCTAAATCTTTGATGGAGACACCACTTTAAACTATTAGGCCTTCAATCCCATTTCATCTTCTATATAATTTGTATAATAATCATACAATACTTAAAATGTTATATAATAACTAGCTGCGCCCCGCGGTTTCACCCGCGTGGTGAAAGGTATTTTGGATAATATAAAATATACATATCTTTATGAATTGTAGCCTATGTGTTATTCTGATATGTAAGCTATATTATTGGGAAGTTTTATCAAAATCCATTCAGTAGTTTTTGCGTGAAAGAGCAATAAACATCCTCACAAACTTTCGTGTTTATAATATTAGTAGGATACTATACTAATGTTGGTGGTTGGTGTCTTTAGCTTTTTAAGGATTGAATAGAATGAATTTACCTTTCTGAGTTGAATGTTAAAAAATACCAAATTTTCTTTCATTGGCGACTGTCAGAACTGAAAACAAAAGCAAACAGTTCAGAGGAATAAAACTTCTGAAACTATCAAGGTTATTAACACTAAAGTCATTTAAAACGGGATATTTACCATGATTTGATTTTTGAGTTTTCCAATATTTCAGTTATTCCGTGATCATGGCGCATGCAACTGTGCCGAAATATTGGAAAACTCAAAAATCAAATCATGGTAAATATCCCGTTTTAAATGACTTTAGTTCAGAGGAATGTCAGAGATCAAGGGGCTGAATGAAAAATAAAACAAAACGATAAAATTAAGCATCTTTATTATTAAATACGACTAAACCGCTGCTGGGTAAACCGGAATACACACAGATGCAAACTATGGCCTCTTCATAAACTCGCGTTAACACAGACATTTTAATGAAAAATACTTAAATAATTTACTCTACACAGATTCTATGCTACAGATAGAACAATGAAACTGCCTGGGTTTATTCATCTCGGGGAATGGAACGTAAAAATGTCACGTGAATGTAAATTAAAACATGTCTCGTGCGTGCTTTCCATCTGCTCAGTTTATTGTTCAAGATACCAACCTGAGGTATCTACAGGCAAGATGGGATGCATGTACGATGCTATATCTAAAAATATAATGTGTGTACTGATATAACTCTAAAAAGTTTTAATCTGATTTATATCTCTCAAAGGGAAACAGTAAATAATAAATACATAGTAGTTATATATATCTAGTAAGTAGCTTACACGCACACCAATTTTTATAAATGGTTGCACGTCATGAATGCAAACGTGATCCACGTTACTGTACTTGCTCTTGCTATGATTGGATTGATAAAGCCCATACCAATAAGATTATACATTTCATTTATGAAAACCTCATGAGGTTTTCATAAATGAAATATATAATCTTCAACTTTCTGAACATATAAATTTAATCATGATTAAATTTATATGTTCAGAAAGTTGAATTTATCCATTGACTGAAACTGAAACACTAGCAAGCTGAAGACTGGGCGCTATGGCGCTCATTAGGGGCCTATGTCCATTGTCCAGCAGTGGACTAAGATAGGCTGATGTTGTTGATGATGATGATGAAATAGCAGGTCACACTAACACCAACTCAGGCACCCAAACGAGCGAGTAGGCAAGGGCTGCTAATGTTCTGAAACGCTGCAGTGTAATTATCTGCCATCTGTTGCGTCAGTCGATAGCAAATCCCATATTAAGCTCACAGCTGTAGGCGAGGCGTTTAAAAGGTTTTAGTATTAATACTTTGACTGCGATTTTTTTTCGACGACTGCGACCTTTTTTTTAACCTAAAATATTCGTGCTGCCGCTCTACACAGCGGTTGTGTTGCGCCGCACATGCGTTTCGTTCGAAAAATATTACGGCTGTGCTGAGTCACACAGATCTGTATTTTCTCAGCCGCTGCGCTAGTGTGGATTTACGCATATTAGTCACACACAGTTGTAGAAAACACATACCGTGTGATTTCAGCAGTCAAAGTGTTAAAAATTTAGGGTAAAATCAGGATTCACGTTCAACTCAACTTCTGAAAAAGTTCTTAGTATCTAAATAATGTAGCCTGGCAATTTAGCTACCATTAGCAATATTTCGCTTTTCAGCTGTCTGATGACTGTCCATCAATAATTGATTATGGTTTTCAGAAGCTATTGTTCTGGCCAGTGGGAAACTTTTTTAAACTGAGGCAGCTATCCCTACTTTACCCTATGTGCATCCAAATTTTCTGTGCAGGTGGGACCAAATTGGATGTATAGCCATTTCAACATTACCTCTCGGTTTAAACAAAATACTCGAGCGAAAGCACCTGCATGGAAAGTTAGGGCACAGTAAAAACTTTAGGATCGAGTGACTTGATTTTGATTCGTTTCTTTTGATTACTTTACATTACGTGACTCGATTTTGTATCAGTTTAAGTTAAAATCAGATGGAGTTGGTGTGATAGCTAAAACACAAAAAAAAATGTATTTAAAAATACATTTGACTACGTTTTTTGGCTTTTTATAAACCTAGAAAGCTATATGTATTGTAGCTTTGGATACCACACATACCTACATCAAAATAACCTATCGGTAGGTACTTAGGAGTGTGACAATTTTTTTATTTAAAATTTAATCAATGGTCAATTAGACAAAGCCACTATAAACAAGGTTCTGGATGGTCACATTAACATCTAAACATCTATACATAATATCTATACAACAACACATTAATACATTTTAACTATTCGAAAATATTTTTGTATTTTGCTATTATTTACATTTTTTTTCTTATCTTATCACATTTTTTGCCTAATTTTATACTCTACAATAGTCAGTGTATAGAGCTGCAGGAAGACATTTAACGCCAATTTTTGAGACCTAGACTGATGAACTGTGGACTGAAAAAACAATCTCTCCTTGCGCAGTCGGTATAAACAATACTATGGTTAGATAAGTGGACAAAAAATTTAAGTGAACAGTAAAATAATTTTATTTGATAATAATTTATATATAAAATATGACTTGTCTAAGTGCTTATTTTGTAAGCCTAAAGAAATAAATGATTTTTTACTTTACTTTACTTTACTAAGGAAATCTTTTGATTTCAAGCTAAACTCCTATAGCAACGCCGTAGCATAATCTTAAGAATTTTGATTCAGATAATAAATAAAGGTTTAGCATTGTACTATTTCTTCTGGAAAATAAACCAAAAACAATTGTTAATGTTAACGCCACTAAAATTGTTTTTAAATAGTAACTTCATTAGATCTTCAATCTTGTTAGATACTTGAATAAGGCTAAGTTCAGATGACTGCGCGTTACCGCGCGGTACAAGATCAAACTACACAGCGTTTATTGTCTACAAAACGGCGCTGCGACTGCGACCAGTGCGCTATATCTTGCACTGCGAGGGTCCGTCCGCAAGGCGCGGTATATCTCTATCAATGTTGAAGCCAGACAGCCGCGCGTATAATTTTGTCATCTGAACTTAGCCTTATGTAATGTTTCCATCTACACATAGGCCTCACATATCAAGCAGTCTAAGCCTCTTGGCAAATTACGATTAATATTCATAATATTTTCTTTACAGCGTAACACTAAATCGAAATATTCTGTTGAAATATATACTTTACATTTACGTAAATAGGCAATAATTGAACTCTCAAAATACATTCTCATTTCGATACTATCTACATGAAATATAATCTGAGGAAAAAGGGAAATATATTTTACAAAAGTAGTTTCAAAGGATTACCTTTAAAAACCCTCGTATTTACCCCATGATAATCTGATAGCCTCTCATTAAAGGGATTAGGAACACAAGCAAAATATTATTTATACAGAAAAAATCCTACAGAAGAGAATAATATAGGTAAATAAAATAAATAAATAATGCTCGCCCCATGGTAAGCAGAGCTTGTGTTATGGGTACTAGATAACTGATATACATAATACAATACATTACATAGATAGATATTTTTTATTATACATAGAAAACGACCAGAACACCCGAAACACATATCTGCTTTGTACACACATTTGTTCCGAGGCGGGAATCGAACCCGCAACCTCATGCGTCGCAGGCGGACCTTCGCCCACCGCGCCACATCGGTCGTCAAAAAAGGTAAAGGTACAGTGGCGTTCATCGTTAGCTGATCTGGCAGGTTCCAAGTCTCGTTATAAATAAATAATGCTGGGCAATTCACACAGCATTATCTAGCCCCAAGCTAAGCAGAGCTTGTATTACTATTTTTCTGAATATAATACAATACATTACATAGATCGTTTTTTTTATTATACATAGAAAACGATAAGAACGCCCGAAACAAATATCTGCAGATCATACAGTTATTTCTTCCGAGGCGGGAATCGAACCCCTTCTGCGTTGTAAGCGGGTCTTCTCTCACCGCACCACAGTGATCGTCAAATTATATGAGTTTTGGGTTATTAATATTAAGTTTGTTGATTTTATATTTTAAACGGCTTTCTTTTACTGAAAGATTCTAGTTTCAATATAGTTCTGTATTTATAGAATTTGGCTTCAAATGTAACAGGGGGCAACAGGGGGTCTGATAACAATGTAAGCCACTGTACCGATTCCTAATTGACTGATTACTAAGGACAACATTATAGCAGAACATTCGTTGGCTTTACTATTTATTTATATCCAGAAAAATATAAAGACATCAAAGTTAAAGAGTAATAAAATATTAAAAATAACTTTGGCAACCCTGTGGAATAATCTGGATTTGATTTAAATAACAATAATTGACTTTAGAAGCTCAGGAATAGAATGCAGTGTAAGGTTTTATGTAGAAAAATACTCAATTAGCCGAAAAAATAACTAGATTCACAATATTCATAAGTATTAGTATTGTCAAAGACAATCAGCTCATAATTTAAAATTATTTAAGTTTCTAACTTGTATATATTTGGATTATACATAGGGAGGTTTCATAAAACTTCTAGCAAAACAATTTCTGACAACCACATACCTTGAAAGTGAGTCGATTTGACTAAAAACAAAATAGCCGCGTAAACATCAATATTACTAGAAGATATATCGACGCAGGATATAACATCGATCGAAGTAAGCATGAGAAGGTAAGAACAATGTTCTACATAGTATAGGTAAACAGTATCGCAAGCTCCCAGGTGAAGAGTCCGATGCCATGCCATAGTATAAAGTTGTCCAGTTGTGCAACATCCGCTGAAGAGGTTGTGTTCGCCTGACTGGTCTCTGAATGGGGCTTCTTCAAACTGAGCTCGTTAACTGCCACTAAGGGATAATACTTTATGTAAAATGTTTCTGAGAAATTTTAATTGCAGTATTTTACTGTGTCAAAAATCGTTTTTAAATCTAGGTTGATGTTAATGGGCAGCGCAGTGTTTACAACCGACCATTTTGATATTCATTAAAATTTTATAAAATAAAAAGTTATCAATACAGACAGAACAGATAAAGACTTTTGTTGTTGAATATCTTTAGCTTTTTCTAGCTGTCATATGTATAAGCGGTGGCGTAATTATACCGTGCGAGGCACATTGCAAATTCATCGGTCAAAATAGTTATTTGTTACTTGTGTATGCAGCAAGTAGTAAGTAGGTAACTTAAATAAATAGAGACAAATCTATTGTGTATTTTTTTTATAAATGTTTGTAGTTGGGATTCTCCTCTGACCGGGAACCGATCCGGCTTGCCAACCTGTAGTTATGCCACTGCATATAAGGCTATCTATGATTATGTAGGCATTGCCTTGAATTTATGAAAGAAAGCTCACCAGTAACAGTCTGCTTCTTGACATCAGCGTACTTCTCCCCGGGGCCGACCTCGTCTGGGATGGTGGCGGTGCAAGTCAGCTGCATACGGCCATGCGCCGGCGCACGCAGCTCGGCGATCGACACCCAAAGGGATATAGGTGGCGGCGGCAGCGGTCTTGGGCGTTCTTGGATCTGTTTGGCAAAGTGTAACGTATTTTTATTTCCATAATGTAATATATATATATATAATAATATTACAAGCACCTTCTTACTGGCAAAACTCTCAACTGAAACATTAGCTACGAACGACAGAGACTGTTCAGAATGAGCGCTTAACTTTTGCTTAAAATTGAGGGGTTTGATTAGGGACAACGGCAGATTAGACTACGGTTAGACGGAGGCAATTCCAAATGCACCGATAATAATGTTCATAAAAGTCTATTTAGACGTAGATAGTAGAGCATAAGTATGAAATCCCTAAGCCTAACATTTTTATTTGCACGCCCCGACGAGGCAGAATGTATTGGAAATACTATTATTAATAAGAGCTTTTGTACCTACATTCCAGTAAATAAATGATTTTATTTGATTTAAGAATTGATTTTGTTTGGAAATTAAAAAAATAGTTTAAAACTAAGGAATTCGAGATTTTTAAAGTTTTCAAAGCGATCAAACTATTCGTATTTATTAGGATGATGGATCTTCCGTACTTCTTTGAATTATTACTATCTGTTACGGAAGAAGTAATCGTAAAGCAAGATAAAACAAACTTCTATCCCAACGAGAAAAGAATCGTGTACGGTTCAGCTAATACAGTTTGTGAAGTTTATGGTCCGAAACTACTTTTACGGTTTACTAAATAGGCAAGCGTAAATCATGATACGAAAAGAGGCAGGTATTGAGTGCCCAAGTGAAATAAGTAGGATCTTGAACTTTTACGGTCACGGCACATTGAAAGGGATTCGAAGGAAATTTTAAAAGACGAACTTATCTCTTAACACTTTGGGTGCTGAAACCACACGGTATGTGTTTTCTACAAGTGACTAATATGCGTAAATCCACACTAGCGCAGCGGCTGAGAAAATAGAGATCTTTGTGATTCATCACAGTCGTAATATTTTTCGAACGAAACGCATGTGCGGCGCAACACAACCGCTGTGTAGAGCGGCAGCACGAATATTTTAGGTTAAAAAAAAGATCGCAGTCGTCGAAAAAAAATCGCAGTCAAAGTGTTAAAAACAAATAAAAGGCAATCGAATCAGAAATGCAGGTTTTTTTGCAAAGAGCAGGTTTTGTGCATTACAATACACTTTGATATACATATATAAAATGTATATTCTCACTCCATTATTTTAAAAACAAGACACTGCATATCTTATCGTAGGTACCCTACATAGCTATACCATAGATATTTTTCACGGCATCATTCACCCGTTTTATCATTTACTTGATAATTTGATTTCCAAGGTCCTAAAGTTGCTGTTATATTGATAGTGGCTATTCGTTTGGTTGGCCACAGCCTTGGATATGGATAAGTGATAATGTCGCCTAATGTGGAGCACGTTTATGGGGAAAACTCTTCCCATGTAAAATAAAATAATTAAATAATGCTGGACAGTACTAGATAACTGATATACATAATACGATACATTACATAGATAGATATTTTTATATTATACATAGAAAACGACCAGAGCACCCGGAACAAATATCTGCAGATCGTACACACAATTGTTCCGAAGCGGGAATCGAACCCGCAACCTTCAGCGTCGCAGGCAGACCTTCGCCCACCGCGCCACATCGGTCGTCAAAAAGCGGATAAATAAAGAGCGGATAAAAAAAGAGCGGATAAATCAGTGAAATTTATTGGGGTTGATTATTACTCAGTTACATTAGGTTAAAAACAAAACAACAACAACCAAGAGAAAAACCCCAAGGCCAGATCCTGACTTCTCTTGTCGATAGGGATGCGACACCGTGAATAGTGTTGTGACAATCGATTCGCCACACGTTTTCCTAGAATGAACTTCTTCACGCCTTGAAGGCTCCGAGAACATAATGGACCGGGAAACAAGCTATGGATGAAACGCCCCTCCATCTGCTAGGTGAGTGTGGAGCACTCATGCACAAACGCAGCATCCATCTGAGCAAGCATTTGTATAGCCCAGACGAGCTACGAGACACCACCCCGATGAAAATCCTACAGTTCCTAGCAGCTGCAAGGGTTAGTGGTGAACTATGAACGCTACGGCTTCGGGGCTGAACGTATAAGTGGCGATCACAATAGGCCTATCATGGCCGCTGATACCCAAGCCACCCAAAGAAGAAAAAAAAACAGTAGCTAGTACATTGCTTACCTTAGCCATCTCTTCACTCTGAGCGTCCTTCAGCGTACACTTGTGGCCCCTCGTGGTGTTCACAATAGGAAGTACCGTGGTCTCGCTCACCAGCGCCCAGTACTTAGCGGTGTAGTTGAACTCCGGAGCTATGTACCGGTGCTGATGCTTGCGGTGACGGAAGCCCCCGCCTTTAGTGCGGGTTGAGCTGGACACGCGGTATGAGAAGTAGCGGATGGAGTCTTCGGGCACCTGGTGATACAAATCTTTTGAAGTTCTTTAAAACTCTTGGATCCCGATAATTAAACTGCAAGGTGTTCCTTGTAGGCCAGTAGGAGTTAAATAAATAAATAATAAATAATGCTGGACAATTCACACAAATTATCTAGCCCCATGGTAAGCAGAGCTTGTGTTATGGGTACTAGATAACTGATATACATAATACAATACATTACATAGATAGATATTTTTTATTATACATAGAAAACGACCAGAACACTCGAAACAAATATCTGCAGAACGTACACACATTTGTTCCGAGGCGGGAATCGAACCCGCAACCTCCTGCGTCGCAGGCAGACCTTCGCCCACCGCGCCACATCGGTCGTCGAAGTTGAGTTTTAACGAGTTGAATTTTAACATTTCTTATACAAAAGTGTGTTGAGACCCAATTCTAGATGGGCTAAACTAATGATTTAATGGAAATTGGGAATGGTATTTATTCTCTTAGGTCTTATAATAACCGGTGGGTATCGCAATGCATTACCAATCAAACCAGTTCATTGAAACAAAGAGTTGATCGAAATATTTCACTTTACAGACAGACTGGTGGCTCAAATAGAATCAACCTTGCTGGTTTATGGGCAGGCTAAGACACAATAAACACCCATACCATAAGTCAGCAACGGTCATACTTTTATTATTTGTTATTTACATAAAGATAAATTTATATCAAAATATAACAAATGACATACTACGACAAAAAAACGGTGCTCTAGTGATCTGGTATCTACTGAACTCTTTTTTTGTCGCACTACTGCGGCTATAGGCAGGTGATGCATGAAGTAAGTTCGTTTGATAACATCTTATCGTATAAAATGCTAGTTAATAATATTTGTGTCACTAAAAAAATGTGACCAACCTTTTCATTATCGATGTACCAGGTGAGACGAGGAGCTGGGGCGGCGGGCGCGCTCGTGCAGTTCGCTCGGAGCAGCCCGCCCACCACCACGTCAGGGCGGCCGAACGTTATCACTGGAGGGTGCTTCTGAGCATCTGATGAACAAGGACATCACTTAACATATTTAAACAATGTAGATACAACAAATGTACAATACAGAGAGATGTACTCTCTGATTGTAACGTGTTCTTAAGAGGAGACCGCGACTCGGCAAACGTAGTGTAGCACGCCCTCCAGCCAGGTGGGATGACGAGTTGCGAAAGACTGCAGGCAGATGCTGGATGCAGCAAACTGCAGGGCGCTATGGCGCTCATCAAGGGAGGCCTATATCCAGCAGTGGACTAATTATAGGTTGATGATGTACTCTGACTATTAAGGCAGTTGTTTTTTAGTCAGCTGTCAGCCAGTTCCCGACGTGAAGCGTGATCGAGTAAGTCTTAGCTAGACCAATGTTTCGATAATATGAGCAAAAGCATCGTGAACCCTCTACCGTAGTCAGGCACAACATAGTCAACTCGCAAGACACGAAATGACGAAATCAACTTGAAGTTCAAGTTCAAGTTCATTTATTGGTAAAATAATTATTACACGTCAAATTAGGTATCCTTATTATACTTAAGTATAATTTGGTTTGTACCTATACATTATAAAAGTTAATTATAACATCAAATAAAAATAATAATTCTATAAGACTATTAATTAAATTATAATACATTCAAAAACATTTATTATAAATCAATTCTATAATCAAACAAAATTCCATAACAATCAATGCAATAATAATTTAAAATTAATCGAAAAATGAATGAATTCATATGAATAATAATATAGTAGGTGCAGTCTTGTTGACGATAGACATATAAGAGATGAACATGCTAGTGGTTTCTTTTCACTTCTTCCACTAGTGGACAAAAAATTGAAGTGAACAGTAAAATAATTTTATTTGATAATAATTTATATTTAAAATATGACTTGTCTAAGTGCTTATTTTGTAAGCCTAAAGAAATAAATGATTTTTTACTTTACTTTACTTACTTTAGTTAAAGCGAAGTAGCGATGGGGCAGAACTACTTCGAAACAAGCGCAAACTTTTATAACGTTCTTTTACAAAGTGGAGGGTTGGTAACGTGCGGATTGCATACCTAAGTAATTATAAAATGGAAATGAAAATGAAAAGTTTTTATTTCTTTAAGCTTACAAATAAGCACTTAGACAGTCTTATTTTTTACTATTAAATATTTTATAGTACACTTCAATTTTTTGTCCACCAGTGGAAGAAGTGAGAAGAAACCACTAGCATGTTCATAACTTATGTGTCTAGTACATTTGATTTGCTTATTTGTAAGTTGGTAGATTTTGAGTTGGAGCAAAACTCGTTCCAAGCTTTTTTATCTTCTAAGTAATCTGATATTTTGTAATAAGCTTTTTTACAAAGAATATGTTTCACAATTTTTTTAAATTTATTTATTGATAATTTTTGCAACTCAGTTTTGTTGTAGAAGCGTATACATTGCCCTTTAAAAGATAAATTTATCTTGTGTAGCCTAGTTGTGGGCACAGCGAGTTTATTCTTATTTCTAGTATTTACATTATGTATATCACTTTTTTTAGTGAACCGAAAAATATATATAAAGTTAAATATTTAATCTGACAAGGTTCCATCCCATTTTGTTCGCGCACGGATTATACCTACGATTAACTTAATGTATAATATCAAATTCGCATGAACGTGAAACAACGAAATTCGTAGTCAATTCTACGTTTCGTTATTCCCAAGTTGTAAAACATGCCGTATTGTCCGGACCTATAAAATTCTTTCTATTGTCTCTAATTCAGCAAATTGCCCGTCACTATTTTGCATTCGAACGCTGTCACCTGCGCTAACAGCTAACACTCAAATGCCTGCGCTAACAGCTAACACTTAAATGTGCTAAACTATTCCACTGCGACCTCTGCAATAGCTCGGGCTTTTGCTATTTCGGTAGCTACATTGTTGTTTGTATTGTTTTAAATAAAAATTGTATTTTGCTAGCTTTTATATAAATAAATAAAAATTAATTAATCATGCTGGACAATCCACACATCATCATCTAGCCAAGCTAAGCAGAGCTTGTGTCATGGGTACTAGATGGCTGATATACATAATACAATATATTACATAGATACATATTTTTTATTATACATACATATATGACGACCAGAACACCCGACACAATTATCTGCAGATCGTACACACAATTGTCCCGAGGCGGGAATCGAACCCGCAACCTCCTCGCGTCGCAGGCGGACCGTCGCCCACCGCACCACAGAGGTCGTCCATAGTTTTATACGGCTTTTACGCAAATAACGGTCGCATCAAACATTTCGTCAGAGGTAAGCATCTAAAATCACTCCGAATCTACCCTCGGAGTCTCGAACCTTTGAATAATAATCGGTTTTTGTTTTGTTTTTCAAAGTTCTTTATTTAACACAAATTTTTACAATCGTAGATTAACTAAACACTGTTTAGAACCTAACTAGATACAAAATCAATTAATTAATAACTCGACAGGCTGAACGCCTTTAAAAGTTTTTTGATAAAATACTATTTATAATAAATAACACTTATTAAATCATTTACTACTAAAATTATACAAATTTTAAACAAAAGTTACATAAAATAATTACGTCGTATGAGCACTTTGTAAAGCGCTTAATAATCGGTAAATGTTAGTTTTATCATAGAACTAACATTTACTGACTATGTCAATCTCATTATTCCGAATGTGGAAATCATTCCCCTCAAAGCTAGTCAATAGACTAGTAAGTAGAACTGGATGAAATAAGTGATATGCGAATAGATTTCTGGTATATGGTTATATCTATATTGTTTCTTTATGTCCCATCTAAGCGATCTCGTCCAAGTAATGAAACTTAAGAAATGGCTCAACGAGAGGGCGTACTATAAGGTTTTATTTAATGATTATGAATAATTATATTATTTTATGACTTGTTGTATTGCGTCCTGCAAATTGAATATAATTTAATTAAGTACTCACTTTGACAAATTGTTATCATTTTAATATTTAAAATTTTATGTAATTGTTAGTATGTAAGTACATTGATTTGTATTATTTGACTTGTAAATTATTATTTTAACAATAAAATGACTATCTGACTATCTGACTATAACCTTAGGATGAACTCATCCTAAGGTTACCTGGACGAGATCGCTTTCAGCGATAAGTCCGCCCTTTATACTTTCTTTATTCTATTGTTTAGTTCTGTCTGGTTTTCTGTTTTGTGTGGTATAATAAACTGTTTTCTACCTAGGTATATCTATCTATCTATCTTGAAAATTTTATAAAGAAGACTCATCAGACGAAAGCATCCGTCAAAATCCTGAGTAAATGGCAAAGTTGTAGTGAAAGTTCTCTAAGCAAAGCTCAAGAGAAAGGTGATTGGCACTGATTGGCCAATATTTGACTTAAGTTACGCCTCGTGGATAAACTTACCTCTCCGTGGAAGAGTTAAGCGCCCTTGCTGTATTGGATATTATTTTCTATTAAAATGATATCAAACATGAATAGTTAGCTGAAGAAATGGCGCTATGGCGCTCATTGGGGGAGGCCTATGTCCAGTGGACTAATATAGGTTGATGATAATGATGAAACATGAATAGTGGTATAACATCTTATTAACAACCAATCTTCGGCCAACCAAACGTTTTGTAAATCGTAAATCGGTATAGATTTTGATGACACATGACAATATACATATTTTCATCATCATCATCATCATCATCAGTCCTATATTAGTCCACTGCTGGACATAGGCCTCCCCCAATGAGCGCCATAGCGCCCTGTCTTCAGCTTGACGCATCCAGCATCTACCTGCAGTCTTTCGCAGGTCGTCATCCCACCTGGTCGGAGGGCGTCCTACACTACGTTTACCGAGTCGTGGTCTCCACTCAAGAACACGTTTGCCCCATCGGCCGTCGGTTCTTCGCGAGATATGGCCGGCCCACTGCCACTTCAGCTTGCTAATTCTTTGAGCTATGTCGATAACCTTGGTTCTCTGTCGGATGTATTCGTTACGAATCCTATCCTTCAGAGAAACTCCGAGCATAGCTCTTTCCATAGCTCGCTGAGCGACTTTGAACTGGTGGACCAGCCCTATCGTGAGTGTCCACGTCTCAGCTCCGTAGGTCATAACGGGTAGGACGCACTGATTGAAAACTTTCGTTTTCAAGCATTGCGGTATGGATGACGTGAAGACTTGACGTAGTTTCCCAAATGCTGCCCAGCCCAGCTGGATCCTCCTTTTGGCCTCCTTCTCGAAACTGTTTTTACCCAACTGCAGAATCTGCCCAAGGTAAGTGTACTCGGAAACAGTTTCGAGAAGGTGACCATGTACGACCACCGGCCTTGGATCAATGTGACCATTGATCATGACTTTGGTTTTATCCAAATTCATGCCAAGACCGATACATCGGGAGGCTGAAGCTAGGCCGTCCAGCATCTGGTTCAGCTCCTCTAGCGACTCCGCCAATAGGACTATGTCATCAGCGAATCGTAGGTGTGAGATGTAGTTGCCGTTTATGTTTATGCCCTTACCTTTCCAGTCCAGCGTCTTAAACAAATCTTCCAACGCGCTTGTGAACAGTTTCGGGGATATGACATCCCCCTGTCTCACTCCTCTGCGCAATTGGATAGGTTTAGACTGCTGGCCCTGTACTTGGACACTCATAGTGGCGGCTTCGTAGAGACATCTCAGCACCTCGATATAACGATAGTCCACTTGGCATCGCTGTATGGATTCCAGAACAGCCCAGGTCTCGACAGAGTCAAAGGCCTTCTCATAGTCCACAAAAGCCAGACACAGGGGCTGATTATACTCTTCGGACTTCTGTATAATCTGCCTCACTGTGTGTATGTGGTCTATGGTGCCATATCCTCCGCGAAATCCAGCCTGTTCTGGTGGCTGAAACTCGTCGAGTCTCCTAGCGAGACGATTCGTGACTCGTGAGAACAGCTTATAGACGTGGCTCAAGAGTGAAATGGGCCTGTAGTTTTTAAGAAGGGTTTTATCTCCCTTCTTAAAAAAGAGCACCACCAAACTCCCGCTCCATGCCTTTGGAGTTCTCCCACTGTGAAGGACGCCGTTGAAGAGGTTCTGTAGCTCCTGTATAACAGGAGCTCCTCCAGCTTTCAAGAGCTCGGATGTTATACCGTCTTCACCGGGGGCTTTTCCATTTTTAAGCTGCCTCAGAGCTAACACGATCTCGTCTTGACTGATGTCAGGTAGTTCGTCGGTGTAGTGGCGTGTCAGGGTGGCTCTGGAATCATGGTTGATTCGTCGGGAACGAGGGGCATGAGCAGCGTATAGACGGCCATAAAAGTCTTCTATCTCGGCTGAGATCTCCGGCTTCGACAATACGGTCCTTCCGTCGTGCGTTTTAAGCTTTGTCAGGTGGCTCCTGCCAAGCTGCTGAGTGAATACTTTGGACCCCCGGTTTCGCTCTATCGCCTCTTCAATGAGGCGCGTGTTGGAGCTCCGGTGGTCGTGCCGTACCATCTTCGCAATTCGCTTGTTCAGGTCTGACCTCTCTGACAAAGTCGCTTGGGTGGTCTCCCGTCTTTTTGTCATCAGCCCAAGAGTCTCGTCCGAGAGTTTGGACTTTCTGCCTGTACGCTGCTTTCGACAGAATTTAATGCCCTCGTCCCTCAACGTTTCAACCAGATTGTGTAGGGTCTCGTCACCATCATCAGTTGGTTCCAAGGCAACAAATCGATCCCCGAGAAGCTGCTGAAACTTCTCGGTGCCCGCCATGATTTGGATTAGGTCAGGTCGGAGCGTGGACTTCATCAGACGGTTTCTTTCAAGCTTAATGTTAGATATTCAGAGAGCCTCGAAGGAGTCGGTGATCAGATCCGGTATTGAACCTGTTGATCACTGAGACATCTCTGAATATGTGCTTGCTATCCGTCATGATGAAGTCGATCTCATTTTTAGTCACAGTGTCGGGGCTTTGCCATGTCCACTTCCTTTGAGGCTGTTTCTTAAAGAAGGAGTTCATTAAGAACAGCCCCTCCTTCTCAAGGAAGTTGACAAGCATTTGCTCCCTGTGATTCCTAAGTCCATAACCATGTGGGCCTATTCGGGATTCGTTGCCAGTCTGGATTCCCACCTTGCCGTTAAAGTCCCCCATAACAACGTTGAAGTGGGCCTTAGTGGTGTTGTGTAAGGCTTTGGATATGTCTTCGTACATATCCTCCACTTCATCATCCGAGTGTGCCGAGGTCGGTGCGTAGACCTGGATGACCTTCATGCTGTACCGCTTGGACAGCCGAAGGATCAGGTACGCTACCCTGGTCGACACACTGGAGATTTCTTCGACGTTGTTAGAGAGGGCCTTATTGACGAGGAAGCCTACGCCACCCTGGGATGTTTTATCACCCTCGCGAAAGTAGAGAAGATGGCCCGAGTCTAGGGTTACGGTGTCCTCCCCCTCTCTACGGACTTCACATAACCCCAGAACATGCTATTTAATGTTCTCTAACTCCACTTCCAACTGCGCTAGATGATGGTCAAGCCTCAGAGTGCGTCCGTTAAACGTAGCAGGGCCAATTTAGATAGGGTGTGGTAGCCTAATGTAGCCCGGGGATTCCTAGCACCCCCTGCCCCGCCGTTACCTTGGCCGCTACCATGGCCAGGAATAGCGAGGCGGCCGGGAACTGGGGGCCACATTCTGTTGGCGTATCGATCCATAGGGGGGTTGATGCCCATAATCCCCACGCTGGGCATGCGGGTTGGGGATCGCAGTATAGGGAGTGTGCTGCAAGGGACGTTGCTGCCCGCCCCCCGGTGTATGTCCCTTAGTCGCCTCCTACGACACCCACGGGAAGAGTTGGGTTGGTGCTATTCTATCTAGGCCGACACCACACAGCCGTCATACATATTCATACATATTTTACAATCAATTATATATTTATTTCATTTAAATGGCCTTCACGGCTAAATGACGGTGTGATTAAATAGATAGATAGAAAATTCTTTATTGCACCTTAAATAGAAAACTATGTACAGAAAAAACTTCAAAATTAATTACAATTGGCGGTCTTATCGCTCAAGAGCAAGATCTCTACCAGACAACCGTGGATGGATAGGATCGTGGACAGTACCAGGGGATCTGTAGGTTATGAGCAGTGATCTGTGATAAATACACTATGCAATTAGATTAAAAGTTAAAAAAATCGTTAACAGACAATCGTCAACACCTATTTACACGAAAGAACTGTTTCCTTTTCATTTTCTTAAAGTTTATTCTACAAACATTAAGGCTATCTTCTGTCTTGATGAAAGTCTTAATTTTCGATCTTTATCATTTTTTTCTGTCAGTCATACTTAAAACTACTGTGTACCTACCTAATATAACGCTGCTCGTCTTGGGAGATTAACCAATTTATATTCATGACTAGGACTCTGTCTACCATCATTTTATACATATAACAGTATACACACACTGCGTCTGTCTGGCTGTCTGAACGCGATAAACTCAAATAGTACCGAACGGATTTTCATACGATTTTCACCAATAGACTGACTTATTTATGTGTAAAGTCAAGGTGTATAAATGACTCGCGTTCAGTATATCAGTATTTTTTTATTATATAGTCTTCAGAGTCTTTGCGAATAAGTGATTTTATATAATGTTCATAGTATTACAATTATTTAGACACTGATTTTAATAAATTTTCTAGAAATATGACAATTTGTTGAAGATGTCGAAAAAATCATGGCGACTAAAAGCAGTTGTATTGGCGTGCGCCCTGCATGAATCATGTTTTTTTAAATCTATACTAATATTATAAAGAGGAAAGGTTTGTTTGTTTGTAATGAATAGGCTCCGAAACAACTGGACCGATTTCAAAAATTCTTTCACCGTTGGGAAGCTACACTATCCCCGGTGAACATAGGCTATATTAAATTTTCAAACAAGGGATCCGTACTAAAACCGTGCGAAGCCGGGAAGGTCCGCTAGTAAACTATAAAGGGAGTTATTCCTTTTCAAAATTATCTATAAAGCTGCCCTGCTACCGTGCAAAGCCAAGCGGTTTGCTAGTCAGTGAATATTGCTATGTAGATCCGATTTTAATACGGGATTCTACGCGGTTCTGAGAACGTCCCATTTTACGTTAGGTCGGCTTCTCGAAAACGACCTACGTATTTGTATATGTAGCCTCTTTTAGAAGCATAATCAATCTAAGTAAGTCAGAGGCTTGTTTGGTGTACCCCAGATCTTTTTGTATCTATAATAAACCTTATTCGCCGAGATCAAATTAGGTTTAACCATTTCAGATAGGTACATTATATAACCCCGAATGTTGAATGCAATAGAAGTTAATCCAAAATATTTTTTCTTGTTGTTAATTTTTAATAAGTCCTTGACGATTTGAGATTCTTTCTTTAAAAAATATTATTAAACATTTTTATTGTCTTTATCTCGAGTCCAAGCATGTGAATTATCATTTTCTGTTTGAATTTATTGACATAATTTGCAGAATTGTACTTTAAGCTCAACCATAATTCTTTCCATCCAAAGGTTGCCTGGAAGAGATCGCTTCTAAGCGATAAGGCCGCCCATTGTACCTGTCGCATATAATGTATTTTTGTAATGATTGATTTGATTATGGTGTACAATAAAGAATTTTTGTATTGTATTGTATAATGAATTAACTTGTCTAAGTGTTTATTTTATAAGTTTAAAGTAAACAAGATTTTGAACTTTGAATGTAATGCGATAAATTGTAAGTTCCTATTTAACGAACAAAGAACAAGTCTTCTTTTCTTTTTGCACTAGCGGTCCGCTAGTGCAAAATAGGTTTTAGTACGGACCTATGTCCAATCGAAAAAAAAAAAAAAACCCGAACTATTTTGAAAATATAATATAGCCTATGTTCACCGGGGATAGTGTAGCTTCCCAACTGTGATATAATTTTTCAAACTGGTCCAGTAGTTTCGGAGCCTATTAATTAAAAACGAACAAAAAATCAAACAATTCCTCTTTATAATTTTAGTATAGATGAACCATAAAGTACGTACTACTACGTAGATCGTATGTATGAAGCTAGATACTCAAACGCTTTGTGTCACTTCCGGCAGCTGGTATTCGTTCACACACTCGTGCACTTTGCAATCACAATTTCACATTTAAACATTAACTTCAGAGCTTCCCCTCTAGCGAGGCTTGCCTCTTCATACGGCATCATAGTACTAGATAGGTATTATCTAGATACGAGTTCATAGTTACGAACGTAAAAGTGCCATAACAATGATTTACGACTAGCTGCGCCCCGCGGTTTCACCCGCGTGGTGATAGATATTTTGGATAATATACTATATCTTTATGAATTGTCATAGCCTATGTGTTATTCTGATATATAAGCTATATTATTGTAAAGCTTCATTAAAATCCATTCAGTAGTTTTTAGGTGAAAGAGTAACAAACATCCATCCATCCATACTTACAAACTTTTGCGTTTCGCGTTTCGGAGATACTTAACGCCATAACTACTGGGGGGTTATTCCGTATGACATAGGAGACTTCTTGCCCAAATCGTGTGACGTCACATCGTGTTCTAAACACAAACTGAATGGATCTAGCTGAAATTTTGAATAGATGTTGATAGGTTACCTGAAATAACACATTCATAGAAACAACGCGTGCACAACCGCAGACTTGTTAGATAAATAAATATAATATTTATCTTTAGGTATGATAGTTATTCAAACGACACCGTTTATTTTGTTCTCATAAATCCAGTCCATCCTAAGGTTGCTTGGACGAGATCACTCAAAGCGATAAGGCGGCGTTTATACTTCCTTGATCTTAGCTTTTTTTGCATTAAATTACAATTGGCCAATTGTAATTAATTTTTAAGTTTCTTCTGTACATAGTTTTCTATTTGAAGTGCAATAAAGGATTTTCTATATATTTATGTATCTATATTTTTATTTGTGTGGTACAATAAGGTTATATATATATATGTATATATATACATGTCTGTTACATTTTCATGACTGAAAAGATCCTAGCTTTTGATAAAAATACATAATGTATTCCGGAAAAGCAAATTGCCTACTTTTACTTTATCGATAAAGCTTGTGCAAAGACATATATAGAAACTTATAAGACCTATTTGTACATATGTAATAAAAAGCACATTGAGTACAAACTAGTATTATTATAAAAAATCTTACAGATGACAGTGAGCTGATGCGGCGATGATGCAGCCGTGAAGATAGGCGTCTCCAACGAGACCTCGCACCAGTAGAGCCCCGTGGCACTCGGCTCCAGGTTGTCTATGGTCACGGAGTTTTCAGTGGCCAGTGTCATCTGCAACAAGGTTTAATGTAGACGCAACAAGACTTATTTATTGTGACAAATTATTATAAATGAATTTATTTAAATTTTTTAAGAAGGCATGTCTATCTGCTTTTTTTTACACAATGCCCTATGGTGTTTCCTTTGTCATAAGTTAGTGTATGTTATAATAAAAATGTAATTTATCTTTTAAAATAGTATTTAACGACATCAAGTGTAACATTGTGTACCTACGGTGGAAATAAATAAATAAAAAATAAACTTTCAAAGAGTACCTCTTTAAATTTTGCTTAAGGTCGACAAATGCAGTTTGAAAAAACGGTGAAGGGGAAAATTGGAATGTTATTTATTCCAGGTTTCCCCCTTGACAAATGCCCCTTGAAGGGGAAAACTGGAATAAGCCTGAGAAGGAGTGGCAGTGTCCCGAGACGCCCGCAAAAGACTGGCGAGATAGTTGTGGCTTTCAAGAAAACTAGCGGAAGTTTACTTCATTATGTTATAATAATATGTCGAAAATAATAGAGAAAGCTTATTACCTTGTGCCTGACACCTATCAGTTCTCTGGGCTATTCGACCTGCCCACTGCCTCTTTAGCTTGCTAATTCTGGGAGTCATGGTCGGCCAATTTAGTTATTTTACGGATTCTAACATTTCGACTTTTGTCACTTTGAATATGCACACCTTTTTAGATCTCTATAACTGAGCGAACCTGAGCAATATAATTATATCCTTCCCGCTCCTTCATAGGATTGACGAATTTGTGAAATAGGATTAAGTACCTAATATCGTTATTTTATATTTATTATTATTACATGACAAAATATTGATGATTATTTTATAGATGTATAATTTTATTGAAATATTCAAATTTATTATTTCAGCTACCATATCCTTAAGTATATTTTAAGGTGTATTATAGCGAGAGGCCTATGTCCAGCAGTGGACTAACATAGGTTGATGAAGATGAAGGTGCAATATGTACTATTTGACGTGTAATGCTATACTTTACCAATACATAAACTATTGAGCCTTTAAATGTAGGCAACAACAGAACAATGTGCCTATTTGAGTAAGCACATATAATATTCCTACGTCTCTATTCGCAGCAAAGTTCTGTATTAGAGCATTCCGTCCACACCCATAGACGAATGAAGATCCATCAAGAAACGTGCACAAAGCAACCGCTGAATAAATAATACCTCATTTTCAACTTCAGGCAAACAACGCAGTCGTTAAGCCTAGTGAATATTCATATAAGTTGGGGTAAAGTTTTCTATGACAATGGCGACAAAAACTCTTTAGATCTCAGTACTTTACGACTGCCAGTACTTTTATTTACCGTAAAGTAAAGCTAATCTTGGCTTATATGTCATTATCTGAGATTTATTTGTCATGGTGCATATAAAAGATGTTTGTATTGTGTTTTCCCAAACTACTTTTACGTAACTAGTAACTATTGTTGGAGAAATCCCCTTCGCTCGAAGTTTCCCCCTCAAAAGCTAAATTGTCTTGTGTTCAATTACTTTGTTTGTTTCTTCGTACTTGTGATCTTATGTTCTCGCGTCTAGACTGAAAATCGGCTGTGATTATTTATCAATAATTTTATGATATTTAGGAATATTTAGATTGCCTTTAAATAAATCAGGCTTCTTCCAATCAAGCATTTTCATTTCTATAAGAAAAAATTCTGATCTCCTTAAGAGGCCTCCGGAGGGACGAATTCTTCGTACAAACGTAATAACTAAATGATTTCCAATTCAAGCATATTTCCACTATCATATTGTATTATTTGTATTTAAATAGTAATTATCTAGGTTCCTAAATAGTTTTTTTTTTTCAAAATACTTTGTGAAGAATACAAAAAGTTTTCAGTCATAATTTTTGTTATTACGGAACTAACCAAATTTTGAACGGCTAATAATGTATGTATGTATGTACAATATTTGATAAGTATTTTTTTACTGAATTTATGGATAATTTATATCTGAAATAAAGATCTATTATTATGTCTCTCATTTACCATGATCTCGGGCCATAAAGTGACCCGGTCCTTTGGAAGGCTTGCGTGGGGCCGAAGCCAACAGCACAGAAGCCCTTTGAGAAGTTAATCTAAAGACGATTGCTACACATAGCGGACATCATCCTCGGGTGCACAATATGATACACCCAAAGATGGTATCCACCAGGTGTAGAGACTATTGCAAAAAAAAAATATATATAACCAGGCTATTGTGATGGATAGATGGACTGGGTAATCGGGTTATAGGGGAGATTGCGGACGTCTGCCAAAAACAAGTCAATCATAATGTTAAGAAGAGCGGCAGACGGTGGCTTGCCGAATGCTGGATAGGTTCCTTAAAAAGCCGGAGTAAATTACCGGAGAGGAACAACATCGGCGCAAACGACTGAGGGTGTCGAGAGGTGCGGCCCCGATTTCACCATCACGAAGACTGCTCGTGAGCGGGTTTCCTCGCTATTACGCCATTAGACACTTCCACCCCCGAGTCTACATCCTAAGATGCATCTCTCGCGACTCCACTCAGACCGGCCAATGAAGGCAAGCAAGAGGTGGGGATCTGGTTCTCTTGGGATGCCACTCCGCAAGCGGAGACGAGAACCAGGAACTTCCCCGGGAGCACTCGGTACCCGTGGTGTCGCTACTCACCAACAGCTCGCCACAAGCTGCCCTGCGGGCTATTATTATTATACACTCATTTATTAAAATTCTCGTATAAAATACATTTTTTACTATAGAAAATACAATAAAATATTATAAATCATATTTTATTGTATATACAATAAAATATTATAAATAATATTTTATTGTATATATTATGCCCGCAGGGCAGCTTGTGGCGAGCTGTTGGTGAGTAGCGACACCATGGGTACCGAGTGCTCCCGGGGAAGTTCCTGGTTCTCGTCTCCGCTTGCGGAGTGGCATCCCAAGAGAACCAGATCCCCACCTCTTGCTTGCCTTCATTGGCCGGTCTGAGTGGAGTCGCGAGAGATGCATCTTAGGATGTAGACTCGGGGGTGGAAGTGTCTAATGGCGTAATAGCGAGGAAACCCGCTCACGAGCAGTCTTCGTGATGGTGAAATCGGGGCCGCACCTCTCGACACCCTCAGTCATTTGCGCCGATGTTGTTCCTCTCCGGTAATTTACTCCGGCTTTTTAAGGAACCCATCCAGCATTCGGCAAGCCACCGTCTGCCGCTCTTCTTAACATTATGATTGACTTGTTTATCGCAGACGTCCGCAATCTCCCCTATAGCCCGATTACCCAGTCCATCAATCCATCACAATAGCCTGTTTTTATTTCTTTAATTTTTCTTTGCAATAGTCTCTACACCTGGCGGATACCATCTTTGGGTGTATCATATTGTGCACCGGAGGATGATACCCGCTATGTGTAGCGATCGCCTTTAGATTAACTTCTCAAAGGGCCTCTGTGCTGTTGGCTTCGGCCCCACGCAAGCCTTCCAAAGGACCGGGTCACTTTATGGCCCGAGATCATGGTAAATGAGAATAATAATAATATTAATAAGCCCGCAGGGCAGCTTGTGGCGAGCTGTTGGTGAGTAGCGACACCACGGGTACCGAGTGCTCCCGGGGAAGTTCCTGGTTCTCGTCTCCGCTTGCGGAGTGGCATCCCAAGAGAACCAGATCCCCACCTCTTGCTTGCCTTCATTGGCCGGTCTGAGTGGAGTCGCGAGAGATGCATCTTAGGATGTAGACTCGGGGGTGGAAGTGTCTAATGGCGTAATAGCGAGGAAACCCGCTCACGGGCAGTCTTCGTGATGGTGAAATCGGGGCCGCACCTCTCGACACCCTTCAGTCGTTTGCGCCGATGTTGTTCCTCTCCGGTAATTTACTCCGGCTTTTTAAGGAACCCATCCAGCATTCGGCAAGCCACCGTCTGCCACTCTTCTTAACATTATGATTGACTTGTTTATGGCAGACGTCCGCAATCTCCCCTATAGCCCGATTACCCAGTCTATCCATCCATCACAATAGCCTGGTTTTATTTATTTCATTTTTCTTTGCAATAGTCTCTACACCTGGCGGATACCATCTTTGGGTGTATCATATTGTGCACCCGAGGATGATACCCGCTATGTGTAGCCATCGCCTTTAGATTAACTTCTCAAAGGGCCTCTGTGCTGTTGGCTTCAGCCCCACACAAGCCTTCCAAAGGACCGGGTCACTTTATGGCCCGTGATCATGGTAAATATTAATAATAATAATAATTAATTATTATTATTCACTCATTTATTAAAATTCTCGTATAAAATACATTTTTTACTATAGAAAATACAATAAAATTTTATAAAACTATTCTACAGTAAAAAAATTATCAAAACGGTAGATCACCGACCGCGAAGCTAGGCTCAAGCGGCCGGTGACTAGAGTTGTTATTATTATTATTATAATATTGCTATCGCGCACGCATGGGGCCCGACGCAAGGGTTAAACAGGGACAGCGATATTCGGAGCAATTTTTGCAAGCGAGGGTCGCCGGGCCCTTAAAGGTCATTCGTATCGTTCTTATAATCCAAATTAACATTTGAAGTGCTTCTTGTCAGAATCCCATTAGTAAAAGAACTTGGCGGAATCAGTAGGTATTAAATATTTATCGTTCTATTTAAATATTCCAAACTCGTTGAAAGCTTTGTGGTGGACGTTATGGCCATGGATATAAATGTAATGCTCCTGCTTTCCATTAGGAAGGTACAACGGCACTCCCCGTGCGTCTAATTCACTTGAAAGCCACTTCCGTTGAATCCTTTTTCCTTTTTGTTGCATTAGGTTGGTACCTACTCAGTCGTAAAGTAATTAAAATTCTGCAAATGTACGCAATACTCTAAACGAATTCTAATGCAATGTAAAACAAATTCAAATTAAGCTTTTAAAATAGCACAGGTGTTTATCTACAAACTATTAAGGACAATTCCTAAAAATAAGTACTTTTTTAAAGACGCATAACGTAAAAACCTGTCAATGCCCACGAGAAATGTCTTACGTAGCTAGCATGTAGCTCGTAGGTGTGTAAAACCAACTAAATCCTCTTCCTGCCTACGATATTTAGGTTTTGGCGGTATAATTCCATTGACTAGCTATTTAGAATACCACTGAAAAAGCAACCTTAGCATCTATCAAAACTTACATTAAGCCGTCCCCCAGGAAACGTGTAGTTAGTAAAGGGCGGAACACGCTCCCTCACATACTGCAGGATCTTGGTCTCACTGCGAAGGAACTCCACTTTGTACAGCAACTGCGGCGGAACCTGATGCAGACATTGGAAGGTCACGGAGCCGCCGCGGGCCACCCAGCTCGGCGCTGATATCCGCACGTCCACATCCGTGGCTTGCGCGTCTCCTGCCGGATATTGAAGGATAAGAAACACGCTTTTGTAAATCAGCACTGCGTAAAAGAGGAATATATAGGACCAAATCACTCAAGTTAAAATTAAACTACAGCACAAATATTGAATTCTGATGATTCTCATTCTGATTTCGCTTCTAAGCGATAATGCCGTCCATTGTACTTGACGCATGTAATGTATTTTTGTAATGATCTGGTGTACCATAAAGTATTTTTGTGTATTTTGTATTCTCCAACTCGTAGTTATCAGGTCTATGAGGTTTACGTCCTGCCTGCATTGAATTTTAAAATTCGAAAATATTCTATCTTAGCTTGATCATATCTAAACGTGTGTGATTATCAGAATTTCCTAAAAGTAAGTCTAAAAGGGAAAAACAACTGCGACTTATTATGCGATGCTGTTGCAAATAATGCAATATCGTATTCGGAAAACGCCTATTTAAGCACAAAGTCGTGAAAGACGTTTTATGATGAAGACGAGACAAGAGAGTCTCATCATAAATAGGTATTTAGCTAGTCTTCAAAGATTGTTAGACTTTTCGCAAAAGGTCAAATCAAGACGTACGGAAGCTTATTTCCTTATGATAATTCAAGCAAATACGTCTTTGAGACATGTTCACATCAAAAGGGGTGAAATCAAATTTATTTTTCTTTGAAGCATTACGTTTTCGGCCAAGTCATCCAGATTGTAATTTAATTTACCCGATCCCACCTTCGCGTGGGTGTGAGAGAATTGAATTTGTAAAGGAAATGCAATATCTGTGTATTCAGCTATCTCTCCTGATTGTGTAGTCAGGGCGCGCTGCGACTGTCATAACCACAACTCAGCAGCTAGAATAGAAACAGTCACCTGTGGTGTTTTGAGTTGTAAAACGGGTTCCTATCATTCCATTCCGATGAACTATACAGCCCAACTAGATTTCCAGAATGTAACTTGGCGAAGCCTTTTATTCCAACCATATCAACTGGTTGATCAGATAATTATTTAGTAGGTACTTTAACCGACTTTATATAATTATCTACATAATTATGCTGATCGGGGTCTCTCTACTTTTATGGGCAAACTCTATGCAGGCCTTTACTACCTTTACTTTTGATCAGTCTACGAAAATGACCAATATTTTGTTTCACTCTCTCCCTTCTGACAGCATTCCTTTTTTGGGGGTGTCTCTCGCGTAGTCTCTTTTCACTTCTTCCACTAGTGGACAAAAAATTGAAGTGAACAGTAAAATAATTTTATTTGATAATAATTTATATATAAAATATGACTTGTCTAAGTGCTTATTTTGTAAGCCTAAAGAAATAAATGATTTTTTACTTTACTTTACTTTACTTTAGTCTCGCGAGTACCTACTCTATGACAAATCTAAATGGTTTTGAAAGCAATTACATATATGAGAAGACAATTAGAGAATAAGAGATGGATAGTCTTATTTCTATTATCATAATTAAGTCCAGGATCTCAAATATATAAATAATCAATTGCATACGTGCCGATGAAGTCCAAACGCATAGTGGGTGACTAACTACACATAATATGTTTAAAGTGACGTAATGTAAATCCTACAATTTGCACTGCTCATGACGACAGCGACCTGAGATTTGCAAAGTACGTACTTCCCGTTGGCTCTATGAAGTTCCTGACATACAGCAAGGACATGCCCCGGGGTGTTTGCTCTATCAACTCCGTTTGAGGCATCTGGATGGTTAGTTCTCTTGAGATACAATTCACCTCATAACCTCTGATTTTTCGTGTCAATACAAGTAGGTAAACAACATTTAGGGTTGGGGTAAATATATAGAGGCGTATTGCCCAATAGTAGGATTATTTGGCTTTCAGTGGTATCAGTGTGGATTTATTCGCCTGTCGGACCCTCTCTCTTTGTTGTCTCTTTGATTACTTCGAGATTTTGTCGTCTGCTTCAGTTACTTAGATTTACTCTTAACTAAAACCAAAAATTAGGTAAGTATTGGAGTTTCAACATTAACGATTATTTTTTTGTATACCGAATTGCTAGCCCGAAAGAAACTATAGGGTTAAACGTGTTCTTGAGTGGAGACCACGACTTAGTAAACGTAGTGTAAGACGTCCTCCGACCAGGTGGGATGACGACCTGCGAGACGTTGAAGACATGGTGCTATGGCGCTCATTAGGGTAGACCTATGTCCAGCAGTGGAATAACATAGGCTGATGATGATGTTGAATACCTAGTCCGATGACTAGCAGTAAACAACTTACTAATATGAAATGTTTTATTCCTTCCTTTATTCTTTGAAACGCTATGCTACTACATAAACATGCACATTATTAATTCACTATATTTGCAGCACATACGTATTCGCGTCGACAGGCCCTTATTTTCTGTTAGAACGAGCACCGTGTCTTGAAATATTAATTATGAGCGACGCAAGAGAAGTAAGTATCTACTCGTACTGGAGGAGTCTGCTGGTATACCTAGCGGGTACACGGCATCGTCTTACAAGCTGCATTAATTAAGTCATAGTCTGCCCTGCCGGAAGGCATTTATCTATGCTTGCTCCTTGGCCTTGCTGTAAGACCAGCTACACGGGCGTGTAACATTATCCCTGCGATGATATAAGACGTTCATAGAACTGTTGCACGTGCTGGCGCTATTTTACCGCTCGTGTGATTAATAATACGAAGTTTCATTATGATCTATTCCACCTAACGCCCAATGCCCAGCGCTCAAAATGCAGCCCTGCTCGATAAAAAAGCGTCGCGTTTTAAAAGCGCTGTCGTATGAACATAGACTTGGAAATGCATTTGTTCTATTTGAACGCTTTTTTAACGGGCGTTGAAAAAGCTCCGCTGCGAATGAGGGCTTAAGTGCCAGGATGAGACTTTCCTCTACGTTGGTGCTGAAGGTGTACTCTTCGTCGCTTATTACAAAATATCAGATTACTTAGAAGATAAAAAAGCTTGGAACGAGTTTTGCTCCAACTCAAAATCTACCAACTTACAGATAAGCAAATCAAATGTACTAGACACATAAGTTATGAATATACTAGTGGTTTCTTCTCACTTCTTCCACTGGTGGACAAAAAATTGAAGTGAACTATAAAATATGACCTGTCTAAGTGCTTATTTGTAAGCTTAAAGAAATAAAAACTTTTCATTTTCATTTTTTTTTTCGTCATCTGTCGCCATGTTATTAGATTATGATAGTGAGGAAATAATGATAACACCTATCTTTGCAAACTATATTATAATATGTCAGACACACATAGGCAAGTCTCCGTTGAGACTGGTTTCCTGGGATTTGAAGTCATCTTTATGTGTTATATATAAACCAATAATCACTGAGCTATTCACCTTCTCAGCAAACCGGGTTAAAAATCGAAAAACCTTGGATTACAATTTACGGTAAGCGCCTAAACTTTTTAATTCCCAAGTGGTTACGTAATGAGCGGTACATTTTTCTTAGAGTTCTCATAATCGTGCCCCAGGTCATTTGTCTACTTTGCACAATAGAACCTTTGTGAGCGATGAAATATTTGTTTATTCCGTGCGAAGCTAAACGGACTGGTAAATACGGTAAATTGTTCCAACTTGCGTAATTTATGTAACACTCTTTTATATTAAGAAAAACACTTGATAAAATAGCCTTTAGAAGGACTTCAGCCGTACCGTACCTATTTGTAAATCTATAGCGTAGCTATTCGGGTAGCCTTTTCCTACGTAGGTAGTTAGAAAGTTTTGTTTCTAAGGAAACTTCGGGTACTTTACCTTTCAATTATCTACGAGCAGTGGTTTGGTTTGTGCAACTTCAATCAGTTTCACCAAGTATATCATCACTACCTTCTGCCTGCGGCTTCCCAAGCGTATTTACGAAATTCAAATGATCTTTGTGTTTTTTCGAGGAACTATCCTCCTGCCAAGTTTTAAGACCAGGTAGTCAATTAAAATGTATTCGTGAATATAATACTAATACTATTTAGTTCTATATCGTTTTCTTAGATGGCTTTATTTCTATTACGAAAAAAACAAAAGAAATTAAACCACATACGAAAATAGTATGAGTAAATACATACCTATATTGATCTATAATTGACCACGTTCACGTTCAGATTTTGTACCGTGCCTACAAAAAGGTACCTATGCATATGCATGGGGGAAGTTGGAGGTAGATCTTTCCACTCCTATCTTCTGAACGTTGCCTTAATTAACCAGCACCATAGACATTGATACCACGACTGTGCATTGTACCTCGATCATAACGCAGCGATAGCTGCCGGCAAGCTTCCGGCCTCGTCACCGGACAACGACCAAGAGCGAGCGCCGGGAAATTGCTTCGAAACAAACACCAATCGACCTCGGTGTTGTCGATTGCTGTCACAAAAGAAATGATATCATTGGAATCGTTTGAAACAGTTGTAGCCTATCCAAATGGCACAAAATATCACAAAACCTAAGGTACTCGTACAAACAACTTTAAATAGAGCATTGTAAATAAAACAAGCAAGGTTGTTATTTTGGGCAAATCTTTATTGGGCTGTGTATGGAGTAGATTTCATTTCCTTTTACCTTAATTTCCAAACTTCTCGGAGACTACTGAATTTTTAACAGTTCTTCGCAATAAAGCTAATGGTATAGTGAACTTAGTTTGCTTTGTTCTAGTGATCAGTGTTCGAAAAAGACATCGCAGTCTTCTTTGAGTTACATTAAAAATAAAGTAAATAAAAATCTCTTTGACAATGTAACCAGTCTTGTAGCTAGCTATCCATGGAATCCGGAAGATGGTAACGACATCCGCCTTTAGGCTGCGTTTCCACCACAGATGTACGAGGTAGCTGAGCGATGCGAGGATGCGTTGCAAGGCTGTGTAACGATGCGACGTGAGTGTTTCTACCAGAGATGTGGGTACAAGCTGACAGATGCAAGGATGTGTAGCGGGCTCTTTCGCCTGCGTCCGTCCCTAGGACACATCTCTCGCAACACATTCCTCGCAACACATCCCTCGCACCAATCTTTACCTTGTTTTGTATGTACAAAAACCTCGCTCCGCAGAGCCGTTTCCACCAGAGCAGCGCTAAGCAAGGTAAATGAAGCTATTCTATTATTTTTTTAAAACACATTCCTCGCTACGTATCTCTGGTGGAAACTCAGCCTTAAAGTCTTGCCTAGTCTCGTGAAACTGACCGTCTAATCTAAACGTTACTAAACACCCTAGGCTACCCATTAGGCTTTGGCTAGGCAATGTAGGTCATGCCTACCATTACCCACGTTATTTGGGGATGTATGTATTTGAGAAATAAATGCCTCTACGGTAATTTCTTTCATATATCAGATATCTATGATTTAAAAAGTTTAGAAATCTATAAAATATCTCATAAATAAAAATAACAAATATCATAGCATAAAATAACTTGCCGATTAGAATCTGTCAGCAAAAATCATACTTTTATAGAATGATCGTTAAGTGAAAATAAATCTTTGGAAAGTAGGACAAAGATCGTAAGCATGCCTTTCTGGGTAGAAAACTTTATCTAATGTGAGCGGACAGCGCGGATATAAATCTAAAGTACGTTTTATTCAAAATCTCGTTTGAATACTAGTTCCTCTTTGTGGTAAGTTATTTGAGAGAAACTAACTTCTTTCTTAATCTAATTCAAGTGAGACAAGCTGTGACTTTTGCATCAAGGATATTTGTGATTATATTATATAGAGAGACTTACATAGATTTAAATATCCTGCCTATGACAATTACCAGTCCAATTATTTGCTAAAACAAAACATGCATAGGTAAGTACTAAAAAAACAAAGCAACTAAAATATGTCATTATCATTGTAGACCCTATGGTTTTCATATTCATTTGTCAGTGTCCACAACTTGGACCCTCAAATATTTCACACGAGCCAGACGCGAAGCAAACATTCCTAAACTATTTTGTTACGAAAGGACACTAAAAATTGTTTTTATATTACAAATTTCATGTTTATTACACATCTAAACTTAAATTTTAATGAGATTGCACCTGCTCCGAAACTAAAGTCGTTTTAAGCACGGAAAGTAACTTGACTCATTAAATTTAACTTCCTTCCTAAAACGAAATTCATTGCACAGCCATTTAACCCGCGTAGTTGAAATTTACAGGTTTTAGGTGTCTCGAAGGTTCTTCGCATTCAGAATCTGTTTGCTATGCTGCCTGTAGCTATATTTCAGATATTGCAAATATTCTGAGAGTAGGCAACTAATATAAATAAACAGGTATTTTAAATTGGAAGTTTGGATTTGTTACTCTTGTACGATTAACTTCTGCTCCTGTGAAATTTTGGCTAGTTGTAATTTTCGAGGTAAATTGCAAGCATCGAGAGAGGCATACACTAGTTTTAGGTTTTACTGAACATCGTATGATGATATTGTTCTTTCGTAAACTACACAGTACTTAACGAGGTATCTACCGATCCGGTAATAAGCAATCTAGACCACAACAGACAGTGGTAAGCTCAAAAACCACTTTATCCCTGAAGATATCTACAACCCCATATAGTTTCTGTTAGGCGGCAGGCTGCCATCTGATCTAATTACTGCCCCTCCAGAGAACGCTAATTAAAACGCTTACAGAATTTGAAACTAGGGCGCTAGAGACTTCATCGAAATGTTATTACGCTGGACAATGTAGATAAGCAAAACTACGAGTAGCAAGAAGTGCGATAAAATCTACTCGAATAACAGAATAAAATATTAAATTTCGAACATGAATGTCAGGATTAATTTGTTTTTCGATTCCGATTCTGACAGTCTATGTGTCATTCCCGCGAATGTGGGGCTGCCCCACATTCGCGGGAATGACACATAGCCTCAGAGCCGCTCTGAGGCTGAAATTTTATAGCCAAGTAATCCATTGCGATCTGGATCATTTTGCCATCATCTTCGGGGCTGGTTGATATGGATCAGTTGAGCTACCTCTAGATTGTTTGCAAGTCGAAGTTAGCTCAACGTCTTCAATTGTAAATACTAGTTCAAACTTGTTTTTATTCTTTATTTATAATTTTCTTTGTAAATAAAGTTTTGTCAACTGTATACCTACCTATTTTGAGAAGTCCAAAGCACATTTCAAACTAGGCAAACACAATAATGATAGACGGTGTTCAACGAACACACGTTAGATTTGATCATCAAGACTAGGACTAAAATTTGACGACCTTTGTGGCCCGCCTGCGACGCAGGAGGTTGAGGGGATCCTCTGGACAAATGTTTGTACGATTGGAGATATTTGCCCTAGGTGTTCTGGTCGTTGTCTATGTTTATTAATAAATATCTATCTATGTATTGTATTATATTTAAGTAAGTAGTAAGTAAGTAAATCATTTACACATCTATTTAACAGTTATCTAGTACCCATAAGAAAAGCTCTGCTTAGCCTGGGGCTAGAGAACGCTGTGTTAATTGTCCAGCATTATTATTGTACACGTATATATTTAAAAAAATACATTAGTACTGCATATTGAAATCCCTAGTTCATCGAAAAGTTTAGCAACAGAATGCATCTGGATGATCGAGCGGCTTCTAGGCCGCTTAGCAATAGAATAGCTTACTGATCTGTAGGTGTAGTCAATGAATATGGAGGAAAATGAGTCATTGTCGGGCTAGATGGTGCTGTGTGGGTTGTCCAGCATTATTTATTTATAGTTTCTTGGTTTTTCTGAAGTTCTGAATTCAAGAAAAAAAGTGACACGTTTGATTCTTATTGATTGATTCATGATCGATCAATCGCTTGAGATGGAATTACATACGAGTATATCATCATCATCATCATCAGCCTATAGCAGTCCACTGCTGGACATAGGCCTCCCCCAATGAGCGCCATAGCGCCCTGTCTTCAGCTTGCCGCATCCAGCATCTACCTGCAGTCTTTCGCAGGTCGTCATCCCACCTGGTCGGAGGGCGTCCTACACTACGTTTACCGAGTCGTGGTCTCCACTCAAGAACACGTTTGCCCCATCGGCCGTCGGTTCTTCGCGAGATATGGCCGGCCTACTGCCACTTCAGCTTGCTAATTCTTTGAGCTATGTCGATAACCTTGGTTCTCTGTCGGATGTATTCGTTACGAATCCTATCCTTCAGAGAAACTCCGAGCATAGCTCTTTCCATAGCTCGCTGAGCGACTTTGAACTGGTAGACCAGCCCTATCGTGAGTGTCCACGTCTCAGCTCCGTAGGTCATAACGGGTAGGACGCACTGATTGAAAACTTTCGTTTTCAAGCATTGCGGTATGATTGGCTGTGTGGTGTCGGCCGTGATAGAATAGCACCACCCCAACTCTTCCCGTGGGTGTCGTAGAAGGCGACTAAGGGACATACACCGGGGGGCGGGCAGCAGCGTCCCTTGCAGCACACTCCCTATACTGCGATCCCCAACCCGCATGCCCAGCGTGGGGATTATGGGCATCAACCCCCCCATGGATAGACACGCCAAAAGAATGTGGCCCCCAGTTCCCGGCCGCCTCGCTATTCCTGGCCATGGTAGCGGCCACGGTAACGGCGGGGCAGGGGGTGCTAGGAATCCCCGGGCTACATCAGGCTACCAAACTCTACCTAAACTGACCCTGGCTACGTTTAACGGACGCACTCTGAGGCTTGACCATCATCTAGCGCAGTTGGAAGTGGAGTTAGAGAACATCAAATGGCATGTTCTGGGGTTATGTGAAGTCCGTAGAGAGGGGGAGGACACCGTAACCCTAGACTCGGGCCATCTTCTCTACTTTCGCGAGGGTGATAAAACATCCCAGGGTGGCGTAGGCTTCCTCGTCAATAAGGCCCTCTCTAGCAACGTCCAAGAAATCTCCAGTGTGTCGACCAGGGTAGCGTACCTGATCCTTCGGCTGTCCAAGCGGTACAGCATGAAGGTCATCCAGGTCTATGCACCGACCTCGGCACACTTGGATGATGAAGTGGAGGATATGTATGAAGACATATCCAAAGCCTTACATAACACCACTAAGGCCCACTTCAACGTTGTTATGGGGGACTTTAACGGCAAGGTGGGAACCCAGACTGGCAACGAATCCCGAATAGGCCCGCATGGTTATGGGGTCAGAAATCACAGGGGGCAAATGCTTGTCAACTTCCTTGAGAAGGAGGGGCTGTTCTTGATGAACTCTTTCTTTAAGAAACAGCCTCAAAGGAAGTGGACATGGCAAAGCCCCGACACTGTGACTAAAAATGAGATCGACTTCATCATGACGGATAGCAAGCACATATTCAGAGATGTCTCAGTGATCAACAGGTTCAATACCGGATCTGATCACCGACTCCTCCGAGGCTCTCTGAATATCAACTTGAAGCTTGAAAGAAACCGTCTGATGAAGTCCACGCTCCGACCTGACCCAATCCAAATCATGGCGGGCACCGAGAAGTTTCAGCAGCTTCTCGGGAATAGATTTGTTGCCTTGGAACCCACTGATGACGCTGACGAGACCCTACACAATCTGGTTGAAACGTTGAGGGATGAGGGCATCAAATTCTGTCGAAAGCAGCGTACTGGCAAGAAGTCCAAACTCTCGGATGAGACTCTTGGGCTGATGACAAAAAGACGGGAGACCACCCAAGCGACTTTGTCAGAGAGGTCAGACCTGAACAAGCGGATTGCGAAGATGGTACGGCACGACCTTCGGAGCTTCAACACGCGCCTCATTCAAGAGGCGATAGAGCGAAACCGAGGGTCCAAAGTATTCACTCAGCAGCTTGGCAGGAGCCACCTGACAAAGCTTAAAACGCACGACGGGAGGACCGTATTGTCAAAGCCGGAGATATCCGCCGAGATAGAGGATTTCTATGGCCGATTATACGCTGCACATGCCCCTCGTTACCGACGAGATAACCAAGATTCCAGAGCCACCCTGACACGCCACTATACCGACGAACTGCCTGAAATCAGTCAAGACGAGATCGTGTTAGCTCTAAGGCAGCTTAAAAATGGAAAAGCCCCCGGCGAGGACGGTATTACTTCAGAGCTTCTTAAAGCCGGAGGAGCCCCTGTAATACAGGAGCTACGGAACCTCTTTAATACCGTCCTTGACAGTGGGAGAACTCCAAAGGCGTGGAGCGGGAGTTTGGTGGTGCTCTTTTTTAAGAAGGGAGATAAAACCCTTCTTAAGAATTACAGACCCATCTCACTCTTGAGCCACGTCTATAAGCTGTTCTCACGAGTGGTCACGAACCGTCTCGCCAGGAGACTCGACGAGTTCCAGCCACCGGAACAGGCTGGGTTCCGCGGAGGATATGGCACCATAGACCACATACACACAGTGAGGCAGATTATACAGAAGTCCGAAGAGTATAATCAGCCCCTGTGTCTGGCTTTTGTGGACTATGAGAAGGCATTTGACTCCGTCGAAACCTGGGCTGTTCTGGATTCCTTACAGCGATGCCAAGTAGACTATCGTTATATCCAGGTGCTGAGTTGTCTCTACGAGGCCGCCACCATGAGTGTCCAAGTACAGGGTCAGCAGTCTAAACCCATCCAATTGCGCAGAGGAGTGAGGCAGGGGGATGTCATATCCCCGAAACTGTTCACGTGCGCATTGGAAGATATGTTTAGGTTGCTGGACTGGAAAGGAAAGGGCATTAATATAAACGGCGAGTACATCTCACACCTGCGATTCGCTGATGACATAGTCTTAATGGCGGAGTCGCTTGAGGAACTGAACCAGATGCTGGACGGCCTAGCTTCAGCCTCCCGATGTATCGGTCTTGGCATGAATTTGGATAAAACCAAAGTCATGATCAATGGTCACATTGATCCAAGGCCGGTGGTCGTACATGGTCACCTTCTCGAAACTGTTTCCGAGTACACTTACCTTGGGCAGATTCTGCAGTTGGGTAAAAACAGTTTCGAGAAGGAGGCCAAAAGGAGGATCCAGCTGGGCTGGGCAGCATTTGGGAAACTACGTCAAGTCTTCACGTCATCCATACCGCAATGCTTGAAAACTAAAGTTTTCAATCAGTGCGTCCTACCCGTTATGACCTACGGAGCTGAGACGTGGACACTCACGATAGGGCTGGTCCACCAGTTCAAAGTCGCTCAGCGAGCTATGGAAAGAGCTATGCTCGGAGTTTCTCTGAAGGATAGGATTCGTAACGAATACATCCGACAGAGAACCAAGGTTATCGACATAGCTCAAAGAATTAGCAAGCTGAAGTGGCAGTGGGCCGGCCATATCTCGCGAAGAACCGACGGCCGATGGGGCAAACGTGTTCTTGAGTGGAGACCACGACTCGGTAAACGTAGTGTAGGACGCCCTCCGACCAGGTGGGATGACGACCTGCGAAAGACTGCAGGTAGATGCTGGATGCGGCAAGCTGAAGACAGGGCGCTATGGCGCTCATTGGGGGAGGCCTATGTCCAGCAGTGGACTGCTATAGGCTGATGATGATGATGATGATGGTATGGATGACGTGAAGACTATATCCGACATATATATACGAGTATATATGGGCTACTTATATTGTGGGTTACCGAATCCTATCACTCTTGAGTACTGTCTTGAGACTGCAAGACAGTACTAATGTGTGATAGGATTCGATAACCCACAAGTTTGTCTTGAGATCTTACGTCAGAAACGTTAGACAAGTAGAATAGAATAGATGGAACTATAATGGTTGTATTTTTGCCATGTGTCATCTATAGTAATCAAAACTTGCCACATACCAGAGAATACAACGTACATTAATAATACCTCCGGCCATGTGGGATGACGACCTGTGAAAATAGGCGAATGCAGGCAGATGCTGGATGCGGCAAGCTGAAGACAGGGCGCTATGGCGCTCATTAGGGGAGCCCTATGTCCAGAAGAATTAGCAAGCTGAAGTGGCAGTGGGCCGGCCATATTTCACGAAGAACCGACAACCGCTGGGGTAAAAAAGTGGAGACCGGGACTCGGCAAACGTAGTGTAGGGCGCCCTTCGGCCAGATGACGGCTGAATACAGGGCGCTATGGCGCTCATTAGGAGAGGCCTACGCCCAGCAGTGGACTATTATAGGTTGATGTTGATGATGATGTCCAGTAATGGACTATAAGTTGATCATGATTATGATGATGAATAATACTTCTAAGGTGAAAGTATTATTTTACCTATCCGCAAACCAAGTAGCAACATCACTGCCCACAAAATAGCCAAGAGACACAATCATAACTAACACTACTATTCTATTACCAATACCAACTGGGAACGATACTGTATCTGCAGATTAGAACATTGTTCCCGCAATCAAATCACGACCCTTATTGGTGCCTTTGGGACACTCGTAATGTAGCGCCGCCACAATACCTTGCGTGCGGTTTGTGCTTATAAAATACATAACGTAGAGAGGCCTTTATATAGCGCGACTAATACCAACTCTTGTGATGTAGAAGTAGGGTCCGCTTTGTCACATTATTGAGTGTAGGAAAATGTATTCAAGGGATAGAATTCTTGTAATTCTTTATTGTACACAAAACATTTAAAAATAACTTAACTAAAAAAAAAAGATACGTACATAGGCGAGCTTAACCCTAACAAAGAGTTTTCTTACAGCAAAACCTTAGGTTTAAAGGAGAAGCTATAGAACAGATAGAGGAAGTGTACAAAGAAACAAATTAAAGAATTCAAAAGATTTACATTTACGCTTAACGAAAACCTTTCTCATCAAATAGGGACCTGAAAGAATTTAATTTTTGAGGAGTCTGTATCATTTGATCATCATAAGCAATCAATGTTGTTGCCATTAAAAAAGTTTTTTTTTAATAAAACACCAATCAGAAACATTAACTAACTTATAGCGAGGCCTTTTAGTTTTCTCCTGGTTCATCACAACTAAGTCTTCATCATTACATAGTATAAAACAAAGTCGCTTCCCGCTGTCTGTCCGTCCCTATATATGCTTAGATCTTTAAAACTATGCAACGGATTTTGATGCAGTTTAAACTTAGAAATTTTAAATTTATGAACCTGCCTCTTGAATCACTTTTCAAGAGCAAGGTTCATAAACCATTTGATATAGACCATTGATACCTGAACCATTTGATATTAGAAAAAAAATGAAAGATATATACTAATGAAAAAGAGCTATTACAGTCTTTGTGAAGCTTTGGAGGATAAACAGCTGATGTAATTGCCGGTATATTTATTGTTATTTTATTATACATCATTTAATAGATTCTTTATAATTTGACATGCAATTTATACCTAAAGACATTATTATTACTCCCATTTCCAAATATATATTATTTTTTAATTGACTGTGTACCTATTTCATTGTATAATTGTATTTATGTTTAGTTCCTTGACAATGCCCCTATACAGCAGCATTAATTTAAATCATGATTTAAATGTAAATTTAAAATTATTCCTCTTCCTTACATTATTTCATTGTATTTTACTTGTATATTATTTAATTTTGTACAATATTTTTAGTATAGTTTGACAATGCCCTTATACAGCAATTACTTTGACATTTTATCTAATTTATTATTCAATTTAACTTATACCATTATTTATTATCTGTTTTATTGTAACAAATTATTATAAATGAATTTATTTTAATTTTTTAAGAAGGCATGTCTCTCTGCTTTTTTTTGCACAATGCCCTATGGTGTTTCCATTGTCATAAGTTAGTATGTGTTGTAATAAAAATGTAATTTATCTTTTAAAATAGTATTTAACGACATCAAGTGTAACATTGTGTACCTACGGTGGAAATAAATAAACTGATAGATTTCTAAGCGGTCTAACCCGCGGGGCGCAACAAGTAATTAATAAAACAATCGTTTGCCTACAATGTTCAAACACTGAAATGTCGCACCAAACTGTCGAGCTGTGAAGGTATTGTGTTTTTAAAATCATCGTGATATCAACTTGATAAATAACGTATCAAATAACAACACAAATAAACAGTAAAATAATAATACTCTGTAATTAATAAAACAATCGTCTGCCTACAATGTTCAAACACTGAAATGTCGCACCAAACTGTCGAGCTGTGTAGGTTGTGTTTGTAAAATCATCGTGATATCAACTTGATAAATAACGTATCAAATAACAACACAAATAAACAGTAAAATAATAATACTCTGTAATTAATAAAACAATCGTCTGCCTACAATGTTCAAACACTTAAATGTCGCACCAAACTGTCGAGCTGTGTAGGTTGTGTTTGTAAAATCATCGTGATATCAACTTGATAAATAACGTATCAAATAACAAAACAAATAAACAGTAAAATAATAATACTCTGTAATTAATAAAACAATCGTCTGCCTACAATGTTCAAACACTGAAATGTCGCACCTAACTGTCGAGCTGTGTAGGTTGTGTTTGTAAAATCATCGTGATATCAACTTGATAAATAACGTATCAAATAACAACACAAATAAACAGTAAAATAATAATACTCTGTAATTAAAAAACAATCGTTTGCCTACAATGTTCAAACACTGAAATGTCGCACCAAACTGTCGAGCTGTGTAGGTATTGTGTTTGTAAAATCATCGTGATATCAACTTGATAAATAACGTATCAAATAACAACACAAATAAACAGTGAAATAATAATACTCTGTAATTAATAAAACAATCGTCTGCCTACAATGTTCAAACACTGAAATGTCGCACCGAACTGTCTGTGAAAATCTGATATGGGTATCGTTTTTGACTAACCTGGGGGTGAGGATTTCGAATTCGATACGACCAAGGGGAACAGCACGGCTCGCTTCGCTCGCCGTGCTGTGACCCCCCAATGACCCCCCAAGACCCCCTCAACTATAACCCGGGGGAGCATTGCGGCGAGCGAAGCGAGCCGCAATGCGACCAAGGGGAACGGCACGGTGAGCGAAGCGAGCCGTGCCGTGACCCCCCACGCCCCCAGCCCCCCTGTACCCCCTCCCCCAACCAAAAAATCTGATATGGGTATCGTTATTGACTAACTTGGGGGTGAGGATTTCGAATTCGATGCGACCAAGGGGAACAGCACGGCGAGCGAAGCGAGCCGTGCTGTGACCCCCCAAGACCCCCTCAACTATAACCCGGGGGAGCATTGCGGCGAGCGAAGCGAGCCGCAATGCGACCAAGGGGAACGGCACGGTGAGCGAAGCGAGCCGTGCCTCCTGACCTGATGCGACAGCTGTCGCACAGCAAGGCGAGTGAAGCGAGCCTTGCTGTGTGGCAGCAGGAGCAGAGTCAGGAGCAAGCCCCCAATGACCCCCCAAGACCCCCTCAACTATAACCCGGGGGAGCATTGCGGCGAGCGAAGCGAGCCGCAATGCGACTAAGGGGAACGGCACGGTGAGCGAAGCGAGCCGTGCCGTGACCCCCCACGCCCCCAGCCCCCCTGTACCCCCTCCCCCAACCAAAAAATCTGATATGGGTATCGTTTTTGACTAACTTGGGGGTGAGGATTTCGAATTCGATGCGACCAAGGGGAACAGCACGGCGAGCGAAGCGAGCCGTGCTGTGACCCCCCAAGACCCCCTCAACTATAACCCGGGGGAGCATTGCGGCGAGCGAAGCGAGCCGCGATATGACCGCGGGTAACCCCCCAAGACCCCCTCACCCTTAACCCAGGGTAGCATTGTGGCGAGTGAAGCGAGCCACAATGCGATCGAATTGCGACCATCGTCACACAGTGTGTGGCAGCAGGAGCAGAGTCGTGCGTCAATGCGACCACCGCCAGCAAGGCGAGCGAAGCGAGCCGCGCTGTGTGATGGCACACCCACTAATATAGATATCGTTTTCGATCAACTCGCATACGTCGACTACGAAAAAAATGTCCATTTCCAAATTCAAGATGGCTGACATCTCTATATCGCAGTTTATACTCGCCTTGAGACGAGCACCCACATAATATGGGTATCGTTTTCGAATAACTCGCATACGTAGATTACGAAAAAGATGTCCATTTCCAAATCCAAGATGGCTGACAAATTCTTCATTGCAAAATTCCTTTCTTATGTAGGTATATCGATTTCAAACAAACTAATACGAAAAGGGGGTCTTAATAAAAAAATAACCGCCGCGAGCTGCTTGCAGCTCGCGCACATCTAACAACTAGTCTTGGTATAATGTTGTTTGTTTCGTGCGTGTTTGGTATTGATAAACGGAGTACTTGAGTGGGAAGCAGTTCCGATACAAAGTATTTATCTGTTACTAGCTGCGCCCCGCGGTTTCACCCGCGTGGTGATAGATATTTTGGATAATATACAATATATCTTTATAAATTGTAGCCTATGTGTTATTCTGATGTATAAGCTATAATATTGTAAAGTTACATTAAAATCCATTCAGTAGTTTTTACGTGAAAGAGTAACAAACATCCATCCATCTATACTTACAAACTTTCGCGTTTATAATATTAGTAGGATTTTATAGAATTTTGTAAAGGACCAAAATAGTTATAGGTTAGCCAACTTGATAAGAGATTAGAATAATTTTTATCTTACGTAGGTAAATAGAGGCACGTTTGTAAATAAAAAAAAATATATATAAATCTATGTGCCGTACCGTACAATATATAAGTACGTAAGAACTAATTCCAGTCACTATCACTAGGTACCTACATAATATATTTTTTTCTCTTTGTATTTTCAATAATATACCATCGTTTGACCACAATCATACCTGACGGAAAGTGACGATGTGGCCGACGGAATTCGGAATAGTATAGAAATAACCTCAAAACCTTTCCATAGTAACAAAGCGTGTAAAGGCAGAAACTAGTCTTTCGTAGATGTCAACAGGCCAATGATATATCAAAATAACTAGCTTAAGAAATCACCTCGTTTTAATAAACAATTTTTTTCTTAAAATATTCCTTTTCAGCATTAGGTAAGTACTATTAAAGTACAATACAATACAATACAAAAATTCTTTATTGTACACCATAATCAGATCAATCATTACAAAAATACATTATATGCGACAGGTACAATGGGCGGCCTTATCGCTTAGAAGCGATCTCTTCCAGGCAACCTTTTGATGGAAAGAATTATATGAATTTAAGAAAAGGCAGGGGGTGTACCACAGGTTATCTAAATAAGAATACTAAAAAACAAATAATAAATATTACAAATTCCAAAATAAATAATAGGTACACTACTTAAATAAATAATAAGTACCAATATTCATTCTTTTGGCAGGAAAAACTCCTTGACGTGAGCTTTAAAAACAGGCAAGGATATAGTTTTTCTAATGGACTCTGGTAGTGCATTCCATAACCTTATGGCCTGGATGTGAGAATTATGTGAATTTAAGAAAGGGGTAACCAAAAGTTTATCTAAAGTCAGAAAAGAAAAGTCAAAATGTTATTCAAACGGGTCTTTGCCGCATTATTGTGACGAAAGTAGCTTATCAAAATAATATTTCTATTCGGATCGGAGCGAGCGATATGTTTTAGTTCGAACCGTGCAACTGACATCACTGTACCCGGTCTTCTCCAGCCCCGGTACAACCAATAACAGACAGATTTGCTGTATGATTTCTTTATTTCTTTAGATTTACAAAATAAGCACTTATACAAGTAAAATTCTTAAATTATTTTTGAATAAAAAATAACTTGTTATTGGTTTAATCTTCACTTCAGTTTTTTGTTCATCGTGCCATAAATAGAAATCACTACATTATAATCACTCGAACTGCCATTTAAACTAAAAAATTAATAAGAAAAAGTTGTTTATTTCATTAGGTTTACAAAATAAGCACTTAGACAGAATTATATTAAGAGATTTTATAATCACATTATTCATTATTATATAATAATTAATAATATTATTTTAATGTTCACTTCAATTTTTTTTCCACTTGTGGAAGAAGTGAAAAGAAACCACTACCTATGTTCATGACTGTTGTAAGTTGTTAGATTTTGAGTTGGAGCAAAACTCGTTCCAAGCTTTTTATCTTCTAGATAATCTGATATTTGTAATAAGCCCTTTTAGAAAGAATATGTTTCACAATTTTGAGGAGATTAGCGAAAACAAAAATTTAATTCAAATGAGCCTTTGCCGCAACATTGTGACTAAAGAAGTCTACCACAATAATAGCAAATAATTATTTGGATTCGAACCGCCACCGCCGCCAATACGTTTCAGTTCTATGACGTCAGCTGCAAGCCGTGCAACTGACATCACTGTATCCGGTCTACCCCGGCCTCGGTACAGCCAATTACAGAGAGATTTGCTGATAGTTTCCAATGCAATATGAAAATGTTAGTGATATTTTTTTTCTTTTTCTATACTGCTTCTTGGCGATCTGTTTATGTAAACAATAATCCAATCTGCTCTGATATGATCCGCTTTTTGTGTTGTTAGTAGAGTTGACTCCAGTGAGTCACCTCTCGGCTTTTGTCTGTGAATCTTTCAGCTAGGTTTGAGATACTGTGTCTCTTTAGTCTAGAATTCAAGAGTTTCCAGTTCCTTGTAGTTGAGAGGCGGGTTCATTTTTGTGATTATCTGCCGGAGCCGATAGCCGATAGCCGATAGATAGATAAATTTCCTGTTTGACTGATATAGGTATAAAGTATTTTTGAATAATGATAAGTAAATACACGGAATAGCAATAAAACTTTTGAACATCATGGTTATTAACATACAAGTCATTTCTAACGGGATATTTACCATGGTACATGAAACTGTGCCGAAATATAGGAAAACTCAAAAATAAAATCTCTTGATTTTTTTACACAAACTAGCACTTTTTTTGTTAATAACACATTTGTTCCTACGCAACTTTTAAAATGTTGTTTGAGAGTAGATAATTGGGTTGATAATTATTATTTGTGCTATGATGTGCTATTTTCGACACAGAAGACAGGGCGCTATGGCGCTCATTGGGGGAGGCCTATGTCCAGCAGTGGACTGCTATAGGCTGATGATGATGATGTGCTATTTTAAACCTACATGTATGATTTTTCCTTAATCCTTCTTATAAACCTCTCACAAAGGCCTCTAAGTTTCGATGATTTTGTTTTGTTTACAAGTAATAATGAAAAAAAAACAACTTTGAAAGAGAAATAGTACATCGAGTGTACCTGTGTCAATTAAAATGTACTAACTACTTATTTTTATGTTCAAGTCTCTAATAAAAAACGACGTTGATTAGCCAACATTAATCCCGAAAAGTAATAATAAATGAGTGTATAATAATAATGTTGGACACAATTCACACAGCATCATCTAGCCCCATGGTAAGCAGAGCTTGTGTTATGGGTACTAGATAACTGATATACATAATACAATACATTAAATAGATAGATATTTTTTATTATACATAGAAAACGACCAGAACACCCGTAACAAATATCTGCAGATCTTACACACAATTGTTCCGAGGCGGGAATCGAACCCGCAACCTCCTGTGTCGCAGGCGGACCTTCGCCCACCGCGCCACATCGGTCGTAGTAAGAACTAGGTGACAAGAGATTTGAGCTAATTTAAATAATATACACTTTGACTGCGATTTTTTTTCGACGACTGCGATCTTTTTTTTAAACCTAAAAAATTCGTGCTGCCGCTCTACACAGCGATTGTGTTGCGCCGCACAAGCGTTTCGTTCGAAATATATTACGGCTGTGCTGAGTCACACAGATCTGTATTTTCTCAGCCGCTGCGCTAGTGTGGATTTACGCATATAAGTCACTTGAAGAAAACACATACCGTGTGATTTCAGCACTCAAAGTAACTTCCGACACAAAAAGAGGGTTATTAAAGTTGTAAAACTGTGAGTATTTATGTGAGTCAGCATTGTCAGTTCGCTTTTATTAAAGAAAATTGGCGCAGCTTTTCAAATAATCTATACTAATAATATAAAGAGGAAATGTTTGATTTTTTGTTTGTTTGTATTGAATAGGCGCCAAAACTACTAGACCGATTTGAAAAAAAAATCACCGTTTTGGGAAGCTACACTATCCCCGTTGAACAAAGGCTATATATATTTTCAAAAAAGTTAGGGATCCTTACTAAAACTGCAATAATGTAACCCAAGGTGTAAAAAAATCACCTAATATAGTGAATTCGACTTTAAACCGGGTGAAACCGCGGAGAACAACTAATGATGAATAAAAATTAAATGAATATTTTATCCGATTTTGGAAAGAAATGCTTGTTACATACCTTTTACAACGCAGAAGAGAAGTGGAATCCAAAAACGCCATATTCCTCGCTGCGATAACATCTTTGCCCCCTTTTTTGCTGCGCTACAGTAGGAAATCACAGAAAATCTAACATTTGGTACATCGTTCAGGTTCCACTTTCACTAGCTCCAGTTTTCACTTTTATAAAGGGACAGGTGCCATTTCTATATGAGGATTGATGATTGGCCTATAAACAATAGAATTGGTTAATCAATAGCTGATGTAAGAAATTAAAAATTAAAAATAAGCAGCTTATTAAGTTAGCATCCAAACGTAAGTACACACTCAATTTATTTAATATAAAATATCATCATCATCATCACAATCATCATCAAAATATCATAAAATATAAATATAAAATAAGTAAGCAAATAACTTAAATGACAACTCGTACATCTACATATGTATATAATGTTAAACACAACAAAATATACATAGATGTACGAGTATTACGTATCGTTAAATGTAGTGTAGGACGCCCTCTCATGTATCGGTAAACGTAGTGTAGGACGCCCTGCGAGCAGGTGGGATGACGACCTGCGAAAGACTGCAGGTAGATGCTGGATGTTTCAAGCTGAAGACTAGGGCGCTATGGCGCTCATTGGGGTAGGCCTTTGTCCAGCAGTGGACTAATAAAGGCTGATGATGGTGACGATGATGAGATGTGTTTATCTATATTTAGACGAGCCTGACCTAGCTGTGCTTGGAAATATGTCACCCCACCCCAGCACTTTTTCAATTCCTCGACCCGTAAAACTTATTCCACGTCCATTTGGCCCAACCTTTGTCTATTTCTAAATCATTCTCACGAAATCGTACCTTCATTATTTACCTTCCGGGCACATTACTTTGATCACCATTAGGACAAAAGGCATATTCGCAACAAACGTCGTCTTTCGAATATTTGTCTAAAGCGGCCGGAGGGTCAGGCTTATCGTCCGCATCAGTCCCGACATGATAATAAAGGGTTTGGGCCCTACGCTACATTTTATTCAATGAACATCCAATATATCTCCGAGTAAATGTTACCGGACCCTTGCTTTCTCTTGCTGTGAAAATATTGATGTGTCGAGTTTTTTATCAAAGTCCGGCCGTACCTTTGTCGTTTACGGATAGGTGTATAAGAAATTGGATTGTTTTTGGACCAGAAAATTCTTGAATACGATACACTATTTTTTTATAAATGTGTTTTTACAAAACTATACTCCATACCAACTCGCTCAAGTGGACGATATGATCTATCAAAATTTAGTTAGATATTTAGGTTAGTAGTAGTTATTAATCTAACCTAATCAGAGTCTGGATCAGAAGAAAATACTTCGAATAATCTACACAATTTTTAATTGATCCGAATACCTGTCGAAAATAATGGGTAATGAGTAATAAAATAAATAATAAAGTAAGTAAATAAAATGAGTAATTTGTTTATTATCATTATTACTCGCTATTTGTATCATAGTGTAGGAGAACAAAAATACAGTGTTATTAAACCATAAGCTTCGAAAATCAACTTCAACAGTTTTTTGTTTTGCGCCGCCTGCTTCGAAGTTCGAAAACGTTTGATTCTAAAAGGTTTATTTCAAAATCAAACGTTCAGTCAGTCACTCGGTTTGACCGTGACGTCACCGTGTAGCGCTGTGATTGCGTATCATTTATCAAAACGTTCAGCTGGACGGAACGATGATGAATGAACCTAAACTTGGCTTCATCTTGTAAACAATGCAATGCAGAAAGCAAGCGAGATAAATGTCACGCGTCCGCGATTTGAAAATATTGCATAGTCTAAATTCTGCTGTATTTTTGCTATTGTTTCTTACTTGCTCTTCTACGTCCACAGCTTACTATTGAATATATTGATTCTTATTGATTGTTTATGAGTAGAGGGTAATCATCGAAAAAAACTGGCCTAGTTATGAAAACTTTTCCCTAGTTAAAAAGCTATTAATATCCTTAAGTGACCAAGGCATGTGTTCTTCGAAAAGTAATCGGACAGTTACAATATTAATATTAAGTTAGGTAAGTGAAGTTAACCGACGAAGTTGCTAATTATCCAACTCTTCGGAAACTTACGCTATGATTTATAACATAGAAATCATTTTAGAGCTCCATTACATAAAAATATATTAAAAATTCTATATTTTGGCAAGGCGTCACATGTCTCTTGACTTTTTTGGCACTTAACTTAGGTCTAGGTCGGTTCTTGATAATTGTTTTATATTCTGTTTTATATTTTCTATTATTTTTACCACTAGTTTAAGTACGAACACTATGGTTTCCCATAAAGTACGCTTTCTTTCTTGTCACAATGTTGTAAGTGCTCACACATAATTAGCTTATTTAGATTATATCAGTGAATAGCTATTATTAGCTCTCTGTTGTCATTTTTAAGTCTATAGACATTATTGTAGCTGATGGTGTTCCGAAATAAATAAATAAATACATTTTTAATCTTACAAGCTGGTTTTATAATACATTTACTCATTGTAGCCTACGAATTAATAATAAATAATGCTGGACAATTCACACAGCATTATCTAGCCCCATGGTAAGCAGAGCTTGTGTTATGGGTACTAGATAATTAATATACATAATACTATATATTACATAGATAGATATGTTTTATTATACATAGAAAACGACCAGAACACCCGGAACAAATATCTGCAGATCGTACACACAATTAGTCCGAGGCGGGAATCGAACCCGCTTATTCCTAGCAGCGCATTATCCAGACATTTCTTTATACATTTTTTTATTTTTTTTATTAGGTATTACTAGAACTAAGATGGTGGTGATAGTTATGACTGTGGTATTACGTAACCCACTGTCGAAAAGTCAATTTCTGAAATCACAATCAGAGTTTTAATCAGCTAATTATTTGGTAAATTTTCCTGGCTACTTATTGGACCTGAAATATGATTGCAATTTTCATAGATGCTATTTTAAGCTAGAGAGGCACGTATGAAGATACGTACCTCTCTCAAGGAGATGTCCTATCCTCTCAGTCCGTCAATACGGACCTTAAATAAAAGGTTGCCTGGGAGAAATCGCTATCAGTGATAAGGCCGCTTATTGTACTTTTTGTTGATATCTAGATATAAGTTTGGGTTAGAGTAGGTTTTTATTTTGTTATTTTTTTAGTGCAATATTAATGTACATTGATTCATTCATTCTTACCCTATTACCTAAACCTGCTACCTATAGCTAAAAGTGATTTTTTTAAATCAAAAGAAATGTCAAACCGATACCTTCAGTTTTAACTTTTTTCCTCGTAAACATTGCGTTGGAAAGCAACATGTGAGTGAATGTATGAAGAATTCATAGTACTAACCATCGCCCTGAGCTCTGTAGCGGCCGGAAATGACGAATGCCATTTTCCACAGAAAAGATTTTACAGTTTCAATGAACGATCGCGTTTGCAAGCGGTTTCTATTTTATGGTTGTGAGCGGTTCAATCATATCTTTAGTGTTGGAAATTTGAAATGTGTGGGTGTTTTATTTCTTCTTTATCCGATTAAATTATTCATTAACTCATTTATTTCATATTAGATTACCTGCCCGCGATTTTATTTTCGTGCTCGTAACTTTAGAAATACCCCAACTTATATTTAGTTTCCATGCTACAAAGGCATGGAAGCTAAATATATGTTACATAGAATCACACAATAAAATAATTATAATTATATGTAATAATTTTATTTATAATTTATTTTGGATATTTTTCAGTCCAGAAGTAAATCAATCATTTGCATTTTGATATTTGAAACATTGAGTTTCCTGTAAGTTTAGCTACATCGGCTGCATATACCAAATGAGCTGATATTTTTATAAAATTTTCGATTTGGCCTTGAACAATGTTATCCTTGTTCAAGGTTTTGTCTTGTTACATTACCCAAGGATTTTGCAACACAAGCGCCTTCGCTTCAGGGATTGCGTCACATTAATAAGTGCCTTTGTAGCTATATACTTAGGTACTTACATAATATAGCCCAAATTGAATAAAAGGTTCTAATAATGAACCGCTCAACTCAAAGCCAGAACCTTAAATCGTACCTCATAAATCAGCCCAAAATACCGCATTTGAATTACTGTTCATTTATCAAAAACAGTGTTCTTTAGGTTTACGCGTGTACATAATTTTCCAAAGACATTTGTAATAATAGGCTGTTGGTATTTAAATGTGGATTTATTTAAATATTTTTCTTGTATTCTATCATTGAATTTAAATCACCCCTAATATTTCCTGACTTGTTGTTACACCCTGTAGAATGTAATAGTGACCTAAGAAGCTGAAAACCACCATGGGTCTCTGAGGACTAAGTCAGTTAGTATTATGTAAAATAAGGTTCTGTCTACATCGTCAACTTTTGTCCTTTTAGTCGAATTTTGGTCACAGCGGTCGGTCTCAATGAAGATTAGCCATGTGCATGTGTGTGTGAATATAATAGTGCACAAGCGTGTGTGAAAACACAGGTCCACTCTTTATTCCCGTATTAAAAATCATAATCCATGGGGTTCTTCTAGCAAGAAAATTCACGGTAGCACCCCGGAGTTTGGTTAGGTTAGGTTGCCCAAAAACTTGCTGCTTTTAAAACTGCTTTATTCACGATTGTTATGCTGTTTTTGTTATCCGCAATTAGTTATAAGTACCCCAATATTATTTTCGTAAGCTTGAATAGATAAATAAGTGATATCCCAAATTTGTATTTTATCAAAATACAAAATACAAAATTATTTATTTGCCATTTCACTTATGATATATGTACACATTTCTGGCGGCCCCCGCACGAGGCAAGCCTGTGTCGCGGGAAGCCTGTTTACAAAGGTAATTTTAACGATACAGATTTAAAGAAACTGATACTGATACAGGGCAAACAAACAAATACAGTAAGAAAATAAAACTAATCAATTATATATGTAGGTGATACAAAAAAAAAAAATATAATTAAACAAATCAAGAGCACAAAATTTGCAAAAATATGCGTCACTCACTGATTACGTATGCGGAGAGCGGAGTTACTGACAAGAATAGAGTTATCAAGAATAACCTTATTTGTTTAAAGGTTACGAAGCTTGAACAACTTAACTATAAAAATGCGCGCTTTACAAAGTGCTCATACGACGTAATTTGTTTTATGTAACTTTTGTTTAAAATTTGTATAATTTTAGTAGTAAATGATTTAATAAGTGTTATTTATTATAAATAGTATTTTATCAAAAAACTTTTAAAGGCGTTCAACCTGTCGAGTTATTAATTAATTAATTTTGTATCTAGTTAGGTTCTAAACAGTGTTTAGTTAATCTACGATTGTAAAAATTTGTGTTAAATAAAGAACTTTGAAAAACAAAAAAAAACAATATGCTGTTTTGCAAGCATAGACCTTTGTTGTCATATGTACCTAAGTAGGCAGGCTTTTTTACATACCTTACTTGCAGGTCGTTTGATCCTTTAAAAAATAGCTTCTAAAATTTCGTCCCATGAATAAACAATGGACTGGCTTCAAAAGACTCGTGTTTATTAAAATTTTCCATTTTCATTTTCACGTTCATCACAAAAATATACAAAAACAGGCAACACCAAAAAGAAGCGTTTCTGTCCGAGAAAATTGAAATGAACATTTCTTTGAGGAATTATAAAAGATAAATATTCAAGGGAAATAGGTTTTATGCTTTTCAATCTCCAAAAACATTTTTGTGACTTCACAGGTACCTTAGTATCTCATCACGATTTTACTTAGAAGCTTTCGTCTTGAACTTACAGCACTTTTTGCTCTCGTAATAGAACTGAGCCCTGAGTTTGTTTACACGATAGTATAGAAAAGGCATCGTAACGTCTCATTTTTATATGTATTTTGCGTAGTTCCAAGCTTGCAAGAAAGAGCCACTGTACCAAATCAAATGGGAAAACGATACTGGGAAGACCGAATTCGGGCCGCAGAATAGATACCTTATTTCTAGGTAAATTCCTAGGTAAAGTAAAAAATATATTTTATCATGAAAGAAATTATAGACTGCAATTCTCTTTATTTTGTCATGCATGAATAGCATGCATGATTTGATGACAAAAGTAGTCGGGATTGTTATTTCAACGATATATAACGACTATTTCTTCTTCTGGCTTTTATATCAATTACCATCTGAATGACGTGTTCTTGAGTCGCGACCGCGACTCGGCAAACGTAGTGTAAGACGCCCTCCAGCCAGGCGTTATAATCATGACGACTTGCGAAAGACTGCAGGCAGATGTTGGATGCGGTAAGCTGAAGACAGGGCTCTCTGGCGCTTGTTAGAGGAGGCCTATGTCCAGTAGTGGACTATTATAGGTTGATGATGATACCACCCTGAATCTTAAAAAGGGATAATTAATGACCTAAATAGTTATTTCGTCAGAAATTATTTCAAAACAATATTTGTATGTTTTGATATTGTGTTGTGACCAGCCAGTTATTTTCCCCCGGGCTACTGACGGAGCCAATTAATTTATCAACTTTTAATCAACATGTCCATGAAAATGGCAGGCGCTTTAGTTTATTTGACATGAAAATAAAAAAGTTACGTTGGAATAATAACATTATTATACTATACAGTTTTGATATGGATAAGTTTAACCTTTAGATTGTTTGTAAAATTGCAACACTCTGCAGTTATCTCAATTGTAACAATCTATACTGTGTCCATCCAGAATGTAGAATGTTTGTAAACAGAGCCACTGACAGTTCAATCAGCTGATGTAGGGGTGAAAAACATTTTTTTATTTAGGTTATCTCGTGCTTGTGACTTCGTTTGCGTATTTAGAAAGTACATAATTTAGCTCTATTTGAATTTTATTGACCCAAGATAGAGAAAATATTATAAATCCTTTATAACATACCTAACTAGAATGCAACAAATTAGCCTAATCTACCAAAATATATACCCACATCTTGAGCTTTGATGGGGGTACCTTACTGGGCTGGTGATATTTGATGTAAATAATTAAGTGGCATAAACAAAGCATCCCTGTGAAATCAGCCTACTTTTATCTTTACCTATCCTTATATAATGGAATAAAAGCTAAAGGATTATGAAATAAGACTAAAAATGGAAAATATGTTACTCTCTCTAAGAAATATGTATGGTCATAGTGCTATCCTTGATTCGAAATCGTAGTTAAAAAGTAACCAACTGTTTGCAACACGGGACGTCAAAACTGAAATTCGTTAGGGATGGCACTGTTACAATGACAATAAATCTCTAGTGATTTTAATCTTTGTTTTTGACCACATAATGCCGATTTGTAAATTGAAATATTTAGATTTTGCATAGAATTGACGTCAGGATTATAAAAAGTAATAAATATAATAGAATGTATATGTGAAATCATTGGAATTCTATTAGGCCTGCATCATTTCGTGGTGCTAACCCTAAATATCAGCTGTTTTCTAATGTTTACAAACATTCTACATTCTGGTTGGACACAGTCAAATTATAAATCTAGTTGTAATAAATATGTAGTTCTGTAGCGGGATGTTAATAGAAAACATCTTCACGTACCGTGAATTATTTATTAAACGATTCACAAATATTTACAATACTGAGCCGTAAGTATGGTTCAACCCGGGAAAAAGGTATTCGATACACTCCCGGCAAGTGCGTCCGCAGCAGAGTACGCGACGCAGCAAGTGAGGGAGGGGAAATCGTCCAGGCTAGTGCGGCTCAGTATCTATATATATAAAAGAAAGTCGTGTTTGTTACAACACTTATAACTCGAGAACGGCTGGACCGATTTAGCTGAAAATTGGTGGAGAGGTAGCTTAGAACCAGGAGTCTAACATAGGATACTGTTTATCATTTAAACAATTTGACACATAGATTTCCACGGGGGCGAAGCCGCGGGGAGCAGCTAGTTGTAAATATTTGTGAACTGTTTAATAAATAATTTACTGTACGTGAAGGTGTTTTCTATTAACATCTCGCTACAGAACTACATATTTATTACAACTAGATATTATAATTTGAACTAGATTGTTACAGTTGAGATAACTGCAGTGTTTTTGTAATTTGTTTCTATTCTATAATTATTTTATACTTTGTTAGTATTACAGATTTATTCTACATATTAAGGTAGTTAGTTCCTACGTAAGCAAAGTAATACGAAAGCATTACAACACGAGTCCTTGTGATAAAAAAATACGGGTTTAAAAGAACGTAATGCGGAATAAGAAAACAAAACTTTTTTTTATTTTCTCGTTAATGCGATTTTTACGAACAAAGTTCTGGAGCTCAATAATCTTATATACTTTATAAGACCGGGATAAATAAGTAAAATGTAAATCTTATTTGATTTTTGAATAGCTTCTGTTTGGGACGATAAGCGTATTATAAATAAATATATAGATTCAGACGTTACTTTGCGGAAATTCATAGCAAGATATTAGAATGAAAAATATTTAGTAGAAATTGCGCGAATTGTTATTAAATATTTTCATCCTTTATATACCTATTGAAAACATTATGATAAAGCTTACGAGAAAAAAAATTGCAGTATTCATGATTTTACAATTTAAAACCTTTTAACATAAGGCAGATTTTATGAAATTTTTGAGTTAATATTACTTAATCAATATTAAAATCAAAACTTACTTACGTACTTATCCCCTTTAACGTTGTTTCATATTCTAGATTAAAACTAGTTTGATTTTCGAAAGATTCTGGTGTATCTTGAATCATCGAAAGATAAATATGTATTTATATGGTTATACATATTTATCTTTCGATGGTTCAGAGCCACCAAACCCATTAGTTAACACTTAACTGCGGTTTTTTTTTTACCTAAAAAATTCGTGCTGCTGCTTTACACAGCGGTTGTGTTGCGCCGCACATGCGTTTCGTTCGAAAAATATTACAGCTCTGCTGAGTCACAAAGATCTTTATTTTCTTAGCCGCTGCGCTAGTGTGGATTTTCGCAGATTAGTCACTTGTAGAAAAATCATACCGTGCGTTTTCAGCACTCAAAGTGTTAATTTAACATTTAATTCATTATATTGAAACAGTGTCATTATATCCTTTGATTGAAACAAATGTGTGTTGGCGATGGAGGCGTGATATTCAACCACAGCTTTGTTTAACTTATTTGTGAACGTGTTATTTTTAGCTCCGACTGCTGGGGAAACTATTTGATTGGCATTCTGTTTTATTGTCAATTCAACTCAACATACTGTTGAGGTACTGATATGTCTATACTAATATTATAAAGAGGAATGGTTTGATTTTTTGTTTGTTTGTAATGAATAGGCTCCGAAACTACTGGACCGATTTGAAAAATTCTTTCACCGTTGGGAAACTACACTATCCCCGGTGAACATAGGCTATATTATTATTATTTATTTTAAGCCATTAATGTCCCGCTGCTGGGTAAAGGCCTCCCTTTTCTCCTTCCACTCCTCGCGATCCAACGCTAAAACAAGGCTATATTATATTTTCATAAAGTTAGAGATCCGTACTAAAACCGTGCGAATCCGGGAAGGTCCGCTAGTCGCACATAATTATGGAAAGCACTATTGCAGCGGAGCACAAAGAAGTGCATTCAAATATAGGCTTTAGCTCGTAACAATAAAACTTTTGATACTATCATAGTTATTAACACTAAAGTCATTTAAAACGGGATATTATCATATATAGGGATAGGTAAATATCCCGTTTTAACTGACTTTTAGCTCGTAACGTTTAGATGATATTTTATATTGACAGCATTAGATGACAGACCGCTCACAGACCACTCGTTTGAAGCTTGTGGCAAACTATTTTGTCACCGTACACAAAAATGTGCATTCAGATATTTGTGCACATTTGTGCTGGGTGCTAGAGGTATTGGATGAATGTGCGCAAGATTTTAGTACTACAATAACCCGCGCGCGATTTTACGGGAAAGAACCTTGTCAAATTGAATATTTGACGTCACATTTCTCATACAATCCGGGCGTTGTCGCAATGGAACTTTGTCAAATAAGGTCGAAGGTCGTACTTTGTCAAATAAGGTTCAGCTGCGTTTGAATTACTTCGATATGGTTCCATCCCATACTAACCACGTGCGGACGATATCTTACTGTTTGTGCTCATTTAGTTTACAGCAAGGAGGTGCTGCGTGTTATTTAATCTAAACCAGAACTTTTTTTGACCTACCAGAAGGATGGAGAAGACTAGCTCGTGACAGAGATGATTGGAAGAAGATAAGGGAGGCCTATGTCGAAGGACAACCTTACCAACAAACTGGCTGCTGAAGAATTCAGTTGGGTCAGAGAATAAGATACTTTTTAATAATACTTTATTTATCATTATCATACTTTGGTCAGTGAATAAAGGCTTTTTTATTTTATTACTTTTTTGTTACCTTTTTTAGATTATTCTATCAAAATCATTATTTATTTACATGATACTTAAATTGAAATCAGTCATAATCTGATAAAATGCAACAAGCTATTGAACCTCCAATTTATTTTAACACTTTGACTGCTGAAATCACACGGTATGCGTTTTCTACAAGTCACTAATATGCGTAAATCCACACTGGCGCAGCGGCTGAGAAAATACAGATCTTTGTGACTCAGCACAGCCGTAATATTTTTCGAACGAAACGCATGTGCGGCGCAACAAAACCGCTGCGCTGTGTAGAGCGGCAGCACGAATTTTTTAGGTTAAAAAAAAAGATCGCATTCGTCGAAAAAATATCGCAGTCAAAGTGTTAAAACGCACCTGCATTTTTGTTAGAATCTCACACATTAAATAATATTTAATTATTTATTACTTCCTTGTAAGGATGATTTTCTGGCTTGTGCTATTTTGTTACCAATAAATTGATGATTCAAGTTTTTTTCTCATGCCATTTTTATCTTAGTATCCCCGTAGATTTATTGTATGTCAAAGAATAACCAATAAATAAAAAAGGCTGTACAAATAGCTATTAATTGGATTGTTACATATTCAAACACAGATTCACGAGTCGTTAAACAAAACTAACAAGGAATGGAGATCAGTCAACACGACCTTCCAAACTTCAAATATTTGTAGTGAGAGATCTATTCTATCAAGGTAAAGACGATAGAATTGATAAAAGCCTTGGATTTGTTTGATATAAATTCGGGATAATTTATTATGCGAGAATGTTTTACAAGCTGTATCTTAGATCACATCTCCACTTTCTTCGTTGAGATAGTGGTCAAATGCTTGTAAAGAAATGTAACTCTAAATACAAAGTTGCGTAACATAGTCCAGTGAACAAAAAGTCTGACTGAATACACAACAACGTAATGGAATTTGAACCACCACCGTCAATAAAACAAAAATAGGAGAGCAAATTACACACATACACTAAAAGTTATCCGATTAGATACAAACACAAAATCACACTTCCTGACTCAAAACTAAAAATGCGAAGTTGTGGGCCAAACGCAATGGCATCAAAAATATATAATAAAATACCCGATAAACTAAAAGACGAGGAAAAGGATAAAACATTCCAAATAAAATTGAAACAATATCTTATAAATAAATGCTATTATGACTTAAATGATTTTTTTAATGACAAATGTCAATTATTAAAATACATATAAAAAAATAATAATAATACTTATATTAGTTACTCAAATAAAACTATGTGATTGATTTTAAATTTTCCGCTCTCTCTTTCTCTCTTATCTAATAGATAAGAGAGAAAGAGAGAGCGGAAAACTAAGCTTTTTAGAAACCCAGCCCACTTCCATTCACAGTACATATTGCCAGACCCTGCTTGGGTACCATTGTGTTTCTTATACATTACCTAGATACTAAGACCTATAAATGTACACAATGATGCAATCAAATAAATATGAATATGAATAAGTTAAAACTATTGTTAGAGATGTCAGAGATGTCGGTGTATATTTTGTGCCCTACCCTCCTACTTTGTACTCTAATAGTGAATTTTTTACTTTACTAATTTAAATATAATTACTATTGTTGGTTTTATATGGAGTCAAGCCTACAAAAACTAATACATATGAATTAATGTAAACGTGGAAGCACAAGTATTTTCATAATACTTAAAAGGTGGCTTCAAATATGATTATGACTATGTATCGGTGCGAAGGCTTTTTCATGAGAGGTTATACGAGCATAGCTCTTTATAAAACGTTTCTATTTTTTTTTTTTCTTCTTTTGATTTGATTGGTACTTATGCTATATTTGGAACTGTATACTTATTATTTTAGCTGTTTTTCTTAGGTATATAGATATGTATAATATAATATGTATTTTAGGTATATATATATATATAAATTATAAAATGTCATAAACATAGTTACTACTACTTATATTTGTATGTAATGTTAGCACGCCAACCCTTTATTTAAAACATGTGTTTCCTGGTTGGCAGGTAGAAAATGCCTCGGCATTAAGCCCACCCTTTGTACCTTTAATAGTGCAATAAAGTTGAAATAAATATAAATAAATAAATCATTTATTATTGAATAAACATTTTGTATTTTTGTATTTTAATTAAATCGAAACGCTGTGTTTCCGTACTAGAGCCTGAACAGAACGGTTAGCACAAAGCCTTTCCGGACTCGAGTGACGACAGTGTGATGACGCGAGTTTTTTTGCCCTTTACATACTCGAAGCCTTGCCTACAAAATGCCGACCAAAACTCATTTCAACACAGGGCTGCCAAGCGGAAAATTACGAGGACAGAAAGGCATCAAAATAATTTCAACACACGTCAGCTATATGAGAAAGGCTCTATGAAGTAATTTACGAATTTCAGCTTTTAATATTTTATGTTGAATTTTAAACCGCACCCTATTCTATTAAGCTATTGCGGATTGAAACGTTGGACGTCCCTAATTTAACGTAATTAGGGTCGTTTACGCGACATTGGTGACTCTAACCGTTGAGTACAAAAGGTTCGCGAGCTCTTTGTACTTCTTATAACGAATGCCCTTTAATTTGTGAAATCATTTTTTGATTAAACCGGGTGGCGCAGCTAGTACAAAATAAACAAATTGTTTATTTGTACTAGCTACGCCACCCGGTTTCACCAGCGTGGTGATAGATATTTTGGATAATATACAATATATTTTTATGTATTGTAACCTATGTGTTATTCTGATGTATAAGCTATATAATTGTAAAGTTTCATTAAAATCCATTCAGTAGTTTTTACGTGAAAGAGTAACAAACATCCATCCATCCATCCATACTTACAAACTTTCGCGTTTATAATATTAGTAGGATTTTATAGAAGTTTGTAAAGGACCAAAATAGTTATAGGTTAGCCAACTTGATAAGAGATTAGAATGATTTTTTATCTTACGTAGGTAAATAGAGGCACGTTTGTAAATAAAAAATTATATACATAAATCTATGTGCCGTACCGTACAATATATAAGTACGTAAGAACTAATTCCAGTCACTATCACTAGTACCTACATAATAATTTTTATATTTTCAATAATATACCTTCGTTTGACCACCATCTTACCTGATGGAAAGTGACGATGTCGTGTGTGACGTGGCCGACGGAATTCGGAATAGGATAGAAATAACCTCAAAACCTTTATTATTGTAAAGTTATATTATTGTAAAGTTTCAGTAAAATCCATTCAGTAGTTTTTATGTGAAAGAGTAAAACATCCATCCATACTTACAAACTTTCGCGTTTATAGTATAGGAGGATATCGTTTCTTTTAAAATAGCTTGCAAGCTTGATAAAATGAAAAGCGAGTGCTGTTTCTCTGCACGCTCACAATATGAGGCACAAACTTGCGGTAAGTGATGTTGAGTTTCAACAATTCGTGTGGATAACAGTTTTGTGCAAACCGGGTGCGAACAGCTTTGCTAAACAGCTGCTCAAAAAACAATGAACGCTGTTGTTGTGACCCTAAATGATTTTTTGTTATATAGCTTCTGCTTCATATTGTTAGTTTATTTTAAATAGTGGAGACAAAATTTAAGCAATGTATGGTTGGAAGGACCGTACTGACTGTGCTTCTTTCTTAGTTATTGATCTAGATAAAACAGCCCTTAGCGATAGCCGCTTATTGAAAATGAAAAAAACTGTACAATAGATAGATAGAAAATTCTTTATTGCACTTGAACTATAAACTATGTACAGTAATAACTTAAAAATTAAGTACAATTGGCGGTCTTATCGCTCAAGAGTGATCTCTACCAGACAACCATGGATGGATAGGATCGTGGACAGTACCAGGGGATCTGTGTGCTTGTAAGTTATGGGATATATACAATATGACTGTCCAATACGACACCACTGGGTGAAATTACTTATACTCTAGATTTAGTTATTTTGGTTTTATTTTTTTTCGTTGTAATTGTATTTTCCTTTTTGTAATTTTGTGTATGTGTTTTTATTGACCTTTGTTGTCTGATAATAAAGAATTTGAATAAGTAATATTTCAATAACGTCATGACCAAGCAAGGCACTTTTTATTCCTAATAAAACTTTTGAAACCATCATGGTAACACTAAATTCATTTAAAACGGGATATTTACCATGATTTGATTTTTGAGTTTTCCAATATTTTGGCAGAGTTTCATGCGCCATGATCACGGAATAACATCAAAAATCAATCATGGTAAATATCCTGTTTTAAATTACATTCTTTTTATTCTTATTTTTTTTAACGTTTTTTTAAGTGTGTATTGTTACAATAAAGTGTTAATTAATTCATGAAATTCATAAAACACAATGGTTTTATTTTGTTATCCATCCATCCCATGCGTAGCTCTAGCGGTTTGTGCGTTTAAATTCACAATGGCTCTAACCATTAATTACGATAATTCAACATGCAAACAGCTAGATTTACATAGCTCCTGGGAAGGTACACGGGCTAGGTACCTAATAAATGCATACAAAGTCATGGTTAACAACTAGTATACCTGATGTTATTCTGTGCAAGTTAGTGACACTTTTTAATTAAAGCAAATTCACACGAGCCGAGTATCGCAGGGTTCGACGTTGCCAATTTGCAACTTTACGTCGGAGTACAGTTGTTCCTTATTGTCACTTTTTCAATAAACCGGAATCGAATGCGTTGTGTTTGTTCTTTTCTATTCAATGACTTTTGGTTGTGCCTGCGTTAAGAAGGGCCTAGATACCTACGTTGTTGATGGTCGCAGTATGAAATAGGTAGGTTGGTTCTTTGTTAAAAAAAATGAGAACGGTAACTGATCCTCATTCCTTATTATTTTTAGTAATAAAAATCACAAGAGAAGGAGGTTCTTTGTTCATCTTGACTTTCGTAAGAGCTGATCAGCCCACTTCCTTTTCAATAAGTAAGACTGTGCGTATGTCAAACTCTGTCATTTAAAGGACATCCATCTATCGTATCATGCAAGTCTATAAATTCCAGAGAAACTTTGTAGTAAATGATTTATTTTTCTTAGTTTTTTCTGTTAAGAGTCTGACAATACCAGTACAAAAAGCTGACGTTTGACAGTAAAATAAAAACTAAAATAAAAGTTGACGTTTGACAATACCAGTACAAAAAGCTGACGTTTGACAGTAAAATAAAAACTAAAATAAAAGTTTACCAGTACAAAAAGCTGACGTTTGACAGTAAAATAAAAACTAAAATAAAAGTTGACATTTGACAATACCAGTACAAAAAGCTGACGTTTGACAGTAAAATAAAAACTAAAATAAAAGTTGACGTTTGACAATACCAGTACAAAAAGCTGACGTTTGACTGTAAAATAAAAACTAAAATAAAAGTTTACCAGTACAAAAAGCTGACGTTTGACAGTAAAATAAAAACTAAAATAAAAGTTGACGTTTGACAATACCAGTACAAAAAGCTGACGTTTGACAGTAAAATATAAACTAAAATAACAGTTGACGTTTGACAATACCAGTACAAAAAGCTGACATTTGACAGTAAAATAAAAACTAAAATAAAAGTTTACCAGTACAAAAAGCTGACGTTTGACTGTAAAATAAAAACTAAAATAAAAGTTTACAAGTACAAAAAGCTGACGTTTGACAGTAAAATAAAAACTAAAATAAAAGTTGACGTTTGACAATACCAGTACAAAAAGCAGACGTTTCATACATTTTCATCCGCAAGCCGACACTTATAATACTTTCTTAGTGTTTTATTCGGCTTCGATTCTAGGAAACGATAAGGTAGACAAATGACAACTTGATGTTCCTAAGGAATTGACATAAAATGGTTTTATGTCTCCCAAAGTCGGAAACCTGATTACAGGCACCCAGCTTGGTGAAGCTATCACAGTTGGTATGTAAATAGGCAAGACGTCAAAGCGTGCTTTTAATTAAAATGTGGCTGCAACTTTGAGGATAAATTATATTAAAAGTACCATCAGATATAAATCTTGGAAATCTTATTTTAACAAGAGGATTTTGTTAGCTTTTGCTTCTTATTACCAATGTTTATAAGTTACAATAGTATCTGTGGCTTCCTACCTTCCAAACGGATGAACTAATTTTTATATACTGCATAATCGATTTAACTGTATTGTATTTTTATTGTATTTATTTATTTTTTAAAGATTTTTTTTAGTTTGACCCGAATGTTACATTCCTCGGGTTTCAATCTTAAGATAAAGTGTACATAATGATGTATCTTTGTATGTAGGTACAAGTGAAATAGTTTTCATAATTGAGTGCCATACCCACCTTTAGATCATAATATGACACACATAATATTTATTTATTATTTATTTATTCATTTATTTAGATTTGACTTACAGTTATTTAAATACCAAAACGTCAAACATTATATTTTATAAACTAAAATAGGTAGTTAAGTCAATTTTTAACATTAAACAATCAAATAAAAGTCATTAACGCAATACACTACAATAACAATCAATTGATAAATTCTAAATATATCTAATAAAATTCATACTAATCAATCAAATTAAAAATTAAATTCAAAAATATGACACACATAATATGACATTGAAGGTATGCCTATTAAGTTGTTGAGCCAAAACACATTATATTAAACTTCAGCTTAGGTATTATGACAAAATAGGAGTCTGGCAGGGGAAAGCAAAGTATTGATTTCAAATAACCAAAAAATGCTGGCTTTAAGACCATGTGTATATTTGATTATTAGTTTTATTAAATTCGATGCTAGCGATTAATTAAGTTGACTACACTATTGTATTAGGTGATACCTGTGAAAATAGTTGTAATGCTTTGAATAAATACAAATACAAATACAAATAATAATACTCGTAGTCAAATAGAACGAAATTTTTCTTATAAAGTATGGTCTCGAACGTAATTTGATATTTACGTACATCTAATCCACTAAATGATAATAGTTTCAAATTTCTATAAGCGAGTAGGTACTAATAAACTATCTCAAATGACCATTATAGTCGGTATACACCCAATATCATTCAGATGCTTTGCCTTCTTATAATAAAGACTCATTTCTATTCCTCATACCGTAAGCTTTCGCAGAGTGCTTTCCCATTTAAGCCGAAAAATAAATTGAATTTCGATGCAAGATGCGCTGAACCAGCAGGTTAGCATAAGCACCCTCGTATCTTATGATAAACGACTTCCTGCGACTGCTCTCAGCGCCATCAATGAAATCTAGGTCACAGGAAATTTTGCCCTAACCCTCTTCCCAACCCCTACCAGTACAGGTAAGTACATACTACGAAGATATAACATTCGGTTCCTCTTGCGCAAGTCATGCGCAAAATGATGACAAGCGATTCTCGTCCTTATAGCTAATGTAAAGTTTGCCATAACTTTTTAATGAAAACTGCCACTCCAAGTTCGAACGGAAAGAAGACGCCGTCGGGAAGCAAATATCCGCTGATGAATTAAATTTCAATCTTGCTACATTATTTCAAAACTTTTTTCCTAATTTGAAGCGAAATTGAGTGTATACTTAAGGTGCGATAATTTAAGGTCACAAGTAACAGAAATTAATTATTAGAACAGACTCAGACGAGTTTCATAAAAATAAAGAAGCAAAAAAGTTCTAAAGCAACATAAACAAAAAAGTTTGTCCGAGCGAAGCGGCTGAAAGAGTTGTTTATTTATTCGTATCGCCTATTTCCTACCACTCAACTCGTCGAGGGCTGGGTCGAAAGAAACACTGCCATTTATCATGTGGATAAGGCACCTGTAGCTTGTTGGTTTTTTGGTATATTCCGCGCGTGAGCGGAGCGGGGCGAGCGCGGTACCTCCGCTGAGGCCGTCGGAACACTGAAGCCTCCTCGCCCCTCCAGTTTGAATCGACCGTCCTCTCGCCCGCGCCTCGCGCTTTATGCCTTCTCACAAACTTTCCGAAAAGCCCTCGTTATTCGCGGTACAATTAAAACGCCTTTACTATTACAGATGGTCAACTTTCTGAACGGCTTTTCCGTTGTTTTGTTCCGCTTTGTGTCGGTGAAAATTGTATTACAATGGATTAGTGCAATTTTCTGTAAACTTGTGCTTTGTACCGTTTTGAATAGCGATAAAAGTTTGGATATTTTTCTTTGATGTTATTAGCTATTGATATACATAAACTCAGACCCGAGATGCCTGAATTAGTCTTGCGTAGACGCTTGCGTTCACGATCTACCTTAGCTATCAGAGCCCCAGGACTAAATAGGTAACGAGTTAGTATTATACTTTTTATAACATTTGCCAAAAAACCACCAGTCTATTGAAATATTTTATCTGAAACGGAGTTCTTACCAAATAATAATTGGCTGAAGGAGTCTTGTCCACACCCACTCCTATACTGTTCCCCAGTTAATTCTGTGGTAAATGGAATAACTAAATTGGCTAAGAGGCGGGATAGCCCTTAAGGTTAGAGTGTCTGACCTGCCACCAACTTAAGAGAAACTGGGTATTGGTGGGTATTGGTTTTTAACAGGTAGGTTTTCTTTAAAAACGATTACTATTAATGTATGTTAAGTAAGAGCGTTACCTCCTAAACTTAAAAGGACATATACTTAAAAGGAGGTCTCGAACAATGAACAATGTAAATTAACCTTAAGAGAATGACAATAAACATTTTGTATTTTTGTATTTGTATTTGATTACGGATATTAACACTAAAGTTCGATTATGGGGCATTAAACTGTGCCGAAATATTGGAGAGGTCAAAATCTAAATCACTACATAGAATAAAACAAAGTCGCTTCCCGCTGTCTGTCTATCCATATGTATGCTTAGATCTTTAAAACTACGTAACGGATTTTGATGCGGATTTTTTTAATAGATAGAGTGTGATTCAAGAGGAAGTTTTATAAAACATTTGACACATTTTCTACGCAGGTGAAAACGCGGGGCACAGGACACATAAATAAATAAATTAATATCCCCACCAGTTTTTCGTTAGGTTTGTAACAAAGTCTTCGGTGAAACAGTAATGTTTAGGTATGTTTGTTCACTGTTTTATTTGGAACGTGTTTGTGAGTTCGACTTGGTAGACTATAGTACAGTTTAGATTCTGCAAGACGTTTGTAGAAATGAATAATACCCGGATCAAGGTAATTAAAACGTGGAGATTTTATTATTACTAATTTGCCAGCGTTGCCATTGCTTTCTTTGCGTACTTGCAAAAATTTATGACTCCTAATTTATATTTCAAAGTTAATGGGTACATTACCCTTATAACCATCAAAGTAAAAAGTAGGTACCGTCTGAATACTTTTGCGAAGAGGTCATAAAATATGTAGAAGTTAACACAAGAAAGTGCCTAGCTCATTCGCTGTTCAACTAAAATACTGAGATTCAGTTTCCAACTTTTACGAAAGTTGATTGAAGTTAAAAGCCTTTTTATGAAATTTATTTTCTATTATCTTTTACAAGTAATTAAAAAGATAAAAAAGAATATTATTCCACAAAGCGTCATCTAGCCCCAAGCTAAGCAGAGCTTGTGTTATGGGTACTATGTAGATGATTGATATGTAGACAAGTTTTTTTTTCATTATTTATTGAAAGGAGCTTAGGACTCGGTAAACGTAGTGTAGGGCGCTCTCCGACTAGGTGGGATGACGACCTGCGAAAGACTACAGGTAGATGCTGGATGCGGCAAGCTGAAGACAGGGCACTATGGCGCTCATTAGGCCTATGTCCAGTGGACTATCATAGGCTGATGATGACGACGCTGACATAAAAAATACACATTAAAATATATGAACTTTCTTCCATTGCTGCATGAAGCTGTGTCGAGTCTTCCAGCAATGACCTGCAGCTGTTGGTGCTGCCGCGTTTCCTACACATCAGCGACGCCGTTCTCTTACGCAGGATCGCAGCGAAGCCGTCGACCCGCGCCTCCACGAACATGCCTGATGCGCTACAGAAACGCGGCAGCCCTATCAGCCACCTGAAGGCATTATTACATTGGACGCGAAGGGCGTTCCATAATGTTTAGGCAAACTTTTTTATTAAACTCGGATTAATCCGTTCAATTAAAGGGTTTATAAGATTAGCTTTACAAACAGGATTATTAGTGAGTTGTATCATGAGAGGATAATTGATTTGTTATTCAGACAGAATATTGTTTATAAAATAATTTGAAGTTCTTAGCATTTAGTAAGAAAATAATTAGCGCCATAGCTTCGAAACACAAACCGTTTGAAGTAATTTGTTATAAATTATCGCGATGCCTTTGAAACCTGCTGCTAATTGCAGCTTTGTGTTAATTTAATCCTAAATACCTATCGCAAATTTATCTTAATTGGCTCCAACGTAGAAACTAATGGATAAGAATAGTTTTCATTAGGTTCTGTTACCGTGAAACTTTTACAGCTGAAAACTAAATTAACTAAATACTTAATTTGTGAGTGGCAGATTAATGTGCCGCAGGCTCTTGAAGGCTAAGAGCAATTAGAACTCTACTTGAACATATTACTTTGAATTTTCTAAGAAATATTTTTTTATTACTTGTCCTGTCAGCGGCGTCTTTGGTATGCCTACATGACCTTTAAACAACCTAGTTATAATTATAACTAAAGTTCTTTGTGAACATAAATGTAAAAAAAAAAACTATTATATTGCTCTCGAACGCTGCAGCTTCGGGGCTGAACGAATAAAGTGGTTATCACAATAGGCCTATCATGGCCACAGTGACATCGAAGCCACTCAATAGGAAAAAGTATATATATTGCTCATAATAGTCGCCTCAGCCAAGATTCCTACGCAACCGTTTGTATATTTACGCTGCTACAATTTCTAAAGTCTCAAATTCTCAAATTGTTTCATCATTATTAAGGAAAGTAAAATTCGAGTAGAATTGGAAATTCAATCCGAACAGTTTCCGTAACAGGTGCTCGACAAAGACGCTGATTGATCGCTCATCCGAACCTCAAGCGTTCTTTCATGGAGTGCTAATGGATAATCATCTATCTGCGATAATCAGCAGCGGAAAACTGAGCTAAAAAACTCGATTGCGAAAATAAATAAGGGTTGCTGAAGTGAAAAATTATGAGTATGGATGGCTGCTGGGTACAGTGTATGTTTATGCCTGTTTGAATCGTCGTGCAATCCTCTCTAATTTATCATATCTGTTATGAATAAAGTATTTGTATTTGTGAGCGTATCACTCATACTATGAAAAAATAGACAGTGGCATATGTCCAGCAGTGGACTGCCATAGGCTGATGATGATGATGATGATTCTCTGTAATACATTTTTTTTCATACTCAGTTAACTGATGGTCGAAAAATACAAAATACAACCACATAATTATCCTAAGTTATTGATCAATACACTAATACTATGAGAAAAAAATGGAAAAACCGGTAAAATTGTAATTAAATTTGTGACTCAAATATTTAACACAATATTCTGAGAACTATTGATATGTATACATTATTAATATCCAACAAAATTACATAGAAGGAAAGCCAGAGGACCCTACGTGGATGGCATAAACTTCAACAGCCGTAGTTATGATCTAACAGTAGTAAAATTTTACCAAATAAAGAATACCTGTCCCAAATATTAGGTCTACAAAAGCAATTGATTTCTCAATGGTTTGTCGAAACCTTGTACCAGAAATAGGTAGGTACTTAGGTAGTTTATTGAATGCATTGTGTTTGCCCCAAGGGTTAGTAAGGAGTACCTATTCTGTGGTCTTTCAAAAGGAAGCCCGCACTGCGAGCCGCGTTTTCTGTTATTTATACAATCCTTGAGATTCCATCGACTTTACAAATTTAAAGCTTACCTACTCAACGCGAGAAAAACCAAGGGCAAAAACCAGTTTTTTTTATAAATATTACATCAAACAACTCCTCTAAATGCTGCTTATTTGAATGATACGGTTATTAAAAACCAATTACATTTTACAAAAAAAAAAATTGTTGTTCATTGAAAGAAAGAAAATACATTTATTTGACACTATACATAACACATAAACACAACACATTACATGGTAAGAAAATAATAAAAACAAGAAAAAAATTACAAGAAATAGATAAGACATACAAAATAGAGCAAATACGTGTTACATAAGGGGCCAAAAAGGTCTCAGCGTTATATATATATTGAAAATATTTTGTACCTATGTATGTCTCTGCCCTTGCCGGAGGGCTGCCGGGCCAGTTTTATTCTATACTGATTAAAGTACATGATTTAAGAGATATTAAAAACAGGAAAAAACACCTCCCAAATTTATTCATAGCACGGAAGCCCAGCGCTATGCCATGATTCACTCTGTCACACATTGCAGGTTTCTGCCAAACTGTGCAACAGTTTGTCGGCAGTAGCTCTCGTGGACACGCACAACTTAAATTATATAACAACTTAATATACCTAACTACTTAAACATATTGACGATATGGCGCGGTGGGCGAAGGTCCGCCTGCGACGCAGGAGGTTGCAGGTTCGATTCCCGCCTCGGAACAATTGTGTGTACGATCTGCAGATATTTGTTCCGGGTGTTCTGGTCGTTTTCTATGTATAATAAAAAAATATCTATCTATGTAATATATTGTATTATGCATATCAGTTATCTAGTTCCCATAACACAAGCTCTGCTTACCATGGGGCTAGATAATGCTGTGTGAATTGTCCAGCATTATTTATATTTATTTATTTATTTATATTACTAATCACATATTCTAGCTACATTTATATTTTTACACTTACCTAGATACGTAAAATAATTCTTTTATAATATTATAAATGCAAAACAAAGTACTATGTTATAAATATTATAATAACTTAATATCTCACCGATCACTGCCTGTTTGTTACTTTTTCACGCCTAAAAAATGTTGTGTATTATTGTTATTAGTATGTGACATAAATGACTAAAAAATTATAATATTTAATAATATTTAATATTGTTACCTTTACTTCTATTCATTATCTCAGTGCAGGCTGTTCTGTTATAGGGTGAATTCGTCATAAGAAACTTTCAATACAAGACCGTTATCAATCACTTTCAAGTTCAGGTAGAGTTCTTCACAAGAGAAGACGATATCTTACCAACCTGAAAACAGTTCTTTAGAAACCTACCTTGGTACCTTGCTCTTAAGTATATCGATGATTTATACAGCGTGGAAAATATTCTTCTTTATGTTGGCCGAGATATCTCCTAAAGAAATGTAAGTATTATGTATATCAGTCATCTAGTACCCATAACACAAGCTCTGCTTAGCTTGGGCAAGATGATGCTGTGTTGATTGTCTAGCATAATTTATTTATTTAAAAAAAAATCTTACAACATTTTCAACTTCCGCAGTTTGTTAGCATTAAAGATTATTTATCGGGTATATATCTATAATATAGATATATACCCGATAAATAATCTTTACATTAAATTCTTACACTAATTCTTTACTTTAAACAAATAGCGGAAGTTTAAAATGTATATAATATATACATTTTAAACTTCCGCTATTTGTTAGCATTAAAGATTATTTATCAGGTATATATCTATATGTACATTTTAAACTTCCGCAATTTGTTAGCATTAAAGATTATTTATCGGGTATATATCGCGTATCTTTTGTTTTTTTTTCTCTAAGTTTCCATCGCGTAAATGAGATCGTGGTCACGGGATGACTGCTGCTGCAGCTGAGATCTGAAAATGTAAGGGTTATCGCGATAAATACCAGATAACTAATAATCTGTAAAAATTCGACGACCGATGTGGCGCGGTGGGCGAAGGTCCGCCTGCGACGCAGTAGGTTGCGGGTTCGATTCCCGCCTCGGAACAATTGTGTGTACGATCTGCAGATATTTGTTCCGGGTGTTCCGGTCGTTTTCTATGTATAATAAAAAATATCTAAATATGTAATGTATTGTATTATGTATATCAGTTATCTAGTACCCATAACACAAGCTCTGCTTACCATAGTATTATATTATCTGTGCCATGGGGCTAGATAATGCTGTGTGAATTGTCCAGCTTTATTTATTTTTAATTTAAGTCTTCTTCCATCTCTGACATTGTTATAAATAGATAGTGGTATAATAAAGTGTTTTCTATCTATCTATAGAAAACACTTTATTATACAACACAAAACAGAAAACAATACAGAAATAAACAATAGAATAAATGATGTATAAAGGGCGGCCTTATCGCTGAGAGCGATATCTTCCAGGCAACCTTTGGATGGACTGGACATAAAGGAAGGTTCTCTTATCCAATATCCCTTAACGTCATAAAGGTTTCTTACTATAGTTAGTAAACATATAGGTACTAATTATAATACGGCAAAGCTAAAATGGGAGTTTTTTCTGCGAAAGGGGAATAGAAAAACACATTTTTTTTCAATAATAATTTATTTAAAAATAATAAATCATTTATTTCAGACCATAGAAAAGTAACAGATCTTATTTAACTTATTCTACGGTCCATAGTAATATATACCTTAAAACTAGCATACTTACTTCTTGCATACTTCTTCTTTTCTTTCTTCTACTTAGCATTTGGTACAATAATTATGTTCTAGAGTTTATCAGTTGCCGAATTGACGGTTCTAGCGTATACATAGTTACATAGTAGGAACGTGAATTTGTATTCGCAATCTACATAATGTAGCGTGTTTACATAATTAACGAAAATGGCAGATGAACGCTGCCTGAAATAGATACGACAATTTGGTAACCACGTTGTGGAAAATATCAATATACGGATTTTTATTTGTACATGTGTTATGTATATTTATATATCGACGCATGAAAAGCAAACCTTACTAAGCGACAGTATGGGGTCAATTGAGTTTTAATTATCAATCGAATCGCCAAAAAATTCCGCGTCGATTGGTCTTAGTCTCATAGCGCTGCGATGAGTTTTGTTGTCGCTTAAGAAGTACGTGAATTCTTAGTATTTTGAAATATTCAGCCCACTAAGCGACACAAAAATACGCATTTTACTTTATTCGGTTGGTTGAACAAGTTGACTTAATATTTTTTGCGGATAGTAATTTGTTCATCATTCGAATTTATTTTATCCATTGACTTAAATAAATTTTCTTCAATAAAAATCATGAGTACGAAGCCGTAAGGTATTTTTACCTGAATTACGCTTTTCCGTCAAAGTCGCTTCGCAAATTTTATACGAATATAAAAAAGATCCAAGTGTTTCCTTATGCACTTGTTACTGTTATTGTGTTTAGGTCTATTTGTACTTATATGATATTGCTTGTTATGAAATTGTCATAAAAATCAACTTGGACAATTTTACATTACAATTAAATATTAACGTGGTGTCGCTTAGACAATTTTACCTTTCAAATTCGTTCGAAACTGAATGTCGGTTAGATATTTTTACCGGTGTGAATATTGTATGCAGAATGTCGCATAAATTATTTTACGTGAATTGTAAAACGAGTGATGATGGCGGTTAGGAAGCGCAGTTTTGTGTCAAATGTCGGTTAAAAACATCGCACTGCGTGCAACAAATGAATCCGCAGGCATTCATTCGACCGCGGCGGGTCGGTTAGAGAGGACGCTGCGCGGTGCGCTCGCCGCTCGTCCTTCGATTTTGGCGCGTAGTAAATAAGAAAACTGTGAGTAAAATTCTTATTCACTTATATAAAACTATTCAAGCTCTAAGGAAATACTTGCCAAGTATTTAATTAAATTAGGTATAATTGCGTAGATATCTAACTAATTTATTTTTATTTTATTAGGTACGGTTTTACATCATCATGCACAAAAGACACCGCTCATCTAGAATCATCGACATAGCTCTCGCTTCTGCTGGAATAAGAGCATCGCCCAAGTGTCGACAAAAATTAAACTTCGATGTAAGTATAAATTGTATAGGTACCTACCGATACTCGTGGCTACACTCACATTGTATACCTACTACAACTACCTACTTGCTTCAATCTAAATTATCTACCTATTTGTCCAAATTTATTACAACCTATGTACTTGTTTTCATTTCTAGACACTAGATGCACTAAATACTGTTAAGGCACTCGAAACTACACACACACACGTTGTATATTATACAACGTGTGTGTGTGTAGTTTCGAGATTATTTTTTTGTAGACTCGAAACTACACACACACACGTTGTATATTATACAACGTGTGTGTGTGTAGTTTCGAGTGCCTTAACAGTATTTAGTGCATCTAGTGTCTAGAAATGAAAACAAGTACATAGGTTGTAATAAATTTGGACAAATAGGTAGATAATTTAGATTGAAGCAAGTAGGTAGTTGTAGTAGACAGTGTATCTAGATAGGTAGGATGTAAGTACCTGGTCTCATAATAGTTTTAAGCAGGAAATATAAACAGAAGAAGATGGAATATTGGAGTAGGTGGGTAAATATTATTTACCCACCACAACAGAAGAAGATGGAATATTGGAGTAGGTGGGTAAATATTGATGAGTTAATGATTCATCAAACTTTACAGGAATGTGACAATATTGAAACAATTCAGTTGAATTTCCTCTTGACTGGGCATACTTATATGCCAGTAGATAGTTCTCACGCCGTTATTGAAAACCACCTCAAACACACCACTGTTTATGCACCTTCCCAATGGTTTACCATATTTTTAACTGCTAGAAAGAATCCATCACCATTTAATGTTGAGCGAATGTGTTATGAGCAGTTTAAAAAATGGGACAATATTGGAGACAAATATTTCAAAGGAAACCTTACAGGGAAAATAAGTAAAGTCCGGATCGCAACTTTCAAAAGAGGCAAACAATTTGTGTCAATAAAAACGTCTATGAATGCTGCTGCCAAGTCGTTTAATGTTGAAGTCCAGCCTAAAACGAGGGTCCCACTGATGTCATGCTATAAGTCATTACTACCCATTTCTAAAAAGAAATACGACGATCTTCATAAACTATGTATTGACCACATAATTCCAGATTGTTTCCATCATGAGTATAAAAACATTCCACGCGATGCGAATGTCAAAGACATGTTACCTGAATCAGATATAGAAGACCCTGATTATGTTTAATTGATTTTACTCAAGTTTTTATTCCTTTGCTGTTGTAATTAGTACCTGTTTATTAGTATTAGAGATACAGATCGACTAAGATAAAGGTAATATTTAGAAATTAAAAAAGTATTATACAAACATGTTCATTCAATAAGCACTGTGTATTTTTGTAATTTCAAGATAAGCTCGATGTTTGTGTAACGCTGTCTCTATTTTCAATTTAAAGTTAATTTGATCGATCTGTAGTAACCAATCTTAAAGAATTTCTGAACAAAGATGATAAAAGTTACGTTGTGATATTGTTATAGTTACTTCAATTGTTTTGATTGTTATAACTTTTATAATTTTACGAAATAATGATACATAATATGTATCAGGTTCCTAAAAAATTGTGATAAGTTCATAGAATATTACATTACACATTAAAGAATTATAGTTATGTATCTTAGTACGGATAAGTGAGAAAGAATTAGTATAGGTAGGTACTTACTGTAATTACAAATATCTAATTAGTTGTCCAAAAACTTTTTAAACTTGGATGAGTCCCGTGATCATTTTAGAAATAAGTAACTGTGTGTTGAACTGTGCCTTGTTAAATTAATATTGAGACTGATTATTAAATGTGATCTCATTGTGTGTCAAACACTTTTTTACGAGTAGATACTACTTAATTATTATTTGGGATTTTTCAAGTATAAGTTTTTTTGTTTTTTACTTGTAAATTAAAATCTGGAAAAAAAAACCTGTTTGTTAAACTTATTAACTTTCTAATACATGCCATTTCTAATTAAAATTCTTGCAATAAATACACTATGAATACAAAAATTGGTTTTCATTATTTAAGCTCATACAAAATGTCGGTTAGTTTTGCAAATATTTCAGTATAATTATTATTTGGGTTTATTTTCTTGACGATTCTCACTGTAGTTAAATCATTAAAACAATTTTCTCAGTTTATAAAATAAATATTTTTATTACAGATACATTTTGACCTATTCTCACAGACATTCGCTTATGTAATATAAAGAAATACACCTGTTGGTAACTGAGAAGATTCTGGCGTAAAGATAGTTTTACCTGAAATAATTGTCGGGTTTATTATTATCTAACCGACTAAAAAGTATGAATTTAAAGTGTTACGGTGATAATTTATTTGTGAGGTTAAGGCCTATAATATTACAATGCCTAGGCTGTAACAATTATTTCTTTATGACATAAACTCAAAATTTTATAAGCTTTTTTTTGCAAAAAAAAACTTTTATCAGCCCTCCTATACATTTCAATCCATGTCGGTTAGTAAACTTTGCCTTTCAAGCGTCGATATTATTTTAGTCGGTGTTAATTTTATTTTAGTTTTAGCAAGTCCTTTGATTTTAACTTTAAGTATCCGTCGTTTTATAGTGGAAAAGCTAACTCTCATGCAAGGGAATGGTGAAATAAGATTAAGATATATATGTACATATGTATGTACTAAGAAATGAATATAAGAAAAAGTCCCGTACAAAAAGAAGAAGATTACGTGTAAAAGAAAATTAAATTAAAATGAGTTTCAAAATTATTGTACTCGCATGCGATTGAATGGAAATTATACATTGTATGGTTGCCTGTAAGAAATCGCTTTAAGCGACAATGCCGCCCATTGGTGTACTTTGTTATACAAATCTGTTTTAGATATAAGTTTTACGAAGAAATAATAAAATTTATCTGTCTATATGTCTATTGCTAGAACCGAAAAGAACAATGGTCGAATTAAAAAAAATGAAAGACTTTTTAGATAGATAGATAGATAGATAGAATATACTTTATTGCACAAAAAGTTGTACATAGGCGAGCATAATGCTAGATAGACATTCTCTACCTGCTAACCTTTGGGTAGTGTGGACAACAGTTTGGTAGGTAGTGCCATATAATAGAGATAATTTATTTAATTAGAACGGCACAATCACCAATTTACAAAACCGCTTTACAAAATAAGAAAAAAATGAGCATCAATTTAACAATTCGATATATGAAAAGTCTAATTCCCAAAGCAGACAATGTGAAAAGTGGGTGTGGACTAGTCGAGCGTCGACGTCGTTTGGCTTTTGTTATTAAGTTTTTGCTCATAAACAGAAATTAATAACTGACATTGGCAGTATCCTGCCATCTGTTGCGTCATCATAATGAAATTATAGACGGTATTACCCATAGAGAAATTAGTCGCTCAGCTATAACAGGTAGTAGAACACATTCCCGTTTATTATGTCGTGTTGGTTTGGTTGTTGTCAGTACCTATTTCTTTTGTTCCCTTGGATACAAATTATCCTTTAGACAGATTTAATTTCGATACAGTGATTGGTATTAATTTAGATCAGTTAAGTTGAGCTAGTAGTTCTTCTAGTAACATTGTATTGTATTGTATTTTTAATTGTAGTGTTTGCATTAATCAAAACCGTATACTATTCTTATTTTATAAGACAAAAAATCGAGAGAAATTTAGGAAACATAGAAACCTATGGGTCTGTTTGTGTATTTTGTCTCTTTGTTTATTTCATCATCATCATCATCATCAACCTATATTAGTCCACTGCTGGACAAAGGCCTCCCCCAATGAGCGCCATAGCGCTCTGTCTTCAGCTTGACGCATCCAGCATCTACCGCAGGTCGTCAGCAGGTCGGTAGGGTATTTATTTATTGATATGCAAAACAGAGAACAATCATAACAGCAATAATAAAAATTATTTCTAAGGTTCATAGACAAGATAGTACATTTTGTTAATTTACGTATCAGTTCTTCTATCTTTTTGTAAATAAAGTTACAAAAATGTAGTTTATTATAATTAAATCCACTAACAACATAGCAGGTGTCTCCGACGTCTCTTTAGTTCTAAAGACTTTGGTAGGTTTCTAGGGACCTTGAAAAGGTACTATAAAATAGTTTGGAAGACTTTGAATGTATAGAGTTGGTTACTTTTATCTACTTTAAGTAAACTACCCTGGTCTAATAAAGAGCTTGCTTGTGCTCGCGTTTTCGAAGACTTTCCCCCAGGGTGGTTTCATTCTTGAAAAGGGTTCAATAGATCCTACTTTGTGTCCGCGAAGGTACCGTAAATTTCTACAAAAGATTATGTAGGTGTTATTACGGTCATTTTGGTCTACAGTTATGCGTGTATGGCATCTTAAATTTTGTAGTAAAGAAACTTAAAATACCAGATAACTTCTTAAATTGTATAGCAAAAAAAATTTGAATAACAGATAGGTAATTTTTTAAAAGTTCCACAGAGCCTTGAAAACAGTTACTTATAATTCAAGTCCAATAGTAATAAAACCATGAAGTATTTTTAGAGATTGCGTTTTTTAAATCTAAGTATGTTGTTTTTTTTAATTATTTTTTAAAAACTTATTATAAGGGAACTTTTTGAAAGTTCGTCTTGATTTAAGTTAAGAACTTACCTACCATGTATCATTACATTTAATCGGCAGGCATTTAGTTCATTGATATACCAAAGTATTCAGACAGGGCGCTATGGCGCTCATTGGGAGAGGCCTATGTCCAGCAGTGGACTAACATAGGATGATGATGATGATACCAATGTATATCAGTGAACTAAAATGCCCAACCACCAATGACAATGTCAGTAGATTAAAACAAGGAGCTATAAAAACGTATAAAATACATCGTTCAACATCTGTGCCAGGGTTTATCTCTAAACAACAAAGCTGAAATCAATTACCCCGGGTCCGACCCTACCCCTACTAAATTCTTTCAAACAGTCTCTACCGATTATACCGGCCTTTGCTAACTGACGCGCTTAAAAATGTATGTCGAATGGGTTTTACAGCCTACCCTCATTTAATGGGGGTTCGTATTCCCTGTGAAAATGATCATTGCTCTATTCTGAATGCTTGGAACTAAAAGTAGAAGGTGTGCTTGACCATGAAACTCACCTTGTTTTGCACCCAACGCCGACTACTCTAGAAACTTTTTCGTTTCTAGAGAAGTCAGCGCTAGTAGAAGTATTTTTGTTGATTTGCTGTCTGATTTATTGATATACAGTTCGCCTTATTATTTATCTGGTTTTCCAGTTACAAAATTGATAGTGAATCATCCAGACTTCTTGACCTGCAAAGTATAAACTGCCCATCTGAAGACATAGAATTTATTATTATGTTCATTCCATTTCTTCAATAATTCAACTCACTAGCGAAAAAAAATCTGTCAAAATCGACCAATCACGACAGTTGGCGTTTTTAATTTCGATTGCGAACGACAATATATAAAAACTTGCTTTAGCAGAAAGGCCTCACTCAATGCACGGCCAGTTTTAAACCAACTTAATGGCCCGTCCACATGTTGGTGTTCCGTGATGACAGATTTGACAGCCTGTAGCCGTCTGCATGTTGCACTATTCGCATATGGGAATGAGTGTGAGTCAAAAAGCAGTCCCTTATCGGAGCATAAGCCTGTTAATAACCTTTAGATTAAGGATAGAGGTAGGAGAACCTACTATTAAAGTAAAACACAAGCACACATATCCCCTGATACTGTCCACGATTCGATCCATCCATGGTTGTCTGGTAGACAGACGTTCTTGAGCGATAAAACTGCCAATTATAACTTAGTTTTTAAGATGTTGTTGTACAGTTAGTTATATATAACGTGTGCAATTAATTTATATCTATCTATTATATGATAGCAGCTTCGTCTTACATTGTAAAAACAACTGAATCAACTTCAGCAGAATACTCAAATAGAAATCTTCTTGGATTAGGTTAGGTACATTACAGGAAAATGTCAGTCAAGTAGACAGTATTCCCAAGTAACAATTTCTGGTTCTATAGCAGTCCATAGAACGTATCTCAAACACCACTTTTGGTACTATAGAGGCCCAAAGAAGGCCGAGTAAAGCCGATTTGACGCAATTATATCACCAAAAAGTAACATAGTAGACCTGTACAAGTGTTAGCGGTGACATTTTTGTTCTATAAAGTTGATATAGTGGTAATCGTATGACAATCTATTGACATAGTGGGTACAGTAACGCTCCTTTAGTGTCATTTTATACTGTAGTAGCGTTCGTGTTACCATTAAAGTGCCAATTTGTTCTATAGTAGACTCCGTAATTCCAATACATCACAAATATCTTTCTTTCGGCATCGGCAGATGGCAAGGTCGAAAAAATAAATTATCTGTGTAAAGTGATTTCAGTTCAAGGATTGTAACGTGGTTAGTTTATATTATCTTATTTTGACATTGAATAACTCGTTCAATACTGCAAAATTTTCGTGCGACAAAAGTTTTACCGATAGATTAGTAGTATTTTTATTTAGTATTTTTAACGCGCCTCCGGTTTATTGAGTTTTGAATAAAATAAAATATTTATATAATATTAAAGGTACAGCAGTTTTGTACTATAGAGCAAAATGGTAACTCCGTAACCCTTATTGGCCAACTATAGTACTCATGACAAAGTTTCCGGCGCCATCATGAGTAAAATTATCCTATAAAGGTGATGAAATATCCGCTATAAAGCAAAAATGCTCTATTTTGGCGTCGTTAACACTACTAAAGACCATGGACTATTGCAGTGATTTGTGGAACCACGATGTCACTAAATGGTTCTATTGTTGGATATTCATCACTGCTATAACGCAATATATAAAACGGTAATCAGGGAAACCTTATAGAGCAAATTAGATACGTAAAGGTGAATCAAACACTACTATAGAGTAATATTGCTCTGTACTGGCATATTTGAAACGTTTATAATACCTGCCTATAATGGCTCTATAAAATGGTGAAGCAAACCTTTACATCGACAGGTAACAGGATAATTTGGCTCTATAGCTTACAGAGCAAAAACGTTTCACCAAACGCTTCTATAGAACCCGTAGGTACGCTAAAAACCTTTATACTACGTTTACTCAACCTTTTAGTGATATAAACCTAAGTTATAGGTCCAAAATGTTACTTGGGTTGAAACGTAATGCTCACAAACTCACCTCCATGTTCTATGTTTAGTTTTGTTTGCTTGTATATACGTACTTATGTATGTGTCGAAATAAATGCTATTCTATTCTACGAACAAATCTTGCAATGCATTGTAGATAAATGCTCGCAATGAGGCAGCACATTTAGCAATAGATAAATTAAATACCGAAGAACCGACGGCCGCTGGAGCAAACGTGAGTGGAGACCACGACTCGGTAAACGTAGTTTAGGAAGCATCCGACCAGGTGGCGACCGGCGAAAGACTGCAGGTAAATGCTGGATGCGTCAAGCTGAAGACAGGGCGCTTTGGCGCTCATTGTGGAAGGCCTAGTCCGGCAGTGGACTAATATAGGCTGATGGTGATAATGAAATTAAATACGAATGAGACTCAGCTTTTCATAGAGCACCTTCTAAGGGTATAATCCTGCACAAATATCCCAGCAGATAAAAAATCTGCTGCACTATAGTACGCTCATAAGCCAGCACTTATCTTCCACAAGAGTCTCGGTCGCGAATCAATAGGTTAATCCAGTACATTTATCGGACCCAAGAGTGCAGTGAACGTCAATGAAAGTGGCAATGTAGGGCAATATATCTCACACTCTACTTTCTCACCATCTGGGTTTATTGCGAAAGAAAAGCTATTACAATAATGAACAAATTACAGAAGGAAGATAACTTTTCAAATAGGGGATATCGAAGAATAGCGAGCGGAAGCTTAGCTTGATATTTTCTCATTCTTGACATGAGCGCCAGCCCTACAGCTTCTACAGGTCGTCATCCAACCTGGTCGGTGGGCGTACTACACTACGTTTACCGAGTCGTGGTCTCCACTCAAGAACACGTTTTCCCCAGCGGCCGTCGGTTCTTCGCGAGATATGACCGGCCCACTGCCACTTTAGCTTGCTAATTCTTAGAGCTATGTCGATAACCTTGGTTCTCTGTCGGATGTATTCCTTACGAATCTTATCCTTCAGATAAACTCCGAGCATAGCTCTTTCCATTTGGAACTTATAATAGTACTGAATAGTCTGATGATTATGGAACGTATCCTGATGGGAAAGGATAAATTTGGCAGTGAATGAATGAATGAATTAACACTTTGTTGCACTTAAAACTATAAAATAACACCTTATATCTAAATATTACCTACACATAACACGATACATACGATAGGCGGCCTTATCGCTGACAGTGATTTCTCCCAGGCAACCTAGGAAGTGTTACAGCCCCATGCCTAATGAGGGCTATAAGCATGCGCATCCAGCAACTATCTGCCGTCTTTCACAGGTCGTCATCCCACCTAGCCGGAGGCCGTCTTAAACTATGTTTGTCGAGTAGCAGTCTCCACTCAAGAACCACGTTTACGTTGTCATAATCGAATACCTACTAAAATGTGTTATAGGTAAATACTTTTAAACTTACGCGATCTGAACACATATTTATAAGTATTAATACAACGGCACACATAGCAACACATAGCAGCGGTCAAAAATCGTCAAGTTAATAAGTCGGCAATAGCTTAACACGTAGTAGACTCAGGACCCAATCACTGGATCGAATTACATAAACCACAAGTGATCTGTAATGAAAGGCATTACTACAAGAGAATGTTTCGGGAAGCGATTGAAATTAGGAAATATCCTAATTTCAATCGTGAAGACGGGTTCAAACTCTCTGCCTCGTGGAATCCAGTTATAGCCAAGTGTACTCGTCGTAAACCGGTCTCTCAGTGCGTCGCGGATACTGTTAGTGTAGTATGTCGTCCAAGTGTGCAGCTGGACATGCCTACTAGTCTCGAAAACCAAGTGAGGGTAGTTTCAAATAAACTAGCCCCCGCTTCGCTGAGGCGGTAACTCCAGTACTCCAGTCATCCCGTGACCACGACAGTGTGTAAACCTGTTGAAACGTCAGGAAAAATAGGTAAATAAACGCGATAAATACCCGTTGTATTAATACTTATAAATATGTGTTATAGGTACTATGATAGATAAAAGCATAGACCTTGTTCAACTTGTGATTAATCGATGTTCCACTTTAGTTTTTAGTTGATAAAAATACACGAAAACAAAACTGAAAATCGATGCTAATCACTTCAACTACCAAACTTTAGATAATTGGAGTTACGTGTTTCGATGGGACATGGTCTTCAATAACTACATAGGACATGTTTACATAAGGCGCGGCGGAGGAAATTCCGCTTGAGATGCAGGAGGTTGCGGTTCGTGTCGCGCCTTGTGGACAAATGATTATCTCTTTGCACCTTACAAAATAATTGAACAAACAGTAACTACCAATTTAATCTAGTGTGGCACAATCGGCGGCCTTTTCGCTGACAGCTATCTCTTCCAGGCAACCTTTGGATGGATAGGATCTAACAAATTATACATAAAATGTTTTTATGATAGCAAATTTGTTCGGTGTATCCTGGGTATTTTCTGTATGTAATAATAAAAATTATATATATTTATTGTATACTAATATTATAAAGAGGAAGGTTTGATTTTTTGTTTATTTGTTTGTTTGTTTGTAATGAATAGGCTCCGAAACTACCGGACCGATTTAAAAAATTATTTCACCGTATTGGGAAGATACACTATCCCCGGTGAACATAGGCAATATTATATAAAGTTAGAGATCCGTACTAAAACCGTGCGAAGCCGGGAAGGTCCGCTAGTCGCACATAATTATGGAAAGCACCATTGCAGGGCAGCACAAAGAAGTGCATTCAAATATAGGCCCATGTTCACATGGGCTATATTATATTTTCAAAAAAGTTAGGACTAAAACCGTCCGAAGCCGGGAAGGTCCGCTAGTTAGGTATAATAGTCATCTACTCCCCCTCCAAGATCATATTCAGCTTATTAATAACATAAATGCTGAAGCCGGAAGCACTGCGTTGGCGTTGCCAAGACAAGTTTAACCATAAATCAATTTTAACTACGCTCTGTTCCGATATTTCAGTTACCTACTATTAACGTGAACTCGAGAACAGCAGAGCTAGGGAAAGTGGAACTTTCCACGTTCAACTTTTAAACTACAATAAATAAATAAATAAATAAATAAATAATGCTGGACAATTCACACAGCATTATCTAGCCCCATGGTAAGCAGAGCTTGTGTTATGGGTACTAGATAACTGATATACATAATACAATACATTACATAGATAGATATTTTTTATTATATATAGAAAACGACCAGAACACCCGGAACAAATATCTGCAGATCGTACACACAATTGTTCCGAGGCGGGAATCGAACCCGCAACCTCCTGCGTCGCAAGCGGACCTTCGCCCACCGCGCCACATCGGTCGTCAAACTAAAATGGAAAGTCTTTTTTTTACTTTCAGGAATGATTTGATTTCAATTATTTATGAGAAAGGTTAGGTTACCCTTACTCTAGGTGTACCTTCTCAAAAAGTTTGTTTGCAAGTTTTTCTCAAGGGTTTCCGAATTGAGAGACCAATGATTTAAAAACAATAAATATATTATTACCTAGCCCTTTTTTGCATAGTTATGAAATTTTTATGACGTATCGTGCCCATTTTTAAGTCGATTTTTTAAATTAATACAAAACATCTTTAAGAAAACCGGCCAAGTACGAGTCGACTCGCTCACGGAAGTTTCTTACAACACTATTATATGGACTATATTATAGAACACTAAACTTTTGCGAAACAGTTATGTATATATGGTAATGTAATAAATAAAATATTAAAATAAAAAGGCTCCCTTATAAAAAACTTGAATGTTTGATTATTTTTCTCCACTTTTGTCGGCCGTCTTGAACCATAATAGGTAGACAGTTGAAATTATGCCAAAGTGTGTATAATATTAATATTACTATTGTCGCTGTAACAACATAATAATCATCCTAATATCCTACTAATATTATAAACGCGAAAGTTTGTAAGAATAACACATAGGCTACAATTTATAAAGATATATTGTATATTATCTAAAATATCTATCACCACGCAGGTGAAACCGCGAGGCAGTAATCAATAAATTTCATAATACTTTCATAATCGGTACTCAACTTGCTAGGGACGCTGGACCCCTTGTCCAGCGTCCCTAGCAAGTAGAGTACCGAACACCGAAGTTAAGCAACTTCGGACACGGTCAGTATTAGGTACTGTGATGATGACTGCGTCAGGTTAAGTTCTTATTTTGAGGGTTTCTTTTGTGAAATAGTTGTCTACAATGTAACGGTAACCTCCATGTAACCCTCCGTGTGCGAGTCGACGCGCACTTGGCTGGTATTATTTAATGGTTCGAAGACCCATTTCATTTCAGATCCCAACATAGCCCAAAAGTTTGAGTCCCTTATCTATCAGTTCCAGGAATAGATTACAATGGCTGCCTCTGTACAGCGGGCATATTACGCTAAATCAATGGATCCCACGATTGGTAATATTTATTATTTCGTTTCTATAAAATTTGACGCAAAGAGCAGACAACTGCGAAGGACGTTCCCTCCCAAGTGGCTAATGAAAGAGACTACCTAAGTTGACATTGATCGTGACATCATATTTATGCGAGTTTTTGTTTTGTTTTTGTGTTTGTGTGAACACAAAGGACGGTGATGGCACAGATGACGGTTTATCTCATTTATAGATATTTGATGGAAACAAAACAGTACACAATTCTTGGATCCATTGACTTAGCGTAATAAGCCTCAGACTCGGAAACTTTGAACATTATCGAGCTTGGAAATCATTTTCGGAGTTGAAACTATGGCCTGGCTTTATTCGAAGAGGTGACTATTGGTTTCAATAAACCTTCAGTTTATTAAAATCTCGCTCGATTCATTTTTATATTATAGATAAGTGATCTTTATCCGTATGACTTTACAAACAGATTTACTAAAAACTCAAAATGATATGAATAAAATCATAAAAGAAACTAGTACCTAATCCACCCACACACGTTTGTTTTATTCAAGTGCCTACGGTTACCATAGACGCCTGTGTGGGCCGGAAGAAATTCTATGTACAGTCACAGATAAGGACTCCAAAACCCCGTGTACACACAAAACCACAAAAACCGATTAACCACACGTTTCCCAAAGCCGCTAACCCTCTCGACTCCAGAATGATGTGAACTTTTGATGAGGAACGCTAATTCCACCTTGATACGTAATGACTAAATGGTCAGCTCGCTAGGCGGTCGTTTTTATGCAGACGTTAATGACATAATGCGGAAGTTTGGATGTCTAGGATGGATGGTTGTTTGTTACTTCCTCACGTCAAAACTACTAAATACATAGGTCGGGCTGAAATTATGCATACATTATATTGACGACCGATGTGGCGCGGTGGGCGAAGGTCCGCCTGCGACGCAGGAGGTTGCGGGTTCGATTCCCGCCTCGGAACAATTGTGTGTACGATCTGCAGATATTTGTTCCGGTGTTCTGGTCGTTTTCTATGTATAATAAAAATATCTATCTATGTATTGTATTTTGTATATCAGTCATCTAGTACCCATAACACAAGCTCTGCTTAGCTTGGGGCTAGATGATGCTGTGTGAATTGTCCAGCATTTTTTTTTTATTATAATGTTGCTAGACTTTTTGGTTGATTCATGAACGTCTTATTTGTTCAGCGCTTTTTGAAACCGAGCGATTTTAGCTGCTATAGGAATGGTGTGGTTAAGCGGTTTCTGTAGTGTTGCGGTTTGTTTATTTATTTATTTATTGCATACACATACATTGTCACATAATATTAGCTTAGGTGTTATAAGTTTATAGGTAGGTACATGTACCCTGTAATGACGTAGAATTTTATTTTTAAATAATAACAATAGTAATTAGTATTTATAGGTACAACGTAGTAATCGGATAATTTTTACAATATTATTCACAAGAATCAAATTAATTCCATTAATAACTCGGAAAGGTAGGTATGTCACTACTTAATTCAAGCAGCCAAACAGTTATAGTTTCGATTTATCATTTAAAAATTCGTCAACGCAACGGAGTAATAACATATTTTTTTATTTTGCTTTGGATTGTTTGTTTAGAGTCTTCATCTGTTCATCTCTTTTAGTCAATGACTGTACCTCCATACTGAGCACGAAGTTTGGCCAACTCCTTGACATTCAGGGCACGCAGGATTCAACATAAAAACGCTTTGAGCCTCGCAGTCTGAACTTAGGAGATTAATGTATTACCTCTATCTGCCTCTATGAACACTTTGGTATTTTTACGCTGTTGGTATATTCCAGTAGGCGTATTCACGGCCGATGCTTTTGCTGGTTGGATAATGTGGCCAATTATTACCTATCTACCAAGAACTTGGTCGTTCATGTCGTGGTCTCTTGAGGAGTTCCTTAGATATAAGCTATATCTTAATAAAAATAAAAATTAATCTTCTAATCTAGTTCTTCTGGTCAGGAACTCGTTAATTATTATCGGCGGGCCCGACATTATTGTCAGTTTACCGCGCGTAAGCGTATCGATAATTATGCGCGGCCGCCTGCAATGAGAACGCGCACGAGACTTCTGGTAAAAATAAAAATTAATCTTCTAATCTAGTTCTTCTGGTCGCCTCAAAGGGTAATGTTGAAAATCAGTGTTGTGCTCTTAGAGCAAAGCTTTTCGCTGGGCTATTACCTTTTTGACAGACACACCATTTTTAAATCTCCACTTTTTTTTTTATACTATTACTTATTGTTTACCATTACTATTGTTACCTTTATATCATGTGCTGCAGTGTCGAAAAAATTCTTTATCTATCTATCTATCTTCAAGCATACTTTTAACACTTTGACTGCGGTTTTTTTTCGACGACTGCGATCTTTTTTTTTACCTAAAAAATTCGTGCTGCCGCTCTATACAGCGGTTGTGTTGCGCCGCACATGCGTTTCGTTCGAAAAATATTACAGCTCTGCTGAGTCACAAAGATCTGTATTATCTCAGCCGCCGCGCTAGTGTGGATTTACGCATATTAGTCACTTGTAGAAAACTCATACCGTGCGTTTTCAGCACTCAAAGTGTTAAGAGTCGAAGAGCCGAGAAATCTAGAATTCTTATTTCACAATCGTCTGATAGACTTGTTTCTGCCTGCAGATTCGCACGCGTTGGTTCTATGGTTGGCTCTAAACACTTTAGGTGCCAAGTCTACAATCTAGCTCTGGCACCCGCTAGCGTATTAATATGGTAACTGGCTAAAAATCAGCGTTGAGTATCAGACCCGACAAATTACCAAGTGACGTTAATTCATTATGCTAACCAGATGAGCTGCTCGCGACTGTGATTGATTAGCCTTCCTCATATTTTTGAACCCTTGGTTGATGTAAAAAAACCTCAACCAACATTATCACGCTTTTAAGTATGTTTTATGTAAAGAAAATTGGAAACAAGGCCTTTTTATTTTTCCAACATAAGTCATAAATTAGACTCAACTCTTTATATATATAATTTATGCACTAAATTCACATTTAGAACGGTTTCTTGTCATGTCTCACGATAGGGCTGGTCCACCAGTTCAAAGTCGCTCAGCGAGCTATGGAAAGAGCTATGCTCGGAGTATCTCTGAAGGATAGGATTCGTAACGAATACATCCGACAGAGAACCAAGGTTATCGACATAGCTCAAAGAATTAGCAAGCTGAAGTGGCAGTGGGCCGGCCATATTTCGCGAAGAACCGACGGCCGCTGGGGCAAACGTGATCTTGAGTGGAAACCGCGACTCGGCAAACGTAGTGTAGGACGCCCTCCGACCAGGTGGGATGACGACTTGCGAAAGACTGCAGGTAGATGCTGGATGCGGCAAGCTGAAGACAGGGCGCTATGGCGCTCATTGGGGGAGGCCTATGTCCAGCAGTGGACTGATATAGGCTGATGATGATGATGACTTGTCATACGTAGTTCTTGAAAGATCTCTGCAAAATAAAATGATCTTTTATGTTTTCGTATAAAACGTCAAAACTGTAAAATATCTTCAAAAACCAATATACAAACTTGGCTTGCCACGGCATGTAATATTGGATTATTGAAATTTTCTAGCGTCGAGCGGTGACGGGACGAACACCTCTCTTGCGATTTTGCAAGGATACCATTTAAAGCTACGCGTCCACTGGATCCAAGCGTACGCAGCGTACGCGGCGTCGCATCGGTTTTATAAAAGTCAAAAATATATAAATATAATATAAATGCTGGACAATTCACACAGCATTATCTAGCCCCATGGTAAGCAGAGCTTGTGGTTACGCTTGTTTTGATTATTTATAAATTGTTATAAATAATTATACCGCTGTCTTGATTGGATGGTATTTCACCTATCTATTAAGAATGTCTTATTTTAATAACTTATTTTGGTGAACTATCCGTCAAAAGTCGGTAATGATTGCACCGACACGCCCCATGCAGGGGACCGCCAGAAACCGCCATCTTGGTGCTTGGAGTCTTCGCAAGCCATTAGACCAACCAACACGCGTCCCGCACTAATTTAATTTTGTGAAAGTTGGACTCTAATAAAATCCGCATACCACCGCATCTGCTACGCTGGCAACTGCTGGTAATCCGCTTGTGTGAACAAAGACATTTCAGTGACGTCACGGGAATCCAGGGCGATTCCAGAGGCACGCATTCTTCCGATCGAGGCGAGTGGTGAATTGAGGTGAGTTATTATCATAAGGCATTTATAGGTGATTTGCTTTCTTCCAAGGCAGCGTACGTTCCAACAAGTGTCCGTTCCCCGCATCCCGCAGGATTCACTTTAAGCTTTAAACCAGCATTCATTTATCCCAGGTCGTCCAAAGTTACTAGGGCTGGGCAACCGCTAAGAATAGAGGATTTAGTCCTGTACTCTCCAGCTTGTGTTATGTGTACTAGATAACTGATACACATAATACAATACATTACATGGATAGATATTTTTATTATAGATAGAAAACGACGAGAACACCCGGAACAAATATCTGCAGATCGTACACACAATTGTTCCGAGGCGGGAATCGAACCCGCAACCTCCTGCGTCGCAGGCGGACCTTCGCCTACCGCGCCAACGGTCGTCTTCTAAAAAAAATTATTCTTTAGGCTTACAAAACAAGCACTTATAATTTTACCTATAGGGTGCGTCTACTGCTTTTGGACCTAAATTTGAGAAAAAGCTAATTGACATGTTCATATTTTATAACTTATTAATTAAAATCATTTTAAAATTACATTGTATAGAAACCTAGTTTTAGAAATGTTTGCATGCCAATGTGTTTTGGTGAAGTATGTGACACTACCTATTCTAATGTTTAAAACCTTATATTTCGTTCAATAAATGAATTGCATTGAATTTTGGATTTTGTATCGGCTATATACATAGATATTTTCAAAGCAATCGATTGGCCTGTGCACGTGTATTCGCACCTAGCGTACATCATAAGTGTAGCCTTTTTCTCGGTTGAAATTTCTGTGTTTTGTAATCAGAATGACCTCCTGTACCATTCTTGGTACGTATTGTCGGTTTGTTGAGATGGAGGTTGTAAATGTCGAGATATTGGAAAAATCTAATCATACCGGTATTCGACTTATTTTAATAACCATGATAGTTTCAAAAGTTAAATCCTTTCGCGTCGATTCCGACCTAATGGACGCGTAACTTTATGCAGACATCACTCAGAGTAGGTACACATTAGGCGTTATAAAGCGCACGCTTTGTTAACGTCTAATGTGGCAATACACACTCAAACACGCGTTTGATTGCGTAGAAGAGCGCATTTGGAAGTGTTGATGCAGGGAACCAGACGGTTTTAGAAACACGCGTTACTAAAGCGCGCTTTAAAACGCCTGATGTTTATAGCATTCACTTTACAAAGATATGAAATGGTAAGAATTTATGATGAGATTTCGCCGGGCAATTTACTCTGGTTTTTTCTCTACACTAGAATTTAAAATTTATTGGCTTTCTTTTTAGTACTTAGTCTAATAGTGTAGTACGAGATATAATTCGATGCAAAGGTCAACATTAACTAAAAACTGAGTATAGATCATCATCAACATCAGCCTATAGCAGTCCACTGCTGGACATAGGCCTCCCCCAATGAGCGCCCTAGCGCCCTGTCTTCAGCTTGCCGCATCCAGCATTTACCTGCAGTCTTTCGCAGGTCGTCATCCCACCTGGTCGGAGGGCGTCCTACACTACGTTTACCGAGGTCACCATTCACCACTCAGTCAAGAACACGTTTGCCCCAGCGGCCGTCGGTTCTTCGCAAGATATTGTCGGCCCACTGCCACTTTTGAGTTTAGATACCAAATAATAATATAATATTAATATTTACACTTTTTAGGGTTTTGAGAATGTTTTTGAAATCCTTATGGTCTCGTTCTCCATAGCGCCCTATTTTCAGCTTGACAAGGAGGGCGCTTACTCCACTACACAGATTTAGTTTTTGCAGTATTCAGCCTGCAACTGTACAATAAAAAAAAAATAGAAAAAAATATATATATAAAAAATTTAAAAAAAAATTAAATCTAATTAAAAATACAATGAAAATTCTGTTTCAAATAAAGATTTTTCAATTTTGTATTAGGCAATCTAGTCTAAAATAGTAAATAACGACTTTCTATTATATTATAATTAAAGCTCTTTGTAAGCTTATTACTCGTTGATTTAACCCGAGTTGTTTCGAACTACGACCACAAACGATATCTACTAAAATATATCGCGGTGAGTTTAATCATCTGCAATTACACTAATACAGTATTAATAAGCGTACAGTCTGTAATAGCGTGCTTTCAATTTCAAAGCTATTTTCTTGTTTAAATTTTACACCCACATAGTTGTATGGATAGCGGTCGTGGGCGGCCGAGTCCCACGCACTAGAAAGGCCTCTGATATGCTGAAAGCTATGACGTAGAAATAGATTCTCATTTGGGAGATGGATGTGATGTCACAAGAGGGTCCGAAGATATCACTTTGGGTTTGTTCTATAGAATCTACGACGATGGCTACGAGGATGGACCAACCTGGTCACGTTATTAGACAGAAACGAATAGCTGATTTTACTTCACCTATTTAAATTCTTGTTATAAAATACATTTTTTCTATGGAAATACAATTAAATATTATGAAACTCGTGACTCTGTATATATAATCGTTTTAGTAATTTTTTTTTGTCTTTATATGTTTTAATTGTATCTAATTTTTCTCATAAAGATAATATTTTTTCTAATTAACTGTACCTGTTTTATAATCTCTGTAAGTTGTATTTTGTTTGTTTGTTTGATTTGTTAATGTTAGACTGTTGGTATTTTGTTAGTTTATTTTATATAATGTAAATCTCTTATTGGCCAAATTGGTAAGTTAGATTATTAAGGTTTAAATTATGTAGATTAAGGGCTGTTGATTTTGTTGAAACAATAAAATAAAATAAAAATAAAATAAACTATTCGACTATCAAAACGTTAGATCACCGACCGCGAAGCTAAGCTGGCTATAGCTAGGCTCAAGCGGCCGGTGGCACTAGGCTTGCAGAGAGAGGAACTTTTTGACGATATGTGCTGAGGGCCCATAACCCGGGTCCCAGGGCCAGATACACTAGGCGGTACTTCTGAAAAGTACCGCCTTTTGTATCTGGCCCTTGATCTAACTTCTTATTTCTATTAGACACAAATGATATTACGTTCGTCGTTTTTTTTTTGTTTTTAAATGTCTTTGTTGACAAAATTAATATTTCATTCTAAGTCCAAGTAAGTAGTTATAGCACACCAGCCAAAACTAGTGCGGTAGAGGGCCGAAACGCCAGAAGTCTGCATAATAGTATATCACCTTACATCATAAAGGAGTGAAATATAGAAATTTTACCACTTTTTACCTCGATTGACTAAGGCTGAGCGCTCGATACGGCGTCATCGATTTTACTCTATTATGATGTAAATTTGCTTTAAACCATCGCGCGGTAATGGAAAAGATACGGTGCAGGAAGATCTTTTGCTGATAGTGGTTACTTGGTTCTTAATACAATATATTTTATGTCAACAAAGACATTTATGAAGGAAATCTCAACAATAACTGATAATAATAACAGAAAACAACAAGGTAATTACTACACACAAAAGAACACACCTCCAAACGCACATAATTGCAACGTGCAGCGAAAAATGTTTAAATTCAAGTTCGTAAACGTAAGAGAAACTATTTAAATAATGAATGAACGCTTTCAAAATCAAAAATGGTTCGCGCTTCGACTATTTAATTTTTTTTTTTTTTCAAAATTTTGAGAAAACTTACAGCTAGGTCTTAAAAATAGTTACTTTCTTAGTACATGCCGGTAAATACCAGCGCATGTGTGCTGAAGGCCAATTAAAAAGTTTCCGCAGATATGTACTTAAATAGACTAATAAATGACGAACAGTAAAAGTAGACGTCTTAAATAAAATTAGAACAAAAATGAAATACACAACACAAGACGATATTAAATGCTGCAATGATACCGGTGTTGCTATATTTTCCACCCCTTTTTTGGTAAGAAGTCAATAACTTTACTTTAGGCTTTCAAAATAAGCACTTGGAAAATTAAAATTAAGGCCATAAATTATGATTAAATAAGAAATAAAGTACTATAATTTTTCTCTCCACTAAATTTTTTTTTCTCAGTTTTTTATGGTTTTGTAACCCCTTTGCTTACAAAAAAAATATCGATATTTTAGAACCAAGTATAGAAAGAGGTTTACGCACAAGCAATAGCTATTAACTTTGTCATAACCGCAGAGTAGCGAAAGCAATATCCACTTGGGTAAGTGTTTTCAGATAGAGATGGCTGGTCTAGCAGTTCGGTATTAGCTATTTCAAAGATTGCAATTTCAAGAAGCTTTTCGCTCACAAAGTGAAAAACTTTATCTTTTGTATGGCTTATCAACACAATATGCTCGGGCTCGCTACGTTGGTTGTTGGGCTACTTATTTGTTTATACAGGGTGTTTGAATATTCTTCTTATTGCACTAAATTTTTGTAATGATCTGTATCTGGTCTATAATAGAGAATTTTATATATAAATATAAATAAATAAATAAATATAAATAATGCTGGACAATTCACACAGCATTATCTAGCTCCATGGTAAGCAGAGCTTGTGTTATGGGTACTAGATAACTGATATACATAATACAATATATTACATAGATAGACATTTTTTATTATACATAGAAAACGACCAGAACACCCGAAACAAATATCTGCAGATCGTACACACATTTGTTCCGAGGCGGGAATCGAACCCGCAACCCCCTGCGTCGCAGGCGGACCTTCGCCCACCGCGCCACATCGGTCGTCGTATATCGGTATATTGTATTCTTTTGTAAATGTTTTTTTTTATTATGAATAATTCTACGGGCTTATGAAACAGTTGATGGCCAGTTTCTCTAAATAGGTACTTCTCAGGGTTGCGTATACCAGAACTAAAAATGGAAACCTTATCAATAGTCTGTAAAAAGTGTTAAAAAGTGAGATTTTTTTTGTCTATTTTCATGACGTTTTAAAACATTTATATTTATTACATATTCAGCGTCTTAAAGTAGATACTAATTTTAATTAACTTAATGGGACCTAATTAAGTCCTCGTTTGTTTGACTGTCTCTTAAAAATAGAACAAATAATGCTTGAAAAATTGTGTTTAATTAAAAAGTAGTTCGGTCACGTTACCAGCCCCGGCCAAAGTTTAGCTTTTAATTTCGGTAAAAAAAAAATCTCTACAATGTCACTAAGTACATATATTTTTTAATGTAAAACTTCAGAAACCTGAGTCAGCTATGCAATTTAAATAACTTTATTTGTCTGCAGGTAAGAAGTAGACTGGCTGACTGGCTTTTCTACGTAAAGCTCATTGTAAAAACGGTGAAATTGCAATGGAAACTTACAAAAATAAAAAGGCATACTGCTACGTTGTTATGTTTTGTTCGGTAAAATGTGGTTATCGTTCATTCCAACTCGTATTGCAAAAACAATATTCATGTGGAATTTCATATGAAAATACACACAAAAACGAATAAATCAGGGTAAGTTTCATTTCGGTCTCTTGGAGAAAAGATTGATACGAAGGCTTTGTATTTATTTCTTATGATGTTGGTATTTTTATAAATCTTTAATCTTAATGTTTTATTGATTTTTCTAGTTAGTAGGATTTAACACAACGATTTACAAGCGGGCGAAGTAGCGGGGCGCAGCTTGTCTATACTAATATTATAAAAAACTAATATTATATACTTCATTACAAACAAACAAAAAATCAACTGGTTTGATTTTTCGTTTGTTTGTAATGAAGGCTCCGAAACTACTCGACCGATTCGAAAAATTATTTCACCGTTGGGAAGCTACACTATCCCCGGTGAACAAAGGCTATATCATATTTTTAAAAAAGTTAGGGATCAGTACTAAAAACGTGCGAAGCCGGGAAGGTCCGCTAGTTGGTTTATAATTCAGTATCTGACGAGTAAGGTATTTATTGATTTGCTTTCATCAAATATGGATATATCCGGCATTGGGCAAGCTGTCACGTCCCAAGTCCCTTATTTTCCGGAATCAGCCGTCAATCTATGGCCTCATTTAATATGCTGTCGAGTTTAAATATGGGTTTGGTTGACTTGTTCATGTTGTTTATGCTACAGGTATTTGGACCATAATACATTTCGTGCGCCGGTACAGATTTAAAAAAAAATATTTGGGTCAAATTGTGAAGAGTTAAAAGAGACCTACAAAATTTAATGTAATTCATTCATACATATTCAATTCTTACATTAAATTAATTTAATTTAATGTAAGGTATCAGTTTTGTACATTTCAAAATGTATATTTTTTGTAGCTTTCATACTTTTGCATTATTTTGAAAAAAATCGAAAATTGACCACTACCCCCTCACTCATCTCCGAAGTTTGCAGAGCAATCCATCTGAAATGCAACTACTGTTTTTAGGTATTCATTAAATAGCGAAGTCTCTGACTAGTACTTAAAGTCCATAATTGTTATAATTACAAACGTTCGAAACCATTTGCGCGCAAGTCACACTCGCACTTAAAAGATCTTGTTTTATGTTTGGAAGTATCTATATAATAAGACTGCCAGAATATGACGCAAATACTACAGCGAATACTCCAACCAACACTTTGATCAAGCCGAACATTCCTAGATTCAGACTAACAGGAAAACCAGAAACAATTGTGTGTCAAAGAAGATCTCTTATACTACGTTTTATGAATCTTGCCTAGAAAAAGCAGTTCAGAATGAAATGCAGACTCCACAATCAGTTAGAAATAGTAATCACAAAACGTAGCGAGACGGGACTACAATCAAGCATCATAAAATTTCTAATCATGATACCTGTCACTCCATTCGCTCTGAATTCCCCGATGAACCCCACCCTTGAAGAAATAGCGAAATAGGCTTTCGACTCGCCAGCGTAACTTTTCTCTAACTGTTGATTCTATTCTATAAAGGTGCCAATAATTTCGAACACGGGCATTAGGTGTTACAAAAACTCTGTACGCGACAACGTGAATATTGTTTAGATTTTTATGGCGAGTTAATGTTATTTTATTATGGGGTGCGTGCGTCAGTGCGGCAGGTGTCCGGGGCTATTTACCGCCCTACTTACTCAAGTCAAGAGCGGGGGCGAACAAACGCTATGGATCGAGCATTCGAGCCAGTGAGGGGTATGGTGCGGCGCCGCGCGGACGCCTTGACTCAAAACCCATCACGCACCAAACGAGACGCAAAATACCAGTGCTAACAAAACAGAAAGAGACGCAACAATCGTTTTCAACAGGTCGTTATTGCAACTCGCAGTTAATGGTGGCTCTGTGCAATAATTCTTAGTTCGACGATTACTTTTATTAAATGGTTCAAGTTTTATTGTGGTGTTTAGGAGTTTGACTGGATTGTTTGTTTTGGATTTCGTCGCGGGGATGTGAATGGTAATAATATATTTTGTACTGATAAGAAATCCTTATCAGTAGAAAATCTTACAATATCTCGTATTTAAGATTAGCCTACGCGTTTTAAGTTAATTCTTCTGATATTATTTGCTTTACTTAGGAAAAAAGTTTCTTGGTTGTGAAAAAAAGTTTCTAAAACTGAATGGGGCCTGAACTTTCTTCCTGATTTCTGCATCTAATTAGTCTACAATAAGTTCAAAGGAGATGTTTCATCTATATTACTTTGATCGGTTTTAATTTAAATAATACCTATTTTCTTTGAATATGAGAGTTATGATTCGACGAACGAGCATTGTTCAATAAATGTCTAATTTTTTTTCTTCAAATGAAAATACTTAGTCAGACTACCATCAATTCGTCAATTACGAACCACGACGTATGTTGGTGGAATCACATGGTGAAAATAAGAACCTACCCACAACCCAGTCAGATATTATTTTCTCATGAAAAACAATCTAATATTATTGGCCGTACCAATGGCTTTTCGGTCGTTTTTCCCTTTTCCAGCTTTTTTCTTTTTTGTCGATGTTTGTATTCTAGGCATGCCTGACCCATCATTTGTGCCTTGCCCGCGCTTCTTGAGGATTGCCCACTTTATGGCGTAGCCTGACCTATTTTCTGTTGTTTTTAATTTCTTTAAAGAAACATTACATTTTATTTTATAACAAGGTTCCATCTATAACTTCGCATACACGGCAGCCATTGTTAAATGTTAATGTCCTAAATGTCTGCATTATTTTGTTACTTTTACTAAGACCTATATTTTAGAGCGGCCTTTAGCTTATGATACAATCTGGTTTAGTTTGAGCATGCATCTAATTTTGCGCCAAGAAATAAAAAACAGCACATTTTTTAATGTTTGTTTTTACCAGAAAATCAATCAAACAGTGTCGTAGTTTTTATTCATTTTGAAAGAAAGCAATGAATTTGTTCTATTTTTATGTGCGATAGAGGGACACTAACTGTATTTTTGTACACATGTATTTTAACATGTATTTTTATTTCAATTCAATCTAACAAATTTATTATTATTTTACTGTGATAAATATCTTATCTATGAATGTTATATCAAATTTTTAAAGAAGGCATGTATGTCTGCTTTGTCTAAAACAATCCCTTATGGTGTTTCCTATGTCAAAATTAATGTGTGTTTTATAATAAAATTGATATATTATATTTATGTACAACCGTACGACCGACATCAAGTGTAACATGTGTACCTACGGTGGAACTGAATAAATGAAATGAAATGAAATAACTATGTATTCAATAAATACTAACTAACTAGATTCTGTCATATTACTCCATCAAATTGTTTCCTAAAGCATTGAGAAATCGACGCCGTACTAAAACCGATCTTGTAATATAGTTTCAGTAAAACAAGACCATCATTGTTTGTCGATGTGCGGCAATATTGTAAATGGCTGTTTGCTCGCTACTCGGTCACGCCTTGCTTGACAAATTGTTAGTCTATATCATTTTTCACGATTGTGTTTAGTGCGCGCGTTTTAAAACGAGGCTCATATTAAAAGAAGAAAAATGATAGTTCGAATTTAAGAGCAGTATTTAACACCCTACAGTAATTTTAAATTTTAGTTTTTGTTTCAATTCTGGCATCATGAGTCACTGGGTTGTAACTCAACATCAGCCGCTCGCCCTACTAGTGTCAAAATAAGTTGACTCATTTAAATTCGCTCATTTAATTCATAGCATATATATTGCATCACAACTGAAATAATTATTATTATCTATTGATTAATTATTTATTATTTGCAATTTGGTGTACCTACTAACCATTCTCAATTTTTATTATACTGTGTTACTAACAAAATGGATTTTATGTCTGATATAATTACATTTTCAATTTCATCTTAAGATTTTTGTATAGCGCGATATGGGTGATTCTTTTGCAGTTTTACGGAGAATAATAACTAGGTGGCCATATAAAATGTTATTCCCGTGTGATTAGTATTCGTCTTAACACTTTGACTGCTGAAATCCCACGGTATGTGTTTTCTACAAGTGACTAATATGGGTAAATCCACACTAGCGCAGCGGCTGAGAAAATACAGATCTGTGTGACTCAGCACTGCCGTAATATTTTTCAAACGAAACGCATGTGCGGCGCAACACAACCGCTGTGTAGAGCGGCAGCACGAATTTTTTAGGTTAAAAAAAACATCGCTGTCGTCGAAAAAAAACCGCAGTCAAAGTGTTAAACTTAAAAAACACTTTAAGTCGTAGAGACTTGAAGTCGTTTTTTTCGCCTCTCATTGGCTGCTTTTATTCGCAATTTAAATGCAGCCAATGAGCGGCGAAATGTCATGACTAATACAAATACAAAGACACATCTGGATTAACCCGGACACTCTGAAACTATTCGTCCTGTCTCGTTTTCCCACAGTCGATTCCAAGTAACTGGATAGAGCCATCATTTATACACGACTGCAAATGGACTTCCATTTGCAGTACTGTACTTGGTCCGATCTGTTATCCCAACCAGCCTACTGCTGGGCTTTCAGGGTGGATATCAGGCTGGATTTAGACCTGAGACTATGCAAAACAGAGTTCGAGAGATTCTAGATGATACAAGCTGTCAGAAATAGGTTCTAGTATTCAAGTTTATAATACGTTACCTAAGTGAGGGCGTGCTTACACAGTCGAGGATTTTCTCGACAGAAAATTGTGATTTTAGTTGTTGTTTATTATTTTATCGCTGGGGCAAACGTGTTCTTGAGTGGAGACCACGACTCGGTAAACGTAGTGTAGGACGCCCTCCGACCAGGTGGGATTAAGACTTGCGAAAGACTGCAGGTAGATGCTGGATGCGGCAAGCTGAAGACGGGGCGCAATGGCGCTCATCGGGGGAGGCCTATGTCCAGCAGTGGACTGATATAGGCTGATGATGATGATGATGATTTTATTACTATTACTAAATACTATTATATAATAGTATTTCTGATTAGTATAATTTTACTTTACATTATATTAATAATTGTTATTATATACCTTAATTTTTAATTTATCGACTTGTAAATTTCTATATTCTAATTACCTCTATTTCTAACTACCACTAAATCAAAGGGTTAGATAGATTTACTCCAGCAATTCTCAATGTCTCTCAACTTTCGAGTAAAAAAATTCTAAATTATCTCTCTGGCGTGATTTTTGTAAGAATATTGTCAACGTTACGCATTGTAGGATTATAAATAAATAAATAATAAATAAATAATGCTGGACAATTCACACAGCATTATCTAGCCCCATGGTAAGCAGAGCTTGTGTTATGGGTACTAGATAACTGATATACATAATACAATACATTACATAGATAGATATTTTTTTATTATACATAGAAAACAACCAGAACACCCGGAACAAATATCTGCAGATCGTACACACAATTGTTCCGAGGCGGGAATCGAACCCGCAACCTCCTGCGTCGCAGGCGGACCTTCGCCCACCGCGCCACATCGGTCGTCATATCGATTGTGCTCAAATTGACTAGTAGTGCAAATTCTGACTTGAAATCGACAAAGAAAAGTGGTGTTTAGGTTAAGTATGAGGGCAATTATTACAAACATTGTATATTTCGACGACCGATGTGGCGCGGTGGGCGACGGTCCGCCTGCGACGCAGGAGGTTGCGGGTTCGATACCCGCCTCGGAACAAATGTGTGTACGATCTGCAGATATTTGTTTCGGGTGTTCTGGTCGTTTTCTATGTATAATAAAAAAAATATCTATCTATGTAATATATTGTATTATGTATATCAGTTATCCAGTACCCATAACACAAGCTCTGCTTACCATGGGGCTAGATAATGCTGTGTGAATTGTCCAGCATTATTTATTATTTTATTATTATTATATGTAATGTATTGTATTATGTATATCAGTTATCTATAGTACCCATAACACAAGCTCTGCTTACCATGGGGCTAGATAATGCTGTGTGAATTGTCCAGCATTATTTATTTATTTATTTAGTTTGGCTAGAGTATAGATAATGTTTATTGACACATTTTGATAAATTTTTCAGTAGCTTAGCGTAACTTCTGATTATGTTGATATGCATAAATATTATGAAGATTAAACGACATCAAGTGCATGAAAAAAAAATTAAAATATATATATTCTGATAGAGCCTAAACTTAATTATCTAACTATAGTAAACAAATATAGCACACGACTTAAATAAATAAATAAATAATGCTGGACAGTTCACACAGCATCATCTAGCCCCAAGCTAAGCAAAGCTTGCGTTATGGGTACTAGATGACTGATATACATAATACAATACATTACATAGAGAGATATTTTTTATTATACATAGAAAACGACCAGAACACCCGGAACAAATATCTGCAGATCATGCACACAATTGTTCCGAGGCGGGAATCGAACCCGCAACCTTCTGCGTCGCAGGCAGACCTTCGCCCACCGCGCCACATCGGTCGTCAACTTAAAAAGAAGTAAATAATTAATAATATACATTGATTTAAACAAAACTGACATGTTTAAATTAATTTTGTGTAGATCAAGCCGTGTGTGATGGTCAGTGCCGTGGAATAAATGGAATTAAATGAAATTCATTAGGTTCTTATTGGTCTGGATTTTAAAGCTTCTATGTGACTGGAGATATTCAAAATTGTATAACTGACGGTACATAACTGAAACCCCGCCATGTTTTTTTTTTATAAAGATACTTCAATAACACCGGCTTGCATTCTACCCTGTCAACATGCCCATCACCGACCGCACGATTAAGATTGATGGACTCGGAACTCCATCGATCAAGCCTACCTACAATACGTTAAATCTCCATTATACCCTTACACCTGTCCAACCACAAAGATCCAGAGATAACTTTTTCTGATAATTGCTAAAAATACCTTGTACGTCGTTACTCTTGTATCTCATCATCAGCCTATATCAGTCCACTGCTGGACATAGGCCTCCCCAATGAGCGCCATAGCGCCCTGTCTTCAGCTTGCCGCATCCAGCATCTACCTGCAGTCTTTCGCAAGTCGTCATCCCACCTGGTCGGAGGGCGTCCTACACTACGTTTACCGAGTCGCGGTCTCCACTCATGAACACGTTTGCCCCAGCGGCCGTCGGTTCTTCGCGAAATATGGCCGGCCCACTGCCACTTTAGCTTGCTAATTCTTTGAGCTCTTGTATCTATACAAAACTAATTACTCTTGAATGAATGAATGACTGAACGAATGAATGTACACTTTATTGCGCTTAAAACATAACAAAATAAAACCTTTTGTGTACACTTGTGTCTATATAATAAAGACGTTTGAAGTTTTTAATAATATTCCAATGAAATGGTAAATTCATTCCATCGACAGGAAAGTATTGCGTGTTTTTCTGTAAAAATGATAGAGAAACACTAGGATAAGCTTGCGTTTGGCCTGATGGGGCCTAAGAGTGACGCGCTTAGGGATGCTTATTTACTCTTGAAAAAACTCAAATTGTAGGAAATAGGCATAACAGAGTAGATAGATAGAAAATACTTTAGTATACTACACAAAACAGAAAACATTACAGGAATAATTATTGTAACCAAATATTTATCATAAAAGCGCCATGCGAGGTACTGAGCTCTAACTTGCCGTAACACAGTATTATTACTAACACGGAAGTTATGATTCATGCAACAAATGGAAGCCTTAACAAGTTCGATTTTTTTATAGTTGTGGTATAAGTAACTACTAATAAAAATAAAAATAAATGGGTAAAAAGTGCATAGATAATAAGGCTAACTTGTAAATTTTGAAATAAATATTCTTTATTCTTTAAAAAAAAAAAAAAAACAATAGAATAAAGGAATTATAAAGGGCGGCCGTAGCTGAGAGCGATAGCTTAGCAGCTTCCAGGCAACCTTTGGATGGACTGGACATGAATGAACAAAATTGACGGTGGTACCTAGAGTAATATGGCGACTTCCACTATTCTTGTTGCATATTTCTTATTGAAGATACATTTTATGTTGGCACTAGCCTGTATAAACAGACAACTCCCCCACAGTATTTGATGTTTAGCATATTACTTAGCCCTGATAAGATGCGATTATTCCAGGAATCATGACTAGCATAATTCACAGGTAAACTGTACTCAAACTCGCATTTACCCTGTCTACAAACAAGGTTCTGAGCCGACAACTTTGTACGATGTACTACGCAGGTACAAGTTATAGCGATCTAAGCCGCACTTACTTTGTACAACTTCTCAAATTAGCTCGTTACTGTCAACTAAGTTTATCGCATTAATAATTCACTTATGAAGGTAGAATACGTACCAGATATGGATTAGCTCTCTCCGTTCTAATTTGAATACGAATGGGCTTTTCTTCATTTTCCGATCTGACCCGAAACCAGTATCGACACCCACATCAATAGATAAAGATAAAGATAAAGTTATTTGGCGATAAACAGGTTTCGTAAAATAACACTGATAATATAGGTATCTATACACTAACTACATTGTACACTTTAAAATAAATTAAATAAACCTACAGCGAAACAATGAATAGCTGCCGCGCTAGCCTGCTGGCCAAAAAGGACCAAACCCAGCTTCACTCAGCTGAGTGAGAGTCAGTTTGACCCACGCACTCTGAACCACGCGTGGCGTGCAACAACGCTGGTTTTAAGAATAAAAAAACATGGGTGCATAATTCTATGAAACTGTACTGCACACTATTTCACTGGTCCGACCCGATACGACATGCAGTGTCACCGAGTGATGTCGGGTCGGGTTAGTAGAACAAACGCCCACTTTAGGTTCGATTTTTTACCGTGAGAGTAAAGTAGTTCGATGAAATAATATAGGGTTATTAGCGTTTGAACTAATTATGTTGGTAAATTTACAGTTCTGAGCGTTTTATAGGAGTTTTTATTGGATGGACGACAGTCCAGCTGTGGAATGAAGTGTAAGTGTTTTGATTAGACACACGGCTGATTACGGCTATAGGGCGTTTGGTGAACCAATTGACTTTAGGTCAGGGTCGAGCGCCTAGGGTAAGGTATAAAATCCTAGCAAGTTAATAAGCCTGCAAGCTTTCATACCAAGTTAAACGACGTCAGATAGAGTTTTTTTTAAGTTTTTTTTGCATGTTTATCTTTTTTATCCATTAGCACATTACGTAACATATAGCAAAGTTCCAATGGTAACACTCAAAACAAACGGCTTTTATCTCTTCGCGAGTTATATTAATGCAATCCGAATAAAAAGAAGTAATAATGTTAAGCCCATTTTAATCTTTTTGGCGAACATGTTTTCAATTCCGCCAAGTTAGAAAACGTATGAATAAAGCATACGTATGTTTGCCGAGAGTATTCAACAAGTTTTTGTGACGGCGCGAATGTTTGGTTTACATATCTGAATCTGTATGAATATAAAAAGTTATAGGTACTTTATCTTACGCATTATACGTGCATTATACAAATGTTGGTAATATATGTTTCGTAGGCTGAAAGCTTTTGTGGTAATTCCGCCTTTGTTGAATCTGGAGACTGTTGCCAATTCGCATAAAAGGCGAAATATAAGGCTAAGGATTTTTGTTGGAATTGGGCAGATTGGACTGGTATAAATTGTTACGTCATAGAGTCTGAGACTTCGTAGAGCTTGCTACGTCGTAGGACTTGCTACGGCGTAGAGATTGCTACGCGCCGGGGTCGTAAAGTTTATTTACTCGCAGAGTTTACCTACGTCCGTGTTACATACGTCGTATGACTTATTATTTCTATGATATTAAGCCACTTTTTTATATTATATATTAAGATATATAATATTAGGCCAAATTTTTGAGCGATACTTTATTCATATTTCTGTGGTGATAACTATTAGGTATTTCATTTATGTCTACATTGTGGTGGTTACATAAAGTTGATACGAGTAGTTATGTAGATGGCTGCTCAAGCTCCACTTGTCTGTCACGATTTGCATATTCGTTTGTGAGCGAGAGGGGTGCACGTGTTTTGCATTTAATTCAATACTATCAAAGAATTCTCTGAACTGGTCCCTGGTAGGGCTCATCGCTGCGTGAAATGTTGACGTTTAATTTGTACTGGTTGTTTGTATGCAACCAAATTAAACTGAAACAACTGTTTCTGTTATCACCGTTGCGAAACTAACAATAATTGTTTCAACTTTTGTAACTATTGTGATTTTAACATTTTCAGGAAATAGTGTTATTATGAAACTCAATGTTAACATACAATGTTAGGAAAACATTAGGAAAACTAATGTATGTTGTTGAATTTCGTTTTTGAACAATACAATTTCAGGTAAATATAGATGCTCAAGTAAAACAGTACAATGACAAATTATGTTTTGTTACTTTGTATTGTAACTTTGCAAAGTCTATCTCAGTTATGGTTGACCCATGTGAAGTTTTGTCCGCAATTTTTCCCATATGAACACAATCATCGTTCAGCTCATAATTATTCTGGGACACCTTTTGAGTGTTCGTGTTATGTCTAGATCAAAGGGTTTGAGGCGAGGGGCCGACGATTCCCGCGGGAAGGCCTGGACCAAGTTATTATTCAAGCACAGAACCGTCCGCGCTGAATAAATCACATTTATTTTGTGAAAAAACACACTGAAAGGTTTTTCTACAAAGTGTTCTTGCTCTGCTTACGGAATAAAAAGAAAAAAAAAAAAAAGCTTAAGGAAAAAAAAATCCACAGCAACTTCTAGCCCCAAGGCTAGAAGTTGCTGTGGAATTTTTTTTCCTTCAGATTGTCTAGCATAATTTTTTTTTATTTATTTCTTCTTATCGTAGTCTTCATAGCTGAAGGCCGTGCCAGTCCTTGAAAGCTTTCACGGTGACGCTGATGAACCGCTTCCACACCACTCTGTCGTCGGCCTGTCTCAGGACTGCAGGCAAAGTGAGTCCCGTTATTGCCCTAATTTGATCAGACCAGCGGGTTGGTGACCGTCTCTTGGTCTTTTCCCCTCTATCTTGCCCATTATTTATTTTAAAGTATTAAAAAAAACTTCTGTGAGTATATGGGAGCAAATACGGAAATAGCTTTTGTATAATCGTAGCAATAAACTTTTAACTGTAGTGTAGGGTATTATAACAGTGTTTGTGTTTGGCAAATGTTTGTGTTTAAATAGGCAAATAACCATGCATTAGACATTAAGAGATGAACATGCTAGTGGTTTCTTTTCACTTCTTCCACTAGTGGACAAAAAATTGAAGTGAACAGTAAAATAATTTTATTTGATAATAATTTATATATAAAATATGACTTGTCTAAGTGCTTATTTTGTAAGCCTAAAGAAATAAATGATTTCTTACTTTTCTTTACTTTACTTGTGATTCAAGCTCTTCACTCAACTCCTCGATTTAAAGTGTTTTCAAAATTTCTTACCTATGATAATTTTATTTAATTGAATGAAACTAAAATAATAGTTTCATTCAATTAAATAAAATTCTCTCCTCACTGTCTGTTTTTATATTCCGTCCATGTTGATTCGAATAACTATCACTCTGATGTATGGTCAAGAACAGATTATGAAGTGAATCGATGAAATGTTTTCAGAAATATCTCGCTGCTAGCAACATCAGAATTTCTTTGAAGTTTCACCCTTCAGTGCCACAAACTTATATGTAGAGCTATTTGAACTTCTCGGTCACACTCTTTCACAGAAAACTTGTATAGGGAGAGGGTAGGAACAGTGTCCTCGATGTTTATGGGAGCTTGTTAAAAAACCTAACTTCTGAAAATCGTAATCAAGCATTGATATCATGATCTCATCCTTCCTGGAGCGTAAATCCATATTTTACTCCACCTATTATTTTGATTTGTCCGGGTATATGCGTGTGGGAGTGGCTGGCTTTGGAAGCACACTACAGACATAATATAGTCATAATAATCATTACAAGTCATGTATTTGTATAGGTACCTTACCATTTACAACACTGTAAAAACACTACATATACATTAAAAGAAAAGTCTAAAATAGAATATCTAGAATTAACTATTTATAAATTAATACAAAATAATAAATTAATTTATCACTTAATCTTAAGAGCTACAAATTCATATTAGCTGTAGATGTAGAACGTTTGCTCAATAAGCCAGCGTTTGAGTTTAGTTTTAAATGTAGGCAGACAGTGGGTTCCTGTAACAGCACTGGGAAACTATACATATGTAACTACACCTTGTAATATTTCCTGAATGCTGCCATTACTTGCCTTTACGTGCACAAACTACTTAACACTTGAATAAATCGCTCGATTGTTCACTCGATTCCGTGGTCCAGACGAATAAACGACTCTCTTGAGTTACTTATTGCGCACAAGAGGTTTTCAATTTGACGTTTTTTTATGCGACTGATATCCGATTTATTATCCGATATGATTACTGATTTTGAAAATCTACTCCAAAATGTTTCTATCCATCTACTGAATACAAAAGAAATAATATTTCTGCAAAACAATATATTCTGAAGGAAATATTCAGCTTTTACAAAATTTTAATTTTGCTCTAGGAGCTAAAATGACTCCTGGCGTCTGTAAAAGTAAAAAATCATTTATTACTTTAGGCTTACAAAATAAGCACTTAGACAAGTCATATTTTATATATAAATTATTGTCAAATAAAAATATTTTACTGTTCACTTCAATTTTTTGTCCACTAGTGGAAGAAGTGAAAAGAAACCACTAGCATGTTCATCTCTTATATGTCTAATACATGGTTATTTGCCTATTTTAAGTCTAAATATAATATGATTCGATACATGTAAATATTTAATTAAAGCTATGCACAACAACAAATTACTTACTACATACTATTGTCGGTGCGAGCTGTCTATGACGTCACCGATTCACGAACATCTGGCGATACAGAATGAACATAATATTTTAATTCCATAGAATCTCTTTATTTACAAAGAAAATTACAATTAAATAAAAGACCCAATTAGAACTAGTATTTATAATATTGTCAAGAAACAAAAAAAATATTGATTGAAGAAAGTCAGACCTTTTCCATAGTTATTCCTGTGGTTATTCTGTGACATTACATAACATATTGTGACAAAATGACGTCACGGCTAAGTATTCTCTGATTGGTGTTTAACGTGTCCTGGCCGATTGTTGTATTTTTAGTTTTATTATCTTATATATATATAAAAGAAAGTCGTGTTTGTTACAACACTTATAACTCGAGAACGGCTGGACCGATTTAGCTGAAAATTGGTGGAGAGGTAGCTTAGAACCAGGAGTCTAACATAGGATACTTTTTATCATTTAAACAATTTGACACACGGGGGCGAAGCCGCGGGGAGCAGCTAGTATCAAAATAATAATAAATCACGTTCAGAACAAAAAATATAATACGTGTTTTGTAATCAGTTATAATTCTGTAAATACATAATTTTGATGTTTTGTTACTGTCATCTATTCCTTTACCTGAAATTTTGCCAACGGTCCTAAAAACAACAATTTTCATTCCGGCCCTGGTGGGGGCACAGAGAGGGGCCTCGAGGCTTGGCCTCATTGTGGGAATATATTTTTTTTGTTTCCCCCTGTTCTTAATGTTTTTTTTTTTTTTTGGCTTCATGGCGTCATTTGGTTTGTAGGTATCTATTTTTTTGTGTTTTTTTTTTTTTTTTTTTTAATAATAAACCCAAGGACTCTATGCCAGCGGTCCTACAATTTGTTCAAAATCGGATGCATGATAATATCGTGGGCCGATTTTTAAATGAAAATTGACTGTTTCAAAACAATCTAACAAGCCGATGTTGTCGACCGATGTGGCGCGGTGGGCGAAGGTCCGCTTGCGACGCAGCAGGTTGCGGGTTCGATTCCCGCCTCGGAATAATTGTGTGTACGATCTGCAGATATTTGTTTCGGGTGTTCTGGTCGTTTTCTATATATAATAAAAAAAATATCTATCTATTTATGTATTGTATTATGTATATCAGTTATCTAGTACCCATAACACAAGCTCTGCTTACCATGGGGCTAGATAATGCTGTGTGAATTGTCCAGCATTTATTTATATTTATTTATTTAAACGTATAGGTAAATCTGTTTTTTCTCTGCTATTTGTAGTTACAATAACCGTTCATGCCTATCATAATTTGGTCGCGGGGGAAATATTATTTCAGTGCGAAATTAAGTAGGGAAAATTTAATATGATGGTTTTTTAAATAGAATGAATTATCACTGAATTCTTTTACTCGTATAGCGGGATATTTTCCATTATCAGATTTTTGAATGTTCAAATATTTCGGCACAGTTTCACGCGCTATCATAACGGAAGAACCGACAATAAATATAAATGGATTTTGTGTGTTCTGCAAGCAGATGCTAACCATGAGAGTTTTAAAAGTTTTAACAATGTTATATTTTTTATTTCGTTCATTATTAAACAAACCGCTGAACATGTTCTTGTATTCTTGAGTGGAGACCACGACTCGGTATACGTAGTGTAGAAGGCCCTCTGACCAGGAAGGTGACAACCTGCTAAAGACGATAAGATGATGGATGCGTCAAGCTGAAGTCGGGGCGCTGAGGTGCTTATTGGGGAGGCCTATGTCCAGCTGTGGACTTACATAGTCTGATGATGATAGTTCAAAAGACGTCATTATTCCAATTTACATGTAAAATAAACATAAAATAAACAAAATATATTAATAAAACTTGTTTGCTCGTTACAGATATCGGTTCCTAAGTGCTACAAGCGTGATGATCATTTCCAAACGAAGAAGAGAATGACGCTCAGTATGAAGTCTAGACGCGTGGAGAACACCCTTGTGGTGTTCCTCTCGGGAATCATATTTGGTAAGTATATTGTTCGTCCTTGAAGAATTAGCAAGCTGAAGTAACAGTGGGCCGGCCATATCTCGCGAAGAATCGACAACCGCTGGGGTAAACGTGTTCTAGAGTGTAGACCGCGAATCGGCAAATATAGTGTAGGACGTCCTCCGGCCAGGTGGGATGACGACCTGTAAAGGACTGCAGGCAGATGCTCGATGCGGCAAGCTGAAGAACACAGGGCGCTATGGCTCTCATTAGGGGAGGCCTATGTCCAGCAGAGGTAGGTGCTAAAGGCTGATGATGATAATGATTGTTCGTCCTTGAAGTCTACACGTCATCGGTACGTAGTAAGGGAACATTTGATAAGGAGGCACGATATTCTTTGAGTAACTATTGAGTAACTACATAGTATAAAACAAAGTCGCTTTTCGCTGTCTGTCCCTATATATGCTTAGATCATTAAAACTACGCAACGGATTTTGATGCGGTTTTTTTAAATAAATGGAGTGATTCAAGAGGAAGTTTTATTTATCATTTGATACATAGATTACCACGCGGGTGAAGCCACGGAGCGTAGCTAGTCAAATATATTTTTGTCTCAAAACCACATTTCAAATTCGTGTGACGAATCTTCTGGGATTTATTCCATTCGAGAATGAACTTTATGTCAGATGGAAATTGAGAACTATATTTCGGAATGTCTTTGCTAATGTTTTTGCTGTTAAAAGATATTCGGTGCCAGTCTGGAATTATGCTTTTTGATGTTTAAATAATAAATTCAGTAAATCCCGGATTAGTCTCAGACAGAGTTAATGGACTCAACGCAACATGAAATAAGATTCGGGCTCTCAGCAAAGTTTTTTTCAAGCACGTGAGTGTGTTAAGTCACTTCTTCTTTTGTTAATCGTGAACTTGTAGCGTGGCGGTCGTGGCGTAAGAATTGACCACTCCAACCAACTCAGCCCGTGGATGTCGATGAGACTCGTGAAAAGTAAGAGGTATTTTCCATATTATACTGCCTTTAACAACGCAAAGCGGAGTATAGAGTTACAGCTCTATACGGGGTGAATTTTTGAGACGGGACAGTGAGGGTAGGTACCTGTTATAGTTACAGGAAAACGCTTTTAGGAGACTATCCATAAATTTTTAAGATATTCTGAACTGTATTTACAGATTTTGGAAAAAATGTAGTCAGCAAGAAAATGGTCATTTTACATAAAAACTTTTTTGATGCCAATCGATCTTGTTTCTTTTAAGGATCAAAAATCTCTACTAGACCAACTGAGGTTTGAGTACTAGGAATGTCAGAAACCGCGAAAACATTTCAGAATTTCTTAAAAATTTATGGATAGTCTCCTAAAAGCGTTTTCCTGTAACTATAACGGTTAAGGTACCTACCCTCACTGTCCCGTCTCAAAAATTCACCCTGTAATATTGAGTATTATATTTTTAAATAAAGTTTGACCTAACAAAGGCTGTAACGGATACAGATTCATTCAAAATAAAATGACGTATATCTAAAGCTTCGCGTGGATTTCAATAATCAGAGCCCTGAATCTGTTTGACGAATAGTTTTAGGCTTGGTCGTGACGGCTCCTTTTTCTTGGGTTTAGGTGCAGCGCCTCTAACGTGGGGACACGGAACTAAAAATTAAACGTCACGATGACGTTTTGATACAATCGTAAACTCCCGGAAAATGGAAAAGTTGGTTTTATGTGTGTAATATTCCCTATTTTCACAGAAGCTTATATCTGATTCTAAAAGAGGCAAAAATATTTTTTAAGAAATAGCTTTGGTCCATTAAAGTAATGAAAAATACAGAGAACCGTTGTTGTTTTCGTCAATTTACTTAATAACGAATTTCCGAAATAACTGTCTAACTGAAAAAAGAGAGAATAATTTACCTTCAAAACAAAGAATCTACGTAGGTATCTGTAGAGCTCCCTACGTTATCGAGTTGGAGTTTTAGCAGAACTTTCTGGGAGGGATGGGTGATAAAATTACCCCCAATTTATCTGTCGGTGCCGGCCGTTCGTAGCACCCGCCGGCTGATTCCAGTTGAATCTTCATGACATTCTGAAAGAGATTTCGTACTGAATTTCAAAACCGGAAACTTTTGCATCGTTTAAGGTTCAGAATAGATATTTGCAATGCATAATTTCGTATAGATAAATGAGTTATGTCGGCGCTCTGTGGAGGAAGTTTCTTGATAGTATAAGAGGCAGTAAATTAAATTGTATTATGACGAGACGATATATAGTAACCTACTCATTTATAGATAGTCCTATTCAGCTGTCCTAGCTGTGTGAACCTAGCAACTGACTTTGAGATATTCATGCTTTTTTAATCCTATTCGATTGTACCGGGTTTGTACCCGATTGTACCGGCAAAATTTTCGTTTGTACCCTAAGGGTGTAAAAGTTCTAGGAATTATGGAACGGAAAAAAAAGAAACTCATCATCAGCCTTTATATATTAGTATATTAGTCCACTGCTGGACATAGGCCTCCCCCAATGAGCGCCATAGCGCCCTGTCTTCAGCTTGCCGCATCCAGCATCTACCTGCAGTCTTTCGCAGGTCGTCATCCCACCTGGTCGGAGGGCGTCCTACACTTCGTTTACCGAGTCGTGGTCTCCACTCAAGAACACGTTTGCCCCATCGGCCGTCGGTTCTGTGTAGAGCGGCAGCACGAATTTTTTAGGTTAAAAAAAAAATCGCAATCGTCGAAAAAAAATCGCAGTCAAAGTGTTAAACTAAAAGGTGACGAGACTTTATAAAGTAATCAACTTATTTATAGAACGTCCTACTCTTGCAATTATGAAAAGGAAATAAAAGTAGAAATTTAACTTTCACGAGATGAAATCTACAAAGAGCGAAGATAATCTAACACCTTTCCTTGGGCTCTCTAACTGTAATTAGATTCTGCTGAGTTTACTTTGAACCAAGTTTTGAATGGCCGCAGGTATTACCTTACTTTGTCCTTTTGGTGCACAGTCTCAGTAATTTACTTTCTAAAAGGTAACAAAAAAATAAACTCTTTGAGAGAGAAATGAAAAGGTACGGGATTGCGATTGTGATTCTTATTTGAAATCAGTCATAAAGAATAATCCAATCATTTTCTTAGACAGACAGGCGGAAGGTCGTTTTATCATCAACTTCAAGTAAAAAAAAAGCATTCCCGCCTCGGAACAAATGTGTGTACGATCTGCAGATATTTGTTTCGGGTGTTCTGGTCGTTTTCTATGTAAAATATCTATCTATGTAATGTACTGTATGTATATCAGTTATCTAGTACCCATAACACAAGCTCTGCTTACCATGGGGCTAGATAATGCTGTGTGAATTGTCCAGCATTATTTATTTATTTAATTATATTTTTCCGATTTTCTAAATTTTCTGGTCAATTTTTCTTTCTCCTACAATCTGTAGCGGGTAATAACAAACATCTCCGGCCAGGTGGGATGACGACCTGCGAAAGACTGCGCTATGAAGCTCATTGGGGGAGGCCTATGTCCAGCAGTGGACTAATATAGATTGATGATGATGAACAAACATCGAGAAAAAACTAAACTATCCAGCCCTTCTCAACTGATGTGTTTATCTCTTGATAGATGGTATTTGATGTCGCAGCCTTGATATCTATGTATGTATATCATTCGACGAGATGGCTAAGTGACATTAAGCCATAATGTTGAACGTTCAACGATCTGCATACGCAATTAATTTAATTGCGCCGTTTTGTAATCGTCCTAGTAATAGCTAGGCCGTTTGTAGAATATACAAACGGGCTATTTCTACGATCCAGCGGCGATATATGCATATATATCAAGGCTAAAATTAATGAGATTCCTAATAAATCAGCGTTCGTTTTGCAATCGGCCTAGCCATTCTACAAACAGGCAAATTCTACAGTTCAGCGACATAGACATCAAACATTCAAGATTTAATGCTAAGTACCTCCCAACGCTAAGAGGCGACGTGGAAGGCCCAGGATGAGGTGGCGCGACGAGCTCGAGGTATATCTTTCATCATGGCCTGTTGCAGCGTTGGATCGCGAGGAGTGGAAGGAGAAAAGGGAGGCCTTTGCCCAGCAGTGGGACAGTAATGGCTTAAAATAAATAATAATAATAAATAATAAAGTCTTCGAGTCTTCTTAAGAAAATAAGGCAATAATCTGTGGCTTCGTCATTGAAATATCATAAATGTAAGTTAGTATTAATTCTCGCAAATTACTACATTAAGGACCAGCGAGGGAATGATTTTCACATTGTACAGATTAGGCAAAGTTACAAGGCCTGGTCGTGTTTATGTAAATACTTTGATACGACTTAATGTTTTCTATTCACGCCATGCTGACGTCTCAAATACAATACATGGTCACTCCGCTCCAGGCACCTTAAAAGCCTTAAGTTCTGAGTTTTGGTGAAGAAGTCACTCGATAACCCTTCAACAAATGGTTCCTAGTTAACCCGCTTAAGTTCGTATTGAGCTCTGAGTTTGGTTCGACGATAGTCATCTTTTCTATGGCATTAGGTATAGCGCCTTTAGCGTATGGATACAATTACGAGAATTGCGAAATTTTAAGAATTTTCAAAACAACCCATAAAACGGGCTTTTCCAAATGCAAAATGGAATTTCCAAATCTTACAATAGGTTTTCAACTGACTTAGACGAGCTTTTTTACCGTAAAGTCCACGCGAATGAAATCGCGAGCGGGTAAGCTAGTCATCTAACTGAAATTAATACAGCAGGGTAATAACAATTCACATAGCATCTCCTAACCCCAAATTAAACAGAGCTTGTAATATGAGATTTCCGTTATACCTAACATCATCCGTTATACATGACATAATCGTGTTCTTTTTTATTATACTTGGAAAACACCCAAAATATCTGCAGATAGCACAAACACTTGTCCCAAGGCGTTTTGGGTACCATCTTTTTTAAATTGATGGCGTTAATTGACGTAGATTGATGTAGTCATGTATACACTCTTACTGAGTGCGTACGATTTCGCGACGAAACATTTTATGTGGGAGGTTAGGTGGGTTTTTTAAGATTGTTTACATAGCTGTGTAATTTGAGATAGCGTGGGTATTTTGAGATAGCGTGGGTGTAGAGGGTGGTTTACATAGGTGTAACCCGGCTCTGTTGAATGAGAGCTTTGAATTTAATGGATTCCATGAATCGCCATTTGTTAACTCGAGCGAATGACATTGGTACAGTTGGTGAACCTGTATTAGTAAATTGGGTATTCCCCTAATGACTACTAATGGGTTGGAATTCTCATTGCTGTTTTAACGTACTATTGATTGACCATAGCAGCGATAAAATTTACCTTTCTGTGGTAGGTCCGCTCCAAACATAGCAATTTGAAGGCTGTCTCTGACCAGGTTTACAAAATTTTTTATGCACTGGATTTTTCTTCATTTGGAGGAACAAGAAATGCGTCAGCTAAATACGTCGTAATATCTTTTGTTGAATATATTTCTGTATATTTTTGAAACTGTGATTTTTTTGTGATATTGGTTTTTAGCCTGAAATAAACGATTTTTACCACATGTTCTTGAGAATGTGTGCGTGCATCTCAAGTCTGGTGGACTAGAACGGAGCTGAGCACCGTGGTAACTAAACTACAACGCTTTCAAAGAATGGCATGCTCTGCGATAACAGGATGCATGAGATCCACACCAGGCGCTGCCCTAGATATAATTCTAGATGTAGCACCTTTAGACCTCTACATACAACAAGAAGCCACGATGTCGGCTCTAAGACTACAAAACACAGGCCTCTGGGGAGTCACAAGAAGTCCACATGCGCAGATCATGGACAGGGCCATAACATATGAACCACTCACAGCGGCCCCTTGTGACAGAATGGCCAACAAACCAATACTAAACAAACACTACCAAATACAACTATACGAGGACCAAAAAGATAAATCAGGTACCCACGAAGTCAGAATTTACACAGATGGCTCCAAAACCGAAACCGGTACGGGTGCCGGGGTTCACTCACTGGACCTCAACATTAACATATCAATAACGCTAGGAACGCATAGCTCTATATTCCAATGCGAATGCGTAGCAATAACACAAGCAGCTACAGCCGTACAGAAGAGAGGAATCAAAGACCAACGTGTACGCATCCTCTCTGACAGCGCAGCCATACTCAGAGCCTTGGAAGGAAACAACTGTAGCTCCAAGCTCGTTTACGAATGTCACTCTGCTCTGGAAAGGATATCCACTGAAAACAGGATCATCCTACAATGGATCAAAGGACATAGTGGATCGCTAGGTAATGATGCTGCAGACGAACTGGCACGGAGAGGATCGGCAACAACCATAGAAGGACCACCGCCATTCCTACCCCTGCCATTCTCTCTGCTCCAGACATGGATGTCAGAACTAGAGATACACATAACGAACGATGGACTAGCCAAATCAATTGCAGACAAGCAAGGACGGCACTCCCATCAACATCACCGAAGCTAACAAAACGCTTACTAAATCTGAATAGATTGGACCTACGTGTCCTTGTGGGAACACTAACAGGACACTGTCCACTAAACAAACACTTATTCACCATCGGAGCGACGGATAGCCCTCTCTGTAGGGGATGCCTCAGCAACGACGAAACAGCTTCCCACGTAATCCTGGAATGCGAGGGAGTATTAGCACAACGTATAGAAATCCTCAACTTGCCGAGGTCGCTCCGCGAAGCCTGTGAAGACCCCAGGAAGATTCTGCGCTTCTGGACGGAGCTAGGCTGGCTATGCTAGCTAACTACTACGCATAAAGGACCAAAAGGAGTCTAAATGCGGAAAATGGAGTACCCCCACCTGTGCATCTCAAAAAGATCGGGAATCAAGAATCAAAAAGATCTCGGGAAAAGTCAAGCGTGAGACTTTGTAAATAAGCGAGCATTAGGAATAATGTTTGGAACCCAAATACACCCACTTCGTTTGTTTCTCTAAGAACATGTAAAGTGTAAGCCAGCACATTCGAAATGCTAGCACCCACGCTTTATTCTTTGAATATCGAAGCGCCTTATTACGTATTCCGACTGCATGGCCACTACACAGGTAACTCACGTTACTTTATGAACTTGCTGCGTGATGTTCACGTTCGTGTTCACACATCAGTAAAATAACGCTTTGACGCCATCTTCTTTTTTATTATCAACTATTTTTGCGTAATATTGGTTTGAGATACATAAACGTGCTCGTGGATTCTTTTTCACTTCTTTTGCTAGTCGCAAAAACGAAAGTGAAAAAAATTACTCAAGATTCTTTTTAATTTTGATAATATTTGGTTATGCTGGATGCGGCAAGCTGAAGACAGGGCGCTATGGCGCTCATTGGGGGAGGCCTATGTCCAGCAGTGGACTGCTATAGGCTGATGATGATGATGATTGGTTATTAGGTACGTTTTATTAAAACTAATTTTGTTTTGGCTCTTTAATTTGGGCAATAAATGATTTTATTCTATTATAAAGATTGACATTACTAATTGTTTATTCTATAAGATTAGAGATATAAACTTCAATAATTCTATTATATATATTTTTTGAATGATTTAAGTACGTTTATCACCGCACATACAACTTTTTTCTAAAGAAAATGAGATATATGACAACCAGGCCAGGAAAATCCAGTTTCCTCAATGACCTGTCCACCTAAATGGGATCGGAAATCTTTTTACCAGTGTGTTTCGTTTAAAAGGCATGTACGAGTATGTATGACTGCAGTGCGCGAACCAATTACATATGCCCATAATTACAATAAAAAATGTTGAATTGAAGTACATACAATGAATAAATCACTAAAGTCATTTCAAACGGGATATTTACCATGATTTGATTTTTGAGTTATCCAATATTTCGGCACAGCCAGCAGTGCCTTCAGTTATTCCGTGATCATGGCGCATGAAACTGTGCCGAAATATTGGATAACTCAAAAATCAAATCATGGGAAATATCCAGTTTTAAATGACTTTAGTGTTGATAACCATGATAGTTTTATTACCCATTGTCAGTTTTGTGTTTATGCAAATGATCTTAGATTTATGTTATTTTATAATTTGATTCAAGTCTAAACAAAGATTTAAAAATGTTATTGTTGATACGAATGTTCAGATTTCTATTCTTTCTTTCAAATGTTGATCTGATGTAATTTTTTGCTAAGAATAAGAGAACAAATTTTTATGATGTTATTTTCTAAATAAGAGTGACAATTAGAGTACACAATATTATATCATTCAGGGCCGAGTTATTTCATAGTTTTCAATAAATCCTCGTTTTACTACAACACCATAGCGCGTTCACTGCCGAGCTTCTTGCTAACACCCGTAGGACGGTAACTGCGCCGGTGGTAGTCAAAGTGTTAACTCATAGAAGAAATTGGAGCTATACTCAGATGCAAAGGGACCGTCCTTTGCTTCTGAGTACACTTTGGTCTTCTACGAGAACGTGACGAAGCAAACACAAGTAGCTGAGGGCTTGTAAAGCCATTTACGCCTTTGAATCTATGAAAGCGTTTTCCATAAGTCGACACAAGAAACTGAAAAAAAATAATCGAATATCACCTTTTTAGTTTCTTGTGTCGATTCAAAAGGATAATATTCTTAAAACACAAATAAATAATCCGTTCAAATACAAATGCATGTTTTACTTATTTACTTCCATAATACTTCGTCTATTACTTTTAAAAGTGATAATATTATATTTTAGTATTTGTGATACTGATAATACTATAAAATAAATTACTTTTTTCATTTTCTTCACTTGAAAAATTAAGCACTAAAAATACTAAAAAAAATCTATCCGTCAGAGAGCTACATGTATAGCTGTTAACCTCTTTGAAAAGTTTGAAGCTCATTCCATGTATAAATTATTTAAATTTGAAACCTTTTTGGTCAAAAATCGCAGTCAAAGTGTTAAAATGCGTTCGCTGCGAAAACTATTGATTATAGAACAAAACAATGTACTTCTAATTTGTGCTTGGGGTACCTATGAGGTACCGAGGAGGTTCCCATTCAACTAAAACCTACTGAACGGGAAAAATACCTCTTTAGACCTAGAGATGTGAAATTCGAATTAACCGCGGGGAACTGCTAGTTAAGAATAAACCTGAAGATAATCACGACGAAGAGATTTGACCCCTTAATTAGCTATCGATGAAGTCTATGTATAAATATCATGAGCTGAGCATTCATATTTCTTTATTACATCATTGTGTACATTTGTAAATCTTATCATCGGTAATGGTATATCTAGGTAATGGATACGAGACATAATGGTACCCAAGCAGGGTGCACCGCACTGAGAGCGGAAGTAAGCCGGGTTTCAGAAAAAAAAACGGTTTATTGGATGAGAGAGCATTCTGTTGGACGCATGCCACAAAATTTAATGAAACTGAATTGCGTAGATTAAATTAATGAAGATAGGTAACATTTTCAATCCCAGCGGTTAACTTAATAAAAATAAATCCAATTGATTTGGCGCATACAATACCAATAACATGGCGAGTGCCAGTTAACTTTTTAATAAACTATAACTAACATTCAGTTTATACTATTATTATAGCTGCGCCCCGCGGTTTCACCCGCGTGGTGATATATATTTTGGATAATATAATATGTACAATAAAATATCTTTATAAATTGTAGCCTTTATGTTATTCTAATGTATAAGTTTTATTATTGCAAAGTTTCATTAAAATCCATTCAGTAGTTTTTACGTAAAAGAGTAACAAACATCCATCCATACTTACAAACTTTCGCGTTTATAATATTAGTAGGATATTGGTGCTGGAAAAGTCGCTTCTTAGCGGCCACTGCATTTTATTAATAAAAACATACATTTTACTTATTGTACGTTGAGGATACCTACATATTTTCATGCATCTGTAAAGGCAGATTAACGACCTCTGTGGCGCGGTAGGCGAAGGTCCACCTGCGACGCAGGAGGTTGCGGGTTCGATTCCCGCCTCGGGATAAAGGTTTGTACGATCTGCCGATTTGTTCAGGGAGTTCTGGTCGTTTCCTATGTATAATAAAAATAATAAAGAAATATCTATGTAATGTATATCAGTTATCTAGTACCTACCCATGACACAAACTCAGCTTAGCTCGGGGCTAGATAATGCTGTGTGATTAGTCCGGAATTATTTATTTATTTCACTGTGTAACCTTTCAAATTCAAATGTTTTTAAAGTTCTGTGTGTAATTTAAAATTAATTACCTAATTCTTAGCTATGGCTAAAATATGTACATACCTTCTTATATTTTTAAGCGAAATAAAAGTATTGAATGTAACTTAATTTAATAAATATCGCCGGACCTTAAGGGTCCGGCGACCCTCGCTTGCAAAAATCGCTCCGAATATCGCTGTCCCTGTTTAACCCTTGCGCCGCACCACATGCGTGCGCGTTAGCAATATTAGCCGTTCAAAATTTGGTTAGTTCCGTAATACCAAAAATTATGACTGAAAACTTTTTGTATTATTCACAAAGTATTGTTATTCTGTAACTAGACAATATAAGCTATGTTCCTTAATAAATAAAACGTAAGATATTGATGTTTATAATACGAAACAAATAGCAAGAAAACTTGTCCATTTTCGCATAAAAATGTGCAAAATGAGATTGGCTTTCATTTCATTTTAGGTAAGTATTTTGTAAAAAAAAACTATTTGTGAACCTAGATAAATACTATTTTAATACAAATAATGCAATGTTATAGTGGAAATATGCTTGAATTAGAAATAATTTTGGTATTACGTTTGTATGAAGAATTCGTCCCTCCGGCGGCCCCTTAACACTTTGAGTGCTGAAAACGCACGGTATGAGTTTTCTACAAGTGACTAATCTGCGAAAATCCACACTAGCGCAGTGGCTAAGAAAATACAGATCTTTGTGACTCAGCAGAGCTGTAATATTTTTCGAACGAAACGCATGTGCGGCGCAACACAACCGCTGTGTAGAGCGGCAGCACGAATTTTAAAGGTAAAAAAAAGATCGCAGTCGTCGAAAAAAAACCGCAGTCAAAGTGTTAAGTTGTACCTTTGTTTCTTTGACAAAAATGTGTTTAAATGTTGTGTTCAATTGTATTATTTTGTTCATGTTCCATACAACTGAAGATGATTCCGCAGGTAGAACACAATAGCTTATTTTCTCGAATATTCTTCTACACACACCATTCGAGATCACTAACACGATGAATGTGTGTGAATTTTATGTGTGTTCTCAGTTCCAAGCACATTCTTACAGTTGCTATCAACATTTTGAATTTTACGATTACATCGAGCTTCTTTGTAGCTACTCCACTATTCACCGCGCTCGTTTTGAATGTATCTTTGGTTTTATCGATATCAAATACCTCTACCATGGCTGTCTGGTAGAGATCGCTCTTGAGCGATAAGACCGCCAATTGTATCTAGTTTTTTTAAGTTTTTATTTTACATTGTCATTTTATACTTAGTGTGCAATAAAGAATTATCTATCTATCTATCTACCTGGAATACCTATTATTTACCCAGGAAAGAGCGAAAAAATATATAACAAGATACTACAAAATTATGTATTAATATATATAGATGATGTTGTCGTATACGCTCTAGCACATATGACTGTATGAATTTCATTTATAACGTGATATTTACCATGATTTTATTTTTTAGTTTTTCTAAAGTATTATGATGAGTCTTCAATGCAATACAATATAGCTTTATTGCAACATCAAATACAAAGAAAATAATGAAAATAAAGGATCTTAATACTAACTAAATCTAGTGGCACAATCGGCGGCCTTATTGCTAAAAGCGATTTCTTCCAGGCAACCTTTGGATGGATAGGATCGGTACGTATTCAATATCATTTTTACAATTTATGTTATCTAGAATAGTCAGAATATTAAGATACTTATATAAATTTCTAAACGAAAGAAACGTAAAACTGTATTTTAGAACGTGCTTTATTTTAAAAGCAATATTTTTATAAAAACCCCTTTAAAAGCTCAGGTAACCTAACTCAAGGTTTCTAGTAAGATTTATGATACTAATCACGCCCGCGAGCACACAAGAAAGTATACGTAATTTACGCCCCTCGTACCACCGTTATCACTTTACATTCAAGTTTCATTTCTATTTTACCACCAAACCTAATTCAGTTGGCTTGACACGAATGAAATGGCTGTAAACTGGAATGATGTTGCCAAGTGTAAATTTACAACGGTCGTAATGTTGTATTAAAAACTAGCTTCTGGCTGCAGCTTCGCACGCTTTCCCGGGCTAAAATGTAGTATGTAAATGTTAATCCAAGTCTAGAATTATATCACAAATTTCAGCCCGATTTGCTCAGTAAATAGTGTGTTTTTTTTAGTATTTACAATATCAGTGTGTCCATCACTGGACCATAGTGTTGTTTGAATCAAAGAGAATATCTACAACAACTACTACGTAACTTTGAATTTCTGTTATCTACTTCAACTTCTTGCTAGATGGCGTCTGGATTGATGCAATTCTGCCAATTTCCGTCTCATGGTAGCATCGCAAGCTTTCTTTATTTAATCCTTTTTCATGAAATACCATCGTTATTTTATAAAACCCAAAGTGTCGTCTGGTTTCAGTAGCACCAATAAGAAAATTGGATGAAACGTTTTTTAAAAAAGGTATTTTGATAAAGCCTTCTTGAATAAGGTTTTATGCAATAATTTACGAGATACGATTTGTATGTCACTAAATGTCACTTCAAGAGAGGTAGAAAAATGTTTTTTACTGACAACAATATGCAGTCTCAACCATCGACGAATTATTGTTTTAAGCCTTATGTTTTCAACATCTAGCTCTATGGCTATGGTCTCAAGCATATCTAGACAAAAACAGCCTTTACTTTATAAACGTAGATTAATGTAAACGTGTACAGAATTCCATTCCACACAAACCTTTTTACTTACACCTCCCCGCAAAAGAGTACGGGACAGGTCGTTCGAATTTCAAGAAGTTTTTATAGGAATGTATTATTACCACTGGGATTACAAATGGCAGTCTTACACAAAGTTGTATAAGGAAAATGGTTTTTTATAGTCAATAGTGATATATCTTATAACTGTCTACTTACCGATACGTGAGTAATATAATATTACCTTGGTTTTCCCTAAGTATTGTATCAATTAGATCCAATACTCAATACTCAATAAATAAATAAATTAATAATGCTGGACAATTCACACAGCATTATCTAGCCCCATGGTAAGCAGAGCTTGTGTTATGGGTACTAGATAACTGATATACATAATACAATACATTACATAGATAGTTTTTTTTATCGTACATAGAAAACGACCAGAACACCCGAAACAAATATCTGCAGATCGTACACACATTTGTTCCGAGGCGGGAATCGAACCCGCAACCTCCTGAGTCGCAGGCGGACCTTCGCCCACCGCGCCACATCGGTCGTCAAATATTTATTGTTGTCATCACATTGGCTTAATTAGTAGGTTCTTATGTATAGGTTAGTATCACAATGTGAACCCTATTGGGCGTGAACAACAAGTGGAAGGCAGACCGAGGTTGTTTTTAGTAAAATATAAATATGTAGGTACTAAGGTAAGTAGTACCTACTTGTCTAGTAATCCGAATTTAGGTTAAATTTTATAGAAAGAAAAGACAGAACAAAGAAAGAATATATTATTTATTTGACACCATAAATAACACATAACAAGACACATTACATAATAAGAAAGTATACAAACAAGGAAAAAAATGAAAAATATAAAACATACAGATAGTTACAAATACGTGTTACATAAGGGGCCAAAAAGGTCCCTGTCTCGTTTATGTATGTTTCCTTCATATTTAACAAAATTCCCACCTTTCCTCAATATTTATGTTCATTATTAAAAATCCTACGCGGTTGAATCCAGTTTACCCTGGGGCGCAATTCACAAATTAATTTTAACATTGTCTACATACCGTTGCTTGTTCTTAAACAATTATGTCTATTGGATTCATTAGAACGATTCATTATGAGGTTCCTTGTTAAAATTTCAAATCGCGTCTCTTATATATCTTATATCTTAACCAAATAATAATACTTCTATGTATGTAGGTAATCACACGGTAAAATAACATACCACCAGCCTATGCTGGACATAGGCCGACATAAGCTGGACAATGAGCGTCATAGAGCCCTGTCTTCAGCTTGACGCATCCAGCAAAATAACATAAGCGCTTACCAAAACCACTCATCATCATCCACAACTTAGCTTGGGGCTAGATGCAGATGCAGCTAGATGACCGCAATTTTCGGCCGAAGACAACACCAAAACTACTGAATGGATAGATCTAAAATTTTGTACATTAAAATCATCTGGACCTGAAATAACATCTTTGTTACTTTTCAACCCAAAAAACGCTTGCAAAGCCGTGGGCAGGAACTAGCTACTCATCGTTTTTGAAGCATAAATCACAGACCTCAAATACTCTTACTGCAGAAGATGCAATATGGTAAGCTTCAAAATAAAATCGCAATAACAGAATGAAACCTGCACTGCCCGCATCTCAATCTTAAATAAATAAAAGCACCTGGGGCGGAATTGTCCAGGGAACCAATTTCAGTTTCCGTAAGACGAAGCGGAATCTGCATCTGGCTGCAAAGACGTGATCTACTGAAGAGAATAATATTTCGAACAGGCAGCAAATCAATTTTAAAGTCGAAGGTAGACAAAATCTTTGTGATTATAGTGATTTAATGTTGTAGGGATATTTTGGCCAAACACAATCTTTGGACGCACACACATAATGCCACGCGTCTGTAAACGTCAGCATGTGTCTCTCCCGTGTTTTTATTTTTAAATGTATCTATTTAATTGTGAAGCTGTAAAAATAATAATTTGATAAGGTTTTTGTTATTATAGTGCGTAAGCTCTCGCAAGGGCTCATAGGAAAAGGTTGCGGGTTCAAGTCCCGTCGAAATCGAAGTTTTTTATGATAAGATTTCAAAATCTTTGCTAATTGACAAATCAAGATCCTTATGAGCACCTAACACTGAAAGAGCAAGGTTTTTTAAGTAAGCAAACAGAACTAGGCTAGAGTAAGTTAGTAAGATTCTATCTAAATCGATTTTTAACGAACAGACAGGCGTCGTTTTATATGTACGATTGCACATTACGGAATCTGTGGAACTGCACGAATATTTGGGGAAACTGCTCTTTAAATGTAAAAGCAATTGTAGAGGTACTTTTGAATTCACGCTTTTAAATTAGCAAGTCACCAATACTTGCAATAAATGTTTCAATTTTAACTTTGAAAACAGAGGTTCCATGTTCAGCTCTTTTCAGGCTTTTTTATGTTAGTCAAAATGTGCGGGCAAAGGCCTACAAAATGTAGCTAATAACAATTTAAGAGTTCGGACAAGTATTTTAATAATGAATTTATCAAGCCCTCAGCCGTTTGGATGCTTCGAGGTTATAACTAGTGTCTGCCAAATCATATATAAACACTTGAAAAATATGACCCGCCATTCCGGTTACTAAGGCCCATCTCAGAACAATAGATAAGGTACTGTCATCATTATCATCAACCTAAAAAAGTCCACAATCGACAAGTCGCTGGACAGTAGGCCTCCCCTAATGAGCGCCATAGCGCCCTGTCTTCAGCTTGCCGCATCCAGCATCTGCCTGCAGTCTTGCGCAAGTCATCATCCCACCTGGCCGGAAGGCAACCAACACTATGTTTTCCGAATCGCTGTCTCCACTCAAGTATACGCTTACCCCAGCGGTTACATGCTGACTGTACATGGAACTGCCGATGGCAAATCACCACGCGAAAAACAATATTTTATTTGACGACGGCGAATCAGAACTCAAAGTATGGAACTAAAAAGTAGCAGAAAAAAGGGTCCGATGGCGAATCGCCACTAACTCGTCGGTTCTTCGCAATATATGGCCAGCCCACTGCAACTGCCAAAGTACTGTTTCTTGAAAAACCCTTGTAAGAACATAATCCGCAACTATTTCCAATTCAGCTGTGCAAAGACCTTTGTTGGTTTGCCCACTCCAGTCAAAACCGAGCTTCAGGCGAACTGGACGAGGCGGAACCAAATTTACATTCTATCGGTTTACGTACCCACTCGACTTTTAAACAAACAACTCTGGTACCTAAGTCCACAGAAGGCTTTAAGGCCTAAATCCATAGGGCGCACTTTGACTTTGCTTAGACTTAGTTTGAGCTTAGACGAAGTCGCTATTTGTAAGTGAATGTATGCGAGCGCGTGCTCAGCAATTCTGAGCTTTGTTATTAATTATTTTAAGACTCTTAAATTTTTAAAACGGTTATTCAAAGCTTTTACAATAATGTACTTAGTCCAAAAGACACCGAATCTAAATGTTGCTCATAACAAAAATTAAAATTTTATCATCGTCATCATCATCAGCCTATGTTAGTCCACTACTTGACATAGGCCTCCCCTAATGAGCGCCATAGCGCCCTGCCAGTGTTCAGCTTACATCCAGCATCTCCAAACAGTCTTTCGCAGGTCGTCATCTCATCTGGTCTGAGGATATCCTACACTACGTTTACAGAGTCGTGATCTCCATTCAAGAACAAAAATTTTAATTACATGCTATTTTTTAGCGAAAGAAGTGAGCTTATGGAGGAAATATCGCGTACGGTGGGCGTTCGATTAGAGCTGTCAAAAATCCTTCTCGAAATCCATAGAAAGCACTGTCTATAGATTTCCGCCCAAATGCTTCCAAGGAACTACTAGTTGAAAAGCTTTTACACTTGACGGTTAAAAAAACTAAGGCCAAAAGGCTTTTACTTACAGTTGGTTTCAAGTGGCTCCTCGTATTTGAGGGAGTAATTTATAAGACAATTTTATTATTAAATTGAGTAAGCAAACCCTCTTAGTATTCTTTATCATTTCAAACCAAAGTTAATTTCAATTTACATCAAATTTGACGACGACCGGCGCGGTAGGCGCGCCTGCGACACAGGAGGTTGCGGAATCGATTCCCGCTTCGGGACAAATGCTTGTACGATCTGTAGATATTTGTTCTCGTCGTTTTCTATGTATAATAAAAAATATCTATCCATTTAATGTATTTTATTATGTATGTCGAAGAGGGAGTAGCTCAGACATTAACAAAACCAGGAATTACACCGTCAATACTTTTATTCTATTTTATAAACTTTGATTAACAGTAATTGTGTTATCTGTAATAATCTATACCACTATAATCGATACGCATCAACTACCATAATCCGAACGAACTACGGCGGGATGTGCACTCAACGAAAGCTGAAGCGAGACTGCCTGTTGCTGCCGCGCGCTCGCCTTAAATACGCGCGGTTGGGGTAAACAAGTCTACGAGCGGTCGCTCAGGTACGGGCGGCGGCCCGGAGCAGGTAGCATCCCTTTGTTCGCCTCGGTGCACGTGCTCTCAGAGTCTAACCAAAGCGTGGCGCCTACACGGCCATTCTGACCTGCGAACGTCCTCGTTCGCGTAAGCTCATAGGATATCATCTGAGAAAAAGAACAAAACAACATTACTGCTCGTTCATCCTGACACAACAAACTGATATACTACTCGAATCGATCTCTAGGTAAAAAAAACACTCAGAATAGATAGTTGGCCCCGGTTTATCATAGCCCAGACACACTGTCCCTATAACTTAATTCAATCGATCTCTAGGTCAAAAACACCTAGCCCAGACACTCTGTCTCTATAATTCAATTCAGAATCCCTTCAGTGTACAAACTGACCTGGACCTCAGCGATTTTTTTTTTCGCATGTCCCTTCAGTACTGGCCCGGATCTCAGCGACTATTTTTTTTCGTATATCCCTTCAGTACTGGCCTGGATTTCAGCGACTATTTTTTTTCGCCTATCCACCAGTACTGGCCCGGATTACAGCGACTATTTTTTTTCGCCTATCCCTTCAGTACTGGCTTGGGCTTCAGCGACAATTTTTTTTCGCCTATATCCCGTCAGTACTGATGTGCGACTATTTTTTTTCGCTACCCTCTCAGTACTGACCTGCGACTATTTTTTTTCGCTTTACATTTCTTTTTTCTCTTTTCTTTTTTTTTCTCATTCATTTTTTTCTCTATTTTTTTTTTATCTACCATACCTATACCCAATCAGCTAATCACTTTTAACCCACCATCATCATCTATGGTCGACATCCTGACTACCACCTGGCCTTAACAATTTATAGCAATAATGAACACCAGTACAACCCTATAATCATCCTCATCGATATAGTATCAGACTCAAAACTTACGGTATTTTCTCACTGTACAACTTATTACCTTAATCAGCCCTTGATCTAAAATAGCCTACTGAGCTATCAAGTTAGCGTCAATATTAGGAGAGATGCTACTAGTGATCAAAAGGAGTCTGCTAAAATACTTCAACTATCGGACGCTGTATTGTTAACTATTTACATCGTTTTTATCAGGCGCCGTCACGTTGTCATCACTGTAATTTACTACAATATCAATCAGAGTACGACGTACTGCCCGTAAGTGTTCGATTTAAACGCGGGCGTGAAGGAGACAGCTTATGTGACAGGTTGACTTTAACTGACAATACGTAATTCAAGATTGTGAGTGTTGAGAACACTAACTAGACAGTCCAAAGTGGAGGCGTATATTCAAAACAGTACTTACTCAACATCATACAAACTACTACCAAATTAGCCTTGACTGATGATAGATAATGATGTCACACAAAATAATTTGGTTCGGTCTCACCGCTGTATCCAGTCCGGTGGCACCTTCAATAATCACGCTTACAGCCTCACCAACATTCTCAGCGCAATCCATGAGCAGCGCAGCGTGTGGAGAGGGGTCCTCAACGCTAGTCGCTAGCGCGTGAAACGCACCTTTCCAAGCGATGACAGCTTCAAGTCATGGGGCACTCCAAATACTAAAAACAAATAAAAATTAACGCACAGGGAGGTTGTTCTATTACTAATTTTATCTGTTATACAAATAAAAATGTTATAAGCGATAGATTGAAATAATAACAGTAGAAGTAAAATCACACCGAAGAATTAGTTCATCTGTGTTCGACATTTTAATCTTGTCACTTCACCAATCACCTCTGTCGAATGCTAAATTTACTGGATAATATTCAGAATATAAAGAGATATTCGAACTCCCGACTAGAACTCGTGACTTGAGTCAACAACTTCACCCCTAACAGCTGTATGGTCCATTATAAACATCGTGTCTAATTGCTTAGCAACAAAACTCAGCTAACCACAACGAAACCCTACCTCAAACTCTTGAATTAATGGACAGATTTGTAACCGAAGCTGCAACAACGACCTCAGCGTTGTATCCTTTGTCCATACGACGCAGTATTGTCCCGTTCTCATCCCCACATTAACCTACGGCTATTATAGGAGTCACCGTAGTAATAAACAATGCCAACGTGTGTACTTCGTTCGCCGATTGTGCGCGACGGTTTGTCGTGCACCTGAAACCAATCACTCCGACCATTTTATTACTAATGGAATCTCTTAACCAATGAAAAACTTGAATCTTACAGAGTTCCACGATTATAAGCGATAAGCTATCACGATGTAGTTTATTGCAAATGACAAAACCTAGGTTCTTCTCATAACAATCGCGGCGGTGTTGCGTTGATCGACTACAACTAGGACGATCACCCTAAATAGACATGTCAAGCTATATTCACCAAGACAATGTTGATCGTAAATGTGAATACCAAATGTAAGGGTACCGCAACTGAACTCGGCTATTTCCGATCTCATAGTCGTCATAATCATTATTCATCGATAAAATTATTGTAAAGTGATCCGACTCCAAAAAAAAATAAACACCTGAAGTACAGTTGCTAGGGTCTGCCTTCAGAGCGCCCCTCTTATGAAACACAGTTGTTGAAGAGCTAATTCGCAGGTTCAACGACCATGGACTGTTCACGATGTGATACGCTGACCGATTACCTAATGACCACGATTTTTCATTTAATCGACATCTCGGAAACCTAAAACTCCGCTATTTAAGTCTAAAGCGGTTTAACACAGAGCAAACTGCTATGGAATAAACATCTTGACTGCAAACTTCAGCGTGCTACCGCCATTCTGTACCAATGTAGCAGAATGCTTGGTAAACTTTGGGGACTTTTACCGCAACTAAAAAGAAGAACCCCGCATGGCTGCTCCTGGTGACCAAATTTCTAGTATACCAATACTAAACGAATGTTATCAGATACAACTATACGTGGACCAAAGAAATGGACCAGGAAGACACGAAGTCAGAATCTATACAGATGGCTCCAAGACCAATGCTGGTACGGGTGCATATTCCAATGTGAATGCGTAGCAAGAACCCAGGCAGCTACAGCCGCGTAGAGGAGAGTAATCAAGGACGAACGTGTACGAATCCTCGCCGACAGCTGTCATTCTCAGCGCTCTTGAGGGAAAGAGCTGCAATTCCAAGTTTGTAAACGAATGTCACACAACATTAGAAAGGATATCCACAAAGAACAGGATTATAAATTTCAATGGGACAAAGCGGATTGCTAGGCAATGACACTACAGACGAACTGACACGTAGGGGATTGGAGGCGACCACCGAAGATCCATCCATCACCTTTTCTACCCCTGCCATACTCAAAACTCTAGACATGAACTAGGCTCCGAACTAAAGAAACTCATAACGAACGAAAGATTCGTCAACTAAAATGCTAACAAGCCAGGTTGGGACTTTCATCAACATCACTAAACCTAAAAAAAATGCCTACTGAATCTAAACAGCTCACTGAACAAGCACTTAGTCACCATTGGAGCGACCAAACCAACAGCCAACAGCCCTCTCTGCAGATGTGCGACAGCGGTGACGAATCAGCTAAACAATGTAGTCCTGGAATGTGAGCAAGTAATAGCGCAAGGAACAGAAATCCTTAAATTGCCAAGGTTGCTCCGTGAAGCCTGCAAAGACCCCAGGAAGACGCTGCGCTTCCGGGCGGAGCTAGGAGAAAAAATAAAAAATTACTTAACAACACGTGATTCCTCGAAGCTAGGTTCTGTACTGTAGATCTTCGAGACACACTTGGAACAAGAAACACGGATGAGCCAAAACAGATAGTGAGCGGGATTTCTCTCCACTTCTGATGTCGAAGAGGGAGTAGCTCAGACATTAACAAAACCAGGAATTACACCGTCAATACTTTTATTCTATTTTATAAACTTTGATTAACAGTAATTGTGTTATCTGTAATAATCTATACCACTATAATCGATACGCATCAACTACCATAATCCGAACGAACTACGGCGGGATGTGCACTCAACGAAAGCTGAAGCGAGACTGCCTGTTGCTGCCGCGCGCTCGCCTTAAATACGCGCGGTTGGGGTAAACAAGTCTACGAGCGGTCGCTCAGGTACGGGCGGCGGCCCGGAGCAGGTAGCATCCCTTTGTTCGCCTCGGTGCACGTGCTCTCAGAGTCTAACCAAAGCGTGGCGCCTACTACTACTATAAGTCATAGTACCTAAAACACAAACTCCGCTAAGCTTGGGGCCAGAATATGGTGATGTATGGAATGTCCAGCATTATTTATTTATTATTAAAATACTAAAGAGACCCGAATAAATTTGAAGTGTAGCCTATAGCATATAGACTACTTCTAATGTCATAAATCAGATCCCATTGGATTTTATCTCCGATTCATATTCATACTCTAGTTTTGAAAGTCAAATAGTTTCAGAATAGCTTTTCGAAGAACACTGAATTTAAATGTCTCATTCATCCTAATCCAAATAGTTCATTTGCCTAAGACACCACCCATTAAAACAACTAGGGGATCCCGCAAGGGTAAAGTGTGAGGTAATGTCACCCCTCGTGTTAACCCTTGGAAGGTTACCTACACCTACCTTTACAACTTTGAAGAGCCAAGATACTGTTTGCTACGTGGTTGTAATTTACCTTTGTTTGTCTTTTCTTATCAAGTCACGAGTGGATTTTGGCTTGTTAAATGGGGTTGTGCTTTGCATGCAGCATTGAGTAATACTAAAGATTTGCTTGCCGACGATACTGGAGAAGGCACAGTGTAGGTTTAGGGTAAAGATAAGGAGCTATTTTGAAATTAGGTCATAATAAATATATTATACGGTATAAAAGCAAAAAAAAGAACCGACGGCCGCTGGGGCAAACGTGTACTTGACTGGAGACCACGACACGGTAAACGTAGTGTAGGACGCCCTCCGACCAGGTGGGATGACGACCTACGAAAGACTGCAGGTAGATGCTGGATGCGGCAAGCTGAACACAGGGCGCTATGACGCTTATTGGGAGAGGCCTATATCCAGCAGTGGACTGCTATAGAATGATGATGGTGATGACGGTATAAAATGGTAGGTCGAGTTTGCTGTTATTTTTCACACCTGCCTCTACAATTTCGAAGAGCTCAGATACTGTCAGCTACGTGGTTGTAATTTACCTTTGTTTATTTTCTCTTATCAAGTAGAGGATTTTGCCTTGTTGAATGTAAAACTAAAGATTTGTTTGCCGATGATAAACTGGAGAAAGCAAAGTGTTGGTTGAGGGTTAAGATTAGGAGCGATTTTGAAATTGGGTAAATGATTGATTGAATTGGGAAAGTATTATATACGGTAGAAAATGGTAAGTAGAGATTGCTGTTATTCTTATTTGGATCGGATCGCTAAAATTACATGTAGTTGAAATGTGAAATGCTTACTTACCTTTATTATTTTTACGCAAATTATTTTATCATATTCATTGTCAATTTAATTAATTAACAAAAACATTGACAATTTAATTAATAATCACAATTTAATTAATATAATAGTAAATTGAGAGTCAGTTTACTATTATATTAATGCTGAACCCCAGAGACTAGGTTCGTGGAAAATAAATAAATGATAGGCTATTTTATTGAAGCAAAACCCTTGCAACAAATACAACGGAATATTATATTTATCAGCAGGATTATTATGAGGAAAAAGGGTAAGAGTTTATTTAAATTCAAATTCAAAATTAATTATTCCAATAGGCTTACAAATTAAGCTTTAGACAAGTCATATTTTATGCTTTAAATTATTCATCATCATCAGCCTATAGCATGTTGGAATGGTAAACATAACCTTAAGTCAATGTCAAAGCTAATTTGAGAACTTTTACATATCAGTGACATTAGCTTAGACTACTGTCGTCTCGGTCTGTATAGGCTCTCTCTCTTGCTCTGTAATGGCCATCCTGTGTACAACCAATACCATAAACTTAATCCGATTTCATCTAATAAACTCTTTGATTTCATTCATAACCCATCATAGCAATCCACTGCTGGACATAGGCCTCCCCTAATGAGCGCGATAGCGCCCTCTCTTGCACATTGCCGCATCCAGTATCTGCCTACGGTCCTTCGCAGGTAGTCATCCCACCTAGCCGGAGGACGTACACTACGTTTGCCGAGTCGCGGTCTCCACTCTAGAACATGTTTAACACATTTTAATTATTATCAAATATGAAAGTAATGTTTTTGATTTTCTGTTCAATACTTTTTTGTCATTTATTGATATACGACAATAGTTTTAATAAGTAAAAAAATAACACATAATATAACCTTGTTTGTTTCATATCCTTTTGCTTCGTTTGTTTCATATCGGATGCTTCGTTTGTTTCATATCGTTTGCTTCGTTTGTTTCATATCGGTTGCTTCGTTTGTTTCATATCGGTTGCTTCGTTTGTTTCATATCGTTTGCTTCGTTTGTTTCATATCGGTTGCTTCGTTTGTTTCATATCGTTTGCTTCGTTTCTCTCATTTTCACAAACACAAACGTTACCCTATTTCCCCACTGGTTTGTTCGAAAACTATATTTAATTTGCAAAACAAGCTTAAGTTTATAAACCGGTTGAAACTAATACATTATCCAAGTTTAAGCATAAACACAAACGTCAAACCGAACTTTGCAAACAGCTGTCTCATAAAAGGGACAGTGTACCACGAATGGGACACTAATTTAACTCGCGTGGCATTTCGTCCCTTCGTTGAGTTATAGGGTTAATGTCCACTGAAATTATTTTATAGAGAGCATGCAGATCAGGGATGACAGGGAGAAATAAAAGCTATAAGCCTGCTATTGCCTTGCTTTATAGTTGTCCGGTCTTAAATATTTGTTCCTGGTTTTTTGGTTAAAGAATATCTATGCGTGTTCTTGTGCTCTCTCTCCCTCCCTAAGTAAACGTAGTGTAGGACGCCCTCTGACCAGGTGGGATGACGACCTTCGAAAGACTGCAGGTAGATGCTGGATGCGGCAAGATGAAGACAGGGCGCTATGGCGCTCATTGGGGGAGGCCTATGTCCAGCAGTGGACTGCTATAGGCTTATAATACATATCACTTAATTATTATTATTTATATAACACAATTTTTTTGTGAAGGAATGGAACACTTACATTTTTTTTATCATAGGTGAACGCTGAATCCGCTACATAGTTTTCGAGTTTTGCTGTATTTGATCCTCAAACGTACCCGACGTTTCCAATAGTATATAGCCATGTACTATTGGAAACGACGATTCGGATGATTTTGTAAATTCGTACTGACAGTCAATAGAATGAAGCGATTAATGATTCTCCACATGACTAACAAACCTAATAGTTCCTCTATGTAATCTATTGTATTAAGTATATATCAGTCATCTAGAATCCATAACACAAGCTCTGCTTACCATGGGGCTAGATGATGCTGTGTGGATTTTCCAGCATTATTTATTTATTTATTGTATATAACTTTATGAAACCTAGCCAATTTTAAAGTTCCTATTTGTTTAATCCTATGTTTTATTTTGTAAATGCAACCGTGGGGTTTCGGCAGCAAAGCAAGTCTCTGCCACGAACCTTCCAAATTAATTAGTGCAAAATATGGTAAGTAATTCGTGCTGAGAAGTCGTACCTTGACACGAAAGTTGCCAACCAATTTTCCTTAATCAATTTGAAGGAAATTTTATTTTATACGTGTCTTTGTTTTTTATGCTATGGAAGTATATTTTCATTTATACGAATAGCTGAACGCACTCTTGCGAGCTGAATGCGCTGACAAATTTGAGAATTCAACAAAGAATTACAAGAAAAAATATATAGGCAATGGTAAGTTCAGCACTGCCCTGTGCCCACAGAAAATGCTTCAAGATTTTTTTTGTATGTAAGAATATATGTAAGACTTAGATTTCTAATTTGAGTCAATCACCTTCCTTATAACGCTGACCTTTACTGCTTGAGAACAGCGAGAGAACGGAAATAGCGATGCTTGGATCAAAGAATAATTCCTAATACAATCTCTTAAAGAAACTTCAATGTCTGGCTTCAGTTGATTTCCCTGGAGCCTGTGGAAATCAAAATTCTCATGCAGCAACAGTATGTCGAAGGCTTAATAAGGAAAAGAAAATTGTAAGGGAATTGAAGGTAACTTTTATTTGTTGAATTTTCTGCTTGGACTATAAACATTTACCCTTACAATATACCTTTCGAGGAAATACGAATGAAAGTGGTAAATATTTGTTGTTCGTAATTAAATAAAAAATAAATAATGCTGGACAATTCACACAGCATTATCTAGCCCCATGGTAAGTAGAGCTTGTGTTATGGGTACTAGATAACTGATATACATAATACAATATATTACATAGATAGATATTTTTTATTATACATAGAAAACAACCAGAACACCCGGAACAAATATCTGCAGATCGTACACACAATTGTTCCGAGGCGGGAATCGAACCCGCAACCTCCTGCGTCGCAGGCGGACCTTCGCCCACCGCGCCACATCGGTCGTCAACAATTTGCAGAACTATCAGTATATTAACAAGAAAAATGTCATTGATCGAACCTAGGTAACTACTACATTATGTTTTAAATTATTTAAATTTTATCTTGTTTCTACAATGATGGAAATTATCGCACTTTCTTAGATTAGCTCGAATCCGTTTTGAGGCTCAACACAAACACACATTCAAACTTTCTCTGTATACCTATTTGGTACTAATGTGATTTGTAGCAAAATAACATGTACCTAGTTAGGTAAATACGTCAGTTCCCGACAGATTATGAGGTGCCCCATTTCATCCCAATAGCACGATTAGCGCGAAGCAGGAATTCGAGAGATTAAATTCACACGGGGCTCGTGAGTTTCACGTAAAATATGGCCTTTTCCTGTAGGTAGGCCTAAAGAGTTGACCTACACGGTTGGAATCGACCAATATCACTAGGAAATAAAACTTAGTTTATCAGTGATTTCCATAACGAGCAACACCTGCCCAGCTATTCGTGTAGCGATTTCGGCTCGAAAACCTGATTTCTACTTAGGTTATATTAACAACGCCGGCGTTAGTCTCGAAGAATATTCTGAAAAAAGATGCAATAAATTCATGTTCCTGGTTCGCTCTCTCTAAGCATATACAATTTACATTGCCGTGCCCTTGCAGGATGAATCTTGGATTTTGTTATTTTATTTCAAAACCTATTTGTACACATATAGGCAATTACACATTGAGTAGACTAGATAGATAGATAATCCTTTATTCATAAAACTTATATTTATAACAGTTTAGTAAAAACGTAGCCTATATTAGTCCACTGCTGGACATAGGCCTCCCCCAATGAGCGCCATAGCGCCCTGTCTTCAGCTTGTCGCATCCAGCATCTACCTGCAGTCTTTCGCAGGTCGTCATCCCACCTGGTGGACTAATATAGGCAGATGATGATGAAAAACGTAGATGAATCAGCGACCTTATCGCTTGGCAGTAATATTCTATTTATTTATTATTCCAGAGTATTGAAACTATTTTAAATGTTTCTAAAGGTGGGACCGGTAGAAGATACCGTGTACTCGTAGTTTTAAATGCGTGGTACGTAATAAACTAGGAATAAGCACCGCCTTACCAACATGTTGTTGGTGACTAATTAAAAGCTTTGTCAGTTATATGACAGTATCAAGAAGGCTCCATTTTCATGGGTATGTAGGGGTGTAAGGGGGACTCCATCTCGTCTCCCAAGCTAAGCTAACCTGCACGTGGTACACCCTGCTAGATAACGAACTAGGCTCTGGTGGAAATATCAAACAATCTTCATACTTTTAGAATTATTGTTTTTACAATGTATTTTCCATTACTTGACACTGACAAAGAAACAGCAAGCTGAAGTGGCAGTGGGCCGGCCATATCTCGCGAAGAACCGACGGCCGATGGGGCAAATATGTTCTTGAGTGGAGACCACGACTCGGTAAACGTAGTGTAGGACGCCCTCGGACCAGGTGGGATGACGACCTGCGAAAGACTGCAGGTAGATGCTGGATGCGGCAAGCTGAAGACAGGGCGCTATGGCGCTCATTGAGGGAGGCCTATGTCCAGCAGTGGACTGCTATAGGCTGATGATGATGATGATGATGATGACTTGACACTGGCAGAAAAGTGGCCAACCAGACACAGTTGCCATTAACAAAGAATCATCATGTATGTAAGTGGTCTGCGTATTAGTAATTTAATTATCTCTGTTCATTTGGCGATCGATGTAACGTGGCGGGTGAAGATCCGCCTGGGACGCAGGAGGTTGCAGGTTCGATTCTCGCCGTTGAACAAATGTTTTGTACGTCTCGTACCCATAACACAAGCTATACTTAGCCTGGGGCTAGATGATGCTATGTGCAGTGCATTTTCCAATATTATTTCATCATCATCATCATCAGCTTATGATAGTCCACTGCTGGACATAGGCCTCCCACAATGAGCGCCATAGTAGTATTGTTTATTATTATTTAATTATGATGTTAGTAACATAATATTATAATTTTACTCTAAAACTCAATATTTGTAATCTTCGTGTTATGATGATGAAAATCAATTTAAGGTAGGCTTTCTTTCTTTGTTTGAGTTACGGTGCTGTTTAAAGATGCAAGAGCAATTAGCTAGCATCTTTGTCGGTTAGCTTTGACCTGCATACTCACATGTACGTCAAAGCTAACGCAGGTATATAAACTTCTGTAAGAACGTCAATGAAATTTACATATTCATATAGATAAATGGGGATAATTACTTATCCCATTATCTTTTACGGCAAGCAAGTAAGATTGAAAATAAAAATAAATAGCTAAAAATAAATAAATAGCTGTGTAGCTTTAGAACTTTACGTAAGGGTCGTCCCAAATGAACGCATAGCGTTGCACATCGCTCAAGTATTGTTTATAAATCGGATTGCGTTCGTCTGCACTGTGAGACATTGAATACGGGTGTAAGTGTTTTGTTTCGTGGTTTGTTTACAAACACACTTCATCAAATTTGGCTAATGTATAATTTAATAAATCGTTTTCTTCCAGTGAGCGGCATGGCTGACGTGTGGGTGGAACTGCGCGCGCCGCGGTACGTGCAGCATCACCATACAGCCGTGCTGCACTGCGACCACAACGTGGACCCCGACTCCGTTTATAAGGTAACTCAAGCTCATTGTCACCATATAAAAAAGAGAAGAAGAAATGTCATTGCCATTGACAATTAATCCACATCCAGCCAATGATTTTATATATACGTAGATACGTTGTACCGAGGTCTGCCTAACAAGACGAAAATCAGGTACGTGCCTGAATTGAACTCAGTCCGTATTGCTCCTGGCCGCGACGCGGACGTACGTTGAAGCGGGATTTTGGAGTATGAAAAATATTAAAATGCCATGTTGCGCGTTTAGAAAGTGCAATACTTACTATGGGACGGTTGTGAAAAGCAAGAAGGATGTGTCTTTTTATGTCTTCTATTTATTTTGTACTGTTTAAAATGGAAAATCATAAAATAAATTCTTTTTACTCCAAAATCAATGCCGCGCGGTTGCCGCTTTGCCACCCACACGAAAAAGACAAGTAATTCGTGCGTTGCGTTTATGAGTGACAAAGATAAGGACATATGCCGTGCGTCGTCTCGTCTGTTCGAACTAAAATCACTGCCGCGCTGTTGCCGCTTTGCCACCAACACGAACGAGACAAGCAATGCGTTACGTTTATGAGTGACAGAGATAATGCCATGCGGCGTTGTATGTTTGAACGTCGACGCTAGGTATGTAGCTATAGTAAACTATCGCAATGTTTTTATTTCTTTACAATGAGTATGACGTCTCTATATGTAAAATCTCTTTGCATCCAGCTGTGTACCCAACCTATAATCCTCCCACTAAAGTCAAAATAATAGTAAATGGTAGATTTTTCGGTACATCTTCTTAATGACTTGTAATTTGATAGGAATTTCTCACATATCTGCGTACAAATTATTTAGATTATAATAATTTAACCAATTAGTAGTCGTCCTGTAACTTTGTTTAGTATTATTTTTAATAGTTTTTGTGGAAAATTTAAATTAGCCTTAAGTAATTAGTTACATACCTACTCATAAAGTTAGCTGTTAATTTCCTGAATATTTTTAAAATTAAATAAATAATTGTAAATTGAAACTCATTTCAATGGTCTTGACAGCCCTTTTACCTTCGCCATATACTTTTAAATTACAATGCCAATTCATGGACATAGCTGGCCGCTAAAAGAGCATGAGTTGTAATAAATGGACAGCGATGCCGACTTTACCGGTCTGGTTTTGGTTAGAAACTTCCGCAACAAAGAAGAACCCAACCCAGACGCTATACCTACTCAGCGGTTGTAGCGATAAAGGCCAGCTTTTTTATCTGCAGCGCCAGAACACCCTTCAATAATAACAAACTTCCCAAAAACAACCCTTATCCACCTTTCCTAAAGAAATAAATCCAATAGAAGGTATTTTTCATCGATAATTTCGTAAAAACAAGCGAGATGGTTTACTCAATTTTATCAGGTCAAGGTTTTTAATTGAGTTTTTCGTAGATTTATTTTTTAATGATTAATTTGCCACCAAGCAGCAATCAAGCGCGTCTAGTTCACGAAAAAGTTGGGTTGTTTACTTTTCCTGCTCCCTCCTATGTCGCTAAGGAAAAGTGGTTTAGACGCGACATTTTTCTGGTAAACGACGAAAGTTGCCAACCAATTTACGTATTTATCACGTTTTCAAAAAATAAGAATAAGTCAAAAATAGAATTTGGAGAATGTGTCGTGTGGAAAGCTGAGAATGAGGAATCCAGCGCTGCGTTAAAAATAAGACAATAACATGATTTAATTTTGTACCCCGAAAAAAACACATAAACTAATTAAGATTTCTTTTTGTTTGTCTCGAGCATGATATTTGTTTAAACGTAGAAGCGTGTAGAAAGACCATTCTAATGGTTCAAAGTAAAATAGCTCGTCTCTTTGAAGGGCGACAAATTGACGTCTAATCAATTACTGATCTCCCTGGATTTTTAAGAGCACAACGCAAATGCTGCTTTCAATCAATAACAGCTGGATCGAATACTGATTAACTATCATGATCAGATCTCTTTCCAAATAATTGTCTGTAAATCTTGCTGTGGCGTTGACAAGGGATTTGATTATCATAATTAGCTAATTATAGATTTGACCGGCATCAAAACAACTGACCGCATATTTACATCATAAAACTTTTGAACTCTTGACTTAGTGATACAGTTCGTAGCAAAAGACTAAAAATGAGGGTAGATCGGTGTATCTGCCCATAAAAACGAACTCACAGTGCCTTCAGTTATTCAGTGATCATGGCGCATGAAAATGTGCCAAAATATTGGAAAACTCAAAAATCAAACCATGGTAAATATCCCGTTTTAAATGACTTTAGTGTCAATAACCATGGTAGTTTCAAAAGTTTTATGGCGCATGAAACTGTGTCGAAATATTGGAAAACTCAAAAATCAAATCATGGTAAATATCCCGTTTTAAATGACTTTATATTTACATCAGTCATAAGTAGATAAGTAGGTATATGGACCGTCTAAGTTAACGGAAAAACATCGCTTGAAAATTCTGCAGCCGTAGGATCTTAGGGGAAGTTTGAAACAACAATAACAAGCTCTCTCTCAGTAATTTCGCAAAAGCTATCTCGATATTGAACTACCTACTACTTTTGCTTGAACTTGTTAACTTTTGTTATTACAAAGCTGAAGTTGCTATCAGTCTTTTATAACCCGTTTTATTTGGAGTTTACTTACAGTATACCTTCAATGTTTAAAGAAACAGCAGGACATATTATACAGAACCTACACACATACAGGGTGAATTTTTGGCGATTTCTGACCTTTTAAATAAGTACTTAAACCTCAGTTGGCCAGAGTAATCTTTCATCAACAATAAACTTTTTTTGAAAATCTGCGAAATGAGATCATAATTTATCTAAATGATATGGAAAGTCTTCTAAGACCGCTTTTATATAGGTACAATGTATACCCCTTATTTTATTTTTTTTTATTTTTTTTTTTTTTTTTTTTTTTTTTTTATTTTTTTTTATTTTATTTTATTTTATTTTATTTTATTTTATTTTATTTTATTTTATTTTATTTTATTTTATTTTATTTTATTTTATTTTATTTTATTTTATTTTATTTTATTTTATTTTATTTTATTTTATTTTATTTTATTTTATTTTATTTTATTTTATTTTATTTTATTTTATTTTATTTTATTTTATTTTATTTTATTTTATTTTATTTTATTTTAAATGTACAATTTATTTATTTATTTACGTAATCAGAACGGCCATAGGCCAATTATACTAATTACAGACTGTTAATCTAAAATATAGTCAGATTAAGGTTAAAACACAATATAGTTATACAATTAAATAATAATCAATCTGAAGTTATCATAGAAAATATTCTACTATAGTTTCAATTTATTATAGTCAACATAAAAAGTATAAAAACTAAATTATCTGATTCACCAACAATAATTAATTATGAATTATAAAATTAGAAATAAAATATAGCTGAGTCAAAAATATGTAAACAAAATTATATAATAAGTAATCATTATCAAAAATTACATTCACAAAAAGCTAAACATGTAAGCATCAGACTTCTCCACTCGTCCGCAAAAATGTCGGTATCCGGAAAGGCCACCAGGAGTCTGTTTAGGGTTTCGAGGGTCCTAGGTATGGGAGAGCGGGCGCGCGCGACAGTGCGGCAGGGAGGCGGAGCAAAGAGCCTATGTTTCCTGCCCCGCAGGTAGTTTTCGGGTACATAGAGTCGAAGTGACTCATTCACCAAATCAGGCGCGTCTATAATACCACGAAACAATTTGAAGATTGTCGTCAGCTGATCATGGGCTCTACGCGTTTGGAGAGAGTTAAAGCCAAGAAACCCAAGCAGGAAATTTGTCGGGTACATAAAAGGGTAGTATCCTTGGTTATGTTTATATAAGAATCTGAGAAACGCTTTCTGTACTTTTTCCAAAAGGAGCGCGTAGGTGGACTCGTAAGGATTCCATATACAAGAGCTTGACTCGAGTTTGCTTCTGACCAGAGACGAAAACAGTAGCCGTAAAACATGCTCGCTACGAAATTCGCGAGCATTTCTTAAGATGAACCCAAGTCTCTGGAAGGATTCCTTAGCAACTATGGTAATATGGTCATGGAAGGTAAGCCTCTGGTCGAATGTGACCCCCAAGTCCTTGACAGTGGTTGATCGAGGAATTACGTCACCATCTAAAGTGTAGTCAAAGAGTATTGGGTGACGCATTCGTCCAAAGGTCATTACTGAGCACTTATTGGTATTAAATTCCATTTTATTGGTAAGGCCCCATTGACAGACGGCGTCAATGTCCCCCTGTAGAGCCAAGCAGTCCTCCAGAGACTCGATGGTAGTGTATAACTTAAGATCGTCCGCATAAAGAAGGCACTTCGCAAAGTCTACGGAGGCACGAAGATCATTCACCATCAACAGGAACAGCAGAGGTCCCAGTACTGAACCCTGACTCACCCCTGACCGCGTGTGATAGGGCCTAGACTCGTAGATTCCGAGCCTAACATACTGTTGTCGATCACGTAGATAGTCAGCTATAAGTTGAAGTAGACCAGGTGCGAAGCCTATGGCGCTGAGTTTTGCCAACAGCATGTCATTGTTGACTCTATCAAAAGCTTTTCGGAAGTCAAAGTACAGCACATCTACTTGTCCCCTCTTATCAAGCTGCTTGGAAATATATTCAACAAGGGAAAGTAAGTTGGTATTCACTGACCTGCGACTTCTGAAGCCATGCTGGTCAGTGTCCAGGAATCTCTCCACTTGCATGTATATTTGTTTATGCAGGACATTCTCAAATATTTTAGCGGCAGAGGACAGTATTGCTATAGGCCTGTGTTCATCAACGGCAAGCCTGTTTGAGGTCTTTGGTATCGGAGTTACTCTGGATATTTTCCACTGGGGAGGGTACACACCCGTTTTCAAAGCGAGGTTGAAAATATGGCGGAGTGGGGAGGTAAATGATCGCTTGGCTACTTTTAAAATATTAGAGGGTAGACCATCTGGACCAGCTGAGTCACTTGATTTTAGTTTAGTTATGGCTTTTAGCACATCCAAGTCCTCGAAATTGAGTATATTAATATAATGGCTGTTACGACTTGGATCAAGGCATTTTGTACGTGCAGCATCTAAGAGAGGTACGTCCGTAAGGAACACACCAGAGAAAAAGTCTGCGAAAGCTTCCACCGCCTCGACTCCTCGGCGACATTCACCCTTGTACGTCACAGCTGGTTCGAAGCCGCCTTTTGACCGCAGGCTAGAGATGTAACGCCAAAAATCACGAGGTCGAGATGCTAAATTGCTTTCGATGCTACACATATGCGAGTTATAGGCAGATTTAGCACGAGATTTGAGGGAAGCCCTTAGGTCCGAGAAAGATTTATAAGCAGTCAACGAACCAGTTCGTTTCCAATTCGAATGAAACTTCGTTTTCTGTCCGATGTCGCGTATGATGTCCGGTGTAAACCATACAGGATAGCGTTTCGAAACTTCCTTCTTCCGGATTTTCCTAGGTACGCACGAGTCAAGAATACCATAAACTTTACTATAGAAGTTGTTCATAGCATTTGTTACATCCTCACAAAGTAGGACTTCGTCCCAAGAACTATTCGCAAGTAGGTCATACAAGACAACACGATCACACTTGTTAAAGTTCCAATCTTTAGAGGGATCAACATTACTAGGTTCCATAGTATCTGAAAAATTAGACGCGTCTACTCTTATCTCCATATCTAATGCGGGATGATAGAGATCAATGGGGACCACGCCCTCAGTGCTGGAGACCGACACCTCCCGAACCTCAGCACTCTCTCTAACCAAAACAACGTCGAGGATGCTCCCGTGTACATTCACAATATCATTGAACTCCTTAAGATTCGAGAACGACATAAAATAACAATAATAATTACGAATGCTTTGTGATGCACTGCGTAGGTTCAAATCACCTAATATAATAACATGCCCCTTAAGGTCATTTATATAGCTTTCTATTTTACAAAACCATCTCATATAATCTTGATCGTTAGCAGTAGGTTTAATATAAGTGACGCACACAAAGTAAGGGCGACCGCGCCACGTGAAGCTCGCCCAGAGGTCCTCACCGCAGTCCGTCTCGAGCTCCTGCCGGCGGCGCAGCACTAGAGGGGCTCGGCCGGCAAGCAGGACTCCTCCGCATGGCGTGTCTCGGTCGCGACGAAGGACGCTCCAGTCAGCAATGGCCAGCTCCGAGTCGCTAACAGAGGAGTCTAGGAAAGTCTCCGTCACTGCGAGTATTTGATGCTCAAGAAGCGCAATGCCATTGCGCCAGGTAGTAAGCTTGGATTTTAGGCCCCGTACGTTTTGATAGAAGATCGGGATAACAGTGATCTTACTGTGAGCCACTGATGTCACGAAAGGGCTGCCGCCCAGAAGTGTGTGCATCTGGGGCTATGCTAATTCTCCCTGGGGTTGCTGGTCTTCTGTAGTTAATCCAGGCCTTGATCCTAGCATTAACCGGCCACACGTCTGCGGAATAGCACTTATCATATAACGCCTCTGGAACACCAATCTTATAGGATTTATAGCTACCCTTCGCCATCAACTCCTCGACTGTACAGGACTCTGTAGAGCACAGATGTTTTAGGTACTGAAGAACTTCCTCGGCACTGGACGCCATATTCCAGAGATGTAGGTGCCTAACTGCTTCGATTGCTTTCAGCGATGTAATAGTGGGTCCAGCTGCTCCACACAACGATGAGGGTCCCCTGCTCTTTCGCTTCCTAACCTCCGTCCATTGCTGGTGGTCAATTGCGGCAGAAGTGTTGCCGGGAGAGGTGACTTTTGCGACATGAACATAAGCGCGCGTTGGCGCTATGGGCTTCGATTGTTGCGGATGAGGGTTTATGACCTTTCCTCGTGTCTGCTTAGTCGGTTCTGGTAAAAAGGGAAGTTTAGGTTCGGGTGCTACGGGACCAGCTGTGGGTGTTTGAGCGATTGTACTTTCATACCCCTCTAGCTTGGTGTTAAGCGTGACCACTTGTAGAGCGTAACCTTCTAATTTGCTTTCATAGCGTGTAATGAGAGAGATGGCATTTGTGAGCTGCTCCCGGAGGGTGGCCATCTCTGACTTCAGGTTTCTTATTTCTGTTGAGAGCTCAGTGTACGGTTCACTAGTAAGACGCAGTGTCGCTGGGCTGCCAGGTACAGACGGTGGGAGCTTGCGAAAGGTTAAGTTGGGATCGCGCATTCCTTTTGATGCCCCCACAGGAGTAAGGCTGTTACCATCATCTATTTTCACGGCACACTGTATTTCAGATGAAAGGTATGCGCACGGTTCACTGGAAGGGCGCAGTGCCACTGGGGTGATAGGTACAGGCATTGGGATTATCTTACGAAATGTCACGTTTGGATCGCGCATTCCTTTTGATGCCCCTACAGGGGTAAGACTGTTATCACCACCTTTTTTCGAGGCACATCGGCATTCAGGGCATACCCAAACGCTCCATTCCTCCTTTGACAGGTTTTTCCCTCCAACACACAGTTCGTGATATATTTTATCGCAAGCAGTCATAGTACATTGATGAAAAGTTTCCTTAGCAGAGATATCATCACTGCAGGCGGAGCACTGCATCTTGAGTTGTGGGTTTTTTGTTAGGTTCAGAGCTGGCAGCACTGGTTCTGTGGCTATGTTCAGTAACACTATTCACTACAATCTCGCTCACCAGTGTGAATTGTTGTAGAAAAATTGTTGTACAAAGATCATTCTAAAATGTATATACGTATTTTATTTTAAATAATATTGTTTACTTAGTACATACAGTTTTAGTTTCTGTTGATTAATTAATATTTTTGTTTGGTTCCTCACTATATTAGGCCACCTTGCGCGCCACGGTCTCCACGGAAGACCAGCGCTATGGTACGATTTGCTCTACCATAGCACATGCTGAGTGGAGACCTAGTTTTGTCAGTCTCTGTCGTCTGTTAATCTAAGTTTAGTTTATAAGAGTCTCTGTTCTGTTCTGACAAAATAAAAATCTTTTTACTTTTTACTTTTTTTTACTTTTACTTTTTACCCCTTAGTGCCCCGTCAAAATCCGTCCTGTATATTATAATACACATAATTATAATTCCGATATTTCGGGTGTTTGTTACCTCTTCACGCCAAAACAACTTGATGGATCGGTCTTAACGCTTACACAGTTGCTGTTTGAGACCTAGATTATGATAGGTTCCTTTTTATCTCAAAAAGCTGTTTGATGTTACCTAGTACTTACATACCAACGCGTTAAAATTTAATGATTTTCAGTGGAGATTGCGACTCGGCAAACGTAGTCTGGGACGCCCTCCTTCCAGGTGTGAAAGATTGCAGACAGATACCGGAATCGTCAAGCTGAATAGGGTAGGCATATGTCCAGCTGTGGACTATTATAGGTTGATGATGGTGATGATAATAATGATGATTGCGTCAGCGTAACTCAAGCATAGATCGATGACTGAGCAAGCCTGTATATTTACGGGCCTTAAAGTAAGAGTCATTACAATAATTACGACAGAAATCGATCAAGAATCCACCCGCCTTGTCTTCATCAATTAACAGAACATTTTTATTTGTTTATTTCTGTTCAGAGATCTGTTTCTAGTCGATCTCTAACTCAATTACGACTCTCACTTGTTGGACTTGTTATTTTAAAAAGGTTGTGCATTAAACCTGTTGCGATATTGTAAGCTTGAATGCCATCGTGCGGAAAGCGTAGCAATCGACTGGAACGTGTCACAAACCTTCTGGGACGTGGGGGTCCGTAGTGTCTAAAGAGGTTAAGGTTGCGTAAAGAGTAAGCAAGCATTTAACCCGGGCGTAATGTTAGGTAAGGTTTACCCAAGGTGATTTTGATACAGCGATAAAATTGCAAATAAGGCAAAAAGCTTATATTGAATTTAATGTGTACAATACATAATGTACCGTACTGAATTCCGTGATTAAAAGTATCCTATGTATGTTCTTCCTCGTAGTATAATGTATGCAGAAAAATTAAAAAAATACCTACAGTTTTGGCTTCATTATCCATAAAGAAGTGCTCCCAAAACAAAATTCCAAATAAATATAAAAAGATAACTCAAATAGTGCTGGAAAACTTACCAAGCATCTAACCCCAAGTTAAGCAGAGTTTATTATATCTCTATTATATATCTTATGGGTACTAGATAAAGATAACTAATTTACTTAATAGAATACATTAGTACATAGATAAATATTTTTATTATTTATATAAAATAACAAGAACCCTCGAAACAAATATTTTCAGATCGTACCAACATGTCAAAAATTCAAACATTTCAGTTCTTAGGGCTGTGGATTTTGTTTTATAAAAAAATAATATCACAAGACGGGAATGGAACTCGCGACCTCCTGCGTCACAGGCGAACCTTCGCCGCCGCGACACATCAGTCGTCAATATGCAGAATATCTTCAGGAGCTGTTACAGTTTTATAATAAGTAATGAATAAAGCGGATAGCCTGCCTGTAATTAATAGCGGAAGAATAAGCGGATAGCTTGTCTATTAAAGACAGGCATAAAGCTAGTAAAGCTGCCTTTGCACAAAGTTGCCTTATTACTAAATCTAAAGCCAACTGAGTTCTATCCGTTGGAAAGACTCTTACAGCCTTGTTCGCAGCCCGCTCCACTAGAGATAAAGTGGAAGCTAGAGTTTTTATTGCGTTATTGTCCAGTCGACTCGAATTCAGTTGACTCGTTAATTCCCAGCTTGAGATCTGGAGAAAGGACACTTATTTTGTGTTTTATTTAGTACAAAATGGCGGATTGATTGGAGTGAGTTTTTTCGCTGTTGTTTTCTAGAAGCATCGAGTATAATTAAAGGATTGTCAATATTTTTAGGTTTACAGGTAATATCTTAAATTATGTCATAATTATATCATTTAATATGAGAACGATACAAACAAAAATAACAAAAGTCATATAGAACTAAAAATTTACAATAATAATAAATAATAAATAAATAATGCTGGACATTTCACACAGCATTATCTAGCCCCATGGTAACAATGATTCTATTTTGCGTTTTCCAATAGGCATAGTTTTCTGCGCCATGATCACGAATGTGTGTGAGTGTGTTTCAAACAACCAATTTCAATGTTGACTGTTTTTGACGATGACATGTTCAGCAGTGGACATCTGCTAATAAGGATACTACATACTAAAATAATAGGTTCTGTTACAATCAAACGAAAAACGAGATAATCTCGAGTAAAATTACAGGTTCAAGTTCCTTTGAAACAAAATGACGCATTTTTCTTCAATATCTATCAAAGAGAACGGCCGAATACAAAATACAGACCTCTCGTTACCTAATCAATAAGGATAACGTGATTCGAATACACGGTTATACGTGGGTGCGTAGCTAGCTAGGTACCCACCCACGTAGATAGTTTCTACTTCTGTATCTAAGCCGTACTATTTCGGCCAGTCTTGCTAGTTTCACAGTACATATTAAGAGGCCTCCAAAGGGACGAATTCTTCATACAAACGTAATATCAAAATTATTTCCAATTAAAGTATATTTCCACTATACTATTGTATTATTTGTATTTGAATAGTATTTATATAGGTTCCTAAATAGTTTTTTTTTAAATACTTACGTAAAATTAAATGAAAGCCAATCGCATTTTGCACATTTTTATGCGAAAATGGACGATATTCAGAGCGATTTTTGCAAGCGAGGGTTGCCGGACCCTTAAGTGCACAAGTGTGTGCGCAAACACAAGTGGCCTGTCTATATCTCACTCACTCTCCAATGGCCTCACCGGGGCCTGAACATTCCAGACGAGCTAAGAGACATGGTTAATTTAATTAGCTTTTTATTAGTGAATATTTCTCTAAATTCGTTGACTATTTCAACGTTGCGTCTACCTGTTGCCGTTATCAATATCGAGCAAAAACTAGCAAAAAAATCACGTTTGTTGTATGTCTTTTTTTTAACTATCACGGTTCATGAGATACAGCCTGGTGACAGACGGACGGACAGATGGACAGACAGCGGAGTCTTAGTAATAGGTTCCCGTTTTACCCTAAGCGAACCCTAAAAAAGACCGCAGCTTCTTCGGTCGTGCCGGTCTGCCGTCCTATCGGATGGGCTCGTCTCATCAGACCAGTGGGGCTACCATGGTATTTAACACATAGCGTAACGCGTTAAGGCGCATCCAGATCTGCATTTACATTCATTACCTGCCTGGTAGGTCCTTACAATACCTATTGGCATCCCATATTCTGTACTCTGGTACCTACCCATATCTAAGTCTATAGTTGTTTATCTATCAGACCCTACCTATACAATAGGTACTACTACCTACTCTATCTACTCTACCTACTTTGGTAACTTTTTATTTCAACTATCCAAAGTCACGCAAGCACACCTTAAATTAGTTTGTAATAAATTAATTAAAATGCGGCTGCCTCGGTGTTATCACGGCTTTATCGCATAGGTACCTCCTTTTACAAAACCTTGAAGGTTATAGACTATTGCCAGTAAAGTTTTAAAAACAAAAGAAGTAAGGAGGTTGAGACCTTCTGACCTTCTTTTTCTCAAAACTGTAATTTGTCTGTGGAGTTGTTCGAATTATGAAATCTAACATTTATAGAAAACTGAGTTTGATTGTTTATAAAACATAGACTGCAAATTCGGTAAATTATTAATCTATCGGGAATAAAATTATCATGGGATCTCTAAATGATTTTTATAAGAGAATAATCAAAATCGATCCACCACAATTGGCAGAGAAATCTACGAATAGGTATACTTTAAAAACCTACATCGGAACACAGGTAATATTAGAAAGTTTGGATGTTTAGATGCTTGTTACCTCTTCAAGACAAAACTACTGGACGGATCTAGCTAAAATTTTGCTTTGATGTAGTTATTAATAAATAATAAATAATGCTGGACAATTCACACAGCTTTATCTAGCCCCATGTTAAGCAGAGCTTGTGTTATGGGTACTAGATAACTGATATACATTACATATGTAGATAGATATTTTTTTATTATACATAGAAAATAACCAGAACACCCCGAACAACAATAAATAAAATAAAAATAAAAAGTTTCTTTATTCAGACAGGTTGTCCACATATATACAAATTACAAAAATAAAACGTAAGACCTTAAATTAAATTAAAATTAGATTAAAATTAGATTTGCAGCAGTCATTCAACAGACTCCCACCCAACCCATGGAGTCTAGTGAGTGAGGACTCTGTTGAATGTCTGCATGATGGGCGAGGCAAACTTGCTGCCCACAACCTGCAGGATGGAGTTGGTACTGCTCCATGTTCTGCGCAGCAGCGAGGCTGTTTTCTTGCGGATGATGGCGTGAAAGCCATCAACCTGGCCAACAATATCTGCAGACCGTACACACAATTGTTCCGAGGCGGGAATCGAACCCGCGTCGCAGGCGGACGTTCGCCCACCGCACCACATCGGTCGTCAAAGTTAATAATTATTGATCTTGCTTAGCAATAACAGGTCGTTTTTAACCCAAAAAAACGCGAGATTCCAGTCCAGTGCTGGACTGGATCTGTAACGTCTACATTATTCCAGTTATTTAGAAGCCGTTGAAGTGTGAACACTACAGTGACAATGATTTCAAGAAGAGATCAGTTTCGAAAATGAAATGAATGGCACTGGATTGGCCGTCTACATTATTCCAGTTGCACTGGATTGATTGCACTGGATTCAAAAGTAGACCGCGAATCCAGTTACTGGACTGGAATGCTGGACTGGAATAATGTAAACCGGCCATAGTCGTGGACCCAGCTTTCTTAACCAATATCTGCGAGATAAATAAATAACCTTTAAACTGGGCAACATTTCGCTTCGTCCGCGTTACTCACAACTTCTCAAGACGCTCGATGTTCAAGAGTTTCCTCGTTACCCCGCCAGAGTTTCATCCAGGAATTTACCTAGGTACTTATCCTCATGTACCCTCGTCCAATTGAATGCCACTTCTGGTTTCACTCTTGTCCCTAAAAAGAAACACGTATTGCGAGAGCAACACGACATTTTGAACGATATAACCAGTTTTGAAAAAAAGAAGAGGTTCTTTGTCGGCTATATATGTATGTATGTACTACATATGTACGTATATAGCTATGTATTATTGTTGCGGAAATCTATATTATAGTATAATATTTTTTATGTATGGCCGTCGATATTATACGTCATTTATGACAAATTTCAAAAATTATTTCACTATTGGATACTTGCATTGTTGTATATTGACCCTGAGGTCATAGATTTTTTCCGAGGAATTTATTTTTGTCCAGCATAACTTAAAAACAATTGTTAAATATATCATCATCATCATCATCATCAGCCTACAGTCCACTGCTGGACATAGGCCTCCCCCAATGAGCGCCATAGCGCCCTGTCTTCAGCTTGCCGCATCCAGCATCTACCTGCAGTCTTTCGCAAGTCGTCATCCCACCTGGTCGGAGGGCGTCCTACACTACGTTTGCCGAGTCGCGGTCTCCACTCAAGAACACATTAAAATATATATTTATTAATTATTTTGTTTAAATTAAATCCGATTGTTCAATAATACCTACTGCTGAGCAAGGTAAAACCAACTGCCTATTATAGTGCCTAACGATAATTGCTAGCTCCCAATAACTCCCATAAACATATAGCTCAGGACAGAAGCGGAAAATCAATTTCCTGCTAGCATCGTACGAAGATCCACAAATTAATACGTTTCTCGCTCACCTTGCTGTTTCGATAGTGTTGTTACGTATATTGCATAAACCACTGCAGTTAGGTAGGTACCTGTTCTAAATCAGATATCAATAGTTCCACATTGTATTGTTCTATGCTGTTGGTACTAGATATTACATAGGGCTTGGTACATTTAATCATGTGCCCAGTGAAAGCAGGATCTTCTTTTGTTTTTCGTATACTGGAGGCCTGGTTTTGTGACGTCATCGTGGATAATTTTATGGAAAACAAAAGACAAAATTTACCTACACTACCAAGTTGTAGTGTAGGTAAATTTTGAATCGCGATTGTCTTTTGTTTCGTTTCTTTTGTTTCGTGTGTTTAGTGTCGTACGGTGTTGATTTATAAAATTCGAGTTATTCCGTGATCGCGGCGCAGCAGCGGTGCAGAAATATTGAAAAACTCATTACAACATAATTCATAGTAAATATCCCGATAACAATGACAGTGTGTGTAGTGTTATTAACCATGATACACAATAATTATTTATGACGAGATATTTACCTAAATTTTATTTTAGAGTTTATTTTTTACGTTTTTAGTATACGTTTCTGGTGAATAATGAAATACAACACAAATTAATACAATCACTGGTCACGGATAGGCACGTATGTCAGTCATCGAGTACCCATAACAAAAGCTCTGCTAACTTTGAGGCCAGACGCATTTATCTATCTACTAAACTCCATGTTGATGAATAAATTAATGTCACCATGAAATTTCATCCTACCCAGTTACCTAACGTGTTTAATTTACAGTACATATCCCTATTAAGCTCTGTTGATTGCATACCTCGAACTGGTATGAAGAGGCACCAACGTTACGCTCAGTTATTATGGTTCATGTTTGCTCAGTTTATATTGCTGCATTCCTGTTATAATTAACTTGCTGGTTTAATTCAGATAATTTTATATTACCTACGGTTGGTATTCAGCTTTGACGCAGATATACAGGTCAAAATAAATATTAATAATGCTGTGTTTGACACAGCATTATTACCGCAACACAGATGACCTCTGTCACGGTGGGCGAAGGTCCACCTGCAACGCAGGAGGTTGCGGGATCGATTCCCGCCTCGGGACAATTGTGCGTATAGTACAGTCATCTAGTACCCATAATAAAAACTCTGCTTACCTTGAGGCTAGATGATGCTGTGTGGATTGTCCAGTATTATTTATTTATTTTATTTTTTATTTATATTTGTAATTTTCTTTGTTTTTAAATAGATTATATTGAATAATAATATTAAAGTCATTCTGTATCATCAGATGTTCGTGCATTGGTGACGTCATAGACGCCACGAGTATTGTAACGTTTTCGAACGGAATTGAACTTAAACACATACATTTTAAAAAGCAATTTTTAACTTAAAAATAAGATTTTTATTCACTCCATTTATTGCAGAAATATGATTTATTTTGTATTCAATCGATGTCGTAACATCTCGGAGTAGTTTCTCAAAATCAGTCATCATGTCTACTAACGGAGAAATCGACGAAAAACATAAAAAAATACATACAGCTGAACATAAAACCTCCTTTTATGAATTTTTGAATTCGTTTAAAAACAATAACAGACATATTACGTGCCTATTGACGGATAAATCGATGAACATACCTACATATAAAAATTGATACAACTGCATAGAACCTCCTTTTTTATGACGACCGATGTGGCGCGGTGGGCGAAGGTCCGCCTGCGACGCAGGAGGTTGCGGATTCGATTCCCGCCTCGGAACAAATGTGTGTACGATCTGTAGATATTTGTTCCGGGTGTTCTGGTTGTTTTCTATGTATAATAAAAAATATCTATCTATGTAATGTATTGTATTATGTATATGAGTTATCTAGTACCCATAACACAAGCTTTGCTTACCATGGGGCTAGATAATGCTGTGTGAATTGTCCAGCATTATTTATTTATTTTTTTGAATTCTTGAAGTCGTTTAAAAACAATAACATTTATGTTTCTCATCAGGTGGTGTTCTTCAAAGGAGGCCAACGCATCATGAAGTACGTCTACGGAAGAGACCCTCCATACGAACTGTACAACTTCACCGGAGCTGTTGTGGATGTAAGTATTTCATTACACAGCCTTTACCAGCCAATCCTAATTTGTTACGTTCTTTCATTATTCAATTACTAGGTGTAGCCCGCGGCTTTGCCCTCGTGGAAATCAACGTGTCAGATGGTTTAAAATTTTAATGATAAAAAGTATCCTTTGTTCGTCTCCTGGTTCTAAGCTACCTCCCCACCCAATTTTCAGCTAAATTGGTTTAGCTGTTCCTGAGTTATAAATAGTGTTACTAAAACGACTTTCTTTTATATACCTATATAGATTGTCTTACAATACAATACAATATAACTTTATTGCACCATCAATACAAAAAAATATATAAAAATACTTAATACCAATTATAACTAGTGGCACAATCGGCGGCCTTATCGCTGAAAGCGATCTCTTCCAGGCAACCTTTGGATGGATAGGATCGGTATGTTTTAAAGCTGACGGTGGCGTTATTATCAAAATAATTATATATCAAATAATTGATAAATATCTTAAGTACATATATATAATAGAAACAAAAAAAAAAAATCTTAACAAGTTATCTTAACTCAACAACAACCACCGCCGTTATCTGTTTAAAATTGTAAATGTTAATTTGTACGTGTTATTATGATATGACGATTTTTTCTATGATTCATTTTGGTAAACATTACATAACATTTGTTTGCACAAACAAACAACCTCCTTACTTTACCACTTCAATGTGCATAAGTGCAAAGTGCTGTTGATCTAGCTCAATGAGTCTGGAACGCATAAATAGAAACGTGACCTGTTTTGTATTATGTGTATGATATTATGATAAATCTCCAAATAGCTATGATATCTCGCACGTCACCATCTCGCTCAAAAAGCATTTTGTGCTATAAAAGAATCTAGTAGTCACGAAGTATGAGTTATCAAGATTATAAAACTTAAAGGCAGCATTCCGTTCTTAGCGACCACGACGCGCGTCCGCGACTGGGTCGCGCGACCTACTGCTTAGTATAAATTTCACGCCCACCGGTCGTGCGACGTGGTCGTGGCCATTGTTTAGTGCTCCATATAAATTCATACTAAGCAGTAGGTCGCGCGACCTTGTCGCGCACGCGCGTCGCGGTCGCTCATAACGGAATGCTACCTTAAGAATCCTTATAAATAATATTTTTTTAAAACACCTAGAGAATATGATTTTATTATTATAATCATATGGTCCATTAACCCGGCGTCATGAGGGCTAGGTCAAAATGACCCGGGACCTTTTTGTTAGCTTACAGATTGGTAACCATAAGTGACGTTGCCACTATTCTCAGTAGCTGGAGACCATGAGTTGCGCCAAGCATTTCGTAAAATAATTCATAATTTATTTTGAAAAGGTAGAAATATCGTAGGTCAAAGTATCGGGTAATGATGACCCACACCCACGTCCGTGTAGTCACATTCCACCCCCATGACGCCTAGTTAACAGTAAGTACACTGCTAGTCAAAGCATTCGTTTCCATATTTGCTCTTTATCATTAATTTGAGGGTAGTATTATAATCCCCACACTGGGCATGTAGTTTTTTTTCTTTGGGGGCCACCCCAAAGAAAAAAAACTAGGGTATCTATTGTGATGGCATCTCGGTTAGTAATCGGCGTTCTGTGGTGAACCGCCCATCCTTTTATAAAAGCTAAATCTTAGTGTTTATTTAATTTCCAGACATTAAAATCATCATCATCATCAGCCTATATTAGTCCACTGCTGGACATAGGCCTCCCCCAATGAGCGCCATAGCGCCCTGTCTTGAGCTAAAATCATACCTGTCACCAAAATAAAAACCTTTTCTAGAATACTGAAATTCTTGTACATTTTAATAATGCTACAAAAATCTGAAGTTTCCTAGCAATCTCGTAGCAAAATGACTACGGCGTAGCCCTCGTAGACCCTACGGCTACGGAGTTTATCCCGTAGCAACATCGTCAAGTGTGCTTTAGGATATTAACACTTTGACTACGATTTTTTTTCGACGACTGCGATCTTTTTTTTAACCTAAAAAGTTCGTGCTGCCGCTCTACACAGCGGTTGTGTTGCGCCGCACATGCGTTTCGTTCGAAAAATATTACGGATGTGCTGAGTCACACAGATCTGTATTTTCTCAGCCGCTGCGCTAGTGTGGATTTACGCATATTAGTCACTTGTAGAAAACACATACCGTGCGATTTCAGCACTCAAAGTGTTAGGCTTTATGAAGTCAAAAGTCAAAATCATTTATTCTTTAGGCTTACAAAACAAGCCCTTAGACAAGTCATATTTTAGTCGTCATCAGAGTACTTTCGTCAAAGCAAGAACACTTTCATCCAAATACAGGCGGATTATTGTGATACAGGTTATAATGACCGTAATTACTCAACGATTCCATTTAATACCGCGTGGTATACAATGGGGCGATTGAAGTAAATGTACTTGTGTTTCAAGTCAAGGCTACTGTATTGTATTATGGGTGTAATTTGAGGGAGTTAGCGATCATTTTTGACGACCGATGTGGCGCGGTGGGCAAAGGTCCGCCTGCGACGCAGGAGGATTCGATTCCCGCCTCGGAACAAATGTGTGTACGATCTGCAGATATTTATTTCGGGTGTTCTGGTCGTTTTCTATGTATATTAAAAAAATATCTATCTATGTAATGTATTGTATTATGTATATCAGTTATCTAGTACCCATAACACAAGCTCTGCTTACCGTGAAACAAACAAAACAAAAAACTGCAATCCCTCAGTAGGGTATTTGGCAGGAAACACCCTGCCAAATTTCTCTACTTCCGTAGAAACCAGCTCTTTAGCGAAATGTCACAATATTATGTTGAAAATACGTGTATTTAAAAGCGATTTCACACTCGCCGTCCGGAATGGCAATATGCGCTCTCCATCCAACTTACAAACGTGGCCTAGATCCCGGAAATTCTCAACTAATCCAAAACTGGAGCGAGGAAGGCTACTAGCATATTTTTACTACACTTTACCATGATTTTGGAGTGCACTACTTAAAACGAAGTGGTTTGAAGTGACGATTTATCGTCATTCATAAGTAGTTCTAAGATTTTGGTTTATGTTAAAGCTGATTTTATTCCCGATTCGTGAAAAATCACGTTTTGTGAAAAATATAGCGAGACAGGTTTGGTATCGACATAGAATAAATATATAGATATATTATTATACACGGTGTAACATGAGGGGTGGATCATCGGTGGATGGGGAGTGGGAGACCTCAGTACCTATCGATTTAACCCCCCTGTATGTTCAGCGATATTCATTGGTTCAAAAGTTATTTGGATTTTAGTAAAATTTTAGTTAAAATCAGATTTAATCCTTAATTTCGCAATTGCAACCAAAATATTGGGTCTGCGACCCTGTCTTTTTTTGAAACACTATGAATAGTGGGTCTGTGGTACCCCTATACCAATTTGACTCTTAGATTTATAAAAAACCAAATATGAAAATTTTAGCAAAATTTATTTTCAAAATCTTATATTTACATTAACTTTATTGGTTCTAAAAAAATATTTCGAATATTATTATTTTCTGCAACCTATTTTAAAAACATCTGGCTTTCATGAAGAATACACCCTGTAAATTTCATTTGGCTAGTACGAAGGCACCATGTTGAAAAATGTAATGAAAATAGAGTAAGTGTCAAAAATCCGTGATTTGTTAACAAAAAACTAATGGATCATATCAAGGAAAGGATAGCTAAATAAAGCATTATGTCTTGATCTTACACCGCTGTGATTGGTTGATTAGGTAGATCGCTATTTTTTTTTCTGAATTTGAATTTTGGAATGTAGACGAGGCGTTATCTTGCACCGCTGTGATTGGCTGAATAGGTAGTATTTTTAAATTTGAATTTTTCGAACCAATTTTTTTTTATTACTATCCATGGTCAAGATAAAAAAGAACCTCTCCTAGATTGGCTGACGTTTGCATGTTCAAGATCATTTCGATCACCGATTCCAGTTCTGTATTTGACCCTACAAATTCCAGTAATGCGCAAGTTAGAGGCTTATTTTTATTAGTTCATGTAAACCTTTTCCCACCATCTCACTTGGTTAAGTAAAAATGTCGCCTGAGGTGTATTTTCCTTTCTAAGAACTTATTCACTCAAAGCTGGAAGACTCCTAGATTGTATTCATTCGGGGAATCCGACGTGGGTATTTCGTTCCACTCTAAATCTCTAAAAATCCACTTGTAAACAATACTAAGAATGTGTGGGCACATTATAAAATAAATTATACTTAGAACAGTACAACGCCTAGACAGGTTTTGTGAAAAAACAACATAGTCCGAATGTACCTACTCGTTCTTACAAAATCAGTTTATACAATTTACGTTGGTGAAAAGCGTGGGATGAAAGAAAAAATAATTATATAGATGAGAAAACGATCAGATTTTTGAGACTAATTAGTTTAATAAATAAATAAAATAAAGCAGAGCAATTCGCATATTATTATCTAGCCCCAAACTAAGCAGAGAGTACGATGACTGATATACTTAATACATTACAATACATAGATTGATATTTTTTAATATAAAGAGAACACTCAGAACTCCCGGAACCATCTGAATCTGAACATAGACATAGACATTATCATTTACTTGCCACTAAAATATGTACAGACAATTCACTTCATTTCATTTCATTTCATTTCATCTCATTTCATCTCATTTCATCTCATTTCATCTCATTTCATCTCATTTCATCTCATTTCATCTCATTTCATCTCATTTCATCTCATTTCATCTCATTTCATCTCATTTCATCTCATTTCATCTCATTTCATCTCATTTCATCTTATGTCATCTCATTTCATTTATTTCATTTCATTTATTTGCCACTACAATATATACAGACAATATAAATTACACAACAAAAACATAGTTCAGTTCTTCACCATCGAGGCACGTAGTTCATTTTTGTTGCTATATTATGTATGCTGAACCATTTTCATATCAAAATAAAGAAAACTTGAAAGAAAAACGATATAAAACATTTAATTTCTCATCTACCCGCAGACGCGCTATGTTTCCACAATGAGAATGCATGAAACCCCTGTCATGTAAACTCAGTCCGTTTGTGTGAACAGAACTGAGTGCAGGGGAAAATGCGATTTCCAAGCATAATATTCCATTATGGTAATTTTTATGAGTTTTTCGCTTTTTTCGCCTAGCGGAAATACTATTGTACTCGGTGAATTATACGATGGAGGAAAATGGACGCTTGTTACAAAGAATGACAAGATCAACAGTGTCTGAGCTTGGACTAACGATGTTTTTTCAGCGGAAGAAAGGAAGTGAACAACAGTGAAGAATTACGTACTTAAAACACAATGTAATCTGTAGGGTCTTAAATAATAAATTGTCGAAAGAAGTAAAAAAAATACGATTTATGCCTACTGAGTTGCCAAAAATTAAAAAGTATGTATGTACTTAACTCCGTACATTTATCCAATATATATGTCGGAGATCAACCTGCCGTGATGATTCATTTGTGGTCCAGTCCGGTCTCCAACGCCATCTGTTAGCGCATTGAGGAGTGTGTAGATCGTAAGAAACGTCAAGTAGACAGCTGTCATTGTCACTTGGGCATGGTCAAGACAGAGTGTCAGTGAGGTAAGGATGGACGGTGAGGTGTGGCACTTTGTTGGCGACTTCCGAGCAAAGCACTGGTCACGTCTGGCCTCTGTCTTGAACTTGCCGCGTTTCACTATTTGCGGTATTGTACGTAGCGAAGCGATCAACCAATAAACATCTGGACTACACATACGTTGCATTTCTTTATTGTGGACTTCGAGGTATGTCTGTCGCTCTGAACGGCAGGCCTCGGGACCCTTCCCCGTCATATATAAATATAGTAAGTATATATGTACTTAACTCCGTACATTTACACTAATATCTTAAACTTTCTGTGCCGATATTATAAAGGAAAGTAAGTTTGTAGGTTTGGCCGTAGAAGCTACTCTCTGGAACTACCTACCCGATTTCTCAAACAAGATGACACCTTTTTTATACATACATAATATCTACTGTCCCTGAGTGATATAAAATACGTTTCAAGCAAGTCTAAGCAGCGAGAAAACGGCAGTATATTATAACTTAAAAATAAACAAACTATTAAAACCTCTGCAACCTAACAGCATTTTGGAGCACGTAAAACTATTTACCAGATTCTCCCAGCATTCGTTATTAAATTTTTGTGCAAACTGCCGATAAAACTTCTGCACTCCTATAAAACTGTGTGAAATGGCTTCGCTGATTTTTGCGTCGCGACGTCGTATCGCATAATAAAAATATTTCACTTGTCATAATTACCCGTATGGCTCTTGTGAAACAGAGTCTTCCTTATTTTATTCCAATCTCTTAGCTTTTCAATACTAATATTATAAAGAGGAAAGGTTTGTTTTTTGTTTGTAATGAATAGGCTCCGAAACTACTGGACCGATTTGAAAAATTCTTTCACCGATGGGAAGCTACACTATCCCCGGTCAACAAAGGTTATATTATATTTTCAAAAAAGTTAGGGATCCGTACTAAAACCTTGCGAAGCCGGGAAGGTCCGCTAGTTTAAACTAAGTTTATTTAAAAGTCATTTAAAACGGGATATTTACCATGATTTGATTTTTGAGTTTTCCAATATTCAATATATCACTCATATCAAAAATCAAAACATGGTAAATATCCCGTTTTAAATGACTTAAGTGTTAATAACCATGACATTTTCAAACGTTTTAAGATGATATTTATTTACGCTCGAATACAAGTATCGTATAGGTATAAATATGTTATTCTAAGGACTTGAGGTTTTTGCGTGTACTCGTTATGCAATTGAATGCAATGCTACACCCAGCTTATTAAAGCACTTCCAATCGAGGTTCAAGTTCCAATAGCATGCCTTTCGAACTCGAACGAGTATTTCATTGCGAATTCAATAAACGCCTGCATTTCCACGAGAAATATAATATTTTGACGGTGAACGAAATCGCTTTAGCGTCGTAGTAAAATTAGTGCATTATAGGCTAGAGCCTATAACGTCTCCAAACAATTAACTTAGTTTAATTTTGGATTTCTAGATATACCTATTGGTAACGAAGCTAGAAACTAAGTTCAGAGAGTTGAATGAACTTCAAAATTACTTATTTTGAAGTTCATTCAACCCTACATCACGAAGAATCGACAACCGCTGGGTAAACGTGTTCTTGAATGGAGACCGTGACTCGCCAAATGTAGTGTACGACACCCTCCGGCCAGGTGGCGTCGACGACCTACGAAATACAGATGACATATTCTGGGCGCCATAGCACCCTGAAGACAGAGTGCTATGGCGCTCATTAGGACTAACATTAGGTTGATGATGATGATGATTTTACTTAAGTTTCCACAAGTTCTTATTTTAGGCGACACCAGCGTTTTATATTAATGATTATGATAGGCACCAATAAGCTTTTTTAATGAGTCTGAAATGTTTTGTAGTTTAATAGTTTGTTGCCACTTATTGTCGAGGACAACTGGTTCTCATCCCCACCATCGGAGCCGCGGACGCCGGCCGCCCGACGACGCTGCGAACGACGAATGCAGCTCGCGCCTGCATTCATACACATCGGGCCACCGACCAAGATACACGTTTTCTTCTCTTAAATAATACAGCAAATCCATACAGTCCACTCATCTTTCGTTTATACAAATACCAAAGTATCGAATATAACACAACAAATGATCCAGCTCGAAGGACCATTTGTTGTGCTCGACACTTATATTTACATTTAGCTTTACCTCAAAGCAGCCTTCATATTACATGAATAAAATACATATTTTTAAAAACACATAAATTGTTTCAGCTACAAAAGCTCAGCCCCACGACGGTGACGCTAGAGAAGATGGATTTCTGGGCGGCGGGACAATACGCCTGCGAAATCGCTTTGGAAACTCCATTGTACTCTAAAGTATCCAAACTGCACGAAATAACGGTTATCGGTGAGTAATAGTAAAATGCTTTACTAAAATTACCATTTTATTTACAAACGTACCTCTATTTTTACGGGAACACCCAATGCAATACATATTTAAATTTAATATTAAAATTATAAATAATTTTATAATACAGAAAAACAACACAAAAATCATAGAGTCAACCTTACTTTAAGTTTACATTACAAAATCATAAATTAAAAATCACAAATCATATCCATTTCCATATACAATATATATTTCATTAAATAAGAATATTACCGATATTAAAAAATAAAAAATTCAGTCTAACTGTGATAATACGGATTTACACAACTAACGATTACATAAAATTAACAATGCAGCTTTTTGGAACTCGCTCTGGGTACAGGAGAAAAAGATCTATTCTCTCGGCAATCAGATTCAGCGTGCGTTTTAAATAGTTATAGAGCAGTGTTTATTAATTGGCTTCTCTTAAAGTATACCTCATTTAACATATACAATTATTATTATTAAACACTGTAAAACTGTTGAAATTATCGTGGTTATTAACACTTAGGTCATTTAAAACGGGATATTTACCATGATTTGATTTTTAAGTTTTCCAATATTTCGAAAAATCGAATCATGGTAAATATCCCGTTTTAAATTACTTTAGTATTAAACACTGCTCGATAAGTGTTTATTTATAAATAAATAATGCTAAAAAAATCACAAGTCAACTCAACAAGCATCGTCTAGTGATAATGTTATGGATACATAAGGTATACATAAGGTCGTGTATATACTTATGACGACTTGCAGGATTTTAGTAAAAAAAGCCTTTTTAATAACATATTTAAGACCAAATACTGAATACATTTTTGTGACATTCTTTTTTGCATACATTATTGCCTCGGAACAATTGTGTGTACGATCTGCAGATATTTGTTCCGGGTGTTCTGGTCGTTTTCTATGTATAATAAAAAATATCTATCTATGTAATATATTGTATTATGTATATCAGTTATCTAGTACCCATAACACAAGCTCTGCTTACCATGGGGCTAGATAATGCTGTGTGAATTGTCCAGCATTATTATTTATTTATTATTATTATTAAGGCGTGGTCTTGACTACATTGATTTGTTATTCGATGGTATACAATTATTTGACTTAATAGTGTATACATTATTATGATAAACTGTATACCACGTTTTGACAAGTAACATGACTACATCAATTTGAAAAATTGTGGAATATACTTTAATTTGAAAGGTTTACGTATACATAAATATTAAATTTTGGGAGTACTAGATAACTGTACTAGATAACTGATATACATAATACAATACATTACAAAGATAGATATTTTTTATTATATATAGAAAACGACCAGAACACCCGGAACAAATATCTGCAGATCGTACACACAATTGTTCCGAGGCGGGAATCGAACCCGCAACCTCCTGCGTCGCAGGCGGACCTTCGCCCACCGCGCCACATCGGTCGTCAAATCGGTTTATGATACTGGATTATACTAGATTCTGCCCGCGGCTTAGTGTGATACTCAATTATCAACTTCAAGTAAGCAAGCACAAGGTCTGCATAGCTTGAGGCTAGTAAACGCCGTGTGAATAGTCCAGCATTATTTATCTATATATATAAAAGAAAGTCGTGTTTGTTACAACACTTATAACTCGAGAACGGCTGGACCGATTTAGCTGAAAATTGGTGGAGAAGTAGCTTAGAACCAGGAGTCTAACATAGGATACATATACATTAGGATAGGATTTTTATCATTTAAACAATTTGACACATAGATTTCCACGGGGGCGAAGCCGCGGGGAGCAGCTAGTTTATTTATAAATGTAGCCAAGTAGCAAATTATATGACAGACGCCCTATAAATTGAGCCATCATATTTACAGAATACTTTTATGAGTAGGGATAAAAGTTTTATTGATAATATTATAGATTTTACATTTCTATCAGCTGCCATAGAAATGTGTTCAGAGTTTTTCACCCACACCCCAAACAAAGCCTACAAATTAATAATTCAAATTCGTAAATTAATCCTACTCAGAAAATAGCGGTTACTTCATTACTCTATGAATTCGATTCCTGGGAAACTTCGATCACATCTGTTGCTAACAAATTAATCAGTTTATTCAGTTATGCGTAATGCTAATAATACTCGTATACACAGACGAGAGAATATCGATATTACATTTGATTAAATAATAAAATTACATTGTGGTCCTCGTATCTCAAGTTTCGCAAAAGCGATCAAGTCATTTTGATAGATGTTGTCAATAATTTAATGACATACGAGTATACAATATAAGATACTTATCCTCATTGGCAGAATTGCGTCAATCCATACGCAGAGCGATCTAGCAAAAAGTTGAAGTTCAACCACTACAAAAAGTTGTAACATGTTGTATTTATTATCATAATTTTATGGCTACAGTAGTTCTAAGGCAGCAATATTTTTTTAATAATAATAATAATAGACACACACATAATAGAATAGACACAATGTAATAGACCCGCAGGGCAGCTTGTGGCGAGCTGTTGGTGAGTAGCGACACCACGGGTACCGAGTGCTCCCGGGGAAGTTCCTGGTTCTCGTCTCCGCTTGCGGAGTGGCATCCCAAGAGAACCAGATCCCCACCTCTTGCTTGCCTTCATTGGCCGGTCTGAGTGGAGTCGCGAGAGATGCATCTTAGGATGTAGACTCGGGGGTGGAAGTGTCTAATGGCGTAATAGCGAGGAAACCCGCTCACGAGCAGTCTTCGTGATGGTGAAATCGGGGCCGCACCTCTCGACACCGCTGAGTCGTTTGCGCCGATGTTGTTCCTCTCCGGTAATTTACTCCGGCTTTTTAAGGAACCCATCCAGCATTCGGCAAGCCACCGTCTGCCACTCTTCTTAACATTATGATTAACTTGTTTATGGCAGACGTCCGCAATCTCCCCTATAGCCCGATTACCCAGTCCATTCATCCATCACAATAGCCTGGTTTTATTTCTTTCATTTTTCTTTGCAATAGTCTCTACACCTTGTGGATACCATCTTTGGGTGTATCATATTGTGCACCCGAGGATGATACCCGCTATGTGTAGCCATCGCCTTTAGATTAACTTCTCAAAGGGCCTCTGTGCTGTTGGCTTCGGCCCCACGCAAGCCTTCCAAAGGACCGGGTCACTTTATGGCCTGAGATCATGGTAAATGAGAGACATAATAATAGAAGAAGTTGGATCAAGGGCCAGATCCAGAAGGCGGTACTCTTGGACTCTGCACGTATCGTCAGGAAGTTCCTTTCTCTGCAGCCCTAGTCACCGGCCGCTTGAGCCTAGCTTCGCGGTTGGTGATCTACCGTTTTGATATATTTTTTACTGTAGAATAGTTTTATAATATTTTATTGTATTTTCTATAGTAAAAAATGTATTTTATACGAGAATTTAAATAAATAAGTGTATAATAATAAAAGTTTTATTTCTCAAATAATAGGCTTACAAAGTACATTAAATTCTAAGTTAAGTAGGAGGTAGAGTAATTCAGTATGTACTTTAAATACTTGCATAGTATGTACTTTGGAACAAAAACCTTAGGGGAAAAAAACCATAATTGTCTTTTTATTAAGTATATTTATATATTTTTTGGATTATATAATGGAAAATAATTGTAATATTAATGAGTGATCAAATAATGAAGATGGCTTGATATTTTCACCAGAGCTAGTTCGTTATCTAGCAGGGTATACAGGGCCGTGCAGGTTAGGATGGCTTGGGAGAGGAGATGTTGGAGTCCCCCTTACACCCAACTACGTTAGATGAAAACGTAAATATTTGGTCAGATGCAACGTTCGTTATTGTCTGTCCATATGTTCGTTGAGTCATAACAAACCTCATTTATTTTATTTCAGTGGCGAGGCCAGACGAGTTTTTTTTAACAAAACTTGTGACCTCTGTGTATAGTATTAATCTGTGATTACGTCCAAAACGGAAACGCAAGCGATTTTGTCTATGATCTCGATAGAAATCGACTAAAACAGACAGTTCTTATTATCTCAACGGATTTTGTGTATATCACTGACTAAATAGATGATTTTATCTTCTTGAATAAAGTAAGGTAAAAATGTTATTTGTTGACATAATAGGTAGTATAACAGGCAATACGAGTCCATAAGCTCCTGAACTAGTTAAAAACTGTGTTTCAGGTAACAACGCGTGGCTTATATAAATGTATATATATACATAGAATTATGTTATTTTAAGGTATTGTATTCTTTTGCTTATAGATCTTTCTCGAAGTTCGTGCTCGTGCTCCTGGCACGGTATATTGGAAAAAAAACCTTAACCTGAGGTAATAATGTGTATCCTTTATTTACAGTTCGCCAGAAGCATCGTCCAAAGATAAAAATAAAACATAAGAAGCTGTCACCGAGTGACCACTTAGCGGCAACGTGCTCCAGTGCGGCGGCCTACCCTGCACCCAACCTTTACTGGTTTATAAATAATGTCAAGGTACGTTGGAAGTACGGGGACACTCACGATAGGGCTGCTCCACCAGTTCAAAGTCGCTCAGCGAGCTATGGAAAGAGCTATGCTCGGAGTTTCTCTGAAGGATAGGATTCGTAACGAATACATCCGACAGAGAACCAAGGTTATCGCCATAGCTCAAAGAATTAGCAAGCTGAAGTGGCAGTGGCCCGGCCATATCTCGCGAAGAACCGACGGCCGATGGGGCAAACGTGTTCTTGAGTGGAGACCACGACTCGGTAAACGTAGTGTAGGACGCCCTCCGACCAGGTGGGATGACGACCTGCGAAAAACTGCAGGTAGATGCTGGATGCGGCAAGCTGAAGACAGGGCGCTATGGTGCTCATTGGGGGAGGCCTATGTCTAGCAGTGGACTGCTATAGGCTGATGATGATGATGATGATGATGATGATGATGACGTTGGAATATCTCCTTTATTATCTTACATAATAAAGTTCTTACAGCTTCACAACTATTTACTTTCTGTCGACACTGAACGACAACAAACGGATTTGAATAAAGATCCTACCCATTCTTAGTATTATATTTATAATTTGTTATGTTTTATAAAACTAGAAACTGATTTCAAATTCGTAATTAGTGAAAATGGCTTTGGAAAGAACACATCGATAGCGCGATCAAATTTGTGCCGACATTTAAAACTCGAGTCTAATATGTTATGGGACCATTCGAAATCATTTTCTATACGATTTTTTATAAACAATCGTTCCTTAATTGCCGGAGATATCAATGAATACACATAAATAAAAACATACAGCCGAGCATAGAACCTCCTCGTGAAATAGGTAAAAGTACCTATTAATGATTCTTTGTTAACACTTTGACTGCGGTTTTTTTTTCGACGACTGCGATCTTTTTTTTAACCTAAAAAATTCGTGCTGCCGCTCTACACAGCGGTTGTGTTGCGCCGCACATGCGTTTCGTTCGAAAAATATTACGGCTGTGCTGAGTCACACAGATCTGTTTTTTCTCAGCCGCTGTGCTAGTGTGGATTTACGCATATTAGTCACACTCAAAACACATACCGTGTGATTTCAGCACTCAAAATGTTAATGGCAATTTGTGTCTGGTAGGACAATAATCTGCCAGTAATGAAAAATAATTGTAAATTTAAGGCCTATCTAAATCATGCAACAATGCTAATTGGTTATAAGCTGGACAGGTACTTTCCGCTAGAGAGTTTTAAATATAAAATATAGACTGTTCATAGGATCACAGGCGACCGTGCACTTCTTGCCTGGATAGGCAAAGCTATAAATTATTTCATATCAACGACGTACTTTATCGTGCATTTTTCATGCTCTAAAGGTAAATTACTGCGGTAGCTATCTGAGAATCTAGTACAATTTTGCAAAATATTGAAAATAAAAAGTTTTTGAGGACATTCCACTTTATTACCACACTAAGACAAAACGTACTTATTTTATTAATATCAATAATCGAATTATCAAAAAAAACACACTAATATTGTAAACGCGAATGTTTGGTTGTTTAGATGGATGGATGGATGAATGTATTTGTCACTTCTTTACGCCAAAATTTTGTCTTTTCTTTACGCTGACAAAATAAAGAACTGAGCGGTTCAGGCTGAAATTTTGCACCGAAGTAGTTTTAAATGAAATTAAATAATATTTTATTGGCTCGCTGTTTTCTAAAACGAAAAGTAGCTTCTCTCAGTATCCGGTAGGGGCGCTGCAAGGCGCTAAGTGAATTAGACGTAAACTTTTATAGTTTTCTAAAACTATGCATAACTTTCATCATCATCATCATCAGCCTATAGCAATCCACTGCTGGACATAGGCCTCCCCCAATGAGCGCCATAGCGCCCTGTCTTCAGCTTGCCGCATCCAGCATCTACCTGCAGTCTTTCGCAGGTCGGCATACCACCTAGTCGGAGGGCGTCCTACACTACGTTTACCAAGTCGTGGTCTCCAACAAACAAAACTGAACAGAACTGATGAACTGATTATGTTCCTAGGGTAAGAAATAGTTTCAGCAAATGTCACACTTGATCATTATCTTAAAACTACACTTCGGAAAGTCGCCTTCGAATACTGATTGTTTAATCTAGTGCTGAGAAACTGCGGCGGCTATCCCTTCTTTACCCTATAAGATAAGCTACAAAGCAATTAAGTTTTAATTGTCTAGAAGCTACTCCACAAATTATATTCTATGTCAATGTAGCAGTCTTACCAAGAACTGGCTTGTCTTAGATTCGAATACAATGTAAATTGACTACCTATATTAACTACCTATGTAAATTGAAGGTGAAAGTTGAAACCCCTGTAGTATTCAGATACCTACATTATTCTTTTCAAAAATAATACAGAGTAAAGTGATGTTTGCGGTCGCTGGGGCAAACGTGTTCTTGAGTGGAGACCACGACTCGGTAAACGTAGGTGGGATGACGGGATCGGGATGTAGATGCTGGATGCGGCAAGCTGAAGACAGGGCGCTATGGCGCTCATTGGGGGAGGCCTATGTCTAGCAGTGGACTGCTATAGGCTGATGATGATGAAAAAGAATATAAATATAACTTTTAGACGTAATAATAGCTTACCTTGTAAATTGACTCATGTAATCCATTTAGTCCTAAGTTGTTTTGAATAAAATTATTTATTTATTTATTTACCTTAATAGGTATGCCCCATTCTATTAAAAATATCGTGCCCTAATCAACCATTCTGACATCACGAGCAGACATATCATTCGGCTCGGTAAAGGTCAAAGCCCATTACTCCATCGGACTGTCGATAGAATCGATTCTAACTGACGTCTGACTGAGATTAATTTTTCCTGTGTACAATAACTTCGGTCCGGTGCCCCCATTTCACCCTTGTTTTGTTTTGTAAGTTATTGTTCATTGGACTTTTATGAAATGAGTTTCCTGATAAACTCCACATTGGGAAGGTCAAGCTACTTAGGGGCAGGTCATTCACCCATATCAAACAAAGCTTATAAAAGCTACATTTTTTTAAGCTACAGCCGATGATGTATCACGTATGTCTAGAGGCTTACTTTTGACTTTTGGAGACTCCTTTTAAAAAGCCGTGTAGTTAACTGAACATAAACCTAAACAGCTTTTACGTTACGGTTTTTTGGACAACAATTCAAAGAGTTTTTTATTTAATTGTTTATTCATACTTAGCGAAATATCCTCAGGGAAAAACATTACCTACGTCACTATCAGATACATACATATATACATAGGATATTTTTATATAGAAGTGATCATCAAAAGATCCCTCTGGTCTTCACTGAAAATCAGCGCTGGGTGGACACATTAGTGTGTTGCTGAGTGAAGGCCATATTTGCCATGAACACTGCTACGCACAATAATTTGTAACATAGGTAGTATTAATTTGCGTAGTTTTAAGTTTGTTGTGTATGGTGGTTTAAGGTAAATAAAAATAATATTCTTTCTTTCTTTCTTTCAAAAGATTTTCTTCTATCGGGGTTTCAACCTCAAACTTCTGCCTAAACCAAAACCGGCAGTTCTATAACTACTCGTAATTAAACCATGGGAGACATGTCACTTATTGGCTTGGAACATTCAATAAGTTTGGAAAAGATGTTCCGCGTTCGTCCCACTCTCTTCGGCCCAAAGTAGGTTTACCATGTTCGGACTAAAGTACTCGAAACGCGGAAACACTAATTTTATACTGATTTAGTTCCTCTTTCATCCTATTTATTATATTTAGCTGTAAACCACTTACTTTTTGTGTAAGAAGCGGCCCCACTTATTTGTTTGAATCGTTAGTAATATGATCTGTATTACATGGATTACTCAGAAGTTATCAATTCTTAGAAAATCCCAAAATACCAAGACAGTAGAAGTTCTTTAGATATAACAACTCAACCCGTAATATATTAGATTTCATCATCATCATCATCAGCCTATAGCAGTCCACTGCTGGACATAGGCCTCCCCCAATGAGCGCCATAGCGCCCTGTCTTCAGCTTGCCGCATCCAGCATCTACCTGCAGTCTTTCGCAGGTCGTCATCCCACCTGGTCGGAGGGCGTCCTACACTACGTTTACCGAGTCGTGGTCTCCACTCAAGAACACGTTTGCCCCATCGGCCGTCGGTTCTTCGCGAGATGTGGCCGGCCCAATGCCACTTTAGCTTGTTAATTCTTTGAGCTATGTCGATAACCTTGGTTCTCTGTCGGATGTATTCGTTACGAATCCTATCCTTCAGAGAAACTCCGAGCATAGCTCTTTCCATAGCTCGCTGAGCGACTTTGAACTGGTGGACCAGCCCTATCGTGAGTGTCCACGTCTCAGCTCCGTAGGTCATAACGGGTAGGACGCACTGATTGAAAACTTTCGTTTTCAAGCATTGCGGTATGGATGACGTGAAGACTTGACGTAGTTTCCCAAATACTGCCCAGCCCAGCTGGATCCTCCTTTTGGCCTCCTTCTCGAAACTGTTTTTACCCAACTGCAGAATCTGCCCAAGGTAAGTGTACTCGGAAACTTTCGAGAAGGTGACCATGTACGACCACCGGCCTTGGATCAATGTGACCATTGATCATGACTTTGGTTTTATCCAAATTCATGCCAAGACCGATACATCGGGAGGCTAAAGCTAGGCCGTCCAGCATCTGGTTCAGTTCCTCATATTAGATTTGCTTAAACCAAACGCCCCGTTTAGTTTGAGTCAATCTTCAAACTCAGATATAATTATCAAATTTAATTTAAGAGCTCTATCAACATTATAATTAATTTGTGTTTCAGTCTATTAATTGAATTAAATAAAAACGCTATTTATAAACTAATTACATCAATCATTTTAAATGGTTGGTTGCAATTAGGCCATACCAATTAGGCTGTACTGAAACACTAACATATTTAGGAACGAGGGCGTTATTGAAATTATAATCGCTGAAGCATTAAACTGTGTAAAATATATATATATATGTAATTGATCTTAAAAATAGACATATCTATACTTATATTATAAAGAGGATAGGTTTTTTAAAACATCATATCTCAGCAACTGTGACATTTTCGGACATTGAGTCTAACGGAGAAATATAGCCCACGACCCCCCATGCACCCTGTACATATACTTCATCTTAATCCTTTCTGTTATGTATTCATTCATGAAAAGGAAACAAATAGACACGCATTTTCGAGTTTATATATATATACAAAGTTTTTAGTTCGCAATTCTTATAAAAGCTCAACAGGAGCTTTAATAATACTTCATTAGCACCTATATCTATTAGTTAGATACCTATCTAGCTAATATATATATAGAAATAAACCTACATATACCATATACAATCAACGTAGAGTTCATGTCAGAACATTGTTTAGGAGCCCAATCAACAAAGTCAACAGATAGGATCGAATCAAAGCCCGCGCCATAGTTACTCTACTGATGAAAATTAGTATTATCGGGTGAATGATTCTATTAATGAAATATTAGTGATATTTAGATTAAAATTTATGCTGTGGCTGTAGCAGTCGTGGCGTAAGAATCGACCCCTTCAACTCAGCCAGTGGATAACGTAATAAAAAGGGGCAACAGCTTCCTTCTGTGTATTTTAACACCTTAACTGCGATCACCGAGCCAAGCCCGGTGTGGTGATTATGGAATAGTGTTGTTTTTTTTGGCTTGGCATGATGATGATGATTCTTTGTTATTGGCAATAATGTCTGGTTGGACACTTTTCTGCCGGTGTCAAGTATTGGAAAAAAATTGTAAATTATCTGAGTTATCAAAAAATGTCCAACCAAACACAATAACATCATACACACGGGTATAGACAGGTGCGTGCCATAAACTTGGACTTGGATTTGAAAATGTTCTTCTTATAATTTGCTAAAGTTGCTTCTCTCTCGTTCTATCTTCAGCTTGACGCATCCAGCATCTTCCTGCAGTCTTTCGCAAGTCATCATCCCATCTGGTTGGAAGCGTCCTACACTAGGCGTACTGAGCTTCCGTTTACTTGCTTGAATAACTCAACTTATTTACTTTTTTCCGCCAGGTGGACGAAAAGCTGACAGTACCTCACGGATCGCACCCGATGAACCACCGCCTACACTACGGCATGCCGCTGACGATGTCGTCTTCATCGATGTTCTACCCGCTGTCGAGTCTCCAACTGTTTCCCAACCAGACCGTGGACATCACCTGTCTGAGTACCATCCCAGGATACAACACCCAGGGAGAAGGGTTTGCTGACGCACAGAACCATACTGTTTCCGGTAAATATTATCCCATTAAAAACATAACCGCCTCTCCTATAACCCTAAGGTTTGCTGGAAGAAAACTCTTTGCCAGGGTTAAGCTCGCCTATGTACATATCTTGTTATTGAAGTTATTTATATGTATGATTTTGTGTGTACGGTAAAGAGATAAAGAATAAATGTGAAATGAGAGCCAAGTTCAATATTTTCTTATATGCCTTGGTTGTTGACTTCAACGGTAAAAGCAGTGAGATCAAAAAAATGGGTGACAAGTTCATTGGTCAGTCTTGACCAATGACATATTTTATAACAACTTAAAATATAATTTCTTCTTATACATAACTTAGGATAATAATATTGAAGCCTATGGTCTGAATTGGCTATTTTCATATACTGGGATGGCTTAACACACTCCCGCGTGTCCAGATAACATTAAACAACAAGACAAGAGGGAACAGGTTCTTCTAACCGACCTTTGTTGAAAGAAAGAAAGAAAATCTAGTTATTTACACAAAAATACAAATGTTTCTTAAAAATAACCTCTACCTTAAAGTAGCGTCTAAAGGCTTTTGAAGAGCAAAGTTAAGCTGAGGTGAACAGCTTAATGTTGCTCCACAAAAGTTGAGCAACATTGCTTTTCTGGCAAGTTCTTGGTGCGCGTGGACATGAGCAGAGCAACAGACCACAAACCGGACAATATAAAACTTCAGACTAACTTACCATCGGGTGGAACTTTGGTTAAACGAAGGTCTAATCACTATAAAACGAACCCTCTCACTTCACAGTTGTTTGCTTTTGGTAGAATGATCGTAGTTATGGTATTTGCTGTGCGTTTTTGGGAGATTGGGGAGTCTTGTTAGATGATGAAATCATCGAGAGTCCAAGGAGGTCGTTAAGTTACTGGAAGAGCCATCAAGTTTTCTTTTGGTGGGACTTTTGCAAAGATTTCAGAAAAGGCGACTTCTAACACAATGCACATACAATCTGCCTGGAACTGAAGCAGATCTGAAAATTCTACACGGTCTTTTAAATTATAAACTGTGGCATATACGAGTATTTAAAGAAAAAATCCAATAAAAGTTAGGCAAACATTTTTGGACAAATATTTAAAAAAATAATTTTTCTGTCCCTATTTAAGAACAGCTTATGTATCTTTTTGGGTATGTCCGTCCGCCCCTATTGTATTTCAATAGTCAATAGAGATGAAGGCACGGGTGTATTTTTCACCATATATCTTGAATTGTTTTCAAAGCTTTCGTCATACATAATATATTCAGGGAAACATTTACTTAAAACTTGTCGAAAACATATGTGTTCGTCTAAAATAAACGTTAAAGTTTTCAGTGTAGCCTTTGTTTTCAGTGAACGTCCGCCTCGAGCCAGTGCCGACCCAGCTTCCAGTGAAAATAGTTAGTCCAGAACTAAACACATCGACTAGATCGGTCTGCAGTAAGCTTGCGTTGTTAGTAGTTCTCGTGTGCCATTTCAGTTTGTGAACGAACTTTTAATTGTGTATTCCATTATTTATGCGTACAATCAGCTCGCAAAATGCAGTCATTTCAGTCGTACGTAAAAAACCTTTGTACCTATATAAATCATAGGGACAAGGGACGAAAACGAACAATCATAAAGGCGATATTCAACTCTATTTTCTTACAAATAAAAGTCTCTTCACAATTTGTGGACAAAGAATAATTCGTGAACCGCTTTTTACCTTTTTATCCGTATTCAAGTGTTTTCTATTTCATAAATCGTTGAACTTATGTATGCGCAACTGTGAGACTGAATTAGAAAATTAGGGATTTGTATTACCCTTACTCCCTAAACCAATGCTGAATAAAATACCCATTACGGCACGTCGTGAACATATATATTTATTATGATGGCAAATGGCGTATGTTACCTTTATTTTTATTGCTATAGAAGGATTTAATGGTGTTCCGTGTCGTAGCTTAACTATGACGATTGCCTACATTCTGCTTTACACTTAAACATCCATTATATTAAAGTTCACAATGCTATATTGCATAAACCAATATGAGGCACATGGAAAATATTAATAACAATACCAGAAAAATAAAAACTTAAGTGGGTCAAAATTAAATATTGTCGTGGCTTAGATTGTTAAAACTGGATTAACGCGGCCTTGAAATTAAATCTTCCTAGATTTCCTATCAAGCTTATTTTAATATTATTAACTGAATGTGCTTTTTGTAAAACAAACTCATTGTATAATAGTGCTTTGTAATCGTAGTATTTTGTAACAAAAACATATCATGTAGAAGTGATTAGAAAAATTACCTTTATTTATATAAATGTTGTGAACTGAATCTTGTAAAACTAGCTCAGTCAACGTTATTAATGCTGCATTGAGATTTTACAGCGTTTTTTAAGTCTAGAGTAAAATTTATGTAGAAAAGTACCCTGTACCATTCAAAATCATTCAAATCGAACTACATTCCAGCGCAGACTTTGAAAAGTTTTTTGTGTATAGCCCGTCGATTTCTCCGTCATTTAGGGAACGCTTTGTATGATTTTTTTGCAGTTGTATAGAATTATTCTAAGGTAGTCCCATAAAAATGTTGTTTCCTGGGAATAAGTACTATATAACTCGCAAAACAATCAAATTATTGTAACAACAATTCAAGGCACCAATAATAAATACAATTTCTGCATCCAGTAATTTCGAGGTAACCAGCAATTTGACTGAACTTTACGAAATTTCGGATTATTTACTAGCTTACTTATGGGTGAACAAATTTTAATCCATCTATCTCTGTAAATTATAAACGTGCCTATTTGAATCCCTTCATCACGTTAATATCTCACGCAGTATTGATAATGTTGAGATGAGTAATATCAATGTTTATATTCGAAAGTGAATGTTAATACTTGTTAGAGTCCTTTGAATGTTAGTGACAAAGCTTAAGTCATAAGTAGCTAGGTATGAAATCGATATACTTATCTACGTAGATAAGTTATTATTAGTTAGGGTCAGCCTGAGCTGATCGGAACGCGACGCGACGCGACGGTGATTGAAAATGCAAGGCGCATCGTGAAGTCGCTGGTAGTGTGACGACGCCTCTCTACGTTGCGGATTGCGGAACGTGTCTACGTTCGATAGCATAAGTCCAATTCAGTAAAATAAGATTTTATTATATCATTTTAATTTTAATGCATCAACTACACGAAATCTGGACGGAAAATAATAAAGACAAGTCGCCACAACGGCTTCAGGCTGTGCCTCGGCAGCGTCGCGCTTCGTCGCGTTATCGTAGCGTGTGGTGCCGCAGAGTATTTTCGTATTATCCCAATGAAATGTGTATCTTTTTGTGTAGTAAATAAAGTTATTTATTTTAAACACTATTTTAAAATATTCCCGTTGCGTCGCGTCGCGTAATGGTATGAGCTGACCCTTAGGTTATTGGTACTCTACTTATAAAGTCAACAGTGAGTTTGACAACATTGAGAGCATAGACGTAAAGAAAGTATATCATTTAAAATTTTGAAAACTTGGTACCAACACATTATCACTTGGGTCCTATCGAAGTTGATTCATGAGCCACATAAGTATCCAGTAATTCACTTGAAATGACCTAAACTGTTAAGCGTGCTTCTTGCAGTATTCATGTTGCAATATTTCAAGAAATTGGAATTTTGATTGATTTTTAATTAAAAGCTTTTTGATCACACATCAACGTCATGGATATAATATTGAGATAATAATAGCATCCTTCTCGGAACTGACTTTTCTAGCCGGTGATAATGTTAATACTGCCACACCATAAAGAGCTTCGCTTATTGCTAAGAGGCAAGCGACTCGCTTAGTGACTGATCCCAACGAACAAATGTATAAAGAGAGAAAGAAAATAAAATACATTTATTGATTCACTGTAGCAGATACAACTCATCTACGGCGTATGTATAGCACAATTGGTGGTCACACTGCGACCGACGCGCCTAACTAGGTGCCTGGTTAGTCACCAAGCGAGTCGCTACGCAAACGAACTCGTATGGCACCATGTATGTGACCACATTGTGTATCAAGTACACAAGCGTAGCTCCTAGCTTAGCCCTAAGCTTGGCACGTATATAGTGTGGCCTAAGCACTAAGTGCGCCTTTGAAAACTCCAAATATCCCCCTAAAATTAATATCATCTAGATAACTAGTTCATAACTATCTGTCCGTTACGTCAGTCATAAAAGATTAATAGAAACGTTGGTTGCCAAAAACATTTCCCCGTTGTCACATGCCCGGAGATCGACGCGATAGCAGATTGGGATCAATTTGGAAAACAAACTAAAAGTAACAAAAACATAGCGTGTGCAAAAATGTTTTAGACATGATCGAACTAAATCGACGATCGGATCCGCCGTAAAATGAAGAGATATGTGCAATATTTTAGATGAAAGCTTATGCGAAAGCTCAAGTAATATCGGACGAATATTGACTCTGTGAGCTTTTTCCTGAATCTGCAGCGAAACGATGCTGGCTGGTTTTTGGGAAAAACTCGTATGTTTTTTAAGCTAGTTCGGTTCTTTGGTGGTTAATTCTAATCATGGTTTTATTAGCTGCTTGATAAAGATAGGAAACCAAGAGCTGATCTAAAATAGATTTGATTGGAATATACAGAGAGTAAAAAACTAGACAAAGGCCTTCGGTAAAAATTGCTACATTGACCGCTCCTGCGTTACCCGCCTCGCATACATCGGATTCGGTGCCATTTCCTGTATCTGGTCACCAATCAGCGCCTTAGGGTGCCCCACTGACCATCGGTTCTGCGAACTGATCTGTTCTTTAGCGCTGCTACTTGAGAAAAGTCATACTTGCACTTCAAACGCGTTGGTACAGAAAGAGACTATAGGTATAGGGTATAGTTGAAGCAAAAAAATAAGTCAGACTTACGGTAGGTACTGACTTAATTTTTAGCTTTTCTTAAACCTTAGGGTGCCCCACTGACCATCGGTTCTGCGAACTGTGAGCTGTTCTTTAGCGCTGCTACTTGAGAAAAGTCATTCTTGCACTTCAAACGCGTTGGTACAGAAAGAGACTATAGGTACCTATGGGTATAGTTGAACCAAAAAATAAGTCAGACTTACGGTAGGTACTGACTTAATTTTTAGCTTTTCTTAAACCTTAGGGTGCCCCACTGACCATCGGTTCTGCGTACTGTGAGCTGTTCTTTAACGCTGCTACTTGAGAAAAGTCATACTTGCACTTCAAACGCGTTGGTACAGAAAGAGACTATAGGTATAGGGTATAGTTTAAGCAAAAAAATAAGTCAGACTTACGGTAGGTACTGACTTAATTTTTAGCTTTTCTTAAACCTGATTTCAATGTAAAAAAGGTAAGCAAAGTCCGGTGAAGTGAGACTATAGGTAGAACCTATAATAGTCTCTTCTTGCTTTCAGAATTAGTAGGTACCAAAACATTAAAATCAGGTTTTAGAAAAACAAAAAAGTAAGTCAGTACGTGCTGACTTACAGCAGGTACTGACTTACTTTTTTGCTTTTCTGAAATCTGATTTCAATTTAAACAAGGTAAGCAAGTTCCGGTGAAGTGAGCAAAATGCATTTCGAACTAAATAGAGACTGAACTACTGTGTAATTACAAATTAGGTTTGTGAAGCACGAAGGGTCTGTCTAGAGTCCCAAATATATTTTGCAACGATGTCGTGCATTCGCTTCTAGGGATTAATTTCAACAACTTATATACCTAGCTAGGTTCTCGTAAATGACTTGTTAATTTTTTAGATGGGTCTGGGTATTTTCTATTATACTCAGACCTAAAACAGATATTGGCACTTACGGTACAATATATCTCTTCGTTTTACGGCAGCAGATATTTTTCTATCGGATTTTTCATTGATTATTTTATCTATAATAACGATTTATATTTTTAACTAAAATGTATATTGCAAGTGGTGTACAGAGCTCATTAAATTTGAAATTTGTTACAAATGCTGTTGGTAAACAAAGATCTACGGATTAATCTGTATAACGGCTAATATACATATGTATATGTCTTAATGTGTTAGCGATTAACTTAAAAAAACATTCTTAGAGAAAGATAATTTATGGACAAACTCTCTAAAAGGGTTCCGTTAACGATAGAAATAAAAATAATGTGTGTAATTAGAATTTATGAATGAAAATAATAATCAATTTTAAAAGTCAATTTTACCCACTGATAGATATATAGGACCGAAGTTTGTGTTAAATAATTTTATTAAGTTAATGATAACAAATTTAGCTGCGGAACCCATAGCCAGCTTGTCATACTCGCACTTGACGTAATTATTTATATTGTAATGATGTAATACATGCAGGCTATCGATGTCTTCCTAATGCTATACACTGTCTTATATCTAAGTCTTATATATAATAAGCTAGATTTTATATTGTGGTAGAATTGTAAAACAGTCAGATTAAGTGTCCAAAACTTTTCGGTTCGCTTTGCATTGTTTTTATACTTAGTCAATTATTATATCAATTATTATTAGGTAGGTACCAATTTATATATCATATCACCTTTCGTAGATGTCCAAATATAGCGTACCTACTTAGATATAAATTCAAATTATTGGTGTTGGTAGGTAAGAAAATTTTAAGTGGAAATATATTTTCCTTGTTATTTTATAGTTAAATGTTATTGATGGATTAAACTTTAGTTTAGAAATTGTAAAATCATTATTTTGAACTTTATTGGCCTATACCTCTGCTCTCTATCGAGACGATACGCAATTACGATTGTCACTACACGAAACAGCATCATAGTCACTACGACAAATAAAATACGTAAGAAATGGAAAAACGTCCAGTTTGGATGTGGTTTTTATGTGTGCCACCTCACTGGTTTATTATCTTGAAGTGCTCTTTTATAAGAGATCTTTGTTATATGAAATAAAACAGCAGAAAAATCGACAGCTGGTTATTATGTTAAATTATTTGTAATATCTAGTTATAACTCTGTATTAACGAATTCTGTTTAAGTAGCAATATTTTTTTTTTTATATGATGCTAAATCCCTTCATCGTTAGACATGACAGCCCAATGAGAAACGTCAACATTTATTCATATGCGGAAATCAGCGCCATATATTATTTATTTACGATAAATAAGACTTTTCATTTTTGGAAAGGGCTTCATTGCTGTCATTCTATACGGATATCATAAGCCGATCGAGATTCAGTCATTTCAAAATTGAGAATACAAAATTAATAAAAAAAACAACAAAATTAATGTGTGTTTTATAATAAAATTGATATATTATTTTTATGTACAACTGACCGACATCAAGTGTAACATGTGTACCTACGGTGGAACTGAATAAATGAAATAAATGAAATGAAATATGATAAAAACGTGATTTTGACATAGCCCAGCTAAAATTCAGAAACATTTTTTTCATAAAGATACGTCTCCCGATATTGTTTTTAGATATTTCTATTAGGCTTAGGATAAATCTAAACTAATACATTTAAATTGTACAATTAATATGTGGCTAATCTGATTAGTACTCTAGAAGGAATGCATCACCTACGTCACAAGTTTTTACCCTTGTGTGCAAGTACTGCAACCCTAAAAGCCGCCACACACAGAAACCGTGGCCGGGTTGGACGCAAAGGCGTGCGGGTTGTACTATAAGACTTTACTTTCTGGAGTAGGCTGAGTCGCTCAGGTAATAGTATACTTGGGGCTATCTCTGACACGGTATACAATAATCCAATTTTCCAGCATTGGATATCCGTCCACTTGGGCGGTAACAAGAAGTGACGGCCCTGTAGCATTCTGCTCAGGGTAACTATTTACAGTCTGTATTTAAAATATTCTGTGTTTTTATTTAATTTTTTGTGTATTTTTGTTTTTATTTATTCTCTATGATATGGGTCCTTAATTTTGTATTATGTGTCTAAAATAAACGATTATTATTATTATTTACGTGCATAACTTAGCCGCCGCCGCGCCGCCCGACGCGGTGTATGTGTAGTATTTCATATAATACAACCCGCCCCTTCAAATGACAAAACCCGGACGCTTTCGCGTCCGGCCCGGCCACGGTTTCTGTGTGTGGCGGCTTTCAAGCCAAGCCAAAATGTCTAGAGTTCATGTATTTACTTAATATTGTTCTTAAAGTGCTTGATCTGAAATCAAAATATAAATATCATTTCATTATTGTAATCATAGTAGTTAAGATAAATGTTTAGGTATAGTGTATACTGTACGACTAAAGTCGGTCTGAATTGCATGAATGTCTATACAATACATTACGAAATGTGGAAATTTTATCTCTTTATTAAAATAAATGTACTAATTATTCAGTCTTGTTTTCATTTTATTAGTTGTAGATGACCCCCTGACAGGTTCTAAGTCTTGTTATTACGTAGGAGAGTACTTTACCGAAAAAAGAGCTGAGATCATTATAGAAAGGTGCCAAGTTTTATAGCAGTTCCTTATCTTAATTTGTTACTTTCTTTCATTATTTAATTTCGTTTTGACAAATCCAATATTAAAACAAATGCGGTGGATACTTGCCGAGACACTAATTCAATACGGAAAGAACGTAACGTAATAACTATTAAACTAGACACCTATCTTTAAGATCTCAACTCTTTTATCGGTGAAGCCACTACCTGAACGCATTTGGCTAGTTTTCATATTAATGTTTTTGATTTCTTTCTTCTTTCCAGTTTTGGTGGCGAGAGTGGCTCACCGTATTTATAAAACCACTTATGTAATTTCTAATATCAAAGTGGTTTATTTCCTTTAGAATTCAAGACTTGAAGAATCTTGGAAACATCACAAAATTCTAATTACGTACGTAAAACTAGGAATTACGGTGATCACATTGGTTTTTTTGAGCACTTCAATCATTTTAAAGTAAATAAGCATTTACAAGAAACCTTTACCTAGTGAGATTGATACTTTTTGAGTTGGAGCAGAACTCATCACAAGCTTTTTTACCCTTTAGATAATCTGATATTTTGTTGTAGGTACATAGTAGGCCATACATACAAAGGATTTGTTTGACAATTTATTAAACCATTTATGTCATGAATAAACGAACATAATTGATTTGTGAAAAGTTTTCGTACAGTATTTCGTAGATTCTCATCTCTTTACCATCAGAATTTACCCCAAACCGCCCTCCTAGCGTTTGATAGATCACTCAGTATTCATCATTTTCTGAGAATCTCCTATCGCAATCACTCACGCATACTTTCAACAGTACATACACGAAAAATTAGGATAAGAATTATGTTGGTTTTTGCCACATTTATATCATAAATAAACATTCTACCGCTTCGTGTTGTTATTACAAAAATAAGCTTTCAGGAATCTAATTTATTTATTTTAGCGTTATCAGTAAATACGTAACAATAAGTTGGTGAATATAACAATAATAACTGTAAGATATTTTATGGTTTTTCTGTCAAGAATAAATATAAAGAATTATAGGTATGTAAAAAGATTTATATTTACGAGATAGACATTTAATAGAGCTACACGTTTTTAAATAAATAAATTGTTTTCAAGAAAAGCGCTATCATTTTGCCTACATTTTTTTACTGTAGCATCATTTTAAGCAAAGATAAATCAAAGGAAAACTCTACAGACCCTTCGTTTATCCCTCTACACATCGCAAAAGTAAACCTTCTCACAAAAATTCTTAAATCTCCGTAATCCACGATTTTATTGGGTAGATACACAAGTCCTTGATCAAAATAAATTTAGAATTTGTCTGTCAAAATATTGGATAAAAAAACGTATTTCCGTTGAAAAGCGGAAAGGAAATAACCGAGTGTGGATGAGTACGGATCAGTTCACTCGTAGGGCAAATTGAGCCTTTGTTTTATATCCCCGGCTCATCGTGCAAATCCTGTTACGCCAGTTATTCTGCCTGTTCATTCTTTCTATCCTATAGATACTCATATTATAAAGTTTGTGATCTGGTTAGTTAAACTACAGTACCAGAGGTATCACTGATACTGAGAAAAGTTTAGATACATGGATAGTTTATGAGGTAAGAGAATAGATTTTTCACACAGAGTTCTTCCTTTGGTAGTTACCAAAGTGGGAGAAATATTAATTATGTAAAACATTGCCATAATGTCTAAATTGCGTAGCCCTGACCAACAAGGCACTGATCTGAAGATTATTTTGGTAGTTACACGTTTATTTCACATAGTTGTGAAAGAAAGCATTGAAAAATAGCCATAATAATTTTTGAATTAACTCTGCTAGTTCAATGTCGCCTAAGGCACGAGTGAAATTCAATTTGTGAACCAATTTTTAGGCGCATGAAAATAGAGTTTTGTTTATTTTTTAAGTTAGATCAAGGGGAAACCGTGCTCGTTTCTGGGTGTTACAAAGCAAAATTCAAACACAACGACGGATTTTGCTTTAGAGCTGAAAGTTCTTAAAAAATCATCTAAAAGAAGTGAGAATTTCTACACGAGGTTTGAAATACTTTCATAAAATACTTAAAAACTCGCTTAAGCTTTTAAGAATTGAATAGCTACCTATTTAATTTTATTTAATTCTAATTGGCAAATAATTGCACGAAGTAGGTCACAATACAGTGCGTATTTTTTTACTTATTGCTAACTCGTGAAAGCTTTCTGTGTCTATGACGTACCTGACTGATTGGGCTGGCAACACTAATTATTTGTCTGTGGCCAGCTCTCATTTACCTTTCTCTGTGATCCTATCTATGAGTCAAACAATAAAGCAAGTGTGTGAAAATAAAAGGTTTTAATTATTAAAACCTTTTATTTTCACACACTTGCTTTAATATAAATTATTTTATTCATCCAACTCCATCCAATCCATAAATTGGAATAGAATCAACTTTTACATTCTGTGATCTATTAATTGCAGGACACTTTTGAGATATTCGTATAATTGGTCGTTGTTTTTTGTTTGGTTGCGCTTCCATTTAACACATAGTTGCATATAGTTAAGCAAGAACTGGGACTTAAGCTATTCATAGGCGCGAATGAAAGTTACTCTGTCGTCGATTTATACTTGAGTAACGCTTTTCTACTCAAACACAGATCATTTAACACATAGTTAAGCAAGAACTGGGACTTAACTTATTCATAGGCGGGAATTAAAGTTGCTCAGTCGTCGATCTATGCTTGAGTAACGCTTATCTACTCAAACACAGATATATGTCTGAGCAAGCTTTCATAATACGGGCCTTAATAAGCGATCAAAGACCTCACCCAGACCACTCAACCCTGTACTTAGCTAGCGTAGATGTATTTGTTAGTGTAGTGTAGAGTCATGTAGGTATCACTCATATGAATGATAAAAAAATATAAATTTCGTGGTTTATGGCTGTTATTTTATTTTGCACCCATAACACGGTCCATGACAAAATAATAATTGTTCATATTAATTTCTCAAAGGGCCTCTGTGCTATTGGCTTCGGCCCCACGCAAGCCTACCAAAGGACCGGGTCACTATGGCCCGAGATCATGGTAAATGAGAGACATAATAATATAATAAAAGTTTTATTTCTCAAAAATAGGCTAACAAAGTACATTAAATTCTAAGTTAAGTAGGAGGTAGTGTAATTCAGTATGAAAATAATTAGCATCATATTCCCAATTTAAATATTTCTACTCATAGAGTCTGCACACATTAACCAACCGAGCTGTTAGTTAGTGGGCTGCCAATCAACGTAAACTAAGTGGTTGATGCTATTAATAAAATTGAATAAGCTGCTTATTAACCGAGCGAGATTGAATCCACAACGCGTAATAGCCAAACAGGGCCATGTATCAACTCAATTACGAAAAGTTTGTGTAAATTTGTCTCTGAGGTTCTGTTACGTGGTCCATAACATGCATACGAGCGTTATATTTGTCCCTAAGCCCCTTTAATTTCAATGTTGCTTGTACCAGCCTTGTCGGAACATTCCCACCTGTTGTGCCTTGGACGAGTGCCGAGGCCTTTATGCAAACAATGCCTATAATCGGGGTATTTGTCGGCTACAGGAGTTTTGGCCGAGTGCTAAGTAGCTACTTACCCTGCTTGATATTTGAAGTTCTTGGGGAATTTGGTAGACCAATGAAGACACGTTAACTGGTAGGTCCAGTAAGTAAGAGTCTGAGTTTATGCGATCAGTTACTATAGAATGTACCACGGCCTTGGGACATGGAGGGTATTTTTTAAATAAATTGCATTCTCAGGTTTTGAAAAATTACTTTCCTTATTCGGTAATCGAACCCAAACAAATCTAACGACGGAGACCGTCATGCTATGCGGTTCACGAACGATACGCGAGTTTATTGGTAAAAATAATACTTGTATACGTCAAATAGAATAATATAACATTATTTGACGACCGATGTGGCGCGGTGGGCGAAGGTCCGCCTGCAACGCAGGAGGTTGCGGGTTCGATTCCCGCCTCGGAACAATTCTGTGTACGATCTACAGATATTTGTTTCGGGTGTTCTGGTCGTTTTCTATGTATAATGAAAAATATCTATCTATGTAATGTATTGTATTATGTATACCAGTTATCTAGTAACCATGACACAAGCTCTGCTTACCATGGGGCTGGATAATGCTGTGTGAATTGTCCAGCATTATTTATTTTATTTATTCATGTTTTATTGTTAATTTTTTCGTTCAAGTTATATTTTAATCTTATTTGCAAGCTTATAGAAATAAAAGTTATCGACCAACATAATTTATGATTCGTACAGGTATAATCTAAACACATTGATTTATCACCTGTAAAATACTCTCTCCAGTAGCCATGAAAATGTAGAAAAATTAATTAATTAATTACAAATTGTAGTACCTTGAAAATGTGGAAAAGGGCATCTCTTATTCTTTCAGGTAATGAGTTGTACACCGCGGTGCTCATTATGTACACAGTTCTCTGTAATTAAGAAATATAATTCCTCCGACTTTCGTTAGTTTGTGTGAGGGTGTTATTAGTCTTGTAGAGAATCTGTTACTATGAAGAGCACGGTTTGGGATAACTCCATTTCAGGCATTCTAACTGAGAAATTATAATTTTCTATCCTCGTATTAGTTACAATTTTAAAAACGAGGGCCATGCCAGTTTTACTTCACTATAGTAGAGGTATAAACCAAAGTCGCTTTCCGCTGTCTGTCTATATGTATCTATATACGCCTAGATCTTTAAAACTATGCAACAGATTTTGATGCGGTTTTTTTCAAATTAATAGATTGATTCAAAAGGAATGTTTATAAACCTTTTTACACATAGATTTCCACGCGGGCGAAGCCGCAGGGCGCAGCTAGTTTTTATTAAATTAGCATTTTTTACTTTTTTTATAAATAAGTAAAATGTACTATCTTCAATATTACTAATACTTGCCCATAGCCGTGCTGATGCGGTATTATATATATCTAAATTTACCAGCTCTCGGATCTTGCGTAGCTTATGTATATATCTCTCAAAAACTCGTATTATCTTCGTTTATCTTACATAGAAATTCATTTTGGTTGGCTAGCCTAGGTCGTTAAGGAATTTTGACGGATACTATACTAACCTTTTTTTCCTAGAAATATAAATTTATCTAGCAATTTATTCTCTAACCGACACAGAGAACGCCATCATAGATTCATCTCATTACTTATTTATTGGTACTTACTTACAAGGGTTCCGTAGTACTTACAGGCACGTCTTTTTATTTAACGATACCCACAAAATGTGTCACAGAATAGGTATCTACTCTGTCATGATACCGTAATTTAACACTTTGACTGCGATTTTTTTTCGACGACTGCGATCTTTTTTTTAACCTAAAAAATTCGTGCTGCCGCTCTACACAGCAGTTGTGTTGCGCCGCACATGCGTTTCGTTCGAAAAATATTACGGCTGTGCTGAGTCACACAGATCTGTATTTTCTCAGTCTATTAGTCACTTGTAGAAAACACATACCGTGTGATTTCAGCAATCAAAGTGTATAAAACTGTAGTATACATTATTGTTGACCAGCGTCTGACCGCGGCTTTGCACACGCTTTACCGTGATAAATAATAATCAATAAATATTAATAAACGGAATGGATAAGGAATGAAGATGAAGACCCTGCGAATAAAAAACTTGTCTATGTATGAACACAGAATACCTTCATTCATACATAAATAAATAAATAAATTAAATAAATTATGCTGGACAATTCACACAGCATCATCTAGCCCCAAGCTAAGCAGAGCTTGTGTTATGGGTACTAGATGACTGATATACATAATACAATACATTACATAGATAGATATTTTTTATTAATACATAGAAAACGACCAGAACACCCGGAACAAATATCTGCAGATCGTACAAACAATTGTTCCATACATACGTGTACACAAGAATTTATTTATTTATTTATTAGATAATAACATCATAACAGGTTTTTTATTAAGCCCTAAGGCGATGTTTTAACTACTTATACTAAAAATTACATATTTTTGTACATACACACAATACTAATTAATTTCCCGCCTCGGAACAATTGCGTGTACGATCTGCAGATATTTGTTCCGGGTGTTCTGGTCATTTTCTATGTATAATAAAAAATATCTATCTAGTAATGTGTATATCAGTTATCTAGTACCCATAACACAAGCTCTGCTTACCATGGGGCTAGATAATGCTTTGTGAATTGTTGTCCAGCATTAATGCTGTTGTCCAGCATTTATAATTTTGTTTGATGAAAATTTTCAAAAAAACTACCCTGCAAAAATTACATTGGACACTCGAGCTCAAGTTTATAAAGTCATATTAAATCTACCGGCACAGGGCGTGTCTGACCCGCACAGACTAAATATTCAATCTCCATCCATCTTCCCGGTGTCTGTCGGTATGCACTGTACATAGAAATACGTTAATACAATACAATACAAAAATTCTTTATTGTACACCATAATCAAATTAATCATTACAAAAATACATTATATGCGACAGGTACAATGGGCGGCTTTATCGCTTAGAAGCGATCTCTTCCAGGCGACCTTTGATTGGAAAGAATTATATGAATTTAAGAAAAGGCAGGGGGTGTACCACAGGTTATCTAAATAAGAATACTAAAAAACAAATAATAAATATTACAAATTTAAAATAAATAATACACTACTTAAATACATAAATAAATAAATAGTAAGTACCAATATTCATTCTTTTCATTCTAATACATACAATATAATATATTTTTCTCTGCCAAGACTCGGTGTCTAACGTCTAATGTCTGTAGATACAAACGGATCTAAACCCGCCTCTTTTTACTAGCAAAAACAATCAATTTAAGGCTCAATTGATTCAACGGTCAAATCAACCCCAGTTTGGTCCTATACGACACAATAACCGACACACACTTGGCCAGTTTTTTCTACTTTCAAAGATTAACGAGGCAGGTCTGTGTGCGGGCCAGGGCCGCCCCAATCTCACGGTTCAGATCATTTATCGACGTTCCCGGGCTACCGAAGTATCGAAGCACGGATCAAAATGACTAACTGGGTACCTTTATTTTGCTGTCTGCATTACCGCAACTAGACACGTGAGATAGAAGCAGAGAAAGTATAGTAACTTTTATCGTTATGTCTGGACATTAAACCGATAACTTCGGTGGCCGTTTTCGGTAAACAACGCAAGTAAAAGGTTCCCCTTTTACTTGCGTTGTCAAAACTCCCCCACTATCTACCTATTCTTTGAGGGATGTCACAACTCAACACGAGTTTTGACATCCCTCAAAGAATAGGTAGATAATATGGCAGTAAGGAGGAATAGATAGTAGAGATAAAAGATAACGGTTCCGTACCATTTATCTATAAAAACGTTTATCGTTATGTCTGGACATTAAACCGATAACTTCGGTGGCCGTTTTCGGTAAACAACGCAAGTAAAAGGTTCCCCTTTTACTTGCGTTGTCAAAACTCCCCCACTATCTACCTATTCTTTGAGGGATGTCACAACTCAACACGAGTTTTGACATCCCTCAAAGAATAGGTAGATAATAAGGCAGTAAGGAGGAATAGATAGTAGAGATAAAAGATAACGGTTCCGTACCATTTATCTATAAAAACGCCAATAAAATCATGTGTCTGTTGTATGGGAGCCCCACTTAGGTATTTGCTTTCATCATCATCATCATCAGCCTATATCAGTCCACTGCTGGACATAGGCCTCCCCCAAAGAGCTGAGACGTGGACACTCACGATAGGGCTGGTCCACCAGTTCAAAGTCGCTCAGCGAGCTAGGGAAAGAGCTATGCTCGGAGTTTCTCTGAAGGATAGGATTCGTAACGAATACATCCGACAGAGAACCAAGGTTATCGACATAGCTCAAAGAATTAGCAAGCTGAAGTGGCAGTGGGCCGGCCATATTTCGCGAAGAACCGACGGCCGCTGGGGCAAACGTGTTCTTGAGTGGAGACCGCGACTCGGCAAACGTAGTGTAGGACGCCCTCCGACCAGGTGGGATGACGACTTGCGAAAGACTGCAGGTAGATGCAGGATGCGGCAAGCTGAAGACAGGGCGCTATGGCGCTCATTGGGGGAGGCCTATGTCCAGCAGTGGACTGATATAGGCTGAAGTATTTGCTTTATTTTGATTTAATTCTTTATTTTTAGAGTGAATATAAATGGTATGTGAATATATCAAGTATCTACCTGTTGCCGTTATCAATATGGAGCAAAAACGAGCAAAAAAATATTTATTTATTTCTGTTTTTAGTATTTGTTGTTATAGCTACAACAAAAATACATCATCTGTGAAAATTTTAATTGTCTATCACGGTTCATGAGACTAACTATGACAGCCTGGTGACAAACGGACGGACGGACGGACAGCGGAATCTTAGTAATAGGGTTCCGTTTTACATTTTGTGTACGGAACCATAATTACTATTATAACCATGTTATAATAATAATACAAATTGTATGGTGATCTACCGTTTTCATATATTTTTACTGTAGAATAGTTTTATAATATTTTATTGTATTTTCTATAGTAAAAAATGTATTTGATATGAGAATTTTAAATAAATGAGTATACAAATTGTATTGTAAAATCAATAAACAAATTAAATTTATAAACATTAAATTTTAAATAAATATATTACCTACTTATATTAATTTATATTTTATACAAAATTATTTTTCTGTTTTTTTTTTTGATTACGTACTTATTACACTTGTACCATCCTCAAAACAATATCCAGAAGTTGGTACCCTCACGACTTCGGGATACATTTCCGGTTCTTCGGAAGCTTATTCGACTAAAGAGAAACACTCGCCGTACCAGTGTTTTATTGCACTTAGAAGTTAATGAGTTGGGTTCGGCTAAGTCGAAGCCTTTAATATACGTTCTGTAAGCAGGGTTCTAACTTCAAAAACAAAGGATGGAGGACGTAATGAGAGGGTAGTTTGAAATGAGTTTTCTTTGAGAAATAACTAGTTTTAATCCTCGATAGTACTGTAAAGTATTTTGAGGAATATTAACGCTGTTACCAGTCAACACATAATTTGTTCATATCAATTTAAGCTTCCTTTTTTATCATATTATGTCTATGTCCAAGTTTCCTTATTTATTCTCCTACGAGCTTCTACACGCGGCTTTAGCTATTTTCCCGGAAAAAAGAAGCCTGTGTGGAGGGATAATCTGCCGTCTTGCCAAATTTCATTAAAATTCGTTCAGCTTTTTATGCGTGAAAAGTTGACAGACAGAGAATAGAGCTTAAAATTATAAAAGCGAAAGTTTATGCGCTTGTAAAAATGTTTGTCCGAATACAACGACAAAACTACTGCAAAATCACGACCTGGAATAACATAATGCATCCTTTTGTTTGCGAAAAACGCATGCAAAGCCACGGGCAGAACTTTGTCGTATATTAAGCTTAAGTATGGAACACTAGTTTCTGCCCGCGGCTTCGCACGCGTTGTTTATATGGCAACGTTTTAAAGTTATTTCTTTTTTTGGCACTCCCTATATGCAAAATTTCAGCCCGATCCGTTCAGTAGTTTTTGCGTGAAAGAGTAACAAACATCCATACATACTTACAAACTTTCGCATTTATAATATTATTTTATTAGTAGGATATATACCTTTCAATTAAAAGAATTATTATAAACTGCTGTACTTAGATTTCGAACTATTTTGTATTTTTCTTGTTATTTCGGTTTGTATTTTCTTTGTTTCCTAAGTATTATAAATAAATAAATAATGCTGGACAATTCACACAGCGTTATCTAGCTCCATGGTAAGCAGAGCTTGTGTTATGGGTACTAGATAACGGATATACATAATACAATACATTACATAGATAGATATTTTTTATTATACATAGAAAACAACCAGAACACCCGGAACAAATATCTGCAGATCGTACACACAATTGTTCCGAGGAGGGTATCGAACACCCGCAACCTCCTGCGTCGGACCTTCGCCCACCGCGCCACATCGATCATCTTATTTATGTTTGCCATATAAAAATATTTCTTATTAATAAAGAACTGAACTGAACTGATTCTTTTAAACCTACAAGCATAACAAGTTGCACGCCCCATTTTATTTCAACCCTGTATATTTAGTAAATCTGTTGGCTCATAAACCCTGTTTATAGGGCTGTCAAGAGCATGAAATTATTCACTAGTTGGATGATAAGATTAACTGTGTCAGTGGTTCCGCCATTTCAGTTTAGGGGTCCGCGTCCGTCGCGATAAGTTAATCCGAAAGGGGTAGTCCGGTGCCTCGTATAACTTTCGCCTATCTTTATGCCGTAAAGGGACCTTCAGACTGAAGTAAAATGGTAAGTGATTTTTAAGTATCAATGGAATAATACGTCTGTTGAAAGTTGCTATGTTGAATCGCAAGAAGGGGCGGGTAGGTTGAAAAAAAATGGTGTCAAATCAGATATCGCAAAACCTAAGCTAAACTAATTCCACAGCAAAAGATGCCATCCTTTTTAATTTCAAGAGACGACCACATTTTCCTGACCAGACGACCGATGTGGCGCGGTGGGCGAAGGTCCGCTTGCGACGCAGGAGGTTGCGGGTTCGATTCCCGCCTCGGAACAATTGTGTGTACGATCTGCAGATAATTGTTTCGGGTGTTCTGGTCGTTTTCTATTATTTATTTTATTTTTATTTTAAGCCATTACTGTCCCACTGCTGGGCAAAGGCCTCCCTTTTCTCCTTCCACTCCTCGCTCGTTTTCTATATATAATAAAAAATATATATCTATGTAATGTATTGTATTATGTATATCAGTTATCTAGTACCCATAACACAAGCTCTACTTACCATGGGGCTAGATGATGCTGTGTGAATTGTCCAGCATTTATTCATTTATTTATTTTTAGTGTAAAAAAATATGAAAAATTCTACATATGTAATAATGACGAAATTTTGTGCCGGTTGTATGATATCTGGGCGAAGACAACGACATAGATCGTGCTAACATTTTGCAAGCTTTTAGTTCTGGAGCTGGAATAACACATAAGTCTTATTAACTACAAAAATATGAAGCCGCAAGACGACGCTTGTTAAATTATATAATAAAATTAAACAATTAAAACTGCAAAATAAAATTAGGAGCTGTATTGGGCCTGTATCGGTGGACATGACATACAAAAAATACAGATAAATAAATAAATAATGCTGGGCAATTCACACAGCATTATCTAGCCCCATGGTAAGCAGAGCTTGTGTTATGGGTACTAGATAACTGATAAACATAATACAATACATTACATAGATAGATATTTTTTTTATTATACATAGAAAACGACCAGAACACCCGGAACAAGTATCTGCAGATCGTGCACACAATTGTTCCGAGGCGGGAATCGAACCCGCAACCTCCTGCGTCGTCAAAATAATTGAGAACCTCCTACTTTTTTGAAGTCAGTGACAGTATCGACGTCAGTGATAGTTGACGACTGATGAGGCGCGGTGGGCGAAGGTCCGCTTGCGACGCAGGAGGTCGCGGGTTCGATTCCCGCCTCGGAACAATTGTGTGTACGATCTGCAGATATTTGTTCCGGGTGTTTTGGTCGTTTTCTATATATAATAAAAAATATCTATATTATGTATATCAGTTATCTAGTACCCACAACACAAGCTCTGCTTACCATGGGGCTAGATAATGCTGTGTGAATTGTCCAGCATTATTTATAAAGCAAAAAAATATATACACTTTCTTATAACCGTCAAAAGAAAAAGCGACAGAATCTAATATCCTATTTCGGTTCCTTTGTGGCATACCTACAAGAATGTGGTAATTTTCTTGTCGCAATACCTACGTGTGTCATTTTATACCTAGATATCTAGATACGCGTGTAATAACGTGTCAGTTGAAGACATCTCATTTTCGGAGGCTTTTACTTAGCGCGAAGGTATTGAATATGTAGGTTTTATGGAAATTACGTTTCTCTACTTAATATAAATGTTGTTCACTTTTGAAGTAAGTAATTACTTTTAGTTAATGTTATTTTTTTACTAGCGCGTCTAACTATAAACATATAGTAATAATATTAATAAAAGTTATATTATTTAAACGAAATGAATGCATCCGACAGAGTTATCGACATAGCTCTAAGAATTAGCAAGCTGAAGTGGCAGTGGGCCGGCCATATCTCGCGAAGAACCGACAACCGTTGGGGTAAACGTGTTCGTGTTTGGAGACCGCGACTCGGCAATCGTAGTGTAGGACACCCTCCGGCCAGGTGGGATGATGACCTGCGAAGGACTGCAGGTAGATGCTGGATGCGGCAAGTTGATGACAGGGCACTATGGCGCTCATTGGGGGAGGCCTATATCCAGCTACTGTGACTACTATATATTATTTATAGAACTTACATTTAAGTAACTACCACAGCTATATGATGAAACAAGCGGATCACACGCCTGGTGGTTAGTGGTATACTTACACTTTTAATTTCCATCTAAATCATAATGTTGAGATTATCGTATCTATTGCTTATTTGGTAAGCTGAAAATAATAAACGTTATAGATTCCGATTGAGAATACTTTCCTTTTTGAACTGAAAAATAAAATAACTCAAAGAATATAAAAGCCACACAAAACATTATTTACATATTAAAACTACCTTACTAATTTTACATGTCGAGCTTCACTCTTCAGTAATTTCATTGAAATGTTATATAAAAATTTAAATTTTAAAATATTTAAATTTAAATATTTAAAAAAATAAGTTTATAGTTTAATTAATTGGTTACACACACAAACACAATATATAATATGTGTTTGTGTGTGTAACTAACTGCCTACTCGTGTTTACAATTTATCAAAATATACGTATCGCAATGTATTTTTAGAGATCCTAGTGGCAAGGTAATCTTAACTTGGGATTTAAAGCACTAATCATCATCACCATCAGCCTATATTAGTCCACTGCTGGACATAGGCCTTCCCTAATGAGCGTCAAAGCGACCTGTCTTTAGCTTGACGCATTCATATACCTACCTGCATTCATTCGCAGGTCGTCATTCCACCTGGTCGGAGGGCGCCCTACACTACGTTTAACGAGTCGTGGTCTTCACTCAAACATAAATATACCTACCTATCTACATATTATATTAGTGATGGTGTTTATGATCCGAGAGGTCGAGCATTTTTAGCGCCAAAACGTCCTGTCTTCAAGCTGAAGGCACTAATAACCAAAAACCAAAACTTAAAACAAATGTAATATTTATGGAAATTAACGATATCTATTTATCTGTTGTACGACTGTTCTTTCTTTCTTACCATAAGATTAGGTTTTGCTTTAAAATGAATCAGTCTGTAAGTACCCAGAATATATGCCAAAATTCAGCAATGCTTTTCGGCGGCAGGAAAAGGCATGGCGATAGTAGATACTTCTCTTGCCCTTTAACAAGAAGCCCTCTCGTACACTACGTCTTAATCTGGGTGATACGGGCAGCAAAAGGTGTTTCTTAAACGATTTATTTACCTTTAGGGACTTAATTTCCGTAGGGGAACATTTGATGTATTTAATTTTACCCTGGTTTACCATAAAATTGGAGTTAGGCGATTGGGCGTGTCGACTTGAATCTTCGTGAAAGTAAATAAGCTATTATTACACAAACGTTTTGGTTTAACTTTAAATACATGTGCTTTGTTATAAACCAAGAGTAAGTGTAATTTTCTTGGAATGGGATAACATTCTAACATTATGTGTACAAGAATGTAATACCAAGAAATGTCTGCAATTCCGCACAAAGCGAAGACGCTTCTTCATCATCGCGACGTTTACGAACCAACTTGTCACTAATCTGTGGTGCCTTTCCACGACTCGGCAATTGCTACGATTTCTAACTGCAACTTCACAATAATCTGTGGCTTCGTAGCTCGTAGAGAGTCTACGTTTCTCGTAGAGGGTCTACGAGCTACGTGATGTCTACGAACAATTTATTTCGTAGCTGTGCACCTTGCTGTGGTTTATTTTATACTGTAAAAGCTTTACTGTAGAGTTTCAAGTTCTTTGCATATCTTATGATATTTTGAAACTCTCGGAATATGTAATTTTGCAAAGCTCTAAACCACCATGTTAGTACCTACTTCGCTCTTAGAACACATTTGTTATTCTTTGAGAGCTGTTATTTGAATATTAAACCTCTTTCGTCATTGTTTTAGTTGAAAGGATAAATATGTCAAGTGCGAGTAAACCACACCCAATAAATTGAAGTTCCATTTAATTCAAATTTTACTCTACGAAGGCCATTATATACATATAATAATACATTTATTTTGTAATAATAGGTTTACTTTACTTTAATTTTCAGTTTGTCGAATGCTTTTTATTTACTCATGAATTAGTCAAACCTCTTATCAAGTGCTTATGGTTTGATTTTGAACAAAGGTCAGTTTACCAGTCTATCAAATTATTGATAGCATTCGCTCATCATCAGCCTATACTAGTCCACTGCTGGACATAGGCCTCCCCCAATGAGCGCCATAGCGCCCTGTCTTCGGCTTGACGCATCCAGCATCTACCTGCAGTCTTTCGCAGGTCGTCATCCCACCTGGTCGGAGGGCGTCCTACACTACGTTTACCGAGTCGTGGTCTCCACTCAAGAACACGTTTGCCCCAGCGGCCGTCGGTTCTTCGCGAGATATGGCCGGCCCACTGCCACTTCAGCTTGCTAATTCTCAGAGCTATGTCGATAACTTTAGTTCTCTGTCGGATGTATTCGTTGCGAATCCTATCCTTCAGAGATACTCCGAGCATAGCTCTTTCCATAGCTCGCTGAGCGACTTTGAACTGGTGGACCAGCCCTATCGTGAGTGTCCACGTCTCAGCTCCGTAGGTCATAACGGGTAGGACGCACTGGTTGAAAACTTTCGTTTTCAAGCATTGCGGTATGGATGAAGAGAAGACTCGACGTAGTATCCCAAACGCTGCCCAGCCCAGCTGGATCCTCCTTAGATACTTACCTTACTATACCAAGATAGCATTCGCTAATTACGTATAAATAAACTAAAATAATATATTTAAGCGAAAAGTAAAGTAATAGCATTCGAAAATACATATTTTCGTATGCTATTAGGTGTATACGTATATAAAATGGGGCTATGAGATATAATGCTACAACTTGATATAGCAGGAGGTTATATCTGACGATTGACGACCGATGTGGCGCGGTGGGCGAAGGTCCGCTTGCGACGCAGGAGGTTGCGGTTTCGATTCCCGCCTCGGAACAATTGTGTGTACGATCTGCAGATATTTGTTTGGGGTGTTCTGGTCGTTTTCTTTATATAGTAAAAAATATCTATCTATGTAACGTATTGTATTATGTATATCAGTTATCTAGTACCCATAACACAAGCTCTGCTTACCATGGGGCTAGATAATGTTGTGTGAATTGTCCAGCATTATTTATATTTATTTATTTATATCTCATGTTCAACAGTGATCTAACTGGGACATCAGGCTGTCATTTTCAATCCCATTAATATTATCAAACGTCATGTAACTTTCGTTCTCGACATGTACTTTTGTGATTCCAAGCACTTCAACTATTCAGCGGCCGACAAGCCGTCTGTAAGTGGAGCTGCGGAACCCTAAAAATGCTTTTAGCTTTTCACCCCGTCGTCTAGCCCCGAAATAAATTTTAAACGATAAGTAAGGCCACATTAACTATTACCCTCAGGGACAGCCCACAATCTGTTTCAGCCGCTAAAATTAAATTCTGCCAAAATTTGAGCGAGCCATTAACGAAATAACGCTGAGACAAAAATATTTTGTCTAATTTATTAGTCTTTCTCAAATGCATTAATTAAGAAAGGACTGCCGCTGGTGGTAGGCTTATTCTGTATCGATTGCTATTATTATGAACCAGCTGCTGCTCACGGTATCGCACTTTTGCAGTATCCTATGTTAGGGACACTGTTTACCTCCCAGCCAAAGGAGCATGGGCGTTTCGGGGCCCGTTGTCAAAGTTGGTTGAATAGAAATGAACCATGTCACGTACTACTCGCACGCATACTCAATAGCTACTCCTTCCACTAGTGGACAAAAAATTGAAGTGAACAGTAAAATAATTTTATTTGATAATAATTTAATGTATAAAATATGACTTGTCTAAGTGCTTATTTTGTAAGCTTCTTTCGGCTTACAAAATAAGCACTTAGACAATAAATGATTTTTTCTTTACTTTACTTTACTCCAATTTAAGCACGTCTTTTTTAATTATTTTACAGATTTTCTTTTTCGAAAATCTGTCAGAAAATCGTCACTTGAGACTGGCTTAAATCGGAGTTGCTTTTGAGTATTTTCAGAATTTTTGATAGATTTTCATTGAATAATGTCAAAAAATCGGGACTTTTGTAAAGTGACATATGTTTCGGCAGTTAAAAGCTCTTGGAGCGTACTTTATTTCACTTTATAGCAGGTAAGTTAAAATCGAGCTCTTTCCCCTTTCTCAGTAGATGAGTGATTTGCTGTTGACTTCTCAGTTGGTCGACTCAAATGTATTCGAGAGTAAAATAAATATACTCGTACTATTTTCGACGCTCATTAATTAATTTTCTTTTGTTTTTATTCGTTTTTGAAATGCAGCCCATGAGCGCTGAAATTAATAATTCACTCACGAATACATCAGAATCGACTGGGTAGTCGAATAGCAAAGGGTTAAAAACGTAAAAAACAAACCCTTTGGATTTCTTAGCCAAACAAAAGTAATTGTATAATCAAGGAACGTAAAAACTAAATTACGTAACTTATGATAGTTTTCATATTTGATTTATTTTCGAAGAGCGAGATTCCCTTTTTTATTATTGTACACTAGCTGCGCCCCACGGTTTCACCCACGTGATAATAGATATTTTGGATAATATACAGTATATATGTACATATCTTTATGAATTGTAGCGTATGTGTTATTCTGATATATAAGCTAATGTGAAGTTTCATCAAAATCCATTCAGTAGTTTTTGTGTGAAAGAGCAACAAACATACTTACATATACATCTAGTAGGATTAAAAAAAAATTGGAATGCATGGAAATAAATATTTTGTATTGTATTGTATAAGAAACTCGTGTCCTATGCCTTCAAATATAGAAAAGCACTCAACAAGTTGGTTTTGGCAGTTTCGAGTATCTTTGATGCACGCTCGGTGGTCAGTGAATAAGAAAGGTCGAGTGGGGTGTCCTTGTGTGAGCCCACGAGAGGACGACTTGACTTCTAATAGGATTTACTATACCATTATTTATTCGTAGCCGGAGTTAGTTTTACAGCATGATGTGAATCGAATATAGAAATAATCTTAGAAGAAATTTGGTCCTATAGACCTGTTAGTGTCCAACCAAATCCATTCTTTTCCTTTTTTTAGGCTTACAAAATATAATAGAGGTTTATCGGCCATTGAAAGGCTACTTTTTATCCCATAAATAAATTGCCGCGGGATATAAAATAACCGTTTCCATAGAAAAAACGCGGGTGAAGCCGTGGGCAGAGAGTTAAGTGTAACCAAAGACGCGCCCGAGTCTAGTTGAGTATAGTATCGATACATCATCGTGACATCTCATATTTCCACAGGATTGTGTCCTCTATCGTGCGGACAGAGAACTACGCAAACGGGCGGTACGGTCGGTGCGTTGCTTATCGCTCTTGAGCGATAAGACCGCCAAATTCTCACATATTTTGTATTTTATTCTGTCTTGTTTGTTTTATTTTTAAGTGTGCAATAAAATAATTATCTGTCTACGCAAATTCCATACAAAAATGTGAAGGCACGATCAAGTCTCGATATTATCGTCAACTGGATTCGTGGCACTTCTCTCACCCGAGTTTTAGAGATGTGTTGATCGGCCCATACTCGTGTACCTACCATGTGTACTGAAATACTATCTAAATAATTGTAAATAAAAACCAAAACTACAATACAAAGTAATTTCATCGATTTTCCAAAAGGTCCAAGGGTCACAGACAAAGGGATTTAAACTTATCTTAAACCCGGATATCGTCCTAATTGAACGGATTAACTCCTCGCGAGTTTTATCAAAGACTTTAAATAAACTTTATTGAGAATTCATGGGAAAGTTTATGATTTTAATACTCAGACTAATTACGATTGTTCGTTTCTGCTACCAAGTCTGTTTACTGTTTGTTTGTTAGATAGGTAAATAGTAGTTATCAATTATTTATTTATTAAAAATTCGCAATCGCTAGACATTTCCTATTTATTTACATTCCTTTTCGAAATTATTGAGAATTCTTATGAAGCATTATGAGTTTAATACTCAGACTAATTACGATTGTTGGTTTTTGCTACCAAGTCTGTTTACTGTTTATTTGTTAGATAGGTAAATAGTAGTTATCAATTATATATTTATTAAAAATTCGCAATCGCTAGTCATTACCCATTTATTTCAAATTCCTTTTCGAAATTATTATGAATTCTTAAGCTTTATGATTTAAATACTCAGACTAATTATGATCAATTGGTTTTGCTACCAAGTCTATTTACTGTTTGTTTGTTAGATAGGTAAATATTAGTTATCAATTATTTATTTATTAAATTCGCAATCGCTAGTTATTTCCTATTTATTTAAATTCCTTTTTGTAATTATTGAGAATTCTTAGGAAGCTTTATGATTTAAATACTCAGACTAATTATGATGGTTTTGTTTTGCTACCAAGTCTGTGTCTATGTGTAGGTCTGTCAAGTGTCTACGTGTAGGTAAGTCTAGTAACAAAATGGCTTTGCCTCAGCTTGAGTTGGATGACGAGCTAGCAACCAACGCTGGTCTTCTGGCAAAGCAACTGGTAGTTATCAATTATTTATTTACAATTCGGAAACGCAAGTCATTTCCCATTTAAAATTCCTTTTCGAAATTCCATTTACATTTCCGATACTACTTTCAATTTGTAGCCGACTTTTTATTTTATAGTTCCCGCCAGAGGGCGCACCTGACCGAAATGCGTAATCCAATTCATTAAAATGGAAATATATATACGCATTTTATTGCTAGAATTTACATTTCCGCGGTACCTACTAAACTTAGCGGTTTCCGATTGCTTTACTTCAGCAAGATTAGTACTAAAATAATTATGATCTTCGTTGTTCTTGTGTTATGGGTATAAAATTACTGATATCCTACTATAAACGTCAAAGTTTGTAAGTATGGATGGATGGATGGATGGGTGTTTGTTACTCTTTGACGTAAAAACTATTGAATGGATTTTAATGAAACTTCACAATAATATAGCTTACATATCAGAATAACACATAGGCTACAATTTCCTAAAGATATATTGTATATTATCCAAAATATCTATCACCAGGCGGGTGAAACCGCGGGGCGCAGCTAGTACATAATAAAATACATTACATGATCATAGCATCATCAGCCTATCTTAGTCCACTGCTGGACATAGGCCTCGCCCAATGAGCGCCACAGTGCCCTGTCTTCAGCTTGACGCACCCAGCATCTACCTGCAGTCTTTCGCAGGTCGTCATCCCTCCCGGTCGTACATTACATAGATAGATAATATATTTATTATAAATAAATAAATAATGCTGGACAATTCACACAGCATTATCTAGCCCCATGGTAAGCAGAGCTTGTGTTATGGGTACTAGATAACTGATATACATAATACAATACATAATAATACAATACATTACATAGATAAATATTTTTTATCATACATAGAAAACGACCAGAACACCCGGAACCAATATCTGCAGATCGTGCACACAATTGTTCCATCATATTTGTTCCGGGTGTTCTGGTCGTTTCCTATGTATAATCAAATAAAATAAAATCTATCTATGTAATATATTGTATTATGTATATCAGTTATCTAGTACCCATAACACAAGCTCTGCTTACCATGGGGCTAGATAATGCTGTGTGAATTGTCCAGCATTATTTATTTATTATTTATTAGATATACATATATTTTTTATGATAACGACCAGAACATTAGGAAAAAATATGAACAATCTCAATTAGTTCTAAATCAGTATCCTGAAAAAACACGTGGGAAGCCACTAGCAGAAGCTCGTTCAAAAATATCGACAGCGTGGCTGCCAATTATAAAATACAGAATTTACATATATAAAAGATAAGTAAGTGGTTTGGTAATAATGGAGAAGTTTGTAAAGCTTGTACCCAAATAGGTACCTATCTGCGCGCACGTGTGCTCAGCACATTCTGTTCACGTCCGCGACACGGCAATTAGGCAAGCCCCTTGTGTTTACTTACTTCGGCTAATTTTAATAATGCGTTGCTTTTGTCGTAATTTACAGAACCTTAGGTTAATGTTCGGTTCGATCGGGCCTGTGCCCTGTGGGTTAAGCATGTTTGCTTGTATACGTTGCGTAGATAAAGAAGGGGATGAAAATGACTGCCTCGCCCATGCTGTCACGCTTAGATCGTATTTGAAATCTATGCAACTTCTAATATACATAGTTGTAGATAGATAGATAGATAGAAAATTCTTTATTGCACTAAATAGAAAACTATGTACAGAAAAAACTATATATACGTATGTCTATATGTTGTATGTAGTGTATTTGTTTTCTTCTTTTTTTACCAATTATTTATTAAAGTGCCACCGTCTATATTGGTCCTTCATGTCCAGTCCATCCTAAGGTTGCCTGGAAGTGATCGCTCTTAGCGATAAGGCCGCCCTTTATACCTTTATCTGAGTTTATATTTCTGTATTGTTTTCTGTTTTGTGTGGTATAATAAAGTGTTTTCTATCCATCTATCTGTTCATAGTTGGTACGTACAAAAAAACTCATTATGAGAGTGAGGGAAGGGAATAAAGAGTACACATGAGTTTGAGCACACACTATAGTTATGTCCCGTGCACACGGCTAGCAGACAGCTAGCAGGCTCTTGCAGACATTTGTTCCGTGTGTTCTGGCCGTTTTATATAATAAAAAATATCGATCTATGTAATGTATATCAGTCATCTAGTACTCATAACACAGCTCTGCTTAGTTTGAGACTATTATGATGCTGTGTCATATAGTCCCAAACAAGTCAATTTTTGTCCAGCATTATTTATTTATTTATTATATCCTGAGTCTTATAGAGAGGACTAGGGTGTATAGGGTGGACGGTGGTCACAGACAGCGAGACTTACTGTGGCTTTTACCCATGCGTTTTTTCCTTGGAACCCCGCAAAATCTGCAGCCAATATCAACCGGAAACGAATCCTTCTTTACTTACTTCAACAGACGGTGGTTTCAAATCGCGGTGAGATAGAATATACCACAATAATAATATACGCACCACGGTCTCCACGGAAGACCAGCGCTATGGTACGATCTGCTCTACCATAGCACATGCTGAGTGCAGACCGATTTTTGTCAGTCTCCGTCGTCTGTTAATCTAAGTTTAAATTATTAGAGTCTCTGTTCTGACAAAATAAAAATCTTTTTACTTTACTTTGCATTACAAATATACCCGTCAAATAACGCCGTTTTTCGGACATCTCGTTTCCGCTCAGTTTCAGTGGAGACCACCGAGCGGAGGTGTATCATAATAATTTGTTATGTATAAGAAGAAACAAAGAAAGATCGTAGCGTAAATGTGAAACGGGGCCTCGCTTACGCAGCGGAGACGAGAAGAGATGAGCGGAGATGTGAGCTTCGCTTCGCTAGTGCATTTATCTCAACAACATCTGACAGAGAACCAAAGTTATCGACATAGCTCTAACAATTAGCAAGCTGGCAAGTGGGCCGACCATATCTCGCGAAGAACCGACGGCCGCTGGGGCAAACGTACTCTTGAGTGGATACCACGACTCGGTAAACGTGGTGTAGGACGCCCTGCGACCAGGTGGGATGACGACCTGCGAAAGAATGTAGATAGATGCTGGATGCGTCAAGCTGAACAGGGCGCTATGGCGCTCATTGGGGGAGGCCTATGTCCAGCAAAGACTAACATAGATTGATGATAAATCTCGGAGAATTTCGAATCCATAGTGTTAGTAGCACACACAAAAACAAGTAATATTAACCTAGCTTTAGCCAGCACATATCTCCGCTCCATAAGTAAATAAATAAGTAAACCTACAGGCCTTTTTGTTTTAAATTTGTCGCTGCTACCTGCCTAAAACCAAACTCTAAAAGGCTTCCGATATCCGTATATTTCAGAGCCGCGAAAGCCGCACCCTCGAAAAAAGCTAAAACGAAGTTAGGAACTCAATTTACATTTCAATTGGAAATAAAAAAATTGCAATTGCGAGCAAGAAGGAAATTGGAGGACAAAGTACCATAGAACACAATCATAAAACCTTTTACGTACAGAACGGACTTTATCGCCGCACTACACCATTGTGGCCAGGGATTAAATTATTAAACTACTAGTTTCTGCTACCGGCTTCGCGCGCTTTACCTAAGGCTAATTTCAGATGACCGCGCGGTAGGATTAACTGAACAGGTCTATAATAGATGTTTGTAGAACTTGTATCACGGATCCACCGCGCGGTGGCTCGCGCTTAAGTAGACAATAAACACTGTTTGGTTTGACGACCTCTGTGGCGCGGTTCGATTCCCACGTCGGGACAATTGTGTGTACGATCTCCAGACATTTTTTCTGGATGTTCTGATCAATATCTACTGTATAATAGACTAGACGACCGATGTGGCGCGGTGGGCGAAGGTCCGCCTGCAACGCAGGAGGTTGCGGCTTCGATTCCCGCCTCGGAACAATAGTGTGTACGATCTGCAGATATTTGTTCCGGGTGTTCTGGTCGTTTTCTATGTATAATAAAAAATATCTATCTATGTAATATATAGTATTATGTATATCAGTTATCTAGTACCCATAACACAAGCTCTGCTTACCATGGGGTTAGATATTGCTGAGTGAATTGTCCAGCATTATTTATTTATTTATAATAAAAAAATATCTATCTATGTCATGTATTGTATTAAGTATATCAGTCATCTAGTACCCATAACACAAGCTCTGCTTAGCTTGGGGCTAGACGATGCTGTTTGGATTTTCCAGAATTATTTATATCTTTATATTTATTCTATATGTCCCTCAAATTTGTAAAAGAGTGTGATTTTATATTCATTGGAAAATATGTAAAGAGATTTTTGTAAACCATCAAATTGTGTTAAGTTCTGTTAGAACCTAATACAATCAGGATTATTCAGGATTAACCTCGAGCTCTTAATATTATATAAATTAACTGATTTCTTCTTCAGAATAAGCGCCCAAGATACTTGGAAAACAATGAAGAGACTCATTATTGACTTTTCTTGTTTGTAATCGTACTTTAAATCCAATCATGTTGATTGTTTGTTCACGATACTTACTCAAGTAATCGTATTTCGGGCAATGAGACGTTGTCAGAAAATACAATACAATATCTTTATTGCACTATCAATACAAAAAAAAATAAAAAATATTAAAGGATTTTAATACTAACTAAGTCTAGTGGCACAATCGGCGGCATTATCGCTAAAAGTGGTTGCTTCCAGGCAACCTTTGGATGGATAGGATCGGTACGTATTAAAGCTGAGAAAATAACCCTTTTAACCTTAGAACTTAATAGATGGATTCCCCCCACCGCGCCACAGAGGTCGTCATCATTATTTGAATCTATGATAAATGATAAATGAATTTATTGTTGTATACCTAGGTAGTAACTTACGAGTACATTTGTCTTATATTCTATCATGCATCTCTAGTCTGCCATGGTCAGGATTACAACATTGATATGCACAAAAATAAAGATAAACATAAAATCAAGTCAAAGGATATTTTATCACATTTTTAGTAATATAATGTCAATGGAGTCAATTAAAACATAAAAGTTACAATAGCTATCGGCCGGGTGACGTTGTAGCTGGTGCCAAACTAATACAAAATTGACGTTTGATAGCACTGATTGCTTAATTTACGCCTGTCGCAAACCGGTCGCGAGTTACATAATCACCATACTGATGGTATGTATAGGAATGCATGTCTATGGTATGAGTACCTACACATACAGGTAGGTACGTACGTGGCGGTATTTATAGACCCACTCCAGAGTCTACACATGAATGGTGCACTACTGACAATGCGTCGCTTCTCGCAAATGAAAAAAGCTCCGAGTAACAAAGCGAAAGCTCTTTCAATGTAAACTTGTCATGTTTCTGACAAAGTCACAGCGATTTTCTTTTTTAACTGATGAACCGAAAAACAAAAGAAGAGGTTCTATGTTCGGATGTTAGTATTACTTCTGTATGTTCGTCGATTCTCTGTCAGTTGAGGTCCGATTTTGGAAAATTCTTTCGCTACTTTATGTAGAACTAGAGGACCTTCCCGGCTTCGCACGCTTTTAGTACGGACTTTTTTGAAATATAATATAGCCTGTGTTCACCGGGGATATTGTAGCTTCCCAACAGTGAAAGAATTTTTCAAATCGGTCCAATAGTTTCGGAGCCTATTCATTACAAACAAACAAAAAATAAAACCTTTCCTCTTTATATATAATTATGATAATCTCGAGGTGGTCCCATAAAAATGTATTCCCGAAAGACTTTAAAAACAGTGTAAATACTAAGGAGTTAGAAGTAATTTTGAGTTACATATTTCAAAACATTAAAATTATTTCTATGATATACTAGATATTTACATTCTTTAATTGTAATATTCTTTGTTAATAAACTTACCGGTAAATTTTTACTAATAATAATGAAAATGAAATGTTTTTTTATTTCTTTATGCTTACAAATAAGCACATAGACAGGTCATATTTTATACTATTCATTATTATCAATTAACATTATTTTATAGTTCACTTAATTTTTTTGTCCACTAGTGGAAGAAGTGAAAAAGAAACCACTAGTATGTTCATAACTTATGTGTCTAGTACATTTGATTTGCTTATCTGTAAGTTGGTAGATTTTGAGTTGGAACAAAACTCGTTCCAAGCGTTTTTATCTTCTAGATAATCTGATATTTTGTAATAGCTTTGGAGATAGCCTTACCTTAATTCAGGAAGGATTGCTATAGTGATTGGTTGTTGCAATTGCTATCATTCAAACGTCTACAAGATTATTTACATGACAATATTGAGTAACGCCAGCAATTGCGAGAAGCAATCACGACGATAGGGTAGAGCTGGACTTTGCCCAGCAGTGGAAAAATATAGGCTGATGATGTTGATAAATCACGACATCAATCGATCCTGGCGATTGACATTTGGGCAGCAACAATTTGTGGCAGAGGATACCAAATGAACCCATCAGCTCAGCCGAGACAGACCCATTAGGATATTTCACCCGATTCTTATCGACAGCCATTATGGTAGTACTTTCCCGGCGGCCCATAACGGCTGGAAGCACATAATTAGGCCAGAAGTTAGGTTAATAAATGGCTCAATCCATCTTCCAATCCTTGGGCCAAAAGAAGGTTAAGAAAAGGTTAAAGCATTATCTATCTCTCTTATTTAAAATTGATAAAATAAACCCAACGGAGCTTAGTCTAGTGCAAAGATGCACTGCAAAAGAATTTGTCGACCGTATAATGTAATTGTTTAAAAAAACTAAGATGCAGCAACTTCGCATTCCTTAGTATGTAGGTAGACAATTTTTATTTTTTTTCAGTTTTTTAATTTTTTTTTTCATTTGTTAAAAATAAATCGCTGCATAGCTTTCTAAAAATAGTTACAAGTTTACATTGAATAGAATAGAATAGTTTATTTGTAACTCAATACACAAAAACTTAAAACAAACATGATTAAAAAAATAAAAAATAAAGGATAAACAGATTTTTGTAATTGAGTCACAAAACGGACTCTATCTCAGCATAGGTTAGTTGTAAGCATGTTACGACCAACGCTGGTCTTCCTTCTCCTCCTGTCTTCCTTTTTCTTGAAAGAGCTTTCATTTGTTTTTCGTCAGGTAAAACAACGATCAGTGAGTTGGTGTTCTACGTGACTCAGTAAAATTAAAGTCAATAAATTATTCTTCAAAACCAAACGCAAATGCTAAAGGACCCTGAAGGGTCAGCACTAATAAGCGACATCGCGGTAATTCGTGGCCAATCGTGGCACGACAGGGGAAAATAAACACGAAAACAACTCTTTGATTATTGAGGAATGCAATATTTCTATTGAGTTTATTTAAATAAATAAATAATAATAATAAATAATGCTGGACTATTCACACAGCATTACCTAGCCCCATGGTAAGCAGAGCTTGAGTTATAGGTACTAGATCGTACACACAATTGTTCCAGGGCAGGAATCGAACCCGCATCCTCCTGCGTGGCAAGCCGACCTTAGCCCAACGCGCCACAGAGGTCGTCATATATAATTAGGTTAATAAAATTGACTCAAACTTTGCTACCCGTGCAATACAGGTTTTGCAAAATATCACGTGATCTGGAACGGCCATAATCAGCTAAAAGTTTAAAATTGCTTTCGATAAGTTGCAAAATTGGACATCAGACGCAATAGCCTTTGGAAAGAAATAACTATAGTCCTAATTAACGGACGTCATCGTCACGTCGGACGTCTAGTTTTTATTTCAAATCGCTTGCAGTACAACCATGTCCCATTTCCATAGGCTTTGCGGACTCAACAATACATGCACTTACTTAGCTACGCATCTTTACGCATCTTGCTGTTTCACGTCGTCGTCAGCATCGTTCACCAGCCTGACTCTGTTCACAACTGGGGAGTTAAAACATTATTGTAGATCCCTAATTAGAGCTGTGTCGATAACTGAACCTACCTAATCTACAATAAGTCCAATTCTGTATTTTCTTTAGCACATTCAATCAGTTTGTTGGAGCAGCTGCACAATACATATAAAATATCAATAAAATATCTCCAAGATCGCTCGTTCTAGACGGCTAGCCACAAGATGCCCGGTCCGTGAAGATTACAAAGCGATAAACTATCGATCCTACGAGTTTGTTACAAACTAATAAAAGTCATAAGCATAACCATCAAATAGCAATAATAATATTCGTAGAAAGAAGCTGAATAAAATTTTATGAAAAGTTTGATTGAGGTGTTTTGATCAACAGCGTCTAAACTTTTCTGATAGAAATACTTGCTTACTACATGGTTCAGTTATTTTTCTGTTTATTTGTTTTAATCTTGTTTTTAAACCAAACTAGCTTTTGGTTGCGGCTTCGCTCCCCCGGTTCCCTGATAAAACATAGCTATATAACTAATGTTAGTGAACTAGGTGGGAACTTTTGATACAGTCGAAATGATCTTGGATCTTAGCAAGATTTTCAGACTTCAACACCGTTTCCGGACAGTTTCGTTCGTCTTAAATTAATATTGGTAAGACAAAGATCATGTCGAATGCCCATGACGCACCCATACCAGTCCTAGATAGATAGAAAATTCTGCAGTTTGGTAAAAAACGTAAAAGAATTGGTAATTGGAAAGAAATTGGTAATTGAAGAAAATCAAAGAATGGGTCACCTGCACCGCCCATTCTTTGATTTTCTCTTTAGCTTTAACCTGGAAAAGAAATCGATATAAGCTATAAGGCTACTAAAACTAAAATAAAACTAATACAAATGAATAGGTTAATACATTTTATCTCTTAATGTAGATGTAGATAAAACAAGCAAATGGATAAACCAAATAATAAGAGCCTCCCCGTTAGCAAGTGGCATTATTTTCTCTGCCAAAACGTGCTGCGAACATGCATTTTCTTCTTTCAACTACAGTTCCATTACGATGGCAGAGTCCTATATTTACTGGAATGTGCAAACGAAATAACCCCCAAAATTTAAACCTAAAACATTTCTTGGCGACAGAAAAATAAGGGTTCTTTTCATAAAAAACACTACAGTACTACTCCATTCCCATTAATTCCTGAAATATGAACACTTTTCAAACACTCCGTTTGAGTACACACTTTAGACCCATTTCTCTGTTAAACTAAAGTCGGTCGTAATGGAAAATTCTCATTACCAGTCACAATATTTGAACAGTTTTTTAATTGTGACCTATCCATCGCATCGTGAGGGTGAAAATGTCGATAATTTGGTCGTTATGAGCCGAGTGGAATGGGTCTGGGTGTTTCCATTACCCTAATTTTGTTAGGCACTCACCTTTACTCTGGCCTTTGATAGTATGCCTTTATTCAACCAGCTGGTATGAATGAACAGAGCGTCAAGACAACGGCTTTGTGTTGTGAAAAGAAACGTCTCGGCATTCTGATTTGTCGGCAGATATTTCATTCGTTTTATGGTTGAGACAAAATTTTATGTTTTTTTTTTCAAAAACGAATAAATGACTTCGAATAAATCATAAATAATGCTTAACAATCCACTCATGCATCATATAGCCTGAAGCCAAGCAGCTGCAGTTTTTTTCTTAATTTTTCTGGGACGAATAGCAAATCTGTCGGGAATAATGTTTATAAGAGACCACCCGGGATAATTTTTTATACAAAACAATAACCATCAAAATCGGCCCACAATTGACAGAGAAAACGCAAAGATATATAAAAATCTTTCGATGTTGACTAAAAACAGATCCCCAATTTCGGATCATTATTTTTGGATTAAATCAGACAATATCGACTGATAATGATGACGATGATGACACACTAGGATAAGCTACATATTTTCTTATTTTAAATATTTGTCCGTCTTAACTGAATTTAAAACTTTGTAATCCACTGCACCTTTTCAGCTGAACCACAAATTCTAAAGTCCATTTTGTCTCTAATAAATATTTAAGCCAAACCCCGATTCTTATTCCGGCTTGAATATATTTCGTCGTAAAGCTTACCTAGTGGCCTAGGGCTTGTTTACATACACTTTATAACCATATTTTTTTCTCAATACATTCTAAAGTCGGGAATTTTCTTAGCAGTAGTAGAATTATCTTGTAAGATTCTAAGTAAGAAGGAAATCTTTTTTGTTAGATCGATGCATTATAATCATTTTTTTTACGATTTGATTACAAAGAGGAATTATCTTAGATGATGACATTGTCATTATAATGCATCGATCTAACAAAATCGTAATTAATTTAAGATTTCCTTCTCACTTAGAATCTTTTGACTGATATATACATATGTATATCCGCTAAATATTGGACCGGAGAAGGTGCTCAAAGATTATGTTACATCTTACCACGAGAGTTTGAAAATCATCCTAGTAAGCAATATACAAGGTGCCAATAGAGGGAGGGAATAAAGATTGTACCGGTTTTTAGTTGTTTTTGCACAGACTTGTGCACTAAATGTTCTGCGCTTATGGCTAGTATCCGTTGAGACTACAGTGGCCAGTTTCAACGGATACCTACTAGCCATAAGCCATAAGGCCGAAATTCGGCTAGGAGCACATGACTATCCTCCTCCACCTTTTAATCTTCTCTGATCTATTAACAAAGTTGTATTTATTACAATGTGCTAGTCCCTTTACATTTTTCGAAGGATTCAAAATAAATAAAACGATAATCGTATTCCTTTTTACTGTCGAAGTTGAGTCAATCTCCGGAATCGGACGGTAACGGAAGCCCGGATTCCGATATTGAGCAAGTTCTGGCGTTATTGCACTTTTTAGTTTAATAACGATCCTTTCAATGTTTGCTTTTTGCTTCTTGGTAAATAAAAAAAAACTTTTCAGATGTGCTTCAAGTTTTCAGTCACTATATTTGTTTACTAGCTTTTCCCCGCGGTTTCACCCGCGTTAAACTCGAATTTCACTTTTTTAGGTGAATTTTTACACCTTGGTTACCACGTTATATTATTGGAGTTTTAGTAAGAATCCCTAACTTTTTAAAAATATAATATAGCCTATGTTCACCGGGGATAGTGTAGCTTCCCAACGGTGAAAGAATTTTTCAAATCGGTCCGGTAGTTTCGGAGCCTATTCATTACAAACAAACAAACAAAAAATCAAACCTTTCCTCTTTATAAGATTACAAAAGAGTTTCCATACAGTAAATTGTTATCAAACCTTTGTTGTCAAAAGAGCGTTGCTAGGCAACCACGTTTATAAAGAAAAAATGGCGTATTGATATGCAAGGAATTTTATAGGTTCATTTTTCACACATTGGGTTACATTATTAGAGTTTTAGTAAGGATCCCTTACTTTTTTGAAAATATAATAATATTGCCTATGTTCACCACGGATATTTAGGCTTCCTAACGGTGATAGAATTTTTCAAATCGGTCCAGTAGTTTCGGAGCCTATTCGTTACAAACAAACAAACAAAAAATCAAACCTTTCCTCTTTATAATATTAGTATAGATATAGATATAGTGCTGTTTTGTTTATATAGCACACGCTGATCCAACCCCTATTTCAGCGCAGGGTCATCCATCATGGAGGTAAATAGTCTTATTTTATTCTTAATATCACCCATTTGTGTCACTTACACCCATGATAAACTACTTTATTTGCTGTTTGTTATTCTATGCATGTATTTTGTACCTGTGTCTAAATAAATGTTTTTTCTATTCTATGTTTTTTTTTTCTCTACCTATATTATGATAAAACGATACCTTTGCCACCGTTTGTTTGAAAAAATATATTTACGTTAGGTCCCTTCTTGAAATCGTATGTAGGTTCTTTACTTACGAATAAATAACAAATCAACTATAAATTTATTTAATCATTTCACTTCTTATTTTTAAAATTATAAGTGGTTGAAATATAATTGCATTTGTAATTTATATAATAGTGATATAAAAGGTATATGACTTTTCTAAATTTACTTACGCTCAAAATAAACCATTTTAAAGTATAATAAGTTAATAACTATAATAGTTTTTAATAATATTTTTTTAAATCGCTAAAAGTGTGCTTCATATAGTAATATCTGGAATGGGTTCTCTTTATGTTTATTATCATTTTGTCTTCTTTTAGCGATTAGGTAATAGTTTTATTTTATTGCTCATAGTAAATTTTATAAGTGAACAGGGAGGCGTAAAATTCATAACTTTTCGATGTAATAATAGCTAAGTATGAATAGTGATTAAAAGATCCTTAGGGAATCATCTGGGCCATCTATTAGGAAAACTGGAAACAAAATGATGATCAACACCACCTAGTGTAGAATTCGCAAGACATGTCTGATTCAGACCAGCCTTGTGAAGCGGTCAGAACCTTATACAAAACCTACATACAACGAGCAGACGAAGTTCATTGCAGAACTCATAGAGGGCGCAAAAATAAAAATGTACAGTTGCTGGAAGCTTCGAATTCAAAGCTTTGGTTTTTTAGTTACCTTATTTTTTACTAAAGTTGATAGTACAAAATTTCTGACACAGATATATTAATACTATCCCCATATTTATATGAGGATAGTATTAATATATCTGTACTTTTTTTTGATAATAAAAATAAGTATCTATTAGAGATACTTACTACAATATTACAAATTATTTTTATATATTGTAGTATGTGCTATCCTACTTTTGGACTAAGAAATTAGCTTTTTAATCTGACCATTATAATAGAGTCTCCTACAGGCAAAACAACGCTACGTTTCCTTCGCGTATCCTTTATTATATAAAATAAACCTACAGTCTACAGCGGAAAATTTCTCCTCAGCACCTACGTAAGTAGGTACTCTATTTCCCAATAAGCAAATGGCAAAGTTCACAGTAACTGCGTAGCAGACCCAGGGCGCACGCGCAAAAATATCGACCCACCAAGCCTCGACGAAACTCCCTCACTTATTCGCTGTACGTTATCAAATTGGTGAGTACTCAAAATTCCGCGATCTGTTCCGTGTAAGTGAAATTATCATCATAAACCTAAGAAACCATCTCGTATGTATCTTGCTGTGGCCTTAATTATTGTCGTTGCCAGTTTGGTCAAGCTACATGTAAGTTTTTTTTCCATTACCTAGCTTGGCTCCCCTTCGTAGATGTTTCTGTTAGTTTTTCACTTTGAACATTTTCGTGGGTTGAATTGGATTGCACATTTGACCACAGGTTCTATAACACTACCCTGAAGAATATAGACGATATTCTCTTGTAGAATTCCGGTCGATCTTCTAATAAGTATTATATTGACGTGAGTAAAAGTCGCACTTTGCAAAATGTTTTTATTACACCTCTGTCTTAATATTTACTGTAATATTAGCGGACTCTATCTGTTGCTAGAATAGGTAATTTGCTTTCTGGTTATTTCTTTCGAATATATGTACCTACTTACCTACTTAGCTGAGAGTTACTTTTCTACATACGTATTTATTTATTTGACGGTTACCTTAGTTGTTCAGGTACCAATAGAAAAAAAGTAGCTTCCAAGTACTTCTACGCCTACGTTTAGTGAAAACCTGATACGATACATCTTCCGATTCCGAGATTTGCAGATAGCAAACGAAAGCTAGACTCTGTTGTAATTTAAAACAAACCCAAAGATCATAGACAATCAAAATCGTCTTTAAATCAAAGAGAAAAGCGCATTTTTTAAATAAATATTTAGACAATGACCTTCATAGTTTAACCTTCAAGGGTGATAGGCGGTATTCAACAAGTTGGCATCTTCATCTTTATTTGGGAAGGATATCTAGAAAGATCTTCAGCACGCATGCGTTGAGGCTTTCATGGCGTCGTGCGTCCTCGTCATTGAACTATATTAAAGCTAGAGCCACACTCAGGCTTTTGTTATTATAGTGCTCGGGATAATCTTTAAAAACGTAAATCTAATCCTAAAATTATCGATTTTGGCGGAAATCGCGCCCTACCCTAAGGGAAGGGTTTTTTACCTTATGCTTAGATACATTTATCGCAGCATGACGGCGCGGGGCGATCCTTCCTTACGAATTTTTAACGTTTTCAAATGATTTTGACTGATTTAATGCATTTTAGCACTACTACAAAATAGTTAATTATCTCGTTTTGAAAACTTTTTCTTTTAAACTCATGCTAAACACACACGGTATGGCGTGATGTGATGATTCATCGTCATATGCGATTAGTAACTTCTATGTCCTTTCCAGCATTTTTTTAAGTGGACCAAACAGATTTATTAGGTCTAGGTCGTCTCCTTGGTCTTCACAAATATTGATGTATCGCGTAAGACCCTCTACTAGATAGTTTTAGATGACTTCAGATGCGAAAGTCGGATCCGATTTACAAAATATATCTGGCCAAGGTTCAATTGAAAGCTTGGGAAGCAATTTTCCACATAAGTACTATGTCTTATTTTTTTATAATATAATAATATTTTTTAAATAAAAAAAATCTTACTTGATACTTCGTCCATTGATAAGAATGCTATTTTGCTTATGTTCAAAAAATTATTTCGAGGTGGTTCCGTGAAAGCTTTATTCCTGAGGGATTACAATTTGATACCTTTTGTTTGTATTGAAATTATGTGTACTTAAATACCTACTTCCTGATTATTTAGTCATTTTAAGAATTCGGTTTGAAAAGCATCAAAAAATTTCTTTTTTATAGCCACTGTTCTCTCTTGGGGTAGCTCTAGCTTGTCTACCGTTCACGACCCTATAAAAGCTTTGTCATCACGTCACGCAACATCTTGCGTCTAGCCAAACATTACCAAGCTGTTATTCCATAGATCACAGGTTTGTTTATTCCCTACGAACTTCAATCCATATCCATTGGGAGCATAAATAAACCAAATAAATTGCGTTATTGCAACGTGGATTTGCCACCCTATCGGTCAACCCCTGCAATTCAACCCTAGGATGATCAGATTATTATTATTACAGAGTAATGAGTGAGGGTGATTTACATAGTACAAAGTATAGTGTGTGTTAGTTAGCAAAACTTTCCGTTTTTTAATAAAATAGATATTTCATTTTTGTAAAACCTACCTGGTCGGTTGAATGCTATATTGTTAGAAATTCGTATTTTTTTATGGTTAGGATGTAATTTTACGGATAAAAGTATATTTAATTTATGCTAGTAGGTGGTTGCCTACACTGAAAAAAAAGTTGAGTTATATTTTTACAAAATTTCGTTTACCTACAACACAGAAAAAGTGACCACCGAACTGTTGCTACACGTAATCAAAACCAGTTCGCTTATTTTCCTAATAAATTATTTTCGTTGTACATTGCATAGCAGTTTTTGCTAAGTCTAAAGAAAATGTTGGTTTACTTTTGTGTTGCATTAAGCAAAACTTTTTTATAGTGTACAGTAAAACTATTGTGTTATATAACTACGCATATAGTAAAATTGTTGTGTTGCATATAGTACAGTTGTTGTGTGGCATATAATCAAATTGTTGTCTTGCATATAGTACAGTTGTTGTGTTGCATCTAATTAAACTGTTATTTTGCATGTAGAAGAACTGTTATGTAGCATATAACATAAGTACCTGTAGAATAGGGCTTACATACCTGTAGCATACCTTAATCTCATCGCCATTTATTTTTAACTAACGTACCTCACATTCATGGCATATCACATGAATGTCGACATGAATATCGCATTCACGTCACACACATTTCATGTATTAGACATTCACATGCGAGGAACGTTATTTAAAAAAGTGGCGATAATATTAAGGTATCCTACATGTATGTGAGTCCTCTTCAACAGATACCTATGATATACGCTACATAACAGTTTTTCTACCATGACATAATGTGAGAAACATAAGTTTAATAAAAAGAGCGGTGGCGACAAGACCTAATGCAGCGTACATACTAAAAAAAGGTATACACATGCATACACAATAAAATGCTTCGAATTAATGTATGTTTAGATTTATTTTAAAAATAACTCAACAAATCACACTGCCCCGCCGCGGCGGGGCGCCGCTACATAATTATGAACTTATACATATATTTTGACAACCTTATAATATACTTATTAGGTAGGTAAGTAGTAGTAGATAAGTAATACAGAAAGGTATATTATAGTTATAGGTAAGTAATAAAGTATTGCGTTTTGTTTACAATCAACGTAATGGTAATATAGGATAATATTAAGAAATATAGAGGCGCGGTGTCAATCCACTAGTGCCGCTATTAAAAAAAAACATATGTTTTCTAGATTTATTTCAATGTAGAAGTTAAATTGCATTAAATTTATGTTAAATTACATATTACATTTGATGGCTGTCTGTACATAATATTATGGCTGTGATTTCTAAAGCAGATAGAAGTACCTACCTACAGATACAAAAATAACAATATCTTCAACTTACTTCCATATAAGTGCTATTGCTGTTATTGCCTTGAGCATTTTTATCTGGGTTTTTAATTTGGCCCTATGCCCGGCTAGAGGTTTGGATGTCCGATAGGAGAATTTTGGATGTCCACCTCATCCAACATTTGGAGGGTTCCAAGGTCGATCGCTTGTTCTGCAAAAATATTGAACAGGGATTTAAAATATTACCGTGATACAGAACTTAAACCCATGGGCTTAGGAATACATTAAGATTCCGTACTTTTGGCACTAAAGAACTAGCGATGACCGCTTTAAGTATATACCTTTTAAACTGCATTTATAACTTACCTTTGAATAATCCAATGTATGTACTGTACATATCTAGCCCCCACTGGCGCAGATAATTTTCTAGCGGGTCCGGGTCTGGTTCAGCCATTGGCGTTTTATTACGAGTATTTTTTGAATCTCTAAGGTACTGAACGTATACAGGTGTATTCACATGTTGTAACATGCAAAGCAATGTAAAATGTAACGTAAGTCGTATGAATATATCAAACTGAAATAAGATGCAATGAAGATTGTCTTTTTCTAGGATTTTCTAAAATCACGCGCAGTAACAAAGACGCTCTGACAGACGAGTACAAAAATTAGCTGGTTGCGGTTCGGGGCGCGGTGCGTTCCCACTTCGTTCCATTACACGCAATCAAAGTGATGATTTAAACGTAAACGAATTTAGACACCGTTTAAATAAAAAATAAATTATATATTGTGACCTGTAGTTTCGTTAAGCTCTGCAAAATTGTTTGTCTATTATTGACTGATATTCGTTAATGAATAGTAAATTATTATTAAGCTGTATCACAACAACTACCTTGGCTGGAAGGGAAAAAACAACTTCTGTTATAAGTAACTAAAATAAATGCGTAAATATAGCAAAACCCGTTAGATTACCTGTAAATACTTTGGTTTGTTTACTTCAATATTGTTATATCTAATCAAAGAGTTTGTTGCTATTAGCTTAACTTGGAATAACTTAAGCTGTTTTGTCAGATATAAATAAACCAGTTTTGTTAAATTAAACTAACTTCGTGATAGTCTGGCCAAACTTTGGTTATTTCTCAAATAACCGAAGTAGTTTGGCTAAATATTTTTTTCAGTGTACATAATGAAATTAATTGACAGTCTACGAAATTTGGTAACGTTGTTCTTGCCAAATATCTATGTATCCCTTTATAATAGACCAAAACCTAACCGTGAACACTTAAACATGACAAAAGGAAAATTTTCGTACCTGTACCCAAGTACCTCATAAAACAGCCATCAAGCTGGCACATAGGCACATCCCGCCATCGATCGGAAAACTAGACCTGCGCTGTAGAGCTCGGTCGACCTCATCTAGGTCTCGTAGGGAGCCTATAGAAAGCTGGAATGGGGGAACCAATCCTCCCCGCTACCCTGTAACTCCCCCCACTGCCCTGAGGAGTGGTGGAGGGGGCTATCCCCTCGGCCAGGGGTTGCAGAATGCGCATCGTCAATTGCCATCCGCGTTCGGTGCATATCACTCGTGATTTATTGCTTCCGGTTTTGAATTAATTATCTCTGCAATTCAACTTTTGGCAATTTGGTTTTGAATTTACTGTGAATTTAATTCATCATTCGTCGAGCCTCGGACGGCGCGGCGGTAAGGAATTAGATAAGGTCATTTAAACATTTTCAGTTTTCATCCGAAGGCGTAGTTACGTAAGGGCGGCCATTTTGGAATCAGTTGTCGATGAAAATTAAAACTTGACTTCAACTAGGCTTTCCTAAGAGCAAATACAATGAGGGGAGGGAACAATTAAAGAAATTTCATAAAACTTTGTTCGAGATTTGGAGATTTTGGAAGTCTGAGTTTACAAAGACAACCAACGCGCATGCGTGGAAACTTGGAATCCTTTAGGCAGCAATTGTGTGTACGATGTTCTGTTATTCTTTTTTATCAGCGAAAAAGTCCTTTGAGTTTCTTGACGGCATCAATTTAAAACTATTTTATAACTCAACTGCTTAGATAATTTTTAACACTTGGGTACGAAAACCTTTGAAGCTTCTTTCACAGGATTCTTTCAGGGCGATGTTAGCGCATGCGTACATGTTGAAAGACGCCTGTGAAATAGGAAATTACGACGCCATTTTAGATTTCGAATACCCACACGTCACAGGTTTTCCATGAGATTCTTTCAGAGGCATATTTCACGAGATTATTTCACGGGAATCTTTCAATTGATACGCATGCGCCAACCAACAATATTTAAAAGCCAAAGAGGTGATAATGACAAATTTTTAAAGCGCTATCCGTGTCAAAGCTTTTACATTTTTGTAATCATTAATAAAGATATGGCTACATTTATTTTCCTAGGCAAATATTTAAATACCTACCTACTTATTTACGAACGTTTTGCATATTAAGTTTTTATGCTTGGAAGAATTATCGGATCGTTAAAACAATTGAATGATAATGTACCTACTCTAGCTACATAATAAAACAAATAATTTTGTATGGTTTCACCCTACATTTGCTGTTTTGCGCACGCGGCGATTTAGGTACTCTGTGTCGCACGCGCGCGATTCAATTTACTTAAATTCATAATTTTTTACATCAGTACGTGACCTACTACCGCGAGAGTGACATTTAAGGAAAGATTTGCCACCTTTACCGAACTCTGTCATTTAACTTAGTTAATAAACTTTATCTTTGTGAATCGTGTGTTTAGTTTACGTGCTCAACTAACTGAACTACTACGTTACCAACGGTAACAATACAAGGTGAGGTGCTATAGGTAAACTGCCTACAACTACATCTCTACACATGTAAGGGCTTTCACTTAGGTCCTTACAAATTTACTACCAGTCACGAGACCATAAAATAAACTAATGTGATTAAGATAACATCATAGTTCCCGGATCAAGCCCGCATTTAGTGTTTGTGTATGATCGAAATACTAATGAGCGCAAATAAAATAGAATACATACATACCTACATCTGATATATTTCAGAAACACGGTTGAACCTGCATAGAACCAATTTTCATAAGGTTCTTCCAATCCTAGGTATCTAATCTACCCACCTAGTTACCATCTTACTAAGCTACCTTAGTACCTAACCACCCACCAAACGAGCTACCTGCCTACTTTATACTACTATCTTCCTACCTAGGTAAATACCGACTTTACTATCTGTACCTAAGTAGGTAAGAACCTAATTACTTACCTAGGTAGTCAGGTACCTAAATAGATAGTTAGATACGTAGGTAGTTAGGTAGGTACCTACCTAGGTAGTCAGGTACCTAAATAGATAGTTAGATACGTAGGTAGTTAGGTAGGTACCTACCTAGGTAGTCAGGTACCTAAATAGATAGTTAGATACGTAAGTAGTTAGGTAGGTACCTACCTAGGTAGTAAGGTAGATACCCACCTAGATAGGTAGGCAGGTACCTAACCTACCTAGATAAGTAGGTAAGAACCTAATTACCTACCTAGGTTGTTGGGTAGGTACCTAACTAGATAGTTAGGAACGTAGTTCGTTAGGTAGGTAACTAAATATATGTATAGTTAGGTACGTACGTAGTTAGGTAGATACCTAACTAGTTAGTTCGTTACATTGGTAGTTAGGTAGGTATCTAACTAGGTAGGTACCTACCTAGTTATTTTGATTGTTTTGGAGTTTAGATTTATTATTTTATGCATATCTACTACTAGGTGAAACTACTAGCTTTGAGAAAATAATGTAATCAGGGCCCCCGCATTGAATCTAGTTCGATGCTCCCAGAAGATCCTGTGTACGTACCTAATGGATAACTAGCTGCTGTGCCTGGATTAAAATGTGGGATAGAATTATTCTTCGCTCATTAATTAATTAATTATGTCCTCAATTGTTTATAAACCTACTACTTTCACAAAAAAAATTAGGCTGACTCATACCGGCCTGAATAAGTGACGAAAATCCATCGATGCATAGACCGTACTTTCGACAAAGTTATACTTCAATTTCAAACATCGACTTCTATAAAAACTGCCCTCGCATATCCTGTGAATCATACATAGGTTGATTTCTCCTTACAAAAGACTTCAACGCGCTGCTCTATCCAATAAAACAACGTTTGTTTGCCCGCTAGGAACGGGTACTGTGACCGTTTATTGTATCGGTGAAGATTTTGTAATACTCGTATGAATTTAAGGTTATTTTTAATTATGAAAAAGCCATCAAAAGCTTAAAGAAGTCAGAGTTTGTTGAAGCTAGTTAGTAGTATAAAAACATATTTAAAAACTCTCGAAATAAACATTTTACAAATGCGACATCAAAAATTTTCAATGCAATGAACATTTTGATTCGAAAACCTCATAAGCTTGAACTGTTCAAATATAGATCAGCTAGCTTCAGGGTAAGTATCGACCGTCAGGTTAATTTATTTTTTAACCGAACGAAACGAAAAACAAATGCGGAGATATGTAGTTTTATGTTCTGCTGTAGTATTTTATTCGTATATGTATGTTCGTCCGATTTCTCCATCAATTGTGGCCTAATTTGAAAAAATCTTATATTTTTTTTGTATAAATATTATTAAATGTCCCATAAACATTTTAATCTCGAAGGATAAGTATTTGTCCCGGAAAACAAACTTTGCAAACAAAAACTTTGTAACTACTAAGGAATTATAAGTCGGTTTTTTGTTTTATTAAACAAACAATCAAATTATAAATTGATTAGTTATTTTTAACCATTTGAGTGCTGAAATCACACGGTATGTGTTTTCTACAAGTGACTAATATGCGTAAATCCACATTAGCGCAGCGGCTGAGAAAATACAGATCTTTGTGACTCAGCACAGCCGTAATATTTTTCGAACGAAACGTGTGCGGCGCAACACAACCGCTGTGTAGAGCGGCATCACGAATTTTTTAGGATAAAAAAAGATCGCAGTCCTCGAAAAAAAATCGCAGTCAGAGTGTTAACAGGTTGTATTGTATTTAATTAAATATAAAAAGCTTTTATTTATTGAACCAATACTTTAACTAACTCTGACTTAGAGGATTCTTTGAACCTAAAATAATTCTTTCTTTAGCTTGTACTAGTTTAGACAACAAAACAAAAAAAAAAGTATCCGTCGGCAACCAAATATATACCAATAACAAATCGCTAAATTATATTATAATTATCCTTTTGGTATGCCAACAGTCGCCAACAGCCTAATTTGTTAGCTCAACAGTTTAAATCTCAAATATTGCTTCTACTTTGTTTCTATTATTTGATTGCAATACTCTTCTATACTAATATTATAAGAAATATTTGATTTTTTGTTTTTTGTTTGTAATGAATAGGAATCCGAAACTTCTCGACCTATTTGAAAAATTCTTTCACCGTTGGGAAGCTACATTATCCCCGGTGATCATAGGCTATATTATATTTTCAAAAAAGTTAGGAATCCATACTAAAACCGTGCGAAGTCGGGAAGGTCCGCTAGTTGATAATAAAGTATACCTATTGGTAAGTTAGAGCTATTCAGAAAACACTTAGCGTGTTATCGTATGGAACGATAGGGCGACATTGAAAATGATGAAGGTGCAAGTGGCTGCGCGGGAGGACGCGACAGAGGCTCGCCCACGCGGCGCCTGCGCACCTGACGCCGGCCATAGAGTAACATACACTATTTAGACTTACTTGGAATGGTAACAATTACGAAAACATGCCTTATGTTGCTACAATGAACAACAAGAAGTATTTTTTTAAGTGGTTATTTTTATTCGTATTGAGTCGTAGACACACAAAACAAAAAAGTCATACATACATATCATTGATGTATATACATATATAACATTTATTAATTTTGAAAAATAATTAGCATAGTAAACTTATATTACGAGAAAAACAATTGCAGGAAATATTTTTCATAATGTACCTACATATGTTTTATGTTATTGTGTGAGAAAATTGCGAAACTTAAAAAGTCCAACAAGTTCTGTTACAATATGTGCATTCGTTTTCGCCGCAACATTAAATCTTTGTCCAAAAACACACAATTTATTTACATTTTCCCAATAACTTATCGGCACCCCAAATCGTTGTAAAAAAACATTTTATAACGAGTTTTTTATTTAGTTCGATGTCCAACTAAATTTATATGCAGATTGGATTAATGATACTTCTAGTGATCATTTTATTTCTTTGTAATACTCATGAAATTAGATTTTACTGATGTGTCCAAGAGTCCTGTGAGGGTCTATAAGAAATGAACCACTTTGATACGTTTTTTTTTTTCAATAAAGCAGATTGATACTTCGTCAAGATATCTGTGATCAAACATCATACAATCAATCAAACATAACAGTCAACACATATGAACATAACATACATAATTGGCTGGCCATAAAGAACGCCCTCGAGCACATAGGTACATATGTACATTATGTCTCATCTTCGCCAAGTTTTCTTACTCTTTGCCGCTAGAAAGCTTGAATGAGCGTTAGTGAATGGACAGAGAGTACAGTCTATTGCTACAGCCTACACACTAGACACAGATTACTCCGAACACGGGGAGTCTGGCCAGTGCTTATCGAAGATACTGCCAAACCGGACTATCTCCTACTTAGAGGTTGATACTGATACATCAGCACACTTGGGAAGTTTAATGACCCCTTTTCTAAACTCTTAAAATCGGTCATCACTTTCACCCCTTCTCAAGAGAGCAGTTTGTAGGAAAAAGACACACTTTGACTGCGGTTTTTTTTCGACGACTGCGATCTTCTTTTTATCCTAAAAAATTCGTGCTGCCGCTCTACACAGCGGTTGTGTTGCGCCGCACATGCGTTTCGTTCGAAAAATATTACGGCTGTGATGAGTCACACAGATCTGTATTTTCTCAGCCGCTGCGCTAGTGTGGATTTACGTATATTAGTCACTTATAGAAAACACATACCGTGTGATTTCAGCAGTCAAAGTGTTAAATATCAAAGTGCTTTATGTCCTTTAGACCGCACAAGACTCTAGGACACGTCACAAAATTCAAATTACATAAGTAAAACAAGGAAATAAAGTGATTACTTTGATTTTTTGTTTTAAATCTTTAAAGTAAAGTAAAGAAGCAAACAAGAAACCTTTACCTTATTAGGTTGCTCGTCCCAAGATTTGTTATCCTCTAGATTTTCCGATATTTTGTTATAAGCCTTCTTACAAAGGATGTGTTTGACAATTCGTTTTTCAATTTGCAACAAATTTTAAAACGTTCAATTAACATCCAGCGTGCATATGACGTTTTTCACAGCTACGTGCACTACGTGGCTTATGGCTACTCTGGCGGCCTGGCGCCGTTGCCACTATATGTACACGTGTAAACTGCACCTCCCTCACTCAGTCGCCGGTCAGCCACCATTTTGGACGCTCGCTTAAATAATATTTGTGCGGCTTTGATCGGATATAAAGGGATGCACCCATAGTTTCCTTTTTTTCTTCTTTTCTTTTTCCATTTTTCTGCGACGTACATAACAAAGAAGTTGAATTTCTTCTACGTCCATTCCTGATGACGTAAACGAACTGACTGTCGAGACGCCATGGCCACTCGACATGGCGACCTTCGGTTGCCAGAAGTAGCCAGACTTGCGCCGCCGGCGACGTCATGGCGGCCTAATGAGGCAGAGCTCTTAAAGTCAGTCACAAACAACTGTCCTTAGGGAAAAACGAAAAACGGATTAAAACGCTGAACAACTTTTTAACTTACAAACCCTATCTAACAAATCTTTATAAGAATGGAGAACGGTTTCTTAGGATATTTGCTTATAAGTATAGCTCAACCCTCCTAAAGTTGTTTGTGTACAAATGTCTATTTAGTTATGCTTTGGCGACTCATTTGCAGCATATTACTGAAAATCACTAGCAATACCGCTAGACATATTTTACAACCCTATCAAAACTTCCTACTCACCTAAGAGCTTTCAACACTTAGGTCCAAACCATGTACACTATACACTAGCCAAACACGATAAAGAATATTTGTAAACAAACCACGCATACTTAACATGAAATTCCTCCGTTGCCGCTTATTTTTATACGCAATTTACATTACTTGTTGATTTGAGATCCTTTCTTCAGTAAATATTGCTTACTTTGAAAATCGACGCCTACCTAGTGAGTTTTTTTTACTATTTTTGCAATTGTTTGTTTACAAAAGATCTACATCGAGTTTGGCTAGTGTATAGGTTCCAATTTCTCTTCAGCGTAAATTCAACATAACTTAATACTTGAAGAATGGCAGATTTTCCATTTCGGTGCTTCTCGCACAACCAATTGTTGCCCAATCGATTAGTGCAAACGATAACTAAAAGTGAAATACTTCAGTGTACAACACACTTCCATAACCATCTCTTTATTTAACAAAAATATAACTTATTTAAGATACGGATTTTATCATATCATTATCAAAATTACTGATAATTTTCCTGTTAATCTGAAACCTCACTTATATAATGATATTTTTAAACATCTTAGCACTTGACAACAGGAACACAATTGAGTGGAATTGATAAAGCAGCTTATTCAAATCAACTTCATTAATTGAAATTAATTGTACGAAGTGTACTGTTCAAAGCGCACCGCCGCCAAAACATTTTGATACCATCTCAATTTGGACACCCACGTGGCGTCTACACAATGGAAAACCTTTATGGAACGAAGTAGAAAAACCTCACAACAATGTTATGTCATGTAGCATTTTCTGATTAATTGGATTCAAATCTTTTTGATAACCACACTTTTTGTTTCGTAAAGTGATTGACACATTTCTGAGTGTGGGTTTGGATCTCTTCTTTTGACACATTCTAGGGACCATTGTGAGAGGAAAACTACAAAAACATATTATAGTAACATATTAATTAGGTAATTTTGTTTGTTTTAGATCCGGAATGGGCCGCTACGAAGTACTTTTTTTGGCAATAAGCGTGGTCGGAGCGTTGGCCTTTATCCCCCATGGTTCTATCGGGGAAAAGGTGAGCATTCAATTCAAGACTGTCTTGTCTATGGCTTAATTTCCTTCTCTTCTTATCATTTGTAGAACAACAATTTGTTAAAACTTTTAAAACTATCATAGTTATTAACACTGAAGTCGTTTAAATCGTTCGAAAATAATGAAACCGGTGGTAGAGTAACGTTCGTAGCAAAAGACAAAAAATGAGGGTAGCTCGGTATGTCTGCCTATAAAAACTTATTCGCAGTGCCTTGATATATTCCGTGATCATGGCGCATGAAACTGTGCCGAAATATTGGAGAACTCAAAAATCAAATCATAGATAGATAGTAGATTGAATATACTCTATTGCACAAAAGTTGTACATGAGCGAGCATAATGCTAGATAGCATTCTCTACCTGCTAACCTTTGGGTAGTGTGGACAACAATTTAGTAAATCAAACCAGCCATAAGATCCAAATAAGATAACCAATCATGTTAAATAATCTGTTTTAAATGACTTTAGAACTATATTTAATCTTTTCTGTTATTATTTTACTGTCCTTCTTCCTAGAGTAAATTAAAAATCAGTACCGGCTTAACCAGTGACAGAAAAAAAACGTATAAAAAGTACGACTTCCAGGATCCTATGCTAACGGAGGCCCTCCTTCGTGAAGTGGTGGACCACATGGGCAAGGAATTCGACTCTGCGGGGTACATGGACTACCAACCTAGTGGCCTGAGCCAGGCGGACCGCCACCTGGCCCTCATCCGCGCTAATAAGGACCTGGAGAACGAACAGCTGGACTATGAGTCCCTCATCGATGGCAACCCAAGACCTAGCCTGCGTGACCGCGAATTTCTGCAGCACAGGTAATATTTTTTTTTATAGCACTTTGTTGTCGCATTTCAGGAAACCTCATTGAGGTTGCATAATATTAGGTTAGGTAAAGGTTGTCTGGAAGAGTTCGCTTCTAAGCGATGACTGTAGTAAGTGAAAACTGTCCGTTGTACTTGTCGAATGTAATGTCTTTTTTGTGATGATCTGTATCAGGCTGCAATCACAAATACATACTATCTAGATATCGGCGCGGCGTAGGCGCAAAAATCCGTCTCCGTTAATAAGAGCGCACATGTAATGTGAGCTCTTATTTTGTTAAGTTCGATTGAAACACAACCAAAGTTGCAAAAATAAACATTATTTGTTAGATTAAAGCTAAAAATATAACTTATTCCTTATTTACTTTAAAACTTCTGAAACGATCATGGTTATTAACACGTAGCAAAAGACAGAAAATGAGGGTAGATCGGTATATCTGCTCATAAAAACGAACTCGCAGTGTCTTCAGTTATTCCGTGATCATGGCGCATGAAACTGTGCCGAAATGTTGGAAAACTCAAAAATCTAATCATAGTAAATATCCTTATTTACTTTCCTCAAATGCGCTCTTATTTACGGAGACGGCTTTTAGCTTTGATTTTGTATGTGACCCGAAATCTAGATAATATTTGAGATCGCAGGTATATACATATAACAATACTTTATAGTACACCTGATGTGTACTATAAAGTATTTCCTGTTGTATTGTATTAGAAACTTCTAATAAAAAAATTACGCCATCTTATTTCCTTTCCTGTCAGCTCTCTGATGGGACATCAATACATGACCGGTGGCGCTGGCGAAGGCATTCAGTTCCTGAAGCCATCTGGAGTGGTCCCCAACCATAAGCTCGTTAAGAGCGACAAGGTCATGCCGGCTTACTGCAACCCACCCAACCCTTGCCCCGTTGGATACACTGGTAAGTCAATGCCAACCAATGTGGCGCGGTGGGCGAAGGTCCGCCTGCGACGCAGGAGGTTGCGGGTTCAATTCCCGCCTCGGAACAAATGTGTGTACGATCTACAGATAGTTGTTTCGGGTGTTCTGGTCGTTTTCTATGTATAATAAAAAATATCTATCTATGTAATGTATTGTATTATGTATATCAGTTATCTAGTACCCATAACACAAGCTCTGCTTACCATGGGGCTAGATAATGCTGTGTGAATTGTCCAGCATTTATTTATAAATTATAAATTATTTATAAAATTATTTATTTTATATATTATTTATAAATTAAAAAATGCAAAAATGCTGGCACGTAATTTATTTTCTTGAATTAAGTGTTTGAAATATCAATTTCAAGTTCAGAAAGATTATCACAATAGTATTTCTTTATTTCCAACAATGCAAGTATTTTGTGTCACACAAAATCAATCAAAAACATCAAACACTACACACAGAACAAAGTCGCTTCCTGCTGTCTGTTTATCCCTATGTATGTTTAAATCTTTAAAATAACGGAATGGATTTTGATGCGGTTTTATTAAATAGATATAGTGATTCAAGAGGAAGTTATATAAACCATTTGACACATATATTTCGACGCGGGTGAAGCCGCAGGGTCCAGCTAGTAATGTTATAATATGTTAAAAGTTTTTGTTAATTCCCGGATAATGTAACCAAGGAAGAGCGAAACCTCCTAGTACACGTATTCTATACTTAAAAGGAGGCTTAAAAATATTATTTAAGATAAACATGAACTTGTGAACGAAATAAAAACATCTGTATTTGTATGGTATATTCAAAAAAATCCTTTTTACAGAGGACCAAGGCTGCATCATCGTGTTCGAGAACACAGCAGCCTTTAGCCGCGAGTACCAGCTCTCCCAGCACTGCATGTGTGATGGGGAGCACATGTTCAGCTGCCCGCCCGAGTCGCCTTCTGATATCCTCAACTCGGGAATGTCCTTTAATGAGCATCACAAGGGACTGGTTGCGAAGAAGTTCCTGCCAGATGTAAGTTGATTGATATTCTATAAGTATCATGAAGGAAGCCGCGGGCGAGACGACCTTAACGCCTTCCTTAGAGATTGGTGCGAGATCGCGCTTGATCGCACTGGGGGGAAAGATTTGGGAGAGGTCTTTGCCCAGCAGTGGGACGAATAAGGATAATATTTTTTTTAGTAATTTTTATAGCAGTTGGAGAGGCCGCAAGAATTAGGCACGCCTAGGCCCCGATTATACATTTTACCTAAAGTTACTATCACCTAGCTAGATCAAAGAACACGTCACATACGCTTACGTAGCGTTAGTGCCTTACGTGGATGTGATTTCATCCATCGCCGTGAACTTGAGGAACAATCAATCTTATTCCATAACTAGAAGTAATATGCAAAAGCCTCGCTAAGCAGGAACAGAGGGGTTTATCCAAATAATGTTCTGCCATTTTTAGAGGACAATTGTGAAGTTTTACAGAACTGAAGGGATTTTTTATTTAGGCTTTTAGTACCGAATTTCACGCGAGCACAGAAAGGGCACGAACGGGGGATTTGAAGACAAACGTTCCAGAATCCCCTTAGCCATTGATTCTAACAAACATCAATAATAGTGGCCTGGTCTTAATTTGTGCTCTGGGGTACTAATACGGCTGCTCTTTAAATAGCGTAACCTCAGACTTCTTTTAACAGTTTAATACTGATAAGAGTATGTTTTTCGTAAATGAGACAAAAACCGTCGTGTCTGCCATTTTCAGGTTGATATCAACCCCTTCCTGACTGGAGAACGTCTACCCATTGCAGCTAAAAAGGGTTTTGACGTGATCGGATTTTAAATGTGTACTACTACTACATGCTACTCAAGTTTTAGAATAAGTATTTTACCGTAGGCATGTTACGAAGGGATAGATTATGGAATTATTTCACTATTTCTCTCTCCGTGACTATTTTTGTATATCTATTTATCGAACATTCCATTGCTGCCTCACATTTGGATCGGAGTATGAAATATGTAGGTGGTAGGTAGGTGTAGAAGAGAGACAAAGTTACCTTTTCTATAAAAGCTTGTAGCAAATATTGAACATGATATTTATCCTACTAATATTATAAACGTGAAAGTTTGTATGTATGAATGGATGTTTGTTACTCTTTCACGCAAAAACTACTGAACGGATGGGGCTGAAATTTTGCATACAGGTAGTTCTGGGCCCAGACTAAAACATAGGCTCCTTATTATCTCATGTATCAGTTCCCATAGGATAGAAATACTAATCTTAAACGTTTCCATATAAATAACGCGTGCGAAGCCGCGGGCAGATACTAGTTGTATATAAATATCGCCAAAAACCAGCTTTAATATCTAATAATTGGCACATCTTTTACGCGAGCTGTGTTTTACTTATATTTATACCTTGCTAATTTATGTTTTTATATCATAAATAAAATATTTGCTTCAATTAATATTTCTCTAATTAATTTGAGGTACATATATTTATTTTATAATTGATTCATCGTTTCGTTTTTTTGGTATTTCATTTCATCTTTTAGCTTTAATGATATAATTGGACCTTGTCCGCGGTGTCTAAATTTAAAATAAATAATTTTGATATGTAACCTGCATATAAAACTGAATCTTTGGGCATAATCCATAGATTCAAGAGGTAAATGAAGAAACCAAATACTCACTACTAAAATGTAGTACAGACTTGTTTAAATTTAAAGGAGTCTAAAAAACTACGCTACAAAAATACAATATAATATTAAGAAAAATATAACAAAATATAATTGTTACGTGTAGGTGTGCGAGTATTTCTGAGTTTTAAAATGTGAGTGATTGTTATTCAATTAGTTATATAGAATAGATATTGTTTAAAAAAAATATTAGTGTTTATAATTATATAATAAAACAATAAATATGCAAGTTTATCCCAACAATGGTCTTCCTTAAACATTTAGAGATATGTAGATAACATAATAAATTTCGATACTTAGTTTTTATAGTAAGATATATCTATATATTATATTCAAATAATATTCGTAGGTCCATTCTATAAAATCTCTATATTATGTATTTATTTATTGCAACCTAAATTTATTGAGTGTCCATACATTTTTGTTAATAATTTGATATATCATTTTTTTATTCTTGATATTGCAGTATTTTTATTATTATTAATATATTTTTATTATTTTATTTTTAAATACCCTTTATTTCATATATATTATATAACTCCACTAACATTATTTAACTGTACATACATTATGGACTTTCGAAGTGGGCCATAGTTACTTAAATGCAAATAACTATTTTTATATTTGTGGTTAAGGACAATATAATTAAATAATTTAAGATTTAATAATATTATAGGATGGTAAGTATTAATATAATTAATAATAGTATATTAATAAGACAGTACACAAAAGCACTATTAATCATAAAAGTCAAATTAAAAGAAAAACTCAGATTATTTAAGCGTATGAAATTATATAATCTTGGAATACCTACTTGGGTTTTGTCTTCACAAACTTTGAATAAAAATAACATTTTTTTCGACACAGATACAAAATACAATTATAATATATAAACAAACGGAAAACAGTTTTACATTCAGCTATGTGTAGTTTTTTTATAGAAGCCATTTTGGTTCACAATCCACGGCCTAGCCTGTTGGAAACGAGACAACTCAAATTTCATGTTTCGAGTGATAAGGCCTGATACCCTGATTTATCTCTAGTCTAGACGATCTCCTAACACTTAGATTTACCCAAGTTAACCTAAGTTAAGTTAACATTCACATTTATAGGTCTTATCATCTGTATACTTCTATAGTCTCAAATAAATAAATCATTGCTTCTCACCTGACAAGGTAACGTCAATAAAAAAAACAGTTTCCTGGATGAATCAAATCATTTTTTTGAGAACGTAGATTAGTTAAAATTTTGGAAAAAGCGCAACAAAAATACTACAAACCAAATTTAACTTAAATTCAAGCAAAATGCAATACTTGTACAAAACTAACAAAAATAGCTAAATAACCAATACATAATTTAATAATGTGTATTTAAGTAAATTAAGCTAAAAAGATGGATATAGGATAAAATATTTTTATAAAAAAATAAGAAAGCCTAAAAATATTTAAAGTTTGCTATATCTAACAATTTTTAATTAATTTCTATTTCTTTAAATTATTTTTCATTGTTTTTAATAAATGATATATTAGATTCTCACACAAATAACCATAGTAATATTGCATCATTCTATTTTTCTTTCTTTATCATTTTATTAGAATTTTTGTTCTATATAATTTATATAATAAAGACATTGAAAAATATTTCCAACTGCGTTACTTTACAGTGATTTAATCGCTTTTCACCTTTCTTAAACTCAATTATATTTTGCAATTATATACCCAAAAACTCATAAAATTCTTCGTTCGTTCGCCGTTCTATAACACCTATGATTTTTTTAGTCATTTTAGTCATGATGTAGTCACTTAAAATACAATCAGCTTACCAATTAAACTACTGCCGAGAAACGTAGAGTAAAGAAAAAAATTTAAGTTAAATATTGCGTTTTATTAAAATGTATTTATTCTTTAATCAAAAATATTTATTAATTACCGTTTATACTTTGCCTTAAAATATAATTAAGAAGGTAACAATGTTTACTAAAACAGCTTTTGAACCAAAGTCTAGTAGATACGTTCTCTTTTAAGTAAATTTAGTCTAAATATAAATGTCTAGTCAAATAAGCTGTACATTATTCCCAATGATAAGAATCGAAACAAAAAAGAAGGCTCTTTCTAGTCGAATCAAGTTTAATAAGTTGTACATTATTCCCAAGGATATGAAACCAAAGATAAGTAGGATTTTTTCTTTCTAGTCTATATAATCTAAGATGTACATTATTCCCAAGGATATGAAACCAAAGATAAGTAGGTATTTTTCTTTCTAGTCTAATCTAGTCATAAGTTGTACATTATTCCCGAACCGGGTTAAATTGAGTCAAACTAGTCAAACCGTAGCTATGTATTAATATTTCCAAGCAATGTCTAAATAAAATGTCAAGTAATTAATGTAAGAATAGGTAGGTTAAGTAGCGTAGGAACAATATATTTTTTCAACATAACATATATTTTTATTATGAAGCCAAAAAAGAAAAAAAAAAGGAAGAATTTAGTGTAGTTCATCAAACAACAGAAAATAAAAAAATATTTTGAAATAAAATTTAAATTAAAATGCATTTTATTGCGTTTCTTGGTAAAGTCATTGTTTAAGCAAAAGCAACGGGTATAATTAATATCATAATCATCATGATGTTCTGCGTTAACTTGATAGTTATTAAGTTAACTCCTTGAAAGAAGTAGTACTTCCTAAATAAAAATATATTAAATACATTTTCTATCGCTTAAATTCTTCCTTAAAGCTCTTCCACAAACAACAAAATCGCAAATTATGCTCTCCAATATAGTAGGTACCTATCTAGTAATGATTTATCGTGTGTAAGGTTTAATTGTACTTGTAGTAAACCTCGATCTTAGGTAGGTTCTTAATAAAAAAGTATTTTTTTAATATTTATTTAAAGAACTTTGAATTTTCGTCTTATAATTAGATTGTTGTTTTAGTTTTTGCGTGTTCCACACGTCACTGCTTGGTTATTCAAAATACGCCAAATAGTCATAAAATTTAAAAGTAAGCCAGTGTAAGTCAGTTTTAATTGCATATTTCGTCATTTATACATATATCAAAAACGAATTATTCGAATAAGTTTCATTTTATAACAAGAGTCTACCTCTTTTCATTATGAAACCTACCTCTTTTAATAATATTTGGAATAACGAAGTGACCTCAACTATAGTCGTTAATTGGCAAAAAAAACCTCATAATAATAAAGAAGAACTAATATGATAAGAAACGAATATACGAACCAGATTACCTCTAATAAAACAAAATATACAATAGAGTCACTCAAAATTTTCACATAGCCTCTTCTGACAGTATTTGTAGTAAATATAAGCACACGATTAAGATTCGTCGGTATTTTCTTCAGTAAATATCCTACTGAAAAAAAAATCCATGGTAAAAAAAAATATCCAAGTTGAAACTTCCCCAAGATCTTTCAGCATTGATTATAGTTTAAGATTTATATTATAATGTACGTCAAAACTAAGTGTATGATTAGCAAATAATTATTTAACAAGTTTTAATGAAGTAAGGTTATATTTTGAATGTAAATAATAAAAACATGACGATTGAGCGCCACGATTAATTAAATACTCGAACGGTATATAAGCAATTGTAACATATAGAAAATACCACTAATTTCATAAGATCTAGTTAATCTATGTGTAACTAAGATAATAAATAACTATAAAGTGGAATCACATAACTTTTAAACATTTTTGTCGTAATTTATTGCCTTTTGTTCGGAATTCAGTTTAATTTCGCTTTATACATTGATTTTATAGCGAATTAGTATTTGTAACTTCAACCCACATAATATATACTACAATACAATATTATTTCAGTTATTTTAAAAGTTATTTCTATCCTTTCTCGTAGCTTTTATTTTTAAAACCTTCTATAAAACGAACATATGTATATTATTGTCTTTATCAAAGTATAATAATATAAATAATAAAAAATGATTCTCCTTTATAGTTATTTATTACTGTTATGTTAAAAATAAATAACGATTGAGATTAAAAATAATACTACAATTATCTTAGAAATAAAAATAGCCCGTAGCATAATGCGAGGGTTGAACGAGCAAAGGTATAACTCTTATAATTTTTTTAATCCAAAATAAGCTATCACAAAAAATAAATGTTTTCACCTCTTTCTCTCTCTCTCTTCAAAAAAAAAGTTCAGCTTCCATCTGCTTTTCCTCTTCTCGCCTTCCTAATTCACTTTATCTGAACTCTATGTCTTGAGAAACGCAGTCTATGTATTTGATATGTCATAATAACGTTTCCACATCTGATTTCATCTTTCGCTTGGCTTGGAACCAAAAGGATTCAGCTGATCTTCTTTTTAATTCATTAAGTAAGTTAATACGAGTATGCCTATTGACCTGACCTAGATAAGATCTCACTAAGACTTAAGAACTATTAACAGTTATTTATCGCGTTTATAATTACGTTTTTTCCCCCGACGTAAACATTTTGAAACGTCAGGAAAAAAAAGGAAAAAATAGGTAAATATCGCAATACATTCCCGTGGATATAATCTGTTCTGATAAGTTTAAAAACTGTATGAAGTAAGATGATGGAATGTTCCCTTGGAGATTTCCTAAATAACTAGAATAATGACGCATAGATTGTTATCTCGCTCTCGCAATTGTACTGTTGATGAACTTCTCTAGGTATTTTCCTGGTTAGTTGATTGATACTTCTAATTCACACGATGCTTCGTTATACAGTTTAAAGTTAAATAATACTAACCTTTTACTTAACTTCATCATCATATCAGACGCACGACGTCCACTACTGGACATATCCCCAAATATTTGCCAAATAAATCTTTTGCCTAACTGGTAAGTTAACCCAACAAATATTGACCATTCCAAAACACTTGTAGGGTAACATTATTATTAAAACTGTTAATTGGTGTTTTACGTATTATGTGTTAGATAAATAATATACATATTTAATCGACATTTATTCATGTTAGTGACCTGTGATTTAGTTGATGTACCTAATAATTTGTTATTAATTAATTACCTATTTAATAATCCCTAATATAAATTTGGTATAGGTTTCGCATACAAACGAACGGAAAACGGAAGCCGAATAATTTCTACGGCACTGACCATTAAGTTATATTGTGTATAATATGTAATCCTCGTTGGGTTTTATTAATATTTTAATAAGAGCTGTACTTTTTGTATGATATCATTCTTCCCTCGTCTTTTTGAAGTTAATACTAATAAAGTGTAATATATAGGCTCTTGCAACACGAACGGGGTATTTAACAGAAGCTGGGTTTCAGCGGGATATATAATAAGTCTATTGTAGTTCAGTTATATAAGTTATCCAAATTGTACTTTAAGACTTATGTACGCAGAATCGCCGACTATATAGAAGCTAATAAGTATGTATATTATCTAAGGGACTCTTGTTCAAAGGATTCAAACTTAAATAATAAGTAATTGTATTTTAAAAATTAGTGAGTAACTACGTCGTTATTGCTATATCTAGGTTACAACATTTAACATGATTGTGTATATCTAGTATTCGATTTTAAAAGTTATTTAATAGGTACTATCGTAATTTCTGCTTTTAATAGGTACTATCGTATTTGCTGTACTATACTGTTAAAGGTTCCAAATTATCAACAAAACAAAGTAATATCGATAAAAATAGGGAATAATTACTCGGAAAATGGTAATGTTTTCATACAAATTCCACCTGAACAGAAACTTTTGTAGTAGGCACGGCAAAAAATCTTTTTAAAACTAGTTAGACATTATCTATCAATAATTGTTGAAAAACCTTTTGGAAAAGGATCACGTAGCTCTTTCACCGCCGCGTGACGGAGGTCATAACGTTATGTATCATTTTTCCATGCATTGCTGTTGTGGAGAAATATGTCAGTACAATTATGATAAATATGATAATAAAATATCAAAATAGCGAAGTAAGTACATAATTAGATGTGTTTAATTGTAGGTATTAATAAGATTTATAATATTTTATTGCATTTTTTGCTTTTTATGTTTAAACAAGGTATAAGAGATAAGTTTAACTTGCGGTCGAATTAATGAAAAATTATGAATTACGCTTAACTTAAAAAAAACTACCCTAATGACTAACATAACTGAAAATAAACAATATACTCAGGCAGCTCGTTATGATGGCTTTTGGTAGCAAGAACATAACAAAACTTTGGGTACAAATTCAGGAACTTTGCAAGTCAGCATTTGGCTCTATGACCCAAAATTCATAATCGGTGTTGGGGTATATGCTGACAAACTCTCAGCTTTTATAAAATGACTAAGGTTTGGCGGTCGCAGGCTTTAAGCCTTAAGAACAAAAGTAGGTTTTTTAAGTAGGACTTGGATAGGATATTGAAATGCAATGTGAGACAGCAACAGAATGTTACTATATTTATTATTGGTGTCTAAAATACGATGTTCGATGGTGAATGCGTCTGTAGTTCATCATTTAATGAAGTTGTTAAACCGATTTTAAGTGTCAACAAAAACATATCCTGCAGATAACAAACGTATCAGCCTAAATAATAACGAATAGAGTCTGGCAACTGAGAGTTGATAGAAAATACCACATTTTAGCGTTTTCTCCAATTGATATATGCATAATCTCCAAACGACTCGTCAAATGGTACATCAAGATCGCACAAACCCAAATCATCGTCAATTTGTTTTCATATTTACATATTAATTTAACCATTTCATTACATATATTTTGATATAAAATATTATTTGTAGAATTCATGTTCATCATCAATAAGACCTTTATAACGCTTAAGCCAAACTCACCGGTCTGTGGTGTACCCTGCCGATCAACAGACAAGGCTCAGTGCTCCAAATACCCACCAACCCGCACTGGACCATCGTGGTGGCTCGTGGTCGAAAACCCCTTCATCCATGACAAACATAACATGACATACATCCATATCACTAGGCGCCATATTCCCGACAGCTCTGGGGTTGGGCATGTTGAATAACAAGTTGTCATTTAAAAAGTTTGTTGGAAAATATCATTTTCCAAGTCTCAACATCTAGCCAGACTTTATATACAAATGTTTTCAGTTAAAATCGGACAGAATTTCCTCTTGATATAAACGATCTTGTAATGTAATCATTGTAGATTGATTGATATTGTGATTATCCATCTAGTGATAAAAATATTAATCTTCGCTAAATAATTTGTAAACAATAGTTTTTGCACTGTAAGCTAAAGGACCACCTCTACAACCTTTTGTTCTTAAAATATTACAATAGATTGTATCGCTGCGATAATTTCGATGAATTCTATAGCAAACCAACAATATCAGCGATATAATTGCGGTAATAATTAATCGCCGCGGGACATGCGTTTGTATAGGTGGTCTTTTAGCGGTTATTGTCTTCTCCGTCTGATCTACATTCATAATCGCTCATCGCTATTTAAAACTACTATCTACATATTAATTAAATAAAAATTCAGACATCTGTGTACCTTGTTGTTTTATTTATTTCGTCAATTTTCCTTATCTGACAAATAATCATAGAACTTATAAATCATCTAGTGGGCAGTCACGTGAGGATCGAAAGGGGGTTCGTAAAAAAATCACGAAGTAAGTACACTAGTTTATATTTATATTGACCCTGGTTCCAAAACGGACACAACAGACATTTTAGTCAAGATGCTGAATTTACCCGAATTAAATAATTTATATTTTTTACCCGATAAATATTTATATTATGAGACAGTATTCTTAAATTTTTTGATACATTTTTCAAAAAAGCACGTGGTTTTGGATAGGAGCGGGGTACAGTACAGTTCAAAATTAAGAAGTTACTAAAAAGATCACGTGATAAATGAAAGACCCTAGGAACCAATTAAAATATCACTTTAACGCCAAACCGAGTACCAAAACATTATTAAGTTTCTGAAAAAGAAACATTATCAGACAAAGATTTTACGGACTATATTATCATTATATAATTTTCAGCGATATTTTGAAAATAAACTTGATAGAGATTTATAATTAGTAATGTCAAAGGCATGATAACATGATAATGCAAAAGTCTGTATACAATGGCAGAGTTCTAATTACACGTAATATGTTACAATCAATTAGTGAAACATTACAAACAAAAATAAAAGTCATAAATTAAAATAATGTAAAAAATATGGCCCACTGAATTCAGTATCTATTTTGTTCAGTTTCTACCGGAATAAGTCTGTTTCCTAAAGAAAATATTTCTCCGATAATAAGAACGAACTTTTTAATCTGTCTGTGTTTGGAAAACAACATGTTTACTCGATAACTAAATACCTAAAACTAATATCACACTTTGTTCTGAAGCTACTCGTATAAATAAATAGCACTTATTCAACAGCACCAGTGTCAGACTTTTAAACAGATTACAATCTCCAATGGTAGGCTCAATTTACGATAAATATAACTGTTTCGTTATAAATCAATTAAAGCTTTTACAAACGACTTGCTCTCGAAGCCGTTCTAAAATGTAACTCTACAGGCAACTACTATAATCTATGCATCGCATTGCGTCATCGGCATTGACGTATGCGAGCACGCTATCTGAATCTATTAACAAGAGTCCGTACACAAGTGGACGCTACAAACGGCAGGGTAAGGTCGACAGGCTGGTCTCACCGTGTCGTGATCCTCTGCGGCGCCATCGCCGCGCTCTCGGCCGTACCGCCTCCCTCGGAGGGTCCGACACTGCACCACATCAGTTCACTCCCACCGACAGACATCGGCACTGTTTGATCTTCTGCACGCGCTTCCGCCGGAAGTGCGGAGTCTGTCCGGGGCAGCGCAGCGTCACTGTCACCCAGGTGAAGTTCTTCGGCCGGCAGAAGGAGCACGACTTGAACGCGTTCTGCGGGCGGTCGTCGCGCCGCCGCGGGCCCTTCGGGATGTAGAACGAGTTGCACTGCCCGTAGCAGAACTTGTTAAGCACTGTCGCTGGCAAGCAGCCCGGTTCGCGGATTTTTTGAACGAGCGGTTCGGTTTTGCACCAGTCTTCCTTTAGATATTCCTTTTGAGTCACATGTAACGCGTTTTTAGATGATCGGAGGACCTTGCGGTAGTCCACTCCGGTGGGTAGGTCGGTGGTGTCGGAGGGGTCTGGTGCGGACACCACCAGCCCCTCGGCGCTGCCGTCGCCGAGCTCGTTCCGGTGCATGTAGGCGGGCGCCGTGGCCTGCTCGGCTCGGCGCCGCTCCGCGAGAAGTCGCTCCACCTTCTCCGTGTCGATGATATCCAGGATGGAGTCGGTCGGCGTGAAGGGCTTCCTGCTGCTCGCTCCGACGCCCGCGCAGACGCCGCAAGTGGTCAGGAGTGCGGCGGCCGCCAGCCAGAATAGTGAGGTCTCCATCTGTAAGCAATAAATCGGCATAAGTAAAGCGAAGGTGTAGTGTAGGCTCGCGGGCGGATGTAGTGGGCTAAGAGGCTGCACTCACGTCGTGTCGCGAGATGGAAGCGATCATGTCGGTCGTAGGTAGTGCGTCGGTGGGTCGAGTAGCGAGCGCGCGGAGTGCGTGTGCGCAGGGCCGGCCGGCGGAGCGGTAATGAGCCGAGCGCCTCAATGGACCACCGGTACCACCGCTCAATGAACGAGAGGTGACTCACGCACCCACCATAGAATAATTACTACCGCCCAGTTTGCACAGAGCCTTTATTTTGCACACGTGTTGGGGATTACGGTAAGGACAATCTCGTCTTTTATGATTATGGTTTTGGCAGAAATGAGACACCTGTTTACAAAAACAAAAGCTAAGCTGTGACAAAGGGCTCCAAGATAAGAGAAGAAAGTTTTGTCCTTTTGTTTTCATTATATTTATGTAAAGACAATCTAGGTAAATTCATATATACCTATACAATAATCGCGTTATTATTGAACATGCCACTTTGTGTACGAATCGGGCTAAAATGTCTAAGCCGAATAAACACCTAAGGCTTTTTTCTCTATAATTGTACCCTCAATAAGTTTTGCTTAAAATGAAGATTTTAGTATTCTGTTTTTTTATAATTATAGTTTGGGATAAAGACAGTCATTGACAAAAGACTAATAACATTAATTTGTAATAAATAGTAAAAGCCTCACAGAGGCTCACCAGATTTAGGCAAAAATAACCGTGGGAACTTCTCTATCTATATCAATATTCAAATCCGGTGATACTTTCTCACCTATGCGATGATTCCGGCGCCAAAAGGCCGGAGAGGCGCCGGCGCAGATGGTTCGACCATCACGTGTCCGCTGAACTCCGTGTGATAACATGTGTATTGCATGCTTTTGTTATGAATTATTTTAAAATGTGAATATTGGCACTTACTATTTATTTGGAATATTATTTAGTTTGGTATTTGTAACATTTATTTATTATTTGTTACTAAGTATTCATAATAGGTTCAGATTCAGACCAAAGATAAGATATATCTTTGGTACCCCTGCCTTTCTTAAATTCACATAATTATTTCCATCCTAAATTTAACTAGAAGAGATCGCTTCTAAGCGATAAGGTCGCCCATTGTACTTGTCACATGTATGTAATGTCTTTTTGGAATGATCTGCATATGGTGTAGGTACAATAAAGAATTTATGGATTGTATTGTATATTCGCTAATGTATTGAATTATGCAATATAACTTAATTTTATACTGTTACTTCGCTTTGGCGCTCATTAGTGGAGGCCTATGTCCTGCTGTGGACTAACGTAGGCTGATGATGATGACAGCGTATGACCACAATTGTGTACAATCATTATAAAATGTAACTCTTGCGAGCACAGCGCCCACACATCGTCGCCTACACCGCAGAAGGTTCTAAGGCGTAATGTACTACGGCTTTGTGGGAAGCGCAAATAGTGTACCAGTTTACATGTGAATTCTCTAAATTGCCCATAGGTACCTAATTGGACTGGAAGGTATAACATTAAAATACACCTATTACGAACTTACATTCAATTATGTACGTAACTACATATGTAACATTTTTTAAGGACAGTAAATGTATTTTACGTAGGAGAAGTCACTGACTCCTAACTCCGAACTAGTACTGCCTTTATACAGTACTAGTTCTATGGATATATGCACCTACCCGCGGTTTCACCCGCGGGGTGATAGATATATGGATATTATACAATATATCTTTATAAATTGTAAATGTGTTATTCTGATGTATAAGCTATATTTTTGTAAACTTTCATTAAAATCCATCCAATAGTTTTTACGTGAAAGAGTAACAAACATCCATCCATCCATCCATACTTACAAACTTTCACGTTTATATAATATGTACCTATGTTATATGGATAGTCTAAAGATTAAATTAGATTATTGTATGTTTACTTGTGTCAATTAAATAAATTATTATCGACTTTGGATTGTTTTATTCAATCCATAATTTTCCTGTCATCATCAGCCTATAGCAGTCCACTGCTGGACATAGGCCTCCCCCAATGAGCGCCATAGCGCCCTGTCTTCAGCTTGTCTAATAATTTTCCTATACATAATACAAAATAGAAGGCCTGAGACTAGACCCTAAACATAGAATTATGTAGAGGTGGTTCTTGGTGAAAGAAAATGTGCATTGAAAAAAAAATACTGGACAATCCACACATCAACATCTAGCCTCAAGCTGAGCAGTGCTTGCGTTATGGGTACTAGAGGACGAGAAAAATTACATATTATAGATAGATATTTTTATGTACCAGTTTACATGTGAATACATATAAAATACCCAGAACACGTTCAATTTAATTGCAGATCCTTAAAACATCCCAAGGCGGAAATTGAACCTGCAACCTCCTACGTCGCAGGCAAAACTTCGCCTGCCGCGCTACATCGGTCGTCTAGTAGATAGGTCCAATCCCATATCCAATCTAATAATGCATTCGAATGGTTTCTACAGACAACAATGAGTTCTGCCAACCAAACGCTTTACTATGACAGTAGTATCGAATCAGAATCGTGCATAGATGGAAGAAACTCTAGATATTGCATGATGTAGGTACTATTTGCAATGATAGATTCATACAATGGTTTCAACCTTGATATATAATATATAATTGGTTTGTAAGCGTTAGATTATAAACAAATTAATACAAAATGCAAATACTTCTGAAACACGTCCCTTCATCTAAAGTTTCTTTTTCCAAAGGTAAAATGTCGAAATATGTAATATGGAGAGGATACCATTGTTCTGGCGGCGAAGCGATTAATTAAGTAGAGTTAGGGTCCAAATGACTTGTCATCCGTCTTGACGTATGATAATTTTATTCTGTGTTTATAGAGTCTTCAATAAATAAAAAATAAAAGTAAATATTTATTTCAGTACCGCTAGGTACTGCTCATATTAGAAAAAATACACAAAACCTTAAAAACTAATAGAATTGCTGGAACGGTGGCGTTCGCGGCAGTGCCTGGTGTACGGGTCCTCCCAGCTATCATTGCCAGAACGGTATTGGATTCAATGTTCAGTTCTTCCACAGGTGGACAAAAAATGGAAGTGAACATTAAAATAATGTTATATGATAATAATGAATATTATAAAATTTGACTTGTCTAAGTTCTTATTTAGTAAGCCTAAAGAAAATAAAAACTTTTGAATTTGAATTGAATTTGATTTGTTTTTCGTTACGATACAATACTTACTATATTACTTAATACATAATTTGGTACCCTCGTTCAATAATACACCGATAGGTGTTGTTGAACGAGACTTCCTTACACTAAATACGACATTCCATGGCTTTTCATAGCGCAAGACGATTTATGAGTAAAGGAAGTTTTTATAAAAACCTTTTTTGTTACGGCGCTTAGCATTCCTCCAAAGGAATTTCATTCATGAGACATTCATTCATGTTTTTTTTGTTCACTCTGTGCTGTCAAAAATGTACCCAATAAGAATTAAAACGACTCTAGACATGCCGTCTATTACAAAACGGTATACAGGGCGATGTAATAAATGACAAAAAATATCTTGTTTGCAACAGTCTGTTAGTTAGTTCAAGTGTTTAAATTGTACATACTAATTCTTATTTGTTACTTTTATTTAATTGAAATTTTCTTTGATTATTAAATAAACAATGCCGTATGTCCAGTGACTTGTGGGCAAAGACCACCACAGAGTGGAGCCCACCCAAAGAGGCGACGTGGAAGGCCCAGGATGAGATGGCGCGACGAGCTCGAGGTATATCTTCCATCATGGCCTGTTGCAGCGTTGGATCGCGAGGAGTGGAAGGAGAAAAGGGAGGCCTTTGCCCAGCAGTGGGACAGTAATGGCTTAAAATAATAATAAATAAATAATTAAATAAACAATAATTACAAAATAAAATATAAGTTTCTGCACGCGGCTTCGCACGCTTTGTTACTATAGAAATGTTTTAAGGTAATTTCTGTCCCATGGGAACTGATATATGGGATAAAAAGTAGCCTGTCTTTTATTCCAGGCCTAGAGCTACCAATGCAATTTAAAATTTCAGCCCGTTGGGTTAGTTTTGGCATGAAGAAGTAACAAACGTCTACCAATACATACATCCAAACAATACAATACAATACAATTATTCTTTACTGCACACCAAATAAAACAGATACACTGGACAGGAAAAAGACAAATACAGAATGTGTTGTACAATGGGCGGCCTTAACGCTTAGAGCTATCTCTGCCAGGCTTTCGACTTTATAATATTAGCTTAATTAAGCTTCACAAAACTTATGTGACTACGAGGCTAACCATGTATTTTAATAATAAATCGACAGTCGAGAAGTATCGATACTTCAGGCAGCATTAATTATATTGTGCTGATCAGCACAATATAATTAATGCTGCCTGGCTAGACTCAACAATTCAAAATACAAATAAACCACGTTTTGATCAAGTAACTTTAATACTTTATTGGTTTTTATTAGTCGAAATGGAATATCCTTCCTCAATTTATTGGTAGGCCTAACCGAGTAGGTAGATAGTCAGATAGTCAGATAGTCATTTTATTGGTAAAAGAAAATATTTACAAGTCGCATAGTAAAAATCTATGTAAGTACACACTAACAATTAAATAAAATTTTAAATACTTATTAAAATATATAAATAACAATTTGTCAGAGTATGGAACATAGATTCAATTAAATTTGCAGAAAAAAATTAATAATTATATAACTCAATACAACAAGTAATAAAATAATAACATTATTCACAATCATTAAAATAAAAAATCATAATTTTCTTTCGAGAAAATCCTCGACCTTATAGTACGCCCTCTCGATGAGCCATATCTTTAGTTTATTTTTGAAAGAAGCTAAGCTGGGTGCGGTGACAACATGTACTAGTAGCTCGTCTTAGGTCCTAAGAGTACCTACTAGTACCTATATATTAAATTGGTAGATTGGTAGAGCTAAGACTTAGGATCTATCTACCAATTTTATAAAAGCAAAGTTTGTTAAGACGAAAAATGAGAATATTTTTTTATACCCAATTTGACTTCGGCACATTATCTAGAAGATAAAAAAGCTTGGAACGAGTTTTGCTCCAACTCAAAATCTAACAAATTACAGATAAGCAAATCATATGTACTAGACACATAAGTTATGAACATACTAGTGGTTTCTTCTCACTTCTTCCACTGGTGGACAAAAAATTGAAGTGAACAACAATACATATAATAATGAATAGTATAAAATATGACTTGTCTAAGTGCTTATTTGTAAGCCTAAAGAAATAAACTTTCATTTCATTTCATTTCATTTCATTTCATTTCATTTCATTTCATTTCATTTCATTTCATTTCATTTCACATTTAGAATATGACCCAATTCACACAATAGATGCTGTGAAGTGTTAAGTTTGTGTAATTATACTAAAGAGGAATTCTTTAACTAAAACAATAAATTTGTTGTTAGTAGCAGTAGTAGTTATTTAAATAATACTAATGTTAGGCGGTGGTATAACATCACCCTGTACACTCAGGCATCCGCTTTGAGGTGTTCAATAAAGCGCCGCCTTCTCAGAATCGCCTTTGATTCGGGTCTCTAGATTACATCAAATACTTCGTTTAACCGTAGCAAGACATAAAAAATTTTAGAGCAATATAAGAACTTTTTACGTTTTATGAAAAAGAAAAAACTTATGTAACCATCATACTTGCTGATCATCTACCACATAATCCAACTATTAAATAAAAAAATCATAAGTAGATAAAATAATGCTGGACAATCCGCACATCATTATCTAGTATAGCTTGTGTTATGGGTATGATGGATGACTGATATACATAATACAACTTAGGGCTAGATGATGCTGTATGGAAATGTATATAATAAAGTTAAATTACCTAAAGTTGAAAAGCATGCTTAATGAAAAAATCTAATCTCGGTCCAGCTAACGTTAAGATTTTTTATTATTAACTAGCTGCGCCCCGCGGTTTCACCCGCGTGGTGATAGATATTCTGGATAACATACAATATATCTTTATAAATTGTAGCCTACGTATTATTCTGATGTATAAGCTATATTATTGTAAAGTTTCATTAAAACCCATTCAGTAGTTTTTACGTGAAACAGTAACAAACATCCACCCATACTTACAAATAGTACATTACATCAACATTGATATAAATACATATAATATATAGAATACAATCTAATAAAGATGCTAAGCCGGTCGGTCTAATGAATTGGTGAGTCAACTGACAAAGTAGATAGGTACTATTCTCATCAAGTTGATCCCGTATCCAAATTGATAAAACACGCCGGATCGTCTGATTGTGAATGACTGCTAACTCACAATATCTATGTAAATTTAATGTGTGTATGTATGTTATTTTGCAAATGCTATTCTGTTACGAATGTTGTTGAACCGCATAAAAAATGTGCGTGACAAATCTCGGGGCAGTTGTGAATGAATATATATGAACACATTCACTTTGTTGTTTACCTAAATAATTTATCAATTATACTAGAGTACGACCTTGCGGTGGGTGGTTTGATTTAGTAACAAACAAATAGCAGTCACACAAATATACCTAATATTATTAATATCCTTTGTACCTATATTTCGACAGAGAATGAAATTCAACCGTACCTACGTAAGTACTACGTAAGGTTGAAGTCATGAGGTGATGCTATGAAATTATACTGATATACCTACCTTATTCATTTGATACCTAATCTATAAATATATAAAAACTAGTTGTTAGGTGTGCGCGAGCTGCAAGCAGCTCGCGGCGGTTATGTGTAATAGTAATTTTTTATTAAGACTTCTTTTCGTACCTTTGATTATTTTGTTTGAAATCGATAGCCATGAGAAAATTTTGCGATGAAAAAATGTCAGCCATCTTGGATTTGGAAATGGACATCTTTTTCGTAATCTACGAGTTTGAGTTTTCGAAAATGATACCCATATTATGTGGGTGCTCGTCTCAAGGCGAGTATAAACTGCAATATAGAGATGTCAGCCATCTTGAATTTGGAAATGGAAATTTTTTTCGTAGTCGACGTATGCGAGTTGATCGAAAACGATATCTATATTAGTGGGTGTGCCTTCACACAGCGCGGCTCGCTTCGCTCGCCTTGCTGTATGGCGGTGGTCGCATTGACGCACGACTCTGCTCCTGCTGCCACACAGCAAGGCTCGCTTCGCTCGCCTTGCTGTGCGACAGCTGTCGCATCAGGTCAGGAAGCGCGGCTCGCTTCGCTCGCCTTGCTGTGTGACGATGGTCGCAATTCGATCGCATTGTGGCTCGCTTCGCTCGCCACAATGCTACCCTGGGTTAAGGGTGAGGGGGTCTTGGAGGGTCACAGCACGGCTCGCTTCGCTCGCCGTGCTGTTCCCCTTGGTCGCATCGGATTCGAAATCCTCACCCCCAAGTTAGTCAAAAACGATACCCATATCAGATTTTTTGGTTGGGGGAGGGGGTACAGGGGGGCTGGGGGCGTGGGGGGTCACGGCACGGCTCGCTTCGCTCACCATGCCGTTCCCCTTGGTCGCATTGCGGCTCGCTTCGCTCGCCGCAATGCTCCCCCGGGTTATAGTTGAGAGGATCTTGGGGGGTCATTGGGGGGTCACAGCACGGCTCGCTTCGCTCGCCGTGCTGTTCCCCTTGGTCGCATCGGATTCGAAATCCTCACCCCCAAGTTAGTCAAAAACGATACCCATATCAGATTTTTTGGTTGGGGGAGGGGGTACAGGGGGGCTGGGGGCGTGGGGGGTCACGGCACGGCTCGCTTCGCTCACCGTGCCGTTCCCCTTGGTCGCATTGCGGCTCGCTTCGCTCGCCGCAATGCTCCCCCGGGTTATAGTTGAGTGGGTCTTGGGGGGTCATTGGGGGGTCACAGCACGGCTCGCTTCGCTCGCCGTGCTGTTCCCCTTGGTCGTATCGAATTCGAAATCCTCACCCCCAGGTTAGTCAAAAACGATACCCATATCAGATTTTTTGGTTGGGGGAGGGGGTACAGGGGGCTGGGGGCGTGGGGGGTCACGGCACGGCTCGCTTCGCTCACCGTGCCGTTCCCCTTGGTCGCATTGCGGCTCGCTTCGCTCGCCGCAATGCTCCCCCGGGTTATAGTTGAGGGGGTCTTGGGGGGTCATTGGGGGGTCACAGCACGGCTCGCTTCGCTCGCCGTGCTGTTCCCCTTGGTCGCATCGGATTCGAAATCCTCACCCCCAAGTTAGTCAAAAACGATACCCATATCAGATTTTTTGGTTGGGGGAGGGGGTACAGGGGGGGTGGGGTATGGGGGAGTCACGGCACGGCTCGCTTCGCTCACCGTGCCGTTCCCCTTGGTCGCATCGCGGCTCGCTTCGCTCGCCGCAATGCTCCCCCGGGTTATAGTTGAGGGGGTCTCGGGGGGTCATGGGGTGGGGTCACAGCACAGCTCGCTTCGCTCGCCGTGCTGTTCCCCGCGGTCGCATCGCGGCTCGCTTCGCTCGCCGCGATGCTCCACCCGAAAAAAAAGGTCAAAAATAGGCCAATTTTCGGTTTTTCCTAAAAAAAGGGGGTCTGGGGGGCAAAAGGGGGCAATTTTTTTTTGTCATTCAAAACCATTTGTCCTCCTCTACAAGACTATGAAAAAAAAATTCTTCCAAGTCTATCCGTTTTGGAGATGGAAAGGGGGGGCAAAAAAGGGGGTTAAAGGGGGGGTCAAATTTTTTTTTCTTCCAAAACGAAGAGTAACCCTCTATACGACCCCGCAATCAGAACACCTCTATCGCGACGGCATCTGGTAGCACACTCAAAAGGGGGATCCTGGGGGCAGGGGGGGGGGCAAAATTTTCTATGCAATCAAAATCACTTGTCCCCCTCTATACAACACCCATAAAAAAATTAAGCAATATGGCTCCACGTAGGAGCCCCCCCTGAGGGGGGGGTCTTGGGGGGGCAAATCTCAAAAAGTCGGAATTTTCCCTAGGAGACTTTTACCTCCCCTATACGATACCGTAAAAAAAAACATACCTTCCCATCCACCATCAAGGCGAACAATTATGTCAATAAGTCAGTCAATCAGTCAGTCAGTCAGTCAGTGAGTGGTAATCTAGCTTTATATATTATAACTAGTTGTTGGATGTGCGCGAGCTGCAAGCAGCTCGCGGCGGTTATGTGTAACAGTAATTTTTTATTAAGACTTCCTTTTCGTACCTTTGATTATTTTGTTTGAAATCGATAGCCATGAGAAAATTTGCGATGAAAAAATGTTAGCCATCTTTGATTTGGAAATGGACATCTTTTTCGTAATCTACGTATGCGAGTTATTCGAAAACGATACCCATATTATGTGGGTGCTCGTCTCAAGAAGAGTATAAACTGCGATATAGAGATGTCAGCCATCTTGAATTTGGAAATGGAAATTTTTTTCGTAGTCGACGTATGCGAGTTGATCGAAAACGATATCTATATTAGTGGGTGTGCCATCACACAGCGCGGCTCGCTTCGCTCGCCTTGCTGTATGGCGGTGGTCGCATTGACGCACGACTCTGCTCCTGCTGCCACACAGCAAGGCTCGCTTCGCTCGCCTTGCTGTGCGACAGCTGTCGCATCAGGTCAGGAAGCGCGGCTCGCTTCGCTCGCCTTGCTGTGTGACGATGGTCGTAATTCGATCGCATTGTTGCTCGCTTCGCTCGCCACAATGCTACCCTGGGTTAAGGGTGAGGGGGTCTTGGGGGGGTTACCCGCGGTCATATCGCGGCTCGCTTCGCTCGCCGCAATGCTCCCCCGGGTTATAGTTGAGGGGGTCTTGGGGGGTCATTGGGGGGTCACAGCACGGCTCGCTTCGCTCGCCGTGCTGTTCCCCTTGGTCGCATCGGATTCGAAATCCTCACCCCCAAGTTAGTCAAAAACGATACCCATATCAGATTTTTTGGTTGGGGGAGGGCGTACAGGGGGGCTGGGGGCGTGGGGGGTCACGGCACGGCTCGCTTCGCTCACCGTGCCGTTCCCCTTGGTCGCATTGCGGCTCGCTTCGCTCGCCGCAATGCTCCCCCGGGTTATAGTTGAGGGGGTCTTGGGGGGTCATTGGGGGGTCACAGCACGGCTCGCTTCGCTCGCCGTGCTGTTCCCCTTGGTCGTATCGAATTCGAAATCCTCACCCCCAGGTTAGTCAAAAACGATACCCATATCAGATTTTTTGGTTGGGGGAGGGGGTACAGGGGGGCTGGGGACGTGGGGGGTCACGGCACGGCTCGCTTCGCTCACCGTGCCGTTCCCCTTGGTCGCATTGCGTCTCGCTTCGCTCGCCGCAATGCTCCCCCGGGTTATTGTTGAGGGGGTCTTGGGGGGTCATTGGGGGGTCACAGCACGGCTCGCTTCGCTCGCCGTGCTGTTCCCCTTGGTCGCATCGGATTCGAAATCCTCGACCCCAAGTTAGTCAAAAACGATACCCATATCAGATTTTTTGGTTGGGGGAGGGGGTACAGGGGGGCTGGGGGCGTGGGGGGTCACGGCACGGCTCGCTTCGCTCACCGTGCCGTTCCCCTTGGTCGCATTGCGTCTCGCTTCGCTCGCCGCAATGCTCCCCCGGGTTATTGTTGAGGGGGTCTTGGGGGGTCATTGGGGGGTCACAGCACGGCTCGCTTCGCTCGCCGTGCTGTTCCCCTTGGTCGCATCGGATTCGAAATCCTCGACCCCAAGTTAGTCAAAAACGATACCCATATCAGATTTTTTGGTTGGGGGAGGGGGTACAGGGGGGCTGGGGGCGTGGGGGGTCACGGCACGGCTCGCTTCGCTCACCGTGCCGTTCCCCTTGGTCGCATTGCGGCTCGCTTCGCTCGCCGCAATGCTCCCCCAGGTTATAGTTGAGGGGGACTTGGGGGGTCATTGGGGGGTCACAGCACGGCTCGCTTCGCTCGCCGTGCTGTTCCCCTTGGTCGTATCGAATTCGAAATCCTCACCCCCAGGTTAGTCAAAAACGATACCCATATCAGATTTTTTGGTTGGGGGAGGGGGTACAGGGGGGCTGGGGACGTGGGGGGTCACGGCACGGCTCGCTTCGCTCACCGTGCCGTTCCCCTTGGTCGCATTGCGTCTCGCTTCGCTCGCCGCAATGCTCCCCCGGGTTATTGTTGAGGGGGTCTTGGGGGGTCATTGGGGGGTCACAGCACGGCTCGCTTCGCTCGCCGTGCTGTTCCCCTTGGTCGCATCGGATTCGAAATCCTCGACCCCAAGTTAGTCAAAAACGATACCCATATCAGATTTTTTGGTTGGGGGAGGGGGTACAGGGGGGCTGGGGGCGTGGAGGGTCACGGCACGGCTCGCTTCGCTCACCGTGCCGTTCCCCTTGGTCGCATTGCGGCTCGCTTCGCTCGCCGCAATGCTCCCCCGGGTTATAGTTGAGGGGGTCATTGGGGGGTCACAGCACGGCTCGCTTCGCTCGCCGTGCTGTTCCCCTTGGTCGCATCGGATTCGAAATCCTCGACCCCAAGTTAGTCAAAAACGATACCCATATCAGATTTTTTGGTTGGGGGAGGGGGTACAGGGGGGCTGGGGGCGTGGAGGGTCACGGCACGGCTCGCTTCGCTCACCGTGCCGTTCCCCTTGGTCGCATCGCGGCTCGCTTCGCTCGCCGCAATGCTCCCCCGGGTTATAGTTGAGGGGGTCTCGGGGGGTCATGGGGTGGGGTCACAGCACAGCTCGCTTCGCTCGCCGTGCTGTTCCCCGCGGTCGCATCGCGACTCGCTTCGCTCGCCGCGATGCTCCACCCGAAAAAAAAGGTCAAAAATAGGCCAATTTTCGGTTTTTCCTAAAAAAAGGGGGTCTGGGGGGCAAAAGGGGGCAATTTTTTTTTGTCATTCAAAACCACTTGTCCTCCTCTACAAGACTGTGAAAAAAAACTCTTCCAAGTCTATCCGTTTAGGAGATGGAAAGGGGGGGCAAAAAAGGGGGTTAAACGGGGGGTCCAATTTTTTTTTCTTCTAAAACTACGAGAAACTCTCTATACGACCCCGCAATCAGAACCCCTCTATCGCGACGGCATCTGGTAGCACACTCAAAAGGGGGGGTCCTTGGGGGCAGGGGGGGGGCAAAATTTTAGATGCAATCAAAATCACTTGTCCCCCTCTATACAACCCCTATAAAAAAACTCTGCAATATGGCTCCACGTAGGAGCCCCCCCACAGGGGGGGGTCTTGAGGGGGCAAATGTCAAAAAGTCGGAATTTTCCCTAGGAGACTTTTACCTCCCCTATACGATTCCGTAAAAAAAAACATACCTTCCCATCCACCATCAAGGCGAACAATTATGTCAATAAGTCAGTCAGTGAGTGGTAATCTAGCTTTATACTATAGTAGAATAAACCCCTATTTCTCCTGGTCACGATGTAACTTGAGAATTGCTTTACCGATTTTATTCATTCTTTTTTAAATTTTCTATTACTTCGTAAAAGGTTCCATTTACATTAAAAAAAATCAGAAAATTGCGCATAAATGTCCACGCGGACGAAGCCGCGGGGCGCAGGTAGTTTTCATTAAAGTCCTGTAATTCCCTTTTTGAGCGATGTGGTTTTCTTTTTACAGGGAACCAATCACCAGAAATCTGTAATAGAATTGAAAATCTCATCGACGACGTTTACGATCGTGACTGGCAAATCAACGGCAAATTTTTTGTACCTCTTAGTTACAGAATAGCATCTGAACACGATCCATACGATTCAAGTAACAAATGCGTGAAAGCATTTAATCAGTCAAAGAGCAAGCAAGGCGACTGTTTGGCGCCGACGCCAATGTTTGATGTTGTTCACGTGGGTTACGTGAGCGGAGCGGTGAGCAGAGCGGGGAACGGGGAACGTTGAGCGATATTTTTGGGCGTTTCTTAGAAATCATTTATAACAGGGTATTTACCATGATTTGATGTTAATTGTCATAAACATATGACTTTAAGCCATTTATATAAATATAAATGACTTTAATAATGTGTGATTGTTAATAACCACGGTAGTTTCAAAAGTTTTGTCATTCTTAGACTCTATTTACCTGGTAAATATACTTCTCTTCCTTCCATCATATTATGTAGAGAACAACTCTGTGACGTAAGAACTTATTGGAAATGCTAGAAGTCGTAAAATTAGCAGTAATATTTAAAAAAAATGGATTGGAGTGAGGGAAGCGAACGAAGAGCTCAGGTAGCTTGGGTAATATGGCTGTAATAACTGTCCAACCGTGGATCCCATTTGCGTGAAATTTGATAGGTGTACAGAAAATACTTGTGGAATGTGCTCGTAACTTAGTAAGGCAAAATTCCTCGAAGGGTTTTGCGACGGGGGGTCCGAAGGCGGTCAATCAATCAATTAAATCAAGTGTGGAAATTAGGAAAGGTGTACTTGAGTGTACATTTCAAAACGGTTATTATTATTTTTCAAGCGTGTATAGTTTTTTAATAATTACGAACTAGGAGCTTCAAGGACTGTCATTTGGAAGGTCTTTTTTTTAATTTAGGAATTAAACCGTACATACATAAAACTTAAAATTTCGAAACTTAAGATATTAGCTTTGGAGATATAAACCAAAATAATTTGCTCCATTATGAAACATGTAGAGCTTAAAATAAAATTATTAAATAAATCGTAGGTAATCTAAATGAATGAACCGAGGATGCACCGAAGTGCAATGCATTTAATTTTTTTAACACGATGAATGTTTCGAGTATGCAACAATTACAAGGTATAATAAGATATTAGTATCTGCTATAACTTCAACTTTCTAATATATAATCTAACTAAACTATCTCTTATAATCACATCTATAATAATGTTCCTTCAGCGTCAGCCTCTCAACAAAGCCATGGCCTTAGCCGCATCGTCTCCCATAGGTACCAGGATCAACTCTCCGGCGCCACAACATGCAGCGGGCATCGCAAAAAATCAAACACGATCTTAAACGCCAGGTAAAGCCACGTTTACCAGACGCATAAATCAACGAAGGCTTAATAACTTATGACATAAACTCTTTTATTATTCACACGTATATTCTACCTTTGTACCCCAATAAAAAAAACATCAAACGCAGGATTAAAACACTTTTATTTTCCCTCCTTTATAGCCAATTTGATACGAAGGCAGGGGATGACAAAAAATCTCGGAACATTTTCTGTCATTCATGCCGGTTGAAATATGCTTCGTAGAAATTGAATGGGTCGGTTTCGACGCGCGAAAATGATTTATTCATGAGCTGGCATTTAAGGATGAATGGAAGCTAATTACACACCGGAAAACGGCATTTTGATCCTATTCTGGGGATAAAATAAACAGGTGGCATAACTTTGTTTCGTCATCATAAAACATTGGTCATATGTTTGTCATAGCAAATTTGTGGCGTCATGTAATTGGGAAACTAAAATAATGACGGTACAGGAAAACCACATACTTATGTACCTAATAGGTAGATCTTACCTTGAAGATAGTGACCTGTGCTACAGGTTTAAAAAAATATATTTCAGGCACCAATCTCTCAGAATACGGTTCGTTGTCATGGTACCCGCTGATTGACATACTCATTATGTCATAATAATAAACATCAAACATCAAAGCGCTTTAGTTCCTTTAGACCTTACAGGAAATACAAGTTAAAAACAGCATAACAATTACCTAATATATAATTTAATACTTAACTAACTTGATTTTGACTGTTGTGAGAGAAAAATGTTTTTTCTTTATTAATTTTACCATCTTAAATTATCATTTCTTAACCTACCTGTGGGAGACAATGGCGGAATAACCCTGTTTCGTCATCATTATTGGTCATTATGTTGGTCACAGCAAATTTGTAGCGTCATTGTCATAGAAAGTGTTATTGGGAAACTTAAGTGAAGTCATTTAGGATATTTACCATGATCGAATCATGGTAAATATCCTGTTATAAATGACTTGATGATGGTTTCAAAAGTTTTAAATAATGATAGGGTTCCTCCATGTCAAGCTAAATTTTGATGATACTATACATAATATATAGGCGCTAACATCAAATTTTTGGACGTCTGAATTATAAGCTAATACCTAAGTAATTACCTTCCCTATATCTACATTGGAAAAACCATTGCGTGTTTTGTACTGAAACGTGAATTACTGTGCGTCACGCTAAGTAAATTAGTACCTACCTAAGTACTCGTATTGATGCTTAGGTACATTACAGATCCTACCTACCTACTAATAGCTCTAGGAATCTAAGTATTTTTTATAAAATACACAAATTTTCGAAATATTTATCATGTTTATAGCCGATCTTCGACTTTGATGATATTTTTTCATTTTTCTCTACCTTGCAAGGCAACGCAATCAATAAGGTGCTATGTGGGCAGATAGGTACAGTCAGCTGCAATAAATTCTAAACAGTTTTAGTACCTTACTAGTGTCAATTCAGATGTCGCCAAAACTAATATTTCACTAAAGAAATTCGACTACCCTGACAACTGATATGCTTCGATAGAGCTCTTGCAATGTCTAGTAACTCACCTGTTTTTTGCTGATTTTGGTCACTTCTTGTCACACGAGCTATCTATTTTGACAGGTAAGGAATCATTTGCAAAACTACACGTACCTTTCTGTGTGAGGCCGGGTTTAGTGTCGATAAAACCGGAAAATCGCAATACCTTGGCCATCTCAAATTACATTCGTTCAAAGACAATCCCCCAATATAACGTGGTTAACTTTGATTTAAAATATAAGTTATATTATTGCTATTTTACGGTAATAGTTTTTTAATTCTCAAGAATAATTTAGTTTTCAGATTAACAAACAAATTTTGGTTTAACATCTATTCTTGTTACGCAAGCCTTAGCCAAGTTATTGACGAATAACGGTTTTTAAATTCTCCTGAATAATTTAGTTTTTTCTATTACTATATTATTTCGTGGGCGGGCGGGCGGCGGCGATGTGTGCTGATCGGGAGACATATTGATGCTGGCGACTGTACCTACACGTGTGTATAGAATTAGAGGAATGCTGTTGCAAACATGAAAATTAGTTTCGCTTATTATTTAAATGGAAACTGGCGCCGCTGCCGTATCCATTAGAATCTATTGTTTCTCGTTTCTTTGAATTGGTCTTGCAACTGGGCAAAGAGTAAGTAACATACTACTCTTTACCCATTAACTACTTGTATCAGTTAAATAGAGTTGTTACCTCTATATATAACTAAAAATATATTTTAGTGCTGCCACCCACAAATCATCAAATATGAAAATAAGAGGCTTAGCAAATAACTGAAAACCTTTTTACGCGGGAGAATAGAGATATTGCGATAAAAAATCATTTGATCGTAGCTTTCGTTTCCTTTGTCATGTCCAACTATACGAAGCCTATAACTAGGACATTTAAATTTGACAGAAAAAAGTCAAAGCGTTCTCTTTTCTGTCAGGTCGAACTTTCGCAATACATTGTAATTTTTGTCTCAGCTTCAGGCCGGGCTACTGCCACGGCCATTTTTGTCTAATATTTCTTAAATAGTGCGCCCGCGTGGAAATCCGTCTGTCAAATGGTTTATAAACCATCCTCTTAAATCACTATCTATTCAAAAAAACCGCATCAAAATCCGTTGCGTATTTTTAAAGATCTAATAAAGATAAATAAATAATAAATAAACTTTTTATTGTTCCAAAGAGTTGCTTATAGCTAAAACATTCATTTAACGCTAATCTTAACGTTAACTTACTACAATCTAAAATCATACTAAAACATTGGTGAAATGGTTGTCTTGCTTAATTATAAGTAGTGATATATCGTTTTTAGACATTTGTTCAAAATCGCAATACAAACTTAGATTTTAATAAGTATTAGGTAGTTTACATTTTGCAAAAGAGATGCATAGTGACTTCTACCCCCCGTACACTAGTACGGGGGGTAGAAGTCACTAGCAAGCAAAACTAAACTATTAAAAACTGTGTTACGGCAGAGTAGGAAGATCATACATAGGAACAGACTGACAGCGAGAAGCGACTTTGTTAACTAAATTATGTGGACAAGCGGGACAAGCTAAAACAAAAATTACGAATAGTTACAAGATAATGGAGTATCTGATCTTAACTTCTCAATGACCTACAATTCTTAGGAAGCTGCTAGACCAAAATAAATCAATAAAGATAATCGGTTGATAGATGGCGTGATAAAAGGTTAAAAGCGTAAACTAATTGAGTTATATTCTAACACTGCTAACTATTTGGCCAATAGGTATCATACTTTATGTTTTTGTACGTCTCCATAGAAACCTACATAGCTCTGAGAATTAGCAAGCTGAAGTGGCGGTGGGCCGGCCATATCTCGCGAAGAACCGACGGCCGCTGGGGCAAACGTGTTCTTGAGTGGAGACCACGACCTTGTAAACGTAGAGTAGTACGCCCTCCGACCAGGGGAAATGACGACCTGCGAGAGACTGCAGGTAGATGCTGGATGCGGCAAGCTGAAGACAGGACGCTATGGCGCTCATTGGGGGAGGCCTATGTCCAGCGGTGGACTGCTATTGGCTGATGATGATAGAAGCCTAGATCTGTGAATGTCAAATCTATGCTTTACAAAAAAACTCTTTAAAAAAACCTAGGTAGTAATTATTATTAACTATGAAAAGAAATATTTTATATCATGATTATTTTTTTAAAATACCCAGCATACTTAATTATAAATAGATATATTTTTTATATATATATATAAAAATTGAATCTATTAATTTTACACTATTTTTAAGTTTTGTGGGACAAATACTAATTTCTCTCAAAATTAATCCATAATTGACGGACAAATCAACAATACATAAAAATCATACATACAGCCGAACATAGAATATTTTTTTCAAAAACGGTTAAAAAATATTAAGTTTCTATATTGATCACCATAAGTCGGCATTGCTTTTAAAAATCATTATTACCGAAAAATATGTTAACACCTATTTCTCACATGGATTCGTAAAAGCGTGAAATTAAGCATATGAATTTTTAATCTCTAAAGTCTCGACATGAAAGCGTTACAACCATAAAACAGCAATTCGGGGTCGACTTTAGATCAATCAAACCCGTGTGTGTTTAATTGAAACGCCGAAAAAACCTTCGCGGTATTCGCTAATCCGGTAGGTACATTAACCTAATGTCACTACGCTTCTGGACGGAGTTAGGCTGGTTAAACTAGCAAACACCCCACGCACAAAGGACCAATCGGAGTCTAAGTGCGGAAACAGGAGAACAACTACCTACCTACCATACCTTATGTCACTAAAATACTCGACGGAATACCCGCGAAATCTAGTATTTGTGTGCTAGTGAAGTGTTTATGGTTCTTTGTAATTTGACGCATATTTAGAGCATTTTTAATAGGGATAGCGCATTTAATAAACCCAATAGCAAGAGCGGATATTGGGATTATTAAATGCGTAAGCCATTGATGCTATCAATATCTGACGCGCTCGTAGTCCATGCAACAGTTTTTTTATTTTTACATAATTATTTGCAAATCTATAGCCGCTCCCCCACCGATGAAAGGTGTATATATTATATAATAGGTCTCTATGACGCTCGAGTAAATCCCCATTTAGCATCGTAAGCTCCCCTACTATTATTTACAGATTGGTATTTTTTCCATATTCCTTTTATACATACTAATCATTATAATTATATAATACCATAAATTACAATAGTTAGTTTATTGTTCTTATTTGTACTGTAGCATCTAGACACATAAATAAATAAATAAATAATGCTGGACAATTCACACAGCATTATCTAGCCCCATGGTAAGCAAAGCTTGTGTTATGGGTGCTAGATAACTGATATACATAATACAATACACTACAGTGATAGATATTTTTTATTATATGTAGAAAACGACCAGAACACCCGAAACAAATATCTGCAGCTCGTACACACAATAGTTCCGAGGCGGGAATCGAACCCGCAACCTCCTGCGTCGCAGGCGGACCTTCGCCCACCGCGCCACATCGGTCGTCACATGTAACATCTATAAAGATAAGCCTAAGCTTGGGATCAAATATAGACTACTTTTTATCCCATAAATCAGATTCCATGGAATAGATATAAGCTTACCTTTCTAGAGACACAATGCGAGCGAAGTCGCGGGCAGAGTCTATTTAGTTATATTATAATGTGAACAAATTGAATTTACTCAATTTACTGATAACACTTTGAGTGCTGAAATCACACGGTATGTGTTTTCTACAAGTGACTAATATGCGTAAATCCACACTAGCGCAGCGGCTGAGAAAATACAGATCTTTGTGACTCAGCACAGCCGTAATATTTTTCGAACGAAACGCATGTGCGGCGCAACACAACCGCTGTGTAGAGTGGCAGCACGAATTTTTTAGGTTAAAAAAAAGAACTCAGTCGTCGAAAAAAAATCGCAGTCAAAGTGTTAAACTTACTACTACCGTTTTAAATAGCGGAATAAGGTACCTACCCCAAAAATACGTATTTTTGGGGCTAATAATAAATGAATTATCTAAATTTTCAAAAAATCTTACCACGTAACTCTTTGGTTTAGGTCACAGTCAGGGTATTTTTAAAGTTTTTAGTTTGGAGTAAGTACTACATAATATCTTGTATTGCACCGATGCATATTTAAAAGTAGGTAGGTAAGGCCAATAAAAAGCATCATTAGGTACCTTCGACCAATGATTTAGGAAACATTCTTTACGATTACTACTTACGACATCTTCCAATGCCTTGAACAATGAGACATACCAACCTAACAATAAAAATAGACCACAACAATGACAGTTAAGCTATTTTAAGCAGCATGTGAACTGATGCTGCAATCAATTACTTCAATGCATCTGAGTGTACTGAGAGCAGACCGACTTGTTCCTATTAGCTAGCCATTTATTTCCTCATCAGGGCAAATTTTGACGACCGATGTGGCGCGGTGGGCTAAGGTCACCGATGCGGGCTCGATTCCCGCCTCGGAACAATTGTGTGTACGATCTGCAGATATTTGTTCCGGGTGTTCTGGTCGTTTTCTATGTATAATAAAAAAATATCTATCTATGTAATGTATTGTATTATGTATATCAGTTATCTATTACTCATTCTCATAACACAAGCTCTGCTTACCATGGGGCTAAATAATGCTGTGTGAATTGTCCAGCATTATTTATTTATTTATTTATAAATACATGTAATGCCGAAAATGCCTTTTATTATAGTCAGCTATGAGTTATTATTAGTTTCTTCCGCGGCTTCGCACGCGTTGTGTCTAGACTGTAGAACTGACATACCTACAATATCAGTTTAACAGGATTGGTATAACGAAACGAACGAGAATTAGCAAGCTGAAGTGGCAGTGGGCCGGCCATATCTCGCGAAGAACCGACGGCCGATGGGCCAAACGTGTTCTTGAGTGGAAACCACGACTCGGTAAACGTAGTGTAGGACGCCCTCCGACCAGGTGGGATGACGACCTGCGAAAGACTGCAGGTAGATGCTGGATGCGGCAAGCTGAAGACAGGGCGCTATGGCGCTCATTGGGGGAGGCCTATGTCCAGCAGTGGACTGCTATAGGCTGATGATGATGATGATGATGATGGTATAACGAATGCTTGGCTTTTATTGACGGCGACGGCTTGCGCAGATTATGTTTTTAGGTTCATAAACACGGTAAACACACAACCCGATGATGTCTCCATGAGCCACAAATGCGTTATAAACAGTCTTGTAATCAGCGTCAGCTTAACTTCTAGTAGCGGAGTCCCTTTCAATCATCAGCTCCCTACCTAATAAGCGCCCCGTCTTCAGCTTGCCGGATCCAACATCTGCCTGCAGTCTTTTGTAGCTCGGAGGGCCCACTAAACGAGGTCCGTGTACGTCATGGGTCCCTCAGTCTATAACAGGCTGCCGGCCAGAATCCGGGGGGATGCAACTTCCACAACGGCCTTTAAATCGAGGCTACGCAAATGGCTTCTAGAAAACTCGTTCTATTCTATAAACGAGTTTCATGAACTGCCCATTTGTGAAAAATATTATTATTAATGTAAAAAAAATGCTGGACAATTCACACAGCGTTATCTAGCCCCATGGTAAGCAGAGCTTGTGTTATGGGTACTAGATAACTGATATACATAATACAATACATTACATAGATAGATATTTTTTATTATACATAGAAAACAACCAGAACACCCGGAACAAATATCTGCAGATCGTACACACAATTGTTCCGAGGCGGGAATCGAACCCGCAACCTCCTGTGTCGCAGACGGACCTTCGCCCACCGCGCCACATCGGTCGTCCGAATGTAAATAAATATAAAGAATAAAGCAATCAATAAAGTATTAATTTATGAATTTCTTGAATATATAAATGTGTAGTGTACTTAGAAGTTAGTACCTAGTGTTATTATTATATAAACATTACTACTATTGTGCTCGACGTATAACTTCGTGTTACGAATAAATGTATTGTATTGTATTGTATTGTAAACTACCGTTTGTCGAGTTGCGGTCCGCACTCAACATGTTTACCCCGTAGTAATCGAATTTGCGAAGTCGTAGAAACAAATGTCCATCACTACCACTGTGTGATCTTCAAAGTGAATTTATTTTATGTACATGCGCGTACAAAATACAACCACAACAAGTCCATTCAATGACGTAGGTGCAGGCCAACGTAAGGTTACCCCGTCGACTTACATCACAATTAAGGCAAGAATAGCTTACAGCGCTTACTGAATTTCACTAAAATGGAACAGCGGCCATTAGAAATGACGTAAGAACAATCAAAGACTTCCACACTTGGAAGAAATACGTAGATACTATAGCAGCATCTTGGACAATTGACGCGCCTTCTAATTGGTTATTGTTTTGTAAGTAATTAAACGAAAATTATATATCCGTAGTCAGTAAGGACGTATTTTTCCTGTTGATATGGCTATTTTTTATTGAACAAGTTCTAATTTGTTTTATTATTTGATCGAAACTTACTTTGTTTAAAACAGAACAAAAAACTGACCTAACTCATGTAAAAATGTCGTTCAACAATCTAAACGTTGCTTAACTGATCTACATTAATCACTCTTTTAGGTGTCCTATGCATCTTAGAAAAATATATATGTACTTAGCTACTCAGCTAGCTTATTTTTTTTATTAATTACGTATATTGTTGAATGGTAAGTAGTAAAAAGTACCTCCCAAATTGCCAAATTTGCCTAAGACTCATTATAAAACTCCCGTAGGATAGTGCCAGGCTGTTTTTGATAAAAGTGTAAATTCAACATAATCTCCATAAAATTACTGTCCACAATATACACGAACATTAATTCATTACAACACAGTTGTTATTACATATTACACTGGTAATTTGAGTTGTTCTCTGTGTGTTATTATGTCAAGACATTTATGGCTCACTTAGATTTAGCATAACAAATAACAGGCATTCAGCATTCTTCCATAGCAAATGTCTGATTCCGGTTTATGGGATCATCTTCGCACTGCGTCCTTAGAATTATTTTCTTTGTGTAAAACCGTATAGGTAACTAGTCCTCACCTCACCTCCAAACCTATCCTTCAGAGATACCCCCTTTGAAGGATAGGATTCGTAACGAAATCATCCGACAGAGAACCAAAGTTACCGACAGCTCAAATAATTAGCAAGCTGAAGGGGCAGTGGGCCGGCCAAATATCGCGAAGAACCGACAACCCCTGGGGTAAAAGTGTTCGTAAGTGGATACTCCGACACGGCAAACGTAGACGCCCTCCGGCCAGGATGACGACTTGCGAACTCTTGAGTGGAGACAGGGCGCTATGGCACTCATTATGGGAGGCATGTCCAACAGTGGACTAATTAGAATATACGTTGTGATGAGGCTAGATTGCGGTACACCCTAGAAGGTAGAAAGTAAAAGTAAAAAAAAAAAGTAAAAGTCTTTATTTTGAAACATACTTAGGTGCTAGAACAAAAATATGAAGCGATGCGACCTGCAGAAGTAAAATACTGTGTCGCAGGTCGCAACGCCCACCTCCGGGAATTATAGTTGTAACGTGTTTCAATTCAACAAAGTAAAGGTGCATACATAATAGATTGATTGATATAGTTAAAATTAAGTTTAAGTGCTATATTAAAGTTACATAAGCTATATAATTAAAAAAAAAGAGAAGTTTTAAAGGTGCAAAAAGAAAAAAGGAAATTACGAAATGATTTAGGGAAAATTAATAAGTAGGTAATCAAAGAAAACAAAGACTGTAACTCCGTGTGCGTGTGTGTTTGGTGACTGTGCATTTGGAGCTCCTGAGGACACCGGTCTCTAAAGAGTCCGGGCAACAGGAGCTACCAGGATGGATGTGTTTGTATGTGTGTGTGTAGTGGTTTGGAGTGTGTGTTTGTGGGGTTGGTGCTCCTGAGAACACCGGTCTCTTGAGAGTCCGGGCAACAGGAGCTACCAGGATAGATGTGTTTGTAGTGTATGTGTTTGTGGTTTGGACTGTGTGTTTGTGGGGTTGGTGCTCCAGAGAACACCGGTCTCTTGAGAGTCCGGGCAACAGGAGCTACCAGGATAGATGTGTTTGTATGTGTGTGTGTTTGTGGTTTGGACTGTGTGTTTGTGGGGTTGGTGCTCCAGAGAACACCGGTCTCTTGAGAGTCCGGGCAACAGGAGCTACCAGGATGGATGTGTTTGTATGTGTGTGTGTAGTGGTTTGGAGTGTGTGTTTGTGGGGTTGGTGCTCCTGAGAACACCGGTCTCTTGAGAGTCCGGGCAACAGGAGCTACCAGGATAGATGTGTTTGTAGTGTATGTGTTTGTGGTTTGGACTGTGTGTTTGTGGGGTTGGTGCTCCAGAGAACACCGGTCTCTTGAGAGTCCGGGCAACAGGAGCTACCAGGATAGATGTGTTTGTATGTGTGTGTGTTTGTGGTTTGGACTGTGTGTTTGTGGGGTTGGTGCTCCAGAGAACACCGGTCTCTTGAGAGTCCGGGCAACAGGAGCTACCAGGAAGGATGTGTTTGTATGTGTGTGTGTTTGTGGTTTGGACTGTGTGTTTGTGGGGTTGGTGCTCCAGAGAACACCGGTCTCTTGAGAGTCCGGGCAACAGGAGCTACCAGGAAGGATGTGTTTGTATGTGTGTGTGTTTGTGGTTTGGAGTGTGTGTTTGTGGGGTTGGTGCTCCTGAGAACACCGGTCTCTTGAGAGTCCGGGCAACAGGAGCTACCAGGATAGATGTGTTTGTATGTGTGTGTGTTTGTGGTTTGGACTGTGTGTTTGTGGGATTGGTGCTCCTGAGAACACCGGTCTCTTGAGAGTCCGGGCAACAGGAGCTACCAGGATAGATGTGTTTGTATGTGTGTGTGTTTGTGGTTTGGACTGTGTGTTTGTGGGATTGGTGCTCCTGAGAACACCGGTCTCTTGAGAGTCCGGGCAACAGGAGCTACCAGGATATATGTGTTTGTATGTGTGTGTGTTTGTGGTTTGGACTGTGTGTTTGTGGGGTTGGTGCTCCTGAGAACACCGGTCTCTTGAGAGTCCGGGCAACAGGAGCTACCAGGAAGGATGTGTTTGTATGTGTGTGTGTTTGTGGTTTGGACTGTGTGTTTGTGGGGTTGGTGCTCCTGAGAACACCGGTCTCTTGAGAGTCCGGGCAACAGGAGCTACCAGGAAGGATGTGTTTGTATGTGTGTGTGTTTGTGGTTTGGACTGTGTGTTTGTGGGGTTGGTGCTCCTGAGAACACCGGTCTCTTGAGAGTCCGGGCAACAGGAGCTACCAGGAAGGATGTGTTTGTATGTGTGTGTGTTTGTGGTTTGGACTGTGTGTTTGTGGGGTTGGTGCTCCTGAGAACACCGGTCTCTTGAGAGTCCGGGCAACAGGAGCTACCAGGAAGGATGTGTTTGTATGTGTGTGTGTTTGTGGTTTGGACTGTGTGTTTGTGGGGTTGGTGCTCCTGAGAACACCGGTCTCTTGAGAGTCCGGGCAACAGGAGCTACCAGGAAGGATGTGTTTGTATGTGTGTGTGTTTGTGGTTTGGACTGTGTGTTTGTGGGGTTGGTGCTCCTGAGAACACCGGTCTCTTGAGAGTCCGGGCAACAGGAGCTACCAGGAAGGATGTGTTTGTGTGTGTGTGTTTGTGGTTTGGACTGTGTGTTTGTGGGGTTGGTGCTCCTGAGAACACCGGTCTCTTGAGAGTCCGGGCAACAGGAGCGACCACTTTGTTAGGGTGTGTAATGGGATGTATTCATCCTGAAAAACGCAAGCGAAGCAAGCAAAAGCAACTAATATGTATTCATCAGTGTGATGTAGTAGGTAAGTAAAGCAATTGAAGATGACTCACGTTGTTTATTCGATTATCAGACAGATCTATTGAGCCGTCTGTCTGACGCGCTCTGATGGAAAGCTTTGTACTTATTTATAAACCCGACACTCGATCCTATCTCAACCCACTATTTGTAGTATTCTTATGTCATTTGTTTGTTGAATCGATTCGATGTTTGAATATGGAATAAATTGTGAGTTTGAATGTAGGGAATGGAATTCGAATAGTGAATAGTATATTTCCCTCGTGTTCAAGGTCATTTTGGTCTAGAAACACAATTGGTAACTTTACGCAAATTGTTAAATTGATCATCATCATCATCATCATCATCAGCCTATATTAGTCCACTGCTGGACATAGGCCTCCCCCAATGAGCGCCATAGCGCCCTGTCTTCAGCTTGCCGCATCCAGCATCTGCCTGCAGTCTTTCGCAGGTCGTCATCCCACCTGGTCGGAGGGCGTCCTACACTACGTTTACCGAGTCGTGGTCTCCACTCAAGAACACGTTTGCCCCATCGGCCGTCGGTTCTTCGCGAGATATGGCCGGCCCACTGCCACTTCAGCTTGCTAATTCTTTGAGCTAAATTGATATGATGACCCAATTGACCCATGATTTTTGCATTGAAGACCCAATGCAGTACTCGTACTTTCCTGAAAGTACAATTATTTTTCAGCAGAGACGTCCATTGATAACCGAATCACGAAATATGTGAATACATTATTATAGGTACCTAGTAGGTACCTACAGTAATATTCCATGTCTTGAATGGAAGGATATAAAAAAAACAATAAGTAGCTATACAGGGTGCGACGAAATAGGTGTACTAAGAGATGGTGACTACTAAGATGGTAATTCTGGACTTGGGGTCCAGAGTATCGGGAATAAACTTTTGTTCTACAATTTTTTGAATTTCCGACATAGGTAGGTATAACTTTTTCTTGCTAAAGTATTGAAATTGTCTAAATATACAATAGTACATACCGATACTATTATTGTTTTGAAAAGTCAAAGTATTTAAGGATTTTAGGTTATATAATTTTCATGAAATAATCTTATGAAACGATGGTTTTGCTGAAAAATATAACAAGAAACATATGTAAATTATTTTATAATGTCAAATAATGCACGAGTGTGTGTAAATAAACAAGAATAGGAAGAAAAAGAAAGTAAATTTACAAAAAAAAAACTAAATTATAAAAGTTTTATATCACAAAGTTTGATCCCCTCGATCAACTTGTGTCCAGAATTAACCGACACAATGTTATGTGGCACCCTGTATAACGTCATAAATACTAACCTACTTATTCTCACCTAACTTTTTTATTCCTGTTACAAAGCTCAGTAAAAAGTTCAAGATCACTTTTTCTAGATCACTTCTTTGGGTATATTCTCGATATAACTATGACCTAATGCCGTATAATATCGATTTAATTATCGATTTGATCCAGTAATCGATTACGACACGTCTGTCAGACGTGTCGTACAGACAGCGGCGTTTGATTAGAAGATTGTTTTTGTGCAGTGAAGTCATAGCTTTTTCAGTCGACTGCGGACAAAGGCTGTGTTGTTTTTGCAACAACCTAACGTTCAAATAGAGAGGAAGAAATGGGGCGTAAGGGTGATTATATGCAATATATGTAATATAGGTAACTATATAAAAAATATTTTCTATAAAACATATGATTATTGTAGGTAGGTAATCGTTTCTTATCGTAAGTAGGTAGGTACCTACTTAAATAATTAAAATCAATATGTTTCTTTTACAATAAAATTGTTTGTGTAAAAGAAACATAATTGTTGATTTGTATCTATAGTCTATCCATCCAGAATGTAGAATGTTTGTAAACAGAGCCACTGACAGTTCAATCAGCTGATGTAGGGGTGAAAAACATTTTTTTATTTAGGTCACATCTTGAGCTTTGATGGGGGTGCCTTACTGTGCTGGTGATATTTGATGTAAATAAATTAAATGGCATAAACAAAGCATCCCTGTGAAATCAGCCTACTTTTATCATTACCTATCCTTATAGAATGGAATAAAAGCTAAAGGATTATGAAATAAGACTAAAAATCATTAGACTTTTTGTGCTCTCAAACTATTTTTCACCTGTGCCAACTCAATTAAATGTAAATGTGCCTGTTTAAAGTATTTTCCTTGAAGCACTAAACATTATTGATGAAATTGGAAGAATTCATAACCTTTGGACTGATTGTCGCTAAACAAATATGCAGCGTGAAATTAAACGTTAAATAATCCGGCTAAATTAAAATAATACTCTCTGTCAGAAATATGTATGGTCATAGTGCTATCCTTGATTCGAAATCATAGTTAAAAAGTAACCAACTGTTTGCAACACGGGACGTCAAAACTGAGATTCGCTAGGGATGGCACTGTTACAAAGACAAAAAATCTCTAGTGATTTTAATGTTTGTTTACGATCACATAATGTCGATTTGTAAATTGAAATAATTAGATTCTGCATAGAATTGACGTCAGGATTATAAAAAGTAATAAATCTAATAGAATGTATATGTGAAATCATTAGAATTCTATTAGGCCTGCATCATTTCGTGGTGATAACCCTAAAAATCAGCTGATTTCTAATGTTTACAAACATTCTACATTCTGGATGGATATAGTTTAGGTAGGTGATTAATGACAGTGAGCTTAGCGGGCTAAATGTCATACAAAATTTACAAAAATATTCCTATTCAACGAAAATATGGAGTTCTTTTCCAGCAAAATCTTATTGGTTGATAAAGCAATCTAAATAGCATAAATAGATTCCTACGTTAACAATTATGATGTGATACATAAAACAAGGAAATTTATTTACATAAACAAAAACTATTTAGGTATAGGCATAAAAAGAAACTACTTATATAATTAGTAGTACTTATTAGTATTATAAGATCCCTCCTATAGCCCGATTACCCAGTCCATCCATCCATCACAATAGCCTGGTTTTATTTCTTTCATTTTTCTTTGCAATAGTCTCTACACCTAGTGGATACCATCTTTGGATGTATCATATTGTGCACCCGAGGATGATACCCGCTATGTGTTGCCATCGCCTTTAGATTAACTTCTCAAAGGGCCTCTGTGCTGTTGGGTTCGGCCCCACGCAAGCCTTCCAAAGGACCGGGTCACTTTATGGCCCGAGATCATGGTAAATGAGAGACATAATAATCTTAGATATACTCCATCATCATCATCATATCAGCCCATACAAGTGCACAGCTGGACTTATGTATGTAGGCCTCCCATACGATGCCACATAGAGTGGTCCCGAGCCGCCTCCATCCATCGACATCCTGCGACCACTAAGATGTCGTTGGTCCATCGGTTAATAGGTTCTACTTATACTTAATTAATTAGTCAGTTAATTAATTAGTCAGCTAATCAGAAAATCATTACAAAATATGAACAGTTCCTGTTATGCAAAACAAAAGCATTGATCACTGCACAATCCTTAATTTATTATTGTTTTGGATCAATCCGATAGGTTTTATTTATTGCTGTGATTAAAAGCTTGCTCTACTGCGTGTTTATGTTGATCGATAATCAATCAAACTGCTACTTGACGGCGATAAGCAAAATGCGAATGTCTGTCACAGTTAAATTGTATGCAATAACTTAATAAGTGGGTACTTGGGTTAATTGTGCCTACTGAATTAATCTGGCTTGAACTGTGAATCTATTTAAGATGTTATTCTAAACTCTACAGTTGTGATAACTGCGTTATATGATGGAGCTCCGTGTTTCAGGTATTTTATAAGATTTTAATTTTATGAATTCCATTCGTGGCCCTTTAGAATATGTCCTTTTACCAGTTTAGAATATGTGTTTGGGATGTGTGCTTGAAGTAGGTAGGTTGCAGCGAAAACACTTGTATTACACATACACCGTATATTGAAGCTTTCGTAGGTAAGAGGCGTGCGCTTCGCTAGTGGATAGGTAAGCGACTACTTTATAAATGGATTACGAAGTTGACGGATGACGGATTGCATAATACACTGGACGTCCGGTCCGTTCTTTCGATGAGCCTACTATGAAAAATATTTTCACATTTTAGGTTACCATTTAGTTATCCAACCTATGGAAAACTCTTTAGTATGTTCACGGGTTTTTTACAGTTTGTCAACAAATTCTTATCCCTCGGGAATAAAATATTTATGGGACTACCTCGGGATCATTCTCCACACAATAGCGAAATAATTTTCCAAATCGATCCATAATTATAAATAAATAAATAAATAAATAATGCTGGACAATTCACACAGCATCATCTAGCCCCAAGCTAAGCAGAGCTTGTGTTATGGGTACTAGATGACTGATATACATAATACAATACATTACATAGATAGATATTTTTTATTATACATAGAAAACAACCAGAACACCCGAAACAAATATCTGCAGATCGTACACACATTTGTTCCGAGGCGGGAATCGAACCCGCAACCTCTTGCGTCGCAGGCGGACCTTCGCCCACCGCGCCACATCGGTCGTCTCTCGGTCGTTTCTCCGTCAATTGACGGAGAAATCGACGAAAACCCAAGAACCGCCTCTTTCTTGAATTATTGAAATGGGTTAAATAAAATCATGACCGCCACCGCGTGTAGTTGTATGAAGTTGTATCGTCAAAAATCTACACCAAAATCAAATTACTAAATTAATTGTGCTACATAATTCTTACGCTATACTATATACATTTATAGCGTATAGTATAGTAGGTATACTCTGTATACATACAGGGTATATGTCCACCAGCTCTTGTCAAGATTAACTTGCTATCAATGGAATACCCGTCATATCTACTTATAAGGAAATAGACAGAGAGCTGGAGGCGAATCAAGAGGAGGCTTAAAGGCAATCTTCTATCTAAAACCATAACTATACAAATACAAAACGTTTATTTCAAAATACAAACTATAGGTCAATAACTGACCAAAAATGTAGCGCGGCGGGCGACCTCGATGCAGGAGGTTGCGGATTCGTTTCTCGCCTTGGGAGATATATTTGTATGATCTGCAAATATTTGTTCCAGATATTTTTTATTTATAATAAAAAATATCTATCTATGTAGGTATATTCTATAAACTAAATCAGTCATCTAGCACCGATAACACTAGCTCTGCTTAGCTCGGGGCTAGATGATGATGTGTGAATTATCCAACATTATTTATTACTACAATAATACTTTTAGGGAATACTTATCGGGGTGGTCCCATAAGTTGACCCGAAAAACTTTAGATTGCACGTCTCAAGTTTTATAGAAATTTATCTAAAAATACTCAAAATCGTGCTTAAATCTTAGTAGCGATTGATGGGTTTAAATCCTCTGCACGTCTCAAGTCTTATCTTATTTAGTGTTATAGTACTTCTGTAAGCAAGACATCAATTATTATTGATATACTTAAATCTTGAGTCTTTGAGTTGCGTTTGAGTACCAAGGTATTCGTGCGTAAATCCATCGCCAGCTCTCCGACTAAGATGTCATGTCATGTCTCACTCCACAAATCTTTGACCAAGCGCTGACCATTCCGAGTCTGACATCATCATTGTTTTTCTTCCTAAAATGACGGCATTTAACACGTGTACCCAATTTAAAAGAGAGCAATCAGTTTTTGCGTGGATTTTTTTGGTCTGCTAATTCGGACAGGAAAAAATCGGTCATATTGCTGCTTATGTAAATGTATGATTCAGCAAGGAATTAGTACGGTTTTTATGACTTTACGTAATTTTATTGATGACAATAATGATGACGTCAGAGTCCGTGAACCTCTTATCAGGGTATTGTCAATCAGCTGCTGGCGTCTACTGATAAATGATGATAATTTTATCTGTAGGTATGGCGCAAATAACGGCCGTCCGTGTCCGTTATTTTGTCATCAAAAGTCAATACTTATTTTTGCTGACAAAATAACGGCAAACCATTATTTTGGCAACAAAAGTTTTTATTGACTTTAGTATTGACCTAGATTTTGCCATCAAAATTTGAGGATGAAAGGGTTGATGGTCAACAGAGAATATTGTCTAAAGCCCTTCGATCAATGCAATAATATTGAAAAATATAATAATTCACACATTTTAATGCCTATTCTATATTAATTTATTTAGACCGCAGATAAAACTGCATCAAAACATTATAATTATTTAAATTATATAAATACATATTACCCATAATCCAGGCAATTTAATTTGTTAATAATGGAAGTGTGGCGTGCATAAATAAATTTAATTTATGTCCTAGATCAACAGTAACGCCTAGCTGGTGTCTGCAAGACCTTAAACAAGTTATTGGGTTAGATGTATCGCACAAATTGTATAGATTCTTATAATTGAAAGCCCTCAGGGCTTTATGAACTTTACCTACTGTATATATACTAGATAGGACAAGTTAGGTGCTTTAACTGAGATTATTGCTAGCTATTTGTGAGATTGTACCTGGCTCCCGAACCACGTATTTCTGAGATTAACTATTGTATCTACGAGTATTTGCTCACAATAGTGCGTCAAAGCAAGTCAAATGCCTGGAAGTCGAGATCGCTTCTAAGCGATAAGACCTTATCTCTCTTATTACCTTGGTGAATATACCCAATCTATGCTCCATATTTCAATTCAATTATATGCTGATGCTAGTGTATATAATGTATGTGCTAACTGTGGTAATGCATTTAGATGTACCTATAGATAATCTATTTATTCATAATCTATACTAATGTTATAAAGAGGAAAGGTTTGATTTTTTGTTTGTTTGTATGTTTGTTTGTTTGTAACGAATAGGCTCCGAAACTACTGGACCGAATTGAAAAATTATTTCACCGTTGGAAAGCTACGCTATCCCCGGTGAACATAGGCTCTATTATATTTTCAAAAAAATTAGGGATCCTTACTAAAACTCCAATAATGTAGCCAAAGGTTCTAATACCCGTGCCACAGATAATATAATACATACTGTACCCGTGCGAAGCCGGGACGGTCCGCTAGTCAATTATAATCTATTTATGCTGAGTTGAGAAACTTCGTCGGTGACACACAGTTATTCATCCTAAAAATTATTGTGCGTAGCAGTGTTCAGGCAAATATGTCCTTCACTCAGCTTTGTGCTGGGTGCACACTAATGTGTCCACCCAGCGCTGATTTTCGGTGAAGACCAGAGGGATCGTGTCGTCACGGTCGTTCTTTAAAATATTTTTCGTATTTCCCGTAGTAGTGTAGTGTACGGATCTAAGTTTATTTTTCAAAATGTTTTCACGTCAATTTTATGTCTTGTAATTTTATGTACTGTGTAACAGTACAATTGGAGTTAAAGTACAAGTGGAACAGAACGACCCGAAAAATAATCTGCACACTAATTTGCTGCACACTCACTGTGTTTCCATTTCTATAATCACAGATAATATACATATAATACATGTACCTATAATAAAAAAATATATATCTATTTAATGTTTTTAATGTGTGTTTTTGACGACCGATGTGGCGCGGTGGGCGAAGGTCCGCCTGCGACGCAGTAGGTTGCGGGTTCGATTCCTGCCTCGGAACAATTGTGTGTACGATCTGCAGATATTTGTTCCGGGTGTTCTGGTCGTTTTCTATGTATAATAAAAATATCTATCTATGTAATGTATTGTATTATGTATATCAGTTATCTAGTACCCATAACACAAGCTCTGCTTACCATGGGGCTAGATAATGCTGTGTGAATTGTCCAGCATTATTATATTATTAATCACGAAGGCATGTAACGCATATCATTAAGGTTCTGTTTTCTAAAGCTCGCTGAAGCAATCAGGGACAATAACACCGCCCATTGATTCAATTATAAACATTATGTCGACTTGACCCACAACAATGAATCACCCTGTAGGTTTATTCAAATAAACCAATAATGATCTACGACTGTACGTGATTCGACACACCTACCGAGCTACTGACGTAGCCCTATGTTGTCACTCGTGTGCTGTGTTGTGGATAATGGTTATAGCTGACGGTGCCGGCTCTCTTCTTAGTTCGAATGACGTTAGCTAATTATAATAAATAAATAATAATAAATAATGCTGGACAATTCACACAGCATTATCTAGCCCCATGGTAAGCAGAGCTTGTGTTATGGGTACTACATAACTGATATACATAATACAATACATTACATAGATAGATTTTTTTTTATTATACATAGAAAACGACCAGAACACCTGGAACAATTATCTGCAGATCGTACACACAATTGTTCCGAGGCGGGAATCGAACCCGCAACCTCCTGCGTCGCAGGCGGACCTTCGCCCACCGCGCCACATCGGTCGTCAAAGCTCGATGTTCATTACCTCGATGATTCATTATCTCTACCTCGACGGTAAAGAAAGAAAGAAAGAAAGAAAATATTTTTATTTACCTTAAAACTACAATACACAACAAACTTAAAACTATTCAAATTACATATATATCCTAAAAATTAATGTGCGTAGCAGTGTTCAGGCAAAAATGGCCTTCACTCAGCATTGTGCTGGGTGCACACTAATGTGTCCACCCAGCGCTGATTTTCGGTGAAGACCAGAGGGATCGTGTCGTCACGGTCGTCAGGTGCGTGATTTATACATCAAAATAGTAAACACAATACATTATTAGTTATACATTATACAATACTTATTTATACATTTTATCCTAATTGTAATAAGTAATATATGTACTTACCCAAATATAACGGTACGTTTCGTCGATGGGTCGTTATCTCGTAAATCAACAAAACCAAAGTTAATTTAAATGGCTGAAATTATAACATGCACTTTTGGATAAAAACGAATCTGTTATCTTGTGGTATATTTTTTATGGGACCGCTTCGGGTTCATTCGCTATACAATACTAGCGATTTTTTATTGGTTCATAATTGACGGAGAATTCGACGAACATACATAAAAAAACATAGGTACATAAAGCCGAACTCTGGACCTCCTTCTTTCGAAGTCGGTTATAAAAATGTTCGACCTCTAGAATCATAATTCGATTCCCGCCTCGGAACAAATGTGTGTACGATCTGCGGATATTTGTTTCGGGTGTTCTGGTCGTTTTCTATGTATAATAAAAAAATATCTATCTATGTAATGTATTGTATTATGTATATCAGTTATCTAGTACCCATAACACAAGCTCTGCTTACCATGGGGCTAGATAATGCTGTGTGAATTGTCCAGCAATATTTATATTTATTTATATATTATTTATATTTATAATCACCGTCACCAATATAATATGTAGATAGGTAGCTATATTTATGTTAGAGTGGAGACCACGACTCGGTAAACGTAGTGTAGGACCCCCACCGACCAGGTTGGATGACGACTTGCGAAAGACTGCAGGAATATAAATGCGTCAAGCTGAAGACAGGGCGCTATGACGCTCATTAGGGAAGGCATATATGTCCAGCAGTGGACTAACATAGGCTGATGATGATGATGAGGTATATTTATGTAGGTACCTTAATGACATTATGGTACTTTGCATTGACAGATTTTATTGGACTATTGATAGAGTAGTTCAATAAAATGAGTATTGCATAGAAAATTGATGGACCTTCCATAGAGGCGGAATGAATAGCTCTGATTACCTTTTAACGATCTTCCGGTGTAGACGCCCAGTCACTGTGAGGTTAGTAAGTACAGTCGGCGACATATTTTAGTGTATCATCAGTACATATTTATGTCCACTGCTGAACTAGACTCCCCCAAATAAGGGGGGTTTAGCATATTCATAATCCAATATTAAAACAAATGCGGTGAATATAAACTTGCCAAGACACTAATTAAATAAGGAAAGAGCGTAACAAATTAAGATTAATAACTTATTAATAACTTCTATGAGACTTGGCGCCTTCGATATGATCTCAGCTCTTTTATAGAAATAGAAATAGAAAAATGTTTATTTGTGTTTCATATAAAATTATAATACAACTAACTTTTATCAGCGAAGCCACTATCTGAACGAACTTGGCTCGTTTCCACATTAATGTTTTAGATTTTAGATTGAATATCTTTGGGCTCGAGCGAATCCGCAGGGTGAAACTAGTCCAAAATGTGCGTCTACTCATAAAATAAAACAGAATCAGTTATTCCGTGATCATGGCGAATGAAACTGTGCCGAAATATTGGGTAACTCAAAAATCAAATCATGGTAAATATCCCGTTTTAAATGACTTTAGTGTTAATAACCATGGTAGTTTCAAAAGTTTTATAATCAAATAGAAACCTTCACCAAGCTTAAATCGTTCTCCACTTTAATCTTGTTATTTTGAATAACTAATAATTACTGTCAACTAGCTCCATGGGTGTTAACAGCCAGGTCCGTCTAGTCCATTCATATCTAAGTTCGTCGATGCACAAACCATACCTACAGTCTACCCACTTACTGATAAATACTAATTAAAAGTGGACTCCGCTCTGACACTTGGGTAGCATTTATTGTGAAGCAATTGAAACATAGGTGTGAGAAATCTGGACATGTCACAAAAATGTAAGCGAGATAAAGCCATAGCCCTGCTGCTGCGCACGGAGATGCTACGAGCGTGTTTGGTTTTTCTTTGGACGAAAATGTATGTACCTCTATAGAAAATGTATAGATAACGCACGAATACGAGAATAAAGACATCATTGGTAGCAATGACGTCTTTATTCTCTTACCACTTACCATTACCGTTAGTTACCGTTTCCATTTTATTTCTGTATCTGTATAACGCCTTGTTTTTTTGCATACCTAAATTTACCAAAAATTTTTCTGATTTTGGTCTATTATTTTCTGTCTAATATCTGCATATTTCATTTGATCAATTTTTTTAAAAACTTCGTTGTACATATATAAATAAATAATAAATAATAAAAAAGTTTAAGTATTTGTGAAGAAAATTTAAAAAAACTCTTTTACTTCTTTATAATGGATAAAGGAAATACTCCTTTTTTTTGTTCATTTTCAGAGGTAGATAGAGCTAGAGCGCGGAATCCTGCTTTTGGTACGTCGCGGTATAAAGTTACAATAAATTGCAGTTGTAACTTTGTATGCAAATCCTATTAAGACATTAACACACGATTGATTTTATAACAGAAACGTGCAAAGTGGACTTGGTTATCTAGCTCGTGAGCTACTAAAGGTAACAATCTACTAAAGCATGCGTACGCTACGTACACACTGTCTCTTCTTCGTACCTAGCCTACGTACCTAGCCCGTGTTTCATTTTCCATATCTGTTATTATGTTCTCTTTTTTCATTAAAAAAAAACATGTTTTCTTAGATACGGATTTGATAATAACTTGGGCTAAACTTTGACCGTGCTTATTTCCTCAGCAGAAACAAAATTTATTTAATTTAGATATAATACAATAAGTACTTACATTTAAAAGAAACTTTTTAAATTAAAGTAGACATAGATATATTATATATTCTACCTGAAAAAAAAATAAACAAAACTTTACTAGAACTGAACCCGTCTCAGATCTATAAGGCAAGGATGCACCTTAGTGGCCTATAGCTATTAAACTTCTTCATCTAAATACAGGGCCGATTTCTACGAAACCAGAGTAGAGAGGAGATTGTATAAAAACCATAACTGTAAGAGGCGTCATGCGACCATCACAAGAATTGTATATATTAAGATCCTTTACAAAATAAATCATAGAAGTCACTACCTATACGACCACGTCGACCACTATGCCAGGAGTGAACTACCTACTAAGAAATACATTAAACTGGCACTTACTTTACTCATACAAATATAGTTTAGTTGTAAGTTTTTAATTTGGATAACTTCTTGGCGGGAAAAAAATTCAATACCCGAGAGGCAGTACAAAATGCCTTTGAAGAATTTTTTGCCTCCCGACCTGCTGATTTCTTTAAGAAGGGCATCAATAAACTGCCACTGCGTTGGCAAAGATGCATTGATTGCATGGGTGATTACTTCTATTAATACAAATAAAAAATACATGAAAAAATTCGTTTAAATTTTTTCATACAAAACGGCAATTTCATAGGTAAAGACCTATTATTTGATATAAGTGCGTAATAAAATAGGTATTTTCTATCGATGAAAAAGAAAAAGGTTTTATTGAATGATAGTCAATAAAACCTTTTTCTTTGTGTTCCACTGAAACTAACAACCAATTACGGTATTTTACGATTAATTAATTGTCAATACCATAGGTTGTTTAAATACACATTCAATTCGACCATAATTCATCAATGCCTGTTCCACACCTTAAAACCCTTCATATTCTACAAATGGCATGAATTTGTATGATACAGAAACGTAAACAAAACGACGACTATATTTTATTGTTCACTAGTAATGTCCAAGTCATTTACCATTCACTTTATGCCAGCGAAATAAATAGAGCATACCCTAACATGGTAAAGCATTTATCATAGATAACAAGATTTCTAAAAGCCCATTGACGAAACAATAAATATCTGTCATAGAATTGGATTCCAAAAATATAATATTAATAATAAATTCTTTATTTCCAGACTCGAGATAGAAGAGATATAGAAGACCTTCGTAATACCATGCAGTTTCCTTTATCTATGGTAATACTTAGGTAATCTCCATGTTTATAGCCAAGTTGTCGAGTCTACAAGTACCTAATTAAATTATAAATTCAATTTCAGTTTGTTTTATTGTAGTAAGTATTGTAATTACATTGCAATCAAAGTCGCTTGTGACATGACAAATTGACAATCACTTAAATAAAGGCACCAGGCAACTGCATCGGACGAGATTGCTGCGTGCGTCAACTTACCGAATTGCCTGCTGCATTTTTTTTTCGTCTTTTATTTTCTCTTAGTTCTTATTGTACACTTTTTGGGGTTTAAACTTACACTTAGCACCGTTACTCGAGACACGACGTCACCCTAATTTAAGGTCCAGCCTGAAAACCAGTGTCATTATCGTCCTCGGTCGATAATGACAACAAGCTGAGATTGGTCCTTATTAGCCGCGCACATAGGGAAAGACCAGTTATTCTTATACTTGGGACTCTACTACCACGCTACATTATGTATAGTTTAAATCCCTACTACTTAAGTTGTTTTGTATTTTTAATGTGTTTTCCTTTTTTTTTGTAACCTGTTTATTATTGTGTGTGGGTATAAATAAATTCTTTATTCTTTATTCTTTATTCTTAGCTCGACTATGTTAGAATACAAAAGGCGTTAGAATACAAACCCAACTATTAGTTGGACAATATGTTGATCAGACAACCTTATGAAATTTCATGTTGTAATTAACTACATAATAACGCACACAGATCCCCTTTTCAATCCAACGATCCTATCCATTCACGGTTGTCTGGTAGAGATCGCTCTTGAGCGATAAGACCGCCAAATTGTCACATATCTTGTATTATTATTTTTTACCTTGTTTGTTTTATTTTTAAGTGTGCAATAAAGTGTTTACACTTTCAAAAAATTATTAAAAAAGGTACTACTTGAATCTCAACACATACATCCAGTTCAAATAAGCCGTTCTTTGCCTTCATTTAAAAAAATTACATAATATTACATATTAACAATCTCATTGTAGTTTTAACAGGTTTTTTTTATTTTAAATGTACAAAGATCATTTTAAAATTTATATACGTATTTTATTTTAAATAATATTGTTTACAATACATACAGTTTTAGTTTCTGTTGATTAATTTATATTTTTGTTTGGTTCCTCACTATATTAGGCCACCTTGCGCACTACGGTCTCCACGGAAGACCAGCGCTATGGTACGATCTGCTCTACCATAGCACATGCTGAGTGGAGACCGATTTTTGTCAGTCTCTGTCGTCTGTTAATCTAAGTTTATTTTGTAAGAGTCTCTGTTCTGTTCTGACAAAATAAAAATCTTTTTACTTTTTTACTTTAAAAAGTATTGTCTATCTATCTTAACACAGATTAGGTAATTTTGCTACGACCAAAATCATAATACTAAAAAAACTCATTGCAGTGTAAATCGTAGATACTTGTAAATAACGACTAAGGTTACTAAGCATGTTTTTAAGTTACTAGACAAGTATTAGTTTCTGGTAAACGTTGCCTACGTTTTATTCCAGGCCCAGAACTACCTGTAAACAAAATTTCAAAACTGTTCAGTCGTTTTTGCGTAAAGTAGGAAAAAACGGGTTGCTACTCATTGCTAGCCTTTTTAAGTACCAAGTAAAAATAAGTGCCGTTATCACCTTAAATATATTTTAAGTAAGTAGGTATAGCTATACAATAATGATTAATTGAATGATTAATTTGAATTTTTATTGATGATATAATTTGATTTCTTTTAACTTATTTAATTTTTTTCTAATTTATTCTAATTTATTACTATTCATTTTAATTTTCATATTTCAATTTAATTCAATTTTAGTTCGTAAGAATTACTAACATTTATTATAAGATCATTACTAACAAATTATGGATCTGTAGTAGTCCGAAATAAAATAATTTTATTTTTGATTTATTTAAATAAAAACACAATTTCAAATTAATAAATACCAACCCAGAGCTTATTCCAAATCTTCTCACTAAACACTTTAAGTCAAGTCTCAGACCGTAAGTATCAAATTTGTAGCACATGTCTCACGCTCTATCACAGCCATTATTAATGGGTATAAATCATAATTAGAATTATTTTAATGGGCATGTTCGTTTATTTCCTTAGCTTACTCATAATAATTATGTCACGAGACGGAGAATTGCTTTTGAAAATTCCGACATGACTAAACTTTGTAACCTAGGGACGTTACAATAAACATGCCTTATAATAAGTATATTTATAATGTAATGATGGTTAATCTAAATATATATAGAGACCTCACGACATACTAACTAGTCATACTACACATACCTAGCATCATCATCATCAGCCTATGTTATTCCACTGCGGAACATATAGGCCTTCCCTAAAGCGTCCTGTCTTCAGCTTGACGCATCCAGCATCTACCTGCAGTCTTTCACAAATCGTCGCGTCATCTCACCTGGCTGGAGGGCGTCCTACTCTACGTCCATTAATTCATGGTTTTCCACTTAAGAAACGTTTACGCCAGCGGTTGTCGGTTCTGCGCGAGATATGGCCGGCCCACTGCCACTTCAGCTTGCTAATTCTTAGAGCTATGTAGATAACTATGGTTCTATGTCGGATGTATTCGTTACAAATCCTATCCTTCAGAGAAACTCCGAGCATAGCTCTTTCTATAGGTCGCTGAGCGAATTGAACTGGTGATTACCGTGTGTGTCCTGGCATACCTACATGCAACGAAGTATTTTAGTTTTTGTTTTATCTAAGGAAATTGTTAAACGATTTAGGTTTTAGAGATTATGTTTTTTTTTATATTAATTGTACAATTCTGGCTGGCTTCGTTGAAGTAATAAATAATGCCAGACAATCCACACAGCATCATCTAGCCCCAATACAATAAGTTGCATAGATTTTTTTTTATTCGTAGAAAATATCCAGAACACCCACTAAACATATTCGAAAATCGTACAAACATTAGTGATATTTAAATTATTATTAACAACAGATGGGAATCGAACACGCAATCTCCTGCGTTGCAAGCGAACCTTCACCCGCCTCGCCACATCAGTCGTCCATGGCTGGTAAATAAATAAATAAATAGGAATACAAATAGTCCCTACATGACGCGATGACTTTGCCGTAGAATGTATTTTTGGAAATCGTAAGCCAAATACTGAAAAAGTATAGGTTTTTGTGAGTAACACGAAGTTAGGACAGGTCTTTTTATTTGCAAACTTGGTTTAATAGTGTAAACTATTGGTACCCTAACAACATCCAAAAAATCAGAACCGTGAATATTTAGATGACTGGCCATTATACATGGTGTAGCTATTTGAATGAAAGCTGTATTTTCTCGCAACGTTACATCACGTGTCAACGCTAAATAAACAGAAATAGCAATAATGAAGTAAGTAATGATAACTATTAATAAAGAAACCATAAATAATTTAAGTGTACTCGTTCGTTCGATTAATTACGACAATCAAGGCGAAATCATTTGCTCGCTGATTTTACATCGTTTACGAGATAAAATCATTCTGTTTAATATACAGGGTGCAACGCGTACTTAGCCGAAAGGGAGTGTTCCAGAATCCAGAGTTCCAGACCCTAAAGAGATCAAGTTTTCACAACTTGATCTCTTTAGGGTCTGGAACTCTATATATATCATTTATTATAGGAATGTAAACATTATGCATAGAAGACTTCCTGAGATTGCACACATTTTAAATAGCAGACATTTTGAGAAAGCTGAAAAAATATAAGTGCTAACATTTTGGAAACGCAGAAGTTTTGAGAAGTATACATTTTAGGAAAACAGATATTTCAGGCATGAGCCATATTTTTTACTTACCTTTTGGTTAAAAAACCACTTTTTCTTCCTATTCGTGTTCTTTTACACGTAGGTACTCTTGCATTATTTAGATGTATAATATTTTTCTTACTTTTTCAGCAAAACCAGTGTTTTTTATTTAATTATTCCAATAAAATCATGTTAATCCTTTGAAAATTTACGATCTAAATATCTAAAATCAAAAGTTGTCTGCTCGGGGTCCAGAAAAATCAGAAAGGGGGTGGCTCCTTTTGGTTTTTTCGAGGTACACATATTGCGTGGCACCCTGTATTTATTGAAATAAGACAATATGTTCTCTCATTATTGAGTCGGCGCCGAGTTTGTCGTTACAAATTATACCTAAAGTAGTCAGTTTAGTTTGCTATCGGTGTGAAGTCTCGGCAATTAGATGAAACATTACAGGAAGAGAAGAACTAAGTATCTGCACGTAAACAAAGAAATATGTGTTAAGAGAATCTACCAGTGCACGGCCGAGATTTGAAATTGTGACTCAAAAATATTTAGTTGAATTTTAAAATGAATTCGAAAACGAACTTGTGAGCGCAAACAGACTTAATTATGAGTATTTGACTTTACTACCTTTATAAATTATTATTTATTACCATCTTTGGGTGTATCATATTGTGCACCCGAGGATAATACCTGCTATGTGTAGCCATCGCCTTTAGATTAACTCTCTCTCTCAAAGGGCCTCTGTTCTGTTGGCTTCGGCCCCACGCAAGCCTTCCAAAGGACCAGGTCACTTTATGGCCCGAGATCATGGTAATAATACCATTATTATACACTCATTTATTTAAATTCTCGTATAAAATATTTTTTTTACTATAGAAAATACAATTAAATATTATAAAACTATTCTACAGTAAAAAATATATCAAAACGGTAGATCACCGACCGCGAAGCTAGGCTCAAGCGGCTGGTGACTAGGGCTGCAGAGAAAGGAACTTCCTGACAATACGCCATTATTATTATTTATTATTAAATAATAAGAATGGCAGATCAGAGGCTCATCTTCCATCGTGGTTGTTGCAGCGTTGGATCGCGAGGAGTGGAAGGAGAAAAGGAAGACCTTTGCTCAGCAGTGGGACAAAAATGGCTAAAAATTAATAACTTAACTACCATACTAATCCAATGTTTTTGTATTATTTGATTGTAATTTTCTTTTAGAATAAAGAGCTTAACTTACCATAAAACTTATAAGCTCGGTTATATTACAATAAGTGTCCAAAACAGCTGCATTCGTTTCTTCACAATCAACACAAATCACAAATTATCTCACACTAACAACCATAGAGTAAATAAAACAAAGCACTATCATAGAGCGGAACCAGACGGGTGTTCCCCGCGAGTGTAGTCAGCTGTTTGCAGCCGGTACCTTTGGAGCCAGCCCAATTTGCTGATTTAGGCATTATTGCGATGGGTCGTAGAGACACAGATTAGTTCATACTAGCTGCTCCCAGCGGCTTCGCCCGTGTGGAAATCTATGTGTCAAATGGTTTGTAAACCTTCATCTTAAATCACTCTATCCATTAAAAAAACCGCGTCAAAAACCGTTGCGTAATTTTAAAGATTTAAGCATACATAGGGACAGACTTGCTTTGTTTAATACTATGTAGTAGTGATGCCTCTGCCTACGGACCGACGACGAGTACAATATAAAACACACCTAGTCAAGACTGTCATTTTTTAAAGTCACGTAGCACGATTTTTTTTTTTGTTTTTTTTTACAATTTATCTGAAATATCAGTATCCCAGGCTTTCAATATAAAAAAAAACAAAAGGGGATCACGCTAGCTTTTATAATATTATCAGCGAATATCGAAGTCTTTGGATTATCCTTAGTTTAAACCGATGCGATATCAAAATTTTTTTAGTTAGGTACATGCCAGAGTGAAAATGTTGGTATAGGCTTCAAATAACAGGAGAGTTTTCTAAGTCAAAATTAATATTCGCTAGCTACCTATAGACGACTAGAAATGCAAATGAAACTCTTATTGCTTTAAAAATTCTTGCAAGGTAGAGTCAGAGCAAATGGTATGAGATTGGCTGCAATAATAATATCTGGTAGAGCTTAGTGGCACAGCGGGCGAAAGACAGTCTGCGACGTAGGGTGCTGGTTCGATTCTCGCCTCGGAACAAATGTTTGCTAGGAAGAATCCATAAGTCCACCTCCTAGGCTGCATTGGTTCGGGCTCTACTAAAATCGGACTAGAGTGTGTGAGTATCAAATCAGATAAGTAACACAACTTTTTAAACTGTCGCGATTTAAGATATGTATATATCGGACTATTTATTAATTTTTATATATAACAAAAGGTACGCGATACATCAATATTTATTAGTTTATATGAGTTTAGTTTTGGCAAGATTAATTATTAATTGATAAATTATTATATATTAACGCCAATGTTTCTTGCCCACCATGATCGTTTCAGAAGAAAACTGTTAAGTTTCAGTTAGACCATCATTGTTAGCCCATAAGATCACGACTTAAAAAGAAAGAAAATTATTTATTAGACACATACACACACACAAACAAGTTCAGTTATATAATTATAAGACTACTTACTAGGTTCTTACTAACTTAGAAACATGTAACACAGACAAAACAATAAAATAAATAATAATAAAGTGAATACAAAATGAAGGTGCAAGTACACAGGCAAATATGGTATCCGATAGAAAGTGTTACTCAATATTCTTTTGTAGTAGATATGATTGAAGATATTAGGTAGTTACAATCGAACTACATGCCAGTCGGCGCCGTCGTTGGCGCCTATCGGCCGCCACGTGGGCTAGACATAAGGATGACACGAGCTGTTGAAAATATACGACTATTGTTGGTATTCCATAAGATGGCCAAGGCACGGAACTCACAGGAAACGACCTCGGCGAAGTACAGCGGGCAAAGGTACGCACGCATGCTTGATCCAATCTCAACTGAAAAAGCCTTTTATTAGATTAGAAAGAAAAGAAATGTATAGGCAATAAATGTTTTTTTATTATTTATGATAGTTATACCGGCGATTTGCGAGCGGTTTGAAAGCGATGCAGCAAGCTCGGGCGAGTTTAGTTTGGGGTTAACTTGAAATGAGGTGTGGATTTTTAATTACCTTTTGTTTTTATTTTATAAAATGATTAATTCATTAAGCGAGTCGTGCGTTATCTAGAGACTATCATGTAGGTAACAGACAACGCCTGTTTCCAACCAATATGTTCGTTTTCACGAGACCACGAAAACGGATTGTTATATTGTGTTGTACTTATTTTCTATTTTGCAGAATTTTAGGAACAATGTAGGTAACTGCTATAATTACGCCACAGGTTTAAATATCCCCAAGATACCTATTATACTAAATCCATCTTGAATCCCGAGACAAAACACATGGCAACCCTAGCCAGCGGCGCCTCGCCGTCCTAGACAAATTATGTATAAATCCTCGCGATCACCTGACTCTACAGAACCATAACCCATTTATTTTATTGTTGGCAATCCGACAAATGTTATTGCCGTCTGCCGCAATGATATTTTACATATAGAGACGTCATACTCATTTTAAAGAAATATAAACATAGCGATATTTTACGCCCGGCATTATGTCGTTCTCTCTGTCACTCATAAGTGCATCGCAATACTTGTCTCATTCATGTAGGTGGCAAAGCGGCAACGCCGCGGCAATGATTGATGAGTAAGATAATAAATATGATTTTACATTTTAAACAGTACTTATACAAATGAAAATATACATCCTTTCTGCGTTTTACAGCCGTCGTAGTATAGGTATTGCACTTTCGGAACACACTTGGCATTTTAGTGTTTTATTTATATTCCGAAATCCAAAGTCGTGCTTCAACGTACGTCCGCGTCGCGGCCAGGAGCAGGACGGACTGAGTTCAATTCAGGCAATTACCTGATTTTCGTCTTGCCACGCAGACCTCGGTACAACGTATCTACGTACATATAATATAACATCATTGCTCTGCCGTTACTAAGTAGAGTTTAAAGCTCCTGTAAACAAGCCTATAGGTACCTACGCGTTTATAGACTATCGAATGGCTTGTCCGAAAAAGAACGTACTGGAATCTCTGTTTGACATCTTCCCACGTCCCACTGTGTGTTATTATTATTGTGTACCTATTATGCCACCAAGCAAAGCTGAGTTTCGGTTTGATTCTTGATCTTAATAACCGACATATAGAAACGTTGGCTTGGTAGGTGTCTATTATGAGAGCTAATTCTTTAAAATCTAGATGGACCTACGGAAATGTTAGGGTGCTCTGTTCTGGTAGGTATTCCCGTATTGGTGATAACTGATAAGTCTACGAAAAAAGGATTTTAGATAGACTTGATAATTTCTAATCTGAGAACTTGGTAGAATCTAAGAAGATAGATTTTACGGAGGCGCCACTTAGGTACATACGTGGAGGTCCGTGACGTAAGTCATACCTACTAGGTACCTCTAACCATCTAACTCCTAGTTCCTGACCGATCAAAATCAAAAGAGCAATGAAAAAGCTCTCACGGACTTGAGATATAAATTTACTGACTACTAGCGCGTGTTATATCAAAATCATAGAGCAACCAAAAAGCTAACCCATCCGATCAATTTCTTATGGCCTAAGTAGGTACCTACCTAACTTTGACCTAAAATAATTCGGCAATACCTAGGTATCATCGAACAGCGTCTATCGCACAGTAGATATGTATCGAATCAAGTTGAACGTTCTCACGGTGCTTTCTCTATTTTTACCCTGACCGCAAAATATCATCTCCATCTGACGTCTAGACATGAACGGGCGCGGTCACCACAAGTGCTAATGAAACGAATTGTTGGAAATAAGCACATGGGCTGTAGGTATCTATTGTGAGAGATAATTCTTGAAAATATGGAGAGACTTCTACCGCTACTATGATTTGATTTTTGAGTTTTCCAATATCGCACAGTTTCATACGCCATGATCACGGAATAACAGCACCTAGGTAAATAAATAGGTACTACCTATCGCGTTTTAAAGACTTTAGTGATAATAACCATGATACTTTCAAAAGATTTAATATAGAGGGGACCTATATAAATGATAGGGTGCTCCATTCTGTGTGTCCTAGTTTTACTTTTGTAATTTGAATTATGTGACGTGTCTAAGAGTCCTGTGGAGAGAGGTCTAAAGGAAACAAAGCATTTTGATATTTTGATATTGGGGGTATTCTCGTATCGGAGATAAGTCTACGAAAAAATCGTTAATCAGGGTCAACCACCCAAAGGGTGTTGTAAACGTTTTCGAGGCCTTTACAATTTAAAAACGGTTTGGATTAGTCAGTCAGTAAAATCTACAATTTTTTGTTTTGTCATGCCTATATGGTATCCAAAAATATAACTTATACCAGAGACAAGTTATATCAAGTTGATGTGAAGCCGAAGTTGCTTGATATAACTGGTCTCTACTTATACGGAGGAATAGGAGAGAATACTTTGGTTTTTTTATGCAACTTAGACAATGAAAACAAAAGTGAGCTTTAGGTTAGGACATACAAGGTCTACCGTGGGATCGTGTCCGAGATAGACCGATACAATTCCTCTTAAAGTAAAAGATGGGGATAGGCTATCCACTAGTCATTTAAAACGGGATATTTACCATGATTTGATTTCGTTTTTAATTATTCCGTGATCATGGCGCATGAAACTGTGCCGAAATATTGGAAAACTAAAAAATCAAATCATGGTAAATATCCCGTTTTAAATGACTTTAGTGTTAATAACCATGATAGTTACAGAGGCTATCCACATCCGTTAAAGTGTACTTTTGAATTGAACTCTCATGGCTGCATCTTACATACCTACAACCCTTCATCACAAAAAACATCTTGCGGTGAATGACGCAAACTCTTCATTGCGTGTGAATTTGACTCCGATTAGTATTGGGATGCGGAAGTATCGAGGAAATGCAAGTACTTTCTTTCTACTCTACCATGTGTAACTCTACCTATCTAATTTTTTTTTGCTCTATATGTCTGGTTTGCTTTTACTCCTATCTGATGGGAACTGCATTTCACTTTAGGTATAGATTTTTGTTTAAACTGGCGCGACCCCCTTTCTTTTTAGCCGACTTCACAAAGGGAGGAGGAGATTTTTTAGATGTTTGTTACCTCAGAACTATCAAAACTTTTGAAACTATCATGGTTATTAACACTAGAACTTTCGACTGGGTGGGCCAATTTTGATGATTCTTTTTTTCAAATAAAAAACGCGGGAATGTGCTAACGTGCAGTTGGTTAGTGCATTCCCGTCCTATAATTACGATATATTTAATTACCAAAGTTTAGTATATCGCATCCACTGCCCAGCCCCGGCGGTGCGACCCGCGGGGGCTTGCCTTCGCTGCAAGACCTGCCAATTGACAATGAGCCTCGTGGGCTATGAATGTGTTAATTTAACCAATTAACGTTGACCCTTGCTGTACCTACGTGAAGCATCTACAAATCCACACCACTCCAAGAGTCCTGTAGGTACCTAAGGTCTAAACTAAAGGAAATAAAGCACTTTGATAGATAGATAGATAACACTTTATTACACCACACAAAACAGAAAATAATACAGAGATAAAAACTTATAATAAAGGTATAAAGGGCGGCCTTATCGCTGAGAGCGATCTCTTCCAGGCAACCTTGGGATGGACTGGACATGAACGAACAATATATTTGTTTTTTTTTTATATATTTTTATATTTGATCATCATCATCATTTAGCAGTGGACTGCTATAATCCTCATGATGATGATGATGATGATCATCATCATCAGCCTATACCTGTTGGACATAGGTCACCCCCAATGTGCGCCATAGCGCCCTGTCTTCAGCTTGCCGCATCCAGCAGTCTTTCGCAGGTCGTCATCCCACCTGGTCGGAGGGCGTTCTACACTACGTTTGCCGATTCGTGTGATATTTGACTCAAACAGACAGATTATGCAAACACAATACCAATTACCCGGCAGTTCTGAGTGTCAACAATGGGCACATTAATCAACGGCCGGCCCGGCTGCGTCGGCGCATCTTAGACGCCCACTGACATAAGTGTTGCAGTTTGGTTATAGATTCAGCGAACTAGTCGCGGTAATGGAGATTTCAAACCAGTGTTTCAAATAACAATTTTCGTAGCTAAAGATTCAAGTGAGAGAATCTATGAGTTGGTATAATTTCGTCTTTTATTTATTATAAAGGTGTGCCATTAGGGCAGATTATTCAAATCAATACTTATAGGTACCTCCATACTTATTTGACGACCGATGTGGCGCGGTGGGCGAAGGTCCGCCTGCGACGCAGGAGGTTGCGGGTTCGATTCCCGCCTCGGAACAAATGTGTGTACGATCTGCAGATATTTGTTTCGGGCGTTCTGGTCGTTTTCTATGTATAATAAAAATAATATATATCTATGTAATGTATTGTATTATGTATATCAGTTATCTAGTACCCATAACACAAGCTCTGCTTACCATGGGGCTAGATAATGCTGTGTGAATTGTCCAGCATTATTTATTTTATATTTATTTATTTAAGAATTATTTAATAGAAAGAAGTAAACAATAACATGGATAAATCAGGGATACATAGACAAAAAACCAAACTTAGGGTTCAGCTTCGATCACAGAACACAGGAAAAATATTTAAAAGGTCCCTTTTAAATATTTTTCCTGTGTTCTGTCGTACTGTGTTGCGTCGAAACTTTTTCATGTTAGGAGATGTACGTACATATGTAGGTACACGTGTAAGCAATAAAACATTGTGTATTGAGTTAAGACAATAAACACGTCGTGAATCAATCATATCAGTCTAATGGTCATTTCGTTTTAATTATTTTTTTCAAAAACGTAAACTCACGGATTTCTCAAAAGTATATTTTCTTGGTTCCATGACCAAGTCTGAAACACCCCTGATAGTTTTGCCCTTACTTTTTTTACACCCGTAAGGCATGTTTACTATAAAATCGCATGATTTTGCACCACACCTTTACCCAAACTGAAATATTAGTTAGCAAGTCTTTTTGTAAGTAATTACCCAAATTATGTAAATTGTGACACAATGATTTCAATTTGTTTTTGTTATTAATGTTTCCGTTCTACGTAACACCATTCCTACCCACATAATGTTCAAATTATAATAAAACTAGCGGCCCGTCCCGGCTTCACGCGGGTGGTCATTTGTTTATGAGTCTTTTAATTTTTCGGGTTAATATAAAAGCGGCTATATACCCGAAAAATTAAAAAAGAAATTAATGACGGTCACAAATAACGTAGCTTGCAATTTATTTATTTTTTATTTTAAGCCATTACTGTCCCACTGCTGGGCAAAGGCCTCCCTTTTCTCCTTCCACTCCTCGCGATCCAACGCTGCAACAGGCCATGATGGAAGATATACCTCGAGCTCGTCGCGCCATCTCATCCTGGGCCTTCCACGTCGCCTCTTAGCGTTGGGTGGGCTCCACTCTGTGGTGGTCTTAGCCCACAAGTCACTGGACATACGGCAGACGTGTCCAGCCCAATTCCACTTCAGGCTTCCGGCTGTCTGACCAACGTCAACGATGCGTGTTTTGGAGCGTAGTATGCTGTTCCGCACGCGGTCTGACAGCTTGACTCCTAAGATGCTACGCTCCATGGATCGTTGGCAGACCCCAAGGGCGGACTTTTGACGATCGGTTAGAGACCAAGTTTGAGCGCCATAGGTGAGGATGGGAAGAATGCGTACGTCCATTAGTTTCTTTTTAAGGGATAGAGGTAGCTTGCAATTGGTAAAAGAATAATCTAATCGAAAAATCTACTAAAAGATACTGAACCGATTTTGAATATTATTATTCAAAATCGGTTCAGTAGATCTCTGGATTAGAAAGTGATTTTTTGCGCACACACTTGTATCATAGATGAAGGAAACATATTCGTGCATGCTTGTACGTATATGTACACTATGACATGTCTTGCTTGTAGTAAAGACGGAGAGTGGCATTGGCTACATTTGGTTCTGGAAATAAACTAAGTTCCCAATGGAGACTTATGGATATTTTTTTATAAGTAGTAAATATCGCTTCACTTCTTCCAACAGAAAAATTAAGCACGTAAAAAAATAGTTTACCCAAACCTCACTAGATGGCGCTGCTTGGCGCCTAAAACTCAGTACACTAAAACGCGCTATCGTTGTGCTTTTCTTTCTTACCATAATAAGGCGCGTTGTTAGCCGACGCATCACCTATAGTAGGAGATTGGGGTACCTATACTTCTTTTATCCGACTTCAAAAAAGTAGGAGGTTCTCAATTCACGAAAAACTACTGACTGAGATAAATAACTTTTTTCCCCCTAGAAATGTGAAATTCGAATTTAACGAGGATAAAACCGCGGGGAACAGCTTGGTAAAATAATACAAAAAATAAAATATAACTTATATTTACAACGACATAGCACCAAAAATCGGCGCTGGATTAGGTTTATTTAATTTATACTTAAATCTCTGTAGTAATCCACCCGCTATAACAACATGCATCGCACTGCCGCTCTGTATAGCAGGCGTTTGGTATCTACTACGTATTATTTTAGTCCTACAATTCCTTATATTTAATTTAATACATTTATTTATTTTAAATCTCGTTGGTTCGAAGATGGTTTCTTTGTGTAGACCGTTGCGTATTCGTTGGGTTGGTGGCAGGAATCTTATTTTGAGTCTTCGGAGGTACGAACGCTGGGGGAAAGTTTCTTCGTCGGACGTGCTTTCTTCCCCTTCTTCTGGCTTTGGCTCTGTAGAATAATGGTACAGGTTTTTATTTAGTAAGTCATATAAAATTCGTTGTTTTAGTTATGGGCAAATAACCATGAAATGAAATGAAATGAAATGAAAGTTTATTTCTTTAGGCTTACAAATAAGCACTTAGACAAGTCATATTTTATACTATTCATTATTATATGTATTATTGTTCACTTCAATTTTTTGTCCACCAGTGGAAGAAGTGAGAAGAAACCACTAGTATGTTCATAACTTATGTGTCTAGTACATATGATTTGCTTATCTGTAATTTGTTAGATTTTGAGTTGGAGAAAAACTCGTTCCAAGCTTTTTTATCTTCTAGATAATCTGATATTTTGTAATAAGCCTTTTTACAAAGAATATGCTTCACAATTTTTTTAAATTTATTTATTGATAATTTTTGCAACTCACTTGGAGTTTTGTTGTAGAAGCGTATACATTGCCCTTTAAAAGATGCACTTATCTTATGTAGTCTAGTTGTGGGAACAGCGAGTTTATTCTTATTTCTAGTATTTACATTATGTATATCGCTTTTTTTAATGAATCGATTGATGTTTTTATGAGTGTACAACAAGTTTTCATAAATATATTGACATGGTACTGTCATTATGTTTATGTCTTTGAATTTATTACGTAGGGATTCTCTGGGACCCATATTATAGATCGCACGAACAGCCCTCTTCTGCAACACAAAAATGGTGTTTATATCTGCAGCGTTCCCCACAATAGTATGCCATAAGACATAATACTATGGAAGTAGCTGAAATAGACTAGTCGAGAAGTATCAACGTCTGTAAGTTGACGGATTTTTTTAACTGCATATGCTGCAGAACTAAGTCTCTTCGATAGCTTATCTATGTGTGGGCCCCATTGGAGTTTACTATCTAAGGTTATTCCTAAGAATACGGTATTGTCTACAATTTATACCGTTTCTCCTTTTACGTTTACATCAGCCTTAACTTGTTTTACATTAGGTAGAATAAATCTTATACATTTTGTTTTGGTTTCATTAAGCAAAAGATTATTGATACTAAACCAATGGACTACCTTTGAGATTGCAGTATTTACATCGTCGAAATTTGTTTTTTGTCGATTCATTTTAAAAATTAATCAAGTATCATCAGCAAACAATACAATCTCATGATCATTCTTTACAAGATGAGGCAGGTCGTTAATATAAACTAAAAATAGGAAAGGACCCAAGATAGAGCCCTTCGGTACACCCATTGTATTAGACACATAAGAGATATATGAACGTACGTTTAGTGGATTCTTTTTCACTTCTTCCACTAGTGGACAAAAATTGAAGTGATCAGTAAAACAATAAAATAATCTTATTTGATAATAATTTATTGTATAAAGTATAAGTGTCCTCTAAGTGCTTATTTGGTAAGACTAAAGAAATAAATGATATTGACTTTGATTTTGAATATTTTATCGAGATGAGACTCACTTGAAATAGGGAATATGGTACGCCTCGGGGCTATCGAGTCTCCGATAACTTCGTACATCGCATAGTCGCAGCCGACGTAATCTTCGAGCTTCATTGTCGGTTCGGATCGCAGGAGAACTGTTGCCACGTCCTGTTGATAAATGAAATAAATATTTATTTACCAACAAACACCTGCATAATCGTTTAAAGTACAGTGTCAGCGGAACTCAAACTAAGCAAGAATGCTTGTATCTTGAGGTCTGTGAGTAAATCTGAAACAGGTTATATAGAAATATTCATGGTGCAATAATATTAAAAATGCAGACCATGATTGTATGGAATGAAGGCTGGAGTGAATGGCGATTGATTGGTCACTGAATGAACTCTTTACTCTAATAATAATTCATAATAATTCATATCAATTATTGTAATTTCATGCATACAGGTAGTATCTTAGGTGCAGTCTTAGTGGGTAGGTACACAATGCATAAAAACCCTGTCAGGGCACAACCATTTTTGGGTTCTTTTTAAATATTAGCCTAAAATTCTAAACAATCACGAAATCATTTATAAAATTAGGAATTATAGGAATGTCATATAGAAATTATAGGAATGTCATGATTAGGTAGATAGGCTTACTAATTTAATCTGTAGGTATGTCAGCTAGTACACTTTCAGTTTTTTGTTTTAAATTTTAAATTGTCATCGGAGAAAAATTCGTGGATTGAATAATAGCATTTTTGTAGTAGTAAAGTTTACTCTAGTTGTCTTTGGTTGTTTGCCTAAACATTTACCAGCATAGTAGACCTGAGATCAGCTTGAGGCTGCGTCCACTTCCTCTGCATGAGACAGTCGTCCAGATGCTCCAAGTTATCATTACTGTCGAGGCACTCGTACAAGGCTTGCCGACCTAGTGCCATAACGCACTTTATCATAGGCGCTGTCAGACGGTCCTTTGTGCTGTGAGATAGGTATTCGAATAGTATGCTTTTGCCTGTAATAATAAAGATCATTGTTAAATCACAATAAATTATAAGGTGAAATTTAATATTTACAAATCAAAAACATCTTATTTCTTATTTGATATTAACTTATGGTATAAAATTTTATTGTCTAAGTGCTTATTTTGTAAGCTGTTCCGAATATTAACTATGTATAATAAAAAATTGTATATCAAATAATGTATGTAAGTAATCTAGTACCCATAACACAAGCTCTGCTTAGCTTGAGGCTTGATGCTATATATGGATTGTCCAGCATTATTTATTTATGTTTACTTGTTACTTAAATATACAATAACCATCACCTATAAGGTCTCAAGGACTAAAAGGATGCTACTGGGCAATCTGTCATCGCTCGTTCCAAAAATTCAAGGTTATTTACCTATTTTAATGAATGATGGCCAAGTCCTTGTGATTTTAGTGAGTATGTTAACCATTTTATCTGACATCGATCCATTTCCGAGTATATTAGACACCATTACAGGAAAAAGCCTTTGAAACTGAAAAAAGAAAAAAAAATACAATAAATAGTATGTATGTGAATTTATGTAGATGGATCATCATCAGCCTATAGTAGTCCACTGCTGGACATAGGCCTCCCCTAATAAGCGCCGTAGCGCCCTGTCTTCAACTTGCCGTATCCAGCATCTGCCTGCAGTCGTTCACAGGTCGTCATCCCACCTAGCCGGAGAGCGTCCTACACAAGGCAAACGTAGAGAGTCGCGGTCTCCACTCAAGAACACGTTTACCCCAGCTGTTTTCGGTTCTACGCGAGATATGGCCAGGCCAATGCCACTTCAACTTGCTAATTCTTAGATGTATGTAGATGGGTAGACAAGGTAAAATCTATAGTGACGAATACGGCGGCCGTAGGCCCGCCTGCGACGCAGGAGTTCACGGGTTGTATTCGCGCCTTGGGACAAAAGTTTGTACGATCTGCAAATATTTGTTCCGGGTGTTCTGGGTATTTTCTATTTATAATAAAAAAAATATATCTGTGTAGGTAATGTATTCTATTAAGTATAGGTAGAACATTCTTGTACTGATAGGGAACATTTAACTGGTTTAAGTCCCGTCCCAACTTGATGTCAAATCTTTGTAAACCAACCATAACGCAAATAACTAAAACATGCTTGCTTGGTGTCGAGTTTCAGATAAAATAGTAGTAGTACAATCGTGGTAGTCAGCCCACAAATGTACCCTATACAATAAGTTCTGTTCCTAATAAAGATTTTTGTATTTTTTTGTATAATTATAAGCAATATTTATAAAGAAAGGACCTCAAATTGTCAAGAAATATTTATTGCCTATAAAATGACAGGGCATTTAGGTTAAGTATGGGCGGGTTGTTAACACACATTCTTCATCGAGTAAGGCTTGTGCTACGTCCTAAATTTTAAAGTATTAAATAATTCTTAGTATTATAAATTCTTAGATACTGTTATATCAATATTGTTATTGTTACTATACCTGCTGTTGTATATTAGTGTCCGCACTTCCGGGGTTTGAGCACAGAGCGTCGACCATGTCCAAAACGTTAGACTGCAAAGGCTTTTTGGCGGGAACATTCAATGCGTTCAGGTTATCGTCGTTTAGAACGAGCACGGCCAAATTGAAGAGGTTCGGGAAGATAGGTCCTATTTTAGTGTCAGTTGTCAGATCTTGTACAGCGGTCTCTTTTAGCTTCTTTTTGAGGTTCAATATTGCTGAAAAGGTAAGGTAAATTTTTAGTAAACTGTTTGTTGTCTAGAGGTACTTTATATTCTCTTTAGTTTAAAGATATAAAGATTGCTTTTGGTCAGAATATGGTCGGACACTGACTGATAATGGCAAGACACATGTTGCTAACAACAAAGAATGGTGTCCCAAAAAAGGTTCGACTCGGCGATTACTTCATTTCGTGGCTCAGTTAGTTAGATCATTCCCGTAATGAGGGAAGGTGGTGGGTTCAAGTCTCGCCGAAATCGAAAATCATTGGTTTAGGAATTGCATTACCCCAACTCTTATGTGGGTGTCGTAAGAAGAAATTAAGGGATATCCAACGGGCGGGCGGGCAGCAGCGACACCTGTAGAACAATTTACCACCGATCTGCGATCTCCAAGCCGTATGGCGAGGCTTAGTACGTGGTTGTGTTGTATAAATGATTTGGATGTTTGTTACCTTTTCACGCCAAAACTACTGAACGGATCGGGCTGAAATTTAGCATACAGGTCACTAAGCCTTTTTATGCCATATACCAGTTTCCATGGGATAGAAAAATACTCTTAAACAACGCCTGCGTAGCTACGAGCAGTTAAACTAGTTAAATATACAATGTACACTTACCTCTGGCCACTTTTGTGTAATAGTTCTGTAAGGGTGCAGTTATATTACTACTATAGGGACTACTGTGATTCTGACTCTTTTCACCGGTTATCCATTCAGTTGATAGATTAGGCTGTGTTACATACTCATATTTCTCGTGTTTCAGTGCTAGCTCTGCCACGTTAACTATTACCTCCTGAAAATATAAAAATAAGCTTATGATAACAATAAGTAATCATTTATTTCAGACCATAGAAAAGAGAGATTTAACACTTTGACTGCGATTTTTTTTCGACGACTGCGATCTTTTTTTTTACCTAAAAAATTCGTGCTGCCGCTCTACACAGCGATTGTGTTGCGCCGCACATGCGTTTCGTTCGAAAAATATTACGGCTGTGCTGAGGCACAAAGATCTGTATTTTCTCAGCCGCTGCACTAGTGTGGATTTACGCATATTAGTCACTTGTAGAAAACACATTACGTGTGATTTCAGCACTCAAAGTGTTAAATTTATTCTACGGTCCATAGCAATATTATATCTTAGAACGAATATACATAAAATAGAAAGACATAATGAATAACACGTTATTTTGTGATTACGGCGACAAGGCTAGTAGATGACGCAATACATAATATAATACATACATGCATAACTATTCTACCTGGCGAGAGTTGTTTTCGCGCGTATCTACAGGTCGGCCTGCGATACCGGTGGTTGCAGTTTCGATTCCCGACTCGGGATAAATGTTTCTACGATCTGCGGATTTTTGTTCTGGGTGTTCTGCGTCGTTTTCTATGTATAATAAAAAATATCTATCTATGTAGTGTATTGTATTATGTATATCAGTTATCTAGTACCCATAACACAAGCTTAGCTTACCATGGGGCTAGATAATGCTGTGTGAATTGTTCAGCATTATTATTTATTTATATTTAAAGGGGAATCTCAATTATTGCGTATCTTAGAAGCCATGCTTCTCCAATATCTGCAGATTGTACACACAATTGTTTCGAGGTGGGAATCGAACCCGCAACCTCCCGCGTCGCAGGCGGACTTTCGCCCACCGCGCCACATCGGCCGTTGGTCACTTTGAACTTGAATAACATGAAAAACTGAGGACTGATTAAGATTTACTCACCACATCAGTGTGTATCTTCTCATCACCAACCTGAGCAAAATGGGAACTGGTAGTACAGATAGCAGGGCTTATGTCTGCCAGAGTGTATGCTGCTTTCACATCTGAACTCTCTATCCTTGTCTTCATAACCAACTCACTTTGTAGGGCTATATTCTGGAGGATACAAACAGAATAGAAAAGTAAGTAGCTAGCTACTCTACTATACAAATATAAAAATAATTTATTGAACATCAGATGCAGATCATTACAAAAAAATACATTACATGCGACAATTACAATGTTTCATATTTCATATTTATTTGATTGCATCATTGTGTACATTTATAGGTCTTAGTATCTAGGTAATGTATAAGAAACACAATGGTACCCAAGCAGGGTCTGGCAATATGTACTGTGAATGGAAGTGATTCACTGATTGGATGACGGTGTTGAGTATTATTTCTCTATTCTACCATTATAAAACATTTGCTGTGCTTGGTCCACAGCTGTTACTATAGTTTGACTGAAACCGCTGTATCGCGCCTGAGGTATGCTAGCGTCGAGACGGGGGGAAATATCGGCCGCTCCGATCCATCAGTCTGCCGTCAACGCGTACTCTTGCTCTTTTTTCCTCGCCCCCCACCTTGCCGCACTTTCCTAAGGAGCGGTACAGCGGTTTCGGTCAAACTATAGTCCACAACGAGACATATAGGCCGCCCATAATGAGCGCCATACCGCCTTTTCATTAGCTTGCCGCAACCGTTCTGCCCACACTCTTTCACAGTTCTTCATCCCACCTGGCGTGCGGGCGTCCTACACTACGTTTATCGAGTCGTGGTACTAGCTTTCCTTGAGAAGATTAGGTGGTCAGACTCAAGAACAGAGTGAGTAGTAAAGTAGAGTGCAATAGCATAGCTTATCAACAACTAAACTGCCTCAGGACAACGAGGATGCCTTGGGAGGCATGCACCGGCGTCAGGGCGATACTGGCTTTCCTTGAGAAGATCATGTGGTCAGACTAGCAGATCCTCACCCGACACGCAAAAAGGACCCATCTTTGGCCTAGTTGCGGAAACCAGTGCAGAAACTAGTATAGCAGCAAGTACTTTGCTCCTTATTTGAATTAAATTATGTGTAACCATAAAGGGATTTATAATGTGTAGGTATGTAGTGTAAGTATTTGTTTTCTTTTTTTTACAAATTATTTATTAAAGTGCCACCGTCTATATTGTTGCTTCATGGCCAGTCCATCATGAGGTTGCCTGGAAGAGATTGCTTTCAAACTTTATACTTCTTTGATTGTAAGTATTTGTTTCTGTATTGTTTTCTGTTTAGTGTGATATAATAAAGTGTTTTCTCTCTATCTATTTAAATACACATTATTTGGGTAATGCCACATTCTAGTAACACTTACACAAATCATCTGTCGAAGTCTATAGCTGACATCTTCAGCTAGATTGGTTGCTGCTTCAAGGCTCAGCTCCACGCCAGCTTGTTCAGCATAACAGTTGATAGAATCAGGTCCAATGCCTGCAAATTTACCCAAGGGAGAGCTGCCATCCTGAAATACATATATGACTTGATAATTTTACTTATATATAATATTATATATAATCATACTAAATATGTAAGTTTAATGTTTGTAACATATACTACTCTTCACACAAAAATAATAATTAGTTTGCACTGAAATTTTGTAAAGATGTAGTCTTAGACCTGGATTAACACATAGGATACTTATTATTCTAGATAAAGCTTGTATGACAGATCTTAACAAGCAACACTGCAGACAGAAGCTCGTATTAAATAGGTGAGAGAACTGCAAGCTGTACTGTGTTAAGTGTTTTATTATACATGACTTATTCATTAAGTGAATTAATACATTGATATGATTTAATGACAAAAGAATAAAATGTGTTTGGTTAAAAGCACCTTAAATCCTAAATTAGGTTTAACTAGACATAAGGGTTCTTTAAATAGCCAAAAAGATCATTTGTAAGCACAGTGGGCGGTCAAGCCTACACTAATGAACACTTTATTGTACTAGAAATAAACATAGATAAAAATTCTTACTCTTAATAAGAATAAACAGCACAAAATCAATTGTGCTTATAATAAATACCTTATCCCAAAGAGGCGCTGTGTCACACTGACTGGGTCCTGATTCAGTTGCCAGTAACTTGTTTTTCTCACAATACCTGCTGTCTCTGGGCCTTTTATTATTATTGTTCTTTGATGTCGACGATGAGGTCGACATTATTTTTGTTGTGAGAAAGATTATATCATTTAAAACATGGATTATTTATAGATCCTTTAAAAGCCTCTTAGCATGTACTGTGTAATGTTATTCGTAACCAAAAACATAACAAGGTATAGGAGAATAAACAATCAAAACGACTTTATTAGACCACAAAAGAACATTAGCTCAAGAAATACCGCGATTATTAATTTACAGTCTTGGTATGTTCAACGTTTAGAACTTCTAAGTTTAGACTTTTTCAGGGTAAGTATCACAGCACATTTTCTTTATATTGCATGAAACACATGTATCACTCTAAATAAATATGAATATCAACAAACAAACACGGAATAACAGAAAACACAAGCACGATTTCAACGCGACATGATTTGATTTTGACTTGACTTCCACTTCTTGTCTGACGGCTCTCCTCGCTGCTGCATCTATCTCGTTGTCGTTTACCGTTTACGGTTTACGCAATAAGCAGGAACTGATTTTAAGAACTACTAACATAGTCATATTTTATATTATATATATATATAAAATATGACTTGTCTAAGTGCTTATTTTGTAAGCCTAAAGAAATAAATGACCTTTTACTTTTTTTTTTTTACTAAGTTTTGTTTTTATGTACAAGCCTCAAATCAAAGAATAAAAATACCAAAATAGGCTTAATATTATTTAAACTCTTACGTACCTACCTATTACCTACCATATAGACATTAAGTATATCTTAGTTGCTAGTAAAATAAAAGCCGTTTAAAAAATAATATGAAAACATTTATTTAGCACATGCATGCATACACACCCACCTGAACTGGGGAATTATCACATAAGTACCTACCGACCTAAGCAAAAAATAATTTGAAATTGTTTCAATTGTAAATACCTCCCTACTAGTTCTGATTTGTTTCTATTATTTGATTGTAACTTTCTTTATTTGTAAATCCAGTGGTTCTTCCTCGGAATCGGAGATACTTCGTGAGGATTTTTTTCTGAAGGGTGTCCCTGTAGACCATGTTTTTTTTTAATTAATCTACTTGCTCTCTATAAGTCTATATGTATAAATATTCTACTTATATTTATATTAAATAAGGTCTTAAGTTACTAAACAACTCCTGAACGTTCATAAAGTGCTGCACACTGCCATTGACCGCTATCTATCGAGCTACTTGGAAATAAGTATTTTTATTTTTGATAGGTACCTAGTACCTACAAGCTAAAATCCACATTACCTAAGCCTCAAATTCGTTTCGTACGGGGCTAGGTACTTAAGGTTAAGGTAAGGTAGGTATAGGTTTTTATACCTATTAACATAAGAGACTAACAAAATCTAGTTGGAACTTATCAAACTATTTTATTTTATTCTACTAAACTGTATTTTGAGGATTTTGTCTTTTACACAGTAAGATATTTTCGTCTTTGATTAACTCTTCAACGCCGCTGTCGCACGTATTATTTTTGAAATACAACTCTATCTCTTGAAGGGTTCTGCCTTTGGTTTCTGGTAAAAATATCCACAAATAACCCAAACATAATAAGCCTAGTACAGCGTTCATCAAAAACACACCATGGTAACCAATCATCGCAAATAAAGGCAGTGCCAACCATATTGATAAAAATAACAAAACAGTTCCTATCACACCAAACCCAGCCATACAATATGACTTTATTTCTAATGGGTATATTTCCCCGAAGAGTGACTCTAACAAAGGATATGGACCAGCATTTATTACAACTATAAACAATCCTAGTAAAATACAACTGACCCAAGGCAATTTGTAAAAGTAAAGAGTGGCACTCAAAACTATAAGAATAATATAAGCTATAATACCACCAGAAAATAATAAGGTCCTCAACTTCATCCTATCTATAAAAATGCACGATAAGAATGAGCCCAGAATCAAACACCCATTAGCGACTAAAGTAAATAGTAATACGTCGGAAGTGCCTGTTATATCTTGAATAATAGTTATAACTAAAGTGCATATTAATACCCTACAAGTCGCAATTCGGAAGAAATGCAAGCAAGTACACAATGCAGCAATTTTCCAAAAATATCTCTGTCTAGAAGCTTTCAGTAGCTTTTTCAGAGCCATCGTAGACGATTCCGAAGGACCACCGAAATCTGACTGTTTCTGTGTTTCCATTATAATAAGAAGACGGAGTTCTTCTGAGGCGGCCTTTCCGCTCCCGTGTAGCGTCTTGAAAGCTTTAGCACACTCTTCAAATCTTCCTTTAGACGCCAGCCACGTCGGACTTTCTACCCACATAAAAGGGAACAAAGCTGCGATTATCGCTGGGACTATTCCCATCCATGCAACTGTCCTCCAATGCAACAGTATACCGCATATATTTGAAATGGCAACACCAACAGCGGCACCCCCAGTTACAATCATGTTAAGATAAAATCCTCTATCATTAGGCGTTGTGTATTCGCCCGTAGACAATACGCATAGAGATAACACTCCACCGAAGCACATACCGAGAATAGTTCTGGCAATCATAAAGATGAGCATTCTTTGCCCTAAGTACATGAAGATCCAGCTTATTACCACTGGCAGCGATAGTATTGTTATTGCTTTTCTGCGGCCGAATCTCTCTGTGACCAAGGCAGCTAGGGCCAGACCGAAGATTGTGGTGACGTTGCTTGCAGATGCTGTAACGAAAAGTAGAGTAGGTTAACATTAAAATTAAAACCTTTTGAATATTGCAACTGACATTGTAGTGCTAACCACCTTATGGCTAATGACTGCAGTGCCCCACTACCATGCTATTTTACACATTACATAATGCGCGTTATCAGCGTTATTACGCTATTTTTAGCGCATATTTTTTCGCGATTAATGCGCGTGGCTTTTTCACGAGTTATTCGCGTTAAAATGCGCCCTAACACGCGTTATCCGCACTAAAATTAGCGTAGTAACGCTGATAACGCGCGTTACGCTATGTGTTAAATAGCATGGTAGCTCCACAGAGCCCTTCGGAATCGGAAAGTTGAGTGGGGTTGGTAAGTATTTTCACTCAATGCAATCTGCCCACACTAATTGATTGACTTGTAGGTTCAAATCTTGTTCACTCAACCTGCCAATTATCTAACCTTTACTGATCCTACTTTTCAGATTTCAGTCGACATTTTCTTGAATCTTTGTATTTAGATTTTGTTTTTGATGTTCTTATTGAATAAACAATTTAATCAGAACGTAGTAGGTACAATTGGACCAGTTCTACCTGTACTATTTCGGAAATAGCATTTAATTCATTAAACTTACCAACCCATGACATTTCACCATCATTCAAGGGAACATCGCTGTTTTTTGTTTGCTGGGAAGCGACCATCCCAGACATCTGTCCTATTATGTACCCATCAGAGACCGTGCTCAAGAACAGTCCACTTATTATAAGCACCTGAAACAAAGGATTACAAAAGTATAATAAGGTTATAAAATATATCCTAAAATAACTAACAACCATCAGTCTTGCCCGGGATCACCCACTATTAGGGAGACATATTGATTTTAAGATTAGGTACCTAAACTAAACTAACACAGGACAAGAGCGTGGTTTAAGACCAAATATTCGAGAGGCCTATACAGTTGCGGATGATGATGATTGCAGTCACGTAATATTATAAGCATTGACCAAAGCTCATAATATTACGTGTCATAGTAAATCATAGTAATTACCTGAATTTATCACCATACTTAACTGTTCATTTATAAAGCAGGTATACCAACCTAACCTAGTCACACGGTTTTACATCTATTATACAATTTACATGTATATTAACACTGTTAATAACGTTAATGTTAATCAAACAAAAAAGATGTCAACACCACTTATTGCTGACTGGCGCGATTGCAGCCTTAGATGGTCTGGACTGGACCGTAGCCAGACATACAATTTGGAGGGTGGCATTGCACCACCCCAACTCTACCCGTGGGTGTCGTAAGAAGCGGATAACAGACACACATCGGGGGGCGGGCAGCAACGTCCTGCAAAACCAGCCTCTCACTCAACTGCGATCCCCAATCGGAATGCCCAGCAGCGTAGGTGTTATAGGCATTAACTAATACCCAATAAATAATAGTGCGTAAATAATAAATAGCAGCCACCGTAACCGCAGAGCAGGGGCAATCCAAATCATTACGGGCATCGAGAAGTTCCAGCAGCTTTTCGGGTATAGATTTGTTGCCTTAGAATCCACTAATGACGCTGATGAGACACAATCGAAAGTTGACCGTCCGTCCATAATTGACGGATAAATCAAAATCAAAAAGAAGGTATAAAAATACATACATAAAGCCTAGGTTCTATGTATGTATTTTTAACATATTTTTGTATTACTTGTAGAAAGCGTAATACAAAAATAATGTTAAAAAGAAATAGCAGCGAGCTCTGAAAATTTAGGAGACATTGCGGCGGAACAAAAAATAGAAAATAATTAACGGCGAGTGGAGTAAGCAGAGTATTTTCTTTTTACTCTTCTTTAAGGCAAAATCTTTATTAATAAAGAAAGTTACAATCAAATATTAGAAAAAAATAAGAACTAGTATTTACAATCAAGCGATTGTCATAATTAAGGTATGTAGATAGGTTCATTAATTATTTATGTGTTTACAAATTTCGTTTAATGTAGGTACTACCTACCTAAACAAAATTTAACCAAAAGGAAAAGTTAAATACCTCCAAATAAAACAATAGCATTCATCTACAAACTACCTATTTATATACGTAGGTACATAACATTATGTACATACCTTCTGATTATTTTTTTTCCACGTGCACATTTTAGTCACTCACTACACTCGTATAGCTAGGCTACGTATAGACTGTTGATGAGTTTCCAAGACGACCCGTTGTTTTCCAAGCGTATTAAATCTCGTTTATTCATATAAATGATAATATCCAGAGAACGATAACTGGTCGAATTGACGCCATCGCTGAACAATTATCATCACAGCTGGAAAATAATTGTAACAAATTTGAATACTATTCCCTAACCATGGACGAGAGCACAGACGTGAGCGATATTGCCAATTGCTGATTTTTATTAGAGGAATTGATTCAGAGTTCAACATAACCGAAGAATTAGCATGCTTACAATCATTGAAAGGTAAAACTACTGGAAAAATTATTTACGATTCTTGTTTTGAGGGTATTTCAAAGTGTAACTTACCTATGGACAAATTATGTAACATAACCACGGACGGAACACCCAATATGGTGGGCAGCAATCTGGGGTTTATGGGTACTTTTTGCAAAGAAAACCCCAGTAATAATGTATTATTTCTACACTGTTTAATACACCAGAATGTGTTGTGTAAAGCAGCTATTGACATACAACCCGTTTTGCGTGTGGTTGTTAAACTTATCAACACAATACGTTCACGCGGGGTTTGATGCATAGACAATTCCAAGAATTTCTAAAATCACCGAAAATGAGTGCTCTGATCTCCTCTACCATACTAAAGTGAGATGGTTAAGCTGCGGTAATGCATTTGAGAGAGTGTGGAAGTTAAGAAAGGAGATCAAGACTTTCTGACGGTGCAAGGCAAATAGGACGACTTTAAGATCATGTGTGACGAAAATTGGCTACCTGAATTCGCATTTTTCACTGATTTGCACACCTAAATAAAAATAAATTGCAGCTCCTATTGTTTTGCCGTTGTGTAGAGAAAAATGAACTTACCCATTTTCCGAAACTGAGCGGTATATCACCTGTCTCAGACGACAACTTAAATAAGTTCGCTCAATCAACAACTTGCACGAGAAACCTGCACGAGGAATTCGGGAAGAGATTTCAAGATTTAAAAAAATTGAGCCTTCACTAAATTATATAATGACATTATAATTTTATAATGACATTATATTTTAGGTTTTTATTTTAATTTGATTGTATTGTTTTATGGAATATGTTTCTGAAATAAATGAGTTAATAATAATAAATATTTTTTCGATGCCTTTTAATGTCAACGTCGATGAAACACCCGCTAACCTCCAACTTGAACTAATTGAGATGCAATGCAATACACATTTGAAGCAACTATTACTTTACACCAGCAAATTGGAATTTTATAAGTCGCCCACGTACGCCCAAAAAATAATGTTATATGTTCTGTACAAGCTATTTGTGCGAACAAACGTTTTCAATAATGAAGCCAAGAAAAAATTGTCTTCGTAATAGATAATCACCTTTTTTCACTGCTAAAAATTTCAGCATCACAAATGGAGCCGGCTTATTATGAAATAATACAGAAACAAAAACAGTTCCACATCTCACATATCCTCACAAAAACCATTGCTCCTCAACCTTCTACTTCGCAGCTAACTTAACAGTTTAATTTAATTGCAAATTGTAATTTATTTCTTATTTCAATAGTTATTTTGTTACTTTGCACAATAAATTAGTATTTCAGAAAATACATAATATTTAATATTTTTATTTCAGTAAATAATATAGCTAAAAATGCAACAACTTGGCCCGCCATATATTTCGTTAGTAAATATTGGCACGCGAAGGAAAAAGTTTCCCCACCCCTGCTCTAGACAGACGGACAGCATTTCAACTGCAATCCGAAAATTCTTAAATACTTTAAACCCTTATAACGGTTGCTAAGATTTTTTATTTCTCACTCCGACTTATGTCAATAGAAGAAATTAGCAACAATTTGACACAATGACTATTATTTTATGAAGCATTAACATTTAATGTATAAAATATTATTGTTTTTTGTAAAATCTATTTAAATAAAAGCGTGTTTAATCTGTTCTATAATAAAATCCTAAAATTTTTATCGAACTTTTTTAAGACATGTCAATTGATTTTTCCAATAAATTGTATTATCTCCTGTAATTTTCATAATTGCAAAAAATTGAGGCACTAGGTAGTTCGTCCAGCAAGTCCTTGAATTAAGTGAATTAAGACGAAGTGCGTCAATGTATTTTAAATATAATTAATTATTTTTAATATATTCAATAAAATGTAAAAAAATACTATGTAGGTAAGCCCCCCACGTCGAGGTAGGTAAACCAATTTTATTGGCTGGGGCGATATCCACCTTATCATCATAATTACTTTTTAACCGACGAAAAACAAAAGAGGAGGACATCCTATGTTATTGCTGTTATTTTCTATGTATTTTCGTCGATTTCTCCGTCAAGGACCGATTTGGAAAATTCGTTCGGAATTGTATGGAAATTAATCCCTAGTTGATCGGTCGAAAACACTGTAAATAAATACTTACGAATGTAATTGAAATCAGATTATTATACTTTTACTGGATTCTGCCTGCGGCTTCGGCCAGTTTTCGGCTCACTTGGACATGGATAACTGAAGTGTATGTATAAAAGTACCGACGTTACCTGTCAACCCTTTAGTAATAAACTGGCTACCGAGCAAGACGCACGTTTCATTTATTAGCGATATACCATTTGACGACGAGGTCACTATCTACCCGCGAATAATTAAAAATGACGAGTTTTTTCGGTAATTTAGGCGTTTTCGACTACAAATTACACGAATGGGAAGTGTTTTTCGGTAAATTGACGCAATTCATCAAATTGAACGGCATCGGCGAAGAAAAACAAAGTGCAGTGTTGCTGACGCATTTGTCCGACGACTCGTACCGTCTGCTTCGGAATCTTGTTCACCCGAAGAAGCTCGATGGAACTACTTATAAGGAGCTAGTGATTGTACTCAACAAACATTTCACGCCGAGAAGGTCAACATTCGCCGACAGGGCGAAATTCTATGAAGCGATAAAGTCCGATGGGGAAAGCAGCGCCGAATGGGCAGCAAGGCTGCGAGGGCTAGCCGTTTTCTGCGACTTTGGTACAGAACTGGACACGCTATTGCGGGACCGTTTCGTGCTAGGCTTCAGAACAGGACATGAGCGTGATAAACTGTTTGAATGCGACTCCAAAACCTTGACGCTAGCGCAGGCGTTGGAGGTGGCACAAAAGGCATCGTGCGCGCGGCAGGCACGCGCAGCAGGCGTGGGCGCCGAGGCTAGTTCCTTCGTCGTGAAGGAAGAGCCGGTTTTCTACGCGCGGGCAGGTACTCGCGGTACCGGCAGCGGCAGCGGCAGCGGCTCGAGCGGCGGAGGCGCCGCGGCGGCCCAGGCGGGCTCGCAGGCAGGCGCTGCTGGGACTGCTGATAAACGCGGTAATCAGTCGCGTTGCACGGTGTGTGGTATGAAGAACCACTCGGCAGATATGTGTAGGTTTAAGAACTACAAATGCCTAAAATGTGGACAAAAGGGCCATCTTAAAAAAGTGTGTCGTTCAACAAAGTGTTTATTACACAGCATTGGTGTCGAGTGCGCGGAGTCTCCTGCCGAAAGTGACTGCAAGGAATGTGAACTTTATAACTTGAGGTATGTAAACTATAATCCTATAAAACTGACAGTAAATGTGAATGGAATTGAGTTGTGTATGGAACTAGACACGGGATCGGGCACTACAGTTATATCGGACAAATTATATTCGGAATATTTCTCCAGGTTAAAATTGCATAAGAGTGATATTAAAATGTGTTTATACAACGGTCATAAAATCACGCCTGTAGGTTATTTTACAGCTGACGTTAGGTATTCTAACGTTTGTAAATCTATCAAAATATATGTCATAGAAAATGGTGGGCCACCGTTGTTAGGGCGTGATTTCATGACACATTTTCAAATTTATTTTGCGTCATCAAATAACAATATTGAATGCACGAATAAAAACACTGAAGAAGTGAAACGCCTATTGACAGTTTTTCCAGACGTGTGGAAAAATGAGTTAGGATGTTTTAATAAATTTGAAGTCGAGTTGCAATTAAAAGATAATGTGAAACCGAAATTTTTTAAGCCACGATCCGTACCTTTCGCACTTAGAGAAAGGGTCAGTGCAGAACTGGACAGATTAGTAGGTTTAGGTATTTTAGTGCCAGTTAACCATTCGGAATACGCCACCCCAATAGTACCAGTACTGAAAGAAAATGGTAAATTGAAAATTGCCGGTGATTTTTCATGTACTCTGAACCAAGATCTAAAAATAGATAAGTATCCGTTGCCACGCATAGAAGAAGTGTTTTCTAAAATAGGTGGTGGCGAGAAATATTCCAAGTTAGATCTAAGTAATGCCTATAACCAATTCAGATTGTCGAAGTCATCTCAATCGTTAGCCACAATATCGACCCATAAGGGCTTATTTTCCTACAGTACGTTAGTGTATGGATTAGCCAACGCTCCTGCTATTTTCCAAAAAGCTATGGAAACACTTCTATCAGGCCTGGAAGGTGTAAGCATTTGGCTTGATGATATTTGTGTAACAGGTAAAACCAAGGAAATCCACTTGTCAAGGTTGCGGGAGGTTCTTAGAAGGCTACAAGATGCGGGGTTACGGTTGCAAAGAGATAAGTGCGTATTTTTTCAGGATAGTGTTACCTACCTCGGCTATGTTATAGATAAAAACGGACTAAGAACTTGCCCCACTAAAGTTGAGGCAATAACTAATGCGCCCGCGCCTACCAACGTTTTAGGTGTTAAACGATTCCTAGGTGTAGTAAATTACTACAGGAATTTTATTCCTTCCGCATCGGCGGTATTAAATCCATTACACGAGCTGCTGCGTATGGGCACTGAGTGGCAGTGGGGAGAGAGGCATCAGGCGGCCTTCGAGAGCGTGAAGCGCGAGCTGGCCAGCGACCGCGTGCTGGCGCATTTCGAGCCGGAAGCGCCGTTGACGCTGACCGTAGACGCGGGCCCGCACGGGCTCGGCGCCGTGCTGGCGCACAAAGATGCCGACGGCGGCAGCGAACGTCCTATTGCGTTTGCTTCGCGTTCGTTATCGGCAAGCGAGAAGAACTATAGCCAAATTCAGAAGGAAGCTACGGCCATCATTTTTGGGGTAAAGCATTTCCACCAGTACCTTTATGGCCGCCAAGAACCTTTTATTTTAAAAACCGACCATAGACCTTTACTTTCTATCTTTGGAAGAGGGAAGGGTATTTCAGTGACGGCCGCGTTACGTTTGCAAAGGTATGCTATTATTCTGTCAGCATATAACTATATAGTGCAGTATGTAGACGGTAAGAATAATCAGGTAGCAGATTATTTCTCAAGGTCACCCTTATCAGACTCGGTCAGCGATGACACCGCAGGAAGTAATAGGCATTTCCTATTCTTAGAAGCTAACGTACAGCCGGTTTCATTTGAAGACATTAAATGTGAGGTATCGGCCGATAAGGTTTTGCCCATGGTGATCAAATACATGAAATATGGTTGGCCTAGAAAAATAACATGTAAATCCGTTTTGCCATATTTTCAGTGTAAAACTGATTTAGAAGTAGTAGATGGATGTTTGTTCCGCGGCCACAGAGTAGTTATTCCCGCCGTCTATAGAGACAGAATGCTAAAAGAATTGCATTCTGCACATTTCGGCATTGTAAAAACAAAAAGTGCAGCGCGCAGCAGAATGTGGTGGCCAGGAATAGATAGTGATATCGAGCGATGGGTAGGCGCATGCACCGCTTGCGCCGCCGTACGCGCCGCGCCGCCGAGCGCGCCGCCGTCGCCGTGGCCGCGCCCGCCGGCGCCGTGGCACCGGCTACATATAGATTACATGTCTATAGGGCAGGCTGTGTACTTGATTGTGGTTGACGCGTATTCCAAATGGTTAGAATGTGTGTTTATGGAGCGTGGCACTTCTACGAGTGTTCTTATTCAAAAACTAAAAGATATGTTTTCTAGATACGGCGTGCCTTGTGTGATTGTATCGGATAACGATGTTAAAATAAGCTCAGCAGAATTTCATGATTTTTGTAAGGTAAACGGAATCCAACATGTAACTTCACCCATATATCACCCGGCTAGCAATGGTCAGGCGGAAAATTCTGTTAAAACGTGTAAGAAAATGATAAAATGTGTAATTTCAGAATGTCAAAATCAAAAAGAAATTTATAATAAATTACGAAGCTGTTTGTTTGTTTTTCGAAATACAGTACATTCTGCGACCGGCGCCACGCCGGCTATGTTAATGATGGGCCGTAATTTAAGGTGTAGGTTAGATTTAGTTTTGCCGGTTGATAAAAATGTCAATGAAGTTACTTACCTAAAACCAAGTCGACGTTTTAGTGTTGGTGAAACTGTATGGGCTAGGTGGTTTGTTGCACGGAAAAGTGTTTGGAGTGTAGGTATCGTTAAAAAGATAATAGGAAACAGAATGTTTGAAATTTATTTTAAAGATAACGATACTAAATGTAAAAGGCACGTTGATCAGATAAGGAAATATACTAGTAATAATATTAGCCAAAATGAAAATGTGTGTGTGGTCAGCACCGGTAGTCCGGTGATGTTAGACCCGCCGCCACCATCATCGCCGCCTTGCACGCCGCCGCCCACAGCGCTCCTCCAGCCGCCGCCGCTGGCGCCGCCGCCGCCGGAACCTAGTATAATCATAGAACAATCGTCGCCGCCTTCAGTAACTATTGCTGAGGAGGAAATAGAGAGGTCTGTCGTAACCGCCCCAGATAACAGTCCAGGGCCTGATAGGGACGCGGACAGGGACGAGTGGGCGGAGGCCTGCGAGGTGATGATGGACGAGCCGCGACCGGCGGAGCTTCAGGTAAACCCTAGTGGTGAAGGTCCGAGCACCGAATACTCCAGCCCGGCCGGACGCTCTAGGAGACCTAAAAAGCCAATTGATTATAAACGCTTTTGTTAAGTAAATTAAGTAAGTTTAGTAGTAAGATTTTAATAAGTTAGTTTATAGGAACCTTTACCTTGTTACAGGTTCCCAAATTAATGTTGGAGGGATGAAGTGTATGTATAAAAGTACCGACGTTACCTGTCAACCCTTTAGTAATAAACTGGCTACCGAGCAAGACGCACGTTTCATTTATTAGCGATATACCAATAACACCATGCATAGGCTGCACAACTTACCAATTAACATATTCACCATCATCATCAGCCTATGTTAGTAGAGGTACACTTTTGGACACAGGCCTCCCCTAATGAGAGCGCCAAAACACCCTGTCTTCAGCTTGACGCTTCCAACAGTCTTTCGCAGGTCCTCATCCCACCAGCCCGGAGGGCGTCCGTAACTACGTTTGCCGTGTCGCGGTCTCTACTCTCTAATCAAAAACACGTTTACCCCAGCGGTTGTCGGTTCTTCGCGAGATATGGCCAGGCTAATGCCACTCAAGTTTTCTTAGAGCTATAGGTATGTTATTCAATAACATAATAATGTTGTGTTAATTCTATAAATTTCTTTTATTATTTACTTTTATACTAAATCTTTGAAGACTTCTGTGGGGCGGCGGCCGAAGGTCCTTGCGACGACGCAGTAGTTTGCGGGTTCGACAATGCTCCCAGAAGCGCGCGACATTTTAGTACAAATGTGTAATCTTAGGTACCTACAGTAGGTACCTATAATGTTTGAAGGTTTATATGCTACCAAAATTCCCTTCGATTCCCTTTCAATGTACCTTAGCCCTTATCTTGGTATCACTTAGCATTACAATGCATAACTACCTACCTACATCCTCATGTAACTACCTAAATATTCTGGTTTTTAATTAAGTAATTGCATTGTTATTAAAAGAGTTTTTTTCTTACTTTGCTGATAGGTACCGGTAGTTGTTATCACTGGGTTGCCTGAATCATTGAGCGAATGAAGTTGCAGTGGCAGTTGGATAATTTGGCTGTATGGCGAAAGTCACTTGATCCGATTTTTGTAAAATTTGATAGGTTTTTGAGACAAGGGAGCCCAAGCCAAGATACCTGGGTACTTGAGTAATTTTTGAAATTGTGTTTTTTCTAGCGTTTATACCTACCTAATCCGTGTACATATATACTGAAGTCGGATATTTCAGTGCATACTCAGTGCATTCATTTAAGAAGACCTATGATGTCATTATAACCTATCTACAAATCTCTAGTAGTAAAATGAAAGCTCTTGTAAGCTGGATCGAGCACTCGTTCGTACACCGCAAAATTACAAAAAACTTATCAAACCTCTTTGACCGTTCCAGAATATCTAAGAAGAAAGCAAATTGATGTCTTTATCAAATAGTAGGTCATTGATTTTCTTTTAATCTTCACACAATCGACGGTAACGAATGCATTTTTTAAATTGATCATTAAATAATATTATATTTACTACAAGTTATCGTATCGTAGTAATTTAAATAGGACCTAGACCTACTAACTTGTAGGTACGTAGCTACGTAGTACGGTAGGTACTTTACCTACATGTTAGTACCTAGGTCGAGGTAGTCTACCAACATTTACAATTATTTACTAGTAGTGTTATGAAATTTACATACCTACTACAAAAGGATAAAATGAATTAACAATAGCCATAAATTACGTTTACATAGACAAACCAAAACAAGTCTACAAAATGTGTGTTTAAAAATGACTAGGTACATATTGTTTGCATTAGTAGATACAAGACAAGCTCAGTAGATACAAGAAATGAAAATGAAAATGAAATGAAATGAATTTATTTGTTAAAAGACTTACACAGACATAATAATCTTAAATGTAAACTAAACGTGTTAGTAATCATGTAAGTCCAGAAACAAAATGGCTTTGCCTCAGCATGAGTTGGATGACTAGCATGCTAGCAACCAACGCTGATCTTCCGGCAAAGCAATTTGTTGGTGTTACGGACTGACTACTCACTACCTAAATGGGGTGTCGTGAACTCATTTGAATACTCGAATAGTCGTATGTAAGGTCTGTATACTAACCGACACCTTCTCAAAAGTCATTTATAACGAGATATTTACCATGATTACATTTTTGAGTTTTCTTTTCTCACAGTGCATTTAGTTATTCCGTATCATTACGTATGAAATTGTGCCGAAATATTGGAAAACTCAAAAATCGTAGCATGGTAAATATCCCGTTATAAGTGACCGTGTATCTACATAACATAGCCTTAGGCCCTATTCAGCAATTTATATTTTTTCAATACCGATCCTATCCATCCACGGTTGTCTGGTAGAGATCACTCTTGAGCGATAAGACCGCCAAATTTTCACATTTTTTATCTTGTTTGTTTTATTTTTGTGTGCAATAAAAGTATTGTCTATCTATCTATATATTGAGTGTGTTTCTGCATTATTGGGATAATCGTTCAATAAAAGATGTATTTTTAATTTTTAAATCATATATTCAAAGTAAATAGAGCGTCATGAGCGAGTTATCCTATTCTTAGGCCCGTATTATAGAAGTTTGCTGAGTGGCCGAACTATGCTAGAGTAACAATTTTCTAGAGCATACCTACATAAGTCCCTCAAGCATAGGTAGATAGATGCCTCAGTAAGCTTTTATAATACGGGCCTTAGAGTTAAGTAACGTAACATAGCGAGTAAACTTCAGAAATTACCAGGGTCCTTATTCACGACGATAACTTACAACTTGTGAGTAAAAACGGTACCATGAGTGAGCTCTGAACAATAGATCATGATTCATTTTCAAGGTAACAAAACACACCAAATAACTTTAAGGTCGCGTTGGCCACTAAAGTCATCTTCTAAGTTATTTTAAACTGATTAGAATAAGTAGGTACCTAATGTACCTATACGAGTATGTTTATTTTTCGGATGCATTTGTTATAGACTTATATTCATAGCTTTGTTTAAGAGTGATTCGTCCAGGTAATAAACGTCCTTGCCTATTCTAATATTATGGTTTGATTTTTTTGTTTGTTTGTAATGAATAGGCTCCGAAACTACTGGACCGATTTTATTTCACTGTTGGGAAGCTACACTATCCCCGGTGAACATAGGCTATATTATTTTTTCAAAAAAGTTAGAGCTCCGTACTAAAACCGTGCGAAGACGGGAAGGTCCGCTAGTAATAAATAAAAGTTCGGCATAGAGCATTGAATAATTTGCACTCCACCACCCGTTGCAATTCTGCTGTTTGTTTATTTTAACTGACCATTTTTAACCCCTGACGGATAAACGACGGGGTGTTAGATATAAGTTTGACATGTCTGCGTGTGTGATCGTCTGTGGCATCGTAGCTCCCGAACGGATGAACCGATTTTGATTTTGTTTGAAAGGTGAACTAATCGGGAGTGTTCTTAGCTATTTTTGATGAAAATCGGTCCAAGATGGCCGCGCCGCCACAAAATGGCGGCGTGTCAGATTTTTTTTATTTTAAATTAAATTTTAATGGTATATAAGGGATTTAGAAGTACATTGCGCGATCACCCACCAGCACCACCCACCCCTATTTGATATATTGATCCACCTTGCACGATTCATCCTGTATAAAATAACTCTTGTTGATTCTCCTCGCTTAATATTTGAAGGCACATATTTTTGTTTATACGTAATCAAAATATTTAGCATCACCAATTTTATATTTACAAAAATATCTATACAAGTGACTATTATAAAAAAGTAAACAATTATACGATAATGACAATTAATTACGCTGTACAAGATGGTTATTGCTTATTGCATTTACCGATATCAATTAAATAAATGTTTTGCATACAATTTTATCATATTTCTCAAAACTACTTACATCTTATATTCTTAATATTATTGGCATTAAAATAATCCGCTGAGGCATATCATATTATTATTATTAAATAACTCAAAACTATATTTAAATAGCGAAACGAAGGACCAAGGTATGTCAACCTTTTATGAGTGTAAAATAAAATGTAGGTACATATATAACCAGGGCTGGATTCACCAGAAATTGAGTTTGATTAATCTAAGACAAGTCACAGTTAAAACGTCAAACAAAATGTACGAGTACTGAACTGTCACTGTCAAAGTTTTTTTTTTTTACTTTTCTGGATGCTGTTTCCATTGTTTAGCGATTTTTGATTTGACGTCACATCACATAAATAAGCATACAAATATGGGCCTAAATTCGTTATAAAGATACATTTTACAGAGACAAAATGGCTTACCGCAAGCACAAGCGAGTTGCCCGCGCGGGCTTTATGTTATCACTATCAGATACCGTCAATATGAAATGCATCTTAATTCTCTTAATATTTTACTGCGCACTTTTAGTAGCTTTTAGATTTTTTTTTTATAAAAGCCCATATTTGATTGCATACTGTGCGGTTGTCGTGCGGTTAACATATGCGACAACCTTTATTTGATACTTGATGTTTTCATCTTAGTTTATTTAACTTGGTTTCTATAGTTAACTCCTCCCGTAGTGTATACAATACAAAAACAATTTCACTCCACCAACACTGAAAAATGTACCGTTTGTATATAACATTAACCATCCGCAATAGTAGGTAAGTACAATTTAGCTATTATATAACACTTCTAATATTGGCGAGGCTATGTAAAATGACTGCTTGAATAAAAATTCATAAAATACAAACGAATTAAAAACATTTCATTTTATAATTCACCACTTATACAATTTAAAAACAAGTTAATAATTTACAATTTTTGTCAAAAAGTAAACTAACTTTCAATACATATCTAATTTTAATATTCATCTCGTGATAAACTATCATTTATTATTTGCCAAATATTTAATAAATTATAAAAAGCCAGTTTAAAGAATGGCAAGTAATTTATGAGCAACCACAATAAGACATAAAATATCATGTCATATTAAGGTGAACCGCCTTCCATACACACCGCTTGAATAAAATTATGTGATCATAACAACACTAAAGTCATTTAAAACGGGATATTTACCATGAATTGATTTTTGAGTTAACCAATATTTCGGCACAGTTTCATGCGCCATGATCACGGAATAACTGAAGGCACTGCGAGTTAGTTTTTATGGTCAGACATACCGATCTACCCTCATTTCAAATCATTGTAAATATCCCGTTATAAATGACTTTAGTGTTAATAACCATGAAAGTTTTAAAAGCCATAACAACACTGTTACTCACTACGCTTGTTTGTATAGAAGACTTCCTATTATTACAATTCTGATGTAAAATATTGCAAGTTTGTAAATAAATAAATACTCTCTTAACGCTTTGCAGTAATTTAATTTATTATTGCCCGGTTATATAGGCACGTAGATAGGAAAAAAAATCCATCAGTTCACGTTAACAATTTAAATTAAAATACGTTTAAATTATTGCTTTAAAATGCAAAGTTTACCACATTTTTTCTCAAGCTTCAACTTTCCGAACCACATAATAAGGCACATAATAAGATTTAAAATAAAACAGTTAGGTTTGAAATATTGGGCAGATTTTTATCAACATTAGTATGTATCTCATTACCATGATCTCGAGCCATAAAATGACCCGGTCCTTTGAGAGGCTTGCGTGGGGCCGAAGCCAACATCACAGAAACCCTTTGAGAGAGTTAATCTAAAGGCGATGGCTACACATAGCGGGTATCATCCTCGGGTGCACAATATGATACACCCAAAGATGGTATCCGCCAGGTGTAGAGACTATGGCAAAGAAAAATAAATCAGGCTATTGTGATGGATGGATGGACTGGGAAATCGGGCTATAGGGAAGATTGCGGACGCCTGCCATAAACATAACTGTTAAGAGTGGCAGACGGTGGCTTGCCGAATGCTGGATGGGTTCCTTAAAAAGCTGGCGTAAATTTAGTATGTATATTATTATAATGCTTTCTGTTGGAATTATCAAGCAGTGTCTCTCATGTCTCTGATTTACTAAAACAGAAAAACAAAACACTGTTTACAAATTGGTAATGAGATTATACAGAATGTCCCTCGGATTACTGCATACCCAAAATGGGTAGACAATACCCCGACCACAATATGACTACCTTCACAAGGCCAAAATCAAAGATAAATATAGAACGAATGGCAGTGTCTATTGAAATTTTATTAACACTATGATTATGCTAAATCGATCATAGTTTCCTGATGTACAAATGGTACACAAACTGTCCTCTTCCTTTATTTCTTCTTTCTTATCTCCTGGTTGTTTTCATCATCAGCCTATAGCAGTCTGCTGGACATAGGCCTCCCCCAATGAGCGCCATAGCGCCCTGTCTTCAGCTTGCCGCATCCAGCATCTGCACCTGCAGTCTTTCGCAGGTCGTCATCCCACCTGGTCGGAGGGCGTCCTACACTACGTTTACCGAGTCCTGGTCTCCACTCAAGAACACGTTTGCCCCATCGGCCGTCGTTGGTTGTTTTAATAAAGGAAAAATATTAAAACAGGCAGGAGATAAGAAAGAAGAAATAAAGGAAATCCCAAATAATTAAGATTCTCTTCAAATAAGCTTTATACCTTTTCCATTAGGTCCAATATTGCTTGAATATAATATAGGAAATAGGGTTTTATATGTGTGATCTCAGTACTTATTCTTACTATCTTGGTATAGTTTCAGCTACTCAAAAGACTAACACATTAGATTAAGACTAATAGGTAATAATGATTCTTAATAATGAGTAGAATTATATACCCAACCCTATGCTTCGCTGATACTTTGCTACGTAAATATGGACTCTATAGTTACGCACTATAACTCTTTCGTGCCTTATAGATTTTATAAATATACAACCTTTTTTGTAAAGCTGATGAGTTTTATACGGCCTAATATTGCGAGTTCAATGGCCCTAGCGCTCTTAGACACGGCGACTTTTTGTCGCGATGCTGACGTGCGTTTGCATCGAAAGTCGCGAATCTATACGATACAGAGGAATGCTGTCACTATCAAAAATCTCATCTAGAAGGCTTTCTACTCTATAAATTACCTCGATGATGTTAACATCATCGAGGTAATGCGAACCCAATAGTATGTAAGTAATTTGATGTTGTGCATAGCTTTACTTAAATATTGACATATGTATATGTATATCTAATCATATTATATTCAGACTTACATAGGCAAATAACCATGTATTAGACACATAAGAGATATGAACGAACTAGTAGTTTCTTTTTCACTTCTTCCACTAGTGGAAAAAAATAAAAGTGAACAGGAAAATAATCTTATTTGATAATAATTTATGGGATAAAGTATGACTTGTATATGTGCTTATTTTGTGAGCATAAACAAATAAAATATTTTGAGTTTGAGATCACTGCTCTGTATCGCGACTGTATCCATGCGAACGTCAAAAAGTCGCCGTAGGCGAGCGCCCTTAATTAAGGTCCCTAAGTTATATGAGTGGCGGAAAATTACCAAAAAAATCGGTTTCTAGAATGTTCTGTGTTCTACAAGTAAATATGCTTATTGAGTATAGTTGGAGGAGAACATTCTGAGTAGGTTGCCTGGCAGAGATCGCTTATAGCGATAAAGAGTCTAATCCAATGTTGCCTGGAAGAGAACGATCTCAGCGATAAGGCCGCCCTTTATACTTAAGTATTGATTTCTGTATTCTTTCCTGTTTTTGTGTATATCTATGTTGATTTTTGACAAAAAAAATCTCGCCACTCATTAAACGTGTTAGGAACAATTTGCAAATAGATCACGACATTAAGGAACAATTTGCAAACCTCGGGTATTTGCAAATAGAAGACGACATATAAAATCCTTCAACACACTCTATTATGAGACTTATGCGAGTAATCTTAAGGTACTTATCAGCGAAGCTTCGCCCCCTTGGCGTGGGAGTGGGGTCAGTCGGAGTCACTGCCGGACTCAGAGAGACAGAGGTCATCGTTCAACACGTCAGTGGGCAATGGAGGGTTGCCGGTGCCGTTACCTGTACCTGCAAAGACAATTACATCATTGTCCATAATATAGGCGAAAGTTTAGATGGAACCTATAATCTATACTAATATTATAAAGAGAAAAGGTTTGATTGTTTGTTTGTTTGTTTGTAACGAATAGGCTCCGAAACTACTGGACCGATTTGAAAAATTATATCACCGTTAGGAAGCCTAAATATCCGTGGTGAACATTGGCTATATGCTATATTATATTTTCAAAAAGTAAGGGATCCTTACTAAAACTCCAATAATGTAACCCAAGGTGTGAAATATGTACCTATAAAATTCCTTGCATATCAATACGCCATTTTTTCCAAATAAACGTGGTTGCCTAGCAACGCTCTTTTGACAACAAAGGTTTGATAACAATTTACTGGACATAGGTGTCCTAATGAGCGCCATAGCGCCCTGTCTCCAGCTTCCCGCATCTAGTCTGTTCAGATGTCTACCTACATCTTTCGCAGATCGTCATCCCGCCTGGCCGGAGGGCGTCCTACACTAAGTTTGTCGAGTACGGGCATAACCTAGTAATAAATGATATAATTGATTTAACACTAGGTTCTGCCCGTGGTAGCCTGTTGTTTAATAATATATGAGTAGATATTATATGAATCGTACAAAAAGTTATATCTATCCCATGGGAATCCATTTTTGGGTAAAAAAAGGTAGCCTTATGAAAAATCGTAGCCCAAACTTTTTAATGCTGGACGAACAATCCACACAGCGTCATCAAACCCTAATAAACCTGAGCAGAGCTTGTATTATGGTTACTAGATAATTCATATACAAAAGATAGTGTTTTATCACTATGCATAGCAAACGCCCAGAAACGGAACAAATCTCACATTTGTCCTGCGGCGGGAATCGAACAACATCCTCCAGTTTGAAAGCGGACCTACGCCCGCCTCGCCACAGACTCATTAACTTAAAACCTTGAAATGCTTTAATTCTTAAGACCCTACAGGACTGTTGGTCACGTCAAATATTTGTGTGAAAACACAATAACTCATTGAACACAAAGGATTCTCATGGCCTTAATAAAAATTTGAATAATTATAGGAATTAATTACAAATGGTTGCGATGACCTCATGTTGTATGGTGGGGTCGAGATTGTTGATCTTGAAGCACATTCTTAGTACTTTATCACGTACATACCAATGGGAAAAGTTTTTTGTTAAGTTGCCAACCTGAGTAATCTGTACGGATTGCATGGGTACTAGATGACTGGTATACATAATACAATACATTACATAGATAGATATTTTTTTATAATACATACTAAACGACCAGAACACCCGAAACAAATATCTGCAGATCGTAGAGACATTTGTGCCGAGGCGGGAATCGCATCCGCATCCTCCTGCGTCGCAGGCGGACCTTCTCCTACCGCGCCACAGAGGTCGTACTAATACAAGTATTGACTTGACTTATTTTATTTAGCAACTAGCTGCGCCCCGCGGTTTCACCCGCGTGATGATAGATATTTTGGTTAATATACAATAACGTTTACGAATTGTAGCCTATGTGTTATTCTGATATGTAAGCTATATTATTGTGAAGATTCATTAAAATCCATTCATTACTTTTTGCGCGAAAGAGTAACAAACATACTTACATACATCCTCACAAATTCGCGTTTATAATCTTAGTAGGATATGTGTCTGGTTTGCCACTCTTCTGCCAGTGTCGAGTACTTAGAAATTTCATAGTCATGGAACGGAGGCGGAAATACAATAATCATATGAGCGGTAAAATTTGAGAAGAAAGATTAATAATTACCGTTCGGTAGAGATTGCGGGGCGCTGTTGTCCTCACTATCACTGCCGCTGTCAGAGTCGCTGCCGCTGTCACTTGAAGAGCTTGACGAGCTGTCGTCCGCAGTTGGAGCATTCTGGAACAATACAAGTATAAATTGGGGTGTAAGGGGGACTCAAACTAAATCTCGTCTCCCAAGCCAACCAAACCTGCATGTGGTACACCCTGCTAGATAACTAGGCTCTGGTGATAATATTAAACAATCTTCATAATTTAATAACTAATTGATTTTACAATTTATTCTCCATTACTTGACACTGGCAGGAAAGTGTCCAACCAGACACAGTTGTCATTAATAAAGAAACATTATCAAGTATAAATAAATTGACTAAACTACTTAATATATTTGTTTTAATTTTTCTTTTCCTAAAAACTAAACTGTAACAATAATTGTGTAACTCATCTTTCTTTTTAGTAGGTAAAAAACTATTTTTGTAAATTTTCTTGTTTGGAACTCTGTCCACGTTAATCTCGGAGGAGGGTGTTGTCATCTGTGACACAGTTTTTAAACTTCTACAGATGACATCGTTTTCAATTTTTAACTAATATGTAAACTTTGTTTTTGTTCCACAATAAACGATTTATTATTATATTATTATTGACTGCCTGCGGCTTCGTCCGCCCTGATCTTCCGATTCTAATCCGTGCCACATATGAGATTATAAATGTTGTTGAAGTTTTTTTAAAGTTTTAGTGATAACCTTGATGTTAATATTGTTTTCTGTTATTGTTAAGTTTTTATTCATAAATATCTTTGTTGACATAAAATATCATGGATAAATAACTTAAATGACTCAATCGGAGTGTAGAACAGTGCAGAGTTTCCCAGCAGTGGGATTATTAATATAAATTATCCTCATTAGCGCACACACATATCTACTGCTGAACATGCATCCCAAGAGTAGTGTTGTCTCACCGCGCATGGCAGGCCGATAGATGATAATACATTATATAAAAGACCATAATAACATTAATAACTTACATGATTCGCAGGTGGCCTTTCCGGGACCATGCGCTCAGGGGCGATTCGATCAGAGGCGATACGATCCGAGGCGATTCGATCAGCGGCGATTCGATCAGCGGCGATACGATCGGCGGCAATACGATCCGCAGCGATACGATCCGCAGCGATACGATCCGCAGCGATACGATCGGCGGCGATTCGATCAGCAGCAATACGATCAGCAGCGATACGATCAGCGGCCATGCGATCAGAGGAAATACGATCGTGGGATCGTTCCGGAGGCACACGATCGTGACCGAACCGATCAGCGGGCATGCTACGATCGTAGCTACGCTCCTGTGGTCGCGATGTAGCTGGAAAACCTAGAATGATAATAATTTATCAATAAATTTGTTGTGATTATTATTATTATTTTAAGCCATTATTGTCCCACTGCTGGGCAAAGGCCTCCCTTTTCTCCTTCCACTCCTCGCGATCCAACGCTGCAACAGGCCATGATGGAAGATTTACCTCGAGCTCGTCGCGCCATCTCATTCTGGGCCTTCCACGTCGCCTCTTAGCGTTGTGATTAATATGTAATAATAATGTGTGTAACAAAATGGTCATTGTGATCAAAAACCAGTTTTGTTTGCCGGAAATGAAAAAGGCTCAAGCTTTGTAGGGCTTGCAGCACATATGTACATGATCTAACTTCTGAATAACTGGACGGTGCAAGTAAGTGTTTAAGTAAGTGTCGGGTTGATTTGCCCAAGTTTGTAAGGTAAGAGATATAATGTGTTTATTATGTTAGGCACATAATAAAAACGTAGAAATAAGGTAATATAACTAAGAGGGCGCTGGCTGTGGTAGGGTAAACCTTGTTATGCTGGTGTTTTGCAGAGGTCAGTTATAGCGTGCCAGCCAACCCTAATGGGGCAGGATCCATTAACATTTTAGGCTAGTGTAACCTGCCCCACTAAAGCAAGTTAGTGGGGCAGATTACATTGTAAAATTTATACCATTCCACTTTGCCCTACTAGTGACGCGTTTTAGTGGGTCCGAGTGGAATAATTCATAAAGATATCGCTTAGGTGGGCTATTTGCATGGCCCGTTTCCAAGTTACACAAAAAGCGTCATACGTGTTATTTTATGATATATATATAAGAGTCTATAATGTTACCATTATGCTGCGGAGGCGTGGGCACGGGAGAAGGCACGAGCGGCGCCAGTGCATCGTCCAATCCAATCATGGGCAGAGACGCGAGGGTACTGTTGCCACCGCCTGACCACCTAAAACAATAAATAAATAATTATAATAATAAATTGTTAATAATAATTGAGCCTCGATCAACATCTGAAGAGACTCTCGCTAGGAAGTTGGATCAAGGGCCCGATCCCAAAGGCGGTCTTGGACTCAGTACGCATCGTCAGGAAGTTCGTCTCTCTGCAGCCCTAGTCACCAGATTACTTTGACATTTTATCTAATTTATTATTCCATTTAACTTATACCATTATTTATTATCTGTTTTATTGTGACAAATTATTATAAATGAATTTATTTTAATTTTTTAAGAAGGCATGTCTGTCTGCTTTTCTTTGCACAATGTCCTATGGTGTTTCCTTTGTCAAAAGTTAGTGTGCGTTATAATAAAAATGTAATTTATCTTTTAAAACAGTATTTAACGACATCAAGTGTAACATGTGTACCTACGGTGGAAATAAATAAACTGATAAACTGATTCACAAACAATAAATGAGTTATTAGATTTTTTTAGATCTAAGCTAACAAGGGACAGACAGACGGCGGGAAGCGACTTTGTTTTATACCATGTACGTGTGTGATAAACGATAAACGTAGTGTAGGACGCCCTCCGGCCAGGCGGGATGACGACCTGCGAAAGACTGCAGGTAGATGCTGGATGCGGCAAGCTGAAGACAGGGCGCTATGGCGCTCACTGGGGGAGGCCTATGTCCAGCAGTGGACTGCTATGGGCTGATGATGACTATGATGATGATGATGATGATTATGTAGTGATAATGATAAATCTTACGGTGCAGCTTGGGGCGGAGATGTTTTCACGCGCGGCGGCGAACGAACCATGCTCTGTGGCTGAGATTTCAGCTGCGCGGCGGCGGCGCCGTTGAACCGAGAGGGCACGCTGGTTTGTACGCCGGCTGGACCTAAGCGTGAAACAGTATTGAATACAGATATATTATTGTTGTCATCAGAGAGGCCCACACCTTCATCAGAATAAATAAATAATGCTGGACCATCCACACAGCATCATCTAGCCCCAAGGTAAGCAGAGCCTGTGTTATGGGTACTAGATGACTGATATACTTAATACAATTATTTTTACTTTGTATTTATTCTTTATTATTATTTAATTAATATAAATAATGCTGGACAACTCACACAGCATTATCTAGCCCCATGGTAAGCAAAGCTTGTGTTATGGGTACTAGATAACTGATATACATAATACAATAGATTACATACCTACATAGATTTTTTTTTATTAAACATATAACGACCAGAACACCAGGAACAAACCCCTGCAGATCCTACACACAATTCTTCCAAGGTGGGAATCGACCCCGCAACCTCCTGCGTCGCAGGCGGACCTTCGCCCACCGCCCCACAGAGGTCGTATATAATAAAGTCTTGTCTTACATAACTCGTGGGTACCCAACGTTTGTTGGTTCTTATTTGCCAGTATCTAACCTATGTGGACGACCGATGTGGCGCGGCGGGCGAAGATTCGCCTGCGACGCAGGAGGTTGCGGGTTCGATTCACGCCTTATGACAATTATTTTACATCAATGTTTATAAATTATGATGTCACTTTTTAATAATATTAGTTTTTATCAATAAAGTTATTATGATACAAAAACAATTAAAGTGTCCATATTCGAGCTAGCATATATATAAAATATAAAACAAATAAAAAATATATCTAGCTAGCATCGGAAATTAGTGAGAATGTAATTGATTCAAACATCAAAGTGCTTTATTTCCTTTAGACCTCACAGGACTCTTGAACACGTCACAAATTCTTTTCATCATTCATCATTTAAATCCTATTCATCATTCAAATTCTCGATCTTCTTCAATTACCTGGATTCTGGGTTCGTTTGTTGGTAGCGACACGCGTGCGAGATGTGGACCGTTGAGTTGTGTTGGTGAAGTCTGTGGTCACAGGCGTCAGTGGCCGCGGCTTCTGTGAAGTCTCCTGTCTGCAAACAGATACATTGGATTTGCAACACTGTTTCAATGCAGATTAGAGTTAATTTTGACAGGTGTTTTCATTATACTATTTTGAACCTCTCCTGGTTATGATACATTGGATTTGTAACACTGTTTCAACGGAGATGAGAGTTAATTTTGACAGGTGTTTTCATGATATTTTGAAACTATCATGGTCATTAACACAAGTCATTGATATTTTGAACGTATCATTGTTATTTATTTATAGCGGGATATTTACCATGATTTGAGAGATGGAATAAAAAATGTGAAGAAACCTTTAACACAATGGTTACTATTACAAAACGAATGAGTATATCTTTTCAAAATAAATTTATTTCAAGTTTTATTGAGTGAACTATGTCGGAACGCGTTTCTTTTAGAATTTACTTTCTCCGTAATTATTCTTAGAGCTATGTCGATAACTTTGGTTCTTAAGAACAACAGGCTTTCGCCACTGCTCCAATACCGCGTGTAGATCTGAACAGGCATTTTGATTGCCGATGGATACCAAGCAAATAATGTTTATTTTCATCCTTAGCAAATCACAAAAACGAACAAACCTTGTCTTCTTAACCTGTATATTGCTAGAGAGCTTCTCAAGAGTGACTTCACCCGTAATCCTATCAATAATAAGCACGCATTCTTTAGTGTACGGCCTCTGACTGCCTTTGAACACTGTTTGAGGGACGCCAGCGCCATCTGTTGGCAAGAATAGAGAAATTTACACATGATACTAATAATAAGTAAATGGGATAGTTTAAATACAAAGACTTTATTTAATTTCAGTTGGTTTCCATAAACTGAGTGTACATATAATAATACTAGTTTCTGACAACGGCTTCGCACGCGTTGTTGTCGCGTGTGTACACATTTTATTCCAGGCCTAGAGCTACCTGTATGTAAACTTCTTCTACACTTCTGTTCAGTAGTTTTCTCTCAGTAACATAGAAAATGAACTAAACAATATTAACTAGGCTGTTATATATGTTAAATACCTAATTAAACACCTGTACTTAATCTATTCAGAACAAGTAGGCCAGAAACATAATTAACTAACTCACCCAAATGCGGTACAGTAACGGTCACTTGATTATTAGTGCCGACGTCCACAGTGGCCATTTTGTTTACGTCAACTGAAGCCGGTTTGAAATCATCTGAAAACATAAAAAGAAGTAAACTAAAAAATATTTATATGATACATCAATACTAAAAATATACAATTTCCTCACTAGGCTAAGCCTGTATCAAGGAAACCAGACTGGACACTGATAACTAATTAACATTATATACATTTATCTTGCTGGACAATTCACACAACATTATATAGCCCGAAGCTAAGGAGAGCTTGTGTTATGGGTACATATCTGATACATTTAATGTAAATTACATAGATAGATATTTTTTTTTACACATAGAAAATTTTACAACCAGAAAAAATATCTACAAATCATAGAAACATTCGTCTTTTTAATTATTAAAGATTGTTACTTATTTTTAGAACTTAATTTTAAAATTAATTCTTGTAATTTACGCAAAATATGATAAGAAAATGTTTTGTATGGTCTCTTTGATCTGGTAGATATACATCTGTACTTACACTTGATAGTATGGTACTGTGAGGTCTTGTTATTAGTGAAACTAGTACCCAGCTTCAACTCCCTCACATCGTAGTTGAGGCTATGCTTGTCCGCCATCGCCCCGGGTTATGCCATAAGCACAGAATTATCTAGAACAAGACATAGAAACAGTTTATCATGAGAAACATGACCTACAATTTTCATTATGATTTTTGTAATAAACACAGAATTATCTGGACTGGTGCATAGCCTTGCAAGCCATATTTTTCTATTTATTATGATTTTTCTGTATGCTGTATCTTATTATTATTTATAAATTGTATAATCATGTACATGCCTGTACTGAGGCAAATAACTCTTTTCCCTCCCAACATTAGAATCTTAATTCAACTCTGTTCAATTATATGTTATTGCTTTTATTTATTTCCAATATGGGATTTATATTCCTGGAAAGCACCATGCCTTACTTTCTTTAAATAAACCTATGTACTTACTGTTGTTTCTTTATGTTACAAGAATGTTGTTTATGGCCCCCAAACTAAAATATGTATCTATAGCATGAAATAGGTTAAATTAAATGAACTCAAGTTCACAAATTGTTTGACGAAGAACTGAAAAACTTAAAAATGTACTGCAACTGCAGCTAAACAGTAAAGATATAGTTTCAAGTTTTAAATTATAATTTATGTCTTTAAAAAATCTTAGGAAACAATTTGGTATGAAAAGTTTGCATGCATCTTTCAGTTCTTATTTACTTTTAGGTTCTGATAAAAATGATGACAAGTATACAAGGGCTACAAACAAATTAAGGTAGGTTTTCATACCCATTGGGAAGCAACAACTTATTGGCTAGATTAGATACCTACCTACTACGCGTACATATCGAACTTGTATGTTGTTAGTACATATACCTTTTACACTTCACAACTTGGGTGACATTCTATTTCGCCTATTTTGCAATACCTGTAAGCAACTCAATAAAATTTTACGCCTAATTCAACATGATGAAGTCCTAAGTGAATGTCCAAAGAGTGCCGTTATACTGTGTAAAAAATTAAAAAAGAAAGTTGAAATTAGTAAAATATGGCAAACAAATGAGGAGACAAATCTGATAGTCTCACCTTCAATTACTTTTTCTTAGGGTTATGTGGTACTCGTAACTCCTCATCCGATAAATATTAAAGGAAAACAAAATCTCTCCAACCTGTTCCACAGTTCTCGTGTAATAGCTACGTATTTTTTGAGATAAAAATTCAACTATTTTCTTCAATCGATCGACCTAAATCCTATGACGTTTTCATTCATAGGTTTAGTGATGTAACCGATCGATTAAATCGAAGGACTTGACGTCCATCGTCCGATGATGTCCGATTTAATTTATTTAGGTAACGAGGTACCAACCTGCATAATATGCATTTTTTTCTTTTAATATAAATTTTAATAATCGTTTAATTTGGTTGAGAACTGCCTGTGTTACAATGTCGTTTGCATGTTACCAGTTCCTACCAATAATAATTCTGGATTATCCGATCGTATAAAATAACAACATATGTACTTGGCTTTTGCCCACGGCTTTGTACGCATTGTTATGTTACCAGATAAAATTATCAAAAGTACCATTATTCTGTGCCATTACAAGCAGGGCTTGCTACCGGTACTATAGCGGTATTTATGCTATTCTCATTTCGATACATTCAAGTATCGATACTTTGAAGTATCGATACTTTACCAAAAGAACCGGTACTCAAAGCGGTTCTCGCGACGTTTCCAGCTCTCCAGTGCTAGCGTACCGATCGGGGAGGGGCGCGCGCACACGCGTGCTTTCCAACTTTGTTGGTATCGATACTTTACGCGCATAATATCGGTAATTATACCAATATTTATTGAAAATACCTATACTTTAGTACCGATACCAATGAAGTACCAATAAAAGTACCGGTAAAATGTATATCGATACCAATGATGGTATCGACACCACGTCAAGGTCAGATGTACCGCTATTTGAAAATACCGATATTCCAAGCCCTGATTACAATAGATATTACTTACTTTACCTACCTAAGTAGGTACTATGTCAGATTCATTAGGTTCAAGGAATAACAAATGTTGTCTGGATCTGTACAGTGGGTAAGGTAGGTATTTATCTACCTACATAAACCTGCCCTGAATAGGTAGGTACTCAAAAATGCTATGCTATATAATATGTTTAAGAAAATCTGTACGAAAATTGCTATTTGAATTGAAGCTGATTGCAATCTAGGATTTACGTACGTGGTAACCATAGAAAGAGTAGGTATAATCCATCAATGGTGGTAACAAATTATTATTTTTAAACTTACGTGATCTGAACACATAATTATTATAAGTATTAATACAACGGGTACTTATCGCGTTTATTTACTTATTTTTCCCAACGACGCGACGTTTCAACCCGTGACCACGACAGTGTGTAAACCTGTTGAAACTTCGGGAAAAATAGGTAAATAAACACGATAAATACCCATTGTATTATGACTTAAAACTATTACTAATTATTATTTTTACATACCGGACGATGAGACTACCAACCTTATCAACTTATCTCTCATGTTTTCATCGATTAAGTTGCGATTCGAAATATGGTTCTTAATCGATTTATAGAACACTACACTACCTGACATGTAAAAATGTGTGTATTTGTCAAAGTCAGTCTCTCCTTTAACACGTTTTTTTCTTAAATCTTTTGGTTAAGCTATAGGCAATAGGGCCATGTCGGATGTTGGGGGATTTTGGGGTTCAGAATTAGTCATATTTTTTTTTATTGTATAATCAACAAATCATTATTAAATGTCTAAATCGAGTTATGGTAATGATTTTTTTATATTATAGGTATGTAAATATGCAATATGGTTATATAAAAATGCTAGAATAGATACACGGTGTGGGTTTGAATTTGTGTCGTTCGTTCACACGCCCCTGTCGGGGAGAGCCTTTGTTTAATCCTAGTTTCGTTACCTATTTATTTATCAACGTGGGACGACGACGCGACGGCGCAGCGCGGCGAGGACGCGGGGTGGCGGAGCGGGGCGCGGCGGCAACGGTTCGCGGCGTGCATCAGTGAGGCTAGACAATGCGTTTACTCAATACTCAGGCATCGAATGGACTTCCCATCTTTTTGTTATGTTTTTCGACTGTCAAGTCATTTTGGTCAGAGTTAGACAAAATATTTCTATAAGGATACTTAACCCTTAACTGCTCGCATGGGGTCAAAGCAACTTTCTGAGCTAAAAAGTAATACTACGGTCGGTCAGAACGCGCTCCCACGAACACTAGCTTCCTAGTTTTCGCCAAAAATTATGCTTTTGTTACAAACAGGACGTCAGGACGTAAGCAAGCATCGCTGCTCTCCTAGTGCATGACCCGGACCCCGTGCGAGTAGATAGGGTCTTCTGTCAAACGTGTGCAGAAAGTGGTCCAGATTAGTTTGTAAGAATAAATACATTTTGAGCTTTGATCGTAGCATAGTGCCTCAAAAGTAACGTAATAATGTTTTAGAAAAGTATTTTATTTTGATATTATTTCTGGTAGTTTTTATGAATGTTATTCGTTAGAAGTTTTAATAAAATATTGTTTTTTCCTAATATTGAGTCTTTTATTTTATTTCATTATTACTCTTAGAAATGTTCCTTATAAATTGGGGTCAGTCGAGATCCCATGCAAGCAGTTAAGTGATTTTCTCCGCGCGAGTAATTAAGGGTTAATAAGACTTATTAAGTAGACAGGTTTTACATGTACAATTTGGCGCTAGCCTTGGACCCTAGACTTATCTCTATATAGATAAGTTATTATTATTACATTACTTAGTAATAATAACAATTTATCTCTATGGGTCCAAGGCTAGCGCCACATTGTACAGATAATAATTATTGCCAAGCCATTGCCAAGCAATAAAAGTCAAGTCAGATAATAATCCGCCGCGTCGTCGCGTCGCCAATCAAATGCGCCTGCTGCCGCACCGCCCCGCGCTATAGTAGACTGCTAGTAAAAAAATACGTTCTTTGGGTTCCTTCTATCTCCACTTCGATCAAGAGGTATTAGGGGGGAGGTGATTTCTTTCGTCCTAGAATCTCCATTGAATCTGTTCTCAATATAGTTGACATAGGTACCACTCAAATGTATGTCAAGTCAACTGTCTGTCTACAATTCCCGCGCAATTGTTGAAAAATCTGTTGAAAGTTTGCTTGTTTGCTGCTGGGTGCTATTTGCTTGCTTACTTTACTTTACTATTTTAATGTTCTGTGAGGGAGGTTATTTGTGAAGAATTTTGTACATAAATTCAGTGAATTATTCAAAATGGTCATCGGAAAGTCGAACAAGATGTACGTTTACAAAAGAGGTCAGTAAATCCATTCCACTATGCTCGATTCACATCTTTGCATTTATTTGGTGTTTTGCTCCATTTGTAGGTCCATAGATTCGGTATGTGATGTTAACATTTCTCGTAGAAGGACTGATGTCGAGCGGAAGGCAAAGGCTGCGATGATTGACCCAACTTGAAGGCCGAGACCATAGCAAGCTTAACTTGAGGCCGTCATAGGGAGGTACAGCAGGGCAGACATTACAGACCATGGCTTGTATAGTGCTTTATTCAAACAATGTGAAAATAAATCCAGCGTAGTTCGTATGAAAAGAATTTGCACCTGACACAATATTCAATATTTTGTATGCCGCAATTTCCATTGCTAGCTGCTAATAAAAAAGTAATGGAAATGGCTGGCAACTTTTCAGGTCGGTAAACCTGAAAGGTCAACTTTGCTCAAAGAAGGATGCTAAACAAATCACCAGATTACATACTATGTTTGAATAAAAACATACTTTACTAGTTCTAGTTATTTTTTACAATTTGAGTCCTGATAATTACCACCAGGTCAATAGGTCGCTACAAAACAAATAAGATAAAATCAATTTCTTATAATGAAAAAAAAAAAACAACTGAATAACTTCTACAGTACGTTTGTTTCAGAGACTCAAAATTTTTTAGGTACCTATATTTTTTTTTCTTGTTTTTCATTCTATAAATTATATAATTTTCAGGTGGAAGAATGGAAGAGGTCCACATTGATAAAATTACTTCGAGAATAAAAAAACTTTGCTACGGACTGAATATGGACTTTGTTGATCCTGTAAGTTTTCCAAATTATTACTCAAATACATGTCTCCTACTAAATATTTGTATGCATGTAAGTCACTTGTTTCAATTGTAAATAGGTACGTACTATTCCTAATTTGTTTCTATTATTTGATTGTAACATTCTTTATAATCCTACTAATATTATAAACGCGAAAGTTCGTGAGGATGTATGTAAGTATGTTTGTTGCTCTTTCACGCAAAAACTACTGAATGGATTTTGATGAAACTTCATAATAATATAGCTTACATAACAGAATAACATATAGGCTACAATTTCATAAAGATATATTGTATATTATCCAAAATATCTATCACCACGCGGGAAACCTGCATATTTGTAAGTATGTTCCTGCACAGCAAAATTAGACTATTAGACAGCAAATGTTTACATTTCTAGAATGGTTCCCATTCTAAAAAAGTTTACATTTGCTACATGTTTAGAAAATTAATAATTTTTATTTTATCTTATTAATCCAAAATAAGGCATCCTAAGTCAATTAATTGCCTATGGCCAGTCCAGCCGTGGACTGCTATAGGCTGATGATGATGAAGTCAATTAATTATGTGTAAAACTATGAAGAACTGACCCTTTAAGGCTCCCTGTGTGAAATTGACTGTTGTTTGCTATTGATGTTTTTTGGCTTATTAATGTTACTTGTCTAAATAGATAGATAATATTTCATTGTACTTTTTTCATATTTTGTAAGAACAATGTAAAAAAAAAGTAGTTTATTTCACAAAAATGTGTCATTTTGAGACAATACTATTGCAATGGTGATGCGATTAATTTAGTGGAGGGCTTTGTTCTTTTGTTTCACAAACTAAAGCAAGACTATAAAGTTGCACGTCCACTGCTTCGGAATCGAGCGTACGCAGCTTAAAGATTTGTTACTTTTATTTATCCATAATAATCAATACAAAGCAACAAATCTTTACGTTATCATATCACACATGCTATACATGATGGCATGCACTGGATCAGCATATCTACCAGTACCGACGCCAGGCATAGGGTATTAAAATATCGACGATGACGATCGCGTCGCCCCGATGTAGAACCGATGGACGCACAGCTTTAAAAGCAACAGTTTTTAGAAGTAAGTGTAACTTTTATATTTTTATTTCCAGGTGTGTATCACACTAAAGGTAATAAGTGGGTTATATTCTGGCGTGACCACCATCGAACTGGACAATTTGGCTGCAGAGACCGCTGCCACGATGACCACTGACCATCCAGACTATGCTATTCTAGCAGCCAGGCTTGCTATATCTAACCTGCATAAGGAGACTAAGAAACAATTTTCAGGTGAGTTTATTATTAAGTTAAGGGTTCGGCGACGCTCGCTCCCAACTTCAATTCAAGGCGCTTGCAAAAATCGCTTTGAATATCGCTGTCCCTGTTTAACCCTTGCGCCCCGCCCCATGTGCGCGATAGCAATATTAGCCCGTATGAATTTGGTTGTGTTCCGTAATACCAAAAATTATGACTGAAAACATTTTGTATTCTTCACAAAGTATTGTTATTATGTTACTAGACAATGCTATGTTCCTTAATAAAGAACGCGTAAGATATTGTTATTTTTAATACGAAACAAATAGGAAGAAAACTTGTCCATTTTCTCATAAAAATGTGCAAAATGTGATTGGCTTTCATTGATTTTTAGGTAGGTAAATTGAAAAAAAAAACTATCCAGGAACCTAGATAAATACTATTCAAATATAAATCATAAAATATTATAGTGGAACTATGCTTTAATTAGAAATAATATTGGTATTACGTTTGTATGGGGAATTCGTCCTTGGCAGGCCTCTTAAGGTAGAATACTAACAGAGAGAAACTTAAGTTACGAGTAAGTTTATATATTTTGTTATAGATGTGATTGATGATCTGTACAACATAGTGAACCCTAACACCAACAAGAAATCACCAATGATATCAGAATACCACCATGATGTTGTAATGAAGAATCAGGAAAGGCTGGACTCTGCTATAGTGTACGACAGGGATTTTAAATACAACTATTTTGGCTTCAAAACATTGGAGAGGTCATATTTGCTGAAGATTAACAACAAAGTAAGTTATTATTTTCGTCGTTAATTCACTTAAAATTTGTTTTTTTTAATAAAATAAAAACTGACTTCGAAATCTAAGTATTCTGTTTTTTAACTTTCTCGGGAATATATTTTTTATTGGACATCGGGATCATACAATAGCGAAATAATTATTAAAATCGGTCTTTAATTGACGGAGAAAATTACGAAAAAACAGAAATACGCCGAAAATAGAATATCATATTTTTTAAAAATATTATTCAATAATATTAGACAATTCACACAGCATCATTTAACCCCAAGTTAAGCAGAGCTTGTGTTATGTGTATTAGATGACTGATATCTACCTAATCATGACATTCCTATAATTTCTATATGACATTCCTATAATTCCTATATGACATTCCTAATTTTATAAATAATGTTTGTTTAGAATTTTAGGCTAATATTTAAAAAGAACCCAAAAATTGTTGTGCCCTGACAGGGTTTTTATGCATTGTGTACCTACCCACTAAGACTACACCTAAGATACTACCTGTATGCATGAAATTACAATAAATGATATGAATTATGATATACAAAATGCCCTGACGAAGACTTTTCGCTTTTGCAGGTTGCAGAGCGTCCTCAACACATGCTTATGCGAGTTGCCATCGGAATTCACGGCGAGGACGTCGAAAGCGCGATAAAGACATACAACCTGCTTTCAGAGAAATATTTCACGCACGCAAGTCCCACCCTTTTCGCAGCGGCCACGCCCCGCCCCCAGTTATCATCATGTTTTCTGATTTCTATGAAAGATGATAGTATTGAAGGTATCTACGACACTCTCAAGCAATGTGCCCTGATTTCCAAATCGGCTGGCGGAATCGGAGTTCATATACATTGCATTCGCGCAAAGGGGTCCTATATTGCCGGAACGAATGGAGTCTCCAACGGACTTGTTCCCATGCTCAGGGTTTACAACAATACAGCAAGGTACGTCGATCAAGGCGGTAACAAACGACCAGGCGCCTTTGCGGTATACCTTGAACCGTGGCACGCAGACTTATTTGAGTTCTTAGATCTCAAGAAAAACACCGGTAAGGAGGAAGTTCGCGCTAGAGAACTTTTCTACGCTCTTTGGATACCGGACTTGTTTATGAAGAGAGTCGAAAGCAACGGCGAGTGGAGTCTCATGTGCCCGCATGACTGTCCCGGCTTGGCCGATTGCTGGGGAGAGGAGTTTGAGAAATTGTACGAGCAATATGAAAAGGAGAAACGCTTCGTAAGACAAGTAAAGGCACAAGCTGCGTGGAAGGCCATTATAGAAGCTCAAGTCGAAACTGGGACGCCATACATGCTTTACAAGGACGCGTGTAACCGCAAAAGTAATCAACAGAACTTGGGTACAATCAAATGCAGCAACCTTTGCACCGAAATTGTTGAATACACTTCAAAGGACGAAGTAGCTGTATGTAACTTAGCTTCAGTTGCGTTGAACATGTTCGTCAATGAAGACAAAACATACAACTTCGAGAAATTGAAAGAAGTCACCAAAACTATTACGGAAAATCTAAACAAAATCATTGATGTCAACTTCTACCCGGTGCCAGAAGCTAAAAACTCGAATATGAGACACAGGCCGATCGGAATCGGTGTTCAAGGGTTAGCTGATACGTTCGTACTCATGCGACTGCCGTACGAAAGTGAAGCCGCAATCATGTTGAACCAGCAAATTTTCGAAACCATATACTACGGTGCTTTGGAAGCAAGTTGCGAGCTTGCGGAGAAACTTGGCGTATACGAAACGTACGAGGGCTCTCCCGTTAGCAAGGGTATCCTCCAATATGAGATGTGGAATAAAACACCGACTGGGCTTTGGGATTGGGCAGCACTAAAGGAGAAAATTGCAAAGCATGGAGTCCGAAACTCGCTACTATTAGCACCGATGCCCACCGCGTCTACAGCACAAATCCTCGGCAACAACGAATCCTTCGAACCATTCACATCCAACATCTACCAGCGCAGAGTTCTGTCGGGCGAGTTCCAAGTCGTCAACCATCACCTGCTGCGAGATCTCACTGAAGCAGACTTGTGGGATGAAGATATGAAGAATCTTATCATCCACAACAACGGATCAATTCAAAATATTGAATCCATTCCAAAAAATATTAGAGATCTGTATAAAACTGTTTGGGAAATTTCAGTGAAGACGACCATTCAGATGGCCGCCGACCGCGGAGCTTTCATAGATCAAAGCCAGTCATTCAACATTCACGTGGCCGAACCTAACTACGGGAAATTGACATCAATTCATTTTTACGGATGGAAGATGGGTTTGAAAACTGGAATGTACTACCTGAGAACGAAACCGGCCGCTAATGCGATACAATTTACTGTCGATAAGTCGAAAGTGAATGGCAAGTCAAATGATGAAGCTCACATGGCGGCTATCACATGCTCGTTACAAAACAAAGATGAATGCATGAGCTGCGGATCCTGATGAGCTTCATTAGTTGTTCGTAGGTACACACTGTCACACATATCACACCTACTTAACTAAAGTTCGTTATGAATGTGGTACCGAGTATGTACGTACAAGTAATTATTATGCAACTTTCCCAGTGTATAAGTTGTTATGCGTAAGTTTAAGTTAATGGTACACTATCAGATAGAAAAAAATTAAGAAAATCATCTGAACTATTTTTAATTATAGCTAATAAAACCTAAGAAAACATTCACAAATATTGTTATGATTATAGACTTTGAATGTGAATTAGGAAATTGATTCTTATAAGTACAATAAAATTAAATTTTCAAATACTATAATTGATTGTTTTTTTTTTCTAGATTTGTTTTATTATTCTGAAGTGAATTGTAAAGATGAATTTAAGAACGCAGCACAAAGTATAAAAATAATATATATATCACAAAACTAAACAAAAACAAAATAAATGTTACCATTTAACACCTTAAAATATAAATAAACTACATAATACTAAATTTTAAACATTTTTTTAATCTATCGAATACTATCTACAAACACTTAAACTAACATAAATATCTAACCATGTTGTCCAAACCATACTACTTACCAATAACCTTACTCTCAGAACCGCTTACAAGCAACTTGCATTGTTTTAGTTAAAGCGATGAAAAAATATTCCGGTCTACCCGCTTTTACATTATTATTTTTTGTACACAAATTGAATCTGGAATATTGCCATAAAAGTTAGGATATAGTTTTAAGTATAGATAGATATATAATACATACATTATAGTACATATAAGTATAGATTTTTTGTGTTGTATAAAGCAGTAACTAAGTCCTACGAAAACATCTCCATCTGTTAGTTACATAAGTCCGCTCTGCATATTTACTTAAGATAATCCTATATTTCTCTATAAGTAAGTGAATGTATATCCTTTTGAGAAATAAATTTCTAAAACCGTAAAGGTAATGCAGAAGTTCTGTGGTAGTCCCTGTAGTAGAATCAGCCTCAGAAGAGTGCTTTAGTTAGGTACTAATGAGGCCAAAGTTTGTTGTTATTTGCCGTTTCAGACGTTACTGCAGCGAAATATTATTTTCTCGAATTACTCTGAAACTTTAATGGGCATAGGCACAGGACAGGACGAGACTGCTCTAATTTTAAGTTAAGTATTGTTGTCTAGCTGTTTCCCTATAATAGTACATTACTGATGAGGTCAGGTCAGTCATTTAGACTTAAATAGGCAAATAACTATATATTGGACATGAGAGGTGAACATACTAGGGGTTTCTTTTTCATTTCTTCCACCATTGGACAAAAAAATTAAATGAACAGTAAAATAATTTTATTTGAAAATAATTTATAGTAAAGTATGACTTGTCTAAGTGCTTATTTTGTAAGCATAAAGAAATAAATGCCTGACTTTTATTATTGACTTTGACATGGGTGAGGTTCTGGCCGCAATAATGATGGCTGAAAGCGCAGAATAGTGCAGGGCCAGGTCATCACACCGCGGTCAGCATTGCAGCCCTTGATGGGCAAAATAAAATGAAGGCCTAGACCGAATGTTGATAGCGGAAGGTCAAGGCTGCAATGATTACCAAGCTTGAAGGCCGAGACCATAGCAAACTTATCTTGAGGCCATCATGGAGGGAGGTCAGTAGGGCAGACATAACAAACCATGGCTTGATAGTGCTTTACTCAAACAATGTAAAAATAACACCAGCTTTAAATTATTATTATATTTAAATTACCTATGGTTAATTTGCACACATCAAATTTTTTTGAACCAAACTGTATTTTGAGGCCGGCAATTTCCATTGCTGACGAAAGACAACAGTAATAGAAATGCTTGGCGCCTTACTAGTTCCTGGTATCAGCACTCTTCTTGCAATACTGCTTTATGATAATTGGGTACCACCAGGTCACTAGGTCAAAAAAACACAAGATAAAAATATTAATAGGTTTCATAATAAGACCAAGTGAATAGCTTCAACAGGTTTGGTTTGGAGACTCGAATTATTTTTTCTTATTTTAAATTCTGAGTATTAATAATTTTCAGGCGAAAAGATGGAAGAGGTCCACAAAGATAAAATTACTTCGAGAATAAAAAAAATGTGCTACGGACTGAATATGGACTTTGTTGATCCTGTAAGTTGCTTAAATTATTACTCTCAAGTGACGAACATGCATACAAATATTTAACTATATTTATATATATGCATGTTAGTCACTTTGTTTCAATTGTAAATGGATACTAAGTAGATCTTATTTGTATCTATTATTTGATTGTAACTTTATTTATTAATAAAGATGTATTTGTAAGTAGGTAGTAAGGTACCTAAGTTCCTACTAAATTAAATTAAAAATAAATTTGTAGGAACCATTCTAGAAAAGTTAACATTTGCTTCATTTCATGCAATGAATTATACTTAGATTAATATCAAATCTTACATTATTTATTTTATTCCTAAATAATTAATCATAAATAATTTAATTATTTGTAAAAAAATCTAAAATTCACCCTTTAAGGAAATGTGTGAAATGAACTATAGTTTGCTATTAATGTTACCTAACTTGTTTAATGCTTCAGTTGCATTATTTTTTAATTTTCTTTCATCATTCATCATTGTTTATTTATTACGTTATCGGCAGATAGGCTGATCCAGAGCACTCTGTAATGGTACCTACAGCGTGCTCTACGATATATCTCTACTATACCAACGCCAGGCATATTAAAATAAATTACCAATTGTTGCTTTAAAAGCAACAGTTTTTAAAAAGTTTTTAAAATATCTATCACCACGCGGGAAACCACGCGGGAAACCGCGCGGGGCGCAGCTAGTTAATGCATATTTGTAAGTTCCTGCACAGCACAATTAGACTAACTAGACTATTGTTGTTTACTTTTCTGTTTTTTTTTGTTATTGTAATGTTTACTTTTCTAGAATGGTTCCCATTCTAAAAAAGTTTACATTTGCTACATGTCATGCAATTATAATTTTAGAAAATTAATAATTTTTATTTTATCTTATTAATCCAAAATAAGTCATCCTAAGTCAATTAATTGCCTATGGCCTATGTCCAGCCATGGACTGCTATAGGCTGATGATGATGAAGTCAATTAATTATGTGTAAAACTATGAAGAACTGACCCTTTAAGGCTCCCTGTGTGAAATTGACTGTTGTTTGCTATTGATGTTTTTTGGCATATTAATGTTACTTGTCTAAATAGATAGATAATATTTCATTGTACACATATTTTGTAAGAACAATGTAAAAAAAAAGTAGTTTATTTCACAAAAATGTGTCATTTTGAGACAATACTATTGCAATGGTGATGCGATTAATTTAGTGGAGGGCTTTGTTCTTTTGTTTCACAAACTAAAGCAAGACTATAAAGTTGCACGTCCACTGCATCGGAATCGGAGCGTACGCAGCGTAAACCGCACGCACACCTTTAAAGCAATTGTTTTTAGAAGTAAGTGTAACTATTATATTCTTATTTCCAGGTGTGTATCACACTAAAGGTAATAAGTGGGTTATATTCTGGCGTGACCACCATCGAACTGGACAATTTGGCTGCAGAGACCGCTGCCACGATGACCACTGACCATCCAGACTATGCTATTCTAGCAGCCAGGCTTGCTATATCAAACCTTCACAAGGAGACCAAGAAACAATTTTCTGGTGAGTTTATTTGTTGAATTTTGTACTAGATGGATACGATAGTAATCAATAGTGTTGACGACACGGGGTGTTCATCATCTGCCTATATCAGTCCACTGCTGGACGTAAAATGCCAATGAGCGCCATAGCGCCCTGTCTTCAGCTTGCCGCATCCAGCATCTACCTGCAGTCTTTCGCAGGTCGTCATCCCACCGAGATATGGCCGGCCCACTGCCACTTCAGCTTGCTAATTCTTTGAGCTATGTCGATAACCTTGTTTCTCTGTCGGATGTATTCGTTACGAATCCTATCCTTCAGAAAAACTCCGAGCATAGCTCTTTCCATAGCTCGCTGAGCGATTTTGAACTGGTACTTTGAACCTGTTGATCACTGAGATATCTCTGAATATATGCCTGCTATCCGTCATGATGAAGTCGATCTAATTTTTAGTCACAGTGTCGGGGCTTTGCCATTTCCACTTCCTTTGAGGCTGTTTCTCAAAGAAAGAGTTCATTAAGAACAGCCTCTTTCTCCAGGAAGTTGACAAGCATTTGCCCCCTGTGACTCCTGGCTCCATAACCATGCGGGCCTATTCGGGATTCATTGCCAGTCTGACTTCGTCCCCACTGCAATCATAAATGAGTGACCCTACGGTCTTTATAAATATATATTTTACTGTAATTAATATATTTTATTGTAGATGTGATTGATGATCTATACAACATAGTGAACCCCCACACCAAGCAAAAATCACCAATGATATCAGAATACCACCATGACGTTGTAATGAAGAATAAGGAAAGGCTGGACTCTGCTATAGTGTATGACAGGGATTTCAAATACGACTATTTTGGCTTCAAAACATTGGAGAGATCATATTTGCTGAAGATTAACAACAAAGTAAGTTATTATTTTCGTCGTTAATTCACTTTAAATTTGATTGTTTGAATAAACTAAAAACACTGTACACAGTGTACACTGTTTTTTAAGTTTTTCGGGACAAATACAATTCCTCGGGAATATTTTTTTTATGGGACCTCGGGATCATTGATCATTATGTACAAAAGCGGAAGAATTCGGTCTATAATAAGGCGGAGAAAATTACAAAAATACATTAAAGAAAATTCAAACTGACGAACATAACATTTTGTAATGTAAATAAATAAATAATATTGGACAATTTACACATAATCATTTAGCACCAAGTTAAGCAGGGGTATTTCTTGGTATTTGTTACCTATCTGTTTCAAATGCCCTGACGATGACTTTTCGCTTTTGCAGGTTGCAGAGCGTCCTCAACACATGCTTATGCGAGTTGCCATCGGAATTCACGGCGAGGACGTCGAAAGCGCGATAAAGACATACAACCTGCTTTCAGAGAAATATTTCACACACGCAAGTCCCACTCTTTTCGCAGCGGCCACGCCCCGCCCCCAGTTATCATCATGTTTTCTGATTTCTATGAAAGATGATAGTATTGAAGGTATCTACGACACTCTTAAGCAATGCGCGCTGATTTCCAAATCGGCCGGCGGGATCGGAGTTCATATACATTGTATTCGCGCAAAGGGGTCCTACATTGCCGGAACGAATAGAGCCTCCAACGGACTTATTCCCATGCTCAGGGTTTACAACAATACAGCAAGATACATCGACCAAGGCGGTAATAAACGACCAGGCGCCTTCGCGGTATACCTTGAACCGTGGCACGCAGACGTATTCGATTTCTTAGATCTCAAGAAAAACATTGGTAAGGATGAAGTTCGCGCTAGAGAACTTTTCTACGCTCTTTGGATACCGGACTTGTTTATGAAGAGAGTCGAAAGCAACGGCGAGTGGAGTCTCATGTGCCCGCATGACTGTCCCGGCCTGGCCGATTGCTGGGGAGAGGAGTTTGAGAAATTGTACGAGCAATATGAAAAGGAGAAACGCTTCGTAAGACAAGTAAAGGCACAAGCTGCGTGGAAGGCCATTATAGAAGCTCAAGTCGAAACTGGGACGCCATACATGCTTTACAAGGACGCGTGTAACCGCAAAAGTAATCAACAGAACTTGGGTACAATCAAATGCAGCAACCTTTGCACCGAAATTGTTGAATACACTTCAAAGGACGAAGTAGCTGTATGTAACTTAGCTTCAGTTGCGTTGAACATGTTCGTCAATGAAGACAAAACATACAACTTCGAGAAATTGAAAGAAGTCACCAAAACTATTACGGAAAATCTAAACAAAATCATTGATGTCAACTTCTACCCGGTGCCAGAAGCTAAAAACTCGAATATGAGACACAGGCCGATCGGAATCGGTGTTCAAGGGTTAGCTGATACGTTCGTACTCATGCGACTGCCGTACGAAAGTGAAGCCGCAATCCTGTTGAACCAGCAAATTTTCGAAACCATATACTACGGTGCTTTGGAAGCAAGTTGCGAGCTTGCGGAGAAACTTGGCGTATACGAAACGTACGAGGGCTCTCCCGTTAGCAAGGGTATCCTCCAATATGAGATGTGGAATAAAACACCGACTGGGCTTTGGGATTGGGCAGCACTAAAGGAGAAAATTGCAAAGCATGGAGTCCGAAACTCGCTGCTATTAGCACCGATGCCCACCGCGTCTACAGCACAAATCCTCGGCAACAACGAATCCTTCGAACCATTCACATCCAACATCTACCAGCGCAGAGTTCTGTCGGGCGAGTTCCAAGTCGTCAACCATCACCTGCTGCGAGATCTCACTGAAGCAGACTTGTGGGATGAAGATATGAAGAATCTAATCATCCACAACAACGGATCAATTCAAAATATTGAATCCATTCCCAAAAATATTAGAGATCTGTATAAAACTGTTTGGGAAATTTCAGTGAAGACGACCATTCAGATGGCCGCCGACCGCGGAGCTTTCATAGATCAAAGCCAGTCATTCAACATTCACGTGGCCGAACCTAACTACGGGAAATTGACATCAATTCATTTTTACGGATGGAAGATGGGTTTGAAAACTGGAATGTACTACCTGAGAACGAAACCGGCCGCTAATGCGATACAATTTACTGTCGATAAGTCGAAAGTGAATGGCAAGTCAAAATGAATGAAGCTCACATGGCGGCTATCAAAAAACAAAGATGAATCCATAAGCTGCGGATCCTCATGATCTTAATAAGTGGTACTTAGGTACACATTGCATATCATACCTACTTACTAAAGTTAGTTATTGTATGTATGTGGTGAATATTTGGTACCGAGTACAAGTAATTAATAACTTATTTTCCCAGTGCCTAAGTTGTTATGTAAAAGTTAAGTTTAAGATAACTATTTTAAAAAAGTTAGGAAGACATCTGAACTATTTTTATTATTGTCTATTATAGAAACATTAGAAAATATGTTTTGATTGTACCTAGACTTGAATTTGAATTAGGATTAGGTCAGTGTCAATAAATTCTCATAAGTACAATAAAATAATACATTTTCAAATATTACATGCTTACCTTAGATTATTATATTTTCCTGTTTTATTATTCTGAAGTTAATTGTAAAGAAAATGTAGAAGTTCTGTTATAGGCCCTGTAGAGTAGAATCAGCCTCGAAGGAGTGCTTCTGACTGAGGTAGGTATCCTATTAATGAGGCCAAAGTTTGTTGTTTTACTGTTTCAGAAGTTACTGCAGAGGAATCTTATTTTCTCCAATTACTACTTTGAAACATTAATAGGCACATTTACAGGACATAGAGCTCTTCTTTTTTATCCGGGTAGACATGCCGCCCCAGTAACGCACACGTTGTAATGTTTAGCCGAAGACAACGCCAATTACCTACTACTGTAGGTATGAATGGGGCAGAAATTTTACCCACAAAGATCTAGGAGTAGAAAATCATAATCAGGCTACTTTTTATCCAAGTAAACGCGTGTGGAGCCGCGGGCAGAACCTGGTAGTATATAAATAAATAATGTACCTATTATGACATTCGTAAGCCAGTGGGACTGCTCTAAGAAGTAATTCTCTTATTGTAATGCGGCCATTCATTAACTGTTTTACACTATTATCGGGGCGATATCTTGAAATAACAAAGAGAATACCTATAATAATAACTAGGTAGGTACGTAAAATCTATCTAATCAGCCGGTAACACCCACTGCTGAGTATAGGCCCTTCCGGCGGTCTTGTGCCAGTCGGATCCACTGCTTCCCTTTTAAATTATTGGGCTGCTGTACCCAATAATTTACGTAGGTACGTAAATAATTACCTTTAATAAATTTGATTAATATACCTACTTAGGTACCTAGGTACCTAAGTAGGTATATTAATCAAATAAAAAAGTACTTTTTATACAGCAAAGTTTAACCTCATACCTACTCTTCGCCGCCATCTAATGATTAAAAAAAAAGATGGATAGAGCTAGAAAAAATTTGTCCCTAAAATAAAAGTGGTCCGATGGGAAGTGTTCTGTAACCGGTAAAAAATAGGTAGATAACAAGGTTGCCAGATAAAATCTAACTCAATTTGCCTATCGAGTAGCCTAAATCGCCTAATATATTTTTTCGTATAAGTAGCCTAACTTGCCAACATTTTTGAGCTAAGGAAAGGAGCCTATACATATTTAGCCCAAATAAAAAAGACTAGTAAAAAAAAAAGAAAACGTAGAGCAAAAAAAAATATTTTATTTATCTTAGTACGGTAAGATAGTCTTGTTTAGATTTTGAACTGTGTCATACAGCGAGTTAGAACTTAGAATGACTAACTAACTGGAAGAATTAAATTGACACCTGGTTCGTATCGTAACATCTCATTGCGGCGCTCTACGCTGTACGCAATTGCATCCCAGCGAGGTGTCACGTATTTTGTCCGGGTAGTAGAATGGGGAAAGAACCAAAGAACGGTAGACAATACAATAGAATTATTCTTTATTGCACACCAAATAAAAAACAGATACACTGGACAGGAAAAAGACAAATGAAGAATGTGTTGTACTTGTACAATGGGCGGCCTTTTCGGTAGACGTTCGTTCATATTACGTTTCGTTACAAGCATACAATTATTAAGAACTTATTATATAAATTTGGCTGAATCCTGAAGTAATCTAACTAAATTGGCCGTTCTTTTTTTTATGTAGCCTAAATGGCTTCTGGTAGCCGATTGGATTTTTTGGTCGCCATTTGACCCCCAAGGTGAATGGTAAATGGCGATAATTCGCCTAATCTGGCAACGCTGGTAGATAAATGTAGGCTAACCGCTCAGTCCCGAATTTTGCGTGACATCTATTCGACCGACACGACCCAACCGCCTAAAAGGGGTTAAAATAGAAAATGCAAAAAATTTGATGATTGCACTTTTTTAACATTGTAGCCAAAAAAGCCTACCTTATATAAAAGTTTCCATATCTTCGATTTCATCACTCGTTTTACCGACGACGATTCTAGCACAAAGTGCCTAGCACTCAGTGGCGGATTTACCAGCAGGCTGAGTAGGCTGGAGCCTATGGCGGCTTATTGTAGGGGGCGGCAAATTTGCCATAAACATATTTCTTATCTTACAGAAAAATATTATGTTCTAAATGTTATTAAATCCACACACACATTTAAATCAATGCGTATAATGTTTCACCAATCACTACTTAAATATTTTATGTAAGTATTTACTAAGTATTTGCTTGCATAGTCATAATGGGGCGCGGGAACGAATTTTATTGACCCAGGGGCGGGTTAAGCGGGTGTGTGGTGTGCTGTCATGGTGACGGTAGGACGATGCGGCCCCAAAATCTTAGTTTATGTATAAACAATCCATTCTACCTAACATGTAACTTAACAATAGGGTTAACCAGTATCCACTGCAAAAATACAAAATAGTTGCATACTGCGGTTTAAAAAAAACGTGTCTCGCTCCGCTCGCCGATATTACTCGTGTTTTGGGCGTTTTGTTATGTTTCGTATCAGTTCTGCAAAAGCAACGGCACCTATTTTGCTACAGTCATTTTCTATCAATTCAATCACCACAACAAATAGCGCAAAATCATATTTCGCACAAAAAAATCAAAGGAGACAACACATTTTTCGCGATTAGTTCCACAAGCCAATAACAATTGTTCCTTCTAGCTATAGAAAAAAGCGAACCCCCGCTATAAAAATTAATACAAAATTCTAACGAAAATCACAAAAAATTGTCCGCTCCGCTTTTTTTTAATTTTTTATAATAAGACTAATCAAATTATCGATTTCATTTGATAAATGAAAATGAAATAGTATCAATTTGTAGAGGTCAGTAGGGGCGGCAATTTGAAAAGCCTACTAGCGGCAAATGTGTAAATCCGCCACTGCTAGCACTTCCCTCTACTTCTTTATGCCGAGGCAAAAACGATTATATTTAGCGCCATCTATTGTTGAATAGCAGAATTGAAATAATTGAGCAGAAAATAAAAGAATAAAATTGAAGATGGCATCGCAGAAATCTAGAATCAATAGTCGGTCTTTGCTTGGATTGGTGCAGTCAGTACCATCTAGTGACGGAAAGTGTTTCGCAAAATCAATAACAACCTATAAAAAAATAAAAACCTTTATACAATAATAAATAAGTTGGCTACCAACACCCTGACTGACATTGACGTTGATTTTCGAATCAATCAAGTAGTGTTGCCAATCTGTGGGGAATTCCCCAAACTTCGGGGATTTTCAGTCCGATTGGGTAATTTGTGGGGAGAGCGTTTTTGTGGGGCAAATGCGGGGAATCCTCTCTCTGACCCTTCAAAAACTACCGAAGACATGCTAACCAACTCACTTTGGTGTATTTAGAGTTCATATCTTATGTACTTTCATTAGTGAAAGATTTTAATACGATGGTCCAAACAGAAACACCGCTTCTTCATAAACTAAAGCCGGAAGTGGAAAAGCTGTCAGTAAATTACATGAATATTATCTATTTCAGATCTTGTCAAGATATTTTGTCAGCTGAATTTACGAACACATCGCATTTTCTTCAGCAGTCAAAGTTCGAAGCGTCAGAAAGTGTTGACAACTTGAAAAATAATAAATAAATAAATTATGCTGGACAATTCACACAGCAAATAATTCAAATGTTCCCCGTTATGCGATCGCAGACTTCTATAAATCCTGCCAAGCCTTTTATATTGAATTGACTACGGATATGACCAAGCGTTTCGATTTTTCAGACACATTATTTTCATTTATATCAATAGTGAATCCTTCAGAAGCTCAGCAATTTAAAATCAAATCTCTTAAACCGTTGTTTAACAACGGAAATCTTTGTATTACAAAGATTTCCGATACCGTTGTTAAACAACGGTTTAAGGTTTTGAGGTTTTACTACATTTTCAAGTATTCAGAAGCTCAGCAATTTAAAATCAAATCCCTTAAACCGTTGTTTAACAACGGTATCGGAAATCTTTGTTAGATGACGAGTGGCGGGCTCACGCGATGCTGGATTACTCAGCTCTTGGTTTGAAAGGCGATGACGATCCGGAAACATACTGGGCTATGGTGTTCTGTCTTAAGAACAGTGCAGATCATGAAAGGTTTTTAAATTTGAAATATGAATCGGTAGAACGAAAGGAAATTTAGCGTCCTAAAAAATTTGAAAACAGAACATCGTAATCGGCTACACACCGGCACTGTTGTAGCGCTTATGGCCACTAGAGAAAGAGTTTAAAATTTCACCCTTAAATTACATGTTAACTAAAAAAGTTTGGCTAGCTGCAAAAACTAGGTTAAAATCCTACCGATAAAACCTACTGATTTTAATCAAATTTTCATCGATTTTAATCTACTTGCAGCTCTTTATTAAGCTTTTATTATTAAACTTTTTTGGTAACGTCTTTTGTGTACCTATTTATAAATATAACTGATTTTTGTATTAAATATGTTTGATTTAGAAGAACATAATGTTTTGTATTTATTAAAAATTGTGGGGAAAATGTGGGAAATATTGATTTAATTTTCCCCAAAATTGGGGATTTTCAGTCCGAGATGTGTGGGTAATCCAGAGCCAGACCAGCCAGCCAGATCATGGACAGGACAGGACATTGACATGACAACACTGGGTCATGATTCATTTTCATTCATGTCATTGAGAAATAACCGTCAAATTGATCAAAGTAAAACGAACAATAGCCGGGGAATTCGTGATTTCTTTAAGTTGGCTTTTTCTGAAAAAACTAGTGATCTATGCTCCAGTTTGACTTTCGACTCCCCACAGTTACGTTGTTTGATTGTGTTACGAAAAACTTAGAGCAAAAATGTCTAGCACATCTCAGAAGCACCGGAACTTTGTAGCCGAGCCTATGGGTGAAAAACCTGTTACTGATTTAGCAGGAGTTGGAGAAGTCCTGGGAAAGAGACTCGACGAGAAAGGATTTGACAAGGTTCGCTACTTCTAACTTCTGAATTAGATTTTTGTTCAAATAAAATAGTCGTTTGTTTACTTACATTTTGAGTTTGAAGGTTATACTTTAGGTACCATGGACAAATCAAATACCTATTTTTGGTCCACGCTTATTACAAAAATCTCTAAAAATAGCTTTACTTACCAGGAAAATGCTACGTATGTGCCTCGATGTGGTACAATAATGAGGAATGTATGTAGTCTTATATTAAATATTATCTTTTTTCTATATTTTTCCAGGCCTATGTAGTGCTGGGTCAATATCTAGTTATGAAGAAGAACCAGATGCTATTCCTAGAATGGATGAAGGATACTTGCAGTGCTAACTCTAAACAGTCGTCCGATTGTTACCAGTGTTTGAAAGATTGGTGCGATGAATTCTTGTAGATTTAAAAATGATGCATTAATTATGTTTTATTATTGGCCAGCATGATAATTTATAGTAAATTAGCCAATATCATACCAGTTGCTAGTTCACATCTAACTACTTCTTTATAAAGTTTACTCAACAAGCATTTTTTTACTCATTTGGCTATGTTAATGTTTTACCAAATTAATGATGAACATTGATTTCGTTCTAATCGAGAAGTATACATTAACCTCGAAGTCTTGACATAGGATTTATTTTATAATACAAACCTATAAAAAAGAAAGTGTATTTTTATAAGTAAGTTTAAATGTTTGCTAATAAGACTAGTTTATTTATAATGAACAAAATTACAATTATTTTTAAGTTATTCTGATCTGTAATTGCTAATTCTGGTGAAAAAAATAATCTAATGTAAATAAGAATACCATAATTAGGAAATAATCCTACACACTATGTATGTAATTTTCATAAATGTTGCATTTCACTACTAAACTTGTTTTATTGATCACAACTTAGTTCATAAGTATAATACTCACCATGCACACCAATTTGAGTCTAAGTGCGGAAACAGGAGTACACTTACCAAGTATAATACTGTTGCATGTTGTAAATGTTAAATAAGTGATACAGATTCTCATAGGGATAGGTTTTTGTGGTACATTCTTTACTAAAACTATGGTTATAAATTGATTTATGCTCATTGCCGCCATTATAATATTACGTAAGACCATTTATTAATATTTTATATTATAGATAATTATTGTCTTATAAAATAAATCAAGCCATAACTACAACAAAGAATATAAAGAAAAATATAAGAACACCAAATATTTTGAACATCAGAGCTCTATTGCCAGTAATATGTTGGAAATATTTCATTATTTCCCGTTGACCAGCCACAACGTTCATCTCTGCATCTTCTATGTTGGCATCAATTCTGCCGATAGCCTCGTCCTGTTCTTTCACCATGTGAGCCAACTGCTGGAAAATCCCTCCGAGTTCTACTATAGTACTTTCAATGTTGTGCATTGTTTCTGCCCGTTGTTGTACATAAGAGTCACTATCATCTCTTATGGCGAGCTGTTGCGACTGCATTTGCAAAGAGCTGTCTCCAAAATCAATGCTGACTTCGTCTTGCTGCAGCAACGATGGAACTTCCTTAACTATTGGAGTCACTCTTGAGAATTGCTCACGCCTGTTGTTTTGAAGCTTCAAGTTTTCAGATCTCACTTCAAGTACCTGCAAAGAAGAAAGATAAAGACCAATACACCATCAACATCTAAATTATCTCTTTGCTTCTCCCGTAAAATTAACTATGCCTTATGTAAATTTGTATATAATTATTAATGATATAAAATCATAATTAGTACCTATTCCTTTTTCCTTTAGGTGTCTATATATATTTTAGCACTGTTTCCTCATAGTTTCTTGTTTTTAGTTTTGTGGTACATTTTGTTGATACACAATTAATGTTTGTAAAGTTTTTAATCATAAATTCTCTTTCTCAATGTTAACTTTACTAGTGCGTAACCCATAAAGAAAGCTTGCGATGCTAACATGAGATGGATATGGCAGAATATCGTCAATCCAGATGCAGAGACATCTAGCAAGAAGTTGAACATCTAAATTGAGTAGTTTCTATTGGTTAGCTTTCTATTCCCTGCTATAAACTGACCTGTTTGAACTGATTGCTCATGGAAGCAAGTCTCGACTGCAACCCTAGTACCACACTAGACGAATGGCTGTGCATACTTCGGCGACCTTTAGGCATTTCAGCAAGTCTGCCAATCTGTTGGTTCAATGAATTTAAATCTCCCTTTATGATGTATGTAAGCTCTTGTATTTCTGTTGGTCTATCATCAAATAACGATTTTTTCTTAGCCACTGAAATTGGATAAAACATTTGTAATTAACGCAAGAAAACAAGTTGTGCATCTGGAAGTACCAAAGTTATTAATTGAATTATGTTGTGGAAACTTACGTAGGGCTAACTTTTCCAGTTTAGTGTATGTGCTAGTAATATTTTTGCTGATAACTTTTGCCATGCTCATGAATTGTGAGTATGTTTCAAGAACAGCAGCTTTGCGCTTGTCCTTGACGGCTGGCCTCGCCATGATACGGTCCTGGAGACCACGCACAGTGGATATAAACTCATTGGTACGGTCCCTTGCAGCCATAACTGGTTCGAATACAAACTCTTCAAGAATGTCAAAGATGAAATCCTCAGGAAAACTTGAAGTGACGCTCTTAATTCCAAAACTGGGCGCTGTATTGTATGCTTTAGAGTTGTAAGGAATGCCTTTCTTGTCTAATTTGCTGTAGGAATCTAGCTCGTGATCCGCTGGACCTTTTTCTGATAAACCTCCGATGTTGCGCCGCCGAGGTAGCATTGCATTCTAATCTGAATTGTGTGTCGTGATAATTTTCTTACGGAATGAACACTTCACTAACATTAGTACCCATAAAATTGGTACCAAATATTGTTTCATGAGCTACAAAATTAGAAAAATAAACTCACAGACAATAAACTTGTGACTGTATGACAAACAGATGATCGCATGAAGTAGCCTAAATGAATCCACGTCACAATGATTTGACATTGGCAAAACATGACAGTGACTTATAAAACATAACCAAGTATTATTGGAAAGTCGCTACTGCCCTCTGTTATAGAGTAGCAAACAAAAACAGTGCGAAGTGTGTAGCCATACCCAGAGACTATCCTACTACACATCATCAGCCTATGATAGTCCACTGCTGGAAATAGGCCTCCCCCAATGAGCGCCATAGCGCCCTGTCTTCAGCTTGCCGCATCCCGCATCTACCTGCAGTCTTTCGCAGGTCGTCATCCCACCTGGTCGGAGGGCCAGCATATTCATACTTGAGTACATTTCAAAATAGGATTTTTTTCTAGCGCGTAAAGTTTATAATATAATCCGAGTATTAATATGTACCGAATCCGGATATTTCAGTGCATAATCGGTACTTTCATTTTAGAAGACCTGCGAAGTCATATATCCTACTTACGAATCTATACCAAGTGAGAGCTCTTGTAAGCTGGATCGTGCTGCTTTTCCATATAAGTATAAATAAAATTTGGTTGATTAACCACCCTGGTCCTGGTCTGAGGTCTAGGTACCTTGTCTCAAAAACCCTTAGATAGATTAACTTCACTGAGCTACGAACAAATTCCACACAAATCGGATCAACAACGGTTGGACAGTTATGCTCGAAGTGACTATTTCACTGAGAACAACGTTCGTTTGTCTCACTCCGACAATCAATAAATTAATGTACATTTTCACTCATTTGCTTCTATCATCTATCATTATTATTGCAGCTGCCTTTTATACTCGAAAGTTTATTTAATGTACGTATGTATATTAGTATGAATAAAGGCGTTTTGGCTGTCAAGGAAAACCTTTTTCTTCCGGGTTTCTATACACCCTATACTTCTCAGGCCACGTCAACCGTAACGTATTGTTATTGGAAATCATACATCGAGACTAGAAAGCTTAGCGGGTTTGGGTTTGGGCGTCCGTATATTTAACGTTATGAGCAGTATTTTATCAAGGCGGATTCTGAATAAAATAAAGAAAGTACGAATATCCTCTAATACAAGCAAATCTAGCTTAAGAGGGGACTCCGACTACTATTAACTACTAACTACTACTACTCCGAACCAGGTATGATTAATGTATAAGTTATCGAAATAAACATTTCTTATAATTACTCCCTACGTCCCGCGGCTTCGCCCGCGCGGAAATCGATGTCTAAAAAAGTTTATAAACCTTCCTCTTGAAATATCTATAAAAATATATCTATATCAAAATCCGTTGCGCAGTTTTAAAGATCTAAGCATACATAGGGAGAGACAGACAGCGGGACCGACTTTGTTTTATACTATGTACGTAGTGATTATTTATGTATTTAGGTATCAACGCCGAGGTATCGACGACGTAGGCTGCTACCAGCTACACCGTAGATAACCATGAGCTATGCTGTAGGTAGACCGCTATAATAATGAGCTATGTTGTGTGTAAACTGCTAGGAGCTACATCGTAGGCTGCTCCGCTGGTCTACGGAATTTACTACGAGCTACGCCGTAGACGGCTATGAGCTATGCTGTAAGTAGACCGTTATAATAAAGAGCTATGCTGCGTGTAGACTGCTACGAGCTACGCCGTAGCCTGCTCCGCTGCTCTACGGAATTTACTACGAGCTACGCCGTAGACGGCTATTATCTAATCTATGCTGTAGGTAGACCTTTATAATAATGAGCTATGCTGCGTGTAGACTGCTACGAGCTACGCCGTAGCCTGCTCTGCTGCTCTACGGAGTTTACTACGAACTACGCCGTAGGCTGCTACGAGCTACGCCGTAGACAGCTATAAACTATGCAGTAGGTAGACTGCTATATAATAATGAGCTATGCTGCGTGTAGACTGCTATGAGCTACGCCGTAGCCTGCTCCGCTGCTCAACGTAATTTACAACTAGCTACGCCGTACTTAGGTACTACGGGCTGCGCCGTTTCTTAGGCACTACGGGAAAAGCTGTAGGCTGCTACGCTGCTCTATCTCTATTCTCTTCCTGTATATTTGTACTTGGTTTTCTATGTATAATGAGAAAAATATCTATTTATGTAATGTTTTGTATTTAGTATATCAGTCATCTAGTAGGTACAGGTTATAAACATTTATTACCTACTTATTCTAGATATAGATACCAATAATATTTTTGTAAACAAAGATTTATGTTGGTAAACTTAACAATATCTAATAGAAAAAACAATAGATAACACTAAACATATAAAGAACAACGCTCGCGTACGAAAAAGTTGCTTTTTCGAGTTCGAAATCGGACCAATGACGAAAAGAAAGCATGCGAATGATAAATTAAAGCGGTCCAAAACAAACATGGTTTTACACTTCAAAAATGATTGGTTTTCTCTTTGGGAGGATTAGGATATCCGTGTTGTAATTATACCAATATTTCTTTGGTTTTGTAACAAAGTATCTAAGATTGATTTGACGACCGATGTGGCGCGGTGGACGAAGGTCCGCCTGCGACGCAGGAGGTTGCGGGTTCGATTCCCGCCTCGGGACAATTCTGTGTACGATCTGTAGATATTTGTTCCGGGTGTTCTGGTCGTTTTCTATATCTAATAAAAAAATATCTATCTTTGTAATGTATTGTATTATGTATATGAGTTATCTAGTACCCATACTAGTACCACACAAGCTCTGCTTACCATGGGGCTAGATAATGCTTTGTGAATTGTCCAGCATTATTTATTATTTATTGTAGAAACGAGTACTTACTAAGACACTACAACAGACATTATTAAAATAAGTAATTAAAATAGCAATAGTTTTACAGATAGAATCTCGCTGAAACTAATATTGTACCAGCTAGGAGCAGCTAGGTTCAGGCAGCCATTGCCTCAACCAGTCGCAAACGATCCGCGCGCCGAAGCCGTCGCGCGCTTTTCCTTCCGCTTAGTTCGTATCATCTCGTTCCGAATTCAAACTTGTGGTTTAGGGTGTAGAAACTCCAAACGTTCCTTTTCCAAAACTGCTGCAGTTGTGAAAACTTTTTGATTATGTGAAAACAAAAAAGGTTTTATATAAAAATTTTGTTATGTTTGGTGAATTATTGTGCTAATCTTAATGTGGATTGAAATAGTCATGGACTGAATTGAAGTTATGACAACGTTTGACGATTGGGAAAAGTTATGGAACGTTTCTTGGACTTATACTGAAGGTATGTCCTACTATTTATAGGCACATGCATTGAGATAAAATTTGTTCAACAAAAGGATTTGAATTAAAAGGTTTAGAAGGGACTCCAAAAGAACCATTCACAACAATCCCAAGGAAGTTTCAGAACTCCATAAAACTTTTAAAAATCAACCTTCTTATTTGACGACGTCTTTGGCGCGGGGGCGAAGGTCTGCCTGCGACGCAGGAGATTGCGGGTGCGATTCCCGCCTAGGGACAAATGTTTGTACGATCTGTAGATATTTGTTCCGGGTGTTCTGAATGTATATTCTATGTATAAATAAATAAATCTATGAAGTGTACCTACCCTACCCATAACACAAGCTCTGCTTAGCTTGGGGCTAGATAATGCTGTGTGTATTGTCCAGTATTTTTATTATTATTTTATAAGCACAGCTGGCATACACAATTAAATAAATTTTAGTTAAGTGAATGTTAAACCCTAACCTAATGGGCACGTTACGTTTGGTAGTTTGTTGGAATTCTATTTTGAATTTATTTAGGTAAGCCGGTTGGTACCTATCTGTTATTGGTACATTAGCATGTACCTACCTACCTCTACCAACATACGGAACTCAATAACGCATTCTAGACCCTTTTATCCTGGTGTGGTTCATACAGCACTATTTAGCCCTAAAGTTATTATTTTAGACCGATTCGTAGTTTAGGAACTCTACTCTCTACTAACAATAAAATATATTGTTAGTAGAGTCTTTTGAAGACTCTACTAATAATAATTGATGTACCTTTTCTGTAAGTCATTTTAATTAGGCACATAACCTATCTATGGTTGGTCAGGTTTTAAATACAAGCCAATTTCACAAGAATTTAAAACCCACGACGCGAAGCTTATATAATTTATTAAAAAGCTTTTTGTTAATATAGTGCTTAGCCCGGGGTAATCTCTAAAAAATAAATAATATCCGTATACCAACAAAAATTCCTGTCCGTGAAAATCGATTTGTGTAATCAATTTGACTATCTTTCATCTCGTGCTGTGTCGGCGGTTTGGTGTGTGGAGTCCTTAAGCAGACAAATACCTACGTAAACTTAGATATAAACATCGAAATAATGTTCAATAGTTTATTACCTAGTACTTAACATTGGTAAATCTCTGTGTGATCTTACGACACTCATAAATAAAGTCCTGATCATGATTTATGAACTTGACCGTGAACAGTAAATTAATGAAACCCAGAAGAGCTATTTTGAACGAAGTCGAGAGTTTCATTCCGAATTACATTTCTTTAATTTACAATTATTTTGAAAAGTGTCCAACCAGACATAATTGCTATTAACAAGGGGTGTAAGGGGGACTTTAACATCTCGTCTTCCAAGCCAATCTAACCTGCACGTGGTACACCCTGCTAGATAACGAACTAGGCTCTGATGGAAATATCAAACAATCTTCATAATTTAATAACTCATTGATTTACAATTATTTTCCATTACTTGACACTGGCAGAAAAGTGTCCAACCAGACACAGTTGCCATTAACAAAGAATCATCATCATCAACACTATGTCTGTCTATCTGTCTATGTTATGTCGATTGTATCTACGTTACATAATTAAGATTTTTGAAATTGAATCAAAATTACGAAATCAGTTTACTTAGAACCAGAACTCAGCTGGAATTCAAAGGTCCATTAATGAATAAAAATTGGTGGTTACGCACACTGTTTGAGATGTCATTGCTTTTTATTATCACTATCACAGCATTGAAAAAAAAAAAAAAAAAAAGTCAAAGTCAATTCCCGCTCTCTGTCTGTCTGTTCCTACGTATGCTTAGATCTTTAAAACTACGCAACGGATTTTGATGATTTTAAATACCTAGGTATACCGATTCAAGAGGAAGGTTTATAAACATTTGACACATATATTTCAACGCGGGCGAATCCGCGGGGCGCAGCTAGTCTGAAATAATGGAATTTATCATTTAAGAAGGATAACAGATAGACAAATTTTTGTAAGTTTTTGTGAATTCTCGTACAAAATTTTTGATGTCAAATAAAAACTGAACGAGCTCGCAGAGTTCACTCAAGCTGGACTTGAATCATTCTGAAAAGCTCATTGGCAAATATTTGATTACGATGAAAGTATCATAGGGGTCTGTTTTGGATCAAGGCTGCCATCTAAATCATGCTCTAGGCATGATGACTGATTAGAAGCTACTCAGAGATGTTTTAAGACAAGTACAAAAAATAAAATCATCATCATTATCAGCCTATAGCAGTCCACTGCTGGACATGGGCCTCCCACAATAGCGCCATAGCGCCCTGTCTTCAGCTTGCCGCATCCAGCATCTACCTGCATCTTTCGCAGGTCGTCATCCCACATGGTCGGAGGTTGTCCTACACTACGTTTACCGAGTCGTGGTCTCCACTCGAGAACGTCTTCTTCACGTTTACCCCAGCGGCCATCGGTTCTTCGCGAAATATGGCCGGCCCTCTGCCACTTCAGTTTGCTAATTGTTAGAGCTATGTCGTTAACTTTGGTTCTCTGCCAGATGTATTCGTTACGAATCCTGTCCTTCAGAGAAACTCCGAGCATAGCTCTTTCCATAGCTCGCTGAGCGACTTTGGACTTAAATCATATCTCTGCAAAAAATATATTCAAAAGAAAATTGAACTCTTAAAAATGCAATTTCGATTTCAAGGCCATTGATGATGATAATAATACACATATAGCCTCTTGATGAATTCCAAAACTTTTTCGTAAAAAGAGTTTTCGTGGTCACTTACCTTATACCTGCAAACTAATCATGGGCCAGGAAGTCCCTCCAGGGCGTGATGTGCTGTCACGTACCCTTTCCTCCCTGGCCTGAGAGTAATTTCCGGTTCCGCCTTGAAAGTTTGACTGTCTGTATTCATGAAACTTCCCGTAGTCACTTCTCCAGTCTGTCTATACATAGTCAGTTCTTCGTCAAGTAATCTAGATCGTACTGATCTGTTTCATAATTAAAAATGAACCCCTATTTCTTCTGGTCACGCCATAACTTGAGAACGGCTTTACCAATTAGATTCATCTTTTTTTATAGTTTTTCTAATACTTCGTAGAAGTAAATATTTTTAATCAAAACACATAATTAGAAGTACTATTTTAACGGGCATTTACAATACAATACAATATAGCTTTATTGCACCATCAAATACAAAGAAAATAATAAAAATAAAGGATCTTAATACTAACTAAATCTAGTGGCACAATCGGCCTTATCGCTAAAAGCGAATTCTTCCAGGCAACCTTTGGATGGATATGATCGGCACGTATTAAAGCTGACAAATTTATTATGTTTTTATCGCTTTCATTTGTTGAAACGTTGGGAAAATAGGTAAATAAGCGAGATATACCCGTTAAAATAGTACATGTAACTTCGTAGAACGTAGAAGGTTCTTTACATTTTAAAAAATATAAAAATTGCTATTTTCGTCTTTTTTAAATTTCCACGCGGACGCAGCCGCGGGGCGCAGCTAGTATACAAAAAATAAGTGTTTTATTTTTGGAACTTTTTTACTTATTCTAATTTGTTGTTGTTATGTTTCTATATTTTCTTTATCATATGGAATGTACCTTGTTTTGAAATAAACGTTTTTTTTAACACTTTGACTGCGGTTTTTTTTCGACGACTGCGATCTTTTTTTTTACCTAAAAAATTCGTGCTGCCGCTCTACACAGCGGTTGTGTTGCGCCGCACATGCGTTTCGTTCGAAAAATATTATTTTCTCAGCCGCTGCGCTAGTGTGGATTTACGCATATTAGTCACTTGTAGAAAACTCATACCGTGCGTTTTCAGCACTCAAAGTGTTAAATTACTTCATTGTATCCTACTAATAATTAAACGCGAAAACTACTGAATGGATTTTGATGAAACTTCACAATAGCACAGCTTACATATCAGAATAACACAAAGGCTACAATTCATAAAGATATATTGAATATTATCCAAAATGTATATCACCACGCGGGTGAAACCGCGGGGCGCAGTTAGTGAACATTATATATGGGGCCATACCAAAGATACTGCTGCTCATTATTTAGTTCCTATTTCTATTTCGGTAAACCGACTTTATGGTTGTCACACCTGTGTGGTTCCTAGCAAATAAGACCTAACATTTAGGAATTTTCACCTTTTGATGTTCTACTTGGAATTCGAATTTACTAATTGACGACGGAATGAAAATTGTTTTACTTTGACGGCTGTAGGCAAACTTCATTCACATTGATTGTTTCGTCAAATAAAGCGTTTTCTTGAAACAACAAAATAATTCGGATGAAAACGTCTCTTTAGCATTTACAAAGGCGTACCTACTTTTATGGTTAATATACGAAAAACAGAAACTAGGTAGTTAGGAAATGTTTATTTTTTAACAGAGCAAAGAATTTACTTTTTGCACCATTTGATGGTCGGAGGGCGTCCTACACTACGTTTACCGAGTCGTGCTCTCCACTCAAGAACACTTTTGCCCCAGCGGTTATCGGTTCTTCGCAGGTGGGATGACGACCTGCGAAAGATGGCAGGTAGATGCTGGATGTGTTCAGCTGAAGACAGGGCGCTGTGGCGCTCATTGGGGGAGGCCTATGTCCAGCTGTGGACTAACATAGGCTGATGATGATGATGACCATATGATGGGTTTTGTATAATGTAAGTCAGTTCCCCCTAGCAGGTGACGGGGTCATTAACGCAAAATAAATATATGGAGACAACAAAATTTCCGCGATTAGATCTAAAAGCTGATATCAATTGTTCCTTCTGACTATAGAAAAGAACAACCTCACCAAAGTCCAAAATTAACCCGTTATAGTTGATATAGCTTTTTATCTACCAATACAAGTCTAAAACATTCTCGGGGGTCGCTTTGTTCGCTGTATCTTTTTTGTTATAGTCGTAGGTACACTTTTGATTTTCCACAAAATTTTCGCCAAAATCACTGAAAACTTCGAGGCTCACTCCGCTCGTCGTTGCTTATACTTGCTATTGTTTGTAGAAAGTTACGAAATAAATGATTATTTAATCAATAATCATTTATTTCGTAACTGAAATACACGAAATTCACTGTTCATGAAATACACGTAAAATTAGTTTCGGTTACAGATACGTAGCCGTTTTAATCTTACTAAGGTAAAGTCAACAAACAATATTAAATTAAATTATACATACTGCAATAGAAATAAAAATAAATACAATGGGAATAGATAGTGAGGTTGTCTAACTTCGAGAAAGTCAGTACAGTAATTTTGTTTCGATTTTGGGGGATTTTGACACCCATTTTTCACCAACACAAAAAATACCATAAATGAATTCTTCGGTTAGCTACATCTCAGTTGTACTTCGCGTCGGGTTCGTCATAAGGAGTCTTAGCTAGTCTTAAGCCTTTTTTAGGTAACCCTAATTTCTAAGGGTTGAAATAATTTTGTTAAATCAATAGATTATTACCCGGATAAGAGTTAAAAGGGCCAGGAGCTATTTGCCCAAAGATCAAAGATAAAAATATATTTGTAAAGGACTATTTTTATGAAGTTTGGAGACAGAGAGATACATATGTACAAATTCAAATAGCTCAAAGAATTAGCAAGCTGAAGTGGCAGGGGCTGGCCATATCGCGAAAAATCGACAACTGCTGGGGTAAACGTAAACGTTTTCTTGAGTATTGACCGCGACTCAGCAAGCGTAGTGTAGGACGCCCTCTAATCAGGTGGAATGACGATCTGCAAAAGACTGCAGACAGATGTTGGATGCGACAAGCTGAAGACGCGGTCTATGGCCCGCTATTCAGGGGAGGCCTATGTCCAGCAGTGGGTTGTATATTTTTTTATGGGACCACTTCATCATTCTCTATACAATAGGCAGAGAGTCTTCAAAGGTCAGTCCATACTTGGCGAAGAAATGGACAAACAAACCTTTTAAAAAGACCCGCGACCCGTGCACCCACTGGCTTCACCCACCGGTGGGTGTAAGGGTAATTCCTGTTTACCCGTGTACCCACTGCGATATGGTTGGAACAAACAACAAACAAAGATAGAACCAAAGATAGAACCTCCTCCTTTTTCAAAGGCAGTAAAAAATATCGTGTTTGTTTTTGGTTTGCAATTTAAGATTGTTTACCTAATTATTTTCCTTCACTCATTCCTTTTTCGTGGGAATGGTAATAAAACATACAAATAATACTTGACTGGCCCTAACTCAATGGCCGTAACGAATTACTTAACTTATTCTTACTTACATACGTAGGCGTAGGTAATCGTTTGGCGAAACAGATACCTGTACCTACCTTATTTGTTGTATTATGAATTTTAGCTAACATCTAACAAGAAAGAACCCAAAATTGGTTGTACCCTGACGGGGTTTTTATGCATTGTGTACCTACCTAACTACCTAAGAAACTACCCTGTATGCATGAAATCACAATAAACGATATGAATATACATATGTATCCTCCAGAGCTTGTATTAAGGCTACTAGATGACTAATATTATACATAATTCAATACATTGGTATTTTGTTTATTATACAAAGAAAAGACCCAGAGCACCCGAAACAAATATACAATACAATACAAAAAATCTTTATTGTATACCAGATACAGATCATTACCTATAAAAAACATTACATGCGACAAGTACAATGGGCGGCCTTATCGCTTAGAAGCTATCTCTTCCAGGCAACCTTTAATATGTGCAGATCGTACCAATATTTCATTTGTCCCAAGGCAGGAATCGATGCTGCAACCTCCTGCTTCGTAGGCATCCCTACACCCACCGCGCCACATGGGTCGTATTTCTTATCCAATGTCATTCAATGCGGTCATGATTTCAGATTCCCTTATCAGATGTTTCTGCTACTGCCTTCTTGCATAGGCCAGTCTACACCACCACCGTTGAAAATTAAATTGGTTTCAGTGGTGACTATAATAACAGTTATTATTATGGTTGCTAACCATAATAGAATGCAATTTCATATCGCTTTAACCAAATACCTTACTAAATTCCTATGAGTGCAAAACTTATTTCTAATGGTAGGTACCTACAGTTTTTTATAATTTTAGTAAGTAATCTTTCCTATGTTAGGTTGTATATTTTTTGACGACCGATGTGGCGCGGTGGGCGAAGGTCCGCCTGCGACGCAGGAGGTTGCGGGTTCGATTCCCGCCTTGGAACAATTGTGTGTACGATCTGCAGATATTTGTTCTGGTTGGTTTCTATGTATAATAAAAAATATCTATCTATGTAATGTATTGTATTATGTATATCAGTTATCTAGTACCCATAACACAAGCTCTGCTTACCATGGGGCTAGATAATGCTGTGTGAATTGTCCAGCATTATTTATTATTTATTTTATTTATATGGTAGTTTAACATTATAAGAGATGAACATACTAGTGGTTTCTTTTTCACTTCTTCCACTAGTGGACAAAAAATTGAAGTGAACAGTAAAATAATTTTATTTGATAATAATTTGTAGTATAAAATATGACTTGTCTAAGTGCTTATTTTGTAAGCCTAAAGAAATAAATGATTTTGACTTTGATTATTTCACTCACTCGAGTAGTGTTGAAACTATTTCATTATAACTCTATAATAGTGCTTGCGAGCTATCTCATTATTTGGATAATAATAAAATAAATTAATAATGCTGGACAATCCAGCATCATCTATCCCCAAGATATAGCATAGCAGCTTGTGTTATGGGTAACTGATATACATATCTACATATGTATATCAGTTACCCATAACACAAGCTATGCTTTCATCGTTTTTTTTTACACAGAAAATACCCAGAACATAATGCATGTTCAAGGCTTTAAGAAAGTACTTACATAAGACAAGGATTTTTTATAAAACACGTCAGCTTAAAGCTTGTTTTGGCTACACACTTTTTTATAGATGTATACATTATTAAATAGGTCGTATTAAGTTGATATGTTCGAAACCAACAATAATTTTGAAATCCAAATAAGGTTCAAAGTTTCTTTTTACGCATTTTTACAGTGTTTGATTATGTAGGCAGGCAATTACCTACCAAATAAATTATTATTATTACATTCTATTGTTTTAAAACATTTGCATGCTATAATGTGTTTCCCGCATTTTAATTACTTGCCTGCCTATACCTTCTAATTAAATTAATTAATAAATTATAATAACCCACCGCAACCGCGCCGCCCCGGTTCCAAGATAGGACAATCATTGAAAATAATAATGAATGTGCTTTGTACCTTTTATGCTGGTATTAGATAGGTGTTGTTATTATTATTATGATATAGGTACGATGACGATGTGGCGCGGCGAACTATTACGATGAACGAAGGTCCGCCTGTAACGCAGGAGTGTGGCAGGAGGTAGGGTTCGATTCCCGCCAAATTTACTTAAAATAAAACCAAATTCACCAAGACTAGTAGTATTTTTTTTAGATGAATTTAGAATTTGTATCTTTTACACACATTTTTGACTTTGAATGCTCATAACTTTGTTTGGGTTAATTGTAATACAAAATAGAATGAATGAATCATCAAATCTATTAAGAATAGGGAAGGTATCACTAAAATTGTTGTAGCTAGTGAATTTTCAAAAGTATAATGGTGTTTTTTAAGTTTGACGGGATGGATCCCTCGGGAATAAGTAAGTATAATTTTTATTGAACCACCCTTAGATCAATCTCTACATATAAAATAGTGAAATAATTTTTAAATCGGATCAGCGATCACAAGTACATAAAAAATACATTCCTATAGCCGAACATAAAACATCCTCCTTTTTCAAGTTTTGAAGTCCATAGACTTTTATTTCTTTGCCTATAGGTAATATACATAGGTAGAGGTACCCACTTAATTTATAAAGCTAGAATCTAGAGACCAAAAACAGTTCAATTTGTAGGTAAAATTCTCGCAACAAGTTTTCCAAGTGCATCGCTATAAGCAGTTTAAAGTTTGGAATCAATGTGGGATCAAGGTAAATAAATGTTTGTAAGCACAAAACTTGCAGATGCAATCTCTTTTTGAACTGATGCAATAGAAGTTCAAACACTAACCAGTTACTTGGAAAACAGCTTGAAAACTTCTAATGCAAAAGTGTGTGATAGTATAATTTGGTTAAAGACGCGCAAAATTGTAAAGCGACGTGTGGGGAATCTCACTTTCCTGATATGGCATTGACTTGCAAAAGTAAACTTTCATAAATGCAAAAAGACTGCTTATGGTATCATCACTCCATGGTGCGACAACACAAGCTATTGTTTGTGTTCATCATCAGCTTATGATATTCCACTGCTGGAGATAGGCCTCCCCGAAAAAGTAGCGCCATAGCGTCCTGTCTTTAGCTTGACGCATCCAGCATCTACCTGCAGTCTTTCGCAGATCATCATCCCACCTGGTCGAAGGGCGTCCTACACTACGTTTACCGTTTGTTTTTAGTCGTGGTCTCCACTCAAGAACACTCTTGTTTGTGTTCAATGATGCGTTTTGAACAAAACTATGTTAGCTATGTAGAGTTCAGTATGAAGCTAAAACTTAGAGCATATACGAGTAGGTACATAGTTGTTTACCAACGCGTAGGTAAAGGCAGGTTACCTACGTTCTTTTTGGATAAGACAAATTTGAATTCATTTCTTTTCTACCTGTTAACTAGTACTGATTTAATTAAAACGCACGGATGAGCTTGTTTGTCAAACTACATATCTATCTTTCTTCTGAATCCCGCGGCGAGAAGCCACGCATACTTACTCCTTAGGCAGGCTACAGTAACTATTCCGAAAAGTAAGAAACAAATAAAGAAACTATTCTGAAATAAATAAATCCATATCTTTATGACCCCATTTTATTTCACTCTTTTAAGCACATTATAGTTCAAGATTAATTTTAAATTTTAAATATACTAGCTGTTCGCTGAGCTATTTCGAAGCGAAGTTTACAAACACCGCTCGTATTTTCTGCAACTCGGTGTAGTCCAAAACAGTCTAGTCCTTAAAGTTTCAGAGCTACGATATTTATCTTAAATCTCTAAAAACTTGGATCGGTTGAATATAATTATACATTTACTTACTACTTTACTTTTTTCGGATTTATCTAAAAAAAAATTCATTTTGATTATCATTATGGACGATACTTGTAGCTTTACTTGTAATTTGGTTACTCCGTTGCTTCATCCGTAGCAGTGCTACGTTGTTCGTAGCTTTGTTCGTTGTGCTACGCTATTCGTAGCTCCTCTCGTAGTAGTGCTACGCTATTCGTAGCTTTTTTTGTTGTGCTACGCTATTCGTAGCTCCTCTCGTAGTTGTGCTACGCAAGTCGAAGCTCCTCTCGTAGTTGTGCTACGCAAGTCATAGCTCTGTCTGTCGTCGTGGTGCGGCGTTGTATTAGCCGACTTAGTTCTCGAAAAAATAAATAAAAACGTAATGATTATTATAATTATATTAGATTAAGCAATTACTGATGTTTCTGCTTATTGTCATAGAATAGAAGAAAAATACGTGGTACCTACCTACTGCATCTATGTGTGTTTTTAAGAGATTTATACACAGGTACGTAACGTAGGCCTTTTTAATGATAATAAGGACATCAGTCATTGCCGTATCTAGTAGCTTTTTTGTTTATAATAACTTTTTCGAAAACAGACATTTAGGAATTAAAAAGGGTTCTATGACCGAGACTGAACTACCACTGAAAGATTGGTACTTACTTTTGATACATCCTGTAAATAAGATCCTTGAAAACCACCAAGAAGCATTTTCAGAAAGGAAATAATATTTGGTGCCAAAAACCACGTTATATTCAAACCTGCTCTGTAAAACAATGAATGAAACACAACTTTGGTTTGAATGCATTGAATATCTTTTGTCTTTTTTGCAGCTTTAGTTAGGTTAGGCAAGTTGCCAAACACAAACCATTCGAAAATAGGCCAATAGGCCGAGATAAAATCAGCAATGACGATTGGTTGAACGCTGATCGTGGCAAAAGATATGAATTCAGATATCCCCCATCAATCTATCCTAAGCCTTGAGGGAATTCGCATTATCTAACCTTCAGAGGATTTGTAACATTAACCTTGGTCGAAAGAGTTCCTATTCATTCTCTTCTCAAAGTTTATAATCTACTTAGTCGCGCAGTCGGAAGTTTTAACTAGGCACGGTAGTTATAAAGTTTGTCTTTTATTGATGGCAATGTAACTTCTGTGGTTGCTGGACCAAGGATAAATTAACTTTTACAAGCTCTACGGGAATAAATTACTTGAAGTGATGGATATCGAAAGGTCTTGGTGGGCTTGAATAATAATACTTACATATTATTACGACGTAAAATCCAGATAGTCGATTCAGTGGTGATAAGTACACCACTGCTAAAAATCTAAGTTCTGAAAATTTCAATTATGATTTTATTATTTATTTTATTTTAAGCCATTATTGTCCTACTGCTGGGCAAAGGCCAATATGATCAATTAATCATTGATTTGTTTAAAATTTTGCTTATCGTCAAGGCTGCATAGCCATAAAGGCGTGAGCTCCCTTTTGCTCAAATGCACGTGATTCGATCTTCACAAGTAAGTTGGCAGAGCATGAATCTGTCATTTACCTAACTACACATTTACAATTTAGATTTAACTTTCCGCATTTGAACTTTGAAATTAGGTACGTAAGTACAACGTAATTGGTAATTCACTGACACTGCGTTAACTATATGTTCTGCTCATCATCATCAACACGTTTATGAAGATGCCAAGTCTTAAATATGATATTGGTAGTATATACACCCCTCCATTCAATTATCATTCGACAGAGTGGCTTTGAGAATAATCGCAATCGTCTTAAATTCTCCGTGGGTGTGGTAGTGCGAGCTCGATCTTTAGTAATTCATTGAGTATACAAATAGATTCCGTAAGAGGTGACATTTATAAAAAAAAATGAAGACTTAGCATTTTCACGAACGTGTATATGTATGTGTTAATAGGTGCAGACCTATTAACACATACATATACACGTAAAACGCAGATTCTATCGCAGATTTCCTGCGAAATCTGCGATAGAATCTGCGTTTTACGCAGTGTGAGTGAAGTAGAAATAACCCTGTATAAAACCTTAGAAATTCAAACAAGAGAAACACTCACACGTCCATTTTGATGGGTTCTATAACAGACATTTTATTTTAATAGTTATTCTATCTCTGAGCCCGATGACAATAAATTCACGATTACCCCCCTAATGGAATTTTGCGTTTTTATGACAGGCCCTTTCAACTTGTCGCAGTAAAATTTAAATTGTTCCAAGATTGGCCCACATCCGATGGTCCGTAAGTCTGTATTTAGTTTTATGGAGGTTTTTAATCCCCCTAGCTGATTGCCAACGTAATAAATAAATTTTGCAAAGAGAGTGTCGGGGTCGCTTTTATTTTTGTCTCTTACTCTGGCGTATGTATTTTTAGTTTATAAAAAACTATAGTTGACTAGGTATATTATCACTTTTGAAAACAAATATATGGTTATTAACACAAAAGTTATAGCGGGATATTTTTTGGCACAATTTCATGCGCCATGATGATGGAATAACTGATGGCACTGCGAGAAATTCATGGTAAATATCCCGTTAAAATGATTTTTGAGTATATTATCTATGACGACCGATGTGGCGCGGTGGGCGAAGGTCCGCCTGCGACGCAGGAGGTTGCGGGTTCGATTCCCGCCTCGGAACAAACGTTTGTACGATCTGCAGATATTTGTTTCGGGTGTTCTGGTCGTTTTCTATGTATAATAAAAAAAATATCTATCTATGTAATGTATTGTATTATGTATATCAGTTATCTAGTACCCATAACACAAGTTCTGCTTACCATGGGGCTAGATAATGCTGTGTGAATTGTCCAGCATTATTTATTATTACTATATTATTACTAATATTACTATCTATCAGATACATAGTATTCATATGAAATTGCAACATTCTACCGACAAGAGCTAGCCTCTTTAATTTATAATAATTATAATCCTTAACAAAAGCTCAGCTTAGCTTAGGGACAGATGAAGCTGTGTGAATTATTAACATCATTATTTATAATTCTTATTTGTGAATTTATACCCATTGAGAGTTTTATAAATTCTTAAGTAGGATGAAGTTCAGATTAGACAGGAACGGAAAGTTGGGCAGATGTTCTAGCAATACACATACTTCATTAAATTTGAGAATCCCGAACTTCTATGTTGTTTGAAGCTTGATCTAACCGCGATAAGTATTTGAACTTATCGAACTTTGGTACGTGGGAGACCTAAGTGAACCTATATTACTTCATCATCAGCCTGTAGCAGTCCACTGCTGGACACAGGCCTCTCCCAATGAGCACCATAGGGCCCTGTCTTCAGCTGCAGTCTTTCGCAGGTCGTCATCCCACCTGGTCGGAGGGCGTCCTATACTGCGTTTACCGAGTCGTGGTCTCCACTCAAGAACACGTTTGCCCCAGCGGCCATCGGTTCTTCGCGAGATATGGCCGGCCCGCTGCCACTTCAGCTTGCTAATTCTTAGAGCTATGTCGATAACTTTGGTTCTCTGTCGGATGTATTCGTTGCGAATCCTATCCTTCAGAGAAACTCCGAGCACAGCTCTTTCCATAGCTCGCTGAGCGAATTTGAACTGGTGGATCATAATACTTAGGTTAGACATTTATAAATGTCTTAGGAAGTGTCTTGGAAAAATGATAGTGTCATATTCCACTTTAGTGCATTGAAACTGAGCTCTGGTGGGAATTTGGTACGCTTCGTAATACTCATCGTCTATATTTCATCCACCTACCATACAAACAGAATGCGGTCCTTACAATTTTATGTGCAGGCAGTGTTTTAGCATGGGTTAGCACAATATCAAAACGATAAAAGTTTTGGTTTACTAACGCTGACCGGTTACAGTTGTCAAAGTTCAAGTAAATCACTCAAAATTTATTCAAATCTCAAAACTACCATCAATTTGGCAGAACTGTGGCAAATAGCCTTAACAGCCACGAAATAAAGAAGAATATAGTTCTTATGAAGCTATTGGATTACTACCATACAAAAAAAATAGTTCCTTCCTAAAATTCAAAACAAACTTTAAAAATCCTTTTTTCTTTAGGTATACAAAATAAGCGCTTAGGCAAGTCAAATTATTATCAAATAAGAAACAAGGTGTTTTAGATTTTCTGGTGGAAGAAGTGATTCTATCCAATAGGGGCGTTGTAAGGCGCTTTATTTATTAGAGGAAACGAAAACTTTTATAGTTTTGGATAATTATCAACCCATACTAGGGGTCTGAATTCACGGGGTTTTATGAGGTACAGATGTAATGCCTTGATTACACGTAATGGGTAGAGTAGCGAGACAATACAACGATATTAGATTAGGCTGGGAGAGTTATTATATTATCTGGTTAGGTGCGCTAAGTAGTTTCAGACTTTCAAATCAAATTACTATTACAAATGCGAAAGATTGGATATCGGATGGATGTATGTTTTTTACTTCTTCACGCCAAAACTACTGAACGGATCGGCCTGAAATTTTGCAGACAGATAGTTCGTAGCCTGGAATAAAACATATGCGTTTTATCTCATAAATCAGTTCCCATGGGATAGAAAGAATCAAAATATTTTCATAGAAATAACGCGTGTGAACCGCAGGCAGAAACTATTCACATTTTAAAGGTGTACACGTTTGTGCCTTTGTGAAATGTTTAACCATAAATCCAAACGAATTCCGTTGGTTGTGGGAAATTTTCGGCACATATATTCCTGGATCTAGAATAACATATAATATAATCCTCGCGCGATCCAACTGTTACTGAGACTTGTCAAAGTAGATAATTAACGTCGCTATCTTCATACAATCCACGCCTTGTCAAAATGTGGTGGCAGTAATTGCCCGAACGCTTTAATTCAGTTCGAAATATACTCCAGAGTATCGTCGTCAACGAGACGTACCGTTTCTATTCCATATTCCAGAACGGTAGAGGCGCTGTTTCAAATCCTTAATATTGACTAGACGACTCGATACTAGCGTAGCGAGTAACCGAACAGTGCTCCAGATATCCAATAAAATGACGTAGTATTTCCAACCCTAGGTCGATAACAATAAAGTGTAAATCCCCCAGGCATTCCCAGGCTCCGTACCGTCAAAAGCACATGCTTCCAGCTTTCAGAGCATGTTACGTTAGTTCGTAAAATTTCACGTTATATTTGTGACGGCTGGCTGACGTTTCTTCGTTAGATTCTTTCGTTCTCAACAGTAGAGTTTTTTCGGGGTGTAAGGGGGACTCCAACATCTCGTCTACCAAGCCAACCTAACTTGCACGTGGTACACCTAGATAACGAACTAGGCTCTGGTGAAAATATCAAACAATCTTCATAATTTGATAACTCATTGATTTTACAAATTATTTTCCATTACTTGACACTAGCAGAGAAGTGTCTAACCAGACACAGCCATTAACATCATGAGATTCATCATGAGAGAGTTTTTTTCCTTTGCCTATCAATTCTGTCTGTGATCTTCATGTCATTGGCTAATAATAATGTTACAGCTTATTGGTTGTTTTTTAGGCACGCAATTACTGAACGGATCGGGCTGAATCTTAACAGATAATGGAGGGGCTAGATGGAATAGCACACAGCCTACTTTTTAGCCCATAAATTAGTTCCCGTAGCATAGATATAACATTAAACATTTCTTTAGAACAATAATTGCTTAGAACTTAGTTGACTTGGATTGGAATATCGTATCTACATGCAACTTTTTTACTTGGGAAACCGTGAGCAAATCCGCGAGCATAACCTTGTTTAAATATAAGCTTTGTAAGCTTTGTACGCGCACCTGTCCGCACCGCAGGAGCCGCACTCACCGCAGTCATCGCATTTTCTAATTCTTTATAATGAAATATTAGTATGCAACATTGCGCACCTATCCGCGTCGAACGGGGCGCATTTCGTTACCTAAATCCTGCGGCCTGTGTCATGACCTCCGGTTTGTTTGTTTATTGTATACCTTCTTTCATTCATCATCACAATCAACCTGTAGTAGTCCTGTAGTAGTCCACAGCTGGACATAGGCCTCCCCAAATGAGCGCCATAGCGCCCTGTCTTCAGCTTGCCGCATCCTTCATTCATTTGTTTCATTCAAATACATGTTTTCTCTCTCTCCGTGTACATAAATACTCGTAATACCCGATTGCTTAGCTTTGGTAAATCGTCTATGACGCACCCCGTTTGGTCATCAGTTTTGGCGCGAAACACGTGCAGGAAAGAGTTTGAATGAAGCTTGTCAGTAGTACGTCAATTTATAATTTAGTCTGTGTTCGGGATATTGTCAAAAACAGAGAGTAAAAATTACATCAGCTGATAATGAGCGGGATTGTTTGGATTTTATGTTGTAGGTAGTTCAAAATTTATTATCATCCATCACAAAGAGATTTTACATATAGAGACGTCATACTCATTGTAAAGAAATAAAAACATTGCGATATTTTACTATAGCTACTTCATAAACGTAACGCATTGCTTGTCTCGTTCGTGTTGGTGGCAAAGCGGCAACAGCGCGGCAGTGATTTTAGTTCGAACAGACGAGACGCCGCACTGCATATTATGGCCTTATCTCTGTCACTCATAAACGCAACTCACGAATTACTTGTCTCGTTCGTGTTGGTGGCAAAGCGGCAACCGCGCGGCATTGATTTTTTTGTAAAATTCAATTTATTTTATGATTTTCCATTTTAAACAGTACAAAACAAATAGAAGACATAAAAAGACACATCCTTCTTGCTTTTCACAACCGTCCCATAGTAAGTATTGCACTTTCTAAACGCGCAACATGGCATTTTAATATTTTTCATACTCCAAAATCCCGCTTCAACGTACGTCCGCGTCGCGGCCAGGAGCAATACGGACTGAGTTCAATTCAGGCACGTACCTGATTTTCGTCTTGTTAGGCAGACCTCGGTACAACGTATCTACGTATATATAACATCATTGATCCATCTACATTCTCTGCTCTCTGTAGATAGATAGTAGTTTATCCTCTCTAAAAATAATAAAATAAGTACGTGTCTTCAAACAAATATTATTTTATCGTAATTCTAAAATGCATAATTTGTACAACCGATCACAAGAAGCAAATTTTCAATCAAATAAATAAATAAATAATATGTCAATCACTCCGAATGCACCCAAACAGCCGTTAGAAAACATAGATTTACCAATAATAATTGTTTTTTGGAGAATTACGTAAAATTACATCATGATTACGTCATTGGTAGGTTTACTTACCAAAACCAAACAACTGGATATGCAAAGACAATTAATATTATCACTTTTTTGCACTTCTCATTAGGTTTATTTACACCACCACTAGCCATTATCTCAAATTTATGTTTATTTCATATGATCTAATTGTTTAGTAAACACGTATGTTACTAACAATATCACAAAGGGCTGTGAGTAGTATCTATTGAATAATCCCGTTCTTTTATAGCGTTTTTATCGGCCAATCATCTTAAAACAAAGAGGCTATAACTCGCTGATAGGTTTTCCTTATTCTGGTATTTTTTGCCTTTATAAAAGAAAGAAAAATACCGTTAGGTACTTACTGTATAAATAACAATGTTAACGATTTTATGTAACACTTATAAATAGGTACTTACGTCACCAGGACAAGTAAGGCCACAGTAGTTATTAATTCTTTTACAGAAATCGGTTAGGGTAAGTTTAACACTTTGACTGCGTTTTTTTTCGACGACTGCGATCTTTTTTTTTACCTAAAAAATTCGTGCTGCCGCTCTACACAGCGGTTGTGTTGCGCCGCACATGCGTTTCGTTCGAAAAATATTACAGCTCTGCTGAGTCACAAAGATCTGTATTTTCTCAGCCGCTGCGCTAGTGTGGATTTACGCATATTAGTCACTTGTAGAAAACTCATACCGTGCGTTTTCAGCACTCAAAGTGTTAATTTGGGGTCGGGCCTTGGAGATATTCTCGAGGATTATTAATTTCATTTACGCTGTAGTTATCGAGGGTCAATCAATGCATGATATTCTCTAAGGATAGTTTCCTAAGCTTTTAGTTTAACTTCCATTAGATTACCTTACTCAAAGAGCTTCCAACAAGTAATGCGGCGGGTGGGTCCAGCAATAGTGCTCTGTAACTTGTTAATCTGAACTGGGACTAATTGTCAGAGAGATAAAGTTTGACTTTGACCAGAGACCGGATATGTGAATCTATAGGGACGTTATTTGAGTTGTCGCAAATGTTTGCCTTGTTAAAAGAATTATCTCAGGACCTCTGTAATGGACAAAAGGGAATAAAGATAGATATTATAATATTTGTTCCGGTAATTCTGGGTATTTCTATGCATAATAAAAAAAAACTATATAATGTTCTAGCTGCGCCCCGCGGTTTCACCCGCGTGGTAATACATATTTTGGATATATCTTTATGAATTGTAGCCTATGTGTTATTCTGGTATATAAGCTATATTATTGTGAAGTTTCATTAAAATCCATTCAGTAGTTTTTGCGTGAAAGAGTAACAAACATCCATCCATACTTACAAACTTTCACGTTTAAGGTATTAGTAGTAGGATTGTATTATGTATAACAGTTATCTAGTACCTATAACACAAGCTCTGGTTAGCTTGGGGCTAGATGATGCTGTGGGCTTTGTTTATTTATATAAGCTCACATTTAATTCTACCCTCATGTTCGAATGAATTGTATCGAATCTAAATGATTGAAATTTGCATTCGTTTTAGTATGAAACCTCGCACTTTCCCTTCTGACTAATAATTTAAAAAAAAAAAACGGGCCAAAGTTACCAGTTAGTTATTTTAGTTACTATGAAAATGTAGTATAGATAGAGACGTGTTTGATTTTCAAATTGAAAAACGCATTATTTTCAATTCTTAATATTTTATTTTTGCATTATGTACTATTAATATTATTGATTTTTGCTCCATTTCCAAAACATGTAACTTTTGTACGCCTAATGGCAGATCACAGTGCTCTTAATTTTAAGTCTGAACATCCCTGTAATACCTGTGTATCACAAATAAATAAATGAACTAATGAACTAATTACCATTAATGCCTTAATAGCCTTACACAATTTAACCCCCTGTCAAGTTCATGCAGATTAGTCAAGTCCAAAAAGAATAACCAAAGTTCGTAAGATGATGCTGGCTGCACTTTGTCGGTATAAAAGAAAATGATGGCAAATCACCACTAAGAACATTAAAATATTTTGAGCGATGGCAAATCACCACTACTTTTTTTGCGATGACGAATCACTACGATGGCGAATCGCCACTAACTCTTTAAAGCATACAACCCATATTACAAAAGAAAAACAATTCTTTAATTCTTTATTGTACACATACAAAACTTAAAAATAACTTATATAAAAAGATATGTACATAGGCGAGCTTAACCCTGAGCTAGAGTTTTCTTCCAGCAAACCTTAGGTTTACAGGAGTGGCGATGGAATAGATAGAGGAAGAGGAACAACAATGATATCAAAAAAGATTAATCGATGTGAGGAGAACCTCGACCTTTATCTCTACCGAAAACGAAAACACAATACATACGCGTTAGTCTAAGGTAAACCTTAGTTTTATTTTGGTTCCGAAATAAAAATAAACAGGAAAAAGACACTTGCACTAGACTGCGGAAATACAGAGCTGGGTCGGAATTCTTCATCATCATCATCAGTCTATAGCAGTTCTCCGCTGGACATAGGCCTTCCTCAATAAGTCCTCTTGTAACGGACCCAGGCTTCATGAGTGTTGGCTTCATGAGTACCAGATTATATGAAGTAATAATGTTTCAGGCTCATCTACTTGTTGAGAGCTTATTAATCAGTGTCTTTGTCGAATAATACAGGTTATGGATTGATAACATTTAGAGCAGGAGGTTTGAGTTTATAAGGTTTAGTTCTCACCCTTGTGGGGGAATCCAGTCAGTTAAACCGCTCCGATCATCAAACGTCATCATCACAATGGTACATGCTGAAAATCAGCGTTGTGGGGTCACTCGCAACATTCAGCTGAGCATGAACCTGTTCTGATAGCGCAGGAACACGGCACTGACCATCACACACGGCTTGATCTATACTAAATTAATTTAGATAGGTCTATTAATAATAAAATATATATATATAAATCAATGCATATTATCAATTATATATAATACTTTAAGTCTTTTTAAGTCGTGTGCTGTATTTGTTTACTATAGTTGGATAATTAAGTTTTTTGCTATATCAGAATAAATATATTTTCATTTTCATTACATTTAATTTCGTTTTCATTTAATTTCCAATTTGTTCCCTCTCGGCGTGATCAATTTGGTCTCCCGATTCTGCTGGATTGATTAAAAAGATAGACAGATAGGAAACACTTTATTATACCACCACACAAAACAGAAAACAATACATAAGATATATGAACATACTAGTGGTTTCTTTTTCACTTCTTCCACTAGTGGACATAACATTTAAGTCAACAGTAAAATAATCTTATTTGATAATAATTTATAGTATAAAGTATGACTTGTCTAAGTGCTTATTTTGTAAGCCTAAAGAAATAAAATATATTGAATTTTTGAATTTTCAATAAACAATAGAATAAGGGAAGTATAAAGGGCGGCACTGGTGGTAAGGGAGGGACTGGATATGAAGGAACAAAATAGACGATGGTAATTTAGTAAATATATAGATAAAAAAAAGAAAACAAATACCTACACTACATATCATTATACCTGCATACTCATAATAATAATGTAATAAGACATAGAGTGATAATTTCACAAAACATTCCGCTCTAAGTTGAAGCCAAAAAACAAGCAATGTGTGCGTAAGCGGCACGTCATTACAAGAGCCGACACGCACACAAGTGCACAAATAATGTTGCAAGCTATTAACATTTTCCCCATAAGGTAGGGAAATTGTAACATTTTGTAAGGAGTAAATGATTTATCATATTACATATAACATATTTATCACTTTTCTGTTAGATGATATTTCATTAACAGAAAACTTCCTGTAAATATTATATACTCTATGGGTGTTTACATACAGGGGAGTGTTGAGTTAACGAATTAGTTAAATAGATAGAAATAAATATTATGGCCGAAACATTTTCATACCTTTGTTGGGATAGGACCCTTTCGTAATTTGCATAAACTACCTTTCGTGATATGCTTGTCATTTTCTTCAAAATGTATAGAACATAATCATATCTTAGTGTATTTAGTTGGCTTGCAAAACTTTTCTTTGCAATTCCGTCTAAGTTTTTCAACCAATCGGGAAGCAACAGTCTATTTAATTTTTCGTGTTATTTCGTTATGTTTTTTTTGTTACCTTGCATATGTATGTATTATTTTGTTTGACATTATGTCAAAACAACATGAATATTCTTATTAATAAAGAACTGAACTGTAGTCGGATCAGAAGTAAGAACTATAAGAACGAATATAAAGACATTAATAAAACTAGGGTTCATCGTCTAATGGAACCAATGAAATTTTTATATTTAACGCTCCGACTACATCAACATCCGGACAGTCTGTAACAATCTATTTCCTTGCCCGTGAAAATAAATCAAAAGTTTTTGATTATTTATACCAAGCTTAATAGAACATAGGTACATATTTCACTTAAAAATCCAGTTAAGTTAGTAGGTAACCCTAATTATATCTGGCAAATAAAAGTCATACAAGTGTAAAGTAGAAATAGATTAAACAAATAAGTACCTATGGGGGAAAATAATTTTTCAAATAGCTAGCAACATTTTTATGTAATGGCGTCTGTTATGTTTACGATTTATTTTTGAGCTTATACCAATGTTTTACTCAAGAATATAAGATGCCAGGTTGTATTTACCCGTGAAATGGAATCTTCTGTTGTTTCTGATTATTATGAGAAGAGTTGTTACACCCTTTCACTGCACAATAAGTCTTTATTATTAAAAAATTACGGAGCTCTTCCCAGTAGGTCTTGACCTTGAGCACTGACGTGTCGAGCGATGTACGTAGCCTTTAAAGGCTAACTTGAAATTGCGTCACTTCGCGTGCGCCTACTGCGGTTCTAAGCCTAGTTATTCTAAGCCTGCATAGATAAAGAACTCTGTACGATGAAATAAATTGATGATGATAACTCACTGCTTTACATGTTCAGCGACGACGTCTAAGTCATTCAGTTCAGTAAGGAGTCCCCTCCTAAGTAGCAATAAACATTAAGTTTGATTGTCCTCAGCGCATCGTTTCTCATCTTCATTCTTCTAAGATAAAATAAGTATGTAGTTCCACAATATATCTGTATCTACATGACCATGAATCATAAATGGAACATTGTTTTCGTTTTATTTACTAAATGTATATTTTGGAAGGAGGGAAGCGATTTTACACAGGAGTTGTGGTTTAAGATATTTATTTACTTCTCAAAAGATTAATAATCACTGGTGAGAAACAAAATCAGCTTATTATTATGTTAGTAGTTCGGTGCGAGCTATATTATTAAAATTATGTGGGTAGTTAGCAAAAACACTATACAGAGCAAAGTAAAGGCGCGCACACACTATACACAATTTCTGAAATATTAAATAACATATAGGTAATAATGGAGTTGGACAGTACACGCTAATAAAAAAATGCAATAGCAATCAATACTCAATCTTCTTTTACGATTGACATGACAGGAACTGCTGCTGGCAATCCCCTGGTGTAAAATTTGGTTTATTCCAGTTTGCCCTTTTGCCCCTAAAGGCTAAACTGCAATTTAACAAAAAAACTGGTTTTCCTCTTTGTAGACTCCTCTTGAAGGGAACATTGGAATTCACAGATATCTTTGTGGAACTATTCTGCTTTACGTCGCGTAATGCTGTAGTACTTCATTACTCCGTTAAAAGTCATTGTGACGACGATAAATCCTACTTTTAGACCTGTTTCCTGTTTGAACACCCTGGCATGCGAGTAATGAACTTCATTTAATGCTAATTTTGAACTTCAGTGTTGATCTTTTTGAGCAGTAAAGTTATTTCAATCGGATAATCAATACTAATTATATTTGTTGTTGCCATCACACATTAAGCCACATTGGCTTACACTTTGACTGCGTTTTTTTTTCGACGACTGCGATCTTTTTTTATCCTAAAAAATTCGTGCTGCCGCTCGCGCTCGTCACAGCGGTTGTGTTGCGCCGCACATGCGTTTCGTTCGAAAAATATTACGGCTGTGCTGAGTCACAAAGATCTGTATTTTCTCAGTCGCTGCGCTAGTGTGGATTTACACATATTAGTCACTTGTAGAAAACACATACCGTGTGATTTCAGCAGTCAAAGTGTGGTAAGTGATTAATTGATTATGTATAAGTATAGCAATTTCAACCCTGTTGCGCGTAAACAAATGGAAGGCAGACCGTGGTTGTTTTTGGTATAAATAAATATGTGGGTATTAAGGTAAGTAGTACCTACTTCTCTAGTCTAAGTATACAAAATATTAAGTCGGTTAATAAAAACAGTTCATGATTTTAATAGGAATCTAAGGCCACACTGTAACAACAATGTTTCGTACCTATGTAGGTACGCAAATTTGACTGATATTGGTTAAGCCGTATCATTTTAAAATAGCGTAACGTGAAATTTTAATAGAATATACTTTAGCTGACAAAGTTAGCTTTGGTCAACAGAGGACCGCAAAATTGAGACTAAGCAGAAATAATCTATATGATAAAAAATAATCTGAAATGTAGAACATGTTTTTCCCCAACACTCCAACTTCGATTTTCTAAAATTGGACCACCCTGTGCATTAGGTAATTGCACAGCGCGGCTGCACTGCCGTTCCAGTTTTTTCGCGTAGAAATAATAGTTTTCTTGTGCCAGTTATTTGGCTCCTCTACAATTTGCATTCAGTTTCGGGTTCCGCACGAAATAGCTTTCAAATTCCCTTTGCATTCTATTGAATAAGAGGAGATACAGAGGTCGTATTCTCGAACTAACTTCGATAAACTACACGAGGGTATCTTTTCTATCGTCATTAGACTTTACAAGTTTGTAAGCGAAACGGTTTTGAATCCATTATGTGACTTACAAAGTACCATTAAGGTTGAAGCACATAAAGGTTGCACCGCTCGCGCACAGTATCCGCTTTTGTCTCAAATCGTGCTGACCGCGTGCTATCTACGCGGCGACAGCTAGCAGCAGTTTGACCGTGCAGTCAGCAACCATAGAATCGTTGCATAATCGTTGATACTTGCTTCAAGAGAGCGTTCCACGTGGCACGTGGCACTCACCCGTAGCACGCTGCAGCGAAGCAAGGTTAAGGTTAAGGTGTTTCCGCATGTGGACTCCAGCCGATCCTTTATGCGTGAATTTGCTAACAACAGCGAGGTGTAAAGCAACAAAGCAACGAGGTTGCGGCAAGCTCGCTTACCGCGCTATCATTTATTTTATACAATCAATGTAAAATGTATCTACAGGTAGTTTATGCCCATATTTAAATACTTATTTTACTGCACGGTAGTGGTTGGAGCAACTGACATCCGAGTGAAAATAAATTTTGTGTAAAACAACCAATAGAATCTGGAATACATGACGTGATGGCATTTCACGCAATTTTGAGAGAGTGTTGTACATACCTATCACTACTCCTCTTTCCTGGAAACCGGCCCTGACCCACTGATCGAAAGTAGGACTAAGTTATTCATGAAAATGGCTGAAGTATGGGGATAATAAAAAAATAGTGGTCGCTAGGGGAACTAAAAGGACAATATTACTAGTCTCTAAGGATGTTAAACGTGAGAATACAGTTAGCACTTTGACTGCGGTTTTTTTCGACGACTTTGATCTTTTTTTTTACCTAAAAAATTCGTGCTGCCGCTCTACACAGCGGTTGTGTTGCGCCGCACATGCGTTTCTTTCGAAAAATATTACAGCTCTGCTGAGTCACAAAGATCTGTATTTTCTCAGCCGCTGCGCTAGGGTGGATTTTCGCAGATTAGTCACTTGTAGAAAACTCATACCGTGCGTTTTCAGCACTCAAAGTGTTAGGGATATAATTTTTTTTGTTACCCTCTAAAATATCGATATACTACTTTTTATATAAAAATAACTAATATATAAAAATTGCAATTAACAAACTAATAGTTTATTTATTTATTTAAACAACTTGTTTATTTGTTTACTTGCCCACACATCGAAACGACCAAAGTAAAATAAAGAAGCTTTAATTATGTTTTCTTTAGCTCTGCAATAATTTTATAAGTTTATGTATTCATTAATTTTAATTTATCGCATTTCAGACGCCTAGTACCCAAGCTCTGCATAGATTGGGACTAGATGATACTGTGTGGATTCTGCATTATTTATTATTATTTATCTCTACTGCGATCACCAATCCACATGCCCAGCTTGATGGTAGGTATATTCCAAAACCCCCATTGTTTGGCGGGGAGGCACGTTCATCAGTGGACGAATGTGTGCGCATGATGCATATATGCGACTACCTTAAACTGAGGTAGGTATTTTGCATAACAACCGGTAAGACAGTAACTCTGCCACTTAAGCTTCTGTACGGTAACTCTAAGCCGGCGGTGAACCTTGTGTTAGTCACTTTGCAAACTATTGTTAATTTTGTGTTGTCATCGGACTGAGAAGGGTTAGGCAAGGATTACACCGATCCCTCTACCTTCTTACGGAAATTCCAAGAACCCATTGTGAAGTGGACAACCAAGACTTGCCTCGTAAATACGGACTTAAATGTTATTTTTACATCTCTTGTCCAAAGAGTGTGTCATTTAAGCGTAGCGTAGCGGACGTAATATACTCGAATGTTATAACGCACAAGGGCGTTATAAAATTCGAGTATATTATTAGCTAGAAAGTTTTTTTTTTTAAGTGAAAACTTCTTTATACTCGTACCTGTTGAGCACTTTTTGGGTGAACAATAATCATGGGACTCGCGGCATCGTCACCGAACGCTTTCCTAACTGTGTATATACATACATAATGTATATATATGGGTACATTTATTTTATTTTATTTATTTTGAGCCATTATAGTCCGGCAGCTGGGCAAAGGCCTCTCTTTTCTCCTTCCACTCCTCGCGATCCAACGCTGCAACAGGCCATGATGGTCGTTATATGTATAATAAAAAATATATATCTTGTAATTTGTTTAATTAAGTAGGTATATCAGTAGAATAGGTTGCCTGAGAGAAATCGCTGTCAGCGATAAGGCCGCCCATTGCCTTTGCCCAGCAGTGGGACAATAATGGCTTAAAATAAATATAACGACCAGAGCACCCGGAACAATAATATGCAGATCGTGCAGATAATTGTCCCGAAGTGGGAATCGAACCCGCAACCTTTTCGCCTCCCGCGCTACAAAGGTCGTTAACCTTTTTATAAATATAGGTATATTTTTATGGTATTCAAAAATTATTACCTACTCCTCGGATCTTAAGAGCATGAACAAGGCGGAACTAAGCAGTACTTATGGTTAATAGCACGCATAATTACCATACTTAACAGGCATAATAACTATTTCTCTCGGATATCTTTGTATTTATCATAATAAAACCTTATAAAAAGTATCTGAAGCTCATTAGAAAACGTAATCGCATAATTAATGTTTAGTTACTAGGGGCAAAGCCTCTAAAACAAATAATGCTCCAACTGAGCTTTGAACACCGACGACGGCTTCCTTTACTAATGACCTTTCAAGGTTGGAACAAACTCTGTAGACTTCTAACTACGCACCAAAGCAAATCGAACTGTAAAGAGCAAGTTTTGAAGTTCTTATTGAAGGTACCTAGGTACTTAATTATTCCAAAGCAATTTCACGGTCAATTCCAAAATGCAGCTCTGGTGAGGTAGGTACAGTGCACCCAATTTTAGTGAAGATATTTAATTTTTGGAAGAAGTTAATATTAGTATTCTCTATTTTATCACTACATAATCGTTGTATAAAAACAAACTCGGTTCACGTTGCAGCGTTGTCTGTCTGTCCCTCCCTATGTATACTTTAATCGTTAAAAATTTGTACTTTTGACGGATTTTGATGCGGTTTTTTAAATAGATAGAGTGATTCAAGAGGAAAAAGGTTTATAAACCATTTGACACATAGATTTCCACGCGGCCGAAGAATGTTTATTTTCCGTAGAGATGATGAAGATTCTTTGTTAATGGCAATATTATGTGTCTTGTAATATACATATTTGAGTTATTAAATTATAAACATTATTTAATATTTTCACCAGAATCTATTTCGTTATCTAGCAGTACCACGTGCAGGTTAGGTTGGCTTGGGAGTCGAGATGTCGGAGTTCCCCTACACCCCGAGAAGATGAGAAAAGCAAATATAACTGGGACGTCTTAATTAGTCTTCAAAACATGTCATGTCAAAGAAATGGTAAAAATTTAAGACGTAGCGCTTACGAAAGTTCTGTTTCGTAACTCTATAAGGATTTCTGTTAATAAATCAATTTTTGCCGCAATAATTAATTGAGATTTTCTTCTTTATCGATATTATATTTATATAAATAAATAAATAATGCTGGACAATCCACACAGCATTATCTAGCCCCATGGTAAGCAAAGCTTGTGTTATGGGTACTAGATAACTGATATACATAATACAATATATTACATAGATAGATATTTTTTATTATACATAGAAAACTACCAGAACACCCGGAACAAATATCTGCAGATCGTACACACAATTGTTCCGAGGCGGGAATCGAACCCGCAACCTCCTGCGTCGCAGGCGGACCTTCGCCCACCGCGCCACATCGGTCGTCGTTTGAAATAAAAATTGGTTGAAATAATTTGATTTAACAGGTACATTCTCAGATATAACTCACAACCCCTGAATAAGGTATTCAAAGCTACATTCTTTTTTGTCGCAATGAAAGTTCTCCCAATTTTGACCACCTGGTTGGTACATCACTTCTTCGGTTTTTAAACTTTCTCACAAAAGGATTCCAGGTTTAATTGGAAGCCATCTTCTCGGTTGAAGTTCCTGTGTTTCGTAATCTCAATGGCCTCCTGTACGATTCTTGGTATGTAGTGTCGCTCTGTTGAGATTACCATTCGATTGTGTAACTCGATCCAGTGGTTAAGCTGTAATAACGATATTAATAATTATGAGTTAGTATTAATATTCTACGTTTCGCTTCTGGCTTTCATAATCAAGACAGATTTTATATAATGATCCTTCTTTGATCCAACAAAATATAATAAGAGGCATAATTAAATCAACGCCATCTTTAATAATGCTTCGTAGGGAGTTAGAAATTATATTCATAAAAAGGTATCATAGAAGCTTTGTTATTGGCAAATTATTCGAAAGTAGTCTACTTACAGTAGAAGAATATTCCATACCAACCTATATTTTTAATTTTTAATTCTTATATTTCACATTACAGCACAAGACTTGACGAAGAAGCGGCTACACAGACAACGCAACATCATGCATGACACTAGTTGGCGGGTCCGGCACACATCTCGCTTGCCGTTATCAAATCTTGGTGTAGCAAGTGTAGATAATTATGCACCTATATTCATATTTTGAGGTTGAAAAGGAAAATAATGTATGTGATATACATTTGTATGACAGAAAATATTTACCATTATTGCCTTTCTTTTATAGGATACTAGTTTCTGTCCGTGGCTTTGGTATTTAAGGTTGCATCTTTTATAGAAGAAAATTCTAGGCGGCCGTCTACCCGAGTTGTCAGGGCAGTGGCATCGTGGCACTACGATGACTGACTAGCATCGTGGGTTCTAAAAGATGAGAAGGTCAAGCTAGGCGTGCTCAGCTGTAGGAGGCTGCCGAGCTGTAGGGCTCCGCTGAACGACAGCTCTAGGGGGTCCCGAGATGAGGAAACGGGGCTGTTGGGTTGTCTGTATGTCTGTAACAAGGGATCACATGTCGATGTACAACACAATAGAAATAATACTCAAAAGTGACAATTTGTTCAGTCTACACTAATATTATAAAGAAGAAAGATTTGAATATTTGTAACGAATGAACTCTACTGGACCAATTTCAAAACCTCTATCACCATTAGAATGCTTCATTATCCCTGAGTAACATGAGGTTATAACTTATATTTATAGGTTTAAAATATAAATATCCACCCGTGCGAAGCTGTGATAAAACGCTAGTCTATACTATAATATTATAAAGAGGAAACGTTTGATTTTTTGTTTGTTTGTTTGTAATTAATAGGCTCCGAAACTACTGGACCGATTTGAAAAATTCTTTCACCGTTGGGATGCTACACTATCCCCGATGAACATTATGTAGGCTATATTATATTTTCAAAAAAGTTAGTGATCCGTACTAAAACCGTACGAAGCAGGGAAGGCTCGCTAGTCTTAAATATTTCCATTCACGACGAAAATAACTGTTACTTTTCAAAGTGACTTTCTTTAGTCACTTCTACAAGAAACGGAATGTAGGCGACAAAACGTAATTTGTACTAAATTTGTTGAATCAGAGAAATAAGGTCAAACAGACGGACAATGACAAATGAGGCTATTTATAAGTTAAGAAGGTTCTTTAAAGGTATTTTCTATACATGTTGATGAAGTCTGCGTAACACCTACGCAGGATGATGAGAATTTGGAATCGGTATTTTGGGATGCTTGATTGTTTTCGATCAGTTGTTTTTGTTTGTATTGGCCTCTTCATTGATCTACGAGTAGATCGCGGAAAGACTGGTGTTTCTGTTTCTACAAGGTGATACCTGTTGAAGTACGTAGTGAAGGACGCCCTTCGGCCAGGTGGGATGACGACCAGCGGAAGACTGCAGGCAGATGATGGATGCGTCATGCTCAAGACAGGGCGCTATGGCGCGCTTATGTTCAGAGGCTAACATAGGCTGATGATGATGATGATGTATATTTATATGTACATGTTTATTATCTAGCTACAGGGACGATTAAAACCCTGTCTAGCTATATGAATGTACTAGTGGTTTCTTTTTCACTTCTTCCACAAGTGTAGGTACAAAAAATTTAAGTGATACAAAATAAACAACACCTTATTACGTATTTGATTTTTTTTTGTATTTGTATTTATTCAAAGCATTACAACTATTTTCACAGGTATCACCTAATACAATAGTGTAGTCAACTTAATTAATCGCTAGCATCGAATTTAATAAAACTAATAATCAAATATACACATGTCAATGAGCAAATTTATTTTTATGGTATAAATTGTTTGTTGTCTATGTGCTTATTGTAATACTTAAGAAGGTCCTGGTCATCCCACCTGGTCGGAGGGATGACGACCTGCGAAAGACTGCAGGTAGGTAGATGCTGGATGCGTCAAACTGAAGACAGGGCGCTGTGGCGCCCCTGGGGGAGGCCTATGTGGACTAACATAGGTTGATGATGATGATAGAAATAAAGGATTTTGAATTTGAATTTCTTAGAAATGTTCTAGGTATGCCAAACCTAGCGCACTATACAGGGCCATAGACTGATCGATCGATAAGACCGAAAGCTATATTAATTTGGTTCGTGAGCATGATGGACGGGTAGCTTTCAAGCCGCATTCATCTATTTAGCACGTCACACGCTCTGCTGACGGAATTCCTAACCAAAAAAGCTACCAAATTTGGTCTTAAATTATTTCTTTCGCGGTTGTTGCCAAAATGAAGACTAAAATTATGGAAATGTGATGATTATCTATCATCGTAACCAAAACCGAAGCTCTGTTAACTTCTCGGCGAGATATGTGAATTATATATGTAAATGTTAAATTTTTGTATGTCATTGTCAATAAAATAATTGCTGGATATTCAGTATAAGCCCACTCCTTCAATCAAACTCATGGCGCCTGTAACTCCCACTAGCTAGACTGTACCAATAAGGGAAATCGACTCGGCTTATCGTAATTAAGTCGATCGGTAATTTCATTTCCATTCGCATACCTAGGCACACACACACAGTTTGCGATAACGAATCAAGTGCGCATTACTGAACACTCGTGCACTATCTGAGACGCTAAACAGGCCAGCTGTGATTTGCATGATTAAAACAGCTCGCATTTCTGCCAATGTAAATCAATATAAGTCGCGTAGATGAGGATTGGGATTGGAAATTACTGCCTTCTGCTGCTTAAATCATGATTTAAGCAGCAGAAGGCAGTATTTGATTGATCAAATATGATCACTGGATGAGATAGGCGGTAATTTTCAATCCGATTTTTTATTCGACATACCGAGGATTGCTACAAATCGTCAACAACCTCTATGGCGCGGCGGGCGAAAGTCCGCCTACGATTGGTTGTGGGTTCGATTCCTGCCGCAGGACAAATGTCGATACGCAGATATGCAGATTTGTAACGGGTGTTCTGGTCCGCCCACAGCGCCAAACTTAATATCGTCAAGTCAGTTACATATTTACATATATTGTCGTATAATATTAGATGAAACTAGTACCTACCCTATCTATTATTATATGCCATCCATTATTATTATACTCTATATAATATTAAATGTAAGGTTCGGAGGCATAATGAGCTGTCAGGTATACTAATAAGATAGGTAACAAGTTGTTAGGTTGTTAGAACCAGTTTAACAAGGGCTTTCCCAATTCAAAAATACGTTGACTAATATTTTTTTTAATTGCGTCAAAGGGGATTCCTATTTTTTAGCAAATGACGTCAAATATTGACGTAGCCTGAAGTATATAAATTTTGAGGTAGGTATAGAATTGAGATAAGTGTGGTCAAGGTCGATTTACGTCGATAATAATGGAGGCAATTTAGAAGGCACGATACCCATACCAATGATATTAAAATAAAAATAATTAAAAAGAATAAAATAAAAACAGCTTTATTCCATATCCCAATAGTTATTAGTATGTACAATTTTAAAACAATAATAATAATAGTAAAATAAAGAATTAATAGTCGTGTAGGTACATTATAATTTTAGAATTGAATTGAATTTAGAATTAATTATTAATTATGTCAGATTTTTTTGTGTCATGTCCTGATATGGATATTAAAATAGATTACAAAATTATGACTTTTTATTACGATCGATGTGAATTTGAATTAGTCGATACGAACAAGAACTTTATTATATCTTTATCACGCGCTGCAGAGGGAGACCCCTCTAGGTTATTATACCTATAACTTAAAACTTTGAGTGCGGTTTTTTTTCGACGACTGCGATCTTTTTTTTTACCTAAAAAATTCGTGCTGCCGCTCTACACAGCGGTTGTGTTGCGCCGCACATGCGTTTCGTTCGAAAAATATTACAGCTCTGCTGAGTCACAAAGATCTGTATTTTCTCAGTCGCTGCGCTAGTGTGGATTTACGCATATTAGTCACTTGTAGAAAACTCATACCGTGCGTTTTCAGCACTCAAAGTGTTAAAAGAGGGCCCCATATCCCTGAAATGTATTATTATTAACTAGCTGCGCCCCGCGGTTTCACCAGCCAGCGTGGTGATAGATATATTTGGATAATATACTATATATCTTTATTAATTGTAGCCTATGTGTTATTCTGATATGTAAGCTATATTATTGTGAAGTTTCATTAAAATCCATTCAGTAGTTTTTACGTGAAAGAGTAACAAACATCCATCCATCCATCCATACTTACAAACTTTGACGTTTATAATATTAGTAGGATAATTACCAGAATGAAGGATAATTCATTTATTAAGAAAATAACAAAAGCAGAATAAAACAATAACAAATTTTAAAAATTTAAGCCGGGCTTTGTGCCCAGAATTAATAAGTTAAGTACATTAGAATTGAAATATCTATTAGGAAATTGTTTCCTTCAAGGAATTTCAGTTGACTTTAAAATCGAGAAAAGGGTTTTGTAACATTTTACGCGTTACTCGGGGTCGGGCCGACATGTTTATTGCTGAGTGGGTAGACTTGAATTTCTTGCAATTACGTTTTGGACAGGTTTTTTAATTCAAAGGAAAATGCTTACTTAACTTTAAGTGGTAAATTTGTTGGGGCGGACGGGGCTTGGCCCGCACACTAGCATAATATCATCATCATCAGCCTATAGCAGTCCACTGCTGGACATAGGCCTCCATAATAACATACAGGTCCACAACTGGACATAGGCCTCCCCCATACGACGACGTAACATCGTCCTATTTGTTAGATTATACTTAATCATATCACTTTGGGAAATTTTCATATAATTTATTTATTTTTATTATGGTTGAAAAGATACAGCCATTTTTAATAAGATCGGTCATGCGTCTACAGTAGTTTTTAGTACATCTATGCAAAATTTCAGCCCGATCTGTTCAGTAGTTTTCACGCGAAGAAATAACAAATATCCATCCATACATACATACTTACATCCATCAATCATCATCCAATTAATAAAAAGTGCATAGATAATAAGGCTATCTTGTAAATTTTGAAATAAATATTCTTTATTCTTTATTCTATCCACCCATCCATCCATCTAAACATCCAAACTTCCAACTTTCGCATTTATAATTGTGATATATTTTCAAATACATGTTAAAAATATATATTGTTAATAATTCACGTGTTAAATAAATATATATAAATTAATAAATAAATAATGCTGGACAATTCACACAACATTATCTAGCCTGCCTAGCATGGTAAGCAGAGCTTGTGTTATGGGTACTAGATAACTGATATACATAATACAATATACATTACATAGATAGATTTTTTTTTATTATAAAACAACCGGAACAAATATCTGCAGATCGTACACACAATTGTTCCGAGGCGGGAATCGAACCCGCAACCTCCTGCGTCGCAGGGCACCTTCGCCCACCGCGCCACATCGGTCGTCAAATGTGTAACATATTTATTTTTACAAGGTGCATAACTCTTATTAATACCTCTAATTTTATACCAAACATTGTAACACACACAAAAAAAATGAGGATGTTCTCTTACAGCTTTAGAGCGTAGCAATGTAATTTGAATATGCAATAAATAAAAAACAAAAAAAAGCAAACTGGTTCTTACTAGGTAGATAGGCTAGATATTAGAATCCATATGGGTATTGGTACTTTACGAAGAACCGACGGCCGCTGGGGCAAACGTGTTCTTGAGTGGAGACCACCGGTAAACGTAGTGTAGGACGCCCTCCGACCAGGTGGGATGACGACCTGCGAAAGACTGCAGGAAGATGCTGGATGCGGCAAGCTGAAGACAGGGCGCTATGGCGCTCATTGGGGGAGGCCTATGTCCAGCAGTGGATTAATATAGACTGGTATAGACTGATGATGATGATGGGTACATTTGTGTTATCTATATTCATGAATAAACATTAATATTTTAAATTCAGAATACCAAATAATAGTACCTTATACTAATTGACTTATTAAGTATTTTAATAAAGTAAAACTCGTGAAGGCCTTTGTCAGTTATGATTATCGATCCCGAATGACTCTACTAAAGGTTTTTTATAAGGCGTTCACTGCCCAGTCTCTGTGGTGCGTTCCGAGCTGCAGCTACGATGATGTGCGTGTGTGATGATGGGTACTGAAAGCATTATTATATTATATATTTGACGACCGCCTGCGACGCAGGAGGTTGCGGGTTCGATTCCCGCCTCGGAACAATTGTGTGCACGATCTGCAGATATTTGTTCCGGGTGTTCTGGTCGTTTTCTATGTATAATAAAAAATATCTATCTATGTAATGTATTGTATTATGTATATCAGTTATCTAGTACCCATAACACAAGCTCTGCTTACCATGGGGCTAGATAATGCTGTGTGAATTGTCCAGCATTATTTATTTATAATTAAAAATAAAATAATATAAACTTATTATATTGTAATAAACTATATATATTATACTAGCTGCACCCGCTTCGTCCGCGTGGAAATCTATGTGTCACATGGTTTATAAACATTCCTCTTGATCACTCTATCTATTAAAAAAAACTCATCAAAATCCGTTGCGCAGTTTCAAAGATCTAAGCATACATAGACAGAGAGACAGCGGGAAGCGACTTGGTTTTATACTATATAGTTATTTAAAATGAAGTAAAACTTATTATTAGCCTTTGTCAGTTATTATTATCGGTTTCTAAAGACCGTACGAAAGGTTTTTTTGTGCTTTTTTATAAAGAATAAGAATAGTTTTATTTGGCCAAAAAAAACAGGCTACACAATTAAAGCAATTAACACACATAAAAAAACACAGTACACAGTATAAAAAAACATAAATAGAAAGCCTACAGAAAAACAAAACATATAATAATACATGGCTACCGTGCTAGCCTGCTGGCCAAAAAGGGTCAAACTCAGCTATGTGCTGAAACACGCGAGGCGCGGAACAACGCTGGTTTTCAGTTTGAACATTTTTCTCAGTCACATCACGGGCAAGGAAGAGAGAAGCTCAAAACAGACAAAAAAGAATAGTAAATAGAAATAAAAACTGTAAGCAGAATGGACATAGACTGAAGAGAGATGAACATAAAACATTCACTGCCCAATCTCTGCGGTGCGTCAGCAAGCCGCAGCTACGATGAACTGCAGTTACATTTGCTTGCTCTTGATATGTATATATATGTATATAGGCATCCTCATCGATTTCGATGATGGCGACCCTAGACATCACGGATTCTTCTATCATGAGCAACATGGCTCGCTAGACCGAACTTGGTCTTGAATACCCTACGGCACGTATGGCAGTAGAGTTGGCCCGATGAGTTATATGTATACGTGTAGGAGGGCTTAGGTCTCTGTTTTTGTATCTGGCGTCTCGTATCCATTGTCTCGAGACGTTTCTCCTCAAATGCTTTAACGCTGGTGTATGTATTTGCTTGATACATGGGTTCTGAAAGTGTTAAAACTTAAGTCTAAAATTTTTAATTTACTTCCAGTGAGAAATTTATAAGAACTATCTTAAAATATCCATTATCATCATTATGCCACCGATGATCACTTTTTAGGGTTCCGTGCCCAAAAGGTAAACCGGGACCCTATTACTGAGACTCTGCTGTCCTGTCCGTCTGTCACCAGGTTATATCTCATGAACCGTGGTAATTAGACAGTGGATATTCACAGATGATGTATTTAGCGGTAATACATCATAACAACAAATGCTAAAAATCAGAATAAAAAATATATTTAGGGGGGCTCCAATAAATAAAATAAAATAAATAATGCTGGATAATTCACACAGCATTATCTAGCCCCCAGGTAAGCAGAGCTTGTTTTATGGCTACTAGATAACTGATAAACATAATACAAAACATTACATCGGTAGATATTTTTTATTATACATAGAAAACGACCAGAACACCCGGAACAAATATCTGCAGATCGTACACGCAATTGTTCCGAGGCGGGAATCGAACCCGCAACCACCTGCGTAGCAGGCGGACCTTCGCCCACCGCGCCACATCGGTCGTCAAATACAACAGACACGTTTTTTTAGATAATGGTACGGAACCCTTCAAGCGCGGTTGGTTTTATTATTATTAATGATTGAAGACGTAAAATGGGGATTTCGCAAAAAAAAGTACTTTAGCATAATACAATATGGGGTCAAAATGAAATCGCCTCCCCGGATTAATAAGACGGGATCCTTATAAAATGATTGATCATTCATTGTTATTACCATTGGAAATTTCCAATAACCCTAATCAATAAACGATGGTGATGACCCCCGAGACTGTGTCCCTGTAGGAAATTTGTCTCATTCGGTATTATAAATGCTTAAATGCTTATCATCATCTATTATTATATATTATTATTGTTAAAAAATTACTTAGTGCTTATTTTGTAAGCCTAAAGAAATCATCATCATCATGAGCCTAATAGCAGTCCGCTGCTGGACATAGGCCTCCCCCAATGATCGCCATCGCCACAGTACACATATATACTGAGCCATAGCGCCCTGTCTTCAGCTTGCCGCATCCAGCATCTACCTGCAGTCTTTTGCAGGTCGTCATCACACCTGGTCGGAGGGCGTCCTACACTTCGTTTACCGAGTCGTGGTCTCCACTCAAGAACACGTTTGCCCCAGCGGCCGTCGGTTCCTAAAGAAATAAACTTATTGATTTCAGATTAAATACAGCAGCAATTCAAAATTAACTTATTATAACAATCTTACCACTATGAATTCGTATTGATTTAGGAAGCAGATTAAAAATCAATTAGGACCTTGACACAAATAGCTAGGAGATGTTAGATAGTAGATAAACTCTCCTAATTGACTCATCTTTGTAATCGACCTCGGCGGCGTAGTGGTCGAAGGTTCGATAGGACCTTTAAAGTTCAAAAACGAAGGTGTGACAAAATATTGTGGATTCTTGTTTTGATCAAATAGTTAAACAAATCCTTTGTAAAAAGGCTTATTACAAAAAATCCGATTATCTAGACAATAAAAAAGGTTTGGACGAGTTTTGCTCTAACTCGAAAACTAAAAACTTAACAAGGTAAAGGTTTCTTGTTCGCTTTTTTACTTTACTTTAAAAAGATTGAAGTGAACAAAAAATCTAAGTGACCACTTTATATCCTAGTTTTAGTCATGTAATTTGAATTTTTGAAGAGTTCTGCATAATGTTAATAAAGCACTTGGATATGAAGACCGATTGGCGCGGTGGGCGATGGTCCGCCTGCGACGCAGGAGATTGCGGGTTCGATTCCCAACAAATGTGTGTACGATCTGCAGATATTTGTTCCGGGTGTTCTGGTCTTATTCTATGTATAATAAAAATTATCTATATCAGTTATCTAGCACCCATAACACAAGCTCTGCTGGGGCTAGATAATGCTGTGTGTCCAGCATTATTGATTTTTTTATGAATGATAGATTTGATGAAAATAATTTGTAGAGAATACGTTAAAGAAATACAATGAATAATAATTAACAGGGCTAATATTATTATAATAATACTGTGTGAAATTGTCTAACAACACTGTATATTGTAAGTACTGACTATAAATTACTTGATTGACAAAAAACAAATGAATTATACATTAAAAAAAAAACATTGAAAATACTCGTAGTCTGGGAATTCCGTTGATTTTTTTCCATACTAATATTATAATTTCGAAAGTAAGTCTGTTTGTGTGTCTGTCTGTTCCAATTTCGCGCCTAACCGGCTGAACGGATATTAATTAAATTAGACAGGGAGTTTTATACTAACTCCCTGTCTAATTTAATTAATATCCGTCTTTAACCCGGAAAAATACGTGCAAACCCACGGGCCCGCAGTTAGTGAACTGTTATTATAACCTGTAAATAAAATATGTAGGTATGCAAGAGCGAAACAAGTTTTGAGATAATTGGACAGGATGGCAAGATAATGTTAGATTTTACAATTAGCTATTTCATTTAAGTATTCTTACAAACTGGATCTCTGAGTTCATATTTTTGCTTTGCATTTTGTACGTCGGAAAAATGTGAGTTAATTTACTTAGCTAAAAATTTTTCCTACTAAAGACGATGATGAGACGGATGACTTACATCAGCCCTAAAAATATGTTTACGATACAAAAGTACCTAACAGCACAGATATATTAATACTATACCTAACAGGTTTAGCATTTAACGAACGAATAACAAAACGAAGAAATAGGCATATTTTCGTCGAAACTAGTTTGCCGCATTATCATAAATATTTGGTATGCACATGTTTATGTTATCACTGTAGGTAATAGAGACGGAACAAACAGAAACTGTGGTTATCTGTTTATTAAAACACATTAACAAAGCATTATTCACATTAAAAATACCTTGAAATTAAAACGTGAATAATTAAAATCAAATCAGATTAGTTTCAACCAACAGTAGGCGACTGGTTTTCGTCCGTCGTAATCGTGTACAAAAAATGTGTGAAGATTTTATATTTTGTCGGCAGGTAGAGACGCGATGACAGTGCCGGACCGAGGAGTCGTGCAGGGCGGCGGCGGCGCGTCGCTCGGCCTGAACATTACCAATGTCACGGAACTAGACGCCTTCTCCGAGCCAAACACGCTGCAGATCATGATCCCGCTCTCACTCATCTACCTGGCGATATTCATCGCCGGAATCCTCGGAAACATCAGCACCTGTATCGTCATATCCCGAAACCGCTCCATGCACACCGCCACAAACTTCTACCTCTTCAGCCTGGCCATATCCGACCTGATACTTCTCGTCTGCGGACTGCCATTGGAACTGTACAAGCTTTGGAATCCTTACACTTATCCTCTGGGCGAGGCGCTGTGTATCACCATAGGACTCGCGTCGGAGACGACTGCCAACGCGACGGTGTTGACGATAGCAGCGTTCACGGTGGAGAGGTACATCGCGATATGTCGTCCGTTCATGTCGCACACGATGTCGAAACTGTCCCGTGCCGTGCGTTTTATCATAGCGATATGGATTGGAGCGCTGTGCACGGCCGTGCCCCAAGCGATGCAGTTCGGGATAGTGTACGACGTGGAAGAGGGCCAGAACACTAGTGCTTGTACAGTGAAAGGTCCTGGAGTGCACCAAGTGTTTGTAATATCTAGTTTTGTGTTCTTTGTGGTTCCGATGTCGTTGATAACAGTGTTGTACGCGCTAATTGGCATGAAGCTGCGGACGTCGAGGGTGCTCCATCCTGTCAAGAAGCTGTCAGTGAACAGTGACAGGACGAGGGCCCCGATGCAGTACAGGAACGGGACTTCGCAGAGGAGAGTCATCAGAATGTTAGGTTAGTACCAGTCATTAAACAAGATGTTTTATAGGGTGAGAAGCTTTAAGACTACATCTTGATTTAATTAGATAGCAATTTTGACCAAATCGCTTTCTGACTAAATCTTTATATGACCACACCGCGTCAGGACTCGCTAAGGCTTGAACAAGCTGTCAAATCTGTCATCTTAAAAGTCGTTTTGGTGGCTCAGGCAACATTCCTATAGCTGCATCTTTAGAATCAAACCAATTAATTTAAGACGTGGTTATTTTCTGCTTAGTACCTACATATTTTTATTTTTTTGGTGTAGCTTGAACTCAAGACATGAAGTATGACCTTTTGCGTGTCTAACCTTGAATGTGTACCAACGTGTCAGTTCGCTTTTCGTCCATTTATCATCATAAGCACTAATTGAAACAATTGAGCTGTCAGACCCCATCAAGTAACTTACGAATGTCTCTACCAATATTATTGTTTGATGCGTGATTGAATTCCTACAATACGTGTCAATTAGCTTGATGAAGTTTATACCGGCTTATTTCTATGGCACCTGGAAATGTTATTATGGCCTAAGGAACGGTAGTTAAAAATCAATTAAAAACCGGCCAAGTGCGAGTCAGACTCGCGCACGAAGGGTTGCTTGCGTACGATCTATATATAGTGCTAAGACAAACCTAACATAGGCTTTAAGGCACTATTAACTTAATGATGTAACCTATGTATTTGTATGAATAAATAATCTATCTATCTATAACTGTATATATCTAATAAATACGAGCAAAAAATTCACGTTCGCTATATGGGAGCCATTAAATATTTATTTTATTATATTTTTTTACTATTAGTTATTATAGCGGCAACAGAAAAACATCATCTGTGAAAATTTTAACTGTCTAACTACCACGGTTCAACATTGTTTTAGCAAATTGAATTAGCAAGCTGAAGTGGCAGTGCGGCCGCTGGGGTAAACGTGTTCTTGAGTGGAGACCACGACTCGGTAAACGTAGTGTAGGACGCCCTCCAACCAGGTGGAATGACGACCTGCTAAGGACTGCAGGTAGATGCTGGATGCGGCAATTTGAAGACAGGGGCGCTATGGGGGATGCCTATGTCCAGCAGTGGACTGCTATAGGCTGATGATGATGATGATTGTTTTAGCATGGGTTACATGCACAACTTCTTATATTATAATAATTATATTTAAATTGCTTAGAACCTAGAAAATAATAAAAACCCGATTCGTCATTTCACTCGTGACGTAGGACCGTAACGCCATTATCGAAGTTGGTACATATTTTAGAAACTACTCTTTAAAATTCGTGGAATGGATATTAAACGATCCGTAGAGGGGATATTGAAAATCCCGTTACATAAGACTTATTTCGGCAGTATGGTATTGAAATTGCCCGTTAGCCGAACCCTCTCTAACCTCAGTGACCTTTCACCGTGTGTACGCCACTATTAAAATTATAATTATGTAACGGTAAACCCATTATGTTTTCATTTAAAGAACACAAACTATACATGATTATTTTAGAAAATACGGAAGACTTGGTAAATCATGCGTAGAATGAAATCGAATTTAAACACCACATTGACTTTGATTCCTCCGATTATATTTAAACCTTAATAATGGTTGTTATTAGATTCCTCATCATCAGCCTATGATGGTCATATCCGTTATAGACTACTAGATATTTTTTTAAAATAAATAAATAAATAATGCTGGACAATTCACACAGCATTATCTAGCCCCATGGTAAGCAGAGCTTGTGTTATGGGTACTAGATAACTGATATACATAATACAATACATTACATAGATAGATATTTTTTTTATTATACATAGAAAACGACCAGAACACCCGAAACAAATATCTGCAGATCGTACACACATTTGTTCCGAGGCGGGAATCGAACCCGCAACCTCATGCGTCGCAGGCGGACCTTCGCCCACCGCGCCACATCGGTCGTCAATATCTAGTAGTCTATAAAGGATAGTGTATATATTATGTTGAACTGTAAAATCTCAACAAGTTCTGTTCATACGGTCTACGGTACAGTTACAGGTGCAGTCACAGAACTGTTTTCTCTGTTCTGTGGGTGCAGTACACAATGAAAAAGTTTCAAATTCGAGTTTGGGAAACCGATGAAAGACGAATGAATTTTATAATGATGATGATGATTTGTTTGGGGGATGCCTATGTTCAGAAGTGGACGTGTATGGGCTGATATATTTTTTGTTTTGTTACTTTTACCCTACTTTTTACAAAAAAATATCTAAAACGGGATATTTACCATGATTTACTTAGAAATTGTAGACAATACCGTATTCTTAGGAATAACCTTAGATAGTAAACTCCAATGGGGCCCACACATAGATAAGCTATCGAAGAGACTTAGTTATGCAGCATATGCAGTTAAAAAAATCCGTCAACTTACAGACGTTGATACTTCTCGACTAGTCTATTTCAGCTACTTCCATAGTATTATGTCTTATGGCATACTATTGTGGGGGAACGCTGCAGATATAAACACCATTTTTGTGTTGCAGAAGAGGGCTGTTCGTGCGATCTATAATATGGGTCCCAGAGAATCCCTACGTAATAAATTCAAAGACATAAACATAATGACAGTACCATGTCAATATATTTATGAAAACTTGTTGTACACTCATAAAAACATCAATCGATTCATTAAAAAAAGCGATATACATAATGTAAATACTAGAAATAAGAATAAACTCGCTGTTCCCACAACTAGACTACATAAGATAAGTGCATCTTTTAAAGGGCAATGTATACGCTTCTACAACAAAACTCCAAGTGAGTTGCAAAAATTATCAATAAATAAATTTAAAAAAATTGTGAAGCATATTCTTTGTAAAAAGGCTTATTACAAAATATCAGATTATCTAGAAGATAAAAAAGCTTGGAACGAGTTTTGCTCCAACTCAAAATCTAACAAATTACAGATAAGCAAATCATATGTACTAGACACATAAGTTATGAACATACTAGTGGTTTCTTCCCACTTCTTCCACTGGTGGACAAAAAATTGAAGTGAACAATAATACATATAATAATGAATAGTATAAAATATGACTTGTCTAAGTGCTTATTTGTAAGCCTAAAGAAATAAACTTTCATTTCATTTCATTTCATTTCATTTCATTTCATTTCATTTCATTTCATTTCACTTCATTTCATTTCATTTCATTAGATTTTTGAGTTTTCCAATATTTCGGCACAGTTTCATGCGCCATGAACACGGAATAATCACGCCATGATCAGAAACTGTGCCAATATATTGGAAAACTCAAAAAATATGTAGTAGTCTAGAACGGATAATGATATATTTTGCTTATTAGCATAACATAGTAGCATCATCACATGTCCAGCTGTGGACTACTATAGACGGATGATGATGCCGTCTATAGTAGTCCACAGCTGGACATAGGTCTCCCCTAATGAGCTCCATAGTGCCCTGTCTTCAGCTTGCCGCATCCAGCATCTGCCTGCAGTCCTTCGCAGGTCATCATCCCACCTGGCCGGCGTTCTAAACTACGTTTGCCGAATCGCGGTCTCCATTCAAGAACACAACATAACATAGTAACAATAGAATAATAACATAGTATAGATATACATAATAATAAATTAATTCGACGACCGATGTGGCGCGGTGGGCGAAGGTCCGCCTGCGACGCAGGAGGTTGCGGGTTCGATTCCCGCCTCGGAACAATTGTGTGCACCATCTGCAGATATTTGTTCCGGGTGTTCTGGTCGTTTTCTATGTATAATAAAAAATATCTATCTATGTGATGTATTGTATTATGTATATCAGTCATCTAGTACCCATAACACAAGCTCTGCTTAGCTTGGGGCTAGATGATGCTGTGTGAATTGTCCAGTTTTTTTTTTTTTTTAATTGAAAGTGTTCTTATTGCAGTGGCTGTGGCGCTTTCGTTCTTCATATGCTGGGCACCTTTCCACGTCCAGAGGCTGCTGGCGATGTACGGGAACACCATGGAACAGCCTTCTGATACTTATTGTATGGTGAGTACTTCAACGGGACTTATCAACTTCATCGGGCTGTCAAATACCCATTAGGGGACGCGATAAATAAGGCTGCCTCTCAATACAATACAATACTAAAATATTTTAATGTACACCAGATACAGATCATTATAAAAAGACATTACATGCGACAAGTACAATGGGCGGCCTTATCGCTTAGAAGCGATCTCTTCCAGGCCTTTCGTAATATGTTTAATTTAGATACTAGCTGATACTCCACCCTGCGGCTTCGCCCGCGTTGAAATTACTGCGCATTTTTTTCGTAGGAACCTTCTGCGAAGTATTATAAAACATTAAAAAAATATATGAATGGAAACTGTGAAGCCGTTCTCAAGTTATAGCGTGACCAGGAGAAAATATAGAGGTTCATTTTTATATACTCGTACCTATGTATAAACCTGAACGAGTTCAGAAGAACGGCGACACCCACTCGTACGTGACGCGGAACGCAGGCAAGCTCGCTACTATCGCCCGCTCCCTCACGAAGTCCTCAAAGTTAAGGGCCCATACAACTTCAACTTTGTGTGAAAAGGCTAGACATATGATTTTGCGTTCATAAGAGCGGGACAGGGCATTGCAACGCAAGTTCAAAAATCAAGTTTTAGCTTATTACCTATTAAGTAGGATATTATTTGAAAAAACCGAAACATATAACATTTTTATTTATACTTAATTCTATTACCACGCTTATTGTCAAGATCTTATTTATTGAGAAATTTAGGTTTTAGTAAAAATTTAGAGGTAACTTTGCGATTGTTTTCTATCGAGAAAATTTTATGGAATCGTATTTTCGAAACATATGATCGATAGATTAAGTCCTGAACTTTACCATATATCAATTTCAAAGTTAAATATTCAGTAGTTTAGACGATATGGACATCCGGCGGAGTTGAATAATAGCAGTTTGAGGTATTGTACACTCTTAACGCATGTTATGGGTACGGGGCGGTGTACAATAAACTACCAGACTCCGTCACAGCTGATGGCAGAACACATTGCTTCATAGTCAGGTTGAAACGTTGCGTTGGCTTGTCGAGCAGAATTTCTACTCAGTGAACGAACTACTAGAAAAGTAAATTTAATATGACTCTATATTTCCGTATCAAATTTTTTATGTCAACTTTTTAATATATTTAGGTATGTTTAAATTTTAAATAATGCTTGTGACGATAAAATACAATTTGTATAATTTTAACTATTCTTATGAAAAAATGACATGTAAATTAATTTTACCAACAAATTGTATTTCTGTATTTCTAAAATAGGCAAGATTTTCTTTCTTATGTTGTACAATAAAGTGTTCATTTTTTCATTCATTCAATAGACATAAATAAAGTTAGCTATCGCTTTTATTGTCGGTAAGACACGATGGGGGTATATTTTTTCAAAGCCCTTCGCGTACCAAGCAGGCCAATGGCATATGATATTCAAGTTCCTAGAACTGCCGTGCCACCCCATTGATATGGTAAAAAGTCGCCGATCGTCTTTAGAAGTATCAAACGAATTTTATGTCAATGTTACGTCAAACTCGACATTTTAAAGTTGTAAACATAATATTATTGACGAGATGGACATTGGCAGAACTGCGTCAATCCAGACGCAGAGCCATGTATCAAGAAGTTGAAGTTGACAAACGACTTATCATTAGTCCTGCCGGAATCGAAATTATCGAGACTTTATTTACTTTCCTTCATATTACCCCGAGTGCGAGGGCTTACGCAATATAATAATATATATATAATAATATTAACTTAATTATGCTTAATTAAGTTTATTATAGTATTAACGACACCTCTCGTCAAACGAACTATACAAAATGCAATTATATATAATATTCTTTGAACAGGATGTGACAGCTCTACTTTCAATGTTTCCCCTGAAGGTAGAGCTAACGGCCCTAGAGTTCGTAGGATGTCCCATACATTTTCGACTAATCACTATCACTAGATAGTTTAAAACAAAGTCGCTTCCCGCTGTCTGTCTGTCCCCATGTATGCTTAGATTTTTAAAACTACGCAACGGATTTTGATGCGGTTTATTGTAACAGATAAAGTGATTCAAGAGGAACGTTTATAAACCATTTGATACATAGATTTCCACGCGGGCGAAGCCGACGGAAGCAGCTAGTATCCTTATAATCGTCAAAGTACTTACTAACGGTAAAATATGTGCTTGTTGGTTTGTTCGTTATTCCGTGGAACACACTGAAAGAAATGTTTATTTAACAGTAACCAAACTTTTGGCTACATATATCCAAAATATAGTGACTTGCGAACTAAGACTTACCAGTAGCTAAACCAGGTTTGTCTAGTTGGGTTGAGATAACTACAGCTCAACTGTTTTGTTAAAAGTAACGTTACCATTTAGATTATATTTAATCAAACTGTTTATTTATAAACAACACTTCTGTTAGTGAAAAATAAACAAAAGATTTTGCAATTATTAGACAAACTGATTTGTTACCAGTATTTGTACTGTTTGCTTGGTTTTTGGGATTAATTTATCTACTCATAGCCAAACTCTTCGTCCTCTTTCTACTTTATTTTTTGGTTACAGATTACAAATGTGTTTGTTTGTTTAATACTTACGATTTTTGTTATCAGCAACCAATCTCAGTTTAGTAATTGGTAACCAGAATATTACCTACACTGCTTAGGGTGGCATACAGAATGTAACAAAAGGGTGAATTAATATTTAAGCAGAAGAAGGTAAATTAAACTGAATCACTTTCTCAAAGAAACTGGTACAAAATAATGAAAGTGCTCCTTATACATACATTATTTCACCCTTTTATTACATCCTATATACAATACCTAAACATGCAGTATTCAAATTGAATCAAATTATAATAATCAAGTAGTGTGCAGTTAAAATAGGCCACATAAATTATACCAATACAAAACATTCTGGTTACAAATTACATAGTATCAATACTTATTAGCTAATAGGTACATATTGAAATATCTTGGGTGTCATCAATAAAATTCCATAAAAAATATTGATTCAATACAATTTTATTTCAATTATTCCACATAATTTAGCAGTCAATTGACAGATGTCATACTGAAACAAGTTAAGGGCTAACTAAATTTAAGATAAGACTAACTTACGTTCACAAATAATTTTAGAAAAGTCAACTACGTAATTCTAGATAGAAAGCAAATACAGAGTTGTATGATTAGTACTCACATCACAACTAAAGCATTTGCGTTTTAAAATAACATAGTTTGATGTTTTTAAAATCATCCCTGGATCTCTTGTCACTTATTTAAATTTACTTTAGTTTTTGTTTGCCAAAATCCAGCGTGAAAATAGGTATATTATAAATTAAAAGGAGCATCATCAAAATATCAAAGCTTTAAAATGTATTCAAAATAAAATAAAAATATAAACATCAGAAACACTGTGTAGTCAGTATCATTGTGTAGAAAATAATTGTAATAGGTCTTTTCATTTAAGGAATACCTATCGTAAACATTTAATAAAATACCATATTTCTTCGGCAGATTGTTCATCAAATATAAATACTCCTAGTGACACAATACTGAATACAGTTACGACACAACCTTCCAGTATTGCAACCCCAAATAATTTAATAACTTCAACTGCTTTTTCACTCAACTTGGATTCTCCTAACAACGCAACCATCAATACTCCAAATACATCGCTTTCTAATCCTAATAATTATTCACTACCAATCTTTCTGTCGTCACTGTATGCCAACCCTTTAATACCTAAAAATGCAGTTCAAAATATAGTGGAAGGAATGAACAAGTACTTGTGCGAAAGTTTATCGTCTAATATAGAAAATATATTAAGAACGTCTGAAGTACAATGTGAAAATGTTATATCTTTAAAAAATAATATTTTGTCTGCAATACAGTCCCCGGTCAAGCCGTTTGATTCTGAATATAAGCGCCTTAAATATTTTCAAGAAAAAGAAACATATATACCCCCAAATGAGATAGTCATTGGTCAAAGAATGTGTAATGTTACTAAGCGAGGTGTTGTGACATCTGTGCCTAAGGAATGTAAACTGCAATTTATTCCTCTTAGAAGAGTCTTACAAAAATTTTTCTCACTTAAGAATGTTATGGCAGAAACACTAGATTACTGCAACAATTTATCAGTATATAATAGACACATAAAAAATATAATTCAAGGTAGCGTTTGGAGAGGAGTGCAAAAAAGGTACGAAGGAAAGTTAGTGTTTCCGTTGCTGTTATTTTTCGATGACTACGAAAGCGGTAATGTTCTCGGTAGTCATTCCGGCATTCACAAATTGGGAGCTGTTTATGTGTCTATTGCTTGTATCCCACCGGATCGTGCTTCAGCTCTATCTAATATATTTCTGGCACTTTTATTTCACTCGTCAGACAGAACAACATTTGGAAACCATGTTATATTTCAACCTTTAATAGAAGAACTTAATTTTCTATCCAAATTTGGAGTTGATATAGATGTACCGTCATTCCAGGGCAAACTTTATTTTTCTTTGGCTTTAATAATTGGTGACAATTTAGGTATTCATTCTATTACAGGTTTTAATGAAACATTCTCTTCTAATTACCCGTGTCGAATATGTAATGTATCGAAAGAAATAATGAAAAAACAATATTTTGAAGAAGAACAATTGCTTCGTAATGACGAAAATTACATTGAACAACTGCAACAAAATTGCCCTGCTAGAACTGGTTTGAAAGAGAAATGTGTTTGGTTGTCCGTTAATAATTTTAGTTTATTTGATCAAGTTGGAGTGGACATAATGCATGATATTCTTGAGGGCGTCGCTAAGTATGTTATATCTTTTCTTTTACTAAAATATACGCGGGATTTAAAATATTTCTCGTTACAAGTTTTAAATGCTAGGATTATAAATTTTGATTATGGTCCCGATAATTCTAGCAAGCCTTGTCCATTGAGTATCGAACATATTTCAAAAGGTAATATAAAATTGTCGGCTTCAGAGATGTTGTCTTTGCTTCGTTATTTCGGCCTACTGGTAGGAGACTTTGTACCCTCAGGTGACGATTATTGGATGTTGTATATTACTCTGAGGAGAATATTAGACTTAGTTATGTCTTACACTGTCGACAAAGACACTTGTGAGTTGTTAAAAGTTTTAATATCTGAACTAAACGAACTTTATTTTACCTTAACCGGTGAGAATCTTAAACCAAAATTCCATTTTTTGGTTCACTATCCATCAATGATGTTAAAATTAGGACCCCTAGTCCATTTTTGGAGCATGCGGTATGAATCCAAACATAGGTTATCAAAAATTGCTGCTCGAGCGTCATTTAACCGTCGTAATCTAACATTAACATTGGCAACTAAACATCAATTACAATTGAATAACGTATTTTTAAAAGGGTCTTTAGAGGTTTTAATTTCTGAAGGTTCATCCAAACGTATTTCAAAACAAAAACGCGATGAGGTAATTCACATGTTAAATTTGGCTTTAAATATTTCTCTAAACTATGTTATGGGGGTAAAAGTCAAAGGCACAGTTTATAAACCCAAAACGATTCTCATTAATGATCTTGGAAACTTAGGTGAAGTTACTTTTATGATGATAAAAAATATTTTCGTTTATAATAATGAAAGAGTAATTTTTGAGTGCATATTATTGCAAACAGTAACTTTTAATTTTCACTTGCATAGTTTTGAAGTGAAAATTCCAGAAACGGAACATACAGTTTACACATATCAGGATTCATTAATATCCTTCATGCCTAGTCACATTAATGTGGCTTCTAATGGTAAAACATATATAACACAAAGATCTCATTTGTGACTAATCAGTTCGCACTCATTTTGATCATCCATAACAATGATTATAATATGTATGTATTATCTCATTTTCCTTACCAAAAAGCTTAAGATCAAAAAATATACCAATTTAAGTAGGTATTCTTTCACTTATTTTTATCATTAACTCGAGGAGATTAAGGTACCTATAAGTTTAAATGATCATCTTGTATGACACTAGTTTATCTTATAGGTACGTGATATTAATAGATTAAGGTGTTTGTAATGTAATATGCTTAGTGGGATACTAAGCTGTGCTAAATACCAACAAATTGTTGATTAACTATTGTTAGATGTAACTCGAGGACATTAAGTTAAAATGATCATTATTCATGATGCATAGATGACTGGTCTTGATAGTTTTAGTATAAGATCTTGTATGGCACTAAGTTATCTTATAGGTGCATACATGATATTATTAGATTAAGTGTTTGTAACGTAATACCCATAGTGGGATACTAAGTTGTCCTAAATACCTACAGGTTGTTAATCAACTATTGTTAGATGTAACTCGTTTAGTTAGCCGTTAGGAGATTAAGGTACCTATAACTTTAAATGATCATTCATGAATGATACACAGATGAGTGTCTTGATGGTTATAGTATTAGATTATTGTGTGACACTAGATTATCTTATAGGTACGGTATACTGATAGATTTAAGTGTTTGTAACGTAATATCCATTGTTGGATACTAAGTTGTGCTAAATATATACCTAAAGGTTGTTGCTTTTTGTTTTAGTGAATATTACTTATAGCAAGGTCGAAGAGATTATTTTAATTGGTTTGTGTTGATTCATTTTAGTAACAATATCTACTTAGTCAAAGATATTTGTACAAAAGAGTTCCTAACATAGTTCAACTATAAATGCAAAGTTTGTTATCGTTATACTATAAATGTTGATTTGTCTAAGCTGAGATATTCTAGTAGTAGAGTAGAATATTAAGGTACAATGATACTGAGAAAAGTTATGAGTTTCATGAACAAGATTGAAGTGACTTAATAATTTTTGAATGCTGTCATAAAGTTGAAAACATAGGAAACATGTCAACATTTTTAAAGTACCTATCAATCGGAGTAACTAAATTATCACTATATTTGGATATTTAGATCGGTGCAAAGTGTATTTACTGATGTGGAATTTTTGTCATATTTGGTTTTTAATTGGTACAGCGCTTTCTGTATAAATTGCCACAAATTAAAACATTCTGAAGGATATTGTGCGTTCAGAACGAAAAATATTTTAAAGCATGCATCAACTGCTTTTAAAATAGATGTAACCTCATACCGAATATTGTTTACCACAATGTACCTCGCTAATATGTCCTTAAGAGTTGGGCCGACAATTATCATGTATGGTTGCAGAGTCAAATCAAGATCAATCATCTTCTTTCTGCGACGTGCAATATTTTCTTCTATTTCTGCAGCACTCTTGACGTGTGTAATAAATCCTTCCAGAACTTCCTGCTTTGACGGGCGCCAAAGATTTCTGGACTTCGATTTGGTCTTGGATATATTAGATGTTGTCATCAAAAATGGTAGAGCTGTGAACGCTACCAAGTCCATGAGTTCGTTATTTCCTGTAATTAAAAATGTACAGTTGTAGTTTAAAAAAGTAGCATAAACCTTATTCATGTTCGTACAAATCTTCTTTTTTATTTAGCCTATTTCGTCCCACTACTGCTGGGCAAAGGGCTTCCCCGCAAATAATTTGTTTTTATTTTAAAGTAGGTAATCATTTTGTATTCATGTATTTATTAATAATTATCATTTATATACATATTTGCTTCTATATATCTAAATGTACCGTATAGAAGGTAATGTATAGTTATTATTTTATGTGTTAATTATAATATTGTGCATGTATTGTCTAGTACCTTGTACTTTATAGGTATGCTGACAGTTTTTTTTCATAGTACTTATTTTATACATTAATTTTACTATGTATTTTGGTTTGTTATGTAATGATTCTTGTGTACAATAAACTATAAATAACATATATATAAGTACATAATAGGTAGAAAGTCTATAATAATATAATTACTCACTGGTGTCAATATCTTCTACGATTTCTTTCAAATATGCAAAAGAGCGATTTTTTGTCAACTCGATAATTTTTGGCCTTATTATTAGCCAATTTTCCAGTAGTTTTTCGTCACTTTCTGGGTAAAGGCACTTGAAATCTTTTAAAAGCTGTAAACAACAATGTGGCAGGCATTAGTATGCATACATAACATAAGCTCTACTTTTAATTTATAAATTACTTTAAATCCGTACAATTAAAAAGTTCAACATTTCTGAGCATAGGTATCCTATATAGATATACAGGGTGGCACATTTAGAGCGGTCAGTATGGGAAATTCTAAAACTATAAAACATACGAAGATCTCTTCTAAGGTACAATGTCATCGATTTTAGTAAAAAGAAAAATTGCATTCATTCATTTTTTAAAAACTTGTACTCAGCTCGGGAATCGAACCCGGACGTTATTCGGCCAGTCAAACCAAATCGTTCCATTTTCAAATGAGGTTTGTCACGTCTCTGTATCTAAATACTTATTCTAAGTGGGCTTTTCAATTGATTGTTGGTGTATGATTAATAGAAGTACCTAAGCAATTACAATCATAGATAGATAATATTATCGCAGATAACAAAACTTTCGGAATGGCTTAATACCATGCCAGTGTCATACATATGTAAAGCAGTGTAGGTATGTATGTACGAGTAACAAGTTCTGACATCAGCAAAGAGTTATAAACAACCATAGAGACAATTTTACGCACCTAAGCGAGTTGAAGTTGAAGTTGTTGTATTGAAAAAAATGGTGGTCATTTCGAAAACTTAGGTACTAAAATAAACTAAAGGATATAAAAACAATACATTTTATTCATTTTACACATCATGTTTCACAGTAACATTTACTGCTTATAACCTACACAATCGATATCTAAATATAAATAGTGTTAGTTTTATTTTTCAAAACGTCCGGGTTCGATTCCCGAGCTGAGTATAAGTTTTTTTTAAATGTATGAATGCAGTTTTTATTTTTACTAAAATCGATGACATGGTTCCTATGAAGAGATCTTCGTATGTCTTATAGTTTCAGACTCACCCATACTGACCGCTCTAAATGTGCCACCCTGTATAGGATATCTATCTAACTAAATAAATAAATAATGCTGGACAATTCACACAGCATCATCTAGCCCCAAGGTAAGAACTAAAAAACTAATTATTGATGAAAGGCTCATAAATAAATTGAACACCTTTTTCCAAAATAACATTGGTACTGTCAGGCATATAAAAACAACTAAAAATAATATGTGTAAGTATAACATGCTTTAATTATATTGGTAGTCAAAATATGAACTAGTTGGGAGATAATATTGTTTATATATTTTTGATCACTTACCAAGAATATGCCTCCAGGCTGGTTTAAAGCTTTAAATTCGTCATAATACTTTTGTATTGTCAAGTTATTGGACTGCAACAATGTCAGTCGTTTTTTGATTGTTATGATCCAATAATTTTCTACAGTTTTCCAAGGAGCTGTAGAGTTCTTTAGCCAAAGTACTTTATCATCAATGTCATCTTCAGATTCTGGTAACTTCATCATAACATCTTGGAATCTAGAACTAGACTCTAATACCCTCAGATTGCTCCCAATACCTGATGAATTTGTACAGGTTTTCTCTTTGCCTTTGATAAGACCTAATTTCAAGAAAGACCTTCGGCGTTGTCTGTAACAGTCCAGCAGTTTTCCCTTAGCTGAAATTTTTTGTTGAGGACTGTAGCTTGAAAAAGGAATGAAGTACACTGATGCACTTTCCTTTTTAAAAACTTGCGTGATTGCGTATGCCAGGTTATATAACCGTGAGCTTTTGATGCTTTTTTCAGGATGATCCTTCAACTCATTGTTAATAATGAGATTACACAAGCGTCTTCTAGATGCATTGTCCAATAAACCATACTCTTGGTACTGAAGAAGAAGGCCTCTTCCTTCATTACATGAGCTTAATAATTTATACAGCTCCTGAAAATTATAAAAATCTATGAGCATTTTACTATAGGTACTTATATTTATTATTATTTTATTTATGGCGGCACCACTTATCTACAGGAATTTCTTATGTGGGTAATTCCAATAATACTCACACTATTTTTATCAATTTCTCTTTCTGACTCAACTGGACTCCTGGCTGTTTGCTCTTCCTCTTCTCGTTCTTGTTCACCGTAATCGAACAACACTACTTTGTCATCATTTAGATGATGACTATTATTGGTTTCTAAAAGTTCATCGGCCTAAAATATTAAAAAAATGCTTTACTGTTATACTACTATGAAACAGCTAACAGATTATAAAGGCAACACATAACAAAATAAGTGTGTAATATACTTACAGTATATGTGAAAGAAAATGCGTCAGATACTATATTTTTGAGCATCACAATTTGTGATGTCAACTTGGCCCTGTGACCAATTATAGGCACCAATTCCTTTAAGTCTTCAGCTGACAAAATTTGTAAAGTTTCCAAGTCAATACTTTGTTCTGGAATTTAAAAATATTGATAAATTAAATAAAAAATAATAATAATACTGAACAATTCACACAGCCTCATCTAGCCTCAAGCTAAGCAGAGCTTGTGTTATGGGAACTGGATATTGATAAACTTAATACATTAGACTAAATTAAATACTTAGATATTTTTACTATGAATAGAATACACCCAGAGCCCCCTGAACAAATATATGATAGGTAACTGAAGATTGTACAAACATTTGGCCCCAAGGGAATCGAACCCGCCTTTTGCGTCGCAGGCGGACCTTAGCCCGTTGCGCCACGGAGGTCGTCGAATGAAATTGGGTTGGAGTGCACAGGGAGCTTTTGCATGTTCATCATCAAAATCGGTTCAATGACTTAGCCATAAGAGTTGCAGGCAAATCGACACATTTGCATATTTTATAGTTGTTTATTTTTCTCGACAAAATATTTAGTTTGGAATAAATGTCTTCTGTGTCTATCTGGTGAAAATTATACGAGAATCGCCCGCCCCGCCGAGAAGTCTGGCGTGGCCATGCCGCTCCTCGTTCAAGTTATCAAGTAAAAATAATAAATACCTTTGAACTTATCAACGTACATGGCCAGGCCCCAGGACACAAGGTAATCCTCCATGTCTCTTGAAGAACCTGGCTCTGCTGCCGCCACATCTTGATTTAATTCGCTCATGTCATTATATATACGTCCCGCCGTTTGACGAAATAACTTTTTTACAAACACCATGAACCAAATAGATATGAGTGGTTTCAAACGAACAATAAAATTCACTGCCCCGGCCGTTTTGCTCACAAATTCAATAAAATAAAACTCACAACAACACAACGCGCACGCAAGAGGAAAGGAAAGGAAAAGACAGGAACGAACTTGTTCGGCGTCGTCGTCGTCTAGAAGGCACCACCACCGCGCGGGGTGCGGGCGGGCGTCACGTTGCGTCTTCGTTTACACATAGACAAACTTTGCATGAATTGCCAACAAAAATTTATTTACCATTTTAAAAGCAGTTTGGCTAAGTTTAACATAACTTTTGTTGAATTGATATAATGGTCTATATGGTTTTTTTATACAAAACTATTGTTGTTAATGAATGAATTAAATGACTTACAAAGAACAAAACTAGTGTGCAAATTATTACAAAAGATTTGTATTTGGTTAATATCTGTTGATTGATTAATTTAAACATAATATTTTGATGAAATACAATTTAACATGTTGATTAATAATAAGCATGAAGTTCGGATCCGTTAAGGAATTGGTCTTGTTGTTGCAACCACACTAGTTAGTCTACTTTATCTCAGTAAATAGTAACCAACTTTTTTTTTACTGCTTACTGAACAAAAATCTACATAACTAGTTTTGGATTCATTACTAAACTAATTGATTAAATGTAATTAAAGTTCGTTTCCGGACAGCAAAAATGTTAACTTACAGAACTAGTTCGGTTAATCCTTTTTTTCAGTGCACCCTATCAAATCTGTATCATTCTTCATCTTCTTATAATTAATGGGGTGGCGACGGGAGGTAGTTATTTCCGTTGCTAACGTCTGTATAATCAACAAGGCTTTCCACAAATATTATTCAACAATGGAAGTTGAGTATGAATATAAATTATGATTCTACAAGAAACAAGTTATAATTCGAGTCTAATTTCATTTGATGTGATGAATGATGGATGGCACATGTATAAAACGACGAATGAAAATACCTCTTGTTTACGCTCGTTGCCATGGAAAAATGGTTTCCATGGCAACGAGCGTAAACAAGAGGTACCAAGATTACCAGGGACGGAAAAATATCATCGTGCTGATGTTTTACGGCGCACGTATCAACTGCTATTGATCGTTATGGAATCACCTCAAATTCGATACAAAACCTTTATACATGAATGAAAGAATCAACAAAATCTATTAAGATTTGGCGAAGATATTATTTAGACGACCGATGTGGCATCGCCTGCGACGCAGGTTCGATTCCCGCCTCGGAACAATTTTGTGTACAATCTGCAGATATTTGTTCCGGGTGTTCTGGTAGTTTTCTATGTATAGTAAAAAATATCTATCTATGTAATGTATTGTGTTATGTATATCAGTTATCTAGTACCCATAACACAAGCTCTGCTTACCATGGGGCTAGATAACGCTGTGTGTATTGTCCAGTATTATTTATTTATATATATACAAAATTGTAAGTGTCTTGGGGACGCTTCCTACTGGTATTGAAATTGATCAGTTGAATTACCTGTAGATTGTTTACAACAGTCTTCAGTTAACTCAAGTATTTCAATTGAAAATACTATTTCTAATTTGTTATTATTAGGTATTTGATTGTAACTTTCTTTTTAATAGTGAAAATGAACCAATAATGTGGAAAAAACAACAGAAAAATACGATACTAGGTAGCAATAGCTGTCTGTAAAGGACTTAATTAGTTGCTGTTCCCTTTATTTTTAGTGTATATATTGTGACCTTCTTGATACCTAACTAAATGTTTCCCGCGGTTTCACCCGCGTTAAACTCAAATTTCACTTTATTATGTGTTTTTTTACACCTTGGGTCATTGGAGTTTTAGTAAGGATCCCTAACTTTTTTGAAAATATAATATAACCTATGTTCACCGGGAATGGCTTCCCAAAGGTAAAATAATTTTTCAAATCGGTCCAGTTGTTTCGGAGCCTATTCAATACAAACAAACAAATAATCAAACATTTCCTCTTTAAAATATTAGTATAGATTAGTAATAGATATAGAAAAGCCAAAAACCTTTTGTAATTACCTAGCAGTAATAAAAACTTTTTTACTTTACTTTCCAAATATCGCATCAAACTTTGAGTTTAATTTAGATTAATATCGTAGAGCGTGGTCACAGATTAAATAAGTTTCTTAGACGTGAGAGGGCACACGTGTTTCTTATGTGTGTGCGGTCGGATATAAGCGGAGAGTTGCGGTCTGTACCGGGGCTGAATTCTTCTAAATTCAAATGCAAATAGTTATTGCGTCAAAGATGGTATAAAGGTGGTTTAATCCTGTCCTTCCACTCCAACCAACTAAACAGACCAACTGAAACGGATCACTTATTTTTATTTCTCAACGATACAACTTTTTAGTTGGTTTGATAATAATATTTTATAAAATCAAATATGTTACCATCTACACAACATTAAAGAGATTAACTAGTTTTCCTTCTCAACGATACAAGTTTTAGGTTGGTTCGATAGGAATATTTTGACGACCGATGTGACGCGGTGGGTGAAGGTCCGCCTGCGACGCAGGAGGTTGCGGGTTCGATTCCCGCCTCGGAACAATTGTGTGTACGATCTGCAGATACTTGTTCCGGGTGTTCTGGTCGTTTTCTATGTATAATAAAAAATATCTATCTATGTAATGTATTGTATTATGTATATCAGTTATCTAGTACCCATAACACAAGCTCTGCTTACCATGGGGCTAGATAATGCTGTGTGTTGAATTGTCCAGCAGCAGCATTATTTTATTAAGTTAAATTTGCGCCCATCTGCACAACTTAAACTGTTATTAAACCTTTTTTCCTACACTTTGACTGCGGTTTTTTTTCGACGACTGCGATCTTTTTTTTTACCTAAAAAATTCGTGCTGCCGCTCTACGCAGCGGTTGTGTTGCGCCGCACATGCGTTTCGTTCGAAAAATATTACAGCTCTGCTGAGTCACAAAGATCTGTATTTTCTCAGCCGCTGCGCTAGTGTGGATTTACGCATATTAGTCACTTGTAGAAAACTCATACCGTGCGTTTTCAGCAGTCGAAGTGTTAATACAACGCGAAAGTTTGTGAGGATGTTTGTTGCTCTTTCACGCAAAAACTAATGAATGGATTTTGATGAAATTTCACAATAATATAGCTTACGTATCCGAATAACACATAGGGTACTTCATATACATATATTGTGTATTATCCAAAATATCTATAACCACGCGGGTGAAACCGCGGAGCGCAGCTAGTTCTAAATAATGCACTTATGTCTCACTATTATTCTAGCATGCAATAATTATGACTAATCAGTCGCTTTATTGTTGGCAATGGTCGATGCAGAATCGCTACGTAGAATCAGCAATATAATTCTATATATAATTACGCCCCACGGTCTCTATTGAAGACCAGCGCTATGTTACGAACTGCTCTACCATAGCACATGCTGAGTGAAGACCGATTTTGTCAGTTTCTCTGTTAATCTAAGTTTTATTTATAAGAGTCTCTGTTCTGTCTGACAAAATAAAATGTTTTTACTTTTTTCTTTACTAATGATATACATTTAGTTCATATTCATTTATTTATTGCATACATATGTATACACATTGTCACATAATTTTAACCTACATATACACTAGGGTGGCTCGAAATATTTTTTTTCGACTTACGGTAACCTAATAGTGAAAAGTTTGTGCGTTTTTGGTTAAAAACCAACTATGTAAAATATTATTTGATTTGATTGACAGTAACTGCCTCCGCAACGTCATCGAATATTAAAAAAAACATGATTTTGGAGTCTACTTTGACGCTACATTACCTACTGCATAAAAATTAAATAAGCTGACTTTTTTCACCGACTAATGCCTATTATGGTCTTTTTTACAAAAAAAGTAATAATAATGCTCGATCTTGTGTTTTAAACGCGGGGGAGGAGTGCGGGAAGGGGCGCTTAGCCGCACGTGCCGCGTCGTGTGCCATCGCCTATTGCGCATCTTGACGGATGTACTTCGGGACCTAAATCTTACACTGGACCATTAGGTAAAGATCTGGAAACCTGTGAATTACTGCCTGTGAAAAACTTTCACACATTGAGGGAGAGTTACTTCCTGAAATGTCGAAAAATTGAAGTACAGATCAACAGTACTTGCACAAGATAGTCTCTGCGGTAATCAGGTGATTTCCCAGATGACTTAGCAAATAAGTCTCCAGGCAAACTCTCTCATGCCCGCTGGCTCACACGGGCATTTGAGATACCATCGGAAAATTTTAATATTGGGCTGCATTTGTCGTAAAAGTTGATTCACCATCTTGGTTTCAAATAAAACATAAGCCATCATGCAAAGATGGGTCACGACATCTTTGCAATAATAATTAGGGTCTCCAGATACCTGCCAGAAGATCTCAAAAATGTTATTGATCCTGTTATTCAACGCAATAACTATCTTGCGCATCCGGAGAGCATTCTTCTTGCAATTATTATTGATGACAGGAAACACATTAGAGAATTAGTAGCCCGGCGCATATTGAAGGCACGCAGCATGCCTCAGCTTTCAGTACCAAGATTATTTGAGGTACCCCGTATAAATTTCAATGCTTCCACATATATTGACTTGATAAAGTGGCAGGAAACTCTGACTGACCCCTTATTTTAAAGAAATTGTCCGATCAAGAAATCCAGCACATCGTTAAAACTGGAGGTGAGGCCGTGCTGCTGTTTCTGAGACTTCCCTGTCATACTCAAGCCGTTGAACGAGCAGTAAAAATAACAACTGAAGCTTCAACTTCAGAGTGCACAAGAAAAGCCCGTTTGGCATAAAAGCCAAATTGGAGTCAAGGAAAATAATGCCGAAATTTGACTCAAAACTAGATTTTCGAGCTAATTAAAGAACATAATTTGGTCTTTGTCATTCTTAGAATTTTAGTTTTTTTTTGTAATTTTATCTAAATAAATATGTTTATTATAAAAATACTGAATTTTAATTACAGTCTACGTAATTTAATAATTAAATTATTAAGTTTTCCCCACGTAAAACTTTTCTGTTTTTTATTTGAATTTGAGGTCTGTGCGGAGGCAGAAGGAGTTATCAAAAAAAATGAAAAATTGCATTTATTTTCACATCAATATTACGCACCGAACCCCCCCTATTAGAACTTAAAATTCGAAAATATTTTTTTTCGATACATTCGTGAGCCACCCTAATATACACCCTATAATGGCTGTTTAGTTTATTTTGGCCTGAATTTAGCTTATTTTTTAACACTTTGACTGCGATTTGGTTTCGACGACTGCGATCTTTTTTTTAACCTAAAAAATTCGTGCTGCCGCTATACACAGCGGTTGTGTTGCGCCGCACATGCGTTTCGTTCGAAAAATATTACGGCTGTGCTGAGTCAAGATCTGTATTTTCTCAGCCGCTGCGCTAGTGTGGATTTACGCATATTAGTCACTTGTAGAAAACACATACCGTGTGATTTCAGCACTCAAAGTGTTAAGTCTAAATAGGAACAGACTTATTCAATACTCTTTTTAACCAACTTGCATTGTTAGCACACGGGTAGCTTTTATTGGCACACGCTGTGCATCGCGTTATTGGAAATCCACTAGAATAAAGACCACATTTTCTGTTAAAATTCCATGTTTTGTGTTTTTCTGTAGGGAGTTCTATTAAATAACTAGCTGCGCCCCGCGGCTTCGCCCACGTGGAAATCTCTGCGCAATTTTAATAAATATCTCACCGTTTAAACCTTCCCTGGACTACGACAAACATTTCAAAACCAAAATCAGCTATATAGGTCCAGCCGTTCTCGAGTTTTGGCGAGACTAACGAACAGCAGTAAACATAGATAGATAAATAATGTTGGACAATTCACACATCATCGTCTAGCCCCAAGCTGGGCAGAGCTTGTATTTTGGGTACTATACGTAGATAACTGATATATTTAATACGTTTAAAATACATGGATAGATTTTTTTTTATTATACATACATAGAAAACACTCAGAACCTCCGAACAAATATCTGCAGATCGAATAAATGACGACCTCCGTGGCGTGGTGGGCAAAAATCCGCCTGCGACGCAGGAGGTTGTGAGTTCGATTCCCGCCTCGTGACAAATCTTTGTACGATCTGCAGATTTTTTTTCCGAGTGTTCTGTTTGTTTTCTATGTATAGTAAAATATGTATCTATGTAATGTATTGTATTAAGTATTATCAGTCATCTAGTACCCATAACACAACATCTACTTTGCTAGGGGCTAGATGATGCTGTGTGAATTATCCAGACATATTTATTTATTATTTAACTGTACAAAACTGAATTGTAAAGGGACCTACAAGTTTTAAATAATATGAATGTGACTCACTTTAAGAGTTTCTACGCGCACATTAACACGTTAGCTGCCATGTCAGTCACTGGTGCCTGACAGCCATGGTACTTGATCAGGCCGTGTCAGTCACCAGTGACTGACGATCGAATCGAGAAATTGGATTGAAATGCTTGTAGTGAGCTGTCCAGCACGTTTAGCCTGCTTGTTTTTATTAGAATTGACTGACATGGCTCCGGGCTAACTATATGCAACATGGCCTGTTACTTTTCTTGTTAGAACTTAAGTTTTATGGGGAAAATATTAAATTTGTTTATTACAAGAAATGCAGCATAACGTGTTAAAAACAGTTTCGAGAAGGAGGCCAAAAGGAGGATCCAACTGGGCTGGGCAGCATTTGGGAAACTACGTCAAGTCTTCACGTCATCCATACCGCAATGCTTGAAAACGAAAGTTTTCAATCAGTGCGTCCTACCCGTTATGACCTACGGAGCTGAGACTTGGACACTCACGATAGGGCTGGTCCACCAGTTCAAAGTCGCTCAGCGAGCTATGGAAAGAGCTATGCTCGGAGTTTCTCTGAAGGATAGGATTCGTAACGAATACATCCGACAGAGAACCAAGGTTATCGACATAGCTCAAAGAATTAGCAAGCTGAAGTGGCAGTGGGCCGGCCATATCTCGCGAAGAACCGACGGCCGATGGGGCAAACGTGTTCTTGAGTGGAGACCACGACTCGGTAAACGTAGTGTAGGACGCCCTCCGACCAGGTGGGATGACGACCTGCGAAAGACTGCAGGTAGATGCTGGATGCGGCAAGCTGAAGACAGGGCGCTATGGCGCTCATTGGGGGAGGCCTATGTCCAGCAGTGGACTGCTATAGGCTGATGATGATGATGATGATGTGTTAATATACTCTTACTCTTAATTGATATTTTTTGCATTTCAAGACACTTTGATTTGATATACAACATTTTGAAATTGGTCGTAATCGCGAATTTGTTCTGGCAGCTAACGTGTTAAATAATGACATGAAAGGAAGCTCTCCGTTTATTCTAATGAAATTAAAATGAGCGTAGGAAAACGTTCTTTGTTTCAATTTAATTAATTTGGAGTATACATATTATGTTTATATGTTATATTATATGAAGCAAGGTGTGTCAATTAAGTTTACACAAAAACCAAATAATTGTTTCTACAAAATCACCTTCATTTTGTAGCGCCCAAACGGGGTACATGTTTGTGACTATACTCTTATTACCAAGATAGAGAGATAGACCTTAGAAATCTACGTTATTCCAGTGCTGGACATGTTAGAAATCATGTTAGTCCACAGCTGGACATAGGACTCCCCGAATGAGCATCATAGCGCCCTGTCCAGCTTGACTCATCCAGCATCTCCCTGCAGTATTTCGCAGGTCGTCATCCCATCTAGTCGGAGGGCGTCCTACACTACGTTTACCGAGTCGTGGTGTCCACTCAAGAACACGTTTATCCCAGCGGTAGTCGATTCTTCGCGAGATATGACCGGCTCACTGCCACTTCAGCTTGCTTATTCTTAGAGCTAAGTCGACAACTGAATAAAGGATTCAAAATAAGGGTTTTAACCCTTAGTTACTCGCGCATAAAAACTTACATAAGTACTCGAGTAGAAAAAACTACCAAATACATACAAAATCAGACTTTTATTTATGATAAAGATTTAAAAATAAGCGTTGTAAATTCGAAACTCCAATAACTAGAGACGATCAAACAGTCGCTGGGGTGTTGAACACCCCACGCGAGTAATTAAGGGTTAAAGACAGTTTCCCTGTACCCTGTACGCATCTCAACCTTAAACCATTCGATTTTTTTCATAGCCCAAAAGCTTTTTCCTATCTTACAATATGTTTAATCTCGTTACAAAATACATGTTTTAGTTTCGAAAATACAATAAAACATTATAAAACTAATCTACAGTAAAAAATATTATATCAAAACGGTAGATCACCGACCGCGAAGCTAGGCTCAAGCGGCCGGTGACTAGGCTACAGAGAGAGGAACTTCCTGACGATGCATGCCGAGTATAAGAGTACCTCTTGTATCAATTATTATTATATTAGCCCGGAGCACAGAGGAAATATTCCGTTTATTTCCTCTGTGCCCTGAGTGTCCCACTGCAGGACAAAGGCCCCCCTCTTTCCACTCATCTCGGTCTTCAGCAAGGAGGGCCCACTCTTTATTAAAAAACTCGAGCTCGTCGTGCCATCTCCGCCTAGGCCTTCTACGTTACAAATATCTAGGCTTATTTTTAACAGTATAGTATCGTTCTTATATAAAAAGAATAAAAAGTGCTTTATTCCATATCACAAGATGGTACAATTTTTAAACAAGAATACAATACAATACAATATAGCTTTATTGCACCATCAAATACAAAGAAAATAATAAAAATAAAGGATCTTAATACTATCTAAATCTAGTGGCACAATCGGCGGCCTTATCGCTAAAAGCGATTTGTTCCAGAATAATAATACAAACAATTTAATAATCATGAATCACATTATGATTTTAGGATTAAATAGAAAATATGTTAGGTGTCTTGTATAAAGTAAAGTAAGTAAAAGTAAAAAATCATTTACTTCTTTAGGCTTACAAAATAAGCACTTAGACAAGTCATATTTTATATATAAATTTTATCAAATAAAATTATTTTACTGTTCACTTCAATTTTTGTCCACTAGTGGAAGAAGTGAAAGTGTCAGTGTCGTCCATGAGATAGGTAAGTAAGTTACTTCTTGATATGGACTGCCTTTGGCGGTGTCTGCCTCCTCCAAGGATCTCCAGTAGTTTCTTTAGGTCATCATAGAAAGTTTTAATATCTGCTTTTTTAAGTTCTAATATATAAATACACTGATTTCTTAGTTTCAATCACAGAACTAAGGTAGTAAGGTATTCATTTGTATGACTTTTCTGTCTATGTGTACAGAACTAGAGTTCTGAATAATGGGCAAAAGCGGTCTGTCATAGCCATAAAAGTTTGGGAATACGGGAATACCCCGACGACCGATGTGGCGCGGTGGGCGAAGGTCCGCCTGCGACGCAGGAGGTTGCGGGTTCGATTCCCGCCTCGGAACAATTGTGTGTACTATCTGCAGATATTTGTTCCGGTTGTTCTGGTCGTTTTCTATGAAAATAAAAATGTAATTTATTGTATTATGTATATCAGTTATCTAGTACCCCTAACACAAGCTCTGCTTACCGTGGGGCTAGATAATGATGTGTGAATTGTCCAGCATTATTTATTTATTTATACCATACAACATTATATAAAGTTGCTATTCATATTCGAGCCAAAATACTTACTAAAATATCGGCTTACACACGATGAAACGAAAAATCACAAGTGTTGTACATTTAGTGTCTGTCCAGATGGAGCGTATTACACGCGAGTGCTCTCGCGCGTTTCAATTTATATTGTGTCCAGATGCCGCGTTTTACGCGCGCTCCTACGCGCGATGTGTTGTTGACGGACCCAGGGACAGTTATAAATATGGAGCCAGACAAAGCAGTCAAAAAATTCCGTGTCAAAATTATCGGTCTCCATTTTCATTCCAAAAACGTCCACTCACGTCGGACTCGCTCGCACCTCTGGACGCAGCAATGGCGTCCGAGTATCTCGACTCGCGCGGGCGCTCGGGCGGGGAGTCGGGAGTACGGCGCGTTGCTCGCGTTTTACGCGCGAGTGAGGAATCGCAACGCATCATCTGGACGGGATGTATAGCGCTCTAGTATCTGGAGAACGCGTGTTTACGCGCGAGGGCACTCGCGCCTAAAACGCTCTATCTGGACAGGCTCTTAGCTTTAGGACAACTAGGGTCGAGCCGACCCCGAGCAACGGACAGCCTTTTCCCTTTTGAAAACAAGGATCGTTCCCTGTCCGTATTATTTACTTAATTTTACTAGACAAGAATCGTATTTAAGTTACCGGACCGTATAATTTGATAGGTTTCAATATCGGATAAGTACCAACATACAGAAAAAGTTAGGATGCCGTATCAAAAGCTTTCATTCTTTTGGAGTTGGACTTATTTTATTTTGATTTTTTCTTTCACATCAACGATTACCAATTTCTGTTATTGCTATAGACTCTAGATAGATAGCTAGTCGCTCACTTCACCTTACCTCAACAACCTCTCTTGGTTCACTGCTGGACGCAGTCGTCCCCTTCATAATTATTAACTCATTTATTTCAGATTGGTAATCAATAATAAAACATACAAATTCATAAAATGTCACATAAAATCACACGATAAAATTAAATATTACTAGAATAATATACACAGATATCGAAAAAATTAAAAAATAATAAAAATACTTATTGATAACTTAGGTACTAATTTGCTACTAACCTAACCTAATGACCATTTAAATCGAGATTTCCCATCAATATTTTCATCCATTTGTTTTGGATAGGACAGTCCAGACGCGAAACAATCATTTTCAGGGTGCCGTTGCTACTGGTTCGCGCACGCTGAAGTAGGGAAGCGACTTTCTTGCGAATGATCGCATGAAAATTTCGGCATTATCTCATGGAGGGTTTTAAATGCCCATAATCTCACTCTGGGCATAATCTGGATTGAGGATCGCCAGTCGCTTAATTTATTGTTATAACTTCCTAACCACTGTTAGTCTGGGGCTGAATTCCACTAAATTAATCGATTCACCGTAACAAAGGTACCGTCTCAGAATGACACCTTGTGGCATTTTACCTTTGATTAAAGAAACTACAGATTGAGATCGCGTGTCAAAAGTGTCGAGGTGCAAATAGCAACGCACGAATTATCTAGCTAGAGTTTCTTTAATCTATGGACGATTCTGTAACGTCACGATTATCATAGTAAAGCAATTGGTTAGCAGAATTTAGCCCCATGTCGTTGATAAAAATAAACAAAACAAACAATTGACTTTACAAAAACCTGCCCTGATTTCAGTGGGCAGTGGAAGTAGAGTCAGATTACTTGACTACATAGTATAAAACAACGTCGCTTCCCGCTATTTGTCTGTCCCTATGTATGCTTAGATCTGAAAATACGCAACGGATTTTTATGCAGTTTTTTTAATAGATAGACTGCTTCAAGAGGAAGGTTTGAAAAAAAATTGACTTTACAAAAACCTGCCCTGATTTCAGTAGGCAGTGGTAACAGAATCAGATTACTTGACAGTATTAAAGAACTTTAGTTAAACTTTAGTTACCACGTTTAGTTTACATTTAAGTTTAAGTTTATTATGTCTGTGTAAGTCTTTTAACAAATAAATTCATTTCATTTAATTTTTTTTCATTTAATTTTTCATTTCATCTTTTAAAATAAATTGAATTATGTGCGTTTCCAGAGAGCAGAGAGAAAGTAAACGCAAACTTTCAGTTTTCTAAGGCCGCGGCCGCAATGTAGGGCTTAGTGGGCAGGATGCGGTGTTTAGGGGTCGTCCATTATTCGCGTGACTGTTTTAGCAACTTTTTTATCCCCCTGGATCACCGGGCCAGTACCGTACCATCTAGTCCGTACTAAAACCTCACCTCGTTATTATTAAAGTGTGTTTATTAAAGTGCCACCGTCTATATAGTTCGTTCATGTCCAGTCCATCCCAAGGTTGCCTGGAAGAGATCGCTCTCAGCGATAAGGCCGCCCTTGATACCTTTATTCTAAGTATTATTTTCTGTTTTGTGTGGTGTAATAAAGTGTTATCTATCTATCTATCTCGTTAATACGTCGTGAGCTTTCACTACACCGCGCCGCCCGTACCTTTTATTTCGTTACTAGTATAATATAAATATTTAGAATTTTTTTTGGAACGCCGCCCATACCTTTTATTTAGTTACTTACTTGTATTTAGAGACAATAATTAGAATTTTTTTGAAACTTTATTTTATCATATATTCTTTCAAATATGATAAAATAAAATTTCAAAAAAATCGAAATATTGTCTCTAAATACAAGTATTATTTAATTTAATAATGGAAAATCAAACATCGTGTATAAAATTTATGTGTATCCCTGAAAGAATACGCACGATCAATGAAAAAAAATTTTTAACCTTTCGTGACTGACCGTACATATAATAAAGAATAGTCCCTTACTAACTATGTATGTATTTTTCACAGATATACATCGTCTTGACATACGTTTCCGGTGTTCTCTACTTCCTGTCTACGGCCATCAACCCATTCCTCTACAACATAATGTCCAACAAGTTCAGAAACGCATTTAAGGTAAGACTTTTAGACATTATTTTAACGACGTAAGAACGTCCATTGTCCATCCTAAGCCATACCGAGACCTATTCATTCATGTAACCTACAAGACGGCAAAAAAAGAAAACAAAATTTTAGACTTATATCCGTTCTGCGTCGTGTAAGAACATCTAGGTTAACTAAAGGTTAAACCCTTAAACATGTAGGTTAACTAAAGGTTAAGGTACAGCAGGAAGTAGGTATTTAATTTAATTTGCCTCCGGCGTCATTCTATCAAAAACTTTTAAATGGTAAATCCAAATTATGATGAATTATTTACATCACTTAAAATTCAGTAATTTTCCTTACTTGCCGAGATTCAACGACAAATGAAGACAACGAAAAAATCAAACAAAAGACAAATATGATCATGTTGATCAATCAATTCATGGTTTTTTTCATTTACATAATATTTATGTTTAACAGTAAGTATATTATTATTTATTATATTTTATCTAGAAGCGTTTTTCCGTAAGCCTCATTATTATTCTCTATGATATAATGTAATATGAAATTACTAATATATTTATTAATACGTAGGTACTGATCCTATCCATCCAAATATTGCCTGGAATAAATCGCTGTTAGCGATAAGGCCGCTGGCTGATTGTGCCACTCTCTGTTAGTATTAAGATCCTTTATTATTATTATTTTGTGTATTGATGGTGCAATAAAGATATATTTTATTACTAATAATGCATCTACATGGACTCGTGCATTTTCTAGCTTACCAAAACAATGTTTTTCTTTCGCCTCAGAAACGGAATGTACCTAGTCTATGGTACCTAGGTAGCATCTAGGATCATGAATTTCATACTTTGTATGTATGTATGTAACTATTAATATTATTAAATGGAATTTTATTTCATTTATCACATAAGTACATCAAACCAATGTCATTACGTCTTGTGGGACCTACAACAGATCGCCAATTATCCGGTAGAAAAGCAATCTACAATAATTAATTTCTGTGATCACAATGGAAATTGCGAAAATAAATTAAATTTGATCCATGGTGTCTGAATTAAACGTGTTTGTTTAATAAATTGATTACAAGATGCCTATAGTACACTTCTAGAAGCTCTCGTGTTTTCAAAATTGACACAATTAAATTTATGCCATGTGAGTGTGACAACGAAGTTAAGATCTCACTTATTCAATATCAGAATTAACTTCACAAAATAAAGATGCAAAATAAGTCAGCTCTAGCTTCGTCATTATTGTTAGATTTTTTGTTTTAGGCTGATTATTATTTTATTGTAAAGTTTTAAATAAGTACATTTGAAGTTTTTCAAAGTTTGGATAACTGATTGCAGATATAATCCAAAAAAAAAATGAGAACATCATAATCACACAGCATCCGTTCTTAAAAATATTCAAGTATTTTTCTCGATAAATTGATTTTCTCAAGCTTTCAAAATTTGATAAACTATTAATAAAATAGACTTTTGCTTCTGTGAATAATAAATAGCAAAAAGTTTTCGATAAATACCCAAGGTAAGAACAACGATTTAATTTCTTTTCCAAAAATGCCAGAAAAACATCAGACGAATTTTTCCGAACACGATACAGCTTTTACTGTTATTTTAACAGATGTTATTTCATTCCATGGTGTCATTGGGTAAAGTGATAAGATAAACAGCGACGAGCTACATCGTGGGCGAATTTCTGTTCTTCATCTTTTCAAATAAGTCGGATTATCAACGAGCTTTTACTGCATTATCACTACATAGTATAAAACATAGTCGCTTCCCGCTGTCTGTCTGTCCACTCTCAGTTCCTATTTCTACGCCCTGCTTGGGTACCATTGTTTTTCTAGAACATTACCTAGATACTAAGACCTGCAAATGTACACAATGGTGTAATAAAATAAATATGAAATATGTCGGTCCCTATGTTTGCTTAGATTTTTAAAACTACGCAAAGGATTTTGATGCGCTTCTTTTAAATACAATACAATACAATACAAAAATTCTTTATTGTACACCATAATCAAATTAATCATTACAAAAATACATTATATGCGACAGGTACAATGGGCGGCCTTATCGCTTAGAAGCGATCTCTTCCAGGCAACCTTTGGATGGAAAGAATTATATGAATTTAAGAAAAGGCAGGGGGTGTACCATAGGTTATCTAAATAAGAATACTAAAAAACAAATAATAAATATTACAAATTCCAAAATAAATAATACACTACTTAAATACATAAATAAATAAATAGTAACTACCAATATTCATTCTTTTGGCAGGAAAAACTCCTTGACGTGAGCTTTAAAAACAGACAAGGATATAGTTTTCCTAATGGACTCTGGTAGTGCATTCCACAACCTTATGGCCTGGATGGAGAAGGATTTGTCGTAGAAACTGGTTTTATGAGGTTAAATAGTGTGTGATTAATAATAATAATAAACAAAGTTAATTATTGATAATAGTAGAAAATCTGCTTGATTTACATTTTGGACTAGGAACTCGAAATCTATTAGAATACTCTATAAGAATCTCTCGAAATAATCGAACTTGGGGGTTCCATATTTCAGTGTACCTATAAATATTGCAGGCAGGCAGATGACATTGTTTTATGTTGTGGGGTCAAGTTGGGCGGGCGGATTGCGTCATAAAGTGCTCACCAGCATCGGTCTCCAAGTGCCTATGGGGCCGTTCATTAACATTAACTACGTGATGTTTTTTTTAAGCAAGATTGTTTCAATCCCCCACCTCACCATGGTAACGGGGGTTCCATGGTGATACGTGGTGAGGTTTTAGACTACAACTAGGTACTCAAAATCGTGTATTTTTTTTTGTAGATAAACAAACTATTGAAAATATTTAAAAACAGGTAATAACCAAATTCAATTTTGGTAAATTAATCACCGTGATGTTCACGTACGTGATATTAACACTACTAATTTCACCCACGCGTGATATATCTTGATTTTTTCCGAACCTTATTTCTAGCCTCACCTGGGTCACAACCACAACCCAGTGGGGCTACCACGCTATTTCACACATAACGTAACGCGCGTTATCAGCGTTATTACGGTAATTTTATCGCCATTAACGCGTGTTAACACTTCGATTGCTGAAATCACACCGTATGTGTTTTCTACAAGTGACTAATATGCGTAAATTCACACTAGCGCAGCGGCTGAGAAAATATAGATCTGTGTGACTCAGCACAGCCGTAATATTTTTCGAACGAAACGCATGTGCGGCGCAACACAACCGCGCTGTGTAGAGCGGCAGAACGAATGGCTTAGGTTAAAAAAAATTGCAAAAAAAATATTGACGGCGCATTTTAACGCGCATAACGCCTTTTCACGAGATATTCGCGTTAAAAAGCGTACACGCGTTATCATATAAATTTACTGGACGTACGTACTCGTCGCGACTATGGATGATCGCCAGTTAATGAAAATATAGCTCTTACCTATTTTTAAATTTTGAAACATACACATATATTTTTTAACCTCAAACCATTGTTGTTTTGGGCTAAAAGTGCTCTCAGTTTAATTTCATTACCTTCACACTTTACGTTTAAAAAACAGATAAACATTTTGGTGCTCAGGTATATGAATTTGCATCTATTTAGTGTACTTTAAACTTTTTTTATTCAGTTAAAGTAATCGTAGAAACGTTTTCGATAGGAAATACAGAATAAAATACCTGATGTTATAATCAGGTATTTTATTCTGTATTCTCTTTCTATATAATCTTTACCTACTCTGGTAATTATCGTAAGCTTTGTCTGGCTGGCGTCTATAATTCACTGTCTTACCTATCGGCTGGTTTGGTCTATGAATCTTCTGCCGGGTCATTAGTTAGCCAACCCTTTTGGGTCAAAGGTCTTTTGTCGATAAAATGAACACTGGCACACGAAGCTGATTCGATTTTGTATTACTTCTACTGGACTGGACAAAATGTTATTTTTTACGGTCTTAAAAATTATTTTTTGGTGCCATTGTGCTGCAATGGATCGATTTTGACAGATTTGAATCAGTACTATCTAAAAAGTAAATTAAGCATATTATTAACTTTATTGTATATAGCCACCTAGCATTTAACTTTAAATTTATGTTGCAAAACCCTTGCAGGGTGCATGTTGGACTTATATATATTTTTTAAGAACTTTTGTACAAATGTAAGCAATAAAACATTGAGTATTGAGTATTAAATAACCACTGCATAAAACTTTATTCAGGGGAATTATTCTCTATTGACTTTCCAAACGTGTTACACAGCTACGACTTGTGGCGTGGAATCGGATAGAACCGAATTCGTATTCAAAAATCTATAATATAAAAATGAATCGCTGAATGTATTGCTAAGCGCAAATCTCGAGAGCAGCTGAACCGATTTCGCTAATTCTTTTTTTAGAATATTCCTTGAAGTACGGGGATGGTTCTTACGGAGAGAAAATTTTTAAAAATTACCTGAATCGAATGACCACCTGGGCGAAGCCGGGACGGGCCGCTAGTAATTTAAATAATAATTAGCCTTCAGTATTAAGTCAGATATCTATTCATTAAGCTAGCTGTTAATTTTTCGATTTTTCGATTGGACTGAGTGTAAGATTTTGAACGAATCATGTGAAATAATCAAAAACAAAACACGGTGCAGACATCTCGTCTTGTGGCATATAGAATAAACATTTTCGATATCACACCAAGGCGTGTTTAAGAATCACGTTTGGGTTTAGAACACGAAGTGACGTCACACGGTTTGGGTAAGGAATCTCCTATGTCATAGGAATAACCCCCCAGTTCTAAAAAGTGGCCGCAAGCTGTGTTTCGTTCCGGGTGTTTTTGTTTTGAACTCCATTTAAACTGAGTTATAGTAAATAACAAAAAATAACGTCGAGGCAGACCACCTGCCCGATGGTCAGACGACATCGTGGGGGCTTTAGGGAAGCAGTGGATCCGACTGGCATAGGACCGCCAGGTGGTGAGATAAGGGTACTGTAACCTGTACTCAGTACTGGGTGTTACCGTCTGATTAGATAGATAGATAGATGGGAAAATGACTGTAGAATACCCACACGTGCCTACAAGTAGCTTTGCTATAAATACTTTTAAACTTACGCGATCTGAACACATATTTATAAGTATTAATACAACGGGTATTTATCGCGTTTATTTATATTTTGCGTCATCCCGTGACCACGACAGTGTGTAAACCTGTTGAAACGTCGGGAAAAATAGGTAAATAAACGCGATAAATACCCATTGTATTAATACTTATAAAAAAGTAGCTTTGCTATTTATCGAGCAAAACCAAGTTGACATTTCGAGGATCAAATTTAGTTTCGACATTTCCTCGCTCCCGTAATGAAGTTCTGTGAATGTCAGGATTCGGGACAGAGATATAAACTGGTGATAACAATAAGCGTTATATTTGATGAGGCGAATCGGGTAGACTCTCTGGCAGCGCCTATTGCCGTGGCACAATCTTCTTACATATTTTTATTTTTAGTACAATTTTACGGAATAAATTATTCTGGTAATAAGACAAGTAATCTGGACCTTCACGTAATTCCAGCTTCAGCTATGAGAACGATTGTGATAATTCGTTTTATGTTAATGTAGGTAGTAGAGTAAATAAGAGCACTATCAGGTGGGATACTTACCCTTTTGTTAAAATACCTTCAACTACATAACTTCTAAAAAAGCTATTTGACGTTTTTGCCCCATTCTCTGAAAATAGCTGTCAAATTAAAATAGTTGACGACCGATGTGGCGCGGTGGACGAAGGTCCGCCTGCGACGCAGGAGGTTGCGGGTTCGATTCCCGCCTCGGAACAATTGTGTGCACGATCTGCAGATATTTGTTCCGGGTGTTCTGGTCGTTTTCTAAGTATAATAAAAAAAAAAAAAAAAACTATCTATGTAATATATTGTATTATGTATATCAGTTATCTAGTACCCATAACACAAGCTCTGCTTACCATGGGGCTAGATAATGCTGTGTGAATTGTCCAGCATTATTTATTTATTTATTTTATTTATTAAGTATTGAAAGATTATACATGCAGCCTAGCAAATAGGCAGTATAGGCACTGGTTGGTACATTGACTTAGTCTTGATTTTATAGGCACCTATGCATCATTCAATTTATCTCAACATCCTAATTTGCTTAAATTGGGGCTAGGTAATGCTCTGTGGATGGTCCAGCATTATTTATGCATCATTAGATTTATTTCAATATCCTAAAGGAACGAATATTAAGCTGTATGCTCCGACATTTTATATTTCACACTAACTGCGGTTCTTGAGCCGGGTACTGTAGTTACAGTCCCTACATTACGAGGTTTTGTAATAATCCCCTCTAGTTAGATTCCACTTTGCGCTGGCAAATGAAAATTGAATGAGGATATTCAATCGAAGGTCCAAAGAAATGAGCCAGCACTGTTTCTGGCTTTCGCCTGCCTGAAAAAAAAGCTTGTCCATTTTTATTAAACCAGTCTGAAGATATTAATTCTTTATTAAACTGAAGACCCTGAAATGATTGAGACAGGGCCGGATTTACGGGAGGGCAAACAGGGCGACTGCCCCGGGACTCCACAAAAATGGGGCCCCCACAAGAAAAGAAACTTCGGAACTAGTAAACCACTTTCCCTTTGATATTTTTTTTCGCGTCTTACTTTACCTACAGAAGGTACTTTTACATACATGATTATATTCAATATTAACACGTTGAACGCTTTTTGAAAAATCGAGCATTTCCATTCAGGCCACGGGGCTCACCGGTGAGCCTAATCGTACTGTGCCGTTTGAGCCATGGGGGTCACCGGTGAGCCGCGCGAGAGGTTTGACGTAAACGCTTCTTAATAAGGTAATTTTTATTTTCCATGCAAATTACTTCATTTTATTAACTTTGGAATTAAAATTTAATGTTGATGAAAATGACCGATTACCTCATTTTGGCTCGGCCCGAATGGAAAAGTAAGCTAGGCTCACCGGTGGGTGATATGGCGTACAACGTGTTAACAGAAATCATCGATCTATATTTGTTCACTCCAATCAGGCAATCACTAAGAGATCAAAATCTCAAATGGCCTTGATAGGCACTTGCAATTTACTCCCCATCTTGAGGGAGTATCCCAATGGCTGAGTAGGGTGGTACGCTCACGCAGCCTCGGAGGTTGCGTATTCGATTCCGTGTCTCGGCTCTTTATTTTTGTTCATTAATTTATACAGGGTTACTGGTTATTCGACCTATTCCTACTAGGAGGTTGGAGGTTATTTGCGTTGAATGCGAACATAATCTCAGTATGCAAAAATTAACCATTTCATAAAACAAAAGTTCTTTATAATGTATCGAGATTAAGGGCTTAAAACATTATTTAAAAAAACTGTTGGTTATAATCAAACTTTTATTTATGTTTTATTTGAAGAACATAACAAGCATTCTTCAATACAAAAACTACAAAGTCCCTATTAAGAAATACTAGACGAAAATGTCTAGAATTTTCATTATTTTTTCTAATGAGGTCCAAAATAATGTCAATAAAAAAACATGACACTTGATGGCAGAGTTTTTTTTAAAACATGTACATTCTTTCAGCTTTTTAAAACGTATGTAAGTATACTTGGGATCGGTTGTATGGTTTAAGACAATATATAAAAATATAAAAGATGGTTTTTGTTATGTTATCTTTTAATCACCTATACTAAACTTGTGCATTGGAGTCAATGGAAACTATTTTGAGCAACATATTAGTTAGTTAAAATTATTGTGAAACCAAGTATCGATTCTCATTCTTCTTAAGTATTTATATATGTACATGTATTTATTTATTGGAAAACTCGACTGTAAAAATTTACCATCGTAATTGGAAAATAATTTGGGGCCAGGGGCCTCCACTCGTTTGTTGCCCCGAGGCCTCCACACCTCTAAATCCGGTACTGGATTGAGATCACAAATAAGGAAAGCACTTTGGTATGGCAATGGTTTAATATCTGTGACCCTATATTAAAAGTCCTTTTTTCATAATTACCTGTACAAAAAAAAAGTAACTAAAACGTAAAAGTTAAGTAAAGCACTTTGATATACATAAGTTATATGTATACATCTTACAACTAGCATACAAAAAATATAGATATACTAGCTATAGATACTGATACAATTGGATTATTTCAACTCTCTATAACATTCAGCTCGGTAGATATGCGTTCAACTTCTAAAGCTTCTAATATCAAGTTTGCTGTAAAAGGTCTCAGACTATGTACTTAACAAAAACGTTTATTCTCTAGTGCCGAGTGCCAATGCTTTTAGAATGCGTTCATTTCTTACAGGTGCTTCGGTTGCACCTTTGCGATCGTAACCTTAAACTTTTATGTCACTTTATGGACACCTAACTTAGACACTGTTTCTATACGATTGCTACCAAAGAACCAACTAATGGGGAGAAGATTTCAGCAGCGCAAAATTTAAATTGTTAAACAAACAACAGAGCGAGGGAGAGGTAGGTATACGAGATATGTAGGTAGATCTAAGTCTACCTAGCTATCTCGTGGTACCTATAGCGAAACATTGCCTTTGACGAGACTATATCTTATCTTCTATTATCTATTATCTAGTTACAGGGTTGATTCTTACTCCCACGACCGCCACACCCTATTATACCTAGGAACAAGCCCCTTTATGCACTGTACCCCAACCTGATTCATAGACGCCTTATAATTTTATTAGGGCAAAATAAAATTATTATATACCTAGAAAACGACCATATCTCGCGAAGAACCGACGGCCGCTGGGGCAAACGTGTTCTTGAGACCACGACTCGGTAAACGTAGTGTAGGACGCCCTCCGACCAGGTGGGATGACGACCTGCGAAAGACTGCAGGTAGATGCTGGATGCGGCAAGCTGAAGACAGGGCGCTATGGCACTCATTGGGGGAGGCCTTTGTCCAGCAGTTGACTAATATAGGCTGATGATGATGATACCTAGTAAAATTATTTTATGCCTAAATGCTGACCAAGCATTGTCTTACGCTGCAATTGGACAGCGCTCTGTCCAATTCCTATGAAACCTATGAACAATGGCATGAAGCTCCTGATGTGTTATTACAAAACACAACTTGTTCATATTTACAGGTAACATAATAAACTGTGCCATCAAAATCCCTAAAAGAAGCTATTTCCAAGCCTATTGGTATTTATTGGTTATTTTATTAGTTAGGTTGTGACACCTATAATGTATAAATATACCTGAAAAGGACAGATTTTACGCGGCCATAAATATATCGAAACGACAAAACGTAATCTTATGGTTTTCATTAAAAGCAAAAGTTACGTAACTTTTCCGCACTAAAGTTTTTATCTGTCGGAACTCCGCTCCCAATGATTTAAGCCCTAGCTATCTGAAAGAGGTTTTTTATCACACAACACAAACAAACGAACTTTACTTATAGTTCGGACTTTTTTTATCGAAAGCTTTTTTATTTCCTTTTGATAAATCGGCTGATACAATAGACTTAGCCATCGGAAATAAATAATGCTGGAAAATATTATGTGTGATTAACACACAGCATCATCTAGCCCCAAGCTAATTAGAGCTTGTGTTATGAGAAATAGATAACTGATAAAATAATAATTTATTATCATAGAATGCGAATGGATGCGTCAAGCTGAAGACACCACGGCGCTCATTGGGGGAGACCTATGTCCAGCAGTGGACTAATATAGGCTGATGATGATCTTAACATTACATAATTGAATTATAATTAGATTATTCAAAATTATTTAAAAATTAATTATATGTTATTGAACATGAAATAAGCATTTTTATTATTCTGTGATCTCTATTCGAGTAAGGCCTCCTCCAGACTGTGTTATTTTTTTCTGTTTCGCTGTGGCTGGCGGCAGTTATTTCCTGTTGTTTCCAAAAGATAACTGATATACTTGATACAATAAAAAAGGTGGCGGCGGGCGTAATAATCCGACCCATCCAACTTCCTTCAAGAACCTTCAAGTCCCCCGTGGGTGTCGTAAGAGCCGACTTAGGAGCCTATCAGAGACAGGGCAGCTTTATTTTGTGTTTTATCTGATATGTCAATAATGATTTGTCTTCATAATTAGAATATATGATTTGAATTATCATAACATCAATTAATCATTAAGAGAAGCAATAAAACTTTATTTTATGGCTTCATGGCTTCAAAGTTCAATAAAATATACAGTGTGTCCCTGGATAAAGTGCAACCCCGAAAGGGGGTGAAACTAAATCAAAAATTATCGACAAAATAATAGAAAAAAAAATTAAAAATTTTTCGTATATACTTTATTGATGCATTAAAATTTTTATTACTCACTAATGACTCTATTTAATAAAAAAATGATTTCTTCCAAAGTAGTGGGTCTATTTTGTTAAAATAAAAACCATAATCATGTCAGATATGTGACGATGACGATAAAATAACAAATAACTCACAAACTAGTGGCTATCATGACTTAAAGTTTAATTTTTGTATTAAAATTACATTTTTTATGCTGTTTTTTTCCAATAATCTCCAAAAATCTTAAAATTAAGCCTATAATACTAGATATTTTTATGACTTTTTATTATTGTCTATCATAATAGCTTTTAAATAAAAAAAACCTACGTTCTAACATAAAAAATGCGCTGGCTAGGGCGTCCTACACTAAGTTTACCGAGTCGTGGTCTCCACTCAAGAATACGTTTAGCGACCGTCGCGTCGGTTCTTCGCAAGATATGGCCGGCCCACTGCCACTTCAGCTTGCTAATTCTCAGAGCTATGTCGATAACTTTGGTTCTCTGTCGAATATATTATTAATTATTATTGTACACACAACAATACATAAAAATTACTTAACTTGGGGCCAGGGTTAATGACATAGAGATATTTTCCAGCAAACCTTTGGGTTGCCATAGTCATAGTAAAGCGATTGGTAAGCAGCCCTTTCTCCCAATCATGCCCATCGATCAGTCTGATTTACTGCAACAGATATAAGACACATTATTCCCACAAAGAAACCTTTAAGGCGGCTGTTATGTATTCTGTGCCTATAGGTAGTTTCTCAAACGATCTTTTAGTTGTTTGTTACGAGCCGCAAGGTCGGTTAGCCAGTTGTAAACATATCAAATGGGAATCAAGATTATTGTGTTAGGTAACTTTGTATATTTGACCCAGTTTAGGAACATAAAAAATATCCTGTTTAAGATTTTCTAGCCAGTAACTTGGTGTCAAGGTAACTCAGAACCTAATACCAAATAGATGAACTAACACCGCAAGCGATATATATCAATGTATGACGGTTTTCATTGCCCATGACGTGTGTAACCGTCTCGCTACGGTGCGACTTAAAGGGGCGAGTCTGGGCAGCCAATGGGTTAACTATTCATACAGGTGCATTTTAATATAAACTTTCTTTCACTCGAATTAACAATTTACATACGTAATTTATCTGTATTTATTTATTTTTTATTTTATTTAGGAAATAAACGTGGCCGAAATTCGACTATAAAGACATCATTATCAATAGTTTTATATATTATAGGTATTACATAAAAAGGTATAATATTCTTGGTACCTAAGACCAATACCTTACTAATACCTTATTATGTAATACCTACCTTCTATCTATGTCAGTTAACAAAAATAACTAAGTATGATTTTTTTGTTACGTTGGGAGGTTACCTTGGTAGGCAAACGTTGAGGCCTTATCTGATAATTTTAATTTGATAATGCCTAAAATGTTACTCACAGATAAAAATGAAAGCGTTTAAGAATCTTCAAATTAAGTTAGACGATAATGCGACAACAGAATCGACAACCTGTCTTGGTCCTCGATTCAAAGATCTAAGAGATACGGATCAACCAAGAGATACGACATTTCTTATTTCTATTACTTTGTCTGTCTCTCCCAATAAGGTTTCCTGGAAGATAACTCTTTGGGCTTTAGCTCTCCTTTGTTATTAATTTTCTATAATGTTTTGTATATATTTTATCGTGCAAGAATAAATAAATCAGATACGACATTTTCTTTTATTGACGCGCAATTTGTAGTAACAGCTGGTATTAGACGGAATTCTGTGCCGTACCCTTTTTGTATTGAAAATTACCATTCCACATGACAGGAAAGAAGGCCATTTCCGTAAGCAATGGAATATATTTCTAGGCCGTAGGTATTTATTCTTCGTGTATTTTGAGCACATATATTTTTAGAATACCTAAAAAATCTATTGGTATAGTGGTTCCACAAACCTCCAGTAAATATGTTGGACTAAGCCAACATTGGAAAACTCCCTTGATTAGGTACGAGGAAGGAGTCTCAGTACGAGTAAATAAGGAATGTTTGTGTTGTGCCTATGAGGGTAAGGGTCAGTGTGTATGTACCTTAAGTTTGAGCTCAAGCACCGCCTTTTTGAAATAAAAACACTTTTCCAAATAGGGCACGATGAGACGATGAAAATCTTTATACTTAGTCTATAATCAAAATCAAAACACATGTAGGTATTAAAAGTTGATAAAAACATCACGTGTTTAAAGGATGACCCCTGACTTAGATATTTTTTATTATTCATAGAGAACACCCGGAACAAATATTTGCAGATCGTAGTAACATTTGTCCCAAGGCGGGAATCGAACCCGAAACCTGCTGGCGGACCTTTGCTGCGCCGCGCCACTTCGGTCGTCGCATTATTATAAAAATAATTGAAAACTTGTCAGTACATTTTTCACGCAAACGGCGTAGGCGTGTAGATTTGTGGGAAAAACAATCATGAATCCTTAAACCAGTTCGTATTTAAAGTTGTAATGGAAATTGGAAATTATTTACCGATTTCCCAATTCTCAAAACGGCCGGGAAATTCTGAATTTTTTTCAGAAATTCTCGGGATATTAAGAACAGGGAATTCCCAGGACCAAACATACACTGTGTATGCTCCGATTCCGATGCGGTGGACGCACAGCTTAACCTGACAGGCTGTGTTCCCGACATCCGTTTCTAAAATGTAGGTATTCTGCTAGGAACTACATATTTGTATACCACAATATTATAACTTTTGATCTTAAAATAAAATTAATAATAAAATAAATGTCGTATCCAATTCTATGTACCTAGTTGTAGGAACCAAAGAAATCTTAACAAATAAATTCCCTGTGTGCGGCCTCAGGTGCGGCTGCCAAGCCATGAAGCGGACAGTGATGACAACTGAGCTTGTGTGCGTGACTGCCCACCGCACTAATTGCCGATGCTAGCATTAATTTCATTTTAGTATTGTTACGAGAACCCTAGTGCCTAGATAAATCTAAGTTAGGATTTAGGACGCTCTCAACTGTAAACTGTCACAAATTTGTAATAATTAATTAATATTTATCTATATGACGATACCTCTGAGAGGACGAATAGTTTGATATTACGTTTTGATACTTGTTGGGAGGCCTATGTCCAGCTGTGGACTGCTATAGGCTGATGATGATGATGATGATGACGTTTTGATGCAACGAATTCTTATGCAACTCATGCAACTCGTTGTATCAAAACGTAATTAATTCAAAGTCAGTTGCTAATGTGCGTAATTTCTTGTTGCATGGCAAGTATGGCAACACTCTGATAGGTAGTACGTGTCCAGGCGAACGTAAACTATATTAGCAATGTGGTGCAGAACGAGGCTTAGCTATTGAAGTTTACATATTGGGTATCGCAGAGGAACTTTGTAGTAGAGTTTGTGTAAATATTATCTGCAAGAGAAGCTATCGACACCTAAGTTACTGGTTACAATAACACTGCTACGCATTTTCGAATAATTAACACCCAATTATTGTTAATCCACTATCTGATAGAGGATACACGTGATCCCGTTTTCACTATTTCGGTGCTAAACCTTAAAACAATTGCTTTTCCTGTGGTTGATGGTACCTACTTATATTTTTAATGAACAAAAATACGATACCAGAAAATGGATATGACAAAGGAAATGGTTTTACTAACTCAAATAACAAAGGAATAATTTAATGGAAAAACGTTTATTATTATTACAACTATCTCTGGCTTCAAGTAATTTTCTAGCTAATGAGAAAATTATAAAACCTACGCTGTCAAAAACTTTGCTAACATTCCATGAAAAACGCAATTTTCTGGTTCAAGAAAAGCATCTTGTATATTAAAAGCAAATTATTACTGGAAGTAGAAGATAGATTTATTATATTCGCAAATAAAATTACAATAATAGAAAAATCTTCTAAGGAATCAGATTTTAGGCCTTGTGTGAGGTGGAAATATTTTAATTCTAGAGATTCTTGAAATGGCAGGATGCCAGAGATCTTTATTAATTAAAACTTGGAGCTCAAGCCCCGCGTTCGGCAACTCTACATAAATACTATCCTCTCGACAAAGCACGACTACGACGTGACTTTCCATTTTTATGGGATTTTGTGGTTCCCTGTTCACACAAATAGTTTTTTCCAACCCAGTATGTACAACATGTAGGATCTTCTAAAACAGTATTTGAAAAGGTTTTACTAGCTCTACCTACCTTTATTTTTTTTTAGAACTCTTGGGCACTATAACGTGGCCTGAGTATCTGGCTAGTCTCCCATGAGATTGACCATTACCGTGGCCGAAGATTCGGCTAGAAGGTCAATATATTTTTTTAGCAATTTTTGAGTTGTCTTGGAACCAAAAAAAATACAAAGATGGAACGTCTGACAATACAACCGAGTAACGAACTCGGAGCCCTATTTTTTTGGTTCTGTTTTATTAGTATCTGACTCCTGTTTTTATTTTCATCAGATGACGCTAGCCGCTTGCTGTGTACACCGCGGGAGACCTGTCCTAGGAAGAACTTACAGGTAAGTGCATTATAGTAGTAAATTATTAAAAGGGTATAAAATAGTTCATTATGTCACAGGCACTATATAGAATACCGAGCTAAAAGAAGGAGAGTCCTACTTTTAGCTCAGCATTCTACATATATAGGCACTTAAACAGCAGCTGTACCTACAGGCAAAAATTCGAAAAAAAAATCCTAATTATCTATGACCCAGCCTGCACTTTGCAGAACCTACATTTGTGTAAATCAGTATATCTATAAACAGATAAATACTCTATCTTAACTGTCTTTCCAGCGCACTCCTAGCCTCCCAACGCCAGAGGGCAGCGATGACGTCAGAGCGGGCTCGCGATCCACACCGGCTGCGCCGACTCTCCACCGTCACCACCCAGCTCTTCGATCCACCGCCGCGAGCGCAGGTGAGGTCTGGATATCTCATTATATCGGGACATTCGGTTGTGGTACACTGCACTGGTTGATGGATGCACTTAATAATTTATTACTTTTCTGTCACATTCTTGTTGATTTGAATGAGACGACGATAAAATGTCGATGCATTTTCATCCAAATTAGTCCCCGACCACGTGTCGTCGTTGCGATACGTGTGAATTGTTCCTAAAATCGTTATTTAAGCTACGATTCAAGTTGATAAAGGTTTAAGTTAGTTTGGTTTGAAGTCGTTGACATCAGGTCATGTTATTCCACGTATCCTATCAACAGAATTCTCATTTGGTTTTATTTTCGGCAATATTGCAAATCGAAATAAATACCGCCTTCACAGAAGCTCGATAAAGTTCTGTGAGCCCTGCTCACGTTAACCTGTGTTTATTTATTTAGCAAGTCTACGAGGAAAATATCCTCCTAGAGTCCGATGAAAAAACCCTTGCATCGCTGGCGTCTCCCTCCTAAGCTTCCTGAGTAATTTGCTTCAGGGACCGTTTAATTATTAACTGGACTCTTCCATAATTTTTTAGTGTTGTGTTGTCTAAACGCCGTCAATAGGATCCATTATTATGACGGTTACCTGACCATCCGTTTTAAGTTAAGTAAGATGAAGACAGATGTTGCGTTGTCTACTTTTTCACAGAAATTGTACGATATTTACGACTAAAATAAATGTCAAAATCTAAAAATACCTATAGGTACATGGAAATCATTAAACTCTGTATTTTTTATTAGCAAATTGCATTAAATAAGTCATTAAATAATGTTTTCATAAAAATTAATCAAAAAGGAACTCTAGATATATGGTTACGTCAGAACTCCAGTTTAATTAGGTAAGTATTTTTGCTAGTACCACGTTTCCAATTTTCTGTCTTATCTGTTACGAGCTTTCCTCAAAGAGATTTTAAGAAAATTAAAATTATATTGCTTCATCTTACTTAACTTAAAGGATTCTCAGCTTTCTTTATAAAGTTACACTGATCGAGAGATGTAATAACTACGTAGGTTTTACCCGTAATATAAAATTTAAGGCAACGAAGCTATTCCTATTTAAGGGAGCCCTTCTGAAATGGGTCTGAAGCAATAAAGAAAGGTTTTTTTAGTTGGGCTTTCATTTAGACAGCTAACAACGACTTTGCGAACCTTCGTCGATCTTGTTTTTTTATATTACTGATTTATTTCTCCAATAAGTACGAGTATTTAATAACACAACATCTATCCTTAAAGAAGAAGATAAAGTTAGTTTTCTACCCGCATACAGAGGGATGTCGTAAGTTTAATGTGCTTGTCGATTCTCTCTGTGGTATCGTAACTCGATATTAATCTCTTTACTCAAGTTTCAAATTAAAAAATAACAACTTTGGAGCCTCAGTGAGTTGCCTCTTCAAATTTTGCAGCAAAAAGTAAAATCTTTGGAGCCTTAACGATTTTCAGTTACATAGAGGTCTCTCAAAAATTTTCATTAAAATTAAGCCGAATTTGTTTTTCGACGTCTCTTCCATTAGAAGCGTTTAATTCCATAGTATCCTTGCGCCGAATCGAAGCTTAAAAGCTAAATCCCAAACTTACATTATGTAATCTGTGCTAAAGCCAAACAAACTCACGTAAATTATTACCGACGGATAATTTAGACTAAGGTTTGTAAAATACCGCCGAAACTACGTTTATAAATAAAGACACACTGTGTTTGTGATCGCTGTTAGGCTTAGGCAGTGGAAATTTATTGCGAGTTGTGTTTCTGAATTCATTGCAACGCAGTTTCGATTGGTCTAACAACTCCAACTATCGTTTTGGTGCGATGTTCAGTCACCTATTTTCAGAATTTATCACGAACGTTGCTGTGCTTCAATTAAAATCAGCCCTGAATTTGATTACACAATGTTTACATAGTATGATGGACTTATTGGTCTCGATTTATTGGACCATATTCCGGTTTCGAAATGTTTGATTAAGAATTTTCATTTAATTTTGGGGGATTCGGATTTTACGATGATTTCTCGTTCGTCATTTTTATCAAAACGTTTTTTATTTTGAATTTTAACTAATATGTCACCACTTTGAAAAAAATATCGCACTATTGAAGTGTTTCGGTATTAGAACTACTTTCAAACCCATTTTCATTATCAGGAATTTGAAGTTGTCTTATACATAATGTAGTTTAAAACACGTCAAATGATTTTATTGTCTCTGTTACGCGCAACGCAAAATACGCATTTTACCATGAAGAAAGAATCATCATTCTTTATAAACGACCAACCATCACAAAAAAGGCAATTTCAATTCCATTCCATTTTCAAAAATTAATTCATATAACGCATTCATTAATGCAAACTCTTTTTTAATGGTTAACCAAAGAGTCTCTAATGTAAGAGGACAGATGTCTTGTACTTGCTGATGATTTTAGACAAAAATGCTACAATAGAACTCTTATTGAGCAAGAGATGTGAATTTTTATTTTAGATATCTGACATGGGTGGTCGAATTTATACCAAAATGTTCTTTACCTACCTAACCTACCTTTAGACTACCAATTTTCAAACAAGTTTTGTAGTGGAAGTGTCCACAAATCTACCCGTTTGAAGTGTGACTGAGCCAGACAGCTTCGCCGTATATCGGATAGTAATTGACAGTATGTTAGATACCATACGATCGCGTATCGGTTTATAGGATGAGATGATGATATCCTCTTGCTGGATATCGCTCACAGCAGCAAGTCCTAACGGAGACTACATTATTATAACGCACAAGTATGTCACAGATGCAATCTCTATTCCCTCAATCTCATAATCCCATGGCACAGCAGACCGGCACGACCGGGAAGACGACAGCCGTAAGACCAACGGCTTAACCTGCTTCCGAGGCACGGGTCCTTTAATTAATATATTTTAATTTTCAACGAGGAGAATGAAGTTTTTTCTAAGCAAGTGATTAGATTATGTAAAATGTTTGCAAATAAACCACTTGATCTGTCGGACGACCTCTGTGGCGCGGTAGGCGTAGGTCCGCCTGCGATGCAGTAGATTGCGGGTTGGATTCCCGCCTCGGAACAACTGTGTGTACGATCTGCAGATAATTGTTCCGGGTGTTCTGGTCGTTAATGGGTCGTTATCTATGTTTATTAAAAATATCTGTCTATGTAATCTATTGTATTAAGTATATCAGTCGTCTAGTACCCATCACACAAGCTCTGTTTACCTTGGGGCTAGGCGATACGGTATGGATTGTTTAGCATTTTTTATTTGTCCAGCATTTTTATTTATCTGTTCACAGTGCTACAGCAGACGAGAGCTCTCAATCGTGAATGAGTCACCACGCAGCTTCTTCTACGACTCCTGGCGGCGGTACGAAGGGACGGACTCCTACGTGTCTCCACCAAGCATCTCCAACTCCAGCCTGAGAGAGGTGGACGATGACTTGGCGGGAGAAGAACTGGCTACATACATGCAGTACGCACATTGTTCGAATGGCGGGCTCACCTGAGACACGTCTGTTTAGATCTTTAGTGATCTATAGTGCGTGACTTCAGACACAGAATTACAGTGGCATGAGCCGAAGTGTTTTCGTTTCTATGGTGACGTTGAAAACGACACAGCTGTGGTAGTTGAAAACATGAATTAAAGTGATGAAAACTAAGTGATTGTTGTCGGGACTGTTTTTAGAGTTCGAGGATATAACTAAAAGAAGTGATATGTAGTTGTAAAGTAATGAAAGTATGCAAGGCAGCTGAAGTTAGAGACTTATTGGAAACTGAAACGCGTCCGGAATACTGACCTCGTTTATGACATCTCAACTCATAGGAATCTTCCTAAATTCTTTTAGTAAACCAGTCACGTATTCATTTTATAGATTTAGCTGCAAACGAAAGTGAGATACGAAGAATATCATTTAGTTTTAAAAGCCAAAAGTGGGGAGAGTGTTTTATTTATTTGGTCGTAGAAAACATCAACTACTTACTTTGACAAAGAAAAACCACTCTAAACTAGCAGCATTTAACTGAATACTTTCCTTATATCAAGGCACAATGTTACAAAGTAGGAAACCCTGAATTGGTTGACAAAGACTTTACATAAATTATTAAACGAAGTCTTTACGATTCTGAAATCTTGTGAGATGATCAACACGCGCTATCCATTACTCATCGCAAATCTATTAATCATACCGGTATCTTGTCTTAAATTACCTGTAGCCCTACAGGTATTTTAAAAGAAATGGGGAAGGAGGAAGAATAGGGTTGAATTCTCAATGTGGTAATATTTTATAAAAAACCTTTTCCTCTTTTGATAGCATCAACATTATTATAAAATATTTATGATTATTTGTATAGTAGGTACTCGTCTACTGCGTGTATTCGCTTCTAAAACTAAACACCAAGTTGAAAAAATCATCACTAGGTAAATAAATTCAAACAAATTGTAAAAACACTATTTTGTTAAAGGCAACAACACGTCAGATTATCTCTAGAAGGTAAACAAGTGCAGATTAAAGGATATAAACATAAAACAACGTAACAAAAACAAGGCAAAGATTTATGTTAACTTTTAAACTTTGTAAAGTAAACGAATACCTAAACAACGTAGCAACCTTTTTTCCTTAGTTTTACAAAAGTACCTAGGTAAGGTAGTTTAAAATTTTTGATGCGTCCAAGAGTCCTGAATCCTTTGTGAGCTCTAACTAAAGAAATAAAGAAAAACTTGGGTGTTCTTCCGGCACACATTAGATTCATATTTCGTGAGTTTTGATATAGATAGACGAACTGCATTCAGTTTATCTGTGCCAAGATATACAAAAAAGGAATTGGGTATTCTCCACCGCTGAACAAGTTCGGTATATTAAACTTTGCTTACGGTATTTATTTTCCTTGTCAGCTTGTCATGACAGTTTGGCAGCCGCTCAACACTTTGCCAACTGTAGGTGTCCCTCGCTCGAAAATTCAGACGTACTCGTAACCCAGAAGGTTTTATATAATGTCCCGACGACGACGGACGCCTTCAATCCAAATAGTAAAATCAAGTTATTGGCCTTAGGGTTCAAAATTGTCGTAAAAATATGTCGAGCCCAGTGCGTCTACATAATTATAAGTACCTACTACATACAAGCCCATTGTCAATTAGATTTAGGTATTTATTTTTGGTAGATATTTTAGATGAGAATCATTACGTCTTTATCACGTGGAAAGAGTGGATTTGATTTGATTTATCTTGAAATGGAATAATATGGAATGGTAATAATAAAAATGATATTATAAACTTTCCAATACAAATCCTTAAAAGAGGATTGGTTTTAGCCGATACAAAAGATTAACTGTAAGAATGTAATTAAGATCTTGTTGAATGTTGTGTATATAGTAGATAGAGAAAATATTGTAAAATTGCCTGTTTTGTTAAGACTTAAGGTAAAGGTCCATCATAAATGTAATAGATCAAACTATTCTAGGCAGAATGTAGGTATCTAATTAATATGTGAAAAGGGAGGAGGCACCGACATTTGGATTGGAACAATTTTTTTGAGGGTAGTGAAAAAAGTTTAAGCTGGATTCCAACTATGTGTATAGGTAGGTACCATACATGACATATGTACACGATGAAAACGGCCAATAAACTCGCACACGGAGAGTTTCATATCATCAAAAACACTATTTCGCAAAAGAAACCCTAAACGGGATTTGATGAAATGGGATGATTTGATATTGGAGCTTTCCGTTGTAAATGACTGTAGTAATAATAACCTAAATAGTTTTAAAAATGTTAATATAAATTATTATAAAATAACAAATAAAGTGTTAATTGATACTCGCATCTATCTCCATTCTCTACTAACCTAAGTTTGTTGTTAATCCATGCCCCTTCCTTTAAATTGTACCTCTGTAATTGAATTACTTACAGAGTTGTTGTCAATAAAAATATTTTGAAGAAGTTAATGTATCTTTCATAAATTGTCCTCTCCATATTAGGCTTTTCGATTATTGCGTCCTACCCGTCATGACCTACGGTGTTGAAACGTGGTAGGGCTGGTCCACCAGTTCAAAGTTCAATAGATTCGTAACGAAATCATCCGACAGAGAACCAAAGTTATAACGTTATGAACCGACAACCGCTGGGGAAAACGTGTTCTCAAGAACACGTTTACCCCAGCGGTTGTCGGTCCCCACTCAAGTGGGGACTGCGACTCGCAAACGTATTGTAGGACGCCCTCCGGTCAGGTGGGGTGACGATATTTAAGACTATAGGCAGATGCTGAATGCGGCAAGCAGAAGACAGGGTGCTATGACGCTCAATAGGGGAGGCCTATGTCTAGCAGTGGACTATTAAAGGCTGATGATGATGATGATAATAAGGATTGGTGTTTTTGACAGAAGTTTTCAAATGTCGAAGAGCTGCTATCTGTCCGATCTTTCGAAGAAGACACGTACTTACCTTAGCAGATGGACGACGGTAAATATGTAGGTAAAAAACCTATAACTCAGAATCTACTACATATTTCCGGCGTTCAGCTTGTACATTTAACTTTATGACCCAGCGAAAACACAATGATGTACCTAAAGGGTCACGCAGAATTTGCTCATATTACCATAATATAACAAGTTTGTTATTGTCCATCGGAAGTTGAGCTTTACAAAACTATAGGGTATTTCCTTTTGAATATTTTTTGGCAATAAATTCTCGGTGGTTTGTATTGCTTTCGGCCATGACATGACAGAGTAGAGTAGCTACATTAAGGCGTTCACTCATCGCGAGCATTCTTATGTAATGTAACATTGCAAGGTGGTTTGTGAGTATAAAGCTCTGTGCTTATTAATCCGACACCGTTACAGCACAACACAAAAATGTGCATTCAAATATGGGCTGTAACCAGTTGCATTTAGTTTTTTTTTTCATTTATCATAATGTATTAGTTCAGTTATTATTTCCTCACTATTATCGGACCTGTTCTAGCTCTATTTATTTAACATCCTTTTTTTTTATATATACTTAGTATAAGATTTTGTTTCCCAAATAAAATAAAATTAGATTAAAAAGTAATAAAATGGCTTCCCACAAGCCTCAAACCAGTGGTCCCTGTACTGAAATCAGTTTTTTTTACAAGTTCAAACAAAGCGGTCTAACACAACCGACCCTATATTTTGTAATGCTCGCTTATTCTCAATCTGCATATCGTTAAGGCTCTGCTTACCATGGGGCTAGATCATGCTGTGTGGATTGTCTAGTATTATTTATTTATTTATCTTTGATGTAATGCTCGAATCAAATTGACATTGCAGACGAATGCTCGCGTGAAGGACGGCCCTTAGGTAAACAGTAGGCCTACAATACACGTGCTTTGTGATTTACTGCCATCAATGGTGGTTATTAATGGTGATGCTTTGAAAGGGGATGACGTAGGTCTATAGCATGTAGGTAGGTTATTCCATCAGACACAAAATAAACCTTTCTCTTTCTGGTTTGTACACGCTACCAGGGTAAGTAAACTTTTTGTTTACAAGTCATTACGTTAAGTTCTCTCACCTCTACATATTGCTTTATCAACTGCTCTATTGCTTCACTTTTTATTAGTTTCTGCCCACAGGAACTGATTTATGGGATAAAAATGATATATTCCAGGTCTAGGACTACATCTGTTATTAACATGACGTATTACCTAATTTTACATGTATTAATTAAGTTTTTTTTTAATCCTGTATACAAAATTTCAACCCGATTCGTTCAGTAATTTTGGCGTGAAAAAGTAACAAACATCCAATGATTCGCATTTATGAGTGTTATACCTAATCGAGTTAACTTTCAAGTAATAGGCTCATTCCTGATATTAAAAGATCGTTGTATGACACAGAAATAAAATAAAATCCAACAAAAATATCTAGGTGTAAAGTTAGACGAGATCGCTTCTAAGCGATAAGGCCGCCCATTGTACTTGTATCATGTGAAGTGTTTTATAATGATCTGTAACTGGTGTACAATAAAGTATTTTTGTATTGTAGACGCTTCAGTGATCAACTGATCATACCATGTTCCTCTGTCAATTACCCTCACTTCTGAAAATCACAAAAAAAGCTTTTTATTCGGCGATAGGTTAAATAGTTTTAGTTAGTTAGTTTTAGTTTTTATTTAGTCGCCCATTCCTTTACTGCCCGGGCTGTTCAACTATGGAACGCATTACCAGTTTCGGTGAGGCGTGCTAAGTCGCTACCAACCTTTAAAACGATGTTAAAGGAGCACTATTTGTCCTGCTGTCACTAATGCATAACTGAGTCCCTATGTATATAAGTATATATATTTTATGATATGTATGTAGTATATTTCCATGTAAGTATTATAAGTATTTTATTTTATTTCATAATATATGTATAACCTGCAAGCACACAGATCCCCTGGTACTGTCCACGATCCTATCCATCCATGGTTGTCTGGTAGAGATCGCTCTTGAGCGTTAGACCGCCAATTGTATCTAGTCTTTTTTTTAGTTTTTATTTTACATTGTCATTTTATACTTAGTGTGCAATAAAGAATTATCTATCTATCTATTTATCTTAGTTTATGAAAATATAGCTTTTCAGAAGTTCGGTTTTCAGGTAGTGGGTCACGTACGCAGGTATTCCTCTAGGGCTTACCCAAGTTTCCTAAAGTCCAGCATTTTAGGCGTAAAGTGTAAATAATGGCACTGTTATTGATCCATGGTCAGGACTTACGTATTGTTTAAGAAAATTTCAACCCTCTCTCCGTAAGCTTTAGGTATAGTTTCGCTGTTTCGCGGCGATGAAGTATAACGAATATTTTCAGCAAGATTTTTCTTTCTTCAACCTAATTACCATAATACGTAAGTTATACTTAGCGGAACAAATTTAGCAGACCCCAGACACCCACAAATTTGACTTAGAAGATTGTAAAACGATTCAAGAAACATCTGGGGGTGATTTGGATAATTAATTATACTTTACGTAGATCCTAATAACCTTCCAATTCGATAAGCCATCGGACCATTGGCTTACTTTTGGATAGCGAGACAGCATCGTTGGTCCAGTTTGGGACTACCTGTTGAAAGATGAAACTAGATTATCATAAGCCCATCTTAGTCCACTGCTGGACACGCCCTGTCTTCAGCTTGACGCATCCAGCATCAACGTACAGTCTTTCGCAGGTCGTCATCCCAGCTGGTCGGAAGGCGTCCTACACTACGTTTACCGAGTCGTGGTCTCCAACTCAAGAACACGTTTTCCCCAGCGGTTGTCGGTTCTTCGTGAGATATGGTCGGCCCACTGCCACTTCAGCTTGCTAATTCTTAGAGCTATGCCGATAACAAGATTAGATTATCAGATACCTGTTTATTACTGACCAATGGCCATCAGTGGTGTTATGGCCACTGGGGATTTCTTTCTCTATGGCCACCAGTTGGTGGCGAAGCTGGTGGTAGCCACAGGGAATAGTCTGTTTTTCGTTATCTCTCGTTAAATACAAAAAATACAATTTATTGACTAAACTTACGATGTCGTTGCTCGTAATAACTTTGACGTTTGTCCATTGTATCAAACTTCTTCCATAATCGTAACCATTGATAAAAATGTAATTATTTTTGGAGACCACCATTTTTTTCCTAATTGTTTCCTACCAAGTTCCTAATACTAACTCATAACTTTCAATCAAAATTAATGAGAATGTTTAGAGGAAAGAAATGGTAGGTACTTAACATTAGATGCTAGATAACCATCTTATATTTTATTTTATTTTATTATTATTTTATTATTTTATTATTTTATTATTTTATTATTTTATTATTTTATTATTTTATTATTTTATTATTTTATTATTTTATTATTTTATTATTTTATTATTTTATTATTTTATTATTTTATTATTTTATTATTTTATTATTTTATTATTTTATTATTTTATTATTTTATTATTTTATTATTTTATTATTTTATTATTTTATTATTTTATTATTTTATTATTTTATTATTTTATTATTTTATTATTTTATTATTTTATTATTTTATTATTTTATTATTTTATTATTTTATTATTTTATTATTTTATATCGTTGTTATAAGTGTTTTAATTTGTGATTTGTGTTGTGTGCTGCACTCAGCACCCTGGCGCCGCTGATAACCAGCGCTGCATTGGCTGATGTCAATGTAGCATTTAATTATTTTATTTGTTCCTAATTTGTTATCTTTATTATTATTAGTTCTTATGTTGTATTATTTTTGTATTTGAAACACAAATAAACATTTTCTATTCTATTCTATAATCATTAGATGGTTATCTAGCATCTAATAATAATAATAATCATTTATTTCAGACCATAGAAAAGTAACAGATCTTAATCAACTTATTCTACGGTCCATAGTAATATATACCTTAAAACTAGCATACATAAAATATAAAAGGACTAAATTAATAATAACACACTTTTTTTTTGATTATGCCGACAGCGTGTAGATGTACTCAGGGTGTCAGCTGTTTTCGGTGCACGGCGCGGGCGGTGCAGCGGTGTCCCGTTGCAGGCGGCCAGTGAACCTTCGGAACTTGACACCCTTCGGCCAAAACTCTACGCTTAGGAATGTCGAGAGATGATGGGTTGGTACTCTCACCATAAAAGAATTGAAGCTCACATTATGGCGAGAGTTCAGCTTCTCGACGCGCATCGTGAACCCGGTCTTCGTGTCGAATCTAATGTTAGCCATTAGATTCTAATGGCATCACCATTTCTTTCATACTATACTTACATATATACTTACATATACATATATCAAGTATACGTAAATTATATGTTTATAATATTCATTCGAAAATTTACAGCCCTTCCGATTAATATTCCGTACGCTTAAACGGTTCTCGTTTGGTGAAGTATTTACCCATTTACTCGTCCAACAAAGAAATTGCTTCACATTCCGCTTCCGGAGGTTGTAATTGTATTGAAGACATAGGAAATAGCGGCGCATTTTATATTGAATTCTTTATTTCTGTTGAGGCCGTTGAATTCATGATTTTACTACCTCGAACTCTTGGAACATGAGCAGTACGACATTCCTCTTTCTATGCATCGCTGGATAGTCTCTAAAGTTCTATTTATTTATTAATACTAATGGACCTTCCCGGTTTCGCACGGTTTTAGTACGGATCCCTTACTTTAAAAAAAATAGAGTATAGTCTATGTTCACCGGGGATAGTGTAGCTTCCCAACGGTGAAAGAATTTTTCAAATCGGTCCAGTAGTTTCGGAGCCTATTCATTACAAACAAACAAACAAAATTAAACCTTTCCACGTTATAATATTAGTATAGATTGCACTTCTGCCTTACTAGCTTATGCCAGTAGCTTCGCGCTCGTTTTATGGCTAAAATTTTATAAGATCTGCTCAACTGTTAATGCGTGAAATGGTAACATAGAGACAGAATTACTTTCTTTATTTGGAAGTATAGAGTTAAAGATGCTCGGCATTACACACAGCATTATTCAGAGAATCTCCTCAACTGTTAATGCGTGAAATGGTAACATAGAGACAGAATTACTGTCTTTATTCGGAAGTATAGAGTTAGAGATGCTCGGCATTACACACAGCATTATTCAGACAATCTCCTCAACTGTTAATGCGTGAAATGGTAACATAGAGACAGAATTACTTTCTTTATTTGGAAGTATAGAGTTAGAGATGCTCGGCATTACACACAGCATTATTCAGACAATCTCCTCAACGGTTAATGCGTGAAATGGTAACATAGAGACAGAATTACTTTATTTGGAAGTATAGAGTTAGAGATGCTCGGCATTACACACAGCATTATTCAGACAATCTCCTCAACGGTTAATGCGTGAAATGGTAACATAGAGACAGAATTACTTTATTTGGAAGTATAGAGTTAGAGATGCTCGGCATTACACACAGCATTATTCAGACAATCTCCTCAACTGTTAATGCGTGAAATGGTAACATAGAGACAGAATTACTTTATTTGGAAGTATAGAGTTAGAGATGCTCGGCATTACACACAGCATTATTCAGATAATCTCCTCAACTGTTAATGCGTGAAATGGTAACATAGAGACAGAATTACTTTATTTGGAAGTATAGAGTTAGAGATGCTCGGCATTACACACAGCATTATTCAGACAAAAATTATGCAGAGCTTGTGTTATGTAATTGTTTTTATTGCTAGAGTACATAATACAGGTATTATTAGAATACATAATTACAAGTATTATTTCAACGGGTATTTATCGCGTTTATTTACCTATTTTTCCCGACGTTTCAACAGGTTTACACACTGTCGTGGTCACGGGATGACTGACCACAACATTTAATTATGTATGTATGTGTTCTGATCGCGTAAGTTTAAAAACATGAGTAGAATAGCTAAACATTTGTGCCTGGGTAGGCATTGAACTCACAACCTGCTGAGAATCTGGCGAAGATGAGATGTTTTGCTGCAAAAAAATTAATTAAATACTGTTCAACCGGGCTGTAAAGAGCCTTGTTTTGGGCCTGTCAATCAAAAGTGGGAAAGATTCTGAAATTAAATCCTAAAGACAATCTCTATTCCTCCGCGAAAAACCCGCGCTATCTGTCTAAAGTAGGTGATAGACGTACGAACTTTAAGAAGATCGCGAACTTACCTCGACTTAACGTCGTCGGTGACACACATAATAATAATAATGTTGGCTTCGGCCCCACGCAAGCCTTCCAAAGGACCGGGTCACTTTATGGCCCGAGATCATGGTAAATGAGAGACATAATAATAATAAATAATGCTGGACAATTCACACAGAATTATCTAGCCCCATGGTAAGCAGAGCTTGTGTTATGGGTACTAGATAACTGATATACATAATACAATACATTACATAGATAGACACATGAAACTTGCTCACTCTGTATGGCGATGTCGTCGACAAATTGTATAGCTTTGTGTTATTTAGGAATTATATCTTATTACATTTTGAAAACTAAAAATGCAAAATTTCAAACTTGTCAGATCGCCAACGAACGTACTCGGCGGTTTTAAAGTACGTTACCTACTCGTACTTAAAAAAAATTGAGGGTGACACACCAGCCAAAAACGTAGTCGAGCCACAAGTTCGCGAACTTACTCGCACGTCTATCACCCACTTAAGGTTGATTTGTTTTTTCTTTTTTTAAAAACGACCAGTGCTAGGCATTTTCAGCTAACCTTTTCACTCCTTAATCAACCACGTAAGAATTTAACGCCTATAATGCTATTATCCAATCTAACCTTAGCCAATCCAATTTTCAAAAGCAATCGACCTTAACCGGGTAACAAACTGACTATTACGCAATCTTTGTAGCCATTTAATCTGTGCCACGGCAAAAATATCCCGGTTTCGTCTTCTTCACTGAGTGGATATACAGGATGATTTCAAACGAAAATTCTACATTAAAATAACTTGTGGTCAGCACAAACCTCTTTCGAGTACAAATCATATTGTATTTGTTTGTATCATCATCATCAGCCTCCCTCAATGAGCGCCATAGCGCCCTGTCTTCAGCTTGACGCATCCAGCATCTACCTGCAGTCTTTAGCATGTCGTTATCCCACCTGGTCGGAGGGCGTCCTACACTACGTTTACCGAGTCGTGGTCTCCACTCAAGAACACGTTTGCCCCAGCGGCCGTCGGTTCTTCGCGAGATATGGCTGGCCCACCGCCACTTCAGCTTGCTAAATCTTTGAGCTATGTCGATAACCTTGGTTCTCTGTCTTCTTTGTTTGCATTTTTATCATGTCCCGCATTGCAGAATTCCATAACATTGATATAAAGCTCATAAATCATTTAGATTAGATTGTACGCGCTTTTGTCGAACAAATTTATTATAAAGCCCCAACAAATATTAATCGTAAGCGCACAGTCCCTTGAGAGTTATATTTCGGGATATAAATAAATATTGTGCTTGTTTTTCTACATACAGTTACCGCCACGTCGCTCTTTATGGAAAGGTAACATGCCAGGTGCGAAGAATTGTGATTTTCTCCATAAATTAGGAGAGAATCTGAACCCTGTTTGACCAAACAATATATTATATTTTGTTGCTACTTAGAGTATCTTACACTGATAATAAAAATTACAATATTACAAAGATAAATAAATAATGCTGGATAATTCACATGTCATCATCTAGCAGAGTTTGTTTTATGGGTACTCGATGACGGATATAAATATATACATAGATAGTTTTATGTTGACATAGATAACGACCAGAACCCGGAACAAATATCTGCAGATCGCACAAACATGGGTCCCGAGGTGGGAATCGAACCCGCAACCTTCTGCGTCGCAGGCGGATCTTCACCCACCTCGCCACACAAGTCGTCGCGATTAATCCTTGTAAATTCTACGTGCCAAAATAACTGAATTCATCTGACAAAAATATGCATCGCTGTAGTTCTAATCCTGAAATGTCATAGTGGCTTTCTATCTAGTTAAAAAACGGCTACAATCCGCAGGAAAGCGCTAGCGCTCCATAATAACCATTTGGAATTGTCAACGCTTGCAGCCATGCCGACAAATCCACAAAATACTGGCGTTATGTATGCTAACAGCCACCCTGTATACGTTATCACAGGAGCACACCCTAGGCCGTTTCGCACGTAGTCGTGCGTTTATCTCGCCCGGTGGCCAAATGGCACGCCGGCACGACAGACCAATTGCCTGAAACTATGTCGGGAATGTTGAGACATCTCGTAAAAGTAATGGAGTCTACTTTGGTACGGTCAGGGTCAGAAGGCTGCAAATGGACTGATGATGGGGATGTCTGATGACCGTGAGGTTTATGTCACACACCCGTCAGACATATCCACGTGTCTACGGAATTATGTGCGGCTTCGTGTTTTTGGGATATATAAATAAAGATTAATTTCGCACGTTGATACTGGCAACAAAATTATAAAAAAAAATGTGTTAGGCATAAATAAGAAACAATTTATATGAAATAAAAATATCTTTTTTATTCTTGGTCACACTAATATAAAAAATTCGAAAGTTTGGACGTTTGTGACTTCTTTACGCCAAAACTACTGAATGTACTAGGCTGAAATTGGATACATGTAGCTCCAAGCTTGAAATCAAATATGGGACATGTATGGACACTACTTTTTATACCAAACAGTTCCCGTAGATTATAGAAAAAACGCGCTCGAAACCGCGGGCAGACACTAGTTTATCATAACTCATAAATCAGGTATTTAACACTTTGATTGCTTAAATCACACGGTATGTGTTTTCTACAAGTGACTAATATGCGTAAATACACACTAGCGTAGCGGATGAGAAAATACAGATCTGTGTGACTCAGCACAGCCGTAATATTTTTCGAACGAAACGAATGTGCGGCTTAACACAACCGCTGTGTAGAGCGGCAGCACGAATTTTTTAGGTTAAAAAAAAGATCACAGTCGTCGAAAAAAAATCGCAGTCAAAGTGTTAAGTACTGTGTAGTAAGAATACCGTGTTACGGAATGGTAGACTTAAAAAGCCTCAATGTAAACCTCAGGCTTTACGCTGAGGCTTTTTAAGTCTACCATTTACCGGTTACCTTATTAATTACCTACATGTTGCATGGATCTTTAAAAAGTAGGGTGGACTTATTATGCAAGAACTCAGATCCCAAGAATAAGACAAAAAGGAAGTATTAAGGAATTATGAAGAAATGCTTCAAATAACTTAAACTTAGAACACAAATTGTACACTAATGCGTAGTTAGCTTGTACCTGTTATGATTTAAGGGATATTAAACAAAAGTACTTGAGAACAGAGAATAAACCGAGCTCTATTTAGAAATGTGGGAAACAGGTTGGAATATACATGGCACCATCCAAAACACTTTTTGAGAAACAAGCTTTTATTAATCGTCAGAACAGCTCGATGATGATGATACCATAGCATTAATTAAATTCATTTATTCAGATAATAATAATCCATGGTGTTAGTTTGCTTATAACTAGATGTTAGTACTTATAATTAACTACAGATTTTGTCCTTTGCACCAATTGGTGCATTACCGGACAGTTAAATTTTCCAGCAATCGCGGTTAGGATGCTGTTGCCACTCCCGCGGGTTCTGCTGAGTAGTGAAGCTGACTTTTTCCGCCAGATGGCATCGAAGGTGTCGGTGCGTGCCTGGGTGAACATGTCCGAGGCACTGCAGAATCGCGGCAGTCGCAACAGCAACCTAAACGCGTTATTATATTGGACCCGCAAAGCATTGTAAGCCTTTTGGGTATAGTTGACCCACAGACTCGCTGAGTAAAATGAAGTACAGTATGCTCTGAATAAAGTTAAAGCATTGCATTGGCATCGAACTTATACAGGTAGGTCAAATTATAGCTCAATCTTTTGAGAATAAGGTCTAAAATTCATTTGCAAGATGAGCATGCAAAATTACAGAGTGCTTGTAAAAACAAATTTCTTCAGAAATTAATTCACCAGATTTCAATTATCGCTCAGGTATACAGAGATACACTCAATCTTTTTTAGTAGATTATTTGCATTTATGTGCATCTTATTTACTACTGATTAGAAATGCAGAGTTAAAAATACCCATGAGAAAAGTATTTGTCTAATTAAAACCGTGATATATTTTGAAATTTCATTGTTGCAGGACCTTACAATCGTAATGACCGTAAGGTCGATTCACCTGCAAATAATTTGATAACAAAACAAAATACCGAATAAACAAACAAACTATGATAAACAGACCTTATGCCTAATTTCCCAAAGGAACCAACCAAAGTTCCGAACAATTACCTACTCAACAAATGAACATTAATAAAACGTAGGTTAGTAACCTACAAGAGTCTGATTAAGGCTGTCAATAGCTTAGTATTTGTAGTGATTACGAAGGATTAAATTACCTACTAGATAATATTTATTCGTATGTAAGTCATATTTTTTATTCTAAACGCTGCAGACTTTTGGGTCAAAAGGCAGCAGTCTGCAGCGTCTAGATTAGAATGATGGACGCAACAAGAGATACCATGGGCGGTATGTAGCGGTACCCCGGGGCAAACTAGCTCCGCCACCTATTCTATCTTAGTATTACCACAGTAGTACGCATTTCGACGACCGATGTGGCGCGGTGGAACAATTATGTGTACGATGAGCAGATATTTGTTCCGGGTGCTCTGGTCGTTTTCTATGTATAATAAAAAAAAATCTATCTATGTAATGTATTGTATTATGTATATCAGTTATCTAGTACCCATAACACAAGCTCTGCTTACCATGGGGCTAGATAATCCTGTGTGAATTGTCCAGCATTATTTATTATTATTATTATTCCTCTCATTTACCATGATCTCGGGACATAAAGTGACCCAGTCCTTTGGAAGGCTTGCGTGGGGCCGAAGCCAACAGCACTGAGGCCCTTTGAGAAGTTAATCTAAAGGCGATGGCGATTATTATTATTATTATTATTTATTTAATACGTTGAAGAAAGGAAATATTAAAACCCTCATTGGGTATTTTGTGAATAATTATTATAATATATCATATAATATCTCTGTAATAATTTTATTTTGTATAGTTTACGCAGAGATACGAAGTTGCCCTTGGTGGCAACCAAAAATACCGCCTTTATGGAAATAAACCCTTTATGACTTTTATATGTTAGTAACTAAAATTGCAGAGGTTTTTGGTTGTCATTCATCTCCTGTACATTTCTTTATTTGAACACTTCTACTACGTTCACCAATCAACGTGTATCAACTTGATAAGCGTGGTGGTCAAGGCAAAATCCCCTTGTTTTGGATAGGCACGTGTTCCAGTGGACAAACATCCAATTACTACCCCGTCGTCCATGGCCATGGAGGCAATTACCGAATCACTTGTATAGATAGACAGCTCATAGATAGTGTGCAATACAGTTAGATGCACTGAAACATAACGTAGTAGGTGACTGTGTCTACAGAAGGGATATTGACAGACGGAACGGGGTTGCCGAGTAGGCCATCGTATGGTGCGTACAGACTGGTGAAACGAAACATAAAATGTATCATGAAACGAAAAATTCGACGTACACATTGCTGCAATGTATCATGAAAGGTAACAACACACTTTGTAACAATTTCTCATACGCGCGAAATGTGCATTTCACGCGCACGCTACGAACATTACAATATGTACAAGCCGCGCGTGGAGCGAGCGACCCATGATATTTTGTTTTTTTACGAACGAACACAACAGGGCGCGTAGTGTGCGTCCACGCTTGCAGCGAACATGCAATGAAAGGTAGAATGATACATTTCATGTAACTTTTCACCGCTCTGTACGCACCTTTAGTTCAAAGCGGTGCACCTTGTCTTTACTATGGAATACAAGAATAACCCCGTGCCCCGGAAACCTCTTACGCCTGACCTCTCCCCGGTCGTGTTGCTTGGCTCGTCCGTCAGTTACAAGACATCATCAGCATCATCAGCCTATATTAGTCCACTTCTGGACATTGGGGGAGGCAATGAGCGCCATGGCGCCCTGTCTTCAGCATGACGCATCCAGCACCTGCAGTCTTTCGCAGGTCGTCATCCCACCTGATCGGAGGTCGTTCTACACTACGTTTACCGAGTCGTGGTCTCCACTCAAAAACGTTTACCCCGTACACGTACACAAGACGTATTATCTAGGAATTACTCGTCTATTAAAAAAATATAAAGGGATTTCTTCTTATTTCTGGACGACCGATGTGGCGCGGTGGGCGAAGGTCCGCCTGCGACGCAGGAGGTTGCGGGTTCGATTCCCGCCTCGGAACAATTGTGTGCACGATCTGCAGATATTTGTTCCGGGTGTTCTGGTCGTTTTATATGTATAATAAAAAATATCTATCTATGTAATGTATTGTATTATGTATATCAGTTATCTAGTACCCATAACACAAGCACTGCTTACCATGGGGCTAGATAATGCTGTGTGAATTGTCCAGCATTATTTATTTATTTATTTATTTCACTATAGCATCTACTAAGCAAGTCAATGTTCATTCACGATGCAAATTTCTCTTATGACGAACGGGGTAAACATGCCTATCTCTGCTTATTATGCTATTTCTTCCGAGAATAAATGAGCTAAATCCTTGCCGTACACATATTCCATAATTTACACCAATAAATACGTGATAATGGCTTGTCTCAACATAATATATAGGCCCTGTGTCGAGAGCCGTAACTCATATAAATGTGACCCCCTATTTTAGCAGTTACGCTGAAAGGCCGGAACCGATATTGGGCGGAATCGATCAGTCTTTTATTATGTTGTGATAAATGGTGACCAATGGGTATTGGGCAAACGAGTCCCGTCCGAGTTCGCATAAAGTACTGCGGGCTTAGTCCCTGTAGACACAATAAGATTGCGATTTATGTAATCGAAAACCATTGGCGTCTTACACGAAAAAGGCTTAGAATGGTAGTGGACATAAACGAGGTGTAGCTAGGTGTTTTTTTAAATTAAATTCCAGACTTAGTGTACACATCTTAATCCAAAAGTAATTTATAACGGGATTTAATTTACCATGATTTGATGAATTTATGTTAATAACCGCAAGTTATTGACATAGACTAAGAATTAGGTAGCAAGCTGAAGCGGCAATGGGCCGGCAATATCTCACGAAGAACCGACAACCAACCCTTGTTGGGTAAACGTGTTTTTGAGTGGAGAAACGTAGTGTAGGACGCCCTCCGGCCAGATGGGATGACGACCTGCGAAGGACTGCAGTCAGATACTGGATGCGATTAGGGGAGGCCTATGTCCAGTAGTGGACTGCTGGAGGTTGATGATGATGTTAATAACTATGATAGTTTCAAAAGTTACATCTTAGTCCCACAAAAAGTGGCGTATGAAATACCCATACGATATGTTCGTTATTTGGACAGGACATCCTTTGCTCTATGTAGCTACTCATATTAATAGAATATCACAAATACGGCTAATATTGCTCCGATACATGCCCAGTAGACATGACCGGCTTATTACATTCTCAGAATTTCCCGATAGATTCATTAAACGTATTTTCTTGAAGTTTATGGTAAGGTCTTCTTGAGATAGAATATTTTTAGCTGTAGTATTTAATATTAAGCTGTCTGCCAGGTAATTTAATTTCATCTCTTTTTGTGTCGATCCTTCTGCGTAAAATGTAGATAGAAACTAGAAACCGAAATAGTATATATATATAATCGTAAATCTAGTATTTTACACTGTATTTAGGAACGTAGGTGTACTTTTTTAACACGTGTAACACGAGTGTCTACCAGAACCCGAATGCAGAGGAGACGGCAGCGCATGTGCTTGTAGATTGCGACAGCGTGGCTTCTCAAAGACTGCATCACCTTGGGACACCGAGGACGCCTAGGGAGGCATGCACCGGCATCAGCGAGCTGCTGGCCTTCCTGGAGGACATCGGGTGGTTAGACTAGCAGCCCCCCACCCGACACGCAAAAAAGGCCCAACGGCGGCCAAGTTGCGGAAACCAGTCCAGAAACAAGTAACAAGTAAGTAACGAGTGTCTACCTTCCATATACACTTATCTCCTAGCTAGTTGCATTCAGATAATAATGATACTAGATAATCCACATAGTATCATAGCCCCAAGCTAAGCAGAGCTTGTGTTATCAATTATATAACACATTACATAGATAGAATAGAATATAATAGAATAAAAAAAAACATTTACTTAGACACAGGTACAAAATACAGGCATAGAATAAACAAACAAAGAAGTTTATCATGGGGGTAAAAGAGACAAATAGGTGATATTAAGAATAATATAGATAGATATTTTGTATTATATATAGACCATGTAGACTTTTGTAGATCACTCGAGTCAACTATCAACCGCTCTTAATTAAAATGTCAAATTCCTAAAGGAAACATGAAAACAATAAAGACTTGAAACTTTCCGTCTCGATATAGGCTACCTCGGTAGTAGCTACCTACCAAGATCAAAACAATGACGTAACAAGAAGCTGGATATTACAAACAGTCGGACTAGTATACATATTATATCAACAGAGGAACCTAATTAATCTGGACATGGTGATTGCCTGCTGAATGCTCCCGTTTAATCAAGTAGTAAGATCCAACTTAGGACAGTAGATTGTGTAGATGTGTACATTATTGTATGGATGAGAAGTATTATTGTGTGTATTCATAGAGTACGTGTAACATTGTAATGAAAGTTTCACACAAAGTTGATTGTTGGGAATGAGTTTATTCTGTTTACTCTTTCGTTGTCTGGTTTCTTTTTCTTTTATAGGTTTAAGATATATAAAAGAAAAATAATAAGTAATGCTCGACTTCGTTTATGGTTCGCTATGCGATGCGACGATGTAGTTGTGGTATTTAAAACTGAAAGCACTTGCTTAGAGAATAGACAATTAGTATACCTACAAGTACAGTGTCTGCATTGTATAGCCAGTTAATATTTTTGTAATAGGATTTTATAAAATTACTTTTATGTTATTATTTAATTGTACTCGCAGTGCCATCAGTTACCTATTCAGTGATCATGGCGCATGAAACTGTGCCGAAATAATGGAAAACTCAAAAATCAAATGGTAAATATCCCGCATAACCCCATAAGTAAGTAAAAAAGTAAAAAATCATTTATTTCTTTAGGCTTACAAAATAAGCACTTAGACAAGTCATATTTTATATGTAAATTATTATCAAATAAAATTATTTTACTGTTCACTTCAATTTTTTGTCCACTAGTGGAAGAATCTATATCATGTATAAATGACTAACTATGATAGTTTCAAAAGTATTATGTTAACCATGGTTTTGTTACAACGTTTTTTGCGTTGGTTTTTCCTAATTCTGAAGACGAATTGGGGGTAATTTTGAATGCTGCCATAAATTTTCGGCTGTAACTCCAAGTATATAAACATAGGGGAAAAAACAAAAGGTACGTGATAAATACCCGATAAATATTATATATAAAAAATAATCTTTAAAATGTTTTATTTTATATTTTCATATAAATGTATTTCGGTACAGTTTGCCATTAATTATCAGATCGTGTAAATCGTATTCTTAGGCCGATATAATAAAAACCAAAAAAGAATTGGAAAATTTCAGTTGGTAGTGTGCCTAAATTACGTTTTCTAAGAATTAAACAAAGCTAGAAAATAGAACAGTAAAACAACGGATTCAGTACTTTTAATATCAGCTGTAAATCCACCACGTACACCAAGCCCATCGGACTATAAAGTGTCTCGGTAATTGTACTTTGTGCCTTCTTCAGAGTGAAGCCTCCAAACCAACCAACATTTATCTTTGCGAGACGTTGCTCGTAATCCTTCCACAGTTACTTATACTATCTCTACCTACTTATATTATCTCTATTGTTTCTATATGTGTTTGACGAGTCACAGTCTCATATTTTAATTTAATTTACATTATTGTGATTTTATTATGTGTAAGAAGTAACAGGGTGTGGCTAATGTGTCTATATCACAGTGTTGAATTTATTAATTGCGTCACTTTTAGGGGTCCCGTAGATACCCAAATTTAAATGGCAAGGAATCAAATTAAATGTTAAAAATAAAACTCAAACAGTTCATTGTGTTCGGTCCGATGTGGTGCGGCGGGCGAAGGCCCGCCTGAAACGCAGGAGGTTGCGTGTTCGATTCCCGTCTTGGGACAAATGTTTGTACAGTCCGCAATATCCGTATTCTGGTCCGTATTTGTGATGATATTTATAAATATCATAAAAAATATATATCTATGTAATGTATTGTATTATGTATAATTGTATATTAGTCATCTAGGCCCCATATCACAAGCTCTGCTTAGCTTGGGTCTAGATGATGCTGTGTGGATTGCCCAACATTATTTATTTAATTATTGTTGACATCGCACTTATCTAGATTTTTTAGTACACCTACCACCCAAATTACATCAAATTAAAATAAACAGCTAACAGGGTTTTAAATATTCTCATTAAAAAGGAATTTGTATAATGAGAACAATGTAATTACAGTGACTGAAAACATGGATATAAAATGTCGCGGACAATTTAACCTACCGAAAACATTTCACCCAGAAGAGCGACGACTACGAATAGTTCTGGAGGTCGAATCGATTGAAGGAGAAACTCATGACGTCATCAATCAGTAATGTGATATTGTTGGTTGTATAAAGGAAGTCATAAATATAAAAAAAAAAATGTAAGTGTCTAAGGTCTAATACTTGAAGAAAATCTGTCATTAAATGCCAGCACTATCCAAGGTACTTTAATAATTATTTTATAGTAAAATAAAATAATGTTGATGATTGAATCTAAATGATAAATATAAATGATTTTCATGACCTACATACAAAATACAAAAATATAAAAAATGTATTTACCAAAAAATGTTTACAAATAATAACACCTTAACTTAATTTATGTACATATTATTACATTATAGAGTTGATTGATTAAAGTGTTGCAGTTAACAGTGACCCCCGCACTAGGCTAGGCCTGTTACGCGGGGCATCAAAACATTTTCTGTTTGCTGGTAAGGTAAGGAAGTGCACTAACAAAAACTTTAGTAACAATAGAATAATTTTTTTTTTAACTAAAGCTATATATAAATATTGACTGAAGCCATAAGTACATCTTACAAATATATCCTCCCTTCAAACATACAGCAACACGTAAATACAAAGTCGCACACAAGTTGATATCTGCTGTTTCAGCAATTTTTGAAATCACACCTTTTTAGCGTGTAGAATTGTAGATGAACAAGACAAGATGTTCTAAAAATATCCTAATAATTGTACCTATCGTAATTGAATCACTAATAAATCGATTCATTTTCAGTTCAGTTTAAAGAATTTATTACTCAAAAGAACAGAGTTCACTTAAATGAGAATGTATATACAATATACTTAAGCTTACTACATATCTTAACTAATTATATTTTGTTAGTATTACAGTTGTATTACAGTTATACATAGGTACCTAGTTTATTTTACTGTTAATGATACCTATTGTGTTCTGTATAATTAATTAATTTTGTCATATATATGTTGCTTTAATTTTTTCTTAAAAACGTGCATTGATAAACAGTTTGTGATGTTATCTGGTAAGTTATTAGTGTTAGTTGTTAGTGCGTCAAGCTGAAGACAGGGCGCTATGGCGCTCATTGGGGGAGGCCTATGTCCAACAGTGGACTAATATGATATATAGGCTGATGATGATGATGATGATGATGATTCTACAGTAAAAAAAATATCAAAGCGGTAGATCAAGCGGCCGGTGACTGGCTGCAGAGAGAGGAACTTCCTGATGATACATGCCGAGTCTAGGAGTACCGCATTTTGGATCTGGCCCTTGACCTAACTTCCTGATTATTATTATTCTTATTTTATGCCATTATTGTCCCACTGCTGGGCAAATGCCTCCCTTCTCTCTTTCTTCCCATAACTAATACCTAAGCACTAATATACAACGGGTATTCATCGCGTTATTTACCTATTTTTCCCGACGTTTCAACAGGTTTACACACTGTCGTGGTCACGGGGTGACTCTAAATAAGTAAATAAACGCGATAAATACCCGTTGTATTAGTGCTTATAATTATGAAATTAATAATTAGGTCGATATTATTAAGGACCTCTCATGGAGAGGGCGTCATAATATCAATTTGAAACCTATTTTCTGGCATATCAATGGTATGGCAAAGTGGAAAGCTTTTTCGTGTTTACGCATTATTTGCCACACACTTGTACGTAACTTAGGTGTATTGAAGCGTGGGTGTCGTTTCTGTCATGTATGATGCTTTAAAATAGGTATTTCCATTCCTTCTGAAATTGGATAATATTATACCTTACCATTTTATTGCGATACCCAATAACATAATAATGGATGATTGGAAAAAAATAGGAAAACACGTAGCTGTTGTTGAGAGGGATAAATGGAGGGTTTCAATTTTTTATTTAATTCTGCTTCACAAAATACATGTTACAGCCAGAGAGTTAAGAGTTAGAGTAGGTACATATGTAATTTAAAAACTAAAAATAAAACATTTTTATTGGAAGGGACACATCCTGCGTTTACAGTAATGCGTTAGTGCGTCGAGCGTACAGCGTCTGTTACGTTTGATACGTTTCGGTCAACGCATAGTCGGTCGATGATGTAACTTATCGCGCCACGTGTATTTTGATTGATGCATCCAGACTAGGCGTATCAGGTGCAGATCGTTTGTCTACAGGCCGTTCGAACTGATTAGACGCGTAGTGTGACAGTCTGATTTTACCAATAGACGCGACCGATGATACGCTCGACGTATCATCCGTCAGATGTGGTTTGACCCTAAATAATACAAAGGTACAGGGGGGGTGTAAGGGGGACTCCAACATATTGTCTCCCAAGCCAACCTAACCGTGGTACTCCCTGCTAAATAACGAACTAGGCTTTGGTGAAAATATCAAACATCTTGATAATTTCATAACTTATTGATTTTACAATTATTTTCCATTACTTGACACTGGCAGAAAAGTGTCCAACTAGACACAGTTGCCATTAACAAAGAATCATCAACATCAAAGGTACAGGCACAAAGTAAACAGAATCTCTATCACTGGACATTTGGATGGAAGAATGGATGGTTGGATGTTACTTCCTTACACAAAACTACAAAACAGATCATGCTGAAATTTTGCAAACAGGTAATTCTGGACCAGGAATAAAACATAGGCTACATTTTATCCCATTTATCAGTTCCCGTGAGATGGAAATAACCTTAAAATGTTCCCTAAAAACAACGCGTGCGAAGCCTTTTTTATCCCATAAATCAGTTCCCATGGGATTATAATAACCATAAAAAGTGTGAACTAGCTTGAGCTTACCATATTCTGGAATAGAAGAACAGGTACCTACCTTTATAGAGCTAGTTTGAAGCCCTGCAGGTATTCATGTACTCTGGCGACATTTCAATGATTAACAACTTCCCGATTGCTAAATGTGAAAATTTAATTCAATTCCAAGTTTGTTCGATTTCCCCGAACCCATAATTTCAACGGAAGCTAAGTACCAGAGGACCAAGTTATAGACGGTGAAGTAAATGTATCAAGCAACATACGTAGTAAATGGGAAAGTCTGACTGTTGAGTTGTACTGTACCTATACCTGTTTTAGGAGAGTTTACGACTGTTTTCTTGGCCTTCTCGATTTTCCTTGAAACTTTGAGACAGAGAATATTGAAAGCATACTTATTGGGTACATATTAATCACGCTTATTATTAACGTAAATATATATTTATTTTCTTTATTTATAACTTTATTGCATGGGTACGAGGGGAGGTAAAATAATAAAATGTATAACTATGTAATGTATTCTATTCATAATATCAGTCATCTAGTAGCAATATTAAAAGCTCTGCCTAGCTTGGGGCTAAGTGATGCTGTGTGGATTGTCCAGCATTATTTATTTTCAGCCTGTCAACCAAAAACACATGTTTTTCAGAGGCTGGTAATTTATGTACTCTCGTAAGCGTGTGCTTACAATGTTTAAATTATTCTTTCTCGCCAAACTATTAGGGGAAAGTGGGGGAAATACGAACACCTAAGGAAAAACTTCAATAAAACAGTGGAATTTGAACACAGAGTTTCTTTAATGGTACGTTATTTTGAACAGAAACTTTGCTAGGAACAAACATAAACACCGATGTTGTATTCAGTAAAAAAATATGTGTTTTTGGTTGACAGGCTGAAAATAAATAATTCTGGACAATCCACACAGCATCATTAGCCCCAAGCTAGGCAGAGATTTTAATATTGCTACTAGATGACTGATATAATTAATAGAATACATTTTATATTTGACTTTTCCAGTTTCAACAAAAATTGTATAAACAAACCGCGGGCAATAGTAAGCATAAAAGAAATCCGAGTCCATTATCAATCCTTGCGTCGAGGATAGAAATAGAAATGTATATGACGAGTAATACGTATTGGAAAATAGAGAAATTGATGGCACATCAGCGGATCCAATGAAATATGCAGATCATAGAATGGAGGAACAAATTGACGTGGTATTTCGGGTAGTACCAGGTACCAGTCAATTACATTGGTGAAATACCTAGGCTACAGACGGTACCTAATGTAGCTTTATTCCAGTCTAGGGCTACCATACGTCCAACATTTTCCGGACATGTCCGGTAATACAAGTCTTTGTCCGGAATGCGGGGAAATTCTAAACTGTCCGGAATTTTAGGGGGTCATTATCCTACTCAAAATCTTAGTTTAGGCACAGATAATATAATACATGTTTAGGTATAAAAAATCACTAGAAAATATCTGAAACCTTAAATAAATTTTAATTACATTCTCTAACATCTCACCAAACAGTATGGTTATCCAATGCGATAAAAAACAATCCAGGAAATCTCATTGAATGTCCGGAATTTTCTCCGGAATTAAATTTTTTGATCTGGGAACCCTATTCCAGTCCCCCTGATAATTCTATCTATACTTAGTTACTCGCTGGTTGAGTGAAAAGACGTGCGGTTTCACGACTGCATACATTTTATAATAAACTAGCGACCCGCCACAGCTTCGCACAGGTGCAATGTTGGGGCAGTGTGGAGTGATTAATAAATCATATAAACCTTCCGTATGAATCACTGTATCTATTGCTGAAAACTGCATTAAAATCCATTGAGTAGTTTATAAGATCTAAGCAAAGACAGCGGAAACGACTTCATTTTATAACTATGTAAAGATAAAGAAGTTCCTTTAGTTCAATGCTATAGTTTCAACGAGCCAGGTAGGTATTATACGGGCCGGTCTCTAAAAACTCCACTGTATTCTATGGCGCAATCGGAGACGTAGTACTATTGCTTATTCTATGCAATGCGGATCTATTTTTAATTTAAACCTTATTCCATTAACATAAGGTCGTCGTCGCTAATTTTTGACTTTTTTTATTTTTTCCTACGCTTACACACAATTACCGAGCTGGATTCCAAATTTCATCCTTCTAGGTCATCTGGAAGTAGGTTAGATTTAGGTACTATATGTATGTCAGTCAGTCAGTGTGAATTTTTACGACTTTTTGACCTTCATATCTTTATAACCGTTTAAGCTAGCTTCATGAAATTTGGGCTTCTACATGTCCTTATGGATATAATTAAACAGACGTAGTTTTATGTGTTTACGTTAAAGAGGTTTTGAGTTATAGAAGGGTTAAAAGTGGCACCAAGTGGTTCGCGTAATGATACACTCGGCGCGTTCCTTTGCTTGAACTTGGCTTGAACACGCTGCCGCGTGTTCTAATAATTATTTTTACATTTTATTACGAAAACAATGGTAACATGGTCCAATAGTGAAAACATTAGGTATAAAACCTAACGTTATTACTACACCATGAAATCTGTAAGGCATGTGTCCGTCTACCAAGTGTATTGTATACTTAAATAAATAAATAAAATAAAATAATTATTTAAATAAATAAAATTAAAGTATTGTTATGCTTTCTGTCGCTTATCTGCGTGTATTTGGCGTTTTTGGCACTTTCGAAGAGATGCGTCCCATAACACTGTGATTGCTTCTATGTAATGTATTGTATTATGTATATCAGTTAGCAAGCTCTGCTTTCCATGGGGTTAGATAATGCTGTGTGAATTGTCGAGTATTATTTATTATTTATTTATTATTATTGCCCATAGCATAGATGGACGTATCCCTTCGTTGTGTTCGTCCCTTCGTGTCGCACCGCAGGACGCAGCAAAGGGCTGGGCAGTGAATACCTTCCTTAAACGTGAATTCGGACCAAGAAACTAAATAAGAATAAACCTTCACTATCCCTTTGTTACGTCGGAGTCAGATTCTATCTCCGTAATAAAGTGTAGGTACTTATTTTTGCTCAGGCCGGCCTAACGTATTACGGTACGGGCATAGAACACTAAATACTACTGTACAGGTATATTTATTAGCTACTGGTTTCTGTCCGCGGCTTCGCACGCGTTTTGTGTTTTAGATTCTTACCCATATGGGAAATGTTTTATGTGCAAAGCGTTTCGTATCAAAAGGACATTTTAAGCAGAACGCCCTATTAACAGAATGTCCTAAAAGCTAAACGGCATTATTAGCTTAAAGTAGCCTATGCTATATTCCAGGCTTAAAGCTAAGCAAAATGTCGGTCGAATTTAGGCTCAGTCGTTTCGGCACATCCATCCATCTATCTAAACATGCAAACTTTGGCATTTATATTAGTATTATTAGCTATTGAACACGACACCGCTCACGTGGTGGTAACACCAATGAGATTATATAATTATAACATCATTGGGTAACAAATGGTCGCCCTTTGTACTTACGACTTTATCACAGAAATCAAATAACATTCCAAAAAAATACGACTTACACAGGGTGTTATTGCGCTCATTAGGGGATGCCTATGTCCAGCAGTGGACTAACATAGGCTGGAGTTTACACAAAACAAACAAACGTAAGTGACATTTTTTCCAATTTACGTTTACGGTAGAAATACGAGGGGTTTTATAAGTACCGCTCTTACAAGCACTATAGCGGTTTTTATTTTATTCTCGGAAAAGTATCAAAATAAGAATACCGAGCAATTGGTTTTTATAGGAATTGAAACTCACGTAGATTTTTCCACTTTGCATTTAGTTCAAACTGAGACTCGTATAAGTAATATTTTGTAAACGAGAAAATAAATGTTATTCTGATTCCATTGGCGTTATATTTTCACGACACGTTTTCATATTATTATTTTGGAACGTAAAGTGCGCCTTTATTTTGTATTTGGTAGCAAAATAAAAGCTTTGTAATGTCAATTCAGAATACCTGGTATTCGCGGAAATTGAGAAAGAAGTTAAACTAAGTTACCTACCTGAGTATGTTTTGTTAGGAATATTCTTTTTTTTATATTTCGTGGAAAATTCTCGAAGGCACTAAGATGAATCAAACAGCGACTCTGCCCCGTTTGTTTTCTCTAGGTATTAACACTTTGAGTGTTGAAAACGCACGGTATGAGTTTTCTACAAGTGACTAATCTGCGAAAATCCACACTAGCGCAGCGGCTAAGAAAATACAGATCTTTGTGACTCAGCAGAGCTGTAATATTTTTCGAACGAAACGCATGTGCGGCGCAACACAACCGCTGTGTAGAGCGGCAGCACGAATTTTTTAGGTAAAAAAAAAGATCGCAGTCGTCGAATAAATACCGCAGTCAAAGTGTTAATAAAATAACAGACCACAAAAACTTCTCACTTTGACACATTACGTATAAGTAGGTCAATGGGGATTCGATTCAACACTATAAATTATGTAAGAGTGAATCGGATACCTAAGGAATAATCAGATTTTCCTTGAAAGTTTTCGCCAGCAAAGTTGCACAAACGTCCAACGCACTATTCAACAAGTTGCTTTCAAGTTTTATAGCGAAAGGGTAACAAAATTAGACGAAACTGCTAGTGTCACGCAGCCGTCAATAAATGTATCTGGCTGCAGTTTTTCCACAACCACCTTGCACTTTTTAGGGTTCCGTACCCAAGGGTGAAAACGGGACCCTATTATGAAACCTCCGCTGTATGTTCGTCTGTTCTTCGTCGGGCATAATTATAGCCCTCTGACGGATGGATGGTCATAATACAGCGATACTCGAAGGTAGACAGTTGATATATTCAGATTGTGAATTTTTAATGATGATATAACAAATAAATAAAATAAGTTCAAATTAGTAACTATTAAAATTTAAAAAGGCTCCCATAAAAAAAACCCAAAACCCTTAGGAGCCAACTACATTTTTTTTTGTGATAAAACCGGAACCCCATTGAGTTCTCGTGGTTATTTTTTATAAACAACGAACAAAAACTGTTTCCTAAAAGAATTTCAGATGAATTAGAAGCTTTTACAATAATTAGGAGCAGGGGTCTTGCGTGTATTAGATGTATTATAAAAAGATTTACGTCCTGATAATTTTTCAATGCTTTTCCGTAAAATAACGCCTGAAATTATTATTTATTTATAAATAATTACTTGTATCCTCTATGGTAATTACTAATTACCTATTTACGTTTTCCATACGCCTTTTGTCTAGAGCTTGTGTTCACAGATGTAAATAGTTACGGCGAAAAGTTTTCATTATTTGCGGACCAGTGCTTTATTAATTCAGCTTTATTCCCTTCGTATTATTGTTGTTTTTGTTACAGCTCGCACCAGATAACAAAAGTTATTATTTTAGTTACTCCTTTACTGCCATCGGAAGCCAAAAGTCGGTATCTGAAAAAATACAATATTCTGTTTTTAGTGTTCGGGATAGCTTGTGTAATTGCGCATCTAATGAACTGAACAAATTAGCCCTATCTCTGTTGTTTGCCTTGCTTTTACTAAGTAAAATGTACCCTCTTGGATGCATTGAAAATATCTTTGCTTGGATGACTCATTGTTATCTATATATATAAAAGAAAGTCATGTTTGTTACAACACTTATAACTTGAGAACGGCTGGACCGATTTAGCTGAAAATTGGTGGAGAGGTAGCTTAGAACCAGGAGTCTAACATAGGATACTTTTTATCATTTAAACAATTTGACACATAGATTTCCACGGGGGCGAAGCCGCGGGGAGCAGCTAGTTATATAAAAAAATTATAAAAAGTTTTCACCACTTGCGCTCGAAATCGGTGACTTTACTGCTCAAAATCCGTGACCTGTAAAGCGTGAGGATAACAATTTTTTTTTTTTTGAAAAAAGTAGATAGATATTTAGATAATTCTTTACTACACATTTCATTAGTATGAATTAACAATGTGAAATAAAAACTTAAAAAACTAGATACAATTGGCGGTCTTATCGCTCAAGAGCGATCTCTACCAGACAACCATGGATGGATAGGATCGTGGACAGTACCAGGGGATCTGTGTGCTTGCAGGCTATTTATTATAAAAGTAAATAAAATACTTATAATACTTACATGGAAATTTACAAAGTAATTTGTAAGTATTCAGAATGTTACCCTAGATTCCGATAGTGTAATAACTAATAAGTTATTGATACTCTATGAACGGCGCCGAATAAGAAAAAAATCTGCGTGATCAAGACCAAGAGAGGTTATCTTTCCTCAGTGAGAAAACTGCAGCATTTTTATCTGTACCTGCCTCGACAACATGGCTTGTAAAGACCTTCTTCTAAATTATAGGCGGAGATCTTTAAATTATCTCCCGAACAACTGCTATGTACTTTGCGGAGGTTGGACAGCTTTCAACCTCCATAGAAAATAACAATTGCGTTCGTTCGCGATTTGAAACCAAAGAGAATACAATTCATTCATAACGTTTATTTCAGACAATCAGTTTATAGTACAGAAACATGACAGAAACAATAAAAGTGTCCATATTTTTGCATACTTATATAAAATTAAAACAAATTAAAATTAAATTTACATAAATTAATTTACAATGACTTTGCTTGAAACGGTTGCATTACAGTGTACTTGTACGTGCTCATTTCTGAGAATCTCAGTAGAGTAAACGTCAAAGTAGCAGAGTGCGCAATATCCTAGATTCCCCTTATCAACGGTAATTAACTAATCGGAATGTTCTAATATTGCGTATTTAGTTCGAATTAGTCAAGATATTCGTTTGTATGAAACGGTAATATGTTTAAATTATTCTGTGTTCCTGGTAGACTATACATAGATACCAGGTCTATGCGCAATGAGAATGGGATGGAACCATTTCGAACTGATACAAAAACTGTTGAAGATTTATTTACTTCAAGGTTATTAGTGCGTCCTACCCGTTATGACCTACGGAGCTGAGACGTGGACACTCACGATAGGGCTGGTCCACCAGTTCAAAGTCACTCAGCGAGCTATGGAAAGAGCTATGCTCGGAGTTTCTCTTAAGGATAGGATTCGCAACTATACATCCGACAGAGAACCAAAGTTATCGTCATAGCTCAAAGAATTAGCAAGCTGAAATGGCGGTGGGCCGGCCATATGATGAAGACAGGGCGCTATGGCGCTCATTGGGGGAGGCCTATGTCCAGCAGTGGACTGCTATAGGCTAATGATGATTCGTTAGACAAGGTTCCATCCTACTTTGACAACGCACAGATTGTGTGGTATGTAAAGTAAAATAAATTCGGCATCACAAAAATCACACTTTTTAAAAAGTCTACTTAAAAATACTTTTAACCCTTAGTTACTCGCGCATAAAAACATACATAAGTACTCGCGTGGCGTGCTTTCCACCCCAATTATAGAATTAGAAATAAACTACCAAATACATACAAAATCAGACTTTTATTTATGATTAAGATTTAAAAATTAGCGTTGTAAACTCGAAACTCCAATAACTAGAGACGATCAAAAAGTCGCTGGGGTGTTAAACACCCCACGCGAGTAATTAAGGGTTAATCATACTTTTCATCATGTATTCGTTCATAATGTATACTAATTCTACTTCTTACTGTATATAAATAATCCACACGTACATACATACATAAAGACAAAAGTCAAAGTCAAAAATCATTTATTTCTTTAGGCTTACAAAATAAGCACTTAGACAAGTCATATTTTAAACATTAAATTATTATCAAATAATAGTAGATTATTTTACAAGGGACTAAACCATCCCATTATATACGAGGTTGTTATACTCCCGAGCGTAGCGAGGGAGGATGACAAGACCGAGTTATAATGGGTGGTTTTGGCCCGAGTAAAACACTCTACTTTTCACTTCGATTGCGAGAAAATAAAACAATTCAAAATTAGACAATTTTCAGAAATTTTCTCAATCTCTATTAACTCTCGGTTAAATCTCTATTTAACCCGCAACGAAACAGTTCGCATTCTACCGTGAAGGGAAGAATCAATCTTCATAAAACATCACCAAGACGGTTCTATTTTCAAAAAAAAAGATTGACGGAGCACCAAGAAGTCGAGTTTTTATGTAAGAGAACGAATGCTTTGTACGGGCTGATGATTTTAGACAAAAATTAAAAAGAAAAAATACTTTTTAGCCCGAGGTATTATTACACTCGAGTTTTAGGCCCGCTAAGCTACACTATTATGATACACTTTTTGAGCAAGAGAAGTGAAAAATTATTTTATTGTTCTACTGTTCATTTCAATTGTTTGTACATGCATACATGCATGGACCTAAATAATGCTTACATTATCATACGGATGATCGCGTGTGTATCATCTATACATAGTGTTCCAGATATATCCTTACCTAAAGAATATGATTAAGAATGGCATAATCTCTCATGTCGTCCTGCTCAGTTCGAACAAAATCTGAGCGAGACAACATGAGAGATGACGTCGATTCTTAATCCCATTCTTTAGTTCACATGTTATACCTACCTATACATAGCTCTGTTGATCCATAATAAAGATATAGGTATTTTCCTACATTTCCCTTCACATGAGAACCTTTGTTAGTTTCCATCAATCTTTCTAATACATGCTTCAGTAGCTTCGAATAATGTCGGTTCTTTCTATGGTTTATTGGTGAATGCCCACATTGCCCACTGCCCATGACTTTGTTTTTGTCGTCACGAATATCTTATAGACACGACTGCCCAAAATGTAATAGTGTTTTAGGGTACATGCATAAGACATGGATAATAGACAATAAAGATGTCTATTCGTTTAGTTCATGTTTCTTTTCAGTGTTCAGTGTCTTATTATATGTATAATTTTCTTTCTAATACCCTAAATGTCTGAAAAGATTTAAATGCATTTTACACCTTATTTATTCTTTTCAGGGTTCAGTGTCTTATTATATGTATAATTTTCTTTATAATACCCTAAATGTCTGAAAAGATTTGAATGTATTTTACACCTTATTTATTATTTTCAGGGTTCAGTGTCTTATTATATGTATAATTTTCTTTTAATAGCATTTTACACCTTATTTATTTTTTATATACTTTGTTGTATAAAACTTAACTTGTCTAAGTGCTAGTTTAGTAAGAACAAAATAAGTAAAGTTATTGACTTCTGATATGTAAAAACGACCAAACACATGGTATATCAATAGTGCCACGTTACTATGACGACATGTACTCAAAGTTCTCATCATCATCAGCCTGTACTAGTTCACCGCTGGACATAGACCTCCTCTAATGAGCGCCATAGTGCCCAGTCTTGTGCGCTCCTTTGTATTACCTATTTTATTTGTGATAAAAGAAATAACCTGATAATAGTATACAGAAATAAGATTCTGTGAAATAATAGCTTTAGATGGTAGTTACCAAGGTTATCGACATAGCTCAAAGAATTAGCAAGCTGAAGTGGCAGTGGGCCGGCCATATCTCGCGAAGAACCGACGGCCGCTGGGGCAAACGTGTTCTTGTGTGGAGACCACGACTCGGTAAACGTAGTGTAGGACGCCCTCCGACCAGGTGTGATGACGACCTGCGAAAGACTGCAGGTAGATGCTGGATGCGGCAAGCTAAAGACAGAGCGCTATGGCGCTCATTAGTGGAGACCTATGTCCAGCAGTGGGCAGATATAGGCCGATGATGAGATGGTAGTTTCTTTCAGTATTTGGTATTTAAAAAATTAAACAAACATTAATTTTAAGCAAATTATGTTTCGAGATACCGGCTGTTAGCAGGGATAACTGGCAACACCAGCTCTCCAATATTTTGTAACGATACACAACACCGCTGAAGTTGGAAACACTCACGGAAACACTAGCTCGACGGAAAATGTGAAATCGAGAACGGCTGAACTTTTAATCAGTTTTCTGTGCAACTAGGTAAATAAGGAATAGATGAAGGAAGTTACTTTGTTGGTTTTCCTTTATCTTCGCTGTACCTAGGTATTTGGATAAAAATTGTGGCGAGCTTTTGGTGAGTAGCGACACCTCGGGTACCGAGTGCTCCCGGGGAAGTTCCTGGTTCTCGTCTCCGCTAGCGGAGTGGCATCGTAGGTGGCATCCTAAGAGAACTAGATCCCCACCTCTTGCTTGCCTTCAAATTTTGACAACCAAATTTTTACGTAACATTCAAAATTTTACAGAACGAATGTTGCTGTCCCTTTCATATCGATTGAAATAATAGTTTCATTATTTCGAACAAACTAGTAAATGCCTATTTTGTAAGCCTAAATAAAGTAAAGGAATTTGAATTTAGAAGGACATTATTTTAGTGCACTAGAGCGCGCGCAAACACAGTGCACCGCGACCTAACCTTATTCAAAGACAATAATAAATAATGCTGGACAATCCACAAAGCATCATCTAGCCCCAAGCTAAGCAGAGCTTGTGTTATGGGTACTAGATGACTAATAATACTTTATTCATAGGATAGATATTTTTTACTATACATACATAACGACCAGAACACCCGGAACAAATATCTGCAGATCGTACACACCATTGTTCGGAGGCGGGAATCGAACCCGCAACCTCCTGCGTCGCAGGCAGACCTTCGCCCACCGCGCCACAGAGGTCGTCAAATAAAAGGTAGAGTATTATCGAGTAATCATATTCTAACCTCTACAATAAAGGGTCTGTTGTTCTCCTCAGATAATTGAGCGTCCATTGTCTTTAAAGGCAGAGCTATTCATTCGAATGGGACGTGATTTCACGGCCTACTCGTTTCTACAGTTGGCTATTTAGCCTATAAACAGGCTAGCTCGGGTCTCACAGGCCCCATGGCCGTTATCATAATAATAACCCCTCGGCAAACCACCTTTGTTTTATAATACTTCGAGATAGGAATATCGTTCAAAGACTCGTGTTTAACGGTTGGATAGATGTTTCTACGAAAGATTGTGTTTCGTTTTGAAATACAAGCAGTTATTGTGTACTAGCAACACTGGTACAATATTTTATCCACTTAATTTTCTTTTGAAAGTCTAGAAAAATTAAATGAGTGAAATAATCTTTTTGTTTTTTTAATATTTGTTTAGGGAAAGAGAAAACTCGAATTAATGTTAGGAACACTCCGAACGGGGAACAATAATTTTCAAATATTACATTTCTGCCACATTTCGTAACGTAATGGGTTAAAGTTCCTGAAATATGTACCTACCTAAGTACTATTTCCACGAAGTGTTGCCAGTGGTTTAAATGCTAATTTTATTATTTCGAGTCGTCTAATTTACCTAAACAAATTGTTTCGTACTTTTTAAAAATGTAAAAGACTACGAAGGTAGTCTTTTGGTGGTAGGTAGAAGGAAGACATTCAAATAAGTAAAATGGCATTTGGAGTTTTAAATTTTAAACCGACTTCTAAAGCGGGCGAAGCCGCAAGGCGCAGCTAGTTACTTATATGACTAAGCCGTGTTTCTCATTTCACTATGGGTCCTTGGAAATCAATTCCCAGTTGTAATATTGGTATCGCTCGAATGCAATAACCAACAGCTAGGGAATATGCTTTTACGTTGCCTTATAGGGAAATGGAAAAATTGTGGAGCTCTGTACAAAGATTGGTTGTTCTGTGTTTTGTTTAGAGTCATCAAAGTATGGTATGTTATGAAATACAGAAATACAATTTATTGGTAAAATTAATTAACATGTCATATTTTTATAAGAATAGTTATAATTATAATACAAATTGTATTCTTTCATCACGAAGCATAATTTAAAATAAAAACATAAATGAAAACAAATAAATAAATTAAAAAGTTGACAAATGTATATAAAAATCAGATTCATACTGACAGATTTGATTTTTATTGGTATAGTAGAGACGAAACTAACAAAGTATGGTATGTTATGTATGTAAAAAGCTAGATTCACAATGACAGACTTGATTTTTATTGGTATAGTAAAGTCGAAACTAACAAGGTATGGTATGTTATGTATGTAAAAAGCTAGATTCACACTGACAGACTTGATTTTTATTGGTATAGTAAAGTCGAAACTAACAAAGTATGGTATGTTATGTATGTAAAAAGCTAGATTCACAATGACAGACTTGATTTTTATTGGTATAGTAAAGTCGAAACTAACAAAGTATGGTATGTTATGTATGTAAAAAGCTAGATTCACACTGACAGACTTGATTTTTATTGGTATAGTAAAGTCGAAACTAACAAAGTATGGTATGTTATGTATGTAAAAAGCTAGATTCACACTGACAGACTTGATTTTTATTGGTATAGTAGAGTCGAAACTAACAAGGTATGGTATGTTATGTATGTAAAAACACATTTACACTGACAGATTTGATATTTACTAACTACCTATCTAATTTTATGGTATTTTTGGTAGCTGTAAAATATACGTTTTGAGTTCGGACAACGCTGGATTTCTGTCTGTTTTATCTCTAGAGTAGTTCGTAATTTAGTGACAATGCGTGAACTCCTGGTTCTACCTATCACCACGAACACGTGTGTGATAAAGCCAGATCTTAATTTTTTTTGGTAAATCACTCCTCCAGTCTTTCATAGATGAAAGAAAATCTACATAAATGTGCGTGCTCTATGAGTGCGGTGCTATTTGCACGGAGATATTGATTAAACTGGTTTAACCTTGAAATTTTCGACACGCGCGGATCCCTTCTAGTTTCTTCCATCATAGGTGCCAAAATGTGTAATTCTGAGACGTTACAATTGTTATTGTACCTAAAGCAAATAATTTGTGCAATAAGGGCACACAAGACTTACGATACTACTTGCCAATTTCTGGGCAGAACATCAATTTTCGACACATCTGGCCAAGAGAGCCATTAAACGAAATTCAGTTGGTTCTTTTTAAATACCCTGGTGAGGCTCGATTAGCGCATAAGAGCAATGTTTGATGTTCTTATGCTACTGACTGCTTCATTGCTTTAATTAGTTTTAAGCTCATTATTTTTTTATGTACCTACCTACCTATACATATAACACAGAACAACAACAGACCACGATAAATATTGTAGGACTAGTTAAGTTTTTTTTTTTAATTGTGTCTTCCAAATACCGTAAAAAATAATATAACTGTTTGAAATCATACAACTCGTATAAAGAAAGAAAAGAAAAGAAAAGAAAGAAATAGTATATAATAATGAAAAGAAATAGTAATAAGTATAAATTTTTATTATAGCAATCCTCTATGATACTTTGCTCTGTTTCGCACGTAGTATGTAAAGCGCTCTACTCACTTGTTCACGTCGTTGCGTTATAGCAAGTGCATATGTGAATAAAATCTTAAATTGACTATCAATATCTTGGGTCTTTCATTTCTTCAAAAACCAGTTTTTAGGACTGCGTACACAAATGTTGTCAACAAGACCCAATTACTAAGTCTCCGCTGAGAATAAAATAATTTCCCATTCCCCGACGCGCTCACATTTCTCCCTATATTAATGCTAATGGATTGCTTAATATGTCATCTCGCCGGACTCTTCACTTCGCAACACTTCTGTTCGGAATAATTAAGCATCAACAACCCAGCTATTTGTTTAAAAAACTAAATTTTTCTAACCGCCGTATCCGTCACGCTATTCGCCTAATCTGTCCAAGGCATAGAACGGCTGCATTTCGTGGCAGTTTTAGATACTCTGCCACGAAATGTTGGAACAATCTACCACCACCATTAAAAAACTCTCAGTCCGTTTACACTTTCAAAAAATTATTAAAAAAAGTATTACTTGAGTCTCAACACATACATCCAGTTCAAATAAGCCGTTCTTTGCCTTCCTTTTAAAAAAAATTAGATAATATTACTTACATATTAACAATCTCATTGTAGTTTTAACAGGTTTATTTTATTTTAAATGTACAAAGATCATTCTAAAATGTATATACGTATTTTATTTTAAATAATATTGTTTACTTAGTACATACAGTTTTAGTTTCTGTTGATTAATTAATGTTTTTGTTTGGTTCCTCACTATATTAGGCCACCTTGCGCACCACGGTCTCCACGGAAGACCAGCGCTATGGTACGATTTGCTCTACCATAGCACATGCTGAGTGGAGACCGAGTTTTGTCAGTCTCTGTCGTCTGTTAATCTAAGTTTAGTTTATAAGAGTCTCTGTTCTGTTCTGACAAAATAAAAATCTTTTTACTTTTTACTTTTAATATAGTTGGCAATAATAAATAATACTGTATTATTATATTATAATCAAAAATAACTTAGGACTAAAAGGAAAAAGGACTTATCCTCTTAATTTTATGGGACTTATAATCATATGCATTTTTTTTAACATACATCCAAAAGAACGCATTTTCTGATTTCTATTATCATCATCATCATCCAATAGCAGTCCACTGCTGGACATAGGCCTCCCCCAATGAGCGCCATAGCGCCCTGTCTTCAGCTTGCCGCATCCAGCATCTACCTGCAGTCTTTCGCAGGTCGTCATCCCACCTGGTCGGAGGGCGTCCTACACTACGTTTACCGAGTCGTGGTCTCCACTCAAGAACACGTTTGCCCCATCGGCCGTAGGTTCTTCGCGAGATATGGCCGGCCCACTGCCACTTCAGCTTGCTAATTCTTAGATTCTTTATTTTCGATTTTTATTTTTGATTTCTGTTATTTATTATGTAATAGGAATTGTCTACATCAAGTCAAAGACTGAATCACATAAGTCGCACATTATTGTACGTATTCAAGATGACTTTAAAAGCGAGCAGGTCAAATGTTCGCTCCGTAGCTGGCACTTTGCCAAAGTTTACATAAATTTTAAGAATTATAGAGTTTGCTTGTTTATTTTCTCATATTTAAAACGCCGAAATGCCCGTTTTTGTGCTGTAAATTCGCTAGTTATTACAGCGATAGGCGTGCGAACGGCCGATGAAAAACAACTGGTTTTTGCTGAAGGTTTGAAATATCCTACTAATTTAAAAACGCGAAAGTTTGTGACGATGTATGTAAGTATGTTTGTTGCTCTTTCGCGCAAAAACTACTGAATGAATTTTGATGAAACTTCAGCACATAGGCTACAATTCATAATGATATATTGTATATTATCCAAAATATCTATGACCAAGCGGGTGAAACCGGCGGGGCGCAGCTAATTATAATAATAATTGCTTTTTTACCACTTGGGCTTTTAATAGATTTACAATTATTTATAACAAAAAAGGAATAGGTGTAGGTAGTTTGAGATTCAACATTACCCAAAGGTCTTCAGGCAGATAAAATTAAATTCATTTATTACATGTTATAAAAGTAGTATTTCATGGGATGTCACAATGTATTCTGCCCTGTTGCGGACGTGTATAAAAGTTTATAATAAATACTACTTAATTTTTTTTAAAAGAAATCAAATTCTCAGACAAATAGAAAAATATTAAATATATACAATAAATACAGTTGAGCTAAATTCAGCTAAACAAGGAATTAGGTCAAACGAATCGTCAGTGGTTTGATGACGCTCTGGCACTAAGGTGAGAGAGGAAGTATCGATGGGTTTTTAGTTGGTATGTCACTATCTGCTAACACTCTGTTAGTAGCTCAGTGGAGAGCCCAACATACCCCTCTAGCCCTCCTCAGGTTAGAGGCAATGCGCAACAGCATTTTCCCATCGGAAAAAAAAAAGGAATTAGTTCTTCAGTGTGTTGCAAATGTTGCAATGTGTTTAGGATTCATAATTTTACCAGAATATATGTAACACGCCAGCTGTTGCACCCAGCGCTCGATTATGGTCATAGAATTCATCATCCTAAGTCCAAGATAATGTACATACATAGGTACATACATTATCCTAAGTCTAGGATAGTGTATTTTTGATAAGACAAACATACTTACGTAGATATACACTTAGTTATTCTGTGGTCTATATACTGTTTATACATAGCCTAAGTTTCCAAATAAGAAATTTTGGAGAATATGAATTTCTAAAGTATGTAGATCGATTCTTAGACCTAGGATCACGAATTCTAGGAATGTATTTAGGACCAAATGGAAGCTGTGCGTGACTATCCATCAGATTGGCGAATCAGTGTCCAAGTTGACAATGATGAAGCATAGTAGGTACCTCTAGATTGCCTCTTGGAAAATATTTGTAGACGCAGCATAGGTGCTGTTATTGCCAATTTCATAGTAGTTTTACGAAACAAATACTTATCCCTCGGGAATATAACAAAGCTAAAACAGGTTCTTTTTTTCATTCGACGCCGGAGAGCGAATGTCTCGTACCTACGTTGTTTTTAACCGATGCACGAAAAGGTGGTGGTTGTTATGTTATAATATTTATCTGTTATCTACTGTATTATTATTATCTGTATTTATTATGTAAATTGTGTATATAATGTAATGCGTAATATGTATAAATATATATATGTGAGTTCACCACAAATTTATGGGACCATATTGGGATTATTTTCTATACAATAGTGAAATAATCGTGTAAATCGGCTCACAATTAATAGAGTTATCTATGAACATACATAAAATATAATAATATTATATAAAATAGAACGGCCGAATTTTGAACATCCCCATTTTTTAAGTCGGTTAACAAATCAATAAAATCAGTTCATTATAGACAAACTCGACAAATCGTTGGAAACAAATGCGAGATTTACGAGTAAACATTTAAATTCTAAAAGCTTAACAATTCAATTTTGAGGAATTTATTCATGCCTACTGCAATTTCCTCTGAACGCTAAAATATTTAGCAATATACAAATCCGATTGCAATAATTTAATATTAATTAATTCCATCACAAATCGTTATTGAAATTAATGTAAGCCCTAACAGACTAATATCTCATCACCAGTCAGTGGTATGTTTACATCTATAAATGATTAGACAACAAATTAATGATATTTGTATTAATTAAACTTTAGCATAGCTTTAACTAGCGTATTCGTCGAACACTTTATATGTAGGTAAAACTATAATTATGAATACTTGCTTTAATATTTTAACTGTACAGGGTTATTGGTAATTCGACGTATCCCGTTAGGAGGTGATAGGGGTGACTAATTGCGATAATTTTCACCCCCATGTGCATCATGCAAAAGTGAACCATTTTTAAGTTATCTTGACTTATTTTGAAAAAAGCTAAAAAACATGATAACTTAAAAATGGTTCACTTTTGCATGATGCACATGGGGGTGAATGAGGTATCGCAATTAGTCACCCCTATCACCTCCTATAGGGAAATACGTCGAATTACCAATAACCCTGTATAAAACTTTTAACTATACATATATAATTATAATAGATAATGAAGGATTGAAATAGGTAATTCGTTAGCAGGGGTTGAACTCGCGACCCTTAGCACTTCTAATATTTGGCTGTATTAGACATTAACTACACAAAATATTTACCTACTGTAGTAGGTACACTTACCCAGCTTTGGGCTTATATTGTTGTCATTCAGAGAAAAACTGCACAAATGTACTTAGACTACTTAGACTTCTTAGTAGCCTGACAGTCATGCAACGCTTTGACAAAGCTTTTGGCTCTGAATGCTTCAAGCACTACATTAAGTTTTTGACCGTCCAATTAAGTTGGGACCGGTTTAATGTGGCTACATAATTCTACTACGGGCGGAACGTTCCGAGGGCGTACTACAATCTTCTACCATTTTCGAAATAATATAGATAAACAATAAATAATGCTGGACAATTCACACAGCATTATCTAGCCCCATGGTAAGCAGAGCTGGTGTTATGGGTACTAGATAACTGATATAAGTACATAATACAATACATTACATAGAGAGATATTTTTTATTATGAGTACATAGAAAACGACCAGAACACCCGAAACAAATATCTGCAGATCGTACACACAATTGTTCCGAGGCGGGAATCGAACCCGCAACCTCCTGCGTCGCAGGCGGACCTTCGCCCACTGCGCCACATTAGTCGTCAAATAGATGATAGTGTAAAACTTTAATACGAAATGTTAGCGTTGTTGTCTCGCTTTCTCATAGTAGGACATGATAGGGACTTTTATATCACTACCTCAGTATACGTATGGACAGTATGGAAACTAGGATCAAACGCTCGAAACGGCAAACTCACACAAACAAGCACATCGACAAGGCCTCTAAGCGATTTTCGCGGTCTATTATGTGTATGTCACTGCTACAATGAATAAATCATGAAATGTGTTATAACTTATAACGAATTGTCAAAAATGTTTATGAAAATACAATAATTAATATCATCAGCCTATGTTAGTCTACCTACTGCTGGACATAGGCCTCCCCCAATGAGCGCCATAGCGCCCTGTCTTCAGCTTGACGCTTCCAGCATCTGCCTGCAGGCTTTCGCAGGTCGTCATCTCACCTGGCCGGAGGTTGTCCTACACTACGTTTACCGTTTACGTAGTAATAATAGTATATAGTAAAAAAGTAGATAGATAATGCTTTTATATCATCGATTTCCAAAAAGATAACAATATTAGAATTAAAAGAATCAGAAAGTTTTTCAATTCGTTTAGAATATTTAGTAACGATTAAAATAAGATATCTAAATTCACACAGCAATACCTAGCCTAGCTAAGCAGAGCTTCTGTTATGGCTACCAGGTAACTGATAAAAAAAACAACAAACAATAATGTGTATAAATCATAAATTAATATTATATACGAACATTGTTTTTTGTAAAGCCATCTTGTGAGTGGAAAATAAATGTGTTATTTATTTATTACTTGCGGCCCGTCCCGGCTTCGCCCGGGTGGTCATTTGTTTCAGCCAATTTTTATCTTTTTTCTCTCCGTAAGAACCATCCTCGTACTTTAAGGAACATTCTAAAAAAATAATTAGCGAAATCGGTTCAGCTGTTCTCGAGATTTGCGCTTAGCAACACATTCAGCGATTCATTTTTATATTATATTATAGATTATAGATTATTATTATAATGGTTTTGGAAAGTTTGCAGTAGGCCCCCGCTTCAGCGGAGACGCTTCGGTTCCACAATAAATGAGTCCGTCCGAGGAGTTATTTCGTTCGCCTACTGCTAAATCTTTCAATTTGTGGAGAATAGTAGCGCCTCTGGGATTTATTAGTCTCGCATGAGTGGAGCTGTCTTTATGAACATACTAACTGAGCCCCGCGGTTTCACCCGCGTGCTGATAGATATTTTGTATAATATACAATATATCTTTATGAATTGTATCCTATGTGTTATTCTGTAACATATATATATATGTAAGCTATATTATTGTGAAGTTTCATCAAAATCCATTCAGTAGTTTTTGCGTGAAAGAGCAACAAACATACTTACATACATCATCACAAACTTTCGCGTTATAATATTAGTAGGATTTTGTAGTTATATTGAGCTTGGTTATTTATGTTCGTGAAGAATTGTCCCTTTATGTTCAGTTGTTTTCAGGAAAATTAAAAAAGGGTCTATTTGAAGAAGATTTCGATTTAATAAAACTTGAATCTCTAGGTACATAGTAATCCACTTGACTTAATAATAACATCCTTCCATCACAATAGCCTGGTTTTATTTCTTTCATTTTTCTTTGCAATAGTCTCTACACCTGGCGGATACCATCTTTGGGTGTATCATATTGTGCACCCGAGGATGATACCCGCTATGTGTAGCCATCGCCTTTAGATTAACTTCTCAAAGGGCCTCTGTGCTGTTGGCTTCGGCCCCACGCAAGCCTTCCAAAGGACCGGGTCACTTCATGGCCCGAGATCATGGTAAATGAGAGACATAATAATAAATTAACAATTAATAATAAAGTTATCTCTATAATATAAAATATCGTGATTGTGCTAAGAATTTTATTAGGACTAGAAAATTCGTATACTTATTAAAAATTTTAGATAGTAGATACGTTTAATAAATTTTACAATAATGTTGGACAATCCACACAGCCTCATCTAGCCCCAAGCTAAGCGCAGAGCTTGTGTTATGGGTACTAAATGACTGATAAACATTTACATAGATAGATTTTTATTATACATAGAAACATTTGTCCCAAAACGGGCATCGAACCCTCGACCTCTTACATCACCCGCTGCGGCACATCGATCGATTAATATTTAATTTATAAATTAACACATACGCATAAAAATAGACATGGACAACTGATAAGAAAATAAATACCATTCCAAAACAAATAAATCTTAGACATTTACTATATAAACTCATAAACATAATGTATTATGTTAAGAAAGAGCGTTCCCTCCTAATACAGTTATTCATATACTTAACACTTTGAGTGCTGAAATCACACCGTATGTGTTTTCTACAAGTGACTAAATATGCGTAAATCCACACTAGCGCAGCGGCTGAGAAAATACAGATCTGTGTGACTCAGCACAGCCGTAATATTTTTCGAACGAAACGCATGTGCGGCTCAACACAACCGCTGTGTAGAGCGGCAGCACGAATTTTTTAGGTTAAAAAAAAGATCGCAGTCGTCGAAAAAAAATCGCAGTCAAAGTGTTAAAAGGAGGTCTCGAACACTGAACAATGTAAATTAACCTTAAGAGTAGTAGAGTAAGAGTTTGTACTTTTTTGTGTGACTACTTACGCACTAAAATAACAAAAACATTTGAATTATTTAAATTAGAAATACCTACCAATTATATGTAGTAAATACAGAATATCATTTGAATTGAAATCAATTCGCCCGAAGACTGCTAAATCTTTCAAATGGTGGAATAAAGTGGAATCAACGTTTTAATAACTTTAAATGTCCTCCGCTACACAGTTTCTTAACTTTTGCGGTAGCCAGCCCACAATTATTGTACTCTATACTATAATATTCTAGTTTCTAATAAATTTGAGTTTATTGAGTATATTGAGTTTATTCTAGTTTATTGTTTTTGAGTTTATTCTAGTTTATAATAAATTTGATTTATTGAGCTAGGAAATTATTGCAGTTATTGGTAACTTTCCTTTGATTTGCAATTGTTTTAAATGCAATGATTTTAAAACAAGTAGCTAATATGCTCTTGACTACAGTAAAATGACAATAATAATAGAATAAGATATTTCTAATTTATACTGAAACCGAGTATAGCGAAAGATCAGTAGAATAATTGTCACACATTTAAAAGATAAATAAATAAATAAATAAATAATGCTTGACAAATAAAGCGCCATAGATCGCCATAGATCACGGAATAACTCTAACTAACTGTTATTCCGAAATATTGGAAAACTCAAAAATCAAATCATGGTAAATATGCCGTTTTAAATGACTTTAGTGTTAATAACCAAGATGGTTTTAAAAGTTTTATTTAAAAAATTATCTGTTTTATACTTAGGGCTAGTGTACACACTTCCTGTTTCCATCAACTATAGTTATTGAAGTTGGGAGCTGACTGCTCGAGCTTCGACGGTTTACTGATTTACCTTTCAGCAAGTCCTGTAATTAAAAAGCAATTTATATTTAAGTCGTGTCTTGTATAAAAATCGTGCTTCATAATAAATTAAAAAAAAACAAACTGAGAAGAAAAACCGACAACTAATCCGTTAGTTTTTAACTAACTTAAGTTTTGCGGGAATGGTATATCATTCCCTCGAGCAAAAATTTGTAATTTTCTGTATGTGGTCAATTTTTTTTTTTTACTTGTTGTGTGAATTCTTTTGGTCTGTATGTATAATGGGCCAGTTTATTATATTTATGTGATTTTATTTGATTCCCTTTCTTTGTTTTAAATTCTGTTTAATTTTAATGTTAGTACTATTTTCTTTGTCTGTCTTTTTGTGATTTTTATTTTCTTTTTTTTTATAATTTGCATAATGTAACGACTCTGTTTTAAATGGCTGTAATGTTACATATGTGATTTAAAATAATAAATTATCTGAATTAAGAAAAAAAAATGTATTTTATGAAACCACTTCGGGATTATCTTCTACACAACTGCAAAAGAATCATCGATATCGATCCATAAACATAAGAGAATCGATTGTACCGCCGACCATAGAACCGCCTTCTTTTCGAAGATGGCTTTATGGTTTAAAATACCACCTGTCTCCTAACTTTTTAATCTAAAGTAGAGTAAAAATGTAATTTATTGATATAATAGACAGTGCGTCATCCATACCGCAATGCTTGAAAACGAAAGTTTTCAATCAGTGCGTCCTACCCGTTATGACCCACGGAGCTGAGACGTGGACAATCACGATAGGGCTGGTCCACCAGTTCAAAGTCGTTCAGCGAGCTAAGGAAAGAGCTATGCTCGGAGTTTCTCTGAAGGATAGGATTCGTAACGAATACATCCGACAGAGAACCAAGGTTATCGACATTGCTCAAAGAATTAGCAAGCTGAAGTGGCAGTGGGCCGGCCATATCTCGCGAAGAACCGATGGCCGCTGGGGCAAACGTGTTCTTGAGTGGAGACCACGACTCGGTAAACGTAGTATAGGACGCCCTCCTACCAGGTGGGACCAATCGGAGTCTAAGTGCGGAAACAGGAGTACACTTACCATAACCATAACCACCATAACCAGGTGGGATGACGACCTGCGAAAGACTGCAGGTAGATGCTGGATGCGGCAAGCTGAAGACAGGGCGCTATGGCGCTCATTGGGGGAGGCCTATGTCTAGCAGTAGACTGCTATAGGCTGATGATGATGATGAGACAGTGAAACAGGCAATACGAGTCCATAGGCTCCTGGAACTCCCCCCGGAACTGGTAAAAACTGTGTTTCAGGAACCAATGGCTTCTCCAACTGATATTTACATATAATTATTTCTAAGCAACTTAGGTTATCTTATAACTAAGCTTGGGGAATACTGCCTTTTCTGCATGTCAAGTATGCCTACTTTTGGTTTGCAGACAATGTTACATTTAATATCAGACTAATATTTTAAATGCGAAAGTTTGGATGGATTTTAGTTCTTCACGCAAAAACTACTGAGCAGTTCGGGCTGAAACTTTGCATAAATAAAATATGTAGTAACTTTGTTTATATATGTGAAAACATTAATTATTACTGTGTAATTCCCGCAGAACAGGCAGTTTACTTGATTTAATTGCAAAATTAATTAAGGAAGAACCATTTATTTCTGATGAATAGTTCTAATACTTCAATGAACCTCGATGTTTTGATTAAGAACGGTAGCAGGAAAATTTCTGTTTGAAACATAATTTGCACATTAATTTCCCTACGAAATTTCTGTGGAAATCATTTAGTTCTCCATACAATAGTTACCTTTAGTAAATCCCTAAACGGATTTGCGAAAATTTGATTTTCATCATATATTATTGCGTCAATGGAACAAGCAGCTCCGTCATTTAAAAGCTACAAACACTAAGTTATAATAATGTACATAATAATATATCGATAGGTACAAACGATCTCAGTGTTAAGTTTTTTTTTGCGTCGTCGACTTCTTCTGAATGTTTTGAAGATTGTTTAAGATAAAGATAAAGAAGAAGTTATATGGAGGGCCCTAACATCTGTTTTATTTTTCAAAATGGCGGCGCACAATGATATTTATATATTTGATAGAGGACACTTATAGAAATAAAATAATCTGTAATATCCTAAAGCGTCAGGTTTCGACATAATCACAGATGACAATAACTATTGTTCTAATGATTTTTTTAGGTACATATCTATGTGATTATTCTTTAATTCTACTAATTTCTGCCCGCGGATTTGCATGCGTTATTTCCATCAATAAATGAATACTGGACAATCCACACAGTACCATCTAGCCCCAAGCAAGCTAAGCAGAGCTTGTGTTATGGGTACTATGACTGATGTCCATCATACAATATACATTACATAGATAGATATTTTTTATCATACATAGAAAACAAACAGAACATCCGGAACAAATATCTGCAGATCGTACAAACATTTGTCCCGAGGCGGAAATCGAACCCTCCTGCGTCGTAGGCCACCGCGCCACAGAGGTCGCCTGGTCTATGGAAACCTTCAAAGATTATCTCATGATATATATGAGATAATCTTGGAATCATGGAAACTTATCTATCGGACAAAAAGTAGGTATGTGTTATTCCTGGTTTAGACCAAAATTTCAACCTGATCCGCTCAGTAGTTTAGGCGTGAAGAAGTAACAAACATCCAACAAAACTTTTCCAGTTTACTTATGTGGTCAAAAACAACACTTACTTTGAATGCTCGTCGAAACTTGCGGGACATCAAACTGTACAAGATAGGGTTCGCCACGGTAGACATGTATCCGATTAAGCACAGGTAGTTTACAACCTTCCAAGCCTGTAACGAGAAAACAACCTTCAATGATCGGCGTTTGGGTAGGTATTCCAGTGTTTTGATAAAATATTGTGCGTTCTGTTCGAAATAGGTGTGAGCGAACCGCTGGAACGTGACGTCTAGAGCTTTCTTAATAAGGTATTAAGTGTCTAGCTTTCGAGACACGACTCGAAATAAAAATAAATAAAATAAATTTATTGCAAAAAGCATCATTACAACATAACTAATTTGTCTGTTGCTTAGAATTAAGTAAAGTACATACTGAAATTCTTTTTCAAACTATTATGTTCAGTAACCTAAGTCTATTATATAGGCAGCTGTGCTGTCTGAATAGATACATATATAGTGCCTCCGTAATTTTTAAAAAACTTTTTCGTCTAAGTGTGAAGGTTATGAATTTTTGTGATTACTGCTGCTATTGGCTACTTACTGTGTAATTTTGATCGTATATTAGTTCAGGGAAAAGGGTCATCACACGGAGAATGCAGTACGGAGAAAAGAAGAAGAAGAAAGTGGCAGATATAGCAGCTGCAACACAACAACAGAGATTAAAATTAATATAATCAGTAGACAGTTCTTTTGTAAAATATACACATATACATGTTTCAGCAAACATCCAAACCGTAAAAAAAACCAACAAAACTGAACCGAAAATCTGCTCCTCTATCTACTATTAAGAGGAGTTTTAGTATTAAGAGGAGATTTTCGACTATGAAATGATTTAACTGAAATGGCTCGCTCTCTGAAAATCGTTATAAATCCATTTCCACTTGTCTGAAGAAAATTCATTAGCAACTCACCCAGCATTTTGATAGCCTTGTCCCTGTTGTGCTGCACAATGACGGGACTGGCCCGAGGCTTCCTCTTCTCGGAGTTCAGCGCGATGAAGATCAAGATGTACAGCACCGTTATCAATACCATCGGCACCACGGAGAACGTGAACACCTCAAACCCAACGATCGCAGTATTACCAGCAGAGATAGTAAAATAACAGAGCACATATTTCTTCCTCTCTAGCAGATCAATATAAAACACATCAGGAATTATGAACAAGGCACATAAGAACCAAATAATACCAACAATCTTCCAAACGCGAGAGTTCAGAGCAAGCTTCTGGCGTAGAAAAGGTCTAGTAACGACCAAATAACGCTCCAGAGTAAACGCAGTAATGCTGAGGAGAGAAGCGTTTAAGAGAAAGTCCCAGAGGATGAAATGAAGACGACAGCCGACCTCACCTAAGGGATAGAAGTCAGGGATCCAAATTAGGTAGATCTCGAGAGGAACGAACAGGCCAGTAAGCAGGTCTATGATAGCAATGTTTAGGAGGTAGCAGTTAGTAGGTGTCCGCATAGACTTGTTCTGGATGATAACAGCACATGTGCAAACGTTCCCAATCAGATTCAAGACCATAGTGGTCCCTAAATAGATGCTAAGGATGATCTTCACTGTAATGGTCTCTTCTAGTAAGTTTCCGTCGTCGTAAAAGGCCATGCCCATAGGGCCAAACACTGAATAAGAATTGTTCATAGTGTCGTTCACTTCCATTATAATTTATTGCAAAAAATCGCCAAATTTAAGGTTGTGCTTTTTTGCGAGAAACACGCTAGTGACTCTGACGAATGAGAGGAAACACTGTCGCTGAGCTGTATTGTAATTTAGTCTCTGCGTGTACTTATCTACAGTGTGTTGTTTTTTTTTAACAAGCTTGCAAACGAGATTCTTTCGTCAAGCTAGTTAGATAGAATCTAAGTCCCTATAACAGCGCTACACACCAAGTCTTACAAAAAATAATTGGTTACTTCAATTATTGTTGGTGTTATTTTAATTTTATCGTTCCATTATATTGCGGGCCAAAATCTGTAATTATATTAATGTGGATGTTTTTGGAATACCTTCCCTAATTTACGATTCTGGTAAGGAGCCACGTAAGTAATTGAGAAGATATGTAAAACGATATTTTTTACCGTGATATATTGGGGTGTTACCAGATATATTCAAGCTGTGAAAACAATGGCAATATTGTGTGTAATAAATAAAACGTTTTCATTGCGAAAACCCGACGATAATTAAAGACAAACACGATATTGTTTGGCCGGTGTATTTGTCATCGATTTATGATATGTGAGAGGAAAAATAAAATCTGGTGCTTTCTTTGCTTTGCTTCTTTTGGACACGTAGAAACGTACCAAATTACATAATAATAGGTACCTACCAGCTCAATATTCAAATGTGCTATAAAAAGCATGTGCTGCCTACCTGGGTACACAAGAAGTATCTATTTTCGAACCGTTTTGTGAATCAAGCTAGTTCTTTTTATAATTTTAATTTATAAAAACCTGCTTGATTGTGGTACTTGGGAATGATAAAGTGAGAGATTAGTATTTGTTGCGTATCAAGATTTTCAATTAATGTCATTTAAATGTTCTTAACTATGTACCTGTTACCTAGTTTCTAAGTCTGTTTGTTTTGGAGCTTGTTTGATTAAAGTTCTTTTTTTAGGGAATTATATCACCCTGTAAGCAAATGTAATAGAGTACAAACAAGTGTTCAATTTGGAAGCCTTGTAAGTGGCCGCGCCTCCCCTAATTGAAATTGCTAGGTTTAAGTAGGTATACCTTATTTATGTTAGGGATACTCTGTTACAGTATTATGCAAGGGCATTCAATTATTTGGATCTCCAACCGTAGATAAAAAATTTAGAAATTAATAATCACCTACTATATAAATATTCGCATGAATACGTTATGATTTGTTTGAAACCACCCTGGTCGAACTAGATGTAGGTGGATATCTATGTCGCACATACGACGGTTTGATGGTCTGTTATTTCATATATAAATAATGCTGGACAATTCACACAGCATTTTCTAGCTAAGCTAAGCCGAGCTTGTATTATGGGTACTAGATAACTGATATTATCGTTATCATCATCAGCCTATATTAGTCCACTGCTGGACATAGGCCTCCCCCAATAAGCGCCATAGCGCCCTATCTTCAGCTGACCCAAATCTGATTAAAAAACTTTTAAAAAGTTAAAATTTTAGCAAACGTTTGAATCAGAGGCGCTCCTTAATTTTGCCCACACAAATCAGGAATAATTAAAATTATTAATTCACTGACACTGCGTGAATAAAGGTACTGTCCAATGGCCATCACCATGAACAAGTTAGTGCCAGGTCTTGATTCTTAAACTTATCTCTACTGTATCAATAGTATGTACCCTCCATTCAATAATCGTTCTTTCGAGGCTTTATTTGAAGTTAACTTAAAAACGGCTCTGCGTTGAATTAACTGTGGGATTAGTAGTGGGAGATTGGTCTTTAGTAATTTCATTGGGTTCCAGACAGACTTGTTTTTTTCATTTCATATCGGACAGAAGTGATTTACAATTAAATTTTAAGATATAGGACCCATCTTCGCGATTATGATCGTGATGATAGGCAGAGACTGTAATTCACGCAGTGTTAGCGAATTACCAATTACCCTGTATTGAAAACAATGGTACCTATTCTCTGATATTGTGTTTCTGCAATTTTATACATAACAGCTTTCAAGTAAATTGGTGATCTACTAGAAGGCTGTTAGCTATGTAAAGAATTAAAAAGAGCTTAATGTGTTGAAAGCCTCTACTATGTGTGGAGGCTCTCAATACATAAGCCCTTGTTAATAAGCCCTGATAAGACTTGTCTCCTAAAACGAGGATGAAGATGAAAAAGTATTCTACATTTTGAATAATAAAATTAAACCCAGTCGTTTTAATCTTTTATTTAAAACTGTTAGCTATATTAAACATCACATTAAAAATCACAAATTAAAACTAATTTACGTTTATCAATCTTATATGGTTGTAATAATAAATTATTTTGTTAACCTACTCTTAACTGACTAAAAGTGCATATTTTATCTTACCCTTCTTATTCTTAAATTTATTAAACCTCGTATAACTATCGTTTTCTATTCTATCTTGGCTAGATACCATTCTAGTTATCAAACCAGCAAGGTTTTACTAAGCTTAGGTTAAATTGTTATTCTAATCCGTATGGCCGTTCGTGAGTTTAGCCTCAATTTTCTCAGTTGTTTCATTATTCTCGATGATTTTATCATCAGCGTCGTGTCCCCAAACAGGGTGAGACCCATCCCCGGTCCTCTTGACTCTCTTCTGGATAACATCATGAGAAACCGTCTTTAGATCGTACGCCCAGCCAATCAGAGACATAGCATCGATGAAGAACTTCGACACGTTCAAAGAATAGTTGCCGAGCTCAGCGGTCTTGTAGTCCCAGGGGAAAGTGTGGTGGTAGTTATGGAAACCCTCGCCTAAAGCCATGAAAGAGACCTGTTTGATTTCTACGGGGTTGATGTGCTCATCGTAAGGCTTGTCCCCCCAGAGATGGGCGGCAGAGTTGACCAACCAGGTCGCGTTGAGGACGTAGACGAATCTGAAGATGGCGCAGACGAAGTAGGCATTCCATGCGGTCTCGCCCCACAGGGTGGGGACCATAGTTGGCATCACAAAGCAGCAGAGGGGCATTAGGAGCATATAGTGTCTGGAAAGAGAAGAATTCAATTATTTATAGTACAAAAATATATGTGTATTAATTTGACTGAGACAACGCTAAGAGGCTACGTGGAAGGCCATAAAATGTCTCTCAGATACCACCTCCAAGAATAATTGAGTTATTGATTGTGCCCTTGGATTACATGTACGGTATATTATGAGATTTGTGTGCAGTGCATTAGTTATCAATTGAATAATGAAGAGGCACTCAGCTGTCACGCTGATTGTCTCGTGTTATTAAACACGGCGATAGCGAGACACTGACATTGCTAAGAGACACAGTAATCGCTTGGCGATAAATTCTCTAGTTTAAAATTTTAAAAGTAGGTATTATAATTTTTTTATATCTTTTTTCTTCTTTTTTGCAACACACGCAATCTTGTATTATTTAAGATTGTAAAATATTGCCCAAATGTTTTTACTTGTTATTTCAGCAAAACCAGAGTTTTGTCATGAATTTATTACAAAAAAAATAACGAAAATCCATTGAAAGTTCAAAACAATAATAATAATGTAAGACAAAGAAAATACACGAATACGAAGAAGCTTAAAAAAGTAAAAAATTGATCCACATAAAAAAAAAGATCATCATAGGAAAAAATATGTACATTCACTGGATCCAGAATCGCCCCTTTTGGCCTTAGTATAGATGTTTCGTGGCACGGCTGGCGCTGTAAGTAAATCCCTTTTTATACCTTATCTTGTGCAATTCAAACTTAAACAAGATTTGAGTGGCATGAAGAGATTCATGCCACTCAACTATTTTAAATTATAAGCTAGTAATAAGAACAATAGCCCAAGGAGATGATCCATAAGGAATAAGGACGAAGACAGAAGCGTCTTTTACTTACTTCTTCTGGAACCGCAGGATAGGATCGGCTTTCAGGTCGCTCATGTCAATGTTGTGTCCTTTGGCCTTGATCTGAGGATGCTTCCTGACCAGCAGCCATCCGACGTGGGAGAAGAAGAAGCCTCGGGTGGCGTTGTGGGGGTCGGCGTCCGTTTCTGAGTACTTGTGGTGCATTCGGTGATCGCGAGCCCAGTCTATGACGGAATCCTAGAACAAATATTTCATATTTCAATATTTCATTTCAACTCATAAAAATCCACCTCTTTAACTGACTTCGAAAAAAGGAGGAATTCTAGGCTCGGCTGTATATATGTTTTTGTAAATATAAACAGTTCTCATGGGACAGAGTGCGAAGCCGCGGGCAGAAACTAGTAAATCAATAAAAAGATTTCAGTGTAGGTACTTATTAGTTTATATTATAATATTTTTTAGTATCATCATTGCCGTGATCGGGTAAAACTAAGATTAATAATGTCAAAAAGGGTCAAAACCAACGAAACCTTCTTCGGTAAAAATAAAAAACTGTAATAATCAAAATTTTATTTTCAGGGAGAACGAACGAACACACTCAACAACAATTATCTTGAGGAGTTGTCACTAAGGCCAGGGACCAGTAATATAAATTTATATTACTGGTCCCTGCTAAGGCCTACTACACCTTTGTTTTATTTAGCTGTCAGTTTAGTGCGGTAATTAAATTGCTTCATCATCATCATCATCATCAGCCTATAGCAGTCCACTGCTGGACATAGGCCTCCCCCAATGAGCGCCATAGCGCCCTGTCTTCAGCTTGCCGCATCCAGCATCTACCTGCAGTCTTTCGCAGGTCGTCATCCCACCTGGTTGGAGGGCATCCTACACTACGTTTACCGAGTCGTGGTCTCCACTCAAGAACACGTTTGCCCCATCGGCCGTCGGTTCTTCGCGAGATATGGCCGGCCCACTGCCACTTCAGCTTGCTAATTCTTTGAGCTATGTCGATAACCTTGGTTCTCTGTCGGATGTATTCGTTACGAATCCTATCCTTCAGAGAAACTCCGAGCATAGCTCTTTCCATAGCTCGCTGAGCGACTTTGAACTGGTGGACCAGCCCTATCGTGAGTGTCCACGTCTCAGCTCCGTAGGTCATAACGGGTAGGACGCACTGATTGAAAACTTTCGTTTTCAAGCATTGCGGTATGGATGACGTGAAGACTTGACGTAGTTTCCCAAATGCTGCCCAGCCCAGCTGGATCCTCCTTTTGGCCTCCTTCTCGAAACTGTTTTTACCCAACTGCAGAATCTGCCCAAGGTAAGTGTACTCGGAAACAGTTTCGAGAAGGTGACCATGTACGACCACCGGCCTTGGATCAATGTGACCATTGATCATGACTTTGGTTTTATCCAAATTCATGCCAAGACCGATACATCGGGAGGCTGAAGCTAGGCCGTCCAGCATCTGGTTCAGTTCCTCAAGCGACTCCGCCATTAAGACTATGTCATCAGCGAATCGCAGGTGTGAGATGTACTCGCCGTTTATATTAATGCCCTTTCCTTTCCAGTCCAGCAACCTAAACATATCTTCCAATGCGCACGTGAACAGTTTCGGGGATATGACATCCCCCTGCCTCACTCCTCTGCGCAATTGGATGGGCTTAGACTGCTGACCCTGTACTTGGACACTCATGGTGGCGGCCTCGTAGAGACAACTCAGCACCTGGATATAACGATAGTCTACTTGGCATCGCTGTAAGGAATCCAGAACAGCCCAGGTTTCGACGGAGTCAAATGCCTTCTCATAGTCCACAAAAGCCAGACACAGGGGCTGATTATACTCTTCGGACTTCTGTATAATCTGCCTCACTGTGTGTATGTGGTCTATGGTGCCATATCCTCCGCGGAACCCAGCCTGTTCCGGTGGCTGGAACTCGTCGAGTCTCCTGGCGAGACGGTTCGTGACCACTCGTGAGAATAGCTTATAGACGTAGCTCAAGAGTGAGATGGGTCTGTATTTCTTAAGAAGGGTTTTATCTCCCTTCTTAAAAAAGAGCACCACCAAACTCCCGCTCCACGCCTTTGGAGTTCTCCCACTGTCAAGGACGGTATTAAAGAGGTTCCGTAGCTCCTGTATTACAGGGGCTCCTCCGGCTTTAAGAAGCTCTGAAGTAATACCGTCCTCGCCGGGGGCTTTTCCATTTTTAAGCTGCCTTAGAGCTAACACGATCTCGTCTTGACTGATTTCAGGCAGTTCGTCGGTATAGTGGCGTGTCAGGGTGGCTCTGGAATCTTGGTCATCTCGTCGATAACGAGGGGCATGTGCAGCGTATAATCGGCCATAGAAATCCTCTATCTCGGCGGATATCTCCGGCTTTGACAATACGGTCCTCCCGTCGTGCGTTTTAAGCTTTGTCAGGTGGCTCCTGCCATGCTGCTGAGTGAATACTTTGGACCCTCGGTTTCGCTCTATCGCCTCTTGAATGAGGCGCGTGTTGAAGCTCCGAAGGTCGTGCCGTACCATCTTCGCAATCCGCTTGTTCAGGTCTGACCTCTCTGACAAAGTCGCTTGGGTGGTCTCCCGTCTTTTTGTCATCAGCCCAAGAGTCTCATCCGAGAGTTTGGACTTCTTGCCAGTACGCTGCTTTCGACAGAATTTGATGCCCTCATCCCTCAACGTTTCAACCAGATTGTGTAGGGTCTCGTCAGCGTCATCAGTGGGTTCCAAGGCAACAAATCTATTCCCGAGAAGCTGCTGAAACTTCTCGGTGCTCGCCATGATTTGGATTGGGTCAGGTCGGAGCGTGGACTTCATCAGACGGTTTCTTTCAAGCTTCAAGTTGATATTCAGAGAGCCTCGGAGGAGTCGGTGATCAGATCCGGTATTGAACCTGTTGATCACTGAGACATCTCTGAATATGTGCTTGCTATCCGTCATGATGAAGTCGATCTCATTTTTAGTCACAGTGTCGGGGCTTTGCCATGTCCACTTCCTTTGAGGCTGTTTCTTAAAGAAAGAGTTCATCAAGAACAGCCCCTCCTTCTCAAGGAAGTTGACAAACATTTGCCCCCTGTGATTCCTGACCCCATAACCATGCGGGCCTATTCGGGATTCGTTGCCAGTCTGGGTTCCCACCTTGCCGTTAAAGTCCCCCATAACAACGTTGAAGTGGGCCTTAGTGGTGTTATGTAAGGCTTTGGATATGTCTTCATACATATCCTCCACTTCATCATCCAAGTGTGCCGAGGTCGGTGCATAGACCTGGATGACCTTCATGCTGTACCGCTTGGACAGCCGAAGGATCAGGTACGCTACCCTGGTCGACACACTGGAGATTTCTTGGACGTTGCTAGAGAGGGCCTTATTGACGAGGAAGCCTACGCCACCCTGGGATGTTTTATCACCCTCGCGAAAGTAGAGAAGATCCGAGTCTAGGGTTACGGTGTCCTCCCCCTCTCTACGGACTTCACATAACCCCAGAACATGCCATTTGATGTTCTCTAACTCCACTTCCAACTGCGCTAGATGATGGTCAAGCCTCAGAGTGCGTCCGTTAAACTTAGCCAGGGTCAGTTTAGGTAGAGTTTGGTAGCCTGATGTAGCCCGGGGATTCCTAGCACCCCCTGCCCCGCCGTTACCGTGGCCGCTACCATGGCCAGGAATAGCGAGGCGGCCGGGAACTGGGGGCCACATTCTTTTGGCATGTCTATTCATGGGGGGGTTGATGCCCATAATCCCCACGCTGGGCATGCGGGTTGGGGATCGCAGTATAGGGAGTGTGCTGCAAGGGACGCTGCTGCCCGCCCCCCGGTGTATGTCCCTTAGTCGCCTTCTATGACACCCACGGGAAGAGTTGGGGTGGTGCTATTCTATCACGGCCGACACCACACAGCCAAAAATTAAATTGCTTGAACTTGACATTTCATTATCCCCGGGGCGGATTTTAAAGGCGTAGAATCCGGATTGAATAGGCTGAGGTAACAATCTTCTTTATCGTTACGTCATAGTATAGAATGAAGTCGCTTCCGCTGTCTGTTTGCTTTGATCATTAAAATTACTCAACGGATTAGAATGCAGTTTTCAGCAAAGATAAAATGATTCGAAAGAAAGATTTATATGTACTCGTATGTATATATCGAAAATCGTGCGAAACCGGGGCGGGTCGCTAGTAATTCATATACCTAAACTACGCAAGCTGAATTAGATATGATTTGAATTTGTCCATGCATGATTTTGTAGTACCTACATAAATAATGCACATAGTAATGTTTGTTAATATGTACTGCATTTTTTTTTCTTCAGAAAACCCATGCAAAGAAGGCAAAAATGAAAGAAAGATGCAAACATCTAAAGAATTCAACATAAAGATTATTTATTTGCAAAAACACGTGTACCTTAACGAAGATGGTAAGTAATTTATGTTTTACCAATTTATATCGGCATGCAAAAATATTTCTAAAGTATGGCATGCAAATCAAAATAACAACATATTTAAAAACAAAATATTTTCGAATTCGCTTGCTCTCATAATCGTATAAGGGTAGGACGGAAATTTTATTGCTATTTCTGTAAAAATCCCGCAAATGCAAGAAAATATTGAAATTCTTTATAAAAACGGTTAATTGATAGGTATAAGTTATTTACATTTTTTTATGAAACTAAGAAGGAATAATTTGATTGTTGTGAACAAAGTAAAAACCGACTGACCTCGATAAGGCCGTCCTTTATACTTCCTCTATTCTAATTATTGATTTTAAATATTATTTATTTGTTTTCTGTTTTGTGTATAATATAGTGTTTTCTATATATCTATCTATACAGATATATACCTTCACAATTAGACGTAATTGTGAAGGTATATTATAAACGATAAACTTAAACTGTAACTTGATGTTGCCATAAAGTAAGTCGACGGACTTACCATACTTTATGACAACATCATTAAGTTATTTTTACCTACTCCCATCGCCATCAAAGGTGTTCAAACAAACGAAGCCAACATTTCCTTGTTTGTTTACGTTCCACATGTTTTCAGAATCCCGAAGCGTAAGTAATAGTCTACACAATTTATATAGGAAGTAAAATCATTTCAAATTCACTTCAGCACGAAACGTCGCGTGAGGAATGTCCTCCGTTTGACATTCACTCGTTTTACGTCTTATCATAAAATACATGCCTTTACGTTTATACCTTCGACGTCCTACTAATATTATAAACGTCAAAGTTTGTAAGTATGGATGGATGTTTGTTACACTTTCACGTAAAAACGACAGAATGGATTTTAATGAAACTTCACAATAATATAGCTTACTTATCAGAATGACACAATATAGGCTACAATTTATAAAGATACAGTAAATCATCCAAAATGTCTATCACCACGCGGGTTAAACCGCGGGGCGCAGCTAGTGAAACATAAAAGTTACTTAGGTTACCTAAAACAGGGGATTTCAATGATGAAAACGAAATAAGGCACGCGTGGTACCAAAATTTCATTCATAAATTTGTAAAAGAAATGTGTTGATAATATCACATGCGTCTTTTTTGATACTTAGTTCATCGTTTATTTTGACGTTTACGAAAGATGTTTTCACTCATTCATAACCTATACTCGAGCCAAACTAGATAGAATATTTTATATATCTATTTATATATTTTTATCTCAAAGAAAAATACCTTTGAACCAAAATATTCAAAAACAAAGTCATATCTTTGAAACAGCTTGGAGTAATGTATACAATCTACCAACAACGACTTAGCAAAAAAATACTACTATTCTTCGTTATCATTTAATCAAAAATATTATTCAATTTCAGAGCACAAAGCACACCACGACTAGTCAGTCAAATAAGCTGATTACTAAGGGCCAAACTACACGGGCAGTTTGAAGCAGTCAGGATGCGAATGCTTCAAGCTGAGGCTGCACAGTTCATAAAACACTGTAGTTCACTATGCCCTTAGATAGAACAAAGCTTAAAAAACAATAATTAAATGCTATAAATAATGTGCTTTTATACGTGACAAATGTGACAAATAAGCAGCTATTACCCAGATAAGGATGTCAAAAGGTGGTGATAAGGAATTGCGTGGCTCGCACGTGAAGATAACATCACTTGTTATATCTTAATCTTTAATAATTAACATTGGTCAAGTTCAAGTCGTATCTTTATTGTGAAAGTTTTTCGGGTCGCTGCTTGATCTTCTCTATGATTAAAAGCATGTGGAAAAGGCATTTTTATATATGTAATGTCGTTAATAGATACTATTTAGTTATTCTGTGGCAATGTCTTGTGTAAACATGTCTTTTTTTTATTGGCATATCAGTCATCTGCTACCGTAGATAACACAAGCTCAGCGAGCTATACTTGGAGTTTCTCTACGTGATAGAATCCGGAATACGGAAACCCGTAGAAGAACTAAGGTCACCGACTTAGCTCTCAAAATTAGTGAGCTCAAGTGGCAGTGCGTCATACTTATAGCTCGCAGAACTGATAACCGCTGGGGAGTAAAGGTTCTCGAGTTTCGACCGCGGTGCAACGCGAAACTCAAAGTCAAAGTATATTTATTGAACTGAGTGTTGGGAGACCGTGGATTGCATAGACGATGAACCGATGGCATCGTAGCGGTCGCAGGGAGTCGATGGATGGAAGGTCCTCAAGAACGCTCTTTGTGACGTCGTATGGGGGATGCCAATGTCCAGCAGTGAACATGTATGGGCTGATATGATAATGATTTATTTATTTTTATATCGGTGAGTATACTTACCTATCTATGTCCTTTTAAAGTCTAAGTAAAAAAGAAACATGATAGAAACAGTACCTATTCCGGAAGTTTTAAATAGTACTTAGAACATATTCAAGATATTTTGAGAAAAAAAAGCGTAGATAATAAATCTACGCAAAATTTGCATAGAGTAAAGTCCTAAGTGGTAGGGGAGACCGGGGTTCGAAGTGCCAATTTTCAAATAACACACAAAAAGAATGTCAATAAAGGGACTGCAATTCAATATTTAGGGGTTTATAGACGCAGAAATTATACTAGGTTTACTTGATGTAGTCGTATTTACTAAATTTGTAATATTTTTAGCGTCAGCATATTTTTTTTGTGAAAAATCGATAAGGAACAACCGACCCCGTCATGGGGCTGGTTGTTCCATTGTTGAGGCAAGTTGTTCCGGCAGCAATTTCAATTGATAATGTCCTAGTTGTAGTGTATATATATGTATAAATCAAACACAAAAGTATTGAATGAAATATTCATGAGTCATTTATTAAAAATAAGGATTCAATTATTATTTACGAATGTTCTAGGCTACATTTTAACCACGTAAAGGTTTCTTTACTTTACCTCAATGATTGAAGTAAACAAAAAATCTAAGTGTTCACTTTATTTCCTAGTTTTAATTATGCAATTTGAAATTTGTTATAAAACTTTTGAAACTATCATGGTTATCAACACTAAAGTCATTTAAAACGGAATTTTTACCATGATTTGATTTTTGAGTTATCCAATATTTCGGCACAGTTTCATGCGCCATGATCAGACCTTCAGTTATTCCGTGATCATGGCGCATGAAACTGTGCCGAAATATTGGATAGCTCAAAAATCAAATCATGGTAAATATCCCCTTTTGAATGACTTAAGTGTTGAAATTTGTGATTGTGACGTGTCTAAGAGGTGTCTTGTAAGGTCTGAAGTAAAAAAAGCATTTTGATGATTTAATCAATGCTATTTTCAGAACTCAGGTTTGTTTTTTTACTTTTTAGAACTTTTAACATATTGAGATGGCGGATTGATAGGTTAAATACTGATTATTAAATCAAAAAACAAGCGAATTAATTACCGAAAATGGTAAATACCCTAAGCATTTATCTATAGAAAAAAGTCCTAAAAAACCTATAGTTGGGAATTACCTTGTCTTGGAAACACAAATACTTCTAGCTACAAATTCATAAAATGAAGATGAAAAGTAGGTAACCCATCGAGGAAGGATTCTACGTTCAGGTAATTTTATGCATTACATTTACGAATTATTCAAGTTTATACCGAAGCGTACTGAATCTTTATCGGAATTTTAGAAAACAAATAGATATAGCTTATTTGTTTCAGAAGAACTGAATTCACAGAGCTAAATATTCAAAAATATGTACATATTTGGCATGCATACCTACCAGGTGTGGATAAAAAATAATGCTGGACAATCCACCCAGCATCATCTAGCCTCAAACTAAGCAGAGCTTGTGTTATGGGTACTAGGTGACTGATATAGGTACTTATTATACATAGGTAACGACCAGAACGCCCAGAACAAATATCTGCAGATCGTAGGTACAATCATTTGTTCCGAGGCAGGAATCTAACCTGCAACTTCCTGCGTCGCAGGCGGACCTTCGCCCATCGCACTACAGAGTTCGTCAAATCTGTATTTGTTTCGAAAAACTTCAAATATTGTAAATACTAAGGAATTTTAAATCGGTCTTTAGTTTTATTCAATACAATAACTAAAATTATGGCTTATCCGACTGTTTCAATCAGATAATAGAAACAAATTATATTATATTAACAATAATAGAAACATTAGAACTAAGTATTTACAATTGAGGTAACTGCAGACAATCTACAGGTATAGCTTCAACGGATCCATATCCACCAGTCGGAAGATAAGAGTACTTCTACGAATATTGATGTATTAAGTAACGTTTGTAGCAAAAGACAAAAAATGAGGTCAAGAAAGAGAAGATGTCGGTATGTGTATGTCTGCCAATAAAAACTTATTCGCAGCCTTCAGTTATTCCATGATCATGGCGCATGAAACTGTGCCGAAATATAGGAATAAGTACTCAAAATACAAATCATGGTTAATATACCGCTGGCGCATGAAACTGTGCCGAAATATAGGAATAAGTACTCAAAATACAAATCATGGTTAATATACCGCTGGCGCATGAAACTGTGCCGAAATATAGGAATAAGTACTCAAAATACAAATCATGGTTAATATACCGCTGGCGCATGAAACTGTGCCGAAATATAGGAATAAGTACTCAAAATACAAATCATGGTTAATATACCGCTGGCGCATGAAACTGTGGCGCATGAAACTGTGCCGAAATATAGGAATAAGTACTCAAAATACAAATCATGGTTAATATCCCGTTATATGACTTTTATAATGATGTATTTGTTGGTTACCTGAAACGCGATGGTGTTAAATAACGTCAGGAGAATTCGGAGCGGCACCTTGGCCTTGTATGACTTGTGTGCCCAGAGCCTGTGGGCGCCGGCTGTGATGCCCAACCCAGCGCAGATGTACAGGAACACAGCTGGAATCATAGATAGATAGATCTATATAACACTTTATTATAACAAACAAAACTGAAAACAATACAGAAATAAACAATAGAATATAGGAAGTATAAAGGGCGGCTACATCGCTGAGAGGGATCTCTTCCAGGCAACCTTAGGATCATTAAACTTTATCAACACTTTCATAGCCCAAGACGCAGATGTCGGTGAACGCCACCATACCTATCGCTGCGCGGGTCGCCCGAGGTTAGGCTGTGAATGCGTTAAAGTTGACCGTTTGGGGTCAGGCCATTGGGTCAGGCGAGATCTTTTTGTTTTGTTTTAAATTTAATCTGCGTTCTTAAAGGAATAAAACTAGGGGAAAAGTAGAAGAATTATCAGCAAAACGTAAACAATTTCCTTTTAGCTTATAAGAGAACTAACTTCCATATTGGTATTTTTTATTTTGAGCTGAACATCAACATTGTTCACTTTTCACTTCGACTGCGAACAAACAAAACAACAACAAAAAAAATTTAATGTGCAGTAAGAGCAACTTTGTAAGTTTGGACTTTGGAGATATTTTACGTGATTTTGAAGACAACGTATTTATAATTATTTCTTTGGCCTTTTTCTTCCATTCCCATACCTAAAAGGTATGGGACTTGCCCTCTTTTATTGGGCAATATGTGTCTGGTTTGCCACTTTTCACTCAGTGTCCAGTTCATAGAAATTTTATAGTCATGGAATGGAAGCAGAATTACAATAATAAGATGATCCTCACTATCGCTTGCTGACATTTTAATTAATTTGAATAAGTCACGTTCACCTTCAATTCATTTTCCATTTCCAATAAAGAAAATTCTAGAGATTTCGCTCAAATAATACCAATTATTTTTCTTTTATATTTTGCTCGTATCTCGATCTCTCATTCTACCTATCGCACAACGTAAAGCACGCATTCTACCTTAGGTATGATAGAATCATCCTTCTTATACCTACAGTTCACAGAAGCACCTTTTAGTGATTGTTCAATCAATTATGAAGGTGCTTTTTAGGTGGTAAGTACAATTTTTAAAAATAAATTCGAGTAAACTTCTTTTATGTCCTTTGTTTATGGATTACCAAAAAGTCGAGTGTTTATGTAAGAGGACGAATGTGTGGCAGACTTTGTGGCAGATGATTTCAGACAATAATTAAAAAGAAAATATATTTTAGTCCCTGATCCCGAAAATCGAATTGTACGACTGCTAAGCTACGCCAAAGAGCTACGCGCTATAACGACACAGTTTTTGACCAAGAGAAATGAAAAAATACTTTTAGTAGGTACAAAGCGTCGTCGCTTCGATAATACATACGTCCTTGAACCTTTCTGAATTTTGAATGCGCTCATTGTCTTTCAACGTCATCGAATGTGACATTGTGACGCAAACAAAATCTCATTGGACGCAAAAGGTTATAGGTACGTGTTCGATTTCCGTCGCTGGACAGATGACTGTGACAGATGTTTGTTCCTGGGTGTTTTCTATGTATAATAATATTTGTTTTTACATGATAAATATTCCATGTGTCCTTCTTTATGTTTATGCAGTCATTTAAGGCCTTAAGATGAGATTTGCATAGTTTAAGAAAACTATATAGCCTCCTCGTATGAGCTCCATAGCGCCCTGTCTTCAGCTTGCCGTATCCAGCATCTGCCTGCATTCATCATCCTACACTACGTTTGCCGAGTCGCGGTCTCCACTCAAGAACACGTTTACCCCAAGATTAGTCATCGCGTATATTATCTCTCAGTTCAACAGGTCTTGTTTTGGGCGAAGTAACATTCTCAAAAGAAAATATTGAATTCCATAAAGTTCAACATTCATGTTCATTGTTCATAATAATTGTTATGATAACAGATAATGTATTCACTTAAGGATGTTATTATACCTATGGATTTTATTCAGGAAGTTTAGAATACGATGGAGAATATCTACTCGTTATACACGGGCACGAAAAGCTATGATCAAAGTGAAGTAGATTTTGATAGTTTTGAAAGAACTAAAAAGCGAATTCAAATTCTTTAGAAATTACATTGTTTTTTAGTTTATATTTCTCCATACAGTAGCGAAATAATTTTCCAAACCAGTCCATAATAACGGAGACGTCGACGAACATACATTATGTACCTACATATAGCCGAACATAGAATAATAAAAGATTCGAAAAGATAATCCGACGACACTGAAGTTATAAGAAAATTGATGAAGCTGCTAATTGCCCCATTATATTTCGAATAACACCACACTAGGTAATATTGTATATTGTTTCCCCACCACGCGTGATTTAACCAATGAGTGATTATTACTAAGATAAAACTCATTGGATTTAACAGAGACCCATTCTAGCTGCCTACAGAATTAACCTGAATACTTTATAGAACGAACTTAATATTTTATCAATAGGTAAGTATACATAGAATGAGTTTTATTCCATCAATCAATCATTCATTTCCATGCAAAACCTATAAAGACTTCATGTACGACCTTCATGTACGCACGACTTTTAAATTTCGAAGCCACAAGCAAGTCACAGAGGCACAAAAGTTCAACCTCCTTATAACAACCTCTTTACAGTCGGGGATAAAAAGACCACTTACCAAAGAGTTTCGTCACCCACATGGCCTTGAAGAGAAACAGGTAGGCGCCATACACTGCGCCGATATGGGCCAGCCCCATGAGAATCACGTTCCTCCAGACTATGTCCCATTTCCTCTTCTCAGCTGTAGGTGGGACACGGTTTGTGACGTCACTGTCGTTCACTGCGTCCGATTCGTACAGGACCCACGTTTTTTGCTGCTCTTGGGGCGGCATTTTTCTGCAAATAGAAAACAACAGCATTATTGTCTAAGACCTCAGTCAACTGGTAATCGGCTTGGACCTCAATTTTGACATTTCGAACCTAGCCTGGACTTCATTGTCACTTTCGTAATGAGTACCTAGGTAGGTAAATAGTTGACACATGCAACAACATTACTAGCGAAATTCAAACCCAGTGAATAAATGTACCTACCTTTTTATTTTTAGATTTTGGTATTGCTTATCACTGAAATTAATTTCAGTAGCAAATTCAAGCTCATGTGAAACGTCAGATAAAGCAGGAAGCTCATTCGAGTCTTGTTTGAAAAGTGTTTTGATCGAATCTATGTATTATGTATCAGGAACTTAGATTCGATTCCAATGGTTTCTTTTTTGCTTATTTCACAAGTTGCGAAGAAATTTAAGCAAAGAGAAGATTATTTGACATTTTATTTCAATTATATTTACCAGTTGAGCTACCTGTAGACTGTTTGCCAATAGTCTGCACTTAGCTCAATTGTTACAAATTGTATATAGATGAAAAAAAGTCTTATCATTTTATATTCTTTGATTGTATTTTTTTTGTTAGTTAAATTACTACTATTTTATTAATTATTTGATCCTAATTTACAGTTTAAAATTTTGAATTGTCTAAGTCTAAGAGCTTATTTTTTAAGGCTATTAAAATAAAAGTTAATGTTTTCTATTTAACCCTTAAGTTATTAAGGGTTAAATAGAAAACAAAAGAAAAGAGTCTATTTAACCCTTAAGTTATTAAGGGTTAAATCGAAAACATTAACTTTAACTCGCGTGGGGTGTTTAACACCCCAGCGACTGTTTGATCGTCTCTAGTTATTGGACTTTCGAATTTACTACGCTAATTTTTAAATCTTAATCATAAATAAGAGTCTGATTTTGTATGTATTTGGTAGTTTTTTCTAATTCTAAAATTGGGGTGGACACATCGACTAGGGTACGTAGTCGATGGGTGGACAGCACGCCACGCGAGTACTTATGTATGTTTTTATGCGCGAGTAACTAAGGGTTAAATGCCGGGAATCAAGGGAGTGCAAAGGGCGGGCTTATCACGGCAATAGACAGTGTAGTGATAAACCTGAGATGCTAAATTTTCTAGAAATTGTCAACCAGGTGAAAAAAGTTAGACTTTGCCACTTGTTTTCACGATTTTTTTTTAATCAACATTATAATCTCAAGAATTTTACTAATTAATACTGTGGGAAAATACCTTCAGGCTTTCTTTAATCTATAGGTACTAATATTATAAACAGGTAAAGTTTGTGTGTTTGTGAGATTGTTGGGGGTAGGTACTTTGTGGATTTATTGAACCGATTTTGAAAATTATTTTACCCATAGAAAGCCACGTTATTTGCAAGTACCATCCTACTAATATTATAAACGCGAAAGTTAGTGATGATGTATCTTCGTTGCTCTTTCACGCAAAAACTACTGAATGGATTTTGATGAAACTTCACAATAATATAGCGTATATATCAGACACGGCTACAATTAACAAAGATATATGGTAGATATATTATCCAAAATATCTATCACCAGGCGGGAGAAACCGCGGGGCGCAGCTGGTTGACTATAAATTAACCCGAAAAATTAAAAGACTTTTTCGTGCATAGATAGGTAATATAATACATTTTCTACGGTTATCGCAAAATATTTATGAAACTAGTGTCAACCCGGGCGAAGCCGGGACGGGTCGCTAGTTTCTGATAAACTGATAGTGAGCTGATAGGTTGGTATCTTCGTGTTATTCAAAATTCAATCCGATTATGCTACGTGATTTAATTTGTGCAGTCATTATGAGATAAATTTCATTATATCATTTTATTATTATATTTTGCTTATCATGCAAAAACAACACGCTAATCTGTTGTTTTGTTATCTGTTCAAAACAAATGGCCATGTAGATTTTTGAACTTAATAACTTAAAACTTTGACTGCGATTTTTTTCCGACGACTGCGATCTTTTTTTTAACCCTAAAAAATTCGTGCTGCCGCTCTACATAGCGGTTGTGTTGCGCCGCACATGCGTTTCGTTCGAAAAATATTACGGCTGTGCCGAGTCACACGTATCTGTATTTTCTCAGCCGCTGCGCTAGTGTGGATTTACGCATATTAGTCACTTGTAGAAAACACATACCGTGTGATTTCAGCAATCAAAGTGTTAACACTTTGACTGCTGTTTTTTTTCGACGACTGCGATCTTTTTTTTAACCTAAAAAATTCGTGCTGCCGCTCTACACAGCGGTTGTGTTGCGCCGCACATGCGTTTCGTTCGAAAAATATTACGGCTGTGCTGAGTCACACAGATCTGTATTTTCTCAGCCGCTGCGCTAGTGTGGATTTACGCATATTAGTCACTTGTAGATAACACATACCGTGTGATTTCAGCAATCAAAGTGTTAACTTAGTTTTGAATCTAAGTTAGTTGGGATATAGGGTCATTCCAACTAACTTAGGTTTAAAACTGATTTCAAAAGAAGCTCTAATATTTACCCAAGACTGTATGACCTAGGCTTATAGGGACGTGATTTCTACCAGGCAACCTTCTTTTGGACACGTAGCTAGCTATAAGTAAGAATAACGCCCGAATGTAGGCCCGAAAACTCAAACGCATCTCAGTTTGAAGCTCATCTTAAGTAGCCATTTTTTGACAGTTTTCAATGAAAATATGTCAGATGTTACTTGAGACGTACTTAAATCTGAGATGCGTTTGAGTCATCATCATCAGCCTATGATAGTCCACTGCTGGACATAGGCCTTCCCCAATGAGCGCCATAGCGCCCTGTCTTCAGCTTGACGCATCCAGCATCTACCTGCAGTCTTTCGCAGGTCGTCATCCCACCTGGAGCTATGGAAAGAGCTATGCTCGGAGTTTTTCTGAAGGATAGGATTCGGAATACATCCGACAGAGAACCAAAGTTATCGACATAGCTCTAAGAATTAGCAAGCTGAAGTGGCAGTGGGCCGGCTATATCTCGCGAAGAACCGACGGCCGCTGGGGCAAACGTGTTCTTGAGTGGAGACCACGACTCGGTAAACGTAGTGTAGGACGCCCTCCGACCAGGTGGGATGACGACCTGCGAAAGACTGCGCAGGTAGAAGCTGGATGCGGTAAGCTGAAGACAGGGCGCTATGGCGCTCATTGGGGGAGGCCTATGTCCAGCATGTTTAGATATAAGGTGTTATTTTATAGTTTTAAGTGCAATAAAGAGTTCATTCATTCATTCATTCAGTAATTCGGGGGTAAATAATTATCTAGGTATGAATGTTTTTGTTCGCTGGTGACGTGCGAACTCGAGTCGTACGATCTTACGCATTGTCCGCAATAAGTGGTCAGTTGGAAGCTAATTCTCAACAAACGATGAACAAAATGACTCCCAGTCATTCATAGCTATACTAGACCGATGGCGATGTGGACTTTGATCTTAGAATGAATTCGGAGAGTTCAATGAATTCGTCTCAGTACTTCGATAAAATGGAACTGGTGGGAATATTTTAAAGGTTGCCTGGAAGGTTGCCGTTTTAAATTACTTTAGTGTTGATAACCATGATAGTTTCAAAAGTTTTATTGCCTGGAAGAGATCGCTTCTAAGCGATAAGGCCGCACATTGTATTTGTCACATGTAATGTGTTTCATAATGCTCTGTATCTGGTGTAGAATAAAGTATTTTTGTATTGTATTGTATTGTATATTTTGGGTGTGATTTTTAATATTTTGAACGATATATTTGGATGACTTAGGTCTGTACCTATCTTTCAATCGTAGGTTTACAATGTACATGTTTTAATGTGGTGTATATTGAATTATAATTTTTGTATGAAAACTATCATAGATTGAAGAATTCATTATAAATAAATAATGTTGGACAATTCACTCAGCATTATCTAGCCCCAAACCAAGCAGAGCTTGTGTTATGGTACCAGACAGCAGATATACATAGGTAGGTACAATACATAGGTATACAATTATTGTATTTAAAAAAATATGTATGTATGTATTACATTTCATTCATCATTTTTCCGAGGCGGAAATCGAATCTGCGACCTTCTGCGTCGAACGTCAAACCTGAGAGGGTTATCTACGAACCTTGTTTGTGTTGGAAAAACACCAACGTTCCGTCCCTTAACGAGGGACTTCTCAAGGGTAGAGGGTTTTTTTTTTTTAATTCATAAGTTTGCAAACCTTTGTGGTATACAAAAGAGTTAAACTAAAATGAATGTAAAACCTAGTAGTAAAGACAGTTTGCTTTAAGTTTAAAAAATATTTTTTTATATTTTTCTTTATTAACAAAAAAACTACAATCAAATTATAGAAAACAAATTAGAACTAGATAAATTCAGTTATTCGGCCATATCTCGCGAAGAACCAGACCAGGTGGGATGACTACTTGCGAAAGACTGCAGGTAGATGCTGCATGCGTCAAGCTGAAGACAGGGCGCTATGGCGCTCATTGGGGGAGGCCTATTTCCAGCAGTGGTCTAATATAGACTGATGATGACGAAATTCAGCTAACTGCAGACTTTGAAGGTGCAAGCTGGCTGCATGGCCTCACTGGATGGCAATGCTGATGCGTTGCGCCAACATTTATATAATGGAAAAAGAGAAAAAAGCTTGTTCTTCCAACACAAATAAGATTTTAAATTATCTCGTTTATAATAATTAAGGAATTAGATGTTCTTGCAATGTCGCGAAATGCACTATACCTCTATTATAGAGGTATAGTGCATTTCGTGTAAGGGAGTATTATACTCCCTTATGTACCTGGCATGAAGAAGTAATGAACTATATCATCCATCCATATAAAGCTTCTTAATTGTAGGGATAATAATTAAATTAATTATAATAATAATTATGTATAATTTGATTTGATTTCTAAGTATATATAATAAAAAAAGTCTATCTATGCAAATTAAAAGAGTATTTTCACTTATCTTGCTAAAAAGTGACATTTTAGCGTAGCTTAGCTAGCTTATACCTAAAAAGTTTTTTTTCCCTATCCTAGTGGTGTGGATCATCATACAGTCCCTAAAATCATCATCCTAGTGGTGTGGTTTAACCCCGTGTAAAAAAAATATACTATTATTTCTGAAAAGAAATTTAATTTCACTTATCTGAGAAAATATCACTTATCACCCTAACCACACTAATATTATACATACGAACGTATATAGATGGATTGATGTTTGATGGATAAATATCTTTAAAAACCACCTTATAAATAATTTAAGAAACAGTAACTATGGGGTATAGGTCAGCCAAAGCGTTGGCTACACGACATCAACGTCTTCCTAAATAATTGGTGGGAAATCACACAAGATCGAATGGGAATCAAAATTTGTGGGAGGCTCTTGCCCAGCTGTGGGGCGGAAGAGGCTGAGGAAAAAAAATGTATATGTAAGATACTAACCATGGTAGTTTTAAAAGTTATACTTAATCTCTTTTGCAAAAGTTAACATATTTAATTTTAACTTTTTGCGCGCCCTTCTTCTTATTCGTGACTTTTCAACCGATTTCAAAAAAAGGAGCATAAAATTAAGGGAGATGTACGTTTTTTAGTTTTTTTATATAATCAAATTATTATGGAAAAAGTACCATATAACCTCTAGCCATATCAGTATTCAGCCATATTATAATTCTAAAGCAAATGTTTCCAAATCGATCCATAATTGACGAAGAAATCGAAAATATAAAGAAAATCAGCCGAACATAGAACCTCCATTGTGTTTTTCGTTTCATCAATTAAAAATACATGCTATACATGCTATCATGCTATACATGCAATAAATACATGCTATCAATTAACAACCCTAACAACTGTTAGCAAAAGCCTCAAATTTAGATTAATTAAAATATTTAACAAACTACCTGAAATCCTAAAATGCGAACCAAAAGATAATATATTTAAGAAACACTTGAAAACTTTACTACTACAAAAATGCTATTATTCAATCCACGAATTTTTCTCCGATGACAATTTAAAATTTAAAACAAAAAACTGAAAGTGTACTAGCTGACATACCTACAGATTAAATTAGTAAGCCTATCTACCTAATCATGACATTCCTATAATTCCTATATGACATTCATAATTTTATAAATAATGATTGTTTAGAATTTTAGGCTAATATTTAAAAAGAACCCAAAAATTGTTGTGCCCCGACAGGATTTTTATGCATTGTGTACCTACACACCAAGACTACACCTAAGATACTACCTGTATGCATGAAATTACAATAAATGATATGAATATGAATATGAAAATATAAAATTAGCACTTACGCTTTTCTACAATATTCCCACTAAGCACATCAGCACCACAAAAAATAAAATCAAACCTACACTCACTCCACTTGCAAGTGGCTGTCGCGTAAGACTGTGGTACATATATAATCCGCAAAACGTTATATACTTACATTGCGAATCGCGAATAACTTCTACATACACTGTGGCTGATAGCGCTATGTACTTGCGGAGGGCGTTGTGTGTGTGAAACTTGGAGATACAAACACATAACTGCACAAATAAATAATGCTGGACAATCCACACAGCATCATCTAGCCCCAAGCTAAGCAGAGCTTGTGTTATGGGTACTAGATGACTGATATATATACTTAATACAATAGATTACATAGATATATATAGATTTCGTACACAATTGTTCCAAGGCGGGAATCGAACCAGCAACCTCCTGCGTCGCAGGCGGGCCTCCGCCCACCGCACCACAGAGGTCGTCTGTTGTACACATGTTGAGAATACACGTATATTCGGCTATCAACGGTGGTAACTGACCGGTTGGTCCAGGAGACAGATACAAATTTGATAAATTATTTCCTCCCGAGCGAAAATGTCGACCAGGTGGTAGGCTGCGTTTCCACCAGAAATGTGCAAGGTAGCGGTGCGAGGTGCATAAATTCAAACTAACTGTCAAACATAATCTTTGAAAAAGGCTTACCTACTACAAAATATCAGATTATCTCTAGATGTTAAAAAAGCTCTTGTAAGGTAAAGGTTTCTTGTTCGCTTTACCAAGTGGAAAAAATTCATAGTGATTACATTATTTCCTAGTTTTACTTATGTAATTTAGATTTTGTGTCGTGTCCAAGAGTCCTGTAAGGTCTAAAAGAAATGAAAAACAATGAATATATTTTTTTTATTTGATGCACACATTCCTCGCAACACTTTCCTCGCCACACATTCCTCGCAACACTTTCCTCGCCACAAATTCCTCGCAACACTTTCCTCGCCACTCATTCCTAGCAACACTCGCATTCCTCCGAACATATCCTTCGCAATACATCCTTTGCAATACATTCCTTGCAACACATTGCTCGCAATACATACATCCCTCGCACACTTTCCTCGCCACACATTCCTCGCAATACATCCCTCGCACACATCTTTCTTTGTATTTCGTTTTGTATGTACAAAAACATCGTTCCGCGGAGCCGCGAGAACTGCGCTGAGCGGCAAGGTAAATGAAGTAATTCTATTGGTTGTTAAAAACACATTCCTCGCTATGCATCTCTAGTGAAAACATAGCTTTAGGGCTCTTTTTATTTTTCGCGCGTGTGGATCTAGTAGGCCTGCTGGTCACCCGAAACGTACATAATATTAACTATATAATATTAACAATAAAATAAATATTAATTAACGTACATTATATCACTCGAGCCAATCCGCGATTCGGGTTGTTTCCTGATATTACAGGTTTCGAGTGAAACAAAAGAAAAACAGATCCGAACGCGGGTGATATTCTGCATGAAAGGAAAAGAGCCCAAATCCTATTCCTAATATTATAAATGCGAAAGTTTGTGAGGATGTATGTGCGATGGTTTGTTGGTCTTTCACGCAAAAAGTACTGAATGGATTTTGATGAAACTTCATAATAATATAGCTTACATATCAGAATAACACAACGCGCTACAATTCATAAATATATGCAGTATAGGTATTTTATATTATCCAAAATATCTATCACCACGCGGGTGAAACCGCGGGGCGCAGCTAGTATATAAATAAAATTCAGTCATCAAAATCATTGAAGCTAGAGAGCTTCAGCAATTTTGACGGGCCCGGCTTCGCCCGTGTGGTCATTTGTTTCAGAAACTAACTGCGATAAACGTAGAGTAAATGCAGTATCTTTATGCACGAAAAAGTATTTTTATTTTTTGGGTTAGTACCTATAGTGGTATAGACAATAACACTCACAAATAAAGTGGCTTTCTATTGGTAATAGAATTTTCAAAATCGGTTTAGTAGATAGGTACAGAGATTACCCTCCAACTGCAAACTTACGAACTTTACCTCTTTATAATATTAGTAGTCAATGTACAGACCTAATTATTATTATTTATTGGATATAATTATAATCAATTATTCATACAACGGGTATTTATCGCGTTTATTTACCTATTTTTCCTGACGTTTCAACAGGTTTACACACTATCCTGGTCACGGAATGTTATCCCGTGACGAAATAAACGAGATAAATATCCGTTTTATTCTTACTTATAATTATGTGTTCAGATCGCGTAAGTAAAAGAAGCAGGTATGGATTTATTAAAATCTCATACAATAGTTTCAAAGTAACGAAAAACAAAACTCAGAGCCACACGCAAAGCCAATAAGTTTTTCAGAGCAGAGCTGTACAAGCGAGAGTGTCGCTTTTTTTAATAATAAAATATTTTTTCAACTCACAACACTTTAAAAAACTAATATATAACTAAGATATATGTAAGTGGCTTGTTAGATCTATTACATATTTACCTACTTAATAATTGCAGACCCTACACCAAGTCGTGAAGATTTAGGTGGTCTAGTAATAATAATAATGAATATTATTTGATAAAGCTACTATATTGATCTAGATTATACAATACAAAATATATATAATGACGAAAAATATATATATTTATAATGACGTATTATTAGATATCTTATTATTAGACAAGTCGTTAAATCCTCCCCCATGGCGGTGGTTCCTTCCTATATCAAAGTCCACTGAAACTTTCCAATATACATATCAGTTACTTCCTTATCTAGAAAGGTCAGAGATACAGCTGGCATATTGGAAGTCGTAGTATAATGTCGTAGTAATACGTCACATTTTATTATGACAGATGACCTCTAAATATTTTACTCATTATTCGTCATTATCCGATGTGCAAGCGGGTTGGGGACACAGGTCGGTGGTAGAATAGTTGTGCGCTACTTCCGCCTCCTGAAACTATTAAATGCCTTAAAACTATGATAAGTAACTAACTTTTGTAGACACATAAAATTCTAACAGAAATGTTATCTTTCGACTGGATGATAATGTTACCTACTCCCCTTACATCCCTATGATTACTTTCGATAAGTTTCGATGAATTTCCCTCATAAACGCCCCAAGGTACTTGTTTATACACTCCCAAGCATCTCAATTTAAAACAATGTTATAGAAATCTCTTGATATATTTCAGTGACTAACATGGCGTTCAATTTTCTGTACGATGTAAATGGTCGTATATGCTGGCGTAAGTGGAAAGAACAGTGCTCTAGCAGGTTCATAGATTGCAACATTTTTCGTCCGTGAGGTCAAAGTATCAAACTTTAATATATTTATGTCAGATAATAAGATGCGTGTCATGTGCATGCGAGAAGGCAAATTGGCCCGGACCTACACGTGATGGTATTCTGATCTCCGGTTTATCTCAATGTGTAGGAAAGTCACGCGATGGAACCGCGTGTGCTTACTTACTGAAGTAATTGGTTACCTACCTACCGCTATTTTTGAAATCCGAGGGACATATTAACTCAACATCATCATCGTGCCTTGTATAAGTCCACTGCTGGGCACATCCCCTAATGAGTGCCATAGCGCCCTGTTTTCAGCTTGCCACATCCATCTGTCTGCAGTTTTCAGTTTTCGCAGGTTGTCATCCCATCCGGCCGGAAAGCGTTGAGTTTGCCAAGTCGCGGTCTCCACTCAAGAATCTGGGTCTCTTCATGACAAGAGGGATATATATATAAGAGACACAATGGTACCCAGTGGCAATAGGTACTGTGAGTGAAAGTGATTCAGGTTTCTACAAAATCGTCTAGGCATCGTCGGCCACATAGTCACATTTCATCAATTGAGATTGTGATCAAATGAAGATCTATCCAAAAACTATTGCGGATAGGTATCCCTCTATCCCTGCTGTGGGCATGCCTAGTTCGCAAAGTGATCCTGGCAAATGTCTCACTACGAGGATCACTCTGGGAAAGGCTATATTTGTAAAACTGTAGTAAGCACGCCAACCCTCAGTAAAAACATGTGTTTTTGGTCGGCAGGTAGAAAATGCCTCGGCATTTAGCCCACTTTTTTATCCCATTTAGTAGCCAGCTACAAGACGGGAAAGCACATTTCCCATTTAGAAGCCAGCTACCAAATCCGGCTACGAGATGGGAAAATCGTTCCCATTTAGAAGCCAGCTACCAGACGGGAAAGCATATTTGCCATTTAGAAGCCAGCTACCAAATCCAGCTACAAGATGGGAAAGCATATTTGCCATTTAGAAGCCAGCTACCAAATCCAGCTACAAGATGGGAAAGCATATTTGCCATTTAGAAGCCAGCTACCAAATCCAGCTACAAGATGGGAAAGCATATTTGCCATTTAGAAGCCAGCTACCAAATCCAGCTACAAGATGGGAAAGCATATTTGCCATTTAGAAGCCAGCTACCAAATCCAGCTACAAGATGGGAAAGCATATTTGCCATTTAGAAGCCAGCTACCAAATCCAGCTACAAGATGGGAAAGCATATTTCCCATTTAGAAGCCAGCTACCAAATCCGGCTACGAGATGGGAAAATCGTTCCCATTTAGAAGCCAGCTACCAGACGGGAAAGCATATTTGCCATTTAGAAGCCAGCTACCAAATCCGGCTACGAGATGGGAAAATCGTTCCCATTTAGAAGCCAGCTACCAGACGGGAAAGCATATTTGCCATTTAGAAGCCAGCTACCAAATCCAGCTACAAGATGGGAAAGCATATTTCCCATTTAGAAGCCAGCTACCAAATACGGCTACGAGATGGGAAAATCGTTCCCATTAAGTAGCCAGCTACAAGATGGGAAAGCACATTTCCCATTTCGTAGTTAGCTACCAAATCTGGCTACGAGATGGGAAAATCGTTCCCATTTAGTAGCCAGCTACAAGATGGGAAAGCACATTTCCCATTTCTTAGCTAGCTACCAAATCTGGCTACGAGATGGGACTAAAGGACCGATTTTACCTTAGAGCAATAAAGTTTTATATAATTAAATACAGGGACGGGATTTCCCTCTGTTATATATTAATTAGTTGAGGTATAAAATTGTTTCGTATAATTGAATTTAAGATTGTACTAACGGTCTATAATTATATTTTTGTGTGCACTAAACAAATAATAAATCCGGTTATCCGAAATAAAGAGATTTTTATTTATTTATTTATCATAATAAAAATAAATACCGTTACCCTAGATTACCTGTGGCTTGAGGTTATTTTTTTATTATTCTTTTAGGTAGGTAGTCACAAAAAAAAGTCCAGCCAAAGACGGTCTATTCTAACTAAGAAGTAAAAATAGATGGAATATAGTAGCAAGAAAAAAAACATTGGATATCTTAGAATCTCTTAGATAATGATTTGTTTTTTTTTCATTGTTGAGACGACTGCAACATCATACCAACATAACAAAAAACACCTTTCAGGTTATGGGTCAGGCAAACCGTCACTTGCTTGCTATTCTTTCAATAACGAAAGACTCACGAGCGGAAGTCAAAGTACCTATTGAAAAGCATTTTCATATTAACTTCGTAGGTTTAGTACATGACGCCGTAAGTCAAATGCGACATTTTTCCCTGGATTTTCCGCGTTCTTGTCGCAAAAACACGATGCTTCGAAATATCAATCATAACCAACCTCTTCCCATTTGCTCCCCATAAGTCGAGATGCCTACTCATTCATACAAGAAAACTTATTATTTCCAGTTGAACTGTTCTTGGATGCTCTGCTCTAGTTTTTGCTCGCTGCTTTGCTTTGTTCCCTCCATTAAAGTATAAGTAGTATTTTTCAGGGCGCTATGGCGCTCATTAGGGGAGGCCAATGTCCAGCTGTGGACTATAATAGGTTATAAATAAATAAATAAATAAATAATGCTGGACAATCCACACAGCATTATCTAGCCCCATGGTAAGCAGAGCTTGTGTTATGGGTACTAGATAACTGATATACATAATACAATACATTACATAGATAGATATTTTTTATTATACATAGAAAACGACCAGAACACCCGGAACAAATATCTGCAGATCGTACACACAATTGTTCCGAGGCGGGAATCGAACCCGCAACCTCCTGTGTCGCAGGCGGACCTTCGCCCACCGCGCCACATCGGTCGTCATAGGTTGATGATGATGATGAAGTATTTTTTACGGTCTTCTCAATCAATACATTTCTTTCCGGCCCTGGTGGGGGCACAGAGAGGGGCCATTACGGCGTCAACTCGAGGGGTCCCCTCGGTCCTTGGGTTTTGTCGGAATATCTTTTTTTTTATTTTTTGGCTGCATTTGTATTGTTTTTTTTTGTTTTTCTTTATTTTTTTGTTTTTTTTCCTTTTTTTTTAATAAACCCAAGGACTCTATGGACGGTCTTCATCAGTCTCTTATTATGAGGCAATATGAGATGTGCATAAAAAAAGAATAGATGAACAATCTCTGTTATAATGAACTGTCGGCGCGCCTAGTCGATTTTAGCAACCGAAAACCTCGAATTGTTTTATTATAATAATTCCAATAATAAAATCACTTTAATTTGTTTCAATAAGACTGAATTTGTTTAAATAAACACTAATTTAAATCACTTGAGCATTTTTATTACTGACTGTACCTCATACCATTTATCTTGTTTTGAGATTCGTTTATGAGTGGTATTCGTTAGGAACAGAATTTAATGAGGACAATAAAAATACAAAAATAAATAAATAATGCTGGACAATTCACACATCATTATCTAGCCCCATGGTAAGCAGAGCCTGTGTTATGGGTACTAGATAACTGATACACATAATACAATACATTACATAGATAGATATTTTTTATTATATATAGAAAACGACCAGAACACTCGGAACAAATATCTGCAGATCGTACAAACAATTGTTCCGAGGCGGGAATCGAACCCTGCGTCGCAGGCGGACCTTCGCCCACCACGCCACATCGGTCGTCAAATAAACAAATACCATTTGGTATTACTTTTTTTGTATTAGATAGGAATAGATCGAATTTTGGAATGCTTGACTGGGCAGGTTTACAGACACGCTTACTTACGATCCCAAACATTACAGACAAAACTCCACTTGGTTTGAGGAGATAGAGACAAGACATGCATGGAGTAGGTAAGTACCTACGTAGGTACTTCTTATCATTGGATGTTTATGTTTACGACTCCATACATTTTGCTTAGTTTTCTTCACGCGTACTGATGTGATGAGTGATGACGTCACGTTTGTGAATAATTATTTTGTTCCGGGTCTGGGTCTCTGAGTGCCTTCTATGTTATGTATATTATATAAAGTATATACGTTCTATGTTATTTATATAATAAAAATACATGATTATTTCATTATCTTATAAATTAATCTATATTAAATATAAATATGTATATGGTTCAGTGGTTGTGTTCGTCACGAATAGGTACATCTGACCATCATTCGACAGAGAACCAAAGCTAAGATACCTACATTATTACCTTTAAGTATTACACGTAGGTGGGTAACTAGGCTTTTATCTAGGTCGGTAGATACCTATTTTATTGTGAGAATGAAGTTATACGGTTGTCTGGATCTTTATATAAGACATCGCTCTTGATATATAATTATAGATATCACTAGACCGCCAAATTGTCATATATTTTGTAGTTTATTATCTTGTCTATACTAATATTATAAAGAGGAAAGGTTTGTATTTTTGTTTGTTTGTAATGAATAGGCTCCGAAACTACTGGACCGATTCGAAAAATTGTTTCACCGTTGGGAAGCTACACTATCCACGGCGAACATAGGCTATAATTATGCACTAAAACCGTGCGAAGCCGGGAAGGTCCGCTAGTTTGTTATATTTTGAAGTATGCAATATTATTCAAGGCATTGTCTTATAAAAACTAAAATTGTATCGCATAATGTAAGTACTTACTACTTAGGTTATAATGTGGTAGGTACCTATGAGACGACAACAAAACGTAAACAGACACCAAGTTTTTAGCAAACAAAACGTTATTTCAGTAACCTCGTCAAACTAGCAAGCAATGAGCATTATCTGCGCCTATAAAACTGGATGGGCAATAGGCGACAGTGTTTGCTCATTAAAACAAATAGGCGTTGTTGTTTACATTTGCTCTAACCTACTTAGATGCTCATCACACTATAGTGTTAGCTATTGCCTGAATCTAGAATTATGGCCGGATACTCATAAAGCCTCTCCACACCCACGCGCGAAGCAGGAAAACACCCGCGAAAAAAATATACGGAACACAATATCATTGTAAAATAACTTAAACTACTAGATAACTACCTATGTATAACAATACTAGCATAATATATTAATTAGTTAAGATAGTAAGCTTAACTATATCTATATATATAAAAGAAAGTCGTGTTTGTTACAACACTTATAACTCGAGAACGGCTGGACCGATTTAGCTGAAAATTGGTGGAGAGGTAGCTTAGAACCAGGAGTCTAACATAGGATACTTTTTATCATTTGACACATAGATTTCCACGGGGGCGAAGCCGCGGGGAGCAGCTAGTTGTATATAAATGCTCATTTAAGTAAACTTTGTTATTTTGAGAAATAAAAATTCTTTAATTTGAAACTGAAAAATGAGTGCGGATCCCGTTCGCATATTGAGGCTTCGCGTCAATGAGGCGACGACGTCTTGTTCCCGTACCTACTTTGCGCGCTTTTTGTCCCGCGAGAAAGGTGCTCGTAATGCGCGGGTGTGGAGAGATTTTTCTTCTTCTTCTTTGTCGTAGTCTTCATTGCTGAAGGTCGTGCCCGTCCTGGAAAGCTCACGGTGACGCTGATGAACCGTCCTCTTGGTCTTCCCCTCTATCTTGGCAATTACTACTAGTTTTTCTAGGTTGTCTGGTTGACTTTGGCGATATGGCCAAAATAGCTGAGAACTAGTTGATAGCAGAAGAGACTAGTTGTATCTTTTCCTTATCTTCACTTTAGGGCCAGTTGTATCCAAAAGAAAGCAGAGATTTTAATGCAATTTGAATGCAAACATGACTTCCCTAAGGGTTCTTTTCCTGTCATGCGGATTTCCGCCCGAGACCTATAATTTAATATTTGTTTTTCCTATCACGCGGGCCACACTCACGCGAAACAAGGATTTGCTGGAGCAATTATTAGGTTTTGGGGGGCCCGTAGTACGATACGCGCTTTGATCCGCACGGGGCGGAAATCTGGAATGGAACTGACAAGAAAAATGCCCTAAAATCCAACACCGACATGCACGACATGTAGGTATGCGAGATACTTTTGGTTGTTTTACACGTAGGTCCCCCCCCCCCCCCCCTCGGCTTTTGCAGCATGGCAGCAACCGGGTGTTTCTAGGGGTTAGTAGGTATCATTTCGTCTAAGAAAACAGCTGGTCTAATTAGCAAGCGGTCTAAAAAGCAGCTGATCTAAGTACAAACTATCTAAAGCACAGATGGTCTAATTAGCAAGCGGTCTAAAAAGCAGCTGATCTAAGTACAAACTGGTCTAAAGCACAGATGGTCTAATTAGCAAGCGGTCTAAAAAGCAGCTGATCTAAGTACAAACTGGTCTAAAGCACAGATGGTCTAATTAGCAAGCGGTCTAAAAAGCAGCTGATCTAAGTACAAACTGGTCTAAAGCACAGATGGTCTAATTAGCAAGCGGTCTAAAAAGCAGCAGATCTAAGTACAAACTGGTCTAAAGCACAGATGGTCTAATTAGCAAGCGGTCTAAAAAGCAGCTGATCTAAGTACAAACTGGTCTAAAGCACAGATGGTCTAATTAGCAAGGGATCTTTAAGTGTCTATCAAAAATTATATTTTTGAGACAAATTTTATTACGGATCGATTGCCGATTGGCCTGCTTAGGTACGGCGTAAAGTGAAGGAATTATAACTACCTATTCCCAGTTTTTCTCTAGCTCTTCCTAAATAAGTAAAAACCTTGTTGTAAGACCTTTTGTGCCATAAAAACCAAACCTATTCACTTTTTATTATAGGTAGGTATGAACCTAGGTATTTAAACTTAATGTGCTTTTGCCTGTTGCGAGCTTGAAGAAAGTTCTAAAATTTACTCAAAACAAAGGATTTAAGAATGAGACTTTACTCAAATTTGCTGAAGAAAAAAAAACAGTTAGTATAGGTAGGGGTATAAAAAATATAGCTCCATAAACTGGATTGTTTCAGAAAACCATTTCAAGCCTATTAAAATAAATTGGGTCAAGTAATTTTTGACAAAGTTTAAAGGTAGAGTCAGGAAGACCTTTGGTTCATAAAACTCATTCAAACTTTAGTTCGGAGGGGGTGAATGTCAAAACATAGGTAGTATATGTATTTATAAGTTAGTGTACACTGGTTTGCGTTAATACGTTATTTAACTTACTTGTCAATTTTAGACCGTTCATTCAATGAATATTGTTTACAATTGTATCTGAAACTTGACGCCAAGCAAGTGAGTTTTTTTTTTTCGTCGTGTATTTGTTTACAAATATCTCACGTCGAGTTTGGCTAGTGTATAAAAAATCGAATTCATATCATTGCTATCTTAGCAAGATGAGGTAGGTATGTAGAATAGAAATAGATTAGAAACCTAAGACTATACCTAGTATTTTAGGGTACCTATCTTCCGAAATACCTAGGTACCTAACCTACACCATAAATATAAGTTTTTAACATGTTCCATTTTTTATTATACTAAAATACTGACAAAAAATAACAATAATAATGTACTATTAAAATAATGTAATATTCGTGATTAAAAACCTACACACAGTGGGTTTCAATGTCATATTGTCTCAGTTATTAAAAGAGGACAAAAAACTGATCAATAGCTTCTTCTAGTATAAATACTGTTAGTTTAAAGCATGGTGTATCAGTTTCTGGTGTCGGCAGCGAACATGGTAAGTCAACAACTAATTTTTAACAAACTTTTCACACAACTAGCACTACACGTTATCATACAGCCGCTATCAATGATGTTATTCTCATTGGCCGCTATAGTGCAATTAAGCCTTAAAGTAAGCATTTTTTTCGAAATAATACGATGCCTACCTACTGTTCTTTTAGGTCTGGAACTAGACCTTAACCAAAATTGCAGTCCGATCCGTTCAATAGTTGTGTTTTTTAATCAAAAAAATCCACATTTTTCAGTAGAAAAGTATCAAACCATTGTATGTAAATAAATATCAATGACAATACACACAACAATAATCGTAAAATATGCATGTTTGGATGAATGGCTGGATGAATGTTTGTTATGCTTCATACCAAAACTATTCAACGGATCGGGAAGTGAAGTTTTGCATACAGGTACAAGGTCTGGGTATAAAACAATATGCTAATATTTAGTACATAAATCTACAACGCGTTCAAAGCGTGGCCAGAAACTAGTACCTACACGGATCACTGCACTGCTTCGTTAATAAACTTATCGAATGTTTTCAGCTGAAGATAGTAATATTGGTTCTTGCCGCAGTTGTGGTGAACGCCCTGGGGGCTAGGATACCGCGATCACCAGGTTAGTACTTTATGTATTAAGTACGTGTTTTTTACCTACTATTAAAGCTAGAGAATGAAGCTTTTTTTCGGAACTCTGGGTTCGGTTTTTCGTTTCGAGACTTTTGATTTTTGTACGGTATTAAGATTTGGTACCTACAGCGCGCCTCTACCGTTCGGACATGGAAGTGATTCATTCAGATTCATTCATTCGATTCATTCCATTTATTCATTCGATTCATTCCATTCATTCATTCGATTCATTAAATCTTTTTAGTTTACTTACTTTTACTAATTCCAGGTGGAGCAGGTTGGCAGGGAAGTTCCAATTTCGACGGCGCAGCAAGATCCTCTGGCTGGAATGCTGGCAGCTCTGGAGGTGGCTGGGGTGGTGGCTCCTCAGGCAGAAGCCAAGGATCGAACAGCTGGGGTGGGAGTGGATCAAATGGCTGGGGCGGCAGTGGATTGAGTAGAAGCCAAGGGTCTAACAGCTGGGGTGGAAGTGGTTCTAATAGCTGGGGCGGCAGTGGATCAGGTAGAAGCCAAGGATCTAACGGGTGGGGTGGTTCAAGCTTAGGCAGAAGTCTAGGTTCTAACGGGTGGGGTGGATCAGGTAGCTCCGGCTCTTGGGGGGACTCTGGAGGTAGTGATTGGGCTGGATCTAATGGGTACTCTAGTGGTTACGGTTCCGGGTCTGGTTTTGGGTCTGAACCAACTGGATCGATCAGTTTTAGGTCTAATGGTAACGATTGGGAGGCGTCGTGGTGAAGTTTGAAGACAGTGGCTCTATTGTGCAACGGCTATGGAATTTATAATTTTAAAGTAAATTAAGAAAGCAATTTGAATAATCTTGTTTTTGTTTCCGAAACCTGTCCTTACGTACCTTTTAATAATTAATTATTCGTTCGATTATGGAGTGAGTTGTTGTTTATAATAAAACACCCAGAATACTCAGAAAAAATATTAGCATATCGTACAAACATTTTGTCCTGCTCGAACCGAACCCGCAACCTCTTGCGTTGCAGGCGGACCTTCGCCCACCGCGCCACATCGGTCGTCATTCAAGGTTACCCATACAAAAAAGGAGCCTAACGCAGATAAAATTTAGAGCTTTTTTCAGAGAAACTCCCGCAAAATAAATATTGTTTCCTACAAAATTACCTACTTTGTGGTGAGAAAACACACATCTGTTGGCCTTACCACGTTCATTGTATGTTTTACAATATAAACGTCAACACGGAAAGGGTGGAATTTCAAACGATCCCACTTAGGCCACAAAGTTAATGTTACAGTACCTTTGCACGTTTAAATATAATATATTGAACTTACGTGTGCTATAGACTTGATTTAGGTTACAACATAGAGATATTTGTGTCTTAGCAGATATCATAAAAACTACAAATTTCACAGTAGTAAAAATAATGCAATCCATTTTATTTTGAAGAAAGATAGAAATATTCCTGCAAGAAAGATACGACTTAATTTTTGTACCTATACCTCCTGTCAAACTGGATTAGTTGAGTTTTTTTGACACCTGAATTCACACCATTATTAGGCCCAGACTCAATCAAAGCGGAGATGTCCGAACCGGAGAAGACAAGAGACCTTTTTTAGTTAGGGTCTCCACCGAAGCTGTAATGCGTACTGGACAGACCTCCAGTCTAGTAGAGGTATGAGCTGGCTAAAGCGGAGATGTTCACTGGCTTAATTGACGACCGATGTGGCGCGGTGGGCGAAGGTCCGCCTGCGACGCAGGAACCCTCCTGCGTCGCAGGCGGACCTTCGCCCACCGCGGGTTCGATTCCCGCCTCGGAACAATTGTGTGTACGATCTGCAGATATTTGTTCCGGGTGTTCTGGTCGTTTTCTATGTATAATAAAAAATATCTATCTATGTAATATATTGTATTATGTATATCAGTTATCTAGTACCCATAACACAAGCTCTGCTTGCCATGGGGATAGATAATGCTGTGTGAATTGACCAGCATTATTTATTTTATTTATTATTTCAGTTCAATGATATATATGCTCAAGTGCTCACATATCTTCTCGTCTACTCTGTGTGACGTCGTCGCCAGCTTGCGAGGCACACCTCACATCTCCGCTTTGATCTTTCTTTGTTTTCTTTCACTTACAAATATGATAAATCTATCGTATCCACATCCACTAAAACTGACACGAGACGAGGTGTGTGTGTGAATAACGACATTCTATTGGTTGTCATCACATCTTTTCTCCGCTCGTCTCGTCTGCGCTTTGGTGGAGTCGGGCCCTTACCGGTTACCAAACGTTTTTTTTTTCATTTATGAAACAACTTACTTACAAAGTATTAACAACGGAAACATTGATTGATCATTATCAAAAGTGATTAAAGTTCATTTTAAAGAAAAATTACTTTCAAAAAGTTTTTTTTTCTAATTATATTTTCCGTAAACTAATTACTTACGTTTATTTTGTTTCATAAGGTCAAGCAGGCATAATGGAAACTGGCTAGGTATCTCCTTCATTACACATCATTATGGTAAGGACAAGGGTAAGTATTATGGGTAGGTTGTACCTAGTGACAAGTCTTTTAAAATAATGAGGATAGCCGAAACCAATGGTGTTACGTTAATCCATCATATTAACTTCGTTAGAATTTTTTTTCTCTGTTTTGTTTCAAAGTTTTCCCATCACTCGGAAACTTTTAATATAATTTTATGCGATAATTAATTTTGTGTTGCCAAGGGCCAATTCAATGTTCGAGTACGAGTACATACGATCTACCTTGACGGGAGGTTTACCTAAGGACAATGTGCCTACCTAAATGTTATTAAAAGTATCAAAATCTACACGCATTTAACTAACTTTTATATGTCTTTAACAAATGCCTAGATTTATGAACTACCCGTAGCAAAAGTCAGTTACAAACTGATAAATACGGTTAGGTCATTATGGTTATTTCATTTCTTCCCTAACTATTTTAAATCAATGCTAACACTTCAAAGGAAACTGTTATAGAGACAGCTTGTTGGTCTTACCAAAAAAGAATATGTTTTAAAATGGCTAAAACAGATTTAACCCTAGTTCAAAGGATCGGCCACTCGGTCCGCCTTGGTGGTCTGTGGCTAGGTCCTCAGCAGAAACAAATTCACATTTGCGCGAAATTCGCAATTTTCCTCTTCTTGAGTGTCTACGTGTTGCAGATTATAGCTCTCCTTTTGGCTGGGGATGACCCCGAACGACTTTTCGAATGCTTCAGCGTAATATCTTTCTGCGGAATGGGCATTCTCAAACTGTACTCTTTGCACCGAAACCGAATAATCTGGCAACGTCTTTTAAACAGAATGTCGGATTTGGAAACATTCGAGAACGTTACCACCGACCTATCCGATGAAAAGGACGAAAAGGAAATAATTTCTGGTTTTGTGAAACAATACACGAGAAAATTCAAGCGTGTTTCTACAACACTGTTGACGATTTATAGATTTACAGCCGTCATTTACATCTTCTCCCCATTTGTGGAATACGGGTTGTTTTCCTATCTCGGGCATAAACCAGCGGCGTTTCCTCATATCCTACCGAATTGGAGCCCGTTGGAGCAGAAACATATAGGTTTCTATATTACGATGATATTGTTTGAAACAGTCGCGGCTTTTTACTGTGTGGCTATGCATATAGGCTTTGACTGTGCTGCGATCGGCGTGATGGTGTTCGTTTGCGATCAGTTCAGTGCCCTGAATCTTCAGTGCTCTAAGATTGCGGGAAGCGGCATGGAGCTCATTCCTACAGCGGAGAGGGATGCGAAAGCCCATTTGAGGATCATCAAATGTCATAAGAAGCTTCAGTCTTTGTTCAAGCAAGTATTCTATCTTTCTTTATGATTGATTCGTCAGGAAATTAAACTAAATAATTGCGATCGGAAAGTTACACTCTTATGTTATCTTCAAGAACATGATCTAACTTTAAAGATGAAGACACCTTCATATTTAAAGTTAGATCAATAAGTTAAGGTCAAGTTCAGACCAGTAGAGCTTACATAATAATAAGAAGGTGTAAAATAGGCTGCAGAAGGGATCTTCTATAAATTGTACAAAACCTATTCAGTAGAATGGAATAAAAGGTTTCGTTTGGAATTGTCTTATTAATATGCAAAGGTTATTTGTTTTCAGGTCTACCAAGGATCTAGATTATTTACTTGCCAATACTTTAGGAGTTTATATCTTTCTAGCCACTCTAACGTTATGCACTGTATCTATGAGGATCACTTCGGTAAGTCTAACTAAAGTTCTAAGAGAAGAACTAAAGTTCGGTAAAAGACGACCAGAACACCCGGAACAAATATCTGCAGATCGTACAAATATTTGTCCCGAGGCGGTAATAGAACCCGCAACCTCCTGCGCCGCAGGCGGACCTTCGCCCACCGTGCCCCAGAGCTCGTCACATAGGTAATCCAAACAATGCGTGCAAAGCCGCGCGTGTAATTGTATGACTCTACTTTCATATCCTATGTCTTTGAAGGGCTCTATAACTTAATTTTTTTTATTTTAGGATCACATGACAGTTATGCAAATGGCTTCACTTCTACAATACATGTGTAGTACTTTGATACAGCTCTTTCTATACTGCAGTTACGGACACGATGTGCAAAATGAGGTAAATATAATATCTACATATCTTAAAGTGATAGTCTGACTTTGCTAACATGTATTAAAAGGTAAAATTAAAAATTAGGTAGTTATACAAAAAGTGTGCTTCGTGGAGCGTCGTCGCGTGATGGTATCGAATCCTCATCACGCGGTACAAAATATATTAGAACAAATTAAAATGATAGGTACTTATTAAATTTACTGAAAACATTGGATATAGGCACTTTCTGCTAATTGTGACTCTTATCAAAGCGTCACAGTTCCAGGTTATTTTTGTAGTTCTGGGATATTGAGCAAATATCAAAGCTATTACAAAGGAGAGGTTTCTGGACAGGCGCGGCGGGACAGCGAGTCAGATGTTTGTTTTTCCGGGAAACTAACGATTTATTTTTGACAAAAATATCGTAATAGGCATTTAATAAAATAGGTTTTAAAAAATATTATCTATTTTATTATAAATTACATACAAAACATAGATTCAGACTTGAGATAGTGTTGTGCCGTTTTCGGATTGAGATGTCTGCGACAACCATAGGCGACAACCCTATGCAGGCGCGTTAGATGTTTGGTTTTCCAGGAAACGAACATTGGTTTTTGACAAAAATATCGTTATAGGTAGGTATTTCATAAAATAGGTTTTAAAAATTAATACACTATAAAATTCGTGTCGTTTCCGGATTGATAATATGACAGCCCTACACGGATTGGGTTACTCACGTATTTTATCAGAGTGAGTAATGGTTTTCTCAAACAAAAACAAAACAATGTCTATCCTTCATCACCATAACAACCTTGTTGTTTAATCTAACGCAAGAAAGTTTTAAAACTGAAACACTGTTTGAATTTTAAATCATACTCGATTTCTTGCTGTCTCTCACCACGTTAGATTTGACGGATAGCGCTATCCTTGTTTGGCAGAAGAGCCTAGAGGGCATATAAACCAAAGGCCTTTTGCTAAAAGATTGGTCTTACAAATCTTTATTTATCTTAGTTTCGGCAGGCCATTTTGCTCGAGTCAAATTCTACAAGTACATAGCATGCCCGTCATGGCGGGCTTGGGCAATTAGGGTTAGCAAGCGTCAGTTTTTAAATTGAATACATTTTTTAGGTACCTAAGTTTTCATTGTTAATTTTCTCGCAATCGAAGTGAAAAGTAAGAGTGAGTGAGTTTCTCACTCAGGCAGGACAAAACCAGCATTATAAATAACTCGATTTGGTCTGGTCGGTTTGGTGGTACGTGTTGGTCCCTTGTGTAAAAATATATGTAGGTACTATTACGATGATATTCTGAAATTGGCACTATCTTCAACCGACTTCAAAAAAAGGTCAAGGTTCTATGTTCGGGTTTATGTCTAACATACAGATTGTACCTGTAACTCCGTCGATTGTGGACCGATTTTGACGATCTTGCTATCTAGAGAATGATCTTAAATGGTCCCAATAAACTTAAAAACTGCGGTAGGTACCTAAATATTTGGGATCACGTTCCTTGTTTTCATGTCTCCTGCGTATCCACCGCAGCAGCTTTGCAGCGATCGTGGTCACAGAGCGATGATATTTTTTTTAAAATATTTATTATATATGTAGGTAACATAATTTTTTATAATAATTCATCATCTTCGTCAACCTATAATACTCCACTGCTGGAAATAGACCTCCCTTAATAGCGCACTGTCTTCAGCTTGCCGCATCCAGCATCTGCCTGCAGTCTTTCGCAAGTCGTCATCCCACCTGGCCGCAGGGCGTCCTCCACTACGTTATAATAATTTAGCTATGTTTATTTTAGAGTTCAGTAGGCCCTGGGCCGTTAACCGCAGCGCATTGGTGCATTAGCCCGAAAGTTCGCCGCGAGCTCGTCATACTCGGCTTTGGTATGATGCTCCCGAGGAAGCTTTATGCTGGGCCTTTCCATAGATTGGACCTCGCTACTTTTATACAGGTATCAAATAGGCTATTCTTAAACAACGATTTTTGGAGATAGAGCGTGGAATGCCGCTAGGACGCAAAGGAATTGTCTGATTTAAAACGACCCATTTGTTCCAAATGGCCATGGTTTTACCAAGTTGCTTCAACCTCTGATGAAATAGGTTTATTAAACCTACATGCAAATGTATTAAGATAATTTGACTCTTGTAATCTATTTAGTCAGTAAGTTGTTATAAAAAATATTAATTAATTTATTCTTTTTCAGATTGTCAAAACGGCGTATAGCTGCTACGCTCTCCTCGGGAAAGTGAAATAAAATTGAAAAATCATGAACAACGTATTTAATATAAGTAAAAAACGCTATAAATACACGCTGTATAACTTTAATTATGATATACATCTATATAAAAAAACTGAGGCATCTTATCGTAGTTATTTTTGCTTTTAGGAAGCTTTATATGAGCACTGTGAAACAATTAAATATAATGTATAATATGGTACACGATAAATTATGACATTTTGTTCAATAAACTTCTTTGCAGGTATATGGTTTAGGCTGTGTATTGTTTGACAATCACTATCAACAAAAGGTTTCTTACACATGTTTTTCTATTCTATTCTTTATTATGTAAGTTATTTTTATGAGTTTTTAAAAATATATTTGCTTGTTATTTGAGCAATTTGTCTTTGTGTATCTAGTTTCTGCTCGCGGCTTCGCGCACTTTGTTTCTTTGGAAATGTTAAAAACTATTTTTATCCCATGGGAACTGTTTTTTGGGATAAAAAGTAGCCTATGTTTGATTCTAGGCTTAGAGCTATGATCATCTAAACATCCAAACTTTCGTATTTATTTATATGTGTTTGAATGTTTTTCTTAATAACACTAATATTAGTGTAACCTACAGAGACGTGGACACTCACGATAGGGCTGGTCCACCAGTTCAATGTCGCTCAGCGAGCTATGGAAAGAGCTATGCTCGGATTTTCTCTGAAGGATAGGATTCGTAACGAATATATCCGACAGAAAACCAAAGGTATTGAGATAGCTCAAAGAATTAGCAAGCTGAAGTGGCGGTGGGCCGGCCATATCTGGATGGGTCAAGCTGGAGACAGGGCGCTATGGCGCTCATTAGGGGAGGCCTATGTCTAACAGTGGACTAACATAGGCTGATGATTATTAGTGGGATAAAGAAAAACATTCAAACACACCACAAAAACAAATAATAAGGTATAATCTCAGCAGGTCAAAGAAACTTCCCCATTCCTCGTTTGGAGCCAGCTAGAGATCTCGCACTCGTATTCCTTCACCCACTTGATGTTGTAACGTACGTTTTCTAACGCACGTTTTCTTGCCGTCTCGCCCGCGCCGGCGTTAGGGTACTTGGCGAAGAACTCCTCCATCTGTGTGAGGATTTTTTTTATTTATTATTTTTTTTCTCTCTTAGGGATAATAAAAAGTAACACTTAATAATTAACTATAAAAACTTTTAAAAACTTATTTATAAAAGTAACCCGACCTTTTACGAATTTACGCCTGTCGCGACCGGTTTGCGACAGGCGTAAATTAAGCAATCAATGCTGTCAAACGCCAATTTTGACCAATTTTGACTTTGTAGCTGGTGTCAAACTAATACAAAATTGACGTTTTACAGATAGATAGATAGATAGATAAACAATACTTTTATTAATATCAGATGATAAGATAAGGTTGATGGCTGTCTTATACAAAGCAGCAAAGAATCTTGGCAAAGCAAGATTATCATCACTAATAACTAAAACACAAACTTCAAAAAAGCATAATTTCACAAGTGCAGCGAAAAAAGAAATGTAATTGGATTCGAAAACGAATGAGAGATCAATTTAATTATGAATTTACTAGCTGTTTCCCGCGGTATCACCCGCGTTAAATTCAAATTTCACATTTCTAAATTTTAATATAGCCTATGTTCACCGCGGCTAGTTTAGCTTCCCAATAGTGAAAGAATTTTTCAAATCGGTCCAGCAGTTTCGGAGCCTATTCGATACAAACAAACAAAAAATCAAACCTTTATAATATTAGTATAGATGAAAACATTTCAAAACCATAGATTATTTCGAGTTTGTTGATATCAGAATCTCTAATGGCCGAATAATCAAACGCAACTCAGATGTACCTATGTAAGGACGTCTGAAGGCGCGATTTTATGACAGTTTTCAATAAAAATCTGTAAATATTCGTCACTTGCGTGCATAAATCTCAAATTCGTTTGATTAAGAAATCGGGGGTTAGAAAATTAGGGAGCAAATAATAATACTACGCATTTTTCTTTAACAAACCTCTCTCAGTCTATCCTTAGTGTCAAAGCTTGAGGCAATACCAGGGATGAAGTTGAAGGTATCGATTATTGAGCGTGAATCTATCGACGAACGTAGCCGACGTTCGTCGATAGATTCACGCTCAATTCATCAATCATCTCTCATTCGTTTTCGAATCCAATTACATTTCTTTATTCGCTGCACTTGTGAAATTATGCTTTTTTGAAGTTTGTGTTTTAGTTATTAGTGATGATAATCTTGCTTTGCCAAGATTCTTTGCTGCTTTGTATAAGACAGCCATCAACCTTATCTTATCATCTGATATTAATAAAAGTATTGTCTATCTATCTATCTATCTATCTGTAAATTGCAATGCAATTTTGTATTAGTTTGACACCAGCTACAACGTCAAAATTGGTCAAAATTGGCGTTTGACAGCATTGATTGCTTAATTTACGCCTGTCGCAAACCGGTCGCGAGCATACGGTACTGGGTTACTTTTATAAATAAGTCTATCCTTAGTGTCGAAGCTTGAGGCAATACCAGGGATGAAGTTGAAGGTATCGATTATTGAGCGTGAATCTATCGACGAACGTCGGCTATCTTGCTCTGACGTCATCCCACACTAGTGATGTACCAGCCGAGTTTATTTATATAAGAACTTATTAGAAACGGAGGACTAACATAATTCTATAACTAACCTCTCTCAGTCTATCCTCAGTGTCGAAGCTTGAGGCAATACCAGGGATAAAGTTCCCGAGGTATCGATTATTGAGCGTGAATCTATCGACGAACGCCGGCCATCTTGCTCTGACGTCATCCCACACTAGGGCTGTGCCGGAAGGGTTGGCACTCATCTGTTGGAGCAGTGACAGGTAGTCTTGGCTGCGGATGTTTGATTCTACCCAGGCTAGGTCTAGGAATCTGGAATGGAGATAATAATGGTAGATTATTATAAATGCTGAACGGATCCTGATTAAATTTGTCTGGGAGTAAATGGTATCCCGGGGACGGACAGACTACTTGAAAAGTGCGAGCGAAGTCACGTGCGGCGGCTAGTATGAAATAAGTTCGTGTACAATTCGAACTCGAACTTAGACCAAGTGCTTATGTATTAACTGACGGCAACGCGCGTTTCAAGCGTTCACAGGACCGCTCTCCATCAGGCCTGATTGCTACCTCGGTGGTATTTTTACAAAATCATTACAATATACAGAATATTTTTTTCCGAAATTAAATTTTAATGAAATTGCTTAATTCTGTTTTAGTTTAACTTGAAACTGTATTACAGAAAAGAGAAGAAGTCTTCCCATCACTACATAGTATAAAACAAAGTCGCTTCCCGCTGTCTATGTATACTTAGATCTTTAAAACTACGCATCGGATTTTGATGCGGTTTTTTAATAGATAGAGTGATTCAAGAGGAAGGTATTTGATATATAGATTTCCACGCGGACGAAGCCGCGGGGCGCAGCTAGTTAAGAAATAAGCAGCAAATGTTAAAAGAAGTAGTAAAAGTTACCTTTTCAATATAGCCTCATCTCTTGGCGCAGTCAACGCGGCCCGTATCTTTGCTTTCTCTTGCACGTCCTCCTCCTTCTGATAGATCACCCAGAGCTTCTCCCATTCTTCAGGAGACGCTGCCTTCATGCCTGCCGATGAAAATAATGTAAGAAGAAAGAAAATACATTTATTTCACACGAATGTGGGAGACTATCCACTCGTTAGACCGACAACATTGTACAGTCGAAAGGAGTCGATGAATGGAGGCGGCTCAGGAGGTCTACTGAGAAAACCTAACGAAGTTGACAGATGACATAGGATTGCACAAAACGAAGGACGATCGACCCGTTCTTTCGTTGACCTTACTTTGAAAAAGATTCTGACATTTATTTCGGAGCCATTTTTTATATTTTTATTATTAGAGATCCGAAACGAAAGGAGTCACATAGTGAAGCGCCCGAAGCCACTTGGTGGCAAGGTTGTTCGTTGGTCTTCTTTATCATCTTGTTCGTCATATTCGTTCGTTTTTCAAAGTTAACCAGGACCGTAATTTGTGGCGTCTCGTATGGGGAACGCATATGTCAATCAGTGTTCGTGTGTGAGCTGATATGTATGATGATGAGGCTATGGTCATACAACTTAACACTTTGACTGCGGTATTTTTCAACGACTGCGATCTTTTTTTTAACCTAAAAAATTCGTACTGCCGCTCTACACAGCGGTTGTGTTGCGCTGCACATACGTTTCGTTCGAAAAATATTACGGCAGTGAGTCACACAGATCTGTATTTTCTCAGCCGCTGCGCTAGTGTGGATTTACGCATATTAGTCACTTGTAGAAAACACATACCGTGTGATTTCAGCAATCAAAGTGTTAAGATAAGATTGCATAACACGCAGATGCATGTTCCGTTCAATTAGTACAAGAATCCATACCGTTAAAGTAGATCAAGTCTCTCAGATCCGTTTCGATACCGACCGGAGTATCGGAGCCGCGAGTGTTGAGCCAGGACAGGAATAGTTGGCGGGTTTTAGATGTGGCGTCGGGGAGATCGAACTTTGTCGCTAGGGACAGTATCTTGGAACGGAGCAGGCTGAAAGAGAAGATACATTATATACATTAAACACAAGCTGTTCCTCGCGGTTTCACCCGCGTTCAATTCAAATTGTACATTTCCAGGGGCTAAAGGAGCCTATGTAACTCTTTCAACTGTCGCTATGCCAGAAATCAAAATCGCTTTTAATAAGAAGTTTAGTGTTCCTGCAGTGTTCTTTGATTAAACATAAACTGCTTTATAGGTCTAAAGTAATATGTCAAAGATTTTAAAATTCTAGCAAAATTCAGGTTTCATAGTTTGTCCACACTCTCACCGGATAAGCGGGTACACCTTACCGGTTTATCGGTATACATATATATAGTACGTGTACCGGCAGTAAGTATACATCGTCACTACGATAGTGGCTGACGATGTATCACGAGGGTCTAGAAGAATCATTACGTTGTTTACAGTCAAATATGATTTCTAAAGGTGCAAACACGCACAACGCGTCTTTGGAAATGCGCGGCGCGGCACTGCGCGTGAAATTTGATCAACTCACCAAAAAAGCCGCGCAGTTCCACCGTAGTCGTTCCGTTGGTGAGATCTATCTCATACAATTTCAAGAAAGAATAATTGGCCGCGTCGTACCGTGCAGTTTCGCTCATGATACCTTTGTTTAGTTATTTTCCCACGATACTCAGCTAATTCGCCAAAAACGACAAATTTACGATTTACGTCATAATAAAACTCTGTTATTACCTGTTGATTACACCGGAATCGTTCTTTGTCCAGTTTTGCTTCGCGTACAATGGCGTGATTAGAGATTGTTCAAATTTCTAAAACAAAAATATATATATAATACAAAGTAGCTATTTTAGTTTATAACGTACATACATATAATTTAAAATGATCACGTGAAAGAAAAAGTACAATGGACACTGTATTATGAAAATTCGTTATGTATTTTCTAAGCATTGTTGAACTTTTATTACGTAGAGACGCTTCTGACTGGTATTGATATGGGTCAGCCGCTACAATACAATACAACTATTCTTTATTGCACACCAAATAAAAAACAGATACACTGGTCAGGAAAAAGACAAATAAAGAATGTGTTGTACAATGGGCGGCCTTATCGCTTAAAGCGATCTCTGCCAGGCAACCTTTGGATGCTACCTGTAGATTGTCTGCAATAGTCTGCAGTTAGCTCTATTATTTCTATTGTAAATATGTATTAGTTCTAATTTGTTTCTATTATTTGATTGTAATTTTCTTTACTACATGGTTTAAAACAAAGTCGCTTCCCGCTGTCTGTCTGTCCCTATGTATGCTTAGATCTTTAAAACTACGCAACGGATTGATATGGTTTTTTTTAATAGATGGAGTGATTCAAAAGGAAGGTATATATATACATAATACATGCATTTGCACCCGTGCAGTTTCCCGGGTCGCTAGTTGTTGATATATGTGACTTTATTACTAAGATTAAACAATCAAACAATATTGACCCTTATTATTCACCTTAAAGAGCTTCAAACTCTTAGAATTGATCAGCCTATCAGCCAGCTCATTCAGCAGTCTCCCCGCTGTATCCCAGACAACATAAGCTTCTTCCACAATCGATACGTACTGAGCTCCAACGCCAATCAGTAAGGAACAACTTTGGCCATCGCTAGGGAGAATGCGTCGCAGAAATACAAACAATATGGACCCTTATTACTCACCTTAAAGAGCTTCAAACTCTTAGAATTGATCAGCCTATCAGCCAGCTCATTCAGCAGTCCCCCGCTGTATCCCAGACAACATAAGCTTCTTCCACAATCGGTACGTACTGAGCTCCAACGCCAGTGAGTAAGGAACTACTTTGGCCATCGCAAGGCAGAATGTTTCGTAGAAATTCAAATGATATCGACCCTTATTACTAACCTTAAAGAGCTTCAAACTCTTAGAATTGCTCAGTCTATCAGCCAGCTCATTCAGCAGTCCCCCCGCATTATCCCAGACAACATATGCGTCTTCCACAGTCATGTACGTACTGAGCTCCAACGCCAGTGAGTAAGAACCAACTTTGGCCATCGCTACGGAGAATGTTTCGTAGAACTTTAAACGATTTCGACCCTTATTACTAACCTTAAAGAGCTTCAAACTCTTAGAATTGATCAGCCTATCAGCCAGCTCATTCAGCAGTCCCCCCGCTGTATCCCAGGCAACATAATCTTCTTCCACCGTCAGGTACGTACTGAGCTCCAACGCCAGTGAGTAAGGAACAACTTTGGCCATCGCTAGGGAGAATGCGTCGTTGAGTAGGTGCGCTCGGTCCGATATCGTCAACTGTAAATAAAAAAAATAGAGCTGGTTTTAGCACTTTAAGGGAGGCATAGGCTCCGTCGAGATCTGCTATCCGCATATTTATCAAATATGCAGAATAATAAAATAATACAAACTAAGATTTTAGAACGTATGTAATGCTTTTCGAAGGCCTCTGACTGTGAGGCTAAAGTCTAAATTACTTAAAAATGAGAAAATCTTTCGGGGTTCCGTTTGAAACAATACAATAGCATATAGTATACGATGATTTGTGACAAACAGGGCAAGTGATTTTAGTGTCAGTAAACATAAGTCCCACGGCCGCACTGCAAGATGGTAGCGTTCGATGCGCACTGCAAGAGAAAATATGGGACAATAAAAACCGGCCAAGTGCGACGTTCCGTAATTATTTTTAAAAAGAGCCAAAAAAGTAATCGAACCCGCAGCCTCCTGCATGGCAGGCGGACCTTTCCCAGCCGTGCCACATCGGTCGTCAATCTATGTATACCTGTTCAGAACGTGTCTTGAGCTGCGATATCAAACTCCGCCACATTTCCTCGGAGTAGTTCACTCGGTAGAATCCCACTTGATTGTTGTTTATCTTCAGCCATGTCGCATCTTCTGTCAGTTTTACTTCAACTGTAAGAGGAAAAGAGCGAGAAATTTATATAGGTACATTCATTAGCTAACCCACCTAGCAGGTTCCAAATCTCGCGATAACATCAGTTTAGGATTTTGACAACTTAGTTCATTTTATACAAATATTTATTTTTCGAAATTGTTTGTTATCAGTTTTTAAAACAGATCGTACACAGGTGCCTCAACTATTTCACCTTTTTGGATAGCTAAAATCTCGTAGATCTTTTTAAAATAATCTGCACAAAATAATGATGGTATATATATATATATATTTTTGAGAAAAATCGATAAAAAAATTTACTGTTTTTACTTACCACTTTCTGCATTATCTGGGAACCAGAGTATTTTCTGACTGGATCCTTTATTGGTTTTGTACGTGATGGGGACGAACCAGCGATATCTGAAATAATTTAATGAATTGTTTCGAAAATACAGTTTAAAGTTGCTGTATGTAAGCTTCAAGTCTATCATAAATCCAACACCGCTCGTACAGTACAAAAATATGCATTTATATATGATGATTTATTTATTTATTTATTTACAAACGTACCTCTATTTTTACGGGCACTACCAATGCACCCATATTTAAATTTTATATTAAAATTAGAAATCATTATAAAATACAGAAAATCAACACAAAAAATCATAAGAGTCAACCTTACTTTAACTTTACATTACAAAATCACAAATAAAATCATAGATCACAAATCATATCTATTGATTTGTGTGAATTGTCCCGCAATGTTTATTATTTATTTATTGATATCCATATCGAGTCTTTGTTAATGGCAATATGTGTCTGGTTGGACATTTTTCTGTCAGTGTCAAGTAATGGAAAAGGAAAACCAGAGCCTAGTTCATTCACCTATAGTCTATCCATCCAGAATGTAGAATGTTTGTAAACATAAGAAATCAGTTGACTTTTAGGGTTATCACCACGAAATGATGCAGGCCTAATAGAATTCTAATGATTTCACATATACATTCTATTAGATTGATTACTTTTTATAAACCTGACGTCAATTCTATGCAGAATCTAATTATTTCAATTTACAAATCGACATTATGTGGTCAAAAACAAAGATTAAAATCACTAGAGATTTTTTGTCTTTGTAACAGTGCCATCCCTAACGAATCTCAGTTTTGACGTCCCGTGTTGCAAACAGTTGGTTACTTTTTAACTACGATTTCGAATCAAGGATAGCACTATGACCATACATATTTCTGACAGAGAGTATTATTTTAATTTAGCCGGATTATTGAACGTTTAATTCACGCTGCATATTTGCTTAGCGACAATCAGTCCAAAAGTTATGAATTCTTCCAATTTCATCAATAATGTTTAGTGTGACCTAAATAAAAAAATGTTTTTCACCCCTAGATCAGCTGATTGAACTGTCAGTGGCTCTGTTTACAAACATTCTACATTCTGGATGGATATACTATAGGGTGTACCATGTGCAGTTCAGGTTGGCTTAGGAGATGAGTTGTTGGAGTCCCCATAAATTAAATAATATCCCAAAAAACCCCGTAACTCCCTACTAAGTCGCGGGTGCAAATCCCGCCGAAATAGAAAATTTGAGGGATTTTTTTTTATATTTATTTATTTGACATTATTTTTCTTACCAAATTCTTCTTATACATTTTTATACTTACTTATAAGGTGAATCATCCCGATAGCTTGCATCAGGGTTCAGTAGAAATCTGGACTGTGTGATATTGTAGACGCCAGTCTCTTCGCCAGGCGTTACCGTCAATAGCGGGTAGCCCATTTGTCTTGTCCACGTGTCCATTATGTACCTGAAGTTAATATGTGAATAGTACTAGAATAAAGATTACAATAGCAATAAGACTGGCATTTGTCACTTTGACTGCGATTTTTTTTCGACGACTGCGATTTTTTTTTTAATCTAAGCCATTCGTGCTGCCGTTCTACACAGCGGTTGTGTTGCGCCGCACATGCGTTTCGTTCGAAAAATATTACGGCTGTGCTGAGTCACACAGATCTGTATTTTCTCAGGCGCTGCGCTAGTGTGGATTTACGCATATTAGTCACTTGTAGAAAACACATACCGTGTGATTTCAGGAATCAAAGTGTTAAAGTGATTGGTCATAAGCAATCATCTTTACTTTACAAGCCCAGCATCTTCACTTTACTTGGAATCAGAAGCTTTTATAACGTGCTGTTAAAAAACCAAATAAATATTGTTGGCAAATAAAATGCAACACCGTGATAAATAATTGCGGCAAATCGCAGATGTTCGAAATAATGTTTTTTGTCAGCTTTTATTCATCATGTCTTTCGTCTCTCGGCGGTTTTTAAATTGGAACTTTTTCTGAAAAGTTAAAGATTTGAAAAGTTTATTTTTTTTCGCTGAGTTATGCAGGCGGGCGGCGTCTGGGAACGCTTGTATTGGTATAAAATGTATGTAGATCAGTTGAGCTACCTCTACATTTTTACTTATAAAGATTGTCAAATAGTTTTTATTTATTTATTGTTATTTGTTTTTGCCTAGTTTTCATACGCCTGAGTTAACATGTTTTTTGATTCTTTAACCAAGTAAATATGTCTTTAATAAGAAAAATAACAGATGGCACCACTTACTCAAGATTCAAATCAGGGTTATCAACCTTAAAGTAAGGCTCGAGTGACGTCAGCAGTTGTTGCGTGACCGTGTTCCCAAACTTGTACTTCTTGAGATAGTCCGAGACCCCGCGGCGGAAGTTCTCCTCTCCTGTGAACCCTTCTAACATTCGCAGGATTGAAGAACCCTGAAAAATTTACGATTATTATTTCATTCATTCATTTATAAGAATTCATTTATTTATTGTAAGTAAGTAAAACAGTAAGTAAATCATTTATTTGACACATAAAACATACACATACTACGTTTTGCCTGTTCGTTATAAATCATTATTTAATGATCAGGGAGGCGTTTGCCCAACAGTGGGCGACACAGGCAATACATAGTAGTATAACATATTACAAATATAAAATCGTTTATTTCTGAAGGTCTTACATATTACAAACATTATTGGTAAAATAATACTGTGTTTAAGACCTATTTCTCTATTTGGTTCAACTCCTCGCTCTAACTAAGTTAAGTAACTTGTGATGTAGACGATATCCTTTACGCGGTGTATACCCATTACGCAGTACAACTAACTCGCGTTATGCCTAAACGTCATTTACAGTTCTCTTTCGGCCTCACTATCTGTTTGCCTGAGTTGCTATAGGACCGCTTAGCTTAAGGACAACTTCGCTATAAGCCTAGGTCTTACATAGCCTACATCGCGTTATGCCTAAAATATGTTTATTTAGGTATACAAACTTTTTCGTACTATTACATATCTGCTAAGTATTGAAGTTTGTGTTAATTATAATTAAAAAATGTGTTGTCTAGTATAGGTTAACGTGCGAATAATTAGTATTGAAAATATTGGTTTCTGCTAGCTACTGCCTTATTCTTGCGTCTAGGAAAATATTAAAAGGCATTCTCACCTTATTATACGAGATTGTGTCAAATATCGCAGTGATCTGATCCGGCGTCGCGACCGTTTGTACTATCGGATGGCTGGAGAGCTTTGCGTCCGTGATCAGCACCGGATGCAGGGTCTTTGTGAGGAACTGGTCCAGCTGAAATAATAAATAAAAATATAGGCAGTTTACAAACCGGGGCGCTATTCAATCGTGTTCTTTATCTGGTGTGGGGCCGTTCAAATATTACAATTATTTATCCCCCCTCCATCCCCCTTGTCAGCAAAAGTAAGCAAAGCTCTTACCCCCATGCTTACATAAACATTTTAAAATTTTTGATATCTTGGATTTGTCTATTTGAAACGACATCTTATTTAAATCAACGGTAACACAAATGTTAACTTGGTTTGCTATGCTTACAATACGTCTACTCGCTATAGTATCCAGACGAAACAAATATAAAAAATACACTGACAGAGGAAATTTAGACAAGTGAAAAGCGCGCGGTGATTCCCCAAATCGGTTCTAAAGCGGGTGCCTAAACGCATTACTTGCGGGAATCCCCGAAAATGCGTTTCGATTTCAAGCATAGCCAATGTGAGGGTTGCCATTCGTGTAAAAAAGTAAATAACTACCGATTACGTAATCATCATCTAGACTCCCCTACCCCCCATGTCATCCAAAATAAGCAAAACAAAGACCCCCCACCCCCCCCCATAGTGCTTACGTAATACTTGAACGGCCCCTGTACAGTAAAGTATGTATATTTAATTTGATGGATAAAATGTGCCCATAAATTAAGATGAGTATTTCAAATCTATTACTTTCTCGCACAGTTTGTTTTGTATCGTTTAAACTGGAGACATTTGTGCATTAACCAGTCAATTTTTAATGTCTTCATGATCTCTGTTAATATATCAGTATATTTCATTACCATGGTCCAGGACGGTTCTATGGCATTCAGTGATTTAACTTGCATGTACGACGCGAAACCTTCGTTCAGCCACACCTCGTCCCACCATTTCATTGTCACTGAAAATAAATAATACTGGACAATCCACACGGCATCATCTAACCCCAAACTAAGCGGAGCTTGTTTTTTGGGTACTTGATGACTTATATACTTAATACAATACAATAGATTACATAGATAGATATTTTTTTTAATTTAGTTTTATAGCGGCAACAGAAATACATCATCTGTGAAAATTTCAACAGTCTAACTATAACGGTTCATGAGATATAGCCTGTTAAAAGACGGACAGCGGAGCCTTAGTAATAAGCTCGTTTTACATTTGGGGTACGGTACTCTAAAAAGATAAAATACCAACAAAGACACGTTCTTACCTAAATTCCCAAACCACATATGCGCTAGTTCATGCGCGATGGTGTTAGCCACTCCTATCTTGTTGGTCGCCGAGGCAGTGGCTTCATCCACCAGGAACTGAGTCTCCCTGTACGTGATCAGACCCCAGTGCTCCGTCGCACCGGACTGGTAGTCGGGGATGGCGATCATATCTGGATAATGTAAAAAGATAAATTACTGGAAGAAAAATATCACATATTTTTGATACAGCAAAAAAATAAACCTTCGCTATCTTCAAAATGCAAATTAATATATTTTTTGAAAGAAAGAAGAAAGAAAATATTTTATTTGGCCAAAAAACAGGTTTCGACAAAATAACACATTAAAACACAGCAAAGCAAACATAAAATTAAATTAAATAAACCTACAGGGAAATAATAATAATAATATATTATTCCCTGTGTGTATTAATACATGTGCTAACCTGCTGACCAAAAAGGGCCAAACTCAGCTATGTGCTGAACCACGCATGGCGCGGAACAACGCTGATTTTCAGTTTGTACCTTTTTGGTATTTAATAAATAAATAGTTAAAATAGTTAGTAGAAATCTTGTATATAAGAATGTACCCTTATTTTTCCTGGTGATATAACTTGAGAACGGCTTTACCGATTTCAATTATCTTTTTTTTATGTTTTCTATACATCATAGATCTTACATAAAAAAAAATGAAAATTACACAGAAAAATTCATGGCGCGGGGCGCAGTATTTTATAAATATTATATAATTTTACACAACAAATAAACAGAAACTCTAAGCTGGTATTCGTGTAAGGCGATAATGTCTAGTACCTAAATGCTAATCGATTTTTCATGATCATCAAACTATAACAGTGGTACTGCTGGACCTATGTAGACCTCCCCTAATGAACGCCATAGCACCCTGTCTTCAGCTGGCCTCATTAGCATCTCACTGCAGTCTTTGGCAGGTCGTCATCCCACCTGGCCAGAGGGCGTCCTACATTACATTTGTTGAGTCGTGGTCTCCGTTCAAGAACACTTTTACCCCAGCGGTTGTAGGTTCTTCGCGATATATAGGCCTACTGCCACTTTAGCTTGCTAATTCTTTGAGTGACAACAATAACTTTAGTTCTCCGTCGGATGTATTCGTTATGAATCCTATCTTTCAGAGAAACTCCGAGCATAGCTCTTTCCATAGCTCGCTGATCGACTTTGAATTGGTGGACGTGTTTCGGTTTCGCTGCTATGGTTTCGCGGCGGAAATGAAATGAAATGAAATGAATGTTTATTTTTAAATGAAATGAAATGAATGTTTATTTCTTTAGGCTTACAAATAAGCACTTAGACAAGTCATATTTTATATATTCATTATTATATTGATGTTCACTTCAATTTTTTGTCCACCAGTGGAAGAAGTGAGAAGAAATCACTAGTATGTTCATAACTTATGTGTCTAGTACATATGATTTGCTTATCTGTAAGTTGTTAGATTTTGAGTTGGAGCAAAACTCTTTCCAAGCTTTTTTTTTTCGGAGGTATATGAAGCATATGTTTGCTTCTGTGAAAACTACAGTTAGTTCATTAAAGTTGTCCATTTGTGGGAATATGAGCGTGACATAATGTGACCATTGATTGTACACGTGTTTAAATCAACTCGCCTATTAAAACTGATGACTAATCATAACTTGCAAGCAACTTTTCTCTACCATTCAATACTAAACTACCACACAAATCTTGAAGAGCACCTATAACTTGAGAGATTTACGATCATAACTTAGGTTTTCTTCTAAGAACATAACTTGTTATCTATGGCTAGGTACAATTCTATTACGTCGTAAGGAATGATTCTAACGATTTTTAAAGGTCTAATAGTTTCTGCACGCGGCTTCGCACGCGTTGTTTAAGGTTATTTCTATCCCATGGGAAATGATTTCTGGGATAAAAAGTAGTGTTGTGTTTTATACTTCTAGGCAAAATTTCAGGCAAATCCCAACCTTATTGGGGAAGGCCTATGTCCAGCAGTTGACCAATGTAGGCTGATGATGATATCTAAACTTACCAAGCTTAGGCAGAGGGAATGGCACTTCATAATACTTGATATAAAACTCCGTAGCTCTCTTCCCAATATCCTGAGCAAAATCAATCTTATGTGTTTCATCCTTTTGAGCAAATGATCTCAAAGTAAAGTTCTTTCCGATGCCGTTGGCATTTATTTCTACTTCCTTGTAATCAAAGTCACAGATAACGAAGCAAGCCAGGTATGTTGACATCGGCACACTGGTGGCAAAGTTGACAGTTTCCAATTTTGTATTCTCATCAAGGGTCTTTGAAATTTCCTGTAATTAAAGGTATTATATATTATTTAATTGATGACCTTTAGTAGAAAGTGGGGGAAGGTCCGCCTGCAACGCTGGAGGTTGCGGGTTCGATTCAAGACTTGGAACAATTGTGTGTATGATCAGCAGTTATTTGTTCCAGGCGTTCTGGTCGTTATCTATGTATAATAAAAAATATATTTCTATATAATCTATCATATTAAGTATATCAGTCATCTAGTACCCATAAACACAACTCTCTGCTTAACTTAGGGCTAGATGATGCTGTGTGGATCATCCAGCATTATTTATATTATATTTTATAATAAGGTCTTATTAAAATAGAAACAAAACTGAATATCTTATAGAATAGCTTAGCTAGTTAAACTAGCTAAGCTATTTTCTGGATCCAATTTGAACATTTAATTTGTGCCATAAGTTGCTATATGTTGTGAAACTCAGCACTTCATTAGAAAAACTAATAACAGAGTTTGACTTGATCATAGAGTAATTCTCGTAATGAACATAATTTAATAAATATTAAGTGTTTCCAACTAGTTCTTAAGAGTTCCTTACTCCCAGTAAACTTACATTCATGTTAGACAATGCAATGTGAGATTGAGGTTTCACCAAGCTGATGTCAAAAGTGGCTTTGAAATCTGGCTCATCGAAGCAAGGGAAGGCTTGCCGGGTATATGTTGGCTGAAATTTACTTGCAACCATTGTCCTGAAATTTAAGGTAACCAAATCACTACATATTATAAAAAAAAGTTACTTCCCGTTGTCTGTCTGTCCCTATGTATGCTTAGATCTTTATAACTATGCAACGGATTTTGATGAAGTTTTTTTAATAGATAGAGTGATTCAAGATGAAGGTTTATAAACTACTAGCTGCTCCCCGCGGCTTCGCCCCCGTGGAAATCTATGTGTCAAATTGTTTAAATGATAAAAAGTATCCTTTGTTAGACTCCTGGTTCTAAGCTACCTCTCCACCAATTTTCAGCTAAATCGGTCCAGCCATTCTTGAGTTATAAGTGTTGTAACAAACACGACTTTCTTTTATATATATAGATTTGACACATAGATTTCCACACGGGCGAAGCCGCGGGGCGCAGCTAGTATTATTATAAGTACTAAAGTAATTCAAGCAGTTACAGTTTCATTTAAAAATAAACGAATGTATGGTCAGAAGTTGCCGTAGCAACACCTACAAGTAAGCTCATGAGAGGCAACTGGAAGAAGGCTTCATTCTGTGCATTTTTTTATGCTGTTCAACTAAACTAATACTCTACAATTTTAAATTCATCGGCCAATTGTGGTGATAAAGAGTAAAGTAGTAATTAAATCTAAGACCACTGTGGCCCGCAAAGGTCTGCCTGCGATGCAAGAGGTTATGAGTTCAAGTCCCGCTTCAGGACAAATGTACTATCTGCAGATATTTTCTCAGGTTGTTCCGGTTGTTTTCTGTGTATTATTAAAATATTTATCTGTGTAATGTAATGTATTGTATTATGTATATCAGTTATCTAGCACCTAAAACACAAGCTCTACTTAGCTTAGGGCTAGATAATGTGTGAATTGTTTGGCATTATTTATTTATTACAAAGGCAAAACTCCCCTTTTGTGGGGCAGTCACATTCAGCAGTGGAAGTAAGTATGTACCTAGATGAGTCCCCTGCCTTATACTAACCTATTATTTTTCAGGTGTGACAAATAAAAGCCAACGATATTCCTAGTCAGGTTGCCGCTGAAATCTACACAGATCTGATAATCCCCAGAGTTTAGGCTATTTGGGAACTCGATCACAAGCTGTTCCATCTCTTTCTCTTCATAGAACTTTGATATAGGCACCAAGCTGCCTTGCTTGAACATTTTAACATTTTTAAAGTCCAAAAACTTGGAGTTTAGTTTCACACAATCTTTCTCTTCTAGTAATTTCACGTCTATTTGAACGGTTCCTTGAAAGAGGCCAGATTTCATGTCTGGATGCAGTAGAAGCTTATAGTGTACCGGTTGAACAGTAGGCGAGAGTCTTTCAGACTTCTTTGTTACGCTGACCATTTTGTCTGTTAGAAGTCTTTTGTTGTAATATATAGGTAAAACACTTTTAATTTTACTTAGGGCTTGTATTATCCGCATGGAAAACAAAGATTTTTCTTTAAATTTAAAAATTCTTACATTACACGTAATCAAAACACCAAAACAAAACAAAGGGGTTATGGGGGCGTAAACGGTTACGTACGTCACTGTCAATGACACAGCTGATTTTGAATTTGACACTGACATCCTGTGCACCAAACCTTTTGAGCCACGAATCTCACCGTCACAGATTGCTGCATTTTGCAACAGTGTGGTGGTGGTGTAGTGAGATTCATGGCTTTATTGCCTGTTACCTTTTGTCACTCTCTAAGTCCGGCTAGCTGCGCTTACGTTTATGCCAAGCGACGACGCATAAATTCGTAAAAAATTGCCGCTCGCCGTTATTTTAGTTTCAATTCAAATAGGTACCTACGTATTTAATTTAGGTATACAATAAAAGCATTTTTTTTAACACACAATAAGCACCGAAAGCCAAAATCGCTCTACCCTGAATAAGGGCTGGCGCGGCGCTGATCTACTACTCACTATACCGTTACTTACGAGTCCCGCTTGTGAAGTAAAAAGTATCTGCCAGTATACACTACACTAGCTAAACTCGTAGAATATTTTGTAAACAAACCACGACGCAAATAACTCAAACTCTATTTGCAATTTCAAATTGATAAGTGATGTAAATTGCGTACTAATCAGGGACGTGGTAAAATTACCTTGTCCCAACAAAACGCGGTAATAAACTGAATTTTAGGAGTTTGCTCACAATCATTCAACACCGAGTTTGGATAGTGTACATATATAGTAAGCGTCGCGGGTCGTGTAGTTAAAGACATAGCACCTAAGTATACCCAGATACCTACCTAGATCAGATACCTACTTCCTAAGTTTCATAGTAAGGGGATAGGTTGTTTAGGTAATGTCGGGTCTGTGTTAATAATGTAAGGGTCCTAAGCCAAATACCTAGGTAAGGTACCTTTTATCGCTAAACTAGTTCACTACCTACCTAAATGCATTAGATCCATGTATGCAACTACTCGTAAATAATAATAAGGTATGTAGGTAGGTTGGATACGTACGTTCGTTGGTTACTGACTAAGTAGGTACTAACCTACTTTGTGTTTCATTTCGAACGTGCAATGATTTTAAAATGTTGTCAAACCGTCGCACATTCTTGTTTGCTTGGGCGCAAAAATAACAAAACTAGGTAGGTAGAGTCTACCTACCTAGACCCTACTAGATGCAGTTTACCTGGTAGACTAGGTTAATTGCGTAGGTTTAGTCAGAAAACGAAATATCTACTTAGCGGAGAACGGGGACAATAATTGTACCTACGAAGAACAGCTTGTACCTACTTCATGTCTGATTTTTCGTTAGTAATAACATTTGTGTTATAGAAATACAAATCACATCGAACCCGAACTCCGAACCTGGGTTAAAGTTAAGTGGTAAAGAAACCTACCTTTATTCTTCCGTGTATGGCCTTCAAGTAGGTACACTATAATTATTATAGGTAGCAGTTCCAGGTCACGCACCCGTATCGAATCCATACCTACATAGTGGCTACCTACAGTACCTACCCAGATTCAACATCTGAACTATAGTAGAAGTACTAACCTGGTGCCATTCTTGAAGCTACTTTGGTAGAAGCCTACAATGCCTTTGTCCAGCCTGCCTTCAAACTCGACCGAGATCTCGTAGGTTCCCGCCAGCACCTCTTCAAATAGCTCCACAATGAGCAGTTCTCTTGCGTCATCGCTCATTGTAGTAGACTTGATGGGGATGCTTTGTCCGTCGTGTCTGAAAAATATGTTGTTTTACTGGTTGGAAGATTGAGTGATGAACAGTCTCAACGGAGACGTCTCCGTGCATGTGCAGGACAAACTGTGTATATGTGTGTGTATAGTGTCAAATGTATAATATACAACCTACAAGCACACAGATCCCCTGGTACAGTCCACGATCCTATCCATCTATGGTTGCATGATGGATAGGATCGTTGCGCGTTCTATATCCATCTGGTAGAGATCGCTCTTGTGCGATAAGACAGCCAATTGTAATTTGCTTACATAGTTTCTTATATACTAAGTATGCAATAAAGTACTATCTATCCATCGTGCACAAGTGTGTGCGTAAACTAAAGTGGACTCTACCTATATTACTCTACCTATATAAAATTCCTTCACTCTCAAATCATGATCCAATGGGATGGTAGGCCGACACGACCGCGGACAAGTCAGACGCACAACTGGCTTTACATCTATTATGAGAGAAGTAGGTGCAACATCGAGTACCTGAATCCACGCTTCTATTTATCCCAATTACAATTTGGCCAGCCGCGGGATTTGAACCCCATAATCTGCGGTTGAGCACGCAATCGCTAGACCAACGAGGCAGAAAGACTAAAGTATAAAACTGAAAAGAGTAATAGATTGAACGTGTGCTATGCTAAACCGCTGTAACCGTCAGGAATCAAAACTAGGCACCTATTTCCAGCTGTTTCTTATTTATTATTATTTATTTACCAAATTAAAAATAGTGCAAACACAAAAAAACTTGATAATAAGACTAATAAAACCACAAAGGTTTGTATAGGGGTAAAGTAAGTAACTTAAGTTTAACTTACGTAAATTGAACGGCCTTATTAACCAATTTGTTAGAATGCAGTTGAATTGTCCGAGCAGGTTGCAAAACGTCCAGAAGTATTGCCACAGATCCCGTGAATGATTTAGTCGTCATCTCGGGCCGAAGTTCAAGTTTGTAGTGCTTCGGGATCACGTGTCTTGGAAGTCTGTAGTAGTTCTAAAACGTAAAATTATTATCAGGGTACCTACTTTAGTAATTAGGACTAGACACAATCACACATAATCACTGGGCCCATGGTCCAGGACGACGGACTGAACAGTAAAATAATCTTATTTGATAATAATTTATAGTATAAAGTATGACTTGTCTATGTGCTTATTTTGTAAGCCTAAAGAAATAAAATGATAATGACTTTGACTGTGGACCTCTGTGGCGCAGGAGGTGAGGGTTCGATTCCCGCCTTGGAACATTTGTGTGTACGATCTGTAGATAGTCAGATAGTCATTTTATTGGTAAAATAATAATTTACAAGTCAAATAATACAAATCAATGTACTTACATACTAACCATTACATAAAATTTTAAATATTAAAATGATAACAATTTGTCAAAGTAAGTACTTAATTAAATTATATTCAATTTGCAGGACGCAACACAACAAGTCATAAAATAATAGAATTATTCATAATCATTAAATAAAAAATTATAATTTTCTTTCGAGAAAATCCTCGACCTTATAGTACGCCCTCTCGATGAGCCATTTCTTAAGAGTGTACCTTATGTAATTTTATAGTTAGAAATCGTTATTTATCTCAGAATCTGTGAAAGCTACCACCTTCATATTTAGGTAAATGATAATTCGAACTTTTATCTTGGATTCCGTCTTTTCGAAAACACGATTGGTGAAAATTTTCTCGATACTTTTATTTTTTGAAAAATACATGTTTTGCACACATTTTGCTATTTATCTCAGGAACCACCTAATTTTTTTGTTGGATTTTTGTTTTGTCTAGAAACGTAGTAGAATTTCTTCGTTTTCGTCTTTTTAATTTTTAGATTAGTTGTGTAAATAACTTGTAATTAGGCATTAGGCAGTTTTGGCGCTTACGTCGATAAAAAATACGGAGCACGTCTATCGCTCTGTGCTTCTCACTCACAAGAAAATCATATCTTGTCATTCTGCTCTGAACTGAAGCGAAATTCGAATTTTGGCTGAGGTATGGCACGCTCTTAAGTTTATATTTGAAAGAAGCTAAGCTGGGTGCGGTGACAACATGCTCCGGTAGGCGGTTGTAGATAGCTGGTCCCAGCACATGAGTCAGCCTGTCAGATTTGGCCAACCTGTGCTGTACTGAGGCGAGCTTGTCAGCTCCGCGGGTCCTGTATCGGTGGGTGTGCCCGTCTCCCCGTGTTGCGAATGCTCCATGGTTCGCCCGCACATACATTGCAACTTGGTATATGACGATACCTGGCAGCGTGAGTATTCCCTGGGAGGTGAAGAGCGGTGTTGCCGGTGTGTCCCACGCCACGCCTGAAATGTAGATATTGCTTCGGGTGTTGGTCGTTATATCTATGTATAATAAAAAAAAATCTATTTATTGTATTATGTATATCAATCATCTAGAACACAACGCTCTGCTTAGCTTAGGGCTAGAGAATGCTGTGTGGATTATCCAGCATTATTTATTATGGTTAGCGAAGCTAGTGCATTACGAGTTGACTGATAAATATAAAGCATAGGTTTAAAACAGGGTGTATAACTCGAGCCCGGACCCGGGTAATATACACAGACGGCAGCTAGGTTTTTACTATACCAGAATCATCACAAAAAATCCGCAGCGGGAACCCTGCGTCCCTGGCGAACCTTCGCTAATAATTACAATATAATTAGATAGGAGCTCAATGGATAGGAGTAGATAAGCTTACCCTCTTTCTTCTCATTCAGGCAGTATACTTATAATAACGGCAGGTATAAGTCTTAAGGCAAAGTAAATGACACCATAAAATATTATTTGAAGTTTGGTTATTTATTTAAGGCCGTTAAATACATGTTGTCACCCTGGTAATGACATAAAAGTTAACACTTTGATTGCTGAAATCACACGGTATGTGTTTTCTACAAGTGACTAATATGCGTAAATCCACTCTAGCGCAGCGGCTGAGAAAATACAGATCTTTGTGACTCAGCACAGCCGTAATATTTTTCATGTGCGGCGCAACACAACCGCTGTGTAGAGCGGCAGCACGAATTTTTTATCGAAAAATCGCAGTCAAAGTGTTAAAAGTGTAGATAGTACCTATGCGTACGCGCTAATATTAGCTCAATAACGTGCGTGCCTGCGCGCGTTACTAGAATCCATAAACAAATCCATTATTTATGCCCTACACAGGTTTTAACTAACTAAAAAATTTATTCACTTTCAATAGTTACTCGTAACATACTAAAATAGGTAAGTAAGGTATAATCGGAGGCGAGCGAAGACCATTCTTACAACCAAACGTATTGCACCATTGCAATGTGTGTGTATTTATCTATACTCCGATTCAAAAACCAGATATTTTTTGTATACAAAGGGGTTACGAAACCCGAGGAATATTGGTGGAAAATATTTAACGACATTGGTATCATCGAAGCTAAGCATAGAAGCTCGAAACCATTTTTTTTAAAGCTTTCATTCAATGAAAGCTTTACTTCACATGTGAGATTAAGCATTGTTGATGTTTGTGTTTTAGTTTTTAAGATAACCTTGCTGTTACCTCGTTGTATTCTGTTATTGTTATCAGTTATTGTTAACTTGTCATTCAAAAATGTCTATGTTGACATAAAATATCTTGGATTCTAAATCGGAGTGTATGTAACTGTATTATCATTATATCCCATTTTATTAATGATATACACAAACATTAATTGAAGAGAAATAAAACCATATCTTGGCCATATAGAGACTTACTACGAAGACGCCTTCGAAAGGCGTCGCATCGGCGTATATGTTGTCAGTATTTGAAAATATAGCTGAATTCAAACGGTCTTCACCCGCATTATAGATTAGTCGCACTATATGTAGATACCCGCTATAGAAGAAGGTTACTTTTGAGAAAATAAAAGTTAGTTGATTAGTATTTATTTTTTATTAATGTTTTCGCACTACCTTTGAATTATCAAAAGACGTATCTCTTAATGATGGAACGGACGGAAGGTATTTGCGCGTAGGACATTCATAGTACTTGTAGCCGAGGAATGCTGTAGCCGCCATGAAAATGATGAGCAGGATGAGGATTATGTGTTCTTTGATCCATCTTATTATGTCCATCTGGAATAAAAGAAGAAGCTTTAGGTAAATAACACCTTCACGGGCGGTGCGTGCGACCCAGATAGGATCTAGAATGAAAGGAAGATAGACCATGTGGTCTATCTTCCTTTCATTCGACGAGTCTTGGGCGATGAAAGTGTGAAAGATAGCTCCGAGACAGTTAAAAATCGATTGTATTAAAACATACTTTGGTATGATAAACTAATTAGGCAGGTACTTTTATAAAATATAATATAATTAAATAATTAATAATATAATTTTTGTAACCAAAAACGAATAAATTATTATGTGAGTTGACAAGCATATCACTTCAGTGCTTCGACATTACGATTTAGATACGATACGATACAGACGTATTCGTCTATTATGTGTATAACCTATCGGTAAGTCATCATCAGCCTATGTCAGTCCACTGCTGGACATAGGCCTCCCCCAATGAGCGCCGTAGCACCCAGCTTCGGCTCGCCGCATCCAGCATCTGCCCGCAGTCCTTCGCAGGTCGTCATCCCACCTGGCCGGAGGGCGTCCTACACTACGTTTGTAATGGTAATTAATTGAGACTAATTCGTCGAATTATTTCGTCTACTATCATTCTACGCCTTCTTTTTCAATGTACCCCTACCTATATTACTCCCAAAGAACTCCTTTAGCTAATTGTGCCGATATAGGCAGACAAAGCAGTATCGAATCTTGTATATCCCAGGTATGTAAAGATGAAGTATTAGAAGATTTTCGAAAACACTCTATTTATGTAAACGTACAAGGATCAATTCATGCATTAATAATTAAAAAACTATATAATTATTGTAATAATAATAATAACAATAATTTCAAAAATTTAAAATCTATAATTTTCGCAAATTTTAGTCAATGCTTTCATTCACAATTTGACACACTTGACTTCTTTGATTTGACATGCTACACTTGCTAAACAGATGACAGATGTCACAACACAGCAAAGTTGTAGTTATTGTATTCTCTTCTTTCAAAAAAGCAACATAGCAGAACCATAGTTATTATACATACATATTATCTTTGAGCAGAACAGAGAGTAATACCATAAAGCATGCAGAGTAATACCATAAACCATTTCTACCACATTCTAACTCTATAGGGGAGAGTCGGCGCGGTAATATCGCGCCTCTAAGTAAAAATGACTATAGCTTAGCTTGGAATAGTGTAAGATAATTTTTTAAGGTAAGAAATAATTAAAATATACATCAAAGAGAATACAATAACTATGATATCCATATAGCGTGGGAATACCTTCAAATTAAGTACAAAAAAAGGAATAATGAAAATACCAAAATTAGGAATACGCGGTATTATCGACCTAGTACTATAATACTTACTGTAGATTCTTGAAAAACTAAATTGATTCTAGAATATTCTTTTCTGCTGGGGTAGCAGTACATGGGTGCATATTTAGTATAAGGTAGAAAAGTGGGTGCGCGTTGATGTCTTTTGTATGCTAGGTACACTACGGTGCGACATGTTCTACGAAGATCTTCGAAAATAATATTTATAGTTTTTTTATAATTATATTATATTTGGGTAAACAATCGCGTTTCGATTTCTATTAAAATATGTATTTAAAATATACTATGTAACAAGAAGCCTTTTTTGCGCCAATGTCCATTCGCGAAAGTGCCTCGATGTCCTAATACCGTTGTCGTGGTGCTGCTTGCTTCGCTCGCACAGTAACTTTGAAAACCGAAGTCAAGTATCTAGGAGTCATACTGAATAATAAACTCCTATGGAACAAACACCTTGACTACAAACTGCAACGGGTTACTACCGCCTTCTACCAATGCAGCAAAATGCTTGGTAAAACATGGGTCCTATCACCAAAGATATCAAGGTGGCTTTACACCGCCATCATCAGACCAATACTCACATATGGAGCCATCGTATGGTGAACCAGAACTGAGCTAAACACCGTGATAATCAAGCTGCAACGCTTCCAAAGAATGGTGTGCTCAGCCATAACGGGCTGCATGAGAACCACACCAGGCGCTGCCCTAGACGTGATACTAGGCCTTGCGCCGCTAGACCTATATATACAACAAGAGGCTACCATGTCGGCCCTGAGACTACAAAACATTCCCATGTGGGGAAACATCGACTGCCCACATGCTCAAATCCTGCACAGAGCCCTTGCCTATGAACCTCTCCTAGCGGCATCTTGTGACAGAATGCCCAGCAAACCAAAACACAACAAACACTACCGAATACAACTGCATGAAGACCATAGGGATGAATCAGGCAGCCACGAAGTGAGAATATACACTGATGGCTCCAAGACCGATATGGGCACGGGAGCAGGGATTCACTCTATGGACCTCAATATTAATGTATCAATGTACTTAGGCAAACACAGCTCCATATTTCAATGCGAATGTGTAGCTGTAACCGAGGCAGCCACAGCTGTGGAAAAAAAGGATATAGACAACCAGTGTGTGCGTATCCTGTCTGACAGTGCTGCTACACTTAGAGCTTTAGCAGGGAACAGCTGTAACTCCAAGCTCGTATACGAATGTCACTTGGCACTTGAGAGGATTTCCAGTAGAAACAGGATCACCCTCCAATGGATCAAGTAACACAGCGGATTGGAATTGGCACGGAAAGGCTCGGAAACGCCGACACAAGGCCTAGCTCCGTTCCTTCCCCTACCATTCTCCCAAATCCGAACATGGGTACAGCTCAGAACCAGAGAAACGCATACAGAGAGACACTTTTTGTGCCTGACGAGATCAGACCTACGCGTCCTAGTGGGAACACTCACACGACACTGCCCACTAAACAAACACCTCTTCACCATCGGAGCAACAGACAGCCCTCTATGCAGAGGATGCCTGAGCGATGAAGAATCAGCTGCCCACGTAGTCCTGGAATGCGGGGGAGTAACAGCGCAGCGACTAGAAATCCTCAACCACCCGAGGTAACTCCGCGAAGCCTGTGAAGATCCCAGGAGTATTCTGCGCTTCTGGACGGAGTTAGGCTGGTTAAACTAGCAGACACACCACGCACAAAGGACCAATCGGAGTCTAAGGAGTACAACTACCATACCACCATACCATTCGCTCACACAGCCTGCGTAAGGGTTTGCTGTTCGCTTTTTAAAAATAAAAACAAGTATGTATGTTCTTTGTTTATGGAACACTAAAAAGTCGAGTTTTTATGTAAGTGGACCGAATGCCTTGTACTGGCTGATGATTTTAAAAAGATATATATACTACTCAAAACAAAATAAGGGCCACCACGAATTTTCCGATTTTTTAATTTTTGGTTCGGATTTTTTGCTTTGATTGTTTTAAATTAAATAAAACAATGTTTTTTAAATTAAATTAAATGAATTTTAATGCAATTAGACATAACATAATTAATATTTCAATGTTTTTGGGTTTTATCGCTTTTTATGGCTGTTTACACCTGACAATAGCATTAAATTGTAGACTAAAGCACAGCTAAGTTGTTTAATTTTTATTTTGTTTAATATCGGGTATGTCCTCCTCTCTTCAAAACACATTCTTGAAGCCTCGATGGCATGCTCTCAATAAGATGGCGGATGTTTTCTAGTGATATCTCCTCCCAGCACCTTTTCAGCAATTGAATCAACTCTTGCTGGCTGTGGACATCCTCTTCAGCTGCACGGACTCGGCGTTTTAATTGGTCCCAAAGGTGTTCAATTGGATTCAGGTCAGGGCTGTTCGCAGGCCATGCCATAACTTGAATATTGGCTTCCTCCAGGACAGAGATAGTCGCCCGGGCTGTGTGCGGTCGTGCATTATCCTGCATCAGGATGAAACCGTCCACCGCTCGTTGTGAAAATGGGATCACATATGGCCTGACAACCCGTTCGATGTAACTCTGAGATGTCACAGTGCCCTCATTCAGAAAAACAAGGTCAGTTTTACCTTGTAAGCTGATCCCGCCCCAGACCATGACATTGGGACCACCATATCTGTCACGTTCGTGAATGCAAGGATCGGTAAATCTTTCTCCGCTTCTTCTCCACACTCGCATACGTCGATCGTCACTAAAAAACTTCACCTTACACTCATCCGTAAAAAGCACCTTACGCCATTCCTCCATACCCCATTCAAGATGTTGACGTGCAAACCGTAATCGATTTGCACGATGAGCTCTGGTCAGTTTAGTGCGGGTTACAGGCCTTCGTGAATGTTGCTGGTCTTCGTGCAAACGATTCCTAATGGTCTGGTCGCTGACAAGGGTACCAGTAGTCCGGCGTAATCGGTTTTGTAATGCCCGCGCTGTCACGTTACGATCACGTCGTGCAGTAAGTCTCACGTACCGGTCTTCCTGAGCGGTGGTAGCTCGAATTCTTCCAGAGCCACGACGCCGGGATACACTCCCGGTCTCCTGATACCGGTTCCAAAGGTTTTGGATAGCCCTTCGCGAACATCCCAGCTGTAAAGCCACGGAACGTTGCGATTGCCCAGCCTCTACCATCGTTACGGCTCTGGTAGCAGAAGCATTGTTCAAATGGCGGCGAATTCTTGGCATTTTACGTTAAAATGATCAAATTACACGTTTAACTTCCGAGAACAACCGTAGTTGTCAGTAGACTTGGGTAAACTAATCTGGGATCAAATTACAAAATAAACCAAAACTCTACCCACTTCACATTAAGTGGAACATCAAAATTGTTTACCATACCGTCAACACTAATATCCCTAGTGCTTCACTATTATCGTTAACGCAACACTTGAGAACAATATGGCATTCATAAAAAATAATTTTCGTAGCGAGGGTCAGCAAAAAATAGTCTCGAAACAAAAATACTCGGGTGGCCCTTATTTTGTTTTGAGTAGTATACATACGTTATAGTATATAGTTATGTTTCAACAACATCATCAGCCTATATTAGTCCACTGCTGGACATAGGCCTCCCCAATGAGCGCCATAGCGCCCTGTCTTCAGCTTTATTTTATTTAGTTATGTATGTATATCCGCCTTTAATTCCTTACAAACAAAACCCTAAATACTCTAAAATTACGTACCAGGTCAAATCGTAGTAGGTACTTAGTTAGAATACTGCCCGGTCTTACAGCTAGGCAGTGCTTTTTAGAAAATTGTTTTTGTTTTGTTAATATACAATATAATAATATATTCATATATAATAATATATCATAATATAAATATTGATAGCCTTATGTCTATGTAAGTTTATTATAATGTTTGTAATGTAGGTATTTAGTGTATTTGTTATCAATTATTTATTAAAGTGCCACCGTCTATATTGTTCGTTCATGTCCAGTCCATCCCAAGGTTGCCTGGAAGAGATCGCTCTCAGCGATAAGGCCGCCCTTTATACCTTTATTCTAAGTTTTTATCTCTGTATTATTTTCTGTTTTGTGTGGTGTAATAAAGTGTTATCTATATACATATCTATATTATATATAATATAGACGCAGGAGGTTGCGGGTTCGATTCCCAATTCGGAACAATTGTGTGTACGATCTGCAGATATTTGTTCCGGGTGTTCTGGTCGTTTTCTATGTATAATAAAAATCTATGTAATGTATTGTATTATGTATATCAGTCATCTAGTACCCCTAACACAAGCTCTGCTTAGCTTGGGGCTAGATGATGCTGTGTGAATTATCCAGCATTATTTTATTTATTTATTAATATTAGTCCGTTAGTACGAAATAATAAAATTTACTAACTATATGTACACGCATCTCTTTACGGTACAATGTAGATTAAAAGTACTTTTTGAATGATTATTTTAGATAGCATTGTAATTCGTTTTGTATTTAATAAAAAAATTAAACAGAGAAAATTGTCATTCGTTTTGTGTTTCAAAAAAAAACAAAATTTAGACAGAGAAATTGTCATACAACTAAGTTTTCCCATTTGGTAGACTAAGTAGCTTACCAACCTCGTCATTTAATCTATGCGTGGGTAGTTTTCTAAACAATCTACCATTGTGAAGCATAATAACGAGTATCAACTAAGTGATAAACTTTAACATTAGTGTTTCTCATCTTTCAAACATTTTATTAAGAATTGCGTGAAATTCCCACGAGTAACGTGCATTATGTGGACCAGTTGTGTGGGTTATTGTGAAGTCATAGTCATTTAATTATATCTCGCGAAGAACCGACGACGGCCGCTGGGGCAAACGTGTTCTTGAGTGGAGATCACGACTCGGTAAACGTAGTGTAGGACGCCCTCCGACCAGGTGGGATGACGACCTGCGAAAGACTGCAGGTAGATGCTGGATGCGGCAAGCTGAAGACAGGGCGCTATGGCGCTCATTGGAGGAGGCCTATGTCCAGCAGTGGACTATCATAGGCTGATGATGATGATGAGTCATTTAATTCGATTTTGATTTTAAAAGTTCCATCAGATTATGCTTAGTTTATCGAAATTGGATTTTATTTTGATTCACAATTAATTTTAATCGATTTTGCAGAACTAGATGTAGCCATAAGATTAAGTTTATCATTCGCCTAGTTGAAAATTAACTAGCTGCCTAAAGTGGTTCTTACTTAAAAACATATACAACAATAAAGTTTTTTTTCTTTCTCTTGGACTAGCTAGTTTTAGCATTTGCCATATTTAATTTGTGATTTTTTTAAAAATTTGGGAGACATTTAAAACTTATAATAACCTACATTATTCTCTTTGTATGAAAAAAGAAACTGAAGTATTTTAGTTGCTATTATGTTTAGTCACCGCTTGAGCCTAGCTTCGCGGTGGGTGATCTACCATTTTTATAGATTGGAATACTGAAAATGTTTTTTCTATAGTCAAAAATGTATTTTATAGCTATCATTTATCTTCATAATATTTAAATTATCTTAAATATTATGAATATAAATAATAGTTCATTTACATATATTTCTTTTTATTTCTATAACTCTATCTGTTCGAGTAAACCGACTAAACAGCTGATATGCATTAAGTTGCGCTTGCAATTGAATGCGTTTTTGCTTGCGATTTATCTTAATTTACGCAGATCGCGAGCAAATAAAGAAATAAATTAAATTAGTTTAATATTAATACAAATTATAAATGTAAACTTAATTTTTAGCATATTTTGATTTGATGGAAATTAAAGCAAAACGCAGGTTTCACTTACCGGCGACCACGCACACGACTTTCTCCTAGCAGGTTTCATTATTACACTAATCACTTCTGATCACATCGATTCTGCAAAAACTTGCTACAGTCGACGACGAGAATTCATAACTTATCATAATCAGCAAATAATCGTTAATTATATTCGACAACCGAATACTGAATCGATTTAAAATATATAACTATATATCTACACTACAATACAATACAATATAACTTTGCATCAATACAAAAAAATAATAAAAACAACAAAAGATCTTAATACTAACTAAATCTAGTGCCACAATCGGCGGCCTTATCGCTAAAAGCGATTTATTCCAGGCAACCTTTGGACACTAAGTTATTTTTTTAATCAGAATAGAAAAGACTGTAAGCGATTACTAAAAATTTTACTGTTTAGAAATTCTCGTCGAGATTGTAAAACAATGTCGGAATATATCATTCAATATCGTACTGGATAATGAAATCAAACTGTTCGCGGGTTTATCGTGTTTATTTAAATTGATTATCCCGGTTGTAACCACTAACATAATAAGTGTGCCTTACCACAAGGTAAAGGATTGTGGTCTACCCGTGAATAGTGGAATTATTAACAGTGTTTCGATCGCGTGAATTTACTGACTGGTAGGTAATAGAAAATCGAATCAACCGCGAACAATACCGCTTCGAAGTAGACTTTAAACGTGACTGAGTGGCCTCAAGGCAAAACAAAACATAAAGAAAAGGTTTCGCAAATTCTTGGTGACCTTTAGAAAGGTCTAGACTGGACTATTCATGTTTCAAAATAACATGATTTACATTCCATAGTTCTCTTTTTATTTTAAGTACATGTTACATATATATTTGTAGATAATTAAGACTGACTTAGATAACATAATATCACTATTTTTAGCCTGCTGACAAGGCGTCGTCGTCGGGTTAAGTCTACATAATTTGCTTGACGGACTCGGTTTCATCCCGTTGTCCTAGTAGATAGATAGATAGATAATTCTTTATTGCACACTAAGTATAAAATGACAATGTAAAATAAAAACTAAAAAAAAACTATACACAATTGGCGGTCTTATCGCTCAAAAGCGATCTCTACCAGACAACCATGAAGTAGGTAGGTATATCCTAAAAGAACCCATTTAAAGTACAAAATTTACTTACTAGGGTATTTTTTTATTACTAGGGTAGCATAGACATCAAGGAGCTAGTAGGTACGTTTCATTTTATCAGCGAATCTCTAACTAATCAATACTCTGTACCTATATGCGATCAATTTCTGCTCTCCTGGTACTTTGGTCATGGAAACCACAATTTTTTCAAAGCAAAACCTGATCTCAACCTGATGCAGGACATGATGATGTTGCTTATCGATTGCTGTTATTTGATCTTATATATGTTCAAATTACGAATACATCACAAGACCTAACCTGAGACCTAACGAAGAAGCGGCCACGCAGAAATCGTTTTCATCATTAGGTATCATACATAAATACTTAATTTGTCCATCATCATCAGCCTATGTTAGTCCACTGCTGGAAATTGGCCTCCTAATGAGCGCCTTAGCGCATACTGTCTTCATCTTGACACATCCAGAATCTCCCTACCAGCCTTTCGCAGGTCGCCATCCCACCTGGTCGGAGGGCGTCCTACACTACGTTTACCGGGTCGTGGCCTCCACTCAAGAACACGTTTACCCCAGTAGTTGTCGGGTTTTTGTGAGATATGACCGGCCCACAAAAAAAAATTCACTGGTTCGTACTTTCACTCAAAACATGGCAATAATAAACCTTTAACGACCGATGTGGCGCGGTGGGCGAAGGTCCGCCTGCGACGCAGGAGGTTGCGGGTTCGATTCCCGCCTCGGAACAATTGTGTGTACGATCTGCAGATATTTGTTCCGGGTGTTCTGGTCGTTTTCTATGTATAATAAAAAATATCTATCTATGTAATGTATTGTATTATGTATATCAGTTATCTAGTACCCATAACACAAGCTTTGCTTACCATGGGGCTAGATAATGCTGTGTGGATTGTCCAGCATTATTTAAATTTATTTTAGTAAATAATGAGACCTAACATGTATTAAATTATTGATTTCACGCACAGATTTTAGATATCTCAGAACGCGGATCAGCTCCCTTTCGCCCGCCTCGGCTCGTCACCGACCACACAAATTTCCACGCAGGCGAAGCCGCGGGGCGCAACTAGTCTATTATAATTTTAGAAAGGAATCATAGCTAACTAAACTATCTACCCCACCTGCATACCAAGTAAAATCCTTTCTAACGAGACCAATTAATTTGAAATGCATAAATTAGTGAGAACTACAACCAAAATATTAGGTATAATTAAGTGTAAAACATTCTTACATCATATTATTATGTTCTAGTTTCTGCCTGTGGCTTCGCACGCGTTGTTTCTATGGAAACGTTTTAAGGTGGAATAAGTCCCAAAACGCACGTTTTGATTTAACGGCAAATCAATTTTAAGGGAACAAAACACCTATTTTTCGAATATATTTTGATTAGTAAGTTATGGGAGTCGAAAAACGATGGACTAAACTTGACTCGATAGAAAAAAATGGCAAAGATTCCTCTAAATCTTTATTTTTACAGAGAGATATCCCTACAAAAACCAGTTTTATTTGCTAGTTATTTAATATTATTGTAATGAAATTTCTTCTACGTGTTCCCTAATAAATACTTTAGACGATTATGGTTTTAGTTTTTTGAGAAACAGTATTATTTTAGAGCAATAACAAATTTCTAAATAAAAAACAGTGAAATTGCGCGCGGGTCGGTCATTCGGCCTCTCTTGTCTCCCTTTCCCGCCTTCTCCGCGCGGCGTTCGTTCGTCCTTGTCTCGAAAAAGCGAACTCATTGGCTATTTCTATAACTTCGGAACATTTATGGGATAGAATGCAATCTATTTACTATTTCAGGCCCAGGATTATCTGTATGCAACATTTCAAAATAATAACGTAATTTTTGTTTTTATAATATTAGTAGGATTAAATCATTAATCAAAATAGTGTCAAAACGTATGATCAAAATTGAAAAATGATGTCGTACAATACAGATCTCTCCACGGATGGATATACGCTTAAATACCAGTTTTCGTATGAATCATGCCCGTATTTTCCAGTACTAATTATGAAAGGCATAATAACCTAGATATAAATATAAATAAATAATGCTGGACAATTCACACAGCATTATCTAGCCCCATGGTAAGCAGAGCTTATGTTATGGATACTAGATAACTGATATACATAATACAATACATTACATAGATAGATATTTTTTTATTATACATAGAAAACGACCAGAACACCCGAAACAAATATCTGCAGATCGTACACACATTTGTTCCGAGGCGGGAATCGAACCCGCAACCTCCTGCGTCGCAGGCGGACCTTCGCCCACCGCGCCACATCAGTCGTCGTCGTCGAATATCATTTAATTACATCAAATGGGTTTCTCCGCCGACCAGCGAAAGGTTATTTATGAAAAAAGACAATTTTTAGAAAGGAATCTAATAGGCATTTTTACATAACTAGCCAGCAAAAATCCTTTCTAACGAATTATCTCTACCTAACAATTTAAAATGCAAAACTGTTTTATTTCTATGTCGTATTTAAACGTTTAAATATCATCATCATCATCATCAGCCTATAGTGGCAGTAAGCCTCCCCCAAGGAGCGCCATAGCGCCCTGTATTCAGCTTGCCGCATCCAGCATCTACCTGCAGTCTTTCGCAGGTCGTCATCCCACCTGGTCTGAGGGCGTCCTACACTACGTTTGCCGAGTCGTGGTCTCCACTCAAGAACCGTTTGCCCCATCGGCCGTCGGTTCTTCGCGAGATATGGCCGGCCCACTGCCACTTCAGCTTGCTAATTCTTAGAGCTATGTCGATAACCTTGGTTCTCTGTCGGATGTATTCGTTGCGAATCCTATCCTTCAGAGAAACTCCGACCATAGCTCTTTCCATAGCTCGCTGAGCGACTGTAAATATGTATTGGTGTAAAATATTTTTCAACACTGGTATTATCAAAGCAAGGAGAACTTCATAAACAATAATCATTGAGATTGACAGCTTTCATTCGAATTCGTCTTTCGTTTTTTTGTAAGCGAGTACTTTCACTGCGTGATGAACACAATCTTAACAAAAACTGAAACGGTTTTTGTGTAGATTTCATACACTGCGTATCATCAAGCAATAAGAATGAATTTAAATCTATGCAATCAGATTGATTGAAATTAAACTTTGAAAGTGGTTATCGATAAATGTTTCTATTACATAGAATAATATTATTGCGGTTTGATTGCAGTTGAAATGCGGTCCGTCTGTCTAGAGCCTTAAAAACTCAAAACTCACACGCACACACGAAAAAACACGAGTAAATAAACGGTTTTTCTACTCTGGTACCCGACTCTTATGATGCCGGTGATATTGGAGAAGAACTACCAAACTCATTTATACACACACTGCATAAAAACCCTGTCAGGGCACAACCATTTTTAGGTTCGTTCTTGTAAGATTGTTAACTTAGTTATAAACTTCATATTTATAAAATTAATTAATATAGGAATGTTATTTTTAAATAAGTAGTTAAATTAAATAATATTTGTATTGGATAAGAGTAAGTTATCTATATCTACACAGACCAGCTGGGGCAAAAGTGTTCTTGAGTGACGCCCTTCGACCAGGTATGATGACGACCGACTGCGAATGACTGCAGGTAGATGCTGGATGCGGCAAGCTGAAGACAGGGCGCTATGGCGCTCGGGGAGACCTACTATGTCCAGTGGACTGCTATAGGCTGATGATGATGATGATCATGACACAGACCAGACATACCATATAATATATTTAGTTTTCTTGTGGATTCCAACTTTTATTGAAGACTTGCATCGGTCTCTGAGGCTTAAGACGAACACTGTAGAAGTGAGTAGACGGGATACGCAATTAAGCACGAAGACGACGACGTCTAGCTGTCTCGTCTAGCGAAGACAATTCTAATTAAAATAGTACTCTAAAGCTCTTTCTCAGCCTAGAGGGCTTTCTAAGCTTAAATTATGCTGAACAATCCCCACAGCAGCGGGCAGAAACTAGTAGTACCTAGCTATTTATACAAACTTCAATTATACCCAGCCTGTGTTACAGATCTCTAAGAAAATAAGTAATATTTATTACTATAAAACTTCTGAAACTATCATGGTTATTAACACTAAAGTCATTTAAAACGGGATGGGAATATTAACCATGATTTGATTTTTGAGTTTTCCAATATTTCGGCACAGTTTCATGAAACCGGTGGTAGTGGTAACGTTCGTAGCAAAAGACAGAAAATGAGGGTAGATCGGTATATCTGCTCATAAAAACGAACTCGCAGTGTCTTCAGTTATTCCGTGATCATGGCGCATGAAACCGTGCCGAAATATTAGAAAACTCAAAAATCAAATCATGGTAAATATCCCGTTTTAAATGACTTTAATATTTATTACTGTCTAAAAAGTAGGCAGTTTGGTAGATATACCCCAAACGCAGTCACAGGCATAACCATGTATCACCGTCGTTTTATAATACATGTGTCCATTAAAATATACCTAATTATCACTTAAGTTTTTGCATAAAAGAAAGTTTATTTGAATAATTCAGTAAAACAAAGAAATACCTTACACTCTCTAATAGGCCTCGGTAGTGGAACATACAAAATCTAAAAAAAATATTAACGATACCTTGAAATTGTAGACAAAACACATAAACATACTTTTTTTATTGCCAGGAATTGCCATATGTAGATGTAGGTAGGGTAAAAAAAGTCTCATCCTCCATGAATAATTTATTCCAGCAAATAATTTGGTATGGGACCCAAATTAGATTGGAATCTTTTTTTTATTTAAACCTTAATTAGTTAAATAAATAAATAAATAGTTATTCTTATAACTTAGAATAAATTAGAACAGACAGACACTCTATCCTCTTAAATAATGACTATCAAGTAGAAAATCTTTGAGTACAAACAGAACAAAATATGCCATTTCTATTCATAAGAAACGTTGTTAAAGATTGGGATTGAAATTAACTCATCTCTCATGAATGTGATCTAAGCGAGACCACCTGAAGGAGGCGGTCATTTTCAAGCCCGATCCAAATCTACGCGACCTATATACCAACTTATAAAATAGTAGCTCAATTAGAAAGTGTCTGAACGGTGAACAGGTACTAGCTAAAGGCGTGATTTCTCAAGATAAGGCCATGATATCCGATAAAAAGACACTTTATTTTAATCAAGATTAAATGCTTTTGTTTACTCTATTTTAATATGCTAAGGCAACTTAATGGTGGCGATAAACTCAAAGTGGTTTATTTCCTGTAGACCTTACTTCTTGGACACGTCTCAGTAAACACTTTGAAGCAGGGGATTAGGGTGGCAAATGGCCTGACCGAATGGCGTAATAGGCAGAAGGCCTATTTATTCAGCAGTGCTTACGGGCTGAGTTCATAGATTTAAATACTCTGATCTGTTTTCATTCAACCCCATGATTGTCTATAGCGAAAATGATACCCATTCATAACATTTTAGCTATAGACAATCAAATATCTGTGTGAATATCCGAAAAATACAAAATGGGGCCACCGTAAGAACTTTCATATTTTTCATCATAAAAATGATCGCCTTTTTATAACATCCTAAAATATGAAAGTTATTCGACGTTTTGATTAGATTACTATATTCCTCAACAGTTAAAAATATTTTTATACTGGCTTTAATTTCCGACAAAACTATTGAGAGTAGAGTTAGTAGGTTGAGTAAAGCTTCCACATTATAAATCCCCGATACGCTTTTGGGATGTAAACTTTATCGTTGAACTTTCTAAGCTACACTAATGTAATTTTTTAACTAGTTACATACCCTAGCGCTTGCAGGTTAGTTTACAATTAATTTTGCTTTACGGAATTCCAGGAATACGTTGGTTGCAATCCGAAGCTCCTCGTATTTACCCAACAGAGGCTAGAAGTTATTTGTAATGTGATTGTTTCGCCCACGAACTACCAGCTTTACGGTATATATTACATTGCTATTAGTCTGATATTTCAAAGTAAATAAGCTTGTTTAATTAATATAAGCTCCGTATTCCTCCATTCCGTCGCCATGGTAACCGTAGTGGACATTGGCCATCTCTGCATCTCTACCCTTAAAGTTGTTATGGTTTTTGAACGCGTTGAATACAATCAGAGCAAGGGCTAGTTTTCCAACCATGAGGGATTTGAACAGCATGAATTTCAACATGCCTAGGAAGAGAGGCACGATCGCTGACTGGATGAGGAAAGGCATGATGAAGAGCGGCAGCAGCTTTTCTATTAGTTTCTTCTTTTTCTTTCGACCTGAAAGGAATAATCATAATTTTAGTTGACCACAGATAGGTTGAAAAAGAAAAACGTATATATTTTATTTGAAGTGAAATGGGATGGCTCTCATTATTTGTATGTTCATTAGGTATATTTATCGACCTTTTAGGCTTTGAGTTTCTTAATAAATCCAGATTTAAAAGTGTGGATCTATGGAGAACTTTCTCCATGTCATGATCAATATTAAACATAAATTCTTATTATGATAAATCCTAATTGAAGGTAATATAGCTATCAATGATTTTTTTGGCCAAATGTTTAAAAAAACCAATCGTAAATTAGCTCTGCTAACTTCTAAAAGATCATAAAACTTAGATTATAAAGCTACACCACCATCAAAACACTGGATCATATTTTAATTTTAACCTAACTGTAAATGTAATAATCTAGATTATTCTTTCGTGTGCTTTGTCAAAAAAGAGAACGGGTTCATGATTGATAATTATACCTGCGACGTCTGGTACTTTCATTTTCGACATTAAAATTTTGGGATGAAAGTTTTGCGAATGCAATTATTGAGTATCCAGTTAGCAAAAGGAACTGTAAAAAATTAGAGTGTGTCGAGTCTAGACTCTGTAGGCTAATTGCACATTGATGAATGGTGTATGGAAAGTTTGTTGATTTGATTGCAATGAACAACACATAATTTGTGTTAAGGTATATTTTTCTACCTACCTGCGATCAAGAATGTTTTTATACATAAGCATTTCAAATTAAGGGTACATAATGTATTTTATGAGTACGTTATTTTTTCCTTTGAAATTATCTACATCCAGTTTTGAAATTTTATTAAAATTTCAAACAGGTTTTATTTGGACACGACGATCCATAAATCAATTAAATGATCGCATACAAAGTAGCTTCAAAACCCTGTCAGGCATAATATGGGCTGGAATATTAATCGAAAAGGCCCATAGGTACCTTGACAGTTACTATTTTTTTTAAGTTTATAATATATAAATTTGTTTATAAATATTGTTTACCTTCAACATGATCCCCCCGAGAATCCACTTCCAAAGACAGCAGCTTATCCGTATTATTAGATTCCGGGAACTTCAGCGAAACTCCCTCGAACAACTCAATTTTCGTCGGCAAATCCACATTACTTCCAGTTCTTTGCACTGTCTCATCTTTCGCACACACATATCCGAAAACAAATAAACCGACGGCGAATAACCACAGCGGTCTTGGTGTGACCATTTTGCCGAACGAATTGTTAATGCAGTGGATATCGCTGGCCCCACCACCTGCCACCACGTTTAACTGGATCAGCGGTCGGGTTCGCTTCTGTGGCCAGATGGTATTTCGTAACGCAAATAAGACAATAAGAATACTGTGCGGCGACGCTGATGTGCGAAAGTTTTCCACGTGGATTGGAATTCGCATGTTGGTTGGCGAAGTGGAGCGTTGCTCGCCACAGATCAGTGAAGCGAAGCCGACGGTCTTTATGAAGCAGGCTTGTTTATGCCAATCCTTGAACAAATACGATGCTGGTATTTCATCTGTTACAACCGTATCACGACGACCTCTACTAATGATAACCCTATGTATGTTAGAATTCAAGATGCTATCAACAAACTGTAACAAATTTGTAACAATAAATAAATATATGTATCTATCTCTGTGGTGCGGTGGGCGATGGTCCGCCTGCGATGCAGGTGGTTGCGGATTCGATTCCCGCCTCGGGACAATTGTGTGTACGATCTGGAGATATTTGTTATGTATAAAAATATCTATCTATATCAGTCATCTGGTACCCATATAACAAGCTCTGCTTAGCTTGGGGCTAGACCATGTTGTGTGGATTGTCCAACATCATTTATTATTTACTTATTACGAAAAAGTAAAACATGATAGTAGTACATTACACTCACACTGGCGCACTATAACATAATTAATATCCTGCGTAAATGCTTCGTTGAGAAAGGCTAATGGGAAATTCTGGAGGAGGATTCGAGAGGATATCTTGACCTGTGAAATACGTATTGTCATAGATACGTCGAGTTCTTCCTCTTGTGTATTTACTCGTACGTTAACTTGTTCAAATAATCGAATTATCATTCTAGTATAGTATATTAACAGTAAAACTGAAGCCACTAGTGTAAAAACTACGAATATTTTAGTCTGGCTTCCTCGATACCAGTCCCAGCCTAAGGAAGCCAACGAAAATGATTTGTTTTTTTCTTTTATTTATTTATTCTAGCTGCGCCCCATAACTTTGCCCGCGTGGTAATCTACGTGTCAAATGGTTTATAAACCTTCCTCTTTAATCACCCTCTGGTCACGTGGTCCTACTGCCTTTGTCCTACCGATCGGACCACATGAACTTTTTTTTCCTATTAGTTCGATGAATCGGATTATAAGGAATTGTAATTCCGCTTCGTCCTACCGATCGGACCACATGAACTTTTTTTCCTATTAGTTCGATTAATCGGATTACAATTCACTCTATCTATAATATTACAAAAACCGCATCAACAAAAAACCGCACAAGCGTACATAGGGACAGCAGGAAGCGACTTTGTTTTATACTATGTAGTGATTATGAACAAAATTATCCTTTTCATGTGTTTTAGGTTTTAGCTTAGCTGTTTATTATTTTGTATTATTTGCTGCAATAAATATTTTTTACTTACTAATAATAATACTTTAGATTAACTTCTCAAAGGGCCTATGTGCTGTTGGCTTCGGCCCCACGCAAGCCTTCCAAAGGACCGGGTCACTTTATGGCCCGAGATCATGGTAAATGAGAGACATAATAATAATAATAAAATCATTTATTGCCATTTCTTAATCTAAACTAATATTAAATACAAAAAGAAATTTCTTATAATAGGCAAAGGGAGTATACTCAGCATTGTGCTGCATGCCAAGACATGCGGCGCTGGTTTTCAGTATACTCCCGTCGGATAGGTGGTCACCGAGGGGATGGGATAGCGGGCTAAAAGTAGACTCTTATACTTACAATTGTACAATTAAAAACTCATATATAAACTTATTAAAACAAAAATTACTAGTAAAAGTATTATCCAATATAATACGATATTATTATACAAGTTTATTTAGGGTTTGTGAATGAGTATCAATGAGTGTGCATGCTACTATTTATTACTAGGTATTACTACTTAACAAGAACCTTTATCCTGGTTAACTATTACTACTTACTTTGGCAAAACCTCATTAAATAACATAGGAATTGATAAATGCAGATTTTGATATCCAGCCGTACTACTTGCAGAAAGTAGTTTCTAACTTGTTTAGTTCAATAAAGCCTGTTTTATCCGATGCATCTCTATTCTATAAGTAAACTTTCCCTGTACTCTACCACCCGACCCGACTTAGAGCGGTTTCAGACTGGATCTGATCCGAGCAACTGCAGACTGTTGCAAATAATCTACAGGTAGCGCAACTGATCAATATTAATAACAGTCGGAAGCTGCATTGCTCCGCTGTATGGTAATGCTGATGTGCTGCTCCAGATACTAACCAGCTCTCGAATCAAGCGTGGCTTCGACCAGAAGCTAAAATAGTTTTTTTATGAACCCGAAGAGATCGGTACTTCACGGACCTAGGGTGTCGACTCCAATGAATAAATAATGCTGGAAACTCCACAGAGTATCATCTAGCCCCAAGTTCAGCAGAGCTTGTGCTATGGGTACTAGATGAAATGAATGATATATTTTTTATCCAATACAATACATAGATGGATATGTTTTATTATACATAGGTAACGACCAGAACACCCGAAACAAATGTCTGCAGATCTTACACACAATTGTTCCGAGGCGGGCATCGTACCCGCAACCTCTTGCGTCGCAGGCAGACCTTCGCCCACCGCGCCACAGAGGTCGTCACTCCAAGTGGAGCAAATGCGTAGGTTCTGTCGAAAGCTACATAATATACCTAGTCTTAACGAAAGTTGCTCAATATAGAAAATATATAGAACATTCTCGAAATCTTGCGTTGAGGGAGAACAGAATAAGTTCGTTACAAAAGGGTTCCTATTGCTCAACTGAGTTGCGTAAAAGAGAACTCGCGCTGAATTCGGTCCGAGTTTTTTGTAACCGTACGTTACGTTCCTACATATATTCACGGATTGGGATCGGCTGCAGTGTGAACCCGCTCTTAGCATGTAAGGCATCCTCGCCTACAAATTCCTAGATTAGTCAACTTAAATTTTAAGCTAGATTTTGCCCGTGGCTTCAAGTGCGCTATTCAGAAAATTTATTTTTTAATTTTATCCAAAAAAAATTTAGTATAGGAAGTTATGCAAACTAAGGAACAAACTTTCAGGGCTGGTTCAAATTCAATCACGGAATAGAGTAGTTAAGTAACTAAAAAACCTATAATTAATTTTCGAAAAAAAAAACTTATTACTTGCGAGATATATAATAAATGTTGTAAAACATATTTTTGTTTCTAAAGTCATTTAAAACGGGATATTTACCATGATTTGATTTTTGAGTTTTCCAATATTTCGGCACGGTTTCATGCGCCATGATCACGGAATAACTGAAGACACTGCTAGTTCGTTTTTATGAGCAGATATACCGATCTACCCTCATTTTCTGTCTTGCTGCATGCTTCTAAGTCATAAACATTGTCAACAACATTTTTTGAAATTGAATCTACATGTAACCGTTTTGTTAATTAGATATGCAAATAAATAATTAATTGTATACCTACCTACCTAGGTATGTATACAATGAATTATTTATTTAGGTAAATGTAGGTGAAGCTGACTTCTTTATCAGTTTAACTTTCACCGCGACCTAACTGTCTGCTAACTTTGCATAAAAATAAATAATTGTCAAATTTCTATCGTTCAACAATTGGTAAAAACGGCGCTATGGTGCTCATTAGGGAGGCATATGTCCAGCTGTGGTCTAATAAAGGCTGATAAAGTGAGAAAACCGATTTTTTGTTGACCATCCCAATATTAAATCCCGAGTTAGCGAAGCAGTCTAGAGTAGATTCACGAGCGTAGCGAGTAACTCTTCAGTAGACCGTAACAAATATCTGTAGGCTGCATATAGGTATCTATTAAAATATCGGATATTTATCGCGTACCTTTTGTTTTATAAATATTTGAAGCCTGCCTTATCATTATTATCAACCTTTTTTTGCCCACAGCTGGACATTGGACTCTCATAATGCGCCCATAGCGTCTTCAGCTAGGTCGGTGGCCTAAAACCCTGATGGGAGATGCCACCCAGCCGATAAACACATACGTACCAACCTTCTATAAATTTGTAAGCAAAAAAACTCGGTTTGACACCGTTCGTGCTCTGACGCTTTTTATCGGCCTATCCGACAGAACTTTGCCTTATTAAATTGATTTTTATTTTTTCTCGTTACGTTATGTACCAATTTGGTAAGCTAGATACCACAGTTTTGTAGAAATCAGCAAAAAACGGAACTTTTCGTAAACTAGTCAAAGCAAAAAACCGGAACCTATTTAAAATTTTCTCGTTATTCAGAGATTTGACATAATCACAAAGTAAAAGTAAAATCCTGTTCTTATAATTTCGTACACACATGTAAATTCAAAAGTTAAAACGTGCATTGGATGTAAAAAATAATTGAAACTGGTTCAGCTTTCGTTTTCATTAGTAGAGTTTGCTCATAAGTAAGTAAATTGCCATGATTCGATGTTATCGAAGTTACCTACAACAATAGATTATTGAATACTATTATAGTTGAATCAACTTTTTATGAGAAATTCACATGCAACATAATTCACATGATGATAGAGATTTTCTCAAAGAAAGTTAAAAAAACTACAATAATGGCACTGAGAGTGAGAATAATAAAACAAACACCGTAGCGTATTAGTTTATAATCTTTTTGTACATATTTTCCCACATTTATTATATAAAAAAAACACTGGGCTCACATGAGATAAAAAAAACTACAAATAAAAAACACGTTGTCTATCTTTTGCAAATCATCGAATACATTTTTTGCAAGAGGCAGACAAATTTTGATTTTATGCTCTTCATTATCGAGAAAGAACAAAACCAGGTAATACGATAATTAATCAAATACTAATAAAGTATACTTAAATGCATTTTGCCATTGCCAGCTCGAGAGCTAGCTTTGAGGTAGTCAATATTACAATACATTGCAAAATTAAAATTTAATTTTAATTTTATTCATTTAAATTAATTGAATTCCCCTTATTTCCGTTTCGATTCGGTCGATTCCGGTTTCTAGCTAGTTTGCGATTCCGATTCCGGTTTCTAGCTAGTTTCCTTAGATTATTTATACTAAGTTGAATTTAATCAGATATCGTAGCGTCGTCGTCTGATCTGCCCCAGGGGGACAGGCCAGGGCCGGCGGGAGGCCAGGGAGCAGCCACCGCGGGGGCAGGCAGGAACTCCGCTCGGGGTTGCAGAACCAAGGGAGATGCTGTGGCAGTCAGAAGCCTTGATACAGCCTGCAAATGAATAAGACATAAAAAAATATGTATTGATACTGAACACTGAACAGGCATTTTTCAGGAAACCCCGTTCAAGGTTTTTTTTACTTTCTTTGGGTGACTTGGGTGTCACTGCGGCCATGATAGGCCTATTGTGGCCGTTTTAGGTTACATAATTACCGAAATAAGATAAGAAATGATACCTACATTACGCTATAAATTTCACTTAGATAACTATTGATAAAATGTTTCTTTTATTATTTATTGAAGCGAAACATAGGCATACTTAGCTGGAAGAACCCGACTAACTTTTTAAACAACAAACCTGATGATTATAGGTAATAAATAAGCTAACTGGTTAGTACATAAAGCTCGCTATTTCAATTATCTCTCAGCTTAATTTCTCCGCCTCCTATCATTATGTAAACAATCTCACAATCACGTAATTAAACCGATTGCTATCGCTATTATGTCTGTACTCGAGTAGTGAGACCTAGTGGAGGGGCATAATAACCACATTTTTACGTGGTTTCGAATTAAATATTTTGAGATTTGTAAATATAAAACTTAGCTTGAGGCTGAGAAGATTCTCCTAGTTTTATTACCAGCACGTTAAATTTATATGTACCTACTTATAGCTACGACATAGCCTGAAGGGTATACCTAAACCACTCCAGGTCATATTCCTTCCTATTTGTTATACGACATGTGTGCTCCTCAGAGATCGTCCAGTAATCACCTGATATTTCTCAGATATTTACATACAATGTAAAACAAAACAGAATATTGTCTCTAAATAGGTATACCTTTAATTTATGATTTGATTCTGGACAATTAACTTAGCACCGCGGCAAAAATGTCTGCCTGACTGGTCGGTCGAAGCTCCTAAGTTCTAAAACTATAAGGTGCAGTGGAAGAAAGCTGTTATTTTTCATGGACAATGTAAGTTTGCCTGGGTCCAAAATAACCCAGTTTCGGCTTCGTACACATATTACATATCATCCAATAGATCTTCGATCTTACCTGGCTGATGCTGACAATAAGCAGGATGACTCCTATAGCAAGGTTCTTCACGGAGATCACGGCGAGAGCCATCAGCAGGGTGGAGATGACTCCCAATGTGAACATCACGGGGAGGAAGATGAAGGACAGTCGCTTGAGGGCGTTGTGTCCGAACGTACGGCCGACGTTCGAATCTGGAAATATACGAGTTGTTTTATAGTAGGCTTGTGACAAATCCAAGAGTATGAGAGAAGACAATGTTAAAACTTGGTTTATTCAGCTTTTGGTCAAAAATAACACTTATATTATAAACAAGCTGCGCACCGCGGCTTCGCCCGCGTGGAAATCTATGCGTCAAAAGTGTCGAATGGTTTATAAACCTTCCTCTTGAACCACTGTATCTATTAAAGAAACCGTATCAAAATCCGTTTCGTAGTTTTTAAAGATATACGCATACATAGGGACAAACAGACAGCGGGAAGCGACTTTGTTTTAATAGTTCTCATGGGATAGAAAAAACCTTTAAACTTTTCCGTTTATCACAAAGCGTACGAAGCCGTGGTCAGAAACTAGCCAGTAAAAATCGATCATGTAATTACAGCATCAAAAAATGTTATGACTTATATATCTAAAATTGACGAGCACTAGGTAGCCCAGTTTCACTTCCGTGTTTCGTGTTCTGTTCAGGTTATGCAACATTATAGAGCGCTGTATATTTGTATGTTTGTAAAGTAACTAATATATAAATGTACATATAACACTAGCTGCACCCCTCAGTTTCAACGCCGTGGAAATCTATGTGTCTAATGGTTTCAATGATAAAAAGTATTTCCTATGTCCGTCTCCTGGTTCTACGTTCCTCCTCATCAATTTAAATAAATAAATAAATAATGCTGGACAATTCACACAGCATTATCTAGCACCATGGTAAGCAGAGCTTGTGTTATGGGTACTAGATAACTGATATACATAATACAATACATTACATAGATAGATATTTTTTATTATATATAGAAAACGACGAACACCCGGAACAAATATCTGCAGATCGTTCACACAATTGTTCCGAGGCGGGAATCGAACCCGCAACCTCCTGCGTCGCAAGCGGACTTTCGCCCACCGCGCCACATCGTCGAATGAATTTGAGACATTCATTTATTTGCTTATGCAGTACAAAACAAAAACAAAGTATCACACACACATATTTAAATAAAAATAACTTTATCAAATTTTAACGAAACAACAATTGCATAAAATATTTAACATGAATTTAAGTTACAACTAGTTTCCGCCTCAGGCTTCGCACGCGTTGTTTATAATGGAAACGTTTATAGGTTATTATACCATGGAACTGATTTATGGCATTAAACGTAGCCTTTGTTTTATTCCATTTATTACTAAAACTATAGATGCAAAATTTCACTAGTGCTCGATCTATTCGTTAGTTATGGCGTAAAGAAGTACAACAGCTAATTATTGGAAACAACTTGAATAACTCTTTTTATATTGCTCCACTTTGTTTATTGAGTTGTAAAATAAAATATTCTATTCTATCTTTAAAAAAAACCGCATCAAAATCCGTTGTGTAGTTTTAAAGATCTAAGCATACATAGGGACACACAGACAGCGGGAAGCGACTTTGTTTTATACTATGTAGTGATAACTATTATAAAATATGACACGTCTTAGCGCCCAAGAGCGACTAACAAACTTAATGTTTCCGTGATAGGTACATCCTTAAACAAAACTGTATCTTACTACATATCTGTATCTGTACATATCTGTACTTATCTGTACTGTATCTGTATCTTTGTTTGTTTGTTCTATACTGTTTTTTTCTGTGTTTGGTGTGCAATAAAGCGTATGTGTATTGTATTGTATCCTTAAATAGCCTTGTTTTGCATTAGTAAGGACAGAGACATAAATACATACACGAACATAAATATTGATCAATTAAATAAATGTAATAATTTTTTTTTTTTTTTTTGCCATTTTAATCTTTAATTATTTTTTTTGTAATTTAATTATCTCAATATAATATTTAATATTTTTTGTCTGTAACTAGATTCTCCTACCGAATTGTATATATATTTGCATGCCCTAGATTTAGGGAAAACATGTATGGTGTGCTTACCTATAGCTATTTCCATCGTTGTGTGACCCATGTTTGCAAATAAATAATTTGAATTTGAATAAGCACAAAATTGCTTCAGGCGTGGATGGATCAATGATAACCATTATACACGACTTGTGAAGTACTTTGTTGAAACTAAAAGTAAACCCACACACAGGTATTCTTGCCGTAACATTGAGATTAAAGCAATTTATTTAGATCATTATTTTTTTACAAAGGATTCTTAGAGAAAGATTCTATGTATACATAACTTCTAACTTCTTTATCTTCTTTGTACAAAATAATCCGTCATGAAAATGTTATAGTATCTTACAAAATCTATGACGAAAAGTTTTTAACACTTTGATTGCTGAAATCACACGGTATGTGTTTTCTACAAGTGACTAATATGCGTAAATCCACACTAGCGCAGCGGCTGAGAAAATACAGATCTGTGTGACTCAGCACAGCCGTAATATTTTTCGAACGAAACGCATGTGCGGCGCAACACAACCGCTGTGTAGAGCGGCAGCACGAATTTTTTAGGTTAAAAAAAAGATCGCAGTCGTCGAAAAAAATCGTAGTCAAAGTGTTAAATGGTAGTTTTAATGATTACGATTCACTTACAACACTTTTTATTGCACTAATTTCACCTTTACATCAACCATACTAACTTTAGCACAACTTCTAAGAACCACCTGCGATATTTTAAATGAGTTACCTACGATTATTACGTTCTACTTAAATTAAGTTCAAAGCGCGCGTTTTAAAATGCCTAATGTGTTGCTCTTACATTGGGCATAAGAAGAGACTAGACAGTAATTTCTATTTTTAGGCTTTGGTGCAGGGAGGGTGATTTCGTTCGTCCAAGATGAGGCGTTCCATTAATGTAAAAAAAATTCAACCAGACTGAAAACGTAGCGCTTTTATTTGAAATTAAAATGGCGTAGTCTCGTAGACCTCGCAAAAGTGGGGATGACATTCTCCGACAACTTTAACCTTCCGCGAAATAATTATCTCTGCCGTGGGGTGTATTGGGGACTCCAACATCTCGTCTCCCAGCCAACCTAACCTGCACGTGGTACCCTGCTAGATAACGAACTAGGCTCTGGTCATAGATTGCTCTGGTGATAACTTTTCCATTACTTGACACTGGCAGAAAAGTGTCCAATCAGACAATTGCCATTATCAACGAATCATCATTATCTCTGCCGTCAGTTGATCGTTTCTTGTTATAATACCAATAGGGTTTTATTATTTTTCACTACTCTTACATATTTGATAAATTTATTGACCTACCTTGGCTAAGAAAATCCATCACTTGCGGGCTACCACTATCACATTTCACCATCGCCACCAAAGCGACCACAACCGCCAAACTGACAACCGAAATTTTGGAACACATTTTAATTGTTTTTTCTTTGAACTGCAATTCGACTCGTTTGTCAGTACGATCACTGTTAAACTGATCAATAATTTCCTCGATGGAAGGATATAAGAGTCCTGTGAAGACAATGGTCGGCGACTCCAAAGTCACGAAAAGAAAGCGGACGTGACTGCCCGATAGAAATTACGCCCTCGATTTTTTAAGGACTAATGTTGAATCGATAACGGACTGGGTTCCCTGTAGACCGAAGATCCCTATCGACGCAAATTATCAGGTGAAAGTCAATAATAGATGCCTAATTCGTTGAAGGTGACATCTATATGACAGGAAATTGCGGGGCTCCGCGGAATGTTCTAGGCGTAGTTTTGTCTTCTAGCCGTTTGACTTTCATTGATAAGGCGTCGTTCGTTCCCTTTTAGAATTCTGGGTCATTATGGCCCTTATGTAGGTATATACGCGGCTTCTATCGTGTAAAATCTAGCAATAGAATCTCGATGGTCCAAATGGCGTCACTGTTGTAATGTAGCTTTAAGCCTGGAACCAAACATTGGCTACTTTTTATCCCATAAAAGATTGCATTTATACAAGATTGCAACGTGTGCGAAGCCGCGCGCAGAGATTAGTTGATCATAAAGGAGTTAATTGCAAATTTTGACCTATATCTTCTATAATATAAAAATGAATCGCTGAATGTGTTGCTAATTCTAAATCTCTAATTCTTTTTTTAGAATATTCCTTGAAGTACGAGGATGGTTCTTACGGAGAGAAAAAAGAGAAAAAAAAATTGCTTTTAACAAATGACTACCCGGGCGAAGCCGGGACGGGCAGCTAGTTATAAATAATTATGAATAAAAGTTTTCTAAACTAATTCTAGAATTAGATTTAGGTATCTAGTTTAAGTTATGCTGTAGCACCCCGACGGGGTTCATCTTACATTCTATAATATAATACCTAAGCCACAAGTAACAATATTAAACTCCCGAATATTGATTCTGAAAGATTGGTTGGATCAGAGTTATGATTGTACATATATTTATATTTTTGTATTATTGAGGTATTATAATCTAAATTGGTTGGAACCGTTTTGATCTGGAACAAGAAACAGTAAATAAATAATGTTAGACAATTCACACAGCATCATCCAGCCTCCAGTTCACCAGTCCTTGTGCACAAGAATGAATGAATGGCATCACGCTGTTGCGCAGACACTAGACAGAACTCTCTGGTTGTAATAATAGTACATAATATGTACTACTACAACCATTATGTACTATTACAACCAGAGAGTTATGTCTTTATGAAACACTTATATTATAAGTGTTTCATAAATAAATAATAAATAATGCTGGACAATCCACACAGCATCACCTAGCCCCAAGTTAAGCAGAGCTTGTGTTATGGGTACTAGATGACTGATATACATAATACAATACATTAAATTTATATGGATAGGTACACATAATTTAGCTTATTTAGATTCTATCAGTGAATAACTATTATTAGCTCTCTGTTGTCATTTTTAAGTCTATAGATATAATAGTAGCTGATGGTGTTCCGAAATAAATAAATAAATAAAATAAAAAATTTAGTATACATAGAAAGCGACCAGAACATCCGGAACAAATATCTGCAGATCGTACAAATAATTGTCCCGGGGCTTGTTAGATTTATAAAGAAATACAATACGCTATGTACAGAGATATTATGTAGATATTTTCTTTATTATACACTAGCTGCGCCCCGCGGCTTCGCCTGCGTAGAAATCTATGTGTCAAATGGTTTATAAACCTGCCTCTTGAATCACTCTATCTATTAAAAAAACCTTATCAAAATCCGTCGCGTAGTTTTAAAGATCTAAGCATACATAGGGACAGACAGCGGGAAGCGCCTTTGTTTTATTTATACTATGTAGCGATGATAGAAAATACGCGGAAATATCTACAGATTGTAAAAACATTTGTCCATAGCCGAGAATTAAACCCTAAACCTCCTGTGTCGCGGACCTTTGCCTGCTGCGCCATAGAAGTCGTCGTCTTTGGCAAGTAGGTACATTTTATGACAAGGTCCCATACAATTCTGATTATACCTGATGCCCAGTGTGTCGCATATCACGTAGATAATTAGTCTAGAATTAAGGCACGTAAGACGTGGAGAAATTTCATTGTCCGCGCTACCTGTTGTTCAACGTTAGGGTTGACACAAATTTAAATTGTCATTATACTTATCACTTTAAATTGTGAGGGTATCCAGTGAGGAATATGGAATTTATGGGGGAGTCATATTTTAATATGAAAATAAATTTGTTGGTATTTATTTAAAATATTCGGTCAGCTGGAAAAATCACCTAAAAATATTTAGACAGCATATAATTTTTTTTTTCAGCAGTGGACTGCTATAGGCTGATGATGATGATGATTATAATATGTTTTGGGTGGTTGTAAATAAAAAGCACTAGCAATACGGGGTGGCAACTAAAAAAAAGTAGTCTGCAATTTTTTTTGTCTTGTGACAATACGATTATTTAATAATTTTCAGCTCAATTATTCACCAATGTTAATAAGAAATTTTCATATCATAAAATAAGTCGATGATTGAGCTGCAAAATTAATGTTTTTTTAATGGTTTTGCAGTCCATAACAAATAATATACACATACATACAAATAATATGAAATAAAATATACAGAATAATACACGAGTGCGTGCTGGCTTACATCTGCATACAATTACATTTCTTCGTTTACAGCCAGTATTTTTTTACATTACTGTAGACGACTCTCTTGCGTGAGGTGTTTTTTTTAAAGTCGGTGACAACCCGTCGACAAGACGTCCATGACCAAGACCGAGTGATAACCCGTTTAATGCCACTTGCAATAAAGAAACACATATTTATGTCTGGCATAATATGGCAAAAATGGCTTGATTTCGTTATTTTCTACCTAGATGCGAGTTTAGACACTTTAATGTCGATTTTAAATAAAAATGGACGTAGTTTTTTTTATTTACTTTAGTTGATACTCTAGTTTTATTCAATAACCGCTCAAATATCTTATGCAGTGAATGGGAATTTTGTTTCGTGAATATAGTCTACGTATCCAATTTCTATAAAGCTTTTTATTCAATTGGATTATTTAATTATCTGAACAAATAAATTGAATTATTATATTTACTGGTCGCGGACTGTCTAAAATTCGCATTCAAAATAGGAGATGAATGTTTTATTAAAATACTCTGTATTTAAGTATAACCGTTAGCAATAGAACTACAGAATATCACAGGTGAGATCTCTCTCCAACGAAAACCATTTGATTTATCGTTTTCTGCTATGTTCTATCCAGCCACATGAGTGAAGCCGCGAGCAGAAATGAGTTTTCCTAATCTTATTCTGCATTCATGCGGTCATTTATAAGAATAATAAAATATATTTATTTCAAACAGAACATAGGTACCTACTAGACGTGTGCGCCGATCGGCGTGGCGCACGCCGCCGATCATTTTAGCCACGCCGCCGCCGCCGACGTTTTCGTCGGCGTCATCGGCGTCACTTTATTTAACAAATTTTGTATGGGGAAATTGACATGGCAAAGCCCCGACACTGTGACTAAAAATGAGATCGACTTTATCATGACGCATGTGCAGCATGATAACAAGCATATGTTCAGAGATGTCTCAGTGACATGTTCAATACGGATCTGATCACCGACTCCTCCGAGGCTTTCTGAATATTAACTTGACGCTATTTGATGAGGTCCACGCTCCGACCTAACCCAATCCAAATCATGGCGGGCACCGAGAAGTTCCAGCAGCTTCTCGGTGATAGATTTATTGCCTTGAAAACCACTAATGACTCTGATGAGACGCTTTTTTTATCTGTATATTATCTTTGGGTGGCTTGGGTATCACAGCGGCCATGATAGGCCTATTGTGATCGCCACTTATAAGTTCAACCCCGAAGCCGAGGCGTTCATAGTTCGCCACTAACCCTTGCAGCTGCTAGGAACTGTAGGATTTTCTTAGGCGTGATGTCTCGCAGCTCGTCTAGGCTATGCAGATGCTTACCCAGATGGATGCTGCATTTGTGCATCAGTGCTCCGCACTCACCTAGCAGAAGGATAGGCGTTTTATTCGCCTCGCAGAATCTGCAGGATTATATGTCGTTTAGCCCTAGTTTGAACATGTACTTGTTAAGGCAACAGTGTCCAGTTAGGGCTCTTGTTATGATGCGAACGTTGCCTCTGCTTAGCGCTAGGATTCGGTTGGTATACCGATTATAGAAGGCTTTTATCAGAGATTTTGAGTGTTCCATGCCCGGGAAGTTGCTCCAGAGCTTGTACGATTCCTCAAGGCAGGATCCGAAGAGTGTTCTGTGCGCCAGGCTTTTAGGTATGCCACAGAACGGTTCCCCTTAGCCCATGAGCGCGCGAGTTCATCGGCACACTCATTGCCGTTGATTCCTGCGTGCCCCGGAACCGATCTTAGGAGGACTCTGTTATTTGGGCCCAGAGCGTTTAGTCGTGACAGACAGTCCTCGACTAGCTTGGATGTGATGACCTTCGAGTCCATCGCATCCATCGAGTCCACGCTTTACACTGGTCGTAACGTTAAGCGACGAGGGCATTAAGTTCTGCTAAAATAGCGTACTGGCAAGAAGTCCAAACTTTCGGAAAATACTTCTTAAAAAATTCAGACCCATCTCACTTCTGAGCCACGTCTATAAGCCGTTTCACGAGTGGTCACGAAACGTCTCGCCAGGAGACCCAACGAGTTCCAGCCACCGGAACAGGCCGGGTTTCGCGGAGGATATGGCACCATAGACCATAGAATACACACAGTGAGGCAGATTATACAGAAGTCCGAAGAGTATAATAAATAAGCCCCTGTGTCTGGCTTTTGTGGACTATGAGAAGGCATTTGACTCTGTCGAAACCTGGGCTGTTCTGGAATCCTTACAGCGATGCCAAGTAGACTATCATTATATCGAGGTGCTGAGATGTCTCTACGAGGCCGCCACTATGAGTATCGTAATACAGGGACCCATCCAACTCACGGTAGGGTTGGTACGCCAGTTATAAGTCGCTCAGAGAGCTATGGAAAGAGCTATGCTCGGGGTCTTTCTGAAGAATAGGATTCGTAACGAAATCATCCGACAAGTTACCGACATTGTTCAAAGAATTAGCAAGCTGAAGTGGCTTATATCTTATATCGCGAAGATCCTGCAACCGCCGGGGTAAACGTGTGCTTGAGTGGAGACCGCGATTCAGCAAACGTAGTATAGGACGCCCTCCGGCCAGGTGGGTAAAGACAGGGTGCTATGGCGCTCATTAGGAGAGGCCTATGTCCAGCAATGGACTATTATATGTTGATGATGAACAAATTTTCACACCCACGCCGATTACGCCGATGACGCCGCCGCCGCCGATGGATTTGACGCCAGACGCCGCCGCCGGTCAAATGAGCATCGGCGCACATGTCTAGTACCTACTCAATAACAATTACGCACAGAATTTAAATTCATTTATTTAGAAAAAAACCACACGTACGTTTAAAAATTGGCTCTGGCTCAACATGAGTTGAATAACTAGCCATTTGTTAGTTCTAATTACCGACCACGTTGACAAACATCACGGAATGTCAACTGTATGTAAATCAATGCACTTAATTCGAATTTTTCACGTTTTGTCTTGCTTTACATCGATTTCTCCGCATCTATGGATGTCATTGTTTCGTATGCAGTGGCTTTCGTCAGTTTTGTGTTAACCGATTTTCAAGGAAATTAAAGCAGTGCAATGATGACAACTTTCTTTGTTTTATTACTAGTTTCAACCAGCGGCTTTGCACGCGTGGTTTTAAAGGTAATTTCTAACGATTTATGAACGAACCATGAACGAACGGATACGTATTCATATATTTATTGCATCATTGTGTACTTGTAGGTTTTAATATCCAGGTAACGTATACGAGACACAAGCAGGGTGCGGCAACAGGTACCTACTGAGAATGGAAGTGAGCCGGGTTTCAGAAAAACTCTGTTTATTAGATGGATTTATGGGATAATGTAGATTAGATAGATGCTGGATGCCGCAAGCTGAAGACAGGGCGCTATGGCGCTCATTGGGAAGGCCTATGTCCAGCAGTGGACTGCTATAAGTTGAACATGATGAGATAAAAAGTAGCAAAATACATTTTATTTGTTATTTCAGGTCTAAATAGATTAATATCAATGCAAAATTTCAGCCCGAGACGCAAACTCTGCTTACTTTGAGTTTACCTTACAATAATAAAACTTTTGAAACTATCATGGTTATCAACAGTTATCCAATATTTCGGCACAGTCAGTTCAGTTATTCCGTGATCATGGCGCATGAAACTGTGCCGAAATATTGGAAAACTCAAAAATCAAATCCTGGTAAATATCCCGTTTTAAATGACTTTAGTACCTTACAATACTTTGTGATATCTGTTTGAATTGGCACATCATCAACATCATCAGCCTTTATAAGCCTATAACTTCACAAAGGCCTCCTCTAATAAGAGACATAGCGCCCTGTCTTCACCTTGCCGTATCCGACTTCTTCCTGCATTGTGTGAATCGGCTGTATTTTTTATTTCTGTCTTCACTACATAGTATTGTTCGTTCATGTCCAGTCCATCCCAAGGTTGCCCGGAAGAGATCGCTCTCAGCGATAAGGCCGCCCTTTATATCTTTATTCTAAGTTTTTATCTCTGTATTATTTTCTATTTTGTGTGGTGTAATAAAGTGTTATCTATCTATCTATAGTATAAAAAAGTCGCTTCCCGCTGTCTGTCTGTCCCTATGTGTGCTTAGATTTTGAAAACTAAGCAACTGATTTTAATGGAGTTTTTTAAAAAGATTCAAGAGGAAGGTTTATAAACCATTTGACACATAGATTACCAAGCGGGTGAAGCCGCGGGGCGCAGCTAGTTCTATATAATTCTAACACAATAAATATCATTAGACAGATAGGAAATTCTTTATTGCACTTTAAATAGAAAACTATTTACAGAAAATCTTTAAAAAAAATTACTATTATCAGTTTATTTATTTCCGCCGTAGGTACACATGTTACACTTTATTTATTTATTAAAAAAATCCACAGCCTTTAAAACTAATATTAACATACTTAATTACTAAACATAAGGCCAATAAAGGATTTACTTTGTATAAAATTAAAAAACTTGATGTCGTTAAATACTATTTTAAAAGATAAATTACATTTTAATTATAACACACACTAACTTTTGACAAAGGAAACACCATAGGATATTGGCGGTCTTATCGCTCAAGAGCGGAATCTCTACCAGACAACCATGGATGGATAGGATCGTGGACAGTACCAGGGGATCTGTGAGCTCTTGTGCTTACAGCAGGTTAACAATATAAAAAGCTTTGTATTATACATTTTCCAAATGATGTAACAAATTACGAAATGTTCCATTAGTGTCAATATATGCAAATGAAATAGAAAACAAACATTATGACCAGATTTATGTATTAGATACATTTGAAACCAGTCAAGCTCGCTGTCCAACAGCCCGCCCAACTTGTTATCAAATCAAACCAAGTTATATAACTAGTTGACTAGCATTAACTAACGGTAATTAATGTTAAAAAATATAATAAAATAATAATGGACAATTCACACAGCATTCTCTATCTAGCCCCAAGCTGAACTGAGCTTGTGTTGTGGGTACTATATAGGTTACTGATAATTATACATACTACAATACATTACATAGATAGATATTTTTTATTATACATACGTATAAAACGTCCAGATTACCCGAGACAAATATATGCAGGTCGTACAAACATTTTAAAAAATGAGAAACCATTTTTTTTAAATAAATACTTTTTATTATTATTATTATTTTATTATTATTTGTCGAGGCGGGAATCGAACCCGTGATCTCCTGCGTCGCTGGCCGACCTTCGCTTACCGCGGTCGTCGATCGAGTCGTGAGAAATAGTTAAGAACCTCACCTCAATAGCCTATATTGGTCCACTGCTGAACGCAGCGCTCTCTCTGATAAGCGCCTTATCGGCTTTTATTTTATAAAGTGAAGCCCATAATCTCCACGCTGGGCATGCGGGTTGGGGATCGCAGTTCGGTGGTAAATTGTTCTGCAGAAGACGCTGGTGCGCGCCCCCGGTAGATATCCCATAATCTCCTCTTACGACACCCGCGGGAAGAGTTGTGGGATGGATCAAATTACTACCTATTTTACCAACTTAGATTTGAACCGGGAACCAAAAACCGGGAACAAATTAATTCAAAAGTGACATTCGATATTTTTACATTAAATTCACATTTTACGCAAGCTACAGGTACTGAATGTTGAGTCCAGCACTATTTCTTATAAAAATTGCAACACTGCATAACGTCTGTCAGAACCATGTTTTGTAGATTAACATTTTTGTGGCAAGCTACCTAGGACTGAATTCTGCTAATCAATCACTTTACTATGACAATGGTTTCGTAACAGAATCGTCCCTAGGTGAAAGAAACTCGAGATAGTGAATGGGACGCTATTTACAGGAAGATATTGGGAAATCGTTTTAAATTTTGACACTTGTCAGGCGTCCCTCTATCTGTAGTTTCTTTAATTAGAGGTAAATCGAAATTGATTAATAAAGAGGAATTAGGCCCCTAGCTGCATTCAGTCCCAATTCAATTTAAGATCGGCCATTCTATGCATTGTCTTATGCAAGACACAACAAACTATAATCTTATGCAAGACACAACAAATCCTAAAAACAGTATCTATTATGCAAACAGCGTTAGCGTGCGCTCACTCACGCATCTACAACATAATATTGTCATTTATCTATAGCATTAAAGTCTCACTTGTATGATTTAATACAGAAAAAAACTAAAAGCTATAAAAAATTCAGACAGCGCATTCGCTTTCGCCGCCGTTCAATGTCCCTTCCAACTCGCATGGAACTACGGCACGCTCAGTCCGGCTCCAACGATGCGCGTGCTAGCCGCGGTGCTCATAACCACGTGGCCGTGCTTGGCCGAGCCCGTCTCTCCCCTCACCAACATCGCAAACTGCGTATCCACTCTCGGACCAGCAAAATGCTTCAGCGCCCTGACCTCATGGCGCGCGGAGAAATCCCTCACGGACCCCGACATACAAACGAAACTGACCGAAGATCTCAAGTTCCCGTGGATGAAGTACAGTAATCGCAGCGATGAGGAGCTACATTCGCAGCTGTGTGACGAGACGGAAAGATTGCTGAAGCGCAAACCATTGTCGCTTGTGGTTCCCGGATACCGGTTTGAGGTGCTTTCGCGCAGCAATGGATCGCTGAACGTCGATGTGTACAATACAGGTATGTTTTACAATCCTTGAACAGGCTTATGGGGGTGAAAGTAGCGTAATCAAAAGTTTTCACGTAATCAGGCTACCGCTTTTTAATCGTCGCCACATCCGCGGTCAATAAGTGAATGTATTACACGAATACGAATAGCAATGAATTGTTTCAAACTCTCATGACTGTTTGATACAATTAATTTCTATTCTTATTCTAAGCTTCATATTTTATTTTATTTTGCAATTTTTAGAAAACGAACAGCTAGGTAACTATATTACAAAACATGGTGTATTAAACTGGCATAATTAAAAGTTTCCACAAGAAAAACAAACTAAATTTATGTACAAACAGTCGAAAAAGAAAAGAAAAAACTTACTTTGTCTATTAGTTTCACTGTCTAAAAAGCATCAACGCTTTATAATTCGCCTTTTCTAAATTGAATTTAGTTATTTTTACACGACCTTTCATCAACAAATTAACAAAGCTCAAGGTTTTTAATTAGGATATTCGCTAAGTCGCTCATTAACAGAAATGATTAGGCATATGCAGGTTAAGTGTTTCTCTAATTGCCATTTGACACACACTCTAATCTGAATGCAGCCGAGCAAGACAAAGCAGCTTATTCTGAACACAGAATGAGAATTATGAATACAAAGCAGCTGCAAAAACTGGTGCACAGAATGAGTACCAGTTTCAAACGTTTACAGCTTGTAATTAAATCTTCAAGATCCCCATTCAACACCTCAGTGGAAATCTTGAAGTTGGTAGGTTTTAGTTTTGAGTTGGATCACCGACTCGCTTACCCGGTCGTGTCTTGATTATAATGTTGATGATGATGATGTTATGTATGTCCCTAATGTCAACAAAAATGTTTATTTATTTGAAATTAGAAACATACATTTATATTACATTATGTAATTTATTATGTTGAGTATATTCTTATAACAGGTTCATTGTCCCCATTGACCATTTTCCCCTTTAATTTATAAATATTGCAATGTTCTGACTTTGTTAACTATCCAAGGTGACTTGACTGCTTTTATTGCAATTATTCTACGAATTACAAAAAAACAGTAACTCCCATTTGCTATATACGGCTGTTACGTCATAGAATTGTTTAAACTTTTTTCAAGAGATTGTTTACTTCGAAGTATTAAGCAAATATTAATTATTTCCAGCCGCCGATTCGGACACCAGTCGAGGCATCAAAAAGGTAAAGAAAAAGTTCATGAGCATACTACCCTTACTCATAGTTCCCGGCCTCATAATGTCCGCCATACTGCCCTTCGTGCTCCCAGCACTGAAGATGATGACAATCGGTGCTGTAATGATCAACAACATGGCATTCACTGGTGCGGTCTTCACATTACTGAGGAACAACGCTTTCAACGACAAATACGTGCATAAGGTTATCTACGTCAACGAGGGCTATAAGAACGAGAAACACGCTCATTTCAACCATTTCGATGAAGAACATCATGAGGCAAGTCATGACTACATAGTGGATGAGCATGGAGCGCCTGTGGAACATTTGCCGCAATCGGACTGGGTACAACAGTACCACGAACCGGAATCTCATGGGCATATTGCTAATGGCGAATTCGTGCAGTTTTCTGGAGACCAGTATAAGCGGAGACGAAGCAGCAAAATCAAAACTGTAGGCTCCTAAGTAACAAGATCATTTACTTAGTTAATAAATTAATTAACATTAATAAAAAACTGGGAAGTTTAATTCTTAAACGGAGTCCAAGATAAAGCACAACATACTACAACTACAACAATTGTTTTGTTTTTTGATAAATGTGTTGATTGCGTACACTGTCTTAAACCCCGCTCTGGAATTAGACCCTATGATAATTTTCTTGCCAAAATTAGCCGATTAAGTATTTAACCTTTATTTATTGAAGTAGACATCTAAGTATTTTAGGTTCAAATATATTTCACGTTTTAATAAATTTAATAGAATTCTTATTATAGTGCGTCTTTAGTGTATGCCTATTTTATTAAAGTGTCAAGCCTTCAGTATAATTTCTAAGAAATGTTTGCAAATTTATTAAATTTCTCTAAAAGATTGTTTTTTCAACTTCTGATATGTATAATAATGCTAGGTGTGTATTATGTGCTGTAGTGTCAAAATTAATTCTGAACAATGATGTAGTAGGAAAAATGTCTTTTTATTTTAACAAACTTTATTAACCTTTGAAACTTAATATAAACCTTAAGTTATAAGTCGAATGTTCTAATGGTTACCTACTTTGATTTTAATAACGCCTCCATTTGAGCTTCATCTACGTATACAAACTTAAACACAAAAGTGACATCCTTCTAACAATAAATATTAATGATTTTAAAGCCTTTTGTAACCAATTCTTAATTTTGTGTTACTTAACTTAATTTAATAATAAATTATGTAAATTAATACTTATTTAACTTACTACGACAGTCACCAATTTCTAAGATAAAGTTACTTAAAGTTATCACAATGACAAATGTTGATAATACTTTGCTAAATCTAAACAAATGAATAGGTACTCTTTAATTACATTAGTTATTACAGTAATAAAATATACAAACATCTTGATTCTGAAAAAATATACAATATCTTTAGAAAAGAAATCCTAAAATCACATTCTCAGTTGAACATCGCTAATGATATCTAATTTGTCTCCCTAATAAAGGAGTCGAGCTATGTCAAATAATGTGTTGTAAATAAAGTGAAATACAAATATTTCATTAAAATTTAAGAAATTTAATTATTACAAAATGGAATCATTTATCACTGGATATTTACCAAGATTAGATTTTTGAGTTTTTTCAAATTTTTGAGTTAGTTCGTTCTAAATATATTTTGTGTTAGTATCCATGATAGTTTCATAAGTTTCTTATAATACAAAAAGGTAACACAAAATTCAGCTGAAAATTAACGTGAAAAGCTAATCAGTATGTTTTTCTCACCTCAACAACGTTTAAAACGTAAAATTGAGAAACTATTACTTCGATAAGAAATGAGTTGAGTTTTTTTGTTTTGTCTGTTTCCTTCTTAATTTATTTCACGTCTAGTTCCTTTTCTGACTCAAATTTGCATCTCTTTCTTGTGCAATTACGCGTTATTAAATTTTTTATTATTGTTTATAGTGATTACCTAGTAGTACCTTTTAATGTTGTCGTTACGTACATAAAGGTCTGTGTTTACATTAAATAATATTGGATTCTAGAACCGAGTAACTTGTTTTCTTAATTAAAGCATACGTAGGACCGTAAGGTACCTTACGTACCTAATCCTTATAAAATGCAGAATTTTTATTAAACTTACCTAGCTTCTGACGTTTTCTTAATTGCAATATACATTTTTAATAAAATATTTACTATTCTGAAATTGTTAATTCAATTTGAATTTCTAATACATTGTATTTTTAATAAAGACTATCCGATTAGATACATAAGAGCTTTCCACTTAACAGATTTAAACCAACGGGACACAGATATTTCATAAGCGTTTGGATACATATTTTAATTCTCCAAAATACGTAATCGCTTATTTCTTTTACTTTTTTTAAATTGTGGCTGAAACGAAACACGCAATATCGTGTTGAGGATTAAAGAGGATTAAAATGGGCCTTCTGATTCTACCACAACGTAAAATAATGTGTCAAAGTTACATGCCATAAGAGTGATGCGATACTGTTTAGACTTAGCCATAATGTATACTGAAAAAACTTTCACGGAAGTTCATGTAATACCTATTAAAAACCATAACACAGAAATAAAGCAAAATCGAAATGAGTTTTAGCTAAGACTTCGAGATTGCCATAATATAAAATATCTTACCATTAGAATGCTGCCATAAAAATGTTTAATTATTGAAAAATGTAATATATACTATAAAATTACTGGCTCAGACGAAAAATTACACAATTTTCCAGTTACCAAAGGTCTACCTGTTGTGGTTTTGCAGTTGAAATTAGTGTCTCCAAGTTCATTGTGTTTATTAAGACTATTTTGTTATTATTGTTTTTGTGTTGCCTTGTTTCGGAGCCAGCGATTTTTATGACAGCAATCGCGACTGCAAAACATGATACTAACCGAGACGTTACTTGTACACACGAGTACCTACTAAGCAGAAATTTGCAAATCCTAACGATTGCATAGCCCGACTAAACCTCTACTCAGTTTTCCTATGTGAGATTTCAGCTAGCACTTTGTCTTCCGCTGGCATATCTTGGTCATCCCAACCCCAAACGGGATTCTCAGGGTGCTGATGATCTTCCGCTGTCTCCTTCTCCGTCAAAGCCCATGGGTGGGTCCCATCTCCGGTTCGATTTACTCGGTTCTTTATCATCTCCGCTGATACAGTCTTGAGGTCGTATGCCAAACCTGAGGATGACATACAACTATTCAATTAATAAATAATGACGGACAATTCACACAGCATTATCTAGCGCCAAGCTAAGCAGAACTTGTGTTTTACCCATAACATAAGTTCTACTAGGTCACTGATATACTTAATACAATAGATTACATAGATATATTTTTATTTATACATAGATATCGAACACCCGGAACAAATATCAGCAGATCGTACACGCAATTATGCTATTATAAATTATGAGTCGGGAATTGAACCCGCAACCTCCTGCGTCGCAGAATTCGGTTTAAATGAGTCATTCTGTGACAATATCATTTTCATAGTGAAACGTTTGATTATCAGAATTGGGCTCCAGGTTTTTGGGTCGTATTTTAATATAGAAATTTCGTTAACGGATTGGTAGGTACCGAAGGCATTTACATCATTTTCAATGTAAAGGTAAGGTGAAAAAGGGCTTGTCATCTTTGATGAAAAATAACAAGTCAACATATTGGAAAAAAGTGCCTGATGTTTTGACGAAGCAAAGGTGCTTCGTCCATTAACATCAAGGGACTAATTTCATTGCGATCCCGACGGCTCGGACTTCTGATTCTAGCTAGATGATGAACTCTAGATTCGGTAAGGTATAACTAAAGGAGGATGTTTAGTGTTTGTGCTTACCATGTTTAGCAGCGAAGTCAATAAGAGCAGTTGACATATTGGTGCTATAGTTTCCAAGCTCGGCCGCCTTGTAATCCCACGGGAAGACGTGGTGGTAGTTGTGCCAGCCCTCGCCGAATGCGCAGATTGCGACTGACACGTTGTCCGTGGCGCCTATGTTTCTGAAATAGCAACAGTGATAGTATTATTATGTGAATTGTCCAGCATTATTTATTATTATTTTATGTGGAATTAGAATTCGCCATCATCAGCCTATGTGAGTCCACTGCAGGACATAGGCCTCCCCTATTGAGCGCCATAGCGCACTGTCTTCAGCTTGTCGCATCCCTCCTGGTCGGAGAGCATCTTACACTACGTTTACCGAGTCGTGGTATTCACTCAAGAACACACCCCCAGCGGTTGTCGGTACTTCGCGAGAGATGGCCGGCTCGCTGCCACTTCAGCTTGCTAATTCTTAGAGCTTTGTCCATAACTTTGGTTCTCTGACGGATGTATTCGTTACGAATCCTATACTTCAGAATAAAAATAAGCAACGTTTATTTTCTTAAGATCGCATTACTGTACCTACCTAGTGGCTATATATAACAGGTACAGGAGCTCAAACATTTCGTTAAAATGCGTAGATAATAATTGATTGGCTTTTGGTTATAATTATTTGATTGCTGCTTTCTTACGAGTCTGTTAAGCATTAAGACTGCCATCTATCTTGCAATAGGTATCATGACATGACTGATGTTGCGAAACTACTGCGAGATATTTTAGACAATTACTGAATTAAAAATTCTATTAATATTATATACGCGAAAGTTTGTATTATGGATGTTTGTTCCTGATTAACGCAAAAACTACTCAATGGACCGGGCTGAAATATTGCATACAGATAGTTCCAAGCCCGGAATAAAACTATTTTTTATCCAATAAATCAGTTCCATGGGATGGAAATAACCGTAAAACCCACTAAATAGAATTACCTTAATAACGTTTCCATAGAAATAATGCGTGCGAAGCCGCGGGCAGAAACTAGTTAGTCATATTGCTGATAAAAATGGGATTATGAGGTATCAGGTATCAATCTTTTTGAGATGATCTCTATTCTAAATTGTGTAGAGATATTAAAATAACAAACAAACAAATAATGAGAGTAAGCTGGTGAAATTCAGAACAAGCGGGTCCTTTTAATAACATAGGGATGTTCAGGAATATTATGATTCACTCCACATACTCCACAATGTTTGCATATGTTGTTCCTACGAGTACCAGCCAAGCTTTATACGTTCTTGAGATTAAAATGCTAAGTAGAGTCTGGTCTAGACGCACAGATAGACAACAAAGTGATTCTACAAGGATTTCGCTTGCAGCTTTTTGGTTTAAAACCGTTGTTAGAACAAAAGTTTCTAGGTATACTTACCTACATAGTGGGTAAAACACACTAATTTTTATTTTGTTTAGATGGATGGATGGATTTATGTTTGTTACTACTGCAAAAACAAACTATTGAACAAAACTATTCAACGGATCGGGCTGAAATTTTACTTATAAAAAGTAATCCATGTTTTATTCCAGGCTTAACACTTTGACTGCGGTTTTTTTTCGACAACTGCTATCTTTTTTTTACCTAAAAAATTCGTGCTGCCGCTCTACACAGCGGTTGTGTTGCGCCGCACATGCGTTTCGTTCGAAAAATATTACAGCTCTGCTGAGTCACACAGATCTGTATTTTCTCAGCCGCTGCGCTAGTGTGGATTTACGCATATTAGTCACTTGTAGAAAACTCATACCGTGCGTTTTCAGCACTCAAAGTGTTAAAAGACTTGAATAAAACACGGGTTACTTTCTATTTCATAAGTCAGTTCCCATGGGATTGAAATAACCTATGAACGGTTCTATGGATAAAATGCGTGCAAAGCCGCAGACAGAAACTAGTAACAAATAAATTTACAAAAGAACAATAGAAAAATATATGGAACTGGGTACTTAACTAAAAAAATACTTATTGTTGAGGATTTTTTTTACAAAACCTACAGGCTCGGTGAAATGCAAATCAACTCACGGATGTTAAATTTTAGTGCAAAATAATGACCACCAAAATTATAACTGAAGAGTACAAAAGGTCCTATTCTTTTAGTAAAGAAAGTAACTCAAACTTAACGATTGAAATGTCTTCAACGTAGTATTTTATCAACGCTATCTAGGGTTGCTCAACGAACTATGAAAGGGGCTATGAAAGTTTATTTTTAAACCTCCTAGAAACGGTACCTACGAGTACCTACTTACATATCGCTTACAATTTCCAGAGGAAAATATATTTTTAGTAAGAAACGTCGTTGTTACTAAAGCCCTCTGTGACGCGGCGGGCCAAGGTCTAACAATGACGCTGCGGGTTTGATTCCTAACTTGAGATTTTTTTGTACGATCTGCAGATATTTGTCCATGGTGTTTTGTATGTTTTCTACGTATAACCTATTATTAAGTTATAGAATATAGCATAATCCCAAAGCTAAGCCGAGCTTGTGTTATGTGTACTAGATGACTGATATACTTAATACAATAGATTACATAGATATTTCTTTTATTATACATAGCGACCAAAACAAATATCTGCAGATCGTACACACAAATATCTCGAGGCGGGAATCGAACCCACAACCTACTGCGTCGCAGGCGGACCTTCGCTCACCGCGCCCCATAGGAGTAAAGCACGATTAACTTCTTTCTTTTAACAATACCTTCGTTCATATTTGCACTGGTAAAGAATGTTGCAATTACTCCACTACGATGTCACGGACGTTGTGCTATGATGTTTCCGCTTGCAATAGGTACCTATGCAGCAAACAGTGCACGACTAATACGTATTCAATAGTTTGAATGTTACAATTAAAAATAATCTAACCTATATCGAAATGATTTATTCAGCGGTCGATTGCTATCAATTTAGCTAATCTCTACAGCAAAATCTAAGTTCGAAGACCTAGATTTTGTTTGGATTTGTCCCGAGGTGGGAATTCTCCTTGTATCTTCGCCCACCGCGCCACAGTGGTCGCACTGCCTCCAGACAATAAATAAATATAATGTTCGTTTTAGTATGTATATAACTGTAAGTCAAATGTAAATAAATGAATAAATAATACAAGCTATTGGGGTGGCTACAGGGGTGTCCAGCAGTGGACTAAAACAGGCTGTAGCATAGATGTAGAGATGAGATGAAACCTTGCAAAACTCTATGTGAAACGCTTGTTAACAAATTGCATAAAAAACTAACATTTCCATATGAGTTTCCGATGAAACATTAGCAATAATAAATGAAAGAAATATCTCAGATTGTAATTCTGATATATTTCCGTTACTAAATAATAACGGAAATGTTGCCTTAAAAGTATTGGTACTTTAACAATAATTTCATGCAACTTAAGGAAAGTAAATATTCAGTAATTGGTACAGCAAATAGTAGATACGAAAATCATATTTCTGAAAATGCTTTCGTTCTAGGTATTCAGTTTATTATCGTGTATTTTTATACCTAAGTTATATATACCTGTAACAATATTTATTGAATGATATTGAGGAAATATATCAGAATTACAATCTGAGATATTTCTTTCATTTATTATTGCTAATGTTTCATCGGAAACTCATATGGAAATGCTAGTTTTTTATACAGCTTGTTAACAAGCGTTTCACATATTGTTTTGCAAGGTTTCATCTCATCTCTACATCTACGCTACAGCCTGTTTTAGTCCACTGCTGGTCACCCCTGTAGCCACCCCAATAGCTTGTATTATTTATTCATTTATTTACATTTGACTTACAGTTATATACATACTAAAACGAACATTATATTTATTTATTGTCTGGAGGCAGTGCGATCACTGTGGTGCGGTACACCACGAAGATACACCTGGACGCAGGAGAATTCCCACCTCGGGACAAATCCAAACAAAATCTAGGCCTTCAAGCTTAGATTTTGCTGTAGAGATTAGGTAAATTGATAGCAATCGACCGCTGAATAAATCATTTCGATTGTCACGGGAAACCAGGTAATAGCGTGGTTGAATATTTCCGAAGCACCATCATCATCATCGGCCTTTTTAGTTTGTTAGACGATTCAGGTTATGCCTGTGGTTTGGTTTATTGAGCACTATCTGCGCCCCGCGGCTTCGCTCGCGAAAATCTTTGTGTCAAATGGTTTATAAACTTTCTTCTTGAATCACTCTATCTATTAAAATAAAGCGCTCCAAAATCCGTTGCTTAGTTTTAAAGATCTAAGCATACATAGGGACAGACAGCGGGAAACGCCTTAGTTTATACTATGTAGTGATTTCTTAGTATGTATAGTGCGTATTTTTATTTCATCAGAATGGACTGTTCTTGCTTTAAACAGACCAGCATGGCTACCACGTTAGCACATAACGTTACGCACGTTATCAGCGTTATTATGCTAATTTTAGAGTGAATGACGTGTGAATCGTGTTATTTTCTTTGAGAGAGGTAAAATACTTCTTGGGTGGAGATTACGACTCGGCAATCGAAGCGTAGTACGCCCTACGACCAGGTGGGATGACGACCTGCGAAAGACTGCAGTCAGATGCTGGATGCGTCAAGCTGAAGACAGAGCGCTATGGCGCTCATTCGAGGAGGCCTACGTCCAGCAGTGGACTATTATAATAGGTTGATGATTGTGACTACCCATAACACTAGTTCTGCTTAGCTTGGGGCTAGCTGATGTTGTGTGGATTGTCCAGCATTATTTATATATTTATGAGAAGTTTAACTTACTTGTCATAGGGCCGGTTGCCCCATATATGCGCCGCGGAGTTGACGAGCCACGTGAAGTGAAGAGACACGGTATACCGCGTGATGGAGGCCACGTACCACGAGGTCCACGAGTCCTCGCCCCACGCGTACACGGGGATCATGGCCGGAAACACGAAGCAGAGCAACGGCATCAGCACCAAGTATGTGCTGGAAAAGATATTTTTTGTTTGAATTTTTGTTAGGAACTGTTTACCCCCTAAAGGTATGACCGCACTGAGCGGAACTGCACTACACCGAAACTGCGCGGCCAATTACAGTAAAGACTCGATGGTCGGGTTCGAATGGTCCGGCTAGGACCTCAGTTATACGGATTCGCGATTATCCGGATTGCCAACTCGTCAAAATCTCGTCATGGAATTCGCGAGTTAGAAATACAAGGAGAAAAAATGTCAGCTGATGTAGATGCACCAAATTCTTTTAAAGATGGTTATGGGCTTCGATTTTGTTTAACTAATACCTCATGAAACTGGATTGAATTGGAAATCATTACCGTTAAAATATTTAGCTTCTCAGAGAGATAATACAGTTACAGGATAAAAATACCTAATATTAAAGATCGAGTAATAATACCTATTAGTTTGCGCAAATGCTACCGGGACCCATCAAATATACCTTTGCTCTTATTTTCTTCATACATTCTTTTATCGGGATTTTCGATAATCCGAACGACTAGCGACAGCAATTAGTCTGGTTAATCAAGTATTACTGTATTCTTCGTACGATATTGTATGAGATATAATATTTTTCGACGATCGATGTGGCGCGGTGGGCGAAGGTCCGCCTGCGATGCAGGATTCGATTCCCGCCTCGGAACAATTGTGTGTACGATCTGCAGATATTTGTTCCGGGTGTTCTGGTTGTTTTCTATGTATAATAAAAAATATCTATCTATGTAATGTATTTTATTATGTATATCAGTTATTTAGTAAGTACCCATAACACAAGCTCTGCTTACCATGGGGCTAGAACTAGACTAGCTGTGTGAATTGTCTAGCATTATTTATTTATTTAATTTATTTAATAATGTCATTTTATCTATATACTTAATAATTAAGCCAGTAAAATGTAAAAACAAAAAAAAAATCTAAACCTAATCTAACTTCGTCTGTGATAATTATTGTAATTATCTGTTAGAAAACTTTGTCATTATTGAAGAAAAACAAAAAAGATAAAATTGAGACATGAATTATCGTTAAAGTCTCCCTAAAACACAGGTGTTCACATCTCCAACTTTATAATTTTTTTTATGTTTTTTAACCAACAGGGATTATCGTTTGTTTTCCGGCATTATTAAGTTAATTTATCTGCGTTAAAGTTACACAATTTACCTACCTATGTTTATCTTAACACTTTGATTGCTGAAATCACACGGTATGTGTTTTCTACAAGTGACTAATATGCGTAAATCCACACTAGCGCAGCGGCTGAGAAAATACAGATCTGTGTGACTCAGCACAGCCGTAATATTTTTCGAACGAAACGCATGTGCAGCGCAACACAACCGCTGTGTAAAGCGACAGCACGAATTTTGTAGGTTAAAAAAAGGATCGCAGTCGTCGAAACAAAATCGCAGTCAAAGTGTTAATAGATAGATTATGTATTTATATTAGGAGGTATGTATAATTAGTTATATGTATTTATTTATTTTTATTAGGTAGGTAGGTAAGTAACATCTTATAAATTTCTTGTTTCAATTTGTATTTCCTACATTAACCCATTCAATGCCTCAAGTTTTTATTTCTTTTCATTATGACCCACTCCTTTTTTTTGTTTTTGGGTTTTAAATAAATGTTATTGATTATTTAATTACTCAAAAAAAAAACTTAATAAACTACATTACTTTAAAAGTTCTAAGTACAGATAGCCAACAACGCATATGGCGCGTTGCTGGCACAAACCAAAAAATGTGTAAAACGCGAGGAGTGATCCCCATCTTTAATCCAACGATCCTTTCCATCCACGGTTGTCTAATATTCCTGTCTATCTAATAAGTAAGTATTTGGCTACCACATATACTAGATAAGATACCTACCTAATAGGTATAATGCCTATGTTACTTATTGTAGGTAACTCTGCAAGGTTGATGATTGTTCAATTGGTTTTATTTCTATAAAGGCTGTGGGAAATACTTATCAGTTCCTTCTATTGTAAATTCCTAATTTTCTTCCATAATTGGTACCTTCACGGTTAATGGCATACATAACCTAGGTACCTATCCGATATATCTTAGCTTGGGGCTATTATTTTAGCAAGTTACAAAATTATCAGCAAAGTAAAAAAGTGTTCATTGATTTAAATTATCTATTCGTCTTCGTAGTCGATGAAAAAGATATTATAAGGCCGATGAACTCGCAGTACGTTCAGCAGTTTACGTTAAGTGCAAGATAAAGAAGAAATAAAGAAGTGAATGTATATTCTATTGAGCTTTTTTTAATCTAAAAACGTAAAGAATCAAATCACGTAAAAACGATCCTGTACCATTTTTCAGTGTTGAATTTGGCGTGTTTTAAAAAACAATAAACCGACTTCAAATGCCTAAAATGGCCTTTAATAATGAAAATAGGTTTAAAAATTTGTTTTTAATGAATGAAAAATGTTTATAAAAGGTTCACCCAGTCGAAAGTTATGTTATGAGGTAACAAACATTAAAAAAACAGTCGAATTTAGAACCTCCTTCTTTTTATGAAGTCTTATAGAAGAATTATAGAAATCGAAGAAATATCCACAGCTTTCTATTGTTCCTAGTGCCACATACATAATGCAAAGACCAAAGACTATTTGTCGCACTGATTGTCGTGCAATGCTATGTTTACAGCTGCTAAATGTTAGGATACGAGAAAGCTTTGCCGTCAAAGCTCTACAAGTTTCTCCGTACTTACAATGACAAATTTCAAATACAATGTGGTACATATTTAAGAATGTTTAGTAACCGAATCCTTATATGCCAATCGGCTATGGAGCAAAGTATGGTAGGAAAAAGAAAACTAGATAAAGTGAGAAACCAATCCACCAGAAAAACAACTTAAAAAGATGTTACAGTAAAAATAAGGAAACTGAAATGGAGTTGGACTGGACATACAGCAAGAGGAAGAGACAAATGGAGCAAAACGCTGATGGATTGTTTTCCAAGATACAAGAAGCGAAATAGAGGGAGACAGTTCGAAAGATGGGAGGACGAGCTAAGAGACGTAGCAGGGAAAACGTGGATAAGGTTGGCGAGAGATAGAGTAAAGTGGAAGGGGTTGGAGGAGGTCTTTGCCAAAAGAGGGCAAACAGATAATATATTTAGATGTAGTTTAAGCAATAGTATTTAAGTAAAACCATGTACATATATAATATTTTCTGAATAAAAGTTTTAAAATGAAATGAAATTAAAATGAGTAACCGAATCCTTATATACCTAGTGTTAAACCATAGTCATACTAGAGTCTCTCTTTGGTTTCGATCAGCGTTTAGTATTACCACAAAATATAATAGTTTATTGCACACTTAGTATAAAAGAAACTATGTTAAATTAAAACTTAATAATAAAGTTATAATTGGCGGTCTTATCACTCAACAGCGAGCTCTGCCAGACATCCATGGAAGGCATCTTACCTCTTCTGGAACATAACAATAGGATCTTTCTCCAAGTCCGACATGTCAACAGTGGCGCCCTTTTCAAAGACGTCCTTGTGCTTCCGTACCATCAGCCAGCCGATGTGAGAGAAGAAGAACCCCCGCTTTGCGTTATGGGGGTCGGCGTCCGTCTCTGTGAATTTGTGATGAACTCTGAAAAGAAAATAAATATCGTCGCTGTAGATGGAACATTTTATAACTAACACAATTTGCGAAAACGACTTTATTGCATTTCTATAAAGTCTAACTCAAGCCGCATGTTCTTCAGAGACCCCTTTTTATCTGACGTCACTTATAATCTAGGGGCTTGCGTCCCTCTCTGTCAACTTGTGCTTTTGTTGAATTGAATTTGTGATAATGTGTTGATATATTATGGTTTCTATTTATTTATAGGAGTACCTTAATTCAATAGCTAAGGTCTAAGTAATGCGTGTCTGAATAGAAAAAAATACTTTAACTGCGATGTTTTTTCGACGACTGCGATCTTTTTTTTAACCTAAGAAATTCGTGCTGCCGCTCTACACAGCGGTTGTGTTGCGCCGCACATGCGTTTCGTTCGAAAAATATTACGGCTGTGCCACATACATAATGCACATTCACACAGATCTGTATTTTCGCAGCCGCTGCGCCAGTGTGGATTTACGCATATAAGTCACTTGTAGAAAACACATACCGTGTGATTTCAGCAATCAAAGTGTTAAACATTAAGAGTTTATTAGTTTATAAATGTTATTATAAATTTTGAACCAATCAATACTAGATTGTGATTTTCAGAAGTTAGAATATTTGGCAATGGGGCATTTATCACCACTAAAGCGACTGTCCTATTTTTTTCAATTACCTGTGATCCCGAACCCATTCATAAATATGGTTCTGGAAGGCCATCGTCTGCATGACCGCCAGGAATAGTCGTAGCGGCCATCTTGCTTTGTAAGCTCTGTGAGCCCATAGTCTGTGGGCACCAGCCGTCACTCCCATGGCCGACAACGCGGCGAAAACGACGCCTGGAATTATAACAAAATGTAAATTAACTCTAGCTTAATATAAAGCAGTCACCGAATGGTCGCCGAGGGATATGCGGCGTCGTCGAGGCAGACCACCTGCCCGATTGTCAGACGGCATTGTAAGGGCTGTAGAGAAGCAGTGGATCCGACTGGCACAGGACCGCCAGGGGTGGCGAGATAAGGAAGAGGCCTATACCTACTCAGCAGTGGGTATTACCGGCTGATTAGATAGATAGATAATATGAAAATTTGTGATTTTGATATTCCCACAATAGAAATGTTTCTATAAATGTGTAATTAAGAGGATGTTGTAATTATAATTAATTATCTTTAACCGAGAACCTCTAGCACATGTATTATATTACTTAAAAGAGGGTCCCATACCACTGAAATGTATTAGAAGTTAAGGAAATAAACTATTTTTAGATTTTCTTTTAGTTTTTGGTGGAAGAGCTAGCACAAAATAAACCTAAATAAGACAAGCACGAGCATTTATATGATATTTTAAAAATTACATAGTTTCCCGAAGAAAACCCATAAATCATAATTATTAAGAAAACATTAAACGAGGAAAAATTTCAAGAAATAGTCCAACACTCTTTTAATATTTTACTTCCTGCAGAACCTATGTATTTGAACATTTCTTATCAGTGGTTCACAGAAAGGAAGAATGAATTTGGGTGTGCAAATTTACTTTTGCATAAGATGTATGCTAACTCCATAAAAACATATTAGGGGGACATATAAGGTTAAAATCATGTTAAAATCATGTTGGATTGAAAAGACAACATCGACATCCTTCTTGGAATAATACAAAGTTTTTATCCGTTTCTACCATAGATAAGAGTTTCGTGTTCCCTAGTTAGTACGAAAATGAGTACCACTTGGATTTTCTTTATAACACTGATGAAAACGGATTCAATTGGAAATAATTACTGTCAAAATCTCTAGCTTCTCAGCGAGATAATTCTTCCAGGATATAATACTAGTAAAGAGCGAGTAATAATATTCATCATCATCAGTGGCCGCTACCATGGCCAGGAATAGCGAGGCGGCCGGGCCGGAACTGGGGGCCATCTCTTGGCTGTTCTCAACATGGGGGGTTAATGCCCATAATCCCGACGCTGCGCGTGGCATGCGGGTTGGAGATCGCAGTATAGAGATCGCCCCCGGTGTATGTCCCGTAGTAATCATATTAGTTTGCGCTAATGCTACCGGGGGTGGGACCCTTAAAATACCTTTGCTTCTCATTCCTTCATGCATTCAATTATCCGGATTTATGATTAAATAAATAAAAAAATTAAAAAAATGCCTTTTTATTCCCTACAAATTACCTACTTTACATTGTTGTATTTATGATTAACCGAACGAATTACTCTCTACTCGGACGACCGATGTGGCGCGGTGGGCGAAGGTCCGCCTGCGACGCACGAGGTCGCGGGTTTGATTCCCGCCTCGGAACAATTATGTGTACGATCTGCAGATAATTGTTCCGGGTGTTCTGGTCAAAAAAAACTATCTATGTAATGTATTGTATTATGTATATCAGTTATCTAGTACCCATAACACAAGCTCTGCTTACCATGGGGCTAGGTAATGCTGTGTGAATTGTCCAGCATTATTTATTTATTTATTTACTCTACTTATAGTTCTTATTCACAACAATTTTCCAACGCGACCTTTTTTAAGCTGTTCTGCAATATATGTTTAGTTACTAATTATAAATTGTTTTATGTTCTTGGCTTCCGATTTAATCGTTGAGCTTATTAATATTACCTGTAGTTACCCAGGTTCCTTTGTTTCTGTTGATAACGCATAATAAAACTTATTGTTTATTAATTATAATTAATAAACTGTAGATAATAATCAACTTAAGTGTAATTAGAAACCGAGTTAACATTTGAGCATCGAAAATAATTAATTGAAATTGTTTATAAGTTATCTTACCCATCATCATCATCATCAGCCTATATTAGTCCACTGCTGGACATAGGCCTTCCCCAATGAGCGCCATAGCGCCCTGTCTTCAGCTTGACGCATCCAGCATCTACCTGCAGTCTTTCGCAGGTCGTCATCCCACCTGGTCGGAGGGCGTCCTACACTACGTTTACCGAGTCGTGGTCTCCGCTCAAGAACACGTTTGCCCCAGCGGCCGTCGGTTCTTCGTCATCAGCCTATATTAGTCCACTGCTGGACATAGGCGCCCAATGAGCGCCATAGCGCCCTGTCTTCTATCTTACCCAGGTACTTAATAATTCCAGTTGTCTTTTGGAGAATTTGCTAAAAGTAATAAGTATTTACTTGCCTACAGCCGTTTATTTGTACCCTGATCATCTCTCATCAACAATGAAACGTAAATTTGGCAAGAACAATGAGAATATTTTATTTGTAACTCAATCAACGAAAAACAGAACAAACATGATTTCAAAAGCAGCTCAGATGGTGAGCCCTTTCTACCCGGCTCATCTCAGGTCGAGCGAACATATGCTAGCCAGATCCATACATTACATTAGAACCGTGATGAAAAAGAAACGTAGGTACAGTGGCGTGAAAGTATCATGCCTTTTCTTTTGCTGTATTTCCAAACATTGTAACAAACTAGCTGCGCCCCGTGGCTTCGCCCGCGTTGATGTATAAATATTTTCTCACCCTTTAAACCCTCATCAAGAAAAACATTTCGAAACAAAAATAAAAAACAAATCGGCCCAGCCGTTGATTTTTATATATAGGTAAGAAACTAGCTGCGCCCCGCAGCTTCGCCCGCGTTATCATTTTTGCGTATTTCTCACCGTTTAAACCTTCCCTGGGCAACGACAAACATTTCAAAACCAAAATCAGCTAAATCGGCCCAGCCGTTCTTGAGTTATAGCGAGACAAACGAACAGCAATTAATTTTTATATATAAAGAATTTGACGACCGATGTGGCGCGGTGGGCGATGGTCCGCCTGCGACGCAGGAGGTTGCGGGTTCGATTCCCGCCTCGGAACAATTGTGTGTACGATCTGCATACATTTGTTTCGGGTTTTCTAGTCGTTTTCTATGTATAATAAAAAAAATTATATCTATGTAATGTATTGTATTATGTATATCAGTTATCTAGTACCCATAACACAAGCTGTGCTTACCATGGGGCTAGATAATGCTGTGTGGATTGTCCAGCATTATTTATTATTATTAAAGAAGATTGGTAGATTGTGTAACTTTTCGCCATCTATGACCTTGTTGTATAACTTAACTAAAACTCACCAAAAACAATAGTCCATATCCTACACCGGCCAGTGAACATCAGATAGAACCCGTAGACTGCCGCGGCGTGCAAATAAACAAATGCTAACACGTTTCTCCATACCATCTGCCATCTGCAAATAAACACGGTCACTTGAGATTTCCTTCGTGCATTTCCATTGTATGCAGAAAATGGCTAGCAATAGTGCAAGAGCGCGGCTGGCTCACTTTGGTAAAACATTTTAGAGTTAGAATAGAGGGTATTGGCCATAACATGATTTGAATGATTGTTCAAATCATTTTATGGTCGATTTTGGTATTGTCAGTTGCGATATTGTTGGTCGCTTTGCATCTTTGTGTCATCAACGAACTTATTCATACATTTAAGGCAGGTCCTATATTCATATATTGACATGACCCAATGAATGCAACTAATTAAGGTAAGGGATAAATGATATATAGAATAGATAGATAGAATATACTTTATTGCACAAAAAGTTGAACATAGGCGAGCATAATGCTAGATAGCATTCTCTACCTGCTAACCTTTGGGTAGTGTGGACAACAGTTTGGTAGGTAGTGCCATATAATAGAGATAATAAAATATACTACTCATAATGATACTAAGCTACTTATATTATACTTAAACATTAATATATATACCTATATAAATAATTAATATATAATTATAATTACGTACCGAATTATTCTTGCGAAAGAAAATAGTTATAGACTCTAGATCTGAAGACATTTATCGAGGATGATGATGATTTGCCTAAAATAATTTTGATATATAAATAATTTCCCATAATATATAGAGAATAATAACCTTAAAACGTTTCCATAGAAACAATGTGTCTGAAGCCGGAGGCAGAAACTTGTACATAACAATTAATTTGCCATGATAATTCATAAAACACATTACCTATGTTACCGACCTAATGTTTCTGTAATTGTTACAGTTCTTATGACTTGTGGTGCGAACACCGCTACACCAAATATTGGCGAGGAGATGAATACAACAATTGGACAACGTCTGTGGCGTGATGGGCGAAGGTCTGCCTGCGATGCAGGAGGTTGCGGGATTGATTCCCGTCTCGGAACAATTGTGTGTAGGATCTGCAGATCTTCGTTTCGGATGTTCTGATCATCAATTTATAATAAAAAATATCTATCTTTGTAATGTATTGTATTAAGTATATCAGTCATCATAACACAAGCTTTGCTTAGCTTGGGGCTAGATGATACTGTGTGGATTGTCCAGCATCATTTTACTAGCTGCGCCCCGCGTTTTCACCCGCGTGGTGATAGATATTTTGGATAATATACAATATATCTTTATAAATTGTAGCCTTTGTGTTATTCTGATGTATAAGCTATATTATTGTAAAGTTTCATTAAAATACATTGAGTAGTTTTTACGTGAAAGAGTGACAAACATCCATTCGTCCATCCATCCATCCACACTTACAAACTTTATAACGTTTATAATATTAGTAGGATTACGTTATGGAAGGTCATTTAAATTCTTATTATTTATTTACATTACTGATATCTCCAAGTCTGTCATGGTTGTCTTGTCTACGAACCCGCTAACTAGGCTAGGCCTGTTTTACAGAGAGGTGAACACAGGCATGTGAAAGTGTTAGTTTTAGGCCGGCCATACACGGGCAGCTACATAGAAGTCTGTAGTTCACTATGCAGTCGTAGCTTGAAGCAGTCAGCATCGACTACTTCAAGCTGCGACTGCATAGTGAACTACAGACTTCTTGTACGTTCATACACAAACCGCTCAAGCAGTTGCAACTGCTTCGGGCGGTTAGCAGCACGGTGTAATTTCACCATGCGGTCAAGCAGTCGCCAGACATACACTGACTGCTCGAGCTGTCGACTGCTCTCGCGCAGTTACCTCCGCCCGCGCTCTTCATTCCACGTCGCGCGACGCGCACGCTTCCCGCTCGCACGCTTCGTTGCATTTGAAATTGCCAACTGCTCGAGCAGTTAGTTTAACTGCTCGAGCAGTTATCGATGGGCTCAAGCTGACTCTTGACTGCAAGAGTGGTCCGTGTATGTTGATCAAATGAAATGAAATGAAAATATATTTATTCTGATAGAGCAAAAAAACTTAATTATCTAACTATAGTAAAGGAATACACCACACGACTTAAAAAGACTTAAAGTATATAATTGATAATATGCATTGATTTATATAAATATATTTTATTAGAAATATATTTTTATACATATCTAAATTAATTTTGTGTAGATCAAGCCGTGAGTGTGATGGTCAGTGCCGTGTTGCTGCGCTATCAGAACAGGTTCATGCTCAGCTGAATGTTGCGAGTAACCCCACAACGCTGATTTTCAGCATGTACCTTTGTGATGATGACGTACGAGACTTTAAATGATCACTAGGTAACTGCTCGAGCTGCCCGTGTATGGCCGGCCTTAGAGATAACCAACCGTGTATGTACCTAATCTACACACACTGACACAAAACAAGAGTGACGATTATTATAAACACCCGTTACTGCGAATAATGAACATTCTTTATTTTATCTGATGTTGTTAGCCATCATTAAAGTTCAACGTACATTACTTGCAGTGGCTTCAGTTATTTTCACTCTCTACGGATTTATAGATACCTACTATGTTATCTTTTGACGACCGATGTCGCGGTGGGCGAAGGTCCGCCTGCGACGCAGGAGGTTGCGGGTTCGATTCCCGCTTTGGAACAAATGTGTGTACGATCTGCAGATATTTGTTTCGGGTGTTCTGGTCGTTTTCTATGTATAAGTAATAAAAAAACTATCTATGTAATTTATTGTATAATGTATATCAGTTATCTAGTACCCATAACACAAGCCCTGCTTACCATGGGGCTAGATAATGCTGTGTGAATTGTCCAGCATTATTTATTTATTTATCTTATATGAATCTAAGAGCCAAGGTATTTGTTGTGGAAAAATACATTTATATCTACGAAAATACAATAATACAATGTAATTTTAATATATAAAGATTAATATTCGTTGTTTTGTAGTTTACTTTCTGTGAGTTTTCCTAATCATTCAAATACCAGACAAACAAGCTAATAAAAACTTCAACTACGCTTGAAAAAAGGTTCACTTCTTCACACGTTCGAAAACGGACAAGAACCGAATGAATGATCATCATCATCATCAGCCTATATTAGTCCACAACTGGACATAGGCCTTCCCCAATGAGCGCCATAGCGCCCTGTCTTCAGCTTGACGCATCCAGCATCTACCTGCAGTCTTTCGCAGGTTGTCATCCCACCTGGTCGGAGGGCATCCTACACTAGTTTAGCGAGTCATGGTCTCCACTCAAGAACACGTTTGCCCCAGCGGCCGCCGGTTCTTCGCGATATACGGCCGGCCCACCGCCACTTCAGCTTGCTAATTCTTAGAACTATGTCGATAACTTTGGTTCTCTGTCGGATGTATTCGTTACGAATGAACGATAAATAAAAGCTATACCAACATTCCTATCAAAAAAATAAATTGGGCTTTTGCGATTTAGCACTGTATTGTATTAATTATATCATTTATCTAATACCAATAACACAAGCTCTGCTTAGTTTGGGGCGACAGATAAATAGATAAATAATGCTGTGTGAAATTATCCAGCATTTTTTTATAATTTGCCTATACCACCAATTGCAATAATTGGTAATTGATTGAAAACATTGTTGTCTGTGTAGACCGGGACCATGGCCATGGCATTACCTTTACGACACCGGCCGGTACTACTCCGGTACTTAACGTTGATCCGTTGGTAATAGCTGTTTTACCCAATAGAGCTATTAAATCAGTTATTATAGCAGATCAATAACTGATTTAATAGCTCACTTGACCGATCAAGGCTAGGAAGCAGAGTGTAACATAATAGTATTGATATGACTTACTGCGTGGTTGCGGCGTAAGAATTGACCCCGGCAACTCTGCTCCTGGTTGTCGTAAAAGCCGACTAAGACAACCCAACAGAAGAAGCTTCTGTGTATTTTCAGGACCTACACTAAGATAACGACTCCATCTGCCAAAGGTGATTGGCAAAAGTACTGACTGTATGATGGGGGTTTTAATTTTAATGTTTTTATTCAAAGCTGTGTTTATTTTATTTATTGGCTTACAATTTATTTAATTTATAGTTGTGTTAGCCAATTTATCCGATGAAAATCATTATTTACGAGAAATAATGAAAAAGGAGCAAAGTGGAAGAGTGAAAGTAGTTTTAGTGTGAAGAGGTAACCAACATCCAAACTTTCGCATATTTTATAATATTAGTGTAATGCGTGCCTTTGACTCATATCTTTTTTAGTTTAGTCTAACAGACTGTTAAGTTTCGCTTCCTAGGATAATATTTAGAGAATATGGATAAATATGGATAGAATGAATGGATAAACGATGGTGTTCTTCGAAAGATTTTTGGATAATAAACAATATATAAGAAAACATCTGTGAAAATTGTGAAAAACATAATTTAAATGTTGTCTGATGTTGTCCGATGTGTATGTTGTTGATTTGAATGGTTGCCTTCCTTTATTCTATTGTTTATTCCTGTTTTCTGTTTTATATATAAATAAAATATATAAATAATGCTGGACAATTCACACAGCATTATCTAGCCCCATGGTAAGCAGAGCTTGTGTTATGGGTACTAGATAACTGATATACATAATACTATATATTACATAGATAGATATTTTTTATTATACATAGAAAACGACCAGAACACCCGGAACAAATATCTGTAGATCGTACACACAATTGTTCCGACGCGGGAATCGAACCCGCAACCTCCTGCGTCGCAGGCGGACCTTCGCCCACCGCGCCACATCGGTCGTCGTTTTGTGTGGTAGTATAATAAAGAGTTTTCTATCTTACGTTCTATCCCATTTAAAATTTCAGGCGATTCGGGACAAATTCGCCGCGGGACCTAATCCCTGCGGAACCACCATAGAGTCCTTGGGTTTATTATTAAAAAAAAAAAACACAAAGAAAGGAAAAAAAATATACAAATAATCAAATGAAACCAAAAAAAAAAAACATCAAGAAGCGGGGAAAAAAAAAAATATTCCCACTAAACCCAAGGACCGAGGGGTCGTCACCCCTCGAGTTGACGCCGGGGTAATGAGGCTAAGCCTTGAGGCCCCTCTCTGAGCCCCCACCAGGGCCGGAAAGAAATTTATTGTTGGGACAAATTCGTTTTGAAATATAGGCTTGTTGGTATCAGTCATTGTGAGATTAAGTCGTACCGATATCAGACATTTTGGGATTAAGTTCTTATGGACCGGAAGCCGATTTATTGTTTCGGGAAACACATTCCTTATATGGATTAAGTAGTAGGTATGGATAATAAGAATTGTTTGAAGTCCCTTACTCGTAATCTCTGTTCTTCCGAGGCTCCGCGTTTGTCATCCGCAGCATATCCTCATTTAATGACTTTGAGAGAAGCTTGTTCACCACGAAGTATGATTCCGACATATTTACTGAAGCGCTGAAACAAAGAAAACAAATTGTTAATCTTACTTTTTATTAGATAATATAAATACATATATAACACCCTGGGTCCCAGAAGGAAGCCGCGGGCGAGGTCGGCCAAGAAAGCGCTGGCGAGACGACCTTAACGCCTTCCTCGGAGATTGGTGGGAGATCGCACGTGACCGCACTGAGTGGAAAGATTTGGGGGAGGCCTTTGCCCAGCAGTGGGACGAAACAGGCTTAGTAAAAAAAAATACATATTCATAATTTCATTATAATTTCAATAGGTTTATTTTATTTTATTTGAAATTTACAAAACTAATTCTAGAATTTATATATGTATTACAAATGTTAAGCAATAATATGAATAATATTGTTGACATAGTTTTAATTTTTGTTAATTAATTTACATTTTAGTTTTGTTTTTTGTTCCTTGTTGTATTAGGCCACCTTGCGCACCACGGTCTCCGCGGAAGACCAGCGCTACGGTACGATCTGCTCTACCATAGCACATGCTGAGTGGAGACCGAGTTTGTCAGTTTCTGTCTTCTGTTACTCTGTTAATCTAAGTTTAATTTATAAGAGTCTCTGTTCTGACATAATTAAAGTCTTTTACTTTACTTGATAAAGCTGTTCGTTGGAAAGCTCTTCTTGAGAATTGGTTGATCATTTTGTCTTATTCTTAACTTTTATGCCGATTCCGCGACTTGACAAATATAGTGTAGGACGCCTTCGCCTCGGGCCAGCATGACGACCTGCGAAGACTGCAGGCAGATACTAGATGCTGTAAGCTGGCGGTCATTATGGATGGCCTATGTACGGCAGTGTACTATTATAGGCTGATGATGATGATAATATTAAAGACCTATCTTATTGTGAAATGGTTTTCGATACTTAAATTATTCATGTTACACACATGTTTTTTTCAATAACGTAAATGTAATTTGGTTTTCGTATTATTTACCTTAAGCGAATTATTGTAATTCTTATGAGCATAAAGTCTCTAAGAAAATCATATATTATTCCTTAATCACCCCTATAAAAAATATATATTATTTAATAACAATAAAATACGTGAATTCATTGAGTACGTAAACGTACTAAAAAAGTCAGTAAGTAAAATTAGTTCGTGGAGGTGAACGAACGACCTGTATTGCCACCTAATTTGGTACTAAGTAGGTATATCTACCTACTTACCTAATTTGTTACTTCCTTCCTTGCATACACGGTTGGAAATTTGTAACCTGTGCCGTGCATGCCACAAGGTGAAGACCGAAATTCAACACGCACGCTAACTAGCTGCCAACATTTGCCTTGTAGAAAATTGCAAATCGACCAATTTAATTAAATCTGGGTCTATTCAAAATTGAATGATAAAGTTGGAATATTGCTGCCTTCAAAAACCAAGAGAGAATAACAAGAGATAAAACTACCTAGTTTTTTCTCTTGTTATTCTCTCTTGGTTTGGCCCAAAACATTATTCTGCTGAAGCACACAAATCATTCAATAAGTGGGTAGTTAAGTACCTTATCAATCTGCTATTCTACCTACTGTTAGTGTCAATGTCATATGATCTGTCATCCATCAATTTGTCAAACACAACAACCCTGTGCGTGGACGGAGAAAATCACCCGTTTTGCTTGACTCATTGACACTTCTGCGCCTTCTTACTACGAAAGGCAGCACTAGATTGCACGAACTATACAGTTATTTGCAATTCATAACAATTTATTTCAAAATATGGCTAATGCCGAGTAGATGCAATAACCAGCATTATTTTTGTTGTATTATGTCTAAAGGTTTTATTATAAGTTAATTAAAAGAAATCCACAAAACATTATGAAGCTGGCATAGCTTAGCTATCTTAGCTATATGTTTATGATTCATTATTTAGCTATAGATTTTCAAACGTACTGAAGGATGAATATAAACCAACGGACGAATGAAATTAGCTTTCAAAAACAAAACTCATGCCTAAACTAATCCCTACTGGATTAGCGGAAAAGGGCAAATTGCTTCGAACACTCTAATGTTTTAAAAGATTTTTCATAGGGGCCGTTCAAGTATTACGTAAGCACTATGGGGGAGTGGGGGGGGGGGTCTTTGTTTTGCTTATTTTGGATGTCATGGGGGGTAGGGGAGTCTAGATGATGATTACGTCATCGGTAGTTATTTACTTTTTTACACGAATGGCAACCCTCACATTGGCTATGCTTAAAAACGAAACGCATTTTCGGGGATTCCCGCAAATAATGCAAACGTTTATAATTCTAATATAAAAAAAATACATTTATAGTTGAAAAATGTTTACGTAAGCATGGGGGAGGGGGTAAGAGCTTTGCTTACTTTTGCTGACAAGGGGGATGGGGGGTAAATAATTGTAAAAATCTGCTTACGTAATATTTGAACGGCCTATAATATGTATTTGGTCAATGTTGATGTATTTGGTTTTTGACGTATGTCTCTAGAACCGAATAAAGTCACTTATATTAACTACATAGGGAGAAACGTTGTCAAGGAAAATGTGGTGGAGAAACGACAAAAGAAACTAGTTACCTTGTATAAAAGTAATAACACGATAATAACGAAAAATTGATACATTATTTTATCTCGTGCGACAACGATGAAATATTAAGATATACTCCACTTTTCTTAAGCATGTGATAATATCTCTTTAATGTGAACTTGAATTGATGATAAATATATTCTTTTATAGCATATTCTCTAGCTACTTAATATGGGAAAGCTCAGAAACATCAGCAAAATGCAGAAGAAAAGTGATAAGGCCTCACTTTCACAATTCATACTTGGTGTTGATATAACTCACTGAACATTAGCAACCATTGCTCTATAGTCTACAGGTACCTATGAATATTCGTGTGTTGTTACTACATTATATTTTTTATATTTAATTTATGATAAGGTTACAGTTAACAACAAAATCCAATTACATAACACTAATTATTATTATTATTTTATTTTATTTTAAGCCATAATTGTCCCACTGCTGGCCTCCCTTTTCTCCTTTTCATACAACTACTTTCATTCAACACTAATTAATAACAGTGCAATTTTTTTTTAAGTGTGTACGAGCCTTCTTTTGTTTAGTGAAAGTAATTTATAAGGGGATATTATTTACCATGATGCATTTTTAGAGAAATTACTTTTGTGTTAATAATCATAATTAACTACATAATAACGCACACAGATCCCCTTTTTCAATCCAACGATCCTATCCATCCACGGTTGTCTGGTAGAGATCGCTCTTGAGCGATAAGACCGCCAAATTGTCACATATCTTGTATTATTATTGTTTACCTTGTTTGTTTTATTTTTAAGTGTGCAATAAAAGTATTTTCTATCTATATGTAGTTTAAAGACATTTTCTGTATCGTGCTCACGGAGCGACTAACGCGGTCCCTATAACGCGATAGAAACGTATGGTAAAAAAAACAAAAGGTACGCAATAAAAAACCTGATAAATAAACTTGAATACGTGAAAAGCCACGAAAGTTTAAAAGTTTTACTACTTCATAGTCTGATAGCTGCCATAAACCGTTATCTAACCTTCACGGTGAATCAAAATGGTCAAAAAAATAATTGGCGATGTCCATTCTTCACAATGAGTATGATGTAGGGTATTCAGTGCTTGCGGGCATTTGCAACATGTCTCTGTGCAGAGAAAGTACACCACAAACAGTGTCGCAAGTCTCCTTGGGAGAAATTTTACTTTGGATACACACACAGGTAGTACTTACATATTGTGCGTTACGGAATATGAAAGTCTCTATAAAGGTTCTTTAAGCCTTGATTGAAGTCATTGTTGTCAATTGCTAAGGTGTATTGGTTGATAAATACCAATAGCTTAGCAATTTACAACAATGACTTTTAGTTAAGTTTATTGATACTTAAGCATTAAGATATGCTTTTGATCATTTTTTGAAATAAAACGATAGTTGTCTTACTGATTAAATTGTATTGGTAGACAATGGATACCAATTATTTGTTTTTATATTTAGAAGATTATCTAGAAAAGAAAGGAAAGGTTATTAAATAGTGTGTTGGCATTAGCTTTGCGACGATAATAATATTGTATTAAGTAGCCGTTCTTTTCGTCGTTATTAATATGTCAAGATCGGAACTGCGTTCAAGTTTACATACAGCCTAAATCTCTACTCTACCGACACTGGTAAATTAGTAAAAATCTATGTTCATTTACCTTCAAGACAACAGTGAATTTATCACGAAGGCCTAGAAGTATCTGTGATATATTGTCGGTCACATCTTCACTTTCCATCAGGTCAGATTGTGGTCAAACCGAAGGGTATATCCCTTCTAGTAGATTCTATAGATCTACGAATCTAGTAGAGAATCAAATCAAAAGTGATGGGAGGTCCTCCAAACACAACAAAAGAGAATCCGCAACAATACAAATCTTGCGATTCGTTTACCTCTACTACGTCCGTCGCAGAGAAAGTGCCGGCCGGCGATCTCCACGCAATCTTATTGACTCAAAGTCGAGGTCAAGCGCAAAACAAGTTTCGTTTCATTACACAGTACTTGAGGAAGTAAAAGTTTATTGTAAACGATGTGAATGGCTGATACTGTACCGTCGAAGGTTTGGACGACTGACGGTTTTTGGTGAATTCTTTACCGTCCTACTTTACTTTTACTTACTGTGAAAGTACTAAATAAAATACGAGCTCGTTAATGAGTCATTTTCAGATTATTCTTACTTGTGCATAAATTCCTACTGGCCTTGTTTATTTCGCCTTTCTCGATAATGTAGATCAGAAGAAAAGAAGAAGAAAGAAAATACATTTATTTGACACCATACATAACACAAAACAAAGCACGACACATTAAATAATAAGAAAGAATACATACAAGAAAAAAAATTATAAGTAGATAGATAAAAACATACAGATAGGTACAAATACGTGTTACATAAGGGGCCATAAAGGTCCCTGTCTCAGCATTATGCCGCTACAAGCCGGAGTTAGTAGCGGCGCTGATTTTCAGACAGGTCCGGCCAGATCAGTAAGAAACATATTGGGATTTTTAGACCTTTAGCTCTATGTGCCGGGACTCGGGAGGTCGGGCCATTTCGGGCTTGCACCATAAATGCATAATAAGGGAGTTTAATAAACAATGCTGATCAATCCATAAATCATCATCCAGCCCCGAGCTAACTGCAGAGCTTGTGTTATGGGTACTAGATATCAGATATACCTACTTAGAAAGAATACATTACAAAAAATACATATTTTTTTATTATATATAGCAAATACTCGGAAGATCTGTAACAAATTACCATACAAACATTGTCCTAAGGCGGGAATCGAAATCGCAACGCCCTTCGCCACATTAGTCGTAAAAATCTCGAATCGTAGAAACTGCAAGGTCATAGTACAGTACAGATTGTCCAATAATGTAACTAGGCACAGAATTCAATAAAATACTTAGAAATGGCAATATAGGAAGTCAACCAACATCAAAGTGCGATTCAATACCCTTCCTACGAGCCCGAACCGGCTAATGTATTGAACTGAGTCCGTTAATCATTTTAATGGATCCGTTTACTGATACTTGCTTCTAAAATCCAAGATATTTTTGGTAAACAAAGATATTTATGAATCAAAGCTTAACAGCAACTGATAACCATAGCAGATGCCGAATAAGGTAACAGCAAGGTAACCACTATAAATAAAAACTTCTATTGGTATAACTACCCAACGCTAAGAGGCGACGTGGAAGGCCCAGGATGAGATGGCGCGATGAGCTCGAGGTATATCTTCCATCATGGCCTGTTGCAGCGTTGGATCGCGAGGAGTGGAAGGAGAAAAGGGAGGCCTTTGCCCAGCAGTGGGACAGTAATGGCTTAAAATAAATAAATTAGTATAACTGCATGCATGCAGCTAAAAATGTGCGGATTCGGGTTTGAAAACGGACGAGAGGAGAGACTAATGAAATAATTAATTAAACATGTCAAAACTAAAAACTTGCAATTTTCTCCGAAGGTAGGTGAGTAGTGTGTAGTGTCGTTAATTATTTTCCACCTATTATTTATTTTAGTTTTTGTAAACTTTTTGTTTTCAAAAAATCTAGGATTGTAGAACTAAGTATAGGTATGTAATTTTATGTTAGTACTACATTGTTATTATGTGATATGGTGTCGAAAAACTGAGTGAAATTGTAATTGGAACACGAATGCCAAAAATGGAAATTTTTAAACTTTCGATTCATAAAGGTATATAGACCGTATTTGAGTTATACGTTATACCTTATGTTTATTGAAAACTGTCAAAAGCAAAACTCACTTAGTGCTGAAAACGCACGGTATGAGTTTTCTACAAGTGACTATGCGTAAATCCACACTAGCGCAGCGGCTGAGAAAATACAGATCTTTGTGACTCAGCAGAGCTGTCATATTTTTCGAACGAAACGCATGTGCGGCGCAACACAACCGCTGTGTAGAGCGGCAGCACGAATTTTATAGGTAAAAAAAAAGATCGCAGTCGTCGAAAAAAAACCGCAGTCAAAGTGTTAAGTCAATAGTCAGCGGTCTGGCGACCAGTTGAATGATGATACCTTTGCCTACAACTTTCATACACTGAAATGTGGTATGTAAACATAGACTCCATAAATATTTTAAATAATTCTCTTTTGCAAGAGAAAATTAATACCTAGGTATATTGTTCAATTCTAGCTACACCCTAGGCTGGTTAGAATTAATTGATTTTACTGTGACGTCAATGTTCAAAATCTGCGTCTCGTCGCGGCGTGTTCGCTGCGGAATCACAACGCTTTGAAATCGCTGGCAAGTCAGCAGTGTTAAACATACATCTGTTAAACCTAATTAAGGAAACAATTCTTGTTCCTCGTGTCTACATGATTTATTTCTTGAGGTAAACCCGAATTCTCGTACGCAACTCAAGTAGACTTGGATTGACTAGACTGACTGAAACTCTATGTCAGTCAGTCAAGTTAAAATAAATTAGCTTTATTCGAGGACTGAGAATAGAGTATTATTAGAGATCCTCGGTCTTTGGCTTTTTAGTTAGCTCTAAATTGTTTTTTATTATGAAAATCCTTACCTTATCTGGTTAAACTATCATCAATATTTTTTTTTATATCTTTATTTATTGATGGTATCGTCATTATTGCAAAGTTGGGAAGTTCCAATAAAATGCAGGAAACTAAATTAATACAGCATCGTTTAGCGCAAAATTGCCAAGTCTCATAGGTCCCTACTTTATGTCTGATTTCTGGCTGAAGGTCTTAATAACCTAGACACATAATACATTTTTGCAGATAACTTTGTCATTAGAACCCGCAACCTGCACTTCAGATAGACCTTCTCTATGGAAACCTATCCTCGTCTATGGAATGCTCTCCCTCTGGACATCAGACGTGCAAAATCACTTCTTTAAAAAAACTGCTGCATTAGCATTATTTATCCTTATGAATACAATGATAGCTCTATTTTATGTCTATGTAAGTTTATTATAATATTTGTATACCTACATACAAATATGTAGTGTAAGTATTCGTTTTCTTATTTTTATTTTCCAATTATTTATTAAAGTGCCACCGTCTATATTGTTCCTTCATGTCCAGTCCATCCTAAGGTTGCCTGGAAGAGATCGCTCTTAGGTATTACCGCCGCCCTTTAAACCTTAATCTTGGTTTTTATTTCTGTATTGTTTTCTGTTTTGTGTGGTAAAATAAAGTGTTTTCTATCTAACTATCTATCTAACTTCGTTCGTCCAATGCGCCACAGAAGTCGTCTAAAAATATTAACATTAAAGCTGAAAAACCTTGCTGTATCGATTTCTATTGTGTGGGAATTCCATCTTGATCTTCACGTTATCGTTTCTATTAATAGACTGAAACCAATTAACTAATAAATAGAATTTAGTTTTAGAGGAAGTGGAAGTTGTTAATTATTTATTCTAAGACCCATTATAATATAACACGTAGGAATTAAATGTCACAATCTTTATTATATCCTATAGAATTCAATAACTAGATAACATACCATTGAAATAAAATACAAAATTGCACAATAATAAAAAAAATAACCTAATAAATAATTTAAATAGAGCTAGACCCGATTGATATTTTCATCCATTTGTTTGGACAGTCAAGACGCGACACAAATGCAGTTAATATTTTGTAAGTTAAATTGTAAAAAACATATTATTGCCCTATAACGAAAATAGTGCTGAGACTGTAATTATACTTAGATATCAGGGCAATCACCAAATTAAACCGGATGATGATGATGATGATGATGCTAAATACTTATGTCAGATGTGATATGACCTTTAATATTTTGCACAAAAAAAAATATGAAAAACACTAGATGTTATACAAACAATGTTCAATGATTGAATTATTTAGAAATATCTGCATAGCAAAGCACATTTAGAATTTTACCACCACAATGAAAGACAATAATGATAATACAAGAAAAAATGCAAGTCACCGAAAATTTTTTTTTTTTTTTTCGAGGACAAAATAATATATTGCCATACACAAAATATTGGTATGAAACAGTTTTTACCGGTTTTTGTTTTTACCATATGAATGAGTATTTTTATCTACCAATAGGTAAACTTAGTTTCAATAAACTAGGTCTTCTAGTTCGTCCAAAGACAGCGTCGTAAAAGATGCCCTAGATAAGAAACCTTGGCCATTGGCATCTGAGATCGTGTGCGATTTCTTCATAATTTTATTCTTTACTAATGATGTTATCCGCTAATGTTTTAGTTTATAATCATTCAGTTCTTCTAATTCTATGAGGATGGAGTTATCAGTAATAATTATAGATAATTGACTGAATATCCGGACACGTTCCTAGGCAGAGCTAATTTGTATGGAAAAATCTGAAGTCGACATAAATATTTGCTTACGTTATACATACATTTTTAGACACTCTAAGAGGCCTTGTATACTTTCGTATCGTACTCATATCTGAAAATGCTTGTCGTTACCAGCGATTTTAATCGCTTGCAGTTATTAAAGAAGTACTTTAAAAAATTGGGGATTTTTTTGATAAGCACTTAAAATCTGTTTTTAGTTATCATTGATTTTGAAGGTCGTTGGTCCAATTCTGCCCCAAGTACTAAAAGACCGCTCGAGACGCTATTGTCTGGTCTGATATTTTTTATAAAGAACCTCGGTACAGTAAAGTGCAGTCCGGAAGAAAATGCGAAGAGATTCTTCGGTCCAGACCATTTGTCACTCAAGAGATGGACAAATAAGAACTTTTTAATAAGTTATGTTCTCAAGAACACTTTCATTTATTTCTGCTCAAGATAATTAAACTAAGAATCTCTAAATACAAACAGTTAATTTTACTTTTTACTATCCACTTGAAGATTGCTAGATGATGCTCTCTGAATTGTCCAACATTATTTATTATCATTATGGCTTCTTTCTTCGAGAACTTTCGCTCACTTAAAATACATTTAAACTCAGAAATATAATTAGCAATATCAGCAGTTAGCAATAGTTAGAGTGTGCTTTCGTTGCAGAGTGAGCTTTAGTGGAGTTAACATAATCTTAAATTCACAGAGGACAGAATTCTGTGCTTCAGTGGAGTATTGAGGAAGACTCGAAATGTAAGAATAGGCGGTCGTGCAAAGTCCAACTTGCAAGCAATGTCTCCAATCGTGGACAAGGGGGTCGACAAAAATATTTTATGTAGTAATCTTGTTAATTAAAAATCTCTGCTATTCCTTACTGTTTATCTAGTCAACAGACCGTCGTTTGACAACATTCAGTCTCCACTAATGGAAAGTGAAGATAAATAATGCTGGACAATCCACATAGCATTATCTAGCCCCAAGTTAAGCAGAGCTTGTGTTATGGGTATGATGATGATGATTTAGATGTGGCCAGTGATGTAACACGAAAATCTAGGCGATACCTATTCACTCTTGTCTTGAAGGCTCTCTGCTCTTTGGGGTGATAGTCAGATTTTATTATAACAATTTTGATTAGGTGCAATATAGGTTACAACTAAATTGTATGGGTCTAAAGCTTAAACCCTAATGTGTCTAAGTTTTGAACGATAGATGTCGGTACTGTAGTCAAACTTAGCTATTTCCGATTATTTACAACATACATACGTGTGCCAGAAACGATAGTCGTAAAATTTATTCAACCAACACAAAGAGGCCACCACAGCCTAGGGTTTAGCAATGGTTCTGGCCGCGAAAGAACTAAGTACTACTTAGTACTGAGTAGGCATGTTTGCTGTATGACCTAGTACTATTCTGGGGTTTCAGAGTGCTCGTAGTTTTCTTAGTTAAAAGTATTTTTTCAGTTTAAAAGTTTTGAAAAAGACTCTATGTTGGTGTCTCGGTCGGAGTGGGAGCAGCTTCAAAGGTAGTTATTCCATGGATCTTTAAAATTTATTTGATAACTAGCTATCTATCTTTATAACTATCTTTATTGCACCTTATAAAATAATTTAAGAAAGAGTAACTACTAATTAATTACTTCTAGTGTGGCTGAATCGGCGGCCTTATCGCTGATAGCGATCATGTCAAGCCACCAAAGAAGGAATAACACATTGACATTTCGATTAGATCAATTCATATTATTAAAGTAAATTCAGACGTTTAAAATATTCTATGAATCTGTCAAACATTTTCGTAATTCTTTTGATTTTTTAAATTACAATACAAAAATACTTTATTGTACACCAGTTACAGATCATTATAAAACACATCACATGATACAAGTACAATGGGCGGCCTTATCGGTTAGAAGCGATCTCTTACAGGCAACCTTTAGATGGAAAGAATTATGTGAATTTAAGAAAGGCAGAAATTACCTACGTTATGAAAGTATTCCTATTTTAAGTAAAATCCGTATTTTTGTATGTGTAAGTAAACAACAAGAGACGACAGAAGGTCGTTATTTAGTTGATGTACGAAAATAATGAACTTTGACTACGGGTCGTAGTCGCAGTTTCTAGATAACGGGCACTTTTTAAAATGCTCAACCGCAAAGCTTATTCGGAGCAAAAGGTTTTGATACTAGCACTTATTCTGAAATTTGATTCGTTCGGCTTATTTTAAGTTCCGCGCCAATATGTGTTTTGACTAAACGCACAATTATTTTTTATGTAAAAAAAAAAAAGAATAAAAAATTTAATTATAGCCACACACAGTTAATATATACAGTTAATAAACAGTTACAAAAAAAGGAAAACACATAAAAAATACAAAACAACTTAAGTAGTAGGGATTTAAACTATACATAATGTAGCGTGGTAGTAGAGTCCCAAGAATAACTGGTCTTTCCCTATGTCCGCGGCTAATAAGGACCAATCTCAGCTTGTTGTCAATATCGACCGAGGACGATAATGACAATGGTTATGTATACTTTTCACAAAAAGAGAAATAAATCGTGAAACATAAAATATTTTAGAAAATCTACTTTTTTCTTTTTTAATACTAAGGTTAATAATAATACTTAGAAAAACTTACAGTGTTTAATTTATTTTATAGTTTTGCGATTTATTATCATAATTATAATAATTTTTTATCGGATATTATCACGTATACGGTACTTTTTGTTTTATTTTCCATAGTAAAATCTTTAATACGTTTGTATATATACTCACCTTAAGTGAAAATAAATACTCGCCTACAGTTTTGAAACTGAAAGTGCATAATATCACGTTCGGGCCGTTTTTGCTCAGTGAGCGAATTGTTTTACAACCTCTGTACAGTCGCACAGCTGTAATCGTTTTCTTACTGATTTCCTTACATTTACTTTCTACTATTGGAAAATTTTCTTTTTTTCCCGAAAAACTTTGCATTTGGAACTTGAATTCGGCGAAATTATAAGGGAACCCCTTATATCGGCTCCTCCAACTGGGAGGGAACTAAGATATTATTCCTACATAGATTTTATATTTTGTTTAAAAAATCTTCTGTTTCTGTTTTGGCAGAAAATTCAGATTCGGTAGAACACTAATGATTAATAAATATTATTATAAAAATATCATCATCATTTGCCGATGACGTCCACTCGGACATAGACCTCCTAAGGATATTCAATGTACATACCTCTTAAAGATCTCCATACCAATTTTACGTTGTCCGCATCAAGCTATTTCTCGCGACCTATATAATAAATAAATATCTATAAATAATATTTTCAGTATCAAGACTGTGAAAATAGCTATACCAAAAGGCAGAATTGCCGCGTTGCGGTCGACTCGGCATTGATGTTCGCTGTACACTGCTAGTTATTCTGCGACGCAGTTGCATTGTGCCCTTCGCTGGTGAAGACTACTGTTTATTCTGCGCAATCGTGCCATTTCTCACCTTCATTCACCGATGCCTATTCAAGAGTTTTTTGCGTTGCCTTCAATCGATCATCAGACAAATAAGCAAAAATTTTAAGATTAGCCTTCCACACGTAATGTTTTTAATAAGCACGTAGGCAATTTACGTGTGTTTATTAATTACCTACCTCTAAATTCTCAATGTTTCGGCAAGATAACAATGTTCTAGGAATTATCGCGAAATAAAAAAAACAATGACGTTGACAGGTTTTTTATTGTTATGTACTGGTACCTGAATGGGAAAGTTTTTGCAAGCATTTTTTTAGTTATGACAATGTCATAACTACTGAAAGTATTCGCTTAAAATATCTTATATATGAACAAAAAAAAGCTATGTAGTACGACTGGCTTATACAGGGTGCCACAGAACCCGTAGCGATCACACTAATCCTACTTAATTATTATAAATGCGAAAGTTTGTATGTATGGATGTTTATTACTCTTTCACGCAAAAACTACTGAACGGATCGGACTGAAATTTTGCATACAGGTAGTTCCAGGCCCGGAATAAAACATAGGCTTTTATCTACTCTTAATCCCACAAATCAGTTGCTATGAGATATAAATTACCTTAAATTAAAACGTTTCTTGACACGACGCGTGCGAAGCCGCGGGCAAAAACTATTTATCCTTATGGATTAATAGTTTAATAGTTTTTATCCCTTATGGGATGATTTCGAACTACTAAACTCTGATTTTCCTTTTATTTTGATTTCCCATACCTAATGGGGAATTCTTTCCGAACCCTATGGGGTCAAGAATTTAATGTAAAATTGATTCTCATTTATTTTTCCCCTTAAATACTTCCTCGACCACTAGAGCATAGGTAATTAAAAGAAATTACCGTGAAGTAACGTAGAAGTAAATCATGTTGATGACCGGTTGAGGATAGTGATGACAATGGAAAAAGATGATTTCTTCCGCGTTATTTAAGTTAGTTAACTACCTACCTATATCCTAGTTAAAAATAACGATCAATTATCTTTTAGACACTCCTTTTATCATTTATTGTCAAAACAACTTTGAAGGATGATATTTTTCTTTCAGCCTGTATTAGTCCACAGCTGGACATAGGCCTCCCCCAATGAGCGCCATAGCGCCCTGTCTTCAGCTTGACTCATCCAGCATCTACCTACAGGCTTTCGCAGGTTGTCCCACCTGATCGGAGGGCGTCCTACACTACGTTTACCACTCACGATAGGGTTGGTCCACCAGTTCAAAGTCGCTCAGCGAGCTATGGAAAGAGCTATGCTCGGAGTTTCTCTAAAGGATAGGATTCGTAACGAATACTTCCGGCAGAGAACCAAAGTTATCGACATATGTAGCTCTAAGAATTAGCAAGATGAAGTGGCAGTGGGCCGGCCATATCTCGCGAAGAACCGACGGCCGCTGGGGCAAACGTGTTCTTGACGTAGTGTAGGACGCCCTCCGACCAGGTGGGTGATAATATCATGATATAAATAAAAAAATATTACGGCTGATCTCAGTCTAATAGTCATAATAGTTTTTCATTACACGTCAAAATTGGTATACAATTTAACACATATTTACATAATTTTTTATGTATTTGAACAGTGTAAATTATTAGATTTTTTTTATTTTACAACCATCTCAAAGAAAGTGAAAATGTGGCTTAAGTTCAAGCACGCTTTCTCATAAGTTACTTAATTAACTTATATTTGAAGACTGTTAATAAAACACAGAGAAAATAGAGTCTGTTAATTTCCGGCAGAGAAGACTGTTTGCTTTATCAGACGCAGGAATGACTAATTAATTAGATAGATAGGTAGGTAGGTTATACTTTCAAATTCTTAAAATTACTATTACAATTTTCTTTACGAACAATCATACCTCGCACTCGGAAGATATCATTCATTACACGTGCCACGAGCTAGTAAGTTTAAATAATTAAATATAATTTTATTTGATACTAAATAATTTTATTTGATAATAATTTATATATAAAATGACTTGTCTAAGTGCTTATTTTGTAAACCTAAACAAATAAATGATTTTTTACTTTACTTTTTACAATAAACCATTATTATATGTACGTCATTCATGATTATGGCAAGATTTTCCATTAATTGAACTTATGGCCCCGTCCCTTTGAACAACATTAATAATAGGTAAATACTAATTATATTAGTGCCATCCTAGTTTTTGCTGTAAATGCATAATATATTTTCTGACTCAATCAATTACCTAAGCTTACGTTTTAAAGCCAGATCTTATATTATATAATAGAAGGAATATATATATAAGGAATTTATCCATACATTAAACTCGCTGTGCCCACAACTACAAATGCTACAAGGGCAATGTATACGCTTCTACAAGAAAACTCTGAGTTGCAAAAATTATCAATAAATAAATTTAAAAAAATTGTTAAACATATTCTTTGTAAAAAACCTTATACAAAATATCAGATTACTTAGAAGATAAAAAAGCTTGGAACGAGTTTTGCTCCAACTCAAAATCTACCAACTTACAGATAAGCAACCAGTCAGTCCGTAGACGACGAACGCTACGCACGCTTATCGCGACCACTAACTTGTTCTCGCCAACACCAGTGATTACCAACCTTTCTTTTTCGAAGCCCGCTTTTTTCGGTTTTCGTCATGTTCAAATGCAAGAGTTGTAACGCGGAGTTCAGGGATGGCGCTACCTGCTCGTTATGTCAGGGGCATTTTGATTTCGCCTGTGCTGGGATCTCGGAAACGGGCTATCGTCGTTTGGGTGAAAGGAAAGCCACTTGGAAGTGTTCCAATTGTAAGAACGCCAGATCCGCAAGTCCAAACCCTAGTTCATCGATATCCCCCGCTCCAGCAGACTTGGACGCTGTGCTTGCTGAACTGAAGCGGCTTACACTTCAGGTCGCTGTACTACCTGTCCTCGAAGCGAGTATAAATGCTATGAAGACTGAACTAACGGACTTGAAATCAATCAAGCAAGAAATATCAGACATTAAATCATCGATAAGTTTTATGGACCACAAATTCGTGGCCTTCTCAGATAAGATCACAGAAATGGAAAAGGATTTCCAATCACTGCATAAAACTAGGAACGACGTTGAACATCTACAGCTACGTATACAGAACTTGGAGGATCAGCTCAAAGAAAATGACCAAAGGTCACGTCTGAACAACATCGAGGTTAAAGGCGTTCCCGTCACCAATTCTGAGAATCTGTTTGATGTACTATCTAAGATTGGATCTCATATTAAATACTCCATTCCGACTGACCAAGTAAACTACATGGCAAGGATTCCGATGCGCAATGACAAGATCAATAAAACAATCATTATTGCCGTGCACAGCCGGTACGTTAAGGACAACTTCGTGGCAGCTGCTAAGAAGTGTACTATTACCCCCCCTGACCTGGGCCTGCAAGGTGCCAGCCGTATCTTCGTAAACGATCACCTAACATTAGAGAACAAAATTCTATTGAATAAAACTAAGTCCCTGGCGAAGGAAAGGGGGTTTGCATTCACCTGGGTAAAGGGATGCAAAATCTGCGTGAGGAAAGACCCCACTTCTCCTGTGATTGTGATAAAATCGGAGTCCGACCTAAAAAAACTATAAACACTACAAATTGTGCAATTTCTCACTTAGTTTATGTCACTAAATTCACTATTTCTGCTTACTTATATTTTGCGACCCTTGAGTTGGCGAGCGCCGACTCGCTAACTTGTTTTTACCGCGGCACCCTCAATGCAGCTAGTATGCGTTATCGCGACCTATCGCTACCCGCAACGGTAAGTCAGCTGGCTATTATTGTTCTATACTTCTACGCTAATTATTCTCTTGCGTTTTTTTTGTTAATCACAACATTTTCCTGCGTTATCTTAATTTGTAAACGATATGCTTTTCAGCTAATTACATATAACTTTTGTCTAATTATATATAAACTCGCGTTAAAACTTTTGATATTATTAAATAATATCAAAAGTTTTATTGTAATTGTAATTACAAATTTTGTAATTACAATACTCTATTGCTTTAGCTCAATTTGTAAATGCAATATCTCTTATTCAATGACACCTATTCTCATGCTAATACCCTCTAAATTTTATAATGGATTCAATTAAGATCTATTACCAGAATGCCCGCGGTTTACGCACTAAGACAGTAACATTCTTTAGGAACTTAGCATTAAAATTGTACGACGTCATTTGCATCACAGAAACTTGGTTAAACGATAATTTACATAATAGTGAACTTTTTGATGATCGTTATTTGGTATGGAGGCGCGACCGTAATTACGAATCCACTGGTCAGAGAAAGGGAGGCGGTGTTCTTATCGCTGTCCGCCGTGACCTACCCGCTCAACACCGGGTAGAATGGTCTTCCACTGCTGAAGATATCTGGGTTACATTGACTTTAACAAATAAAAAGCCGAGATCTACATACAGATTGCACATAGGGGTGGTTTATATCTGTAATGAGAATTTAGGTAATTCGCAGTCTACCCAACTCTCTAACTTTGCAATAAATCTAAATAAAATTTCACTGGACAACCCCCTGGATAAAATGATTGTTCTAGGTGATTTCAATATGCCTAATGTACTATGGACTAGAGATGTCGACAGTTTCTCACTATCTCCAAATAATATAATTGGATCTCACCAGTCAGACTTAGTAGATATCCTGGATACATGCAATCTTTCTCAATATAATACTTTTATCAATGATAGCCATGGACGCCTACTGGACCTGATTTTTTCAAACAATGACATATCTGTTAACTCGTGCAATAATCCCCTCGTTCCCGAAGATCTTCACCACCCCTCTCTTGTAATTGATGCAAAATTTGTCCAATTACACACCATCACACCGCAACCCTACACTAAGTACCTATACAACAACGGTGACTATGACTCATTACGCTCTGACCTCGACGCCGTCGACTGGCATTCGGAATTAGACAAAAGGTCCATCGAAAACGCGATATCTTTCTTTTATACTACTATATATAAACTTCGTGATACATATATAGAATCTAGGTTGGTAACTGCGTCACGTAAATATCCACTGTGGTACCGAAGTCCATTAATTAAAGTACTGCGTGAAAAATCTAAATTTCACAAAAAATATAAAAAATATGGTAATCTTTACGATTACGATTCTTTTGTCTTACTTAGAGCTAGGGCTCGTGTAATGGAGAAAGACATGTACGATAATTATATAACGAATATCGAAAGTTCTATAAAAAAAAACCCTCGTGCTTTTTGGTCATACGTGAAAAGCAAACGTCAATCAAATGCGTATCCCTCGGTTTTTCAGTACGGGAGCCGGTCTACGGATCAAGGGAATGAGATTTGTAACTTTTTCGGTGATTATTTTCATGGTAACTTCCTTCATAGTTCTGCCCCTCAACCTTCAACCCATTCTACTTTTTCCTCCTCCTCCTGTCAACTGGATGTCATCTCCTCTTCTGATATCAGTTCTATCGAAGTTTCGGAAGAAATTGTATTTAAATTATTTAAATCATTGGATCTAACTAAGTCAGCGGGTCCCGACAATATACCAGCTATCTTGGTTGTCAAATGTGCGAGAAGCCTTGTACTGCCCTTAACTATTTTATATCGTCGCTCTTTAACTGAAGGTATAGTACCCGACATTTGGAAGGCTGCGTTCATAACTCCCATATACAAAAAAGGGTTTAAAAATCACGTTGAAAACTACAGACCTATCTCGAAATTGTGCTTGTTTGCCAAGGTTTTGGAAAAAATTGTGTATACCCAGCTTTACTCCGCTATCAAGCACAGCCTATCGTTATGTCAGCATGGTTTTTTAAGAGGCAGGTCCACCACTTCTAATCTAATCCTCTGTACTGATTTTTTAACTCGAATAATGTCTGAGCCTTCGCAAGTTGACATAATTTATACAGACTATTCTAAATGCTTTGACCGTATCGATCACTCTATCCTTCTTGACAAGCTACAAAGCATAGGTATCAGAGGAAACCTATTTAGATGGTTCACCTCGTACGTCCGCAACCGTTGCCAGACCGTTGTACTAGGTGGCTACTCTTCGTTACCCCTTAATGTTCCCTCAGGCGTTCCACAGGGGTCCTTATTAGGACCACTACTGTTCAATATATTCCTAAATGACGTCGCTTCTTGTTTTAAATTCTCAAAAATTCTTCTTTATGCCGATGACATGAAGATCTTCCTTTCTGTTAAAAATATTATCGACGCTCAAAACCTTCAATCTGATCTAAATAGATTTCAAAATTACTGTATTTTAAATAAACTAGATTTAAATGTCTCTAAATGTTACACATGTTCTTTTACCCGCAAACCAAGTAAATTAATCTCAACCTACACATTTTTCAACTTACCTATAACTCGAGTAGATTCAATTAGAGACCTAGGTGTGATATTTGACACCAAGTTGTTATTCGATGAACATATGAATAATATAACAAAGAAGGCATCTCGCGCCCTGGGGTTTGTTTTAAGAATGTCATCAGAATTCGTAAGTGTTAAAACTTTTAAAATTTTGTACTGCGCCTACGTACGTAGTCACCTCGAGTACGCATCGCAGGTGTGGAACCCGAACTACGCGACTTACTCATCGCGTCTCGAATCCATACAAAAAAGATTTTTGCGATACCTACAATACCGAGCTAAAATATACCTACCTGATTATTTTACAAGGTGTCGCAAGTTTCATTTCCTTCCACTCTCTAATCGCAGGGAAGCTGCTGACCTAGTATACCTCATAAACATCTGCAATGGCAATGTAGACTGTCCTGAGCTGCTTGAGCAATTAGGGTTCCGTACAAATACTGCTGCATTGAGAAAACCGAGTCTTCTCTACGTTCCCGTGGTAAAAACTAATTATAGACAAAACGCATTCTTGATACGCGCTAGTAAATCGTTCAACTCATTGGTCAGCAAAAATAATGAAATAGATTTATTTTACACATCTGCAAGTAAGCTCAAACGCTTGCTTAGCGATGAATTCTTTTTAAAATAACTAAATTTAATATCGTCTTGTGTTGTGTATTTCATTTTTGTTCTAATTTTATTTAAGTCGTCTACTTTTACTGTTCGTCATTTATTAGTCTATTTAAGTACATATCTGCGGAAACTTTTTAATTGGCCTTCAGCACACATGCGCTGGTATTTACCGGCATGTACTAAGACAGTAACTATTTTTAAGAAGTAGCTGTAAGTTTTCCCAAAATTTTGAAAATAAAAAATAAAATAAAAAATAAATCAAATATACTAGACACATAAGTTATGAACATACTATTGGTTTCTTCTCACTTCTTCCACTGGTGGACAAAAAATTGAAGTGAACTATAAAATATAACCTGTCTAAGTGCTTATTTGTAAGCTTAAAGAAATTAAAACTTTTCATTTTCTTTTTCATACAAAGTGCTTTGCCCTGAAAAGATTTTCTCGTGCTAAATATTTGAGATCAATAATAATGCTTGACATTTCTTTTTGCATCAAACTAAGCAAAATGGGGAATATGGTAATACCTAATCGAGAATTTCAGCGTAATTAAGCGTAATTATGTATCTACCTATACCTACTAATATTATAAAGAGGAAAGGTTTGATTTTTGTTTAATTGTTGTAATGAATAGGCTCCGAAACTACTGGACCGATTTGAAAAATTCTTTCACCGTTAGGAAGCTACACTATCTCCGGTGAACATAGGCTATATTATAATTTTCAAACAAGTTAGGGATCCGTACTAAAACTGTGCGAAGCCGGGAAGGTCCGCTAGTGTTCGATATATTAATGTTTAATAAGAATATTTAGAAATCTTGAAGTTAGCCAAGCACTGAACTCTCTAGTGCGAATTAGATACATACCTACTTGACCGATTCTGATCATAAATAGGTATGTATGTTTGTGGGTTGGGGCTAATATTTCGTGTTCAATTTCATTTTAATCGAATATTTTTTCTCTTGTTCACTGACCTAAACGAATACAAGATCCAAGCTATGACAACCTTGTCGTAAAAAAATGTAACTTACGCGATCTGAACACATAAATTATAAGTACTATTTATCGGGTAATCTCGTGACCATGACAGGGAACAGCCTATGATAGTCTACTGCTGGACATAGGCCTCCCCCAATGAGCGCCTTAGCGCCCTATTTTCAGCATGACGCATCCAGCACTACGTCAGTCCTACTCTACGTTTACTGATCGTGGTCTCCACTCAAGAACACGTTTGCCCCAGCCGCGGCCGTCGTCGGTTCTTCGCGAGATATGGCCGACCCACTGCCACTTCAGCTTAGCATAAGGTCTTCGTCGAAACTGGCCATTGTAGCCGAAATTCAGCTAGGAGCACATCATCATCTCATGGTCTCTCAGTTGTCATAGACCCATCCTATCGGTGGTGTTCTTAAAGCCGTGTCTCTACCATCATACCATCATCAGCCTATGTTAGTCCACAGCTGGACATAAGCCTCCCCCTATGAGCGCCACAGCGCCCTGTCTCCAGCATGACGCATCCAGCATCTACCTGTAGTCTTTCGCAGGTCGTCATCCCACCTGGTCGGAGGGCGTCCTATGCTACTGGTAGAATTTATGTAACCGAATATCCGCAACTCACAACTCAAAAAATTACGCTCGTCTTGCTGCAGCTTTGGTATTATTGCATTTACATGACGAGCAGCGTTTTATTAAAATCATTGTTTGTAGTAAGCGCTGCAACGAGTGAACAAACTTGAAGGAAATTTAGCATAGCTAATTTTTACGCAATATCCAACCTACTGCCTTATTTAGCAGCAAACAATAAAACTGTTTGGTAAGTTAGGGAAATGTTTTTTGTATTTAGTGCCGAGAAATCCCTAAAATAATATATCTCCTAAAAAAACTCCTAGAGATAAATAACGTTTAAAGTTGAGTTATATACCTTCCACGAGAACACAGAGTTCGGTAGAATACAGACTCCCAAATCTGTTCATCAAATAAGTCCAATACTGGACATTAATCTCCCAAGCAAGGGGGTTATTACCACCGCAGTTTGACATCACATTATCCCCTTGAAATATCCATAATCCTCAATTTCCCCCCTGTGTCCTTCAGTTTCAAGGTAAAAAATATTTAATATTATCAAGATTTCGTAGTCATGGAGTTTTACTTTTAATAATTATGTCTATAAGTACATGATGAGAGAGTTCATTGCTTAAGTTAATAGTAGTTGTTGCTACATTCAAGAGAGGAAAAGGACGGTCAGAGCGACTATAGGAAACCGATCGAGAATTCGAGACATCCTACATAACTAATGATTTATTGATATTTTTGGAGCAAAATGCTCCTAAAAACAATTAATGCGAAGTTTTATCAAATGACTTTGCCGCTAGTTTTATTCCTTGAGAGGCGCCCACTAAATAATTTAAATCTCGCGCCAACACGAAACGATGAACCCTGAACTAAATTCATTCATCATCATCATCAGATATAGCAGTCCACAGCTGGACATAAGCCTCCCCTAATGAGTGCCATAGCGCCCTGTCTCCAGTTTTCCGCATCCGGCATCCGCCTGCAGTCCTTCGCAGATCCTCCGGAGGGGGTCCTACACTACGTTTGCCGATTCGCAGTCTCCACTCAAGAACACATTTACCCCAGCGGTTGTCGGTTAACGAAACATGCAATAGTAAAAAACATGAGATTTAACAGTTACCTTAACCGTCTCTAGGTGGTCATTCAGCCGAATTCTGCCGCTAGTTTGTCCTACTTTATTTTATAATTAAACTCAGAAGGCATACATTCAAGAGCCTACTTTCTAATGTACGCTGTATTAAAATAAAAAATAACAACCATGAAACTTATCTACTTTAATCTCATAATATGGTCCAAAAATGTTAAGTTACTAGGTATATTATGTTAAAAAAAACAAAACTACCAGAACCTTCGAGTAGCTTGCAAATTTTTTGAAGTGAAAACTTCTTTAGGCACGTTGAGCACATTTTGGGCGATCATTCCAGATGGATCGCGGGGAATCTATAGGGGAAGATTACGTCCAGCAGTGGACATCCATCGGGATGAGGATGATAAATAAATAATGCTGGTCAATTAAGCACCACAAGCTAAACAGAGCTTGTGTTATCGGTAATAGATAGAGCTGATAAACTAAATACAATACATTACATGTGTACTCGTACTAGTGGAGACCACGACTCGGTAAACGTAGTTTAAGACGCCCTCCGACCAGGTGGGATGACGACCTGCGAAAGACTGCAGGTGGATGCTGGATGCGGCAAGCTGAAGACAGGGCGCTATGGCGCTCATTGGGGGAGGCCTATGTCCAGCAGTGGACTGCTATGGGCTAGGCTAAGGCTGATGATGATGATGATGATGAATACACTACATACAGCATCTTCTATCTCGTATCGAACGTTATACTATCTGCAAATTAAATATCTGCAGATCGTAAAAAAATTGTTTTGAGGCGGGAATCGAACTCGTGACCTAGATCGTCGCAAGCGGACCTACACCCGCTGCGCCACAGAGGTCGTCATCCCCAATGATCCGCGTTTATCTGTCTTTACGTTATAGTGCTGATTTACGAGTAGAAAAAATTTTGAAAAGAGGGCGCTTTTTATTTGGGGTCGTTAAAGGGCCTAAACCCTGCATAAGCCGTGCTTATTTTGACATGTCATGTCAAATTTGACATGATGATGACATTATCATCTCTTTGACATCCATCCCTTTCCGAGATCGACCTCCCGTCATCTATCTCAAACATTAATGCACAATATATTCATGTTTGTGACGCCAAGAAAATTGTCTTGACAAAAGTGAATGCATTCACTTTTGTCAAGACAATACAATTTTCTTCTTAAAGGTGTTTCTTTAACACTTTGACTGTGGTTTTTTTTCGACGACTGCGATCTTTTTTTAACCTAAAAAATTCGTGCTGCCGTACCTAGGTATAATTAACTCACTAAACCGGGGCAAGTCACTAGTCAATCATAATTACACGACTGCCCTGAAAAGTAGAGTATTTTTTTCAAGGTTCAGTATTGTCCCTGTTTATTTATTTTGCCATAACTTATAAATAAAAGAATTACCTACTTATTGAAATCGGAAAACCATTTGCAAGGAGTTGGATTTTTTTCGCTTCTTACTATAAAAATAATATGAATGTGGTTGTCTTACGAAGAAAAAACCCTTACTATGACCTTAACAGATGACGGGAGGTACATCTCGGAAAGGGGAGGATGTCAAAGAGATGATACTGTCAACATCATGTCAAATTTGACATGTCATGTCAAAATATGCACGCCTTATGCAGGGTTTAGTCCCTTTAACACTTTGACTACGGTTTTTTTTTCTACGACAGCGATCTTTTTTTACCTAAAAAATTCGTGCTGCCGCTCTACACAGCGGCTGTGTTGCGCCGCACATGCGTTTCGTTCGAAAAATATTACGGCTTTGCTGAGTCACACAGATCTGTATTTTCTCAGCCGCTGCGCTAGTGTGGATTTACGCATATTAGTCACTTGTAGGAAACACATACCGTGTGATTTCAGCAGTCAAAGTGTCGACCCCAACCAACGGACCCAAATAAAAAGCGCCCTCTTTTCAATTCAGCCTCAGTATTTTTTCAGTCTAAATATTTTTCACCGTCTATATTGTTCCTTGTCCAGTCCATCCTAAGGTTGCCTGGAAGAGATCGCTCTCCTCAATAAGGTCGCCCTTTATTCATTCTCTATTTTAAGTATTTATTTCTATATTATTTTCTGTTTCGTGTGGTATAAATATAGTGTTTTCTTTAAAGATAAAAACACTTTACTTCAACACACACGCATAAAAAGTACCTAAGTCCGTTTTGCATCATAAATATATAATAAAAATAATAAATAAACACTCATAATCATATTTTCAACAATAAATAAAACATTATAATAATAAATAAAAATAGATTATGATATGAGTGAAAAAAAAGTGAATACAAAATATCTGGCTATTTTTTTGAAAATAACTCAAAATAGCCATTATGTACAAAAAATACCGGTATTTAAAAAAAATTTAATAGAAAAAAAGAGTTTATTTATTTATTTGTTAACTTATTCTTTTTTTTATATATTTACAATAGCTATACTAAAAATTATCTATTTTTAATTATAATAAAAGCCTACCTTATTTCGATGTCAGCAGACAATCAAGAATCCGGTCAGTTCAAAGCACACACAACATCACACGCGCGCGCCCGCCACAACACTCCGTAAGCTCAGCTGCGCGCGCGCAACCTTCTACTTATAGCTTCAGCGCACTTTCCCCACTTTAACCATCTTTTCATTAACTTCGCATTTCTCCGTTCGTTTAAAAAAATACATGTGATGTCTTTTAAGTGGTAGAGAGAGTTCGTTTTAAGAGTAAATAAACAGTAGGGAACTTTACATTAATATTAATTTAATACTATAATAACAAAAACATTTATTCATAGGCACAAGATGGGCTGGTGTTCTAATAAAAGTAACGAACCGTGAAATAGGCAAATACGAGCGTCTGCTCGCGGCTCCGCACATTTTTTTCTGGAAAAGATGCCTCTCTTTCAGGGCCGGATTGAAATGATTATCTGGTGTCGATAAAATTTTACGCCAGAAGATTGACTTTTATTGTTGACTAGCTGCGCCCCGCGGTTTCGCGTGGGCGGTGATAGGTATTTTGGATCATCAGCAGCGCTGATATTCTGCCTCAACTAAACCACTATGATGAGTACTCTCGGACCGAGTCCGCTCGTAAAAGCTAGAGCGTTTAGGAGTACTCGGAATTAGGTTGACACCTTACGAGTTCATCAGCGTCAAAGTAGCATTTAATTTCGTCTCTGTTCGCATCAAGAGGTCGGTCACTCCACTTTTTCTTGTTTGAGGCCATTTTATTTTCATAAAATAATATGAGTGAACCTATAAATAGAACCGTGTCCGAATTGACTCAGATCGGATGCCAACGGAGTGCGCTCGGATCACGTGTTAACACGCTACGAGTAGCGTCCGAGTAGACATTTGAGCGCACTCGGTCCGAGTATTCTCGTATAGTGAAAACCCGGCTTTACGATTAGAGTGCTGTCATAGCTGTAGTGGACACATACATAGACCCACGTTGTCAAATAATAATATCGAGTTTCGTGGCCTGGTTGGTGGAGAAGCGAAGATCATGTCAAGTGGGTTAGATGCATAAAAAATAGCTTTGCAACTAAAATACAATCGACCTAGTGGATTTCTAACAATAAACTTACGGTACTTCTTATTATTATGTTCTGTGTAAATCTTATAACAAACTAGATGCGCCTCGCGGCTTCGCCCGCGTTGAAATTTATGTGTTAAATGGTTTATAAAACTTCCTCTTGATTCACTCTATCTATTTAAAAAAACAGCATCAATCCGTTGCGTAGTTTTAAAGATCTCTAAGTATACATAGGGACAGACAGACAGCGGCAGGCGCCTTTGTTTTATACTATATATGTAGGTATCTTAAGGTGATAAACAATATTGTATTCGATTTTATTCTATAGTAGGTAAGTAGGTAATCATCATCATCAGTCTATGTTAGTCCACTGCTGGACATAGGCCTCCCCCATGAGCCCACATCGCCAGCGCCCTGTCTTTAGCTTGCCGCATCCAGGATCTACCTGCAGTCTTTCGCAGGTCGTAGTAAGTAGGTACCTTACCTACCTATGTTATGTCTCCGTGTCCTGTTAGTTGTCATGCCAAAGCTACCTTTTGTTAATAAATATTTTCCCCTGAGCCATTCCATTAGCAACTTTATTTGTATCACGAGTTTTTAACATCAATTTACCAGGGACCTTGTTAAAAGTTTACAGCATAGCAAATGGATTACTGCATTGCTATTAAAACATTGATGGCCATACATAGATATCTTTTACCATTTGCATGCTATGTTTTAATGGTTTATGTTGCTTAGCTCTTAGCACGTTTTTAAATGTGAAAGTTTGTATGGATGGATCATCATCATTATCATCATCATCATCAGCCTATATTAGTCCACTGCTGGCATCGACATCTAGGGTAAGATGTCGATGACTGCTGGACATATGTAGGCCTCTCCCAATGAGCGTCATAGCGCCCTGTCTTCAGCTTGCCGCATCCAGCACTACGTCAGTCCTACACTACCTTTACCGAGTCGTGGTCTCCGCTCAAGAACACGTTTGCCCCAGCCGCGGCCGTCGGTTCTTCGCGAGATATGGCCGACCCACTGCCACTTCAGCTTGCCAATTCTTAGAGCTATGTCGATAAATTTGGTTCTCTGTCGGATGTATTCGTTACGAATTATATCCTTATATTTCTTTATTTTAATTATACATTACTAACTGCGCCCCGTGGCTTCGCTCGCGTTGAAATCTGTGTCAAATGGTTTTCCCCCCTCCTCTTGAATCACTCTATCTATTAAAAAACCGCATCAAAATCCGTAGAGAAGTCTTAAAGATCTAATATACATAGGGACAGACAGACAGCGGGAAGCGACTTTGTTTTATACTATGTAGTGATACCACATTGATACAATACCAGTACATAATTATAATGTTCTATCCTTGTTCATAGGGAAATAATAGAAAAACCACTCTGGTCTATTGTATGAATAGTCAAGGAACAGGCCCATATAATAATCAAGGCCATGCGCTGTCAACAACTTACAGGCCAATAAAAAACACGAACTACCTACTAGGTGGAATCATAGATATAATAATAACTACATACAATACTATTAGTATAGTATGATATCACCAGCCTCCATGGCATACCGGACGAATCGCTACCAGCGACAGAAGCGGCTGCTGGTTCGATTACACATGAGACATGACCTTAAATGCGATAGCCTTTTTGCAAATTATTTATTTAAAGGAAAACCAGAAGCTTACAAATAACACACTAACAATTTCATTAATAATAGAAAGCTTAAAGGTTTTCACGGATAGATAACAGAATAATATAATAAAAAAGACCGTGAACACAAAGTGAATGGTTTAGGTACATATAGCATCTATAAAGTTAAATTACATAATTATCTTTAGGTTACAAAATAAATTTTCAAGAATGTTAACTCTAAACACCTATCTCATATCATCAACATTATCATTATTATTATTTATTTATTTTATTTTAAGCCATTACTGTTCCACTGCTGGGCAAAGGCCTCCCTTTTCTCCTTCCACTCCTCGCGATCCAACGCTGCAAAAGGCCATGATGGAAGATGTACCTCGAGCTCGTCGCGCCATCTCATCCTGGGCCTTCCACGTCGCCTCTTAGCGTTGTAGCATTATCATTATTGGTGCCAAAAAATAATCTGCTGAGTTAATTGGATGGATGTTTCTTACCTCTACTCACTAAAACTAAGGAACGGATCCAACTGAAATTTTACTTAATGAATATTTACATAAATATAGTAAATAGGTACCTGTGAATTGACATATTTTATAGTGTTCACTTTATCTCAGAAATAAAGCGAGCGAAACCGCAGACAGAATTTAGTAAGTATTACATATTAATGTAGGTCAGATTTTCACATACGAAAAGTTTCTTTAGGCTTACAAAATAACCAATTATACAGTTCAAATATTATACCATAAATTATTATCAAAAAATAATTACCTAAGATGTGTTTGATTTTCTCTTCACTTCAATGTTTTGTCCAAGAAGTTTTTAGTGGAAGAAGTGAAAAAGAAACAACTAAGACATTCAATGCGGTAAATTTTTAATAATTCCCTGAAATGTCAATCACTAGTACACTTAATGAGGTAAAATTCCATGTTAATCATTTCCGTTTAAAAAAAATTCGATGCCGTGTGGTGCCGACTTAGAATTCTTCCCGCGGGTGTCGTAAGAGGCGACTAAGGGATATCCACCGGGGACAGGCAACGCCTAATGCAGAACAATTCTATAATAATATATAATGTATATCAACTGCGATCCCCAACCCGCATGCCCAGCGTCGGGAATATGGGCATTACCTACCAGATGAAGGTGCTTATCAGAGTCAGGCCTGCATCCAGCAGTGTACCAATGTAGGCTGTTGAGGTGAGGAGGGGAGTTTTTGATTTAGATCATAGAACTCTGTATTTTGTATGTAATAGAGAGTAGAGGAACGTCATCGCGTGGGCCGCGCCCCGCTGCCGCCACGGTGACGCATCGACAACTCGGCACATGATGCTGATATCCTAAGATCACCCTGAAAATATGTCTCAATATTATCTTATATTATTGTGATTGAGCCGTAGTTAAATTTTGAAATAAGCTGATCCTATGTAAGCAAGGTTTTGGGATTTTAGGATAGGCCATAATTATATAATAATATGAAGAGGACAATGAGGAGGCGGATTATGGAAGAAAATTTATTTATTTATTTAAGAAACAAAATACACAGCTCTCTAAATCATAGAAAACTTATAATGTAACTGACATTTTACAGAATATTTTGGTAGTAATAAGGTACCTTGTTTTTTTTTTAATAAATAGTTATGCTTAAACATGAACATTAAAAAACTTGTATAATAGTAGCTCGTTGTTTATTGAATACGCATTTGTCTGCTATATCACTTTATATTCTATGCTTCCCACATAGTCGTAGTTTCCTTCTGTTTTTTACTAAAAATATTATAAGATACTTTTGAATGTAATTGACTGGATTTTTATATTTATTTATTTATAAGAGGATTAAATGGTATAAACTAAGCATTAAAGCATCAGATTTTAAATCGCAATATCTGACACCCAATGTATTTATTTGAATTATATTACCAATTTGCGAGCAGGTCTTTAAAAAATCTGTAAAACTATAGGATTGTGAGTTCTGTTAGGGCATATAGGGCATAATAACAATTAAAACTACCAATAAACATCACAGACATTGTCAATTTTGAACAGGGAATGGAATATAATGTATATGTACTATTGCTTAAAAAAAATAACTTTCTTCAATATTATTAAGAATATTGTACAACATGACTTGCCTTGTATATAACAATCTAATATTATAATGGTGAATATATACAAATAAACCCAACAAAACTACATTCATATCTCGAGACATATTACCGGATTGATCGTGCCGTGAGCACGAGCATCATGCTAGTACTAATAAGAGAGTAGTGTTTGAACGACCGACCCCATCACACTATAGTCAGTCCACCATAGAACGTCGCGCGTCGTGGAACCACGTTTACAAATAAACCCACAATAAATACGCGCGAAAAATTATAACCTCTTTACAGAGTTGTGACAAACCTCTTTCGTGAAGTGTGATTCGATTCCAATGTGGATTTTGCCGGCAATAGAGAAAAAGGAGTGAAAACTAGAAGCTAGGTATGTCAAGGTCACGCTTTTGTTGATGGTTTGTCTAGTTTGTGTGTAAACATGTTGGTAAAGGAGATTGGAGACGCTTCGGTGATAGGAGTAAATGGGCATAGATAAAATCTGAACGTGTTTTATAGAATTCTGTTTTTGGATAGGCTTTTGTGTGTATAGGCAGGTAGCTGTTTTTTTCGAAAGGTTGAGTTGAGTGTTGGTTCGATTCTCAATGATTTGTGCCTTTTATTTCGTTGTTTTAGATGAGAAGAAGGAGAGATTTTTCAAAGCCAATAAATAGGTATACTATAGTTCTTTGATGTACCTAATTATTTGTTTATCATTTTTTTAATGTAGGTACCTAGTATATTGAAAAAAATAATCTTATTTATCTTGAGCATTTTCCTGGCGAACTAGGTTATTTTTGGTCTTGCTAGAGCTACATAAACGCAAAATATCATTACGATTCGTTCAGTCATACACGTTAATGTAAATAAATGCTGAGTATAGACACAATTTAAATTTTAAATTTAAATAAATTTAAATTATTTAGATAATGCTGGACAATTCACACAGCATTATCTAGCCCCATGGTAAGCAGAGCTTGTGTTATGGGAACTAGATAACTGATATACATAATACAATATATTACATAGATAGATATTTTTTTATTATACATAGAAAACGACCAGAACATCCGGAACAAATATCTGCAGATCGTACACACAATTGTTCGTACTTTCGCGTACTTATATATGTTACTTATATAATATGTTCGACAATCCACACAACATCATCTAGCCCCAAGCTAAGCAGGGCATGTGTTATCGGTACTAGATGACAGATAGGTATAGGTAATAGAATACCTACATTACATTAAATAGAATGTAAAAAATAGAACAGAACCAAAAAAAACCAGAACACCCGGATCAAATATTTGCAGATCGTGCAAACCTTTTTCCCAATTCGGGAATCCAACCTTTTTCCCAATTCGGGAATCAAATCCAACCCGAATCGACCACATCGGCCAACAAAATATCGCAAAATATCGTTATAATATGTTACATACTTTGACTGCGATTTTTTTTCGACGACTGCGATCTTTTTTTTAACCTAAAAAATTCGTGCTGCCGCTCTACACAGCGGTTGTGTTGCGCCGCACATGCGTTTCGTTCGAAAAATATTACGGCTGTCCTGAGTCACACAGATCTGTATTTTCTCAGCCGCTGCGCTAGTGTGGATTTACGCATATTAGTCACTTGTAGAAAACACATACCGTGTGATTTCAGCAGTCAAAGTAAAACGATATTTTAATGGAATCAAAGTAAAAAATACAACCCGCAAGCTATTATTAACTCATTTATTTCAGATTTACCCTATGCTTAGTAAAATGTTAAGCTATGCATGTTATTATCTAAACAAACGGAGTAAACCAGTTTTCTAAAGGTAGCAGTTGTATACAAGTGGTAGACAATAGTTAGACACAATAATGTGAACCAGTCTGGGCATAAGCTCTGTTGTTCAGAGTTATCAAACTGTAACGGGAATAACTCACTTTAACCCGACGAAGCAAGAAGGTTATATTTTTCGAAAGATGTAGATATTTATTTACTTTTCTATAAGGTTAATAGCGGAGTCAAGTAATTTTTTTAATATATATTTGTATACGCGTCGCCACAACTGTTATATTTCGAAAAGGAATTTTTAAATTAATATTAATAAAAAACATATTTAAAAAAAACTATAAAAGAATTGTTACGATTATCAAATGACTCCTATTCATTTACCGAGTTTAATCGTGGAATATAACGATTTTCGGGATAAGGATCAACGCCATCTAGTATTGACCAGAATTTCGGAGGAACGCAACGTTGAATGGGCTTTGGCTATCTATTGTTTCCTTCATCTATGGTTGAACGCATGAAAATCACAAACTTGCCTAATTGTGGTACATGTGGCGTCTTAGAAGATGTACTTACAGCATCTTATGTGTGAGAGGAGCGAGTCCATGAGAGCAAAGCTTAGAGGCGTGTACAATGTAAACTCTTTACTAATGGACTGGTGTTATCCAATAAATGTTTTAAAACTTATTTACTTATTATTAAACGTGATCGGAACAAATAATTACAAGTACTATTTGAACGGGTATTTATCGCGTTTATTTGCCAATTTTTCCCGACGTTTCACGTTGAGTCATCCCGTGACCACGACAGTGTGTAAACCTGTTGAAACGTCGGGAAAAATAGGTAAATAACGCGATATATACTCGTTAAAAAAGTAGGTAGGTACTTGTAATAATAATTGGTGTTATCCAAATTATTAATCATAGGTACTGAGTGATACGGCAGTCAAATTATTTAGGTAAGTTTTGTATTTAATTTTAGGTTCCAGTGTGTTTATTAAAAGGGACTGTTCAAGAAAAAAAATGTTGAACGCGCACCTTTTTTGCGCCGCACTCGCCGTAGTCATAGCATTTTCTAACTAAACAAACGACAACAGAGTGAATTTGTCGACCTGCGAAAGACTGCAGGTAGATGAAGGATGCGTCAAGCTGAAGACAGGCGCTGTGGCGCTCATTAGGGGAGGCCTATGTCCAGCTGCGGACTAACATAGGTTGATGATGATGTTGATGGGTTGTTTGTTTACAAACATTTTACATACAATTTAGCTGGAATACAGTTATCAGTTCTAGCTACTATCCTAGGTACCTAGGTACTTGCGTAGTTCGAGCGTTACTAATTCATTAAAACGCAAATAAAATTAATGATTCTTTGTTTCCGATAACAAACGAAGGATAAAGTCTAAAGAAACTATGTCCAAAGTGTTCAAACATATGGATCAATATTGTGCTAAATTTACGAGACATACTAACAGTCGGAACCACACTAATAATTTTATTGCGTATGTTTGGATGTTTGATACCCTTTCCTCGAAATTACCTCTTCCAGGAAAATATGTTCAATAAATATAATGTTTATACTACTTAAATAATATTCTATACATAAGATTTGTTTATTAAATCCGCTATTCTGTGACGGAGTCTGAACCACCTTTGAAAGTAAAGTCTTTATTGAAAGTCAACACTTTGACTGCGGTTTTTTTCGACGACTGCGATCTTTTTTTTAACCCTATACTTGCCAGGCAATAAAAATCTTGATATGTAATTTTTTTTTAACTAAGTACGTTCCTAGGGCTCTATAGAAACTGTTTCAGGTAATAAAAAAAATCCTTTTGTTTTAATTATTTAATTATGAGTAGTATCCAAATGGATACACTGCCAGGTTTACCTGCAACTTAGTTTTTAAAATCATGTATCCAGAAGGATACACTGCCAAGTCTTATACATTAATAGAGATCACATATTTGGTAAAAATTATTACTAAAACTAATGAAATTACACTTGGAATTCTACCTAAAATTACAACCATGCGTAGTAACATACATTTTTTTAATATAAAAATTATACGAGATCACATTTTTCCAATTAAAATACTAAAATTGTTACAAAATTTAAAACCTTGCTCATAAAACTCTACTTAGTAACACAGCCTTGTATTTTATAGAAAATTCCTAATTAAATTATATGGAATCTCTTCTTCGCTTCAGTCTATTTTCGAGGGGTTTGAGCAATTAGTTCTTCATATCATTTAGAATGATAAAGAAGGTAGCAGTTACGCTCTGGCACCAAACACAGTCGGAGTTTACATTTCTGGCAAGATATCCTTGTCTGTCCTTTACTACAAAATTTGCATCTCCCTTTGGGTGAGCAAACCGGCATATGACCAATCTGATCAAATCGGATTGCATCCGGTGGTCTGAGAACTGCAGGTGCCTTTATAATTTTATCTGAGCTGATTGGTGGCACGGTTTGAGCAGTATTACTGGGTGTCCTCTCAAATTTCAGCAGGCCTTCATGTATCTGCATTCGGAACTTCTTCAGGCAGATTGGTTTTAGATCCTTCTGATGATCGCAAGATTGAAAGGTTTGCAGTGAAGTTGACGCTAGAACAACCCCTAACTCTTCATCATCATCTGAATCCAAAATGTTAAGATTTATCAGCGATGATGGCAATGATGGTGGCGGAGAACTGCTATCCGATGCGTTTGTTCGAAACGCGCGATCATCGTGGTAATGTTGTAGCTCATCAGCTGATGAATCGCCATCATCTAAATCAGATTTGGCACCCACCCTCGGGACAAGAGCGATAATTCGGCGAGCTCTATTCTGCTGTTGTTGTTTTAGTGATGGTGCCTGCACCTAGTCAAAAAATACAACATTAGTAAGAAATTTTTTCTATTATTATTATGGTTTTTCCGTTAGTAATCAATAAATACATGGACAACACCAGGAAAACAATTATGTAATGTGTTTCTTGGCGGAAATTAAAAACCATAAAAATCACCCGCTGTGCCACATCGATGATCAAACACACGAACACGGTAAAAATAAAATGTTACAGAAAAAATAAAATAAATGTCAATAATTATCCATAAAAATCACTACTTCAATTTTCATACATATGTGGCAGTGTATCCATATGGATACATAACAAAAATAAACAATTATGTAGGCAAGCTAGCAGTGTATCCATATGGATACTATCATATGAACGTGTCTATAGCAAGAAAACTTGTTGTTTTTTCAGGTAAAAAACAGCTAAGATATACAGACAAATTCATAATCTGTTATGTCCACTACTTTTTTATACACAAAAAATCTATATTTCGAATAAAAATATTTTTTCTTACCTTGCGAGAAGAAGACGCCTGCGCCCGGTCCACCATTTTGTGCACTACTGAGAAATTGGGGTTGCCAGCAACACACAATATTTTTCTACCAAAAGATACCAAAAATATTGCACTATTTACAAAAGAAGTTTTTAAATATTTTTTTTAAGAAACTGGTAGGAATTTTCTAAAGTGAGCGTATCCATATGTGCACAACGCCAAGTATAGCGTTAACCTAAAAAATTCGTGCTGCCGCTCTACACAGCGGTTGTGTTGTGTTGCGCCGCACATGCGTTTCGTTCGAAAAATATTACGGCTGTGCTGAGTCACACAGATCTGTATTTTCTCAGCCGCTGCGCTAGTGTGGATTTACGCATATTAGGCACTTGTAGAAAACACATACCGTGTGATTTCAGCAATCAAAGTGTAAACTTTTTTTAATACGCTGTATATACAAAAATCTTATTACATATGTTCAGATCTTCAGGTATTCTATGTTAACCTGCTTTGTGAGAGACTGGTGCGCCGCATTTCAGTAAAATCCTGCGGCGCGGACAGGGTTCGCTTTCACTTTTTTATCTTATATTTTATATTTATTTAAAGGAAAACCAGAAGCTTATATATAACACAATAAAAAGTTCATAAATACTAGAAAGCTTATTGAAGGTTTTATCTTAATTATATCAGAATTACACATTCTGGCATTTGACCATTGATGAAAGAAACTAGGTACATTATAGAAGGACGCGCACGTGTCAAAAGGTTCAAGGTTGATACCATTCTAATTAATATCTCCGTGCAAATAGCACCGCACGCAACATCTAGAGTTTTTATCTATGGACATCGAGAAAAAATCTAGTCTCTATTTAGACGTGATGCCATACAAAATCAACTACAGATGGATGTGTAGGCGTCACCAATAGTTGGCGTAAATTTGCTAGTGATGTGGTCACGGTTACTAAATATCGATAAAAAATTGGTAAAACACTACTAATAATCGTTTTTAATTTTACGCAAAATAAGTCCGTATAGCTTATCCATTAGACTCTAGCTAGAGTTTCTTTTATCTATGGACGATTCTGCTACTATACGACTGATAAGCAGAATTTTTTTGAGCTTTGAAAATATCTATTCGTATTAATTCGGCCCCAGGAGACCCCGTCGTCGAGCACCCCACTCACACTTGCTAGCTTGTAAGCTGTCTGTTACCCTCGCTTCAGTACCTAATAATACTTCAACCTCTCATATGTATGTAGTTCTAGTTTTTTTGTCGTTTATTTATCACTTAGCGGCGCCCCGCAGCTTCGCCCTTGTGGAAGTCTATGTTTTAAAATCCTTCCTCTTGAAACACTCTGAGCACTATCTATTATATTCTATATATTATTTATGATATCTCATAAACTACAAGCACACAGATCTCCTGGTACTGTCCACGATCCTATCCATCCATGGTTGTCTGGTAGAGATCGCTCTTGAGCGATAAGACCGCCAATTGTAATTAATATTTAATTTTTTTCTGTACATAATAAAACTTTTGAAACTATCATGGTTATTAATACTAAAGTCATTTAAAACGGGAAATTTACCTTGATTTGATTTTTGAGTTACATAGTTTGATTTTTGATTTTTAGTTTTTTCTGTACATAGTTTTCTATTTAAAGTGCAATAAAGAATTTTCTATTTCAAAATCCGCATCAAAATCCGTTGCGAAATACCTACTAGGAAAAAGTGATCAAAACAAAGTGAAAAAAAGAACCAAAAAAAGTAGTAGTGAACAAAAAATCGAAGTGATCTGATCACTTCGATTTTTTGTTCACTACAACTTTTTTAAGGTTATTGTCCACCTTTCAAATGTATATGTATACCTTGCCTGTAACGTTTAATATAAGCAATGTGTATACTGTTGGTGTACCTTCAATAAATAAAGAATAATAAAGAAGCACAAAAAAACTTTATAGTGCAAAAAAAGTTCCGAACTCAAATTTTCTGCATTGGACCTTTCCATCACAAATAATTCGTTGACTAAACTTACTAAAAAGATAAAACTGCAGGTGTTCTATGATTCAATTTAATTGCGCGATATTTAAGCTGATAGAAAACTATTTGTTTTCGATCTTTTAGGACTGTTATCTGTTTAGCTGACTATTACTCAACGGCGGCCTTGAGGGCCAATCATAAACGGCTTGCCATTATGATCATCACAATCATCATTATCGGCCTTTTTCAGTAACCAATTATATTTATTCATATAATACATTGGTGGAATAACACAGTAGACCTGCATATCTCGCCTGAATATAAAATCTGTAAAATTATATTAGATGTCATTAATTAAATCAAACAAACGTAATTGTAAATAAATTGTCAGTTAAAATTGAACTCGCTATATGGTCAAAGGTAATCTTCAACCGAATAAAAAAGACCGTACCTGTTCAATACTGGACATAGGCCTCCCCTAATGATTGCTATAGCGCCCTGTCTTCAGCTTGACGCATCCAGCATCTACCTGCAGTCTTTCGCAGGTCGTCATCCCACCTGGCCAGATGGTTTCCTACCTTAGGTGTACTCATTTGCCACTCAAGCACACGTTTATCGCAACGGTCACTTTATTTACCAGGAGAGCTGAAGTTATGTGCAGAGAGTTGATCAGATATTCACTGGTAAAGTCTACCTAGTTTCTTTATGTTTATGTTAACCTGGTAGTTCGTAAAATTTGTGCTGTAAAATGGCTGCCATAGAACAGCACTATTTTGTTGGTAGGCCGGGTTGGGAGCGTCATAGTTGATGACATTTTGTACCAGGATAGCATATTAAATAATGTTGGACAAACCGCACAACATCACCTAGCCCCAAGCTAAGCAGAGTTTTTGTTATGGGTGATAGAGACTGATATACTTAATACAATACATTACATAGATAGATACATTTTATTATACATAGATAACGATCAGAATACTCGTAAAAAATATCTGCTGATCGTACACACAATTGTCGCGGGAATCGTACCCGCAACTTCCAACAACAACAACAATAAATTTCTTTCCGGCCCTGGTGGGGGCACAGAGAGGGGCCTCGAGGCTTGGCCTCATTACCCCGGCGTTAACTCGAGGGGTGACGACCCCTCGGTCCTTGGGTTTTGTGGGAATATCTTATTTTCCCCCTTCTCAATGTTTTCATTTTTTTGGCTCTTCACCGCAACATCCAGCGTCGCAGGCTAACTTTCGTCCACCGTGCCACAGAGGTCGTCCTTTATACATATACTGGATTAAAACTTATAATTCTTTTGATCCCGGAAAAGGGCACTATTCCCGTGTTATTTAAACTATTTGTTATCGATCTTTCCCGGCCTGAACCGTCTGGCAGAACTGTACTCATCGGCAGCCTTGAGACCCAGTCATAAACGGCTTTACTTTATGACACAATCTGTGAGTGATGTCATTTTAGTGAGTGAAACGCAGTATTCACATCAATGGCTTGCACGGAAAATTTACCAATTAGTGTTGGTTGTTCGTTGTGTTGAATAATAAATCATAATGTTTACGAGAATATTATGATGGTTATTCGAATTATCGATGTAGTTGAGAGCTTTTTAGAGATCACAGATCGGTAAACGTGTACTAACTGGTGTAAGACGACCTGCGAAAGATTGCAGGCAGATGCGGCAAGCTGAAGGCAGTTCGCTATGGCGCTCATTAGGTGAGGCCTATGTCCAGCGGTGGACTAACAAAGGCTGATGATGAGACCACAGATGTGTACTGTTTCAAGTACCCCACTTTGGATATGACAGGCTTGCTAATAGTGGCATCTAGTAAAGTTCTTTAATACTCTAAAAAAAATTAAAAAAACAAAAAATACTCTAAAGACACAGAGTGGAATAATTCGTTTTTTATACAGATTTCCACGCGGATTTTCACATAGATTTACACGCGGACGAAGCCGCGGGGCGCACCTAGTAACTTTATATGAAATTATGTATATTCTTTAAAATAAATAAATACAATATAACGATGGTATCTGGGACTTCATTTCCCAACGCTTGAAGCTACTTCAAGATCAAAGATTGTGCAAGCAAGCCGAAATCAAAGGTTCAAATTACACCACAATCTTGGTAGATTTTACCTACTTCTAAAATTTTCCTGGTAAGAACCCATCTACAGAATTTATTATCAGGCCTTCTTATCATAAGCAAATAAATGACAGGCATATTTTAAATATGATAATTGGTTAAGTTGATTACTGTAGATGGGTATTGTTAACAAAACCACGGAATATCTAACTATATTGACATTTGACGATAAGTACAAAGATGAATAACTACATAGGTAACCGAAGAATAACTATTTTGATATTTGACGATAAGACAAGTACAAAGATGAATAACTAGGTAACCGAAGGAGGTAAGGTAATGGATACATTATTATTCTACTTACTTTCGGGCTATATACTGCTGTGTTTATTGTGCAGCATTATCAAATAACTAGTTTCCGTCCGCGGCTTCGCACGCGTTGTTTCTATGGAAACGTTTTAAGGTTATTTATATCCTACAAGCGAATGTATGGTTGTTAAGATGCATGGATGGATGTTTGTTAGGTCCTTCATGTAAAAACTGATCGGGGTGAAAACGCATGTAGGTAGTTCTAGGTCTGGTCTGTGCCATAAATCAGTTCCCATGGGATATAAATAACCTTCAACAACGCCTGCGTAGCCAGGGGCAGAAACTAGTTTTACTATAAGTAATAATTACTGTTCGTATGCTATAGACAAGGTGATTCGTAAAAAGTGGATACCTATTATAAAAACCAGAGTATTTTAAGTCGTTGGTCGTTTTAGAAAAATTAAAAAAAGAGAATAGGCTAGAAACGTGACTTGTATCTAACTCGTGAATCACACTAATACAAAAAATGGGAAAGTTTGGATGGATAGATGGATGCATGTTTGTTACTTCATCACGTCAAAACTACTAAACGGATATGGCTGAAATTTTGCATACACGTAAGGCCCGGAATAAAACATAGGTGATTTTATCCGATAAATCAGTTCCCATGGGATAAAAATAACGTTTAAACGTTTTTTATAGAAACAACGCGTGCGAAGCCGCGACCAGAAACTAGTTCATATTAAAAGTTATGTAAATGTTATAAACTTGTGGAACATTGATGTAGGTAATTAACATAAAATGCTATCTCTGGTAGTTTTTTTTTTCACATTCGTAGGTTTTACTCGTTTTAGCCTCCTTGGTATAGCGGTCGCGTGTTCAATTAACCGCTGATGATGAGGTCCTGGGCTCAAATCCTGGGTCCGGACAAAAGTTGTTATTGGGGGTTTTCTAAGATAAAATCACAGTAATAGCCCGGAGTTATAAACTTGGCGTTATTAAACCCCCGTGACAGATTGCAGGTAGATGCTGGATGCGGCAAGCTGAAGACAGGGCGCTATGGCGCTCGTTAGGCTCCACTGATGAGTGCCATAGGCATCAGGCTATATTAGCTGGACATATAGGCCTCTGCCAATGTCATATAATATATCCTATATTTTAATGATATTACCCCCTTAAGGGGGAATTGTCAAGGGATGGGATTGATTGGGAATTCAGGTTCTCGGAAACATACCTTAATTTAAAAATATCCTGAATTCCCCCTCGAAGTTTTAACTTATTCCACTTTTTCTGAAAAACTGGAAACTTTATTAAAAGAAAGCCGAATCCTCCTTAATGTTTTGTCTCATTCAACTTTTCCCCCATAAACGGTAATTTTTTTTGTTGCTGATGAAATGTTAGTGGCAAAAGTCCCTTACCGTAATCTACCAAAAGTATATTAACGGAAAAATCCCATTAGACTAAGAATGCAAACACTTTTATGACATACAGTCAAACTCTACTTACTTTTACAATTCTCGCAATCTTATCAAATCTGATTCGCTACACCGTGCGTAAAGATTAGCTTGTTACAATACTAAATACCTGCTTCGTGGTAAACGTGTTCTTGAGCTGTGACCGCGACTCGGCAAACGTAGTGGGCCAGGGGGGATGATGACTTAGAATAAAAACAAAGGTTACATAAAAGTAAAACATTAAAAATGATTTCATCTGCAGAAGTTTAAAATCTGTGTCGCAGATGATAACGACCTCCGAGATTAACGTGGATCATCATCATCATCATTAGTCTATAGCAGTCCATTGCTGGACATAGGCCTCCCCGCAATGAGCGCCATAACACCTTCTTCTTCAGCTTGCCGCATCCAGCATCTCCTGCAGACGTGACGTGGATAGAGTCATAAAAAAGTAAATGTACAAACATAGTTACTTTTTACCTCCTGAAAAAGAAAGATTACAATTAAGTTATAGGAAAAGCTAAATATAAAAATAAAAAAACCATCAAATATTACAATTTCTGATAGATAGATATATAGATAACACTTTATTACACCACACAAAACAGAAAATAATACAGAGATAAAAACTTAGAATAAAGGTATAAAAGGCGGCCTTATCGCTGAGAGCGATCTCTTCCAGGCAACCTTGGGATGGACTGGACATGAACGAACAATATAGACGGTGGCACTTTAATAAATAATTGGTAACAAATACACTAAATACCTACATTACAAACATTATAATAAACTTACATAGACATAAGATAAGGCTATCAATATTCTGATGTTTTTTTTAAATAAATAGTTTAGGTTTTTACAATCTAATTCAGCCGTCTCTCGAAAAATGTATTATTAGTAAAATAGTGTTATTATATCTGAGGTACGGGGAAAGAAAGTGCTCGCAACGAGTAACGAGACCAGGGTTGGAAAAAAAACAGTTTTTTTATATTTTATAAAACAAACAGTTCGAAATGTTTAAAACAAGTGTTTTTTTTGTTTTATTTGTTTTTTTTTACTTATCAATTTCAAATCAATTATAGCGAATAATAAAATAATACATTTCTAAACTGTTTCCTAATTCACATTAGTAAAAATTAACAAAACGATAAATATTTACTTTTGTTGCATATCTCAGTGCTTACCTCTAATCAAATTATTAAAAATTATTATTATTATTAATCAATACAAAACACTTTACATACACCTTGTATGTAGTGTTGTAGGTAGGTAGAGAACTAGAGAGAGAGCGGGGAATAGGTACCGTACCCACTAATCCAGTGAATTACTTTCTTTCGACGGCCGACATAGGGACTTTCCCTGCGGGACTTTACCGGCGGGGAGTTACCTATGTAGTGTATAAATACCACAGCCTGTCTGTGGTATTTATACACATTCAGTTGCAATTAAAGTAGTTTTAAACCCTGTTTTTTTCTTAATATAAAACATAGTTTTATTTCAAACTGTTTTAAACACTGTTTTAAACACGTGTTTTAAAACAATGTTCTAATCATGTTGTTTTAATCATGCCAACCCTGAACGAGACTGATTTTTAAGGTTCATGTTCACTGCCAATGGTATGTTAGGGTCAGCAAATCCGACGCAAAGCGACGCTGAGCGCACTTTTTAAGAGAGAGCGATTTAAAATACAACTTTATTTACAACACAAAAAGATACAAATTAACATAATACGAAAACTCCCCACTGCGTCTCGTACTATTTCTCTTGATGGCTCTGGTCACGTCGCGTCGAGCCTCGGTGTGTGCTGTGCTGGTCCTTTCGCACCGTAATCACCAGTCAATCACCATCATCATCATCATAATAGGAGTCCAATGTTGGACATAGGCCTGCCCTAATAAGCGCCATAGCGCCCTATCTTCAGCTTGCCGCATCCAGCATCTGCCTGCAGTCCGTCGCAGGTCGTCATCCCACCTGGCCGGAGGACCTCCTACACGTTTACCGCGCCGGTCGTCGGTTCTTCGCGAGATATGGATACTGCCACTAACACCAGTCAATACCCAGCTAAAACGGTATTATCCTCAACTTGGCTCACAAACTTATCATTGGAATAATGCCAAGGCCACATACATCGCTTTAACTACTAACCTAACCTATGCCTTCGCGTTATCGCAATATATGAAGTAATCACGAATACTTTCATAGTTCAAGTAATAGGTAGGGTTCTCGCTATTATTTTCATCATCATCAGCCTATAGCAGTCCACTGCTGGACATAGGCCTCCCCCAATGAGCGCCATAGTGCCCTGTCTTCAGCTTGCCGCATCCAGCATCTACCTGCAGGCTTTCGCAGGTCGTCATCCCACCTGGTCGGAGGGCGTCCTACACTACGTTTACCGAGTCGTGGTCTCCACTTAAGAACACGTTTGCCCCATCGGCCGTCGGTTCTTCGCGAGATATGGCCGGCCCACTGCCACTTCAGCTTGCTAATTCTTTGAGCTATGTCGATAACCTTGGTTCTCTGTCGGATGTATTCGTTACGAATCCTAACCTTCAGAGAAACTCCGAGCATAGCTCTTTCCATAGCTCGCTGAGCGACTTTGAACTGGTGGACCAGCCCTATCGTGAGTGTCCACGTCTCAGCTCCGTAGGTCATCATAACATAACGGGTAGGACGCACTGGTTGAAAACTTTCGTTTTCAAGCATTGCGGTATGGATGACGTGAAGACTTGACTTAATTTTCATAATTAAAAATATTTAAACGTAAACGAGGTTTGCTTGCACGACTGAAAAAACAAAAAACACTACAAAAATACTTTTATACACCAGATACAAGATCATGACAAAAATATATTACATGCGACAGGTATAATGGGCGGCCTTATCGCTTAGAAGCTATCTGTTCCAGGCAACCTCTATGCAGACATTATTGGCACATCTATCTAGTGGAACGTGAAAATTATAGGCAGTTTTTGGGAATTTTCAGTTATAGATTTATTTATTTTGCTCTCAAGTACATGAGTCAATAGTAGGTACATTTACTTACCCTGTAGGGCACCGCCAAATAATTTATATAGAACTTCAATCGCGTAGTGTCTATGGAACCGGTTTACCGTTCAAGCTTCTCACCCATAGTAACTGTATTATGAGTTAAAAAGTATTCCAGGCCTAGAGCTACACCTGTGCAAATTTCAGCCTGATCGATTCAGTAGTTTTAGCATGAAATAGTAATAAACATACATCGATCCATCCATCTAAACATCCAATTCGCATTTCTAATAATGAAAAGTTATAGGAAGCATGTAGGAAGCTTTCGGGGATTTCTAAAAATGAACGCGCTCATAAGGAAAAGTTATGTACATTTCTATTTATTGTATTATATTATTAATTAAGTAAGCTAGTTGTACCACATGCATTAATTAGATCGCATGACGATAATAGTACTGATGCAGACTAATGACTCATCAAACTTTTGAAACTATCATGGTTATTAATACTAAAGTCATTTAAAACGGGATATTTACCATGATTTGATTTTAGGTAGTTTTGAGGTAGTGGGCAACGTTCGTAGCAAAATACAAAAAATGAGGGTAGATCGGTATGTCTGCCCATAAAAACTCGCAGTGCCTTCAGTTACTCCGTGATCATGGTGCATGCAACTGTGCCGAAATATTGGATAACTCAAAAATCAAATCATGGTAAATATCCCGTTTTAAATTACTTTAGTAATGACTCATCATTGATAAGGTTTATTTTGGGTGTAAGGGGGATTCCAACATCTAGTAAAGTAAAGTAAAAAATCATTTATTTCTTTAGGCTTACAAAATAAGCACCTAGACAAGTCATATTTTATATATAAATTATTATCAAATAAAATTATTTTACTATTCACTTAAATTTTTTGTCCACTAGTGGAAGAAGTGAAAAGAAACCACTAGCATATTTATCTCTTATATGTCTAATACATGGTTATTTGCCTATTTAAGTCTAAATATAATATGATTCGATACATGTCAATATTTAAGTAAAGCTATGCACAACAACAAATTACTTACATACTATTGTCGGTGCGAAACTGAGCGACATCTGGCCAAGCATTAACATCATTGAGATAATCATTTATGGAGTAGAAAGCCTTCTTGATGAGATTTAGTTTTATGTAATTTTTATTAAATCTCGTCTCCCAAGCTAAGCTAACCTGCACGTGGTACACCCTGCTAGATAACGAACTAGGCTCTGGTGAAACTATCAAACCATCTTGATGATTTAATAAATAAGATAATTTACAATTATTTTCCATTACTTGACTTATTGCACTGGCAATAAGTGTCCAACTAGACACTCACCTTGCCCATTAACAAAGAATCATCATCAAGGTTATTCTAGGAACTAGGTTTAATATCACCATTGTAATGTGGATGAAATTATTGACTCCAACTACTCTGAAAGTTCTAATGTATTCCCATTTCTTCACATGGTCACGTTTGCAACTTATTTAAGTAAGTCGTTTTCCAGTTTTCAGGAAAACAAAATTATGCATTTGCAAACGATGATAATTGAGGACCCAGTTCAGGACTCATTATTATCATTTTATAAAGAACACATGAACTAAGTGTCTTTTTAAGTACCTATAGCCTCGTAAGTCCTGTGTTTTATTAACATCAGTAGTCATAATTACTAGCCGGCTGTAGTACTATACCAAGTACAAACTAAAAATAATGCTTCAGACCAAAACAAAGAATGTCGATTTTAGGCATTTTTTGAAGTGAGGGACCGTTGTATGTATTTTTTTAACGGTATATTTGTGATGCACCTTCTTAAGAAGGAAATAATTAAAAGTACATTAGGCGGTTACTCCATCTATGTAGTAAAAATGTCAGGTCTGAACTGCTATCATTAATTTGTACTTGTACAAGTACGCGGGGACATACGAGGATAGAGAAAATAAGAAAAGTGCCAATAGACACGTTCATAGTAATATGATAAAAATGAGTTAAAACGAAATTACAATTCTATGGCTTGATTGTAATAATAACTCAACACTCTTATTTTTTGTTAACTTTTTGTCCTCATAGATTGCATAACAAGCATTGCCTAGAGTTTTCCTCATAACGTAGAAATTTGCGAGCCAAACTGTAGTTTGCTATGTACCAAATAAATAATGTTTAACTACGTAGATTCTATTTTATTCTATATACTAAGAATCATAAAACAAGTTCACAAACCCAATAAATGTTGGTGGAAAATATTAAACGACATTGGTATCATTAAAGCAAAGCACAGAAGCTCGAAAAATATTAGGTTTGAAAGCGTTCATTCATCATTTAAATTTAATTTAGGTATAACTCGATCGTTTTGAATAAAATTAAAATAAAAATAAACGCTTCATATAAGTATGATATTCATATCATCTCATCTCATCGTCTCATCGTGGTCTCATCATTACAATTGTCTCTATTCAACTTAATGTTCATTAAGTAATTCAAATAAATCATACATATATGTGATGTATATTGCTGAGGACCGAGATGAGTGGAAGAAGGGGAGGGAGGTCTTTGCTCTGCAGTGGGACACTCCGGGCTAATATAATATAATAATAATATGATATTATAATGCGTTGTTGAAGTCTAAGTGTTAGTTTCTATAGTGATAGATAACTTACTTACCTTGTATTCTGTTATTTTTAGGTTTATTCACTCATAAATGTCTTTGTTGACATAGAATATCTTGAATTCTAAATAGGAGTCTAGGCTTAGAAAGAAATTTCATTAACACTTTGACTGCGGTTTTTTTTCGACGACCGCGATATTTTTTTTTACCTAAAAAATTCGTGCTGCCGCTCTACACAGCGGTTGTGTTGCGCCGCACATGCGTTTCGTTCGAAAAATATTACGGCTGTGCTGAGTCACAGAGATCTGTATTTTCTCAGCCGCTGCGCTAGTGTGGATTTACGCATATTAGTCACTTGTAGAAAACTCATACCGTGCGTTTTCAGCACTCAAAGTGTTAAGACAGTCTTCAAATCTTACATAACACTATTCAGAAATAAAATAAGTTGATAACTCTTATGATGCCTCTAGCATTTTATAAATCGGACGAAATCTCAAGGTTTTTCTCGAGGCGACTTTCTCTTTATGGTGTTACTCAATGTTGTTGAGAAATCCTAGTCGTCGCTGCGTGGTACTTTTCAACAGACTTAAAATAGATTCACAATTCGACTACCGCTTCTTTTAGATATTGTTTGACCTCTAAACACCGTCATTTAATACATAAATAACGTACCTAAAGAAACATTAAAATGAATAAACTAATCTAAATAAAGGTACTCGTATATTAAGCTCTAAATCTATTGATGAACATTTTTGGTATAGTTAAGTAGGTATATACAAATATATGTATAAGATAGAAAAAATAAGAAAACAAAATTAAAAGATTCAACAAAAAGAAAGAATAAACGATTAAAATCTAAGTAATGATTAAAACCTAAAATGTATGTAGAATAACGACATGATAATTATATACATTTCTAAACTAGTCGGTAATAACATAACAAGAATTTATGGTCCCTTTAAAATTTCGTGAAATTGCTTCTTAAATAAATATCTAATAGGTACTAAACATTTGACATAGCATCATCTAGCCCCCAACTAAGCAGAGTTTGTATACTTAACTGATATAGTTACCTAATACAATACATTATTTATAGATATTAAGTATATAGAAAACACTGCCGGAAAAAGATAGATAGATAATTCTTTATTGCACACTAAGTATAAAATGACAATGTAAAATAAAAACTTAAAAAAACTAGATACAATTGGCGGTCTTATCGCTCAAGAGCGATCTCTACCAGACAACCATGGATGGATAGGATCGTGGACAGTACCAGGGGATCTGTGTGCTTGCAGGTTATACATATATTATAAAATAAAATAAAATACTTATAATACTTACATGGAAATATACTACATACATATCATAAAATATATAAAAGTTACTGCAGATCTCACAAACATTTGTTTTAATCCGGGAATCGAACCTGCAACTTTCTTATCACACGGGCTCCACGCACGCGGAAAAAAGGTAACGAGTGGCCCGCACGCGGATCAGGAAAATAGCCCTTAGGTGATGTAGTCACTTAGTCACTTATGATAATTATTATTATTATTATATTAGCCCGGGGTGTCCCACTGCAGGGCAAAGGCCTCCCTCCCCTTCTTCCACTCATCTCGGTATGATGGACTCACTCCCACTCTCACTTATGATAATAAATAAATAAATTTATTAAATAAATAATTCTGGATAATTCACACAGCATTATCTAATCCGGCTACACTGCAAGATATATGTAGATATTATGATGTAAGATGGTAGATGTGTTTGCTTTCGATAGTAGCTTTGCGTGAAGCTTAGTAACAGTGATTTGCTGCACTTATACATAATTTCATTGGGAAATAAATAAATAATAGTGGACATTTCACACAGCTTTATCTGGCCCCAAGCTAAGCAGAGCTTGTGTTATGGGTACTAGATGATACTTAGTACAATACATTATTAAAATTAAAAAATAATTACTATACATAGATAACGATCTGAACACCCGGTACAAATATCTGCAGATCGTACAAACAATTGTCCCGAGGTTGGAATCGATTCGATGCCGCAAACTTCTGCGTCGCAGGCGGAATTTCGACAACCGCGCCAGTCAAAATAATCAAAAATTACTCACAGTAATCTTATCAATATTACTATTAGTAATACCGGAAGTTACGGAAATTCTAGCTATTTGAGTAGGTACCTATTGGTATATGTAGAGATAAGATAGCGCTTCAAAACACAGGTGTTTAAATAAAATTGGAGTGGTTTGTATACCCACCTGCTTGATTAAACTGTTTAGGTATGGTTCGCCCATGCCGTATACCAGCACAATACTCGGAATTATTATAGGTATATATAATTCCGAGTATTTTTATACTATATACCTATTGTATATAGGTATTAGTATACAAATTCATAGAATGTTTGTATAAAAGTTACGACGCGTATATTAAAATATTTGTACGGACTGATTCTGAGAAAAAATTGCAACGAAAAATTATAACACCTTTTAGGTGGTCTACACTACAATTTTTTTATAAATAAACTAGGTAGATAAGCTAAACTTTAAAAAAATATGAGAGAAAATATGTAGTAATTCTAAATAATAATGTCTTATAATAAAATATTTACTTGTATTTAATTTTTACATATATTATATCAATAAAAAAGAATAGGGATTTTAACATTTATTCTCGGTAAACTAACTTTGTGTCGTTAATGTATGTCAGTCCCGAATTTTAACATAATTTGTTGGTACTTATAATTATAACTTAAAAAATCGAATACTTGCTTTACTAATTTAATTGCCACATCACTCTGTTAACAAAATTACTTTTAAAATATTTTAGATAACACCACTATCAATTAGTCAACATCGTATTTATAATTTAAACAAAAAAAAACACAACTTGCTTTACTAATTTTATTGCCACATCACTCCAAATTATCAAAATTACTTTTAAAATATTTCGGATAACACTTGTATCCATTAGGTTAACATCGTATAAATCACTAAGCTCTGAAGAAGAAGATCTTCTAGCAGGGCGGTTCCCTCAAGGACGCGCCCTGCTAGAAGACCTTCTTCTTCAGACTCCACTAGAAGATGCTGCACAGCTTCTATGACGCCACACGTGCCACAATTGGGCGAATTTGACATTTTCATTTAATATTTAATTTTAATACGGGGAACGTGCCCAGAGCGTAATCCATTACAATAGGTAATCGTATGTTTTTTAGACTTCAAAATATTTATTTTTTATAATTTTAACTGGTTAACCTAAACAACGAAGTTGGGATCCCTCGCTGCTTCACACAAGATTTATTTTAGTAAAAGCACAGATAATAATTATAATACATACTGATACACCTAAGGCCATCTGTTGTAATTTTTTTGAACTGCAAAAACTTTTCTATTGTAATGAGTGAGACCCCATGGTAAAAGCGAGGATTCTAGAACTTACTTTACATCAAGATCTATTATAATACTCTGTATAAATTGATACATAGGAATTTAAATGTAAGTTATTTATCTGGTGTCTGTATTTTGTAAATAAGTACATTTGTTTGTTTGTTGTTTGTGACTGTAAAAAATGACTGCAGACTCTTGGTCACACCAGATTGACACACACAGCAGTGTGTCAATCTGGTGTGACCGAGAGTGACAGGAATTTAGTTTACTCGTCGCTGTACTATGTGGTCAGGTTATTAAAACATAAGACTCGTGGTCACCCTATTAGTAATAAAGTGGTTTAAATATTACTGTGGGGAATTAAATAAGTACATAATTATTTAAAATGTAACTGTTTTCGTTTTAAAAGTAAATATTTCTAAAATTAATTACTGAAAATTAACTACTATAATTTTGTTTCAGCGCTCCAAAATAAGCTTCAACAATGGCCCCAACTGAACAAAACATCGGCGATGCAGACATTCCACACCCGCAAGCAAAAATGAGGCTTAAATCTGACAAATCAAAGTTGATATTTGAAAACAATAATACAGTGATCGCGAACAGTGATGTGAAACAAAGTGATATGTTCGATATAAGTAAATATGAAGCTATGGAATTCGAGGCACAATGGCGGTGGCCGGACACCATCGTTCAGGTGGTTCTACATGCAACGTCGCTATACGCTGTGTACCTCATTCTTACTTTACAAGTTAAATTCGTAACAATATTTTTTGGTGAGTACCTTCATAGTTCACTAGCTGCGCCTGCGGCTTACCCTGCTTGGAAATCTATGTGTCAAATAGTTTTTAAACCCTTTTGAATCACTCTATCTATATAAAAAAAAACCGCATCAAGTTTTAAAGATACATACATAGGGACAGATAGCAGGAAGCGACTTTGTTTTATACTATGTAGTGATAGGTCATTTATTGATAACTTTGGGTTACAAGACTGTAACCCAAATATAAGACTAAGTCTTTTATTATACTATTTTACATTATAAATAAATAAATAAATAATGCTGGACAATTCACACAGCATTATCTAGCCCCATGGTAAGCAGAGCTTGTGTTATGGGGTACTAGATAACTGATATACAATATATTACATAGATAGATATTTTTTATTATACATAGAAAACGACCAGAACACCCGGAACAAATATCTGCAGATCGTACACACAATTGTTCCGAGGCGGGAATCGAACCCGCAACCTCCTGCGTCGCAGGCGGACCTTCGCCCACCGCGCCACATCGGTCGTCAATATGCAATAAGTAACAACTGCATAGGTACATAACATAATAGTATATACATCGCATTATAAACAAAAAATACATTATAAATAAAATAAAATTAATGTAACGCGACGAGCTCGAGGTACGTACATCTTCCATCATAGCCTGTTGCAGCGTTGGATCGCGAGGAGTGGAAGGAGAAAAGGGAGGCCTTTGCTCAGCAGTGGGACAATAACGGTTAAAAATAAATAAATAATAAAAGTGATTTCAACAATAATGTACCCGTAATTTTCAAAAACAGCACAGCAACACAGCTCACACAGTAATATTCAAAAAAATAAATTCAAATTATTTCAAATGTGTTAATCTTCATAAAATCCCTAAATCCCTACTTATTTGAACGGTTAGACTACTAATCATAACACTAGCTTATAATTTGAAGATAAATATCCAATAAGCAAGCGAGGCTTAATGATCTTCGTATAAACTTAAACGTTTAAACTTTTACCTAAGTGAGATAAGAAGTTAACCACTTAGATAAAGTTAAACCGAAAACATCCGGCGTCCACATTTTTATTAGGTAGGTATACAGTATACAGCCTTATGCTGACAAACCAAACAATTTCAATGACGACCGATGCGGCGCGGTGGGCGAAGGTCCGCCTGCGACGCAGGAGGTTGCGGGTTCGATTCCCGCCTCGGAACAATTGTGTGTACGATCTGCAGATATTTGTTCCGAGTGTTCTGGTCGTTTTCTATATATAATAAAAAAGATCTATCTATGTAATGTATTGTATTATGTATATCAGTTATCTAGTACCTACCCATAACACATAACACAAGCTCTGCTTACCATGGGGCTAGATAATGCTGTGTGAATTGTCCAGCATTATTTATTTATTTATTTCAAGGCCATGTGTGAAAGTGACAGCCCTATCTGGAGAACTGAAAGGAAGAAAGAGACGTGCTGGATGGAACAGATGAAATAATTTGTATACAGATACATACTATTATTTTCAAGTGCTTCACTTAATTTTTCTAGATACATTTCATATTTAAAAAATGGAACTGAGAGCGCCTTATTTCAAAACAATCAAATGTAATTTTTTATTTTTATTTATTAATTGGGTGCAGTAAGAATATCCTATAAGGCTCAACTCACACCAAAAGAGCGTCGAAGCGCAGCGAAGCGCAGCGCAGTTTCAGTGTCATATGAATTTTAACTTTATTTTCATTACAATAAAACTTATTATCGAACGAGTCGCGCGGATGCCCGCGGCGCCGCGGGAATTCCAGCGAATTCGACTCGTTCGAGTTTCTCATGCGATAATAAGTTTTATTATAATGAAAATAAAGTTAAAATTCATATGACACTGAAACTGCGCTGCGCTTCGACGCTCTTTTGGTGTGAGTTGAGCCTAAGAGTCCTTAATATGAGCTATGCTTTCTCCGTCTCTTATGATAAAACTAACCCAATAAAAAAAAACAAGCGTGGCAGTCTGTGGGGACTGCCGATAGAAGTGAAAACTATGTAATTTTATATTTTATTGACGACTAGCTGCGCCCCGCGGCTTCGGCCGCGTGGAAATCTACGTGTCAAATGGTTTATACTACTATCTATTAAAAAAACAACCGCATCAAAATCCGTCGCTTAGTTTTAAAGATCTAAGCATACATAGGGACAGACGGACAGCGGGAAGCGACTTTGCTTTATACTTTATGTAGTGATGTGACGATGACCCAAGTTTAGTGTAGGTACTTTTGGACGAACAAAAATGTTGTATGGTCAACGAAATAGTGCTCAACGCACCTTATATATAATATAATGCTGGACAATTCACACAGCACCATCTAGCCCCATGGTAAGCAGAGCTTGTGTTATGGGTACTAGATAACTGATATACATAATACAATACATTACATAGATATATTTTTATTATACATAGAAAACGACCAGAACACCCGGAACAAATATCTGCAGATCGTACACACAATTGTTCCGAGGCGGGAATCGAACCCGCAACCTCCTGTGTCGCAGGCGGACCTGCGCCCACCGCGCAACATCGGTCATCTTAAAGTTTTCACTTCGAAAATTTGAAACTTAAATAAGTAGATATCTAAATATCTTCTAAGTTCATTAATAAAACACATAGCTAAAGCTAATGCAATTTTCGTGTATTTCAGCATTTATGACGATATACACATCAGGGTTCGGCATCACGGCAGGAGTACACCGGCTGTGGTCTCACCGCGCGTACAAAGCCAGGCTGCCCATGAGGATCCTTCTGGCTGTTCTCTTCACCATCACGGGACAGGTCAGTACACTCGCCAAATACTTAACACTTTGACTGCGATTTTTTTTCGACGACAGATCTTTTTTTTAACCTAAAAAATTCGTGCTACCGCTCTACACAGCGGTTGTGTTGCGCCGCACATGCGTTTCGTTCGAAAAATATATTACGGCTGTGCTGAGTCACACAGATCTGTATTTTCTCAGCCGCTGCGCTAGTATGGATTTACGCATATTAGTCACTTGTAGAAAACACATACCGTGTGATTTCAGCAATCAAAGTGTTAAACAAATAGAAAATACATATTTATTTGCGGTTCAAAATATATAATTCTAGTTTCTTCGCGGTTTCGCCCGCATTAAATTCGAATTTCACATTTATCATACTAATATTATAAACGCGAAGGCCAGGATGTATGTAAGTGTGTTTGTTGCTCTTTCACACAAAAACTACTGAATGGGTTTTCAGGAATACTTCACAATAATAATAGTTTACATATCAGAATAACACATAGGCTACAATTCATAAAGATATATTGTATATTATCCAAAATATATATCACCACGCGGGTGAAACCGAGGGGCGTAGCTAATACTTATATAAATAGAAAATATTTATTAGCGGTGTTTCCCGCGGTTTCTAAATATAACATTATCCTATGTTCACCGGGGATAGTGCAGCTTCCCAACGGTGAAAGACTTATTCAAATCGGTCCAGTAGTTTCGGAGCCTATTCAATACAAACAAACAAAAAATCTAACTATTCATCTTTATAATATTAGTATAGACTAGCTGTACCCCGCAGTTTCACCCTCTTTAAATTCGAATTTCAATTTTTAGGGGGATAAAGAAAATATAATATAGCCTTTTTATCAGTAAAGCGCTGGTCGAGCCGTGAGCAGATGCTAGTCTATACTAATTTTTTAAAGAGGAAAGGTTTGATTTTCGTTTGTTTGTAATGAATAGGCTCCGAAACTACTAGATCGCTTTGAAAAATTCTTCTTTCTTCACCGTTGGGAAGCTACTCTATCCCTGGTGAACATAGGCTATAATAATATTTTCAAAAAAGTAAGGTCCGTTCTAAAACCGTGCGAAGCTGGGAAGGTCCGCTAGTATGCTAATAATTACATGAATTCCGGTAGGTACTATACCTACCTACTGCCAATGTAATAACTTAATAAGCGACCATGCCTAACAAGGTATTTCATTACCTAATGGGCTATGTATGTGTGTGACTTAAAAAACCCGTTTTTGCGAGAGGCATGTTTTGTTTCCTACTGGAAGTATGCGGGCTGATGAAACGAGGAAACGGAGAGAGATGTTCATATCAAAAGCAAAGTGAAGCCGAGCGGAAAATCTTTAATTCTTTATTGTACACATACAAAACTTAAAAATAACTTATATAAAAAGATATGTACATAGGCGAGCTTAACCCTGAGTTAGAGTTTTCTTCCAGCAAACCTTAGGTTTACAGGAGTGGCGATGGAATAGATAGAGGAAGTGTACAAGAGACAAATTAGACTAATAAATACAATACGGAATGAGATTATAATATACATACATAAATTAAAAAAATAATAGTTCAATAAACCTAATAAATACATTTAGTTCAATATAATAAAAATAATACTATATATAGCTAATTAAATATATATATAAATATCTCTAGATAGATAATTTTATGATGATGGGAAGTGCTCTTTCAATTTGATTTTAAATATTTTAAGCGATGGACTGGCTCGAATATTATGGGGGATAGAGTTCCACAATCTAGCCGCTTGCCCGGCAAAAGTACCTCCAGGAGTACTGGAGAGACGGAGTGAAATCCGCTTTGAATCCTTTCTGCACAGTTAAATATCCGAAAAAACTCTAAGGTATTTACAGTTATTTTTATTTTGGACTAGCTGCGCCCCGCGGCTTCGCCCGCGTAGAAATTTCTGCTCAATTTTACCATGTTTTCTCAAAGTTTAAAAAGGTTTAAACTTTGAGAAAACATGGTAAAATTGAGATTTTTAAATGTTTGTCGTAGTCCAGGGAAGGCCCTGGACTACGACAAACATTTAAAAACCAAAATCAGCTAAATCGGCCCAGCCGTTCTCGAGTTTTAGCGAGACTAACGAACAGCAATAGATTTTTATATACATATAAAGATATTGACAATCGCAGGAATGTAGGACACCTACCTATACCTATCCAAGGGTCCATTTCTGTTATCCAAACGATTCTCTGTATGACAAATTACGGTATCGTCGCGAAATCCGAAGAAACCGTAGATGAAAGAGACTTCATGCGTTGCTATTTGAACGATATATTGATAGAATGGTTTCAACCGCAATATTTTTTTTTATTTAAGTTAAGTGTACGAAAAATCGCTTGATTTCCTAGCTTTACTACTCTAATTTGAATTTGTTACGTGTCTGATATTTTTATATGATGATATTTGATATTGTTATATGTTATTTATTATAATAACCTACGGAACGTAGGCGGCTTTATATTTATCCTAGCGGTAAGTCAACAAGACATATCGCAAATGGCGTCCTTATCCCACCCTAACGAAATTTGTTCAGTGTCATTGCCAATTCATGTATCTCATTACGAGTAAACGAGTCGATCTATATTTTATTACTTCTCGGTACAACTGAAGGGCGAATAAAACCATTAGACTGGTGCGACGCCGAACACGCGAGCCCTTTATTCTGTTTATTGGAACCATGTCTAAATGCCAACCTGAATCTATTAAGGTTACCATCAATTTATCACACCTTGGTTAAAACCAAATAGACAAAGTAAATAAATAATGCTGGACAATTCACACAGCATTATCTAGCCCCAAGGTAAGCAGAGCTTGTGTTATGGGTACTAGATAACTGATATACATAATTTAATACATTACATAGATAGATATTTTTTATTATACATAGAAAACGACCAGAACACCCGGAACAAATGTCTGCAGATCGTACACACAATTGTTCCGAGGCGGGAATCGAACCCGCAACCTCCTGCGTCGCAGGCGGACCTTCGCCCACTGCGCCACATCGGTCGTCAAGTACGTAGATAGTTGTGTAAAACGACTACTAGAACTTTCGATAGTTTTTTGTGGTGCCTAAAATTGTTGTTGTTTTAGTGTTCTTGTGCCTTGAAATCGACAACTAAAAACTCAGGTTATTTTGCAACGAATTCCTGTCCAGCGTATTTTGTGCCAGACTTGTCGATCCTTTTGAACATCTACATTCTACATACTTAGTACCTGCCTTTATCTAATGATTCATTATAATTATATACATATGTAGGTTATGTATGATGGATATCATTTTAACTATAGGTAGATATCGGTCATGGTTATTTTGATGAATATGAGATAGAAAACTTCCGATTATTTATAATAGGTACCTATAATTATGTTTTTATATGATTCATAAACTTTTAAAGACTGCGCGCACATGGCAGCCTGGCTGCACAGTCCATTTAATCTCGTTTGTTTTATTTTTAAGTGTGCAATAAAATAATGATATAGGTATCTACATTATGTATGTACGACTACCTGTAAAGTAATGTAATAGTAAAAAAGGTTGCGGGTTCGATTCCCGCCTCGAAACAATTGTGTGTACGATCTGCAGATATTTGTTCCGGGTGTTCTGGTCGTTTTCTATATATGATAAAAAATATCTATCTATTTAATGTATTGTATTATGTATATCAGTTATCTAATACCCATAACACAAGCTCTGCTTACCATGGGGCTAGATAATGCTGTGTGAATTGTCCAGCATTATTTATTTATTTTGGCTCATTATTATATATACCATTCAAAACAAAAATAATGTCCAAGGTCACCACGAAACTGTCCTACGAGTGCGACATGTTTGTTTCATTCCAGGCCCTGAACTCAAGGCCTGGCATATAATAAAGGTTACTTTTTAATAAATTATCCACAGGTTTTGCAATTCTAAACCAGCGCCACAGTATAATATGAGAACTACGAACCTAGGTTTTGTCAAGTTATGAGGCATTGAAAAATTGCAACTGTTAACCTTCGTTGACTGTAGGTACACTCAGGCGTCTGAAACGACGCCATGTTACGATCGACTGGCGATCATAAACGAGAGTCAATTGGCCCAGTTGACCCATTTAAATTATTCAGCCTTGTGATTCTTAAAGAGCTACTCGACAGCTGGTATAAACAAAGTACTAAGGTTTTTTCCTATTACTTTTAGGTGTTAGGTATTTATTTATTTAATTTTCGGAAAATTAACGGCTAGACATAAAACAAGAAAGATTAAAAATATATATTAAGTATATGTATGTGTATATGTTTCTGATCCAGGAGCAAAGAAAGTGGGACGGCATCAATAACAATGATGCATCGATAATTTGAGGGTTTTATCCTGCATATGTACTGGAAAATACATAGTTATTAGCTACGCCATTGAAAACAAACACAAAAAAAAAGAAATATCGTAATTGGTCCAGCCGTTCACGCGTTATGCCGTGACCAAGGTTTGTAAAGGAAAAAGGGATTAATTTTTATATATAGATAGAGTTTATCTTAGGTAGACAAATGAGTAGGTACTAGGCAGGCACTAATTTTATTTATATATATTTAATAATTATTTTTGCTGCAGATTTTCATTAAATACATTACATAGGCTATATGGTAGGCATGTATATCTATTTAAATCCTTAACTTCATAATTACAAGATAATTTTGGCAGTATGCGTAGAGGTTTGACGTTGTGATGTAACTATTTCTAAAGGTTCAACATAATACCAGCGCTGGGTAGGTATCTATATTTATCTACCCAGCAACATGCTGAGTTGACACCTTTTTGACTCGACACCAAATGTGCCAGGCAGGTTGTGGAGGTTTTTAGTTGGGTACCTAGTTTTTTATTTTTTGTTTTTAATCATAAATTTTTGAGCTCTAAAATAATCTGGGGGTATTTTGTTTTGTTTTTTCTTTGTTTTGTATTTTTAAATATATAACTGTGTAACCTTCATTATTTTAGTAATTAAGTTTGTGCCTAGTTCTTAGTTATCCTTACCTATGATTTTGATCACTTATTTAGGTACTAACGGACCTTCCCGGTTTCGCACGATTTTAGTACGGAACCCTAACTTTTTTGAAAATACAATGTAGCCTATGTTCACCGGAGATAGTAGGTTCCCAACGGTGAAATAATTTTTCAAATCGGTTCAGTTGTTTCGGAGCCATTTTTTCTTTATTTTGCAAACTAGCCGTTAATGTTTTGTTCTGTTATTGTTATATTCTTTATTATAATCTTTTCTATATAAAGTGTATTTTTCTATTTTCTATTTTATTAAATAGAGTTCTCGTCTTTCCAGAGAGACATCTACACATGGGCGTTAGACCACCGAGTCCACCACAAGTACACCGAGACAGTGGCCGACCCCCACAACATAAACAGGGGGTTCTGGTTCGCTCATGTCGGCTGGCTCGTGCTGACGCCGCATCCGGCGGTCGAAGATCGGAGGGCTGCGCTCCGGGAGACCTCGCTGGATCTGTTAGCAGACCCTGTTGTCAGGTTACAGCAGAAGTAAGTTAGTGTGACTTGAAAGGTTGATTTTTTATATGATTCTGTGACGCAAAGTACGTCAGGCCCTCAAAATAATCATCATCATCATCAGCCTATTGCAGTCCACTGCTGGACATAGGCTTCCCCCAATGAGCGCCATAGCGCCCTGTCTTCAGATTGCCGCATCCAGCATTCTGCAGTCTTTCGCAGGTGGTCATCCCACCTGGTCGGAAGGCATCCTACATTACGTTTAACGAGTCGTGGTTTCCACTCAAGAACACAAAATAATCATTTCAGTAGTATTCGTCGTTTACATACCATGAGTATTTGATACGCACGAAAATTCAGATTATTAACTAACAAAATTACTATCAAAATTAGAAAATGACTATTACATTCCAATTGAAACAGTTGAGCTAACTGCAGACTATTGCAAACGATCTAGATTCTAGAGGTTCATAAACTGATCCATATCTATACCAGCCGTAAGCGTCCTCAAGACGCTGCTGGGTGCATTGTCACGCTGTATGACAATGCTGTACGGCACACACGGAAATTAAAAATTGAAATCTAGGGTAGAATATAAAAAAATTATGTCACTATGGCATCGAATGCGTAAATTATTTGAAATTATTTCTTTCAATTTGAATAATATACGCAATGTAAGACGTGGGTGGGGTGTAAGGGGACTCCAACATCTCGTCTCGCAAGCCAACCTTACCTGCACGTGGATTTTACAATATTTTTTTATTACTTGACACTGGCAGTGTCCAACCAGACACAGTTGCCATTAAATAAATAAATAATGCTGGACAATTCACACAGCATTGTCTAGCCCCATGGTAAGCAGAACTTGTGTTATGGGTACTAGATAACTGATATACATAATACAATACATTACATAGATAGATATTTTTTATTATACATAGGAAACGACCAGAACACCCGGAACAATTATCCGCAGATCGTACACACAATTGTTCCGAGACGGGAATCGAACCCGCAACCTCCTGCGTCGCAGGCGGACCTGCGCCCACCGCGCCACATCGGTCGTCATTAACAAAGAATCATCATGTATGACGTCATTAATGTCTATTATATCTACCCTAGAGAACAATCCCCGTTCTTGGCCTACTAATGCGCAGAAAATAGGCTAATGTAGGTCAATCTGTCAAATAATGACACCAGAGCCTTAGCAACGATAGACTCCGGAAGGACCGTGTTATAGCATCATAAACTATATGGGAGAAGATAAACCAACGTACTTAAGTATGTTCGACTTGTGTTGGCGCGAGATTCAAAATGTGGCTTTCAATTTATTTTACGTTTTGAACTATGAACAAAAGCAACGGAAAAGATATACATACATAGATACCGATCTCCGGCCAGGTGAGATGACGACCTGCGAAGGACTGCAGGCATATGCTGGATGCGGCAAGCTGAAGACAGGGCGCTATAGCGCTCATTAGGGGAGGCCTATATCCAGCAATGGACTGCTATAGGCTGATGATGATGATAGTGATGAGATAACGACCAGAACCCGCACCGGTGGGCGGACTTTCACCCACCGCGCCACAGAGGTCGTCAATCAAAGTTCTTCATAACATAATATAAAACAGAGTCGTTTCCCGCTGTCTGTCTGTCCCTATGTATGCTTAGATCTTTTAAACTACGCTACGGATTTTGATGCGGTTTGTTTAAATAGATAGAATGATTCAAGAGGAAGGATTCAAATCTGTGTGAAATGGATTTATAAACCATTTCACATAGATTTCCGCGCGGGCGAAGATGCGGGCCGAACCTAATTATCTATAAAATTTTCTTAACCTGCCTTAATAATTGCAGACTGTTCATCCCAATGTTCGCGGTGCTGAACGTGGCGCTGCCTACCCTCATCCCGTGGTACCTCGGCGACTCGCTGCATAACAGCTTCTTCGTCAGCTTCGTGCTTCGGTTCACCATCACGCTGAACATTGCCTATAGTGTTAACAGCTTCGCTCATCTTTGGGGGAACCAGCCTTATGACAGGTAAACATTGAGTACAATGGAGAATTATAGATAACTAGCTGCGCCCCGTGGTTTCACCCGCGTGGTGTAAGATATTTTGGATAATATATACATAATATTTTTATGAATTGTAGCCTATTGTGTTATTCTGATATATAAGCCTATTGTGAAGTTTCATCAAAATCCATTCAGTAGTTTTTGCGTGAAAGAGCAACAAACTTACTTACACACATCCTCACAAACTTTTGCGTTTATAATATTAATAGCATATTATAGATACAAACAAGATACAAACTTTACCTAGCTCACAAGCGATATAAAAAGCACTAAAAAAGCGTTATAGCAGGTCAATATAACGTCTTAGCCTTCATAAGTAAGTGTTTCAGTAGCGATAGAGAACTATTCAATCGCTTCTATACCCCTGAAAAAGGGCCAGAGTTATACGGGCAGTGCTACAGTAGCGATATAGGGGTGGAGGAATATGAATTTGAAAAGCGATACAAAGGCGGTTAAATATCAAATTGAGGCGCTAAAAGAGGTACAGTAAATTTCTGTACCTTTATATAGTTTTAAGATTATTTGATTTTCAAAGGTACAATAGTCAATGGCAACGGTGGTCTGCCGCAAAATACAGTTGAGGAATATTACCGGGAAGATTATTAGGATGTTAGAAGAACTGCTCTATCTGCTAATGCCGCATTAGCATCTAGAGCAGTTCTTCTAGGATTATAATTAATTATTCCCTTTCTAAGTAAGTTTAGCACATAACGCTTACAACTGTGTTATAAATATGTAGAGAATAATTCAAGCCTAAACCTCAACCAACCTCACTGAGGCCACAATGGCGTATATTCGCAATATAATATTGCTCATGGCAGACCACCGGTTTTGGTTAATATAGCCGATAATAGAGCATCGAACAAAGGGATGAATCTCATCAGACATATGCCAATCCATGCTGAATCTATTGTTTGCATGATCTTTAGGTTTGTTGGCTTCCGCAGGAAATTGATTTGTAAAGGAAGCCGTTTTCGCGTTACAATGCGTTAATTAAATCACTGAGATTAGTCGAGCTTGGAAAAGCTCCAGGCCATTTTATTTTCGAGTTCCACTTCAAAGTATTTTAAATAAACTATGGGAAGCGATAACTTAAAACCACAAGGTTATACCTATACTTACCTACATAGAAACAGTAAAAATACGAAACTTAAATTACGAATACGTCTGAAAAGAGTTTTCTTCTTTCGGGGTTCTGAAGGGTTTTTTTTTTTGTTGGATATTTAAGTGATAACACTAAAAGCACGTCTTTCGTGATATTTAAAGGGCTATTACGGGCGTAATGTAACATGTTACACAGCGAGCGTTCCTTTAGTCAGTACCTACGGGGAAAAAGGCGCTCGCAACAAGCAACGAGACAGATTTTAGGATGTGTTCACTTTATATCGAGTCCCGTTAGGACGAGTCTGTTTGCAAAATATTGATATTTTCGCTTTCATAGATACAGTCGAAGATATAAATTAAAAATCAAAATCCACACGGCATAACGTATCATGCTCGCTGCGAATGATACATTACGCTCCGTAGCACTGGTCATTACATTATACACGTTATAATTCTTTAATTCTTTATTGTACACATACAAAACTTAAAAATAACTTATATAAAAAGATATGTACATACAAGCTTAACCCTGAGTTAGAGTTTTCTTCCAGAAAACCTTAGGTTTGCAGGAATGGCGATGGAATAGATAGAGGAAGTGTACAAGAGACAAATTAGACTAATAATACAATACGGAATGAGATTATAACCTATTACCTTAACAATTTAACGTAGTCTTGTCTCCAACTTTCCAGGGAAATAAAAACCACAGGGATTCCACTTTTCACTTTTATTAGAATTTATCAAAAACGCTAAAAATCGGATCAAAGACCAACCCTCTTGTTCCTAGATCAACAAACTCAGACTGTTACAAGCACTTGATAAAAAAATGTCCGTCAAAATCTGCGATCAAAAATACTATGTATATAAATTTCGGGTCACATACAAAAGCACGTTTGACACTCTAATCAATGTTACAATAAACGAGTAGGTAAATTCAGCAACTTTTTTTTTGAACATTATTTCGATAAATTTGAAAAAATTATAACAGGCATCTAAAATCACATTAATTTTAATTATCTTTAGTTTTAAACATGCCTTATCTCTTTCTCTAGGTTCGTGAAATCGGTAGAAAACGGCTTGGTGAGTCTAGCGGCCCTAGGGGAGGGCTGGCACAACTACCACCACGTGTTCCCGTGGGACTACCGGACCTCAGAACTGGGCAGGCTTAACATCTCAACTACCTTCATCGACGTGTGCCAGCGGATAGGGTGGGCTTATGATTGTGAGTTTTTTATATCTTTGCTATGTTAATAGCCTCTATATATTATTTGCTTCAATATACTCGTTTCTAGAATCCCGTATATATTTTTTTGGAAACAAAGAATCAAAGAAATTATCGTAGAAAATATTTTACAACACTGTTAAAAAAACAAATTTAAGTCTGAGAATCTGTGATAAATAATTTAAAATTAACATATAGTATAAAGAAAAATTAATTTAATGAATATTTTTGTCATTTTTATTATAATTATTTTACATTTTTATTTTTATTTGACATTGTTTACTTGTAATATATTTTTTTTTTGATATTTGTAGAATTATTTTGTATACTCATCTTTTAATTGTCTATATTTATAAGCCTATGTAAAATTTCCGACACAATTCAAATTGTTTGTGAAATAAATAAATGAAATGAAATGTTATCATTCGAGCAAATCGTTGAAGTTTGTAACAATTTGGTTTTGAAAGGCCTAACTCGCGTCCACTTGGTAAGATACCTATAGCTATTTACCTTGTTGTTTTGCTGTTATCATTATCAGCTTTTGTTAAGTTTTCATTCATGCAAATGTCTTTGTTGACAGAAAATATCTTGTAAAACTGACTTACCCCAGAGTCTTAGGAAAGAACTTGACGGAGAAATCGATTATCATACATAAAAAAACATGATTACTACGTCTGCACATAGAATCTCCTCTTATGTTTTCCGTCGGTAAAATAGTACCATCATCATCATCAGCCTATGATAGCCCACTGCTGGACATAGGCCTCCCCCAATGAGCGCCATAGCGCCCTGTCTTCAGCTTAACGCATCCACCATCTACCTGCAGTCTTTCGCAGGTCGTTATCTCACTTGGTCAGAGGGGCGTCCTACTCTACGTTTACCGAGTCGTGGTCTCCTCTCAAGAACACGTCAAATATTACCGTATTTAGTTATTTCTGTTGTTCCAGTGAAAGCTGCCTCTCCATCAACAATAGCGGACAGAGCGCGGCGCTGCGGAGACGGGACCCTCGGCATGGCGGAGGAACCGCACCCTGAAGACAAAATAACGCAATAATTGACAACACAACTGTTAGGAAATAATATTATAATATGTCTCAGTTTCCATTTTCAATGTAAGCGGGTTTAAATGAGTTGGAAGAACACCAACGTTGAACATACCTTTTATACTAAAACAAAAATCTTTTTGAAACATATTGTGGGCTGACTACCGCAAAAGTTAAAAAACTGTGTAGCGGAAAAATAACATAAATATATCTCCGTTTCTAATGTGAATTTACGAGGGTTAACTACGAGCCGTTTTTATGTTGGAAGAACACACCGTTGGGGTAACAAACCCGCTCACATTCCTATTGAATTTGTGAAGCTGAGGCAGTCGTTATTGCAAAAAGCTCAGTTTTTTTTATTCAAATCGTCGACTTGATGTGACTTCAAGACCACTGCTGCACTGAAATATGATAGATTGTATCATGTAAGATGGTAGATATGATGGTAGATGTTTGTTTTGGATGGTAGCCTGGCGTGTAGCTGAGTAACTCTGACTTGCTGCAATTACTTTTTTTATTTATATGATTTCGATTTGAAATATCCGTATTCGCTTGGCAAATATTCTTATCTTTGCCAAGCGAATATTAAGTATATTATTATATTTATATATTACCTATATTATTAGTATCCATATTCTCTTGAATACGGATAATAAAGAATAATCAAGATAAAAATCCAGATAAATGACATCGCCACGCAGTAATCAGGCAACTAGCTAAAAAAACTAATCAGGTAACTGGGACCGCGGTCCCAGTTTTGTAGTGGGCCCAGTCGCCTGTATCCTCAGCTAAACGCTTGCAGTGTAGGCGGTCCCGTGCATTTGCATACGTTTGTTTTCTCATTTACCATCCATGCTTTCAGTATCTTGCAGTGCAGCCGTCCATGGCCTTAGATATAAACCAAAAAACAAAAGACGTTCTGGCTAGCTTTGATGAAGGCTTATAATGAAAGACAAATTGATATACGAAAGATGGGAAAATGTATAAGGTGCCACAGAATCTGTGAACTGAAATAATGTGATGCCGATACTTAATTACTCATGTTTTACTTGGCAGGCGTTCTTTGAAAATATAATCGAAAAATTTCTTTGTAGAAAAAGACATTACTGAATAATTATAGTATACTAGCGGCCCGTCCCGGTTTCGCCCGGTTGGTCATTTGTTTTAGGCAATTTTTAAAAAAATTCTCTATTTTCTCTCCGTAAGAACCATCCTCGTATTTTAAGGAATATTCTAAAAAAAGAATTAACGAAATCGGTTCAGCTGCTCTCAAGATTTGCGCTTAGCAACACATTCAGCGATTTATTATTATATTATAGAAGATAGACGAAGCTTCTATTTATTTCGCTCGATTTAACTTTCGAAGATCACCACCCATACATTATTGGTACGTTTTGTTCCAATATGTTATTGTTTATGTATACATACATTTATTTTTATTTTCATACATTAAATTAAACTATTGTGTTGCGTTTTAAAAATATTCGAACATATACATTTGATAAATTGTATAACAAAGCTATAATGATAACATGTACTGATACGAGATCAAATAATTGATTTAAGGACGTGTACAAAATTCTCATATTTTGAGAAATGTTTAATATTGGGTCTCAATATAAATTGCTTATAAGTCTTTTGTATATTCCTAATATAACGATTTGTAGCTTCTGACGTGACAGTCAAAATAAAGTATGATAAATTATGTCTTACTAGCCCCCGGCTTTGTTTGGATATAACAGCTACATTATGCCTGTGTGATAAAAGCAATGTATCTATTCAAGAAATAATTTCCCAAATCGGTCCAGTACCTTACGAGTTTCCAAGATTACCTACTTTCAACATATATGACGTATAAGACGACCGATGTGGCGCGGTGGGCGAAGGTCCGCCTGTGACGCAGGAAGTTGCGGGTTCGATTCCCGCCTCGGAACAATTGTGTGTACGATCTGCAGATATTTGTTCCGGGTGTTCTGGTCGTTTTCTATGTATAATAAAAAATATCTATCTATGTAATGTATTGTATTATGTATATCAGTCATCTAGTACCCATAACACAAGCTCTGCTTAGCTTGGGGCTAGATGATGCTGTGTGAATTGTCCAGCATTTTTATTTATTTATTTATATACTTACAAATATTGCCTCTTTATAATCATATCTTTAACAGTATTAATAAAAGGGAGAATAATATATTATAACGAATTGAAACAATATTGTTGGTACAAAGAGCCGTGGTTTTAATTGACCGCAAATATCGAATATCCCGATAATTGGGGTGAAAGGAAAACGAATATAAAAATGAATAATATATTATTTGCGAGACTCGACTAATACGAGTTTAATATATTGCAATGAAAATATTTATCCAAAAAATACATAGCTTCAATAATTGCCATCGTATGAAAAAAGTTTCTAGTATTTTGATCCACCCTGTACCTACTTTATCTTAAATTATTTACATTCTTGTAATTATGATATAAATACAAAGTAAATTACATAAATTACATAATAAACATGGATACAAGTACTTACATCATTCTAAACATCAAGCGAATCATTTGCCCATCAGTGGGACAGTGGTGTGTTGAGGACAGTGTTGCCTTAATATAATTGAATTTATTTATTTAACTTTAATAACTCGGATAAATAATAATAAATACATTAAGCCTTCTGTCTTTGTAAATGCAACCTAATTTCAGCGCTGCATTAAGGCTATGAATAGTTACTTATTTCTGTTACTTACTATATTTTATGATAATTATTATTAAAATCGTTAGGAAATAAAATGATTAATCTTGTTAATGTTAATTTAATAAAAAATATCGTTTTGTTATATAAAGTTCTTTGTATTATTTTAACAATGCACTTCTGACTGCCAATCATCAACCTATATGCCTCCCCCAATGAGCGCCATAGCGCAGTGGACTAATATAGCACCCTGTCTTCAGCTTGCCGCATCCAGCATCTATATGCAGTCTTTCGCAGGTCGTCATCCCACCTGGTCGGAGGGCGTGCTACACTACGTTTACCGAGTCGTGGTCTTCACTCAAGAACACGTTTGCCCCAGCTGCCGTCGATTTGGCGGACGTGATTTTTCTCTATTAGAATAGAGAAAAATCACGTCCAAGAGCCAAGCACGGGGATTGTTGTCTAGGGTGGATTGTTGTCTCGGATAGACCCTAGACAACAATCCCCGTGCTTGGCTCTTTAATAGTATGTAACATGATAATGGCCTGTTGCAGCGTTGGATAGCGAGGAGTGGAAGGAGAAAAGGGAGGCCTTTGCCCAGCAGTGGGACAATAATGGCTTAAAATAAAATAAATAAATAAATAACATGATAATGAGCTTCACTTAATTAGGATTCAAAGCTTACCTTGGGGTGGAAACAGATTTCAAAGTAACCCATCCGTGGTACAATAATAACGTTCATTCAGGATTGTACTGTAGATTAGACAAACAATTTTACGCATAGTGGCTTGAACACAGCTTACAATTTTACACAGTGATAAGTTGGTGTAATAGTTGATAGAGAATTTAGAACTGTTCTCTACAAAGAATTTTTGTAATAAGTTTTTTTTTAATTTACAAAAAAAAAAAAATTCGAAGGAATTTTTGAGACTAATTTAGTATAAAAAAATTCCTTAGTTCTCTATTACCTATACAGTGAAAATTTACCATTTGACGGCCTATTTTAGTTCACAAACTGTAGCACTGCGCTATTTTAAAGCCAGGATATGAACTATCCTCGTACCAAATTCCACCCAAATCCGTGCAGCAGTTTGAGCATAAAGGAGTAACAAACATACAAATAAAAATTTTTCGTTGTAATATTAGTGTGATTTTCTTAATAGCATAGGGGCCTTACGATGATATAGACGAAATAAAAACATACCTAAGTAGGTACCCAGCCATCTTGTAGAAAAAAATTGGTAGGTAAGTAAATACGTACCTAATCCTAATAAAATTATAAAAGTGAAAGTTTGTCAGTTGTGCCGTTGTAAAGGTATAGATATTTGGCTAAAGTAAACGCCAAAACTACTGAATGGATCAGCCTGCAATAGATAGATAATATTTTATTGCGCAATTTTTATCCATATAAGAACCTAAAAAACAAGTTACAATTGGTGATCTTATCGCTCATAATACACACATTAACATTTGGACCTGGAATAGCATAATAGGCTACTTTTTATTCCATAAAACGCGAGCGAAGCCGCAGGTATAAACTTGTTTACTTACCTGTCTTTTTACTGAAGCTTTTTTCCGATGATAAGTATATCAAAAAATCACACAAAAGACGACTCTGATCAAAGAACCCGGAATAACAGTTGATGGCCTTCAAATACCCAGTAACGAGTGTGTGATATTGATAACCCTCAATCAGCTATCAAAAGGTTTCCTTTTTGTTACCCTCAGCAGCCCCTAAAATCCTTGTGTCAATGTCCTGAACCTTTAAGGTTTTAGCACACTTTAGCACAAAAAACATAAAATGAAGGCACCTTGCACCCTATGTTAGGTATGATTGTTATTAACACTTTGAGTGCTGAAAACGCACGGTATGAGTTTTCTACAAGTGACTAATATGCGTAAATCCACACTAGCGCAGCGGCTGAGAAAATACAGATCTTTGTGACTCAGCAGAGCTGTAATATTTTTCGAACGAAACGCATGTGCGGCGCAACACAACCGCTGTGTAGAGTGGCAGCACGAATTTTTTAGGTACAAAAAAAAGACCGCAGTCGTCGAAAAAAAACCGCAGTCAAAGTGATTCATGATTGGTAGTGATGCTCTTGGAATAAAGCATAAATGAAACTAGCATAAAAATGTAGCCAGTCATCCGTCCCATTTTAAGGCCGAAAAGGAACGCAAAACTTTCATGCCAGTTAGTATAGTTGTTGGTGCCAAAACCAACAATCCTTTAAGTTTTTAAGATTCTCTTGTATATTTTCTGATATGAGTATAATATGCTTGAAATAAATACTTTTTATTATTATTTTTTATAATACTAACAGCATCGTTATCAAAGACAGCATAAAATAGAAGATACGAGCTTCTTATTCCTTAGTTTTTGCCAAGCTTCAAAAAAGTGGCCCGCGAGCGCGCTGCTTTTGCCGCGTAGACCGCTTTCTTGAAGCAATTTGAACGATCAACGGCTTGTATTGGCGACCGTGCGTGAACAGCGAGCTTGCTAATTGTCGTTGCCGCGTGAACAACAATGCGATCTGACAGGTTGAGGCACGTGACGTGACATGTAAGATCTGTGCGCAGATGTGCTATGTCCTTTAGCAAAACTAAAACTTTCAGTATTATTGAGCGAAATCGGAAATTTTGATAATCACCGTCATTTGAATGCTAACGGTGATCGAAACTTATATAATTATCATTCAACTAAAGCACAAAACCGTCATTTCATTGCTCTACTGAGCAGGTGGACCAAATTATGTTAATTAATTTAATCGATACTCATAATATTTTTAAGCTGGGTACTGATTTTAAGGTACTGATCGGTATTATGAGGAGTATATTATACTAATTGCAGCGACCATGAAACATTACCCCGTGTGCTAAAACCCGTCTCGATGCTAGTTGCGAGCGCCCTCTTTCCCTGTACTGACTTGACGAACGCTCGCTGTGTTTTTTTTTTACCATTACGCCCTGTAACACCGGTCACATAGATAAGCTATCGAAGAGACTTTCTTCTGGAGCGTATGCAGTCAAAATAAACCGTCATCTTACACATCTAGCGTAGCTCAATCGGCGGCCTTAACGTTGAGAGCGAGGAGTTTTTTTTGAAGAAGCGAATATACTATACATTGCCCTTTAAAAGATACATTAATGTTGTAAAGTCTGTTTGTGGGCACAGCGATTTTATGTATATTTTCTAGTAATTAATTTATAATTTTAATTTTGAGTACGTACCTGACCATATAGGCTTTAAGTTGGACCACATCGGGATCATTATCCATAAAACGGCGAAAGAGTTTTCAACTCGGACCATAATTGACGGAGAAATCGACGAACAATAAAAAATCAATAATCAGAATCAAAAAGACTTATTTTAGATCGCTAGATTCTGCCAAATAGGCAGAATCTAGCGTCTAGCTATCTAAAATAAGTCTTACCTACATATGTATCTACTGAATATCAATTACCCTAATTAGCAAACATTAAATGAATTATGAATTATAAAAGTACATACAGCTGAACATTAGACCTCCTCCTCTTTAGAAGTCGGTTAAAAATTCAAAGATAAAAGCTTCGCCTTTTGCCCATTCGTCACACCTAATATTATTCCGAACCAGGTCTTCTAAGAACTGTCTCCAAAGTTTCCATGCACGTTGTCTGTCTTGGCGGACTTTATACCTAATGTTGACGTTGGTGAATTTCAATCTATTTCGAGCTATCCGTCTAATTTTATGACCAACGAGATCATGAATGTTTAGATTTAATTAGATATATATATAATTATATTTTTCATCATCTTTTAGCAGCCTGTGCACGTTCACAACTGGACATAGGCCTTCGCCATTCGACGAGCCACAAAAAGCGGTCTATGTGGGTGACTTTTTGCGGATTTCCGTATTCCGGATTCTATCACGTGGAGAAGCTCTAAGGCTTAGAGCTTCTCCACGTGATAGAATCCGGCTTAGAGTCTAAGCCCTCTCTATAGATCGCTTGATTCTAAGCTTATGAACAAGGCCTTACAATTAACAATAACGTTGATGCACAACACATAATATTAATTTTTTTTAATATCAAGTAAGTTATAGGAATATATTTATTTCTCCGAATATAATTTATGATGGGAGACCTCTATAAACCTTTATAGGTCTCTTTATAGGTCTCTTTGTCGTAGTTTTCATTGCTGAAGGTCGTGCCCGTCCTGAAAAGCTTTCACGGTGACGCTGATGAACCGCTTCCACACCAATTTCCACACCACTCTGTCTTCGGCCCGTCTCAGGGCTGCAGGCAAAATGAGTACCGGTCTGGTTGCCTTCGGGCGATATGGCCAAAATAGCTGAGAACACGTTGATAGCAGGTAAATACGTATAGGTAAGGTTTATATGTAGGTATAACTTTGTACGTTTTTTGTTCGTTTATGAACTTCTAAGTTATGAACATTGACACCGACGATCAGCCATCTTCTAAAAGAGAACACCAATCAGTTGTAAAAATTAATTGGGTAAATATATATAGGTATATATTTTTACCAAATTAATGATAGATATATATTATTTAAAATGAATGAATGAAGTTTTTCTTCGTCATCATCACCGCAGCCAATTGCACTGCTTTTTGAATTCAGGTATGCTAAGCGACTTTTGTAATGTCGTCAACCTAACGCGCTTTTGGACGTCCACGACTTATGTGGACGTCTTGGCCACCAGTCGGTCATGACCTTCGTACACCGAGCATCACCTCGTCTGGCAAGGAGGTCTACTTTGAAAACGAATTAGGTACGATGTCAGTGGATGATATATCGCACAAAACGACAGACGATCGATCCATTTTTGTTTCAATACTATAATAATAATAATAATGCTGGACAAATCACAGCATGGTAAGCAGAGCTTGTGTTATGGGTACTAGATAACTGATATACATAATACAATACATTACATAGATAGATATTTTTTATTATACATAGAAAACGACCAGAACACCCGGAACAAATATCTGCAGATCGTGCACACAATTGTTCCGAGGCGGGAATCGAACCTGCAACATCCTGCGTCGCACGCGGACCTTCGTCCACCTGCGACGAATATATACGATACTATGAATTAACTATAATAAAATTATATTTATTTTTCAATTAGTTAGTAGTTATGTAGTATTTATGGTGTTGGGTAATTAAGGAATTAGTTTAGTAAATTTGTTAACTACAAATCAAAGTTGTTTGCTACAAATAAAGATTATTCTATTCTATATTAATATGTTCAACTTTTTAATTTTTATGTTATTTAGTGGAAAATATCTTGGTATCTACTTAAATAGGTAGGTACATACATAATATATGTTTGCGGCGCAGACGTTGTTGGGTAGACATAGAAGTAACCTTTGCTTTTAGAGTCTACAGGAGCAAGTACACTAGACATAGCACGACATTGTCGATTTAGTATTTTATGGTATGACATTAGTAGAATTATATACATATGTATGTAGTTTGATCTACGAAGGAACAACAGAGGCACGCTTATTAAAATCAAAAGGTGATTCATAATTTTGTATAATTATTACCGAAACTACTGGACCGATTTGAAAAATTCGTTCACCGTTGTTGGGAAGCTATACTATCCCCGGTGAACATAGGCTATGTTATATTTTCAAAAAAGTTAGGGATCCGTAGTAAAACCGCCAATACCACCATTAAACATACATACATATATACCACCGCGGTGGTGTGTTGGCTCCTTTACAACTACTAGCGTGTTGTTGTGCTTCAATAGGTAAGTTTGAAAAACGCAATACCTATGCCGGGGTCGTATGAATACAATAACGCCTTAACCTTTTTCTGCAAACATTGCCCATTTATGTGCAAGTCACCTTCAAAAGAGGCAAAATCAGACAAAATCAGTCTTACAAATCATTACTTAGCTCAGCTTCTATTATGTTTAATTATGATGAAGGGATTGAATCAGGGTTGGAAAAAAAAACAGTTTTTTTTATATTTTATAAAACAAACTGTTTAAAACAAGTGTTTTTTTTTGTTTTTTTTTTACTTGTCAATTTCAAATCAATTAAAGCGAATAATAAAATAATCCATTTCTAAACTATTTCCTAATTCACATGAGTAAAAATTAACAAAACGATAAATATTTACTTTTGTTGCATATCTAAGTACCTCTAATCTAATTATTAAAAATTATTATTATTATTAATCAATACAAAACACTTTACATACACCTTGTATGTAGTGTTGTAGGTAGGTAGAGAACTAGAGAGAGAGCGGGGAATAGGTACCGTACCCACTAATCCAGTGAATTGCTTTCTTTCGACGGCCGACATAGGGACTTTCCCTGCGGAATTTTACTGGCGGGGAGTTACCTATGCAGTATATAAATACCACAGCCTGTCTGTGGTATTTATACACATTCATTTGCAATTAAAGGTAGTTTTAAACCCTGTTTTTTTCTTAATATAAAACATAGTTTTATTTCAAACTGTTTTAAACACTTGTTTTAAAACAACTTGTCTTAATCATGCCAACCCTGGATTGAATTCAATAAGTTTTATCTTTAAAAAAAGGATTTAACTTAGTACTCAGGCATAATTATTATTAATAGTAAAATTCAGGGCCACATTAAACGCTCTCTGGACGAGGAAAATGTCAAATCGTGTTTTTTAACCTTTCGGCTGTGTGCGAGCTAAGTTAACATAGCGGTCAGTCGTATTATAAATAAACTAGCTGCGCCCGCGGCTTCGCCCGAGTGGAAACCTATGTGAAAGCCTATGTCTTTTATACTATGTAGTCATAAAATAAATGAGTTTATACACCAAATTACACAGCCCTGCGCGTTAGCTGAGGCGTTAGTGCTCCATTTCAGTGTGTGAATAATATATAGGCGGATAGCTCAGTGTTTAGGCACCTTGTCGACGACGTCCCTTTGTCGCGACTTTGGTGTTTTAGTGTTGTAGACTAGTTTCTGCCCGTGGCTTCGCACGCGTGGTTTCTATGATAACGTTTATAGGTTATTTCTATCCCATGGGAACCGTTCTATAGAAGTAATTTCTTTGAAATGTTCAGCGGTGTTACGTAAACAATACAGCAATTTTGGTTTAAAAAAAATTGATAACTGTTTGGGAAAGTCAGTGGGGCTGAATGAGACTTACGGTCTTGTGTGGTGAAGTTCTCCGCATCCGTGGTCCACCGACGATTTCCCTGAACACTTGGACTTCCACAGGCGCTGGTTTGGCTAGATCTTCTTAATTGGTGTGTGCTGGTGGGATAACACGACACTAGGGGACCGAATGTCTTTCTCGAAAAGGGATAAGCAAGCCCTATGCTAACCTAATAGAATTTAAATTGGAAAATCTATTCCGACACGGAACAATAACCTTCTTTTTAAATACATTAATGATCACTCAGGTTTCCAAATGCTGCAATGTACAAGATATCAATAGAAAACCAAGGGTAAAAGGCTAATTGGAAGGGGATAACGTGCGTGACAGCTAAGAAGAGCTATGCTCGAAGTTTCTCTGAAGGATAGGATTCGTAACGAATACAAAAGTAAAAAAGTAAAGTAAAAAATCATTTATTTCTTTAGGCTTACAAAATAAGCACTTAGACAAGTCATATTTTAAATATAAATTATTATCAAATAAAATTATTTTACTGTTCACTTCAATTTTTTGTCCACTAGTGGAAGAAGTGAAAAGAAACCACTAGCATGTTCATCTCTTATATGTCTAATACATGGTTATTTGCCTATTTTAAGTCTAAATATAATATGATTCGATACATGTCAATATTTAAGTAAAGCTATGCACACACAACAACAAATTACTTACTACATACTATTGTCGGTGTGAAACTGAGCGACATCTGGCCAAGCATTAACATCATTGAGATAATCATTTATGGAGTAGAAAGCCTTCTTGATGAGATTTAGTTTTATGTAATTTTTAAATTTACGAATAGGGAGCTCAGTTGCTTCAGATGGAAGCTTATTATAGAAGCGCACGCTATTGCCCATAAATGATTTCCCTACCTTGTGTAATCTAAATGATGGGATGTGTAACTTGTTCTTGTTTCTTGTATTTCTATTGTGAACATCACACTTTTTCATAAGGCTATCCTTATTTTTGTGGGTATACATTAAATTTTCATAGATGTATTGCGATATATATACATCCGACAGAGAACCAAGGTTATCGACATAGCTCAAAGAATTAGCAAGCTGAAGTGACAGTGGGCCGGCCATATCTCGCGATGAACCGACGGCCGCTGGGGCAAACGTGTTCTTGAGTGGAGACCACGACTCGGTAAACGTAGTGTAGGACGCCCTCCGACCAGGTGGGATGACGACCTGCGGCAAGCTGAAGACAGGGCGCTATGGCGCTCATTGGGGTAGGCCTATGTCCAGCAGTGGACTGCTATAAGCTGATGATGATGATGATGATGTGACAGCTGACTGATGGCTATACTAATAGCCATACTTGATTGAAAGCAATCGATAAAAGCTTGTATCAACTGCATATTTCAAAGGTGAATATTATAGACTAGAGCATGTCCAGCAATGAACGTGTACGGGCTTTTATTAGTAACAGAAAATCGAACATAACGCTTGATGTTATAAATAATAGAAAATAAATTAGAACTGGTATTTACAAACTAAACAATCTGCAAGTAGCTCAAATCTTTATCCATACCAGTTTGTAATAGTAATACGATGGTGTCCCACGGCGTAATTTTTTCCACATCTCCAATTCATCATCAGATCACCATCAACATAGGCCATAGGCCATAGGCCTTAATATATAACTAGCTGCGTCCCGCGGATTCACCCGCGTGGTGATAGATATTTTGGATGATTTACAATATATCTTTATAAATTGTAGCATATGTGTTATTCTGATGTATAAGCTATATTACAAAGGTTGCCTGGAAGAGATCGCTTCTAAGCGATAAGGCCGCCCATTGTACTTGTCACATGTAATATCTTTCATAATGTTCTGTATCTGGTGTACAATAAAGTATTTTTGTATTGTATTGTATTGTATTATTGTAATGTTTCATTAAAATCCATTCAGTAGTTTTTACGTGAAAGAGTAACAGACATCTATACTTACAAACTTTCGCGTTTATAATATTAGTAGGATGCATGATCATCACTAATACTACAAAGGTCAAAGAAAATCTCAAAGAATAACTATACGACTTCCTTCCGCATTCACCTTTAACCAAACTTAACTAAAAACTTTTTATGGAAACACAAGAGACTAACAAAAATCGCGCGGAACTTGCTTAAGAGTTGAGGAGAGATTTGCGACGAAAATATGACAAGTAGGTACTTGGATAGGATTCGTAACGAATACATCCGACAGAGAACCATAGTTATCGACCTAGCTCTAAGAATTAGCAAGCTGAAGTGGCAGTGGGCCGACCATATTTCGCAAAGAACCGACAACCGCTGGGGTAAACGTGTTCTTGAGTGAAGACCACGACTCCAAAAACGTAGTGTAGGACGCCCTCCGACCAGGTGGGATGACATCCTGCGAAAGACTGCAGGTAGATGCTGGATGCGTCAAGCCGAAGACAGGGCGCTATAATGGCGCTCATTGGGTGAGGCCTATGTCCAGCAGTCAATAGCAATAAAAAACGCTAAATAAGTTGGTATCTACTGTGAAGCAGATTCCGATTTTATAGTCGCTAGCGAGTACAATACTTAAGTGAAATGGTGTAGATATGCCCATATTAGTTGTTCGTGATGCTTGGAATAAATTGTAAACTCGCTAGCGAGTACGCTAAAAGAAATGCTGGTTACCCGTGGTAGGGGCTTACTCAAAGGGCCGCCATCGGGCGGCAGTCATCAAGATGTGATTGCCATGGGTGGACGACACGCGGTCCGCGCTCTGCTCCTCGCAAGTTCGCAACATTCGCTGACGAAAAAATTAACTCTGAATCATAAAATTACAATCGAATAAACTTGGAGTATTTTGCTACGATATACATTTTTGAGTTAAATGTTCCGTGATGTGACTAAGGATTTTTCCGAAAAGTGAGTGATTTTTCCCGGATTTTTATGTGGATTTGTTTGGTGGTATGTTTTTACACATGTTTCTTTAAATGTAGAAATAAAATAAATAAAGCCCCCGAATACTGATATGCTATATAGTGTGTGTGTATATAGTATACAGGGTGGCACATTTTAAAAAATGTATGAATGCAGTTTTTCTTTTTACTAAAATCGATGACATTGTACCTTAGAAAAGATCTTCGTATGTCTTATAGTTTTAGACTTTCCCATACTCTCTAAATCCTCCCATACGCTCTAAATGTGCCACCCTGTATAGGTAGTGTACTAACAATTATGGTGAGCAACCGATATAAATAAATTTGAATTTACGCTTTTTTGTGCACTTTTCTACCTAAAATTTATCAAAATCTCGTCACTGAGACCGTCTTTAAAGTCTGATTTGTGTTTTAGTAATCGGGAGAAAGACTTTTATAAATCTCTAGGGGTTATTTTTTTACTTTGCTTAGTGTGTCCCTACGGGGAAAAGGCCAAAGGGCTAGTCAGGGGTCACCGGGTCCGTTTTAAGAAATGAAATGACCATCGCGGTCCGCACAACATTTTATAGAAAAAAAAATACCAATGTGATAACGGAAATAACAAAAGTAGGTACCTTTTTTTTACATATCAATGAGACAAATGATTTTTTTTGTTGTGTAGATACTATCTGAAATTAGTAAAACTGGTGCAAGCTATTGACATTAAATCCTAGAGATGTTCATCAGTAAGTCGAGATCGTAATTTATTCTTAACACTTTGACTGCGATTTTTTTTCGACGACTGCGATCTTTTTTTTAACCTAAAAATCGTGCTGCCGCTCTACACAGCGGTTGTGTTGCGCCGCACATGCGTTTCGTTCGAAAAATATTACGGCTGTGCTGAGTCACAAGGATCTGTATTTTCTCAGCCGCTGCGCTAGTGTGGATTTACGCATATTAGTCACTTGTAGAAAACACATACCGTGTGATTTCAGCACTCAAAGTGTTAATGAAGTTCATCTTCGAACATGCTTTTTCACAAATATACGTTGAACCAAACATAGTAAGATGTTTCAAAGCAATTTTTTTCTGGCTGAGTTCTTGGCTAGATGACTGAACGGGTTATTCAGTGTCTTTGCTTCAATTCTTGGAAAATGTTATTCCTTCGTCAGTTTTATGGTAGGTAAGGAACTCCTCTGGTAGTATTCTACAACCGATCTGATCGAAACTTGGTGTGCAGGTTTTATGACTTTATAGTGTCTTTCTCGTCAGGGATTTTGGTTAGAGGGGGTACTACTTCCTCCAAAAAGGGGCAACTCAATGGGGCTACTTTATTATTTTATAATAAATCGGTGAAGAAAACACAAACAATGAGCGCGCCGTTTTAATTAAACCCACACAGGAAACAGAAAACTACAAATGAATAAAAAACATTCAAACTATCTACTGCCAATATCTGCTTACGCTTATTTTAGCTTTCCTTCAAGTTCATCATATTATTATCTTTCCTTTAAATTAATAATAAATATTAGTATATATTACACTTAAATACAACAAAATACTTCTTTCTCTTACTAATAAATAATTATTAAAATCAATACAATATGAATAAAACCTCAAAATTCTCCGAAATAAATATTCAATAATAAATTTAGTATTTTGCCAAAACAATTTTAACCTTATTAGGCAATGCAGCCAGCGTCTTGGGGACGCTTCCGACAAATATTAATATGGATCAGTACCTGTAGATTACTTGCAACAGTCTCAGTCTCAATAGATTCAGTTGTAAATACTCGATAATTTGTTTGTATTATTTGATTGAAAATTTCTTTGTTAATAATAATATAATAATAATGTTAATATAGTAAAATATCTTATTGCTCATTAATTGATATGATATTAATTGATGTGATTTGTACTTTTTACTTGTATATTCAATTCAATTCATTTATTTATGTTTTGACATAATACACGACATGTTCTTAGATAAGTCACAATTACATTTATAACTTATAATAACTAAATAACAACAACATTAGCCTCCGTACCTATCGCATCACAAAATATATTTTTATCAGCCAAAGCTTCGTCAATTGTATAATAACTCTTATTAAATAGAATTCTTTTAGAGAAAACTTTAAAATATTGAGGACAGAATTGGAAATTTTTCCGTGAAGCGGCATAAGGCTGCGTTTCCACCAGAGATGCGTAGCAAATAATGTGTTTTTAACTAATAGAATCACTTCATTTACCTAGCCTCGCTCAGCGCAGTCTTAAAACGACTCATACATACAAAACAAGGGAAAGATGTGTGCGAGGGATGTGTTGCGATGTTAGATTTTGTCATCATATGTCAATCATGGCCCTACCCCTATCTAGCCTTGCTCGCTTATCAGGAAAGAGCCCACTACACATCGCACCGGTCAGCTAGCTCGCAGATCTCTGGTGCAAACACTCACGTCGTTGCATCCACAGCCTCGCAAGGCTCAGCTATCTCGCACATCTCTCTGGTGGAAACGTAGTCTAACAGTTGGTAAATAGTAGGTAAGTACTCATAATAATTTGTTCAGATCGCGTTAGTTTAAAAATATTGAATAGTAATCGAGTCTGGTTCAATTCCATCTTTATTCATAAGGGTGTTTTGTTTATATATTTACCATGGTTCGTACAATAGAAGGTATTTTACCTCTTAACACTTTGAGTGCTGAAAACGCACGGTATGAGTTTTCTACAAGTGACTAATATGCGTAAATCCACACTAGCGCAGCGGCTGAGAAAATACAGATCTTTGTGAGTCACAGCAGAGCTGTAATATTTTTCGAACGAAACGCATGTGCGGCGCAACACAACCGCTGTGTAGAGCGGCAGCACGAATTTTTTAGGTAAAAAAAAAGATCGCAGTCGTCGAAAAAAAACCGCAGTCAAAGTGTTAAGATTCCTTTACACAGCGGATCCAAAAGTCAAAATCATTTATTCTTTAGTCCTACAAAATAAGCACTTAGACAAGTCAGTATTTTATACATTAAATTATTATCAAATAAAATTATTTTTTACGGATCCTCCGTTAGGGGAAACAATCGTGTCGGGTGTGTCAACTCGCTCCCACATCTTCATACGCCAATGACGCGACGGAAGAAAGGATTCTGTGTGAATTCGCCCTTAGATTATCATGGCGTGAGTTATTGTTTCTATGTTGTTTGCAGACACTCTTTATAACATCCAACCATCAAAACGGCAAAATTGTGTGTATCTAATTTCTCGTCTGGTCTCCTAATTAATTAATTATTAAGGTTCTTAGCTTCATTGATTGACACATGACTGTGATTATCCCTTATTAGGGTAAAATAATAGGGATTTTTTTTATTATTGATTTTCCTTGGTGGCATTCTTTTTAAAACAAATACTAAGTAGGTAATGCAGGAGTATTTAGTGCTTTAGCGATTTAATTCAAATAAAATATAATTCAAAAGTTGCAAAAATAAAAAATAAAAAATATTTTTTTTGAATACACATTGCGGAATTGTGACACGTGTTTACGTTGGTTGTGTTTCAATCGAACTAAACAAAATAAGAGCTCACATTACAACTGCGCTCTTATTTACTGCTAACTTTTAGGCCAGTTGAAAATGGAATGTGGAATGTGTGTGAAAATGGATATTGATTGTGTCTTAACACTTTGACTGCGGTTTTTTTCGACGACTGCGATCTTTTTTTTAACCTAAAAAATTCGTGCTGCCGCTCTACACAGCGATTGTGTTGCGCCGCACATGCGTTTCGTTCGAAAAATATTACGGCTGTGCTGAGTCACACAGATCTGTATTTTCTCAGCCGCTGCGCTAGTGTGGATTTACGCATATTAGTCACTTGTAGAAAACACATACCGTGTGATTTCATCAGTCAAAGTGTTAAGTATTATTTTAGTATATTCAAATAACTACTTGATATCCTATGTAATTATTATCTTACCATTAGTCGGTGTCGTCGGCGGCATGTTTCCTGTTCATGACTGACAGACATGTCACAACATAATTTTATTATTATATTTAATGGGGAGGTAACGGCAGCGCCATGTTGCCCTTGTATTACCTACCACTTACTATCGTCGCCATATTACCACTAAATTACAAGGCATAGGTATCTTTCATCATCAGCCTATATCAGTCCACTGCTGGACATAGGCCTCCCCCAATGAGCGCCATAGCGCCCTGTCTTCAGCTTGCCGCATCCAGCATCTACCTGCAGTCTTTCGCAAGTCGTCATTCCACCTGGTCGGAGGGCGTCCTACACTACGTTTGCCGAGTCGCGGTCTCCACTCAAGAACACGTTTGCCCCAGCGGCCGTCGGTTCTTCGCGAAATATGGCCGGCCCACTGCCACTTCAGCTTGCTAATTCTTTGAGCTATGTCGATAACCTTGGTTCTCTGTCGGATGTATTCGTTACGAATCCTATCCTTCAGAGAAACTCCGAGCATAGCTCTTTCCATAGCTCGCTGAGCGACTTTGAACTGGTGGACCAGCCCTATCGTGAGTGTCCACGTCTCAGCTCCGTAGGTCATAACGAGTAGGACGCACTGGTTGAAAACTTTCGTTTTCAAGCATTGCGGTATGGATGACGAGAAGACTCGACGTATAGGTATCTTTAACAAGTTTTATTTAATTATTTAAAATTAAAAATCCTTTATTTCTATATCCTTACAAAATAAGCACTTGGACAACTAAAATTTTATAAATAATTTATTATAAAATAACAAATAAGGTGTTTTTGAATTCTGTTCTCTTAAATTTTTTGTCCACTAGTGGAAGAAGTGAAAAAGAGTACAGTCATATAAAACCTTTTGAAACCCCTGTTCTTAATACTCTACTAGCGACCCGCCCTGGCTTCGCACGGGTGCAAATGCATCTTTGTTTCGTACTATGTTGTGAACTGATAGATAACCTGACCATAGCAACAGCAGTAGGTTAGGTATACATATATTTCGTTAATTATAAAAGCTTTATTTTTCAAAATAAGCATACGAAGTACATGAATTATTCTAAGTGATTCTAAATTACGAAGTACCTAGGTAGTAATATTCTAACATATAATAATAATAATAATATGATACCCGCTATGTGTAGCCATCGCCTTTAGATTAACTTCTCAAAGGGCCTCTGTGCTGTTGGCTTCGGCCTCACGCAAGCCTTCCAAAGGACCGGGTCACTTTATGGCCCGAGATCATGGTAAATGAGAGATATAATAATAATAATAATGCTGGACAATTCACACAGCATTATCTAGCCCCATGGTAAGCAGAGCTTGTGTTATAGGTACTAGATAACCGATATACATAATACAATACATTAAATAGATAGATATTTTTTATTATACATAGAAAACGACCAGAACACCCGGAACAAATATCTGCAGATCGTACACACAATTGTTCCGAGGCGGGAATCGAACCCGCAACCTCCTGCGTCGCAGGCGGACCTTCGCCCACCGCGCCACATCGGTCGTCAATATGTTTGTATTTTGCAAGAATAATGTTACAAAATAGCCTGTGATATTAAAAGCAATGCCTGCAGGTCAAAGAACACATAGGTAAGAGCAGTTAAGAATCTGGCAACCGTTCAGTTATACTCTACCTAAAAAAGGCATAGATGGATCTTAGACACCTAAGGTGGTAAGTGTCAAGCTATTTTATGTCTGGCTTGTAGAGGCACCATGTCTCTGCGCCGTATAACAGGACGGGGATGATAAGCGCCTTATAGACATTTATTTTCGTCTCCAGCTTGAGATCAGGAACTTCCATAAACGATCAGTGAGTCGCCCGAAGTTGGCAGCGTAATAGTACTTCGTATTAATATAACCAGTACTTCCAAGATATTTAAAGTAAGAAACCTCTTTCAGTGGTATATAATTTATCGGGCCAACTCTACTGGTATGCGTGCCGTAGGATATTCAAGACCAAATTCGGTCTAGCGAGCCATATTAGAGCTCATGATAGAAAAAATCCGTGATTATCTATGGTCGCCATCATTGAAATCGATGATGAGGCCTATATAAAAAAGGCATGCAAAATTAAAGGTAGGGTTTATCATGAATAGACCGTCGATCGTTTGATCAAGTTTGACCACCATCGCGTCTGATTATAAATGCTTTCAAATAATAATAATACTAATAATCTTTATTTCAGACTACATGGGTCCATATTCACTTAAAAGTACACAATAAAATTAAAAAGTCACATAAATCTACAAAAGATTAAAAATAAACATGAAATAATTGAAGGGAAAAATAACACAATAATCAAAACAAGAAAGAAATTAATACATAACATTACAAAAATTATTTAACGATTATATCATTATTATTTGTAAAAGCGTGCAACCTGGAAGAGTAATAAATACAAATGCAGTCAAACCTATGTATTCGCGAACACGCTCAGAATGGAAAAGATTATTTTAAAATTTGTTTATTTTTTTAATTTTCTACCTAATTATCAAGTTTTGTTTTTATTATAATTAGACACAATCAATGTATAGGTACGACATAATATGGTAGATATACGAATCTATGCCTAGCCAAAATATTATTCATCATCATCATCATCAACATCATCAGCCTATATCAGTCCACAGCTGGACATAGGCCTCCCCAAATGAGTGCCATAGCGCCCTGTCTTCAGCTTGCCGCATCCAGCATCTACCTGCAGTCTTTCGCAGGTCGTCATCCCACCTGGTCGGAGGGCGTCCTACACTACGTTTACCGAGTCGTGGTCTCCACTCAAGAACACGTTTGCCCCAGCGGCCGTCGGTTCTTCGCGAGATATGGCCGGCCCACTGCCACTTCAGCTTGCTAATTCTTTGAGCTATGTCGATAAACTTGGTTCTCTGTCGGATGTAAAAATATTATTCGTTGAGAACCAATAACTACAGAAGCATCATCTACCTACATTTTATTAAAAAAAAAGGTAGATTATTATTATGAGTTTACACTTTACCCGAGCGAAGCTGGGTTTACATCTAGTTCTTTTATATTTTCGTGTGAATGATGCCTTCTGCAACATTTATCCGCACGAGATACTATTTGATAAGTAGGTACGTCCATGATTGATCGATGGATAATAATATATTGGATATTTTCCACTACCTTCCTACTCAACCTTGCTAGTATAATAACCATTAGGTACTTACCGTTATTATCCTGGCTTTTTCTATCTACAAATACAAAAAGTGTATTTCCAAAAAAGCTAAAATCGATATTGAAATACGATGTTTTAAAAGCGCGTGTTAAAAAAAAAAAAAAAAAAAAAAAAAAAAAAAAAATATATACCTACAAACCAAATGAAGCCAAAAAAAAAAAATATTCCCACAAAACACAAGGACCGAGGGGTCGTCACCCCTCGAGTTGACGCCAGGGTAATGAGGCCAAGCCTCGAGGCCACTCTCTGTGCCCCCACCAGGGCCGGAATGAAATTTATTGATTGATGCGTGTGTTTTTTCAAGTGTATTTGAAGACCGATGTGGCGCGGTGGGCGAATGTCCGTCTGCGACGCAACAGGTTGCGGGTTCGATTCCCGCCTCGGAACAATTGTGTGTACGATCTGCAGATCTGCAGATATTTGTTCCGGGTGTTCTGGTCGTTTTCTATGTATAATAAAAAATATCTATCTATGTAATGTATTGTATTATGTATATCAGTTATCTAGTACCCATAACACAAGCTCTGCTTACAATGGGGCTAGATAATGCTGTGTGAATTATCCAGCATTATTTATTTATATTTTTTTACGGGTTTGGCTTCTAGTGCGTTTGACAAAGCTAAAGAATAGAAGAGAATAGAACATCTTTAAAGAATCGCAAGGTATGTATTAAAAAGGTACCAACTGCTTTCTGAGAAAGTTAGGTATTATTTTGTTTGTACCAAGCTTTATACCCTAACATGCGACATTCCGTAATTCTAAATCTGACATAAAAGTGACCCTCAAAGCGCTTCATATCCACCGATACGATCAATTACTGTTTTTGAAATAAATACCTATTACAAAATAAAAATCGGAAACCAATACATACTTCATTTGAAGAAATAAAGATAATTTTGGTAGGCAAACATAAGTACTTTTAATAAAAAAAACCAAAGCTTACTAATATCTGCTTGCGACTTCGCACACGATTTCCCGAATAAAAAATATCTAGGATATGTCCAGGACAAGAAATTCATCTCCTTATGCAAAATTTCTACTCGGTCAGTATTATAATTATGTAAATTTGTTAAATTAATTAATTAATAATGCTGGACAATTCACACAGCATTATCTAGTCCCATGGTAAGCAGAGCTTGTGTTATGGGTACTAGATAACTGATATACATAATAAAATAGGTACATTACATAGATAGATATTTTTTATTATACATAGAAAACAAACAGAACACCCGGAACAAATATTTGCAGATCGTACACACAATTGTTCCGAGGCGGGAATCGAACCCGCAACCTCCTGCGTCGCAGGCGGACCTTCGCGCCACATCGGTCGTCAATCTCATCAAAAATCTCATGGACATGGGAGTTCATGTATGGGAAATAGAAACCAATAGAATATGGAGCGAGCTCTGGGAATAAGTCGCTTGAATTACGACGTCACGGTGGCTAATTGCTTGAAAAAACAAAAGACAATCGCGGCCGGGTCCGCACCGGACGACCCACAGCGCACGAAAAGGTTGTGGTAGTGTCACCCTTCTTTTTTTCGAATGGACTAGGTATAATGCTGTTGACCGCAGATGGCCATGACAGCGTTACCGGAGTTTTGGCTTACCGGTGAGGCGCCTTCTGCGCCTGCCAAAAGTCCGGTGACGCTGTCATGTGGTTATAAATAATAAATAACGCTGGACAATTCACACAGCATTATCTAGCCTCATGGTATGCAGAGCTTGTGTTATGGGTACTAGATAACTGATATACATAATACAATACATTACATAGATAGATATTTTTTATGATACATAGAAAACGACCAGAACACCCGGAACAAATATCTACAGATCGTACACACAATTGTTCCGAGGCGGGAATCGAACCCGCAACCTCCTGCGTCGCAGGCGGACCTTCGCCCACCGCGCCACATCGGTCGTGTGGTTGTGTCATGTTAATCGATTTGTCATTTTATTTAAAACTAGCTGTGTCCCGCGGCTTAGCAAGCGTTACATTCAAATTTCACATTTCTAAAATAGAATATAGCCTTGTTACCCGGGGATAGTGTAGCTTCCCAATGGTGGAAGAATTTTAAAATCGGTCCAGTAGTTTCGGAGCCTATTCCAATACCAACAAACAAAAAATCAAACGTTTCCTCTTAATGATATAATAGTATATACTAGCTGCGCCCCACGGCTTCGCCCTCGTAGAAATCTATGTTTCAAATGATTTATAAAACTTCCTCTTAAATCACTCTATCTATTAAAAAAACCGCATCAAAATCCGTTGTGTAATTTTAAAGATCTTAGCATACATAGGGATAGACATATAGCGGGAAGCGACTTTGTTTTATACTATGTAGGTATGTAGTGACTAGAAGCTCTTTCTTTTAAGTTCGGTCGAACTACTTTTGTCAATCAGTAAACGCCTCTGATGGATGTTACGCGAGCCCTAAAATAATTTTCAAATGTCAAACTGTAGGATGGGAGGATTTAGCGTAATTAAAGAACAATCATCATCGTCATCAGCCTATAGCAGTCCACTGCTGAACATAGGCCTCCCCCAATGAGCGTCATAGCGCCCTGTCTTCAGCTTGCCGCATCCAGCATCTACCTGCAGTCTTTCGCAGGTCGTCATCCCATCTGGTCGGAGGGCGTCCTGGATGCGGCAAGCTGAAGACAGAGCGCTACTGATGATGATGATGATGATCTATATTCGTAACTTCGTATACTCCCAAAACTGTAAAAAACATATCTATCTACATATTTACAAAAGTACCACCGTCTATTTTGTTCCTTCATATCCAGTCCATCCAAAGATTGCCTGGAAGAGATCGCTCTCAGCGATAAGGCCGCCCTTTATACTTCATTTATTAGTACATATTAACTTATTTAATTTTTTATTATATACGTAGAAGTTAGATATAAGACACTTTATTGCACACTTCGTTTATAAGAACAATGTAAAATAGAAACTAATAAACAAGATACAATTGGCGGTCTTATCCTATACATACTTTACTATTTCAAAGTGCAAAAGAGTATTTTATATCTATCTTTCATATTAATTATTCATGCTATGCTCTTTCTCGATCGATAGATGTAAAAACGTCGTAAGATGTAAAAGCAGTAAGAACTGCTCCATGGTAAGGTCATTACGTCATCTTACGGTCCATAAAACGAATGTTACCGGAGAAGACAGTTTTTAATCGCATTGTATCGACCTACATACCTACTGTGTAGGTATATAGATGCATGTTCACACCAGTAGTTCTCACCTTAAGGCTGCAAAAACTATTTAAACTGTTTAGCTCAAGAAGTGACATGGCGCCAATCCGTTGCGTAGATTTAAAGATCTGCATAGGTAGGGACAGACAGTGAGGGAAGCGACTTTGTTTTATACTTTGAGTGATTTTTGAAGTGAGTTGGTAGAATATCTAGTACACCGTTGTAGTAGAGCAGACACCAGGAATATTTCGGCAGAGCGAACATATTTCATGCATGTCATGTTCACGGAATAACCCAAGGCACTAACTACCCTCATCTTTTGGTACGCATGTTACTATTACCACCACCAGTTTCACAATCGAACGCAACTCGATCACGACACACAAGACTGACGGGGTATCTGAACGCAATTCGTGAATTTTGAGTTCTCTAATGTTTGTACTAACAACAGTACAAATATTGAAGGACTCGAAAACCATATCATGGTAAATGTCATAAAGATTTTTGTATTGCAAATATTTGTTAAATGTAAAAAGTGGCTAAAATTGGCTGGAGAATAGATTATTTTGATGCAGGGGGTACGAAATATAAATTTTATGAGACGTAATTGCGTAAATATATATAAATATTTATGTAAAATGCCGTTATTATAGTTTTTTGCTTTCTACTTTTGGAATGGTGGAAGTGGAAGAGGTTAGCTGAAATACAGATATAATAAAACTATACTCTAAGTTCATATACACAAGGTGTAGAATTCGGTGTTCGAATTTATATATATATTTATTTAAAGGAAAACCAGAAGCTTATATATTACACAATAAAAAGTGTTTTCAAGGATAAATAACAGAATAATATAATAAGAAGAGACTGTGAAAATAAAGTGAATTTGTACATATAGCATCTATAAAGTTAAATTAGGTAATTATCTTTAGGTTACAAAATTAACAATAATGTTTACTCAAAAAACATATCACCAACATTATCATTTGGAATTCGTATATTACACAAAAGAAATGCGAGCGCGAACTACGAATAGCTTGGCTATCTTTTTGGTAGAGCTTCTCGTAGGTCTTCTTTAATAACGGAATGCACCGAGAATGCACCGAAACCGTGCTCTTGTCCTACATGTTAGAAGAATAATAATAACATTTTTGAAATAAACTCAACTATACCTTTCTTATAAGACCTAACTTAATTTAATTGATTGGATTTACCCCCATTGACCCTTATCTCAAAAACCCTCAAATGATGAAGCCTCATTAAGTTACCAGCATATCTAAAATTGTAATAGACATGTCAAATTTCATGAAAATCGAATCAACGGTTGGACAGTTATGCTCGAAGTCACTGACTATTACACTATACAGCCAAATCTTAGCAGACAATAACATGTGACCACCAATGACTGACTATGACCACCGGTCCGATCAACGGTTGGACAGTTATGCTCGAAATCACTGACTATTACACTATACAGCCAAATCTTAGCAGACAATAACATGTGACCACCAATGACTGACTATGACCACCGGTCCGATCAACGGTTGGACAGTTATGCTCGAAATCACTGACTATTACACTATACAGCCAAATCTTAGCAGACAATAACATGTGACCACCAATGACTGACTATGACCACCGGTCCGATCAACGGTTGGACAGTTATGCTCGAAATCACTGACTATTACACTATACAGCCAAATCTTAGCAGACAATAACATGTGACCACCAATGACTGACTATGACCACCGGTCCGATCAACGGTTGGACAGTTATGCTCGAAATCACTGACTATTACACTATACAGCCAAATCTTAGCAGACAATAACATGTGACCACCAATGACTGACTATGACCACCGGTCCGATCAACGGTTGGACAGTTATGCTCGAAATCACTGACTATTACACTATACAGCCAAATCTTAGCAGACAATAACATGTGACCACCAATGACTGACTATGACCACCGGTCCGATCAACGGTTGGACAGTTATGCTCGAAATCACTGACTATTACACTATACAGCCAAATCTTAGCAGACAATAACATGTGACCACCAATGACTGACTATGACCACCGGTCCGATCAACGGTTGGACAGTTATGCTCGAAATCACTGACTATTACACTATACAGCCAAATCTTAGCAGACAATAATATGTGACCACCAATGACTGACTATGACCACCGGTCCGATCAACGGTTGGACAGTTATGCTCGAAATCACTGACTATTACACTATACAGCCAAATCTTAGCAGACAATAACATGTGACCACCAATGACTGACTATGACCATCACGACACAGTCATGACAGTTTGGGCTAGGAGAAAGGCTGCCGTCCACTAACTTATTATGAATAAAGTATTTATTATTATTTATTTTTTTATTTTTTCAGATAATAACATCATAACAGGTTTTTTTATTAGTAGTATGCATATAGCAGTTAGTTCAGACAAAACAAAGAAATTTTAACACTTAACAATACAATAAATACAATACAATTACTCTTTATTGCACACTAAATAAAACACATACACCAGCCAGAAAATATGTAGAAACAAATACAGAATATGTTATACTGGGCAGGCATATCGCTATGAGCGACCTTTGCCATTTAACCGTCACTAAGACAACAAATCAAAAGGCAGAGTGTGCGACTATTGAGCTCTCTTTGAAGACCGACAAGTCTTCTCATAACGCCTCCAGTGTAAATGCCAGGTACGTCGCTGGCAGGTATTTTTCATGTTAATGAACCTACCTGCAAGATCTAAGTTTTAATCATGTTAGGTAAGAACTTCCTGCGAGACATGTTGCAGGGCTTGCAAAGATTTAATGAAACTTGTGATGTGACCACGATCGCTTTTACGCGATGGAAACCTAGGGCAAAATAAAAAACAAAACATACGCGATAAATATGTAGATCATAAATAATCTTATAAATTCCTCAGCGGCAAAATCCCCCTAGGATTTCATTGGTTTTGTTTGGCCCACTTTCGCCCACTCCTGCTTTAAACGTAGTTAGGTAAGTAAATAAAATATCTACCTTTCATCCTCATCCGTTACCTTGACCTTCTCCGGGTTGTCAGACCGATATGTGGTCGCCACTCGAAAAGCCTAGGTAGCACTTGAAACTGTTTAAAAAAACCATGAAAATAAAAGTATATACTAGTTGTACACCTATTTTTATCTATACATATTTATTTATTGAGGAATAACAAACGACTACATTTAACTTATTATACATTTGTGTTAGTACTTTACAATGTAAAGTTGAGCGATATTCCAAATGTAGCCCACAACGCTATCCACAAAACATAATAAGGGTACAACATAATAAGGGTTATGGTAAAAACACTGGACCACTAATGTCTAAGTTTTTATAATACAGTGTATGTTAATGTAAACGCCTGTTTATGTACAACGTTGGAGGAATATTAGCAGCATTATGCAAAAAAACGAATTTATATTCATTTAATTAAGCACTTAGTATCGGCTCTTTGTTTGCGTTCGCGGAAAACGAAACTAATCCAGTCAATTTCCTAAACAATCTCTACAAAGCCCTTATCGTAAAAACGCCTTGAACAACCCATTCCAATGGAATATTCCTGAATAAATAGCTCTTATTCATTCCACATTTTAGGGAAATTGGAAAAATTATCCTAATACACTGCATGACGCATTCATGTTTTAGATATTGTCTTATTTGTACACAATACTCCACTCTCCCACATTTTGTATTCAAAACAAAGGTAATCGCTATGTTTTGGATCACATTGCATTTTATGAGCTCAATATCTACACCTAACATCTACATACAGTATGCCTTGAACAAAGAAGCGTAAGGAGGTAACTCGAAAACGTTCATACGAAAAATTAAATCCCTATTCAGGTTGGGAGTGAAATATGTCCGTAGCATAATATTATAGAATGGGTGATAGACAGATAAACAGACAGGGCGACCCTACAAAGTTATGTAACAAGTACTTGACAACCTTCGAAATGAAAACAAATAACAAATTTTTGGATTCTTGGATAGCATTATAGGATTGTGTAGAGACCTCTTTTGGATTCTTCCCTAATTTATATAGACGTCGGTCCACCCACATTATTGTAATTTCAAAAGCCTTTTCTTAACAAGAAAATCTTCTGAAACCAAACAACTTGCAAATTAAATAAGATACAACTTCTCTTCTTTTACAGACTTACAGACTTGAAGACTGGGACTAGAAAACCAAAGGCTTAAACGAAACCATGGAGTCGCTACTAGAAAATATAACGAACGAAAATGTAACAGCAGTCGTTCCTACAGACATTTTCGGCCCTCAAAGAGACTCCCTGTACATCGTGATACCAATAACAGCAATCTATTGCATCATATTCGTTACCGGAATACTTGGAAACATATTCACCTGCCTAGTAATAGTTCGCAACAAAAGCATGCACACAGCAACCAACTACTATCTCTTCAGTTTAGCTATATCAGATTTACTGCTGTTAGTCAGCGGGATGCCGCAAGAGATGTACTCAATCTGGTCGAAATGGCCGTACGTGTTCGGAAACACATTCTGCATGCTGCGAGGGTTGGCGTCGGAAACATCGACGAACGCGAGTGTGTTGACAATCACGCTATTCACGATAGAACGGTACTTGGCGATATGTTACCCCTTCGTGTCGCATAAGATGTCGAAACTGTCCCGGGCAGTAAAGCATGTGATAATTCTGTGGATGGTTGCGCTTGGCGCTGCTCTGCCTCAAGCGCTACAATTCGGACTGAAAAATGTGAGCGGTGTTGTGATGTGCTTACAAACACAAGTTATAGTGCAACATTCTTTCGAGATATCGACTTTTGTGTTCTTTTTTGCGCCGATGGTGCTTATCTCAGTGTTGTATGCCATGATCGGACTAAAGTTAAGGGAGACGAGCGTTACTGATGGGCAGAAGAGGAAGGAGGTTGAAAAGGCTACGCCGCATTCAAGAAAAACAATGCGGAAACACTGTCAGTCGACAAAAAGGGTCCTCAAAATGTTAGGTGAGTGACAATGATCGAACTATTTCATTATCACTCTGAAAGAACATTAATACGATAGATTTCTGATTACATTCAGTTCGGGATTTGATTGATTGATTATTGATTACCTATTCATAATATAATTTCTATCATAATATATGTTCTAGATATGGAAAATTTAGATGGCAATTCAATTAGTATGTGTTGTGAATTAGAACTATTTCATTACCGAAATTGTAACTTTTAATTACTTAGTAGTTTAATTACCGCCGTAACTAATACGGCCTAGACAGGGTACCACGCGTAAAATGTGTGCTAAGCCAAAAGGCCAATCCAAGGGGATACTTGTGAATAACGATTGTTTGAATTTCACATACTGACTACTGACATTTGTTTGAAAACAATTGGTTATGTTTTATCTTGATCAAGTTCTTTTACATGAACTCTTGCATTATTTAATAATATAAAATAATACACAAGTGGTTTTTTTTGCTGATTTTTTTTTCAGTAAAAAGCGTGTTTAGTCATGAAATGATTACAAAAAAGTTTGTATATATGAAATAACACTTACACTATAAAAGAATAGGCGGGAATATGAAGAAAAAACACACACCTTCGTGTTAAACTTGTTTTGTTTTCCGTTTGTTTATTATATACCTCTATTTTGTATCTGTGTCCAAATAAATATAGAATAAATAAAGTTCTTTCTATTCTATTCTAAAAAGAGTCTCTAATCTTATGCAAAAAGTAATAAAATATTCGTAATTCAAATAATCGTAGGCCAAAAGTTGATACAGAATGACCCTCTTATAGCTAAGTACACATGTTTGGTGGCACCCTTTACAGTTCCTGCCACACATCTGAGGTTTTACTGACTTGACGATATTTCGTAATGCCAATTCAAAACATCTGTTCCTACCATCATCATCATCTAGATACTGTACCTATAAACACCCTCTGCCTGCCCTTAGTCCACTTTTGGATGAGTCCAGTAGTGGGCTAACAGTTTTTTTTGCTTGTCGTGTGTTTTATCTGCCTATTAATGCATACACTACCCTGGGGGCCTATTAAGTATAATTCTCCGAAACGAAATTTCGTGTTCGTTTCGGCAAATTGGCGTACTCTACACCTAATTAGAGTAGGTACCAATTTGCACCAAAAACAAACGAAATGAAACAATCGGCTGCGTATTTCGGAGAATTAAGTGTGTCTTTTGTAAACTTAACACTTTGAGTGCTGAAATCACACGGTATGTGTTTTCTACAAGTGACTAATATGCGTAAATCCACACTAGCGCAGCGGCTGAGAAAATACAGATCTTTGTGACTCAGCACAGCCGTAATATTTTTCGAACGAAACGCATGTGCGGCGCAACACAACCGCTGTGTAGAGCGGCAGCACGAATTTTTTAGGTTAAAAAAAAGATCGCAGTCGTCGAAAAAAAATCGCAGTCAAAGTGTTAAGTTGTTATGAATAAATGTCTATCTATTATATTCTATTCAATATAGATAATTGAAACTGTTGTCCTCAGTTGCTGTTGTGATCGCATTCTTCGTGTGCTGGGCTCCATTCCACGCGCAGCGCCTCGTAGCCATTTACGGAACTAATGAGAACCATCAAGCCAAGTCCTGCATCATGCTCTACGCATACTACTTCCTCACATACTCCTCCGGGGTGTTTTACTACTTGTCCACCTGCATAAATCCGATCTTCTATCATATTATGTCCAACAAGTTTCGAGATGCTTTTAGGGTAAGTTGTATTATTTAATGTTTGTCCATTAAATTAATGTACATAATGTATTTCCACCGTAGGTACACATGTTACACTTGATATCGTTAAGTTCTATGTATGTATTATATTATCTGTGGTTCTATTAATTCTTAATTGTTTTATTTCAATTATCTAACACACATTAACTTTTGACATAGGAAACACCATGTGGTGAAAAAGATGAATTTGATTTGTTCTCTCGGCAACTATTGTTTTTACAGAGTTTTCTCTTCTAGATTCATAATGTAGCAAATTTAATCTTCTTAAAAACGACCTGAGTAGGTATTATCAGAAACGAATACCTACTTTAGGGTTATAATCGCCAAAATATGGTATATAAAGGTTGCCTGGAAGAGATCGCTTCTAAGCGATACGGCCGCCCATTGTCGCATGTAATGTCTTTCATAATGATCTGTATCTGGTGTATTAAGTATGTTTGTATTGTAAATATACAAATACAAAAATCTTTATTCGAAACAAGATTTTTGTATATTTCAATACAAAAATACTACAATATGAAATATTTCCAAAATTTTCGCGGTTAGATTTTAGACCTACGCCTACGGAAACTAACGGAGAAACTAACATTAAAATAGTGCCTGCAGTACACGCAATCAAGGTAATTGGTACGCACCTGCCCCAAACCACACCAATCTACCTATAGAGTACTTTTGTTCAATCGAGTCAATTACTAAAGACCAATATCCCACCCCACATGCAATGCACTGTTAATTTCAGAGCAGAGCCATTGAAGTTTTTGTTTCAAAATCTATCTCTCCAAACGTTTATTCTCTAACGACTGCAGGTAGACGCTGGATGCGTCAAACTGAAGATAGGGCGATATGGCACTCATTGGCGGAGGCCTATGTCCAGCAGTGGACTATTAGGCTGATGGTGATGATGATGAAACGATTATTGAATGGAGATCACCTATACCAAGAATACTCGTAAAGACCTGGGTCTTCACTAACGTGTTCGTGATCATGGAATGAAAGTGCAGTTCCCGCAGTTTCAGTTAATTATCATCAACATCATCAACCTGTAGCAGTCCACTGCTGGACATAGGCCTCCCCCAATGAGCGCCATAGCACCCTGTCTTCAGCTTGCCGCATCCAGCATCTGCCTGCAATCTTTCGCAGGTCATCCCACCTGGTCGGAGGGCGTCCTACACTACTTAGTGAAATATCAATAACACTGTATGAAATAAATTCTTTGAAATTTATGTTTAGATCGCGATTCGCACCTCCTATGATATCTCTTTGTATTTTTGTTTTGAAGTAGTCCAAGCCGAACAAAATAAAAGTTTGATTATCTAGAACGTGGCTATGACAGAAACTATCATATCCGACACACAAAAGCCTGATCTATACTAATATTGTAAAGAGGAAAGGTTTGACTTTTTGTTTGTTCGTTTGTAATGAATAGGCTCCGAAACTACTGCACCGATTTGAAAAAATCTTTCACCGTTGTGAAGATACACTATCCCCGGTGAACATAGGCTATATTATATTTTCAAAAAAGTTAGGGATCCGTGCCGGGAAGGTCCGGTAGTCTAACATATTTTGGTACACGTAGGGACGCGAGAATTTGGTATTCATTTTGGCATCAACTGCAATTGATGCAATATAAAGTGTTGACCGTTTTGCTCGTGTGCCAGTTGAATGCTGAATTTTATATTTGACTCTCAAATTCTTTGAAGGTAAAGGAACCTATCTGACACAACTGAACATAGTCGCTAGTTTAGAATCTAGTCTAGTCTTTTCTTTGAGCAGCTAAACCGTGTTCCGCTATGTTATTTTGATGTTTCTCCTGTGACATGTAAAGCTCTTTAGGTACTTTGAAGCTAAGAAACATGTCAAGCATCTTATATCAATAATCCTGCTATTATTAGATAGAAAGAAGTTTGTGTCGTCTAAAAGATGTTCATAATAATATGAATCATCATCATCATCAGCCTATAGCAGTCCACTGCTGGTCATAGGCCTCCCCCAATGAGCGCCATAGTGCCCTGTCTTCGGCTTGCCGCATCCAGCATCTACCTGCAGTCTTTTGCAGGTCGTCATCCCACCTGGTCGGAGGGCGTCCTATACTACGTTTACCGAGTGGTGGTCTCCACTCAAGAACACGTTTGCGCCAGCGGACATCGTTTCTTCGCGAGATATGGCCGGCCCACTGCCACTTCAGCTTGCTAATTCTCAGAGCTATGTCGATAACTTTCGTTCTCTGCCAGATGTATTCGTTACGAATCCTATCCTTCAGAGAAACTCCGAGAATAGCTCTTTCCATAGCTCGCTGTGTTACTTTGAACTGGTGACAAACAAATTAATGGATCGAGCTAAAATTTTGCGCACTTATAGATCCTGGGTTGGGAATACATAATGGCTATCTTTTGTTTACTTTAAAACTCTGGCTAAGCTGCGAGCAAAGAGTTTACAATTTTCCGTTCCCAGAAGTATTGCAAGACATTATAATATTACACGAGTAAGCAAAATCTTGTGTCATGATGGGTATAAAGCTCGTCGCACACCTGAAAAGCATCACAGCACAAAAACGTGCTTTCAAGTATAGGCGTAAAAATACATATTTTATACTAGCTGCGCCTTGCGGCTTCGCTCGCGTAGAAATTTGTGTGTCAAATGGTTACCTTCCTCTTGAATCACTCTATCTTATAAAAAACCGAATCAAAATCCGTTGCGTAGTTTTAAAGGCAATAATAAATAATAATAATAGGGACAGACAGACAACGGGAAGCAACTTTGTTTTATACTATGTAGTGATAATTATGGAATAGATTTACTCGTAGATAGATAGATTAGGATATTACGGCAGATGAGAGACAGCTCGCGGACCAATCTATTGAAGCTTATGGAAAGCCATTTTGGCACTGCAAAATCCTACTAATATTATAAACGTCAAAGTTTGTAAGTATGGATGGATGGATGGATGTTTGTTACTCTTTCACGTAAAAACTACTGAATGGATTTTAATGAAACTTCACAATAATATAGCTTATACATCAGAATAACACATAGGCTACAATTCATAAAGATATATAGTATATTATCCAAAATATCTATCACCACGCGGGTGAAACCGCGGGGCGCAGCTAGTCTAAAGATAAAGAAGACAAGATTAAGTCCATCTTTGAATGCACATTTTTGTGCTGGGTGGTAGCGGTATTGGATAAATAGTAGGTAATAATAATTATTTATTTATTTCAAGCAACCTTAGAACAAACATAGTCTAGATGATGGAAAATACTTAAAACTACAGCCCATATACATAAAATAAACCTATTTACTAGCACGTAATATGTTATGCATCAAGCTGAAGACAGGGCGCTCATTGAGGGAGGCCTATGTCCAGCTGTGGACTAATATAGGCTGATGATGATGATGAATATGTTATGTACGCGGAGCTTTAAAAAGATGACTGTAAAAACATTGAGTAAATATAGACCTTATATTTCAGAATACAATAAAGAGCTGCCGTCGGAGCCCTACGCCAGGTCAGAGGTGCTCCTACTCCGCCATAGCAGGCGTCGGCAACCCCACATCGAGCCAATCAGGTAATATTATAATACTAGCGACCCGTCCCGGCTTCGCGCGGGTGCAATTACATGTATTATATAAATATAAACCTTCCTCTTGAATCACTCTATCTATGAAAAAAACCGCATCAAAATCCGTTGCGTAGTTTTAAAGATCTAAGCATACATAGGGACAGACAGACAGCGGGAACCGACTTTATTTCATACTATGTAGTGATAATTAATGTAGTGACGCGAGTAATGACATTAATTCGCCTCTGGTTGAAGCGGCACATTTCCATACAGTGGGGCAATGCAGCCAGCGCGTCTAGGGGACACTTCCGACTGGTAGATATGGCTCAATTGTATAAATTGTAAATTCTAATTTGTTTTGATTATGACATTTTGCTTACCTCTATCTACGTCCACGTTGAACATCCCCAAACAAGGGGGTTTTGCCACAATCACCACGCATAAATCTACATCCCTATGCTGACAACCTCGTTAGCCAAGATATTTGCTAAGTTTAGCTTTCTCAGCTCTGACGAGGCTAGCATCATGCGGTATATTTGTATCAGCGAGAACCGCCCTCCGTTCTAACCGATCTATTAGTACAATATCAGGCTTATACGCAATAATAGTCCTGTCTGTAATGAATAATGATAGATCAGTCCCAATAGAGCGCGGAGCTCTCAAGAACTGGCGCCGGTGTGTAGGTACTTATAGTACGGAACTTCAGGACCAGCAAGGCCGTATCGGAAGTTGCTGGTGTATAATTTTGGCTACTCGCTGCGATCACAAATACTATCCAGATTTCGGGTCACATACAAAATCAAAGCTTAAAGCCGTCTCCATAAATAAGGGCACTTGAGGTAAGTAAATGCGTGTAGTTATATTTTTAGCTTTAAACTAACAAATAATATTTTATTGTTATTTTTCGAATTTTTGAATACATTTTGCGGCATTGTGACACTTGTTTACGTTGGCTGTGTTTCCATCGAACTAAACAAAATAACTAAAGTCATTTAAAACGGGATACTTACCATGATTTGATTTTTGAGTTATCCAATATTTCGGCACAGTTTCATGCGCCATGATCACGGAATAAATGAAGGCACTGCGACTGCGGGTAAGTTTTTATGGGCAGACATACCGATCTACCCTCATTTTTTGTCTTTTGCAACGAACGTTACCTATTAATATTGGATAACAAATATTGGATAACTCAAAAATCAATTCATGGTAAATATCACGTTTTAAATGACTTTAGTGTTGATAACCATGATAGTTTCAAAAGTTTTAAACAAAATAAGAGCTCACATTACAAGTGTACTCTTATTTACGAAGACGGATTTTTGCGCCGACCCGACATCTAGATATGATAGCAGGTTACTTGGTTGTGTCTGTGCAAGTACCGAGATAACTCTCAGTCTCAGCAAGGTCCGAACAACCCGAAAGAATTTGACGGAGGGTCTCCCCAGGAAGATGACACGCTCGACAAATATTGATCGAGCCATATTTCATGATATACCTTCGGTAATTGTTCGTCTTTACCACCTCGTCCTTATAAAAACAATTGACCCGAATTTTATATCTATGGTTGCATGTTATGTTATATGGACACTCACGATAGGGCTGGTCCATCAGTTCAAGGTCGCTCAGCGAGCTAAGGAAAGAGCTATGCTCGGAATTTCTCTGAAGGATAGGATTCGTAACGAATACATTCGACAGAGAAAAAAGTTATCGACCTAGTTCTAAGAATTAGTAAGCTAAAGTGGCAGTGTGCCGGTCATATCTCGCGAAGAAACGACAACCGCTGGGGTAAACGTGTTCTTGAGTGGAGACAGCGACTCGACAAACGTAGTGTAGGACGCCCTACGGCCAGGTAGGATGACGACCTGCGAAGGACTGCGGGCAGATGCTGGATGCGTCAAGCGCTATGCTCATCGGGGGAGGTCCAGCAGTGGACTATCTATAATGAAGATGATGATGATGTTATGAAATGGCGCTTTGAGACGTCCTCCTTCTGGCGCAGAAAGTTACCACCTGTTTGATACGAGTAAGAATAACTAATGCGTCGCAAAATATTCAAGAAAATCTTCTTAGCTCGTGCCAGTGCAATTTATACCCAGACTAGGATCGACCTTTAGCTTCGCTTGCTATTATATTTGTATCTGATTTTATATGGGCCGTAGTTTTTAAACATTTTCCATCCTGTACTAGACTAATGTTTCCTGAAATAAACGATTTATTATAAAAGAAACTGCGATTTTATGTAACGAGTCAAGTTTAGTCAATTGTATTTCAGTGCCCATAACGTACTTACTATAGAATATTAACACTTTGAGTGCTGAAAACGCACGGTATGAGTTTTCTACAAGTGACTAATCTGCGAATATGCACACTAGCGCAGCGGCTGAGAAAATACAGATCTTTGTGACTCAGCAGAGCTGTAATATTTTTCGAACGAAACGCATGTGCGGCGCAACACAACCGCTGTGTAGAGCGGCAGCACGAATTTTTTAGGTAAAAAAAAAGATCGCAGTCGTCGAAAAAAAACCGCAGTCAAAGTGTTAAACTTTTGATGATTATCAAAATATATAAAAAAATTGAGTATTTAAACGCCTCAAAATTGATTTTCCGATTTCTATATAGCGTGTGTTTTTTGGAACTTTCCTTTTGTTTGCACCAATACAGTGGTGGTTTCATCTATAGAAATCTTTACCGTTCCTACAGCTTTCTTCAACCAAAAAAAAAGTCGTAAGAAGGTAACAGGCAGACAAAGTTACTTTTGCATTTATAATATAAGTGTATACCTGCACCTAAAGAATGCTGTGTGAGATGTACCTACATTGTACTGGTTTTATACTACTTTATTATTATAATTACGGTGTCTACAGAACATATATAGATAGATATACATAGGTAGGTAGGTATACATATGCTGCAGCTGACATGATCACATAATGGTTGCTCTCGACATAGACTCAGTATAAGTATATAGTGTACTGTGACATAGACAAGGTTAGGGACGCACCGAGTTTAGATAATTTCAAATTAAAATTAAAAAACAGGCTCGTAGAGAAGGCGTTCTATACCTACGACGAGTTTTAAACTATTATTAATATAGAATAATCTTATTTTTTTAATTTTACTATAATTAGATATTATAATTTTATATTAGAAATGATTGATTTATAAAGTGTGACATATAATTTGACAAATTATGAATAAAATGTTTATCTGTTTATCATACCTAAGGTTATGATTAAATTGATATATTACTTTAACTTGCTAAGTAACTAAGCATCTTTATTAAAGACTAGCGAACCTTCCCGGCTTCGCACGGTTTTAGTACGGATCCGTAACTTTGAAGATATAATTATAGGCTATGTTCACCGGGGATAGTGTAGCTTCCCAACGGTGAAAGAATTTTTCAAATTAGTGCCGTAGTTTCGAAGCCCATTACAAACAAACAAAAAATCAAACCTTTCCTCTTTATAATATTATAGACTTAGGTTCTGCCCGCAGCTTCGAATGCGTTGTTTCTATGGAAACGTTTTAAGATTATTTTTATCCCATGGGAACTGATTTATGGGAAAAAAGTATGTTTTATTTTGCCTATATGCCTCATTGTAGATAATTGAGGCGACGACGATGCGACGGAATGTTCGCGAATGCTCACGACTTTTTCAAGCCTGAAATAATGTGCTTTACGGTGTACTTCTAAGGATCAATATTGATATTTGTTCCATTATATTATGGTATATGGGATTATATTATAGTATTGGGTGTTCTGGAAGTTTTCTATTTATAATAAAAAACAGATAGATAAGTAGATAGAAAATTCTTATATTGCACACTTAAAAATAAAACAAACAAGACAGAATAAAATACAAAATATGTGACAATTTGGCGGTCTTATCGCTCAAGAGCGATCTCTACCAGACAACCGTGGATGGATAGGATCGTTGGATTGTACAGGGGGATCTGTGTGCTTTATATAAATTTATAAAATATTGCATGAAAATACGTTCCTACTTAAAAATAAATATAAATACATATAACTAATTATATACCTACTTATATAAATACATACTCTATAAATACATACATACTCTCTAAATATCTATCTATGTAATGTATTGTATTATGTATATCAGTTATCTAGTACCCATAACACAAGCTCTGCTTACCATGGGGCTAGATATTGCTGTGTGAATTGTCCAGCTTTATTTATTTATTTAATATGCTATCAAAATCTTCAAAACTTTCCTTTGATTCGCTTTCACCCTGAGTTGTTGCCTCATTAAGTCTTATCAGAACGGACCTTATCAGCAAATAACGCAAAATATGAACTATTCAAGTTAATCGTTCGCGTTATTTGCTGAGGATGACTGACCACTTGTTTTTATTACACGTGTCGTTTGGCTCTTATGACAGATAGGTAGGTTAGGTAATAAGCGGTGTCAGCACACTTTCGCACCTTATCACTTTTTATTTGTTCTTACAAAGTAGGTACCTATTGGGGGAGGCCTATGTCCAGCAGTGGACTGCTATAGGATGATGATGAAAGTAGGTACCAGGAATTAATTATAATAAATAAAATAATTATTATTATTGTAATTGAGAGGTATTATTGATTCTTACTTGTGAATTTGGCATGGTAATTATTGAATAATGAAGGTATGTATGTTTATGGTTAAATAAGATCTCTTACGTTTCTATGGTCTGAAATCAATGACATTATTATGTCTCTCATTTACCATGATCTCGGGCCATAAAGTGACCCGGTCCTTTGGAAGGCTTGCGTGGGGCCGAAGCCAACAGCACAGAGGTCCTTTGAGAAGTTAATCTAAAGGCGATGGCTACACATAGCGGGTATCATCCTCGGGTGCACAATATGATACACCCAAAGATGGTATCCGCAAGGTGTAGAGACTATTGCAAAGAAAAATGAAAGAAATAAAACCAGGCTATTGTGATGGATGGATGGACTGGGTAATTGGGCTATAGGGGAGATTGCGGACGTCTGCCATAAACAAGTCAATCACTATATATCAATATTATTATTATAAATGTCATAGACTGTATAAATTTAAATGCATACAAAAGTTAAAGAAGAGAAGGTAAACGGTAAAAAACTTACAACGTTACACTCAAAATCTTCACTTCATATTTGAACACCATTATTGCGCATCTTATTTACAAGTTGTCAGACAATACCGCGAATACCAAGTTATATCATATTTCTAATACTAAGTTAGGTGCAATAATTAGTTATTCTCTGATACTACATCGCATAAATTTTTAGGTATAGGTAAAACCTTGTTTTGTCTCAGCAAAAAGTATGAGTGCTAGTTATGCTCACCAAGCAGGTAAGGTTAGGTTAGATTAACCTTACCCGCTTGGTGAGCATACTCTGTGTAATTCAATGCGGAAATGCTAAATAATCACTTGTTATATTGCTTATAGTAGTTATAATAACATAAAGATAAGTGAGTAACTAGGCATATAATGTAGTAACAAGAAGAACTCGATGCAAGCGAATTATAAAGTGCATGCCTATTTTATTTATTTCATTAAGGAAATACTAAAAAATAATAGGTAATAAAACACTTAGTATATAAAAACATATTATTCAATTCATTTATTTCGCTTCACTATAATGTAGGTAGGTACATTTTACAGCCATAGTTATAAGAAGGAACTTACAAAATTCAAAAATAAAAACATTGTAAACGGAAGGGACATTTCTGCGTTTACAGACGCATGACATTATGTATGTGTGTGCGTCCAGTGCTTCATAAAAGCGCAGTCCGCGTCCAGCCTTCCAGCTATAAGTTTCAGTAAAAGTAAAGCTTCGGCAAAGCCTGTGCGTCAAATACGCTGGAATATTATTGCAAAGATTACAATAGAATGTGTTCTTATATCAGGCTTGCACAACAAGGTGTACAATAAGGAAAAACATCCGGTTAAAATATAAATCAAATTCATTATGAAGGAAAATAGAAAAGCAAAAAATTCAGAAAACCAAAAAATATTTGCGACTTGCTCCGCTCGCTAATGACGTTTATAGCTTCTGGCTATGATCCGGGATTCAAGTCCCGACGTATTTGACATTGCCGAATTCACATCAAAACAGTTCGCTCCGCTCGCAAACGACATTAAATTTGACAGTTTGATACGGGACTAGGGCTATTTGAACCACTGAAACGTGAGTAAGATAAAAGTGTAATATTAAACCGCAAAAGATCGCGATAATTGGAAATTGTTTGTCCAGCAGTGGGGCGAAATAGGGCAGATAGAGATGAAAGAAACTTATCAACTTCGGAACTGATTAAAATGATTTTACTTAATATTAAGTATGTATTATATTATCTGTGGTTACTTACTTGTTACTTGTTTCTGGACTGGTTTCCGCAACTTGGCCGCCGGTGGGCCTTTTTTGCGAGTCGGGTGGGGGGGCTGCTATTCTAACCACCCGTTGTCCTCCAGGAAGGCCAGCAGCTCGCTGATGCCGGTGCATGCCTCCCTAGGCGTCCTCGGTGTCCCAAGGTGATGCAGTCTTTGAGAAGCCACGCTGTCGCAATCTACAAGCACATGCGCTGCCGTCTCCTCTGCATTCATGCACCCTCTGCAAAGGGGGCTGTCCGTGATACCCAAATTAAAAAGGTGTTTGTTTAGCATGCAGTGTGCCGTGACAATACCGACGACTTTCCGGAGTTTGTCACGTTTGAGATTGAGGAGTTTTCGGGAGTACCGAGGCATTCCCGGTTTTAACCGGGAATGCCTCCTTCGACTGCCTGCAATCTGGAATACTTGCCCAGTGCTCTTCGTGTCGTTTGGCTGTGCGTTGACGGAACCATGAGCGGACTTGACTAATTATCTGTGGTATTAAGGATGCTAGGCTTCCCTGAGTTACAGATAATATAATACATCCTGAGTGATAAAGACAGCCAGGTAGGTACCAATCACGTCGTCGATTTTATATATCTCATCTTAGTAACAAACTAAGCGGTGTAACAAAACTTAAGGAAGGCAATCCGTATTTTACAATCTTCAGATATGTAGATGTTTTTTTTACCTATACGGAAACAACAACTAAGTGCTCTTTTAGCCTTGGACAACAAAAAAATGATATTCACCATCTCGTTAATATTGGCTTCCAAAAAAGTTGAAGAAGATATTCGATGGCGCTGTACTTTTTGTGTGAAAATTACCAAACACTTATTCCGTAAATCGCTGAATGATTTATATTACACGGTTGTTCGTGCGCATTAACTGACTAATCAATAAATAAATAATACTGGACAAATTCACACAGCATTATCTAGCCCTATGGTAAGCAGAGCTTGTGTTATGGGTACTAGATAACTGATATACATAATACAATACATTACACAGATAGATATTTTTATTATACATAGAAAACTACCAGAACACCCGGAACAAATATCTGCAGATGAGTATATCAATGAGTTAGTACTATTGGTACCTACTAAACCTATCTGTATTTTTTGTATGTAATATGGGTAATTTTTTGCCGGTATTACAATTATTTTATTTTATTTATTTATCTGTGGCAATGGTCGAATCCCTTGTCAAATAGAATAATAAATAAATAATGCCGGACAATCCACACAGCACCTAGCTAGATGATGCCCCCCAAGCTAAGAAGAGCTTGTGTTATGTACGAGTACTAGATGACTGATATACATAAACAATACATGACTTAGATAGATAGTTTATTTATGTGTTTATACATAGAAAATGACCAATACACCTTGAACAAATATCTGCAGATCGTACAAACATTTGTCTCGAGGCGGGAATCGAATCCACAACCTCCTGCGTCGTCCTCCAGGATATGATGCTAACTACTCAAACGAAAGCTCTAATACAGGGGACTAAACAACCATTTTTCATTAAATGCAGTAATTAGGTATGATTAATATCTGCAAATAAGTCTGTCCCCATTCTGAGCCGCTATGCGCCAGGGGAAATCTGCAGAAAAGTTTAGAAATCTCATATCATTTTCCCCTTCGAAGGGGTCGAAGGGGAAAATGATAGGGTATTATAAAAATAAGTCGACAATATCGCTACCACCCTAGGCTCCCCAATCCAGTTAGTGTCAACTTAGGTACTTGGTTGACAATATCATGGTTTGCAAAGAACTCGTGAAATCTAGCTTTTCTTTACTCATTGTATAGCGCGAATCCTCTTTTAATTAAAAGCAAAACTTTTACAATACTTACCAAATTATTTTTAAATTATCTTGCTGTACCATACTGATTATTACTATAAGGATTAAAAAATAGTTAAGTATTTTTAAAATATAGCAATTTTTTTTTGTAAAGTAGGTACCTTTTACTTTTTTCTGTTATGTACCTACCTTGGTTCGTAAACAATGATAGCAAACAGCATATTCACTTCTGTGTTTCTATAACCACTACATTTCTTATATTACATACAAAGCGGTTAGGTTAGGTTATATCCAGGGAAGTAGCAAACTTTCAATGCAGGAAAATATATCTGCTAGCTGGTTTTCAGTACTAACATCAGTTTTCCAAATATAGATATAAAAATACGTATTCAAACAAATAATCCCTTTTTGTATTCGGATAAATAAGCAGCATAAGATAGCAATCAATACTTTTTTGTTTTTATCTGTATTTACCATGTATTTACCACCCTTGTTGACGCGCGCCAAAGGTCCTTTTGGGGGACTCCAACATCACGTCTCCCAAGTAAACCAACCTAACCTGCACGTGGTACACCTTGCTAGATTTATATTCAAATTTTGAATTTGAATAACGAACTGGTAAAAATATCAAACAATATTTTTTATAATTTGAAAACTCGGATAGGTATTTTACAATTATTTTCTATTACTGGCAGAAAAGTGTCCAACCAGAAACAGGTGCCAAAGAATCAGCACGAGGAATTTAGAGTTGCAGGACAAATTGGTAGTTATTGTTCTGGAAGTTAATTTACTTTTAACGGGTAGGGCCACCCATATCATTATCTATACAAAAGCGAATCATCAAAATCGAATAATAATTGGCGGAGATATCGAGTAACAAACGATGAAAGAACTATGACTTGTATGAGCTTATTTTGTAAGCCTCAAAGAATAAACGTTATTGATTTCCGATTTTTGGTTATAGCCTTCTTTGTTATTATTATTAAACTGGGTCGTGGAATGATAAAATTCTACATGTCTAAGCGCTTATTTTGTAAGCCTAAAGAAATAAAAATATTTTCATTTTAAATTAAAAGTAATTTCTCCTTGTTTCAGGAAATTCTGGCTCAGGAAAGCTAGAGTCGAGCTTTCACAAACGCAGCCGAAGACAACACCAGCAGCAAAGGTTCTCGCATGTCTGCCAGGAGAAAAGGCAGTGCCAGAACAGCTGTCAACGACCTCTGGAGAACACAGACAGCAACCAATTAACCAAAGATAGACTAACCAACACGAAAGAAATCTGCTGCAGTAGTAAAATACAAAGTTCCAATGTAAACCGACAAGATGATTTAAATGTGATAGGATGTGACTGGAGGAATGAAAGGATCAAGTTTTCTAGAAATAATAATAATACTTAAGATCTAGAATAAGGTTGTTAGAAACATAATTGAATACATTTTCTTATATTAATTAAGAATTGAATTGAGATGTGTGTGCGTGAATTGATGATATTTTTATATCTGGAAAATACATAATACAATTACCTACCTAATTTCCTATTTACCTACCTATAGGATACTTGTTCAAAAGTATTTCAATAAAAAAAGTAAATAACATGGACTAACTAGGTTATAAATTGTTGAGCTTTCGACTTCCATTGTTATCTAAATCGATATTGTTGACATGATTTTACTTTTGATATAAAACTACCTCTACAATAATTGACTCGCTATCTAAATGACTGCTATCTGGTGTTTGTAGATAATATTTTATATTTCCAAAACATACTGTTATACAATATTTTTATGACTATTTAACTTAGTATAGCTTACTTTTCAGGCTACATATTTAGCCTACCGAAACTTGATTGCAATTCTGACAAGCTATCAACGGAAACGTGCCCCACGTTTCCGGGATACGTTCCGGGATTCGTAATAAGGTATCCCCATATTATCGTCAATCCGAACGTCCTACATGAATATAATGTTATAGAAAATATTAAGAGCGAAAGGGTGTTTATACCAAATATCGTAGCACAAACTAGACCTAGTAGTTCTCTCCACAGAACTTTAACCAGCTAGAAGTAAAAAGTTCGTAGATTTGTATTAGTTCCGAACGTGTAACATTTTGCAACATTTTGTACTTTGACGTCACAAGTATCATTTAGTGATGTTCAACACAAGCCGCGCGAAAACGATACAAAATAATCAACTAAGATGCGGCAAACCGACTCTTCCAGTCGATCATCTTCGTCGAGAATCGAAATAAGAACATATTTTTAACTTATTCGCTTGACGACAAGCTTTTACCTTCTAGTTACCTTAGATTAGCTAACATAAATGGGTGAAACCAAAGTGGTTGTCTGTTGTTATTCTGTCTGATTGTGTGGTTTGTATGGAATCAAAGTATCGATAAGAATCATCAAAGGAAATACGAAGTCGTAGTCCAATCAAAAAATATAAATGTAAGCCTAATTAATGTAATTTATGTTGCCACATTTACCAGCGGGTATAACTACAGTTGCTACGGGTATAACTACAGTTGCTACTTATAAACGTGTGCCATTTTTACAAGCTTTTATTTTATTTTCCCTGTGATAAAACGCGCTATCATATGACATTATCATTACGTCAATAGTATATCCGACTCATGTACCTTACTCGTTGGTACTTTATAGATATTCTGTGCTTATACCGATTCGTCAGTACTTTGATGGGCCAGTAAAGGCACTACCATGTATTTTGTGAAACTGAATTAAATTAAATTGAATTGAAAGGTGTCTTCGTGAAAATGAACAATCCGGTTGTTATTTGTAGGAAACCATTTTTTGCTAGCTTTAATATTGCCAGCCTTATATTTAATAATAAGGATAATAAGAATTCTTCGGAAAGAGGTAGGACAAAGAGTACTTACCAATAAAAAGAAATACCACAATCAGCATGTGTTGTTTTTCACCCACCTATGCTTCACCTTTTTTGGGGGGTTTTAACAGTTAATTATTGAACAACAAGGCAATTTGTTTTTATAACCTGAGGCTGAAAGCTTTCGGAAGTGAACTTAGTTCGCAGCGAGAAAAAAGGGTATTCAAACAAACCTCACTTTTGGTACGCGAGGCACGAGTACATACACTTTTACTTCTATCTCGATATAGTTCTGTGGTTCCCTCTTTCTCTACCGACTCGTTGACCCTACAGAAAAGCTATAAATTGTTATAAACTACTCTGTAACATGTAAACATTCCTTGGAAATAACAATGAGAAGAAAATCTCTAGAATTAAGTATGTATACTTAAGTTGAACCCGTTTTCCTAGACATGGGCCCTCAAAGGGTTCACTTATTTCAAATTAGAGATCTAGTCTAAAGCCGGATACCTATTGACTGCGCGTTACGAAACGTACGGCGGCGGCGGCGGTACGAACTTATATTTCTTTATACTACAATGTTAGCACGCCAACCCTCTTATTTTAATCATGTGTTTCCTGGTCGGCAGGTAGAAAATGCCTCGGCATTAAGCCCACCCTTTGTACCCTTAGTAGTGCAATAAAGTTTAAATAAATAAACGTACGTAATGTACTGTGTTACACATCAAGTGTTCGTGCAGTCAGTAGATCCGGGAAGGTGTTTTCGCAACTCGCAACGTAATGAAAAAATTCTTTAAATTTCTTTGCACAATGTCCTATAGTGTTTTCTTTATCAAAAGTTAGTGTGTAATAGAAAAAAAATTAATAATATCTTTTAAAATGTATAGTATTAAACGACATCAAGTGTAACATGTGTACCTACGGTGGAAATAAATAAACAAAACTAAATAAATGGTTGTAGCACACGGCGGCGCGGCGGCGCGGCAGCGGCGTAACACATGTTCGCAGCGAATGTTACATTACACCCCGTACCAACAGTCAGTACCCTGCTTAATGTCTAGGAAAATATCGTTTGCAATCGTTCCACAAATTATTGTATAAGATCTTAATGTTGTTAAATTTGTCGATAATATTTCTAAATTGACGTTTCAAGTACTTTAATGTAATTAATGAGTCATAATGATGTAGGGCTACTTGATACCATACTTTGAGATGTGTTCGTAATAACGAAGACCTTATGGAAACAGAATTAAAATGTTTCGTTCATTATTCTTGCGTTTTATTTTCTCAGTCCCTGCAAACTACATATATACATACGCAAAATACATTATATATATATATACGCAAAATGTTGCACGTTTGGTAAACCAAATACTCTCCGATTACAAACTCCGTCCTTTTTTCTTGGAAAATGTAACTCCCGTCTTTTTTAGGGTTACTAGACTACCAAGACTCCGCTGTCGATCCGTCTAGACTACTAAGACTCCGCTGTCGGTCCGTCTAGACTACTAAGACTCCGCTGTCGGTCCGTCTAGACTACTAAGACTCCGCTGTCGGTCCGTCTAGACTACTAAGACTCCGCTGTTGGTCCGTCTAGACCAGTAGTTCCCAAAGTGGTCCAGGTGGACCCCCAGGGGTCCACGGGAGACTCGACGGGGGTCTACGTTGGCGTGACAAAAAAATTGGGGGTTCACAATTCGTAAGCGGGGGTCCACGAAAATGTATCTGCTTTCGATAGTGAAGAACTAAAATGTTGGCTTGACTTCACCTATCAATGTAGGCAGATAATATTTTAGGAAGCTCAGCGACTGTTATATGATAAATTTTTAATATTTATAAAAACTTTTAATTTACAATCTTTTATATCATCTAGGTCAAAAGTGCTTAGGAAGACAAATTCAACAAACCCAAACTCGACGTGGTTAAGTCGTTTCGTTTAGGAGTTCCTATGGCCGCTTTAGGTTTCCATCATCAGACCAGCTCGATGGAAACATGACATGCATTGTCACCGAACTTACATAAGGGTTGGAATTACTTTTTTGATTGGCCAACTTTACTTTTTTGACATCCGCTTACAGCGCAATCAATTAATTAATTAACCAATCAATTCTCACTTTTTTCGAAAACTATTAATTCGTGGTTGGAACTCAGCCGCAACGATATTTCCATAGTTAAATCTAAACTTCACATTTTTTTGCCGAGTTTTGGGAATATGGTAGAAATGTAGCTGCAGGGGGTCCACCGAAACCAGCAAAATTTGAAAGTGGTCTATGTGAAAAAAAAGTCTGGGAACCTCTGGTCTAGACTACTAAGACTCCGCTGTCGGTCCGTCTGTCACCAGGATCTTATGAACCGTGATAGTCAGACAGTTGAATTTTGACAGATGATGTATTTATTTATGTTGCCGCTTTAACAACAAATACTAAAAACAGAATAAAATAAATGTTTAAGAAAGCTCCGATACATACATTTTTAAATCGTTTTCGCTCGATATTAATAACGGCAACAGGTAGACGCTTGAAACGTATAATATATAATATACTACACACTACTATACATAAAGTTTAATTATTGAAATGAAATGTTATAAACATCCAGTTTATATGGGGTTTATAGCTGTCACCCGCGGTTTCACCCGCGTTAAACTCGAACTTCACATATCTGAAATATAATATAGATAGGCTATGTCACCCGGGGATAATGTAGCTTCCCAACTGTGAAATAATTTTTAAACTCGGTCGTAGTTTCGGAGCCTATTCAATGCAAACAAACCAAAAATAAAATATTTCCTCTTTATAATATTAGTATAGATAGAGAAGTTATCTATTGTCCAAGTCTACAGCCTTCGGCGGAAACATAAGTTGGATTAGAAATAACTAAATATCGTGCGATAAGCTGAGAAAAATCCTAGAGCACTGGTTTTGTGAAAGTTAATTATAGTACTCAACTTCTTATTTCATGGCTCGCTGTGTCATTATAGTACTCGACTTGACTTCTTTTATTTGGCAGTTAATACTCGTCAAGAACTTCATTTGGGATGACAGCTGTCAAACTTTAACTTAACAAGACTTTATAAAAGGAAACGCTGTGCATGTTCAGCGTCCAGCCACTATTCTGCCAGCAGGACTTAGAAATAATAAATAAAATAAATAATGCTGGACAATTCACACAGCATTATCTAGCCCCATGGTAAGCAGAGCTTGTGTTATGAGTACTAGATAACTGATATACATAATACAATACATTACATAGATAGTTTTTTTTTTTAATTATACATAGAAAACGACACACACGACAGAACTCCCGGAACAAATATCTGCAGACCGCACGGTCTGCAGATAATTGTGCACACACAATTGTTCCGAGGCGGGAATCGAACCCGCAACCTCCTGCGTCGCAGGCGGACCTTCGCCCACCGCGCCACATCGGTCGTCAAATACGGTCAAATAGAATTAACCCCGTATCTTAAGATAATTCTTCAACCAATCCTTCACTCAAACTCGTGTAGAGGCTCGAGCATTCTTTCAAAACATACTCGAGTTCGGGTATGCATAGTAGGCTTCAACGTCGTAAATGTCATTTAGATAGTCTCCAAATATAAATTAGAATAAGCTATTTTGAGGAGCATTCAAGGTAGATCGCGAGGAGAGATGACATAATTAATTTCTTCACTTGTAATAGAAATTTTTCGAAGGTTAGTTTGGGTAAAGGGTTTTTTTTTCGATCAAGCATACCGACACGCGTTAGAAGTTCGAGTAGAGGTTGAATCGTGTTCGAGATGTTTTCGAGGTAACGACTAAAGATATGGGGGTAAGACTATATTGAAGAACATACAGTCGATAGGTACTTTTATGTAATCCATTCGTGTAGGTATATCTCTTTATCTAGAGATACCTTATTAGGTTAATTTCTGGATTGATGCCCCAGGCAGGAGAGATTCATAAATAAATAATTACATATTATGTTTTACTCATATAAACAGTTAATTCTACACACATCTAAACAATTAAAACATTTAAATAAATAATAATAATAATAAATAAATAAAAAATGCTGGACAATCCACACAGCATCAGCAACAGCCAAAGTGAGCAGAGCTTGTGTTATGGGTACTAACGGGCAGATAAACTTAATACAATACATTACATAGATAGATATTTTTTTATTATACATAGAAAATACCCAGAACACCCAAAACATGTTTGACGCAATAAATACATGTATAATATTTGAATTTGAATTTGTCCTATTACGCAAGCGGACCATCGCCCACTGCACTATATTATTATTTTTATTTTATTATTTTAAGCCATTACTGTCACACTGCTGGGCAAAGGCCTCCCTTTTCTCCTTCCACTCCTCGCGATCCAACGCTGCAACAGGCCATGATGGAAGATATACCTCGAGCTCGTCGCGCCATGTCATCTTGGGCCTTTCACGTCGCCTCTTAGCTTTGGGTTGCACTATATACATCGATATTATTCTCCTATAGGCAATGATAAATTGCCAAGTAAGTATAATATCAATGAGTAGGTATTGAAAGGTATCTACAGTAAATGATTACCATTTCAAAATATTTATTGCTAGTCATGTCCGATGCATAAATGTATATTATTAACCGCCAGCCCAGCCGGCCACTGCTGAGCCTGCATTGTAGTCAATTGGCCGTTTCGTGACAAAGGACTTAAATTACTGTGAGTTTTTATTTAATTATTAACTGTTTAGATTTAACGGTATAGCTGGTTTTATCGCAAACCTGAGATGTTGGCATCGCTGGATTCAGCGTAAACCTCACAACCTAGTTTTCGTTGGATTCAGTATACTTGTAATGCAACTATTTTCTGCACGCGGCTTCGCACGCCTTGTTTCTATGGAATTGCTTAAAAGTTATTTCTATCGTATGGGAACTTATTCATGGGATAAACAAACGTAGCCTATGTTATCTAGAACTATATCTATGCAATGTTTCAGCCCGATCCGTTCAGTAGTTTTGGTGTGAAGAAGTAACAAAACTCCATCCATACATCCAACCATCCATCTAAACATTCGCATTTATAAATAGTATTGTGATTTCTTAATAATTTGACAACGTGTCTAAGTTATCAAGGGTTGAACCGACCTAAATACAGGTTAGTATCAAAATAACTGTTTTGTCATCCTCACATACATCCTCACAAACTTTCGCGTTAATTTTGTGGAGGTCGAGTCTGCAGACTGCTATTTAGGGTTACGTACCCAATGGGTAAAACGGGACCCTGCTACTAAGACCCCGCTGTCCGTCCGTCTGTCTGTCCGTCTGTCACCAGGCTGTATCTCATGAACGGTGATGGTTAGACCGGTGATATTTTCACAAATGATGTATTTCTGTTGCCGCTATAACAACAAATACTAAAAAACTTAATAAAATAAATATTTAAGGGGACTCCGATACAACAAACGTGATTTTTTGTTCATTTTTATAGATACGTACGGAACCCTTCGTGCGCGAGACGACTCGCACTTGGCCGGTTTTATAACCATGAGTAGTATGTCGTGTTCGTGGCCGCTTCTATTCGAATATAAGTACTTAGATAATTATTGGTACTTATTGTTTTAATGAGCTATCATCATGTTATCAATTTACTGTAAAGACTTACAGTCAACCAGAAAAGCTAAATTAAACATCCTCTAAAATTAGTAGTCACCTAGACCTACTTTTGCCCTGGACTGTATTTGGTACATCCTACTAATATTATCAACGCGAAAGTTTGTGACGATGTTTGTTGCTCTTTCACGCAAAAACTACTGAATGGATTTTGATGAAACTTCACAATAATATAGCTTCCATATCAGAATAACTCATAGGCTGTAATTCATAAAGATATATTGTATATTATTCAAAATATCTATCACCACGCGGATGAATCCGCGGGGCGCAGCTAGTCTTCCATAGTCTTCCATTTCCATTGTTGTGACGTATATTTTACTGGCTATAGGTAGTAACTACAGGCATCCTTTTCTCTTCGTTTTTGTTAAATCATCATCATCAACCTATGTTAGTCCACTGCTGGACATAGGCCTCCCCAATGAGCGCCGCCGTAGCGCCATAGCGCCCGTATTTAAATAAACTTTCATAATTTGTAATTGTTTTTTGTACACACAAAACTTAAAAATAACTTAATTAAAGAAGATTTGTACATAGGCGAGCTTAACCCTGAGTGAGAGTTTTCTTTCAGCAAACCTAAGGTTTATAGGAGAGGCGATCATAACCACATACTTTTCGACAATAAATAAATAATGCTGGACAATTCACACAGCATTATCTAGCCCCATGGTAAGCAGAGCTTGTGGGGTACTAGATATACATAATACAATATATTACATAGATAGATATTTTTTATTATACATATAAAACGACCAGAACACCTGGAACAAATATCTGCAGATCGTACACACAATTGTTCCGAGGCGGGAATCGAACCCGCAACCTGTCGTCAAATAAATAAAATGAAAAGGAGCTTTATTAAAAAACAAGTAAAAGTGTCCATATTCGATTCGTTATTCCTATATACACATGAAAAAAAAACAAAAAAAACTAAAATAATAATATAATTAAAATATATTCTTCAAAACATAATTTTTAAGTAGTCGCCTGTTTTTTCGATTTCGTAGTAGTAATTTAAAACGAACATCCATGCATCCAAACATGCTTGTTTTTTTTTCTTTTTTTTTTGCCACTATGCTTAGTTAGTATAAAGATCTTTTTTTTGTATTAATGGTGCAATACAAATATATTGTATTGTATTGTAATTTTGGTAGAATCAGCATACAATGAGTTTTTATAACCTTTGACACGTGTATATAAATTGCCCACGGAGCTCAATAAATTACCTAATGTGATACACATTATACCTCTGTGGCATGTTTGACGACCTCTGTAGCGCAGCGGACGAGGGCCCGTATGCAACGCAGGTTGCGGGTCGATTCCCGCCTCGGAACAAATGTTTGCACAATCTGCAGATATTGGTTCTGAGTGTTTTCTATGAGTATAAAATATTGCTCTGCTTAGCTTGGGGCTAGAATAGATTATGGTATATACTATGTGATTTGTTAAAAAAATATATCACACTTATAAATGCGGATGTTTCGATGGATGCGATGGATGTTTGTTACTTCTTCACGCCAAAACTACTGAACGGATCAGGCCGATTTTTTAATGCTTATTATTTAGCTCTAAATCTGGAATCAAACATATCTAGTTCCCATAGGATATAAATAAATTTAAATGTTCCTTTTTTGAATGAATGAATGTACATACACTTTGTACTTAAGAGCGTGCCATACCTCAGCCAAAATTCGAATTTCGCTTCAGTTCAGAGCAGAATGACAAGATATGATTTTCTTGTGAGTGAGAAGCACAGAGCGATAGACGTGCTCCGTATTTTTTATCGACGTAAGCGCCAAAACTGCCTAATGCCTAATTACAAGTTATTTACACAACTAATCTAAAAATTAAAAAGACGAAAACGAAGAAATTCTACTATTTTTCTCGACAAAACAAAAATCCAAAAAAAAATTAGGTGGTTCCTGAGATAAATAGCAAAATGTGTGCAAAACATGTATTTTTCAAAAAATAAAAGTATCGAGAAAATTTTCACCAATCGTGTTTTCGAAAAGACGGAATCCAAGATAAAAGTTCGAATTATCATTTACCTAAATATGAAGGTGGTAGCTTTCACAGATTCTGAGATAAATAACGATTTCTAACTATAAAATTACATAAGGTACACTCTTAAAACATAACAAAAGAAAACCTTACATCTAAATTTTAATCATGAAAATTAGGCGGTCTTATCGCTGACAGCTATTTCTCCCAGGCAATAGATAGGATCACTGCTGGAGCTACAATTAACATCTGAAGTTTTTTCTTTTATTTTTCATTACAGGAAATGCCGGACGGCCAGGAGAAGATAGAGGAGCTGAGCAGTGGAAGAGAGTCCAACTGGCCTGCAGTTCTCTTCTTCATCCATATACATCTCCTCTCGCTGTATGGAATATACGTGATGTTCTTCGAAGTCCAATGGCTGACCAGTCTGCTTTGTAAGTTATACGTACATATTATGTATATGTATACTGACTGCGCCCCCCGTTTCACACGCATCATTTTGGATAATATACAATATTTATTAGAGAACCAAAGTTATCGACATAGCTCTAGCAATTAGCAAGCTGAAGTCGCAGTGGGCCGGCCATATCTCGCGAAGAACCGACGACGGCCATTGGGGGAAACGTGTTCTTGAGTGGAGACTACGACTCGGTAAACGTAGTGTAGGACGCCCTCCGACCAGATGGGATGACAACCTGCGAAAGACTGCAGGTCAAGCTGAAGACAGGGCGCTATGGCATTCATTCGGGAAGCCTATGTCCAGCAGTGGACTAACATAGGTTGATGATGATACAATAATATCATTATAAATTGTAGCCCTTAGAATAACTAGGCTTACTCTGAGTTGTAGCCTATGTGTTATTCTGTCTGATATGTAAGCTATATTATTATGAAGTTTCATCAAAAACCCTTCAGTAGTTTTTGCGTGAAAGAGCAACAAAGATACTTACATACATCCTCACAAACTTCACGTATATTAGTAGGATTTGTAACGTTGTTGTGAGGCAAATTAAATCAAATGCACAGGTCTTTAGTGGTATGGGTAGGCCTTTATTTCCATAAGGCAATGAACTCAGGAAAGTCATTTGAATACTTATAAAATAAATAAATAAATAAAATAAAAAGTTTCTTTATTCAGACAGGTTGTCCACATACAAATTACAAAAATAAAACATAAGACCTTAAAATTAGATTAAAATTAGATTTGCAGTAGTCGTTCAACAGACTCCCACCCAACCCATGGAGTCTAGTGAGTGAGGACTCTGTTGAATGTCTGCATGATGGGCGAGGCAAACTTGCTGCCCACGACCTGCAGGATGGAGTTGGTACTGCTCCACTTATAACTAAGGATATCCTACTAATATTATAAACGCGAAAGTTTGTAAGTATGGATGGATGGATGTTTGTTACTCTTTCAAGTAAAAACTACTGAATGGATTTTAATTAAACTTTACCATAATATAGCTTATACATCAGAATAACACATAGGGTACAATTTAAAAAGATATATAGTAGGAATATTATCCAAAATATCTATCACTACGCGGGTGAAACCGCGGAGCGCAACTAGTAGGGAATAAAACAGTTTTTGTAATAACCTTGTAAAGTAGTTTTTGTAAAAATAAAAAATAAAGTGAAGTACTATTGTTTCTGAAATCGCTATCACTACATAGTATAAAAACAAGTTGCTGACCGCTTCCCGCTGTCTGTCTGTCCCTATGTATGCTTAGATCTTTAAAACTACGCAACGGATTTTGATGCTGTTTTAGATAGAGTGATTCTAGAGTAAGGTTTATAAACCATTTGACACATAGATTACCAGGCGGGCGAAACCGCAGGGCGCAGTTAGTAATAATATAAATACGAAAGGATGGATGGATGTTTGTTGCCTCTGCACGCTACTGAACTAGTCGGGCAGTGAAATGAAATGAAATGAAAGTTTATTTCTTTAGGCTTACAAATAAGCACTTAGACAGGTCATATAGCACTTAACTTAGACACGTCATGTAACGTAAGTACGTAGTAATTTTTTTTATTTTCTTACCTCATATTCTGTACTTAGTTTTAATCCTGGAAATCCTGGAATATATGCTACTTCTTATCCCAGAAAAGCCTAAACCAAAAGAGGCAAAAAATCTATTTACTGTTACTGTGTACCTACTCAAGTTTTTCGAGTTGGCGCTAAACCCATTCCAAGCTGTAAGTTATATAAATAAATAAATAAATAATGCTGGACAATTCACACAGCATCATCTAGCCCCATGGTAAGCAGAGCTTGTGTTATGGGTACTAGATAACTGACATACATAATACAATACATTACATAGATAGATATTTTTTACTATACATAGAAAACGACCAGAACACCCGAAACAAATATCTGCAGATCGTACACACATTCGTTCCGAGCGGACCTTCGCCCACCGCGCCACGTCGTCGGTCGTCAATCAAAGTGGATTACATATCTTGCCCAATTACTTACTCCATTATACTTAATCCCTTGTCAACGTAAATCGTTTTCAGTCTTTAAAAAACTGTTGAACCAGAAACGGGAATGGCGTATATTCATACAATCATGTCTATTAAAATTGAATTACTATACTAACATAAAAGTAAAAACTAGTGAGTTTTTGCAGCTGCATTTGACTTTACACATTTTCATTTTCATTTGACTGCGATTTTTTTTCGACGACTGCGATCTTTTTTTTAACCTAAAAAATTCGTGCTGCCGCTCTACACAGCGGTTGTGTTGCGCCGCACATGCGTTTCGTTCGAAAAATATTACGGCTGTGCTGAGTCACAAAGATCTGTATTTTCTCCGCCGCTGCGCTTGTGTGGATTTATGCATATTAGTCACTTGTAGAAAACACATACCGTGTGATTTCAGCACTCAAAGTGTTAACCGCGACGCATTCTTATTTTCGCGGTAGTTGAGAATTAAAAAAGTCAGCTCACACAAATATGTGCCAAACATAGTGATCTTAAATGCCGTTTTAAGTGTGCTTTGCAAATCTACTATATTCATTTATTTTAAAATTGCTTGGTACATCATTAATATCAATTGCAAAAGGGTTTTGGAAAATCTCAATGGTCTTTGAAAGGAGAATCGATTTACAAACTCAGTTTGTAGTTGTGTTAACACATTTCACATTGTAATATTTTGCCACTAAAAATATCCCCAGCTTCTTCCGTGGCTTTCTTGCAATTAGGAAATAAGACCTCAGGCTTGTGGGCCGCACCGAGATGGTCCACGGGCCCCGCACGCGGCCCGCGGACCGCCGGTTGCCGTCCCCTGGTTTAGATGATGCACTGTGGTGTGTATTGTCCAGTATTATTTATTGTTTTATGTTCTTTGCAGTGGTTGCACTGACTTCCGTGGCCATCCTCGGTGTAACGACAGGCTCCCATAGACTCTGGGCTCACAGATCTTACGAAGGCAGCACGGGGCTGCGAGTTGTTCTCATGCTGTTCCAGACCCTGGCTGGACAGGTATGTAACCCAGGTTATAAAGAATAAGAAGTGATTCAGTGGTAGATGTGGTGCAGGTGTAATTAAGGCCTAAGAATCGACCAATACAACAAACTCACAATTTATTAACATATATGACTACTAGACGACCGATGTGGCGCGGTGGGCGAAGGTCCGCCTGTGACGCAGGAGGTTGCGGGTTCGATTCCCGCCTCGGAACAATTGTGTGTACGATCTGCAGATATTTGTTCCGGGTGTTCTGGTCGTTTTCTATGTATAATAAAAAATATCTATCTATGTAATATATAGTATTATGTATATCAGTTATCTAGTACCCATAACACAAGCTCTGCTTACCATGGGGCTAGATAATGATAATGTGTGGATTGTCCAGCATTATTTATTTATTTATTTATTTATTTATATATAGATATATATACATATTAGCTGCGCCCCGCGGTTTCACCCGCGTGGTGATACATATTTTGGATAATATACAATTTTTCTTTATAAACTGTAGACTATTTGTTATTCTGATATGTAAGCTATATTATTGTGAAGTTTCATCAAAATACATTCAGTAGTTTTTGTAAAGAGCAACAAACATACTTACATACATACTCACAAATTTCGCGTTTATAATATTAGTAGGATTTACTAAATTATATAGATATAAGAGTCATTAGAATATTTACTTTACATATACCGACTTCGACTCAACACATGCCATAGTATTTTTGAAGAAAGAGATTTTAATATATTGCACCTAAAGATCCTAGTAGTTGTCCTATACACGAAGTCGCCAGTACTATTTTTCTGAAGAAAAATAGTACTGGCCGCCTACAAAATAAATTTATTTTTAATCTTTGAGCCTTCATTTGTTTTTTTGATGGCCGGAAAAACAGACTACGTTTTGTTAGACTACCGCCTTTTTCTTTCTCATCGGTCACACTAATTTTTGCGGTTTAATTTGATGTATAGGTAAAACCTATCCATTGTCTGCGTCCGTAGCAAAATAAATTGGTTTTCCATGATTTAATAACTAATCGAACTAAGTGAATGACTGGATGGTTTTAGTATCAAAGCTCGAACTCTCCACAATAGTATTTTCAATTTAATAGTCATACCACACAATAGAAAAGCTAACATGTGGAAAAGCAGCTTTCTTCAGTCGACGTAGAGTCGAAAATTATAATTTACGTGTATTTATCAATTCAGGAACGGCTCTGACGGTCATTTATTTGTGCGTAATCCATCAGTTTATCCAGTTAACTAGGACATACAACGTGACTGAATACTCGGTGAAAAGGTTGACTCCAAAACCTTTCTATTTGAAAGTTAAGGTGCAATTCCAAGATGGACCCTACATCGACTTCACTACTTGACTCCGAGCACGGGAACACTGCGGCCTGCGGCCGCGGCGCGCAGTGACCGAAGACAGCAGCGTCGCCAATGGTGTCGCGAACCGTGCTTGGAAATAGAAGCAACCGCGACCGCAGGCAGCACTACGGTCAATCGCAGCTAGTCGCAATGTCGCATGCGGTTGCATTCTGCAGCCCATCTCGGACTTGTACCGTTTTCGAGTTAACTTTTAGCTACAAATTTAAAACTAAATTAATAGAATATGAGTAATTAATTACGTAATAAGCGGAAATATAATCCTAATTATTTACTTCGTAATATCTATTGAGTTATTTTTTTTTACTGTGTTGTGTTCATTATACGAAGACTAATTACTTTTTTGTTTATCCTTTTACAAAATGAAACATTGATTTTTAAATTAGGTTCTGTATTTTTTCTCGTGCTTTATTAGGCACGAACTTAATTCGTTTTTACAAGACACGATCCTCATAATAATGAGGAATTAAAATGAACGGATACTCCATTTTTTCATCAATCCTTTGGCCACCCTAGTTAGAGTGCAATGCATTTCTGCGTTCTTGATATTTCGCTCGGACCGTTCTTTGACGCAGACGAAGTGCGCATCTATACTACTGTGACAAGTGTTATTATGAAGTGTCAGCAGAGATCGTTTACCTTCTGTTTCACAAAATCGCAAAATGCACTGAAATTTATCGCTATTCTGTCGCTTTCCACACAAACCGGTGTCGCTAGAGTCATACTGTGGTATCGTGGTGATACAAACGTACTTGTAACCAAAAGAGAAACAACACAACCCAAAAAAATCGATTTCGGGTATAATTACTGACTTTTTACGTTTTCAATTAATTTATCTAAAATACTTGCAGCCTTTATACTCTACGAATTCAATAACCTGTCTTCGGCTCGTGTATTTTTGGCGACCTCTGTGACGCGGTGGGCGCGCCTGAAAAGGGGGTTGCGGATTGGATTCCCGCCTCTAGACAATTTTTTGTACGACCTGAAGATATTTGTACTGGGTGTTCTAGTCCTTTTTTATTTATAATAAAACAATATATCTATGTAATCTAATACATTTATGTATAACAGTAATTAATTACTGTAGTGGTTTTCTTCAGCCTGTGGGGTCCCTCCGTGTGTAAGAAACTACCTTAGGGACCCGATACTATCCTGCCTAGGATGCTGGGCTTCGTGACCACCTTGCAGCCAAGGGGGGTGGAGGCTCAATGAAAATACTCGTTGTTTGAAGAGAATAGCAGCGCCTTCTCCGGGAAATCTCACTTGACTTTGATGTTTACTTGTCGACGTTTGAATCTGCACTCTTGGTTGCGCATGTGAGGGCGCTATATTTATAGTTTTTGAAAGGTGAGATGTCCTTGAGTGGGCGGGGCTTAAGCCTTTTATTAAAATTTTGTTATATCGTAAGGTAATAACAGCATATTGACTTATTTACTAAAGTTTTCAATTATTCAACGAAAGTACACATAATTTGTTAGAAATACAGTACATTACATAGGTACGTAAGGTTTATTATAAGGAATTAACGCACTTATAATCCAATGCAAAATTACAATGCTTAAGACAATGATAACATACTTAATATCTATGGTTTATACATCGTTAAATTACAAGATTCTAGGATAATCAACACTTAAGTCTATGATTTAGACATTATTGAATTACAGGGTTCTAAAATCGTCAACAATTACCCAAAACACAAGCTCTGCTTAGATTGGGGCTAGATGATGCGGTGTGGTGTCCAGCATACATATTTTGTTTTTGTTTTATAAATTTTTACCCGGATACACCTATCCTTTCAAACTGCTTTAATGGTAATTTGTTCGTCATAAAGATTTTTTGGGAATGAAAATTCTTTCACGGGTTGTGTTCTACTAATATTATGTACCTTATAAACGCGAAAGTTTGTACTACGTATGGATGTTTGGTACTGAAAGGGGCTGAAATTTTGCATACATTTAGTTCCAATAGGTATAAAATAGCCCGGAATAAAACATAAAAAATACTTTATAGGTACTGCTTTTTATGTTTTTCGGGTCAAATACTTATCACTCGGGATCATTCTCTATAATTTAGTTCTAATTTGTTTCTATTATTCGATTGTAACTTTCTTTACTAATAAATAATTATCCCTAATATTCATTATATTAGTACTATATTCGGTATTAATAAAACTATTCTACGGTAAAAAATATAATCAAAACGGTAGATCACCGACCCCGAAGCTAGGCTCAAGCGGCCGGTGACTAGGTATTAATAATTATTATGATTCCAGGGTTCCATCTACGATTGGGTCCAGTACCATAGATTCCACCATGCACACTTCGGCACGGCCCTCGATCCCTACGACAACAATAAAGGCTTCTTGTACGCCCACATGTGGACAAGACTCAGGAAACTCAGCCCTAAACAGGAGAAGCTCATGGAAGCCATCGATATGTCTGACTTGGAAAGCGATTCCGTTGTTATGTTCCAGAAAAGGTGAGTAATTATGCAAGCTGAAGACAGGGCGCTATGGCGCTCATTAATAATAAATAATAATAAATAATGCTGGACAATTCACACAGCATTAACTAGCCCCATGGTAAGCAGAGCTTGTGTTATGGGTACTAGATAACTGATATACATAATACAATACATTACATAGATAGATATTTTTTATTATACATAGAAAACGACCAGAACACCCGGAACAAATATCTGCAGATCGTGCACACAATTGTTCCGAGGCGGGAATCGAACCCGCAACCTCCTGCGTCGCAGGCGGACCTTCGTCCACCGCGCCACATCGGTCGTCAAATCAATCAAATCAATCAATCGTCATTAGGGGAGGCCTATGTCCAGCTGTGAACTATTATAGGTTGATGATGATGATGGAGCCGCCATAAAACTCGTGACTGTACTCCCTAGGGTCCTAAATAATTTTTATTTTTAAGTTTTAGTCCCAATACAAGACTCGGCTTCTTGGTGTTCCATTTACAAAGAACATAATTACATTTCGTTTAAAAGTATTTTTGAAAATGGAACTGAGTGCACCTTCTCGGTGATTGTGGGATGACTTACGTAGTTATTATTTAGTATATTAACTCTTTGGTTGAATGTTTATAAGAAGGGTGATTCTACCTCCATGGTAGAATGCGTAGGTACTGCGTTGAGCGTAACGCATACACAAAAAAGTTTGCAGTAGAGCGAAATCACTGGAATTATTGTTTACCATAATATATTGAACTAAAGGTGAACTTGGCTTATTTGGATTGTTGTGTGTGGAGCAATGGAGCAAACGGGCAAAAAAATAATTATGAAAATAAAATAAAAAAAATATGAGTTGCGGTTAAAATCACGTGAAATATTTAGGTTCGCCTGCGACGCAGGAGGTATCGGGTTCAATTCACGCCTTGTGACAATATTTGTACAATCTGCAGATATACATACATACATATGTATGTTTCGGGTGTAGGTACTGGGTGTTATCTACAAAACACACTTTTTTGCAGATAATGATTTATTTTCTATTCAGTAGATTTCGTAGCAATTTATCAAAATCAGCCATTATCAATATAAATTAAAATATAAATAATGCTGTACAATTCACACAGCATTATCTAGGCAGAGCTTGTGTTATGGGTACTAGATAACTGATATACTATACATACATAATACAATACAATACATTATATAGATTCATAGTAACATTATTCTTATTGAGTTCTTCCGCGTTCTTCTGTTGACAGAGTGTACTGGCTTCTCTATGGGGTGATCTTTCTTCTGCTGCCCCTGAACGCTCCACTGGAATACTGGGAAGAGTCCGTGTGGGGGACAGTCTTCGTGATCGGCTTCTTGCGGTATGCCATAGTGCTGCACGCCTCCTGGTTGGTCGAGAGCGCCATCTGTGTTTGGGGCCTCAAGCAAGGAGAAAAGTAAGTTGGACCCTTAGGAACCGCTATATGTATAACTAGCTTTTTCCCGTGGTTACACCCGAGTTAAATTCGAATTTCATGAGTGAACATAGGCTTTATTATTATATTTTAGAACTGCTAAAATATAACAATATAGCCAATGTTCACCGGAGATAGCGTAGCTTCCCAACGGTGAAATAATTTTTCAAATCGGTCCAGTAGTTTCGGAGCCTATTTAATACACACAAACAAAACATCAAACCTTGCCTCTTTATAATATTAGTTTAGAAAAGTAAAAGATTTTTATTTTGTCAGAACATAGACGAATAGTATATATACTTATAAATTAACAGAGAAACTGACAAAATCGGTCTCCTCTCAGCATGTGCTATGGTAGAGCAGATCGTACCATAGCGCTGGTCTCGTGTGTTATAGGTAAGAAAGAAAGAAAAAAAAGAAAATTATTTATTAAACACTAACACAACACACAAACAAGGTTAATTACACATAATTATATTTGACTACAAAGTACTTACTTAGGTACCTATTATAAAACACGTAACATCGACAAAATATTAAAAAAAAAGTGAAGAAACAAAATGTAAGTAGTATTGCATATGGTACTAAGTAGCCCTCACAAAAAGTGGATAAGCGCGTGTGTGTAGGTCTAATAGGTCCTGACTCAGCTTGTTGCTCTATCACAATAACCCAGGTCATTTGTGAAAGAGCGCTGGTTTTCAGTCAGAACCCGAAGAGGTACGGGATAAATAACTGTATATGTACTATACTATTATTTATTGTTTACCATTAGGTACTATAACCTATTGTTCTTTAGTTTATCTGTGTTATTTGATGATGTCCCTTTCCTATTGCGACCTTTGTAACATGTGCTGCAGTTGTCAAATAAATGTGTTATCTATGTCTATCATTCCTCGGGATATATTTTTTATGAGACTACCGCGGAATCAAACAATTATTATTTATACAACTGCAGAAGAATCATCCGAATCGGTCGATAAATAATTCCGTATTTATCGACCCATAATGAGTTATTAGAAATCGACGACCATACATTAAAAACATACATACAGCCGAACATAACCCCCTTTTTTCGATGTCGGTTAAAATAGCCAAGATAAAAGAAGCAAAATTATTATTTTTGTCTAATGTACAATCGCAAGAAAAATGCAATATTCTTACCTCGTAATTATTTTACAGTAGAAAACTGTATTTGTTAACATCTCGGTATTAAAAATGAAAAAAAGGTAAAATATTTTATGGTTTAATTTCGAGGATTACTTAGGACCTTAATTAAGTTAAAATATTCCTTGATTGTTTCAAGTTGAATCCACTCATTCTAATGAAAAGTGATTTATCATAAGAAAAAAACTCGTTTATTATAAACGAGCTTCGACTGCGGCTTCTAAGAAATAAACTTTCATTTCATTTCTTCACCCGCGTAAAGTTCACAATTTATTTGGATTTATATTTTTTATGCGGAAGCCCAATTCTTTTTTCGCAATTATTTGTAGCTATAACATCAGCTACACTTACTCTATCTGTTGCTGAAAATTCATTAAAATCTGTTTAGTATTATAAATATTATAAAGAGGAAAGATTTGATTGCTTGTTTGTTTGTCTTGAATAGGCTCCGAAACTACTGGACCGATTTGAAAAATGTCGCGACAGCATATACATATGTATAGCTATTATGGTTACTATTATGGTTATGGTCACTTTTTATAAATACTTTTCTAAGATTTTGCACACTTTTGAAAACGAAAATTTTCCTGAATTTTCTGCTACCTAGTTTGTATCTGGATATTTAAAACTAGCGGCCCGTCCCGGCTTCACGCGGGTGGTCATAAGTCTCAGGCAATTTTTGAAATTTTTCTTTTTTTTCTCTCCGTAAGAACCATTCTCGTACTTCAACGAATATTCTAAAAAAAGAATTAGCGAAATCGGTTCAGCTGCTCTCGAGATTTGCTCTTACATTCAGCGATTCATTTTGATATTATAGAAGATTAAGAACTGTTTGTTATACATACATTCAGATTATGGTCATGAAATAAACATTTTTTTATATTAATTAAGATACCCATTGGACTCTAACTCCGTGTTCATCATCAACAAGACATTCTGGCCGCAGTACCACTACCTGATCCCCTACGATTACAAGTCTGGAGAGTTCGGGACTTACGGTAAGCTCTACAACATTTACACTATAGAACGGATGTATAATAAATAAATAAATAATGCTGGACAATTCACACAGCATCATCTAGCCCGAAGCTAAGCAGAGCTTGTGTTATGTGTACTAGATGACTGATATACCTACTTAAAATACATTTCATAGATAGATATTTTTAATTATACATAGATAAAGACCAGAAGACCCGGAACAAATATCTGCAGATCGTATACACAATTGTCCCGAGGTGGGAATCGAACCCACAACCTCATGCGTCGCTGGCGGACCTTCGCCCACCGCGCCACAGAGGTCGTCAATAACCGTCATTCTTCTTGTCCTCTGGTCCTCTGCAAACCACGTGATAAATATACACAGGATGCAATTGTAAGGAAAGTGAAATACCGGGTTTTTTGTGACAATGAAAGAGCGAAACAGAGCTATAGGAATCTGTATGATAGGTACAGGCCCTTCGCATACTGCGTTGTCGGCGGCATATTCATGTATCTGCCTAAACTTCTCATTCTCGATGCCCGTCACAAGACAAGATAAAATAAATAAATAAATAATGCTGGACAATTCACACAGCATCATCTAGCCCCAAGCTAAGCAGAGCTTGTGTTATGGGTACTAGATAACTGATATACATAATACAATACATTACATAGATAGATATTTTTTATTATACATAGAACACGACCAGAACACCCGGAACAAATATCTGCAGATCGTACACACAATTGTTCCGAGGCGGGAATCGAACCCGCAACCTCCTGCGTCGCAGGCGGACCTTCGCCCACCGCGCCACATCGGTCTTCAAAAGATAATAAAATATATTTTCCACAACTATAAATCGCTTTCAAGGGGCTTTTAAGTTCGTCAGAAAATCGCCTCTACTGTTTTGGAACAATAATAAAAAAAAGTAATCACTTACTATAAAAGTAATCACTTATTGGTTGCCTGGAAGAAATCGCTCTTAGCGATAAGGCCGCCCATTGTGCATCTGTATCTTTGTTTGTTTGTTCTTTACTATTTTTTTCTGTGTTTGGTGTGCAATAAAGCGTATTTGTATTGTATTGTATTGTATATCTTGGATATTTACCATGATTTATGTTGTTTTAAGTTTGTATGATTTTAAGATTTAAGTTACGGGCGAAGGCTTGTATTGTTTCGTAAAATCAATATGTCTATCAGGTTTTAGGACTTTACTCTTATTAAATGCAATGACATCAGCTGAAGATGAGCTTAGTCATCAATCTTCTGACGAAATAAGTAAAAATCGGTAGGACTACATAAAACACCTTCAAAATAATATTTTCAGACACTTTTTAGTACGTAACACCGTAGTTATTAGTTATTCTGTGATATGACATACATAGTAATAGTAACATGAAAGTTTCGTAATTAAGTTGTCTAAGTTTCAGACAGTCTGTACTTACCCTTAGTTTTGAAATGAATTCGTTTTAAGTACTTAGGTAGTTATTTCCTTTGATAGTTGCTCCTTCCTCCTTTATGTTATTAAGTCAGTTCGACGTTCGACAGTTAAAGAGTAGCCAGTGGCGTAACTACAAGGTGGCAAGTCGACAAAATGCCATAGGTTCCCAGCCGAAAGGGGCCCCCAGTCAGAGGATGAATTTGAAACGGGCCTCGAACGGTATAGTTACGCCACTGAGAGTAGCCTACCTTAATGCTTTTCTACCAAAATCTACCATGTATACCTGTCCTCAGACTTCAGACTTATGCATTTGCTACCCAGAGCAGTAGCAGAAACCAACCATGCAGGCTGATGAGGTCGTCAATGAAGTCGAAAAAGCGTACGGAGCTGTAATTTTAACTTCCTGTTTCATTCCAGACTGTAGCTGCTCAACCACGTTCATAAAAGTGTACGCAGCCCTCGGTGTAGCGACCAAGCTGCGTACAGTCAGCTCGGAAACCATCCAGAGCACCATGGCACAGATGGTCCGGACCAAGCGGACCCTGCAGCAGTGTCTCGACGACGCTCTGCAGGATCAGGTGTTACCCGACGACCATTATTTAATAGGGAAATAGATTGTAAGGTTGATAATAAATGAGTCTTAATGCTACTTCTTCTTCTTTGTCGTATTCTTCATTGCTCAAAATCTTCATTCGTTCATAATATCGTATCTGAAATTTTATACATGCGTACTTCTTGAATATAATTACATGTAATACTTAAGTCTTTTACACAATTAATACTAAAGTCGTTTACACTTACAAAATATAAAATACCTACTATTATAAAAAAATATAATTCAACCAAAACATTAAATAAAATTGCTTAAGTTCGTGCCCGTCCTGGGAAGATTTTACGGTGATGCTGATGAACCGCTTCCACATCACTCTGTCTTTGGCCTATCTCATGGCTGCAGGCAAAGTGAGTTCCCAGTCATTGCCTTAATTTGGTCAGACCAGCGGGTTGGTGACCGTCCTATAGGTCTTTTCTTCGCTATCTTGCCAGGTACCACCAGTTTTTCGTGGTTGTCTGGTTGCCTTCGGGCGATATGGCCAAAATAATCTTAATGTAATTTGAATTTTTTGACGTGTCCAAGACAAGCAATAGTCAAAATCATTTATTTCCATAGACTTAAAAAGAAGCGGTTACACAAGTCAAATGTATGCTATAAATTATTATCAAATAAGAAATATGGTTTTTTGGTGGAATATGGATTTGAGTTTTAGAAACCACTAGTACATTTATATATCTCCTCTGTGTGTAATACATAGTTGTTTGACTATTTAAGTCTAAATACGACGCACAACATTAAATTACCTACCATTATTGTCGGTGCGAAACTGAGCGACATCTGGCCAAGCATTATCAAGAGGAGGAGTAAGATCTAAAGGAATCAGCTGCCCACGTAATCCTGGAATGCGAGGGAGTAATAGCGCCGAGGTCGCTCCGCGAAGCCTGTGAAGACCCCAGGAAGATTCTGCGCTTCTGGACGGAGATAGGCTGGCTATGCTAGCCAGCCTATCTCCGTCCAGAAGCGCAGCAAACAACGCATAAAGGATCGACTGGAGTCCAAATGCGGATAAAGGACCTCCACCTAAACCTAAAGGTCTTAACACTTTGAGTGCTGAAATCACACGGTATGTGTTTTCCACAAGTGACTAATATGCGTAAATCCACACTAGCGCAGCGGCTGAGAAAATACAGATCTTTGTGACTCAGCACAGCCGTAATATTTTTCAAACGAAACGCATGTGCGGCGCAACACCACGCTGTGTAGAGCGACAGCAGGAATTTTTTAGGTTAACAATAAGATCGCAGTCAAAGTGTTAAGGAAATTAAGCACTTTGATATTTAATTCTATTGAATTTCTTTTAAACTTTACTTTAATACTAAAAGATTTTTACTACTTAATGGTTTGCTACGTTAGGTGGTCCATGATTAGCACTATTTATCGGACTACAAAGGTATCCGACTTTTGTCAACTTGGCTCCAACCATTATCTTCAACTCTCTAGTGACTAGTGGCCCGCTCATTTCCACTTGAGACCTTGAGACAAAATTTCTGCACAACTGAAACAGATTTAACTGGTCAGACATAATTGAATGCACAATATATTGTGCATTAAATTATGGGAGTATACCTACTCCCATGCAAAATTATCACACACACAATGAATTAAAAAGAACATTTTGAAACAAATCCAGTTAAATTTGTTTCAGAATGTTCAAACAGCACGAATAACTTCTTCTCAAAAACGCCCATAATTCTTTTCTATTCTTCCAGCTGTACTCGATGATTCCTGAAAAAAAAAACTCGTATCAGAACACAGTACTTTTTTGCAGGCTTTTCCAGGAAAAATGGTATATTTGAATTTCTAATATCGTTGAATCAATGACCCTTATTTTAATTTATTTGATCTTATCATGATTGAAATTTATAAAATTACTAGCGACCTGCCTCAGCTAAGAAAGAGCTATGGGTCTTTATAACAGGAACAAAAATAAAATAAGTTTTTATTACTCTACATACAGGCTCTTGGAAAACAACTGACGCCCTTGTTTTACCTTTTTTGTAGCTCTAGGAATAAATAAATAAATAAATAAATAAATAAATAAATAATGCTGGACAATTCACACAGCATTATCTAGCCCCATGGTAAGCAGAGCTTGTGTTATGGATACTAGATAACTGATATACATAATACAATATATTACATACATAGATAGATTTTTTTTTTTTTAGGAATTCTAGGATAGAGTTTTGAGTTAGGCTCGGGATTCATTTATAACGACCGTAACGTAAGCCACCGATTTATCCCCTTGGTTATTCCAATAAGTGTTATCTAAAGGCTGATCGTTTCGTGATGGCGCGAGATATTTTTATTATGGTTTTAAATTGTTTAGTGTAAAGTCACATGCTTTTACTTGGAATATGAAACGGAAAAGTATTTGCCGCAAATTGTAAACCATTTCTTATGAATCTATAATAGTACAAAACTATCAACCTTAACCCCCATATCTTTAGACAATTCATCAACTACTTCTTTCACTCAAACTCGTCTAAAGTGCCGCGGGCATTCCTTCAAAACATACACGAGTTCGGTATTAGTCGATAGTTTAGTTAAATCTGAACTCCACTCAATAAGGTTGAATTGAATCTCTTATTCGCCACGGGTAATTGTAGGCTTGATCGTCGTAAATTAATTGAAATAGTATTAACAATCCACAATAACAACAAGCTCTTTTGAGGAGAATTCAAGGAATGTAGGTCGCTCGCTAGGTACCTTGACATGACAGTTAATTTCTTTCGTAGGGTGGTTTCATACGATTCCCATTTTTTGGGAAGACTGCCATATGGCAAGATTGGCTAAGCTATCTTAGCCATGTTAGTTTGCAAGCCCTCACCTATGACTATAGCCGCCACATAGCCAGTCACCAGCAGCAGTGCGGCATATCCGGCACTAGGGCTGCTTCCAAGCGGACTAGGGCTCCCGCGCCTCGCAGCTGATGAAGACTAAAGGTATGGGGTAAGTCAAGCCCTCACCTATGACAATAGCTGCCACATAGCCAGCCACTAGCAGCAGCAGAGCCGACCTGACGTCAGAAGCGCGAGCGGAGTCGAACCCTGGCGGCGGCGCACAGTGCGGCATGTCCGGCACCAGGGCTGCTTCCAAGCGTACTAGGGCTCCCGCACCTCGCAGTTGTAGAAGACTGGAGGAACAAACGAGAAGAATATCTACGGTGTTCTATGCATAGACAATCGATGTTGTGCCCCATATACTCGTAGATTTTTTACGATATTTCTATTTCAGAATTGATTTTGACTCTGATTTTCTTGAAGACCCTGATACCAGTATTTAAGAAAAATCAGTTACTACTTTTACGCTTTATATTTTTGGGTTTAACAAGTGGTGCCTGATCTAATCATTTTGTATGAAAACAATTTTGGAGAAAAACCTACAATCTCATTTTCAAACTCTCATTTTGTAAAGTCAGATGCCTTTCACATGTGTTACATAGGCGTATTATTGGTGTGTGCATAGGTAGTGTGCAGTTTAAGGTACATCACCTATAAATTTTTACCTATTTTTTTTACCTGACTAGTGTTGGCCTGGCGTAGGGCGACCGCCTCGGCAATGGGAAGGCGAGGTGCGCACGAGTGGAGTGAACTGGCACCTCGCGCACGGCGCACCTTCCTCGCGCTTGACTCAATGACCTAAACAACGTATCCATCATCAGCATCAAGGAATTTACACCGCACCGCTACCATACAACAAACAACACACATACGATAGATTAGATTAGAAAACACTTTCTTCACGGAAAATAATACAGAAATAAAAACTTAGAATAAAGGTATAAAGGACGGCCTGAGCACCTGAACCTGAACCTGATAGGTTCAGGTTCAAGTGCTCAGGGGGTACTCCTTTATCTGCATTTGGACTCCAGTTGGTACTTTACGCTACGGCCTTATCGCTGAGAGCGATCTATTCCAGGCCACCTTAGGTTGGACTGGACTTGAAGGAACAATATAGACGGTGGCACTTCAATAAATAATTGGTAAACGACGATATAGCTATAGCTAGCTACGTGTCCATCCAAAGTGTCTGGAAGAAACAAACCTGAGGGTAGACCTGGCGGCCCGCTGACCCGCAAAGAAGGCATAGTCCTGGCTAGCGGCTCTCGCCAGCCCTTCCACAGCCGAGGAGACCAGGTTCTCAGCGTTGGAGTACCCTCGGATGTACACCTCGTTCAGTTGGACGTCTTTTGTTGACTGGAAATATTATTGGAATGAATTATTAGTGGAAATATTTACATGCGTGAATTTCAGGCTCTGCCCGTCACGAACAGGTTGTGAAGACACCAGATCTTAATTCTTACAATTTTATGTAGGTAAATCATATTATAATAATCGTTTTACCGAAAACTCGGACTAACTATGGAAAAAACCACTACTATGTGTACTGTGTAGGATAGCTTTACAATAACTTACCCTCTCAAACTAAAAGAGTAAGCTCATTTTAATGCGTTCAAACTCTAGTTAGCTCAACACATCGGTAATGATAAATCACGCCTTATTATGTGAACACATTAAATGCGTCGGCTATTGAACGACCACATCCTATATAGATCCTATCTACCTATATCCTAAAACCCAGTTCTCATGAAGGTCAATCAAAAATGTTTAGTGCCACTGTGGCGGTCCTAGCTCCTACTGTGTCGTTCCTACGAGTAGGGTTTCCCTCCACGTTCCTTAATGAAAACACCAGTGGACTGTATTCTTGACTTTATTCTTCAAAGGTTCCTGCCTGGCGCCGATTTGCTAGTACTTGCCGACTTCTTGAGAGTTACTTGCTGACTACTTGACGATTACAAATTTGTACGCAAATCGGCACTTCTTATATTACAAAATTACTCCCTCCAGCGTGTACTGGTAGGGCGAGCAAAAATTTCTACATGATATGAATTTATACATCATATATAGATATGTGAAAGCTAAAGAGAGAGACGGGGATACATAGCGTTCCCTCTCGAAAGGGCTACAAAGAGGACAATGTCTTCAGCTCCCGGCTCCGTCCGTTACATCCTCCCCCCGGCGTAGATCTTCGAAGCCTTTCTTTACCGGCAGGACGATGAGCCTTCTCACTGGTCGTCTGAAGATTCCTCCCTTCGTTCGCACCTCCACGCTTCGCACCACACCGTCCGGACCCGTGTATACGCGCTCGACTTCGCCTCGGGGCCAGAAATTTCGCGGTAGCGTACCGTCTGCTATTATCGCGATGTCACCCGGTTTGACGTTAGTATATTTACGTCTGACATCACCACGCGGCGATAAGGTCGGTAGGTATTCTTTGATCCACCGCGCCCAGAACATATTAGCTAGAGCTTGCGCAGCGCGCCAAGTTCGTCTGTCGGCTTTGTCGCATTCTCCCACGTAGGGCAGTCCCACCGAAGTTCCCAACAAGAAGTGATTCGGCGTTAGGGCTTCTTGGTCCTCTGCTTCCACTGGTACGTGAGTTAACGGCCTTGAATTGACGGTGTGCTCAATCTCTGTCATCAGTGTTGCGAGTACTTCTTCTTTAGGCGCTCGTTCGGTGAGCGTTACTGCGAGAGCGTTTTTTACTGTTTTAATCATTCTTTCCCAGGCTCCCCCCTGGTTCGGCGCTCCAGGATCGATATATCTCCACTCGATACGCTTCGTGAGCGCGTAATCCTTGAGGGCGGGGAGCCATTCTTTGAAAGTTTTGTTCAGCTCTACGTTAGCTCCACGGAAATTCGTTCCATTGTCGGACGCTATCAGGCAAGGCATTCCTCGGCGTGCTGCCATTCGTCTTATTGCCATGATAGCCGAATCCACGTCTAGACTAGCGATTAACTCCACATGTATCGCTCTAGTCGTTAGACACGTGAATAACATTCCCCATCGCTTTTCTCGTCGTCTGCCAATCGTCACCCACATAGGGCCGAAACAGTCGACTCCACACCGCGAGAATGGCCTTGTGTGTGTGTTTAAACGTATCCGAGGCAAGTCACCCTTCACTGGTTTCTCTGGGTTAGATCTTCTAACTTTGCACCATGTGCATTCATGTAACGCAGCTCGTACATTCGGTCGTAGTCGTAGAATCCAATACCGCTGGCGGAGATTATTTACTATCTGTTCTCTTCCCACGTGACCGGTCGTCAAATGCTCTTGTCGGATTATCAGGCGCGTGATTGGATGATTCCCATCTAAGACCGGCGGTCGTTTCATCTCATCGGGCACTGTTGCGGCATTGATCCTTCCGTTCAAACGTATTATCTTATCATCGTTATATACGGGATCTAGCCTGTAGAGACGGCTCGTGCGATCGACGTTCTGTCCTTTCGATAGTCGCGTTATTTCCTCGGCGAAACTGTCCTTTTGAGATTCTTGGATTAGCCGGCGCTCGGCCTCTTGTATATGCTTCAATCCAAGTCTCCTAGCACGCTTTCTGCACATATCGATGAAGGCGAGAACGTATGCCACCGCTCTGACCAAACGTTCGTAGGAGGAGAAACGGGACACTTCTACTAACGGCGACTTTTCTCTGGCGTGCGTCACCACAACTTCCTCTTCTGAGGTCTCAGAAGCATGCGAAACGGGCCAGCAGTTTTCACTCTCATGTAGGAATTGAGGTCCAGTAAACCATCGATTATCTCGTTTCAGCTCTGTATTTCCAGCGCGCGTCGCGTCATCTGCTACGTTCAAAGCCGTCGGTATCCATCGCCATTGATCTGGATGGGTTAATTCGGCTATCTCTCCCAGTCGATGTGCGACGAATGGTGTGTAGCGGACTGTATCGTTCCTTATCCAGTGCAGTACCGTTTTTGAATCGCTCCAAAATATCACTTCGGTATCCCATTGGTGACAGCGTACGATATCATCCGCCAACCGCGCTCCGATCAAGCTGGCTTGTAGCTCCATCCTTGGTATGCTTTGTGCTCTTAATGGCGCGACTTTCGCTTTCCCGGCGACTATTGAAACGCTGATGCCTTCCTGGCTTGACAAACGCCAGTACGCGACGGCTGCATACGCCTGCTCACTTGCGTCACAGAATACGTGAAGTTGACGCTTCGTTATACCACTTCTTTGATCGTAACATCGCGGTAATCTTAACGCGGCGATGTATCTTAGATCCGACTGCCATTCATCGAAGATTGATGCTTCCTCGGGTGGTAACGGTTCATCCCAACCCACTTTCTTTTTCCACAGCTCTTGAAGCATAATCTTGGCAGTTATCGTATATGGGCTCAGCAGGCCTAGCGGGTCGAACAAAGACATCACCGCTCCTAAGGCTTCGCGCTTCGTCGGTAACCTTTGAGAATTCTTCACTTCTATGGGTACCCGATTCATTGCTGTGTTGAATCCCAGTTCGTCCGAAGTAGGTATCCATAGTATTCCCAACGCTTTCTCGTACAGATGTGTATTAGCGGCGAGCTCTTTCGGCGCATGTGCGCGGTTTTCGTCGGGTATTCCTACGAGTAGATGTTCTTTGTTGCTATTCCAGCTAGCCAACTCAAAGCCTGCTTTGCTATGCACTTCTTGCACTTCTGATATTGTTCGCGCTGCTGTTTCTTCATCATCAAAGCTCTGTACCCAATCGTCCATATAATGGCTGCCGGTAATAGCGTAGTACGCAAGCGGATGTGATTCCTTGAAGTCCGTTGCGTTTCGATCCCTCACGCTGTGAGCCAGAAATGGTGAGCTTCGTGCTCCAAAGATCATAGACTTCATTACATACTTCTGGGGCGGAATGGAGCGATCATCGCCTCGCCACAGGAAATGTTGAGCTACTTGATCTTCTGTCCTTATCTTCACTTGAAGAAACATCTCACGTACGTCAGCAGTGACTGCGACTGGCTTCATTCTGAAGCGAAACAATATTCTATGGAGCGACTGTAGTAAGTCCGGTCCATCCAATAGTGCGTCGTTAAGACAAGTACCGTTCGAACGCGCAGCTGCATCAAACACCATTCGAACTTTTCCTGGTTTGTTGGGATTCGTGACAGCAAAGTGCGGTAGGTACCACAATCGTTCCTTTCGCGTGTGGTCCTCATCACTCTTGGCCGCATACCCTTTATCGAATAGCTTTGTCACCTGCGCAGTGTACGCTTCCTTGAACTCAGGTGATTTATCCATCTTGCGCTCTATGCCGTGTAGCCTGCGCACGGCCATATCGTAGCTCGGTGGCATTACTGACTCATCGGTTGCCCACGGTAATCCAACCTCGAAATAATTTTTCTTTCGTTTGGCTGTCCGTTCAAATATTTCTTTAGCGCGCTCTTCATCAGGGTTGGGTTTCCTCTTCGATGAGACTCCGAGAGCATCTATATCGAAATGCGCCTTTACGAGTTCGCTCAACTCATCATCTCTGTCTGGGATGCCTTGAAGTGTGCGCACGTGACATATAATCTCACTGTCTCTTTCTATCGTTCTAAGAGGGGCGTTTCCATGTATTATCCAACCCAATTCTGTAAGCGAGGCGGCTGGTTGTTTTCGTTTGCCTGTTAGCAGTTTTCGTGTTACGATGAGATGCCAGTTGTCGGCGCCGATAAGTACGCGTGGTCTCGCGTTAGAATAGCAGACGGCATTCGGTTTAAGCTCCTGTAAGTGGGGTAATTGGAGAAGCTCTGTTCCGACCGAATGTTTTCCCAGGGTTAGATTCTTTACCGTCCTGGCTTTTATTTGTTGAAAGTTCTCCTGACTATGTCCACGCACTTCAATCGTTACAGTCTGGCTTTCGGGTTCTCGCTGACTTGATGTGGCCCCCACGATATTCAGCGCTCTCACTGGCCCTCTCGCTCCTAGCTGAGAGGCGATCTCCTCGTCGACCAGCGTTATCGTTGACCCTTCATCAAGTAATGCGTGAGTTCTCATTTCTCTCCCGCTTCGGCCTCGGATCGTGATAGGACAGACCTTCAACAATATTTGCAATGCTTCCTCAGGTGCCCTTGCTGATGCTGTTAGCGCCGACTCTTCGTTCTGAGCGACAGGTGCCTTTCCTTGGCCCTCTGGCGTGTGCAGCAACGCGTGATGCGATCGGGTGCATTCATCGATTCCACATTTCTTGCCCTTGCAGCGGAAACGTCTGTGTTTACTATCTAGACAACGGAAACAGACTCCTGCCTCTTTCGCCCATGACCATCGTTCGCTCACGGTCAGGGCTGCCAGCTTCCGGCACAGTGGCGTTCGGTGCTCACTGCCGCAGCAGAGACATTCATCTTTCTTAGCGTTTGTGTTGTCCTTTTCTTCGGTTGTAGCTAGAACGGTTCCGCGGGTTCGTTCATTCACACGGCCCCGTTCTTCGGTGCGCTTTGCACCTCCCTCATTCGGCCGCGAGCTGATTCCGCGAGCTGCGGCGGCCGAGTATGCATGACGTACGGCGCGATCTGCCTCCCTCATGAGGAATTTGGATAGCATTACGATTTCCGCTTCCCTTCGATCTTCGTATTCCTCGGCAAAGTCGCACCATCTTATCCTCATGTATGGGGTCAGTTTTTCTGTAACTTGACGCGCCAACATGGGATTGTGTAGGTATCCTCGTTCATCCAAACTCGCGATGACTGTCACTATATTTTGAAGCTTGATTGCGAAAGTATTCAACTCTGTTACGGTCGTTCCCAAACGCGGCATTCTTCTAATGTCCTCAATCGCGTCGTCTATTATCATCTCTGGACGTCCGTAGAATTGTTCAAGAGTGTTCATGATTACAGATGGATTAGTTGCCGTGAACAACAGTGCCGACACCGTAGCTCGTGCTTCGCCTCGCAGGCACGTTCTAAGTCTGGCTAGGTTCTCCGCCGGTGAAATCTTGAAAAGCTTCGTAGATTCTCGCATAGCTGCTCTGAACGGTAGCCATTCTTTGGCTCCACCGCTAAAGATAGGCAGTTCTTGCATCTGTCTTGTCGGTGGCCTATTTGACGCCATTCTTTCCAGTGCTATCGTCAATCTATCGAATGCGTTTTCATTTCTGTATTGTTCCGGTGAGGGGGATCTCTGTCGTCTTGATCCAGGTGTAATTCGGTTCGCTATCGGCTCAAGTGGAGCAGTTCGTTCTTTTGATGTCATTCGGATTCTGGTACCCACTTCTGTTTCGTAGTAACCTCTCTGCTCCCCCCGTGAGCGATGCTTTTGAAGCCAATCGCTAACGTTTCGCTCCGTATTACAATCTTCATCTCTGTTTTCGCTAACTGCATCGGTTTCTTCACGTATCCCCGCGACATCAGCGGCTAATCTCTTCTTGATCAGATTTTCTTGAATTCGCAGTTCCTTTCGATGTATCTCTGCGATCCGTTCTTCTGCCTCAAGCTCCGCCTGTTGGATACGCAGCGCAATGCTAGCGTTTGATCGTTGTGAGCGTACTGAAGGAGCGCGACTATTCTGTCGTCGAGGTTCGACCGCGCTTCTTTCAATCATGTCGCGCACGGTCTGGTTGGTAGCCGTAGTGGTAGTAGCCTCTCCAGCAAACAGTACTTCGGGTGCGGATGGTCCGGGTTCCGTCTCTGCGCCGGGGTTCGGTACGGGTGGTGTGTCGTGGTGCGTGCTGTCCGTCGTCGGTGATGCGGGGTAGTCGTGGTACACCCTCAGTGCGGCGGTCTTCTTCCTGGTGAGTGGTGGGCTTCTTCCGATAGGCGGCATCTTCTTCGGCTTGAACGCCACTAACGGTCCCTAACGGTCCCTAACGGTCCCTAACGGTCCCTAGCAGTCCCTAGCAGTCCGTCAGGAGGTGACCGCCCAAAGGCAGACGTTCGCTCCTTCGGGGATGGATACGTTGGGATAGGAGGGGGGGTTCCACCCAGCAGAGGGGAACACGCAATCACGGGATGCTCGCGAATCGGCTGGAATGTCCGACTCCCTTGGGCGTGTGCCTACAGTCCGGCGCCCGTGTTGCGTGACCCTTACCGGCGAGGAGTGCACTTCAGTCCGCGCTGTCCTTGCGCTCTTGTTGGACTGGTGGTGCCGCACAAACACCACACCACCCGAAGGCGTTTACCTGTTGGCCACTTCGTGTAACACCGCAAGGTATCCGTGGTCAACGGGCCGCGATAACGCGTGTTTTCGGACGTAGCACCGTTCGGTGATCTTCAGGCACCCCGTGCCCCTTGCGCCGGTCTTGACAACGATGCACGCTGCCCCGTTCGGGGTTCTTCGAGCGCCCCGTGCGCCCCGACGAGTGATGCACGTTGCGCCGGCAGGCGGGTCCTTGAGCGCTCCCAGGCGCCCCGATGAGCGGTGCGCGTTGCGCCGGCAGGCGGGTCCTATAGCGCTCCCAGGCGCCCCGACGAGCGATGCACGATGCGCCGGCAGGCGGTCCTTGAGCGCTCCCAGGCGCCCCGACGAGCGATGCACGATGCGCCGGCAGGCGGGTCCTTGAGCGCTCTCACGCGCTCTGATGAATGATGCACACGTGGCTCCGGCAGGCGTGTCCTTTCTTCAGGTACCCTGACTCGGCCGTACCTGGTGCGGGCCGAGGGGGTACCGCTCTTCTTTCTTCGACGATGGCTTCTCTTCTCTATCCCGGCATCGGAGGACCAACAATTGTGGCGGTCCTAGCTCCTACTGTGTCGTTCCTACGAGTAGGGTTTCCCTCCACGTTCCTTAATGAAAACACCAGTGGACTGTATTCTTGACTTTATTCTTCAAAGGTTCCTGCCTGGCGCCGATTTGCTAGTACTTGCCGACTTCTTGAGAGTTACTTGCTGACTACTTGACGATTACAAATTTGTACGCAAATCGGCACTTCTTATATTACAAAATTACTCCCTCCAGCGTGTACTGGTAGGGCGAGCAAAAATTTCTACATGATATGAATTTATACATCATATATAGATATGTGAAAGCTAAAGAGAGAGACGGGGATACATAGCGTTCCCTCTCGAAAGGGCTACAAAGAGGACAATGTCTTCAGCTCCCGGCTCCGTCCGTTACAGCCACCACCCCTAACTCTACCCGCGGGTGTCATAAGAGACGAACCAGGGGGCGGGCAGCAACACTCCCTGAAAAAAGACTAATATTAAACGATAATTTTTCGCGTACCTACCTTTTGTTTCATTTTCCCCTACGTTTCCATCAGTCGGCCTCACTTATTTGTTTGAATCGTTAGTAAGATGATCTGTGTAGCATAAATTACTAATTCCCAGAAAGTAACAAACTACCAAGAGAGCAGAAGTTCCTTGAATGTGTCAAGACTACGATTGCAATAACATTACAAAGCCTTTTATCAATTCTCAGAACGTCCCAGAATACCAGGAGAGCAGAAATTGCTTGGATATATTGATAGCGCGCCTCACAAACAAATAATATTTTCTTTCTTTTTTATTTCATTTTCATTTCAATAATGTGTGTGTCATCGTCAGATAATTATACCCTAAAAATTACAAAAATCGTAGTCACTTTATAATATTCCGGAAATTAATCACAGGACTAATGTAAAATGTGAAAATTAATGCATAAACTATGTACCAGAACAAAACTCACCATCAAATACATCTGATCAGCCCCGTTCCTGATGTAGCCAATCTGGAAGCTCGGCTCCCTCAGCACGGCGATCACGGTGTCCACGCTAGCCACGCGCACGGACAGCACGGACGTGATGAAGGCAGCATAGGCGTTGTACGTGACCACGGCGAAGAGGAGGCACACGAGGAGGAGGATGCTGGCCGCGGGGGTAGGGGGGGTCCAGGTACCTCCTGGAACAAGCGGTTTACTGCCTTTTGTTCCCCGTTTCCGCCCTCAGGTGCACTCGTGCACCTAGGCGTTACCTCCCTACCCTCTTGTAGCATCTGGCAACAGCCCAAGCCGAGGTTCGCACCTAAGTGGTGGCCCTTGTGCGTGTTGCCTCAACCTAATTTTTACCGGCGAGGCGCCCTCTGCGCCATCTGAGGTCAACAGCATAATAGTCCATTCGAAAAAAAAAAAAAAACTGCCTTTTGAAGAAAGAAGAACACCAATTTACTTAATATTATAAAAAAAAGCTACGCTAGCACTAACGTTAATAAGTAATAAAATCAACTAATATTATAAACGCGAAAGTCTGTATGGATGTTTGTTACTCTTTCTTTCCAGGCCCGTAATAAAACATACTTTTTACCTTAGAAATCACTTCCATTTTTTTCTTCTGTTTTAAAGAAAGTAACAATCAAGAGAAACAAATTAGAACTAGTATTTACATTTGAAACAATTGAGCTTAATGCAGACTGTTGCAAACAATTTACAGGTAGCTCAACTGATGCATATCACAAGTTAGAAGCGCCCGCTGACCGAATATGCTGCGCTGCCTGGCTGCATTGCCCCGCTGTATGGCAATGCTGATGCGCTACGCCATAATACTCACCAACTCTCGGGCCACGCATGGCTTCGAGATGCTCAGATATTTTTTTTAAACTCGGCGCGTCTTGGTACCCCTCGCTCCTTATCCCGAGGCGGGAATCGAACCCGCAACCTCCTGCGTCGAAGGCGGACCTTCGCCCACCGTGCCACAGAGGTCCTTGTAATTTCGTATAACAATCGTTACACAAAACAAAAGACGTTCATTAAACAAAAGACGGTTAGGTTCCCGAATAAAATATTAAAATCATTTTGGAATGCGACCCTTTGAAATAATTGTAGTAATATGATTAACATTCATCGTATATTTATCGCGTAGCTATTGTTTTTATTTCCCCTACATTTCCATCTCGTGGCAGCTAATTGCGGTCACTTTGTTGTGATGTTTTGAAAAGCCTTTTGTTCCGAAAATTTGGCAATTTATTAGCGTAGTTGACGTACAAATATTATTTAGTCCAAAACTTTAACATGCGCGATCAGAAAACAGAAGAGGTTTTATTTTAGTCTTTTTAACGTTAATTTTAAGATTGGCTTTTGATTTTTCAAAGTCAATTCACTATCTCTGGAATATTTTAGTAAAAATCAAAATTAAGAAACGTTTCAACACTTTATTGTTGAGTTGCCAGTCATTTTGCCTGATATACAGTGTTCTAAGTCTAGGCCACGGAATCTTTAGAAATTAAGTTATTATTTTTCTTTATGGTAAAACATTTGTCAACAAATTATTCAGTAGTTCATAGCTCATTTACTGATTATTTTTGGTCACATGTATGGCCTTTGGCACTTGCCTTAATTGTTTTGTTTAGATTTAGTTTTATATTGTTACTATAGTTTTTGTTAGTGCACTTCCTTACCCGACGAGCAAACAGAAAATGTTTTGATACCCCGCGAAACAGGCCTAGCCTAGTGCGGGGGTCACTGTTAAGTGCAACACCTCAACCAATAAACTCTTAAATGTATGTACATAAACTAAGTTAAGGTGTTATTATAATTGTAAACTTTTGGTAAATAAATTTTTTGTATTTGTTTGTATTTGTATTTGTATAATATAATATTATAATATGTACCAACCCTTAAATAAATAGTAAAGTTTCATATAGAACACAAACCTTGTTGACAAAGTATACTGGTAGACCAGACCAGTGCTTCTGCATACCCCACCCGCCGCTGTTCTTTCGGAGCCAGTCTGCTGATGATGACGATGGCAGCAGCAGCCACGAAGACCACGACAATGACGCAGATGACAAGGCTTGCGCTAAACGGAGCCAAGAAGATGTCTCGGACGGTAGATGTCTCCTGTTGTCTAATGTAGATGTTACACCTGGCAACACAAACTTTAAAAATGCTTACAAGTAGATACCTACCTATACTAAACGTATGGCAGTAGAGTTGGCCTGATGAGTTAAATGTATACGTGTAGCAGGGCTTATGTCTCTGTTTTCGTATCTACCATACGTGCCGTAAGGTATTCAAGAATTCAGCTAAGCACATGAAGAAAAATCCGTGATATCTAGGGTCGCCGTCATCGAAATTGATGAGTAGGCCGACCTCCGATCAGGTGGGATGACGACTTGCGAAAGACTGCAGGTAGATGCCAGATGCGGCAATTTGAAGACAGGGCGCTATGGCGCTCATTACGGGCGCCTATGTCCAGCAATGGATGGACTACTAAAGGCTGATGATGATGATGATAATACTATATATATTTGACGACCGATGTGGCGCGGTGGGCGAAGGTCCGCTTGCGACGCAGGAGGTTGCGGGTTCGATTCCCGCCTCGGAACAATTGTGTGTACGATCTGCAGATATTTGTTTCGGGTGTTCTGGTCTTTTTCTATATATAATAATAAATATCTATGTAATATCTTGTATTATGTATATCAGTTATCTAGTACCCATAACACAAGCTCTGCTTACCATGGGACTAGATAATGCTGTGTGAATTGTCCAGCATTTATTATTATTATTATTACTATAGAGCACCGTCACGGTTAAGTGCCCATCTATCGAGTTCTAATGAGAGTTTTATTCCTATTACATTACATACATAGTTTCAGCTATAGGGAATATGAAGTCCATATCCTGTGCAGCCGTGTGGGCGGTCACAGGCTCCAGTGCCACGTCTATAGAGTTATCAACGAGGCCCCCGAGGAGGCCGCTCCAAGTCCCTTCGTACGTGCGGAGGCCAAGCTTGCTATAGTATCGTGTTACTGCCCTGAAAATAAATAAATAAACAGATAATTTTTTTATTCGTAATATGTCAAATTATACGTCCCAATTTATAAATAATTATCATTATTTCTAATATAAAAATGTAATAATTAATTTTTTTTATAAAAAATAATCTAGAATAAATAATGCCGGACAATCTACACAGCATCACCTAGCCCCAAGGTAAGCAGAGCTTGTGCTATGCTTGTACTATACTGATATGCTTAATACAATACATTACATAGATAGATTTTTTATTATCCATAGATAACAACCAGAATACCCGGAACAAATATTTGCAGATCGTACACACAATTGTTGCGAGGCGGGAATCGATTCAGGTAACGAACCATGTTATATTCTCCTCCAACATATGAGCAGGATTTTATTACTCCGAAATTACCAAGCCTATATAGCTTTTTGTAATCAAACTTTCTATTGTTAGATTCATACATATTTTATTGTTTTTCAATAGGTTATTACCCTTCAAGTGCTACGTATATTTTTTTGAATATTCAGGCATTTTTTGGCGACCTCTGCGGCGGCGCGGTGGGCGAAGGTCCGCCTGCGACGCAAGGGTTTCGCTTCCCACCACGAAACAATTGTGTTTGTATTTTTGTTAATGTACCCACTAAACTTACGTAGCATTTAGCCTGACAGTAAGGAAGTAAAGCACATCATCCAACGACGCCGGAGACGTGGGTCCATCATCAGAGCCGTCCGCGGCATCCGTGGAGTTGCACCTTCCGAAGACGAGCTCCTCACCGAGGAAGGTCCGGACCTCCACCGGGTACGGGGGTCGTATTCCCGACATACTCTGCTTACGGTTCCAGGAACCTAGGTAGAAAGAGAGAAAAAATCCATTAGTTAATACTATAATATCAATAGCTATTTCACTGCATAACCATTCATAACGTGTTCTAACCATAGGTTCTAACCGTATATGACATTAGAAAACTTTACTCTCTACACCTAAATGTTATTTTTAATATATTCTAACAGAATCTCTGTTCTACTCTAACAATAATATAGTACTTGGAGATTATATATTCTTATGTATGCCATTGACAAGAAAGCCCTAGACTTAGGACAGGCCGGCTGGCAGGAATACAGAAGTAAATAAATAAATAAATAATGCTGGACAATTCACACAGCATTATCTAGCCCCATGTTAAGCAGAGCTTGTGTTATGGGTACTAGAAAACTGATATACATAATACAATATATAACATAGATAGATATTTTTTATTATATATAGAAAACGACCAGAACACCCGGAACAAATATCCGCAGATCGTACACACATTTGTTCCGAGGCGGGAATCGAACCCGCAACCTCATGCGTCGCAGGCGGACCTTCGCCCTCCGCGCCACATCGGTCGTCAAAAGGTCGTCAGACAGACGGAATGTGAAGTCCGTTTAAATTTAAAAAAAAATGTTCTTACCCAGATATCGTGCATATAGTGTAGAGTTGATCCTCACTTTGAAATATTGAACAACATGAAACTGCAAGCTTTGCAAATTGCCATCATACACGTTTGTTCGCTGCCATTTCCTAAACTGTGAACTCAAAGTGAATTTACTGATATTAGTCATCAGAAATGCTCTTGAATAATTGTAGTTGATATACCCAGAATTGTATAGTGGTAAAATATTTCCTTGATGTGCATAGGTTTGATCTTTTGTCAAGTTTTTGTATCTCTCTGTTGATCGGTAGTATTTAGAATTGTTTTTTGCGATTGTGTTTCTTATTTCGCAATCCTTCTTATTTGGTTTATTACAATAAAATTTTCTTGGACGTGTTGAGTCTTTCCTGATTTTGTAGTTGAAGTTATTGTCGCATAGACCCGATAGTTTTTGGGAGGTAGTGCGTTTTTCAATGTTCTTGGAATGTGGGTAAGCAACAACTAAATTTTGGTCGAAACGGATGGATGTAGCGTTTAGTATTTTGTTCATGTCGCTGAACTCTTGGGCTGAGTTTGCGATTATCAGCCAATCGTAGGATGCGGTGTCCATGTGCTGTTTTGTAAGCTGCAACAAAATACACAGTGTTTATGTTTTTGTTTAATGTTTAGTACTTTTATGTTATGTTCTTTGCGTGTTGCAGATGTTTTAGCCTTTTACAAAGTTAAGACATTATTCTTAACTGGCTATGAAGCATTGGGTAGGCGACAAAGATTAAAGCACTAATGTTCTCGCGTGATCGTTAAACAACAAATATTCTTCATAATTTTCTTCATAATACAAAAATATTAATAGTTTTATTCTACACTTGCTTCCAAAGATGAAGCAGAGAATTACGTCATTGCTTTTGTTCTAAAATGCGGGAGTAAATTGGGAGCAAACTCTGGAATTATATGTCAAAATATATTATAACTCGCTAAACGGGAAAGAAACCTGTATGGAAATCCGTTATGGAAACTGAGACAATTTTACTTTACCTACTCTTTAATTAGATCTCAAGATTCAGATTGCAAACGTGTTTTGTTTTTAATTTTGTGAATCAACCGGTAGCTATGGTCACTATTAAAAGAGGTCATGAAACAAAAAGTTCTCCAGTCTGCTAAATGATATCGACCTCTTTTGTTTTCAGCACAACAATTTAAAAAAAAATACTTTCGAAAATCACGCCTGAGGTTTACCTCCGTGATACATCTGTCTGACTACATCAGGTAAGATTGTGGTCAAACAAAGGTCTATTCACGATAAAAAGAAACCTTTACCTTACCTTGGCAATAAGACTGTTAAAAGCCGTGTCGTTCCGCCGCCTCGCGCGCGTGGACGTCACTACTACGCCCAGTCTAGTCAGGACGCTAGGCCGGGCTACGTTCGTAGCAGACGCTATGCCGTTGACACTAAGGCATTTCAACAAACGGACGGTAGCCCAGTCGCAGCCTGAAAAGTTTCATCATTACAAATATTATGTCAGATTCGCTTTAAGACAGAAGTACACTGAAAGAAAAATGTAAGTAAATGTATCTATAAACATGGTTCGGTTTTAGTCTGATTCTGATTTGACTTTGGTTCTGCGGATTTCCGTATTCCGGATTCTATCACGTAGGTAGAGAAACTCCAAGCATATAGCTCTCTCCACAGCCCACTGAGCGACTCTGCGAGCTTGTGAACGAGGCCTATAGTTCGGAACCACATCTCTGATCCATAAGTGTAAACCACTCACATCACAAAAATCTAAAACTATCTGTTTGGCCTCTTGTTTGGAAAATAATTATTGTTTTGTAAACATTTTGTAAACATATTGCATTTTTGGAAGGAGTTCAAATCGACTTTCAGTGCAAATTCTGTCAAAAATAAAAATAATAGTAATAAAAAAGTGCCTTTTAGGTTAAGTATGGGGCAATGTTTACAAACATTACCTACATTCTGAAGAATACAAATACAACTAATATTTATAAATGCTGTTGTGAAGGCGGTGTAAAAAACGAATGCCGAGAAAACATAATCAAACTTTTACTATTTACTCGCAGAAAGTGTGAAAATTCGAGTATTTTTCTCGTGCACAAAGCTGCCAACGTCTTGGCATGATTAAATCACTCTCGCTTCTAGTAGCTTCCTCGCTTCACTGGCTGCTGACACTGCTTTGTCCCCTCAATGCATAATTTATTATTTTAAGCTTCCATCTGAAGCAACTGAGCTCCCTATTCGTAAATTTTAAAATTACATAAAACTAAATCTCATCAAGAAGGCTTTCTACTCCATAAATGATTATCTCAATGATGTTAATGCTTGGCCAGATGTCGCTCAGTTTCGCACCGACAATAGTATGTAGTAAGTAATTTGTTGTTGTGCATAGCTTTACTTAAATATTGACATGTATCGAATCATATTATATTTAGACTTAAAATAGGCAAATAACCATGTATTAGACATATAAGAGATGAACATGCTAGTGGTTTCTTTTCACTTCTTCCACTAGTGGACAAAAAATTGAAGTGAACAGTAAAATAATTTTATTTGATAATAATTTATATTTAAAATATGACTTGTCTAAGTGCTTATTTTGTAAGAAATAAATGATTTTTTACTTTTACTTTACTTTACTTTTACTAGCGACTCGACCCGGCTTTGCACGATTTTCGATATATCACTACATAGTATAAAACAAAGTCGCTTCCCGTTGTCTGTCTGTCCCTATGCATGCTTAGATCTTTAAAACTACGCAACGGATTTTGATGCGGTTTTTTTTATAGATAGAGTGATTCAAGGTTTATAAACCTAAGACTTAACTTAAACGCGTGCTAGCTAAAACCACCGTGAGACAATTTAATATGAATTATTTAATCGGAACATTACGTCCCCACATGATTTCTTTATTCAAATTGATTTAAAAAAAAATAAGGTATCTAAATGAAATGATGAAATGGGAAATAATAGTCAGTAATTAGCTGAACCATTTGCATTCTAAATATTCGTATAGCTGATTTTTTTTAATTTAAAATTCGTTTTATTATCTTGAAGTGGTAACCTATTCAGTTCAGAACAAGTATAGACTAATATTTAATTTGAATATTTTTTTTTATTTTCATCATTATTAACGCCAGCGACACAATCGTCCATGATAGTGAAGCTTTATTTTAGTATTTTAGTGCTAAATAGCAAGCGTGTTTCAAGAGATGCTTAGGTGTATGTTGAGTGATATAAAACGTGCCGAGGTGTAAGTTAGTAATGCTCTTAGACTATGTACGTGACTCTTCAAAATTTCCGCGATCTTGCATTCCATTGATTTGATGGCCTCTATTCGTGATACACGTTCATTTATTTATTGTTTTGGTGAAATTTCGTTACGTTCAATGTAAAACGGATATTGGTGGTTCCTATGTTATGTAAGTTTAAATTACTTATCCTTATTTTGAAAAATGTTAAGTTTCTTTTTTACCTAATATATAGGGTGCCATGGAAAGGGTTGTACTAAGCAGAAAGGGGGTGATTCCGGACCGCGAAGGGAAAGTAAATAATTATTTATTGAATGTTAGTTACTTTTTTGGCAAACAATTTAGTTTTATTATTTCAGAACAATAATAGATAGATAATAATAATAGATAGGAGTACACGTAAAAACACGAAAGAAAATGTCTAAATTTATTTGTTCATATAAAGTTAAATGATTATTACAATTGTAGGACGTCAATTATCTTTATATCCTTATCATTCCTTTTCGGATTAGTACAACCTTTCAGTGGCTGAAAAAAAAATCGCCTTAAAACAAAACCACCCGTATGGTGATTATGTAACTCGCGACCGGTTTGCGACAGGCGTAAATTAAGCAATCAGTGCTGTCAAACGCCCTTGAAATTTTGACCAATTTTGACGTTGTAGCTGGTGTCAAACTAATACAAAATTGACGTTTGACAGCACTGATTGCTTAATTTACGCCTGTCGCAAACCGGTCGCGAGTTACATAATCACCCGGCAGGTTTTGTTTAGAGGCGAAAGTTTGTGAAGTTTGTTTGTCCGAAGACATTGCAAAAACTACTAACCATCATCTGCCTAAAAGCGTAGAAGTAGAGGCCAATTAGTCCTAGTATAACATCAACCAGCCTATGCAAGTCCACCGCTGGACATTAGCCTCCTCTGATCCTCTGTCTTAACACATTCACATTCAAATTAATAAATAATGCTAGACAATTCACACAGCATTATGTATCCTCAAGCGAAGCAGAGCTTGTGCTATGGGTGCCAGATAACTGATAGATATACTTTATACAATACACTACATAGATAGAATTTTTTCATTATTCATAGAAAACGACCAGAACACCTGAAACAAATATCGGTAGATCGTGCACAGAATTGTTCCGGGGCGGGAATCGACGCGGCAACCTCCTGCGTCGCAGGCGGACCTTTGCCCACCGCGCCAAAGAGGTCGTCGAAATGTTTTTACCCGATCTGACGCCTACCATTAGCACCTTCCGTATTCATGTGTAGCTTTATTTGTCTTTATGTTACTTATGAGTGTGTCGTATAAATGCTATTTCTATAAGGTATATCAGTGATTAGTAGGCACCCGTAACACAAGCTCTGTTTATTTTGGGTCTAGAATGATGCTATGGGAATTGGTCATCATTATAGGTAGAACTATGTAGTTTCTGCTACTAGTCTCTGCCCGCGGCTTCGCACGCGTTTTTTCTATGGAAACGTGTAAAGGTTATTTTTATCCCATAGGAATTATTTATGGGATAAAAAGTAGCCCATGTTATATTCCAGGCCTGCTGAATATAACATGGGTGAACTACCTGTACCGGTTGTCTGGTAGAGATCTGGCTTTGGCGGTCTTATCGCTCTTGAGCGATAAGACCGCCAAATTGTCACATATTTTGTATTTTAATCTGTCTTGTTTGTTTTATTTTTAAGTGTGCAATAAAAGAATTATCTATCTATCTATCTATGCAAATTTCAGTCTGATCCGTTCAGTAGTTTTTGCGTGAAAGAGTAACAAACATCCATAAATACAAACTTTTGAGTTTATAATATTAGGAAGTAGGATGTAAAAGAGACCGCATCAGAAATATAATAGTGGAAGATCAGGGTAGTGTCCTGGGTAAAAAAACACGATTCTATTTATTCCATCAAATAGATTTCAGAAGATATTAGACAAGTATTATTTTCTTTTGTCAATCAAACAAATTTTAAAACTAAAGCGCGTCAAAGTTTCGGAACGCCACTCCCAAACTTTGATTTTTGCTCGAGACTACGGCGTCCTATAATAAAAAGTGTCGCACGGCGTGACGTCACGCGAAACTTTATCTGGCTATTATCTTCATCATTAGTTTGCCACGTAGTTTTTCTTTTGTCAAGTGGGCATGTTCACTTATAAGAACATTGATGAGTTCCAGAGGAGAGGGGTGAACACCGCCCGCACTCTGCGCAGCAACAAGCTCGCGCACATGCTCGTCACGCCAGCACACAAGCTGTGCAAGTCGGAGAGATCCGTGTATATAAATGGGTCCCTCAGTCTGCAACAGGCTGCCGGACACGATTAAAGATGCAACTTCCACAATGATCTTCAAAAATCGACTGAGCAAATGGCTTCTAGAAATTACTTTTTATAACGTAGCAGAACTCTACGAACTACCAATTATCAAATTAATAAAATACTATTAACTATTAATAAGCATTCTAAATATTATATTAAGGCAATATATTAATTTTTATATTAAATACCCTTTTTTGACATGTAACTTGGTTATCAATAAATTATTTGTATTTGTATTTGTCAATCAAACAAATGAAATGACAAAAATAAAGCGCAAGTTTGAGCCCTGGTCCCAAACTTAGCTTTTCATTTAGAACGCCGAACGTCATGCACGGGGCATGACGTTCTGCGTGCTAAAAATAAAAAGGAAATTTAACTGCTATATAGGTATCTTCATCATTTTTTGTTTAATTGGCAAAATAAAAAAATACTAGTCCAATATCTTCTTATAATCTTACTGACGCACTAATTAGAATTTTTAACACACTTGCCTATTGCATCATAACACCGACAAGATCTAGGCTCTTTTATTTACAACTAGCTGCACCCCGCGGCTTCGCCCACGTGGAAATCTATGTGTGAAATACTTAATAAACCTTACTATTGAATCAATCCATCTATTTAAAAAAATGGCACCAAAATCTGTTGCGTAGTTTTAAAGATCTAAGCATACATAGGTACAGACGGGCAGCGGGAAGCGACTTTGTTGTATACTATGTAGTGATGATAATAGTATTTCGTACCTGGATTTTCTTCAGTGTTGTACACAACAGCTTGCTGCCATCCCCTCCACAAAGCATACTCCAGCACCAGAGGTAGAGGCGTCAGAAACGACGATGAGCATCTGCCTTCCACTTGTATCGATGAACTCAGAAACAGTGTCAATACAACCGTGTAAACGCTTCTTTGAACCATCTTTTTTAGAAACCTCTTCATTTTTTCGGTCCTTAATAAGGTAAAAATAGATTTGTAAAAAAAGATTTGTTCGTATATACACTCCGTAGGTAAGGGGTAATCTCTAGATCGATCTGATTTTGAAGATTATTTTACTACTTAAAGATAATTTTCTACGGGTAGCTCTTCTTGTAGACATGAATTTCAAAATATTCCTTGGCCATATTGTGATAGGTACCTATTATTCGCTTTTTTAATGAAAGCAAAATGAAACTAATACAGAGGTGTATTAGTTTCATTTTGTTTAGGCAGAAAATAGAGTTTGGTGGCCACCATGGGTCACCAAGGGTAACTTCGTATCTCTGCCTAAACTAAACAAAATAAAACTATTTCAGAGGCATTAAAAAAGCTAATAACAGTTAGTAACACAAAGTGCTCAATGAAATTTTTGAAATTTTTACGTAATAATAAGATTAAATAGGTGGCAGCGCTAAATAGATTTAATAAAATATATTATGGTCATTACATATCATGGGCGGGATGAGCTCGATCTATACAATAAGGAGTGGGTTCTCCTTGCTGAGGACCGAGATGAGTGGAAGAAGGGGAGGGAGGCCTTTGCCCTGCAGTGGGACACCCCGGGCTAATATAATAATAATAATAATAATTACATATCATCAGATATACATATTGTAGGTGATCTCGGTGACATCATAGACAAACGCCACTAGCATTGCAGTTTTAAGTGCTTTAAGAATATGTTGATTTTCTTCAAGATTAGCGGAAACTAATCGTACTCCCTTTTTTTAATAAAATGTATTATGGTCATTAGGTATCATCAGATATATGTACGTGCCTCGGTGACATCATAGACAAATTTAAATGCCACAAGCGTTGTGGTTTTAGAGCGTATAGTTTGAAGAATTGATTACGTGCATGTAACTAATGAATTCTTCAAACATTAGTGCACAAATAAGGCTCGTAGTTAACACTTTGACTGCGGTTTTTTTTCGACGACTGCGATCTTTTTTTTTAACCTAAAAAATTCGTGCTGCCGCTCTACACAGCGGTTGTGTTGCGCCGCACATGCGTTTCGTTCGAAAAATATTACAGCTCTGCTGAGTCACAAAGATCTGTATTTTCTCAGCCGCTGCGCTAGTGTGGATTTACGCATATTAGTCACTTGTAGAAAACTCATACCGTGCGTTTTCAGCACTCAAAGTGTTAACACTCTTACATCCGTATTACAAATCTGTGTATTATCTCTGAGTATGTTTTATCTAGGTATCGCGGGAAGCTACGTGCAGAAATGAGTCACATTTGTTACGTTAGTAAATATTCACTGCTAATGTTCACGCGAAATTTCGCTTTCAACATTATGAGAATTCAACAGTCTGTTCCTAAAGGAAATTTTTGATGTTTAGAAATTTGTTACCTCTTCACGCCAAATTACGGAACGGACCACGATGAAACTTTGATATTATATGTAGTCCTTAACTTGGAATAACATGAAGGCATAACGATTATTGAGAGAAACGCGAGCAAAGCCGCGTAGACGTGTAGTTTTTCATAAGTCATACCTATTAAGACAAACACAAATTAACAAAGTTACATTTCATCCCATAAAACAGTTCCCATGGGATCTATCGATAACCTTTAACTAAACGTTTCCATAGACAACGCATGCGAAGCTGCGGGCAGAAACTACTGGCTAGAGATATACATCGATAATATTTTGTCTAATATCCGCTCATTTCGTTTGATCAAGTTTCAAAAAAAAACATTGTATATTAATCTACTCAAACATGCTCAACGTACCAAGTCCATACTCCCGAACTCTTTTCAATAATATATAAGTATAATTTAGATATTAGAAACACAAATAGCTGTCTCGTGAACCCGATACCAAGTTACGAAGTTACATTACATCTGTGACCAAGTTAGGTAGCGGTGTAGTATGTGTCCCATTCAGCTATTCAGCTGTCAGAATAAATTCTATAGAAATAACTGGTTTATTAGGGTAAATCACCCTATAACGTGACCTGTTTGGCTATTCAACTGTTAGAGTCAATTCTGTAATAACTGGTATAATAAGGTAAAACACCGTACGGTGAATCCTCACCAATGATTTGTTTATCGTTGTTTCGACTTACAGAATAATTCCAAAGCATTGATGCTTTGAAGACAGCAGGTTTAAAATAAATAAAAAATAAATAAATAATGCTGGACAATTCACACAGCATTATCTAGCCCCATGGTTATGAGCAGAGCTTGTGTTATGGGTACTAGATAACTGATATACATAATACAATATATTACATAAATATATATTTTTAGACCCGTAAATTCCAATACCGACGACCCTGATAAGTTTCTACGTAAGAAAGAAGACCTTGACGACCAAGATGATTGAACTATAAGCATTAAGTAAAGGTTTTATTAACCGCGTTAATAAAATTAGATAAAAAATAATTGCAAGTGAAAATAACAATAATTGTAAAGATAAAAATAGGTGAGACAAGAGGTAATAAATTATGTGCTGAATATTACCTAACTGCTTATAATTGGCCTCGCCAAAATGCATAGCACCAACTGCGGCAATATTTGCTCATATCCTTGGAGTATGTGCCTACCTAAATAAACCAAAAGCATACCTATTTTGTGCACATTTTGTACCTATATTAAATTTATTTCACGAAATTTGCCAATTATTTTAATTCAATTTCAAACATTCTTTTTTAAAACCTTAAATAACATTGGTCTGGTACAAGACTAGTGTAAATTTAATCCTAGATATAGAGAATGCACAAATATACACAAATAAAAAACATTTTAGAAGGGGTTAGGGGTGCGCTTATCAAAACTTACGTAAGAAATTTTACACTTCGTGTTACAAATCATATATACTAAGTAATAAGTAAGTAAATTTCGTTTTATATAAAAATAAGGTTGAGATTAACTCTTAAGAAACTGCAAGCTTTAGAAGAGCAATTGCAATTAATTAGTTTTATTAGTTAATTTACACAATGAATAAATTACATATTATGTTCACACATGTTTTTCTATTAATTTAACAACTTTACATAATTTTGCGAAAAGACTTAAACTTACACTATAAGTAAATCACAAATTGAAAAGTGAATATTATTAGGTACTATTAGCGAGCCATCTGTAGGTATCTTATATCAATAAATAATAATAATAAATAATGCTGGACAATCCACACAGCATTATCTAGCCCCATGGTAAGCAAAGCTTGTGTTATGGGTACTAGATAACTGATATACATATTACATAGATAGATATTTTTTATTATACATAGAAAACGACCAGAACACCCGGAACAAATATCTGCAGATCGTACACACAATTGTTCCGAGGCGGGAATCGAACCCGCAACCTCCTGCGTCGCAGGCGGACCTTCGCCCACCGCGCCACATCGGTCGTCAATAACAGAAAACTAAACTCGTCGAATATTCTAGTGTGATTATGATTTAATCAACAAATTTTTTAGGGAGCCAATTGTTGGGCATTTTACCCTACTGTGTAACTATGGAATAAAGAGACTCAGCTACTATAGTATCGCATAGACAAACATTCCATTCAAATTACCAAAAGGCCACACCGTCTCTTCAATCAAAATTTCAAAGGCTTTATATGTCGGAAATCCCATCAATCACACATACATAAAGCAATAACTTCATAGCTACTAGCTTTTGCTCGCGGCTTCGCAAGTATTTAAAAAGCTCGTTTCGTATTTGCTCAAAATATATATATTTTTAGGCTTTTAATTGATTTTGCTTTGTATAAAGAATAAAAAATATATCTCGCGCCAACACGAAACTATCTAAAATCAAAATAACAAGATAGAATACCCAACGGCTATTCCGTGTTAAGTTTTTCTTTATTGTTAGAAGTAAAAGTAAAAAGTCTTTATTTTGAAACATATTTAGGTGCTAGAACAAAAATATGAAGCGATGCGACCTGCAGAAGGTCGCAACGCCCACCTCCGGGAATTATAGTTGTAACGTGTTTCAATTCAACAAAGTAAAGGTGCATACATAATAGATTGATTGATATAGTTAAAATTAAGTTTAAGTGCTATATTAAAGTTACATAAGCTATATAATTTAAAAAAAAAGAGAAGTTTTAAAGGTGCAAAAGAAAAAGGAAATTACGAAATGATTTAGGGAAAATTTATAAGTAGGTAATCAAAGAAAACGAAGACTGTAACTCCGTGTGTGTGTGTGTTTGGTGACTGTGCATTTGGAGCTCCTGAGGACACCGGTCTCTAAAGAGTCCGGGCAACAGGAGCTACCAGGGTGGATGTGTTTGTATGCGTGTGTGTAGTGGTTTGGAGTGTGTGTTTGTGGGGTTGGTGCTCCTGAGAACACCGGTCTCTTGAGTGTCCGGGCAACAGGAGCTACCAGGATAGATGTGTTTGTAGTGTATGTGTTTGTGGTTTGGAGTGTGTGTTTGTGGGGTTGGTGCTCCAGAGAACACCGGTCTCTTGAGAGTCCGGGCAACAGGAGCTACCAGGAAGGATGTGTTTGTATGTGTGTGTGTTAGAAGTTTTGTCACAATCCGTTTGATGATTAAAAACCTTGGTAAAAATCAAGAAACAGTGGCTTATTTCGTTCCAATAACCAATTTGTATGTACATATATCTTTAGACTTTCCTAACTTCTTAGTCCATTTCAACTAAAGGACTATCATGTAGATATTTTGCCATAGGAGGGAAATCAACCGTTTGTGTTTTAATCTTGTAATAAACAGTACTACCTACTACGGTACCCTATAATTTAAATAAAAATAAAATGCTTTATTATTTCTTCAGCACAAGATGCTGCTTGCATTTCTCTTTTTTAATTTCCGGATTTATATGCAATGAAGTGTTATGGTAACTAAATGAAATGTTTTTTTTTTCAGGAAAGAAATATGGCGCCTTCAACAGTCACTGAAACAATCGAACAGTTATATGAAACCTCCAAAGAGTTGAAACTTACTCACCAAATAATCTGTGACAAAACCAATTACCATTCAAATGACGCAAAAGTCACCAATAGCCATTCGAATGTAAAAAGATCCACCAATAGCAACAATTCGGAGACACAATCCACCAATAGAAACGTTGCAAATGATAGGAAATCCACTCCTTACGAAGAAGCTTTACGTCGAAGCAATGAGTGGAAGTTCATGAAACCTGTTAGAGATTGGGAGAGGAGAGTGGGGTTCGTGACGCCTCTGATATGGAGTAACTCCATCGCCATCATAGCACTACATCTGGCCAGCACGCTTTGGTTTCTATGGGAAGTAACGTGCTTGGTTTTCCCAAAATGGCAGTCAGTGTTGTTCGGTAAGTTTATTATCTTTTCTCTAATTTTATGATTCAGATTCTTTATTGGGAACATAGTTACAGGTCTTGGTTCTTGGAATTAACATTCATCCTACTAATATTATAAACGCGAAAGTTTGTGAGGATGTTTGTTGCTCTTTCACGCAAAAACTACTGAATAGTTTTTGATGAAACTTCACAATAATATAGCTTACATATCAGAATAACACATAGGCTACCATTCATAATGTATTATAATTTTCAATTTCAAGTTAATAGCTGCGGTAGTTGCTTAGTTAGTATAATATTAAAGAAGTAGTTATAATATTAAAGAGGGAAAAAAGGACGTGTAGAGCGAGATCATAAGGGTTTCGAAACCAATCTCGATACCCTAAAAAAACACTTTATACCGTAGTTTATTAATTAGATCATGTCCAGCACGAAATTAATGAGGCTATTGCTGGTTGATGCTGCATTTCATTATATTTTCACCGCTCTTTGGATAGAAATGAGACCTTTTACAAGCAGGAGTTGGAGATGTTTTTATGCAGGGACATAGTATAAAACAAAGTCGCTTCCCGCTGTCTGTCTGTCTGTCCATATGTATGCTTAATTATTTAAAACTACGCAACGGATTTTGTTGCGGTTTTTTTTTAAATAGACAGAGTGATTCAAGAGGAAGATTTATAAACTATTTCATGTAGATTTTCACGCGGGCGAAGCCATGGGCCGGCCATATCACACGAAAAACCGACAACCGCTGGGGTAAACGTGTTCTTGAGTGGAGACCGCAACTCGGCACGTAGTGTAGGACGCCCTCCGGCCAGGTGGGATGACGACCTGCGAAGTCGATGCGACTGCAAGCAGTAGCTGGATGCGTCAAGCTGAAGCAGGGCGCTATGGCGCTCATTGGGCTCCTCCAATGAGCGCCATAGCGCCCTGTCTTCCATAGGCCTCAACCTATGACCAGCAGTGGACTATCATAGGCTGATGATGATGATGATTTATTTATTAAATAATAATAATATTCCAGCGGTGCTGATGGGTGAAGTCGCTGGTTTCGGGGTGACAGGAGGAGCCCATCGGTTCTGGTGCCACCGCTCCTTCAAGGCCAAGAGGCCGCTGCAACTTATCCTATTGGTCTGCTACTCGGTGGCGGGACAGGTTTGCAAACGAGTTTACTGAGGCTGATTATACTTTTAAAAACTATAAACCGACTTAATTTTACTCAAATTCTTAAATAATGAAAATGAGTTTTAAACCTTAGATTTTGAGTTATTCGTCCATTTGTCGCGCACATAGGTACTTAATGGAAATTTAAGACTTATGGTTTTCTCATGGATGCCATTGTCAGAACAGAACCAAATTGAAATGGGACCACACGGCAATCACTAGCTTTCAAATAAAAAATAATCATCAAAATCGGTTCACCCAGTCGAAACTTCTGAGTTAATAAACATTACATTAAAAAATACTGTCGAATTGAGAACCTACTCTTTTTTTTAAGTCGGTTAAAAAGGTGAACTGTATTTATATATGTACTGATAGACTTATTATATTTTTTAAGACATTAGCCTATTGTTTGCTGTCCTAAAGAGAGAAAACATTTTTTGTTCGTAAATGGAACCTCATTGGATCTACTAAATATTCTCCTTGACGGAAATAATAATGAAGTTGGTCTAGAGTTCGTAGAGGTACAATACGAGCGTCGTAGCGCCGTAGCATTGCGTAGCTCTCGTAGAGGGTCTACGACGTATCACGTGCTACGCTTTTCAATCCGACCTACTAAACATTGGGTGCGGTCCGTTGTCACTAGTCCCTTATTCACCCGGTCCGGTCTCCCCCGATTATAGTGGTTTAGGTACGATCATTCCATCCATTGGTTTATTTTACTTTTTATAGATAGTACCCTTTTTTACCTACCTATCGTAGGTAAAAAAGGTAATATTAAGATGTGGTTATATCGCGAGCAGACATGAAGTGAAGTAGTCTTAATCAAACAAAAGGTTATTTCCCTTGTAGAACACAATCTACGAATGGGTCCGCGATCACCGAGTACACCACAAGTTCTCCGAAACGTCAGCCGACCCTCACGACGCGCACCGAGGGTTCTTCTTCTCGCACGTCGGCTGGCTGATGATGAAGAAGCATCCTGACGTGATCAGGGAAGGCAAGAAGGTGGACCTTAGCGATGTGGTGGATGATCCACTTATCCAATTCCATACACGGTAAGTAAGTTCATCGTAAGTAATAATACTACGTGTTTTAATTGAGTTTGAGTCATCCCGTGTGTAAACCTGTTGAAACGTCGGGAAAAAATGGTAAATCATCGCGATAAATACCCGCAGTCTTAATACTTATAGGTTATTATGTGTTCAGATCGCGTAAGTTTAAAAAAAGGGAGTTCATCGATTAAATTCGATCATGACGTGACCCAGTGCGCCAATAATAATAAAAGTTGGTAATATTTTTTGGCATATTTACATATGTACATACTCGGTTTTGGAATCCTAATAAATTTTTTAAACAAAGGGATTATAAAATCAAGAAATAGTATTAGTAGAAAATACTTTCTGGATTATTACAGAAGTTATAAAAAATTTAGGTTTTGAAAGCTTTAATTCATTACTTTTTTTCGTTCGTTTGTTTTTAAACTCTATGGTAATAGAAAGTAGAAAGAAAGTTACAATCAAATAATATAGAAACCCCCCAAGAAAGATAGTTTTAAATATCCTACTAATTTGATAAACGCGAAAGTTTGTATGTAGGGTTTGTTAACGTTAGTGATGCTTACTAGGTAGATAGACTAAACAATTTCCTTGTTTTTCCAGCTACTTCACACTGTTCAAGCTGGTGTTCTGCTTCACCCTACCAAGTCTAGTCCCCTGGCTGGCTTGGGGAGAGACCCTGAGGATGGCAGTACTGTCACAGGTGTTCCTGCGCTATATGATGTCCCTCAACTTCACCTGGTCCGTCAACAGCTTTGCGCATCTTTGGGGCACCAAGCCTTACGATCGGTGAGATAAATTCAACTACAAATTGATAACCTGATTAGGTCTGTTCAGCAGCTCTCCGAACACACATGTGAAACAAAAAAAATAGCACTTATCCACAATAACACACAATTTAGATCGCGCGGGAGTTTACTTAGTTGGAAAATAAACCGTCGAAAACAACTTGTACCTACAACAGGAAATATACGACGTGAAAATAATTAGACGACCGATGTGGCGCGGTGGGCAAAGGCCCGCCTGCGACGCTGGAGGTTGCGGGTTCGATTCCCGCCTCGGAACAATTGTGTGTACGATCTGCAGATATTTGTTCCGGGTGTTCCGGTCGTTTTCTATGTATAATAAAAAATATCTATCTATGTAATGTATTGTATTATGTATATCAGTTATCTAGTACCCATAACACAAGCTCTGCTTACCATGGGGCTTGATAATGCTGTGTGGATTGTCCAGCATTATTTATTATTTATTTATTTAATTCCAAGGAAAAATTGGTGAGAAATTCAGTACTGCTCCTCACTTTCATCTTGCCCACCGAAAGACATCACTCTCTCCCTTGTTTTCTCAAAGCCCTTCCTAAATTTAAATTCAATGACAGAATGTAAAACAATAAAATACTCAAACATGACTCAAACAACAAAATAGATCCTTAATACAAGGGTTGGAAACTCCTTGAAATCGAACCGTGTAGGGTTAGATTTAAAGGTTCAACCCTTTTTCCTTAAACAGCCTGTGGCTCCGCGCAAATGGGCTACCGACCACATTAGTAACAGTGTCAGAAGCGAGTGGCCGCCACCGGCTACACGTATGCGGCGCGTCTATACAAAATATATGAAAAAGTATAACATACACTTTGATTTTGAGTAGTAGGTAAGTGTTGGTAGGTATCCTACTTAAGGTAGGTACTTTGTTATTTGAGCTATTGACTTTTTTGTTTTTTCAAACTATAAACACAATCATACCGAAGAACACTTCGCGAAATTAAATTATATCTAAATTATGTATTAGGTATTTTTAACACTAACATTCGCGAATTTCCCAAAGGACTGACTCAGAATGATTGCGTGAATGAACGCTACACGTGGTTTATGAGATTAGGTACTGTGCTTTAGGTTGCTATTTCATGATGATTTCCTCACCTCACCTCAAGCACACAGCATTATAGGACCACTGCTGGATGCAGATCTCTCCTTGATAAGCGTCTTATTGGCTTCTATCTGATGGGGGAGTAATGCCCATAACCCCCACGCTGGGCATGCAGATTGGGAATCGCATTTCGTTGGACATTGTTCTGCAGGAGGCGCTACTGCCCAACCCCCGTTGAATGTCCATTAGTCGCCTCTTACGACACCCGTGGGAAGAGTTGGGGTGGTGCAAATTCTAACTCAGCATCACACGGCTTATAATATAAGTAGCATAAAACACTCCATGCTAATTTTAAGCAAAAATAATAAATTGTTCATTGTTCATCCTCCTATGTTGAGACTTCCTTTTAAGTATAGGAATAAAGTATAGGAGGTAACGCTCTTCCTTAACATACATTAGATATAAGTTTATAATATCTTACTGCAAAAACATTTCACCTATTATTTTGTTTTTCCAGACACGTCATGCCGTCAGAAAACCTAGCAGTGTCCATCGTAGCGATGGGCGAAGGCTGGCACAACTACCACCACACATTCCCTTGGGACTACAAAGCTGCTGAACTAGGGATGTCATTCAACCTCACTACTGCTGTGCTAGACTACTTCGCGAGGATTGGCTGGGCGTATGATCTGAAGGAGGCCTCGACGACTTTGGTTGAAGAAGTCGCTAAGAATAGGGGGGATGGGAGTAAGAAATCGAAGAGGAAAAAGATTTTTTAGCAGTTCAGACCAAAATGTTTACTGTCATAGATTTTAAGGTATACCTATAAGTACACTTCGTACTTCTTATTGCTGCAGAAAGTACTGCGTATTAAGGTACCCCGAGGCACACTAGCGCCGCCACTTATTTTATCTTATCATTACGTTGAACAAAAGAAATATAAAAAAAATCATTACGGTTTTTGTGAAACCAGCAAATTTTTATTGAATGTCTTTGTAATAGTTTTAATATTTTTAAACTTTACAAAAATATTACAACTATTACAGAAATACCAAAATGCCCTTGGTGGCCACCCAACTCCATTTTCTCATCTCTACCTAAGCCTTGCAAAATAAAACTATTTCAGTAGCATTAAAAAAAGCTTACATTAGGTAACACAAAACGCGCACTAAATATTTTTTTTTTTATTTGTTGTACATAATAATAAAATAAAATAGGTGGCGGCGCTAGTGTGCCTCGGGGTACCTTAACGGATTCACTGCCCAGTCACTGCGGAGCAACCTGAAGGGGCATGCAGCAGACGGGAGACTTCCATGATATGCGTTACAGGCACTGAAAGTGCTAAACGGTTAAATGTATCGAACATAGTGATTGAAAATATGAAAACCAGGCGAATATTGGTTGGTTTAGCTTTTAGGTTATGCTTACCTCAGCTCTGAGAGAAAAGGGTCTAATGGCCTTTCGTGGAAGGGCGGAAGACCTTCCCTTGCAGTGGGACAAAACAGGCCAATACCATCCTAATATTAAACAATCGGAAATAACTCTCAGTATGTGACCTATTCACGCCTAGAGTCTGTGCAAAAAGAGCAGTCTCTTAGGAATTGAGGGCGCGCGTGTGCCAATGTAGGTACTACTTTGATTGCGTTAATATGTTAGTCGACCGTTTCGCCACGAGTCCTCTCTTTTTGCACAGACTTCGTGTGGACGGATCTTAATTAAGCAAAACAATGAAATAAAATGTGATATACTTAGCGTGAAACTTCTTTTATTTTTCATATAGCCTGCGACATACCTAACACTAGTGACCCTTTCTTTAGGTCCTAATAATACAAAAACTTACATAAACTTACAATTTGAAATAAACAATAAACAACAAAATATTTAAATAAATTAAATTTTATATCTGTACTGACTAAGGAAATTTTTACAAAACCTAATTTAAACGCATTCATAAAATAACAAAAAATAATAACTTCCAAATATATCTTCAAAAAAATCTCTTATTATCAAAAATGATGCTATTAAAAACTTGTGAAATGAATCAAGTTCTAATAGTTGGTGGTAGATGGTAATTAAGGCTTTGTACATTTTATAATATATATATATATAACATATATGTATATATATGTAACATTTTATAATTTTATAATATGATACGACCACAAAGAGAATATGATCATCTTTTCTTGCTCAGACTGTATTCTATGGTCAGATCTATGGTCTATTAAGAACGTTGCTTTCTTAGTTCCTATTACTTTTATACAGGGTGCAACGCAACATGTGTACTGAGCTGTATGGGAGTGATTCTGAACAAGGTATCAGTCAGTCTAACCAAGAAAGGATGATCTTATTTTTTAACAAGTTTATTTTTTGGCCTCTATCTCACTAATGGTATAAGTGACGAAGTAAGAAAATCAATTTTTTTTAGTCATGACGAAGTGACCACCGATGCATCACAGAGGTCTAGAAAATCTAATTAAAATAATTAGATTCTCTATCTATATACATAGGTAGTCATTAAATTTTAATCATTCAACCACATTGAATCCATTTCATTGGCCTCTCTACGAAAGAGGGTGTAAGATGGCATCACTTTGGTTGAAAATCAGGCAGCTTTACAATAACCATATCATGGTACAGTTGGCTGCACTAAAATGTGGAGCTGTGTTATACTAAAGAGCACCTATTTGCTGACATAAAGTGGTCATTGAATCAGTCAATCATCTTAGCTGTATATTAATGAGTTTCTATAAACTTATTCAGAAATGCTTCAGACTGTACTTATCAACATTTACTGATAAAAACGTTTCTTTCTAGGGTCTCTAAATAGGTACCTATTACCTTATTTTAAAGAAGTCATAAGGTTCGCTATTAGTCGAAGATTTAAAGCCACTTAGTTACCTAACATCAACATCATGAAAACATAACATGAATAAATTAACTGACACTCCATTTGCATTTGCAGTCAGTCAAAACTATTTGATATCCAACCGAAGAATGGATACCTAACAGTATTTAACTGTGTTATCAATCAAATATCAGCTACTTAAGAACTCAGCACAATATTAAGAAAAACATGCCCATAGTATACAATATAGCGCAATCTTTTCAAAGCATTCAAAAAGGCCTCTTTATCAACACAAATTCAGTCTTCAATGAATGTGAACATTGCAGCCTTAGGTTTTACACCATTTCCTATTTCTGTTAATTTAGGTTCTTTAATAGGCCTCGCAGGCTCCTCTTTCGAAGTTTTACGCTTTAAACTGACGACTTTGTTCGAGTATACACCATCAGTTGTGTCTTGACTTGCAGAAATCTTCCTTCTCTTTGGTTTTGCGACTACAAAGTCGAAGTCAGTGGAGTCATCATCGAAACCGGAATATGAAGGCATGGAGCGGCCACTTCGAGTTGACCGCATAGGTTGGATTCTCGTGGATTCCTCCACTATCTGAAGAGGTGGGGGCCATGACGCGAAAGTGGCAGTGCGACGAGCTTGTCTGTAGCTGTTTAGTGACATTAGTTTTATGTACACGGCTAGTGTGTGAGCCTTCTCTGTGTCCGTCAAAATTCTTGGGAATAGACTCCAGGGCATTCTTCTGTCTACCACCTCCACATATCTCCGTTTTAATGCTTTTGCTGGAGGACTTGCTTCTTGGGATATTACCTGTAATTATAAAAATATTATTATTATGTGTTTATCATATAACCCACCTCAGGACATTCATAGTGACCTTTAAGTGGCCATATAACCATGTCGATTACGAGTTGACTTAGACAATAAGGCTGCTGGTCCTTAAGGCATGCGTCGGGCCAAAGCCAGCAGCGCAGAGGCCCTTTGTGAGAGTTAATCTAAAGGCGAGGGCTACACATAGCGGATATCATCCTCGGTTGCACAATATGACACACCCAAAGATGATATCCGCCTGGTGTAGTGACTATGGCAACAGAAAATGGGTCATTCCAACGTGAAGGGACAGCCATTCTCCTGTTTGCTCAAACTTCAAGAAATATCTCGAAAACTACCAATGCTATGAGTTTCAAAATACCTAATGAATGACAGTGTAGGTTGCATAGTGTGCCCCCTTCCCCCCCCCCCCCCCTCTATCCTATAAGTTGTTGGTGTTTGAGAGTTAAAATAGATTGTTAAGTTTCACGGTTTAATCATACGTTAAGTTGAAACTGAAAGTAATATTAATGGTCGCGAGTGTGCGCCGTGCGTGACGTGTTGCCCAAAGGACATTTGTTTGCGACTGGCTTGGCTGTGATTACGCCATAGAAACTCGTCATAACGTAAACTGCTGACCCGCCAGAACATATAACTCTGTATGGTATGCAAACCATACAGACATTATGAAACCAGATAGTTTTGCTTAAATGGAAACATAAAAATCAGCATTGTATCAACTGTGTAATTTAGCACTACTTTACACAGTTGACCCAGCAAATTGACATTTTCTGAATATGATGGGAGGGACGTCTGATACCCACATAATATCTGAGAGGATTGCTTTGCTTCCCAAATCAAGACAAATAATGCTTCCCAAAACAAAAAATAATAATGTCAATACGTATAAAATACATGTAAATTTTTAAAGAACCTATTATGTATAAATGATTACTATAAAGATCTATGTAAACAAACAACATACTGGTAATTACATCAGCTGTTTTTCTCCAAAGCCTCAGAAAAACAGGTAGTAGCACTTTTTCTTTCCGATAAATCATAAATTATTACTAAAACTATAAGTAACAACTACTAGAACTATATTTATAAATATCAAGGCTTTATTTGGCCCACAGGCTATTATGATGGTAGGGAACCATTCAAAATCTCAATATTTCAATTAAGTAATTTCTTGCTCAATGTCCCATGTAGCTAAAACAATTACCCATAGCATAATTGTTACTTTTGAAAACCCGAAAGATAATAGATTCTATATTTTTATGCCAGGATAAAAAAAGAGAACATACCTATGTTTTGCTGAGACTGATCAGACACCAGATTCGTTGATCTTATATAGGTACTCAACTAAATAAAATGATCCTCATGGGTTACGCCATGAGAATGCCATTCCCATTGTTTTATAGGCCTAAATATGTATTTATCTTATGTGGTTATCTTTAACTATTGTACATAAGAAGGTGAATGTAAGTATTACGAAATTAAAGAAAAAATATAGTAACCTTGGTAATTTCACTACCGTTTGTGTTCTAGATTTATATAAACGTAAATAAATACATAATATAAAATAGTTGTTTAATTACTGTTGAGTCAATTCATTGGCTTTGCCGTGTTCTCAGATTCAAGAAAAAATATGTTATTTATGTATTTGACCCGGGGTGTCACCTTAGCTGGAATGACCCAAATGATCAGAATAAAAAACCAGGTATTGTGTATTGTGATTAATAGGTATGATCTATATGAAATGAAATGAAAGTTTATTTCTTTAGACTTACAAATAAGCACTTAGACAAGTCATATTTTATACTATTCATTATTATATTGATGTTCACTTCCAATTTTTTGTCCACCAGTGGAAGAAGTGAGAAAAAACCATTAGTATGTTCATAACTTATGTGTCTAGTACATATGATTTGCTTATCTGTAAGTTGTTAGATTTTGAGTTGGAGCAAAACTCGATCCAAGCTTTTTTATCTTCTAGATAATCTGATATTTTGTAATAAGCCTTTTTACAAAGAACATGCATCACAATTTTTTAAATTTATTTATTGATAATTTTTGCAACTCACTTGGAGTTTTGTTGTAGAAGCGTATACATTGCCCTTTAAAAGATACACTTATCTTATGTAGTCTAGTTGTGGGAACAGTGAGTTTATTCTTATTTCTAGTATTTACATTATGTATATCGCTTTTTAGTGAATCGATTGATGTTTTTATGAGTGTACAACAAGTTTTCATAAATATATTGACATGGTACTGTCATTATGTTTATTTCTTTGAATTGATTATGTAGGGATACATATAAAAGAAAGTCGTGTTAGTTACACCATTTATAACTCAAGAATGGCTGAACCAATTTGGCTGAAAATTGGTGGGGAGGCAGCTTAGAACTAGGAGACAGACATAGGATACTTTTTATCATTTAAACTATTTGACACATAGATTTCCACAGGGGCGAAGCCGCAGGGCACAGCTAGTTATTATATAATTTAAGAAGTCCATATAACAATTATTATTAGTAAAATGAGTTTGGCGAGCATACTATTTTGTTTTGCTAATTGATTGCAATCAGCTTATATAGCGTAAGTAAAAGTTTGGATGTTTGTTACCTATTCACCACAAAAATACTGAATGGCACAAGCTGAAATTTTGCATAGGTACCTAGATTCTTGACCTGGATATACATAACATATAGACTTTTTATCCCTAACAATACACTAGAGACTTTATAAAATAAAAATTAAGTTTTAGAATATGATTTAGGAAATACTAGGATTACTAACTTTGTGTATAAATTGATATACTTAGTTAAGTAGTTACTAAAATGTTTACTTTTACCTTGCCATTGCACTTTTCTCTGGTTATTTCTTCTTCATTATTGGTAGTTTTGGAGTTATTGAAAGCTTTCAGGAGATCATTCATTTCCTCCTTGGTTAGATTCTCCTCGTCTAAGCCAAACTCTGTAGGTAATAAAATAATACTGACAGTAGCTATATAAATTCATTATTATCCCAATCATTATCCACCATGGCAATTTCTAAATAATAATCTAAATAAAAATATCTAAATCTTCATTCTGTTTAATCAGCCCGCTGGGTAAAGGCTTCCCTACCCTTCTGCCATACATTACCAGGGCGTACCTGTCTAAATAGTTAGGTACCTACCTCAGAAGCAAATAAAAATAAACACTAGATATAAACAAATCAATCAGCGAATTTCGAGGTTCAATGACCCTTGTGGATTCTAGCCAAACGCAAGAAGTAGGTACCTAGGTCTATCAAACTAAGTATAAATAATCTATTCAAACACTTAGATCTACGTACCACTTACCAGATAATTGATTTTTCATAGACTTAGTCTCCGAATCACAGCTATCATCCGATGAAATTATATTATTATCCATGATGAATGAGGCAACAAGAAGAAAACAATAACTTATTAGAATCTCATTACTACCCTGAAAGCAATCAAGATATTTTACACAACGTACATAATCCAAATAGAAAAATAATTATGAATATCCGATAGAATCGCAATTCAGCAATTTTCTGTTTTGGTTTAGTGTATTGATGCCGCCGAGACTGACGTATTTGACAACAATGAACAAATTAATTTATGATTCGGCTAGAGGAGTGTGATTTCGTTCGTCCACAAAGGTTTCGGACACACGTTGGCAAAATATGTGTGCCATAGGGTGTGCCATGATGTAGGTAGGGCAACACCTTGCCGAACGTTTGAAAAAGCGTACATACACATTAGATGAGATGCCTTACCTTGGAAACCTTGGAACTCTTTAAAGTAATAAAATAATAATAAATTAGAGACGTGTCTTTTTATATAAACATTTAACAACTACGCAATGGTAACATAAAGAAATAGAGAAAATATTTTCTCAGTATGTTTTATTATTTACTAGCGGCCCTTCCCGGCTTCGCACGGTTTTAGTACGGTTCCTTTACATTTTTGAAAATATAATATAGCCCTAGGACTATGTTCACCGGGGATAGTGTAGCTTCTCAACGGTGAAATAATTTTTCATATCGGTCCAGTAGTTTCGGTCGGAGCCTATTCATTACAAACAAACAAACAGAAATCAAACCTTTCCTCTTTATAATATTAGTAGGTATAGATATAGATTAGAATTTCGATAAGGTGCATTGCATTTACATACGATCGCTTTGGAAGCTTGTTGCAAACAGACATCAAACGGATCTTGGGCCAATGTAATGGCACATACTGCACCAACAAACCTACTCTAATACTCGCACTGCAATATGGTCAGTTACTTATTAGCCATTTTGGTCCTGTCCAGACATTAACAAACCTTTAGGCTTGCAATTTTGCGTGTCTAGTAATAGTAAGATTCATGAAGAAAATATAGGTACAACATTTTATAAATAAATAAGGTTCTTCAGTCAATTGAGGTCCAAAAAAATAAATGTTTAACAACTCTGACTCATCAAAAACGTAAACCACTTCTAGTCCTTCTAGATAACCTTCATCATCAACCTTTAATAGTTTACTGCTGGACATAGGCCTTAATGAGCGCCATAGCGCCTCGTCTTCAGCTTGCCGCATCTGCCTGCAGTCTATTATCCTTCACAATAATCCCCGTGCTAAGCCTACTCAATTCACCTTTGAATTCCAATCGTGGTAGCACGAGGACTTTCACACCAAGATGCCCCAAATATGGCTACCTACTTTTTCGTTTTGAGGTTCGTCGTTTCGTATTGGCGACAATCTTTTTAGTAGATTTGAATGTTATCTGCGTCCTACAAGGAATAAAACTAGCGGGAAAATAATTTGCCACAAAAAGTATTCCGTTAGTTTTATTCCATGTAAATTAAAGGAAAGAACAAAAAAATATAAATCTCGCGCCAATATGAAAAGATCTACCTAAAAGGGTGTTTTTAAATTCTGGCGTCCATGGCGCAACAAAGAGAAAAAATAAAATCTTAAACCATTTATTTAAAAAATATACAAAACATCTAACCATTACTTTGACCATGTTCAGGATATTTGGACCATTAACTTTAAATGTCTTATCTAAGTACAATTATGTATAGTCAACACCATTACCCCTGTTTCTATTCTAAAATCTAATTGGACAATGTAATATTGAAGAAAAAAGTGGTATAAAGTAATATGATATTACAAAGAAAAATTATAACTGATATTTGCTCCATCTATGAAGCAACTATAAGAAAAGTTAAAATATTTTGTTTGTGTAAAACGTAAATCGTCTAGGCAAGCCATTATGGCAAGATATTAACTTATTGAGCAATTTATTTTTCTTTTGATCAGACTTTTCTAGAAGTTTTCACTGAAATAACATTCCGTGTCAGTGTCTAATACACATTATGTAAATAATGGATTAAATAGTTTTTGATTCTTGATTCTTCTTTGATTGTTTTAGTTGCCGTGTTATCACATTTTATTTATTTGATTGATAGCAAATTCAATACACGAAAAGTCCTAAAAAACTTATGTTAAATATCAATAAAATATTTTTGTGTTAAATTGACGGAATGGTTGTTTCAATGGTTGTCAATAAACATATTTAAAACTATCACATCAACATACAATAAAATACTTTATATTATTCTTATATCACACTAGAGCCTATCAGAAACCTGAGATGTCTCAAAGTTACATGAAAAACAGTCTAATCATTTCAAAGATCAACAAAGGCACTTTATATATATTTATTTTCTAATATATTATACAATTCTTTCGACACTTAAGTCATTGAAACGGGATATTTATCATGATTTGATTTTTGAGTCTTCCAATATTTCGGCAGTTTCATGCGTAAATATTCATCATGGTAAATATCCCGTTTTAAATGACTTTTAGTGTTAATAAACATGAAGTTTCAAAAATTCTTGCCCATGTTGATAGAGAACATATCCCAATTTTAAATGGTTGCAGTAACTGAATGCTGCACCCTGTTTAGATAAATTTAGTAAAACCTCCCTGCTTACAACTAAATGGTCAATTAAAACTAAAGAATTATCTAATACAAATACACCCCTTCGTAAACATACAGTCAGTGTCATGTCATTAAGAAAGTAGTCTTATGTTTTTGTAATAAGGTATAAATCGGTTTGCTGAGGGAAAGACCCAACGTCAAAATAAGTAATTTTTGCATGCAAACAGCCAGCTCTGATGACCAATTTAATCAAATATACGTTAAATATTTTCGTCACATACATTTTTTTTCTTCCATAAGATAATATGAAATTGTTAGCAAAATCAAATCACAGAATAAAATAATTAAAGGCAAAATGCGGATACTAATGAACTAAAACAAAATCATTTAGTCGATATGTTTGTTTACAGTTCCTTGTAAACTCGTTCATATGTTTGCTACAGCTAAACTGACACGTTTCATTACGTCCCGTAACGCCCCGGTCAGTAACCGTTAGGCCTACGGTAATATATCGCGTCTCTTTCTATCATGAAAACTTCCACTGCTTCCTTTTCGCACTTATTACTTACCCGTAGACCACATGTATAGCCGTAGCGTATTAGAAAATTAATAAACTTTCATGTCATTGCTGTGTGCATTCACCTTTAGTCACTAATAACTTAACTTACAAGTGCGGTAAGAACCTTAATGAATTTAGAGAAAATAGTACTAAACCTTGTCTGTTCTGAACAAACTTAAGCCATTTCACATTAATTTTCTCATTAAACGGAGAAAAATGGAACTAATGCATCTATACAAATTTAAACTTGTTATGAACACACAAGCGCCATTTCTTTACATGCATTAAGATCCTATTCGCACAATAAACTTTAAGCCTTAACTATAACGGCTCGCTTATCTCGTGGACTTGAGCTTCCAGCGAAGGAAGAGGAAGGCAGATATACGTAGAATCACGAATATTAGACAGAGAGCGGCGATGTCGAGGGTGAAGTCAGCGTCCGTCATGTCCAGTTCTTCGAGAGTTGTCAGCGGGTTCTTGAAGTGGCAGTATGTCTGGAAATAACATATAATGTTTAAAATAACTATATTTATTTAAATAAAATGATAGATAAATAATGTTAACAAGGCTACCACGTTATTTTTGCACATAATGTAACGCGCGCTATCAGCGTTATTACACTTATTTTAGCGTAATAACGAACAGAACATATCCCAATTTAGCGTGATTAACGCGTGAAAAGGCATGCGTTATTCACGCACAGTTAGTGTAATAACGCTGATAGCGCGCGTTACGTTATGTGTTAAAATAACGTGGTAGCCTTGCTGGACGATTCAAGCAGCATCATCTAGCCAGAAACTAAAGAGAGCTTGTGTTATGGGCAGGGCTTGGAATACCGGTATTTTCAAGTACCGGTTTGTCTGGCCTTGACGTGGTACCGATAACATCATTGGTATCGATATAAATTTTACCGATACTTTTTAAGAACCGATACTTGTAAGTACCGGTACAAAAATATCGGTATTTTCAATAAGTTTCGGTATAATTACCGATATTATGAGCATAAAATATCGATACCAACAAAGTTGGCAAGCAAGCGCCTGCGCCCGCCCTTCTCCGGTCGGTACGCTAGGACTGGAGAGCTAGCAACGTCACGAGAACCGCTTTAAGTACCGGTACTTTTGGCAAAGTATCGATACTTGAATGTAACGAAATGAAAATAGCATAATTACCACTATAGTACCGGTATTATTGGTACCGTTAGCAAGCCCTGCTTAAAACTAGCATACATAAAATATAAAAATATTTAATTAAAACACGCTTTTTAATGATTACGGCATCAGCGTGTCGATGACGTAATCAGACTGTCAACTGACGACGATGCACGGCGGGTGTTATTAAAGATGCCGTATTATTAATATTGACGTCATGTACCTGATGACACTGCAGCTTGGGCCGGTCGAAGGAGTAGGTGGCGAGCGCGGTGCCCTCGAACCCGTAGCGGATGTACGACAGGTAGGTGATCCAGCGCAGGTACACCGGGATCGCGTTGAACGACACGAAGAAACCGCTGAACAGCAGGAATGGGACAGACATCACGGGTGCCAGGAACACGCCGTTCTGTGGACGAAAACAAAATTCAATAAATTATATCAAAACGCCTTTAAAACGTATTTTAATATTAGAAAAGCCATGTTAACAGAGCTCAACGGCGATCGAATAATGATCACTTCCGTTTTAAGATGCCAACCACACACCCAGGCGAAAATTTAAAAGAATAGTAAATTTTTTTTTGACAATTATAGTATAAAATTGGACTTACGAGTATCTAAGTGCTTATTTTGAAAGTACAGATTTACCTTCACTGACAACAGGCCATGCTGTAGGCCCAGCGCGGGGATTGTTGTTGAAGGAAGGAATAGAGATAAATTACCTCACTTTGTCATCGAATGCGTAAATTATTTAAAATGAATTACTTCAACTTTAATACTGTACGCAATGTATGACGATGCGAAGTCAGTATGGCCTTTTCAACCCTAGAGAACTATCCCTGTGCTAGGCCTAAAGATATCCATAACTTTTAGTCTAAAGGTTCCCCTGTGTTCGAACCAAAACGGGCGGCTGTGACGTCACTGTAGGTGACACTATGGCATTCTAATCTAAACCCTACTTTGAACGTTATTTACATACAATTAAAGTAGATATTCACCTGAACATTCATAGCGGCGCCCACAACTAAGCCCACGCTTTGCGCCACGAAGGATATGAGAAGGCAGGAAGACAGGAACATTGCGAACCGGAACCAGACGGGCGGTTGTGACGTCAGCAGATACACTATCACTACGTAGATCACGCAGAATATCGTCTGTAAAGAATAAAGACATTTTATTGACTCCGAAAATAACAATAAGAATAAATAAATAAATAATGCTGGACAATTCACACAGCATTATCTAGCCCCATGGTAAGCAGAGCTTGTGTTGTGGGTACTAGATAACTGATATACATAATACAATACATTACATAGATAGATATTTTTTATTATACATAGAAAACGACCAGAACACCCGGAACAAATATCTGCAGATCGTACACACAATTGTTCCGAGGCGGGAATCGAACCCGCAACCTCCTGCGTCGCAGGCGGACCATCGCCCACCGCGCCACATCGGTCGTCAAAAATAAGAATTAGAATATATGTATTATTATAATTGTGTAACATCTCCATGGGAAAGGCAAGACCTTGAGAGACTAAGAAAATTACAATAAGAATATATTTATCTGCAAAAGCACCAACTACTACGCAGCAAAACATGTGCATTCAAATATGGGCTTTAACCCAATATTTACAAGTATCAAAATACATGCACCTTTAAAAACAAAGATCATTATGAAGCACCTAAAACAATCGAAACTAAATAGAGAAGTGTAAATGTGTAAATAAATAAATAAAAATGGTTTACCTGGAAGGGTATATCCGAGACGGTGATGGCGAGGTAGTAAGACCGCAGGGAGTACCAACGGTTGAAGTGTTCTTTCACTAGCACCGGCATTTCGAGCGGAACTGGAAGATAAAACATATTTCATTATGAAACAAATATTTATATTGGTTTATTTCATATCAGTCGATCGAGTATTAGGTTTAGGAGGCTTATAACTTATAAGTTTCGTAGTAATTTCTTATTGATGACGAACGATGTGGCGCTGCGGGCGGAGGTCCGCCACGCCGCGGAGAGACGCAGGAAGTTACGGGTTCGATTCTCACCTTGGGACAAATATTTGTTGGATTGTATATTTAGCAGTCGAAACGCGACTTCTAGCTTTTGCGAAACCGGTCTTTTATGTATGTAGGTAACGTTTAAAATTATTTGAAATTGAAAATGCTCGCTGCGCCTCTACCGGCCGCTGCCATCAACTGTGAATTGAACCTTACGATATATGGCATACAGCCTAAAGACCCTAAAGTACTGGTATATACTAGTAAAATGTATAATAATACTCACAGCTAAGTATAGTGATGGTCATAGAGGTGTACATTAGGAACAGCATGTTAAAGAAGAGGAATCCGAGGTTAGACAACACTTTGGAGCCGTCGTTTCCAATGTCGTAGTAGAGCGCGCCGATCAGAAAGCCGACCAGGATGTGGGCGAACAGACGCAGGTACATGAGCGTCTGGAATTAAACGTTATGGGTATAATAATAATGAATCATATTAAATATTTCGGACCATACAAAAGTAAGAGATCTTATTTCACTTATTCCACGGTCCATAGTCATACCTTAAAACTAGCATACGTAAAATATAAAAAAGTCTAAATAATAACACGCTTTTTTGTGATTGACGGGTGTCAGCTGACGTGCACGGCGCGGGCGAGGGTGGTGCAGCGGTGTCCCGTTGCAGGCGGCCAGTGAACCTTCGGAACTTGACACCCTACGGCCAAAACTCAGCGCTTAAGTAGGTCGAGAGATGGTGAGTTGGTACTCTCACCATAAATTAATTGAAGCTCACATTATGAGGATAAGGCTTAAAATAGAGTGGTTTACCTCTCCCACTCTAAACGAAGTAAGTCATTATGTACATTCAGAAACAACCTACTCGTTTCTGAATGTATATAAGCATTAGAACAGTCTAATAGTTGCCTTAGCGCCCTATCTGCAGCTTGCCGCATCCAGTATCTGCCTGCAGTCCTTCGCAGGTCATCCCACCTGGCCGAAAAGCGTCCTACACTACGTTTGCCGAGTCGTGGTCTCCACTCAAGAACACGTTTACCCCAGCGGTTGTCGGTTCTTCGTGATATATGGCCGGCCTACTGCCACTTCAACTTACTGATTCTTTGAGCTATGTCGATAGCCTACGTCACCGCATCATCTGCCAGCAGTATTTCACAAATCGACAACACACCTGTTAAGGGCGGCCATTGACAGATGGGCCAATTTTATCTCACTGCTCTGTAGACGTCAAAAAAAAATGAATGCGCGGAAAAATGCATGGTCACATACAGCGATGCATCTGTGATCTCTGAGCTGGCTATGGTAGGGTAGGCTTCGATAGAGACACTCACCCAGTCCCTTCTACTGAAGAGCAGAGTCCGTTTGAGCACGACCCAGAACTGCGCCAGCTCCGACGTTGCGTAGCGACGCGGTGAGACGGCGGCGTCGCCTAGCAACGCTACTTCCACGTTGTCTTGCTTTTCAGTATCGTGGATGTGTACCACTAGAGGATCGCCTGCGCCTGTGTAAGGGATATTTAGCTTTAGATGTGTTACCTTAAGGTACAGTATAAGTCACCGGCGGCCGGCCGAAGAGTTGACAAAACACTGTTGGCTGCTTACATTGTTCATATACTAAAATGTCGCATTAAGCGACTTTGTGTCGTTGGTGGACGGCATTAGGTTGCTTTTGGTTCTTCAGTGCGGGAAGATTTTTCACAACTTTGATTTGCGACAACTAGTGATCTATATATGTATAATAGTTGTCATCGTGTGTGTGTGTGTGAGAGAGAAAGATAAAGCGATTATTGTTTTCTCATGAGCACGAGTAAGAGGGAGCCTAGTGTTATATAAATATGGTATGTATAAAGCCATATTTTTGTAGTTTTTTCATCTTGAAGGTTAGATGGTTATTATGAAGGAATTGTACCATTAGAGTTCTTGTCAAAATCAGACATTTATCCAGCTTGAAAAAGGGAATTTGTTATATGTTTACTATGTTATTTTCTTCATCATCTCTATATTTTCTTCACTCATCGGGCCAACTGTACTGCCATACGTGCCGTATGCCGTAGGGTGTTCAAGACCAAGTTTGGTCTAGTGTGCCATATTAGGGCTCATACGAGTACATAATACAATAATCCGTAATGTCTAGGGTCGCCGTCATCGAAATCCATGAAGAAGCCTAAATATAAATAAATAAATAATGCTGGACAATTCACACAGCATCATCTAGCCCCAAGCTAAGCAGAGCTTGTGTTATGGGTACTAGATAACTGATATACATAATACAATATATTACATACATAGATATTTTTTATTATACATAGAAAACGACCAGAACACCCGGAACAAATATCTGCAGATCGTACACACAATTGTTCCGAGGCGGGAATCGAACCCGCAACCTCCTGCGTCGAAAGCGGGCCTTCGCCCACCGCGCCACAGAGGTCGTCAAATATATATATTATCGTATATTTTTTTCAAATGTATTTTGATGCTTGTTTTGCACTGCAGCAAATAAATTATTGTCTATGTTATTCTTATGATGACGCTATGTTATTCTTATGTTCAAAATGATGAGATGACACATATTGTAAACCGCAGCAATTCCAACTTATCAGATCAAAGTTCAAAGGTCTCGCCCTCACTGAAGCATAACTTCACTTCAGTACACAAAACCGGAGCCAAACACAAACAGGAAACGCAATAATCACTCAACTTTGAACCCTAATGATAACAATTAGCGGTATCTGTACCATCTCTAAATACAAATGAAGGTCGTCGTAACTAGCTTTCGCCCGCGACTTCGCTCGCGTGTTACCACGATAAAAAGTAGCCTATATGTTATTCCAGTACATTATAGATAGATAGATAGATAGAATTCTTTATTGCACACTAAGTATAAAATGACAATGTAAAATAAAACTTAAAAAAACTAGATACAATTGGCGGTCTTATCGCTATATCGGCTTATCATTATACTATGTATGTTCCAAGTTTCATCAAGATCCGTTCAGTAGTTTTTACGTGAAAGAGTAACAAACATCCATACATACTTACAAACTTTCGCGTTCATAATATTAGTAGGAAGTATGATATTTCCTAGATGTTTATCATGCATGATATTACCAGGTACAATAATCCAACCAACTTCACATGATACATTCCTCCTCTGATTCAAACACTAGTTTCTGCCCGCGGTTTCGCGCGCGTTGTTTCTATGGAAACGTTTAAACGTTATTTATCCCATGGGAACTGACTTATTGGACAAAAAGTAGCTAAGTTGCGTAGTCTTAAAAATCTAAGCACGGACAGACAGACAGCGGAAAGAGACTTTGTTTTATACTATGTAGTGAAAACTACGGTTAATAAATTGACGTTTAGTTTAAATATATCTATCTATCTCTCTCTTGTATATAAAACTATCAAATGATAACATACCTTTAGCGATCTCATTGGCCGCAAACTGCAGTATCCCATTCTGCAAGTTGCTGTGTCCATTGTTCCCGTTTGTTTCCTTAAACTTCTCCTGAACCTGCGAGAGGTCGTTCTTGTTCGTTCCCGAGTTGTTTGATAAAGACAACTCCATATCTTTCTTATTGTTGAAATCCGGGACCGTGTCGGGGAAAGGTTGGCCATTTCTGCAAGTTGAAGAGTGAATGAGTGTTTATTGCCCACTAGCATTCGCTAGAGAAACGTTTGTCGTACCAGTAGTAGCTTTCAACTGTATCGCTGGCGCGGTAGAGAAACTATCTCAACCTCCATATTTCAGGTGTGTTTTTTGTTGCAAATGGAGGCATCTTATTGTACTTATTAATTAATAAAATAATAATAATAATTAACAATGCAGGACAGTTCACACATCATTATCTAGCCCCTTGGTAAGCAGAGCTTGTGTTATATATAGGTACTAGATAACTGATATACATAATACAATACATTACATAGAAGATATTTTTTATCATAGATAGAAAACGACCAGAACACTCGGAACAAATATCTGCAGATCGCACACACAATTGTTCCGAGGCGGGAATCGAACCCGCAACCTCTTGCGTCGCAGGCGGACCTTCGCCCACCGCACACTTATTGTATCATGACACTTAGGCCTGTAAAATGAACGCTTGCTCAGTCATCGATTTATGCTTGAGTAACGATTTTGTAGCATAAACTCACGCAGAAATTGATAACTGAGCAAGCTTTAATAATACGGGCCTTAAATGATGAAAAGTGGTAAGCCAGGCTATTTTCTTATTAGTAGTTCGTAGTCAGTATTAGTAACTGCTTTACTAACTCTGATGTGATATGATATGTGATGTGATAATGTGAGCGTAGGTAAGCTCTATTGGCATTAACTGACCTGATATCGTTTTCTCCGTAAGCAATATGGCGACAGCACCACGCTATTTCAATACGTGCTTATTCTACCTGCTATAACTGACCTGATATCGTTCTTCCCGTTAGCAATAGCCCGCACCAGCTTGCCGGTGTTATCGCCATACTCCCCGCACGAGACTTCAATGATGAAGGACGCGGGGTTGTGGTAGGCGGGACAAGCGAGGTTTAGGCTTGGGGAGGCGAGCCATTCCACTGGAATATAATAAAAAGGTGTAAGCAATATTTTGATTAAATTATATTACTGTGGGAATTTTGACACATTTGTCTTGGTTCGTTTCAAGGCTGGCAGAATTGTGTGAAACTAGACGCAAAACAAATTATAACTAACGATAAATAAAACTGAGAAAACTATGTGTGTAAAAAAGCGTGGGATGCTTTCTGAAAATATTTCTTCAATGTCGCTACTCCTATTAGTAGTTCTAGTTACGCGAGGCAAGTTTGCGCTGTTGGCCACAGAACGCAAATCCATGTGTGTTACGTGAGGCAAGTTTGCGCTGTTGGCCACAGAACGCAAATCCATGTGTGTTACGTGAGGCAAGTTTGCGCTGTTGGCCACAGAACGCAAATCCATGTAGGTATACCTTACGCTTTTTTACATTAAAATAATTTATTTTATTTGTCACTCTTATCCATAATTTGAATTATTAAAAAAAATATCTTCCACTTTTTAGTTCGGTTTATTTATAAAAGCGTGGTATTTTAGTTTTTTAAAACTATTATTTATTTTTATTTGAAATGTGAATGAGTAGGGAGTGTTCTTAGTTATTTTTGATAAAAATCAGTCCAAGATGGCCGCCGTCACAAAATGGCGTGTCGGGGGTTTTATAAATTTTTAGATAATATTTTAATGATATTGTCAGTCTATTTACCTATACCTATATTGCCTACGCGAAGTCTTTCCATTTTACTAACAACTATAATAAATTCTTGTTTTGTGACCAAATAACTAACGTCATCCATCACATTTGCCGAAAAAAGACCCGTTTTATTTCGTATTGGTTTTACACGAAACCAGTCTAATGAAGCTGCTTTGAGAAGGCGATGACGACTTAATTATTATAAATGAATCAAAATCTACATTTCATTTTCCTTATACCGAAGTAACTTTGCGAATTTACTTTATTTAGCAAGCTTTACCTATATTAAGAGAGCTGAAAAGGCCACTCACATTCCTTTAATGATTGCATTGTAAATTCTTAAGAGAAAAATAAATATCTCGAAACTTAATTTGACCGACAAATGTTGCCCTAGTCTACAAAAACAAAACGACACCGTAAGTAAATCCTAAAGTAAAACTTATACAAAAAATATCCTCTAAGACACCGTGGCGGTTGCGACGTAGGTAAATATTGTCCCCACCAACTCAGGTCATGGATGAAGGCAAATTACCATATTTCTTCTGTGCATATTATTTAACACCTTGACTGCGATTTCGAATCCCCCTGCCAAGCGTGGTGATAATAGCAAAACCACCCACGCATCCCCCAAGGACCAATGTTCAGCAGTTATAGAAAAACCCTTGTCTCCCTCAAGAACCCATGATCAGCAGAAAAGGCAAAACCCTCGCTTCCACCGAGGACTTATGTTCAGCAGTTATGGCAAAACCAACGCCTCCCCAAGGATTAATGTTCAGCAGTTATGGCAAAACCCTCGCATCCCCCAAGGACTAATGTTCAGCAGTTATGGCAAAACTAACGCCTCCTCAAGGACTCATGTTCAGCAGTTATGGCAAAACCAACGCCTCCCCAAGGACTCATGTTCAGCAGTTATAGCAAAACCAACGCCTCCCCAAGGATTAATGTTCAGCAGTTATAGCAAAACCAACGCCTCCCCAAGAACTCATGTTCAGCAGTTATAGCAAAACCAACGCCTCCCCAAGAACTCATGTTCAGCAGTTATAGCAAAACCAACGCCTCCCCAAGGACTCATGTTCAGCAGTTATAGCAAAACCAACGCCTCCCCAAGGACTCATGTTCAGCAGTTATAGCAAAACCAACGCCTCCCCAAGGACTCATGTTCAGCAGTTATAGCAAAACCAACGCCTCCCCAAGGACTCATGTTCAGCAGTTATGACCAAACCCACGCCTCCCAAGGAACCATGTTCGTTCAGCAGTAGACTTTTAAGTGTGGATAAAGAAGATGCCATTTTTATGATATCACAGTAAAATTATGATAAAGAATTAATTTTTAGAACCAAGACTAGATAATTAAGCAACTGACTATCATAGGAAACTAGTTATATTAACTTCCAAATATTATAAATATGTATACCTAAACCTGTTAAAAATAACCTTCTACGTACTGAAGTTAATTTATTTGAATATCATTATTTCAGATTTTATTTGACAGAACATTGTTGAAAATGTATTGTGTGAAATAATTATAATAAATACGAGGTATGTTAAGCAAGCTATCTCAATGGGATACATTTTGAGAATTGGTACGACGACGTAGGAAATTCTGATGTGCATGAGAGTCATATAACTATTCGCCGAATAAGCTCAAGGCACCTTTCGTTAAGTCTTTTGAAATTTTACTTATAATCATCATCATCAGCCTATGTTAGCCCACAGCTGGGCATAGGCGCAATATGATATGAATATGAATCATAAAGATATCTAATAAGGCCCCGACGCACACTAGCGCCGCCGCGCATTGAACAAAGCAAATTCTGGAAAATTCTAAATTTTCATTGGGTAGTTTGTGATACTAAATAAACTTTTTTTAAAGCTTCTGTAATAGTTTTATTTGTACAGTTTATTGAGAGATGTAAAGTTGCCCTTGGCAAAGTTGCACCAAACTTTATTTAAGCAATAAGTCACAAAAAGTCTTTGAGGCCCGTACTATGAAAGTTTGCTCAGTCATAGACCAGTGACTGAGCAAGCTTTCATCATACGGGCCTTAGTCTAATCTTCTAAATGAAGGTACTCACCTAATCTCCCCGTGCTGCCTTGGTAAACACACTGTCCTTCAGCCAGCGTGTACAGATGGTCGAACATCTCGAACAGCCGCGCGGACGGCTGGTGGATAGTACAGATGATGGTACGACCGCCTCTCGCCAGGGTTTTCAGCAGGGATATGCATTGGAAGCAGGAGGAACTGTCCAGACCTGGTGGAGATAAGAACATAGATAATCAGTTAAAAACTTAATATAGTTATTTTTGTGTTTATTAACTTTAAGGTCCGTATTATAAGCAGCTTGCTCACATTGCTCAGTCATCGATCTAAGCATGTAACAGTTTTCTATAACATTAGCATTACGGAAACTCAGTCATAGATCTTACTTAAAAATCAAATCATGGTAAATATCCCGTTTCAAATTACTTTTTGTGTGTACAAAATTTTGTGTTAATAACCACGACGGTTTCAAAAGTTTTATATTTAGTCATAGATCTATGTATGCATTCTATGACTCAGCAAGCTTTCATAATACGAGCCTTAGTTTGTTCACAATCTTTAATAGAAAACAACTAAGCAAGTATGTCTTGATATTTTAATCAAGACAAGTTTCTGCTTCAGCTGTCTGCTTTATTTAAAGCTAGATTTAATTTATTTTTATTTTATTTAAATTATTTAATTAGAACGGCACAATCATCAATTACACTAATTATTTTACATATGAGAAAGACGAGTCACTCATCCCTCTCACAATAGATCAAACAAACTGACAATAACTTTTTTAGTTCGTCTGCGAATATGTCGCAGTCAGGGAAGTAATCCGTTGAGAGCGTTAAGAGCGTGAGGCAGCGGCGACTGATGATGCCCTATATAGATGATGATGCAAAGTGGACTTTACAGAATTTTTATTGATTAATTTAATATGAACAGGTCAATAGTGAGTGTACTGATCTGAGCACTGTTCAGTGCTTCCGCTAATCAAAGGTTACTGATAGAATGACGCAGCATTCTATCAGTAACACGCTGTCATCAACTATTGACTTTATTACTAAATTAAAAACTAAAACTGACCAAAAACAAGTAGGTATTGGCCTATCTGTAAAAGGCCTTTGACACTACAAGTCAGAAATACTACTTAAAAATGTTCCTGCCTATTAGTGGATTTGCCGTTCAGTTGTCAGTCTTACTTGTCAAATCGTTTCCAAGTGGTTAAAGCCAATACATGAATCTTCACACGGACACTGGCAGAGTTGTAGCAACATAGACACAGCGAGCAATAAAAATAAGAAGTTGAAGTTAAAAGCCAATGCTTCAATGACGAACTGTAATGTAAGTACCTGAAGTGGGTTCATCGAAGAACATAATGGGGGGATTGTTGACGAGCTCTAAAGCGATGGACAGCCGCTTCTTTTGACCCCCGGACAGGTTGGAGGTCATCGTCTTGTGGTGCTCTGAGAGGCCGAGGGTTTCCAGGATCTCTTGAATCTGAAATACACATTAAAATTCATTACACATATGTATATCTCTTAATTTTTTTTATACGATTTTGATTTAATTCATATTTATTATTTTGATTAATTAAGGCGGTACCCTGATTCACACTAGCCCGCCACCTATTTTACCATATCATTAAGGGCAGTTCGTGATACTTTATTAGGTATTACAAACGGCCAGACCTTTTTTTATGCATCTGTAATAGCTTTATTTTGTATAGTTGGGACAGAGATACGAAATTGCCCTTGATGGCGTCCAAACTCTCTTTTCGCATATCCGCTTATTATAAAATAAAACTTATTTGTATAAAGTTGAAAACGAAAGTTTTCAACCAGTGCGTCCTACCCGTTATGACCTACGGAGCTGAGACGTGGACACTCACGATAGGGCTGGTCCACCAGTTCAAAGTCGCTCAGCGAGCTATGGAAAGAGCTATGCTCGGAGTATCTCTGAAGGATAGGATTCGCAACGAATACATCCGACAGAGAACTAAAGTTATCGACATAGCTCTGAGAATTAGCAAGCTGAAGTGGCAGTGGGCCGGCCATAACTCGCGAAGAACCGACGGCCGCTGGGGCAAACGTGTTCTTGAGTGGAGACCACGACTGGGTAAACGTAGTGTAGGACGCCCTCCGACCAGGTGGGATGACGACCTGCGAAAGACTGCAGGTAGATGCTGGATGTGTCAAGCCGAAGACAGGGCGCTATGGCGCTCATTGGGGGAGGCCTATGTCCAGCAGTGGACTAATATAGGCTGATGATGATGATGATGTATAAAGTTAATCAGTTGTCTAGAACCCATAACACACGCTTTGATTTGCTTGGGGTTAGATGATGCTGTGTGAATTGTGTTCAGCATTATTTATTTGCAACGAAGGATTGCAGGCAGATGATGGATGCGATAAGGTGTAGACAGGGCGATATGGCGCTTATTAGGAGAGGCCTCGAGCAGTGGACCACTATAGGTTGATGATGATGATTATTTATTTATTAAGGTTATAGTATTTTTAATACTTACAACTTCCTCCTTATCCGCACTAGTCGTAGTATTAGGCAGTTTCAGAGAAGTGGCAACAGACATAGCCTCCTCCACAGTCAAATTCCCATGGAGCTGGTTGTCCTGCATGATGTAGCAGGACAGCTTCCTGAACGAGGACAGGTTCCGTTCGAGGCCGTTCACGGTGATACTGCCTTCCATTCCTGATGTCCTGGTGGCAAGGTGAAAGGTTTGGTTAGAAATTTACTCAAAGATTGATAAAAAGGCTTGGTACTCGTAGTTGGAACTAGGAAGATTCTTCTATGTAACGACCTGGGTAAGAGAGAATACATTTTCGATAAAGCGGGCAAAGGTTTATTGCTTCCACTAGTGGACTAATTTTTTTTGTCATTAACACCTTATTTCTTATTTGATAATAATTTATTCATTGATCGTGTTCTCGGAGACCTATGACGGATGACTCGACGTAGTGTAGGACGTTTTCCAGCCAGCGAAAGACTGCAGATGCTGCATATACTAAGCTGAAGACAGGGCACTATGGCGCTTATTCGGTGGAGGCCTATGTCTAGCAGTGGATTAACATAGGCTGGCGATGAGGAGATCATTGATTAGTTAGATACGAACGGCTGCAAGTTGCTTAGCAGCAGAATGTACCTTAGAGCGGAAGAATCTTCAGACTAGCCTTTTCTCAAAGAGCTCTAGAATCATGGCATCTAGAATCGTTAGTTGGATGATGAGCATCTTATATTTGAACAGAATAGACGTAACTAAAATTAGTTTAGTACCTAATTAAAATCAAATAAATTTGCGCAGAACTCAAGAACAAGTCCAAATCGATAAACCCCTATTTATGTTTTAATATTATTTAGACCAGGGAGAATCGTTTGTTGTCCTACTTTTCAAAATACGCATATTTATCGATAACCTCCATAAAGATTCTCGACCTAATTATAAACTTCGCAAAAATAAGTAAACAATAAAATTTTATTTAACCTATTCTTACATTTGGGCCATTGTTTCAAACGTAAGGAATAGTTGGTGATCATCAAAAACATGAACAGTTTACAACGAACAATGCCTACACACACAGTAAAAGAAACGCCACATATCTACATATGTATTATGATTATATTTAGAAACAAAATGGCAGTTTAGGTGATGTGCATTTAAACGAATAACTGATAAAAATAACAGAATTTACGGAACAAGCAATATTCCAAAGTAGGAACCAAAATTAGCACTATCTTCTTAGTTCTGGACTTAGGAATTTCCTTCCATCAATTTATAGTCAGATATAGTACTTCAAATTACTATATTTTTAGTCTTCTACCTAATAAACTACAAAAACTATCGTAGTCCGTCGAATTTGTTGATGTTATTCGAACACAAATAAGGTTTGTATTTATACTGTTTGTAGCTAACCCGCTTACATCCGTATTGACTTACTTAAGTTATTAAGTTATTTTTAAACTTCCAGTTCCAAAGTTTTTCTTATTTATTTCGTAGAGCACCAATGTCAATACTGTTAGTTTTTACCAAAGTCAAAGGTTCACTGAACACTTGAGCAGATTAGCTGTACTTTTTGTGGGACCCACTTAGACTTCGAGGTCTAAGCGTTTTTGCACAAATAATATATTTGAAGACGAAATAAGCAAGAGTGTCATTGGAACGACAGTTATAAAGATAGATGGAGGTCTCTTCTTTTAAACTTACCCTATATGGGGGTTAGTTGAATTTTTTCGGGTCACATCAGATATATCTAATGAACTCAATAAACCGAACTCGCCGACAAAGCACAGCTCAGGCGCGGCGGTTTGGTGCGATATTTCATTAAAGTATATTAAAGGTAGCCGACAGTGTTTTGTCAACTTGTCGGTTTAAACTTTGGTGTTTCATGTATACTCTGAAATGCCAAGGTAGTACTGTCAAGGATGGTTCCCAACTTGATTCCTATCTCAACAAAATTGTTATCACTGTGCACGTAATCGATCAAAAACTTGAAATATAATCGCTGACAGTATGGTGCACTGTGGATTTCATTAAAACCATTCAAGAGATTATATTCTAGAGCACTGAACATTTGTAGAATATAGGAAAAAATCCATTTTCAAAAGCCCTATATCTATAAGAACTAAGCATAAATGGACTAACTTGGTTTTACGCGCATGTACGAAAGACGATCCGTTGTTACCTACACCTATCTACGAGTATGGGACTAACTAGTTTGTAACCTGGAGATGAAATTTAATACAAGCGTGCTGTCGCAATGTCGTACAGAACGCAATCGGCAGTAATCACACTTAGAAGACGCATCCGACCGTGGAGGGGAAAGTGCGCACCAAGGAGTTATGGCAATAAGGCCTTCCTAAACCATTGCCATCATCACATGTAAGTTAAATGCTAAACATGCGCCTCTCCTCATGAGCTCCATAGTGTTTGCAGCTTATCGGGTTTATAATGTGTGTTTCGATGTAAAATAAGGTACCTATACCTACCTAAATGAATATATTATAATGTGGGAATAATGATCAATAGGGTATAATAGTAAAAAGACACTGTCAGGGAAAATGGGAATAAATGGTTAAGAACCGGTAATAATGATAAAAATCGGAAATGGGTTCTCTCCAATCTTTGGAGTAGTGTCAATTTTCGTCTGTAATTATTATTGTTTTAAACAGAAGAGGGTGAATTATTGGACATCTTATACGATATAACAGTTACATAATAGAAGGAAAAGTAAAAGGAAGCGAGGTAGGGGAAGACCAATAATTAACTTTATCAGTCAGGTGGAAAAAAACAGCTGTCATGTCGTATAAAGACTAAAAAGACGCATTGGCCACAAGAGAAATATGAAGGAAATTGCATGATTGCACCGACAAGAGAGGTTCTTTAATTTAAAGTAATAATTATTTGCAGAAGCAGAGAAATAGAGCTATTTATGCGGGACTGGTTGCTATATTTTGTTGCTAGGAAGTGTAGATAGCAACACGGCAATTTCAGCTACCAAGCAACAATAACTGTGTCAGTCAAATTGACGGACGCGAGGCAGTGACCTCCGAGCCGTTGCTTTACTATTAGGCTATAGTTACATAACGTTGTCACTGCCATATAAAACGATTCTAATATCACACGACAGATTCTGTTAAAACCGTCCCCAGCCCTTATCGACCCTTTGTCACAGCCATTTGCTGGGTATAGGCCTTTCTATGTTTTGCCAGTCTCTTTAGTCATGAATGAGCTGAGAATTAATATTCAAATCATACATAAACAAAAATAAATAGCAGTCAGTTGATAACTTTATCCGCCATTTTTCGAACACATTTCCGCCATTTTGTGTACCTATCTCCATTTTGAAAACGAACGTCATAGGGTCGCTCATGAAATGAATGGTAAATAGAAAGCAACGCTTCAAAATTTGCCCCGTCACCTGTCCACTCAGAACTTTCTAGCAGGTAGTCTAACTGTACGATGTTACGTCCGTGAAAAAGCGGTCACGGCCATTCGACAAGCCACCGGAGATATTGTAATCCGATGCATTACAAGGTGATTGACCATAAGAGGCTGCATCCATGTACTGCGTAAACATCATTTTGCTTACTTCATCAATGCAATTTACACTATGTTTACTCTCCACTGGTGGCCTCGTGGGTATCCTCTCAATGGAAAGGTCGAGGGTTCAAATTCGAGCATTGATCTTCCTTTTCTTTTTGTTTACAACATGCATGGTAAGTCCAATCTACGTCACTTCTGCCATTCAAAAACCAGAAATGTGATAAAAGAGTGGACTGGCATACCTTGACTTCTTTGTTGTTGGCAACTTGTGTTTGGCAACTTGTCAATATCTGGAAGTAACCAAAGAAACGAAAACCAAAAGAGGAGATTCTATGATCTGCTGTATGTATTTATGTATGTTCGTCAATTTCTCCATCAATTATGGACAGATTTGAAAAGTTGAAAGTGAAAATGGATCATTTCCATTTTCTATTATCTGTCGTATCATCTGTCGAGGTGATATGATACCATAGAATTTTTATTCCCGAGAGTATACGTCCCAATAAACTTAAACAACTGTGTAAATACTAAGGAATACGGGTTATAAAACTTTTATTTTATCAACTGTACCATAAACAATTTGAATCACTCCCAGAATTTATGATTGATAGCTCCTGTCAAAAACATTTAATCTTCTTTACTTCGAAGACTACTCTGCAAGTAGATACATTATTCGTTTGTTATTTAGTTTTAATTTCTATTTTTAGGTATAACTAACCCTAGTAATAAGTTCTTAATGTTTAATTTTACAAACAAATTATGGATCATTTAAGTTATCTGAAATAAAAACATTTTATTTATTTTATTTTATTTATTATTGTATTTAGTCTCTAGTTTCCAGATCGATGATGGCGTTGAGAGGATCGATTGGTACTTTATTAGTTTATTGCCACTTGCCACATTACCACTTTGAGTGCTGAAACACACGGTATGAGTTTTCTACAAGTGACTAATATGTGTAAATCCACACTAGCGCAGCGGCTGAGAAAATACAGATCTTTGTGACTCAGCAGAGCTGTAATATTTTTCGAACGAAACGCATGTGCGGCGCAACACAACCACTGTGTAGAGTGGCAGCACGAATTTTTTAGGTAAAAAAAAAGACCGCAGTCGTCGAAAAAAAACCGCAGTCAAAGTGTTAAGGAAACGCAGAGGTAAGGCTTTTCGAACTTATCAATGTGTCAGGCAGAATGTGCACGAACTGGAATCCCTGAGGCAGGTATTTAAGAAATGCTCCGACGCGACGACGACGTCGTGACGTTATGAGTTATTTACTGTTTTCCTCATCGGAATCCATGCTTATCCTGTAGCCTCTGTTGTTATCTTTCAAGATAGGACATTGCTTTGTATAGTCCGTTGCCTTGTTTGTTGCCCCTAGATTAACATTAGCATACTGTGTAGTGACCATACTTCAAGTAGAGACCACGACTCGGTAAACGTAATGTAGGACGACAGGTGGGATGACAGGTGGGATGACGACCTGCTTCCGCAGGTCGCAGCATCTACCTGCAGTCTTTCGACTGCAGGTAGATGCTGGATGCATCAAGCTGAAGACAGGGCGCTATAGCACTCATTGGGGGAGGCTTATGATGAGGCAGTGGACTAACATAGGCTGATCTTGATGATACTGTGTAGTACATCAACGATAAAAAGCGTATAAAGTGTATCGCTATCAGTTTTCGCATTTATTTGGAAAGCTTTCTAACTTATGCTATCTAGTCTAGCTTGTCTTGCTGTTTGCATCAAGTGTGCTCTGCCATTTTGACAAATTGCTCAGCAAATCTTGCAAGAAGTTAACCCAGATTTCTACGGCCCTATCTTTCCCATCAAATCTTAAAATCCGTTGACTAAACCGTTTTGTAAAGACTTTTCCTGTTATATCGCAATTACCCAGCTATTTATAATTTTAAACTTCAGAAATATGTACATTATATTTAAACGCTTCGTTAAAGTTTTATCGTCGCAATTATTGCTATAATGATGTCAGTAAAATAGTGCAATAAGTACTGTTAAATGTGCTATTACTGAGATTGTATTGTGTTTTTGTATATATATCTATACTTTTGAATTAAAATTATAATAAAATTTATATGGGAAATATATATTTATATGGGGGATGTGTAAAATAAATATTAGAGTTCCCGACACATGTGACCCGTGACATGTGTACTGTGTTTATTTTATAGTGTTCTTTTTTTATTTTATTATAATTAAGTTGTTAAAAATGCATGTAAATCATTAATTGCACGCCCATAAAGGGCAAATTACATTGACACTGTATTATTTTATGAACCATCTTCTCACATGTAATTATGCAATAAATATACTTTTACTTTACTTTACCGAGATTGCGCTTTACAAATAGAAATAAAAACAGACACTATTTGAATTCAAGAAATTAAGTAAATAACCAATTTATCTAATCATAATAAAATTAATCGCTAGAATCAGATAGTGCGAATGAAGAAATAATAAGCCTACAAACACTGAAGGTCTTCGAGTATCCTTCTTTATGTTTGCCTTGCTAGATAAATCAATATTGACTGTATTTTGTTAATCTTAAGCGTGAAGTATAATTCATATTCATCTTAAAGCTATAACAGACTGACTTAATGATGATTCTTTGTAAATGGCAACTGTGTCTGGTTGGACACTTTTCTGTCAGTGTCAAGTAATGGAAAATAATTGTACAATGAATGAGTTATCAAATTATGAAGATTGTTTGATATTTTCACCAGAGCTTTGTTCGTTATCTAGCAGGGTGTACCACGTGCAGGTTAGGGTTGGCTCGGGAGACGAGATGTTGGAGTCCCCGTTAGAAATAAGAAATAATTTATCATGCATCTTATAAAAACCATGTATACTTAACCCTAGAGTACTAATATACATTTACCACAGCTTAATACTAATGATCGCTTGGGAGGCTACTTTTTAAATAAAACCAATTTATTATATTAGTTATTTAATAATTTTTTATAAAGATAACATAAAGGAATAGGCAAACTTCTACCTTTTCAAAAACTTAAACCAAATTCTTCTTTAAAATCAATATTAGTCTTAAAATAAGACTTGAAACTTACAATTACGAAGATTTTTTCTTATAACATAACAGCCTTTTAACAGTCTGGTAAAAAAAAAGACTTCTCGATTTTTGTTTTTTTTTGGCATCAGTATTGCTATCCAATATATAAACTTTATAAAACACTAAATCAAACTTATGGTAACGTCACATTTTTGTCTACAAACTAATTTGAAGTCAGCCTTCAATTTTTTGTTACTGGAGCTACAAGATTTTCCACTGAATGTTCTGGAACTGAAGAACCTGACGCATTACTTGTGTCTTGATGTGGTATTGAAATGTTCGGGGGTTCAGAGTCATCTACTACAATATTTTGTAGGTCTTCTTCCAGTCGGAATGGCACGAAACAAGGATCTGCCACGCTATTGTCAGAGTCATAAGGATCGACATCCAGGTGGTCCTCAGTTTCACTGTCGGAGTTCTCATTTTGTAAAGAATCGGCTATCTGTTATTCGTTGAGATTAATCTTAAAAGAAAATAAACATTTGCTAAGTTATAACATGGCTACATGCTAAAAAAACAGCGCAAAACAAGACAAGTAACTGAAAATAAACTTACCGTTAATACTAATGATCGCCTCCCAGGCGATCCAGTAGCTTTTATTTTGAAAACGGAGCGTCCGCGACGGGTCCGCTTGCGCTCACGTCTGCGGCGTGGTGAATACGGAATTGGCACGAAAGCACAATTTTATTGGCGGGCGCGTTTTTGAAATAACCGGAAAAAACTTACCGCGCGCGGCCTGTCAGGCGATGATTAGTATTCTAGGGTTAAGCTATCCTTACATCCCAGACTGACTTAGGCGGCGAAATTAACGGCTTTGGCTGTCAAACTAGGCTTAGATCTCAGTACTCATAGGATTCCCGTGGTAAAAAAATTAAAAGTTGTGTGAGGGTGTGTGGGTGTGTGGGTGTGTGTGTGTGTGTGTGAGTGAGAAAGTGGAAATGGAGCATTTTAAAAGTTGAAAGTGGAAATGGAGCATTTCCATTTTCCATTATCCAAATCTGTCGAGGTGATATGATACCATAAATAAATAAATACTAAGGTAAATACTAAGGAATACGGGTTATAAAACTTAAAACTTAGGAACAACATAAAACTCGAGTTATGTAAAATTCAACATATCTTTGATTCCTTGAATGTGAAAACAAGATTGAGATAGATAAAAATCATGAAAATGCACTATTTTGCACATAATTTGGTCGAGATCTCAGGAACTCTGCGGTCTATTGAAATGACTTATATCTTGATTCGTAGGTTATTAATAATTATTTGGTTTCTTGAACCAGTTTCTTTACAAGTTGTGTAGTTTTTCTTGTAAATATGAAAAACATAATCTTTGCTATGTATTTGTGCTGTATTTGACCTTGTTACATTTGATTATTCTACGGTGTATTATTAAAAAAAATATAGTAAAAGACATGTGATGCGCCCTATGCCCTACAGCTGCCCTTTTAGCTCTTATACGATAAGGAAGCAATTACGCACGTTAAGAGTTGATACTATCTGAAATCGGTTATTTTCAACGATCATATCTTCCACAATTCTGAAGCATTTACTTTGAGATTTTAATATGTTATAGTTCAGGATTGATGCTAGACCACCAGTGTTTCGAAAACACGATTACATGAAATTTTCTCGATAGAAAAAAAATCCAAAGTTCACTCTAAACTGTACTTTAAACCGTCGCTATTCAATAGATACGTTAAAATAAGCCTTGATACTTTATACAGTAAACAATCAGAGTATAAAGCAGACGATGTGTGTTTTAGATTTTCAAAATTACTATTATTTTTGCCGTAAAAAAATAATACCTAAACATTCACGCGCTATCTTCCGTCCGGGCCATAATTCAGTCTAGCTTCGGCCTTCGGACGGGGAGCCTGTGTCGCTGCTCCGCGCTTCGTGTCATCGGACTTTGTATATTTGTAAATATGGGAAATCTTTATAATAAGTGTAGAAAGCGACGACGGAATCATAAAAAAGATGGAAAACACATGAACGACGTTATAAAGTAAGTACCTACCTACCCTACACGTTGAGGTGAGGTGAGGTGAGGATGTGGATTGTGATTTGTGAGTACCTAAGTAAATATCGCAGCCAAACTAATTATTTTTTATTTTATTTTAGAAAACGTCGATTAGAAAGTACAGCTCCTATTGTAAGCGATGATGGCGACAATGATAAAGAAAATAATGTCCCGGTAAATCCGTGTGTACCAAACACCTACCTACCTACCAGTAAGGTAGTAGACCTTGTTTATGGGACTGGATGGCGCTAAGTATGTGAAAATCGTATTTTTTATACTTATAGGTAAATACCTATACCTAGGTCCTACCTAGGTGTAAATACAAGGTATACCCACCTCAATTTGTATCTCCATGTGATAGAAGTAGTATTTTCACAACACATCATTATCTAGGTAGAAATATATATTAGGGTTCCGTTTGACTATCAATACTATAAAATATTTACACCTAGGTATACCCACCTAATTTGTATCTGCATAATATATGAATCGTTACTGATACATGATGGAAGTAACATCGAATGATCTGGACATTTTGGATATCAGAAAAGATCCGTACGAGATTTTTTTTTACCAATTACAAAACATTGAATTGTAAGTAGTAGGTTAGGTACCTACTATAGTTACTAACTATAGTACCTACTGTCTACACCTATAATGTATTATAACTTTCCTAACATTTTTACGAGTTTGTAAATTTTAGGGTTCTGCAATAATTAATTTAGTCATGGTTCCAACCTTACGAACACAAGCTTTTCTACTTTTAGTTCATGAAAGTGAAGATATATCACATGGTTCAAAATATAAATGGGTAATAATGGACTTATACGGTTTATACCTTGAACGAGAGTCCTTATTAATTATTCATTATAATTCATTCATATTACTAGAGTGGGCATATTATATTTACATGTTAGGTACCTATTTTCTTGACATGTATGACTGTTACAGGATGGAAGTAACGTCGTATGATTCGACAAATGGCATAAATCCGGACAAGACAAATCTTTATCAATTACAGAACATAGAATTGTAAGTAAATACTTACATATCTACTGAAATATAAATATACCTAGTGTATATTCTTTCCTAACGTTTTCACGAGTTTGTAAATTTTAGGGTTCTGCAATAATTTAACCTAGAACTATTCGTACCTAACGAACACAAGCTTTTCTACTTTTAGTTCATGAAAGTGAAAATATATCACATGGTTCAAATTTATAAATTGGGTAATAATGGACTTTTTACGGTTGATAGCTTGAACGAGAGTCCTTATTAATTCTTCATTACGATTCATTCATATTACTAGAGTGGGCACATATATTTACATGTTAGGTACCTTACCTACCTACTTTCTTGGCATGTGTAACTGTTACAGGATGGAAGTAACGTCGAATGATTTGACAAATGGCATAAATTCGGATAAGACAAATCTTTATCAATTACAGAACGTAGAATTGTAAGTAAATACTTACATATCTACTGAAATATGATTTGGTATCTAGATTATAATAATATTGTGTTTTATTTTTCCTTTTTCAGACAAACACACACCTCTCCAGAGTCAAAGTCACTACCCCACCCTACCCAAACCTACCAACCTACCTACCCTACGCTAACCTACCCTGCGGGATAAAAAGTATCCTATATCCTTCTGCTGGTTCTAAGCTACCTCTCCACCAATTTTCAGCCAAATCGGTTCAGCCGTTCTTGAGTTATAAATAGTGTAACTAACACGACTTTCTTTTATATATATAATATATACAATAGATATAGATTAGTGTGATAAAATATCATTTCATTTCAGATGAAAGTTGAGATCATCGAAAGGGATGACGAATTTTGGGAACAACTAATGGAACCAACATTTTTTTAACAAATATTTTGTCCGAGTTATGCGATCCCTGGCATGTTCGCAATATGAAAATACGAGATATAAGTGAATTGAAATAAATTTAATATAAAGTAATATATATTGTTAATAAAGTTAAACATATTATGTATGTGCAAATATAATCTAGACTATATTTTAATTTATTACAATATTTACCTGCACACTACTTGTCATACACATCCTATTTCCACACAATGTTTTGTTGGCAAAATTCAATTTTACTTAAAAAACTAATATGCGGAACCCTCACTCAATATACTTAGACATAAACTTGTATTCTATTTCATTGCTTATATAGGTTTTGTTGTGTTAGTTTTACCTTATATAGGTAGTAGTACCAATCTTCGTTTATATTAAATCTGTAAACAAGGTGTTATAATAAAAAATCCTATTTACTAGTACCAAAGAATAAATAATAGTACTACGTACCTATTTTTAGGTTGGTAGTAGGCATAAGTATAATTTACATTTCGCAGAACACTATCTTACTACAGAAAAGAATGTTCGGAACCCTTCAGCGCTATAGCGACTCGCACCTGTCTAGTGTTTGGGTAGAAAATAACGTCTCGGGCGCGGTGGTCTAGTAGCAGTAGTAGGTATGTTGGCAACTACATTGAAAAACAATAAAATAAAATAATGTTTTGTAATTGTAAGTAGGTAGGTAGGTACCTACCAATAACCAACTATCATAATATTAGGTAGGTATAGGTACATACTAAGGTATAAAGTTACTAAAAAGCATTACCTACGTATTTGATAATTTCATTTCTTAGTAGGTACCGTATATATAATTAATTACCTACCTTTTAGACAATAATATTGCACCTACCTAACTTCAATAAGATTGTTTTGAACTAGCGTGAACCCAACCCAATATAATTTTGCGCGCGAAGTAATAGCGCGGCGAGTAGGTACGTTGCCACCGGCGGCCGTCCGCCCCGTGGCGCCGCCCGTGCGCCGCGGCGCGGCGGCGTAACAAGCTGAGGCGAAATTTGATTTTCTGCTGAGGTAATGTAGGCCCTTAAAGAAGATGTAAATCTTATTAATTGTTTAATAACAGTATTCATTATACCCTGTCTTCAAAGAACAACATAAAACTCCGTCGCTTCTTCTTTGAAACATTAATATTGTATTAACTATTAATTCATCCCGACCAATATGGTGCGGCGGACGACGGTGGTTACGGGTTCGATTCCCGCCTTAGAACAATTTTTTGTACGATCTGCAAATATTTGTTCCGGGTATTTCTATGTAAAATAAAATCTATCTATGTAATGTAGTTTAGTATTGTGTATGTCAGTCATCTAGTACCCATAACACAAGCTCTGCTTAGCTTGGGGCTAGATGATGTCGTGTAGATTATCCAGCATTTTTTTTTTTAAATAATATACCTTTTACAACAACACTGGCGTGTCGGCGTGTCCTCAAAATTTTAACAAAAAATTGTTCTTAAACATCGTTACATTTGCAGTCCGTTGCTACTTCCACCAATGTTCAGTGAACGAAGTTTTTTAAAATCTTGATATGTTTTTCAACTAAAGTAACATATTTAACACGCAATTGCGTGAGATACTATATAATCAGTCAGTAAATAAGTATTGTAGGTAGATAGGTAAATAATGCAATCGGACGCCCGACCTAGTTTCGGCCATTGATAACCACTAAACAGAGGAACTTGTTACTGAAATGCGAGTTCGCTTCAATTACTAATTCTTTGCTGAATGGATGTTGAACTATATAACAAATTTTGCGGAAATGAGTCAAATTGCAGATCATATTGCTTCATTTTACTGATATCTTCTTTGGTTGGGTAAGTAATTATGTCTTCAACTGACGAAATACAAAAGAAAAGATTCTCAATTCGGCTGTATGTTGTTTTTCTATCCCTAATAATTAGCGATAACTCTTTGATGTGTGGAGACCACGACTCGATAAACGTAATGTAGGACGCCCTCCGACCAGGTGGGATGACGACCTGCGAAAGACTGCAGGTTGCGGCATAGATGCTGGATGCGGCAAGCTGAAGACAGGGCGCTATGGCGCTCATTGGGGGTGGCCTATGTCCAGCAGTGGAGTGCTATAGGCTGATGATGAACTATTTAATTATTATACTAGAATTATTTCGCTTTTGTATAGAGAATGATTCCAAGTTTTATTCCCGCGGGATAATTTTTTTTATTTGTTATTTATTATTTTATTTATATATTTATATATATTATTTATATATTTATATTATATGTTATTTATTATTTATTTTTTTTGATCTTTTTTAGATCTTAATCATTTACTAACATAATTACACAAAAATGTTTATTTTATGTTATTTAATTACGTTAGTAATTATGACTACGTGGTTACGTTTAAGGCCTAGGAGGAAACGACAGCCACATCGGTCGTCAAATAGACAATGTATAAAATTGTGTTGAATATAAAATACGCGCAGTTGTTTTGACTGTCACTCAGCAGACTGATTAGAATATCTCATTAATAAACAGACAAATCCATTCCCACAGCATCCGTTTTTTTTTTCTATGATCGGGGTTATGTAGTTGTAGGAGCGAGTTCACACACCCGACAGTATTCCAGATCCAGTAAACGATTGTTTCCAGTAGCGATGGGTCCGTTATAAACGGTCCTTTCAAAACGGATCCGCCGTGTGAATGAATACGCCCTTTGATGACAGAATTGGGTTCCCAGAGACAGAGATCTCAAAGCAACAATCAAAATATGATGACGACATATCCACTTGACAACCAAAGTGGCTGTGTGTGAACCTTGGATATAATAACATGTAACTTGTGCGTGCTTGAGCAAAAAATCTAAAGTACTTCTTTTTAATATCTTAGACTTAACCGTTAGGCTGAGGATAAAACAAGCATAATTTTCTCAGTTGAGTTGCGTAAAATTATTCGCTTCATACAAAAGTCTAGGGGCCTTCCGTATTCTGCTAAACTAACCGCTTCACTATGACAATGGTATCACAGAATCGCCACCATAGACACGTTTTGATATACATACTACTTTAGGCTAGCACTTCACATAGCTATTCGTGTTCGCATATTCGTCTTATATGCCAAAATACGACGATGTGATTTGCCGTATTTTGGCATATAAGACGAATACGCAAACACGAATAGCGATGTAAAGTGTCAGCATCAGGTGAAAGAAGCTACAGATGGAGTACGTCAAAAGTGTCGAGGCACGATCTGGAGATCTTTCATCAAAAATTCAAATTCTGCTTCGGTACCATTTTCATAGCAAAACGATTTGTAATCTGAATTGGGCCCCTATTTGTGCCACAAGATTAGTTGTAATTTCTGTAAAAAGTAGGCATTTTACACGACTTAACATTTTAAGTGCTGAAAACGCACGGTATGAGCTTTCTACAAGTGACTAATCTGCGAAAATCCACACTAGCGCAGCGGCTAAGAAAATACAGATCTTTGTGACTCAGCAGAGCTGTAATATTTTTCGAACGAAACGCATGTGCGGCGCAACACAACCGCTGTGTAGAGCGGCAGCACGAATTTTTTAGGTAAAAAAAAAAGATCGTAGTCGTCGAAAAAAAACCGCAGTCAAAGTGTTAAGAGCAACAAATACATTGGCATTAGCTATACACACCTAACATAAAAGGTGAACGAAAATATATTTTACATTTTCGGTCCTAGTCGTTACGAACGACGCATCTAAACTATGGATAAATAAATTGGGCATCCCACACTTTTCGGGACAACCGATTACAGTTAGATAAGATCGGTTGCGACTTAAAATTAGATGAGATAAGTTCTGGTTTCAAATCTAAAATACTAGTTTCTGCACGCCACTTCACACGCGTTATTTCTATGAAAATGTTCAAAGGTTCATCATCAGATGAATGATGGGATGACAAATATCCTTTGAGCCTATGTCCAAGAGTGGCATCAGTCTCCGCCTATATTAGTCCACTTCTGGACACATGTCTCTCTTAATGAGCGCCAGTGCGCCGTCTACAGCTTGCCGTATCTAGCATCTGCCTGCATTCTTTCGCAGATCATCATCCCACCTGGCTGAATGTCTTCGAAGATACATCTGAATTCCTGCTCGGTCCGTTCAGTAGTTATTGCGTGAACAAGTTTCGCATTTATAATATTACTAGCTGCGCCCCGAGGCTTCGCCCGCGTGGAAATCTATGTGTCAAATTGTTTATAAACCTACCTCTTGGAGCACTCTATGTATAAAAACAAAATCCCTTGCGTAGTTTAAAAGATCTAAGCATACATAGGGACAGACATACAGCGGAAAGCGACTTTGTTCTAGAAGATGTTTGAAAAGCAACAAGCATTTTCCAGATTGATCTACAGCGGAATTTTCCTTCTCTCTGTAATTGCAACGATATCGTATATACAATTTAAGGTAGGTATTGGACAGCTGACGCGAGGTGATTGCGGAATTCCATTGGTATTGTAAGAACTCTTGAACTTTCACAATTACCGGATGTTTATTCAATCTCCGGCAATGACACACCGAGCGGAGATGATGGATTTATAAGTTTATAACCATTTACGGTCAATATGTCTTGACCTTCCAAACATTCAGTTAAAACTACTTTAGGTGACAATATTCGGATCATGTCTGTCGGTTAAAGGTTAATTTGAATGGCGATCTACATATTTTATACCTACATAATGGATTCTTCGAACATCGAAATAAAAATGTCTATAGCAGTTCCGGATTTTATGAGTACCGACGGTGATAAAGGCGGTCCTTGATCTAGTCTAGTCGCTTGGACTTGTTCGATATTTTCCTGTTTGACTTACGAAAGTTTGTATGTTTTTTCTCGACTACCAACGGAGGAGGGTTATAATATTGACACTCTATGTATGTCATATCATAACATACATAGAGTGCCATACATACATATATTTAGATTTATATTTTTGTTTTTTTTCTCAATATTATAAAAGGGCTTTATCGCACACGCGATTGTGTCGCCCTGGTGAGTTAAACAGAAAAACACAAAATCCAATCTAAAATAAAATTACCCTAATTTAAATTAGAGTTTGTACAACGCTCTAGCTGCGTCTGAGATAGGCTCAGCGAGAACACGCTGTTACAGTGACCTATATGATATCCCTATAACTAAATGATAAAATACTATTTCTAAACTATTCGTTCCGAACACACTCCATTAAACGTGGCGCTGAATAGTTTAGTCAGATTGCAACAAATGCAGTGTACCCCTTTAAAAGGGGTTATATTTAATGCTATAAAACGTCAGATAAAAATGGGGGTCTTACAAGATATCGGGGTCTAAGTAAGGGTCGAAAATTCCAATGTATACTACCACGACCACGTGTTTAGGGTCCTTTGGGGTCCAAGTATGTGATTGAATTTAAATTTTCCGCTCTCTCTTTTTAGAAACCCGGCGCACTTCCATTCACAGTACATATTGCCACACCCTGCTTGGGTACCATTGTGTTTCTTATACATTACCTAGATGCAATAAAATATCATTATGTACATTTATAGGTCTCTATAAATGTACACAATGATGTATGCAATAAAATAAATATGAAATAAGTACAACCCAAAGTACCTATTATAGAACACGTGGTTTATCATTCCCTTCTACTTTTTTTCTACTTGGTAACGTGGAATCACTTTAACGAGATGAAATCTCGATTATTTTGATCCGGTGGCGTTTTGATTACAGCAAATAAACAAAAGACATTGTTAGGCGATTTAGATTTACTAGAGCTATTCTTCTAAACATAAAGACAATAGATAATCAGTGTAGTATCTATAAGAAAATAATCATCATCATTAGCTCATTATTAGTCCACTTTTGGGCATAGGCCTCCCTCATACGATGCTTCGACTCCCATCGACTGCCAGTGGATGGTTTCCTAACACTCCGTTTCGTGTTCGTTCATTCAAAACGGTCGCCACTACTGAACCTATACTTCGATGCAATACCTCTTGTCAATTTATTTATTTATTTATAACTTTGTTGTATTATAGAGGGTACAAAGGGTGGGCTTAAGGCATTTTCTACCTGCCAACCAGCAAAACAAATGTTTATACATAAATACATATGTATGTTGGCGTGGTAACATTACATTGTTTAGATAGTTTTAATTTAGAATAGTATAGAAAGACATTTATTCATAACAACTTAAATAAAAGTTGTTACAAAAAGGCTCTAACTCAGCATAATGCTAAGCTCCGTAAGAGACTTAACCAGCGCTGGTCTCCCGTTAGAGCCCGTACTGGTGACGTCACGAACAGGCAATTTCAAGGTAATGGCACAATAAAATAATGTAAACTCACTTATATCCAGTCAGAATGTTCAGGAGTGTGGACTTCCCCGCACCAGAGGGCCCCATGATGGCCGTCAGCTCGCCGGAGCGTAGTCGGCCCGAGACCGACTTCAATATTGTTTTTACATCTGTGGAACAAATACATTGTTTAAGGAATATATAATAATACCGTGTTAGTAGGAATAAAAGTAGATGTCTTCACGAATAAGGCTTTGACATCATCATCATCATCAGCCAATGCTAGTCCACAGCTGGGCCAGGCCTCATCCAATGAGCGCCGTCTTTAGCTTGACGCATCCAGCATCTACCTGCAGTCTTTCGCAGGTCGTCATCCCACCTGGTCGGAGGCGGAGGAGGTTTAGTTGTTTTTTAAGGTTACATAGTGCGTAAGCCTGACACTCGGGATAAAATTACAAGAAATTTAATAATAAGTAAAAAAAAATCCGCCTCCAAAGAAAAATCTAAAATTACGCCTTCGAAAATTTTTGAGATATTATTTAATTTCTTAGTAACCTGCGTATTTATCAAGCTTTATTTGTGCAAGAAAGTTATTACTGACTATTATTATCAATTATTATGATCAAAAATAGTCTTTTGTTATTATAGACTATTTTTGATCCTAACAAAAACAACCTTAACTGTCACAGTGGCTCATTATCATTGCTCCTTTCTAACAACTGCAAGTCGCAGTTGTCGCTGCAGTAGCTAGAACGCTCATAATGTAATTTGCCACATACGCTTCGAAATTTATTTCGCTCTCTAAACGTTCCGAATCCCTGAATCTCCAATTGGGTACAGAATAATGAGGGACCGGTGACAGACCGGCACGGCAGACAGAGATGACACCAAAATTGCAACATTATCATTTTCGTCTTATATCTGTTTAGTTCTAAATTATTTTTTAATTCATGATTTCTTCATACATATTTCCATTTATTTTCTAGTTTCTTTTTGACGACCGATGTGGCGCGGTGGGCGAAGGTCCGAATGCGACAAACGAGGTCGCGGGTTCGATTCCCGCCTCGGAACAATTGTGTGTACGATCTGCAGATAATTGTTCCGGGTGTTCTGGTCGTTTTCTATGTATAATAAAATAATATCTATCTATGTAACGTATTGTATTATGTATATCAGTTATCTAGTACCCATAACACAAGCTCTGCTTACCATGGGGCTAGGTAATGCTGTGTGAATTGTCCAGCATTATAATATAATAATAGTTTCTGTCCGCGGCTTCGCACGCTTTGTTTAAGGTTATTTATATCCCATGGGAACTGATTGGTATGAGATAAAAAGTATGTTATATTACCCATGTTTTATTCGATGACGACCTGCGAAAGACTGCAGGCATATGCTGGATGCATCAAACTGAAGACAGGGCGCTATTGCACGCATTAGGAGGCCTAGCATTGGACTAACATAGGCTGATGATGATGGTTTTTTTAATCTTCATTAAAGTCATGTATTTTAATCAACCCTGATCTTAACGTAAACAGATGTAAACGAGGAAGCAGGTACTTCCCACCTTTAAAATACAATCTACACGAATGTCGCTGCTCTCTCCGTCATGTAAGCTTAAGAGGTCAAGTAAATTGCCCACTTTCTCTGCATAGAGCTGTTTTATTATTTCTTTCTACATACTTGTACTGTTGTTGTACTGTCTAAACACGAAAAACAACAGTATATAAAATAGGTGAGAAGAATCTAATATTTAGAAGGCTTTAAGACTTAGGTATCCATCATAAGTAGGTTACATAACTTAGTTAATGATCTATTTATCAGATACTAGAAATTGCATGATGACTGGCAGTTAGGAAGGTTCTCAAACACAAAGATGGTAACGTTTTTTAATGTCATGAGATATTTTCTAATTAATAGAACGGCCATTATCTGATAAAACTTTATATATGCCATAAAGTTGCTACCAATGACATTATTTAAGAACAAACTTTATAAAGTACTGACATCAAAATGTTATTATAACATAAATGACTTTTTATTAGATAAGAACATAAATATTGATGAATGAGTAAATTGAATGTACTAATTAATTATTATTTTACTAATTTAATTATTAATATATTTGTAATTTAATATTCTCAAAGCATAAATATGTAACTTAATTTGTTCTTAACTAGACTCTTGTACTGACTATATTTGCATGCCCTATATTTAGGCAAAACATGTATGGTGCTTACTATTTACTACTCTTCCATCTTTGTGACCCATGTTTACAAATAAAGACTTTGAACTTGAACTATATTATAACATCATTCTTTAAAACAATCCAAGAAAGTCATTTACAGTAGGATTATTTACCATGATATGAATTTTGAGTTTTCCTATAGATATATATTTGGCACAGTTTCATGCGCCATGATCACCGAATAACTGAATTCACTGCGAGTGAGTGTACTTCAGTTATTCCATGCGGTTTTCCATCCGAACGGTAAATACTAGTGACTCAATGCTACTTACTAGTTACATAAGTCTGTTAAATAAGGTTATTGATAATTACAATACATATTATATTATTATTATCTATTTTAATCAATGATCACGCGCTATGCCAGATACTCACCAGTTCTCGGGTCACACGTCGCTACGACCAGACGCTCAGATAATTTAAAAACCCGTAGAGCCTCAGTTATTGAATAAATCATCATCTATAGTAGTCCACTGTTGGACATAGGCTTCCCGTAATGGGCGCCATAGCGTCCTGTCTTCAGCTTGCCGCATCCAGCATCCGCCTGCAGTCTTTCGCAAGTCATCATCATTCAATAAATAATTAGTTGAATGTAAGGATTGACAGTAAAACACCCACCAATTGTGTCTTAAGCCTTTGTAAACGTACATACGAGTACGTACAAGAAGCGAATAACTACAATACAATACAATACAAATACGCTTTATTGCACACCAAACACAGAAAAAAAAACAGTAAAGATCAAACAAACAAAGATACAGATGCACAATGGGCGGCCTTATCGCTAAGAGCGATTTCTTCCAACTACTTAGGTACTGTGTGTCACTTTTGTAAGAAGCATTATAATTAGTGCATTATCATATCAAACTCACTGTCAGTTTTTCTTTCGGGGTGAAAAGGCCACTCGAATTATTCGTGACGTGAGTCAGTACTATGATGTCGCATTCAAATTGTTTTGAAGACATGTTCTTGTATTGTATTCCCTGTTTGAAAGAATCCTTTGTTCGTTAAAACATTAGTCATCCTAAGTCAAAGTCCCCTTTATAAATACCTAATATATTTATCGAGATAACAATTGTGAAACGGAAGTTAAAATGTGATTATTCGAGCTCGTTTTAAATTGTACGGCAGAGAAGAAGGTTTATAACAAAATATAAATAAAATAAATAATGCTGGACAATTCACACAGCATTATCTAGCCCCATGGTAAGCAGAGCTTGTGTTATGGGTACTAGATAACTGTTATACATAATACAATACATTACATAGATAGATATTTTTATTATACATAGAAAACGACCAGAGCACCCGAAACAAATATCTGCAGATCGTACACACAATTGTTCCGAGGCGGGAATCGAACCCGCAACCTTCAGCGTCGCAGGCGGACCTTCGCCCACCGCGCCACATCGGTCGTCAAACAAGTTCCCATTATGTTTTCTGTTTTTCTGACTTGCGCCAAAAGAAGTAAACATAACACCACGAACAGGGTTTTTTGTAAGCCTGTGTCAGAGAATACTTACATGTATAATAATATCCTGACCGTGTACACAGTACGGTTGACAAAATATAAATTTAATAGAGTCTAGTCTCTCACTCGTCTCAAGCTTTTTTATCGTCTAGATTCTAGACGATAAAAAAGCTTGAGACGAGTTGTGCTCGCAACTCTAAAACTAACAAGTGGAACAAGGTTTTTATTCGATTCTTTACTTGTGTGATCGATCACTATAAATCCGGGTTTTACTTATTTGAATTTTGTGACGTGTCACAGAGTCCTGAAGGTCTAAAAGAATTAAAGCAATTAGATATTTGTTATAGAAGAGCAAGAATAGAGGCGACCGGAAATAATAATAATATTCTATTATGCTTAATAATATGCTAAAACTTTTAAAACTATCGTGGTTATTAACAAATCAAGGTAAATATCCTATTGTAAATGAAATGTAGTATTTATTTTGCTTTGTAAACACCGTAACTTTGTAAATCGTACGTTGTAAAGTTTTAATGTACAGTGGCTTCATGGTTAGCTTATAGGGTACCTTACCTCCTATACATCAGGTAATGTGGCATCCAGCATACATTTTTGCTACATTACCTGCTTGGAACGAAAATATATTAAAAACTGAGAGTTGCGAGCACAACTCTAAAACTTACAACCTAACAAGTGGAACAATGTTTTTATTCGATTCTTTACTTGTGTGATCACCTGATCACTATACTTCGGAGTTATACTTATTTAAATTTTGTGACGTGTCACAGAGTCCTGAAGGTCGAAAAGAAATAAAGCATCAAGTATTAACACAGGTATTATTATATATTTATGTATACGTATTCTCAACATGTTTAGATTTTTTTTTCTATTGCTCTGTTCTTTTAGCTTTATATGTGTTACATAATAGAGGAAATTATTTTGGTTTTTGTATATATCTTAAGTTTCGTAGTATTAAGTTTTATGTAATGTTTATTTCCCAAATAAAATAAAATAAAGCAATTAGATATTTGTTATAGAAGAGCAAGAATAGAGGTAACCAGAAATAATAATAATATTCTATTATGCTTAACAATTTGCTAAAACTGGGCGTCTTTTAATACCACAAGGACAAAGATGACGCTTACACATGAATCGCGAACTTCCGCTTTTGTAATGACATAAAAATATTCTAAATAATGTATGTAAATAATTATACGAAAATTTAAAATAAAATCACATTAAATACGCATTTAGCTATGATTTGACAAGGCGTATTTTGCGTATTTACTATTTTACACTACACAAGCTATGTTTAATAAAAATATGTATTTTGCGAAATATGATGTTTTATAACGACCTGCGATGCGAAAGACTGCAGATGCTGGATGCGTCAAGCTGAAGACAGGGCGCTATGGCGCTCATAAGGGGAGGGCTATGTCTAGCAGTCGACTAACATAGGCTGATGATGATGTATTTTGTATGACACAGAGAATAAACCAACTTTTACACACTTTGAGTGCTGAAAACGCACGGTATGAGTTTTCTACAAGTGACTAATATGCGTAAATCCACACTAGCGCAGCGGCTGAGAAAATACAGATCCTTGTGACTCAGCAGAGCTGTAATATTTTTCGAACGAAACGCATGTGCGGCGCAACACAACCGCTGTGTAGAGCGGCAGCACGAATTTTTTAGGTAAAAAAAAAGATCGCAGTCGTCGAAAAAAAACCGCAGTCAAAGTGTTAAAGCATGAGTAGTCAAACAATATTCATAACCTGAAACTGGTTCTATGACTTAAATAATTTGAATCTACGATGCTGTTTAATTTTTATTAATCCCGGTAAAACAAGTTATAATTATAGCGTAGTTACTAGTTTCTGCCAGCGGCTTCGCACAAGTGCGTTTTTATGAAAAAGTTTAAAGGTTATATTTCTATCCCATGGGAACTGATTTAAGAGAAGTAGACCTGTTTCATTCCGGGCCTAGAACTAATTTATTAATAATAAATATCTACCCGTATGCAGAATTTTGATCCGTTCAGTAGTTCTGGCGTGAATAATAACAAACATCCAAACTTTCGCATTCATAATATAAGTGTGAAGTTGAAGTGCGATTTATTTCCTAGAACAAGTTTTGTTGTTTAAATAATATTCAAGGTTGTATATTTACTGAACTGAGAGACATTCATCGCGATTTCACATTTCCGCGACTTGCAGATTTCGTACGTACTTCCGTGAGTAAGTCAAGACGCAAGAAACAAGTTGTGCGAATCAGAAAAAATATTAATGTAATGAAGATGAAGAAGACATTTTTATTCACTTTCACGCTATCGTGATTCATCCACCCCAAAGGTGGTTAGGTTTGGAGAAGGTTCATTTGCGAGAAGCGTAAGTAAACCTTTTTTTCAGTTTTTAATATTTTTTCGTTTCAAGCAAGGAGGTAAGGTACCCTATAAGCTAACCATGAAGCCACTGTACATTAAAACTTTACAACGTACGATTTACAAAGTTACGGTGTTTACAAAGCAACATAAATACAACATTTCATTTACAATATGATATTTACCTTGATTTGTTAATAACCACGATAGTTTTAAAGTTTTTAGATAACATAAAATGAAAAGATTGCCACCTATCGCCGCATCATTTGTATATTCCTTTGCACTGTTAATTAAAAAAAAACCCCGCTAAGGTTCAGGACATGGTAACCAAAAATTGATAAACCAAATCAGCATTTCAAAAGACCTTTATTGACTATATTTGATAAATTCTTATCAATATAGATTAGTGTATAAGATAACTTTGCCTAGTAAATTTGTACGGATTACGTTTTGACTTTCAAATCTTATAATTACAATAATTATCAGAATTTTGATGTCACAATAGAGATAAGTAATTGTAGTAGCTATAGCGACACGTGCCAATGTGAGTGCAACTATTTAAAATTAGATATTAAGTACATCTTTTATTATGAAACATTGTAGGGATCCTTTCGAATGTTGTTGGCAAAGATACTAAAGTGCATTGCTACAAGTAACTTGATATACTACATCAAATAAATCATTATTAATATTGTATTTTTATTATTAGCATTCTCATAGCTGAGCAAAGGCCTCTCCCTCCTGGAACTAAACACTTCATTCTATTTTGCGACTCTAGAGGTCAGTTTTTTATGTGCGCGTTTATCTTATTTCTTCATGTTCTGACTGAAAACCCCTCCTCCTCTTTCAGAAATGACCCTAGGTTTTTGTGTTAGAGCAACAAGCTGAGTCAGGACCTGTTAGACCTACACATTCGCGCTCGTCAGCTTGCTCAGTGATCATTTGTACAATCAATGCTTAGCTTTTTGTGTTTACCTTATATATTCACCTGTGTTTTTTCTCTGTCTGAGTGTTTATCTAGTACTAAGTAGTCTTATATTTCTGTACCAAAGTTTGTCTAATAAATATTTTTTTTCTTATTTTTCTTTGCAGGAAGATCTACTCTGTAAGCTAAGCTGTGTGCAGTACAATAAATAAATAATGTTGGAAAATGCAAACTAATCTGTTCGAGTTAAGCAGAACCAAGATTCCGCATATCTGTCAAAAATAACGTTTCTATGAAATACTTCATTCTGTCATTTCAGTCTTCATTCGCTCACCAACAATAAGGGAACTGCATAGTCGTGCATAATATAAAATAAATTCGTGGACGGGGTTTTACCCAAGTTTATCAAATAATATTCCGGAGAATACATATCAGATTTTATGCATTTATTTAAGCTGTATAGTAGACCTTCCTTAAATTAAATATTTATATAAATAAATAACGGCGAGGCATTCCGACAGCTAGTATTCAGTTGTGAAACCCTTTTCCACCTAAATTGTCGGAATTTACCGCTAGTCGGCCACAACTCGCAAGTCAACATTGCCAAATCTCGATGCTTGTGCCATATACTGAATGTTTGTGTATATGTACTTTACTCTACCGACTACCAACTGCCACATTTCAAATAATTTTCTACGAGTACACTTGCGCAATATCTCGCGTCACATGTTTGCAAATCCTACTTTTTGTTGACGACAAAATTCGCTGTAGAGCGTCAACACAGCGAGACAGACGTTTTGAGATGCTCGAGGAGTTTTAGGAGATTGAAATAAATTATTTTGTGTCTTGTACCTACTTATTGCCCTAACTGTAAGAATTTCTGAAAATTAAGCGTTTAAAAACTAAGGCCCGCCTTGCACAAGGATTTGTAAATGTATAATCTTTTTTAAATTGCCGTATTTGTATGGTTTGACAGCTCACTAATCAAGTTTTAGCCAGTTAAATATTTTTGTACAAGCGAGGCTAAATATGAACAGAAAACATAATAGGAGAACAAATAGTACCTATAGAGCTGACTCAGATTACGAGAAGATTAAATACACAGATATGTATAATTTCTGTGGTTTATACAAGAAAATACAGGGTTTTGTAGTCGCTACTATTAGTTAACAATAATAATAATACTGGACAATTCACATAGTACCTATTATTATATGATTGCCACAAGTTAATATTTAATTTAATTATGAGTCCCAAACTAAGCACAGATAGATCTTTTTTCGTCCTCATTTCTGTGTTTTTTTTCGTTGGTGTTCTTCCAACACAAAAAAGGTTCGCAGTGAACCCGCTTACATCCGCAATGAATACATATCTTTAGATATTCCGCTTTTTCGCGCAAAACCATCGGATACCTTGCTTGATGCACACTTCAAACCTACATTAGATCTACAATCTTGGCTACACACACCATATTTTTGAAATCTTAGCTCAAAGATCCATCCGTCGATGCTAATTTTAAATGGCAATACAGTGCGGATGTCCAGCGAAGGCCGTGCATAGCATCCTAGGTAATAGTTATGCCTAAAGCCTAGCCAGTCGTTATGACTAATTAGAGGGCATCAATTACACAATTGTAAGGATACCTGCTTGGTAGGTAATTTAATTATGCATGTTTAATTACTAACGAGCAGAAACGGTGGTTGTCTTTTTTTTAACCGACTAAAAAAGGAGTAGTTTCTCAATTCAACTGTATTTTTTTGATGTTTGTTACCGCAGAACTTTTGACTAGGTGAACCGATTTTATTTTTTTATATGAAAGCCGGTGCTAGTAAATACAGTTCCGATAATGGCATCCATGAGAAAACCATAAGTCTTAAATTTGCATTAATTTATGTGCGCGACAAATGGACGAATAACTAAATATCACGCCAAGCGATTTCTATATTTTTTTTTCAAACTAAGTTTTAAATCCATTTTCATTATTTAGGAATTTGTTTAGTTTTTTTTAAACACGTCAAATTATTTTTCTTTTTTTTATGATCTCTCATATTTATACGTGCGAACAACAACAAACACAGTACACAGTAACTTTTCAAGCCTAGACGGCGCTGAAGGGATCTTGAAGATATTTATCAAAGAAAAAGATTGTACCACGCGAAAGATTTATCCAGGAAAACACACGGGTTGTTTATGTTTCATGTTAGATTTTTTTTATTATGTTAGCTACAGATAGAAACTCATTAGCTGACCTAAAAATAGCGACTCAATCAGCAAAGAGCATTCGTAACAAATATGGTGGTCGTCAAACTGACTACATGATCGGTTAATTAGTAGGTACTCAAGGGTTAAAAACAAAGGCGAACAATGAAGGTTTTCTCACAATGCTTTCAATTTCAAATATAACCTAGGTAACATGCCTTTACTTATCCACTAGTTAAATAAAACTGTTAAATACAACACATCGAATTTACCGAAATCTGTTCAAAAACCTGTTTTGAGACTTTCATTAGCTATCGGAATAGGAAGTTATGTTTTTCCGAGGCAAGCAAGCTAGTAGGTACTTTATCTGACTGCAATTTAAAGTTTTAATGTAAACAGATCATTTATTGAGAAACATGAGCCAATCAAAACAGAGAAAATTATTTGTACAGACATTCGTTTGCCACAATCTCACGTGAAAGTGGTAAGTAAAGATGTGGCTGACGTTGCATCACCAAGGCTTAAAAGACATCTTATCATTAACTGTATCGACTAGTAGTAGAAAATAGCCAGTTTTTATTTTTGAATTTTTTTATCTCCCTCAGGGCCCATTTACTTTTTCCACCTTGTATATTTATTTATTTAAGACTGAATTGCACACTACACAGGGTACTAAGGGTGGGCTTAATGCCGAGGCATTTTCTGCCTGCTACGAGTATAATTTATTTGCCAGGCTATGTATTTTTTTCACTAAAGCTGAGACTAAAATACAACATAATATTATAGTGTGACCAAAAGAGATTGACAAGACTGGTGTGCAAATTATTTCAAAACACGAGATAACTGTGACATGCAACAAATACCTAGAACCTACACTGTACACGTGTCTACAGTGCGTCACTCCACTACAGAATGCTTGCTTGTTACTGGATGGAGCAATTATGTTATGTATGCTTATGTATAGTTCCCTATTATTTTTGCAATGATGCAAAACACAGCGACACTGTTGCTTGACCTAGTTTGCATCTTGCCAGAACAGTGAGTGGGCTGATTGTATGAGAAATTATTAGATATAATATTTATATGGCATGTTTATGAAAGGTCAGAATTATTGATGTTAGCTCTTTAAAGGAATTCCAATTGATATTGTTCCTTCCTTCTTAATACATGTCCTCTTATGTAACCTACTTTTTTAATTAATTAATATTAGTTTGACAAAAATATTGTCCCTTCATTTTCCTAGTCAAAATGACTACTATCGAAAATATATTTAGTGGTCTAGGGTTAATTTAAAATAACATATTCTCAAATCAGCACATCCTGTGAGTGACATAGAAAGAAAGTTAGAAGTGTCGTCTAACGTCAAACCAATATAGGACAGAGGACTCGTCCATCAAAATCTGTAACACTAACTCGGTTTCACCAAATCCTAAATGTCAATTATGTTTATCACATATGAATGATTGATGATGATGATATGATTCACATAGTAAAATATGATAACAACGTGTTTTATTATTTCAATATTGTTTTCAGATAAACCTTTAGGTTGTTATGGATCAGTTGAGCTACCTGTAGAATGTCTGCAGTTAGTTCGATTGATTCAATTGGAAATACTAGTTCTTTTTATTATTTGATGGTAACAATCTTTATTAAATGTACCTCTATATTTTGTAAGTACCTATGAATAGTTGTTGTCGAGTTGATACTTTAGAGCTTTTGGTAACAATTGTTGGTTTATTTTAAGATTATATATTATTAGAGATTTTACATTGGTTTTACATACTTTTTCACAAGTATTAATCCTTGTAGGACGCAGATAAAAACCGCTATAAAAAGAATCCTGCACCAAAGTAAATCGAATCACCATAAGAGCTATGTCGTTTTCTTAAATAGACCCTAATCAACCTAACTACCACTACGACCTTGACTCCACAACGAGGATAAAAGACTCCATGAATAGATAATTATATTGCGATTTATAAAATTAGAAAAATTATATATAATTGTAGGTATTGCGATTTTTCAAATGAGAAACCTTGTTGTAATAGTTCCGTGGTCGCTTACAAAATATTCTTAATACGGTACGTACTACATTAATTAAAAAAAATGCGTGCGATCTAGTCCTTTCTTGAGAACAAGCGAAGAGCGAGAATTGGCGTTCTGCAAATACTCCTATAGTTAAACTATATAGGAGTTTTTGCAGAACACTAATTCTTAATAGATTTTAATGATTATTTCGGTGTTGTATGTAAAGGTTAATTTTGAGGCGGCGGCGGTTCCATAAAGGTTCGATGAAGCCAGAGAAGACGAAGAATATGTGCGCCGTAGATCCGATCCGCCGCCGATCTAAAGCATCTCATCACATGATAATTTAACACCACTCGTAGCAAGTGGTTTACATGTCAAAGGGCGTAAACAAAAGGTTTTTTCATTCGTCCTTTTCATCCATGTGTCACTCATTACATCACTCATCCATCACATAAAACGAAATTAGACTCGAATTGAAACTAGATGTGGCTACTCGAAAATTTGATCGCGCTATTGCAGTGTTCCTTTCAATCCCATATTCACTATTTAGGTATTTGAAGTCAGTTTATAGTTTTTTAAATAACGCCACCAACCAACGCTTTTTTTTAGTATAATCACTTTGTAAATACAGCCACTGATCTCGTAGATAACAGGTAGTTTTAAACATGCACCCTGCAGAATCGAATATTTTAGTAGGTGGCATGGTAGTCTCAAAAATCTAAAAAAGTTTTTTTTACCCCTCAAATGAAATCATTAGCGTACGCGTACCTATATCTTGTATTTTCTGCGCTTTGATTGATAGCTCCCTATCATATCCGGGTTTTATCAATAGTTTGATTTTGATTATAATATCAATTTTTTTTACTTTAATCGCTTTTCTTTGCAATTTTCTGAAAAGGCCACCAGTTACAGACTGCAATGAACAATCAGATGGTATAGAACATTTTCTATACCATCTGATTGTTGTATTACCAATAAAAATAGCAAATACAATTATAAGATACTAGAATCTGCCCGCGACTTCGCGTTGTGTCGAAGGAGACGTTTGGAGGTTATTTATTTATGTCCAATGAAGTAAGAATTATTTACAAAATTATTTATAAGAAACAAAAATTAACAATTAGGCATACTTTTTAAATAGAATAAATATTTAGAAGCTAACGGGTCTTATAGATTGACTACGCCCCACACTTGGCTAATGGCTCGTGTTGTGGGTACCCATGCACTATAATCAGAAGATTGACTAGTTGACTTCTTCACTACACTACATAGTATAAAACAAAGTCGCTTCCAGCTGTCTATTCGCTTAGATCATTTTTAAATAATGTGAAACTTATTTTGTTAGATAAAACCATATAGGTACTCTGTAAGCGAATTTTTTGACGATGACTATAAACAATTTGTAATTCCTCAAAGACGAACCTTTCCCGATCTATACAGGCCCAATTCAAACGAACAATGTAATTCGTACTTATTTTAATTGACGAGAAACTAATAACACCTTACCTTAGCATAGAGTTAACCATTGTAAATGTGTATTTCATTTTCAATAAAAAAAATCATTTCATTTTATTACTCCACGGATTTTAAAGCCATTTTCAGCAATAGAGTGTTTCGAGAGTAAGATTTATAAACTATTTGACACAAAGATGTCCACGCGGGCGAATCCGCAGGGTGCAGCTAGCACTTTGAGTGCTGAAAACGCACGGTATGAGTTTTCTACAAGTGACTAATATGCGTAAATCCACACTAGCGCAGCGGCTGAGAAAATACAGATCTTTGTGACTCAGCAGAGCTGTAATATTTTTCGAACGAAACGCATGTGCGGCGCAACACAACCGCTGTGTAGAGCGGCAGCACGATTTTTTTAGGTAAAAAAAAAAGATCGCAGTCGTCGAAAAAAAACCGCAGTCAAAGTGCTAGTTTACTTACACATAAGTAGGAAGTACCTACCAGCTACAGCGAGGTCGCAGGTAGAAGCTAGTAATGAAATACTTCACGCGTCTTTTAAACAATGAAAGCAACGTAGTCTTTGAACAACTGAACAAAGTCAACAGACCTTTGACACTGCTCGACACAGCCTCAGGTGTCAGTCAAATAGTTATTTTGACTAAAGGATAACCGTTGTGGTTATCAATCATGCACCATAACTGTATTTTTTATTTATATATGATACAAAATCCACAGCCCTTAATTAATGCAAACATGTTAAATATTCAAACTTGTGGTTATCCTTGTGGTCCACAGAACTATTTTTTTCATCCTCAGGATCTCTCGATTGAGTTGACCGATTTTGATGATTATTTTTTATTTGAAAGCCGGTGCTTTCAGTGTCAAATAAAAAATAAATTTCAAATAAAACCATATAAGTCTTCAATTTGCATTAAGCACCGATGTGCGCGACAACTCAAAGAGATAGCACATAAAGACAGAACATAATAGTAATTGACTTTACTTATACCACGATCATAGTATATGCATACCTTAAGTACCAAAAGATTAGCAGAAGCTGCCAATTTTGTGGCGGTTAAGTGCATTTAGCCAGGTGTGATGACGACCTGCGAAGAACTGCAGGCAGATGCTGGATGCGACAAGCTGAAGACAGGGCGCCATGTCGCTCATTAGGGGAGACCTATGGTCAGCAGTGGACTACTATAGGTTGATGATGATGAAGTGCATTCAATCACAAGCGGTTGCTTACGCGGTTAACCGCTATTGCGTAGGAGCGCTAATTGACCGAATCTCTTTTAGTTTAAAAAACCAGCCTAAAACAAACATCTTACTTTCTGTATTCTGAGACTTGAGTACGTGAAGATGTAGCTAGATTCTTAATATCGTTTGTAGGTAACTTCAGTACCAACATAACAGAAACTAAAAATAAAAGGTAGGAAACAGTAGGTACCTTATATAAAAAGTGATGATACTTGACAAAAACCGGTAGCCTCATGCATGGCCTGACACAGATTGGCTCTTAGGCAAGAGATAACTGTTCATATAATTTGTGTTTCTGACAGATGCATAATGTAACGATCGGCAACTAAATTTAATAACTCACGTAGCTAAGTAGACTCGTACATCTAATAACTGTTTTATTACCCGGACTACTTCGCAACTCTTGCTGAATCTAGGTAAATAAAAAATGGCACACGTAAAAAAAAATCTAATAATAGAAACAAACTAGAACAAATATCAGATTATCTAGAAGATAAAAAAGCTTGGAAGGAGTTTTGCTCCAACTCAAAATCTAACAACTTACAGATAAGCAAATCTTTTTGTGTTTCTTCTCACTTCTTCCACTGGTGGACAAAAAATTGAAGTGAACATCAAAATAATGTTATTATAATAATGAATAGTATAAAATATGACCTGTCTAAGTGCTTATTTGTATTTGTAAGCCTAAAGAAATAAACTTTCATTTCATTTCAATTGAAACAATTGAGCTACTGCAGACTGTTGCAAACAATCTAGTGATGAATCATCTTTATTTTTAAATTTCGACGATTAAATTCTACCCTTATATTTAATTGAAATCGCTAAATAAATTCAGATCTTATTCAGATGTGATAAAATTCATGGTCGTCGATTACTTTTCAGAATAAATTAAATAGTAAACATAAAACAGTTCAAATTATAATAAGTATAAAAACAACGCATACTCAAAATAAAAAATAAACCTATTAACAAGACCTGTTGACCACGTCAACCAAGACTGGCTGAATTACCATTATTTTATATAAATTAAATAACTGCTGTTCAAATACTAGCTTCAGCCCGCAGCTTGGCACGGGTTTTCCCCGGATAAAAAGTAGCCTATGTCCTTCCCCAGGATCCAATCTGTTTTCCTGCCAAATTTGATTATGAGCCGTTACAGACAGACAAGAGTTGCGAGTACTTGGTCATTTATAACATTGTAGGTACTTTGGGAGTATGAATTAGTTCCTTTATTACATATTAGAATTACCTCGGAACAAAGTATCAAGTATTTATTCTATCAGAGAACGTAATCGCAGCGAAGTAGGAAATACACACAGAGGTCAAAGATATAAGTCCAATTAGATGTCGCATTAACATCGACATCATTAGGCGCCATCTAGAAATTACTGATAACTGTTCACTCAATATTATATATTACCCTACTTAGTCCTATCGATCGTCACAAATAAATTGCCAACATCGACAGAAATGTTTGGTCTTTTTAGCAGTTCTTACGAGGTTTAAGGGGTTTTAAGAGGACACAGTGTCCCAAATTCATTTAAAACATTGGGAATTTTCCTTAGCCTCATTCGTCTTCGACACCAGCAGTGGGAATTAGATTTACGTTGTTCATCACACACATTAGGTAAACGACACACAAATGAATAAAAATAACTTACTGCTTTTCCTGCCCTCTTGCACCTTGTAAGTCAAATCCGTGAACGCCAAGTCCACCGGCGGTCTCTTAGGAAGGTGCGTCAAAGTTTTGTGCTGCGCAGGAGTTATCTGCACCTTCAGGCTGCCCTTCCTGCCGGATATAATCGATTTAGTGTCCCCTGTCGCCAGGGATTCATTGTCCACTTTCTGCATTTTGTTGGTTCTACAACACAATGGGTTTCACTGCACTGTGACGTCACAAAGAGGCGCGCGATCGAGTGAACCTCTGCACGCGCACTAGCGAAGCGACTGGACTGAGCTGAACTCGACTCGCAACTTTAGAGCGAGACGAACACAAGTAAGGGACGGATGTTGTGACGTAGCGATGATTAGGACATACTCTATCTGAACTTTGCGCTCATATACGGATATTTTGTATGCGTTTGTTTTAATGGAACTGGTTTTTGATAGGTAAGTTTTTGCAAGATCGTATAAAAGATGGTATTTTGAGTTGATAGAAACCTGAGCAGGTAGCTTGGATATTGAGGACAAATCGCGTTTTAAGATCGAACGTTGCCATCTATATTAATAAAATTTGTTCTTAAACAGGCTTAGAGCCTTGGACATAGGCCTCCATTCGCTTCTAGCAATTTTAGTAGGATATATGTAGTAAAGTAACTTAAATAGTTTTAATTGTGAGTATGGGCATAACTATGTTTTAGCAATTTGATAAATAGGAATCTATCATCTATACTAATAATATTATAAAGAGAAGAATTTTTTGTTTGTTTGTTTGTATTGAATAGGCTTCGAAACTACTGGACCAATTAGAAAATTTCTTTCACCGATGGGAAGCTACACTATCCCCGGTGAACATAGGCTATATTATATTTTCAAAAAAGTTAGGGATCCTTACTAAAACTCCAATAATGTAACCCAAGGTGTAAAAAACTCACGTAATAAAGTGAAATTCGAGTTTAATGCAATTGAAACCGCGGGGAACAGCTAGTATACCATATTTTTGGTGACATTGAAAGAAAACAAAACCTCATTTTTTTTAATTACATGAATGTACTTAACCTACGTTCATGTATAGAATATCCATATAATCCTTACCTTCAGTATGTAGGGTTTTGAACCCACAACCTTAGTCTTAAAGTCAGAAACCTGTCAGAAGGCCAACACAGGTCAATTTATCATACAGAGCAATAACAATAATGTAAATACATAAAATAAAATGTCTTGTTATTCTTATCTTTTCTGGTTTAGGTGCACAATATAATAATGATATTACCTACATACAATGGACATTCTATTTGTTTGGATCAGCTTTCTGGTATAGGTCTTATTTTAGTGATCCTAAAGTCATTGTAAGGTCCAGTATGCAGGAAGAAATTCTGTTCCCTAAGGCTCAACTCACACCAAAAGAGCGTCGAAGCGCAGCTCAGTTTCAATGTCATATGAATTTTAACTTTATTTTCATTACAATAAAACTTATTATCGCATGAGAAACTCGAACGAGTCGAATTCACCGGAATTTAGTAATATTTACGTGAAAGAGTAACAAACATCCATCCATCCATCCATCCATACTTACTTACAAACTTTCGCGTTTATTAATATTAGTAGCTTAGTTGCCCACTCACTTCCAGGACTGGGATGTTTTGAAAGAGGGAACGGACATTAGATTTACAGTGGGATCAAGATGACACATAGACAGAAGAAAACTTGTTAAGAAAATATTACATACAAAAATCTCTACACTTAGGTGTTACAAAAATTTTAATGAATAGTCTTAACACTTTGAGTGCTGAAAACGCACGGTATGAGTTTTCTACAAGTTACTAATATGCGTAAATCCACACTAGCGCAGCGGCTGAGAAAATACAGATCTTTGTGACTCAGCAGAGCTGTAATATTTTTCGAACGAAACGCATATGCGGCGCAACACAACCGCTGTGTAGAGTGGCAGCACGAATTTTTTAGGTAAAAAAAAGACCGCAGTCGTCGAAAAAAAACCGCAGTCAAAGTGTTAAACTTAAACATATCCTTTGTTGTAAAGGTTTCTTGTTCAAAGATTGTGTGAAGTGAACAAAAAATCAAAGTCTTTATTTCCTAGTTTAACTTATGCAATTTGAAATAGAGTCTTGAGGTCTAAAGGAAATAAGCGATTGTTGTTTAATGTTTTTTAGTTTGATGATATGCTAGTAATATTTTGATGGATTTTACTCACTCTAATCTAGATAACACTAAAACAAAACTATTCTGAGCTACTCTGGGCTTAGTCATCTGATTATCTTTATGTAAGTATTTTGTATTGATCTGTTTGGTTAGGTAAGGGTATTACAGTCAGGTAGATACGTACCTATACTAAAAATTAGCTAAAGACCTCAGTTTTGATAGGAATTTAATAAATTAGGAGCAGATAGTAGATAGGAATGACCTTAGAAGTTTCGTTTTGAGGCAGTTTGCAGTAGGTAAGTGAAACATGAAATAGAGATCACGTAATTTTACACTTATTACGTTGTATTGTATGCAATGCAATGGAAGATAATGTGTGAGAAACAAAAGAAATGAAGTAGAAACTTACCTCACGTTGTCAAATATGTTAACGTTATCCATTTCAATAGGTAGTGTTGGACATCACCCCCGAAATTGTGTATAAAACTATTACAACGATTTACTAACAAATTATATAGAAAATCAAAATCGAGCAGCAATAACTTTCTCCTTTCGTTCGAAGAAAAAGAAAACAAAACAAAAAATAAACAAGCACAGCACACTCACTGACAGTGACTGTCTCATATATTGTCATGATTGACATTATCAAATTGACATTGAAGTTACTAGTAGAACGCTGAATGAACGAAATAGCAGGTAGAATGGGAAGAAGAATGTGCCATATGGTGCCGATGTTTAAAAAAACGTTTCAACACGATCTAAAATTCTAAATGCTCTGGAAGCTTTACATATTAGGTTAAGCTCTGAGGTTTTCCCCTGGTTTCTCTCTCTACCCCAACGTCTACTCGCTGGGCAACTGTCTGGATCATTTGGTGGAAGAAGTGTATTGCCTCTATGGGATAGGGATTTCTCAATCTTCTTCATTATTTTTTTTAAATGTCCTTTGACAAACTGTCACTATTGTTCTGTCAAACTTGTCAAAGTTCATTTCTTGTTGTGTTGTGTATGTGTGCTGTGGTGTTGTTTTGTTGTACAATTTTACGTAAAAATAGTATTCTTAGATCTTTTCTTTAAAATAATGTAACAATTTATTACTCAAGTTCTTTCAAATCACATCAATATCATGGAGAGCATACGAGTAAGTTACATAACATGATATCTTATAATGCTGTTGTTGTTCAATGTTTTTATTTTTTAAATAATCTTTTCAGAATTTTGCTGTATCGCTGATTAAAGGTTTCATAGATAGTTTACGTGGTGTTACTGTGCTTCTGTATTTAGATAAAGAAATCAACGAACGTGCGTTAAGTCGTTCGCCGAAAATTGATGATAGTTCCAAATCGAAGTTAAAACAAGTGCCTCCCAGTGTACAACAGTAAGTTTACGAATTTCTAGAATATTTAATATTCTTGCTCACCTTAGCTTAAAAACAATTATATTAGTAGATTCCTACTAGGTGGGTAATAAATATCAGAATCAGTAACCTGTCGCAACCTATATAAAATAGTTACTGATAACTTAACAAAGAATCTTTTGTTCTGTGTTATTATTAATTATGCTTATCTACATTATTAAACCATACCATTTCCTTACAGGGAATCAAAAGTACTTACTCGCGTTTTACAATCATGCATACTCAATGGTTTTATATTTTTACTGAGCATACTTGTGTTTGAGTATGCTTTGTTACCTGGAGTGAAGTACTTAGTTACCATTGTGTTTGGCCACAACCCGGGGGTGGCTCATAATGTTTGGGCATGGATGCAGCCATTCTTGTCCATGACATTTAGGATGATTTGGGTACTGCCACTGTTTCTGTTGAGCAAACTGGTGAACAGCTTGTGGTTTCAGGTATGCTACCTTGTTTATTACAATAATTAATGTAATATGTTTTAAATTACTAGTGTTAATAACCATAATAGTTTCAGAAGTTTTACTATGTATTATGTTTTATCTATCTGAAGAGATGAATAACTAATGTAGAGCAAGAATCAGGTTTTGATGTTTACCAGCTTGACTGCCTATACTCCAGCCAAGATCGAAGTGAAAATTTTGTAAACAAATTAAATCAGAAAAACTAAATCGCGCGTTTTGCGTCGTGTCTCAGATTAAATGAATGATCTCAAATTGACAAGGAAAGTTAAATAAATAAAATTAATTTTAGATTGTTTATAAACATTTCACATCTAATTTGGCTTGAGTATAACTGTATCAATGAAGAAAATTGAATACCAACCAAATTGATGACACATAATGTTACATTACAACAGTTCTATTTATGGTGATAATTTGGTTCTCTACCTATATTGTTTTAAGGTCACTGTAAGAAATACACAAGACACATAATAAATAAATAAATTAAACATTCAGTTAATTAAATTGTCTACAGCTTGACAGTTAAATATTGCTCCTAAGATTTGGGAGTAATGCCATAATTCCCACACTTTATTTGAGACCAGTCTATTCCCATGATTATCTTTGTTAAGCATATCTATATATATAAAAATGATAAATGTATGTTTCAGGATATAGCTGACTCAGCGTATAGACATAGAAGAGGCAGACCACAGTTCATGTCCAGTGTCAGCAAAATAATAGCTGACTCATTGTTCAGTTTATTGGTACAAGCATTATTTTTAGTTCAGGTGAGAATTTATACCTAGCAAATTCAATTTTATTACAATACTTGATTCTGTCTGCCAATTTGCTTGCACTTTTCCGGGATAAAAACCTTTGCCTGTCCTGAGATACTTACCTTGCAAAATGGCGTTAAGGTCTATTTAGATCTAAAAAGGTAACAGACAAGATAATTGATTTGCCTGATATTTAGAAGTAAGTCCAATACATAATGAAATTCTAGTTCAAACTATAATGTAGGCTCAGTTGTCTAAACTACACTGAAAAGTCTGTAATAGAGAACCAAAGTTATCGACGTAGCTCTAAAAATTGGCAAGCTAAAGTGGCAGTGGGCCGGCCATATCTCGCGAAGAACCGACGGCCGCTGGGGTAAACTTGTTCTTGAGTGGAGACCACGACTCTGTAAACGTAGTGTAGGACGCCCTCCAACCAGGATGGGAGTTATCCCATCCTGGTCGGAGGTCGCAGGTCGCAGGAAAGACTGCAGGTAGATGCTGGATGCGGCAAGCTGAAGACAAGGCAAATGTACTTACAGAGATTTTATTTTTCAGAGTATGTTAGTCAGCATGCTGCCCATAACCTACATAGGCGAGCTGCTCTGCCTAGTCCACATGTGCCTTCTATACTCGCTGTACTCATTTGAGTACAAATGGTTCAACATGGGGTGGGAACTTCACAAGCGGCTAACGTTCATAGAGTCCAACTGGCCGTACTTCCTTGGATTTGGTCTTCCTTTGGCTGTGTTAACGCAAATTCCACAGTCTTATATTGTGAGGTGAGAGACAATACAATACAATTATTCTTTATTGCACACCAAATAAAAAACAGATACACTGGACAGGAAAAAGACAATTCACACAGCATTATCCAGCCCCATGGTAAGCAGAGCTTGTGTTATGGGTACTAGATAACTGATATACATAATACAATACATTAAATAGATAGATATTTTTTATTATACATAGAAAACGACCAGAACACCCGGAACAAATATCTGCAGATCCTACACACAATTGTTCCGAGGCGGGAATCGAACCCGCAACCTCCTGCGTCGCAGGCGGACCTTCGCCCATCGTGCCATATCGGTCGTCAATCCACAAATAAAGAATGTTTTGTACAATGGGCGGCCTTATCGCTTACAGTGATCTCTGCCAGGCAACCTTTGGATCTGACTCACATTACACGTTTTTAAACTTGATTTGCTAACATATTAATTAGGTATACATAAAACGGGATTTTTACCACAATTTGAATAATAAAATAAACATGCTTAATATCCTGTTTCAAATATAAATTATCCAGTCGCCCCTTAACCAAACGTCAGGAAAATAAAACAAAAGGTACGCGGTACCAAATAAATAACTTTAATAGGTAAATAACTGTATGAGACTATTGATTGTTGATTGTCTGAGAATTAGCAAACTGAAGTGGCAGTGGGCCGGCCATATCTCGCGAAGAACCGACGGCCGCTGGGGCAAACGTGTTCTTGAGTGGAGACCACGACTCGGTAAACGTAGTGTAGGACGCCCTCCGACCAGGTGGGATGACGACCTGCGAAAGACTGCAGGTAAATGCTGGATGCGTCAAGCCGAAGACAGGGCGCTATGGCGCTCATTGGGGGAGGCCTATGTCCAGCAGTGGACTAATTTAGGCTGATGATGATGATGATGATGATTGATTGTTTGATCTATACACTAGTTAAACTCGATGTGGAGTGTTGGTAAAGAAACTACCAATATTTAACCTAAAATTCACCCTGTTCGTGCGTCTTTTTATATGCCATTTACATTTAAGTACTAATTGTCGATTTGAGATCCTTGCTTCAATTTATATTTCTTAGAAATATATATCTGAACTCGACGAGTAAGTTTTGGTTGTTTGTATCATGGTAAGTTTGCAAATATTCTACACCGAGTTCGACTAGTGTAGATACCTACACCAACCCCTTCACAACACACTAACCATTAGTTTCAACTTTGTTTCTGGTTGGCACTGCCAGGTAGATGACGCTTTGGTATTAATCCTGTATCAGTTTTCCTAAACCTTTGCAAACATAATTAAAGTTTTAAACATAAATCAAACAACCATTCAAAGTTCGTTTCATATCCTATTGTTCTAAATTAGAACCTATTGATAAGGAAATAAATGTCAAAATTCATGCAAATACTAATCATCGTAATGTATTTATTCACGTGCTTGTCGCGTGCTCGAGACTCCCAGTACAAGGCTATCGACCTTCACTTTGGAGTGATATGATAAATTTTATTTAATCCACGCCTTGATAGACTATAAAATCACGAATTCTGATAAATAAATTAGGTTTACAGTGCTGTTTTGCATTTCTATTTATAAATGATGCTTAGATAGTTTTTTTTTCTTGATTTGTTCAATCTGTTAACTTAAACACTGTTTTATTTATTAACATTTAGTTAATAACTGCGTAATTAGTCTTAATTTGTTTAGGTGCGCTGCGCCGCAGCTTTGGTGTGTAGATAGCCTTCCTTAACATCTTTTGAGAATTCAAACTCAAAAAAGTTTATTTCTTTTTGCTTACAAAATAAGCACACTTAGACAAGTCAAATTTATACCATAAATTATTATTAAAGAAGATTATTTTACTATTCACTTAAATTTTTTGTCCACTAGTGGAAGAAGTGAAACGCATCCTATCTAGAAACCTACCTATAAATAATTAACACTGACCTACGCAAAACAACAATAACAAAACTTGTTAAGTGATTTCAATAAACTTTTAAGTAAACAAAAGTTTATAAACAGTAAGTGCTCAGATAAAAATGTTTAAAACACTTTATGAAACAAAATAATTTGTATTTATTACTTATTTATAAAAATAATCAAAGCACTGAGTTAAATTTAAAAAGAAATTAAACATAAAGAAAATTGATTCAAAAGTTGGAATTTAAAGCCCAATTAATTCAAAATAATAAAAAAAAAAATCAAAAACGGAAACAATGAAACAAATAAGTTTACTGTTAAGCAAGAGAAGATGGAAAGCCAAACTCAGTGCTCAGGCTACCATAAATATGTAGAAACATGGAAGATAATGCTTCGTTATTTATTTTAAGATGAATCTTCTTTTGTTTCAGTGGGTGTGTCTTCTCAATATTCTTCCCTGTCTTCATTTTGAGCGGGAACGAAGCGACGCCAGTTATTGGGAGGTAAGATAATGGATTCTACACCGACACAACCCGGTGGTTTGATGTGAACTTTCCGTGTTTGGATAATGTATGTATGTAATGTCAGGTAGGACAGATAAGAATCTGTACTATCTGGGGTTGCCCACATCAAAATTGATGAGGCCTATATAGACCTTTACCTGGACAAAATATAGCCTATTAAGACTTTGGGATAATCTATACAATATAGATTATACCATACACCGTGCCGCGGCGGGCTTTGTATTCTACAAGGATCATTTATAAGACCGAGCGGTATAACTTTTTAAAATTTAAGGCTAAATTGAAACTGCCCTTTGAAAGCGAAACTTTAGTGTAATATTTGTTAAATTAAATCGTCTTAGCAGTTCCAGTGATCACCCACTCACAAACAAACGTATTTGCGTCATTATATTGTTGAAAAAACTATCACATTTTGTTATTGTTGGTTTGGCACGACTTATCTGTAATGGCACTTACTTGACCCCTATAGAAAGGTCTGACATATACATTTAAACCTTAACAGAACTGGCGAAATAATTTTGCTGGTTGAAAATGAAAAACGGTAACAATTTTAAACTTGCTAGTTTGTTTTTGTGCCAAAAGACTACCTAGCGTATTCCTCGATTGTTAAGTATATTATGCGTAAACGAAGCATCGGCAGAAGCTAACTATTATATAATTTAGAATATTAGTATAGATTTGAGTCTATGCAATGACTAACTCTACCTTACTCTTTTCCTCTTCCAGTGACTACCCACTGCGACTCTTCTCGCCCGTGGTCGCGATATCAAACGGGATGTTCCGTTTCGCGCGGCAAGGCGCTGAGGCGGTCACGCATCGGAACAGATGATGTATGCGCTTCTACTTAGCGATGCCGAGTTGACACGAAGTGAAGTGATTGGGACTGTATTTGGTGCTTTAGGCAGTAGGCTTTGGTGATAGTCATTGTTATATTTATCGAGATATTGGTGTCAATTTAGATGTCATCAAAACTAGAGTCAACTTATTTGATAAAACTTTTAAAACTGTCATGGTTAATAATTAACCATATGTTTAATTATCTCAATCTCCAATGTTAATTATTAACATTGGAGTCATATACGGGATATTTACCATGATTACATTTTTTAGTATTCCTATATTTTCAGCACAGTTAGTTTTGATTGTCAAATATATCTACCCTCATTTGTCAATTTAGATGTTACCCAAACTAGACTCAATGAATGTAATATTTTTATGGATTACGAATCTGAAATATCTATATAAGTTAAATGAGGGTAGATCGGTATGTCTGCCAATAAAAACTAACTTGCAGTATCTTCAGTTATTCTAAGATCATGTCGCATGAAACTGTGCAGAAATATTGGAAAACTCTGAAATCAAATCATGGTAAACATCCCTTTGTAAATAACTTTCAACTAATTTTCCAGCACTATCAATGATGCCATCCTTTTTATTTCGATCGCTATGAATGAGACGGCAACATTTTTAGACCTGTAAAACACGTGGCGATCTGAATTGACATTATTAGCGAGTTTAATCGGGTTTTGTCATAATTGTTTATAACTCCATAAAAAGGGTCACCGAAGGCTTTAAATTGCAACTTCTTTTGACTATGATAAGATATGAAGTCAAAAGTGCTCGATGTGGTTTTGTCGATGATTCAAGAAGTCATCGAAACTTTTTTGTATGGGATTGAATACAGCGCCTCTACCTTGTTTACAAGGAACTATGCAAATCATAACCTATGCGCGTCTATAACGTCTTGATAATATTGAGAATCGAAATCTTTGAGCTCTCAACTGCTCTTAAAGCCGCCACACACAGAAACCGTCGCCGGGCCGGAGGCGAAGGCGAAGTATGGCCTTGCATTGGTTTGGCACAATTCAGTCAGTATCTTGATAATGACGCTCACTGTTTTTTTTTTCAAAACAGACAGTCTTAAGTAAACTTTAAGTTGGTTGCTTATTTTGCGTTATTTTGTGACCCGAATAATGAGTACGGTTGGACGATAGTATCGAAGTCTCATTTTTATATGGCATTTGCGTAGTTCCATGTCAGCACACAAGAGGCGCTGCAAAAAATTAGACGTGACGATGACGTCTCGAATCATTCAACGAGCTGGGCCTGCGACTCAGGAGGTTGTGGGTTCGATTCCCGCCTCGGAACAAATGTGTGTACGATCTACAGATATTTGTTTCAGGTGTTCTGGTCGTTTTCTATATATAATAAAATAAAAAAAACTATGTAATGTATTGTATTATGTATATCAGTTATCTAGTACCCATAACACAAGCTCTGCTTACCATGGGGCTAGATAATGCTGTGTGAATTGTCCAGCATTATTTTATTTATTTAAAAAATAAATGAGCATCAAGCTCTGTTAAACTAAAGAGAACTGGTACCTTTGAGGAAGAAACCTATTCAGATCAGAATTTGTAAATACTATCTGTTGTAAATATAGTTAGTGATATATTTGATTCTGCTTACAAACGTTTATACATGTTATCGGCGGATGATTGCTTTACTTAGTGTCAATTTGGTGTTTGTGATGGATGTAATTTTAGTGTGATTATTATATTTTTGTAAAAGGAATGTTTAATATAAATATTTTATTTTGGGATTTCGTTGATTTATAATTTTTGCAAATGAATGTTATGTACTTATACACCTGTGGTGAGGCCGGAGAACGCGTTGATGAGATATTCTAGTTATTATGATATTGTATTTTGTGTATATGGGATATTTCAAATGGAAGTGTAAACAAGCTCAAAATTAACTGCTTTTGACTACCACTAAGAGATAAATAGTGCTAGAAAAACAGAATTCATCCAAGTAAAAAAAAATACCTACAGCGGTATGATAAACTAGTTTCTGCTCGCGACTTAGCACGCGTTTTTTCTATGGAAACAGTTATTTCTATCCCATGTGAACTGTATAAAATAATTTGTGAATTGTTCAGCTCCACTTACGCTTTGTTTCAGCGAAAAAGAATGAGAATTTTAGTCATTACTTAAAGGTGCCTGATTAGACTGTATGGAATAGGGTGAACACAGCTTAATATTATATAATGTGCCACATAATATTAAATATAGAACGATAATTTGGGGACATGCGATCTGAGCCCCATCTTGAATTTGACGACAGAGACGTCATCGTGACGTCTCATTATTCTATACTATAGATAGGATATGGTACAGCGCCTCTAGCGTACGGATATGGAACTACGCAAATCCGATACAAAAAAGGCAGGTCACGATATCGTCTCGCTGTTGTCAAACCGAACTAGGCTCGTCACACATAACAAGATGATACTTGAATCTACAAAGCTCAGAGGAAAAAAGCTACAAAGCACGCCTCACAACTCACAAGTTGAGATCTGTTGACAAACGTTTACCTTCTGAATAAACGACGATTTTTTGTTATTGTGGACGCTATGCAGAGACTAGCAATATCTGTATGGTAGGTACCTATTTAAAGTACAAAGTCTTGCAGTGTTTAGGTAGGTCGTTTATTAGCAAATAGATTATGCTGTGTTAATCTTTGTCAATGGATATTTAAATAGCTGCTTGATTTTGCGTCGTAGCTTAAATGCAGCTACAACGTCAAGCAGCAACACTTTCACTGCAGCTATGCTAAATTCTTTATCAGTACTGGGATACAGTCAGTGTTAAAGTATGTATAAAATTTAATTGTACAAATGTTAACCTATGTGCTTAAATCGCCACTTCTATGCAAAAAGTAAGACTAATTGTACCATTTCTTTTAAATTGTAATCAATTGTGTATAGTATAGATATTTGAATTATTCAGACTGGATGTATTTTACATGACAATTTAATAAACAGACTGAGTTATAAAAGTTATTTAATCTTTTATTAGGTGTATGAATAATCACTTCCCAAGAATTTTCCCCTCAACCTACTTTACAGGCAAAAGTTTATTCATAGCTTAGAAAATTTAAATAAAAAAGACAGAAGTTTGTATCACATATTTATTCATTGATTAATATCGCAATTGTATTAAATTATTTCTACAAATAAAGTCATAATGAAATTCATACCTATCAAGTTTCAGTAAACATAATATCAGGTACAAAGTTATACTAAAATATAAAATAATGTTCTTAAAACATGTTAAAAGAAATATTAAAATGTAAAACAATTCTTGAGATCTTTAAACTAACACAAGTTATGAGCACTATTCACTTAAATGCTATGTAGACACCGAACTAAAATAACATAAGAATGGCAGGTTGTGACGGAATGGTAACATATCTTTGTATGGTTATTTATTTAAAGAACATAAATAGTAAATGATGTTGTTTACTAGTATTAATATCTCGTCCTACTATTTTTACATTAAGTACGAGTATAGTATAATATCTTTGCCTAAAGTATAGTTTTAAAACAAAACAATCTAAAAGCGATGAGCTACAAATTCACTAGCTACATTTATAATAATTTTCATATATATTTTTTTTAATTTTTGCTAAGCTACACAATATGCTTGACTATCACAATTTGTTGAATGCTGATTATGCTTGATATCTTAAGACGGTTACTGACCGGTGTTTCATGGCGTTATGTACCATTCTCAGCGAGCATAATATGTTACGCCGTGTGGTAAAATCTGTCTCGATTGTGTCTTCGTTGCGAGCGCCTCTTTCCTCTTACTGACTGCACGAACGCTCGCTATGTAACACGCATTACGCACCGTAACACCGGTCAGTTTTCGCCTTTTTATTATTAATTAATTATCATTATTCTCTGCTACTCTGCGCATGATTTCAGGTCTGCCTATTCGTACGAAAGTTTCTTTTTCTAAAATTCCCTATTACAATCCGTAATCTCCATAACCAAAGGAACTTTCTGGTGTGTGTATCTAGTTAATGTTGGCCAATGTTATGTTGTAAAATACTTAGTCACAATATCCAGTAAAACCTTTGATAAGATCAAAAAAACACTTAAAATAAACATAGATTTAGGATCTAGTTGCAGCCATGTATAAAGTATTGGTGTTCTATCTTGCTTAGTACAGAGAAAATATCACATGTAATGCCCTCATCAGCCTAGGTTTGTCAACAAGTCTGCACATTTACACTTTGTCTACCACCACTTTGCGCCCCTCCGAGACAGCTGTGAAACTAGGCAGTAATCGAGATAACTCATTCACTTCTAATCATCAACAGTGCGACCCGCAAAGGGCCCGCACCGCGTTTTAATACAGTCTGTACAACGCATTGAAAAGCGGCGCTTCTACAAGGTTATGTGCGTCATGGGTTCTTAGTTCCTCTCGACTCGGTAGGGGCGCTGCAAGTTGCTAAACAAATAAGAAAGGGTCGAAACGATGGAAGTTTTCGCAAGAAGAGAGCTCAGCCCATACTAAACACTTGATAATGTGATTGGTTGCATGTGTTAACGTAACACTCCACCTAATTGTATTTCTGAACTTAATAAAGATATATATACACGCGTATAGGAACGATTATAGAGTCCAAATGCGGATAGCGAAATATACAATATCAATGTGAAAAATAAGAAACTTTTCGTACAAACAGGCAAGCGTTGAAATAGTGTCGTTTATAAAACTCGGACCATCAACATTCCAACGGCCGCGCCCACCGTGAGGCCGATGCTCAGCCATGTCGCTATAACTGATGAGGCCTTCTCACGCTCGTGCATTTCTACGACCCTGGAAGCAAACAAACGCTATTATGAACACATATTTTTAATTTGAAATCGAGGCTTTCATCGAACATAGCAAAAACGCAGCGTCGCAAGGTTGCTTGCCTCTCGGTCTTTTACTGTAGGATAAGTACATTTCGGAAAATGCTTTAAAGAATTACATGAAAAACTGGCCGTCAGTAAATCGACTCGCGCACGTAGGATTCCGTACCATTTTTATAAAAACGGCAAAAAAATCACGTTTGCACGGGGAACCCCCATAAATATTTATTTTATTCTGTTTTTCAGTATTTATTGTCAAAAGAAATACATCGTCTGAAAAAAAAATCAACTGTATCACGTTTCATTCTCATAAATTTTTACAGCCTGGTGGCAGACAGACGGACAGCAGAGTCTTATTAACCCTATAATCGCATGCGCAGCCGAAGCACAATCTACTTCGGTTCCTAAAACACGGTTTCTTTACCTAGTAGCGTGCACCATACACAGATTAGTGAGGTATCCGTTGGTGAACGCGAAGACAATCATGATCATGATATACTCGTAGTCCCACGGGAACCAGATCGGCAGATGCTTCCGAGGCTGCGCGTTGCACAGCATCAGCATTGGGACGCCGATGACGCGCAGGATGCTGGCTCCGGCTATTATCCATTGGTTTGTGGGCTGGAAAGATAAAAAATAAATAAAATATACAGTAAAACCATGGCTCAAAGTCAAATGTCATATTTTATATATTTGTTTCTCCAAACACAGGTTAAAATTTCTATGTTTTTCTCTATTAAAAATGGTCCACTGCCGCTTGCCGAAAGCCGTTGGCCGAAAGCCCGCCTGCGACGGACAAGGTTGCGGGTTCGATTCCCGCCTCGATACAAATAAAGTAAAGTAAAAAATCATTTATTTCTTTAGGCTTACAAAATAAGCACTTAGACAAGTCATATTTTATATATAAATTAAATGTTTGTTCGATCGGCAGACATTTGTTTCGGGTGTTCTGGTCGTTTTCTATGTGGAGGTATAATTAAAATATATATCTATGTAATGTATTATATTCCGAGCATCAAAGTGTAATGTAATATTTAATTAATGAAAATATTTTTTATAAGTAGTACCTATGTCAGTCAACCTAGTCATCAAGCACCCAAAACACAAGCTCTGCTAGCTCGGGGTTAGATAATGCTGCGTGAATTGTCAAGCATTATTTATTTTTTTACTGTTAGGCTCAACTCACACCAAAAGAGCGTCGAAGCGCAGCGCAGTTTCAGTGTCATATGAATTTTAACTTTATTTTCATTACAATAAAACTTATTATCGAACGAGTCGCGCGGATGCCCGCGGCGCCGCGGGAATTCCAGCGAATTCGACTCGTTCGAGTTTCTCATGCGATAATAAGTTTTATTGTAATGAAAATAAAGTTAAAATTCATATGACACTGAAACTGCGCTGCGCTTCGACGCTCTTTTGGTGTGAGTTGAGCCTTATGTGGCAATGACACGGCCTACCATGGCCATAGTTATACGACACCTTGAGAAAAAAACGACTCTTATAAAATAAAGAAACTGAACATTACACTATCAGTTCACAATGTAGGTAATTATCAAAGGTACTACACGTGTTCTGTCTCATCATTGTAAATAATGCCCGTGTTATCATTTGGTACTTAGTTGGTAAGTACTAACAGATAGATAACTATTTGGTGCAGGAAAAGTTAGAAGACGGACACGAAATAGGTATAACGTTTCCTGAGCCTAATAAACATAGAATCGAAAATTGTATATAAATAGAATTTAAACCCAATAAGGTGCTCCTAAAGGATTCTAATAATAAAATGTTTGAAAAGGCCCTTTCCACGCCCCTCTGTTTCCCCCCTGTGACTACTAATCATCAGTCTGACGTCGTGATGTCCTGGGACCTAAATCCACTGAATTAATCGCTTCATCATCACAATGGTATCGTCTCTGAATGAAACATTTTGACATTTTACCTTTGATCAATGGAAACACAGATGTGTGTGACGCGTGTCAAAATTGTCAAAGGTTGAAAGCATTATATCATCTCTCCGCGCAAATAGTACCGTGCGCATTATCTACGGTTTCTAACATGTATGGAAGATTTTACGACGGTACTATTGTCATAGCAAAGCGGTTGGTTAGTAGAATTCGACCCCTGGGCTAGAAATCTGTTTAGCAGAACATGGCCCCTGTTTGATCTAAGTTAGTTGTAATTTCTCTTGTGAACGGAAGTGTTTTACGAATCATAATTCATAAAAATGCGCATTTGCCACTGCCTTAGTGGTAGGTAGAAACCATGTTATTTCTCAATATGACTAAAATTTATCATCAAAAATATCATCTTACCCTCAAAAGGAAACCCGCAGCAAGTCTTCCTGAGTAATCACCACAGTTGAAGATTAAATAGTTCACCACCGGCACGAAGAATATATCTGAAAATTAAAAATACTTTTCAAAAATATTTTCATTATACATAATTTTTTCTGTTACCTCACCGAATCTTCGGCCACGGGCGGCGGCCGCCAGTCTCAAGAGACAAGCCCAGATGCACTCTCTATTCCCTCATTTCAGTAACCTATTATGTATTTAAATGGGTTTCTTTATTTTAATATTCATGAATTTATTTATTTTAATATTCAGAAGGCTTTAGGATTTTGTAATAAAACATCAAATTACACTTATTCACAGAAAGGGCACAAGGTACAAAGTTTACAAGAGCGTTACCACTAGCAGCTACTGATAAGAGAGGCCTCGACTTGGAGCTCCACTGCGTGGAAAATACCTCTTAACATTCGTCATCAACAAAAGCCTTTATTAGTCCACAGCTGGACATAGGCCTACCTACGCTTTTGCCATAGCTCGTTCAGCTTAACACGTTTTTACATTTCTTTCCATCAGTACCTTACCATATTTAAAAAACTGGTTATAAATTATATTCACATCGACTAAATATCAGAGGTGAATGCACGGTCGAGCTCAAGACAAAGATCGTACGAATGAAATCTCAATGTTATGACATCAATTAGGTTTCTAGAACAAGCTAATTAGTTATAAAATTACTTCGTCGGAATCATAGATAGTATATCTACTAGGAATAATGGTACGAAAATACGTATAATTAGAAATGTTGGAATTTATAATGAGCGTTTTACAGCATGATTTTTTTTATAAAACGATTTCGCAAAAAGAGGTTCTATGTTCGGCTGTATGTATTTTTTTCTTTGTATGTTCGTCGATTTCTCCGTCAATTATTATTATAGGTATTTTGCAAGACGTCCATTATGGACTGATTTTGAGAATTCTTAGGCTATAGATCCCGAGATGGTCCTTTAAAAAAATATTCCCGGGGTATTATTATTTGTCACACAAAACGTTATCATCATCATTATGAACCTATAATAGTCCACTGCTGGACATAGGCCTACCCTAATGAGTGCCATAGCGCCCGGTCTTTAGTTTGACGCCTCCAGCATCTGCCAGCAGTCTTTCGCAGGTCGTCGTCCCAACTGGCCGGAGGGCGTCCTACACTACGTTTGCAGAGTCGCGGTCTCCACTTAAGAACACGTTTTCCCCAGCGGTTGTCGGTTCTTTGCGAGATATGGCCGGGCCACTGCCACTTCAGCTTGCTAAATGAATTATTTGAGCTATGTCGATAACTTTCATTCTCTGTCGGATGATTTTGTTACGAATCTTAACCTTCAGAGAGACCCCAAGCCTAGCTCTTTCCATAGCTCGCTGAGCGACCTCGACTGGTGGATCAGCCCTACCGTGAGTTCCACGTCTCAGCTCCGTAGGGTAATAAAGACTCCCATCTATCTAAACAATATAAATTAAGTATTTTAATATTAGTTGTAGCTTACTATTCCAGTCAGTGCCCGTAGTAATAGGATGCGACTCGACCAGCACCGTGACGGACGGATAGACGGCCATGCTGATGGCGAACACAGCGAAGATGCTGAACGCGTAAACCCAGGTCTTCTTCATGATCGCCGACATCGAGGCGTCTCGGTTACGGTTTACTGCTGTTCCAGAGCCTGAGGAATTTAATAAAAGTAAAAAAAAATTAAAAATATATTTATTTTGCTAGAACAGACGTATTTATGGTACATACTCGTAGAAATTAACTAAAATCGGTCTCCGCTCAGCATGTGCTGTGGTAGAGCAGATCATACCATAGCGCTGGTCTTCTGAGATTTCATTCATTCATACTTTATATTTTATTTCACTGTAGGTTGTCAAAAAAATGTTTAAGTACATATCACACTATAATTATAAATGCGATAGTAGATGTTTAGATGGATCTATGTTTGTGACTTCTTCACGTCAAAACTACTGAACTGATTAGGCTGAAACTTTGCATGCAAGCTGTAGGCCTGAAGTTAAAACATGATTTTTAGCCTACTTTTTATCCCTCTGTTCTCGGGGTATAGAAATAACCTAAACCATTGCCATAGTATCAAAGTGGGCGAAGCCGTGGGCAGACTAGTCATATTTTAAATAAGAAGTTGACATCCTACCATCCATCTAAACGTCTATAATGTTAGTTTGATTTTCTTTTGGTGGGTGTTTTTACACAATGGTGGTGGTAAAACCAGCCCTTAGGTACGAACAACGTACCCTTTCTTGACAAATTAGACTGTAAGTAAAAGATCCTTATGTATGCATAATAACAATATTTGACATTATCTAGGTATGTCCTATTTAAGAGCAGAATGCCCTTGCAGATCACTTCTTATTTTAACACGCCCGCAATTGATTAACATTGCAAAAAAGCTTGTCGTCTTGATTTGAGTCATTTAAGACTGTCGTGTGATGTCTTGTCCTTAGTTTTTATTGAGTTTTTTTTGTTAGTTTTATTCTTATCTTTAGTTTAAGTTCTTGTTTTAAAATTGAATATTTAAAGTCGACGTTCACCAGACTCGCCTCATTAGCATGATGCTGTTTTTCCACCAGAGCTAAGCTGCGTCGCTAAGTGAAATATGTCAAAATCAACCTATGATCATCTAGCTGCGAAATCCATTTATGACACATCTACCGTACAGCTACACAGATTGATTTTAGTGGAAAAACACCGTTAGGGCTCTTGTACACACACGTTTTTTGACCGTAAAAACGTGCGGTTAATTCGCCGTGAGGCACGGTAGTCAGTATTTATGGATATGACTGACGACCATAGATTTTACGGCGACAAAAAAAAACGTGTGTGTACAAATGCCCTTAGGGATGTGTTCTCCACAAGATAATCGGAGAATAAACAGCAAGCCGCTTACACATAATGTGAAAAAATTCTGACAAAAACGTCGGTTAAAATATAAGCCACCGATTCCTTACTACCTACCTTTTCAAAGAACACCACCCTATTGCTTTCAAAGATTTACTACCTAAAATAAATATATCCCTATTAAGCACTAATGCAACGGGTATTTATTGCGTTTATAGTCATCCCGTGACCACGACAGTGTGTAGTAAAACTCTTGAAACGTCGGGAAAAATAGGTACCTAAATAAACGCGATAAATGACCGTTGTCATAGTGATAATAATGTGTTCAGATCGCATAAGTTTAAACATACAATTACCGATTTCAGAAATATTTACCTTTAAGCATATAATAATTGAAGAATTCCATTCTGTGTAGTAGGACAAACGACACTAGCGAGCTGAACACCATGACATCAGCGATGATGAAGTAGATCAGTGCGCTGTGCTGCGGCGATATCTTGAAGGCCAGAGATATTATCTGAGCGACCGCTGCTATGATGCCTCCGAGGGATTGGCCACTGACCACAGATGACATGTACTCCTGCGGGAACCGACTTGCGATGCCAACTAGGCCTCCTATGAAGACTGCGCTGGCGGCTGGAAATATGTAATAATAATTAGGATTTAGATATATTATGAGGCTTTTAGAATTACTTTAAATACTCTGTGCTACTCTCCCTTTGGCCAAAAACACCACTGAGTGGATCCCAATTAATAAGAAGATATCTAGAGTTCGACCGGAGACGTAAAGACATCTTTACAAAGAGAGCTGGTCCTGATTGGATGACAAAAAACTTGGAAGGAACTGGAAGGCCATCGCCAAAAAAAAAGTACTTTGAGTCACCTCACACTGATGATATGCAAAGGATCTGAGATTCGGCATATCAAAGTAGTTGAAGTGAACATGTGCACATACTTAAATAAAGAAATAAATAATGCTGGACAATTCACACAGCATTATCTAGCCCCATGGTAAGCAGAGCTTGTGTTATGGGTACTAGATAACTAATATACAATACATTACATAGATAGATATTTTTTATTATACATAGAAAACGACCAGAGCACCCGGAACAAATATCTGCAGATCGTACACACAATTGTTCCGAGGCGGGAATCGAACCCGCAACCTTCAGCGTCGCAGGCGGACCTTCGCCCACCGCGCCACATCGGTCGTCAACAACTTACATTAATTTCTATTGCAATAAACATATTAGAATAACGATAAGTCGATAACATTTGACCTCTGCCTGTTTACTGGCATATAGGTCACTCTGACTAATGCAAGGACAAAGAGGCAAATCAAACGTGATCATTACCATTAAGAATGTGATGTGACTCACAGTACCTAAATCCTAGTTTCAAAAATTGCTTACAATATCATCATTTATAAAAATTGCTGACAATAACGTCAATATCAAACGTGATCATTATCATTAAGAATGTGATGTGACTCACAGTACCTAAATTCTAGTTTCAAAAATTGCTTACAATATCATCATATAAAAATTGCTGACAATAACGTCAATATCAAACGTGATCATTATCATTCAGAGTGTGATGTGACTCACAGTAGCTAGATCTTAGTTTACAAATTTATATCATCATATAAAAATTGCTGACCATATCATCAATATCATTTTTGTCAATAACTTTCTAATTAGCTTAGCCTTATCACACTGGCAATTCGCAAGCGATTTCAAAGCGAACGACATTAGTGTTTATAACGCAGATCGCTAGCGACGCGACGCGGCGTGCCCGCTGCTTTGTCGCCGCGTGCCCGCTGCGCAATCTCATAGCTTTGAAATCGCCAGTCAACAGACTGCATAATCCTAAGCAAGACATTATCTATCTATGGAATTAAGAAGGGAATTCATCATAGAGATGCTAGTTGTGATTTGTTTCTATTGTTTGATTGTAACTTTCTTTGTCAATAAAGACTTTTATTTATGGAGATACATTTACAGGTCAAACCAGTCGCTTGGATCTCACGAGTTCACGACACAGGCTCGGCCTAATGTGAGATCCATCGGTACACCAGTAGGTAGCCCAGGAATAACTTTATATCAGTTCTCTAGGCCACAATATAACATTTGCTCATATTATTTCATGATAACATTATCTATCATAAATAAATAATTCTATGTTATGTTATATATATTACATAACATAAAATAAACATTAATTTATAAATATTCCATCGGGAATATTTTGTATGGGACTACCTCGCGCCTCGGGACCATTCTCTAAAAGTAGCGAAAGGATTTTCTAAATCGGGCCATACCTAATTGACGGCGAAATCGATGAACATACTCATGTATGTTTTGTAGACATAGTTACAGTCGAACATAGAACCATCCTCCCTTTACTGTCGCGGTCTAAAAAATATGCGTAGCCGTCTCCAAATGCTAGTCTCAAATGTCGTAGGCAATTACGAAAAGATAAGTTACGAGTATCATTAAGAACACGTCATTTATTTGCTACCCCAATGTTCATTTGTTTTTGGCACTTAGAGGAAAGGAGATAATTAAAGTGCTTTGTATTTTATCTCTTGTATTAAATCTCTTTACCGTCATTCATTAGGTGTTCTAATATTACTCATCATGTAAAGTAAAAAAGGATATTCAGATCAAGGTCAGAAGAAGATAGCATTATTTGACGACCTCTGTGGCGCGGCGGGCGAAGGTCTGCCTCCGACGCAGAAGGTTGCGGGTTCTATTCACGGCTCGGGACAAATGTTTGATCTGCAGATATTTGTTCCGGGTGATCTGGTCAATTTGATATGTATATCAAAAAATATCTATATATGTAATGTATTGTATTATGTATATCAGGCATCTAGTACCCATAACACAAGCTCTGCTTAGCATAGGGCTAGATAATGCTGTGTGAATTTTCCAGCATTATTTATTTATTAAGAAAGCATTTTCATATTGTAATGTACAGCATGCATTTGATGATCTTTTTACATTAACACTAGAGGACTCGCGCGTCAAAATAGTCCTAGAGTGCTCGCGCGGGTGACATGTGTCACCCATTATGACATAGGTTTTTTTTCTTACCACTCATGTTTGATAATAAAAAAGGGTATAATGATACAAATCAACTTTATTTCGTACTAAATATTTTAGCAAAAGTCAAAAATTGCTTAACTTATATGAATTATAAAACAAATGGTTAACCTCTCTGAAATTTAACACATTTTGTACTTATTGAGATCAAAAAGTATTTTATTCTTTGGAACACATTAATATGATAAAGAAATCATCTACAAAGTTATTAACGAACAGATTGTTCCTATTCAATAACATTTTCATCACAGCTAGGACACACTATGATTTGGTGATCCGGACAAATACGCCTATTACATTTACCGCATTGTTTGCGAGTGCTTCGATCTCTCGCTCTACTGCAGAAGTCACATCGTCCTTTACCACCGCGTATTGGCAAGTTTTGTACTTGCGGGTTTTCCGGCAGCCCCAGAAGAAGCCTAGCTTTTAATTTTATAGCTTTGGGGATATTTTCTTGGGAAATACGTCGCGTAATAAGCGGTTTCACAAGTTCGAATCCGACCTCTTGCAAATATTTTCGGCGGATTGTCTTGATGTGGTGATTGTTCAGTTGATAAATCACTAGACCGTTTATACCAGCCATGTTCAGAAAATTGTAAAACAATGTTAGAGGCCATCGTCGGCTATTTCGCGTTACATCATATTGACGACACATTTCGTCGAAAACATCAACTCCGTATTTCGTGTGATTGTAATAAGTAATTATTTCGGGCTTTCTAGCTTCTCCACTATCGGGGTCAATTTTATCGTCATTGTGCATTGTAGACAGAAGTAAAACGACTTTATTTCTTTTTGGTACGTAGCTGACAAGTGTACAATTAGATTGGAAACCAAAGGTGGAGTCTCGTATTTCCCTGTTCTGACTGGATTTGAATTTCTGAGGTATCTCAGGTTTATTCTTTTTTAGTGTTCCAACTACTGTGATACTTTTTTGCAGTAGCTCTTTGCTCACAGGTACACTCGTGAACCAATTGTCCATTGTCACATTACATCCTAAGCCATATAAAGGATCCAAAATTCTGTAGATAATGTCTGGAACTTGATTTGATAAGCGATATGGACCTTCTGGCTGCTGACCTGCGTACACTTCAAAATTGCACACAAACGGATACTTGACATCTACCACCATAATAATTTTGACACCAAATTTACTCGGCTTGTTTGGCATGTAAATTATAAATCCACAACGACCTTTGAATGCTACAAGCTGTTCATCAAGAGTCACGGCTTCGCTTGGTGTATAGTACTCTGTGCAGTTGCGAAGCATGATTTCAATTATTTGACGTATTGGTGCTAAACGGTCGATTTCTTGACGAGCTGCCCTAGTTCTAACGTCATCAAAGCGCACACATCGTAACAGGAATCGAAATCTACTTTTCGACATTGTGCTATATACTAACTCGATACCAAGGCCCTGAGAGTTGTTCCAAAAGTCTTTGAGGTTCCTTCTTCCAGCTCTACTAACTCCTATCACTAACAACAAGCCGACAAAAGCTTTCATTTCTACCAAATCCGTGGGTGTAGCATCTCTTTCTCTTTGATATCTTTGTTTGACTATGTCGATATAAATATTTGTGGATTCGACAATAATTCTCAAAATATCAGTATCAAAAAATAACAAAAAAGATTGGAGTGCAGTCGCAGCATCTCTGGCAATACCCTTTGGACCTGGAGGTCTCGTCACAATGTTATGGGCTCTGGTTCCAGTAGAAGCTGGTGGAAATTTACTCCATTTCGTCCCATTACGAGATTCATAAACAGCAAGCTGTGACAAAGGCACATTATCTTCGTCTTCATCAGATACATTGTCGCTTTCTTGTTCCGTGTCAGAAATCTGTGGCGAACGAATTGGAATTGTTTCTTCCTCTGGATCACTATACCCTTCCTCGTCCGATGAGCCGCTGCTTTCTGCTTCCTCTAACCACCTACTTATAGTCAAGTCATTCGACGTTGACGCCATTACAACCTAAAACAATAGAATTAACCCGTAAATGAATAGGTCACGAATACAAAACAAATTAGTTAAAAAGAATAAATTGATCATAAAACATGTAAAACAAGTAAGTAATAAATAACTTACATGAAGATATACTTCTAAAACTTCCTCGAGAACTCGCGCGGGTGACATGCGTCACCCACGTACTTTATAAAAACACTGCGCACACGTCGATGCACCTCACAAGATGGCGCACTACTGGTGTGTTGGACGGTCCATACTTGAGGAATACCTGAGAGGGCAGCACTGTAGCGCGATTCGTTCAAAAGTTATTTATCAATCTTACACCCTGGGTGACATATGTCACCCGCGCGAGCCCTCTAGTGTTAACATACATTTGAATTGTCTTACCTGTCATAACAACAACAGACACAATGGTGATGATGAAGAAGTCATTCTGCCACTCATCGCTGTTCACTTGCACGAGAGCAGTGGTCAGTATCAGGGCCAGGGTCACTATTGTCATGGCACCAAGAAGTCGGCTTTTGACAGATACCCTGAAAGATACATTTTGGATTACTACTGTGTGCTGTTAGATATTGAATGAATAAATGAATGAACACTTTATTGCACTTAAAATAACAAAATAACACCAATATATTAAATACACCTGATATTGCACTTAACTAACAGAATAGGGCCGCTATCAGATAGATCGAGATAGATCGAGATATAGAATCATTCTTTTATTGCACACTTAATAATAATACAAACATGAGACAATTTGGCGGTCTTATCGCTCAAAAGCGATCTCTATAGACAACCGTGGATTGATAGGATCGTTGGATTGTACTTGGGAATCTGTGTGCATTATATTAATTTATAAAATATTGCATACAAATACATTCCTACTTAAAAAAAAACATAAATTCATAAAACTAATTATTTACCTACTTATATAAATACATACTCTACCTATTCTGCTAAACTAATCACTTCACTATTTATTAGTTTCTGCCCGCAGCTTTGCATGCGTTTTTTCTTTACAAACAATCTAAAGTTATTTCTATCCCATGCTTATTATTTTTCATTGCTATATTATGTTTGATTCCAGGCTAGCTACATCTTTGTGAAATGTTATCATGATCCATTCAGTATTTTTAGTGTGAAGGAGTAAAAAACACTCAAACTTTTGGGCAAGTATAATATGTATAGTGTGATTCACAAAAACAACAGCTCTTAATGAAAAACATAGTGAAACTTAAACTATTATAACATTTACACCAATAAAGGATTTGCCTACATTTTATTATTCGAAATTTCGAACACACATTGACTCATTGATCACTAAATCTGGAACTTCTCTGGAACTCAAAAATTAAATCTTGGTAAATATCCCATTTAAAATGACCTTAGTGTTAATAACTATGATAGTTTCAAAAGTTTTATAGATTTAAGGAAATTATAGGCTACTTCTCAACTTAGAGAAAAGGATGCAAAGCTGCAGGCTGCAGCTAGTGAAAAATTAATCAGATATACAAATAAATTACCACAGGAAAGAGGGTTAGTTGCTTTCAACCTATAAATAAATAAATAATAAATACTGCTGGACAATTCACACAGCATCTACTTTGTTAGGAAAATGATTAAAAAGTTTTGGTAGATACTTACAAATGTCCATACATGGAGTTGGCGATGAGAAACAACAAGTTAGGTACAGCAGTCGCCACATTGAGGTATGATGTGAACTCAGCTTGGAACTGAGTCTTCCGAGGTGGAGGTGCTGTGATGTTTGGATGGACCTCTCGGAATTTGTACATCCAGTACTTTTGTCATGAAAGAAAAACCATGTCATCATTACCTACCTTTACCTAAACTACCAATTGAATTCAATAGGACTTTTTTTGAAATAGAGCAAAGAACTGGCCTTGGAAAAATTAAACAATTTGAATTTGGAATGGCATGAAAAAGTAAACCTATTGTTTATGTACCTACTTTTTATTTTTCTATTGTAGTTAGACTTTTGCTGCAATAAATACTTTTTTACTTTTACTTTTTTTTTTGTTTACCTAGTAGTAGGCCTTCTTAGGTAGAAAGTCCAGCTTGATCTTAGAGTACTATGAGTCATGGTGGGTGACTCTTTGAGCTTTTAGAACAAGGTAAATATAAGTTACTTACATCATTAGCAGTGATCAGAAAATTGTAAGGTACAAGCGACGTGACTCCAAACAGCAGAAACAAGAAGTAGACAATGCGATATCGATCCAGAGGCTCATCGGATGAGTCTAAAACCTTCGTCGAACATGAGTCAGTTACTAACTCTCTTTCTTCACTGTCGTCAATAATTTCATCCTCGTTTTCGTTGGAATCAACTCCAGAATCAATATTGATGGATCCATTAGTATCCATTGTTAGAATTTAACACAGCAATCAGGTAAATTCACGTTTTTTCAGCGCAACGCGCTTGTAGCCTTGGACTTCAAAAAAACAATATATTATATCATTGAAATTAACACAGCTGTCTGGAGTTAAGTAGCCGTTTTCCATGGACTACATACAGCACGCCAGAATTTATTTAAATTCCATCGAACTCAACGCAATCAAATCAAACACAACAAAAACAAAACACGTCTCATCTCGGAGAGGTCTCGCTCGATCGGACGTACAAAAATCGAACGAAATGAATGAAATCACAATCACCCCCACCAACAAGCCTCCAGCCAGTTGGTTGAATGAATGAAATGTTGGAATCGGTCGGGTAGTTGTATTAAAAAAATATATCAGTCAAGTGCATGTCAGTCGCGCACAGATAATTCCGTACCATCGTAAATAACTTTTTCGCAAGATTCCTAAGAAAATGATATAATATCAAAAAGTCCTCATGACGCAACGCCCCGCGCCCCCATTGACCGCGCCCGATGTTGCTTATCATTCAGTGAGCTGTATTCTACTTTATATGGAACTTTAATTATTAAATTTATCTTATTAGGCATTTATTAGTTATATTTGTTTACATGTGATGTGTACAAACAATAGTCCTATCGGTACCCACATAACCCTTAGTTACTCGCGCATAAAAACATACATAAGTACTCGCGTGGCGTGCTTTCCACCCCAATCTTAGAATTAGAAAAAAACTACCAAAAACTTACAAAATCAGACTTTTATTTATGATTAAGATTTAAAAATTAGCGTTGTAAATTCGAAACTCCAATAACTAGAGACGATCAAACAGTCGATGGGGTGTTAAACACCCCACGCGAGTAATTACGGGTTAACAAATTGGTAATCGGGGTTACCGAAGACGATGTAAGAAAAATAAAACGATTAAAAGATAAAATACTATTCTTTATTTTCTTTTTACAAAATAAGTGTAGTAATTAAGGCTAAATAATTGCTTTAACTTATCTAACAAACACGGTACGTTACTTTGAGTCATTTGTTTGTAAGAGTTCTTGGAGAACTTGTACATACCTTATGCTTTGTTTTTTAACTTACTTAGGGCTTGTCAATATTAGTTTGCGTTACTATCTTATAACGTTATAATTTTAAAGGACGGATGGACATACATAGCATAGGTACTTTAAAATAAAAAACAACTAGTTCAGTAGAAATATACAAAAATATTGTAAATAATTTTACATCGTAAAATGGATTAGATGATTTTATATAAATATAACATATAACTATTTATAAAATATAGTAATAATTTAAACATTGATTAAAATTCATAAAAAGCAAAAATAATATTCAAATCAAGAAAAGGTAGTTTTATTGAAACTTTATGCAAATAAAAATTGAAATTACTTACTATTAAAAAAGCGGGAATATAAGAAACTTAATGATATTTAAATTGAGATCGTGCATACGTTAAAATTATATGCTACATAATCTAACCTAACGATAAAAATCCTCAAGGCACATTTTTAAAAAGAGAAAGTAGCTCGGCATAAGTACATTATGTACGCGTGCGTGTATGTAATAATTTACCCAAGAACAAGAAACTTCTTAAAATAACTCAATCATACAAGACATTTGAAATTCAGTCTTTTTATTGGTTATCTACTTAGTTTAGTTAGGTACTAGTACTACCTACTTTTATTCTATTTTGTAATCATTGGAGTTTTTCGGAGCTTAATGCTTATTAACTGTTTAATTTTTATTCGACGTTACCTACTTAACATTCCTTATTTTATTATACTTATATTATAAGTTAAGACACGATGGATCACAATGGTAGTTCACTATTTGTATACATAGTAGTCGTAATGAAAATTTACATAGCAGTTTCCAATGGTTGACTATGCGAGCGACCTGCTTCCGACAATGGAAGAGGACTTGACTCTGAATCATCAAATTCGAAATTCGTTTCCAGCAACGCTTCTGATTTAGATCTATGATGTAGTTCTGGTAGTGGAGAGTCATCATACTCTCTGGATAAGTCTTGGGGGCTGGAGTCGTAACTCGGTATATTTTCCGAAATTGTGTTGTCGTATGGACTCGAATAAACCGGTGGGTGTGGTGGGCTTGGTAAGTTGTCTTCGTAATACTGTTGGCGTTCTGTAAATAAAACAAAATAGTGAATTTCACGAATAAAAAAAAATTACACACATTAATGATAATTATCGTTAATTTGTATAAAATTTAGTAATTATAATTAATGAGAATCAGTATGCACAACACTATTATAGGAGCTAGTGAATGAATGAATGAATGTGAATGATACAGGCAATACATTCGTTCATTCAAGGCGGCAATTTTAAATTTATGACTGCTTGTATGTATTTTAGATTTTAGGTAGTCTGTTGTCACTACCAGTCTTTTATAAAATTTTTTAGAGTTGATTAAATGTTGTTGATTGTTGATGAATTATTTTCGGTTGTTTTAATTACCTGCTACATTATTTCTTTGACCAAATGTTGTAGTCGGCACAGCTCCAACTTGTGGCTGATCTGGCATTCTCGATCTCAGCTCCATCAGAAAAGACAACTTAGGCTGCCCACCATAATTCGAGCTCCCATACACCTTCCCTTCATTTTCTAGGTCTCTTTTGAATGCCAGCGCTTCATCAGACCTATCCAAGTTTCTCAACGGTAGAGTGTCAGAGTTGAAGTACTGGTCGCTTGTAGGGGATAGAGTGTCGTCGTCTTGAGGTGATCTTATCCCCCCAGGGTGGTGTAATATGGGTATTTCTTCCGTCATTACTGTTGATATAGAGGGTGCTTCACTGCCGGGACCGGACATTTCTCTGTAACCTTCGTTTTTGAACGCTAGGTTCAACTTGTTGTTATTCTGTGGGACAGAGTATTCTGGTGATGCTGGCTTCTTTATAAAAGTGCTGTGTTTTAACGGGATTATGTTCGCGTTAGGGTTGTGCGCTTCGTAGATATCGTAGCTCTGCGTGTCTTCTATTGAAGAGTTGAATTGACTTTTCTCCATGGATTCCATGGATGTTGTAGAGGCAAGCATCTTTCTGTAGTCTGATCCTTTTGTTAGTGTTTCTGTTGATCGTGTGCTCTGCAAATACGTAATTATAATATTAATATCATTATGAAGTACATAACAGAATGTATAGGGATAACACTAAGCTCGCCTTAGGTGAGAAAATCTTTTTATAATCAGTAGTAGAGTGGGCTTATAAGTGGAAGATTTCTTCCTCTTTAATAAACTTAGCTAAGTATTTTTGTTTTAGTAGGTACTTTTATGGTAGTATACATATTCTTCGAAAGATAATTGTGTAATTATCAGCTTCGTCGGTTACGAACAGGGGGTTCATTGTTAGCTGACCCCACTGGCAGGTTTAAAGTCTCTTAATTGTATCAGCTTTGGTTTTTTATTATTGTACTTATTTGTTGTTTTTATATAAAACAGCTTGCTATCTTCATTGTACCGAAATATATTAGTTTAAGAATAGTTCTGTATTCAAAGAAATTCATTCAAATCTTAACATAGGGCTCAGCTAACAATGAACGCCACTGTACCTACATTTGACGTAAATGATGGAAACTTATGTCAAAAACGTCAGTTAAAATGACATTGTCCGATTATCTTTTTTAAGAATACTGCCTTAGTGAGATTTTTTTCTTAATTACCTAACCTACCCTGAGTACCAACGCTAAAGATCGTGATCACTTCAGCAAGGCTACCACACTATTTAACAAATAACGTACCTCGTTATCACCGTAATTACGTTAATTTTAGCGAAGAACGCGTGTTAAAGCGTTTTTAACGTGAATAAGGCGATTTCACGTTCCAATGTGTTATTTTTTTAATAGCGTGGTAGCCTTGCTGGTCTATAGGGAAAACTTTGCGCAGCAGTGAGGCGAGATAGGCTGAAGGCTGAATAAATAAGTAAGTAGTATATTAGGTTACCATTTGTGTCATTTTCCTCCGATAGGTGTTTTCCGGGAAGCCTCCGTTGATACTGCCGATGGATCGAACTGAATGCAAGGACTGCCTGATGGAATTCCGCCGTTCGAGCCTTTGGATATGTCTGTAAGCAAGTAATAAAAAATATTAAAATGCTGTCCTAGAGGGGTCCTAGCGTGATGCCCGTCTCTTTATGTAGGTACTTATTTAAGTGAGTAAGAGTCAGACGGGAAATAAAACATTTGCTTTATTTCAACTTTCCATCTTCATTTACCAATTTCATCATTCGATGTAATTTCGTCATGTTGGTATACTTAGGTAACTATTTTTATTTCCCATTTTGTTGGCGATGGCAATGGAGGTGTTAATTTATACAGAATGAAGAAACTACCCATCCTCAGGCAGGTTCTCTTAATTCTAAAGTAGTTTAAAACGGGATATTTATCATGATTTGATTTTTGAGTTTACCAATATTTCAGCACAGTTTTATACACTATGATCACGGAATATCCCGTTTTAAATGACTTTAGTGTTAATAACCATGGTATTTTCAAAAGGTTATCTTAGTCTTAGCCTATTACGATATCCAGAGGCTGCATTGTAGGCGTCGAATCTTACGCCCCAACCGCCGCGCCGCCCTTTATTTTATGATGATCACCCAGGTTGTCAAGATAGAAAGTAAGTACCTGTGTTTAGACTTGGAATACCAGCAGACCAACGCAGCAACGACCAGCACCACCATAGCAGCCAACACACCTATGAAAGCAACCGCTAGCGTGTCTCCGCGCCAGGACATTGGGTCGATTGTTATTTTTGGATCTGGAAAAGAAGGTAAAAATATTAATGATGCTTTGATAACCTTGGTTTCTTAGGATTAGGAGGGTATTTTATAATCTAAGAAGACTTCTGTCTGCTTAGCATAGTAAGTATTTTTCTATAGGCTAGAATAGAGAAAATTGTATGCCTAAGTAGGTACATTACGAAAAATAAGTACGACGTGGTACGTTTAAAGTTAAAGAATTTAATTTCACGCATTTCATAACGTTCCGATGTAATTTTTGTATATTCTAGGCATTATAATTACTAAATTGATTCTAGGTAAGTACCCATACTAGACTTATATTACTGCTTGTGCTTGCGGTTTGCGAAAGTCCGCTGAGATGCAGAAGGTTGCGGGTTTGATTCACGCCGCGGGATAAATAGGTATTATTATAGTATTTGTATTAACTGCAGAAACCTAATTGTTCTGGTCCTGGTTGTCATCTATCTAGAGAACTATGTTTAATGTGCGAAGGTAGTTACTAGTTATCTACTGCAATGAGCTTAACATTGTTTATTTATAAGCAAGAATAATGCGTAATACTCACCAATTTCGCAAATAAAGGCATTCTTCTGATTACAATCCGTGATATCGATGGTTGAGAAGGCGAACGAAGTGCACTGGGTGACGTAGTCGATGTGATTCACCCACACGCGGTCCCCGTATTGGTACCATTGGTTCTGTTTCTGTATGAACTGGTATAGTGCTGCGTAGTTTCCGGAAACATAAGGCATAGACGCGTTGTCGGACTGTTGGGAATAAATGTAATATTAGGGAATACATATAGGTACTTAAGATCATGTTGGAGATGTACCTAAAATTAGAAAATATAAGATCATGGTTTAGACCACCAATGTTTTTAAAGGGTAGGTAATCCTATCTACAAAGGCATTTAAGCTGAGCCGAGACCTTTTTGTTGTTATGGCAAAATGCGAATAATAGTTACAAAATAACCTATGGCAAATTAAAAAAATAAAATTTAAAGTCATATTTCTATGCTTACAAAATAAGTACTTAGATAAGTCAGGCACACAGAAAGTATCTCTTATTAAATAAATAAATAAATAAAATAAATAAATAATGCTGGACAATTCACACAGCATTATCTAGCCCCATGGTAAGCAGAGCTTGTGTTATGGGTACTAGATAACTGATATACATAATACAATATATTACATAGATAGAAATTTTTTATTATACATAGAAAACGACCAGAACACCCGAAACAAATATCTGCAGATCGTACACACATTTGTTCCGAGGCGGGAATCGAACCCGCAACCCCCTGCGTCGCAAGCGGACCTTCGCCCACCGCGCCACTTCGGTCGTCAAATAATATTTCATGTATTTATCCTTGTAGTAGGTAATATTCTTAACCAACTTTTGATAAGTCAACTTTTGACAGAGATGAGACCATTCCCTCGCGCAAAATTGTAAAAAAAATTGACATACCGATGAACGAAGTTACAGGCTACGTATAAAACATAGGGCCATCAATGATGACGTTACCAGAAATAGTGAGAAGAATGGACCGAGAAGCATAGAATAGAAAACATGTGTCAATGATAGATAAGGACAAAGAGATGATGAAAAACTTACCAAACAGAAAGATCTCGCCTCCTCGTACGTCATCGGTGCTCCGACATACATATAACAGGTCCCTGCCACAGAATCCCATCCCGGCGGGCATTTACCGCCATCCAGTATCGTCAAGTTGTTCATATAAAACGGTCGGTAGTCCACTTCAAGGAATAAAGGATTGTCGGACTGGTCTCGTATCCGACCCGACACGGCTATGCTTTCGTTGTAGCTCCAGTAGTTGTGCTTTGCGTCTATCCTGGTTCGCCAGCTTTCTAGTGTGCTGTGGGAAGAGAACATGATTATCTAGATGCTATTGAATAATTTCAGTGAGTTATTTCTAAAGAACTGACGACCGATGTGGCGCGGTGGGCGAAGGTCCGCCTGCGACGCAGGAGGTTGCGGGTTCGATTCCCGCCTCGGAACAATTGTGTGTACGATCTGCAGATATTTGTTCCGGGTGTTCTGGTTGTTTTCTATGTATAAAAAAATATATCTATCTATGTAATGTATTGTATTATGTATATCAGTTATCTAGTACCCATAACACAAGCTCTGCTTACCATGGGGCTAGATAATGCTGTGTGAATTGTCCATCATTATTTATTTTTATTAACTTTGTAGTTCCATTTCAGCAAATAATTGACAGATAAGTAAAGTATTTACTTTATATAATACGGGGCTAACAGTTAAACCTTGTACAAGTCCTGAATTAACTAATTCGTATCGGGGATAATAATAATAGTAAATAATTACACATTTATTTTCTTCAAAAGGCCTTACAAAAATTAGCGTAGGTACATACATACTATTCATTATGATCTATGAATAATTTCAGTAGAGTCATTTCTAAAGAACTTTGTAGTTTCAGCAAATAATTAACACAGATATACGTAAAGTACTTTATAATACGGGACTAACAGTTAAACATTGTGCAACTTCTGAATTAACTACCTAATAAGTTTTGGGGATAATATGGATAGATAAGCTGAAAATGGATTTATATGTAATGTATGTATGTTAAAAGATACGCCAGCGGATGTTACCTCCATATATCAGGGTTTAGTTTTCGGTATTAAATGTCTGATATAAATATGCAATAACTTACCTCATGAAGTCATTATTAAAGTCAACAAAGCTATGGTCCCAGGGCAGCCATGCAACAAAAACATGCAATTTAGATAAATATTATAGTATAATAGATATTCATTAGTATTAATGAACCATCAATATAAACTTATTTTCTTCTTGGAACATTTAATCATGCCATATTGTTATTATCTTAAATTAACTTATGTATGTTATTAGTAGGTATAGGTACTTTCTCCTTAAGCTGTATTTTTCATTCAATTGTTTCCAGTTGTTAGCAGTTACAATCATAATACTTACATAGACTTGTTTATAGTTATCATTTCGTAATCATTATCGGGGTTGAAGAATATATTGTCCACGTAGCTTTGACCAGCTGTTCCGGCAACGACTGTCGCGCGACCTTCACGGTCTAAAGCGTAGTTTCTGAAATCGTATACATACAAATTATTGTTCCTAGCTCTATTAATCCTTCTTCATACTCTATGGACTATTACAATATATTATATCAATATAAGACTATAATGATATAGAACTGCATCATTTATTATATTAGGGCTCATGATTGAAATGATAATCCGAGAGGTTCTCATCATGAAGATCGATGGCAAGGACTATATCTACTATTATAGTAGTTCTTTCTTATATAATATATAGTATAGTAGTATATTTTATCAACAAAGAATATCGGCTTAGGGACAAGAAGCATTTCAGAAGTTAAATAATTGAGTAGTAGGTAACTCACTTGTAAAATCCATTGTGCGAAGTGGTCTGATAAATAGGCATCCTAACTTTATCAAATCCGGACACCTCAAGTATTCTCTGTCCCGTATTATCGTGCACGTAGTTATAGTTGAAAGCAGAGACGACTTGTCGAAGGACGATGACGTCATGGAAACGGACGCGATTGCGAGTGAAGTAGTTGCGGTATATCGTGACTTCTTGGTAGGGTGTGGATTGACGACCCTCGACTTTGAGAGATGGTAAGTCGTGATTGGCAAAGAAGAGATTGTTGTGGATCCAGCCACGAAGCGAAGTCGCTGATCCTCTCGAATCAGAGCGAACTAGTAAGCCACCGACGTTATTTTGCACCAAGTTATTCTGAAAGAGAAAATAACAATTACTTAAGTTTGCACAGAAGAATTTGTTGGATCTTGTTACCATTTTGGACCTTTACTTACCCTGAATACCAAAGTCTGAGTATTCTGAACATCGATCTTCACAGCTGATTCACAGGAAGTAAAGTTTCCATACAATTTGAGACAATTGTCTTTTATTTCGTTCCTCGTTATTGCCAGTAAGGGATTGACTTCTCCGACAGATTGATAGGAAATGGCTCCGTCTCGGTTGTTTATAAACACACTGCTTGATATGTTATGCTGGACGTCACGATCTGAAGAAAAGTAACTATGAGATAGATATTCCAAAGAAAAAAATAAGGACAAGCAAAATTACAACGAGGTAGTGAAACTTACTCAATCCAATAGCAGATATCGGTAATGTGACAATCTCAGCGATGAATCCATGATTGGAAGATGCGCCGTTGGCAAACAGTTTCAGACTCAAACTGGGTCCATAGGATTTGAAAAGCTTTTTCTCTTCGCTCGAACCATGCTCCAAATACCCAATCATCGGAGCAGTGATGTTGTAGATATCACCGTCGTACAAAGACAGGGAATCTCGTTTACCATAGTTCTTTGTATGGTTGAACAAATTGAATTGTAGCAAACGGAATCCTAAAGGCTTTACTCGGTACATGCTTTTGAAAATCTTCACGCAGTTTACGGGATTATTATCGTACTTGTAGTAGACAAGTACTCTTTCTTCAATGATGATCATTTTACTGCTGTCACAGATGTCGACAAGGGAAAATAAGTGGTAAGGAAGACTCAGGTCTTTCAAAGGAGTAAAGCTCGATTCATCGGATTCGCGGCCTTCTCCGTTGAGAGATATAGCGCTTATTCCTTCCCCCAGTATATCAGTTATCGAGTTGAACATTACGTTGATGGTATCCGTGGGAGAGATCAAATTGATTCCGTGATGAGCACACTTGCTTATATTAACATTTCGGATAAGCGGATTTTTAATTATAGCCTGAACTGCAGGTGACTTCTCATTGTGAAGTATTCCAGCACCAACAATTTGTACGTGCCTCAATCGGCTTTCAATTTTCTTTACCGTTTCGTGCGTATGGTGATCATGAATTCTATGCTCGTATAAGGAGTATTCGAATTCTGGATTCGCAAATCTGATTCCACCCCAATAATCAGAAGTTTCTTCTAAATTTCGTGCACCGCAATGAATGAACACAAATTCTGAATCCCACTTGCACTCATGTCTATGGCCATAAAGCTGGCCATTTAATCTGATTGGGCAGTCTTCATAATGATCTTCAGTACCAACACATTGCAATGGTTCTGGCCAAGACCAAATACGCGAAAGAGAGTTGCTGTGGTATTCCACTCGACGATCGTACGAAAAGAAAACGTTAATTGGATCAAAGCCTAGTTCTCTACAAACCACTTGGGCATTTCTCTCTGTAAATCTACTGTCGCACATAGGTACCCATTGAAGTGTCGTTTTGTTGTAATATTCTAGGAACCCTTCATTATTTCTCTCTATTACTGTATCACTGATTGAGCAGTTTCTTCCAGGACAAAGTCTTATTGACTCTTGCACAACCATATTCTCTAATTGTCGTCGATATTTGTGATGACTCGCTGAATATTGTCCGGCTTCTCTTTTTTCTATCCTATTCATTTCGACGTTATTGGGTGGCGTCAATGGTTTCATTATTATTGGCATTTGACTGTGTCCTATTGCGTCAAGTGTTCCCATAACGAGAATACCTACGTTTGGTGCAAATTCCATTATAACACCGGGGTTTATTACTAAGCTCACTTCTGGCATGACAGTTATATCGGATTTGACTAGATATGGTACATTTCTAGGATCTAACGTAAGGTTCGAAACAAGTCTTCCTCCTAGTTCGTTCAAGTCCATCGTTGTTTCAGGACTGAAGGTAACAGATACGCTAGCATCGAAGTGGTCTTCCAGCAAGTATGGCAAATAAGTCGCAATAGCGTGGTTGTTCCAGTCATCAAAGTCAAAAATATGGTTCTTGATATCTTTCACGATAATACTGCCCCACCAGTTTTCAGTAACATCTAGAAGGTTGTTGATTTTTGCTGTTTTGATGCCCGCCAGCAACGTGTACTGTTGAGCATTATTCCCAAAGAGATTCCTGCTTACTTTGACTTTTTGTATTCCCCTAAATCCAATAACGTATGTTGGTTCCATTCTTCGCAACAACATACCACGATTTAGATGAGTGATCTGTTTATTATTCTTTACTTGGTTGTAAACAAAAACGGCGTATACAAGCCCCATTACTTCACTTTGACTGTCCATTTGGAATTTAACCATGTAGTTGCCGCTATTTCTCTCAATCAAGTTCCCATCTATTTTCATCTTTTTCTCCATTCCTTTTATGGAAATCAACCCATTCTTACAAAGGTTGTCTGAGAAAACATTTTTTGTAATATTAAGCTCTGCGAAGTGTCCGTCTACTACGAAGGCGAAATTTGTGTTACTACGCCAAGTATTGTTGAACATATGTACGGAATGAGTAAAGTTTTCGTTATATTGCCAGACGTATGGTAAACTAACGTCAAAACCACCATTTTTATTCCTTTCTATTGTGTTATCTTGCAAAATGTAGTGATACAAATTATTAGAGCTTCGAAGATCTCTAGCAAAGTGGTATAGACCTCTGCCATTATCTGTTATCAAACTGTTATTTATCATTATAGTAATTTCTGTTATATTACTATCATGAATATCCCAGAAAGGGGTATTGATGTATATTGCTTCTTCTTTGTTGTATGTTATTTCACAATTAAAAATCTTGATACTCTCATTTGCTTTTCGCAGAAAATGATCACCGAGTTCATTTAAATATCTGTTGTAGTAGGACGCCTTGATACCCTTCGTGTTATCTTTAATTTTTGAATTAACCACCTGCAAGGTCGGTACAGGTCCTTTCACAATTCTGTTTCTTAGATTTTGAACTGGAGCAATAATGGTGCTAACTACTAAAACAACGCCACCAAGAGCTGTTCTTCCACTTTCGTAAGTCAGCACGACGGTGAAACTGTTACTGGTAGTTGGAAACGTTGACAAATCACGGTCCAGGCACCACTTTGTACTTCCTTCGTTGATATTCTGTGAATCGTAAATGCAAATGTTTTCAGATGAGAAATTGTGGATAGGATTTAGAAGTTGAAGTCCTAGAACGTAGCCTGGATTGCATTTAATGTTATATGATTTGTTTATCGGCTCTCCATAGTGTTTAGTAAAAACTAAATGTCTTGTTTCGCCGTTTACTAAACTGATATCGGTTTCATATTCAGGAATCATTATTGGAAGATAACTTGACTCGTCCAAATTAAACCCTGGCTCTAAATTAAACCATCCTGCTATTTCTCTCTGCTGAAGTCCCGTTATGTGAGGATTATGAGTGATTCCGGCTACGTTGTTATTTTCTATCACTGATCCATACACTTTCAAACCCAACTGTTTGAAGCTAATACCACTTCCTTTATTGTTGCTGAACTCGGAATTACGAACGGTGTTTACTGCATCAGCTCCATATAAATCTGAGTAAAGTATTCCTAGACCATCGTGGTAATTGTTGGCAATTTTTACACTTTCTAAACTGTGTCGTGCAAAATCTATCTGAAGAGCTGGCTTGAAAACATTAGAAGAATAATCTAATAATCCAGCTTTTTCAATGGTAACGTATTGTAAATCGGCTCTTTCAGAAACCACACTGAATCTCAAACCAGCCCAGCTAGTCTCGTAGCATCTGATACCCACATCATTCTCGTGAGTGCAGGAATTCTCAAACTGATCTTTGGTTTCAGCTTTGCATTTAGTAAAGTCATTATCAAACTCTGTACATTCTACATTGGATAATATTATATCTTCAGTCATCCCAGCGTTAGGAATTTCACTTGGTTCTAAGAACCAATCATCTGGGTTAAGAGCTAAACCTAATTGATTGCAGACTAATGCAGCATTGATTATGTTCCACTTGTAATTGCATACAGTTCCCCATTTTTCATCAATTCTTACTTGCAATCTACCTTCGTGTTGAGTTCTACCACCCAAAAGTCTAATTGGGACTAGAGGTTCAGAATAGCCAGGGGTCGTAATTTCAACGTCTGCATCTGTTTCATAAAAACTTTCATTCGACATAACTACTTCATCTTTGAGGGTGAATGTTATATCATTGGGTCGTTTGCCTCTTGCATCTAGTTTTCCAGCAACCATTATTCCAATCGCTGGTGGGAATTTTAGAGTCACTCCGGATTGTATGACAAGTTTTCCTCCAGGCCGAATGTTTATATCTTTGTTTACGTCATATTCACCTTGCCTCAGTATTTCTATACCTTCTACCTCACCACCGACGACGAATGTGCCAGGCACATTAAATTGGGGGACGTACAAGGAGTTGTAGTTAATTTGTGTAGCACCAGGGTTGCTGCTGTGAAGCAAATAGGGCATGTAGACAATCCTAGCTAAATTATAACGATCTTTTCGGTGGAATAATCTGTTGTATACTTTTTCTTCTTCACCGAATCCCAACCAGTTGTAAGTGCAGTTTATTGTCTTGCTCTGATCTTCTACGTGCGAACCAATCTCATATTGGGCTTCTGGATTATTTATAATGTTACGGTAAACGTCAACATTACTTGACGCTAGCACGATAGTTGCTGCTACCCTGCTTCTTGGAGTCAGTCGAGATGCGATGCCTTCTAAAGGTTCAAATGGTTCCCGTACTTTATTGTCTCGCAGGTAGTTTCTTGTAAATAGTATGTATTGCATGTGACTGTAAGGTGATAAACCAAGATTAACCACGAAAGGTCCGCGATTTCCAAAAAAGTAGTTGTGCTGTATTTTAAATCTAGCCGGTAGAATTTCAAATTCCTCTATGTATTTTCCTTCAACTCTGTTTAGAATGGCAATTGCTCCGTAATTTCCTTGTTCAAAGTAATTGTATTCAATTCTCCCAACAACATTCAAGGCAGGTTGTATTTTCAAAGGTACTTTTAGATTTTGGTAAAACCTGTTGTGGCCTACTTGTAAATTGAGCAATCTTCTTGGATTGTTTAACTTCCAGCAAGTGGAAACTTCTATTGTGCTTTCTACGCTTGTATTAAACCAATTTCCTGTTACATTGACCCAGCTGTCGCCACAAAAATTGCCATGCAGGATACCCACATCAAGGTTTTTAAATATTTCAGAATACTCCACCGTCGTTGTTTGATTAACTGGTACATATTCAGTCTCTAGGGTGTTGTTTATCCATACTGCAATACCGTAACCCTGATTTGAGCTCAGTATACTTCGTGAAATGTTTCTATTGCCGCCAGTAACGGTCACGTTAATGCCATCTCCTTGATTGAATGATATTCTGCTTTCAGTAACATTGACGTCTCCAGCGCCACTTACAACCTGCAGTCCAGCGACGTGATTATTGTTAGAAATAGATGTTCGGTGAATGTGGATTTGCGATCTCAGATTTTCTATTACCACACCCCGTCCATTGTTGTCTGAAATAATGGTATCAGTAACGTTCAAATCGTAGGTTTTACTAGAGCCCGAGGTCAGCCTTAGAAATCCAGTTATATCGGTTCTGGTGTTTGCGCGGAATCTCACGTACATTCGGTTTCTTGTCGATGTGACGCTCTGCGGACGTGAATGATTCCTTATTTGCAGTGCAAGTAGAAGTCTGTCATCAACAGTAAGACCGTCATAAACGAATATTTCTCCGGTGTTATTTTGATTTGTTAATAACTTGACAAAACTTAAAGTTAGAACATGTCCCGATCTAGTGTAAAATTTTTGATTGCAATCTCTTTCCATGTTTGAATATCTCGATTGTTCTATTGACATTTGTATAGGAAATGTTTGCGTTGGAGTCGACGCCAGGGTGCACAGGTCAAATACTTCACTTCTGTCGAATCTTTCATCCAAATTCATTTCGTGCACCACGTATTTGACTCCATCCCCGCCATTATCGTGTATAGAACAGCTTTCAATTTTGGTCATACCGTACGTGGAATTCACATAAACACCGTAACCTCTATTGTTTTGGATCGTGCAGTTGTTAATAACTATGGGAGCGTTGGGTGATGTCACGTTTATCGCGTTGAACGCAGAGTTTGATACCTCAATGTCTTCCATAACTGGCGGAACTCCTATTATGTCTAACGCACTGGTCGCGTTATTGTCTCTGCCTAAGCCGGCATTTTTAACAGCGACGTGGGTAAATCTTGATAATGAAGTCGGGACATAAAGAGTGTTGCCTGCTGTTAGTATTCTCTCATAGACGGCGTTTTCGAAACGTATTCCTCTCCAATGTCGTCCCGTGGTACCCAATTCGTTAACATCGTGATGAGGTAGGCATTGAATTCCGAGATCAGGATGATAGTCGCAGACGCCTGATCCGAGTTGTCTAGAGTTCCAGTTGCACTGAAATAGGTCGTGTTCAGTACCTTTACAACTGGGCTCTTCAAAGAGTAGTCGTGGTTTTCTGCGTGGCTGTCGATCCATCCAGTTATAGAAGGATCCACCCATGAAGCCCAGTTGTCTGCATGCTGTCTCCATATCGTTGATCGTCCAACTGAAACATAAAATATTGTTTTAATCTACTTATGCAACAAACTTTCACTTTCAGGTTAGTCACGGAGTTGCAAAGCTTTCGTTCGCAAAAAAAACATAAAAAATATGAATCATCGCTCCATCGAACTTCATTGACCAGAAAATACAACTTGATTGTATCAGATCATTTAATAAAAACAATTAGATGGTGTTGTGCTTACTTCCTTGAGTTGGTGCAGACTGATCGCCATTGCCCTCGATGTAACAGTTGAACTCTGCCAACAAGGATCGAAGGACCATCCACCAGACGTATATCTGGAATCGGTTTTGAAGATCGAATTGGGTCTTCTGTGCTGGTGAATGTTATTTTGCTATCCTGGGTTCCCTGAAAAAATGCAGAAATAAATATTGTTAGAAATTAAATCTCATGATTTTTGTTATATACTTACTATTAGCAAGTATACGCGCCACTAAGTTATTATTAAATAAAATACTATTTAGTTGCCATTAATTCTGTTTAAAAAATACTAGCTGCGCCTTGCGGCTTGGAAATCTACCTATGTGTCAAATGGTTTATAAACCTTCATCTTGAATCACTCGTACCTATCAATTGCTGAAAACTACATTTAAATCTAAGCGAACAAACAGCGGAAGTGACTTCATTTTATACTATGTATTAATACATTATATACCTTCCTTTTGAATCACTCTATCTATTGCTGAAAACTGCATTATACAGAGTAATTTTTTTAAATGGGACAGTATGGGGAAATCCGAATCTAAAGGAGATAGAGGAAAAGTGTCTAAGAAGACATTAGGTGTTTTTTTATGTAAACAAATTTGGCTCGTTCAAATTTGTGGTCAAGCGTGAGTTGTTCTTAAAAAATGATAAAGTTGGTCAATTTTTTTTTTGACGTGGATCGACTCTGTTGCCTGTAAGGATTATTTCATTGTTCGGAAAGAAAAAAATCTGAACAGCAGAAGTTGGTCAAATTTAATGAAAACTAATCTTCATACAGTTGGTTTATTACTTGAGTAAATGTTCGATGTGGCCGCCGTCTTGTCTTATGCAGGTACGAGCACGCTTCAAGACACTTCTAGTTGCATTTAACAGAGACTTATGGGGAATTGTGTTTAAAGTGTTGTAAACAGCATCTTTTAATTCTTGTACGGAGTTGTATCGGGATACATAAATTCGACCCTTAAGGTAACCCCATAAGAAAAAATCTAATGGCGTTAAGTCGGGCGATCGTGGGGGCCACTTTATCGGCCCATATGTACCCATCCAACGGTTTGGAAACTGCTCGTCCAAACATAGTTTACTTGCCCTACTGTTGTGGGCTGGTGCACCATCTTGTTGGTAGATTATCTTACCAAAGTTCCTTAAGCTAATAGTCTCATCCACTAAATCTGCAGCCATGTTCAATATTTCCTGATATTTTTCACTATTTAGCGTTCCTTGGTAAATTTTGATAGCAAAAATTCTGTTATGTAATATCGCACACCAACAATTAAAAGAAAATCGGATTTGGTTGTGGGTTTCTGGTAGTTCTTAGCGGATTTATTTTTGACCAGTAATGGTTATTTCTCCTGTTGTACATGCCATTGTTCGAAAAGTTGCATTCATCAGTCCAAATAATAAAATTAGGAAAACATCTATTTCTAATAGTCTGAGCCACATACCAATTACAGAAATGTAACCTGCGGTCTTTATCTCCAGGTAGTAACGCTTGTACAAGTCGACCTTCTATGTAACACTTGTATTTATGAGCCTTCAATATCTTCCTTACAGTTGATTTATGAATACCGATAGTTTCAGCTGCTTCCCGTAACGAAGCTTTTGGGTATGCTTCAAAATATCCCAATACGGCAATAGTTATAAACTCACTATTGACTATTGTCGGCCTTTTACGCTTAGGCTTGAAACAGCCTTCCTGTCTTAGGTTCTTTATTAAACTATCAAATATCTTGCGATTCGGTACTACACGGTCAGGATAGCGTTCTTGATACCACTTAAGTGCATTATCTCTACTGCGATAATTAAGAAAATACGCCTCAATCAAATCAACTTTATGTGAATTAGTTAACGCCATGATGAATAAAATTACAAGCATGAACTGATTGGAAACAAAATCACAGCTGCAAAAATAACTTACGTTCCAAATTTGAATTCTTTTTTTTATAATTTCAAGACTATCGGTTGCCATGATGTTTACGAAGATTAAAAAAAATGTTCTTCTCTTGAATCATCTGGAGCTCTTATCGATTATCAAAATTTAAAAATGGAATAATTTTAAATATTTTTTTACACGCCTAGGCACTTGTAACAATATTAAAAGGCGAATACTGCAACTGTATGAAGATTAGTTTTCATTAAATTTGACCAACTTCTGCTGTTCAGATTTTTTTCTTTCCAAACAATGAAATAATCCTTACATGAAACAGAGTCGATCCGCGTCAAAAAAAAATTGACCAACTTTATCATTTTTTAAGAACAACTCACGCTTGACCACAAATTTGAACGAGCCAAATTTGTTTACATAAAAAAACACCTAATGTCTCCTTAGACACTTTTCCTCTATCTCCTTTAGATTCGGATTTCCCCATACTGTCCCATTTAAAAAAATCACTCTGTATATACGAACACCTATACTAAATGAAAATGTTGATCACATCAGGCCAAAATTATACTCGCCAAATAAGAGCATAGAAATAAGCCTGGTGTTTCATACACATTTGTATTCTATATTTTTTCAAATTTAACTGAATGTTAATAGTTCAATGGTAAAATAGTCCGATGCGCTTGCGCATGCTCCTAGTACCTAATAGGCATATCGTTTGGACCTCCTACATAACATACCAGCGCCCTTGCACTTGGATAACTTCCTGCCTTTTCACGCACCCCATTCATTCGGTCACGATTTACTGGGCATTTGTTGCATCGTTGCGTTGCGTTGCTGAATCGTGTGGAATGCGGTGAGTGACATAATTGAGGACGTTCGACATGCTCAGTCAAGGGGAATATAACAGGTATACACATAATTTGTTTATGGATAATTCTAATATAACCCAGCGGTGCTGTGGCCCCTGTGGTTCCTAAGCCCTTTGCTCGCGTACAATTATTTTTTGACAGGGCATCCTAATTGTCTGATAGTTATTCTGCTATTTGAGACGCAGAAAACCCAACAAATCAAAGATTAAAGTTCAGTCCAGCCGTTCTTAAGTTATAATTACATACGAGTACTTAGAATATCAAGAGTCACATCGTTGAAATACCCAACAATTGGGCTCCATCCTCAATCGATAATGAAATACCCAACGTTTGGGCTCCGACATATCAATCGACCACCTAGAATTTATCTGATTGTATTCATAGCATGCGATAACAAGCAGCCCAAAATGCCCAGCGTGACGAGCTCTATTTTAATTCTTTGCACGTACGGTTTTACCTTTGTAAATAAGGCAGGTCGCTAGACGTCCGTTAAACCGTCACGCAAAGTTGGATTTCGTCGAAAAAAACTAACAAAAACGTCTGAATAAAAATATGCAGTTATGAACTTTGCCCGCACTTGAACAATTAGTGATGGAGCTAGCACGTAAGCTTTAGCAAGACTTGTTTATGCCTCCCTCACGATTTTAAAATTTCTGTTATGCCTCCTATTTTATAGCTCTATGGTGTTGCGTAGACCCAGCCAGTAGATGGGTGACAATGTGCTGGCTGATAAAATGACGAACACTGAATCTCGATGACCCATAACGGGTCTGCTTGATTTCCCGAGATATTCTACATACCTACAGCGTGTGGGGGTGGATGATTTATGGACTGTAGGTTGAATATTTGGTAAAGTTCAGTCAGCTCCGCCCCTAGCTAAGTATTAACTGAACAGACAGACATAGACATCATCGCTTGAAACATAGATAGACCTGTTCCCACTTCTTATGGTTCTTAAACATTTGCTTAGATATACCTGAACGAAATTACTAGTCCAAGTTACTTTGGGAATTCAAGATGGCAAACATGCTTTATTCAAATACTAGATTCAGCAAAATGTCGTTACCAAGTCTGATCACGACAAATTCCTCGCTTTATGATACGACTGACATCGCTTCCTGTGTTCAAGGAATGCGTGTTGGTGCGTGAATCAAAACTACCTTGTCCCCCTTGTTTATCAGCGTTTATGGTTAGTTCGCAATGGGGTTTTAGGATAAAACGAAAACTCTTTTTTGTAGTCAAGATTCATTCATGAATTATCACAATTTACTGTAAGGTACCGTAGCCGTTACGTCAATGTGAGTAATTTGTTTGAAACACCGTAGTTGTGGGTTCTACTTCCCACTTTTATACTAAGAATCATTATTTGACCTACTAGAGTAAAGGCTTCGAAGTCTGTGTTAGCCATCATATCACGTTTCAACGTTCGCGACACCTATGAACTTCATAGAGAATTCAAAGAAAAATAATCCATATTAATAACATTCAATATGTGTTACCTAGCTTAGCTAACATTTGTCGGATCAAATCATAGCGCCTAGATATTAGAGAAATCCATTAGACGAGTGGATGTATGCTTCCGCCGTTTCCCCCATAGGATCGAGTCGTGCTCTATAATCTATTCCTAGCTCTAGATTCCCATGGCATGTCATGAATCACTTAGCTACAATCTCATCAAGATTATCTATCGGTACACCGCAACCTATTTCTTACACATTTCATTTAATAATAGCGATATTTGCATTGTATTTTTACTAGGGATTTTGCTTGAAATTCTTGTTTTAATGTAAATGAAGAGGAAGGTAAGTAAGTACAGAATATGGAAAATTGATAAGGTTTTAGGTATTATAGTGCGTAAGCCCTCGCATTCGGGAGAACCCCGAATGCGAGTGCTTACTGAGGGAAGATCGCGGGTTCAAGTCCCGCCGAAATCGTATGTTTTTGGGATATTCTTTAATTTCTTATGGAAAATTGATGTTGTAAGGTCTTATAAAGTAACCTTCCTAAATTAAGAACACCTGTATATGAACAGTGAAGCCAAGATAGCGGCCTTGTCGCCTATTTGCGTTGTAATGAAAATTCATTGTTCTCTTGGTAATTATTTCGTTAAATGTGAACGGTGAAGTATTGCAATACTGCCTAGGTTAGGCATCCGTTGGGAGTAGAGTTTCACAAACTTCGAAGCGGTTGAACGTAAACAATTAGACACCACTGGTGCCTGTTACAACTTCCGGGAAGTAAAGTAACGGTTGTATAGCGACAACAATGTTTTTGTACGTCTGATCTCTATGATGGATGATAGCATGGAATCATTGCCTGTAATCTGTGCTTGATGGTGGAAATTATGAGAAGAAATATCAGTATCACTACATAGTATAAAACAAAGTCGCTTCCCGCTGTCTATCTGTCCCTATGTATGCTTAGATCTTTAAAAGTACGCAACAGATTTTGATGCGGTTTTTTTAAATATATATATTGATTCAAGAGAAAAGTTTATGAACCATTTGACACATAGATTTCCAAGCGGGCGAAGCCGCAGGGCGCGGTAGTACATAATTTGGGACAGATTCACTTTTACAACAAATCTGCTAGACCATTGTAGTTTTAAATAAATTATGCTGGACAATTCACACAGCATTATCTAGCCCCAAGCTAAGAAAGAAGAGCTTGTACTATGAGTACCAGTTAACTGATATATATATAATACAATACCTACATTGCCAGAAAACGACCAAAACACCCGAAACAAATATCTGCAGATCACTAACATTTGTTCCGTGGCAGGAATCGAACCCTACCCTCCTGCGCGGACCTTCGCCCACCGCGCCACAGATGTCGTCCGTCGCTATGAAGGCTAATTTGGAGTTTCGAGGATAATGTAACTATTCTATTGTTGTACTAGTAAATTGTAATTGGTAAATAGAAATAGATCTATCTATTATACTTATTTGATTGCGTTGTAGCCGTATTTATTTTATTGTCAGCCGCCAGCAAGGAATAGGATCTAAGGACCGTGGATCACGATCACGATCTCGACAGCACAGCGGTCGTGCCGTGCATTCTGAGGTTGTTCACCCAACTGTGACGCCTGATGACGTCAGGAATACCTCTTCACTACAGTAGGTAAAATGGTTCAAAGGTACATAAGGGCTAGTCAAATCATGGGCGTAAAAGGGAAGGAAGGTATTAGGGCTGAGAGGGCTATAGAAAACCTAATCTAAGATAGATTAGGATTTTTCTCGGATTTTTGATATACAAATGAATCGCTGAATGTGTTGCAAAGCGCAAATCTCGAGAGCAGCTGAACCGATTTCGCTAATTCTTTTTTAGAATATTCCTTGAAGTAAGAGGATGATTCTTACGGAGAGAAAAATTTAAAAAATTGCCTGAAACAAACGACCACCCGGGCGAAGCCGGGACGGGCCGCTAGTTTATTATAAAAATCTGATTTTTTAGAACCGTACTACATACACAAACCCTGCAAGTTTCAAGTCTCTAGGTACGTGGTTTGAGCTGTAGCTTATCTACCATAAGTCAGGACAAAGTTTTATATTTGTATATTCTGCGCCCAAAGCCTGGAAATTTGAAAAATATGAGGGCTATGAAAAGCTGAGAGGGCTAGAGAGAACCTAATCTATCTTAGATTAGGTTCTCTCTAGCCCTCTCTGCACTTCTTTTAATATATAAAATGTTCGTGTAACAGTGTTAAAACTACTCCGAAACGGCTTGACCGATTCTTATGAAATGTTGTGGGTATATTCAGTATTTCAGAGAATAGGACCTAAACTACATTTCATATCCCTCATATCTTTCAAATATCCAGGCTTGGGCGCAGAATATACAAATTTTGTCCTGTCATATAGAGAAGCTACAGCTCAAACCACGTAGAGACTTGATACTTGTAGGGTGTGTTGTAGCTACGAAAGTGAGCTCTAAGAAAGGAAACAACGAGTGCGAAGCCGCGGGCAGAAACTAGTTGAAAAAAATATGTACCGGCTTACGAAAAACAAATGCACTCTTTTATGGCGATGACGATTACTGACAATGAGATATCTTCCTACAGCTAGAGATACATAATGTAGAACTTTTTGTTGTAGAGTTTGTTTAGCCCTATGTAACGGGTTGTATGTAGCTTGAACTGCCATGCCGGCCGGCCCCAATATATCCCTGGTTGTAATTGTATCTATTGCCCAGGGCACGCCAAGGTATAGCCTATTTTGTGTTCTCGTATTTATGTAAATTATTTGATTTGTTCATAATTATAATCTTTATAAGTTCATAATTTGTATTATTTTATATGAAACGCAAATAAATATTTTCTGTTCTATCCTATATCACATCGGCAGACGCCGGTTTTCGCCGGAACAACACGAAAGCGGCACATGCTGGACGCGGCAAGCTGAAGACAGGGCGCTATGGCGTTCATAAGGTGAGAGAAAATAATCTTATTTGATAATATAGTTTGACTTGTATAAGTGCTTATTGTAGTAAGATTTACAATCTAAAGAAATAAAATATTTTGAGTTTGAGTAGGTAGACTAAGGTCAATGATGAAGTACTTACCTAATGGTTGAGAGATAGATAATGAAGAACTCGTATTTTGTAGAGTCCTTTTAGCCCTATCTAGCGGTTTGCAACTTGAACTGCCTGCCCCAAATGATCTCTGGTTGTAATTGTATCTATCGCCAACATCGAGTTAGAATAGGATTGTAACTCGATGGTCGCCAAGGTATATCACATCGGCAGACGCCCCGGTTTTCGCCGGAACAACATTTGTCACGCTCTTCATGTTTTCTCCGCAATCAGACCGAAACGATGGTTTACTAGGTTTAGCTATCAAGAGCTACTGAAAATCAGAAATACTTTTCCGCCTGCGACACAGGAGGTTGCGGGTTCCATTCCCGCGTCGGGACTAATTGTGTGTACGATCTGCAGATATTTGTTATGTTCTGGTCGTTTTCTATGTATAATAAAAAATATCTATCTATGTAATGTATTGTATTATGTATATCAGTTATCTAGTACCCATAGCATTACCTATTTAGGTAAGGTACCGAACAGTAGAATTTTGGATTACGCCGTCTTAGTATTTTTGCGATTATCAATTACTAAATGAATTATATTATTAATAAATAATAATACTTCTGTATCTTAAAAATATATTGTTGATGTTATTTGTTATTATGTATTTTAGCTACAAATTAAATAATTATTTATCTTATAAGTAACCTATGGTGGGAACCGAACCGATGAATTTACGTTAATGCCGTCTTAGAATTTTTGATAATCAATAAAATTATCAAAAAGAAATCCGAACATTTGGTAGATATGGAGGTAAAAAACACATTGATAAGTTGTTTCATTATCTTGAAGTTCATTTGACGTTACGATATAGCGCGGTGGGCGAAAGTCCGCTTGCGACAAATATTTGTACGATCTGAAAATATCTGTTCCGGGTGTTCTGATAAAATACAAATTCGATGCCAAGCAAGTGAGTTTCAGTTATTTGTTTCCAAACATTCTACATCGAATTTGGCTAGGTTATAGTTATTAATAAGATTTATAAAAGTTATATAAAATAGCAGCATTAGAAGCCGAGGTTATTATTATAGCAGTCTTTGTTTGCAAATTCAATTTGAATAATTTTCCTCCTTGTTGCACAGTCTTTTATAATATGCCTCATAGGAATTTTATTATTCTGTTCGTCGTGTCATGCTTGCCAATTGCTTAATCAAGTTAAAGTGAAGTTTTTTTATATAGTACATTTGTATTAGGTATTAGAAGCCCTGGATTAAAGCGTAAGGGGTGATTTTAGACAGAACTTTTGGTACCTGTTAAACTTTCATCTTCGATTGGGTATTTTTAAATTCAAAATGTCCAGGCAAGATTTCCTACTAATATTTCAAGAGGTATGTTTATAAATATTCGTAAATATTGGTTAATATAATAAAATCATTGTCATTTCATGTATGTTTATGACAGATTAAAATCATTGTCGTTTCAGGAGGTATGGTCAAAAATATAAGGTTGATAGAATAAAATCAGTCTTCATTGCCGTAAGAAAACGATAACTGGAGGAAACTAAAACCCTCTATAAGAGTTTTAAAATTGCTACGTAGGTACCTACTATCTACAAGTCCCAACGAAAGTAACAAGAACAAGAACATTCTCGTAATAAGTATATTAATTTCCCTAACCTATTCATCAGAGATAATAATACAAAACATCTGAAAGCTGATCAAACGAGACACACGTGGCTTGCTCGCTTGCGCAACAATTTAGGTACCCACTGCATTTAGCTGTTACTTCAATGCAGCTGCTCATCTTTCGAAATATTCAATCCGAAAGTACGAATTATTTTTAGTTTTCGACTGAAGACGTCTAAAGCTATAGACAACCAATAGATTCAATGATTCTTCTTTCACAATCTGGATTTGGTATCGTGCAAAATTGATTTTGATCGTGTCATTGCATTGCCAATTTCTCTCAATTCAGTGCTCGATCGTTACCGTATTGTCTTCAACTGCAGAACCACAACAATGCCCAAAGCACAACAGTCTATTTCACTTGTTCTCTTGCTCCACATTGAAAATTATCCGCTATAAAAACAAAGTCTGTTTAAAAAGATTTGCGTAAACAAAGCTCTGGTTGATTCAATTTCATGGTAGTTTTTAACCGTTATTCGTGCTGCAGTCTGAGCTCGAAAGTAGCAATTGTCTCAAGCAGGTGGCTCCACGGTTGGAAGCCCTGACGTGAACGCAACAGGGCCCATGACGAGATCCCGCCGATACCAGAGACATTGAACTTCGTGGAAGCATTTTATATTTTGGGTCGTGTTGCGTTATGGGTTTTTGAAAATGGAAGCGACGACGATGACGGTTGGCATTTTGTAGAGGTCAACTTTCTCTTTGGTCCTGTTCTAATTTTGAAGTTGCAGTTTTGTATTCATTGCAAGTCGCTTTTATGATGTTTTGCTTTGCAGCCTTTCTTCAGTGATAGGTCCTTCTTCTATACTCAATTCTACACGATTCAGCTTTACAGTTTCGTTTTCTGTTCGCTTCACCTTGGCAATCAATCAGTCCAATCCAGAGCAAGCTGGGAAACTCTTAATTCGCGTAAACTTTAAAGTCGTTTGACGACAACGAGTGGGCGAACCGGTTTCCTTTTCCAAGTGGAATGGACTAGGATCATTGATTCGCAAGGTCTCAATCCACACATGGTTCGATAGGTGGACGGCCCGATGAGTCATAAATTGTCATAAGTTGATAGTTTGTTTGGGAAGATGGACAAAAGGCGCAGTCTATGATTAGGTAAAGATCCTACTCCTAGTAGCCTACGTTCACAACTATCTTTGATGATGAGGTCATTAGCGATAACTTAGCAATAGACTACGAAAAGACTTGACAGACTAGACACCCGTTCTATTCATTATATATATATATACAGTGTGGTGTGAGTCTGCATAAGCTGCACAATCTAAAAACATGAGGGGAAACTACGCCCTATTTTATAGACGGAAAATGTGTTAAAAAATATCTTTTTTTCCGCTATGACGAACCTTACCAAACTAAAACTCTCTTTGAGTTTAAAAGTTACACCGTCCGCCACCGAATTACATTATCTGCTATGAAACAAACTCGGCAATGATGTGAAATAACATGACCTCATTAAATTTATTATACTCAACTCATTAAAAAAAAGTTTAAAAACAACCCTCAAAAAGTTAAATCTTTAAAGTTACGTTTTTTTTAAATGCAGAATTAGCCTTTTTTTATAGATTTTTGGATTAATTTTAAAATATCTCAATAAAATCCATTTATTTTCTAAATTATTTATTCCTTAACGTTATTCTACAATGTAGAATCTACATGGTACTTTCTATCTGATGGTAAATTTGCTTGTTCATAACATAACTTAATCACAACATTATTTATATAGAGCGTGCATTTTATTTATCTAATAAAGGGATCTTATATCACTATAGTAAAATATCTATACACTTTTTCTTGAATGAATAAGTAGGTAATAGGTAGTTTTATAGCGATTTCCTTCGTAAACACAATAACCAAGCGTCCAATAGTCGGTGCAGTCACCCACCGTACTTCATACATTGCATCAAGGCTACTGTAGAATGTTGGGGTAATGATACCAGTTGAAATGAAACACAACACTGTGTATATACCTATGTAAGTATCTAACTGCAGTACCTTGTATTAGGTAGGGTCGAGTTGCTTTGTAAGACTTGCCGGCATACGCCCTGTTATTAGTTTTGTAGCAGAACCACAACTTTTGAAGCAGTAAAGCTTTTGTAAGTAAATCGGATTCAGTTAAAGATTGCCGAAACACATTTATAAAATCTCTCTTTTGAAGTCGTTTTGAAAGTGAAGGACCGTGTTGCGTGTTTGCCTACGATGTGAGTGTAGGCATTAACATCGATCCTTTGCTTCTGGGGTTTCTGAACGGCCAATGTGACGTCAAAGTTTCCGTAAGACACAACAGTTGCACAGTTATTCGACCATGACTCCAAAAAAACACCCGGAGCATCGATCATTGGCAGAAACTAGGATTCGTCACGATTGGTTCGACACACATTTCTAGTTTCGCTGAAGTATTTTAACAACGGTTTCTGTAAATTGTTGAAGCGGATGAATCATCTATAGATAGATAATATTGAAAAATATTGGGCAATGTAATAAAACAAATTCTCATAATTGGCGAATTCATTTACCAGGAGCCTCTAGAATAGTCTTCGTCTCCTAACAGAGGATGCCAATTGCATTTCTACCAATCAATGATGTGACAGATGAAGATAAGACGAGCATAGGAGGGAGATCATTAGTGGACAAAAAATTTAAGTAACCAGTACAATAATTTTATTTGATAATAATTTATATATAAAATATGACTTGTCTAAGTGCTTATTTTGTAAGCCTAAAGAAATAAATGATTTTTTACTTTACTTTACTAGATGATTTAAGTCTCCCTCATCATCAGTCACGATTTGAGATTTGGAGACTAAGGTTTCCAAATCTCAAAACCTGCAAAACATGAAACTTTTGAAACTACCTATTATGTTTATTGACACAAAAGTCACGTTATAACGGGATATTTTTTTTGAGTTTTGATTGATTTTTGAGTTTTCTAATATTTCGGCACAGTTTCATGCGACATGATCACGGAATAACTGAAAACTCAAACTGAATATTGGAAAAGTCAAAAATCAAATCATAAATAACAGTATAAGTCAGTAAATATCCCGTTTTAGGTGACTTTTGTATCAACCAACATTTTGCGAACAAAATAAAATAAATTTTACAAAAAGACAATAAAAATAATAAGGTCATAGACCCATTGCAAATAATTGTATAACAGCACAGCGGATGCAGTAGCCGATAAGCAGAACAATGTCATAACGGAAGTAGTGGTACTAATGGTTATCAGGTGAAACATTAAACTAAATATGACACTGAGTCATATGATAATGGGGTTGCTGTCTGTGATTGTTCAGAGCTAAATCATAGTTATTATGAGTCCACCTAATTAGATTACCTAAGTTATTTTACTAAGTATATATTTACCAATATAGGTAATGTTTTGGAGACTTATGATTTGATAAAGTTTTTGAAACTATCATGGTTATTAAAACAAAAGTCACTTAATTATATTTATATTTACAACGATTTGATTGCATGAAACTGTCCCGAAATATTGGAAAACTCAAAAATCTAAGTATGGTAAATATCCTGTTATACGTGACATTTGAATTATGTTTTGATTATCGCTCATGATCGCACATTGTAGTTTTGATTTATCGTGTGTTTTACCTCCGTAGGTCCTCACGGTATGTTACGTACCTAGGCTACAAAACAAGCATTAGATCTTCTTGTTTACCTGCTATGATAATGATGAATCATACTTTGCTTTTGCATCGGTAGATACCTTGGAGACTGGCGCTTGAACCTTTCTAACTGTATCTAGAATCTACTGTACGGTGCTAGAGTAAAACAATTGTCTTGATTGCGATGGGCGTATCTGGACTCGAAACGCTTTCTTCTTACAAGGCAGTAGATAAGGAGATACCTACCTAATTGTCGGGAGAGAAACTGCGACATTTATTTTCTAGAGACTCGGCACCTCGAAGATAGGTTAAAACTCGACTGATGCTTTCTAGATAGTATCTAGTTAATTTGTATTTGGTAAGGAAATTGTCTAAAGGCTCTACACCCGTACTCGGTTAACTAGTAATGCTAAGCTTATGAGATGCTAATGATAAAATTAAAGCTGAAGAACAGATTTGCTAATTACATCCAGTTGAAGTTACAAAGACTTCTTTATCATTCATGTGCAAAGCCATTACGAAAGCAATTATAAACGAGTCCCAGTTAGCATAACTTTATTCCAACCTAGTCATGCAAGTCGAGAATGCAGTTGCACGGTGATTCACATAAGTAGGTGCTTCAGGCGCCAGTCTACAAGGTTACCACCAGGTTACGAACCAGTAAACCGCAAAGACGAAGTAACTGTTCTCTTTAGGACTTACTTAAACGTTGACGATACCAGGGCCCACGTCATTAACCATAATAAAAGCAGGTGGAACGCTAACGCCATGAGTGTGATAAGGATAGAAGGTGAAGCGAGAGACCGTCATTGTTGTAGGTACTCCAGTGTTGATGGTATCTTTACAATGCTTATCTGTTTGTTGTTTGTGGATCTTGACACAATTTCGGTACGAACAGTTCCAAAAAACGAGTCATGGTATACGTATTACGTACTTTAGTACTATGCTGATATAATCATCTTCAGAAAATGCCAATAGTGATGTAGATCAGAAATCTTGTTGAAGCGAATGGCTTTGGATTGAAATCTAAAAACTGTTAGATCTTATAAGATTCCATAAATCCTTCAGAAATGCTGGTGGTTTTGATAGCGAAAGTTTGGGTTGCCTCTTCTTTACAAAAAAGCGATCAGAATGAATGAAACGTAAAAAGTCCTACGTTCTTGCATTAAAAAAACGGGGATCACATCCGCATCACATTCCACAAAAAACATGATAGTGTGAATGATGCATTCATCATTTAAGAACAGTTGTTTTGATTGTAGAGAAATGATCAAGGGTTTTAACCTGGCTAATACTATCATGAAGACGAAAGCTTGCAATGAGAATGAATGAATCCCATGTGTTATTCATGAAATCAGTTTCAATGATAAGAAATTTAATTGCGCAATTATTCGTTATTTCCATTACATCTAGAACTGGAACGACGGCCGATCTGCTTTTCTATTTAGAGCATCGGTTTTGCTATCAAGAGTGTATCATTGTTCATTGATTTTTCTTTGTCACAATGCGTAGAATCTCGTGGGAAAGTGGAGTTTTCACTCAGAAATGTTAATGCGAGTCTGAATTCCATGGAATTAGACATGCGTAATTCATGATTCATTCAAATATCACCCTTAATGGATATGTAATGGACGGACGAAATAGACGGAGAAATTTGATTGCTTTGTAAATTTTTCACGGTCTACCGAAATTATTCCTTCGCATTGTAGGTACCTACATTATATGTATATTATGTAGAAGTTAAAGAAAATAATAAGTAGATTAAGTAGCAGATGGCATTTTATCGCAAGTCCTCTTCCTATAAAAAGCAGTACCATTTTTGTCAAGGTTGGGATTGTATAAACAAAGTTTGTAGACATCACGGAACAAGCAAATGATCCGAGAGTAAACACAACATCACTTTCTTCGTCTTTTCTTCTAAAAAGAAAACTCAACCAGGCAGCAAATTTGTTATTCCCTTTCGTTTCCACGCTCAAATCTAGCCATAGCTTAGCAGGATATAGATTTTCCGTCGTCTCCTTGCTCAATCAATCTAGGCTAGCGCTAAGGGTCCGCTGATTGAATTAGCAAGAGGATGTGACCCGAAGTCCCGATGCGGGTCATAGGGTCGGCTTGGGTCAAGATTGCGGGATTCATGGACAGTCGGCGACTTTAATCAGCTCAGCTGTCATGTCATGTCGCGTTGTATCGTGACTCATGTCATATGTTGGCTAATGGCACCTACCCTACCTAATGACGTTAAAGACTCTGAAGAATCGTAATGAGAGGATTAGAACAGACCATGTTGGTTTGCTAATAGCATTATTCTTGGGAGAAAGTCATTGACTGTATTAAACGAATTATATAATTAGGACGTTAGGCCTTATATAATTCTTATAATAGTGTACAGATTTTGTCCTTGTTACCCTTGATTCTTTGATTTAATTGAAGATGAAGACGGAAAGGAAAACCTAATAGTTTCGTCAAAGAACAGCAAATAAAGTGTGAAGGATGGAACCAACATTTTGCAATGTTTGCTCAGCAAATATTTAGAATCAGCCAGAGAAAACCAGCACACTTATAACAGGTGAACAAATCAATATCACAGGTGAATGAGTGTTATCAGTTGCTTAGGTAGGTTACCTACGGTATCGGCATGCAGGTATTTATTTATCAAGTGCCTGATATCATTATTCGTAGGGTAAAGCGTGATCAATACCAGTGTTTACAGAGGGATTTAGGTCGCGCTGTTACAAATTTAGGGCATGATAAGGAATCGTATAGGTAGTTTAGGTACCAAAAGCCATACTTTTATGACTCGTAGATTTACCTAAAGTATCTAAAATCGTCAGTTGATCCGATGACCTTATCAATTTATAGATTTACTTTTGTTTGGTTGGCCGGCCGGATTTTTTGTGGACGAATTAACGATAGTCAGTTTTTTCAATATTCGTAAGGTCCCATCGTTCCCTTTTTACGCGAAGGGGTATTTTTTGTGTGGTTTGGATCTTCGGAACCGGTTTTATAACGTACGTTTTAACTTTTTTAGTGGTGCCGTAATTTGAAAGGATTCAGTGTTGTCCCTACCTAATTTGACCAACTTTCGCGTTCATCAAATAGATGTGTGCATTGATTTTGTTCCTGTAGGAATCTGGTTGGATTCAACAAATTCTAATACCTAGTTTGGAAATGTATCGGCGGTATTGTCGGTGTCGCAATGTATTGATTGGTCTTAGATGAGGTACAGATACAAAATGTACCTTACATAAATATCTATAATATAAGTATCCCACAAGGTTCTATGATGGGTCCTTGTGGGATACCACAAGGTTTATGATGGGTCCCTTTTTGTTGATAGTTTAAAAGTTATTAAAAACTCACCACTGCCACGAGTTTTCCCCGGACGGTGATGCCGACCATAGGCGCGAACTTGACTTCCACTCCCGGCTCCACAACCAGCTCTGCATCTCTTTCTATCAAGAGATCATCCCGCAGGAGGTATGGTCCTCCATCCCTCTTCCACACAGTCCGTCCTCCAGTCAGCACGCCTCCAGGCAACTCAGTCAGCCCAACAGACTTATTCACCAGATAAGGATCGGCATCCACTAACTCTTGTCCACTACACATACACAAACACATAACAAAACACACTATCACTGTCCTCCACTTGTATTTCGTGTCACTGAACTGGCTGTGTCTCTTCAGCAAACCCATATCCTTTGAGCATTCCATGATAGGGAGTTAACTGGCCACAAAAATATGCATTCTCCTCACCTGGAGTCAACCGCTTACGGTATGTAATTAATCAGACATTGACCTGTATTTTGATAACAATTCATCGTAACAACATTATTTTTCAGGTAAATTCACTTGTGGTAACTACATTTATGAAAAAGTGTTCATGCCGAAACAAAGGTGGGGCTGTCTGTATCGAAGCGGTAGTTACAAAGATAATACGCGGTATCGCGCGCGCGACCGTTGAACAAAGCCGTTTGGCCGGTTTTGTTTGTAGTTTTCTTTCCACCTTCCTCCCTCCACCGCACTCACGAAAGCCTCCTACCTCCCACCCCGCTTGCCTTCGTTCGTCGCGCGCGTCTCGTCGCATAGCGCTCGTTTTCTTCATGAACTCCCGACCCGACGACTTTGTGCCGACGACGATGACGGTATCCCGACTTGATCCGTCCGTTCAAAAACTGACAGTGACACTGTTATGATATGTGACGTATGATGGCATGTTTGACACTTTATGAGAGAGAGAGATTTGAGGTTATGTTTGGGCGAAGTAAATAAAAGTATGTAATTGAATTTTAGAAAAAGACAAAATTGGAATTGTTCTTTTTTATTTTTCATTTTCACTGGAAAATAGTGTTCTGTTCTTGTGCTTTAAAGAACAGGATTCATAGATTTTGTGAATCCATTCCATCTTTGTTTGATTCACAGTAGTTGCTTAAAAATGTTGTGTACATTTCGAGGAACCTTCCTTTCTGGCGCTCAACTTCAGCAGCTAAGATTAGCTCATAGAATTAGAGGAAAAGCTCCGATCTACTGTAAAACTATAAAAGAACGTATAGATGAATTGAATTATAAAGATGAGTTGTACACAGCAAAAACAAATATTGGATTTCCGCGGCCTAAGTAAGTCAAATCATTTCTCATTCAGTTGGATATATTATAGTATTTTTTTCAATTACATACAATAAGTAGGTATAGCTTTGCCATCTATTAAAAATCACTGAAATAATTAACTAACCTCAGAACTTCTTTTAGGACATCCCCAGATTTACGCAAAGTCCGAATGGAGCAGCTAAAAAAAATAAAAAGTGATAAAACCCTAGAACAGGTTGCCCGCAATGTGAAACTGGAAGTTGATCTAAATGAAGTTAGAAAAGAATGGTTACAAAACAATGGGCCACAACAGAAAAAACAAGTTGCTGACCACTATGCAATCTTTGAACACCTGTATGGAGAAGGGTATTTTTACCCCTACCTTGATCTGGACATCACATACAATCTTAAAGATGATTCTTGTTTACCTGTTTATTCTGGGAACGTCATCAAACCTGCAGAGGCTTTGGAACCTCCAAATGTATTTTACGAAGCAGATGGCAACAGCCTTTGGACTCTAGCGCTTACCAGCTTAGATGGAAATTTGAGTGAGAATGACAAGGAGTGTATTCATTGGCTGGTGGCTAACATTCCCGGTAATGCTGTTGAGAAAGGTGACACCCTTGTGGAGTACCTTCAGCCTTTCCCCCTCAAGGGCACTGGGTTTCACAGATATGCATTTGTTCTTTACAAACAAGATGGGAGAGTGTCCTACGAAATACCAACAGGTAAAAACATAAGCTGATTGCTCATAAGAGATAAGCTAGTACCACACTATTGTGATGTGGTGTTCTGATGTGCCACAACACACCAATAATCACCTATTGAGTCTTGCTATTTGTATTAATTAATTAATAAATTTTTGATTAAAAACCACTAAAACATACAAAAGTTATAAAAATGTCACAGTAAAATCAGATAAGACTACAATAATGATATAATTTGATACTGTATTTATGTAAATTTGTGTAATATAATGACAGAATGTTTGTAAAACTGTGCTTAACTTTTTAGTCACATCATCATCACCAATTAGCGACAGGACCTTTGTGACAAGAGATTGGTACCAGAAGTATCAAGATAATGTCACACCTATTGGACTTGCATTCTTCCAGTGTGATTGGGATGCTTCAGTCAAAGAATTCTTTCACACAAAGCTGCAAACTAAAGAGCCTTGTAAGTATACTTAATAAATGTATAAGTCCTGTTTGTATTAAAATTCCTGAAGGAATCTTACTGAAATATTTAATATATAGAAACCATTTTCTTTCTCTTCTTATATTATTATCTTTCTGTCAGTCTATTTGCCGTTCAACAGGCTGTATCTGTTATCATCAACAGTAAACATTGAATAAAAATAAAATTAATTTAAAATTAAACGAGACAATTTGCTCTGTTTGTTGAGGCTGCATCTCTTGAACCTGTAATGAAATTTTGACTGGGTGTGCTATTGCAGCTGTAACAAATAAAAAATTTCAATAATTTTCTTAAAAAGGGCCAACTTCCATACTAAGTTGTAATGAACCCTCCATTTTATAGTTGACTTGCACATGTGCGGTTTTTTATGCATACAACTATCTTTTAAATAATAATATATGTTTTCAGGCTATGAATATGACTTCCCTGAACCATTCATAAGGAAACAGGAATGGTTCCCCAGAAGAAAGCCATTCAATCTGTACATGGACAAATACAGAGACCCTAAGGAAATAAACAAGGAGTACTTATTGCGTAAACTCAATAATGTGGATCCATTCCAAAAACCCGGGAATCCATTGAAGTTTCCAAATGCCCAGCCGCTACCCAAGAACATGCCATCTTGGTTGAAACTCCATGAGCGGAAAATTAGGTTGAATTGGGGAAGAGTGAATGATGTTTGAATATGTGTGTGTAGTTGTGTAAATAAATACATAGTTGGTTATTATATGTCTATTTGTCTTGTAGATTTATTAGATTTTTCATGATGTTAACACCTTTTTCTAGGGCTGATTATACAGGTTACGTATACCCCCTTAAGTGTCAGACAGACTTGCCAACACAATTTTAAAACCACACCTAATTTACAGCATATTAAGGTACCAAAGCAATATTAAAATATTTGACACCTATCCAAGCAAAGATTCTATAAAGCCTACATTCTATGCTTTCTCAAAGCTAAGTTCATCATTCATTTTCTATTTTAATTTACTTAATGAGATGGGACAATCAAAGACGATTGTATTATAAAGAAGTTTATTATTACATAATGAATACATATTTAAATCCATAAACATTACATTTAACATAAAAAGAAATCAGACCATTTCCTGTGATACCTGTCTACTCAGGCACTGAAATGCAGTTACGACAAGCTTTATATTTAATTACCTTAAAATTATTGGTATAAATGGACTTTTTTTTAATAGAGCAAACTCATTTCACAATCTATTGCAGATATGCATTAGTTTTTATGATAATTTTATATCTGGCCTTGGAAGACAAAAGCAGGAAATTATAATGAATGGTAGTACATAATTTTGTTCAAGTTGATCAAACTTACACATAAAAAAATATAACATGGCAATAATTTACTTCTTTGGCCACCTCACTTTACAGTCTTGTAAAATAAAACAAAGAAAAATTATGAAAATCAAATAATGTTCTTTACATACAAACATCAGTACCTCTACCTACTAATAATAATAATAATCGTGTAATGCTTGTGTACCTTATACACCATGTACTTAATGCATGAGTTGGATTTTAATCATACAAAGTTATAATCTAGTCAAGACCTACGTCATCGTTGTCTGCAGGCTTCTGAGGGTCGGTTGGTGAGGCACCTCCAAAACCTGGAAAAATATGGTTCAGTTTATTTATTTCCACCGTAGGTACACATGTTACACAAAAAATACAAACAGAACCTTGACGAGCCAGCCCGTTTGACGATAGATACGTGAAAAATGGAGACGTCACATGTCTCCATTTTTTATGAGATTTGTACAACACCTCTATTGGAGACAGTTAAATTTTGTACAGGAACGCAAAACAAAACGCAAACAAAAATGAACAATTTTTGTCTAGATCCCACCATTAAAAACTTTTTGCACGAGGTTGGATCGCCAACCAACTCTGTTCAGATCAGGCTTAATTTTAGCATGCATGTTCCTGCTATTCTTGGATTACTACTTTTAGTATTTATTTAATATTACTATTTATCTAGTATTACTTGCAATAAGTAACTTTTGGGTAAACCATGGAGAGGCACAAGCTAGGTAGTATCCTCACCTCACCTAAAGATCTAAGTCCAAATGGTCCACTGCTGGACACAGACCTCTTGTCGTCTCTTCCAAAATAGGATGGTTAAGTCCCTTGTACTATAATATTACTTATTTAATTATATATATATAAATAATAACTTATTTATCATCTTACCTGGAAATCCTCCTCCAGTTTTTCCAAACTTTTTCTTCATTTTCTCGATAACGGACACTACTTTAGGATTGTTCTGGTATTTGATGAAGTTGGCCGGGTTCGAAGACACATCTTGGAATGCTACTGACACTTCAGGATCCTGGAATAAGTGAAGTGGCGTTTAAACAGGTCATCATCTGTTCCATATATCGATCACATCATCATCAGTCTAAAGAAGTCCACTGCTGGACATAGGCCTCCCCCAATGAGCGCCATATAGCGCCCTGTATTCTATATGTATATTCCCTGTATTCGCAGGTCGTCATCCCACCTGGTCGGAGGGCGTCCTCCACTACGTATACCGAGTCGTGGTCTCCACTCAAGAAGACGATATATCGATCACGTAGGTAGGTAATTTAATTATATAAGCATCATCACCTCCCTGCATGTCACGGCTCACCCAAACTAGGGAGGTTTACTTCTAAATAATAAAAATGTTGGACAATTCACACAGCATCATCTAGCCCCAAGCTAAGCAGAGCTTGTGTTATGGGTACTAGATGACTGATATAATTAATACAATAGATTACATAGATAATGACCAGAACACCCCCACAAATATCTGTAGATCGTACACACAATTGTCCCGAGGCGGGAGTCGAACCCGCAACCTCCTGGCGTCGGAGTCGGATCTTCGCCCACCGCGCTACAGGGGTCGTCACAATAAAGTAATAATATACCTGCAAGGCTTCCAGAATCTCAGGGTCCATAAGGAGCTGCATAAAGTCTTTGTCCATGCCGCCGCCCGTTCCCGCGCCAGCACCAGGGAAGCCGCCTGCGCCAGGGAAGCCACCTGCTCCAGGGAATCCGCCAGCGCCAGGGAAGCCACCACCAGCACCAGGGAAACCACCTAATATAATATTTAAACGTCTTAGTTATTTTTAGTGTCTTCAACGCGCCTCACGATCGTTACGTGACAGGGACCGTGTCCGGCTGGCTGAGTCTACGATCCGGCAGCGAGAGATACACAATCTATCGCTGCCAGATCGCAGAATCAGCCCGAATGGCTAGGCCGATTGTAAAACGGCTCCATTCAATGAATTGCCTATGCCAATATTTTTTTATAGTACAAAATTTAACTTGTACAAGTGCTCAAAGTGAGCTTAAAGAAAATTAAAATTTTGAATTTGAACATACGTTGATATTTTTTTTCATTTGCATTAAAGATATTGATAGTTAGCCGAAAAAGTGACTTGAGATGGTTCGAGATAGAGTTCCAAGTGGCGGCTACCTTCTCAACTTCGCAGGGCCACACTACCATGGCAGGGCCGCACAACTCTCCTGACCTGATTATTATCTTACCTGCACCAGGGAAACCCCCTGGGAATCCACCAGGGAAGCCACCGGTGCCGCCCGCCGCCGCTGCCTCGGCCGCCGCGCGCGCCGCCGCCGCACGAGCCTCCTGCGCTTTGCGGGCGCGACGGATCTTATCGCGATGCTGAAACATTAGTTGACTTATCATTAACACTACATAGTATAAAACAAAGTCTCGTCGCTGACTGTCTGTCCCTATTTATAATAATAATAATATAATAATCCATTTATTTCAGGGAAAATTAGTCTAGTACAGGATGAAAAATACTTAAAATCTACAGCCCATATAAAAATATACCTTAATTTTATTATTTTTATTTTTCATTTATTAAGGCACAAACAGTTTACAATATTCTTAAAATTAACAGTAATATATTTTTGTATAAACCAATCAAGATGCCACTAATAGAAACATTATATTAAAAAACACAACAACGTTACAGACGCTAATTTGGAAAACCAATAAAACAACAAATCAAAAATAGACAAATCATGCATGAATGATACAAATATATACATATACATATTATATAAAGCAAATTAACCTAAGAGAGAAACTTGTTTTTTAAAGTTATTCATGGAGAGCAAAAATATGTCACATTCAGAAAATTGTTCGATCTCAGGTATATAAAATAAATCTATTTACTAGCTCGGACGTAATGTCGGCGACGCGACGTGTGAGACGCAATATGAGCTGCGACCGGTAATCGTACTCGAAAACGCCGGAACAGCACATTCTTCGGCCAGAATTCTTCCTTACTCAAGGTCGAAACATTATTATCAGTTGGAACGGAACACGCACCATCTTTAAAACTACGGAACGGATTTTGATGCGGTTATTTTAATTTCAAAAGGAAGGTTCATAAACTATTTGAAAAGTATATTTTCACGAGGGCGAAGCCGCAGGGCGCAGCTAGTGTAATATGAAATATTTGCCGTGTCTTAAATTCGTGTATAAGGCAAGGAATAAAGCAGTTTAAATTTTGATTTCTGGGTTCACATTCTGCCGCTTTCACAAATGTTTATGTATGGTAAAAAACTACTTTAAATGCAAAGGTGCCAAAGTGCAATCAAATGCAATATAATCTACTTATTCGGAAAATCGTCTTTGTTTCATTGAAAAACGAATTATTTAGTTTTTTCGAAAAATATTTTATGTAGTTGTTATGGACGAAATAGCTTGTGCTGTATTCTTTAATGCATACTTATGTTTAATAAAAAGAAAATACATTTATTGATATTATAAAATAAATACAAACATAACGAAATAAAAATTACTATCTATAAAAAAGCAAGACTCCACAAAGCGAACCAATAGGTCCTGTCCAGTCCTGTCTCAGCATAATGTTGCTCTACTAAATACTCTTACGACATCCAAGGGCTGAATTTCAAAGGGTTGATTTCTAAGCCGTTACCTTCACGGCATACAGTTCTATCTAAGCCACCCTTCACGGCCCATACAGGTAAACTAAGGTGATATTAACATCATACCTCTTGTTCCTCCTTCTTACGCTGCACACTCAGTTTGTGCTGGCGCAACTTCTCAGCGTTCGGCTTCACCTCCTGCAGCCACTCGTTGGTCTGGTCGTCGTAGTCGATCTTCAGAGACTCGCAGAGATCGTGAGATGCCTCCTCGAACTTACCCAGAAGCCTGGAACATAACAACAATAGTGATCGAGTCTCAGAGATTTTCGATTCGTCGGTTACTGGGTTTCGTGGCGGGTTACGTCCCGTTGAAATCGAAAATGTTTGGGAATTTCTTAGAGATTACCCCGAGTACGATCACTTACGAACGCGACACAGTAGTACGTAATTTAATGAAAAAGTATTAAAAATAGTATAAACATTATAGTTTCTCTCTCTGTTTTCATTTTTTTACGAAAAAAAGCGATTCATGTCACGGGCAGAAGCAAATAAAACGACACAAATAATACTTTTTTATTCTATGAAATATTCTGATTCCAAAAAATATTTTCAGCACAGAACCAGTAGATGTATATGGGCTATTAAGCTGACTAATATGCATAATAATTATTAAATTTTTAGGTTACTTATAAGAAGTAACCTATTGCTCAAAAAAGTGTTGTTTGAGCAATATATGTTTTATACCTGTAAGCGCGGCCACGGAACTTGTAGGCGGCAGCACTGTCGCAGTTCAACTCGAGCGCGTGCGTGCAGTCTTGGATGCACGAGTACAACTTGTTCAGTTTCAGGTAAACCTGGGAAATATGCAAGGATTTGTATAAATAAAATGCTCACAGAACACACATAATGTAGCTCTTCAGTGAGCAGAGCTTGCGTAAACAGATTACTGATATTATTACTTAGAATATAATAAAAAAAAAAACATTTATTTAATTGAAAGAAAACACAAGATAGAATTAGACTTATACCTATTTACATAAAACTGAAAACTAGGACCAGAGGAGTAAAATCAGCTTCTTACTGTAAAGCACTAATATGCAAGCAGCGTTGCTGTTTCAATTTACTCCTCTTGGATAGCTGGTCGCCGAAAGGTTGAAGTGATAGCGGGATTATAACAATAAAAAATATAGAAAAAATAATAGTCAGATGCTCATCTGCGCAACGGTTGAAATCAAAGTTTTCTTACTACCTTATAGTACACATCGTCCATCATAAAATTCTAAATAAAATAAATAAATAATAAACTATTAAATAAAATAAATAAATAATGCTGGACAATCCACACAGCATCATCTAGCCCCAAGCTAAGCAGAGCTTGTGTTATGGGTACTAGATGACTGATATACATAATACAATACATTACATAGATAGGTATTTTTTTATTATACATAGAAAACGACCAGAACACCCGGAACAAATATCTGCAGATCGTACACACAATTGTTCCGAGGCGGGAATCGAACCCGCAACCTCCTGGTCGCAGGCGGACCTTCGTCCACCGCGCCACATCGGTCGTCACTATTATAGTTGTAGAGAAAAATAAGACTCTTAAAAAACTCTAAAAAACCCTTTTTTTCTCTTTGGGGGTCACTGCGCGGCCATGGTATTCAGGTAGCTTATTGTGATCGCCACTTTATTTGTTCAGCCCCGAAGCAGTTACGTTCATAATTCGCCACTAACCCTTACAGCTACTAGGAACTATACGATTTCCTTTGGGGTGATATCTCGTAGCTCATCTGGTCTATGCAGGTGCTTGCCCACCCAGGTGGATGCTACGTTTTTACATCAGTGCTCACTCTCCTAGCAGATGGAGGGGTAAAAAACTCTACCTGTCCTCTCTTCGCAAAAAGCAATGCACTCTGCGGGTTCATGACAATAGCTTCAGAGTACAACTTGATGGCCTCATCAAACTGCTGCTCGGAGAATGCCTGCATAGCCGCAGACCGCTTCTCATCAGACTGGTCACGCTCCTCCTCCGTGGTCTCCTTGGAGAAGTCGCCCATCTCCTGGTTCTCTTCTAGAGGCTCTGATTCAATAATACCTGGGAAAAACGAAATCTCATCATGAAGGATATAAATAGGCAAACAACCATGTATTAGACGAGATATATATATGAATGTACTATTTCCTTTTCACTTCTTTCACAAGTGGACAAAAAAAAGTAGTGAGCAGAAAATTAAAACCACCTTATTTTTAATTTGATAATAATTTATGGTATAAAATTTGACTCGTCTATGTGCTTATTTTGTAAGCCTATGGAAATAAAGGATTTTGAATTTTGAAAGATCAATCACAAAGTTTGGATGGCTGTTGATATTCTTTATGCAACACTATTGAAGGGATTGGGCTGAAATTTAGCATGGTTGGTAGTTTGAAGCTAAACAATATGGGGTGTCCTACGAATAATTGCAGTCACCTATATTAGGTGAAACAATGAATAAAAAATTATCGACGATTGTTTAAAAATATCTAAAGTTGACTAAACATTTTTTTACTTATAGATAAATCAGTAAATAAGAAAAAAATATTTACAAAAACTTTTCAAGTTTCTGTGTTATTTAAGTTTTACAAAATAATTCGAGTTAATTATTTATAGATTAAACTTCCAAGAGTGAAATAAGGTAACTTATTATTACGAATTAAGTACAAGCATCCACACACATCTAAAGCAAAATTACAAATGGCTGCCATTGAATGAGAAAGAGAACCCACTGTTACAGTATCTATTATAATGTCAATAAATAAAAATTTTACTTTTTACCACATGTGGGTAAAGAAGCTGTGATGAAGCACTGTTAATTGGATATGGAAAGAGATTAAAAAAAGACATACCTTCCATATCAAGCTCCACATCAGATTCATTCTCTTCATCATCAGAAGACATTGTTGGTTCCTCCGCTGCATCGGCATGGTTAGATGGATTCCTAAAGCAAATGCACTTTAATATTAAGATGAATTGATGATTGAGGGAAGAGTGCACCTGTTTGCACACACACTTGTGCACTAAAATAATATATACTAAAATAAATATTATACACATAATTAAATGGCATGGCTAGTCTCCCTAGAGACTGGCTGCTGTAGCCGATATTTGGTTAGGAGGACATTATCACAAAGATTTTTTAAGGTGGGGTAATCTCTGAGAGTACTGGTGTGATTTGACTGATGTGATTTTCAAAATTTGGATTATAATAGAAAGCTACATTATCCCTTAGACATGGGCTATGTGTGAGTGATGCTGCAAGCAAAAGCATTTTAGTAGGGGGATCCAAAGGATAATATTCCTTTGGATCCCCCTACTAAAATGCTTTTGCTTGCAGCAGGGATCCAAAGGAATATTATCCTTTGGATCAAGGAGGAGTAATAAAATATGTATAGAAACAGTGGAATCATAAAATTAATAAAAGACAAGTCCATTTTGTTTACAATACTCCATAACAGTTACTATCATTGGTTTTTGTTATCTAAGTGTTTATGTAGCAGTTCAGTGGCATATAGGTACAAGTTACGATAAATGTCTTGGTGTGTATACTAAACTGTGTATCGGTGCCCTGGCTTTTAGTTTTTGCAAAGGTATTGGTACAATTTGTTTCAACTGTTTTGTTCATGATAATACACAAACCTTCCCTGGTTGTAAGTCTTAAAAAATAAGAATACTATAAGTTTTTGATGAATAAAGAAATATAATACAAAGTTATTATTGGCACTAGACAATTTAAGTTTATTTTTTACTTTTATTCTAGAAATTTCTGAAAGTACTCAGAAGCTGTAAGATTTACCTTTAATATAGGCTGTATAAAGTAATGATATAGTACATACTCAAAATTCAACCCACTTATCTTGCATTTTGATACTTAAGGTTTTATTTCACTTCTGCAGATATTTTTTGCAAAGGAAAATCTTTGCTGCTCCAGGGCATGTCATATGACTGTGATATAATAAGAGTATTGTGATATACCTACTATACAACACTGTGGGGAGATCTTGGGATGGCCAGCACTAATAATGATAAAAATCTGCAGCCTGCAGATGTGATGGGCTTTCACTGCCCAGTGCGTGCTGTCTAAAGCACGTGGGACAGCAAGACCCATATATGCGCCGTAGAATGTGTTAGGTCACCTACCATTGCCTACGGCGTATATATGGATACGCACTTAACTACGCACCTAAGTTAGATCAGGCAAGTGTTAATCGATACGCATTACAACCGTATAACATTAGCAAATTTAGGTACTTACGTATCTCCAGATGGTTTAGCGTTGAACGCAGGAGCCGGTGGAAGAACAGCACCCAGAGATTGAAGGAAGTTTTTGAAGAAATCCAGTTTTGGATGGTGAATCAATGAAGGCTCCGACTGGCAAGCACCGATAAATGCCTTCAACTGTGCAATTTGCTCGCCATTAAATGGACAGGCACACATTTTGTCAATTGTTTGCACAAACTGCCTGCCGGTAAATTTTTTTGCGACTCTCGGTTTCGAAAGCCAGTGAAAGTTCTTCCTGAAAACAGTTACAACCAAATTATTACCGGCCGGGTAAAAATAAACAAACGTTTAGGTAGTACACGTACTTGATCTAGAAAATGCAAGTAATTTCACCGCAAATATTCTCGACCGACTTTTTCTTTTTTTTCACTCAACAAAACAATATGTCATGTCATTTAATTTGATTTTGACGTGCACGACAATGTTTCCGGCAGTCAAGGTAGAAAAACTCCGAACCGAACGTAATATGGTCAGAAATATGACCCAAAAATAAGTACTGACACTACATACCATAATAAAATTACAGACATTTTAATAAACTTACTAATATTAACACTTATTATTATTTAACACACGCACACTCCTAAATCATATAAAATAAGGCTATCAAATTTTTTGCATAGATAAAATAATTCTGATAATTTTAGTTCTTTATGATCCGCAGAGGCAGAAAAAGATCCAAAACGCACCAAAAAGATCCGACCGTCGTCGCGGCAGCGGCCGCAGCGCGGTAACGCTACTGCATGACGACGTAGTGATTTTTTAGGAAAAGTCTATGGATTTTCGGGTGAAAAAAAAACCGAGTCTTACAAAATAATCAACTAAATCCGCTTTAGAAAGTACGCTGCACAACGCACTACAGTTCAGGTCATACCACAGAACAGAGAATGTTCTGTGGGTCATACCAACATTACCAACCTTATTTAAAATGTAGTACAAAGATTTATCCCTAGATGCCAGCACAAAAACAAAAAGTCTCGTACATAACTGTCATTATGAAATTAGATGGCGCGACTGCGAAAGTTCGCGTTTCGACTAATCGCATAGGGGTAGGTAGATTTCTGCCGTCCGATCACTAAAAGGTCGCTAAGTGATAAAACCAAATTTGTGGGTATGAGCTAAAACGTGGGAAATGCTGTCCCTGGAAATTGGGAAGACATACAGATTTCTTTGTTAGAACAAAATTTTCATCAATATTTAAGCTGCTATTTTATTCATTATTTTTTTTTAGAAGATGAAGGTTTATTTTTTAATTTAAGTATTTGTGTTTTAGTTGTGCTTACCTGCTTTAAAATGTAACCATCTAAAACGCAAAAAAACGGCTTGCTGAAGTGCAACCGTATTTAAGAGTTGTAACAAACTGTAACTGCGAGAATATTTTAGAACGAGTAACAGTTACATATATATTCAAAGCTAAAAAACGGCTAAGTTACTTAGCCGTGTTCTTGAGTAGTAAGTGTATTGAAATATAACTAACCCTAACTCTGAAAATGGCGTTATCGGACTCTAGTTGTTTATATTGTTGTTTTGAGATGCTAAAATTAAAGTGTTTCCTAAACAAAAACATAGTAGTTGCATAAGCAATCCATGCTAACTGTTTTTTAGTGGTGAAAAAACTGGTTTGAATTATATTGATATAATTACAAAAAAACAACCTAGTCTGAATTTTCCTAAAATGAATAAGCTTGTTATAGAAGGAAATAAGGGTAAATTAAAATGAAATAGTAAGTTTTAACACTTTAATTAAAATTGCCTTCTTACAGTTTACATGTCATCAATTTATAAAAAGAAAAGTACAACTATTCTAAAATAAATCTTTAAGATTACCTTATTATTAAAAGAGATCTGCGTTATTAATCTTACCACAAAAAATCAACAAAGTTACTTATACTTAAAAGACGTATTTTACATAACAATATATATTTATTTATTAACCATTATTATGACCCGATATTATAATTAATTATAAAATTCTTCCCATTAAAACAATTAAACATGCATTACGATAATGGCACAGGTAGTTATAAAATCAGTCTCAAAAATTATTATTTTAACATGCTTTGTTCTAAAAACAGCCTCAATCACATTAAGCCAAGTTTAAAACTTGAATTGTTTAATCAGACTCGACTCAATCTACCCTCTTAAAATAAATCTAACATCTTAATATTATTATAATAAGATCAGTCTTAATCAACATTACTAGCAACTATCATGCCTTCATTTTTAGTTACATTCAGGCATCTCATGCCAGAATTGCATTTTGTGCGGTGCGCTTATATCTTTTAACGCATTGATGATAGCAGATTTTCTTGCCTTTTCTATACCTTTTGGTGCACTTTTGAATTCAGGTTTCAAAACATCTGTATTTTTCAAATATCTGTCAGTCAAGAATCGCAAAACTTTATAGTCATCAATATCTACTTCGGTTTTATAGAGCATATCGTAGTTATTTCTTTGGAAACAGACTTGTATTATGTCTTTCAGGTAGACTCTTGGTGTTGAAGATTGTATACGTCTATCTGACACAAAGTTTTGGAAATTGAAAAAATCTTTTGGGGCCATGGTTTTTACATCCACCCTAGCTAGATTAGCAGAAGCGACGCACTCGGTGAAATCCTGGAAGTCATACAGTTTGCCTTTCTTTTTCATGGCCAGCTCAACCTGATGATGAAATTGATCGCAGCTCATGAAGCTGTGACCAGGCTCAAAATACTGGAGAGTTATTGTTTCTGTTGCTATCAAATCACTGTTAATCAAATATATCATTAATGAAAACAATAGCCAGTTCTTATTTTGGGCACTACAGTTATCCATCCAAATAGTTATATTCTTCACCTCGCGGAATTGAATAATGAAATTATAATAGCTACTCATTATGTCTTCTTGCTTACGTCCTGAGATGCCGTCATGCCATATACATGCCAGGGGCTTATGCTGATTTGTAATTTTACCTACAGGGGCGAATGTAAGGTTAAACGTTGTTAATCTAGGACAAAATATAATGCTTTTAAAACTATCTATTCTAGGTAGCATTATAACCTTTTGGAGATCAACACTGTAATGTATGTTCTCAAGTGTTTGTCCTATTTTTTTGTGGGCCTCGTACAGATCGCGTGCTTTTTTGTATTTTTCTCTATGACACACATAGGCGGTGCAAATTTCACAGTTTTCAGGAACGACGTTCTTTGCATCGTGATTCGTATTTTTGGCATGTAACTCATACGCTTCACAAAGTTCGCATTCCTCATTACCAAGCTTGGCAAATGATATATTCATGCTTTTGATATGCTTCCTGTAAAATTCATAAGATACCTTCTGCGATGGGTACTTCTCGCAAAAATCTTTGTGCATCAAAGTTATTGTAACATCGCATGATATATACCGCCTTAGAGGTGCGTGTTCTCGCCGATAATGGGGCTCAAGGGGGTGAAATGATTCCACGTGGTCAATGAGCAACTTTCTGTCATAAGGAGCAGTCTTGGTGTGTAATCCCCGCTTGTCAACTAGGTTTTTATTTAGGGAATTATATAATACTGTATCATTATTTTTATGAAAACCTAGCGTGGTTAAAAAAAAGGTTTTGCAGACTTCTTCATTTGCCCCATTATCATTTTTTAAATAAAATGTACTTCTTGGCGCTCTTTTGGGTTCAGACGTTGTTTTTCGTTTAGGTATTGCCACTGCGGTACTATTTTGCACGAATAATCTTCTTTCTTTCCAAGTTAGGGCCCAGTACTCTTTGTTGATTGCTGTACGTCGATCTGATAGTAACTTAGACGAACAATTTTTTAAAAATTTTTCATGACAACCCATCTTTACATTGTAACTCAACAACTTTTCTTCCTTTTTCTTTAAATTTCTTTCTCGCGCGCTGATTCGGTTTTCTATGGTAGAATTGTTTACCACAGTGGCACTTGCAGATAAAAACGAGCCAGCTTCCGCCAGTAAGGAAGAGTTGTCTTGGAGAGGCTCTACCAAGTCCAAAGAATTTTCTTGGAGAGGCTCTAAGTTACATGTGTTTCCTTGGCGAGGTTCTACGTTGCCAGCGTCATCGATGAGCCGGCGTTTTTGTCTGCCGCTTGACTGGTTGTTGTCATGGTCGTCGTCGGTTGAGGATTCATCACTCGGATAGTAATTTTTGTCTTTCACCGAATCATCTGAAGAAAAATCTTCTGCCTCTGCACGAATTGCTGATAACATTGGGTTAACGTCGTTGTTTGTATTTGATGTGTTTACCTCCATGGAGCAAAAAGGAGATGCCGGTGGCATAATCTCGGTGCAGATCAAAGACGTTTCTGTGCTCATCGAGGGTAGGTCTGCACTTATCTTTGCAATCAGATCAGAATAGTTTTTATCTGAATCCCATGTTGTTTTTGTTTCATCAAAAGTTTGAAAAATACTTGACATCATTGAATATTCGGCTGCATGTAGGGAGTTAACAAGCTCTTCCGACGTTACGTTTTTTGACAAGTGTTTTGTACTATACTCATATGAAAGATTTACCTCGGCAGAAGATTGCGGTCGATGGCTGGTTGACTGGTTTTCTTTGTTGCTGTGCAAGTCCGATTGCGATCCATAACTGCATCGTTCTATCATCGCTTTGATCCTTGGGTTTTGAAACCTAAAAATAATTATTTTATTTAGAATAAATAAATACTCTATTACTGACACACACATAGTCCTAACACCACACAAGGATTATTTCCTGTGTCGTGAGGATCAAGAACTACGAATACTTTGCTATTAGAACACCTAGACCCAGAAGAAATATTTGCGTAATAACCAAATATTACTTTTTTGCCGCGGGGTTCGAACCCGCCACTTTGCTTCTGAGCTGGTTATTCGCTCGCTGAGTCACCAAGGTAGTCTAATAATAGGGAATAAGTACTAACTTGTTTAATTAAGTTGTAATATTATTTAACAGTGTGATCAAAACAATAACGTGAGTTTTAGAAAATAAATAAAATAAAACTTACCTCGCTTTTGAACTCATTTTTGGCGGGATTTCGCACTAATCGTGCGCACTTCCTGCCTCCGCGACGTCCTAGTGACGAGTGTGCAGGAGTACAGGGCGTGCGGAAAGCTTCGCAGTTAACCTTCTCCTAGCGTTGTATTGTCACTAAACTGTTTTCTAGTTTTGTTTTTATTCACGTGAATGTAATAGTTTCACAGTTAAAACACGGTCACCTTCTTTTAGTAATGTAAATGTTTCAATCTTACATTGGTTTTCCAACAACTAGCCAGCTAAGTATGTCTAGCGCTTTTATAGAGTAGGAGTTGTTAGAAAACTGTGTTTTAGACATCGTAAGTACAAGTGTGGCATGCAGTACTAAAATGTATTAAAACACATGTAAAGTCAGCTAACGGTTTATTTTTATTGTCATTACAAGTAACCGTTTTATAAGCTTGCATAAAACGGAAAAATTTAGGCTTAAATACTTTGCTAAGCTAGTTCAACCGTATTTTAGTGTTTTAAAGAGAGATAACCGTATTTTAGTAATGGAAAACTCCAAAAATGATGTAGATAGTGGTGTAGGTGGTCTCTGTATCTCAGCACTGACAAAAGATAGAATTATTTTAACTAGATTGGACGATAGAGCAAAAGCTGCGTTTTAGTGTGGTACACAAAAGTCGAATTTGACGAAATGTCACTTAACGGCCTTATAGTGATCGGACGGCAGATTTAAGGTACCTACCTACAACTAGGTAAGTAGTAATCCAATCAACCAATGATTGCTTGAGTGGGTTTTGTAGCCAAGTACATTTACCAACTCAGGTAGGCAAGTAGGTCGTAATGGTCGTAGGTAGGTATCACCAACAACTGGGAACAAATTTAACTCGGTTTTAAAATCTTAGATAGTTTTATTATAAGCATACATAACATAGGTTACAAATAAAAAAATATTGAAGGAATAAGCCGACGATCACCAGTCGGTAAGGGTTAAGCTGAAAAACAGCGCCGAATGTGCTTTTTAAGCTTGTCGGCATTATGCTGAGCTTACTCCCATTGCCTGAGAATGTACTTAGTTAATAAAAATGTGAAATGTATGTTATGTAAGTACCTATTACCTACTTATTAACTATAGATAAGTTATGTTTTTAGTTTCTGATGTAGTATCTATAAGTAGTTATAAGTTCAGGCAATAAATCATTATTCCATTCTATTCTATTCTAAGTATATTTAAAGGTCATTGGGTTCATTGAATTCGAAAAAATTTTAGGATTACGAAACAATTTTTGTCGAAGTAAGCTTTTATTCATCATTTCATTCACCTCTCGTTAGTTTCCAAACTCGAATAATAAACCTTTTCAGTCGAGATTTTTCTTCTTATAAATACTTATCTCTAAAAGGTAACTAGCTACTCTCCAAATATATAAAATAACACAGACACATTTTTAATTAACACTAAAATGAATATAACGCTCGAGCTCTGCACGTACACAATACTAAATCTCAACCGTGCAAAGTTTGTGCACTTAGATTCTCGTTGGTGTTACCTCCTTGCTACCTCTTCGGAAAGTCCCCGTGGCAAATAGCTCCTATTTGGTAACGATAGCACGTCTCGAACGATTGTCGAATCCACTCTGAGGTACTAAATCGGAACTGTCGTTAAGATTATCGGTAACATGTGACTCGTTCAGCTGAAATAACTTTGTCGTAGTTATTGTAATGAGCCAAGTTTCAGGGTGACGGATAAGAGATAAGAAAAGTAGGTACCTACCTAGCTAAAGTTGATGCATGAATTTGTCGTCTAAAAATGTCGTAGGGAATCAATTATTTATAAAATTATTTAGGTACCTACTACTCGTAACGTTATACATAGAAAATAAATACCCAGAACACCTCGAACAAATATTTGTTTTAGGCGGGAATCGAACCCGCCACCTGTGTCGCAGTCGGACCTTCGCCAGCGCTACATCGATCGTTAGATGCTTCCAGAGACCATCAGTCGTTTGCCTTTTAAGAAACACCTAGTAGGTATACAGTTAAAATCTAAGTTTCACTCTAAAGTTCTAAAGCGTCATAAAGTCCTTACTTAGTACGAAGGTAAATTGGATATTGACCCCACTTAAGGCAACTAAACTTATCGAACGCCCACGAGAGCATCAATTAATGAACGTTCCACAAGTGGACCTTAACAAGTTAGCAAATATTTTGTTATTGAATTTCGTAACTTCAAATATTTGTTTGTTGAATTCCTTCGAGTTCCAATTGAATTCCTTTGTTTGATGTTCCTTTGTTTTTTTTATTCAACTCATAAATCAGAAATCATAAATCTGACTTTTATATAGGACGTTTTGTGATCAGTCGGTGATTTTGTAAAAGAAACTTGGATTTTTGTAGTGAAAACTTCTTCACATAAAAACTATCTACTGAATGGATCGATGAAATTTTGCATAGATGTAGCCTTAAAAAAAACAAGTACAATACAATACAAATACGCTTTATTGCACATCAAACACAGAATAAAACAGTAAAGAACAAACAAACAAAGATACAGATGCACAATGGGCGGCCTTATCGCTAAGAGCGATTTCTTCCAGGCAACCTTTGGATGGACACGTTGTATAGTATAGGTATAGACGGTGGCGTATTATAGACTAATGTTGTAAATAAATAGTACCTAATTCTTAAGTTTACAACAAAATTTAAGAAGGGATTCTTAAATTTTGTTAATGACAAGGGGATTTTTAACACTGTGTGACTTACTCTTATGCTACTTTTTATACGGGTACCGCGTAAGAGAATACGCGAGTAGAAGCTAATGTTACACTAGTTTTACATAATCAACTCACACTACTTGTTTGTTGTTCACGAGAACCTTTTAAAAACAAAGTTCAAACACCTAGCCCCATCTTTTCCGATATCAGTCTCATGAATAAAATTTGAGTGCACATTCGCTACGAGAGTCAATTTCGCGAACTTATCAAACATCTCGATGCTCGAAGCCATTCGCCTGAAATGATTTATGTGGAACCATTATACCTAACGACAAACATAAAAACATCGAGTTTTGGGTCTGAGGGATCCTCCGAGTTGAGATCAATCAATTTTTTAATACTCAAATGACATGTAGGAGTCGAAGGGACGATAAATAGCACGACTGAACAGCAGATTTTTATTCGATAATCTCAAATTTGAGCGACATTGAATTATATTATTTGCAACCAAAAGGGAAAGTTTTCTCCTTCTATATATTCTTACTAGCTGCGACCGGCGGCTACGCCCGCGTGGAAATTTAATTGTCAAACAGTTTATACTTCCTCTTGAGTCACTCTATTAAAAAACCGCATCAAAATCCGTTGGGTTGTTTAAGATCTAAGCAAACATAGGGACAGACAGACAGCGGGAAGCGAATTTGTTTTATACCATGTAGTAAAGAAGAAAATTTCCGGCTATTAACGTCTTTCGGCCGATATGATAAAAAACTTTTTCAGGTCACAAGGCGACTTGTCAGAAAAGGAATTAAACAGATCATAGCTAAATAAATATGGCATTAAAATGATACCGTCCCATCTCGTTCCCTGAGAGCAGATATCCAATTACCTATAGGGATACTGTTGTATCTACCTATATAAAAGTGAGTATTGCCAGTATTGTTTGAACGCGCCGAGGTGTAAGCTTTTAGCAGAACAACGTCACGGTTCGATTCTCAACCTCATGGATAAAGAATGGTTCTTATCCAAAATGGAGTAGGTAGATAGATTGATAGACTCGCTTTATTTTTATTTGCAGTCGAATACCTATTACGTATCAAACAATACAATACAATACAATACAAATACGCTTTATTGCACATCAAACACAGAAAAGCAAAAACAGTAAGGAACAAAGATACAGATGCACAATGGGCGGCCTTATCGCTAAGAGCGATTTCTTCCAGGCAACCTTTGGATGGACACGTAGCTAAAGTACAGGTATGACGGTGGCGTATTATAGACTAATGTTGTTTATAAATTATATACAATACAAATACATAAATACATATTATGTACAAACCTACATAAAAACGTGTTAATTTTTCAAGGTATGCATCCCACGCGCATAGAACTCCTGTTGTAGGTACCTATAAGAACACCTTTGATAGAGCGCGTGGGATTTAACTGGAAATGGAGTTGCTCGATAGATTCCCTTTATCTTTATGTGCATTTTAATACCTATGTTAAAAATGTATATGAAAAACTAACTTATTAATGTCAAGGTTATAGGACACCTTCGATAGAGCTTGTGGGATCCAACTAGCTTAGGATTGTAACTTGTAATGCATCATGGACTGATCTGGAGGAATTCTTACAACTAGTTGAAGATACGAGCATTATTCGTTATAAAATTTTAATTTAGTGAGGCTAGATAATGTTAATATTAATTTGTACTCAAACGCATCTCAAATTTAAGTACGTCTCAAATCGTCATTTTTTGACAGTTTTCAATGAAAATCTGTTAGAAAATCGTCACTTGAGACGTTTCTAATAATACCTATATATGAGTTCTCCAGGTTTAAAAAAACTAAGACTATAACTACTCAGGGCATATTTGCTAGCAATGCTCTAATTGTGCTATAGGATGCACTGAGAAATAGGGTTTCTTGACAAACAGACAGACAAACGGACGAGATCATTTGTTCCCTTCGTGGTACCGAAAACACAAAACTCTAAAAACTCTCTCGACCACCACAAAACCAGACGAATAAACCTAAAAGGATATAAAATAAGCTGTAGGAAGTCGTTGGCTGATTGGCGTTCAAATTTGATGCGATCGCAATCTGCCGTAATTTGCAAATATCGGGATGTGATGTGGGAGACATCACATGTCGAGGGTACTTATTCGTGCAGAGATACTCTAAAAATAGACCCCTGAGTCATGAATTTGAGTTGTTTACGATAAAGAAAAAAAAATCGTTTCCTTCCATAGGAGTACATTTGAGTTTGTCGCTTTGTGCAGTGCCTCTACCGGATATACAGTAGAGGAATTCGTTTCCGGTAATTTGACAGCTACTTAATAGTTTTATACGATTTGGCTATAACATAAAATGTTTTTTTTTTTCCAGCAAAAATTATCATGTTACAGCAATATAGGCACTAAATAGATAGGTAGAGTTAACATTATACGAGTACATTATGTATATGACCATACATTTTAATGTGCCTTATTAAAAATTTATCGCTGATAAATAAATATAAAAAAACAAAGGTTGCCTGGAAGAGATCGCTTCTAAGCGATAAGGCCGCCCATTTTACATGTCGCATATAATGTATTTTTGTAATGATTGATCTGATTATGGTGTACAATAAAGAATTTTTGTATTGTATTGTATTAATACTAACATTACTAACGCTATAACCTTGAATGATTTTGAGGATCAGGTTGTGGGTATGTTTTTACTCCAAAGGACTAATTATAAAATCAAAATATGCTTCTATAATTAGTCCTAGCCTGCTTTATTGAGCTTGAAGTTTTTATATTGCTTTCGTGTTGTCGTAGAAAGGAAGTCGACATCCATACTTAAATAAATATTTAGCAGCCAGACCAAAGTCGCTTCTATAATATTTGAAAAGAGGGTAGATTTTGTTTATTCAGGGTGGAAACTTGATATGGGACGGGCAGCTATATGAACCGTTGGTTTTAGCTAGGTATATGGTGACTTTCAGTACTTCGGTTGCGGAAAAATACTCGATTCTGCGTCACTAGATACTAAAGTTAATGTTTTAAGTGTGTTCTCGAAGCAGTTAAACATCTGTAAATAAAATAAATAGTGCTAAATAATACACACAGCATCCATCGCTCTATAGACGACCGATGAGAAGGTCCACCTGCGACGTAGGCAATCAAATCAAATCATTTATTTGCTGAACACATTATTATAGGTACCAGTCAGGTCTTATTACTAGAGTAGTGCGAAGTGGGTTCGATTCCCGCCTCGGGACATCTCCTTCTCCAAATATTTGGTCCGGGTATTCTAGGTAGGTGGAATTTTCTTTTTATGTTTAATAAAAAATATCTATCTATGTAATGTATTGTATCGAATATCAGTCATCTAGTAGGTACCTACCCATAACACAAGCTCTTCGAAGCTTGGGGCTAGATGTTGCTGTGTGGATTGTCCAGCATATTTTAAAATTATTTTTTATAAATTTTTAATAGATCTTTTTGATATATAAAGAACTTATATATTTTATACAGAACATTGTCTGAGCAATCAAATATAAGCTTACGAAAAGATGTACCCAAGTAGACCTAAGCAATACGAATTTCACTCGAGGATCGAATAAAATTTAGGGCTTAAGGGGCGGATAGCTAAAGTAATCCAAACACAAATTGAATACATGATTGTTCCGAATGGTATTTGCTTAGAGGCTCACGTATTTCACGATATTTAAACTCTATACGAATATTATCTATAGGAGCAGAATGTTTGTTTGCTTTTCTATGTGAATTTTGTGCCTATGGTCCTAATCTAAAACTATTTCAGTGATAAGTGTTTGTCTCTAGATTACTACTGATTGAAATAAACAAATAATGCTCGACAATTCACACAGCATCATCTAGCCCCAAGCAGCTTGTAACATGGGTGCCTCATGAGTAATTAGACAACTGCATGCGGCAACCACAAAATAAATATACTTTATAAATAGATAGATATTTCACACACTTAAGTATTGAAATCATAATCTATATATATAAAAGAAAGTCGTGTTTGTTACAACACTTATAACTCGAGAACGGCTGGACCGATTTAGCTGAAAATTGGTGGAGAGGTAGCTTAGAACCAGGAGTCTAACATAGGATAGGAGACTTTTATCATTTAAACAATTTGACACATAGATTTCCACGGGGGCGAAGCCGCGGGGAGCAGCTAGTATAGTATAAAAAACACCCAGAACACCCTGAATATCTGAAGATCGTACAGACATCTATCCCGAAGCGGGAATCGAACCCGCAACCGGGTCGCAGGCGGATTTTTGCCCGCTGCGCCACAGATATCGTCGTCGGTCGGATAATTTAAATAAGTTTCTGCCCGCGGCTACGCACGCGTTGTTTTTATGGAATCGTTTTTAAGTTATTTCTTCACTATGGAAACTGATAATTATGGGATACTAAGTATGCCTATGTTTTATTCCAGGTCCAGAATAAAACGTTTCAGCCCAATTCGTTCAGTAGTTTTAGTAGTTTGTATCTTGTTGAATATTTCTTTATCGTACACAATACGATAAAATTAACTCTTTTAACCACTTTTTTACTTTCTTTACTAGTTACGACTAATTATTTTAAAATATTAAAATAAATTTGCTTGTCTCTGTGTTGAGACTGGCCGCCGCGGCGCCACCGTGGCTGAAATTCGGCAAGGCAGGTATCATCATTAAGTACCTCGCCTACTAAAATGTTCACAGGTACAACCAGAGGGTTGCGTCGGCTCGCCGTCTAAGCCTAAAGAGTTTGGAAACCTCCCAGAGGACTGGAACTAAGTAACGAAGCAACCACTAATGGAATATTAATGAAACTCCTCATAATTGAAATTCGTTTCCAATTTTCTGGAATTGGCGCATATTGGAATATCTCCGAAATATGTAGGTGAGTTGTGTCGTTTGTTGGAACGCGGAGGGCGTGGGTGGAACCTACACCTACCTTCGTTTAGGAGATGACATTTAAGGTGAAATTAGTTCCAAACCCACAATATAATACAATACAATTCATGTACATAGGCGAGCTTAACCCAGAGTAAGAGTTTTCTACCAGCAAACCTTAGGTTTACAGGAGAGGCGATGGAACAGATAGAGGAAGTGTACAAAGACACAAATTAGACTAATAATACAATACTGAATGAGATTATAATATACATAATCAGATGAATTAAAATAATTACAACTCAATAAACCTAATAAATACATTTAGTTCAATATAATTAAAAATATATCTAATTAAATATATAAATTAAAGATAAATTATGACGATTTAAACATGGTAAATGTTTCTAAACCCTGAAGGAATACAAAATAAATCGATGCTTGTATGCATCTCGTAAAAAGTTTTACATATTTTACCCAAGCAGTTATAGGTAATAGATATAGGTAACTGATATACATACATTACAAAGATACATATGTACATATTTTTATTATACATAGAAAAGATCCAGAGATCCAGAACACCCGAAACAAATATTGCAATGAGCGCCATACCTCCCTGTCTACAGCTTGCTGCATCCAACAGTCTGCCTGCAGTCTTTCGCAAATCATCAACCCACCTGGCCGGAGGGCGTCCTACACTACGTTTGCCGATTCGCGGTCTCCACTCCAGAACACGTTTGCCCCAGCGGTTATCGGTACTTTGCGATATATGACCACTGCCACTTCAGCTTGCTAATTCTTTGAGCTATATCGATATCGGTAACTTTGGTTCAGCTGGTTGAGCTTTTATATAGGTAATATCTTTCATTACAATTTGATCCAAATCAGTTAAAATCTGTAATCTGTATCAACGTACCTGTTGCTAGAACTTTTCCCTTTGAAGATTCGGAACATTGTTTAACTTGTTATTAGGAAGGCACTTTGTACTTACGTAGATAGGTAGTTGAGTAAGAACCCGTAATTTCCGGGGTTCGAAATTACTGCTGCGATAGACAGAAGACGAAGTGTGATTAATTTGACTTATCCCTCTTTCAGGGAATTGCCTTTCAGCATGAAACACTCCGTGAAAACAAGAATATCTGATAATTCTAATGTTCATTATGAAAATCCGGTTTTACTTGTTAATTTTGTATCTCGCGACTTGTAGCTTGAATGGGATAAATTTAGAGGTCTTTCTGAAATTTTAAACGCAATCTTTATTAGTCGGATTTTATCAAATTCAAATGTTTATTTTATTCAAAATCCTCATGTTAACCATGTGTTAACCCAATGATGGTTATGTCAAAATAGGCAACGGACCTTTTTTGTTTTACTGGTCTCAATTTCCAACTGAATCAAAATTGTTTCAAAATGATTTGAAAACGTTCAAACGCCTCAATCCTCTCTCTGACCCGCAGTATCTGTGGTCCATGTTTCATATCCATACAAAGCTATAAATAAATAAATAAACAGCATTATCTAGCCCTATGCTAAGCAGAGCTTGTGTTATGGGTACTAGATAACTGATATCTACATATTACATACGTTACATAGATATATATTTTTCTATTATACGAAAACAACGAGAACACCCCAAACAAATATCTGTAGATCGTAAAAACATTTGTCCCGAGGCGGGAATCGAACCCGGGATCATAATATATATTTTATACTATTTTATGCTCCAAATATGTTTTTATTATGTTTATAGATATTTCGAATATTCAAGCCAGCCAAGCTGAATTTCCCCCCTTAGCAGTCAAAGATTCAGCTTCCCTTTCATCGTCAAATCAAACGCGCTTGTCAAGCCGTCGTTTGTCAAGCCGTCGAATTCAAAAGCATTCATTAGTTTGTGCAATGGAGTGTTCCGTACAAGCCAGGAGCCTTTACTTACCCAACAAGAAACAATAGTGGCTCTGAAAATTCTCTAGTTTCCTTAACAAGCACTTGGGTGCCTGCCAAAACAACTAGCTTTATATTAGGCTGGATTCAGATGCAAAAATACGGGGTTTGTTTTCAGTAACATGCGTCTAACTTAACGACAAACTTCTGTATGAAGGAAATGGTATATTTTGGAGTTGGCTTTGCTCAGATACTCGTAGTTAGGCACCGGATTAAAAGCATCGAATCTGCCTACCCTGTATTTTGCAACAAAATACAGGGTAGGCAGATTCGATGCTTGTTAACAAAATTTTTGTTATGAGACATCTTTTAGTTGAGAATAAGTAAGGCACTTTCGGGGGAGGCCTATGTCCAGTGGACTAGTATAGACTGTTGATGATGTTATAAATGTACTTAGATCATCATCATTATCATCAGCCTATGTTAGTCCACTGCTGGACATAGGCGTCCCCCAATGAGCGCCATAGCGCACTGTCTCCAGCTTGACGCATCTACCTGCAGTCTTTCACAGGTCGTCATCCCACCTGGTCGGAGGGCGTCCTATACTACGTTCACCGAGTCTCCGCTCGAGAACACGTTCGCCCCAGCGCCAGCGGTTGTCGGTTCTTCACGAGACATGGCCGGCTCTCTGCCACTTCAGCTTGCTAATACTTAGATAATTTGCGCCAGCCAAGTGAGAGTCGACTCGTATACGAATTATTCCGTACCAACATACTGACTATTTCGCAAAAGGAACACTTAAAATCGAATTAAAAAACCTTCAATGTTATCTAGTCATTATGGGACACCCTGTATACACCTACCTACCCGTAGGCAGATCCTAGTCACTACTTAGAATAAAACAAAGTCGCTTCCCGCTATGTCCGTCCCTATGTATGCTTATATCTTTAAAACTACGCAACGGATTTTGATACGTTTTTTTTAATAATAGAAAGTGATCCAATGACGGTTTATAAACCATTTGACATGTAGATTTCCGGGCGAAGCTGCGGGGCACAGCTAGTTCATCATAAATGCAGGTCTAAGTATAGTATAGTTCTTGGACAATTAGTTGAGCTGCAGGCATTCCATTGCAGAGGAAGTTTCGCTTGAAGTTCCCTGATTGCCTGCAAGCCTAATAAGGTGGAAGTGACGGCATTGCTTCCGAGGTATCCCTGTAAACTGATTTCTGATTAAATTTGATTATAATGCTTCTGACCGTATATCTACGTACCTATAGGTACTTCTGCCATTATTAGATTTATAATCTAGCTATGCTATGATAGCCATTGAAAATTCTAAATTGTATATTACCTGTTTTGACGAGTCGTATCCATAGCATAATTAAGGTATATATATATTATATTGTACACTTTTATGTAAGAATTATGACAATAAAGAAATCTGAATCTGAATCTGAATTGAAGGCTCAAAATTAACAATGGTTTGTCCATGGAGCTATACTTACAGCAAAATCTGATGTTGTGATGTGATGATGTTTTGACGACCTCTATGGCACGGTGGGTGAAGGTTCGCCTGCGACCCTGGAGGTTGCGGGTTCGATTCCTGCCTCGGGACAATTGGTTGTACGATCTGCAGATATTTTTTCCGGGTGTTCTGGTCTTTAAATGAAATCATAAATCGACTTAATCTTAGTAATAGCAGCTCGGCTATTGCTATTTCGTTAAATTAGTTATGTATAAGAAAATATAGAACGAGTTGTCCAGCATTAATTATTTCTTTATGTGTGTCGTGAAAAAAAAATGAACTAGTACATTTCCCGCTGTCTAAAATTTCAAAACGCACGAGAGACTTCAAGAAGTCGCTACACGAGACCGTCTCGTTAAATATAGTTGTTATAATATTTTATACGAATCCATAAATCTACTTAATCTTTGAATAAATAAATAAATCATTATAAATATTTTCTAATATAAAATTATTAACGAAACGCTAGCAATTAACAGCTCGGGTATGTCGTCAAAAACAAATCCTGAAATTTTTAATTTAAAAATGAACCAGTACATTTCCCGCTGTATGTACTAAAATTTCAAAACGCTCGAGAGACTTCAAGCAGTCGCTAGACGAGACCGTCTCGTTTATAAAAAAATAAAATAAAATGATTTTATTTCAGATAACTTAATTGATTCACAATTTGTGAGTAAAATTGTATTGTATTGTATTGTATTTCTTTATTAATAAAAACTTATTCTAATATTATTTCTACGACACTTTAAACCAGATAAGGTTTGTCTAGTGTCGACAGTTACAGCGTGTTGCCATGCCACACATTAACTCACGTACATAAAATATAAAGAGTCTAAGCACCTACTAGCATTATCAGCACTTGGATTCATAACTTAGGTTCAATAGCTACCTGCATACAGGTTTAACAGTAAAGGGTGACTAGCGGTCGCTATATGGAAAAAAATAAATAAATAATTGATCGTAGGTAGTAAATTTAAACAGTAATAAGTTCTTTATTAAACATTAAGAACTTATTACTAGGGTTAGTTATACCTAATACTAGAAATTAAAACGAAATTAAATTAAATCACTCTCCCCATGGAACATTCCCACAGGGGAGAGGTGATTCTACCTGATATAGTTTTTAGGATGGTGTTGGGGCTGCCGCGTACCCTGCGCATCAGGGATGCGGTCTTTTTACGGAGGATGGCAGCAAAGCCATCCGTCTGATATTCCGCAAATATTCCTGATGCACTGCAAAATCGAGGCAGTTCCAACATCATCCTAAATACATTGTTGTACTGTACACGTAGGGTCTCCAGCGCCTGTTTGGTGTAGCTGATCCATAGGTTCCCGGTGTAGAAACCCTGGCAGTAGGCTTTAAAAATAGATTTGTAAAGGAAATTAAATCGTCATGCTCTCCGTAAGATACAGTGTAATTCACGGAACCAACTTAAATAGCAGACGGTTAGGGGCAGCGCAAACGGACGACTCAGTAACGTAACGACGCCGTTAAACGTTATTCGATAGCTGGGATCATTATTTTATATAACTACAAGTTTCCACAATCACATCACACTTATTACTACATAATATAAAATAAAGTCGCTTGCCGCTGTCTGTCTGTCCCTATGTATGCTTAGATCTTTACAACTACGCAACGGATTTTGATGCGGGTTTTTTAAAGATAGAGAGATTCAAGAGGATGGTTTATAAATTATTTGAAAAATAGATTTCCACGCGGGCGAAGCGGCGGCGCGGCGGCGGGGCGCAGTATATTACTAGTATCTGCCCGCGGCTTCGCACGCGTTGTTTCTATGGAAACGTTTAAAGGTAATTTCTATCCCATGGGAACTGATTTATGGGATACAAAGTATTTATTCCAGGCATGGAACTACCTGTATGAAAAATTTCAGCCCGATCCGTTCAGTAGTTTTGGTGCGAAGAGATAACAAACATCCATACATCCAAAAATCGAAACATCCGAACTTTCGCGTAATATAATAGTGTGATAGGTACATATTGTATAATTCATACAAAAAAGTGATTTGTTTTGCGATAATCAAATGGTTCCCGCAGTAAATTGAAAAATGGCCATCATTCATTCATTTAATTAAACAAATTAATCGAACGGAATTAAGGGGAAAGCAGGCCACGTTCACAGCGAAAGCAGTTGAAGAGATTAGCTCTATTTTAGGTTATTTTTTTTTAACTAAAACCTTTTTTCAATTAATAAAATTACTCTTAAAGAAGTCGAAGAATATAATAAAAAACAGTAAATATAACTGCAATCTGTTGCAAACAATCTAGAGATAGCTCACCTGATATCAATCAGAAGCGTTCCAAAGACGCTAACAGTAAGTATTTCTCCGCTTTAAATTTATTTTAGGATTGAATTGAATTATAACACTTACAGCCGGTGGAGCGAACGCTGATCTTTAGAATTAAGTAATCAATAATAATTGAATCTCATTTCAACGTAAATTTTCCAAGAGAATGATAGATATTACAAGATAGGGGTGTAAGGGGGACTCCAACATCTCGTCTCCCAAGCTAACCTAACCTGCACGTGGTACACCCTGCTAGATAACGAGCTAGGCTCTGGTGAAAATATCAAACATACTCGTAACTTGATAACTCATATAATCACTTCGACTGCGGCGATCTTTTTTCGACTGCGATCTTTTTTTTAACCTAGCCATTCGGGCTGCCGCTCTACACAACAGTTGTGTTGAGCCGCACATGCGTTTCGTTCGAAAAAAATATTACGGCTGTGCTGAGTCACACAGATCTGTATATTCTCAGCCGCTGCGCTAGTGTGGATTTACGCATATTAGTCACTTGTAGAAAACACTTACGGTGTGATTTCAGCAATCGACGTGTTAACAATTTTTTTTTTCATTTCTCTTGCTCAAAAATTGTGCCATCATTATAGTGTAGGTACCTAAGCGGCCGTAAAACTCGTGTAGATATACTCTCGGATTCATTTAAATGTATTTTTTCTTGTAATTTTAGTGTCAAATCATCAGCCAGTACAAGATATTCGTCCTCTTTCATAAAGACTCGACTTTTTGGTGTTCCATTTATAAAGAATATAAAATAAATTTGAATTTCTTTTTGAAAATGGAACTGAATGCGCCTCTATTGTGATTGTTGGATGTTTATAAGATTAACTTTACAAGAGTTATACAAAAATAATCAAAAACAAATATAATCAGGGTTGAGATAATTTAAATCAATGTTCAATTATGGTGTCATAAGTACCTGTAGGTACCGTATTAAGTTATACGGTATTAAGGTAATTTGAACAGGCTATTTACTGATAAATTATCTTAGGTCTACCATAACGCTTATCCGCTATGCCGCACGAGATCATCCACATTCTAATAACGCATTACATCAAAACGAATTGCCTGCCTACCTCTGAATTAGCTATGGTTGTTTGAATTACTCTTACCTTTATAACTCTTCGCTAATAATTACGTCGTCGCTGGCCCGTAGACTAACCCCCTTATCTTTAGTCGTACCTCGACCACGATTCAACCTCTACTCAACCTCCAACCAAACACGTAAAGTCATTTAAAACAGGATATTTACCATGATTTGAAACACAGGAACTTCAACCGAGAAGATGGCTTCCAATTATCGGGAATCTGGAACCTGTTGTGAGAATGAAAAAGTCGTAGCAAAAGACAAAAAATGAGGGTAGATCGGTATGTCTGCCCATAAAACTCGCAGTGCCTTCAGTTATTCCGTGATCATGGCGCATGAAACAGTGCCGAAATATTGGATAACTCAAAAATCAAATCATGGTAAATATCCCGTTTTAAATGACTTTCGTGTTAATAACCATGATAGTTTCAAAAGTTTTACTCCAAATACGTTTCTGTACCTATGCTTGATCGTAAAAAATCCCTTCACTTGAACTTAAGTTGACTCGACGAAGAAATGAACGTCATCATCAAGCTACCTAGCTAATAACAAGCTTTTGAGGAGCATTCAAGGTCAACTTTGAATGCTCCTCAAAAGAGCTTGTTATTACTCGTATTTTGGGTTGAGAATAAAGTTCTTTAAACCTAAAAGGCCTACCAACCCGCTTAAGCTGTGAGCTCGGCCTATAATTTTGTATTATTGCAGTTTGTTAATTGGGTCGAAGTGGTCAACCAATATATTTTTATACATCTCAATTTGTTTACTGATTAAACATTGTAATTTTGCGTTCGGAAACGCATTTTCGCTTCGTGTACGTAAATAAAAGGTGAATTACTTACTCTTATAATTAACGATCATCAGCAGCCTATGTTAGTCCACTGCTGGACAAAGGCCTCCGCAATGAGCGCCACAGCGCCCTGTCTTCAGCTTGACGCATCCAGCATCTACCTGCAGTCTTTCGTAGGTCGTCATCTCACCTGGTCGGATGGGCGTCCTACGCTACGTTTACCGAGTCGTGGTCTCCACTTAAGAACACGTTTGCCCCAGCGGCAGTTGGTTCTTCACGAGATATGGCCGACCCACTGCCACTTCAGCTTGCTAATTCTTAGAGCTATGTCGATAACTTTGATTCTCTGTCGGATGTATTCGTTACGAACGACCGTTATTAACGATAAATTTATGTAAATTATTTCGATGTGATGCGCATTTCGGGTGTTAAATCAAAACTTTCGATAAATAAAATATTAATATTTGTACTCAGTAGGTATATTACTGAGATCATCTTTAATGAGATATGGTCGGCCCAATGCTACTTCAGTTTGCTAAATTCTTTGAGCTATGTCGATAAATTTCCTTTCCTTCAGAGAAACTTCGAGCATAGCTCTTCCCATAGCTCGCTGGTCGACTTTGAACTGGTAAGAGAGCATGCCGCAACGGAGTCACTTAAACCAAGTGACTCCGTTGCGGCATGCTCTCTTCTCGCCTTTCTTTTTACTTACAAACATTTCAAAACCAAAATCAGCTAAATCGGCCCAGCCGTTCTCGAGTTTTAGCGAGACAAACGAACAGCAATAGATTTTTATTTATAAAGATATGATTCTTTTCGTGTTCACTGTTTTTTTTTGTCCTGAGAATGATTTCAGGCGGTGAGGCGTACGGAGCTGTGCTATGCGTTATATTTTCGCTTTTTCCTTTAGAATAACATTTCTGTATTCACTTGCTTCATTCCGGAAATACGTAGCTTGTTAAAATATAATAAGAATACAGACAAAAAGTTTTTTCAGTTTTTTATAGTCTTACATTTTTGTTCGTATTCTGTATAGCCTTAGTTCGTTTTTCATCGATTTTGTTGTTCTGTGCCTTGTTATTAGTTTGCTTTGAACGTCAGTTCCCAGTTTCAATAAGATTATGCTTGCCTGGCAATTGGCTTGCTATTGGCTTATGAAAGTTAAAGTTACGAAGCTGATTAGTATTAGTGGAAAGTTTCCTGAGTGTTTACCTATTAGAAAAGGGTGTTTCATAATTAAATCTTAAAGTTGGGCATGGACCGGGTAGGTAGGTACATTATCCACGGACCTGCTGGGTTGTCCACGGACCTGCTGGGTTGTCCCAGTGGGCGGAGAGGTGATACTCCGACGTGGCGCGTCCCCAGGTTGCGGATAGAGGATTCTGGCCTGCCGATAGCTTTCTTAAGGGAGTTATCGGCAGGCCAGCGCGGACAAAACACCGAGGTGGGTTTAAGGGTTTTGGGGCATCGTCACGCGTCTCTCTGACTCAGCAGATAGCGCAGTGGATGGTGCTCGGCAGAGAACAGAAGTTCAAACTGTCGTGAGAGGGGTAGGCTAATTATAGCCGCCGAAGGCGGTTCCAAGTCCCAATATAATGGTCTAGGCGCCCGCCGAGGGGAGTATTGCGTGTGTGAATCCGGACCTGCGGTCTGTTCGCAGTCGCTCTGTCACACTTGCGCTCTGTGTAGGTGTACGAAGTGGTTGTGAAGGTTATCGCTGGTCCGGGTTCACACTTGGAGTATGGTCGGGGGAACCCGGCCGCTAGGGCGCCATTCCGAGGACATCACCTCGTTTAAAAAATGAAACAAAAAAATGGATATGGACAATTGTGAAACGACTACCCAGGGAGGTCCCGACGGCACCGCCGTTGGGGAATCCTTCCGTGCTTCGGCACGCAGTCCCCAATCGTATTCTGGGGGGGACATCAATTGCCAAGGGAGCACAAGCTCCGTTGTTGATGGGAGGGAGAAAAATAAAAATAGTATGAAGACAGGGGAGAGCGGTTCACGTCAGAGTCTATTGGACATAATGTTGTCAGATTCTGACACGAGCCAGCACTCAATTTCTATTCCGGGCTGTAAGCGGGCGTTTGGTGGCTCAGAGAGCATCCCACCACGGAAAATAACAAGAGGTCTTCGGGGTCGCCGTGGACGAAAACCGGCTTTAGGGTCCCAACCTAGCACCGAATGTGCACTTCAAGGTGTGGAGACCTACCGCTTAAGTCTGGACGATGCTGCTCAGCCGGAGAAAAAGAAGTCTGGGAGGAAATCATATTCCCGTATATCCGGAGATGATTTTAACGCGGAAGACTTGTGGAGACGTGCCCTGGATGAGGTCGAAGTAATCCAGGAGCAGTCCCGCAAGTCAAAGAACATGAACGGCCAGGTAAAGGGTGTAATCAACCAATCCCTGGTTACGATGAGAGATGTCATCGAGAGCCTGAAGACGCGAACTGTTGACGAAGAGACGAGGCGTCTTAGGGCGGATAACGAACGGCTCAGTCGAGAGCTTGCCAACCTGCGGTCAGATTTATGTGCGCTCCGACAGGACTATCAGGACCGCAACATGCGCGCTAAAGTCGCACCATCCCCACCGTCTTCATCGGGGGTAAACGTGGAAGACATAATACGCCGAGTCACTGTCTCTGTCGGAGAAATGGTGAACGCTCGCATAGCGGGCCTTGAGGATCGCTTACTGCCGGAAAAGACGCTGCGCCCAGCTCTAGCTGCGGACGCAAGGAAGGCATCTCCCACTGCTGCGTCACATCCGGGTGGCCCTAAGCAGAAGTCAGCGAACCCTACAGTAAAGTCAAAGGTTGTGGCTTACAAAACAGCGGGTCCATCGGCTAGTGAAGTACTTCCTTCAAGTCAAGGCGTAACACGTCCCGTTGATGGTGAAGAGTGGGCGACCGTGACTAAGAGGGGCCGCAAGAAGAAGCCAAATGCTTCTGCTATTCCGTCGACGGGCAACGCTGGGTCAAGGAAGGCGACAACGACCTCGCATAAGCACCGCAAAAAGATTGCACTTCCACGTTCAGCGGCAGTGGTAATAACTCTTACGCAAGAGGCCATGGAGAAGGGTATTACCTACGCGGAGGTCCTGACTCAAGCCAAGACCACCATAAACTTAGCCGAGTTGGGTATTGATGGTGTCAGGTCTAGGGTGACTGCTACTGGGGCCAGAATGTTAGAGCTCCCAGGAACTGGTAGTGAAACGAAGGCAGACCTTCTAGCGCAGAAACTGAAGTCAGCCCTCAATGAAGTTGCCCGAATCGGCCGCCCCGTGAATTGTGTCGATTTGCGCATCGATGACCTGGACGATTCCATAAATAAGGAAGACGTTGTTGCGGCAATCGTATCCCAAGCGGGCTGCTCTAGTGACAACATAAAAGTTGGGGATATAAGGGCTGGTCCTGGAGCCACGGGTGTAGCGTACGTACGATGCCCAGCCACAGCGGCCAAAGTGGTGTTAGAGAAAGGCCGACTTCTAGTTGGGTGGAGCTCTGCACGGGTTTCTACCCTTAAATCACGCCCTATGCGGTGTTACCGATGCATGGGTATTGGTCATACTCGGCAGCTCTGTCCTTCAGAAAAAGATCGCGGTACACTATGCTTCCGATGCGGGAAAGAAGGCCATATGGCCGCGGCTTGTAAGGCATTAGAGCCTCAATGCGCCGTATGCGTAGATTTACAGCTTCCAGCTGGCCATAGGATGGGAGGCACGCAATGCAACCCTCCTGCTGTACGGGGTAAATCCACCCTATCACCTCGATCTACCACCGCTGCAGAGGCTGCGGAGGAGGTTGTAATGTCGGACTAGTATGTCTAGGTCCCGATATTACAATCTACTCCAGACGAACTTGAACCATTGCGCTGCTGCGCAAAGCCTATTTGCGCAAGTGATGGCGGAGTGGTCGATTGACGTTGCCGTGGCTGCCGAACCATACACTGTTCCTGACAGTCCGAACTGGGTTGGTGACACTGATGGATTAGTGGCTATTTATGCGCCCACATCATCGTCTCGTTCGCTTTCAGCTCGGGAGAGAGGGCCAGGTTATGTTGCTGTGACATGGGGAGAACTGACACTTATTGGGACGTACTTCTCCCCGAATAAAAGTCTGTCAGATCTCGAAACCTATCTCCAGGCGCTCAGCGGTGTTGTTGGCAGAATGTCTCCATCACAAGTCATTGTGATGGGGGATCTAAACGCTAAGGCAGTGGCATGGGGATGCCCCTCTACCACTAACCGGGGAGCAGCGGTAGCGAACTGGGCAGCAGCGGCTGGTCTTGTCTTGTTGTCCTTCTAAATCGAGGTTCAGTGAGCACATGTGTGAGGTGGCAGGGAGAATCGATAGTCGATGTCACCTTTGCTACCCCTGCTGCTGCAGCGCGCACCCTTAACTGGCGGGTACTTGAAAACGAGGAGACCTTATCGGGCCACCGGTACATCAGGTTTGAAATATGCTCCTCCCCAGGGCTCCAAGAAGTATCCACATCAGCTGTACACTCACATGCTTTTCCGCGATGGTCCCTCAAACGGTTTAGCAGAGAGCAGGCTGAAGAAGCGGCTATTGTACAGAGCTGGTGCCCAGTCCCATCATCGCTCCATGGGGTAGATATGCTGGCAGAGCATCTGGGCAAAACTCTTACTGCAGTGTGCGACGCAGCTATGCCACGAGTACAAAAGCTGCCAGATAGGAAACAAGTGTACTGGTGGTCAGACGAGATTGCCTCTCTCCGGTCTACCTGCAATATCTCGCGTCGGGCTTACGCACGATGTCGTAGAAGACGAAATTCTGAAGACGAAGTGAGTCAACTCTATCAGAACTACCGTCAAGCTAAAAAAATCCTGCAGGTAGCTATTTTCAGAGCTAAAAAAGAAGCCTGGCGGGAATTTCTGGATGAACTCGATAGAGACCCGTGGGGGCGCCCATATCGCACTGTTAGAAAAAAGCTGTGCAACCGGGCACCTCCTACCGAATCGTTTGAACCCCAGCTGCTCGCTCGCGTAGTAACGGGTCTATTTCCTGAGTGTCCGCCGTACGAACCTCCCTGTATGGCGATACGGCTGCCTATGGAGCGCACTAACGCAGAAATCCCTCCTATCTCTGAGGGGGAGTTTGGGGGTGCAATCCTACACCTACGGGCGAAAAAAACTGCTCCAGGACCGGACGGTGTGCCAGGCCGTGTGTTGGCACATGCCCTTAAACACTTAGGGAATCGAACTAAGGAGCTGTTCAACTGCTGCCTTGAATCTGGTCAATTCCCCAAAGTGTGGAAAGACGGCCGCCTTTGTCTGCTTCGGAAGGAGGGTCGTCTTCCAGACTCACCCTCCGGTTATAGACCTATTATCCTGCTTAGCGAGATGGGTAAACTTCTTGAGCGCGTAGTAGCTGCCCGTATAGTTGAGCATTTGGCGCTAGAGGGTCCTAATTTGTCGGAGGAGCAATATGGTTTCCGGACCGGACGCTCCACCATCGATGCTCTCTTACGACTCAAGCACATCACGCAGGAGGCTGTTGCGCATGGAGAACGTGCCTTGGCGGTATCGTTAGATATCGCTAATGCCTTCAACAGTCTCCCGTACGCGTGCATCGATGAGGCACTGCGTTTTCATACAGTGCCACTCTACCTCCGACGGTTTGTAGAACACTACCTAAGGGAGCGGGACGTTCTTTATATTGATAGCAGAGGTAGAGTCTGTGCCAGGCGTATGACTACCGGTGTTCCACAGGGTTCAGTGATGGGACCTCTTCTCTGGAACATCGGTTACGATTGGGTTCTTCGCGGTTCCTTGCTTCCCCGGACACATGTTATCTGCTATGCTGACGATACCCTATTCATCGCCCGGGGACGCAGTTACGAAGAAGTCGCGCACCTCGCCTCAACGGGTTCAACTCTCCTGGTTGGCCGCATTCAACTCTTGGGGCTAAAGGTGGCTTTGGAAAAAACAGAGGCCCTCCTATTCTATGGAAGAGGGGGTAAGCCACCAATTGGTGCCTATATAATAGTGGATGGAGTGAGGATCATGCTAACGACCCGCATGAGATATCTGGGACTTACGCTGGATAGAGCTTGGAAATTTACTGAGCACTTCCAGCTACTAACCCCTCGGATACAAAGTGCGGCGGGATCTCTTGCACGCCTCTTACCCAATCTAGGCGGACCCAGGACATCCTGCCGCCGTCTTTTTACAGGGGTTATCCGCTCCATGGCCCTGTATGGAGCACCAGTGTGGGCGGATGCTCTAACAGCCAAAAACAGGGCTCTGCTGCGAAAACCGCAGAGATTGATGGCGATTAGAACAATACGCGGCTACCGCACTGTGTCATACGGGGCCGCCTGTGCTCTTGCGGGATCTCTACCATGGGATCGGGAAGGAAGAGTGCTTGCCAAGTTGCACGGGCATAAAAAGGAGGAACAGGCACAAGGGAACCGACTGGCTCCTCAGGAAATCCAATATGCGCGGGAACAAGCGAGGGAGGCTGCTATCCAGGACTGGGCCGAAGAACTGGATCTCGCTCGCTATGGCCGGTGGACTATTGACGCCTTACGTCCTGTCTTGGGAGAGTGGCTGCACCGGGAACATGGTGCCCTAACGTTCCGAGTGGTGCAAATACTGACTGGACATGGTTGTTTTGGGCGGTACCTGCACCGCGTTGCTAAAAGAGAGGCAACCCCCGCCTGTCATCACTGCGGTGCCCCCGAGGATACAGCACAGCACACCCTCGAGGACTGTAGTGCTTGGTTGTCGCAGCGTCAGACGCTCGAAAGTGTAGTTGGTCAGGACCTCTCGCTGCCGAGCTTGGTGAATGCCATGCTTGACAGCGAGAGGGCTTGGGAAGCCATAGTCTCCTTCTGTGAAGATGTCATTTCTCAGAAGGAGGCAGCGGAGCGAGTCAGGGAGGAAAGCCCTCAAGCTGAACCGCTCCGTCGGCGGAGGATCGGAAGAAGGCGACGGCAATTCCATAGTCTTCTTCCGCTCGATAGAGACCAGCTGGGTGATGGTGAGAGGAGAACCACCCCAGCATTGCACAGGTCTTCAACGGGGAGGGACGCCCTAACTGCTCCGGGACATGCCTCGCCCTCTCAAGGGGGGACAACCAGAAGGATCCGTCCCAGACGGATGATCACCGACAGGGTAGCGGTCGAATCCGCCCGGGAACCCGCAACCCTGTCAAGTGCCAGCGCGCCGTCAAACGAATCGTCTGGTGACGAGTGGTTTGATGACGCTCTGGCACTAAGGTGAGAGAGGAAGTGTCGATGGTTTTTTAGTTGGTATGTCACTATCTGCTAACACTCTGTTAGTAGCTCAGTGGAGAGCCCAACATACCCCTCTGACAATGCGCAACAGCATTTTCCCATCGTAAAAAAAAAAAAAAAAAAAAAAAAAAGGTAGGTACATTATAGAGGGTGTTAGGTAGAACGTCTGTTACAGAGAAACAGGGCTGGTGGAACTAAATGCAATAGCTTGGTGGTTTTGTCATTTATCAATATACCAGTAGAAATAAAGCAACTTGATGGAATGATGTTTAAATGTAAGTTAAGGAAATGGCTAGTTGATAAAACTCACTATAATTTAAAGGAGTTTTTTGATAATTAGATTATGCCTAGATTAAGATTAATATAGGTTATGATAACTATGCTGCTATAATATTTTGGTATAACTTTGAACCTATGTTAATATTATTTAAAAAATATTGTATGTCCGAATAGGATTAAATTGTTAATACTATATTTTAATTAAATTGTTAATACTATATTTTAATTATAAGACCTTCATGTAACTATGATTCACACAATTTTACTTTTTTTTTTTTCTTATTCTTATTCTTATTCTCATTCTCAAAAGTCTCACCATAAATCGAAATTTCGTACATCAATTTACGCGTGGTAGGGAATTGTTCTCATCTAAATAAAACCTTCTAGGCGTCTAGAAAAAAAGGCCTCTAAGTCAAAAGGCCATGAAAAATGTCTAGTACCTACCAATCTTACTTACTTAATAATTGGTTATGATAAATAGTAATTTTATCAAAAACTTAAAGGAGCTCTAAGCATGTTGGTTTGGTAGGTACTTACTTAGGTTGCTAACAGATTTTAGTTAATCTAGGCGTACTATATTTTAGTTATTTTTTGTCTAACCATCCTGCATAAAGATGTTTTAAAAACAAAAACTATCTAACTTACAAAATACTATGTATTATTTAGGGAGACTTCCCGTAATTCCCGCTGACCTAGGTAAGATCTAAAAATCCCCAACAAAAACAAAAAGAGGTCAACACCTAAGAAACAAACGTATGAATATGAAAGAACACTAGCAGAAAGTAATCTCTTACCCTACCCTCACGTGGTGCAGGCTGCAAGCATGGCTAATTTCCTCCCTGCAGCCCAGCTTTTAGCCTTCCTTCCGCTGCTAGTTACCGGTGAACGGATTAAGCTGGATTAAGTGATCCCAGTTAGATATGTCTACTGAGATAACGGAAATGCAGTTTTTGATGATTGTTTCGTTCTCACGTTGACATATTTTTGGTGTTACGTGAACTACTGGGATAAGAAATAGGCTAACTTGCAGACGACAAGATTCGTAGATATGGCTCCTTCTTATTTGGCAATTTTTTTACCTCGTAGGTAACTCTCATAAAATAACTGATTAAATATATATAAATATAATAAATAAATAAATAATGCTGGACAATTCACACATCATTATCTAGCCCCATGGTAAGCAGAGCTTGTGTTATGGGTACTAGATAACTGATATACATAATACAATACATTACATAGATAGGTATTTTTTATTATACATAGAAAACAACCAGAACACCCGGAACAAATATCTGCAGATCGTACACACAATTGTTCCGAGGCGGGAATCGAACCCGCAACCTCCTGCGTCGCAAGCGGACCTTCGCCCACCGCGCCACATCGGTCGTCCAAAATTCATCGTCGTAAAATTCATTTATAACGGGATATTTATCATGATTTGATTTTTCAGTTTTTTATATTTCGGTACAGTTTCATACGCCAACGATCACGGAATAACTGAAGGCATAGCGAGTGAGTTTTTATTGGCACACATCTTTTGTTTCTTTTGTGCTAATAACCATGATAGTTTCAAAGTACAATTTTTTAAATACATATAAACGACATTTAAGTTATGCTTCTGTTTCATCTATGTTATCACTCGTATCTTCAGCAATCATGTCTGCAGGGGGAGTGAAAGAGTGATCAGATATTTTTCTAGGATTAACTTTTTTGTTAGTACACACAGGAACTTAACGTAGGGGTTACCATTTCGAAATTATGAAATGCTCTGACATGAAGACAGACATTTGCTGTGATGTCCGGACATTTTCTAGGAGCTTTGCTTGGAAAGGAGACATATCATCTACGTTAAAATCTCACGTTATTTTTGTAAGAAAATCAGATACCGAAAAATAAAAGCTAACATTTTTACAAGTAAAGTTGCTTAGATTTTGTAACCAATGAAAGGAATTTAATTATTCGAAACCTTTTAAAGGTAAAATAGGGAACACTTAAACATGTTTTCTTTATAAAGATTTCATACTTTTAAAATTTTTGATATTGCTCGATTATCTTTTTGAGTTAACATTTTTACAGAAGTTTTTTTAGATCATACCTCATAGTTTACTGTTACTGACTTAACACTTTGATTGCTGAAATCACACGGTATGTGTTTTCTACACGTGACTAATATGCGTAAATCCACACGAGCGCAGCGGCTGAGAAAATACAGATCTTTGTGACTCAGCACAGCCGTAATATTTTTCGAACGAAACGCATGTGCGGCGCAACACAACCGCTGTGTAGAGCGGCAGCACGAATTTTTTAGGTAAAAGAAAAGATCGCAGTCGTCGAAAAAAAACCGCGATTTTTTTTCGCATATTAGTCACTTGTAGAAAACTCATACCGTGCGTTTTCAGCACTCAAAGTGTTAAACGATTACCTTTTGGTGAACCCCACATAAGTCGGAAAGATTGTTTGCAACAGTCTGCAGTTTACTGAGATGTTTCTTTGTACTTTAACAGTCACACAAACACATTTTCGAGGAGACATTGTCTAAGTGCTTATTTGTAAGCCTAAAGAAATAAACTTTCATTTCATTTCATTTCATTTCACAATGTTCACTGTGAATACTACTTAGTTCTTATTTTTTTTTGATTCCTTACTTGTAATTCAAATTGTCGAAAACAATAATAGACGCGAGTGGGGGCCAAAAGACCCGTTTTCGGTAAGCATTATATAGTTTCTTATTTAAGTTCGATTTTATTTGGTACCTACCTTAAATAATTGTTTTATTTTAATTACTTAATTTTAAAGTGAATATATAACTGGGAGCCCCCTTAACACTTTGACTGCTGAAATCACACGGTATGTGTTTTCTACAAGTAACTAATATGCGTAAAACCACACTAGCGCAGCGGCTGAGAAAATACAGATCTGTGTGACTCAGCACAGCCGTAATATTTTTCGAACGAAACGCATGTGCGGCGCAACATAACCGCTGTGTAGAGCGGCAGCACGAATTTTTTAGGTTAAAAAAAAGATCGCAGTCGTCGAAAAAAAACCGCAGTCAAAGTGTTAAATATTTATTTTATTGCTTTTCAGTAGGTAGGTACCTATTACTAAGATGGAACTTATTATAATCCCTAATCCTTTACAAATAAAAAAACAAAACTCAAGATGGTAAAAAGCCGGACTCTTCCTAAAAAAACCGGATATTTCCACAAATAACCGGACGAATCCTAACGCTACAAAACGAGGGCACTCAGGGGCACTCTGACTTAATGACGACCACCTCCATTTCGGCAACAACCGAGTGACATAATCATTGCGTCAAAATAACGTCTCGTGTGAAAATTTAATTAAAGGGAAGGAATTAATAGGATGGCTAACTTCACAGGCTTTGCGTACGTATCATTGGGCGGGAATCATTTCAGCTTACATGCATTAACAGTGAGGGCTTTCGTTGTTTTATAATTGGTTTTGCTGGGAGCGTGATTTCTTACCCTTGTGACTATTTATATGAATTAATTTGAAAGCTTTATGGATTAACCTGTCATATTTATCTGTTGCTGCTGACAATCTAGTGGCCCAGGTGAAACTGTAAATCTCCCATGGGAATTTAATGTTTTCGAATAAAAAGTAACCTATATTACTCTCCATGCTTTCAACTAACTCTAGGCAATAAATCAAGTTGCTTGAATGCTTAGGTAGGGCGTGAAGGAAGGACAAACATCCAAACAAAAAAACATACTTTCGCATTTATAATATTAGTTAGGATTTATTCATTTATCCATCCCATTTTCAAGTATGAGTTTGCAATGTACCGGAATGGGAAAAAGTGATTCCTTACTACTGCTGACTTGTCAAATTACTCACTGCTAAAATGCAACAAATCCAATAAAATCCAGCGAAAACTTCAATCTAGTTAAATTTCCAATTCTTTTTATTACTTATTAAGGCTTTCAAAATAAGCACTTAGATAAGTCAAATTTTATACCATACATTATTATCAAATAATATTGATGTTTTGTTCACTTACATATTTTGTCTAATAGTGGACAAAAATTAAATTGAAATTTAAAATTTCGTATAATACTATGGTTTGGCTGATAAATAGTTTCTGTGAGTATCCGGTAGGTACTTTCTATGCAAGTATGCAAGGCGCTGAATGTATGGAAGAAAACAGGTCCTATCATAATCGTCATACTCTATTCTGATCACACGAGGATAACCTATACCTACCAATTGTGAAGATAATCAATAGGTAGGTACGTTGTCGAGCGCGGCAGAGATGGATCTCGTTACCGGTAGATTGATTGTTGAGCTATTAAGAACAGAGCTCAATTATGCGACGCTATCACTTCGTCTCATCAGTAGGTGTGATGAGCTTTAATTATTTAAGCTGAAAGCTGACAGCACAATCATAGCGTGACGTCTATTGAGTAGAACATCGAAGGGCTCATTTTGCAACATTAACACTTTGAGTGCTGAAATCACACGGTATGTGTTTTCTACAAGTGACTAATATGCGTAAATCCACACTAGCGCAGCGGCTGAGAAAATACAGATCTGTGTGACTCAGCACAGCCGTAATATTTTTCGAACGAAACGCATGTGCGGCCCAATACAACCGCTGTGTAGAGCGGCAGCACGAATTTTTTAGGTTAAAAAAAAGAACGCAGTCGTCGAAAAAAAATCGCAGTCAAAGTGTTAAGATGCATTTCCAAGATGGACCGCAGGCCGCAAACTGCAGCTGCAGGTTGCAAGCGAAAATCGCACAATGTTTAGATTTAGACAAGCAAATCAAATGTATTAGACACATAAATTATATGAACATATTAGTGGTTTCTTTCCACTTCTTGCTCTAGTGGACAAAAAATTGAAGTGAACATTAAAATTATTATGTTATTTGATAATAATGAATAGTATAAAATATGACTTGTCTAAGTGCTTATTTTGTAAGCCTAAAGAAATAAATGCTATTGAGTTTGAGTTTTGATGGTTTTCTAATAAAAGAAAAAACTCAATTTTATAAATAAAATAAAAATAATTTATTTCTAGTAGGTACATATAAGAAAACCTTGCACAAGAAAACCTTTAATTTTATCTAAGAACTCAATGGATAGCCGCCGGGTGATTATGTAACTCGCGACCGGTTTGCGACAGGCGTAAATTAAGCAATCAGTGCTGTCAAACGTCAATTTTGTATTAGTTTGACACGTCAAAATTGGTCAAAATTGGCGTTTGACAGCACTGATTGCTTAATTTACGCCTGTCGCAAACCGTTCGCGAGTTACATAATCACCATACAGGTCTATCCCATTTTAGTTTACGGACCAAAGCGCCCACTTTACAGTCTTATTGAACCATTTTTGTACGATTCCTTTACAAAAATATCTCATTAGGTATCTATAGTTTAGAACTTCATTGCTAACTTTTTCCGAGCTGTCATTTTCGTTTTGCGAACCAAGTTGACGAGGTTCCATCCCATTTTGCAATAACACAGATGGATTATACTTAGTTTGATTTGAGTATTGATATATTCATGAAATAGCTGAGCGTACACCTCCTCTGATCCAGGATTTGCTGAAGGAAATTGAGTTGTAAGCTTCAGCAACTCCGGGATAAGGAAACGTTTTGACATAAGCCGAGCGAGACATAATATGATACTAACGCGTTTCGCTTTACGACTATACACAGACAAGTTCAATTTTATGGCCTCCAGCTTTATTTGAGTGTCAGTACTACGGCTCGATCAACTCGACCCAAACATGCACGAGTCAGGGATTTCAGTTACATCCGGAGACTTTTATTGTTATCAAAAGGCGGTTTCAAAGTGTTCGTTCTAGTCCTCGCTCGAGAGCTAGTCATTTTTGAAATGCGAGTATCGTAATGGGAGAAGGGCTTTCGGAGTGATGAGGACTGAAGCTTGATAAAAATTCTGGCAGCTTATGAAAAGCATAATTCTACGAGTGGTATTTCTTATTATCTATTTTTCGCAAGCCTCTAACGGTTATATTCTTTATTCTTACTTAGGTGTTAATAACCATCATAGTTTCAACAGTTTTATGTATATTCCTTATTTACCTAATCATATGTCACAGCGCCTTTCAGCTTGTCGCATCCAGCATCCGCCTGCAGTCTTTCCCAGGTCGTCTTCCCCCTAGCCAGAGGGCGTCCAACACTATGTTTGCCGAGTCGCGGTCTCCACTCAAGAACACGGGAACCAAACAAAGTTTTGGAAATTACCATGATTGACAATCGTTGGTACGCAAAAAATATTTAAGGGAGAATGGCATGCAATAACTTAAAATTTACTTGAATAATTTAAAGTTTTTGCATGCCATTCTATGCACTATTTCCTTCCTCTATTATCGAGCGCACCTAATTTTATAAACAGGTGCTTGGAAAAACCCGAATGAACTTGCAAAAGGGTTCCTGTACAAGATACAACTATAAACAACTATAGCTTTTAACATTGTTAATCTTTAATAAAGTGCAGTTTAACAAACATCAGTATTTGTATATGAAAGTTGAGATTACGCTAGTGTTCTCGAGCTCTGCAAATGTAGTTCCCGTTTACCCTTCAGGCTAGTTCATAACTCAGTATTTGTCTCTAGAGAACTGTGAATGTTGTACAAGATACGCATGGGACAATGTAACGGACTCTGAGATTTACCGCGGTCAAAGTTTGACGCGTGTCCCATGGGTGGGAAACCAGTGTGGTGGACTTGTGGGTTCCAATGTTGACTGTGAAATATCCTTAGTCTGTATATGTTGATTTAAGGGTTATTTATCAACAGTCGGTCGTTTTTATATACAAACGTGGAAGGGCAACTACAATACAATACAAACAGTCTTTATTGTACACCATAATCAAATCAATCATTACAAAAATACATTATATGCGACATGTACAATGGGCGGCCTTATCGAAGCGATCTCTTCCAAGCAACTACTACACTGGTTGATGTTCACCTTCGGAAACTAAGGATAATATCTCGTCTTTAATCTACATATTATGCTTTTATGCATCTAAAACCGTAAAAAAAATTACATTTTAAAAATACAAGCTTATAAGGAGAAAGAAAACTCCTTAATAAAGCCCGTTCCGAAATATCAAACAAAACAATACTGTAAAAAGGTCATTCAGACAAAGATATAATATAATAATAATAAATAAATAATGCTGGACAATTCACACAGCATTATCTAGCCCCATGGTAAGCAGAGCTTGTGTTATGGGTACTAGATAACTGATATACATAATACAATACAGAAATACTTTAGTTATTCGACTGACGAGTTCGCGCCAACGACTTGTAACAATAAAGACACAACCTAGAATCGAAACAGATAGAGGTGCATTCTAGAATAGAGTTTTCGTCGTGCATGCATGCATTGATGGATGAAGCCATGTTTTACGATAAAAAATAACTTTCGTGTTTTGTCAAAATCCTCATTTACAATAAAGTCCGCAAAACCAAGAATATATTTTAAAATGGCAGGAGAGTATGTCAGCGAATTTTCGGCCTTTTATCACATCACACACATTGACACAAAATGAATCAGCAAAGTGTGTTTACAAAATATTAATAAACTGGGATAAACACATACACTTCGCAATAAATTGTTCCCACACGTACTAAGGGGATGTCCCCTTACAGGTGCTTAATTTCCCACAAAACGTCACTTTGAGTGATACGCTAGCTAGAATTTTACAAACTATTGTTGATCACTGCCACATTGTCGCACAAAGCCCTCTGCTTCTCTGCTTGGGTAAAGTAGGGATAGACGCCATATGCCCTAAATCCATGTAGAATGCCATATTATATCCAATTAACAAACTGCAGATAATTGCTCTCATAATTTTTTATTAGCGATATTATTATTATTATATTACTGCATACATCTTCATATTTCATGCTATTAATGACTAGGTATAATTATTGATAAGTCATAATACTAAATACACCAAAAACCAAGCAAAGTAGTATAAATACCACTACCATAAAATATTTTAATCAAGTTTCTAAATAATGGTGTAATCTAATTAAATTCAGTAAAATTAAACTTAAACACATAAATGACCCTTTTATTGTCTCTGTAGGTACTATAAACTGATGTCTGAAATAAAAGTTTTTTTTTTCAGACATCAGTTTTTTTTGAATTGAATTAAAAAATGTTTAAGTAATTTAGAAATCGGGCTTTTATCTAAAAATACTTATATACGTATAATCAAACTACTCCGCCCCCTGTCAGGCCACACTTGATTAATAGACAATCGCTTAGATTGTTACACAAAACTTTATTAGGGACGGGGACACCAACGGGATAAATATTGAGTTCACAACAATAACATTTTGTTGCATTAAATCGCGTTTCAATGCAACAATTGAAACGCGATTTGTTGCAACAAAATATCAACAAAAACTAACAAAATATAACAATTTTATTGTTTTGAACTCAATATTTATCCCATTGGCGTCCCCGTCCCGTCTATCCTTACTTTACCCTACGCATGTCGTTTACTACGGCTCCATTGTGTAGCGCCTGGTTGTTTGTGTACTCCGACTATGGAGTAACGGATGCAATAAGAATTGATATGAAACGAGCTTCAATAGCGAAGCCTTTGTGAACTAAAGTGTTATATAAGTACCTATATATTTATCAGTTTCCGGTCAGAAACTGATAAATATTCTTATAAAATATAATGTACTTATATAATAAATATATCTATAAAATATAATAGTATACCTCGAAATATAATAATAAGACTAAAATATTTATCGTCTAAGAATAAGTTTCTTCTTCTCATTATTTTATTAACTGTTTATTATCGTATCACTACATAGTATGTCGCTTCCCGCTGTCTGTCTGTCCCTAGTCTGCTTAGATCTTTAAAAACACGCAACGGATTCTCATGCGGTTTTTTAAATAGACGTTAGAGTCATTCAAGATGAAGGTTTGTAAACCATTTGTCACATATATTTCCACGCGGGCGAAGCAGCGGGGCGCATCTAGTATCATATAGCATTTCTCTATACTTATCTACAATAACAAATCCTCATGGTTAACAAAAATATTTTAAACAACAATCGGTATTGCGTTTACATCCAGACATGTCGACCGCTTAGAACAGGAAAATCTACTAAACTTATCCTTTTACTAAAGACAAATGCAGTACCTACTTATTTCTAGAATAGCACTTGCTCTGTTCCTAATAAAATAGAAAGAGCGGACAGCCCTAAGGGTTGCTTAGGTTTATGTATCGGGAAATATTACTTGCATCTCGGTCGGGACTGGGAGAAAACTATTCTCCCAGTCCCGACCGATTTGGACTCTATTATGTAAACGGGAAAGTCCCTTTTCCTTACTTACTTACTTGGTCTATATTACTGCGGATTACTAACGTACTTACTCGTAAAATCTTTACTTAAATTCTTGATTATGGTTACAATTTAATAATATTAGCAAATAATTTTTTTGACGACTGATTTGGCGCGGTGGGTGTAGGTCCGCCTGCCACGCAGAAGGTTGCAGGTTCGATTCCCGCCTCGGAACAATTGTGTGTACGGTCTGCAGATATTTGTTCCGGGTGCTCTGGTCGTTTTCTATGTATAATAAAAAATATCTATCTATTTAATATATTGTATTATGTATATCAGTTATCAAGTACCCATAACACAAGCTCTGCTTACCATGGGGCTAGATAATGCTTTGTGAATTGTCCAGCATTATTTATTTATTTCTAGAACTCCACTATAATAACTAATATAAGTCCTTCCAACATTTAAAAGTCCACCGCTGGGCATAAGCCTAATGAAGATTTCGGAGCGTGAGCACCTTAGCGCCCTCTCTTTAAATTACCGCATCCATCATCTGCCTGAAATATTTCGTAATTTGTCGTCCCACCTGGCCGGAGGGCATCTTACACTGCGTTTGCCGAGTCGTAGTCTCCATTCAAGATATATGGTCGGCCCACTGCCGCTTCAGCTTGCTAGTTCTTTGGAACTATGTCGATAACTTTGGTTCTCAGTCGGATGATTTAAATTTTCTTAGATTTAGAAGAAAGTTATGCTATTTGTTCGAATAATTATTAATACAGTAAAAGTAAGTTAATCTTAATATGTCCAGCTGTGGACTGCGGACTAGTGGACGGTTGATGACGATGATCACGTTCAAACAGTTAATATTACCCAGCTAAGAAATAATATGTTTAAAAAGAGCCTTTATTGTAACCCTAATAAAGGACAAATCCTATTAGATTTGCTCTTGAGAAATCTTGGATTTACTATTGTTACTAGACAACTAAAAAAAACGTAGTGTAGGACGCCCTCCGACCAGGTGGGATGACGACCTGCAAAAGACTGCAGGTAGATGCAGGATGCGTCAAGCTGAAGACAGGGCACTATGGCGCTCATTGGGGGAGGCCTATGTCATGCAGTGGCCTAATAATGGCTGATGATGATGATGATGACTAGACCACCGTTCCAAAGCGCCCAGTTACCTATTGTATAAGTTTAACGATAGCTAGCTAGTAATAGGAAATACTAAGACATTCAGTTATTCAGTCGCCAGCTCTCCCCTTCACTAATCACGAGCTGGAAATGCAACTGCGACTCAATGGATGTCTACATTTATTAGCAAAGTTACTCAGAACTTGGATTGAGAATAATTGAAATAATACTACCTTATACAAATAATAAATAAATTATAATGCTGGATAGCTGGATAATCCACACGGCATAATCTACTTACTGAAAACATTAAATGAAAATATATTTATACTGATAGAGCTAAGACTTAATAATCTAACTATAGAAAACAAATACAGCACACGACTGAAAAATATTTAAAAGTAAATAATGAATAACCCTTAGTTACTCGCGCATAAAAACATACATAAAGTACTTGCGTGGCGTGCTGTCCACCCAAATTTTAGAATTAGAAAAAAAAAACTACCAAATACATACAAAATCAGACTTTTATTTATGATTATGATTTAATAATTAGCGTTGTAAATTCGAAACTCCAATAACTAGAGACGATCAAACAGTCGCTGGGGTGTTAAACACCCCACGCGAGTAATTAAGGGATAATAATAAATTGATTTAAACAAAACAGACAGTCATTTCTAAATTAATTTTGTGTAGATCATAGATAGCCGTGTGTGATGGTCAGTGCCGTGTTCCTGCGCTGTCAGAACAGGTTCATAATGGTTTCATCATCATCATCATCATCATCATCAGCCTATAGCAGTCCACTGCTGGACATAGGCCTCCCCCAATGAGCGCCATAGCGCCCTGTCTCCAGCTTGCCGCATCCAGCATCTACCTGCAGTCTATCGCAGGTCGTCATCCCACCTGGTCGGAGGGCGTCCTACACTACGTTTACCGAGTCGTGGTCTCCACTCAAGAACACGTTTGCCCCATCGGCCGTCGGTTCTTCGCGAGATATGGCCGGCGCACTGCCACTTTAGCTTGCTAATTCTTTGAGCTATGTCGATAACCTTGGTTCTCTGTCGGATGTATTCGTTACGAATCCTATCCTTCAGAGAAACTCCGAGCATAGCTCTTTCCATAGCTCGCTGAGCGACTTTGAACTGGTGGACCAGCCCTATCGTGAGTGTCCACGTCTCAGCTCCGTAGGTCATAACGGGTAGGACGCACTGATTGAAAACTTTCGTTTTCAAGCATTGCGGTATGGATGACGTGAAGACGTGAAGACTGAGACATAATGGTTTAATATGTTATATTTAAAATGTTCATTCATTCATACAATCTAGCCCCAAGCTAAGCAGAGCTTAGGTAGATAGATAGATTAACACATTTATTTGACAACTGCAGCACAAAGGTCACAATAGGAAAGGGACATCATTAACACTTTGACTGCGGTTTTTTTTCGACGACTGCGATCTCTTTTTTAACCTAAAAAAATCGTGTCGCCGCTCTACACAGCGGTTGTGTTGCGCCGCACATGCGTTTCGTTCGAAAAATATTACGGCTGTGCTGAGTCACACAGATCTGTATTTTCTCAGCCGCTGCGCTAGTGTGGATTTACGCATATTAGTCACTTGTAGAAAATACATACCGTGTGATTTCAGCAGTCAAAGTGTATAACGCAGATAAATTAGAGAACAATGAGTTATAGTACCTAATAGTAAACAATAGGTAATAGTACATATAAACAATTAAAAAAGAAGAGATTAAAAAATTGCGTGTGTGCTGCAGTCCGTCAAAAAGGCAATAGCTCATCTAAAAGCTTTGCTCTAAGAGCAAAACACTGATTTTCAGTATTACCCTTTGAGGCGGCCAGAAGAAACACTGCACAAAGCTTGTGTTATAGGTACTAGATGACAGATATAATTAAAGCAATATATGTATTAAATAGATACTAAGAATTAGCAAGCTAAAGTGGCAGTGAGCCAGCCATATCTCTCAAAGAACCAACGGCCGCTGGATCAAACGTGTTTTTGAGTGGAGACCACGACTCGGTAAACGTAGTGTAGGACGCCCTCCGACCAGGTGGGATGACGACCTGCGAAAGACTGCAGGTAGATGCTGGATGCGTCAAGCTGAAGACAGGGCGCCATGGCGCTCATTGAGGGTGGCCTATGTCCAGCAGTGGACTGTCGTAGGCTGATGATGATGATGATTACATAGATAGTTATTTTTTATTAATGGTATTGTAAATAACCATATAGTATTTTGTTATTAGACTATGCGCAAAGAAACTTTGTTTTGTTAAGGATTAAATTTGATCTGAGAAGCTTCGAGAAGTTGAAGTAACTTGAGACAGTATTTTAGGTTAACTTCGGAGGTGTGGTGTTCGAGAAGTTTTTAGAAATATTCACTTCATGAAGATTTTCCCCTTTCCGTCGCAAATACCAAGATACTACTCCATTTAGAATACAAAAGGACTCAATATATTTCATGAGAACGATCGAAGCGCGAACGAAGATTATTTTATATTTTATCATGAAAATGTACTAAAAATGGTGTAAAGAATATAGTTTACCGCAGTAAAAATAATACTTTTTATTTTCATTGAATTTGATTCCAAAATTAAAGTCGTTAAGACACCTGACAAAAGTTTGTACAACATAACAAAATGTGTTGCTCAACATTTTGCTATGTTTTATGACTAGCAACATCGATTACTACTTCTTTATAAACCAAATCGTTATTCATAATAAATCGAATCGGCATAAGTAAATAACTATTTGATTAAAGTCATTTAAAACGGGATATTTACCATGATATGATTTTTGAGTTATCCAATATTTCGGCACAGTTTAGTTTGAGTTATTCCGTGATCATGGCGCATGAAACTGTGCCGAAATATTGGATAACTCAAAAATCAAATCATGGTAAATATCCCGTTTTAAATGACTTTAGTGTTAATAACCATGATAATTTCAAAAGTTTTAACTATTTGATTGTCAGTCAAACTACCAAAATTTAGTCAAACTAAAAAACTACAGCAACAAATTTTACCCCGGACTGAGCAGAGCATTCAAACTTCCAACATTCAAGCCCAGAGCCCTATCTTGTGAATAAAATCAAAAAGTAAAAAAGGGCAAGTAAGCTGAATTTGTGCAAAAACCCACCCTTATTCGGAAGGGGTAAATTAACCACGGAACACTTCACCCTTTAATTTCGCATTGTGTACCAATACGGGGCCCCTGAGCGACATTACAATATGGGCGGGTTATTTTATTTGCTTAGCCTATTTTGCCTTTTTAATTCCGGAAAAAGAGTGAATTATTATCATATTCTATCTATAGTTCAAACTAAATCTATAGTTCTAATTCTTATATCTTTAGTTCATAGAAATGGATTAACTAAACGTTTTTGGCTCTATAGTAAAGTGCCGATTTATTTTAGTTTTTACTATCAACGACAAAAATGTATCTTACTTTCAAACTTTATTTCTTCATAGTACCTATTTCACGACCTCAGTGGCGCGGTGGGCGATGGACCGCCTGGTTGTGGGTTCGATTCCCGCCTCGGAACAAATGTTGCTTGGGTAACGCTATGGCATAAGCGTTACTCTTTACTATGTCTCTCTCTCTCTCTCTTAACGGCGTCATAGCCCTGAGTTAGGTTTGACGATAGTATCGATACGTTTTCGTGGCGGTTTATTTTTCTGTAGGATTTTATACAGCGCCTGTATTTTGCGGACTTGGAACTATGCAAGTCCCATACAAAAAATAGAAGTCCTGGTGACATCTCCATACTATTGTATACTCTGTTTGTGGGAAATCATCATCAAACAGTACTGCCCTCCTTATTAAAAGTGCAGTATCTAGCATTTTTTCCAAAATTGAGTTAGATACATATTCGGAATCGCCTAAAAAAATGCCATATTTTGTTTTCACTCACGTATCAAAAATTCATTAGTAACTCAGAAAATCAGGAAGTAAGAATGCAGCAACTCGTGTTACAGTAAATAAATTTCTTGCAAATAATGCAGTATGTAAAGATACTGCGATCTTTAGTTTCGTACTATGTATAATATATTATTCGACCACCCAACTATAAATGCTGTATCTATTAGATACTGCACTTTGTATAAGTGTATTTCATCATAAAACTAAATAAACCTAACTTAAGTGCAGTATCTGTTAGATACTGCACTCAGTCTAAGTCTATTTTGACATAAGACTAAATGAACCTTATCATAAATGCAGTATCAGTTAGATGCTGCGGTTATGAGATAAATAAATTTAGAACGAATACTTTGCAGTTATGTATATCTTGCTTACAAAGAGTGCAGTAACTAGCATTTAACTACAGTAGGTAACCTGAAACTTACGATTTAAGCATAATTCGCATAATTGCTTAATAAATGGAAAAGAATGATTAACATTCAGAGAGTGCTACGAAAGCTAATCATCCATATAACTCCCCGTTTTATTACGAGACTTATATCCGAGCCACAATAAACATTTTTAAATGAATAACAAAGCGAAATAAAAACCAACTTTAATATTAAACGCTCGTTTGTTTTTAAAAATAATGAACTGTAAGTTTCATTGCTGACAATAATAAAAACTGCCAAAACAAGTAAAAATATATTTCATGGTTTTTTACAGCGCATGGTTTATAAAATTTGATTTCAGTGTTCGGACTACTACAAGCCGAAGCGTAGTGGGACGAACGCGGAACACATAATTTATTTTTGTTTTCAAATTGTAAAAAACACAAAAAAATAAAGCCGTGAAATAATAAATTCTCGCGTGTTTTCGCTTTGTCAATAAAAATAAACAAATATGGTCGAATGTTCGCCTGCATACAGTTTATAATATGTGTTTTAGGGTGTTTTCTATCTACCGGCTTAATTTTTGTGTGGTTTTTATCTACATGTGGTACAAGAGAGATACCCTTTTTTATTTCAGATGGTAAAGCGTTGGCTAACATCTCAACAATTCTTCTTCCACTAGTGGACAAAAAATTTAAGAGCCCAGAAAATCAAAACTACCTAATGAAATATTGACATGTATCTAAAATCGCATTACTTATTTTTAATTTAACGGGTTAAATTCTATCTCTTCTATCGATCTGTTATTTATTTATTCTTAACTAGCTGCGCCCCAAAGCTTCGCCCGCGTGGAAAACTATGTGTCAAATGGTTTATAAACCTTCCTCTTGAATCACAATATCTATTAAAATAAACCGCATCAAAATCCATTGCGTAGTTTTAAAGATCTAAGCATACATAGGGACAGACAGACAGCGGGAAGCGACTTTGTTTTATACAATGTAGTGATGGTTGCTTTTAACATAACTTCCATCAAATATGGTACTAATTTGTCGATTACTGTCAATTGTAAGAAATACAAGGTGAGTGGTAAATTGTGCCTATGATATATACATTTCGTTTGCCTATATGGTAAATATCTTAAAATCCCGAATTGTCTTCGAACCGCGAGGAGCATATCTGGCTCACACGCCTAAACGAATAAATTCTCCCGTGTTTTCGCTTGATCAATAAAAATAAACAGGTATGGTCGAATGCGGTTGCTGTTAGGCGTTAAATTGAACGGCGCGGCGGCAGTAAAAGCTAATTGAGTGGAGGCCCATTAGACGGGAGGAAACGTCGCGGGTTCCGTACTGACGAGTCAAGGGTAGTGCGCTTCTTTTTGCTGCTAGGTTGAAGGTACGTCTATTTATAGAAGTATATTGTACTGAAAAAAAATCGAAGTTCGAAGAATACATGACGAATGTAGCGGGTTAACTATGATCCAATAATAAAAATATATAATAATAAAATAATCCTAATAATATATAATCGTGAAAGTTGGATGTTTGTTACTCTTTCACGCAAAAAACTATTCAGTAAATTATTAAGTAATTTAGACAAGACAATTAATTTTTAATATGTAAGAATGTAATGTTTTTTTAGTTATCTTCATTTGAATTGCCAAAAGGTTATTTCGACGATTTTTATTCTATTTTTTTTTTATGTTTACATTATCTTTTCACCGTAAAGGTAATTGATTCGTTTTTACTGTTAATAGGTTCATGTCACTTATTTTGTATTTAAAAAAGCAGTAGGCTTTCCTTAAAAATAAATAAATAAATAGTCAAATGAAACAAAACAAAACTTTGCTGACTTCATAGTGCTACGTCGTAGCTAGCACTACGTCGTAGCTAGCGCTACGTCGTAGCTAGTGCTACTCCGTAGGACGCACTACGCCGCTAGCCGCTAGCACCTCGTACGTTTATTTACGTACGTAATACATACAATACAATACAATGTTTTTATTTCGTTCACAAAGAAGTATGTATTATATTATCTGTGACAAAGATCATCTTACATAATATTTTGTAGGACGCAGGTTACTGAACTCTTTTATAACTCTGTTGAAACTACACAAGCAGGGAGAAAATAATTATATCGACATGTTTTATCAGAAAACTACAAAAACTGCTAACAAAAGATATTGACAGTAGCTGCCAGAGCAATCACATGAATGACATGACAGGGAACCTCACAACCATGTCGCGACGCGTCGATGTCACATCGAACATACGAGAAACAATAAAAAACAAAATGGCGGGTAGGATTTAATAAAATAGCAATGTGCGATCTATGTCATCTTGTATGAACTTTCAAAACAATTAGATATATGAAAAACTCGTGCTATACATAGCTATCTAATATTATATCATATGATTTTGATGAGGCACAGGCACGAAAGGTGTCGTGCGATGAAATGTCTGCAATGATTTGAATTCGGATTGAAAAATTCAAAGTCAAAACTTTTTAAACGACTTTTAAAGAGTATTTAATTTTGTATTTTCCGTATTATATATGGACCTAAATAAAGCTGTTTTAAGGGGTCCTTGAAATTCTGCTTGATTTCCTAGGTGTCCATGAATTGATAAAGGTTTATAAATGTATAGAGAATGATCCTGAGGTGGTCTCATAAAAATTATCCCGAAAAATTAAAAAAACTGTTTAAAACTAAGGGAATTCGGAATCGGTTTTAAGTTTTTCAAAAAAATTAAGTTATGGTATCAGACTTAAAGATTATTTCAAAACTAACCCAGTTGTACATTTTGTCTTAATGCCGTAACTACTTAGTAAGAAAAAAAAAAGTAAAATAAAATACCTACTAACGGTTTTTTTTGTATATATTAGGGGATCTTTCAGGTCCCTCATTTCACTAAATTAATTGCTTCACCATATCAGTGGTATCATCTCAGAATGACACAGTTTGGCATTATATCTTTGATAAAAGGAACTAAAGATGGAGAGACGCGTGTCGAAATTGTGTCAAGGTTGAAAGCATTCTGTCAATCTCTCAGTGCAAATAGCACCGCACGCATCTATTATTTCAACTTCAACTTCTTCCTGATGGCTCTGCGTCTAGATTGACGCAATTCTACCAGTGTCCGTCTCATGATAGCATCGCAAGCTTTCTTTATGGGTTACGCGCGTACGTTAAACATTTAGAAACAATATTTACAATACAGAAAAACATTAACTGTGAATCAACCAAATGTACCACATCTATTATCTCAAGTTCTCAACTACAGATGATTCTGCGACGTTAGCACTGTCATAGTAAAGTGCAAATTTTAAATTTTTTCTCTTTTTTCTCTCCGTAAGAACCAGTACTTCAAGGAATATTCTAAAAAAAGAATTAGCGAAATCGGTTCAGCTGCTCTAGAGATTTGCGCTTAGCAACACATTCAGCGATTCATTTTTATATTATAGATAATGTACGTTCACAACTGTGCCGAAATATTGGAAAACTCATAAATCAAATCATGGTAAATATCCCGTTTTAAATGAATTTAATGTACATACGTTCAGTTCGCAAGAATATGTAGTTACCTGCTCTCCTAGATTCACCGCACGCGGTAAGTTTATGCCACAGTTTGGAGGTTCAAGGCATCTATAATTCAGTGTTGCCACATCAACTCCACTTTACCGGAGACAAACTTTTATCATCTAATCCTTGTAAGATCTTGGTAGTTCTGTGTTGCACATCATACATAGTAATAAGGTCTATAAGCTATGAATTTATTTGTGAATATTCAACATCTGCAAATATTTAGGTAGATAGTATTTAAAATAATAAAGAAGAATAAAGAACTTATTAATAGTCACACACACAATGTATATACAGAGTTACAAAAAAAAGAAAACACACAAAAATACAGAACAACATAGGTGGTAGGGATTTAAACTTAAACATAATGTAGCATGTAGTAGAGTCCCAAGAGTAAGAAGAAGTGGTATTTCCCTATGTGCGCGGCTAATGAGGTCCAATCTCAGCTTGTTGTAACCTTTTTTCTTGATGCTCCAGATCTACACTACATCGATAAAGTAAAATTTCAGTCCAAAACATTCAGTAGATTTGGTATACATATGTTTTTTGCGCTTAATAATAAAAATAGCCTTTATACAGATACTTAAAATTAGTTTTACAAAATATGATTAAGAATAGGTAACAAAAATGTATATGGCCAAAAAAAACAGGTTTTAATAGGTTCAAGAACACATTAAAAAACACACTAAAACACAGCACACATAAAATAAAATAACCTATATGCTTAAAATTAGACATCGGCAATCCCTATTCAATAGGGATTGCCGATGTCTAATTTTAAGCTTTCATAATACAGGTTTATACAAACGTTTGTAAAGATAAAAGCGCAAAACAGAGACAATATAAAAGATGGGAGGACGAAATAAGAGAGACTGCAACTGCCAAAACCGGGCAAACAGATGCAATAGGGCCTATTGCATCTGTTTGCCCGGTTTTGGCAAAGATCTCTTCCAACTGCTTCCAATCCTCCCTTGCTCGTGCAGTTCTAGACCAAGTCTGTCCTGCAGTCTCTCTTATTTCGTCCTCCCATCTTTTATATTGTCTCTGTTTTGCGCTTTTATCTTTACAAACGTTTGTATAAACCTGTATTATGAAAGCTCGAGTAGAAAAAAGTTAGGGTCTGAAAAAAATATTGAACTTAATTGAAATTAATAAATCGTCGAACAAAATGTACACCCCCGGGGCAAGGAATCACCCTTTCCACGTAGTACACTGATTAAGTAGCACCTTGTATAAATTAAATATTTACCCTCTTACTTAAAAACCTATCTTCAATTTTATGAATAGCTTAATGGCGTTTGCTTTTTATCTGTGTTTGAGACCTACACCGACTTTCTGTACTAAAGAGGAGTTTGAATAAAACATTACGGACAACAAAGGTTGCCTGGCAGAAATCAATCATAGCGATAAGGCTGCCCATTGTACAATACAATACAATCTTTATTGCACACCAAATAAAACAGATACACTAGACAGGTAAAAACACAAATACAGAATGTGTTGTACAATGGGCGGCCTTATCGGTTAGAGCGATCTCTGCCATGCAACCTTTGGATGGACATGAAGTGTTAGAACAAGTATAGATTGTACAACACATTCTGTATTTGTTTAATTTCTGTCTTAGTAGGTATTGTATGTATTGTATTTGTACGGAGTAAAAATATCTTTATGGACTGAATTTATTTTACCTTACAAACTATTTAGCCCTAGACCGCGCGTTCTTTTATCTCCTGTTTTAAGTTAACAGATTTTTTTACATAAGCGGGGTAATCTTAATATAACAACAAATCAATCAGTTAAGAATGAAAGCCATTATCTTAATCAAGCTGTAGACACTCGTAAAACAAGCCTTCCAATTAGAACCCCGAGAAATCAGGACGAGACCTAACTCAGGATTAGGGACCGATAAACAGGGGAGCTGGCGTCTTATTCACAAACATCCGAATAAAAGTACTTATTATATTGAACGGACTGAGAGAAGCCAAGGAGATACTCAGTGGCACGGCGTTATTTGACTGTATGGTGAAATAGTCAGTTCGAGCATAACTCTTAAATCGTTGCGTTGATCAAATTTGTGAGAAAGATAAGTGTGCTGATATGACCTATTTTTTCTAGCGTGTATAGTTTTTTTAAATAATGAGCGACCAGGAGCTGCAAGCGCTGTCAATTAGTCGAGATTCTATGTTATCGTAGGTCATGCAAAATGAATGCATTGACTATGCAGCTCTTCAGTGCATACTAGGTCCATTCATGAGGCATTTTACCACCAAATTTTACAAGTCATATCGGCACACCTTTCAAAGTTTACGCAAATTAGAATAACGGTTGGACAGTTATGCTCGAAGTGACTATTTCACCATACAGCCAAATCACCCAAGCTGCAACTGAGATATTCGGTGGTTTCTCTCACTCCGATCAATTAACATAATTATGTAGTTGTTTGTTTGTTAATTGATCGGAGCGAGCGATGTGAAGTCAAAGAAGTAGTGATAGCCTGCAGTTATCGAAATTGCTTCTATCGTAAATACTAGTTCTAATATGTATCTGTTATTTGAATTAAACAAATAAATTACAACTGCCTGTATAATTCAACAAATAAATAACATGCCTCCTCCAACAAGGGGGTTTGCCATATTCACCACTCGTGGCCAGTTATGTCATTCGATTTTTCTCCGTCACCCGTGCTTCTCCAATTCCGAATAATTAGGTGAATACCGTGATCGATGCGTGAAGTGATCAGAGTTCGGATTAGGGCGTAAGCAACATCCGAATTTGGCCAGAATTTTGTTTAGACTCTAGTCTGTAATCCGTCTTCTAATACGTATTTTCACAGATTCGGATCGATTGTAGCGCGAAAAGCAATATCCGAATACAGTTAGATTTTGATATATTCGTATTTTCACGGATTCACAGTGCGTAGCCACTCTAAATGGCTTCGTTGACGTAAAACATCTTGGTTTTCAGAAACGAGAAGGTTTAGTAAGTATCATACAGTCTCATAATGGTCTTGGCAAAGCGGACCGGCCAACAAAAATTGGTTTCCTTCGAAAAGTACCTACCTACTTATACTTTCTTCTCCATTTAGTATTAATTTTCAACTATAATTACAGGAATAGCCTAATGCAATAGCTTAGTTTAATTTAAAATAATTATAAGTGAAAATCACAATTTGTCGCTAGATACACTATAATACAATACATAAAATACACACCAAGAACATTATATTAAAACTAATTGCGCCTCACGGTTTTGCCCGCGTGGGAATCTATGTGTCAAATGGTTTATAAACCTTCGTCTTGAATCACTCTATCTAAAAAAAAAACCTCATTAAAATCCGTTTCGTAGTTTTAAAGATCTAAGCATAAAAAGGGACAGACAGACAGACAGTCGAGAGCGATTTTGTTTTGTACTATGTAGTGATAAAACAAAACAATTAGTGAATACGGACACGGAAACCAATAAACAGACGCCGATTAGATCTTCCGCTAAGCTGGTAAGTCGGTAGGTACCTACTTGATGGTCCAGTTAAACCTCTTGTTTGGATTTTTTAATGATATAATGTTACAGAGGTGTTAAGAATCTAGAATATTTTATATCACTTAGAGCCTGTTATCTTAGTACCGATGACTAGAAAGAACTAAGGATTGCAATGCTGGATCCAGAACTATATCCAGCTAAATCAAAGCACATATTTGAGCTTGCTGGATCCGGTATCTGGCGCAGTTGTAAAGCTTATCATTAATTTTCGTATAGGCACACTCAGCAATACCTAGATGGGCACACTTGTACTACCTTGAACTTAACTTTAAAGGGCGTGGTAGCTTTCAAACTAAATTAAATCAACCAATAAATAGCAAGTCGTAAAAGAGTTTACCACCTCATTAAAATTATCATAAAATGTTTTCTCACTAACGTTGATAGAAGACGTCAAAAGAATATTTTTATCAGACTTTGTAAGCGTCTTGAATCGCTCGTTTTGCTAAACTTGCAGCTTTGCGGTCACAAAGTCTGGCTTTTTGAAGATTTTCGTGAGATACACTTTTATTGTACCTACCTCCTACACTTTGCTTTGAGCAGAATTCGAGTTTGCAGCTATAAATTATGTAGGTACTGCGAGAACCTTGGTTTATTTCTATGAAAGAAAGCTCGGGATTCATTCATGTAAATGAAATTATACCAGGAATCTATTCGGGGACACTTTATGAAGGTACGTACAGTCGTCACCTCAAAGAGTTGAACAGATGAAGACTCCAAAAACCATGTGTAGGTACAAATAAAGCCACAGAAATTGCTGAATCACACCACTCCTCAAGCCACTCACCTATAAGACAACAGAAGACGCGAATAATTATAACATAAATAAAAAAGCAGAGTCGTGTTTTAAAGCAGAAATTGATCCTAAGGACTTCTGAAAGAAAGCGAGTGCACTCTCGAATCGACCAATCAGTCATTACTTTGCATCAACAGCCTTTACATAACTATTCCACCGAATTATGAGCACTAATTTTGACGTTTCCACGTTTACACACTGTCGTAGTATCGGGATGACTGGAGTACTGGATTTACCACCTCTGCGAAGCGGGGGCAAGTTTATTTGTTACTACCTTCACTTGGTTTTCGATACTAGGCATGTCCATCTGCACACTCGAAAAGTACCTACCTACTTATACTTTCTTCTCCATTTAGTATTAATTTTCAACTATAATTAGAGGAATAGCCTAATGCAATAGCTTAGTTTAATTTAAAATAATTATAAGTGAAAATCACAATTTGACGCTAGATACACTATAATACAATACATAAAATACACACCAAGAACATTATATTAAAACGAATTGCGCCTCGCGGTTTTGCCCGCGTGGGAATCTATGTGTCAAATGGTTTATAAACCTTCGTCTTGAATCACTCTATCTAAAAACTCTACCAACTCTACCTCTACCTCTACCTTCACTTGGTTTTCGATACTAGGCATGTCCATCTGCACACTCGAATGACACAGACCACTAACAGTGTGCGCAACGTACTGAGAGACCGGTCTACGACGAGTAAACTTGGCTATAACTATATTATTATTTGTTGAGATCATCATCATCATCATCATCATCATCTGTATATCTCTTTTAACCGGTAACTGTACCTATTATCTAACTGTCAAAAAAGGTTCTGATGTGACCTTTATACCTATCGCTACAGATTTATTATCTTCGTGAATGATGTCATTTTCTACCTCAATCGTAAAATACTGAAGTTCTCTAATTTCGCTGAACCAAACGGAAAGGTCACACAGAGGAGTATATATTAAATTATTCCTATATAGGTTTTAGCCCATCATCAAATACCATATTTAGGGTTATTTATTATTGACCTTTAACAATATATGGTACAAAAATGGCGATTTTTTTTCTCAATAGTTAAATACTAAAATACTCTACTTTCGCTGAACCAAATGGAAAGGTCACACTGAAGAGTAGGTCTCAAATGATTCCTATACAGGTTTCAGCCCATCATCATAAGCAACCTTTATCAACCATGTAACATGATTTGTGTATGATGTTTGTCAGCTTACAAACACATATGAATAGCGTCCTATGGTAGTCCTTTGATAGTGTCTCATAACTCATTAGATTTATCTGCTTCCCGTCTCTTGCTTAACGCACTGTCCAGCCTCGCACTGTGACCGAGGTGATGAAGGTGATGTGTGTCATAGGCAATGTCGACGACCTCTGTGGCTTGGTGGGCGAAGGTCCGCCTGCGACGCAGGTCGCCGGTTCGATTCCCGCATGGGAACAAATGTTTGTACGATCGGCAGGTATTTCTTGCGGGTAATCTGGTTGTTTTTTATGTAAAATAAAAAATATCTATCTATTTAATGTATTGTATTATATTGTGTAAATCAGTCATCTAGTACACGTAACTCAAGCTCTGCTTAGCTTGGGGCTATCTATAAAGCTGTGAGAATTGTCCAGCATTATTAAAAAAAGTATTATTTATAATATTATTGTCTTTATTTATATTGAAAACAAGCATACTATAAAATCCTTTTATTTTGAAAACAATTATAATTTATGTATTCTTGCTCCAGGTAGAAAGCTACAAAACCAACGAAATGAACAAACAATTTCACCAACATTTTCGGGCCGTTGAAGCCGAATTGGAGGCAGCACTAAACTTTTATTTAAATGAAGTTTGAGGCTAATTCCCCTTGCGCTATTATAATTGTCTGGGGCATTAGGAGGGTCCAGGACTGCCGGGACTGCCAGGACTGTCGGGACTGCGGCCATTTCAAGACCGCGAGTGGCTTTATCCCAGTCACAGAGTAAATAGGAACCTATTATGTCGTGGTATAGATAACTCCCACTACTGAAGTTGAACAGCAAAGCAACAACATCAACTTCTTTTTTTATGGCTCGCTGTGTCTGTGTTGCCACAACGCTCAGTGTCCATGTCAAATACTTGGTTCTTATTTATTTCCATTATTCTCTTATAATTTTATTTGTTAAAGTAAAAAGGTAGCCCAACGTTTCTATACTTAGTATTTTGCACAAATTAATTTTGACGGATAAAATGAAAACATAATCAGGCATCTGAGTGAAGTGTCGTATTACTTAGAAATAAGTCAAAATGTAATCGACTTTTATCACATTCATAATACTTTTCAAGGAAAACGTAAAATCTCCACGTTCTACATACTTACGAAAATACAAGGTAATTAAACATTCCACAATACTAGTTCTAGGAAATCTCTGTGCGACGAGGAAATTACTAAAACTCTTCAGGTATCAAGTTCTTGGAATTCTCTAAGAGGTTGATGTAAGCAAAGGGCAGATCTTATCAAATAAATAAATAAATAATGCTGGACAATTCACACAGCATTATCTAGCCCCATGGTAAGCAGAGCTTGTGTTATGGGTACTAGATAACTGATATACATAATACAATACATTACATAGATAGATATTTTTTATTATACATAGAAAACGACCAGAACACCCGAAACAAATATCTGCAGATCGTACACACAATTGTTCCGAGGCGGGAATCGAACCCGCAACCTTCAGCGTCGCAGGCGGACCTTCGCCCACCGCGCCACATCGGTCGTCAAATATACCTATTATACACAACATGGGCCCTCAATCCACTAAAGTAATCACACTCTATAATAATTTGACTTGTTTACCTAAGTGCTTATTTTGTCTGCCTGTGGGGAATAAAGAATTTTGAATTTTGAATGGTAGTCATATCAATGTCATATTTTGGCATTTTACCTTTGATGAAACAACTACAGATGGAGGAACACGTGTCAAAAGTGTCTCGGTTGAGAATTACTTACTAGCTGCGCCCCGCGGTTTCACCCGCGTGGTGAGAGATATTTTGGATAATATGCAATATATCTTTAAAAGTTGTAGCCTATGTGGTATTCTGATGTATAAGCTATATAATTGTTAAGTTTCATTAAAAACCATTCGGTAGTTTTTACCTGAAAGAGTAACAAACATCCTTCCATACTTTCAAACTTTCGCGTTTATAATGTCAAATGTAAAAATGTCTCCGTGCAAATAGTGCACGCACAATCTAAGAGTTTCTTTCATCTATGGACGATTCTGCCACGATAGTATTGTCATAGTAAAGCGATTAGTTTGCAGAATTCGGCCCCTGACATCTCGCCGATCGTGTCGGTCTGTGTAGGTTTTCATCATCATCATCAGCCTATAGCAGTCCACTGCTGGACATAGGCCTCCCCTAAGGTTTTCATACTATGTGCTAAGTGGAAGTAACGCATCTTATGGAGCGATTGCTATGATAAAATATAATAGTATAGGGTGTGGTGTAAAATAGTAGTGTGTTCTTTAATTTCCAACATTCGATGACTTAATTTTTTTGAATACAGCTGAGAACGGCGACTGAGAAAAAATCATCACAGCTACAATAATTATGATAAACTCTCCTAATTTCCATTTTTCGGGCGGCCATTTGCATAGATAGGAAACACAGCAATTAATTAATCGTCGTCGGTTTGAGAAATGAGGGTTACGTCTACGTCTGACCACTTCATTCTCATCGGGGAGATTAATGGTGGTGAGCCACGCGAGCTCCCTAATCATCGGCCAGATTCATACCTACCTATAGCTTTAGACCAATTTAAGGTAACCATAGATTGGTCGAAGCTAGTTGAGCTAGACACCTGTGTGTAAAAAGCTCCTGTGATCGCAGGTCTATGTTCAACTTTGTGTTATTTACTCCCCCCTCACTCGATACTGTATCAAGTAAACGGGGGGGAGAAATACCACAAAATATGGACTGTTTTTGCGGCCACATAAATAATCTATGCATGCCTTGCTGTACATTTTTTTTGTTAATAGAAGAGATTGGTGGGAGATCGCACGTGACCGCACTGAGTGGAAAGATTTGGGGGAGGCCTTTGCCCAGCAGTGGGACGAAACAGGCTAAATAAAAAAAATAAAAAAAAAATAAAAAAAAATAGAAGCTGGGGATTTAATTATATTCTATTGATCCAAAGTTATAATAATTAATTCACCTATAGAAAAAAATAATTTTTTTTTGTATAGCTTTAAGACAAGCGACCCTAAGGAATGTAACTGAGATCGAATGGCAAAATATTATTCCAACGACTAGAAAGACTCGTCACCGGCAAATGTTTCCTCAATGGGTTTCATACATAAAATAATAAAGAATAAAAGAATTTATTGATAGCCACACACAATAATAAACAGTTACAAAAAAAAGGAAAACACATAAAAAATACAAAACAACTTAAGTAGTAGTGATTTGACTATACATAATGTAGCGTGGTAGTAGAGTCCCAAGTATAAGAATAACACACACATACATATATGTTTTGAATCTTGAAAATGTCTGTGACGGGCGTTAGATGTTAGGGTGTTCGTAGGCCTGTATATTTTTTTACTACGAAATTACTGAAAAGGGAGCCATAGACCCATAAAAAGGAATCCACACCGCTCACTAAGCACATCATGTATCACACCCAGCCCAGTTCAAGTACCGACTATAGTTTGACCGAAACCGCTGTACCGCGCCTGAGGTATGCGAGCGGCGAGACGCGGGGGAAATATCGGCCGCTCCGATCCATCAGTCTGCCGCCGTCAACGCGTACTCTTGCTCTTTTTTCCTCGCCCACCTCGCCGCACTTTCCTAAGGAGCGGTACAGCGGTTTCGGTCAAACTATATATGCATCGCTCTAATCCGGATTCGCTTTGCCAATTAGCCGTGTTCACCAGTAATACGCCATATAACTTACAAGCTGCTTAGCCGAAAAAATAAACAGCACTGCTGATTTAATATCCTCAGCAACATCAAGTACTGTTTACGTCGTGAAAGGCCTTTGTTTTGTTAATTACGGAGCCGGCCGGCCTGCACCTGCCCCCACCGCACCAGAATAAACGAACGACTAAATTTCCTGTGAAGAGGAGGCTGGGGTAATGTGGTATGGCTCATTAGCTGATAATATTATGTTCTAATAAGATATGATAGTTTTTATGTTTAATGTATCAGTGTACGCGTCCGTAGCTTGCATTTCATTGCAAAACAATCAGTTATTGTACTTTCTTGATAATTTATGTCAATATCAAATATGTCAATGTCTTACATCATCATCAATAAATATAGTGCAGAGGACAAGTGTTCACTAGGGGACATAAGCCTCCCATTGTGAACTTAGCGCCCTGTCTTTAGCTTGCCTAATCCAAAATCTTCCAGTAGTAAGAGTATATCGCAAGATGACTGCGTACGTAACATTAAAACGAAAACGAGGGGTTTCCTATTTTAGGTTTACCGAGTCTCTAAAATACTTAGCGTATACAATCTCTTCACAATTGAATGTGACTAGTCTTTAGTATAACGATAGTTTCTCCAACTACATCTTAAGGAAACGGACGGACGAACATAAAGAGGAAATGGACGATAAAATTCACGACGTACAGAATAAAAAAAGTAACAAAACGGTTTTATGAAAAAGTCTCGAGTTCGAAATAATATTTGCCAAAAATAGTCACTTTAGCCCAGTATCCTGCGGTGGCCCATTTCCCCTCGGCGAAATTTCTACAGTTTAAATTAAAAGATAGTCCTGACCAATAGTAGTTACTTGTCCCCGCAGAGAATGGAATTTCAAATTAACTTGCATTTGCGGTCCTCGATTGAAAACTTTACATTTTGTAAATCGACTAAAACGTTTTGTGAAGTGTTCGGTGCCACAATTTTGGTATTTACGGCATTGCTTTGTTTCCAGAGGTAATATGATTGTCACTGGTTAGAGATACATTATAAAATTTCTGCAGCGAGGGTTGTATAGGCTTATCTCGAACTAAAGTAGCATTTTGAAAGGAAATAATAAAGAGTCAGCCAGTAAAAGAAGTCAAATTAATAATTATTTCACAAAACATATGGAAAAACATCTCGAACTAAAGTAGCATTTTGAAAGGAAAGAATAAAGAGTCAGCCAGTAAAAGAAGTCAAATTAATAATTATTTCACAAAACATATGGAAAAACATCTCGAACTAAAGTAGCATTTTGAAAGGAAAGAATAAAGAGTCAGCCAGTAAAAGAAGTCAAATTAATAATTATTTCACAAAACATATGGAAAAACATCTCGAACTAAAGTAGCATTTTGAAAGGAAAGAATAAAGAGTCAGCCAGTAAAAGAAGTCAAATTAATAATTATTTCACAAAACATATGGAAAAACATTTCTAGGTATAATGTCTTTTCTTATTTTTGTTTGAATATTCATGAGAAATAAAATAAATTATTTATTTCGACCAAAAATACGCATGATATGATATATAATTTTATTTTTGTTCTTACAAAACTTTGTCATGCTCATGCACAACGATGTAAGCAAGTACTTACATGCTATGTGAAGTTTCTCACGGCACTTTCTTATACCGAGTTTTATTTAAAGAATTAATCATCGCAGACTTTATTTTTCCATATAAATAAAATAAAAAATAAAAAAGCCTTTTATTCCTTAACCTTAAATAGCATTGATCAATAATGCTTATGAAAAATTTGTTAAATCTAATGTAAGTATGTCAAATATTATAGAAAATGTCAGTATGTAGATTTCATGATTAATGTTTATTAGTTTATTTAATAATGTATTTGAAAAGTTATTTATTTCGATTGAATTTAATGCATATATTTAATAAGTAGTTAGGACCCCTCTCGGGTAAAGGCCTCCTCCAGTTCTGTACAGTGTTTGCGGTCTTCTGCGACGCTTGTCCAATTTTGTATTTTTATATGTGTCCATATACAAGATGAAAAATAACAACAAGCAACCAGAAAACTAAAATTCCTGTAGAAAGAGTTCATTACTCAAAGTGTCGACGCTCGAATCCCAACCGACGTCACATGGGAGGCTTTGTACAACACTACATCTCAGATCCCTATTCGTACCTTACCTATACAGGATGCCATTCCATATATATGGGACTATCTGAGAACGTTCTATAGAGATTAAATTTTTTTGCAAAATTTTAGGTTTCGACGACCTCTGTTTGTGGCGCAGAAGGCCGCGGATTCCATTCCCGCCTCGGGACAAATGTATATACGATCTACTGATATTTGTTTCGGGTGTTCTGGTCGTTTTCTATTTTTAATAAATCATATCTATCTATGTAATGTATTGTTTTATCTAGTAGCCATAGCACAAGCTCTGCGTAGCTCGGGATAGATGATGCTGTGTGAATTGTCCAGCATTATTTATTTATTTAGGTGTTTCTTTTACCAGCTGAGGTATTAAGATGCCTGATAAAATCAGAGTCAAGTGATTATAATTTCGTGATCTTATTCCATAAGAACAAAATTATACATTGATATTGCTAAAGAAACTGAAGTCCGCATCATGACGGGTACCAAAAAAGGTCACATCTGACTAAAGTAAGTTATGTTCAACATATTATTTAAAAAAATATGGAATACTTCTATTAACACTTTGACTGCGATTTTTTTTCAACGACTGCAATCTTTTTTTTAACCTAAAAAAATCGTGATGCCGCTCTACACAGCGGTTGTGTTGTGCCGCACATGCGGTTCGTTCGAAAAATATTACGGCTGTGCTGAGTCACAATGATCTGTATTTTCTCAGCCGCTGCGCTAGTGTGGATTTACGCATATTAGTCACTTGTAGAAAACACATACCGTGTGATTGAGCAGTCAAAGTGTTAAAGTTTCGTTGGTAGCCCCAATTGAACGCTATTTTCTGATACAATGGCGTCTAATAGATAACGCATGCCTACACCACATTTTTTTGCCTATTTTTGAGCTGTGCAGCAGCTGTGTTGGTGTTTTATGTATTTGATATGTCCCTTACACATCCACACGAAGGCCACAAATGAAGTTTGCGATGGCAGATTTATCTGCCTGCTCTAGGTAGGTACTCGCACTACTATCACACCTTTAACATTATAATAAAATGTCATACCAATTAAATACCACAAAAAGTCAAGAGCTTTATTTTGTACCTTTCCTTCCGTATCTGATTGGCTGTACCCACCCTCGGCTGTAATGTACCACCCTGTATAACGAACGGCACTCTCGGTTAGTTCGCAAGTGTACTTTAAATAACACTTGAGGGTGGCTCGCGAAGGGTCCTAGATATTGTGAGAGGGATGATAATAATACGACTAGCTCGCAGTTACAAGTACAACTTACCTTTATAAAACGAATTCTTTAGAAACGTTGGTTTTAAGAATCCGGATATTTGTGATCAATGACTTGTATTGTAACCAACGGTTTCATTCTAATTTTAAACCCTACTATATATAAATGTACTAGTTCGCCCGCGTGGAAATCGATGTGTCAAATGGTTTAAAACCCCTTCTCTTGAATCATTATATCCATTAAAAAAACTGCATCAAAATCCGTTGCGTAGTTTTAAAGATCTAAGCATGCATAGAGGCAGATAGACAGCGGGAAGCGACTTTGTTCTATACTATGTAGTGATAAAGAAAAGAAAACCACTAAAGGTTATAGTGTTTTTCTTTTTTAGGCACAACCGCCTCCACACCTTCACTTACCTACACCATTGATCAAATCGTGCTGACCACACGCTGCCTACACGGCGATAGCTAGCAGCTAGCTTGCTGTCCACATCCGATCAGCAAGTAGCCCTATAACAAATTGCTTCAAGCGAGCTGTCCAATCAGCACGCGAGAATTCAGCAGTGGTTATACTACTGAAAGTTGTATAATTGTCGTATAAAACCGTCTTATAGAAGTTTATACGATGTCTATATACTACTATAGACTACAAGTTGTATAAAGATAAGAGGCCTTACGTCAATTATACGCAAAAATTACTTCATCATCATCATCATCTATAGCCTATAGCAGTCCACTGCTGGACATAGGCCTCCCCCAATGAGCGCTATAATATAAAATTACTTCAATACGATGTTTATAGCAATTTGAGTCGCGTAACTTGTACTTATATGACTGAAAAAACATACAGTCGAACGTAGAGCGTCCTCTTTTTTAAGTCGGTATAAAAACTACACGAACGAACCTTCAAAGTTAAATTTTTAGTAGGATTTTCTACGACAAGTGCAAAGTTAGGAAGGACGAGACGTGTCGTAAGGGCGAGGGCTCTAGGGCTCTTGAAGCGGCGGCGGTGATAGCGCACGGTCGCGTGGCCGTAACGACTTGTGCCTATCCGACCTTTGACTTTTGTTTAGGAATTTACAAAAAAAATGCTTAAGAACAAGTACGGAGCTAAGCAAAAGATTGGTGAGGGAAATATACTTCGAAATATTCAGGTTTTTATTAATGTAATGTAAGAAGATACCATTTTTTATTCAAGTCTAGACCACAAGAAAGAAGAAAGAAGTGGAGACCACGACTCGGTAAACGTAGTGTAGGACGCCCTCCGACCAGGTGGGATGACTACCTGTGAAAGACTGCAGGTAGATGCTGGATGCGGCAAGCTGAAGTCCAGCAGTGGACTGCTATAGGCTGATGATGATGATGATGATGATGATTCTAAGTCTAATTATAGGATTAGAAACAAAAAAAGTCTTAAAATTAAGATATTTCTCTAAATATTAGAACAAAGTTGAGAATAAAATAGTCGTGGACCTGGTCGGAGGGCGTCATACACTACGTTTACAGAGTCGTGGTCTCCGCTCAAGAACACGTTTGCCCCAGCGGCCGTCGGTTCTTCGCGAGATATGGCCGGCCCACTGCCACTTCAGCTTCCTAATTCTATAAAATGCTATAATCTAAGAGTTTTCTGCCGTTATTGCAAAATTCTAACGTCCCTGTTCAATAAGCAATAGCGCTCACCTTCGCAATAAGAATGGAAGACGTATCGAGTTCTAGATCTGACAAGTGCAGCCCCTGTATCACGAGTGCAGTTGACTTCAATTCTCATACTTTGTATAGGTATTTCTTTAATATAAGGACCGGTCCTTGATATCTATAATATAGTAAAATAATTTTATTTGATAATCATTTTTAGTATAAAGTATGACTTGTCTAATTGCTTATTTTGCTAGCCTAAAGCAATAAAATATTTTGAATTTGAATTAAATTTGAATTTGAGTAAATAAATATATAAATCTATAGGTATATGATCTATAGGTATTTGACGACCGATGTGGCGCGGTGGGCGAAGGTCCGCCTGCGACGCAGGAGGTTGCGGGTTCGATTCCCGCCTCGGAAAAAATATGTGTACGATCTGCAGATATTTGTTTCGGGTGTTCTGGTCGTTTTCTATGTATAATAAAAAATATCTATCTATGTAATGTATTGTATGATGTATATCAGTTATCTAGTACCCATAACACAAGCTCTGCTTACCTTGGGGCTAGATAATGCCGTGTGAATAGTCTAGCATTATTTTTACTATTAAAATAAATAAAAACAAATATTAATATATACATAAATATAAAAAAAATAACCCTTATTTCTCCAGGTTACGCTATATTTGAGAACGGCTTTACCGATTTCATTGATCTTTCTTAACGTGTTAAATACTTCGTAGAATATTCTCTTAAATTTTCATCCCCTAAAAATTTGAAAATTGCTTAGAAATTTACACGCGGGCGAAGCCGCGGTGCTATGGTAGTTTATAAAGTCAATTGTTTTTCTCTTAATTTCCGTTTTTTCTACACGAGAAGATACTAGAACGATGTTTTTTTATCTAATTTCACCTGTATTTGTCATTGCTCGGGGACTTCCTGTATATTTGTTTTTGTCAAACAAGCCCGGTGTTACCAACAAACATTTTGAAAAGTCCGAATAAATCGGTGCACTGTCGACGTATCGGATAAATATGCGCCAATTAAAGCCGTTCACAACTTTGTCGTTTAAAAATGTTGCCTGCTTTCTGGGGCTCCGTACCCGAAAGGTACAAACGGACCATTACTAAGCCTCCAGTATAACTCCATATAGATAAATATTAATTATTCTATATATACCTAATTATCTTCAATATTTACGTCATCGTCAGCTTTAATATGTACCAATCCTATCATAGCTGTTAGCGAAAAGGCCGCCGATTGTGCCACTAGACTTAGTTAGTATTAAGATCCATTATTATTGTATTTTTTTATTGATGGTGCAATAAAGAAATATTGTATTGTATTGTATGTCACCAGTATTGTGAACCGTAATAAGTATGTATATACATATGTCGTTGAAGTTTTCACACAGTATTTCTATTACTGACAACAAACAATAAAAATAAAATAAATATTTTAATAGGTATCGAAGGTTTTTAATGCTCTTTTAGACCAACACTACTGTATTTTTAACACTTTGACTGCGGTTTTTTTTCGACGACTGCGATATTTTTTTAACCTAAAACATTCGTGCTGCCGCTCTACACAGCGGTTGTGTTGCGCCGCACATGCGTTTCGTTCGAAAAATATTACAGCTTTGCTGAGTCATACAGAGCTGTATTTTCTCAGCCGCTGTGCTAGTGTGGATTTACGCATATTAGTCACTTGTAGAAAACACATACCGCGTGATTTCAGTAGTCAAAGTGTTAACGGTATTAGGGAGACATTTCTGAAAATTTCACAGAGTGAGACCTATGTACTATAATCTTTATAAACTCAAATAATAAAAAAAAAAATGTTAAAATAAGTATACGTAAGTATAAAACGTGTCATCATAGACGGGTCAGACCAGATACGTTTTTAAGCTTGGTTTAATAAAATAACATAGTGTTAAATCATAAATCTCAATGACATGGAACCCTTCCTGTGCGAGTCAGATACACACTTGCCCGGTTTTATTTCAATCTATATCAGTTACAGTTCACCTAGACTGTGACCTGCGAAATATATTTTTCATTTTCACTTTATCAGGGTGAAATTCAAACTTTCACACGGCCTAAATAAATTTCGGGAAATCTTTAAATTAAATGCGTTTTGTGAAAATAATATTCTAGGACATAAATGTACGTAATATTTTTTTCTTTTTTCTAAGTTGGTTTATTTGAACGGCACCGTCCATATTGTTCTCTTATGCCGTTGACTGGTAGAGATCGCTCATAGAGATAAGCCGCCCTCGTCCTTTCAAAGTCCTCTGCAGGAGGTTGCTGGTTCGATTCCCGCCTCGGGACACATGTTTCTACGATCTCGTTGCATTTCATTATCCTTCATCGAAGACTAATTTCAATTCATTTACATTACAAGTGGCCATTTTAGAATCATCAATAAAGAGTATTGATTGTCATGCATGATAAATGTTCAGTTATACTACCAATGCCGAATAAGGTCACTAGTACTACTGGTAGTACTAGAAATACGAACGTCTGTCATTATTCTACCAGTTGTACTTCTCTGTAGTATTACTGACACGGAGGCAAAAATTTAAATAATAACGGAACTACACCATGACCTTTCACCGACTAGGTTATACACCCAAATAAAAAGTCCCTAGAGAGCACAGTAAAACGTCAAAGTTTGAAACACTTCCACATAGCCGGGGTAATTCTAGCACGCCGCAGCCGCCGGAATGTTCCTGAGGGTAAGATGACACTCATTCATTTAATTTAATGCCTACCCTAGCCGCTGGTGAAATTGCTGGGAGTCTCTAGGGCGAAGTAATATGAAGAATCCTTAACGATACAGATAATTTTCTCAGCCTTTCCTTGTTCCGTTAATTTTGAAAGGTTTTAGCCGAATCTCGGAAGCTTCTTATCTAATTTATATGTACACCTTTTTTAATTATTTATTAACCGTATTTACAAGACACTACCACAACATTACAGGGTTATTCGCAACTGACACTGCGTGAACTAGGTACGGTTTTTTTACATCATCATTCATCATCACGTATATGTTTGTATATGTAGACGTCTTTTATGCATAAAATTATATAAATTCACAGTCATCATCGTTGGCTATTTACATCATCGTATTCGTTGTTTCTAAGTTTGAAAGAAGGTTGCCTATGCTATGTAGAAAGTTTTTTATTTCATTTGAATCTTCGCTAATTTCGACGACAATTTTTTCTTTTATCAACTTCTAATCTCTCTTCTGTCATTTAGCCGTGATGTCAATGCCATTTATCAGTTTTTTCTTTATTATTTTAGTTTCATGTAACTTACATATTGTAGGTATTTATTAAAGCTGTATTTAAGGAATGCCTTAATATAAGTAAATAAATATATAAAATGTTCACGTAATTTATTCGTAAGTCATTTATTAGGTACCTTTTTTGTTGCTAGGTTTATGTTACTTATTGTGTATCTATTAAAGCTGTAGGCGCCGCCGCCGGCGAAGGCCTTATATTAAGTGAATAAGAAAAAAAGTAATTTAATCGTATTAAAAATCGTAAATTAATTAAGTCGAAACTACTCGCAGCAAAATACGTTCTCAGTGGTCGTTCATAAATGGTGATCGTGACGATCGAGAGACCATGCAGTTTATTCAGTGAATTAACAATAACCCTGTATAAACTGGAGAAGCTTTGTCTATGTCGAGTAATGTAATATACTAGTTACCCATTTAGTTGAGGGTGTTACCATCCGGTTGATTGTCGGTCTATTGTCTATGGATTAGTGCGGTATAGATTAGTATAGGACCTACTTTAGATTCCAATCAAACCAAAATCGTGGGCGGAAGCTATCCTTGCTATCTTTTTTTTTTATAATCATTTTATTGTTAAGGACTTTTACTTCGTAAGTATGCCAGTCCTATCATAACCTAAACTTATAACTAACAAACAAAACAAAGAATACAGCAAAATAAAAACATATAAATTGTGGCTATTTTTAAAGGGAGTCACTGATGCATAAAAATTTTGAATAATGTAATGAGACAGCCGCTGCTGAATCTGGTTCCGCTAAAATGTTAATAAATGTACCTAAATCAAATTTATTTAAATTAAGTTCAATCATCAATGCCTCCCTTCGATCTTTGAATTTAACGCAATCCATCAAGATGTGGTGCACATCATCTAGGAATCCTTGTTATCTGTTATAGCTCATTCTCGTCGGCAAGTGTAAACTTTCAATCAACTTTTTGGAAGGTTGTGGAAAGAGTGGGAAGCTTAACAACTGTCTCAATACAATGAAATATACTCCTCCCACGTCCATAATTTTTGTGGTTATTATGGCAAGATTATTGTTTTGTTTTGGGGAGGTACGTTCACCAGAGGTATAATAGAAGAATACTTACTCTTCTATCTATGGAAAGAGCTATGCTCGGAGTTTCTCTGAAGGATAAGATTAATATAACGAATACATCCGAAAGAGAACCAAAGTTATCGAAATAGCTCTAAGAATTAGCAAGGTGAAGTGACAGTGGGCCGGCCATATCTCGCGAAGAACTGACGGCCGCTGTGGCAAACGTGTTCTTGAGTGGAGACCACGACTCGGTAAACATAGTGTAGGACGCCCTACGACCAGGTGAGATGACGACCTGCGAAAGACTGCAGGTAGATGCTGGATGCGTCAAGCTGAAGACAGGGCGCTATGGCGCTCATTGGGGGAGGCCTATGTCCAGACGTGGACTATCATAGGCTGATGACTCTTCTATGATAAATGCTGATAAGCAATGTAAGATAAAATATACTGACGCCTTTCTGGCGATTTCAAAATTACCGACGTATTTCTGACGACCTCGCATTCTAGTCTAGATTCTAGAATATGCAAGGATCAAAGTTTATACCACCATCAGCAGTATCCATTACAATTATCTGCAAGAGCTCTGAGCTGCATAATTGTTATGCATGATGATATGCAACGCATTACTTGGCTCACAAATCATTAAATATGAATGGAGCATTATTACAGCAACTGTGGCCGACGGGGTTCTAGCGATTTGGAGTCAACGATGTTGTAATATTTAGCTTGAAATTAATAATAATATATTTATTATACATTCATTAAATCAAATTTTTAAAGCTGTAGTTATATGGGTTCATAGGAAAAAAAAATTATACTAAAAAATAAACTTTTTCAATAGATTTTTAATCACCTAGGGCCAAAGTGCTTTGGGAAGACAAATAAGTTAGTAAACTTTAAGTTTTCGTGCAGGAGTTCCTATGGCCACATTCTGTCTCATTATATCTACGGTACCATAACATTGCATTGTAATCGAACTTACACAAGTATTTCTTTTATATTATTTCTTATTCTTTTATACATAGTATTACGTCTCTCATTTACCATGATCTCGGGCCATAAAGTGATCCGGTCCTTTGGAAGGCTTGCGTGGGGCCGAAGCCAACAGCACAGAGGCCCTTTGAGAAGTTAATCTAAATGCGATGGCTACACATAGCGGGTATCATCCTCGGGTGCACAATATGATACACCCAAAGATGGTATCCGCCAGGTGTAGAGACTATTGCAAAGAAAAATGAAAGAAATAAAACCAGGACCCCGATTACCCAGTCCATCCATCCATCACCTATTGTGATGCTATAGGGGAGGTTGCGATATTATAACTATTATTATGCTCAATCAGTTGAGGATTAGAGGTCTTCAGATCCAAGATTTGACCCACACAAACTAAGAGGGCAAGTAGAATAAAAGCTGTAAAAAGTTTCGTGATTCTGCAACTTCGTGATACTACAAACAGCTTCGCTTAGTGCTAAGAGCCAAGCCAAGCGAGTGGCTTGGCTAGTGACTGATCCGCGAATAGACGTATTGCATACTATAGCAGTGGCCACACTACGACCTACGAGCGACCCGCCAGCAGATAAATAAATAATAAATAAATAATGCAAGACAACCCGCACATCGAACAGCAGCATCGAAACGTTTTCAAAACAGACGAATGTTTCGATAACAATACCGACTTATTAATTATTTCATATTTATTTATATGCAAAACAGAAAACAATCAAAATTATGAAGATTAAAAAGAAATAATTCAAAATAATCATCTTTCAACTTTCTTAGATTAGATTTTGATCCAAAATATGCATATGTCGTGGCCATATCATAGATTTGCTCCCTAAATGAAATGCTCGAGAATTTCATGAAATGGTCGCATTTCATGAAATATTCCACTGTCATGTATGGCCAAATCATGATCTGATTTAAGCAGATCACTGATAAGAAATCGTTTCTCGATATGGGCAACTAAACGCGTGGCTTCTTCATGAAATGGTCAAGATTATTTGATCATATCGTTAAGAAGTTACATTAATTACCGGTAGAGGCGCGACTTAGCTTTTGATTTCGAAACTATCATGGTTATTCCGTGATCATGGCGCATGAAACTGTGCCGAAATATTGATTGAATAAACTCATCATGGTAATAAAATTTCAAACGCGGTAAAATTCTCAAATACTTTTTTCCTAAAAGTATTTGAGTTGTAAACGTATCCACCTGCACTATATTCCATTCGCTTTCTTTCGCCATCAGTTCCCTAGCATCTTATATGGAAATACTTCGTGAACTTTGTATATCTCGTATAATCCAGGCTTCATTGCCATCACTCGATCAGAAACTTAAATTAAAATACTTTACTCAATGTTGCTGAACAATAAACTCGCTGAACTCGAGAAAAACCCTCGCTCAATTGACTTGTAGTTCGATCCGGGCACAAGTAGAGTAGTAGAGGGTAGAGCGGGCCCGTTTTACATTGTTCGGTATGACGGCGGAATTCATGACTTCGGTATGACCTAGTAGCCTAGCAGTATGACAGCAAAAGTCAATAGGGGAAAACAAAACACGCTTACTAAATAGTTTTGATCTTGTTTTGATGACTGCAGCAGAAGCAAGCATCAACGTTTTTCTTTTGTTTTTATTCGTTATGCAAAATGCAGCCAAATGGCAAATATAGTATGTTTGATACACTCACGAATATATCTTAATTGAACTACTGAGCGGTGACGCTTCGTTTATAAGTAAGAAGAGGGGTTTATATGAAATTATTTGGCGTGTTTTAAAAAACTATAAACTACTTTAAATTCTTAAATAGTGAAAGTCAATTTCAAATCCAAAAGACGTTATGTCTTTCGACTTACAAAAATAAACACACTTAGACAAGTAATTTTTAAACTATTAACTAGCTGTTTCCCGAGGTTTCACCCGCGTTAAATTGAACTTTCACATTTCTAAATTTTAATAAAGGTAGGTACTTAGCCTATGTTCACCGCGGATAGTGTAGCTTCCCAACGGTGAAATAATTTTTCAAATCGGTCTAGTAGGTAGTTTCGGAGCATATTCAATACAAACAAACAGAAACTCAAACCTTTCCTCTTTAAAAACAAATTTGAGTAGGTAATCTATATTAATATTAATTAGTACAGATTACCAACTCAAATTTGTTTGGAAGGAACACTTCTGAATAAATGACAGACCTCTTGTTTACATCCGTTGCCATGGAAACTACATATTTGCTAAAAGCGACTGAAAATTACCATATTGTGATGATGTTTTATATACGTTTTACGGCGCACGATGAAACTTATACGAGGCCACCTCAAAATCAACTTTTATACAACAACAAATCATCAAAATCTACTTATTATGAATTCGCGAAATTTTTGTAGCTTCAACTTCAACTTCTTGCTAGATGGCTCTACGTCTTGACGCAATTCTGCCAATGTCCGTCTCATGATACCATCATTCGTGATTTTTCTAAAGTCAAAAGTGTCATTACGTTGTTTTTTAAGCTAGCGGGAATAAAAAAAACGCTCGGAAATAATTTGTTTATGGAACCAATTCGGGATCATTCAACCGGTTCATAATATTGGCAGAGAAATCGACGAACATATACAAAAAAAAATACACACAGCCGAAAATAAAAGAGCGCCTGGGGCGCTCTAATTTAACCAGCTATAATATCATCACCCTCTTGCCCCTCGGCGATGTTTTATAATACATTTTAAAAACGCCTCATAATGTCAATTCGGCCGATAAAAAGTTCCTCTCAAGAAAAACGCCATGGTGGCTTAAAAAGATCGCATAACTTATTTCCATAGAATTTCGTAAAGCTGAAACAAAAAGTTTTGGAAAGTCGGCTTTGGGCTGTTGTAAAAAGCTTCTGAATTGATTGTCCGGCGTTACGAGATCGTAGGGTGTCCGCATTGTTTCTGAGTACACGACGGCTCCAACTTTTCTCATTACTGCGATCTGTTGTGGCGTTCCCTCGTCCTTTCTCGACACGCTAACGATATTATATTACCGAACGATCAAATAAACAAATGAATTTGATAAGTTGACAGCTCTGTCGTTTGCTTCTGAATAATAATCGCAAACGTTTAGCGATGTAGACGCCCTGTCGAACAACAATTCTTTCGATTATTTTCTTTATTCAGCGGAATAATGCGGTTTTCTCCTAACATTGGATAATATTTTTATTTGTAACACGTTGCTGTGAAGCTGACGGCGTAGCAGCGGGAAATGTTGGAATAATAATGAATGTAATCACGTAGAAAAACATTTGTCGATCGGATGGTGCAAATTCATGTCGCGGTCGCGATACAATTTCCATTACCTATGTATATAAAATACTAGTTTCTTCCCGTGACTTCGCACGCGTTGTTTCTATGGAAACGTTTAACATTTTGACTGCTGAAATCACACGGTATGTGTTTTCTACAAGTGACTAATATGCGTAAATCCACACTAGCGCAGCGGCTGCGAAAATACAGATCTATGTGACTCAGCAGAGCCGTAATATTTTTCGAACGATACGCATGTGCGGCGCAACACAACCGCTGTGTAGAGCGGCAGCACGAATTTTTTAGGTTAAAAAAAAGATCGCAATCATCGAAAAAAAACCGCAGTCAAAGTGTTAAGGTTATTTCTATCTCATGGGAAATTATATATGGGAAGAAAAGTATATGCCTAAGTTTTATTCCGGGCCTGGAACTAACTGTATGCAAAATTTAAGCCCGTTCTGTAGTTTTTGCGTGAAAGAGTAACAAACATCCGTACATACAAACTTTCACGTTTATAATATTAGTAGGATGAGTGAATGAATATAGATAATGTATTAAGTATCAATTCAAAGTGCAGAAAAACCAACTGAATTAAACAAATTTACAAAGAAAGTTACAGTCAAATAATAGAAACAAATTGGAACTAGTATTTACAATTGAAACAGTTGAGGTAACTGTAGATTATTGCAAACAATCTATAGGTAGACCAACTGATTCATATCAATACCAGTCATAAGCGTCCCCAAGACGCTAGCTGCAATTAATAAGTTCTTACATATCTTACTATAATAATTATAAACGTGAAAGTTTGTGAGGATGTATGTAAGTATGTTTGTTGCTTTTTCACGCAAAAACTACTGAATCGATTTTGATGAAACTTCACAATAATATAGCTTACATATCAGAATAACACGCTACGACCAGTCATAAAGATATATTGTATATTATCCAAAATATCTATCACCACGCGGGTGAAACCGCAAGGCGCAGCTAGTAGTACATATATCATTTATCATGTACATATATCATTTATCATTACATAAAAATAAATCTCATCAAGAAGGCTTTCTACTCCATAAATGATTATCTCAATGATGTTAATGCTTGGCCAGATGTCGCTCAGTTTCGCACCGACAATAGTATGTAAGTAATTTGTTGTTGTGCATAGCTTTACTTAAATATTGAAATGTATCGAATCATATTATATTTAGACTTAAATAGGCAAATAACCATGCATTAGACATATAAGAGATGAACATGCTAGTGGTATCTTTTTCACTTCTTCCACTAGTGGACAAAACATTGAAGTGAACAGTAAAATAATTTTATTTGATAATAATTTAATGTATAAAATATGACTTGTCTAAGTGCTTATTTTGTAAGCCTAAAAAAATAAATGATTTTTTACTTTTTTACTTTTTATTTTAGTATATATTTTTTTCTTGGCTTAAACAAATCCAGTCAAACAATTTATGACCATTAAGGGAATTATAAAAGGCAAACCCAAGATTATTCTTCTATTAGTCTAATTGCTTCCACGGTTTATGGTAGCAATACATTATAATATCAATTTGCAGCACACACCAACGCTCTTTTCAGCTTAATATGCGGATTTCAGAGACCTTAGCACCGGTTTTGTAAAGTTTACGAAAACTTATACGAGTTCATAACGGATGTCCAAACTCAAACTCTAACTCAATAGCATTTATTTCTTTAGGCTTACAAAATAAGCTTAGACAAGTCAAATTTTATACTATTCATTATTATCAAATAACGTTATTTTAATTTTAATGTCCACTTAATTTTTTTGTCCACTCTAAGAATTTCTAAGAGTTTGAGTTGGAAGATCACCAACATTTTATCATATTATTCCCGAAAGATTCGTATTTATCCCGCAAAAATTTAAAAAAACTTTTTAATTATTAAGAAATTTTAAGTAACTAGATTTAAATATTTTTTTTAAAAACTTTCGATTATAATATAACTATTGAACAGACGTTTACAATATTTACTTATTTCCAAGGTTTCAATCGGTTTACAAGCTAAGATATTAAATAATATTATATATATATATTTTTTTATTGACAAAGAACGAAAATCTTTGACTTCTTACGACACTAGCGCCGTTACACACTGTCGCGGTCATGCGATGACTAGAGTACAGTGCTAAGTGCTTTCTCGTTTTTGTAGGCATTGTACAAACACGTACTAACCCCTCTCTACGAATCGTGATCCAATTCAACACAGTCTAATTTCATTAGGTAAATTTATTCATAGCCGCTGATTTTACCATCGCCGGTCGCGGACGGTGGAACTTTCCTCTCATCGCGAAGTTTTAATATGATTTGAATGAATGAGATAGACAAAGTATGTCACATGTTTTTGTCCGGCAATTACAAGGTTTTAGAACGTTAATATTAGGGTTACAAAGTGCTTTGGGTATCTATTATATTGAATAATAAATAAATAATAATAATAAATAATGCTGGACAATTCACACAGCATTATCTAGCCCCATGGTAAGCAGAGCTTGTGTTATGGGTACGAGATAACTGATATACATAATACAATACATTACATGGATAGATATTTTTATTATACATAGAAAACGACCAGAACACCCGGAACAAATATCTGCAGATCGTACAAACATTTGTTCAGAGGCGGGAATCGAACCCACAACCTCCTGCGTCGCAGGCGGACCTTCGCCCGCCGCGCCACATCGGTCGTCTAATAATGAATATAGCTTGAATATTGCTATTTGAATTAGTTAATTCTTGGAATTTATGCCGGTTTATACCTAATTCTAATTAGGACAATAACGGGACTCACATGCCTGCAGCCCTGAGACAGGCCGAAGACAGAGTGGTGTGGAAGCGGTTCATCAGCGTCACCGTGAGCTTTCCAGGACGGGCACGACCTTCAGCAATGAAGACTACGACAAAGAAGATACGTAATTCACGTAATCGTGATTTTAGTATTGCAGTCCAAATCCATCGCGGTTAATTATCCGACTTTCGAATAGTGTTCTGGCTAGGCAGAATGTTTTCCAAGAATTAGTAGCTGTAGTGCTAGTGTGCCGGCCATATCTAGCGAAGAATTAACAACCGCTGAGGCATACAAGTTATTGAGTGTAGACTGCGACTGAGCAAGCAGTGTAGGACGCCCTCCGACCGGAGGGCGATTTACACTGCGTTTGCCGAGTCGCGGTCTACTCAAGAACACGTTTACTCCAGCGGTTGTCATGTTTGGTTAACAGAAAAAACGAGCTTACGCCGACGGTGGCGCTCGCGCCATTGTATTTGGACATTGTTTGTCTTCTTAAAATTTATTTTCTCTTTATGTAGTAACAAAATGTGAATCAATAAATATATTTTCTTTCTTTCTTTTTTTCTTTCTTTCTTTGTTTTTTTTATTTCTTTGTTTGTTACTTAGGTTGTACCTTAGGCAAATAAAGATTATATTCTAAACTTCAGGATGCCAAATGTTACCGATACCGGCCGGCATTCAAAGACTGAAAGTGTATACGAATCGTACTTAACAAATGGGCTATCAAAACTATTGTAAACCCAAAACCCTTTCAATAGATATCCAATTGTCGAATGGGTATTGAAGGGGCTACCCTTAAAAGAGGGTTATTCATTAAAAGTGTAACCGACGGATTTTACAATAACTTCTTCAAAAACCCTATCGAAAACCCTTCAACGGGTAACCACTTGCCCCTGCCTACAACTTAAAAACCTTTGTTACCTCTTCACGCCAAAACTAGGTAGGGTACTGAATGGATATATCTGAAATTTTGTATAGGTCTAGTTCTAAACATGGAATAATATAAAAACTTCTTTTATTCTGAAAAAAAACCCTTGCCACGGGCAAAAGCTTGTTTTTAAATATTTTAACGAGTCAAAGAATTGAAACGAATTTTAATTCATTTATTCATATCATTCAGCGCAAATCTCGAAAGCAGCTGATCCGATTTTGCTAATTCTTTTTCAAAATATTCCTTGAAGTACGAGGATGGTTCTTACGGAGAGAAAAAATAGAAAATTTTAAAAAATTGCCTGAAACAAATGACTACGGTCGAAGCCGGGACGGGCCGCTAGTCGGATAATAAATGCAAAATGATATATTAAAATATATTAATTCTGAAAGATACATATATATATATATACACACATAGTATAGTATATTATACATATAGCATTATAGGAAGTTAATCTGTGCCAACATCATTATATTTCTAAAATAGTATGTCGGCGACATTGTATCGCAAAGAAATAAAACCATATTTTGTTGCATAATAAAAGTGCAAACTTGTGGAATCCATTTGCAGCTAAATTGGAAAGTGGAACTCTGAACGCGTTCACGTAGCTCATTTCCTTAGTAATAGAGTTATTCCGAGGCACAATTTTCAATTTCCTAACCTCTTTCCCATTTGATGCGTTCTTTTCCTCGAGGCAAATGTACACGTAGAGGGCTTGTAAAAACTTACTTGGATTGCTTTGGTTGTTTTGGAATGCAAGGTTACGGAAGGATATTTTTTTTTATTCATAATTCATTTATTGTTTGTGAATCAGGGTAATTGATAGTCGGTAGTTACGTAAGACTTATTTTAGATCGCTAGATACTGCCGCTTAGGCGTACAAACATTTCAATAAACAATTAATATTATAGTCCGTGACTTTTACTTTACTTCATTACTCGTTTTTTCTTGTTCTTTAGTAGTTCATAGCTCATTTACTGATTATTTTTGGTCACATGTATGGCCTTTGGCACTTGCCTTAATTGTTTTGTTTAGATTTAGTTTTATATTGTTACTATAGTTTTTGTTAGTGCACTTCCTTACCCGACGAGCAAACAGAAAATGTTTTGATACCCCGCGAAACAGGCCTAGCCTAGTGCGGGGGTCACTGTTAAGTGCAACACCTCAACCAATAAACTCTTAAATGTATGTACATAAACTAAGTTAAGGTGTTATTATAATTGTAAACTTTTGGTAAATAAATTTTTTGTATTTTTGTATTTTTTTGTATTTTTGTATAGGTAGCAATATATCATAATGATATTATTTTATAAGATATGAATTAATATATATAATGATATTCATTATAGAGAACGCTGTGTGAATTGTCCCGCTTTTTTTAAAAAGATAATGTTTAGCAATTAAATACAAACACACAAGACGATAGGACGGACGATAGGCAGGACGATTAGAACGATAGGGTTGTCCTCATGTCCTACTGGTTTCTGCCAGCGGCTTAACGCGCGTTGTTTCTATGGAAACAACTGTTTAGGTTATTTCTATCCCATAGTAACTGATTTATGGAATAAAAAGTAACCTATGCTTTATTCCAGGCATAGAACTACCTGAATACAAAATGTCAATCCAAGCCGTTCAGTAGTTTTGGCATGAAGAGGTAACAAACATCCAAACATCTAAACATACAATGGAATGAATCAAAATCCCCTGCTTTTAGTGCCATCAGAGGAATGCAAATGTTGAGTTGATTTCTCTTAATATTATAGAGCTCAAAGCATTTCACAGTCCAGTTATTTCACTTGACTTACCGACCACCGAAGTGCCTAAGTATGATTCCGATGTACCTAGATAATGATCTTAATCCTACTAATATTATAAACGCGAAAGTTTGTAATTATGGATGTTTGTTACTCTTTCACGTAAAAACTACTGAATGGATTTTATTGAAACTTTACAATAATATAGCTTATACATCAGAATAACACATAGGCTACAATTTATAAAGATATATTGTATATTATACAAAATATCTTTATATACCACGCGGGTGAAACCGCGGGGCGCAGCTAGTATAATCATAATTATTATTATTTCATTCAAGAAGTATATTAACTAAACACATGAACTTTAGATTTTTAGTTTGTCTTTCATTTTTGGGTTAAAAAAAAGAACAACGATTTTCTGGTAACAAGCCAAACCACTGAATCTAGAAAGCTGAATTTTCGAGGTTCGAATATGGGTCGATCAATACCTTTTAGTATACTATTCCGAGGATTTATCAAAAATATACCCCTAAGAGGGTTAAAAGGGAGTTGAAGTTTTTAATGGTAGCGGCCGATTTGCGTGAAAAAAATATTTTTATTTAGCCAAAAATACCCTAAATTGATTAAAATCTTGCAAGTGATAGCACTGCGCCGTACCCATTATTAGAAAATCTGCGAGCGAGCCATGATTATGCAAACGTGCAAATTCCATTTCAGGATCATTCGATATCAGAAACCTCATTACCTATCAAATCCAGTGTTAGGGGAGCTTGGGGCTAAACGCAACAGGGAAAGGATAGAAGGCAAAGAATTTTTTCAAGTCTCTGCCAGTGATACAATATCTAATTCAATAATACCCGTAAGCGTTTGTATATTAATGATTATAGGTGAATTTCACTGAATTTCATTTGTTTTTTTACGTTAGTTATTTTTACGTCGATAACTTGACTGTTTTGATAATTTGATTGTTTTGAATAATTTAAAACGTTTTAAAATTCCTTGACACTGTGTTTTAATTTTCTCGGGATAAATAATTATTTCAAAATAAATTATAGAAATTTCTTCACTTTTGTTTGTCGTCGGTAAAATAATATGTAGGTGTAGTTTTAGTAATTTTTTTTATTATGGCAAAAGACAGAAAATTACAATGGAGAAAATTACGCATTCTTGTCTTATCTACATATTTATTATGTTAGTTTTATACATTACAAATTACACAAAAATAAAATAAAGGGAGCAGCAAATAATTATGTCTTTTGCAGACAGCTATTGTTACCTAGTTACATTTATCTGTAGGTTCACTAGGCTTAGCCTGTATTGAAGAAATCATTATAGTACGAAAATTTCGAACATTTGATTACATATTTACGGAAAATTTACTGTGAAAAAGACAAAAATAAACAAATGAGAAAATTCCTGATAATAAGTTTGTAAAATTAATTTTAAAGTTACAGTTCAACATTAGATTATACACACATATACAGTTTAAACATTAGATTATATTAAATTGAAATTTAAAAAAAATCCTCCTACACTTTTTCTTGCCACGCCAAATTTACCTATTACTCACCCCCACCGGCGTCCCAAAAGCGATTGATCTATGAATGATTGGACGGATCGGTCCACTAATCTTTTTTCAAAATTAATCGATTACGCACTCGATTATGTAAAGACAGTCGAGTGCGTGATCGATTCATGACCGTTGATCAGTTTAATCAGCTTCGAGAAATCGGCGGTAAGATACCTAGAATATCGTTGAATTCCAACTAACCCTCGCTCCCCTTTCGAAGCATTTTGATAACATTTATTCTCAAACGAAATGAATTTCAATAAGCATCCAAAATTGACTAGATAGGTGGAATCGAAAAACCTTCGATACCATTTTCAATGTCGTTATGTAAAAAAGGTCGAGGTGAATTCCAAAAAAGAACTTTGTTTATTTCAGTTTTTAATTTCAAGGGCTAAGAATAAACAAAGAAAAACATGGGTTTTCTAAAAATTTATCCTCACCCCAACAGTCTATATAGGTCCACTGCTGGATGCCTCCTCTGATAAACGTCTTATTGGCTTTTATCTCATGGGGGGTAATGCCCATAATGCCCACTCTGGGCATGCGGATTGGGTATCGCAGTTCGGTGTTACGATACCTAGGCACTGCTTCCCGCCGCCCGGTAGATATCCCTTAGTCGCCTCTTACGACAAACGTGGGAAGAGTTGGGCTATACGTTGTAGGTACCAAACGCATAGACTTTTTTATTTTCCTGATTTTATCTCATATTATATTATTTAGCGGACTAGACACAACGAACACGCCGAATAAGGCCGGGGCTAGGGGTGATATTTTAATGCATGAATATTGTAGGCCAATAGTATTTATCCAGTTTGCGAGCGGGTTGGCGTTTCGGGGTTCTTGGGACACTATTCACTGGTTAGCAAAACGCAATCATGAAAATATACATTATAAAAAAGTCGTTACGAAATCTGAAAATAACTGTACACGTCCATCGTTCTTCTATTGATAGTTTGACATAAATATGGCTTTAGATAGAAAAGATAGAAAAGATTCGAAAATTCTTTATTGCACTTTAAATAGAAAACTATGTACAGAAAAAAACTTAAATACAATTGGCGGTCTTATCGCTCAGGAGCCATCTCTACCAGACAACCATGGATGGATAGGATCGTGGACAGTACGAGGGGATCGGTTTTAAAATTGCTTTATGGTATTTAATAAGATCTAAAAGCAATTGGAGTGACTGGCTGGCAAGTAAAGTCAAGAATAAGATAGAATGGACAAAAGTTGTAAAGTTGTCGCGATGACTTACATAGATATTAGAGTCTAAGCAGACCTGTATGGTGATTATGTAACTCGCGACCGGTTTGCGACAGGCGTAAATTAAGCAATCAGTGCTGTCAAACGCCAATTTAGACCAATTTTGACGTTGTAGCTGGTGTCAAACTAATACAAAATTGACGTTTGACAGCATTGATTGCTTAATTTACGCCTGTCGCAAACCGGTCGCGAGTTACATAATCACCCGGCTGATATGTAAGCACTCACTAAATATCTATTTTCACCAATGAGAGATGCATTGTTACGTATTCTATGTCGGTAGAGTAGTACGTACCATGATTAATTAACTTCTAACTACAGCCAGTGAATTTTGCTGCGTCCCTAATGGCAGACTCGGCTTGCATTTCAAATGAGCGGAAAATGTATATGCGTTCTGATAACCCACCGTTTTTTCAAATATATGTTAAAATTGCCTTTTTAAGGTTCCGTATCCAAAGGGTAAAACGGGACCCTATAACTAAGACTCCACTTTCCGTCCGTCTGTCTGTCTAGCTATCCGTCTGTCAACATGAAAATTGTAACGGTCTAACCGTAACAAAATTTCTCAGATGTTGATGTATTTCAGTTGCCGCTATAACAAAAAATACTAAAAAACCAGAATAAAATAGAAATAGAGAAAATAAATATATAGATAATAGATATAAAATGACGAGGGTAGCGGTCTCAGACTCTTTGTACATTCCATTTCTGCTTCCACTATATCTGTCCACCACAATACAACGGTACCTACCTCAGCAAATAAAAAACCGACTAAAACTGACACAATTTTATCAAAACAAGATGGCAAGAATACACGCTAAAGGCGACGCAGAAACAGCTTCAATTAATACATCGCCGATGCCAAAGCCTCGAGTCGAGAGCTCCGTTAGGATTTCTTTATTTATTTTATCCGCACTGACAATTCGGTCTGTATCACTTTAAAATGTTCGCAAACAGCTTGAGGTTCACTGCATTTTTTTAATGGGGTATCGTAGATGTATTTTAGAATGTTATTTTTTGACAGGCTGATGATGATGATGATGATTTTTTAACATCCCTTAGTCGCCTCTTACGAATCTCAAGTATATTCGAACTGCTAATAACCTGAACCCAAAATCACCATGAAATCTTCAATCTATGGCAAAGTCCGCTCTACTATAACTCTACAATACCCCATACCCAGTAGGCAATAAATACCCGGCCCAGTTCATCGTACATTACTGGTTCTGATTACATTCACTAGAATGGGTATTCAAGTTAAGTTAATTAAGAGAAGGGCCCAAATTGGCTGACATCGCTGATGCAATGTTAGTCAAATTGGGAGTGGTATTCAGGGCGGTGTTGAAGGTGCTTTAGCAAGTTCGGTACTACAAAGTGATTAAAATTATTGTGTGCACAAATGCAGACAAATTAGATACCTAAGCCTAAGCGGGGCCAGAACGTTCACGTAAAATGTTGTTATCCTGTTGCCCAAACTCTTATGAGATTGGTGCCTCAGGAGAACACGCACACAATCACACGCAAACAAATTCTGGGTATAACCTACAATATATGTAGAGCATTTAATGGACAAACCCGCAAAAAAAATCTACTATAAAAGCCCACGATCACCAGTCGGTAAGGGGTAAGCTGAAAAACAGCGCCGAACGTGCTTTTTAATCTTGTCGGCATTATGCTGAACTTACTCCCATTGCTTGAGAATGTACTTAGTTAATAAAAATGTGAAATGTATGTTATGTAAGTACTTATACCTACTTATTAATTATAGATAAGTTATGTTTTTAGTTTATGATGTAGTATCTATAAGTAGTTATAAGTTCAGGCAATAAATCATTATTCCATTCTATTCTATTCTAAAATGATAAACTAGTATAGGGATCACTAAATTAGTTTTGTTTGAGGTCCAGTTTTTATAACGATGACTTTCGCGGTCCGTTTGGTGGGTTATATTAGATGTCGTTCTATCACGTGAGATTTAAGGCTACTTGTTTAGACACCCCAATTCCCTTTTTACTGAAGTTGAACTTTAATCGATTTAAGCTATTTCCAACGATGCATATTACTGACAATTACTTACCAAAAAGAGAATTTGGATACTCGAGCCATACTCAATTACAAACATTGTACATTGAGTATGGCTTGATTATAGATATAATTAGTGCCTATTTACTTCCTGTTACATTATTTTAATGTTGAAATTAAGCTATAGGTCTACTTGTTTCCAATACGTGTCGAATCTGTATCAAAGTTTTAAAAGAATCACACTTATATTAAAAACTAGATTCTTCCCGCGGCTTTGCACGCGTTATTTATATCCCCTGTGTTTATTTCAATAATTGGTTCCTACGTGATAGTAGGGAAGTAGCCTATGTTTAAGTTCAGGCCTAGAAGTACCTGTAATGTATGTACAATTTCAGTCCGATCCGTTCAGTAGTTTTAGCGTGAAGAAGTAACCAACATCCATCCATACATTCGCATTTATAATATTAGTGTGATGCGAATGTTTCACGTATGTTTTCTTTGTACGTGTATCAATAAATTGTATTTTTTTTTGTATGGGTGCACCCAAAAAAACACGAAAATGTTAATCTGCATTGCCGGACAGAGGGAGGGAGATTTGTTTACAGTTTTCAAACGAAAATAGACGACGGAAAAACTTTCTAGGCGCCGCCTTATTGAAACTGACAAAAATCCGATCGCACCAGCGCTGTTCACTGATATACACAGTTTCTAAAGACCTAGTTTTGTTTCACAAACAATGAAGTAAATCAACCAAGCCCAAAGCCTATTTCTATCTTGTTCCACCCAGAGTGAAACTTTCATCACTTGGTGCAAATATTATTCTGCACGTCGCACGAAATCAGAGACATTTTAGATATTTTTCGATTTGCCGCTACACAGGCGGGTGCCGGGATTGATTGACTCCGCGACTTGAGGACGTAACGTTTTCCATTTATATGAAGATCTCACATGTTGCAGTACACTGGGGAATTTACCCAACTTGTTGGGAGGTTACCCTATTTCAGATAGTACGCATTTCAACGACGGCGTAAACTATTGCATGGAAAACTGGTTTTGGCATCTTATCTTATCTTACACGTATATAAAATGCACCAGTCTTCACGAAGGAAATATTTTAATCTATAACTTCAGATTTCGACACCTACATACATTATTATTTTAAACGATAAACTAATGAAGAGCTCGAGATACATCTTCCATTATGGCTTGTCACGGCGTTGGATCGCGAGGAGTGGAAAGAGTACAGCGGGACAGCAATACCTAAAAAAATTATATCTATCTCACGAAAATAAAAAGAGCCAGACTCCACCAGAACTGACCTGAACTGAGCGGAGATGGAGATGATTTTAAACAACCAATAGAACGTCAGCTTTAGTGGAGACCGAACCGTACCGACCTATCCTGGACAATCATACACAGCAATATCTAGCCCTAAGCTAGCTAGAATTAATACGATGAAAGTAAAAAAATCTTTTTATACTTTCATTTGCAGAATAACGATGTTTTTTAGTGAATACAACTTCAACTTCTTGATAGATGGCTAGATTGACGCAATTCTCCCAATTTTTCAGTTTTTCAACGAAAAACGACGTCAGAAATAATTCTGAGACACTATAATTGGCTTGTCAAAAGCAATCGTCGGTAGTTACTATAGTCGAAGCTATCTGCCGACGGAAGGAAGGTCACAAAATTCGACGAAAACATAAAATTTCGCTAAAAGCATATCAGTAAGAGACAACGTCGCTTCTCAGATGTTAAGATTGGTCTTTAGAAAGTATTTCGCAGAAACACTTCAAAAATATTTAGAAGAAATCACCTACGTTATACGTAGAAAGTATTTACGTCAGCGTTGTGCCCGAATAGAATTAGGGAAGTGTGTTATAAAACTAATTTTTGTACAAATAAATGTACATAAACAAAAAGTAAATATGATTTTTGGAATAATATATGGTACATGTAAATTAAGTAAACCTACATACACCATGTTTAAATGACAAAAATTTATTTCTACCGTTGTGACGTATATATGTAAAATCTGGGTAGAATTGTCACTTAATCAAAAAGTAGAGGTATAACTACTTAGTAAATAAATCTAATAAGAAACGAATAGTTGATAAGAAAACTGAATCCTACTAATATTATAAAAGCGAAAGTTTGTAAGTATGGATGGATGTTTGTTACTCTTTGACGTAAAAACTACTGAATGGATTTTAATGAAACTTTACAATAATATAGCTTATAAATCAGAATGACACATACAATTTATAAAGATATATTGTATATTATCCAAAATATCTATCACCACGCGGGTGAAACCCCGGGGCGTAGCTAGTAGAACAATAAAAATGACTGACCTACACACCTACGACTGACAGCAGTGATTAAACCTGGGAAAAATATTTACTTATATAAACGCGATAAATACTCGATATATTAGTTCTTATTATTACGTGTTCAGATCGCATAAGTTTAAAAAATGTAAAATAAAAAAAAAACTAGAGATGTCGTATATTCTGGAATTTAAAAAGGTTTGTCTATCTTCTATAATATAAAAATAAATCGCTGAATGTGTTTGCTAAGCGCAAATCTCGAGAGCAGCTGAACCGGTTTCGCTAATTATTTTTTTTTGAATATTTCTTGAAGTACGAGGATGGTTCTTACGGCGAGAAAATAGAGAATTTTTTAAAAAATTGCCTAAAACAAATGACCACACGGCCGAAGCCGGGACGGACCGCTAGTATTTTATGGTTTTGTCTATTTTTATGTTTGTCTAATAATTTAATAACATAGACTAAGATCTTTTTCTATAGACAAACTACAACTAGTTTTTACTCCTACATCATTTCAATCTTCTAAAAATCCAAGCCGTCACCATACGGCAGAGTGCCCAGAATGCTGACAACATTGCCAAGTTGAATGGCTATTCATTAAGGATGTAAGCGGGTTAACTACGAACCTTATTTGTGTTGGAAGAACACCAACGTTTCATCCCTTAACGAGGGACTTCTTCAGGTGTATGCAGTTCTAGACGCGTGCATACCGCGTCCCTCCGAGTATAAATTAATGGCAATACTAATTGGTTAACCGAAATAGAAACCGGCATTTTTTTGATTATCTGTAGAAAACACGCAGCATCAGCATCTACAGAATATACAAACCATTTGACGACCTCCGTGGCGTGGTGGGCAAAGGCCTGCCTGCGACGCAAAAGGTCTGCCTGCTGCGATGCTGCTGGGTTCGATTCCCGCCTCGGGACACAAATGTTTGCACGATCTACTGACAGATATTTGTTCTGGTCATTTTCTTTGTATAATAAAAAAATATATATTTATGTAATATATTATATTATGTATATTAGTCATCTATTACCCATAACACAAGCTCTGCTCAGCTTGGGGCTAGATGATACTGTGTGGATTATCCAGCATTATTTTTTAAAATTTATTTGTCCCGAGGCGGGAATCGAACCCGCTACCTCCAGCAACGTAGAACCTTCTGCGCCGCATAAGTCGTCATTCCAACTGCCAAAGCCAAAGCTCTGCATAATCTCAGAATATGAACAGTAGGATAGGTTAGGAATACACTTTGCTTGGCAATAACACAAACGGTTCGCAAATACGAGTGCTTAGCTATTATTCAACGATGATTACGCTGGCGAGACGCCAGACAGCGACGATCCCCACATTACGGATAACTGGGGTCTCGGGGTGACGCTGCCGTTTTATGGCGGACGAGTTTCAGACCGCACATATAAATAAATAAAATAAATAAATAATGCTGGACAATAAACACAGCCTTATCTAGCCCCATGGTAAGCAGAGCTTGTGTTATGGGTACTAGATAACTGATATACATAATACAATACATTACATAGATAGATATTTTTTATTATACATAGAAAACAACCAGAACACCCGGAACAAATATCTGCAGATCGTACACACAATTGTTCCGAGGCGGGAATCGAACCCGCAACCTCCTGCGTCGCAGGCGGATCTTCGCCCACCACGCCACATTGGTCGTCAAACGACGCGTGAGAGCTATAATCATAATAGTCCTGCTTGGTTAGAAGGTCTAAGTAGTACTGTAAAATGCAAGCCAGAGAAAAAAAATGGCGGACGGGTTTCAGACCGTATCTACAGACTTGCGAGAGGTCAAGGTAGGATAAGGTCTAAGTAGTCCTACGATATGAAAGCTGCTAGAGGAAAAAAAACTGGCTAGTGAAAAAAAAATTTCAACGTTTGTTAGGTGGGTCTTATTTTTTATTGAAAGTTTTATTTCCCAGTCGTATTTTGTCTCGAAAGAGTAATGCGCTCGCTCTTTTATTATATTATTATAGACGTTAAAACAGGCAGTATCTTGTTTCATATCCTCAACCATATCATATATGGATATGTCTATGGATTTTATTATCTGACATAAATAAATACAAATACAAATACAAAATATCACTACTTACATTTTACGCATATCGTTCATGCCTTAGCGCTGTTAGCGATAAAGCCGCCTTTTGTACTTTGTTTAGTTTTTATCTATACTAATATTATGAAGAGAAAATGTTTGATTTTTTGTTTGTTTGTTTGTAATGAATAGGCTCCGGAACTACTGGACCGATTTGAAAAATTCTTTCACCCTTGGGAAGCTACACTATCCGCGGTGAACATAGGCTATATTATATTTTCAAAAAGTTAAGGATCCGTACTAAAACCGTGCAAAGCCGGGAAGGTCCGCTAGTTTAGATATAAAATTTTATATGTTGTACAGTAAAGTGTTCCCTCATTCACCATAACAGCCTTTCAAGATTCATAACCACGTACATCACTTGCTTTTGTTTTTTTCTGAAACCTTATGCTTTTCCGCCAAAGCTCTCTCAAAGACTCTGCTTTATGAAAGTTCCTAGAGACACTATGAAATCGCGGTACAATAGAAACAGCACTAACAACTTTCCAAGTTGGCTCAGGAAATTAATTTTTAATTAATTTTTTCTCCAAACTTAGTATATTTGAAATGATTAGGTATATTAGGGCTTATGCACATATGTAGAACGGATGGGTTTTATGCCACTTTATATCTCGTTGATACAACAGTAAAAAATTCGCTGTGATCCTTCGTTTATAGAAATCAATAATATACCTATGTATGTAGACCTACGTAATATTTTTGCATTTAGGTGCCTCATACGTAGACATGTCTAACTGATTGTCAATCGAGCTGTCAAAAGTAAAATTGACGCGTGGACGATATAAACCAAATTAAAAATCTTTGTTCAAGTGCAAAGGCACTTCCGCTTAATGATTTTAATATCAGTGATTTATCCGAAAGTAAAGTAAAGTAAAAAATCATTTATTTCTTTAGGCTTACAAAATAAGCACTTAGACAAGTCATAATTTAAATATAAATTATTATCAAATAAAATTATTTTACTGTTCACTTCAATTTTTTGTCCACTAGTGGAAGAAGAAACTGTTACATATATCCTTAAAATTATTATAAAAAAGTAGGTAGAAATTATGAAATATGAAGCGATACGTAATTTATTTTATTGGATTAGTTAGGTTGTTTTTTTTTCTACTATAGTTCTTTCTTTTGTTTTTGTTTGTAAGTACCTATTTATAAAGTACGTACTTAAGTATGTGCTTAAGATTATATTAGCCGAGTGTGCTTACACCTATATTAGTATAATCTAGTTCTTAGAGTCTTAGTATAATCCTGGTCCAGGATTATACTAATATAGGTACTAAGTAGAAACATTGTAAATACTTCTCATTAAGTGAACGTTATATATACTATGTTCTTTGAGAAAAATAAAGATTCTTTAAACCGAATTTCTAACTATTCGGTTATGATTATCACTGATTTACCTTATCATCATAATCATCATCATCATCATCAGCCTATAGCAGTCCACTGCTGGACATAGGCCTCCCCCATGAATGCTGAGTAGGTTCATAAATATTACACCTCTATCTACTAACTTATTTTTTTCTAGAATATCTATATCTCTAACTAATAAAATTAGAAGAAAAACAGCCCAATTGTAACCTATGTTTTAATTGGATATTAAATTTATCGAGGTACTCAAAAATAAACGCTGCTAAAGAGAAAACTAAATCAAAACACTATTTATCCAATTATTAACTCTAGGTACGAATCTACTGGTTAGCAAAGCAACGTTAAGTGTTTGCACACAGAGATTGCCCAAATTCTATCCCCCCTGATTTACTGCCCGTATTTACATACCCACTTTAAATACCCGAAGGTGCGTTAATGCCTACAAAGGTAAACGTTGTTCTCCCAAGATGGAGCCCTTCTGAGGGACTAAAGGTGAACTGACCTAAATCTTCCATTTTAGACATTTCTCCTGTTCTTTGTTGGAAATTATGTTGTTCTAAACCGAAGTGGCAACTTAGTTGCTCATTAAATAAACGTAACCACTTCTTGGAAGGTGTTAGGGACGCCATTTTGTCAATCTTCTCGTAAAGGTTTTTTGGCTTTCATGTCCTGAATTCCCGTAATTACATTTTTCTGTTTCAAAAGAGATTTGTGGACGAAAAATCTGGATATCAGAGGAGATATTATTACGTTGGAGATGGTAACACAAACTTTTTTCAAATTATAAGTAGATTAGTAATAACTTCATTATTCGTATGCTATTAACTATTTAGATACTTGGGCGATATATTTGCAGTTTTCTTGTTTATAACATGACGACGTCTAGTGTTTATCACGACCTTTGTGGCGTGGTGGGCGAAAGTCCGCCTGCCATGTAGGTTGTTGTTGGTTCGATTCCCGCCTCGGAGATAAATGTGTGTACTATTTGCAGACATCTGTTCCGGTCGTTATTTATGTATTGTGTTATGATTTGCTTAGCTAGATGATGGCTAGATGATGCTGTGTGGATTGTCCAGCATTATTTATTTATCTTTTATTATTATTATGCATTTTCCAATGTAGAATACAATGTACCATAGTCCATCTAAAAAACCTTTCATCAATAAAATGTAGCTACATTTATGCGCTTAAGTGAACTTATTAACACCACGATTGGTTAAAATCATTAGTCGATGGTTAAAATGTATACTTATACTTCGTCGAAGTGTTAACACTTTGACTGCGGTTTTTTATCGACGACTGCGATCTTTTTTTAACCTAAAAAAATCGTGCTGCCGCTCTACACAGCGGTTGTGTTGCGCCGCACATGCGCTTCGTTCGAAAAATATTACGGCTGTGCTGAGTCACACAGATCTGTATTTTCTCAGCCGCTGCGCTAGTGTGGATTTACGCATATTAGTCACTTGTAGAAAACACATACCGTGTGATTTCAAAAGTCAAAGTGTTAAGGTCCGGTACTCTATTTAAAGTTATCAACTATCAAAATGCCTAAGTAAGTATATACTTACCACATGCATGATAGTTTCCAAACAAAGCTCAAATAGCAAAGGAGCATATTTAATTAGAAGTAGCAAGCCGGTTCCACTCGTGCAAGTAACTTTAGAAACTATCATAGTCATTATCACTATAGCGCATAACGGGGTATTCTTCCCACTGAAATTATTCAGAAATTTCTCTTGATAATAATATTTTACTTATGGCAACACTCGTCAATTTAAACTATTCTTCTTCTTCTGGGTTATATTTTTTTCTTTCCATCAAGAAAAATTTAATTCTACTTATGATATTTAAAGCTAAAGTTTTTTTATTGATAATATACACTCCTTTGACTACCAGATGATGTATCATGAAGGTTTAGTCTCCTATTAACTCAAAAATCTAATCAAATGAATTATTCATTTCCATAAAATTAAGTAAGTGAACATTCATTATATTGTAACAGGACAAATTATTAAAATTAACCACTGACACGGAAATAAAGATATATTTTTTCTGCATGTAGACTGGTAAAGAAGCAACGAAGAAGATTTTTTTTATAGATAGAGTGATTTATGAGAAATATTTATATACCATTTGACACATAAATTTCCACTCGGGCGAAGCCGCGGGGTGCATCTAGTAAGTAATAAAAGATCATCATCATCAGCCTATAGCAGTCCACAGCTGGACATAGGCCTCCCCTAATGAGCGCCATAGCGCCCTGTCTCCAGCTTGCCGCATCCAGCATCTACCTGCAGTCTTTCGCAGGTCGTCATCCCACCTGGTCGGAGGGCGTCCTACACTACGTTTACCGAGTCGTGGTCTCCACTCAAGAACACGTTTGCCACATCGGCCGCCGGTTCTTCGCGAGATATGGCCGATAATAAAAGATATCAGCCGGCAAATGGAAAAATAAATTCACGATTTCAAATCTGCGTACACTGCGGTGTTCATAAAGTAGAAGTTAACTAAACCACAATAATAAATAACTAGAGGAAGCAAAAGAAAAAGCCATACAGAGCCATTCATCGCAAAGCAATTACAGAAAAATTAAAATCGACCCAGCAGTGCAGGAGAGCGGACAACTTTTTCAATTTGCAGTCGAGCCAGACACTTGCCGAGATTCCTGCAATCGTTTATTTCATATAACAACACCTTAGTACTCGTGTTACGAGTACATACATGAAGCCTCTAGATCCCCTGTGGACGACGCGCTGTGTTTTTGGAACAACTAATTTATTTATTTATTTATCATACATATCATACAAAATCCAAACATATTAAATACTAAGGTGTAATGCTGTTTGTAGCGTCGTACGTTATTGATAATAATGCTGGACAATCCACACAGCATCATCTAGCTCCAAGCTAAGCAGAGCTTGTGGGTTCTAGATGACTGATATATTTTAAAGAATATATTGACATAGATATAGTTATTTTATTATACATAGAAAACGACCAGAACACCCGAAAAAAATTTGCAGATTGTACAAACATCTGTCCGAAGGCAGGAATCGAACTCGCAACCTCCTACGTCACAGGAGGCCTTCGGCCACCCCACCACAGAGGTCGTCAACCACTTGCCGAGATTCCTGCAATCGTTTATTTCACATAACAATACCTTAGTACTCGTCTATACTAATATTATAAAGAGGAACGGTTTTATTTTTTGTTTGTTTGTTTGTAATGAATAGGCTCTGAAACTACTGGACCGATTTGCAAAATTCTTTCACCGTTGGGAAGCTACACTATCCCCGGTGAATATAGGCTATATTATATTTTCATAAAATTCAGGAATCCGTACTAAAAGCGTGCGAAGCCGGGAAGGTCCGCTAGTGTTATTGTACATACATACACGATAGTTCCAGTTCACCTCGACGCGCTGTGCTTTTGGAATAACTAATACTAAGGTCTGATGCTCTTTGTGGCGTTGTAGGAGGTCTATGTCCAGCAGTGAACGTTTATGGGCTGATATGATGATTATGAAGTTCCAATTTTACCATTTGCGGCCTACAATGTTTATTCTGTATGATTCTCAGTATGCACATAATTTGTGAAATGATCAAGTTCTAATCCCGTATTATTCAAATTCTGTATATTTTTTGATTATTTTGTGTTTTGTGCGTCTAAATAAACAAAAAAAAAATTTAGATTAGCAAAACGAAGTTCAGCTCGATCGAGTTCAAATTCACAACAAGTAATAAAATAACCTTTTGTGTGACATGACACCTCTTAAACTGGATAAACTTTATGTCGGTAAAATGAACCAAACTCGTTTGAAGAGCTAAACTGAGTTTATCTTTTATTCAATTCATCATCATCATCATTCAAATTGGACCTAATCTTCGATAATTTTTATTTGGGTGGAAAGTTGTAGTTTTCGCCCGTGGTTTCACACGCGTTTTACAGGGATAAAGAAAATGTCTCATATTCTTGGGACCACACTATTTCACAATGAAATTTCTACTTGATCGGGACAACTGGCAGAAAAGTGGCAAAATAGACACACATTACCATTATTAAATATGTTAAGTAAATAAATAAATAATGATGGACAATTCACACAGCATTATGTATCCCCATGGTAAGCAGAGCTTGTGTTATGGGTACTAGATAACTGATATACATAATACAATACGCATAGATAGATATTTTTATTATACATAGAAAACGACCAGAACACCCGGAACAAATATCTGTAGATCGTACACACATTTGTTCCGAGGCGGGAATCGAACCCACAACCTCCTGCGTCGCAGGCGGACCTTCGCCCACCGCGCCATATCGGTCGTCAAAGTCAAGTCTAGTTAGTATTGTCCTAAATCTAAAATTAAGTTTACCTAGACGGAGTAAAGTAGGAGTTTGTAAATTCAAAAACAGCGCTGCTTGCATAGTGCATTACAGCAACATGCTGCAACTTTATTTAAATAGGTATAAGTCTAATTCTATCTTGGGTTTTTTTCAATAAAGGCTATGAATGTTTTTCTATTCTATTATATTCTAGACACTAGGGTTTTCTAATAACGTGGCAATGTTGCACGCCTTGGAATGGCACAATCGTGTATGGTACCTTGTGGACATAATCCAATATCAAGCTGGCGCGTGGTAAAAAGGAGGTAAAGTTTTCACATTATTTCTGCGAGAGAGGGCGACAAGAAGTGCGAGTTGCCCGGGATGGTGAAACCGTCGCTTCGGTACACGGGACTGTTGCGAGCGCCATCTGGGGCCCATGTTGAGTAATGCTTGAATGAAAGGAGCTGGCAGGGTGAGAAGTATCGATTTTATTAATAGAACATTTTTAAGGATCGAGGGAGACGATTAGTAGACGACCGATGTGGCGCGGTGGGCGAAGGTCCGCCTGCGACGCAGGAGGTTGCGGGGTCGATTCCCGCCTTGGGACAAATGTGTGTACGATCTGCAGATATTTGTTTCGGGTGTTCTGGTCGTTTTCTATGTATAATAAAAAATATCTATCTATGTAATTTATTGTATTATGTATATCAGTTATCTAGTACCCATAACACAAGCTCTGCTTACCATGGGGCTAGATAATGCTGTGTGAATTGTCCAGCATTATTTATTTATTATTATTTATTAAGGATGCCTGTTGTCTTTTTTAATCACTTTTCGCGTCAAAATGTTAAATTTTTTTCTATGATACTATCTTTATCTCGCTGAAGAATGTGCTACGCCGTAGCAAATGCTACGCCGTAGCTGCTACGACGTAGCAATGAAATTGCAATAAACCGAGATAACTTAGTTAATATCTTTCACTACTCCGATGTAAAAGTATAATAATATAGTTTTTTAGGCACCTAAACTATTTAACTACATCATCATCATCATTATCATCCTATAGCAGTCCACTGCTGGACATAGGCCTCCCCCAATGAGCGCCATAGCGCCCTGTCTTCAGCTTGCCGCATCCAGCATCTACCTGCAGTCTTTCGCAGGTCGTCATCCCACCTGGTCGGAGGGCGTCCTACACTACGTTTACCGAGTCGTGGTCTCCACTCAAGAACACGTTTGCCTTTAACTACATAGATGGCACTTTTTAACTTACCTCAACTTCTTTTAATTATAAAGAACTTTGTTCATTAGAATGTCTTTTCGATTCTTTTACATCGATGAAAATTTTGATTTTCTGAAATATCTCATAAAAACTATTTAATAACTTGACAGGGTGTAAAATGTTTGTAGGTCTACTGTTGACGACACATATTACGAAAGATGTTTTTGTTTAGCGAGTTACGAAAACTCATGCTACAAAAGGTAATAAAAGTGCGTACAGGTGCGCCGCGCAGTCTCCTCCAATTTGAATCTCATTTAGGTAGTTTCTAAGTAATTTGGATAAAATACAAGATGGTAAGTGAACAAGGGCCATTTGCAATATCTGTGTTCTCGCTGCTGCATCATACAAGTGTAAGAGAATTTCCTTTGCTGCAAGGAGGTTCTTTAATTTGCACTTGCAGAATTGAAGCAAAAATGCTGGCAAAATAACAGTACATGCAGAAAAAATTAACTAATTTATTAACAGAGTTTTGTGCGGTATTTTTTAGTGAATCTACAGAACTATAGAATCTAGAATTAACTTGTACACATATCATATTTTGGAACTGTATATTTATTGTTTTAGCTATTTTTCTTAGGTATATAGATATGTATAATATAATATGTATTTTAGGTATATATATATATAAATTATAAAATGTCATAAACATAGTTACTACTACTTATATTTGTATGTAATGTTAGCACGCCAACCCTTTATTTAAAACATGTGTTTCCTGGTTGGCAGGTAGAAATTGCCTCGGCATTAAGCCCACCCTTTGTACCTTTAATAGTGCAATAAAGTTTAAATAAATAAATAAAATATCTGAAAATTATGGAGTTTCGTGGAACATGGGCTTTTTTTCTGTTTTCATTGAGGTCACCACCCATATTATTCTGCTTGCTGTGTGGGCTATTTAGTACCAACCCAATGCTACTTGTGTTAGTACCTACATTTGTATTCACTATTTTGTTGTCTGTGTTACGTGTTATCTAGTACTAAGTAGTTTTATATTCTTGTTACTAACTTTGGGTGTGTCTAATAAATAATGTTCTTTTTTTATTACGTTTATCTTTCCAGAACACTTACCTGCCTCGCAAGCCTCGAACATTAACCAAAGCACGTAGTACTATAGGTATTCTCTGCCAAAGGTATATTTTCTTTACACAATCACCAATCCACTCCAAACTTTGTAGCTACTCAAAATGCAATCGGCTGGAAAGGCGTCTATCGACGGAGTAGCAAAGTACTCAGGCATGTCGCAACAAACTAACTTCGTTCAAAATCGGGATTCGGTCAACGACTTCGCTGTCGAAGTTTCGAGAGCTGGCTATTCCGACCGCCCGGTTAGTTACGGTAACTTATTCGGAATTAGTTGTTATTCGCCGAACTAGTTCTTGTTTTTTATTCGATTCGCTGATTGGTCGGCGGTTGTCTGCGACGTCACTTGGTTGGTTGCGCTTATGCGGGTGGCAAACAAAAATGCTAATCATTCCAGCCCTTCTCTAAAATGCTATTTGAATACTTAAATTCATACGAATGACATAGTTTCTGCAAACTCCGCAAAAAAACAATTTTGTGAAGAACTAAACGATATGAGAAAATATTTGAAATTAATTAACAAACCTCCATTAAATATTTTTAAACTTACTCGATCAGAAGAGACTTCGTTCGTTTATTAAAGTAGTGGACTCTCATAGGATTATGTTACTAGTATCTACCGGCTTCGCGGCTTCGCACGCGTTGTTTCTATGGAAACGTTTAAATGTTAGTTCTAGTCCATGGATACTAATTTATGAGATAAAAAGTAGCCAATGTTTTATTCCAAGTCTAGAACTACATGTATGCAATATTTCAGCCCGATCCTTTTAGTAGTTTTTGCTTGAGGAAGTAACAAACATCTATACATCTTAATATCTATATATTTTATATGGCCCGTAGTTTTTATGTATTTTCCAACCTAAACTAGACTAATGTTGCCCGGAATAATTGAATTTTTATTATTAATATCCATACTTTCGCATTTATAATCCAATATTAATCCCGTCATGATAGTATATCCACATTTGATCATTCATTCATTGATTATATTCACTACTCTAGACTACTTACTCTACTCTAGCCACAACTTGTCCTACATTTGCATTAGTAATGGCTCAATAACGAACAAAATTGACCTGCGAAATTACCATCGCTACATGTATTATATTATCTGTACCATCGCTCATCACAACTCAGTCCAACCGATAATAACTCAACCATGTTCGAATGAGGTTTGATATAGCTACAATCAAAATAATTTAACCAGTGTATATTATTATCTTTGCCCACTCGTAGGATCCAGCAAGCTAGCGAGGATTGTTGTTAGCCCGCTTACTTTCTTAATGAATATTTTACTTATATTAATATCATCATCATCGTCATCATCAGCCTATAGCAGTCCACTGCTGGACATAGGCCTCCCCCAATGAGCGCCATAGCGCCCTGTCTTCAGCTTGCCGCATCCAGCATCTACCTGCAGTTTTTCTTTTTTTATATTAATATTAATTTTGTCAAAAACCTTTTGTCGCAAGGCCGACTCTTATTTGCCACAATATCGTCACTCAAAAAGAATCGTCAGTGAGAAAACTACCAAACCTATCTAAATCATCACCATCATCAGCCTTTACTAGTCCACTGCTGGCCATAGGCCTCCCCTTATGAGCGCCATAGCGGCCTGTCTTCAGCTTAACACATCCAGCATCTGGCAGTCTAAACCTAAGTGCTACTCATAAAACTCGTTATAGGTACGTACGTATCAAGTTAGCGTCTCGTCTTGACGTATTGCAAAACTTGTTTGCATTATAAGCGGTAAATCTCTTCAACTTTTACAGGAAACGTCTCAAGTACAGGCGGCGAAGTTGCAGTATGAAATATTAAATAGCTTTAGGGGTTTTATGTGCTTCGCTCTTGACTACCGCTTTCTACTTTTTACTTTGTGATTTCATTAGCATCGTATCGTATAGAGCGCTGTAGGAGTTACTGCTGAAAACAGTTGCCATCGCAATCTTAAAACAACTGCAACAACAACAACGTAACTGAGGAGTCTATGGAAAGCGAAACATCATGTATAAAGGTGCGTAGATTTATAATAACTTACCTGAAAACATCAGAAACTGCGTATCAATGCACGTTTTTAAGGAACGACTTAAACAATATATTTACGACAAAATTTATTGAAGGAACGGAACACAATATCATTGTGAAATAACTTAAACTACTAGCTAAGTAAAACAATCATAGCTGTAATATGTTCATAATAATGTATATGTATAAATAATGTATATGTACATTCTCATTTAAGTGAACTTTGTTCTTTTGAGAAATAAAAATTATTTAAACTGATCTCATACCCAAAACGATCATCGCAACGTTCGAACTAAATTTCGTTGATTAAGTTTCATAGTACTTACTCAATCCAAGTCTGATTTCAATCAAAGTAAAGTAAAGTAAAAAATCAGTTATTTCTTTAGGCTACAAAATAAGCACTTAGACAAGTCATATTTTATTTATAAATTATTATCAAATAAAATTATTTTACTGTTCATTTCAATTTTTTGTCCACTAGTGGAAGAAGTGAAAAGAAACCACTAGCATGTTCATCTCTTATTATGTCTAATACATGGTTATTTGCCTATTTAAGTCTAGCGGTTGCAGAGTGCTAAGTTTCACAAAATCGAGTACATATAATATTCCAGCCAAATCCTACCCGAACCATACGTAATTATATGATTGTTATTATAAGTTTAAGTAATTATTTCCAAGAGAAGTATGCTCCTAGTAGAAGCTAAATTAATGCAAAAATTATAATCCCACAGAATTGCTTACAGAGCTGTTTGGCGTTAAAAAGATACAAAATACCTCCTAAGGCCAGATATGGTAGCTAAATTAAATAAATAAATGCTGGACAATTCACACAGCATCATCTAGCCCCATGGTAAGCAGAGCTTGTGTTATGGGTACTAGATAACTGATATACATAATACAACACATTACATAGATAGATATTTTTTATTATACATAGAAAACGACCAGAACACACGAAACAAATATCTGCAGATCGTACACACAATTGTTCCGAGGCGGGAATCGAACCCGCAACCTCATGCGTCGCAGGCGGACCTTCGCCCACCGCGCCACATCGGTCGTCGCTATGCTCCTGGCTTCTAGCTAGATAGTCCCTCAGAATTGCTTACAAATCTGTTTGGCGTTAAAAAGATACAAAATACCTCTTAAGGCCAAGCTAAATTAAATCTGAAAATTATAAATATGACTTTCACCGTGAACAAAACTGTAGCCAGATCTGATATACGTAAAAGCCACTTGTAAATGCCGCATACTGAAAAACTGTTAATTTTGTGCTGCAAAGGAACTTTGCATTTTCTTATTTCTTTTGCGTATTTCCAAGTAACTAGCGTAGTACTAAAGGTCTTGCAGACTGAAGATTTTTTAGCTGATTGTTATGAGAAATATTAACAACACATATCAATTACCCGCTTTTTTTACCGACTAAGAAATATATGAGGTTCTATGTTAGGCTGTCTGTAAGTTTTTTATGTTTGATTTCTTCGTAATTTTTTGGCCGATTTGTTTGATTCTTTCTCTTTTGTTGTAAAGAACGTAATTCCGAGATGGTCCCTTAAAAATGTTATTTCCGAGAAATTCGTGTTTAACCGCAAAAGTAGTTCAAAGTTAGTTATACATTTTTTCAAAGCACGATTGCTTTGAAAAAACAAATAACATTAACAAATGAAATCATCCAGTCCATAAATAATTGTGGTTGATGTAAAAAATATTCTGAACTACTAGAAAAACATAACCCACGTCTCGGACTTAAAAAAGTGGTCGATCTATAAACGTATCGGCCGATCAAAAGTCTTTAGTCTGCAGCGCTAATAGCACTAGTTCAGGCACTTATTTGATTAGCAAGTTAAATGATTTGTAAAGTAAAATAGTGAATAGTTCAGTTGGCAAGGACGCTCGCAGGTGAATATTCATGAGGCTGAGTGTACTCTCGACGGAGACCGCAGCGAAAATTATAGGCAAAGTTGTGACTCGGTGGCTCAGTGTGCATCATCAATTAGAAGTGACAGTCCGCTGCATATCCTTCCGCCACTGACAAATTAATTACAGGAGCTGCAGCGTTTTCTGATTGGGGAATGGAAGCACTGTCTAGACTCCTGCCTCGTCTGTGGCTTCGCTTGTTATTAGTACAAACATAGCTTGGAGTAGGTAGTTAAGAAGCAATTCCTTATTTTGTAAGCCTGCAGAAATAAAGGATTTTGAATGCGAATAAGCTACTTTTAAGTGAAATAATGATAAGAATTGGACCAGTATTTTCGGAGATTACCCATATAAACTAACTATAAACTAATAAAACTAATAACAATAATCATCATCATCATCAGCCTATAGCAGTCCACTGCAGGACATAGGCATCCCCCAATGAGCGCCATAGCCCCCTGTCTTCAGCTTGACGCATCCAGCATCTACCTGCAGTCTTTCACAGATCAATACTACTTTTACCGAGTGTGGTCTCCACTCAAGAACACGTTCGCCCCAGCGGCCGTCGGTTCTTCGCTTAAGCTAATAATGCATTTAGTAAAATTCCACCTTAAACTCGGGAATAAAAGCAAAGGACCCTATAGAATCTATAAACCTTTGTTAACGCTCATTTCAACCCACACAGAAACAACAAAAAGCTCAGAACTCTAAAGAAAAAAAGCGGACACCGAAAAATACACGAAAAAGTTCAAATGAAACCGTACGGAAAGCGTCGAAGGAAAGTAAAAAAGCGCTTTAAAATCCACATCGAAAGCTTCCTAGAGCGTTACTAATAGGTACTCGTAACGGAACAGAAGACTTGGAAGTAGAAAAAATACGCAGCAGCTGTTCCAATGAAAAATAACGTGTCATTAATCATCTGTAACGATGAAGGAAGCGACGAGGCGCTGCGACAAATACCTTCCCGGATTCTGACACGCGATTCTGATTATAGAGCAGACAGTGCTAAGTGATGCGAGCATTCTGTGCCGTTCGGGGACAAATACAAAATAATATAACGTTTGAATATAAAGTTTGATTATAGAGCAGACAGTGCTAAGTGATGCGAGCATTCTGTGCCGTTCGGGGACAAATACAAAATAATATAACGTTTGAATATAACGTTTGATTATAGAGCAGACAGTGCTAAGTGATGCGAGCATTCTGTGCCGTTCGGGACAAAAACAAAATAATATAACGTTTGATTATAGAGCAGACAGTGCTAAGTGATGCGAGCATTCTGTGCCGTTCGGGGACAAATACAAAATAATATAACGTTTGAATATAACGTTTGATTATAGAGCAGACAGTGCTAAGTGATGCGAGCATTCTGTGCCGTTCGGGGACAAATACAAAATAATATAACGTTTGATTATAGAGCAGACATTGCTAAGTGATGCGAGCATTCTGTGCCGTTCGGGGACAAATACAAAATAATATAACGTTTGATTATAGAGCAGACATTGCTAAGTGATGCGAGCATTCTGTGCCGTTCGGGACAAAAACAAAATAATATAACGTTTGATTATAGAGCAGACAGTGCTAAGTGATGCGAGCATTCTGTGCCGTTCGGGGACAAATACAAAATAATATAACGTTTGATTATAGAGCAGACATTGCTAAGTGATGCGAGCATTCTGTGCCGTTCGGGGACAAATACAAAATAATATAACGTTTGATTATAGAGCAGACAGTGCTAAGTGATGCGAGCATTCTGTGCCGTTCGGGGACAAATACAAAATAATATAACGTTTGATTATAGAGCAGACAGTGCTAAGTGATGCGAGCATTCTGTGCCGTTCGGGACAAAAACAAAATAATATAACGTTTGATTATAGAGCAGACAGTGCTAAGTGATGCGAGCATTCTGTGCCGTTCGGGGACAAATACAAAATAATATAACGTTTGATTATAGAGCAGACAGTGCTAAGTGATGCGAGCATTCTGTGCCGTTCGGGGACAAATACAAAATAATATAACGTTTGATTATAGAGCAGACAGTGCTAAGTGATGCGAGCATTCTGTGCCGTTCGGGGACAAATACAAAATAATATAACGTTTGATTATAGAGCAGACAGTGCTAAGTGATGCGAGCATTCTGTGCCGTTCGGGGACAAATACAAAATAATATAACGTTTGATTATAGAGCAGACAGTGCTAAGTGATGCGAGCATTCTGTGCCGTTCGGGGACAAATACAAAATAATATAACGTTTGATTATAGAGCAGACAGTGCTAAGTGATGCGAGCATTCTGTGCCGTTCGGGGACAAATACAAAATAATATAACGTTTGATTATAGAGCAGACAGTGCTAAGTGATGCGAGCATTCTGTGCCGTTCGGGGACAAATACAAAATAATATAACGTTTGATTATAGAGCAGACAGTGCTAAGTGATGCGAGCATTCTGTGCCGTTCGGGGACAAATACAAAATAATATAACGTTTGATTATAGAGCAGACAGTGCTAAGTGATGCGAGCATTCTGTGCCGTTCGGGGACAAATACAAAATAATATAACGTTTGATTATAGAGCAGACAGTGCTAAGTGATGCGAGCATTCTGTGCCGTTCGGGGACAAATACAAAATAATATAACGTTTGATTATAGAGCAGACAGTGCTAAGTGATGCGAGCATTCTGTGCCGTTTGGGGACAAATACAAAATAATATAACGTTTGATTATAGAGCAGACAGTGCTAAGTGATGCGAGCATTCTGTGCCGTTTGGGACAAATACAAAATAATATAACGTTTGATTATAGAGCAGACAGTGCTAAGTGATGCGAGCATTCTGTGCCGTTCGGGGACAAATACAAAATAATATAACGTTTGATTATAGAGCAGACAGTGCTAAGTGATGCGAGCATTCTGTGCCGTTTGGGACAAAAACAAAATAATATAAAGTTTGATTTTCTACCGGTTCCCTTTTCGAAATCTAAATAATGTTGCTTTATTGATAATTGATAAGGCTGTATTCGCGTAGGTAACTCTGATTTTTGCGACGAGATAGTTTACGTAAGTAGTACGTCTACATACACTTATTAATATGATACACATTGTGCATCTGTCTGTATCTTTATTTTTTTTCTCTGTTTCGACGTGCAATAAAGCTTATTTGTATTGTATTGTATTATGTATTAGTACATGCATGACGCCCTCCGACCAGGTGGGATGACGACCTCCGAAAGACTGCAGGTAGATACTGGATGTGGCAAGCTGAAGAAGCTATAGCGCTCATTGGGGGAGGCCTATGTCCAGCAGTGGACTGCTATAGGCTGATGATGATGATGACAAATTCCATCGCCTTGCTCCCCGTCCCAGACACAGACCGTTGATTCAAGGTAGGGAATTGTTTATAGAAAAAGAACTACGTTTACCGTGTACCATTGTTCCGGAAACAAAAGCGTGAAAAACAATACTCTCAGCTCTGTTATGTCTTGCAGGGAATTTTATCAATATCTATGACTCGAGCTCAATCTTTCTTCCGTCATTTTATTTGAGCCCGTGTTCATGTAAAAGCAAAGCACTTTTTTTTTATTATTTTCGTGTTTTTGTGCGTTTTCGCAGGAAAAGGAAACATATATGACAGCTTTATGATAGCTTATGCAGTTTTTGACAGCTTTTACAGAAAGTAAATAAATTAGTAACAACTTAAATTAGACTATGGAAAATTTCTCGAATGATTGACGACCGATGTGGCGCAACGGGCGAAGGTCCTCTTGCGACGGAGGTTGGGGGTTCGATGTTAGTACGATCTGTAGTATTTTTCCGGGTGTTCAGGATAATTGCTAAGGTATAATAAAAAAAAACTATGCATTGTAGTGCAGTAATCTAGTACCCATAACACAAGCTCTGCAAGCTTGGGGCTAGAAATTATCAATAAATAAATTTAAAAAAAATTGTGAAACATATTCTTTGTAAAAAAGCTTATTACAAAATATCAGATTATTTAGAAGATAAAAAAGCTTGGAACGAGTTTTGCTCCAACTCAAAATCTACCAACTTACAGATAAGCAAATCATATGTACTAGACACATAAGTTATGAATATACTAGTGGTTTCTTCTCACTTCTTCCAGTGGACAAAAAATTGAAGTGAACTATAAATAATTTAATAGTATAAAATATGACCTGTCCAAGTGCTTATGTAAGCTTAAAGAAATAAAAACTTTTCATTTTCATTTTCTAGATGAAAACAATATATTAAAGATATATAGTTTGTGCCAAATTGTTGCAACAGTTTGTCGGCACAACGTGTATGTAATATACCTGTAACTAAACTAATTACCATTTACATACTCTAGCTAGTTAAACATATTGTTACATTTACCTACGTAAAAAGTTTCTATACAAATGTTAGTCAGTTAAAAATTATTATTATATATACAAAAAACTAAGTATCTACTATGTGATGACCGATGTGGCGCGGTGGGCGAAGGTCCGCATGCGACGCAGGAGGTTGCGGGTTCGATTCCCGCCTCGGAACAATTGTTTGTACGATCTGCAGATATTTGTTCCGGGTGTTCTGGTCGTTTTCTATGTATAATAAAATATATCTATCTATGTAATGTATTGTATTATGTATATCAGTTATCTAGTACCCATAACACAAGCTCTGCTTACCATGGGGCTAGATAATGCTGTGTGAATTGACCAGCATTATTTATTATTTATTTATATTATAATTATAAATTATTACAGTACGAGTAATTTATCATAGATCACTGCCTGTTTGTACTCTTTCACGCCTAAACAGCTGAGCGGAACTTGATGAAATTTTGCCAGGAGGTCGTTTATGTCATTGCTATGAAATTATATAACTACTAGCTGCGCCCCGCGGTTTCATCCGCGTGGTGATAGATATTTTGGATAATATACAATATATCTTTATAAATTGTAGCCTATGTGTTATTCTGATGTATAAGCTTATTGTAAAGTTTCATTAAAATCCGATAAGTTTTTACGTGAAAGAGTAACATACATTTATCCATCCATCCATACTTACAAACTTTCGCGTTTATAATATTAGTAGGATTACAAAGGCTTAGCTTCTCAAAAGCAATAACGCTTTAGAGTTTTGTTCCAGCTCGAATCTGATAGAAACTATTTCACCCAGCCAAGGAAAAGCCTTGTTTCTCGAATCTTTTCTTTGTTTACTTTCTCTAAAAATCAGTCTGGAAGTATATTCCGTAGCAGTAATGTTTTCGGTCAGCGTTATAGGCAGGATTATGTCGGGACCCAGCAGAGCGCAACCAGTAATGGGTCTCCCGGAAAATATCACAACACCGCTGTTTCACTACTAGGAAATGTATGGGGTGTTTTGTCTATTTCGCCATGACATATGCCAGCAACATTGTCATTGTTTCATATTCTTTGTTACTTGGTGAAAATGTGCATGTTTTAAATCTCGGTTATAATGTGTGCGGGTAAACTGCGATCCTTGTTTGGGCTGAAAGAATACGTTTCTCGCCCTGAAGATATTCCTCGACACTTTGAGTGCTGAAAACGCACGGTATGAGTTTTCTACAAGTGACTAATATGCGTAAATCCACACTAGCGCAGCGGCTGAGAAAATACAGATCTTTGTGACTCAGCAGAGCTGTAATATTTTTCAAACGAAACGCATTTGCGGCGCAACACAACCGCTGTGTAGAGTGGCAGCACGAATTTTTTAGGTAAAAAAAAGACCGCAGTCGTCGAAAAAAAACCGCAGTCAAAGTGTTAAGGTACCCTGAGGCACACTAGCGCCTAATACCTATTAATAGCTTTTTTGTGGCCGCCAAGGGCAACTTCACATTTCTAACTAAACTATTTAAAATAAAACTATTACCGATGCATTAAAATAGCTTATAATAATATACTAAAATGCCTCACAGCCTCACAGCTGTACAGCTGTGAGGCTGTGAGGCATTTGTGAGCCATATGGGATGAGACGCAAACAACCCAACACAAACAAGGTTCGTGGTAAACCCGACCACATTCTTAATTAATTAAGAAAACTGCGAAGATCGAAGATTTCATCGTTTAAAGAAAATAGTTTAAATATGACGTAAAGAAGACAGTTACAATAATTCAAGATCATTCTGCGTTCTACTTCCTAGATTTACGAGTGCTTAAATTGAATTGTTTCTTCTAATCTTGGCATTAGAACCATCCTTGTTGCATAAATGCTTGGCGTCGAGAATAGTGCTTTACTAAATATCTAGTGCTTAGATAAAAGTTAGAAGCAGATTATGGCTTTGATATTTTCACAGATAAAACAGAAAAACGATGTAAACCTAGAAGGGAGATTGATGGAGTCTACACCAAAGTCTACAAGCTGACGACAAGTATAGTAAGTATAATATTATTCTGTATAACACGCCACCGTCTACACTCGTTCAAAGGCTGCCTGGCAGAGATCGCTCATAAGGCCGCCCATGGTACAACATACTCTGTATTTGTTTTTTATCCTGTGTTTTGTATCTGTTCATATTAGACTGCTGCATCAGCATTATTTATCCATATGAAATATTGATAGCCTTATGTCTATGTAAGTTTATTATAATGTTTGTAATGTAGGTATTTAGTGTATTTGTTACCAATTATTTATTAAAGTGCCACCGTCTATATTGTTCGTTCATGTCCAGTCCATCCCAAGGTTGCCTGGAAGAGATCGCTCTCAGCGATAAGGTCGCCCTTTATACCTTTATTCTAAGATCTTATCTCTTTATTATTTTCTGTTTTGTGTGGTGTAATAAAGTGGTATCTATCTATCTATATTTGGTATGCAATAAAGAGTTATTGTATTGTATACAAAACACTATCAGATGCAAACGTAGTTCACGTCGTGCCAGCTTTATCGTTCTTCCGAAAACTCGGACTAACTATGGCAAAAAAACGATACTATGTGAAGGCGCACAGCTTTACAATACTTTACCCTCCCGAATTAAAAGTGTAAGCTCATTTAATGTGTTCAAACTCAAATTAGCTCAACATATCATAAATGATAAGTCACTTCTTATTAAGTGAACACATCAAATGAGCCAGCTATTGAATGACCACAACCTATGTATAACCTTAACCTAAGAATCCTGTTCTCATGTAAGTGACTTTAAATTGTCTTTTTGAGAATAAATGAATATTAAACGTAGATGCTTACAAAAATTATACTGAAATGTTGCCTGGCTGTATCGCCGACTAGATTGTGTAGACCCCAGAGATCCAGTGAAAATTCTACTCGTTGTGATTGTTACGTTTTCTGTGAGCATGGCTCGGTTGCCTACGTATGCGTGTAATTTTATATCCGTGCTGGCGATAATTTCGCCGGAAATATTTGAATTGAACAATTACGGTAGTCCCGTAATAAAGGGTTGTTTTATGTCTTAACAATGCGGTTTAATAAGTGTCGGTAAGATAATGATGGGCTGGGCTGGTCCACCAGTTCAAAGTCGCTCAGCGAGCTATGGAAAGAGCTATGCTCGGAGTATCTCTGAAGGATAGGATTCGCAACGAATACATCCGACAGAGAACTAAAGTTATCGACATAGCTCTGAGAATTAGCAAGCTGAAGTGGCAGTGGGCCGGCCATATCTCGCGAAGAACCGACGGCCGCTGGGGCAAACGTGTTCTTGAGTGGAGACCACGACTCGGTAAACGTAGTGTAGGACGCCCTCCGACCAGGTGGGATGACGACCTGCGAAAGACTGCAGGTAGATGCTGGATGCGTCAAGCCGAAGACAGGGCGCTATGGCGCTCATTGGGGGAGGCCTATGTCCAGCAGTGGACTAGTATAGGCTGATGATGAAGATAATGACAGTACTTAAGTAGGTACCTACAGTACTTTTTTGCCTGTGATTTTGAGAAGTCAACTGTGAGCTTCTGTCAATTGATTTTGGTATTTCGTTAATTATATACCATTAAAAAACAGTGTAGGTACCTTATATTAGGAGCAAACTAGAAAATTGAAACCAGTCTGTTCATCATCATCATCCTATAGCAGTCCACTGCTGGACATAGGCCTCCCTCAATGAGCACCATAGCGCCCTGTCTTTAGCTTGATGCATCCAGCATCTACCTGTCTGTTTCCTCCGGTCTGTTCATACTCAATAGATATTATAAGACCTTGCTAGCTGGCCAAACAATATCCATCACATTTAAAATTCCGAAACGAGTAGTTTCTGTATCTATTTCTATCTTTCAGCCCGTGGGTACTTACGACTGTATATAGGCCTCCTCTTTATTGCACCATTTTGTCTGGTCCGGTATTTTAATGATGTTGCCTGACCATCGCACTGATCACTGTTTTAATTTCCTGTAAGAGAAGGAAATCAAGCATTTTTAATAGACTTCGCGAGGATGTCCTATGTTCGGCTGTGTATACATACATTTACGTTACATTAAAAACATACGTTTTTTTATGAATGGTCGTTTATATCTCCGTCAATTATCGACTGATTTTAAAAATTATCATACGCCATCATATATGTAGATCAAAAGAAATTGATATGTATGCCGTAAAACTTATTTATAGCATCATCACTTGATTTCACAATGTCTGGTATTAAATGGTTTCCATAGCAACGGGCGAACACAAGAAGTGTAAGTACTGTGAAAAACAAATTATAAAGTTGATTGTTTACGGATCGCGTATAACAAAGGACAGTCGATCGGTTCTTTTTGACAACTGATGTGGCGCGGTGGGCGAAGGTCCGCTTGCGATGCAGGAGGTTGCGGGTTTGATTCCCGCCTCGGAAAAATTGTGTGTACGATCTGCAGATATTTTTTCTGGGTGTTCTGGTCGTTTTCTATGTATAATAAAAAATATATATCTATGTAATGTATTGTATTATGTATATCAGTTATCTAGTACCCATAACACAAGCTCAGCTAACCATGGGGCTAGATAATGCTGTGTGAATTGTCCAGCATTAATATGTATTTATTTTGATGACCTTTTTATTTATTTTTTAAAATGGTTTTGTCATTTATTTCATAGAGATCCTAAACAAAAGGTGCTATATACTGACGCATCCGAAGCAACGTTTGCAAGGTTCGAAGCAAGGTTGTTTGTTTCGTGCGATCCGTCAATTGAAATTTCGTATTTTGTGTTTCAAATTATGTGCTCATTCGTTATTTTATCCATGTGTCATCCATAACTCATTACTTAAAAAAATAAAATAATGCTGGACAATTCACACAGCATTATCTAGCCCCATGGTAAGCAGAGCTTGTGTTATGGGTACTACTAGATAACTGATATACATAATACTATATAATTACATAGATAGATATTTTTTTATTCTACATAGAAAACGACCAGAACACCCGGAACAAACATCTGCAGAGCGTACACACAATTGTTCCGAGGCGGGAATCGAACCCGCAACCTCCTGCGTCGCAGGCGGACTTGAACGGTACTTAGACTCAGTTTTCTTTAAATACGCCAAATTAATAGATTTATGGATTTAGGTTTGATCTGTCGCTTGGTCTGCCGCTTTGAATTTGAGGATATACACATATATACTATTCATAGTAAATAATGACTCAGTTTTGTAAAACCTACATAGGTACTTGAATAAACTAATTCTTAAAGATGTATAAAGGTTAAAAACATGTCGCTATAAAGTTGGTTTACACTTGCTTACTTATAATTTCTGTTCCAAATAAAATTTCTAACTTTTTTACTATGGTGTATCATAATTTCTCCTCGAGCGCCGTTTCTTTTGAAGTTGAGCTTCAAGTTGTGTACAGTACAAAGGCGAATGTCTGGCACTTTTAGCGAGTGTTACCGGGGCATTGTCTCGTCACCCGGATATGACGTCAGAGCTTCCTGCAGATAAACTTAGTCTGTGGCAAACGGCAAACTGTATTTCAGCTAGTTCGTGGAAGTTGAGTCAGGGTGCTGCAAAACAGAGGAAGTATTATTCTGAAAATATCGTCTTGTAAATAATAAGTGGAATAAAGGTAAGAAAGAAATTAAATAATTAAGTGAAAAATGGTTAAAATATTTTTTGTAATTTTTTTTTCTTATTCTATTCTTCTTTAGGATTTTTTTTCTTATTCTTTTAATGTATTATACAAGCGACTTGCATGTATTAAATACATACAAAACTTTCTCACTCTATCTATTTAAATAAAACCGCATTAAAATCCGTTGCGTAGTTATGAAGATCCTAAGCAAACATAGGGACAGACAGACAGCGGGAAGCGACTTTGTTTTATAGTAGCGATATTAAAAGTATAAGAAACTATTCAATAATTACTATTATTCATTAATAATTCCTAGTATTCTATTACATCTTAGGAATATTTTAATACAAGTAAGTTTTAAATATGCGCAATCCTTAATTGGTTCAATAAATTTCTTTCCGGCCCTGGTGGGGGCACAGAGAGGGGCCTCGAGGCTTGGCCTCCCGGCGTCAACTCGAGGGGTGACGACCCCTCGGTCCTTGGGTTTTGTGGGAATATTTTTTTTTTTTCCCGCTTCTCAATGTTTATTTTTTGGCTTCATTTGGTTTGTAAATTTTTTCTTTCTTTTTTCCTTTTTTTGTGTTTTTTTTTATTTTTTTAATAAACCCAAGGACTCTATGGTGGTTCCGCAGGGATTAGGTCCCGCGGAAGGGGTCGCCACGGGCGGTCGTCTTCCTGGGGCCGGGGCTGGGGAGGCCTTAATTGGTTACAAAAGCTCTATTGGAATGGTAGCAAAATCAACCAATCACGAACACAAACGTTTCACTTTCGAATGGGAAAAACAACAAAAAAGCTCGCCCTACGCCATCGACTACGTATCACTACGCCCACAGTTCAATATAACAAAAGTTCTATAGTGAAAACTAGGTGACTAATTTTATATTTTACTAGCGGACCTTCCCAGCTTCGCACGTTTTTAGTACGGATCCCTAACTTTCTTGAAAATATAATATAGCCTATGATCACCGGGGATAGTGTAGCTTCCCAACGGTACAAGAATTTTTCAAATCGGTCCAGTAGTTTCGGAGCCTATTCATTACAAACAAACAAACAAATTTTATAATATTAGTATATATTTATACTGGGGATCGTGCGGTGACGATGACGCAAATTCCAAGACTTTTGTTCACCCAAAAAGAGCCCAACGCGCCTTAAAATGTTTTCCCTTACAAAAATCTAAATCATTTATTTCTTTAGGTTTACAAAATAAGCACTTAGACAAGTCAAATATATGTACTAAAGTCATTTAAAACGGGATATTTACCATGATTTGATTTTTAACTTATCCAATATTTTGGCACAGATTCATGCGCCATGATCACGGAATAACTGAAGGCACTGCGAGTTCGTTTTTATGGGCGATATATCGATCTACCCTCATTTTTTGTCTTTTGCTACGAAAGTTACCACTATTGGATAATAACTACTAGCACTAATTGCATAATAAATCTTATATCTATCTATGTAATATATTGTATTATGTATATCAGTTATCTAGTACCCATAACACAAGCTCTGCTTACCATGGGGCTAGATAATGCTGTGTGAATTGTCCAGCATTATTTATTTATAATAAGTGTTAATAACCATGATGGTTTCAAAAGTTTTAAAGTCAAATAATACTATAAATTATGATCAAATACGAAATAAGCTGTTTTGTCCAGAAACTGTTGGAAATAATACAAAAACCCATTTATTTCACCTGATATTGAAAGTTTTGCATAACCAAGTATTAGGTACGTGCCTGGGATGAAATCGTCTGTCCATTAGGGACAGGAAGAATCGAACGGCAGCGGAAATGAAAGAAACAGGCGCCTCTCAGCTTCGGCAGTCATATCTATACTATAACCAAGTAGATATCTTTGTAGCCAGAGTGTCTGCAGGTACAAATTAAACCAGGGCTTGGCTGTGGAAGAGAAGTTAGATAGGTTACATAGGATAGGAACAGAAGTTAATATAAAAAATAATGGTGGATAATTCACACAGCATTATCATAAGTCAAAAGTCAAAAATCATTTATTCTTTAGGCTTACAAAATAAGCACTTAGACAAGTCATATTTTATACATTAAATTATTATCAAATAAAATTATTTTACTGTTCACTTTAATTTTTTGTCTGCTAGTGGAAGAAGTGAAAAAGATACCACTAGTATGTTCATCTCTTATATGTCTTATATACATGGTTATTTGCCTATTTAAGACTAAATAAAATAGAATTCGATACAATGTCAATATTTAAGTAAAGCTATGCACAAAAACAAATTACTTACATACTATTGTCGGTGCGAAACTGAGCGAAATCTGGCCAAGCATTAACATCATTGAGATAATCATTTATGGAGTAGAAAGCCTTCTTGATGCCTTGAGTCTTCTTCTCTATCTAGTTAAGATAAGCAGTGCTTGTGTTATGGGTACTAGATGACTGTTATAATGATACCAAACCAATGTCGTAATATATTTTCCACTAATATTTCTTTGGTTGACTTACCCCTTTCTGTACAAAAATATATAGGAATCTAGAACAGTATAGTTTTAAAAACGTATTTTTTCCCTAAAGTAAATAAACTTACAGAACCATAGCAGGACGTCAGCCCAAGTCGGGTCCCAGAAGGTATTAATAAATTAGCCAAGGTTCATTACCAAAGTGAATTCGCTAATATAAACATTCTTCGGACAGCCGCTAGCCGCAAGGTTCACGACGTGGGACCGACATTTCGCCGTTTCGGGTCATTCTTCAGCGCACCCATTTTTGACCTCCGATAAAAAGGGCATATCATCTAACCCCAAGGCAGCCAAAGCTTGTGTTATGGGTAGGTACTAGTTGACTGATAAACATAATACCCGCTGCCCACTCAAACTCAAGGATTGTCATGCATCTCTCCGCCAACACATAAGTGTATATACACAAGCACCAAATGCACTTCATAATTTGGTAGGAACCACCCACAATTTGTAACTTTAATTTTGTTGATCGGGATCACGTTTTACAATCAGTGCATCGGACGTACCTACCATTAGACCATAGACAATGTGTCGGAACGGGAATCATGGAATCATGGAATTTAGATTTATTTCTCTATAGCTAAACTACCTGACTTGGCTTCATTGATTTGGCAATACGGGTCTACCATATGGGTATAAAATTAGTAATGTAAAATTAATAAATATATATTACCTGTTTTATTTTTGTGCTATCTAAGTTTAAGGCGTAATTTAATGTTGCCTCTCTTCGTTTTTCCTTTTCTATATGGCTTTTATAATGTTTACCTGTACTCTTGTCTTCTTTTATGTAAGTACCTACCTAATGTTTTAAACCTTTGTGCCACCACACCAGGACCTGTCTGAAAATCAGCGCCGCTACTAACTCCGGCTTGTAGCGGCATAATGCTGAGACAGGGACCTTTTTGGCCCCTTATGTAACACGTATTTGTACCTATCTGTATGTTTTTATCTATCTACTTATAATTATTTTTTTTTTTTCTTGTATGTATTCTTTCTTATTATTTAATGTGTCGTGTTTTGTTTTGTGTTATGTTCGGTGTCAAATAAATGTATTTTCTTTCTTTCTTTCTAATACAGTACATGACATAGATATGACTGCGTTTGTGAATTTAAAACAATTTTATTTAGCTGTTATTTTTTTAGTAGTCTAAACAAATCATTTTCAACACGACTACTGTGCTGTGACGTCCGCTCAACGAGTCAGGAGGTGAACGTCCCTTAACTATACATTATGTATAGTTTCGCAATATCCATCTGTCCATCCATTCTAACGAGGCTTAGCTCAGAAACTATGTGTACTAGAAAGCTGTCTTTTTGTAGAATTTTCTACCTATATGGATACATTTAAATAAATTGGTAAAGTCGTAGAATAAAATTAAAAAAGAAATGGCAGTATCATCTAGACTTAAATTGCAGATGTAATTTATTTTATTCTCGGCTACTCCATGGCTTAAGGTTATTGTTGCATAGCTCATTAAAAAATACTGTGGGTGTAGAATAATCATTTTTCGATTCAGGGTTCCGTTTACGAAATATTAATCATTAAACTGTTCGTTTATTGTTGTGAAGTGTACCCTCCCTCTGGAGGGTACAACTTCAATCATAACGGTTTAGCTAGCAGAGGCCAGCTAAACGATTATGATTGAAGTTGTAAAATAATTCCTAGTAGTAGTACATATATCTAACGAAATTATAGGAAAACTATCACAGGTACACATAAGTATGCTTTACTACGTATTGAGTAATAGTCGATGAACTTAACAACTTTGTTTTTTTATAGATAAAAAGGGATTACAAATTTAATCGAAAATAAATCAGAAATAATTGTAAATTCAGACAAATAAAACTAAAGAGGCAAATAAGTATGTATAGTATAATGAACCATGTATCTACGGAATTCTACACTACACGTGGTCCAACATGCACTTGGCAGGTTTTATTATACGTTTCACTTGTGTATGGTGTATCCGAACTAAAATTTATATAACTAGCAATTTACACTACTTTTTTTCTATTCTATTCTACACTAAAGTCAAAACGGGATATTAACCATGATTAGATTTTTGAGTTTTCCAATATTTCGGCACAGTTTCATGCGCTATGATCACAGATTAACTAAATTAACTAAAAAAAACTAGCAATTTCGCTCTACAATACATTTATCCCAAGCAGTATAAAGTCAAGCGTGAGATTTTCAAGAGGTTTTATACCATTCTAATTATAAGGCTTCAGAGAAGGTGGGCGAGCTATTTATAACTTATAAAAGGAATACCTTTGAATGAGTTTCAGCATTTAACCTTTTTTAATTATATACAAAACGATATATAAGTATTACAATTTTATTAAATAATTGTTAAAATTGTATAACGTAGACCCACGTTGTAAAACCAACCGGCCCAGGCACATAGGATACGCCGTAGTAGGGCACGGGCACGGCTTTAAATAAAGCAATAAAAAAAATCGATGACCGGATTAAGAACTAGCCTGTTATATGTACCGGAGAGCGGTAAACGGTCCCAACGCTCAAATTCAACAAATTGGTGCGGCGATAGCGGCGCTTAATGCATATTATATTAAGTTATCCAGCTCGCCTATAAAAGGGGATCACCTGTTCGTACCAACAGTTGAGGTCTTTGGCCGAAAAACAGTTCAGCTCATCAACAACCTTTATTTCGGCATAAGGGGGCACAACTCAATAAAGCGACAATTCGTGTGCGAACAGAATAGGGTGGATCCATTTCCGATTGAAACAAAAGCGGTTGGGCATTTACTTTGACAAGGTTCCATGTCATTTTGACAAAGCGCGGATTGTATGAAAATCACGTAGGCTACTATGAGTCTTTGTGAACTCGTCAATTATTTACTTTGACAAGGTCAAAGTCCGTCCTACACCGATCGCTCACAGATTAATTTTACCTCTTGTTTTGTGTTTTCTAATACTCCATATTGATTTCTGCTTTGTTTATTTTATATTAAAAACAATGTTATTTTAATAATTTTTGATTCCAAAATATTTATATCCTATTCTAGTCCCAAGGGTTAAAGGCTAATGGCTAATGGTAGGACATAGACATAAAACTAAGATAATAAACTGAAGATGATCCAAAAACCCGTATGCCCAGCGTGGGGATTATGGTATTACTCCCTAATGATTAAAAACAATAAGGTCTAAGGCTAAGGCTATGTCCAGCAATGGACTGGTAAAGACTCTTGATGTTTGATTAGATGTAAAAAATGTTATAACATCGCTGCTTTAGTAGATACTGGCCTCTACTGGCAGTGCTCTATTATTAAATTGAGAAAGTTTCAATAATGAACTTTCACCTTACCACAGCTCTTTGAAAGTTCACTTGATAGGTAAGAAAACTATGCTTCTAACAAAAGTGATTCATCGCGCTTGAACAGAGGATATTCAAGTCAAGTATAAAGGTTACCTACGCTTGGTAGATTTATAATAAATGCATGCAGGCAGGTATAGTGTATTTAGCATACAGTATCCAATACAATCAATTAATAATACCACACTAGTTAATTCATTGTCATAATAGATAAGTTACTATAAGTGTTATAAAAAATACATAAACTTGGCGCAGCCGGTAGGATTTATAGATGCCTACCTAAATACACTTAGTGACCGGAGTGGTTCATCGACTTAAAAAAAGTGGAGTTTCTAAATGTATAGCGTGTCCAGTTTTCGTAGGTCAGTGCTAAAAAGATTCAATCACCCCCTACTGCAAATAATAACAAAAAGTAAGTTTAGATGTCGTACGGAACTCTTTAGTACTGGAGTCTAATCGCACATTGCCGATGTATCACGATTTTAGCCCGGAACCCTAAAAATAATTCAAATCTTAGATTAAGCTGGCGATGAAACTGTAAAAGCTGACCCCTAACTGTAAAAGTTACACGAACTTTGTAAATTTCAACTTAACAAGAACTTTAGCGAAGTGTATTGTAGCGAGTTAACCATGAGATAAGTTTATAATGTAAATATCTCATGATGCTGCCTTTTAAAGGATTCATTCCAAAATAATGAAGTTCGTGTTTCAGTCTATTTAAAGAGCTGAATGGAAATTGCGGCTGCGAGCAAGTACACATTAGGCGGTTTGAAGCGCGCGCTTTGGTAACGTGCTATTTACATACATATATATATATATACGTATCATGGTCCGATACTTCCGTCTTTTGGGGGAGGCCTATGTCCAGCCGTGGAATAATATAGGCTGATGATGATACTTCCGTCTACACTGAAATTAGCGATTCTAATCAAGCACGCGTCAGATTTGATCAGAACACTCACAAAGCGCGTTTCAAAACGTCTAATGTGTATTCGCTTTAAGAGTAGGCGATATACTTAGGCGTTTGAATATCTAGAAGTGCCGTTCAGGTGTGTGGGACCAGATGGTTTTTAAAACGCGCGATACGAAAGCGCGCGTTTCAAATAGCCGAATGTGTAGTCTTCTCTTACCTACCCAAGTTGAATACTGTACTGTGATTGCTTTCAGAAGTGTAGCAAGAGATTTAATTTATGAGTAAAGTACAGCATAAGTATCGAATATAATTGTGCTAAATATACTGTACATTTTATATAACTCTAACTGCCTTTATCTCATTTCTTTGTATTTGCTACGAACTACAGCTTACGGTTAGAGGAAACTTTTACGTACTGCCAATGAACTGCCAATGTCGTAAACTTTGAATTTAAACAATGACCTTCACTTTGCCTTCAAATTAAATGAAATGAGACTATAGTAAATTTGAGCAGGTCGCAATTCACATTTTTTGACATATCCTTTTAATATTATAAACGCGAAAGTTTGTAAGTACGGATGGATGGATGTTTGTTACTCTTTCACGTAAAAACTACTGAATGGATTTTAATGAAACTTTACAATAATATAGCTTATGTCACCACGCGGGTAACTGCGGGGCGCAGCTAGTTTTAATATAAAAACTTTTGACTTGAGATTGGGAATCTTAGGTAAGTGTAGAGTGGAGTTATGATTTAAGGATATTAGACGCAACTGATACTGTCAAAGGAACAGCTTTGTAGAGAAGTCAACAGAGTTATCCAATTTGAGTACATTTTGTAACGAGCTAGATGACCCTACAACCAGACTTTGCCTTAGGAAAGCACTTGATACGTCAAAGCGATGGAATATTAATTCATCAAAGGGATATTGTTGGCTCGATATCCAAAGAACAAGGTAAGTTTGCCTGGCTTGTCAGGTCGGCAACCTACTACATAAATTGATAATTTTTGACGGTTTTGAAATTAAGACTAAAAAATAATTAGCAGTAGAACTTACAATTGAGCTTACTGCTGACTGTTGCAAAGAATCTACAGGTAGCTCAACTGATCCATATCGGTCATGACCTACGGAGCTGAGTGGTGGACACTCACGGTAGGGTAAGTTTAAAGTCGCCCAGCGAGCTATAGAGAGCTATGCTCGGAGTTTCTCTGTAGAATAGGATTTGTAACAAATACATCCGACAGAGAACCGTTATCAACATAGCTCAAAGAATTAGCAACCTGAAGTGGCAGTGGACCGGCCATATCACGAGAAGCACCGACAACAGTAAATACGTTTTGGTAAAGGTAAACGTGTTTTTGGGTACTCAGCAAACGTAGAAATTGGATGGGCATTCTACGTTCGGTGAGTCGCGGTCTACCTTGGTCTACCAAAGAGTGTGTTGGTTTGTTTTTCAGTGGTTAGGTTTTTTTTTGTAAAAATCATAGCGCATTTTCCAAAGTTAGTAACTATGAGCAGCCCTGAGCTGATTCTGTGTGAGTTTCATGCATATTCATGCGTTAAAAGGGTGTGTTTTTGTTCGTTTTAAAGCCGTGGTAAGCTAATAAAGTAAGTTTCAATGAAAATTTATCCGCACATTTAGTTTTATTTGAGTAGTCGAGTTGGCTACTGAATTTAGTTGATTAGATGGGTGTTCTCATTTGTTAGTGTATGGAATCACTTACATTTTTATGAATGTTATTTGGTAAGCGATGCGGTTTTGATCAAGGTACACAAAAGTTATTTATAACGGGATATGAAGGCTTCTGGGTCAATTGGTGGAAGAAGCGGTGAATCGCCCACGGTGGAATAGGGATTTCTCCTTTTTCTTAAAAAAATAATAATAATTCATGGTCTAATTTATTTTTCGAACGTGCACAGCATCAACCGCGATGAGATAGCAGCTCTATGACAGCCTTCACTGCGTATATATTCAAAGAGCCAAGCTTGAAGCCAGTCTACGCGCGAAGCACGGCCTTAGCCTAGGCGCCAACCTAGGCGCTTGCAGTCTGGTCGGGGCCTATTATTATTATTATTATGTCTCTCATTTACCATGATCTCGGGCCATAAAGTGACCCGGTCCTTTGGAAGGCTTGCGTGGGGCCGAAGCCAACAGCACAGAGGCCCTTTGAGAAGTTAATCTAAAGGCGATGGCTACACATAGCGGGTATCATCCTCGGGTGCACAATATGATACATCCAAAGATGGTATCCACCAGGTGTAGAGACTATTGCAAAGAAAAATGAAAGAAATAAAACCAGGTTATTGTGATGGATGGATGGACTGGGTAATCGGGCTATAGGGGAGATTGCGGACGTCTGCCATAAACAAGTCAATCATAATGTTAAGAAGAGTGGCAGACGGTGGCTTGCCGAATGCTGGATGGGTTCCTTAAAAAGCCGGAGTAAATTACCGGAGAGGAAAAACATCGGCGCAAACGACTGAGGGGTGTCGAGAGCGGCCCTGATTTCACCATCACGAAGACTGCTCGTGAGCGGGTTTCCTCGCTATTACGCCATTAGACACTTCCACCCCCGAGTCTGCATCCTAAGATGCATCCCTCGCGACTCCACTCAGACCGGCCAATGAAGGCAAGCAAGAGGTGGGGGTCTGGTTCTCTTGGGATGCCACTCCGCTAGCGGAGACGAGAACCAGGAACTTCCCCGAGAGTACTCGGTACCCGTGGTGTTGCTACTCACCAACAGCTCGCCACAAGCTGCCCTGCGGGCTTATTATTATTATTATATTAGCCCGGAGTGTCCCACTGCAGAGCAAAGGCCTCCCTCCTCTTCTTCCACTCATCTCGGTCTTCAGTAAGGAGAGCCCACTCTTTGTTGTATAGGTCGAGCTCATCCCGCCATTTCCGCCTATGCCTTCCACGTGGCCGTCGTCCGTCCGGGACCAAGTCGGGGCCTAATGCAGTATATGTATTTCTCTGTAAACCAAACATTTGTTTTACCTACTTGAAAACAAAATGATTACGAATGCTCCAAAATAGAACGGAATTAATATTAATACACCGCATAGAAGATTAATTGTAATGAGTCCCCTGTGATACAACCAAGTAATTATGAAATTAATACAATACTGGAAACAGATGGTAAATAATTAGTGGTATTAATTTTCAAATGAACTGTAAAATTTTGAGTTAATTTAAATAAAAAGCGTGTTGAATAAAAGTTTTATGTACAGGGTGCACCCAAACATGTGTATTAAGCCGAAATGGGGTGATTCTTGACAATTTTTTTAAATAATTTCCTTTATTATACGAGTATATCATTTGATTCTTAAAGAGTAAACCCATGAAAATATATCTTTTTAGTCTTTATTAGTCTTGGCCTATTGATGTTGTTACAAAACGATAAACTGACTTCAAACGACGACCGATGTGGCGCGGTGGGCGAAGGTCCGCCTGCGACGCAGGAGGTTGCGGGTTCGATTCCCGCCTTGGAACAATTGTGTGTACGATCTGCAGATATTTGTTCCGGGTGTTCTGTGTATTTTCTGTGCGTTTTCTATGTATAATAAAAAATATCTATCTATGTAATGTATTGTATTACTAGCTGCTCCCCGCGGCTTCGCCCCCGTGGAAATCTATGTGTAAAATTGTTTAAAAGATAAAAAGTCCCTATGTTAGACTCCTGGTTCTAAGCTACCTCTCCACCAATTTTCAGCTAAATCGGTCCAGCCGTTCTCGAGTTATAAGTGTTGTAACAAACACGACTTTCTTTTATATATATAGATGTATATCAGTCCTCTAGTACACACCACACAAGCTCTGCTTACCATGGGGCTAGATGATGCTGTGTGAATTGTCCAGCATTATTTATTTATTTATTTTTTAAATTTATTTAAATGTTCACCGTTTTATTAGTAGTGCTTGTTTAATTTTATCACCAGTTTCTGTTAAACCTTGTTTTTGTTTTTGTTAATATTAGTACTTTAGTACGAATTATTATAATATAATTTACTAAGTATAGCTGTACACAGATATCTTTACGGTACAATGTAGATTAAAATTACTTTTTTATGATTATTTTAGATAACATTGTAATGTGTTTTGTGTGTTTAATAAATAAAAATAAAATTTTATTAAGTTTTGCGGCTCTTTTATCCCTCGTCATCTTTATAATGGGACTGACCACTCCGTTATCACTTAAACATTAAAAGTACATCCTTTATAACATTTTCAAAGTTCAAATTACTTAAGTAAGATTAAGAAATAATTGATCACTTTGATTTTTAGTTAACTTCAATCATTCAAGGTTTTTACCTTTACGTTGAAAGTTTGTTAGTTTTCGAGTTCGAGCAAAACTCGTCCCAAGCGTTTTTATCGTCCAGATAATCTGATATTTTGTAGTACCTAAGCCTTTTTACAAGGGATATTTTTGACAATTTGTATACAAAACCAAAGGGTCATAAAAAAATCGGGTTACCACAAAAAACATACAAATAGTTGATCATCCGCCTTCTTTTTTCGAAGTGCTTAAAATAAGGTTAAAAAGAAAGAGAGAAAATTTGATATTTTTGGTACTACACCGATTTAACAAGGGATGTGTTTGACAATTTGTAATCCAATAAAAATAATTCATTACTTACATTTATTAATTACCAAAAAATCATTGAAAATTGCGTTACCATAAAAACATACAAAATCTACTTCCTTTTATTTAAGATGCTATGTTACTTGGAAAAAATAATACTTACGATTGAGCCTTTTGATCGGTATCGTTAAATTAAGTGTGTTTTTTTTACAATTTGGCGGGTTCGATTCTCGGTTCCGACAGGCGATTATTCAAAAATCCTTGAATGCAGTTTAAATTGTTTTTAAAATCAAAATGAAGTCTTCTTTCAGTAAAATTTTCTATCTCCAATATTTAAGGTACTTTCCCTACATGTGACATGGCTGTTGGACGCCCTGTATATACATATATAGAAATAATAAATATCATCATCATCTTATAGCAGTCCACTGCTGGTCATAGGCCTCCCCCAATGAGCGCCATAGCGCCCTGTCTTCAGCTTGCCGCATCATATATAGATAACTGCAACTCTTTGCAACCAAATCACCAGGGGCCTAATTCCACTAACACAATCGCCTCACAATGACAGTAGTATCGCGTCTAAATCGCCACTATTGACACCTATTGGTATTCTACAAGCACAATCTTTCTCAGTCTCAGTTGTATCGTGGTCGTATCTATGAAACTTACAATTGTGACAAGTTGTCGCATTCAACTAATCACAGTCTCAATTGTATCGCTTGCGATAGGCGCAAACATGGAATTCTATTGTTATTTTGACGGCTAATTTAGTCTATGGTTAGAGATTTTGACGAGATTATGGACGATTGAACAAAGGTAGCTCTCGGTGCTATTGTGCTTGTGAAATAATAGTGAAATAATAAAAAGTTCAATGAGTTTCCTAATTCGAGCGCGTCTGCAACTCATTATAAACTCTCGCCGGCTGTTAGAGCGTCAAAACCGGCGACGATCTAGAGCTCTTCTGCGAAAGACGCTGGACCCCTTGCATTGCAGGACAAGGAATTTACAAAACCTATCGTCTTATCAAGGGGACAGTCAAAACATAAGCGGAATATCTCAATCCTCATATTCGTAAGGAACGCCGGCCGTACTGATCTGATGGCATTTCCATAATGACCAATGTAAGTAAAACAAACTATCTTTGTTGATTAAATTCCCTCTTGCCTAAGCTTTATAATGTTTATTTTATGTAACTAGATAGTACCTACTATTTAAATCAATTTATTTTGCAGATATTGACTGCACTGGCATTTGTCGCTCATACGCGCCCGCTGTTTCCAGAGCTGTGAGGGAGGTGTTGGTGGCACTTATTTTGGTCTATCCCATATATATGTTCCTTTGCCAACACGAAGAGATCAAAGCAACAAATTAAAGAGCAAGTGAGTTCATGAATATGATACCTATATATAGATTAGAAACTGTCGAAATCAGATAAGTGTCTGTCTCCCTTAAACTCGAGACCTTTTACTTACCATATTGTCATGATTAAAACAGAAGCTAGCTTAGCTGTTTAGTACCCCTCACACTTTGTACCTAAACCCTAATTATACATAATGTATATACATTCATTGTTATAATTTTCTACAGATTGCAGAAGAATTGAAAGCCAGCGCTGAAAGCTGTTGTTGTAGAGTCAAACCAAAACTTCTAGCCGGTCGAGCAATGCAGCAAGCTGTCGTTGGCAAATAGTGGCAAGGCATGGAATCAGCCATGTCGACAAGATAATGGCTGTCATGATGATAATGTAAATAGTATTAATAAATTCATTTAAACACTTTTAACTCCACATGTGAGATAATGCATTGTTGTAGTTTGTGTTTTAGTTTTTAAAGATAAGCTGTTACCACATTGTTTTCTGTTATTGCTATCAGTTATTATAACTTTTCTTTCAAAAATGTCTATGTTGGCATAAAAAATCTTGTATTCTACTGAGTATCCAAGAATCTGCAGGTTTAGAGTAAAAATAAATACCATTTTTTATATACACATTTTTTATTCATTAATATAATAATGTATGTACACTTATGCTAATTAAAACAACACTTAAACTAATCAAAAGTGCTCTAAGCTAAACACTTGTCTAATTGTTTTACATAGGTAGGTAATAATTGTGTTATGTTTTGGAAAGACACAAAGATTGAGCGGGAAAAATAATGCTCCGCAGACCATGTAAATCTTTGTAGTTGCAACAGTGAAGCGACGACAGCATACATTTTCATATTTTGTATTCATTGTAGTACTGAAAAAGAATGGTAGATTATTATTATGTATTAGTAGGTAGACCTATACAACAAAGAGTGGGTTCTCCTTACTGAGGACCGAGATGAGTGGAAGAAGGGGAGGGAGGCCTTTGCTCTGCAGTGGGACACTGCAGGCAAATATAATAATAATAAAAATTAGTAGGTACTAGTTTATGCTTGTAGAAATATGAAACTATCTAAGCCTACTAGTACTTGTTTGCGATAAAAAATGGAGTAGGTATTGAGTAAAGGTTCATATAGAATAGTATAGTAGTTGCATTTCTTACCAATCTCCACTCGTCTGCCGTTTTTGACGGCGAGTCTGAGCTAATACCATTTCTTTATGAGATCGTTCCACTTCCTTCGAGATAGCTCTAGGATAAGGCATTCTAGAATAATGCCCTAGCGCCAAATATCGGTGGTAGTCGAGGCAGTCAAGGAGGGCCTTAATTTGTTTCAGCAGTACCATTAATTATCCATTGATTTTGTGTGAGAAATCACGAAAATCAAACATAAATAACAAGATGATAACAAGTGTTTTCTTTCTTGAATTGACATGAGTTGCTATATGACGTTTACATTGACAACTCGAAACTCTTTTATCTATGTTTTAAAGTTTACCACACACGCACATTTTATTAAAATCGTGATTTTGTTGCGTTTTAAGTATTTGAGAGCGATGTAAATAGACTTTTACGCAATTGCAGTAATAATTTGAATTGTTAGATACCTATAAACCCTTAATTATGAGTGCACGGATTCATAAATATTTGGTCCGCCATTTCATATTTATTTTATGATGTATACGGCAACACCTACCATACTACTCAATAGCAATACAATAGTAAGCGATTGAGACAGCTGTCACAATTTAGTAGGATACCTTATAAACGTAAGACACAATAGCTATGACAATTGTATGGAGCCATAGTCGTGTTTGTTTTAAAAATAGTGGAATTAGGCCCCAGTAACTAGTCAGTAATGAGTAACATTGTCCCGCATTGCGTTAAATTAGGTGTGATTTATAACCGAAACGTTTATTAATTTAGATGTGTCTCGTTATTAATGGTAATTGGCTATGCGGTTGTCCATTTTAGTCGAAGGTTCAATCTGATAGAAGTGAGCACGTATCAGCTTAGATACAGCTAATGTTGGATTTTATTGATTGCGGGGTTGTTTAGTGGGGTTTTGTTGGTAATAACAATTGCTCGAGTCAAATGTTATTCATTCTAGACGACCTCAATGGCGTAGTGGAGAAAACTCAGTCTATAGAAGGTTCGTTCGTTCGTCTTGAGTGGAGACCGCGACTTGGCAAATGTAGTGTAGGACGCCCTCCCGCCAGGTTTCATGACGACCTGCGAAGGACTGTCGTCATCCCACTTGGCCGGAGGGCGTCCTACACTACGTTCGTCGCGGTCTTCACTCAAGAAAACGTTTAACCCAGTGGTTATCGATTCTTCGTGATATATGGCCGGCCCACTGCCACTTCAACTTGCTGCAATTCTTAGTGCTATGTCAATATCTTGAAATAAAAAACATGAAGAATTTTCTATGGAATTATAATTAAAAAATATTCCTAAATATATTAAACCGGGATGAACATGCTTTTCCTTATTTAAAGTCGGTTAAAAAACCACTAAAGTCATTTAAAACTATATATTAGGGGGGATATTTATCTTTATTTTAGTGTTAAAACCATGATAATTTCAAAAGTTTTTTTTGGTTGAAAAACCGTCTAAAAAGGCGGCAATTCAGTTCAAATGTGGCGTCGAGATTACCCACCGGCTACATAGGTATACCTACCCTCAACCAGGAAGTAAGTGATCATCTTAATCCTCCCTTCGTAAAATTAATGTCAACGAACGAGTAGGTAGCTACCTCGTGACTTGTGAGGGTTCTTAATTAATTAATTGGAAGGTACATCGTTGCGTTGGTGTGAGGATGAATCTTTACATTTTACACAGTGTCTATGTGTTTTCTATTGTACAGTCAACGTCTGGAATCATCATCATCATCATCAGCCTATAATAGTCCACCTCTGGAAATAGGCCTCCCCAATGAGTGCTATAGCGCCCTGTCTTCGGCTTGACGCATACAGCATCTACCTGCAGTCTTTCGCAGGTCATCATACCACCTGGTCGGAGGGCGTCCTACACTACGTTTACCGAGTCGTGGTCTGCACTCAAGAACACGTTTGCCCCAGCGGCCGTCGGTTCTTCGCGAGATATGGCCGGCCCACTGCCACTTAAGCTTGCTAATTCTTAGAGCTATGTCGATAACTTTGGTTCTCTTTCGGATGTATTTGTTACGAATCCTATCCTTCAGAGAAACTCCGAGCATAGCTCTTTCCATAGCTCGCTGAGCGACTTCGAACTGGTAGACCAGCCCTATCGTGAGTGTCCACGTCTCAGTTCCGTAGGTCATAACGGGTAGGACGCACTAGAATCGATGTCAAGAAAAATCTTCCAAAAGCGTTACCTACCTCTCGTGACTTGTGAGGGTTCTTAATTAATAAATTGTAAGGTACATCGTTGGTGTGAGGATGATTTTTACATTTGAGACAGGAGAATGATGTCTAGGTAAGTTCTATTGTAAAGCCAACGACTAGACTTGCGTTTTAAGGAAGTTCAGCTATTTTTTGTTGACTCTACCTATGTATTGGTATATGATAGCATAATGCTGAGTGAAGGCCATATTTGCCATGAACATTGCTACGCACAATAATTTGTAGCATAGGTAGTATTAATTTGCGTAGTTTTAAGTTTGTTGTGTATGGTAGTTTTAAGGTAAATAAAAATATTTTCTTTCTTTCTGATAACCTCTGTAGCACTGCGAGCGAAGTTACGCCTACGACGCAGGGTTCGATTCCCGCCTTGGGACAAATGTTGATACGATTTGCAAATATTTGTCCCGATTGTTCTGGGTGTTTTCTATAACATAAAAATATCTATCTATGTAATATATTATGTATATCAGTTATCTAGTACCCGTAATATAAGCTCTGCATAACTTGAGACTAGATGCTGTGTGGATTGTCCAGCTTGATTTATTGTAAACTTGCTGCACCCTGCGGCTTCGCCCGCGTGAATAGCTATATGTCAAATTGTTTATAAACCTTCCTCTTGTATCACTCTTTCTATTATATTTGTTTTAATGTCATTGCGTATGCTTGTTCGTGACGTCACCTGTACGGGCTCTAACGGAAGACCAGCGCTGGCTAAGTCTCTTACGGAGCTTAGCCAGCATTATGCTGAGTTAGAGCCTTTTTGTAACAACTCTCTACATGTACCTATTTCTATAAGTGTGTTATTTGTTAATTTTAGTTGTTATAAATAAATGTCTTTCTATTCTATTCTATTCTATTAAAAAAACCGCATCCAAATCCAACAGACAGACAGCGGGAAGCGACTTTGTTTATACTATGTAGTATTTGTGTATACTATGTTGTGAAGATTTATTTTCAACTTTCCCTTTCCCAAAATCTTTGTATCAAAATGTGCCTCTCTAGCACAGGATACTGGAACATTTAATTCAAACTACTTTAAAATAGAGTATAATATTATCTAGAACACAGTGAATAAATTGTCGTTATCTCTATAGTAATAACGTGGGCCCCATACATTCTCTCCACGCTAGCTCACGTCTCACTCTGTAGTTAGCAAACCAAATCACGCGATATGAACGTTTATAAATTACCAAGCGGAGAGTTATTCAATATCACTATCTACATGGAAACTAAACTAGACTGCAGGATTGATGGGATGGCATTTGTTCGTCGCCTATAATAATAATAACTGGTTTTATTTCTTTCATTTTTCTTTGCAATTGTCTCTACACCTGGCAGATACCATCTTTGGGTGTATCATATTGTGCACCCGAAGATGATACCCGCTATGTGTAGCCATCGCCTTTAGATTAACTTCTCAAAGGGCCTCTGTGCTATTGGCTTCGGCCCCACGCAAGCCCTCCAAAGGACCGGGTCACTTTATGGCCCGAGATCATGGTATATGAGAGACATAATAATAATAATAATATAGCGAAGAGCCTCGATCAACACCTGAAGAGACTCTCGCTAGGAAGTTGGATCAAGGGCTAGATCCAGAAGGCGGTACTCTTGGACTCGGCACGTATCGTCAGGAAGTTCCTTTCTCTGCAGCCCTAGTCACCGGCCGCTTGAGCCTAGCTCCGCGGTCGGTGATCTACCGTTTTGATATATTTTTTACTGTAGAATAGTTTTATAATATTTTATTGTATTTTCTATAGTAAAAAATGTATTTTATACGAGAATTTAAATAAATGAGTGTATAAGAATAATAATTCATTGAATTCCTCTTTCATTAAAATCCTTTAATGAAAGACTGGATTAACAAGGAAATAATACAAGGAATAAATGAAAGGAATCAACTGGGCTACGAACAAATAAGAAAATCAACAGATGATACACAAGGAAAAGAGAAATACTTAATACTCAAAAAGAAAGTCAAAGAAATCATTCAAACTACTAAAAGCGATTACTACCAAAAGCTTTTCAAAAACTGTAAAAACAAACCACTTAAAATGTGGAAGCTGATTAGCGATTTAAGTGCTAATAGAAAGAAAATCAGCTTTGTTCCTGCTAAACTTGAAACAATCACGGGACCAATTACTGCTGTTTCAGATATATGTGAGCATTTTAACTCGTTCTTTGCTAATATTGGAGAAAACTTAGCTAATGAAATCCCTACAGAATACCACAACAGTAAGGCGTATATGGAATTATCCAAAAAACCAAATGATGAGACGTCCGCGAAACTACTTGAACTAGCTCTTACGACACCTAATGAAATCAGCAAAATTATAGACAATCTAAACGCTAACACGAGCACCGGGCTTGACGGAATAAGTTCTAAAGCTGTTAAATGTGTAAAAGATCTAATAGTTAATCCTCTGGTTGAATGTTTCAATAGTTGCATCATAAATGGAAATTTCCCAGATTCATTAAAAGTAGCCAAAGTAAGCCCGATATTTAAAGCTGGTAACAAAACTGATGCTAGTAATTTTCGCCCAATTTCAGTGCTTCCCGTCATCTCTAAAATTCTGGTGAAAGTGATTTACAATCGGCTGGAACAGTACCTTAACTCCAACAAACTTCTTTTTCCTAAGCAATATGGCTTTCGCCCCTTATCAAACACACTTTCTGCTTGCATAGATCTCGTAACAACCCTTAAAACTAAAATAGATCAAAAACAAATAGCCGTAGGAGTTTTCATCGATTTAAAAAAGGCTTTTGACACCATAAGTCACAAATTGCTATTAGAAAAGATGCATGGCATAGGAATAAGAGAAACTGGGCTCAAAACATTGGAATCTTACCTAACTAACAGGCACCAAATTGTCAAAATCGGGAATACCCAAAGTACCTCAAAACGAATAACGTATGGCGTTCCACAGGGCTCAATCCTTGGCCCATTACTATTTCTGATTTACATTAATAATATAAGTGAACTAGGACTTAAAGGTGACATATCTTTACATGCCGATGACACCTGCTTATTTTATTATGGTAGCGAAATCACCTCAATCATAGAAGATGCTCAAAATTACCTTAACATTCTTAATACTTGGTTTCAATACAATCTGCTAACAATCAACATAACAAAGACAAATTATATGATTTTCAGTGCTAAAAATAAAAGAATTCTTGATTTCCCGCCGCTCACTATTAACAACACCCCGCTTAACAAAGTAAACAAAGAAACATACCTTGGATTAACCCTTGACAGTCGCCTTACCTGGAAATATCACATCAAAAAAATCGCCTTGAAATTGACATCTCTCATGGGTGCGCTTCGTGGTACAGTTCGCTGCTTCCCAAAATCCGTGAGGTACACTATATATAACTCCCTCATAAAATCCCACATTAATTATTTGATAGAGGTCTGGGGCTGCGCTGCCAAAACTAATATAAAAATCTTACAATCATCGCAAAATAAAATAATCAAACTACTCTTTCACTATGATTACCTAACGTCAACGTCTAAAGTCTACAAAGAAACTAATCTTATGACCCTATCTCAAATATATAAATTTAACACATGTATATTGATAAGGAAAATACTTAATAATAAAATACATACAAAAATATCTTTTACGAAAAAATCACAAACTAACATTAAACGTTCACTCAGACGACCAAATGATCTAGTACTCCAAGCACCGAGAACAAACTACGGTAAGAAGAATATATTATACGAGGGAGCCGACCTATACAATAAAATACCAAACTACATCAAAGAAGGTAACTCATTAAATGTATTTAAAAAAAAACTTAAGAACCATATTTCACAAGATTTTTCTGAATTTAAGAACGCAGCACAAAGTATAAAAAAAAAAAAAAATTAAATAAAAAAACTAAACAAAAACATAAAATAAATTGAGTTACCATTTAACACCTTAAAATATAAATAACCTACATAATACTAAATTAAAAACAAAGTAAATTGAGTTACCATTTAACAACTTGACATATAAATAAAGTACATAATACTAAATTAAATTTTTTTTTTTTTTTTTTAATCTATCGAATACTATCTACAAACACTTAAACTAACATAAATAACTATCTAACCATGTTGTCCAAACCATACCACTTACCAATAACCTTACTCTCAAAGCAACTGCTAATTAACACGTAATAGAACCGCTAACAAGCAACTTGTATTGTTTTAGTTAAAGCGATGAAAAAATATTTCGGCCTACCCGCTTTTACATTATTATTTTTTTCTACACAAATTGAATCTGGAATATTTCTATAAAAGTTAGGATATAGTTTTAAGAATAGATATAATATATATACATTTTAGTACATAGTATAGATTTTTTTGTTGTATAAAGCAGTAAGTAAGTCACGTACCTACGAAAACATAAGTCCGCTCTGCATATTTATTTAAGATAATCTTATATTTCTCTATAAGTGAATGTTCTTTTGAGAAATAAATTTCTAAAACCGTTATTCAGGCAACATTAGTCTAGTACAGGATGGAAAATACTTAAAAACTACGGCCCATATAAAATATACATATACCTTAAATATATGTTATTATACCTATAATGCTTCAAGACTTTTTATTATTACGCGAACACGTGAAAAGTATATCTAGACGTACCTATCCATCTAGATAAGTAGTCTTCCAGGCGAAACTTATTTTTAAAGGAAGGGGATTCCTCTAAAAAAAGGGGTCTTTAATTTGGCTAAATAACATATGTCTGTTTTTAACCTTGTATGACAAAACTGCATCGCTGTTTGAACACGTATACACAAATATTTTTTCACAAATATTGCTGTGAGAATTTTATTTATTTGTTCGGCGACTAAATGTAGTGAATATTTATATCTACATATTTTTTGCAGTTCATCATCATCATCATCAGCCTATATTAGTCCACTGCTGGACATAGGCCTCCCCCAATGAGCGCCATAGCGCCCTGTCTTCAGCATGACGCATCCAGCATCTACTTGCAGTCTTTCGCAGGTCGTCATCCCACCTGGTCGGAGGGCGTCCTACACTACGTTTACCGAGTCGTGGTCTCCACTCAAGAACACGTTTGCCCCAGCGGCCGTTGGTTCTTCGCGAGATATGGCCGTTATTTTTTTTGCAGTTATTTTAAGATAATTACAGCGGTGATCATAGAGCGGTGACCCATCGGGTTACAAGTATTGGTTTAATGGTATTAAATTTGTTGTTTTGATATTAAACAACTTACACACTTCATTTTACCGAAATATATGTACTAGATCTATAATAAATATTCAAACTAAAATCCAAACTAAACAGGGATTTGAAAATGGTTTGGTTTAGCTTTATCAATTTTTTCTTTGGTTTTTCTAGGAAATTGAACTTTTAAAAAGTAGCCTTTTATTTTGTCATTCGTAGAAGCCGATCGACACGTATGATTTTTTGTTGCATTTTAAATATTGTTTAACAAAGTTTTATCATATTAAGAAAAAGCTGTTTTAAAATATGAATTACCTTCAACAAACAACACGAATACATTTAAATAATACAACAATTTGCAAGTTATACTATACTTTAAAAGAGAACGCCCCAAGCAACTTAAAATATACCAAGATAAATTTCATTTCCGTATCTAATAGCAAAAATAAACTTTAGCCATTACAAAATATGAAGCGATCTAGGAGTCCCGAGGTGTTCCGCAGGCGGCCACAACATCATCATTGAATTAAATCAGTCCCGTAAGCATGTCAGGGGGTAACAACCTATAACTCAGAACAGAAGCGTCTCGCGGCCCATAACATTCAATCGTCCGCACGAGGGGAGAATTTTGATGACCTCTAGGAAAGTTTGCGCTAGAACACTCTGTATAAATCCGCGGAGTCATGTAGGGATTTCCTAAATCACCTATTTTATTTACGAGACTCTGCGACCGTTTAGGCGACGTCGCGTTACGCACACATGCTACTTTTTCACTGGAAGAATGACAGACGGCGTGTCTCCATTCTGCTCCGTTCCTGTTCTCGTAAAATAGACCAGACTTGGTTATCAATCGGTTTTGACAGTTTTAAAGAGATGTCTAGCACCAGGTGGCCGTGTCGATAAAAACAGAAGTTGGCTGAGTTCTTTCGCTATAAACTAAGCTACTGGAAATTGAAAACTACAGTTTGACGAGCTATGTTTTCTAATGAATGGGATGCTCATTTTTATAAGAAGTTTTTTTCGTTTGGTCTTCAATCATCTGCCAAAAAAGCAACAAAGTCGCATTTAATGCAAAAAAAAAACTATACATTGCGTCTTTATAACTAAGCAGACACGTTGTACGAGTACCTTTCATTAATAGAAGATCAACTATAGCTACATATCTGCATAACAATCAAATGATTTGCTTTAAAGCAATATAATCAAAACTTCGGAACGGATAGAGCGCACTACATCGTGTGTAAGCTCAATAAATCTACACGAACTCGCTGTATTCAAGGATTCCAGTCATGTATCGCATCGGTCTTCCCACTGGCCATTTTGTGTTTACGCTTTTATTGGGCTTGTCCCTCCCCTTTTTGTTTGTTTACTCGAAAAAAGAAAATAGAGATATTTTTCACTTTAGCCGGGAAAGATTCATTAGGTGCGTCCTGCTGTGGGGGCAAGGTAGGTTAGTATTACCCATCTTACCTTTTGGAGACGGTAAATTCTGACGTCACAAAATGTGGTGTCCATTTTTAGAGGTATGAACCAGAAAAGTGCCAACAGTGCCTACACTGACCCTGCATGGTGTATATTCTCTTGGCATCAAATCCTAAACTAACCAGGCTCAAAAAGATGCCTTTTTTCGGACGTCTCTTCGTTAGGTCATCATTACACTTGTCAATGTGCAAGTCTTACGCTGTGTCTAAATATTGTATCCGTTTCGTGAATTTTATAACGAAGAATGAAAGAATTTCAGCTAGTTATTTTTGATAGATTTAATATTGCACTTACTTTAAATACTGTATTATACCATGTACCTGATTGTACCTATGCTTATATGGTTTATGCTTTGGTCTGCAAATACAGGCTTATTTTATTTTATGTACCATCGGCTCAACAAACGAGCGGATAACTAACGGAGAGACATTTCATTGATTAACAAATTAAACAATCGACACAATTTGAATTGCAGCAAAACCCTTTGCAGCTGATCAATTCAAACTTATTCGCAATTGTATTACAAAATAAATTTTATTTAAGCCGTTTGGTTTATTATATTTGTCATTTGACAAAGAACCGAACATTCTTTATGTTCCTATAGTTAAGACCAATTATAGACAGAATAAATTTATCTATAGAGCTTCTTGCTCGTTTAATTCATTACTTAATAGAAATAGTGAGGTAGATTTATTCAATACCAGTACAAGTAAGCTTAGACGCTTACTTAGTGACCAATTCTTTAAAGTGTAAAATACATTATGTTATCTGTTTAAATTAGTTTTGTTTTTAATTATTTTTCTATACTTATGTCTATTTATTATCTTCATAAAGTCGTCAACCTACTTCATAACATAAGCTTCATAACTTAAAATTTTTTATTATCTATCAGCGGAAACTTTTAATTAGCCATCAGCAAACATGCACTGGGTCTTTCCAGGCATGTTCTATATATGTACCTTATTTGTAAACCTAGCTGTAAGTTTCTCCAAAATTTTGTAAATAAATAAATAAATATTTTAAAAAGCAGCCAATGAGTGGCAAAAATAGTATCAATGGCACACTCGAAAAACAAATGAATTGACAAGCAGTAGTTGCTCCGGTAGAAACGCTGCTGGTGGAAATCTGTTAACGAGAATAACCTTTTAAAAACATGAATGTATCAACTGAAAAGCGCTGAAACTCATAATAATTACCATACCAATACCCGGTATTGAAAGCATAGGATTTGAGCTGGAATACAGCCGTACATTTACATTGGGCCTGTATTCAGTAGATTCAGTTCATGCCGAGCCTATTGAACAGGCTTGCACCCAGCATATTCAATAGAGAAATCACTCATGGATCCGTGTCAAATATCATCAGCCTATTTACATTGGGTTCAAGTCGACTTCACCGAAATAAAACGTTTATAATTTAGTAGAATTTGTATTTAAATTCTTCTAAATCCTAAATTTGTGTGCTGGGAGGTGCGATACAGTTTTAAGCTTATGCGCTTTTCTGTGTTCGATTGCACTTTAGCTATATTATTAGCTATGTTCTTGTTCATTCTAAATAATTATCTAAATATTTCACCAATATGTCTTTATACTGTTTCTGACCGTTTAAGGCTATGTTTTGTGGATGTGTGTCGGGTTATTATCAATTATTTTTATAGTAAATACAATAGATATTGTACACTTGGAAAAGTTCTTAATAGTAAAGAAAATATTAAAATACAGCGCTGGTTAAATTTAAAATTGGACCGCTCTTTCACCATAATTGTAGTCAAAATGTTACACACAAGAAGATACATTCTATTCTTTCTGAACCTAAAAGTGTAAGTTGGTAGACTAGTCTATAAATTTCAATAATTCTCTTGACAAAATATAACACACTAATCTATTTGAGTAAATTGGCCGATACGCTATAAATCTAGAATAGATTAGTCTGGATAGATTAGAAGTTTCTAATTGACGCGAGGTGCTTCAAGCTAAAAGCTTACATAGTAACCTAAACGATTCGGAGGGCGGAAGTGAGTTCACGGCTCCGGCGGTGGTTGCGAAACGTCCTTCCGCCCGCCCGCCCCCAGCCTCTTAGCTGCCTTTTATGTCGCGCACTATGAGAAAATTATGCGGACATATTTAGTGCAACTGTCCTAGAAATGAGCCCGAGTGAAAACACCACACGGTCCTAATACCCTTCGCTTAAATTGCGAGTGCCTCGAGTGTGTGTATATCATCTAGCGTGACGTACCGTGACTATCAAGGTGTTTTAGCTAAAGGCGTTTTATGATATATTTCCTGCATGGAATTAAACGTTATTATGGAGCAAACACATTGATATCGTGCGTGAATTTGAAATCTTGGCGTACACATAGAATTAGAGTGATTTCCTTTATTGATGTCACGGTTATAATTCATATTAAGTCAAGTACAAACAACTTGACTTGTAATTTTGTGAGACGAAATCAATAGCTACACTTCGACTGCTGAAAACGCACGGTATGAGTTTTCTACAAATGACTAATATGCGTAAATCCACACTAGCGCAGCGGCTGAGAAAATACAGATCTTAGTGACTCAGCAAAGCTGTAATATTTTTCGAACGAAACGCATGTGCAAATTCGTGCATGCGAAATTTTTAGGTAAAAAAAAAGATCGCAGTCGTCGAAAAAAAACCGCAGTCAAAGTGTTAACTTTATTTTTTATTTTTACATAGTTATTAATTAGTAATCTTTGTGTTTGTATGAAAGTTACTTTTAGAAGATATAAATAGATGGGGATACCTAAATAATAACAATATACAAAAATCCATGCCAGGTTGAGATGAAAACTAACTTAAGTTAGAAAAGTTAGAATCTCTAATTCTTCAACCAATGTAAGGCTCTTACCTAGAGTGTAATTGAATCTAGAGTATTATAAAAGCAGATTCAAGCTATATGATGCTTTATGTTGTTAGACAGCTTATTATGACGTAATTCGCGGCAATGTATGAATGTCACGTCTGAAGCGACGCAACGATGCGAGGCGCGACACTCGCTAAATACATTTTTGTAGTGGACGTCACGTTTACTTTGAGCTGAGGCGTCAGTGTGTTTGCGCCTTTATAGCGTTTTGCTGAAGATAAGTGAATAAATAAATAAATAATAAATAATGCTGGACAATTCACAAAGCGTTATCTAGCCCCAAGGTAAGCAGAGCTTGTGTTATCAGTACTAGATAACTGATATACATAATACAATACATTACATAGATAGATATTTTTTATTATACATAGAAAACAACCAAACCCGGAACAAATATCTGCAGATCGTACACACAATTGTTCCGAGGCGGGAATCGAACCCGCAACCTCCTGCGTCGCAGGCGGACCTTCACCCACCGCGCCACATTCGGTCGTCGCAAATGCTATATCAATCAAAGTTAAAAGAGCAAGTGGGGTTCTACGATCATTGGAATCTCGTAATGGACGAGGACGACATCGTGGCTACAAACCGCCGTTTGTCACATCACTAATGGTGCGGAAAATCGCGAAAGTCCCGCTTTCTAACAACGCTGGAGTAAAATCGATTGAAAACGAATAACGCATAACTTTTATAAAATTGTTGAGCTGACTGTATAATAAAAGTTCAGAGCTTCGTTACTGTATAGTAACAAAATGGACGTAGCTCCAGATCTTGGAATATTGCTCTAGAAATTTCTAGAAGTGTAGTTCTAAACATCGTTCGGCATAAAGGTTCTTCGGACGTCGCGATGGTCTATAAAATCTTTGCGCCTTTGTCGCAAAAACACAAAGAACGGTTAGATTATACGGCTGATTAAATATTTTCACTCCATTGCAAATAAAGGGTGAAGGGAGGAAAACACGCGAACATTGTTATTCTACCCTAAACGTCATATGTGACTAGCTATGTACTGGGCATATTGATGGAGTGGAACCATTTTTGACTGGATTCGAAAGAAGGAGGATGTTATTTGTTTGTTTGTGTATTTTTGACAATTTCTCCGACAGTTACGGATCAAAGATACAAACACAAAACAGTGTAAAATTAGGGGTTTCGAAATAGGTTTTCGTTTTTTGGCGTATGTATGTGCTTGAAGATTCAAAGGTTGTATTTTATAATCATCATCATCATCATCAGCCTATAGCAGTCCACTGCTGGACATAGGCCTCCCCCAATGAGCGCCATAGCGCCCTGTCTTCAGCTTGCCGCATCCAGCATCTACCTGCAGTCTTTCGCAGGTCGTCATCCCACCTGGTTGGAGGGCGTCCTACACTACGTTTACCGAGTCGTGGTCTCCACTCAAGAACACGTTTGCCCCATCGTATTTTATAATATGTTGATATAAATCTTTTTATCTACTCAGAACAAAAAGGTTTGGTAACGAGGGTCTTTATTTGAAGTTCTTCTCTGTTTGTAACTTGGCATGAGTCTAGTTTATCATCTTCATCGTTTACGAAATATCTATGTAAACAAACAAAAAATCTCATTTTAGCAAAAATAACCTTGTGAGCAATTACCTCATCAAACCCAAAAACCTGAGCAAAGCCCGAAACAAATATCGAAATACCAACGTAACAGAGAAAAAAATTAAAATTCTCTCAGCCAGTGAACGAAACCGCGGGAATTAAGCGGGTCACGTTCGAACGGATAACCACTCCGTACATTTCCTAATTTGAATATTATTTATCAAGGCAACACGAACTGACCCAAATACGTGACATCTCGCTCTGAAGGGGAGGTGCGACTTATTAATGTTATATTATTTTGTAGGAAAAACACCGGACGCAAAAAGTGGACCTTTGGCGTCCCGAATGGCAATATTAAAAGCGAGGAATTTCCCGGTGGTCCGGGGTCAATCTTAGAGTTACATTGAGTTTACCCAACAATTTGCGATCGCTGCTGTGCAACCGAGAAGACTTTTGTTTTTTGTCATTACTTGCCCGGGTTCCTAGTAAGGAGCATGCAAATAAAGTGCCTATTGACTTTAACTATTTTAAGTAATATTGTACCTATTTATGCGACCGATGTGGCGCGGTGGGCGAAGGTCTGCCTGCGACGCAGGAGGTTGTGGGTTCGATTCCCGCCTCGGAACAAATGTGTGTACGATCTGCAGATATTTGTTTCGGGTGTTCTGGTCGTTTTCTATGTATAATAATATCTATCTATGTAATGTATTGTATTATGTATATCAGTTATCTAGTACCCATAACACAAGCTCTGCTTACCATGGGGCTAGATAATGCTGTGTGAATTGTCCAGCATTATTTATTTATTTTATTTATATGGATTTCGTGTCTGGAAATAAATAATTGATTATTATTATTATTTAAAATAAATCATAAACAGCTAAACAATGCAGGGCAGATCACTACATCTTCTAGCCCCACACTAAGCAGAGCTTGTGATATGGGTTACAGAGACGGTAATAAATCAGTAAGTAAAATAAACAACTTTTAATCAATTCCCGTTTCAGTAAATATTCATAACTTTAAGTTTAAACTACTCGCCGGCCTCTGGTTACTAAAAACAGGTTGTTTCATACCGAAACGTGAATTAGGTCAGCTGACGAAAAGAATGCGTAAATTTTATTAAAATGAGGTGGCCATTGATGTATGTAAAGGCGGAAAATTCTACTCATGTTTTGAAGGCAAAAGTTCGTAAAGGTACGAGTAAATGTGCTTCTCAGGAGATAAAGCTAAATGTACTAAGCGATGAACAAAATTAATAGTAGGATATTTTGAACTAGTTGGAAATTATGCGTGTATGAAGTTTAGGACCAGATATACTTTAGTGTTCCTATATGTTTAGTTTAAACTACTGGTTTCTAGTCACGGCATCGAACGTTGTGTCTATGGAAAAGTGTACAGATTAGATTTCGATTAGAATAGATTTGATAATGGCGCTTGAAACTGTGCCGAAATATTGTAAAGCTCAAAAATCGAATCATGGTATAATAACCGGTCATAAATGACCTTTGTCTCAAATAAATAACTTTCCATAGACACGTTGAACTACGGAATGTAAAGTATTATTTTATCACACGTAAGTTAGCAACGCCAATCTTTACTCGTATTTTAAACGGGCTCGTAAAAGTAAAGGCCTTTTCCTTCGCTTTATTTGACGCGTCTTATGACCATGGATTTACTTTTTTATTGTCCCCCGTCGCTTGCTAATCCTGTGGATAAAGATGGTAGGTAAGCTTTGTTGTTAGAATGGCAACTATTGTGTGAAAATGTTAGGAGTAAAGTTAATGCCTCTACTGACTTGGAAACTTCGAGAGAATGGAGAAGGATCGGGTTGTCAAAAAGGCGTGTGAGTGAAAACTATGGGGTTGTAGACTCGTGTGACCACTCTTGGCTTGAGTGTAGCTGGAATGACGAAGTGGAGGCTAATTTCCGTGAACTCCACCATCCAACCCAGATGTCTGGAAAATACTTGTGTTGGATGCCAAGGTCCACTTTTGGTTTCTCACCGCCTATTAAGGGCGTTCGATTAACGTTACACGTGAAATTCAATTTTATTTCAGTTCTTATTAGTGTTCTATAAGGAATTAGGCTACAACGTAGCACTAGCGTAGTATGTAACGACGTAGGACTAGCGTAGAGGCCTACTTAACGACCTAAGACGTAGCATTAGCGTAGGGGCCTACGAAACGACCTACGACGTAGCAGTAGCGTAGAGGCCTACGAAACGACCTACGACGTAGCACTAGCGTAGGGGCCTACGAAACGACCTACGACGTAGCAGTAGCGTAGAGGCCTACGAAACGACCTACGACGTAGCACTAGCGTAGGGGCCTACGAAACGACCTACGACGTAGCAGTAGCGTAGAGGCCTACGGAACGACCTACGACGTAGCAGTAGCGTAGAGGCCTACGAAACTACTTACGACGTAGCAGTAGCGTAGAGGCCTACGAAATGACCTACGAGACCTACGACCGTCCTATGTCTAGCAGCGGACTTGAAACCTGCGAAGCTTTTCAATATTACATAGGCTGGATTGACAAGGTACTACTGCAGTAGCAAAACAAGTGAAAATGCATATAATTCACAAACTGACTTCGCTACTGCAAGCAATAGAAAGTCGATACTAGCTGAGCCGCTATGTTCCCTAAGCACTTACGTGCTAAAAATAACGTATCGTGCGGGCAAGGAACATTTCAGCACAACGTACAGAACCGACATGGTACGGCGATGGTCTTTACAAGTTAGCTAAATGCCAGCTGAAGGTTACAAATGACAAATGTTCGTACGATTCCTAAAACACAATAAATGTAATAAATACGTTTAAACTTACGCGATCTGAACACATATTTATAAGTATTGATACAACGGGTATTTATCGCGTTTATTTACCTATTTTTCCCGACGTTTCAATAGGTTTACACACTGTCGTGATCACGGGATGACTGGAGTTACCGCCTCAGCGAAGCGGGGGCTAGTTTATTTGAAACTACCCTCACTTGGTTTTCGAGACTAGTAGGCATGTCCAGCTGCACACTAGGACGACATACTACACTAACAGTATCCGCGACGCACTGAGAGTCGTCGGGAAAAATAGGTAAATGAACGCGATAAATACCCGTTGTATTAATACTTATAAATACAATAAATGTATGTTTAAACTAATTAATTTAAACTTTAGTCAAAGTATCATTTGTGGGTATTAGATTTTGTTTTTACACTTGAAACATTCGCTTTTCATAAGTACTGTAATATCAAAATTGGAAGATTGTTTTGATGGAAATTGGCGGTTGGTCAAATAATTAATTATACTATTTTATATTTATTAATTATACTACGATCGTTAAGTAAGAACCTACTACGATAAATATATATATATATATATATATATTAGGTAAATATATATATAAATATAAATATATATTAAGTAAATATATTGTATATTCTGACTTTCGTGAGACTTTGGGAATAACACTACTATTTTACGTACGAGAATTTTTATTTGACTACTTGACGATGCTATACTATTATAATTAGTAAGTTTTTGTGTGAAAACCTAAAAATATTTTGATAACTCAAAGTACAATTTCGAGAAAAACATAAAAAATTGTGCTTATCGTCCCAGACGTAAGCTGTACTAGCACGAACGAGTTCAGCGACGCAAACTCGACAGGATTTCGTTAAGATAACGTCGATGATCGACACCGGCGAAAATTGCTTCGATAATTCAACATCGCGCCACTCTTTTGGCTCTGCGTATATTTTTAGAACGGAACACATTGATGAATTGGACGGCGGAATATGGCGCGCAAAGTGGAATGTAATTTCTGGCAAACTGACTCGAAATAATCTGTCGGAGAGCCAGGTACTCTTCTTACTTTATTTTGAGATGATCGGTTTGAGCTCTATAAAGTGGGAATAGATAAGCAGATGAACTAAGGTTCAAACTGTGGCGAAATATTGGAAAACTCAAAAATCAATTCATGATAAATATCCCGTTATAAGTGACTTTTGTTTGAATAACCATGATAGTTTCAAAAGTTTTAAGGTTTATTTGCTTTGACGAAAATACCTCTTTTTGGTAAAAGTTATTCCGTGATCATGGCGCATGAAACTGTGCCGAAATGTTGGATAACTCAAAACTAAAATCATGGTAAATATCCCGTTTTAAATGACTTTAGTGTTAATAACCATGATAGTTTCAGAATTTTTATTCTTTTCGGTTAATTGATCAGCGTTGTATTATAATAAATAATATATGCTGGACAATCCACACAGCATCATCGAACCCCAAGCTAAGCAGAGTTTGTGTTATGGGCTCTTGATGACTGATAAACATTACCTATCTACTTAGAAATATGTAGTGATAATAAAAAAATGTGTTATTTTCTTTTATAGAAAACTACCACCTAAATCCTCTAAATCGTACTATATTTTAAAATAAATGTTACTAAGTTCTAGAAAAAATAATTAAGTTGATAGTACAATAGATTGAATCACAAGTACCCGTCTATTAAATTAACATACACAAATAACTAATAAAATATTATAAAATCAGAATGAGCTAATTGCCACCATAACCTGTAAAGAGGGTTTTATATCTCCTGGAAGTTAAACGTTGGAATTAAGCCGTGTTTATGTAGCGCTGAAAGAGTACCAGAGATTAGTTCTGACAATGATATTGAGACGACCGATGTGGGCGAAGGTCCGCCTGCGACGCAGGAGGTTGCGGGTTCGATTCCCGCCTCGGAACAATTGTGTGTACGATCTGCAGATAATTGTTCAGGGTGTTCTGGTCGTTTTCTATGTATAATAAAAAATATCTATCTATGTAATGTATTGTATTATGTATATCAGTTATCTAGTACCCATAACACAAGCTCTGCTTACCATGGGGCTAGATAATGCTGTGTATTGAATTGTCCAGTATTGTCCAGTATTAATAATATTAAGCTCAGAGGTTGGAGGTTAGAGGAAATGTTACTATTTATTTTCTACTCGCAACACGTGTGGTTATCGTCGGATCGTAGAACCAGCCCGTTTGTAGAATGGCTAGGCAGTATACAAATTCATCATCACCATCAACTTATATTAGTCCACAGCTGGACATAGCCTTCCCCCAATGAGCGCCATAGCGCCCTGTCTTCAGATTCAGTTCCCGTTCAGTTACTTGTTGAACGATCAACGTTCAACACTTAGGATGGTCTGTACATCAAGGAGCAATAATAGACGGAGGCACTTTCATAAATAATTCGGTAAGAAAAAGAAAACAAATACACGAAATACCATAATACCTACCTTCCTATCGATTATTAAAATACGAGTAACCTACAGAAATCTCTGCGATATCCTAAGCCCGCGTGTCTTTACTGTTATATCTCATACTAGCTGCGCCCCGCGGCTTCGCCCGCTTGGAAAATCTATGTGTGAAATGGTTTATAAACCTTCCTCTTGAATCACTATATCTATTTAAAAAAACGCATCAAAAGTTGCATAGTTTTAAAGATCTAAGCATACATAGGGACAGACAGACAGCGGGGAGCTACTTAGTTTTACTATGAAGTGATAAAGGTTCGAGCATTTCAGTAGCAATTCACGCATGAATAGAAACTTAACTAGGTTCCGAGTAGCGGGCTCACTTTGCATCAATAATCAAGTTTCTGCTTTCGAGCGAGCGAACATGCTCGGCTTTGCCAATTTTAGTTCATCACGATGAACTTGGTAAAGTTACTCTAGCTAAAAATTGCACGTCGCTTCATCGCATCAAGACTATTGAAATACCGGGCTACAATTAAAAAATCTTGTTGTTTTTAATTGCGCTTCCCTGTTCTTGTTTTCATAAACCCGATTGCACAAAAAGGAGGGTTTTGTTTTTCTGTTCATGGGTTTTACGTTACCTGAATAAACTATAACGTCTGTCAATAATGGATAATGTATCTTTTTATCAAAAAAAAAAAGCACAAATAAATTATATTTAACCCTCTTTACTAAATTTAACTTCTCTTGCAATATTTGTGTTGAAATACCTGTTTATGAAATGTTGTCAAATTAGCGACCACAGAATGTGATCTATGTAGTATTTAAGTACCTACCTACGGTTTCATTTTTTAGTTCGGTTCTGTTTCTTAGTACCAAAAACTCGGCAAATGGCACAGGCTAGTTGAATCAAATAATGCTGGACGATCCGCACGGCATAATTTAGGATCCAGCGAGATGATTTATTTATTTATTTTATTTATTTATTTAATGTAATCAGAACGACCTTAGGCCAATTATACTAATTACAGATGACATTGTGGGTATACGTATAATATATATATTATATGATATTATAGGTATACATACGTATAATTTGTTTTCCTATTTACTGCGCTACTTTAGACTAGGCGAAACATACCAACTGGATTTGTTACTAAAATATTTCTTACACTTCTGTAACTTTGTGTAACTTTCCCTACAGTGTAAGTTAAATAAAAGGAAGTAAAATGGAAGAGGTTCTTTGTTCTTGAATAAGCTCTGATAATAACGAGTTATGGGCCCATGAAGATAGCACGGTGGAAAACGTTTTGAAATAGGGGTTGTTGTTCTGATATGCACGCTTAATAATCAAAAATATTAATACTTTATGGAGAAGATCTGCTCTACGGAGGGCGTTAGCGATTTCACTTTGATCTTTAACTACTCTATTAGGGGTTGAGGTGCAAAGTGGGTGCAAACACAGAACTGAAAAGGTGCAAAATTATATCGGTTCACGTCATCATCATCATCATCCTATAGCAGGCCACTGCTAGACATATGCCTCCCCCAATGAGCGCAATAGCGACCTGTCTTCAGCTTGCCGCATCCAGCATCTACCTGCAGTCTTTCGCAGGTCGTCATCCCACCTGGTCGGAGGGCGTCCTATACTACGTTTACCGAGTCGTGGTCTCCACTCAAGAACACGTTTTCCCAAGCGGCCGTCGGTACTCCGCGAAAAATTAAAAAAAAACAATATTATATCGATGCAAGTAAGCATGATTAACGTCACAAATCGAACGACGCACGAAATCTACACAAATTTTTAAAAAAATTCCAAGGCTATTATTATTTTCATTTGTCGTTAATTTCTACTACTCAAGGACCTCCTTTCAAAATACCCGGTCGTGGAAATTGTTCTTTAGGGCCCATTCAGATTCAGATTTTATTTCTTTAAGCTTACAAAATAATCACTTAGACCGGTCAAATTATAAATTATTATCAAATAAGAAATATTCTGTTTTTATATTTACGTTAATTTTTTTCGCCCATAAGTGGAATTTATTAAAACCACTAGTATATTCATATCACTTGTGTCTAATTGTTTGTTTTGCCTATCGAAATCTTAATATAATGCGATTTTAAATACATGTCAATATTGATGTAATGCTGAGCTCAACATTGAATTACTTACGTACTATTGTGGATGCTGTGCGACAATTCCTTAGCACTATCTAGTTCCATGTTCATATCTCGCGAAGAACCGACGGCAGTTGAGGCAAACGTGTTCTTGAGTGGAGACCACGACTCGGTAAACGTAGTGTAGGACGCTCTGCGACCTTCTTTCGACCTGCGAAAGACTGCAGGTAGATGCTGGATGCGTCAAGCTGAAGACAGGGCGCTATGGCGCTCATTGGGGAGGCCTATGTCCAGCAGTGGACTAACATAGGTTGATGATGATGATGATCTAGTTCCAAACTAAGCAGGGCTTGTGTTGCGGTAAGATTCTAGCGGAAATACCTAATAGGTAAGTATTACACTGCCGCTATTTGGTAAAGGCTTAGAACTCGAGAACTCTAGTGTCTAGATAAACCTATGTTAGGATTTAAGATGCTATAAACAAAATGTAACAAATTTGTAACAATAAATAAATATATCTCTATCTATCTATCTTATATATTTCGTCGATTATTATATATTTTTTCGAGTCGTTTGAGGAACTGAACCAGATGCTGGACGGCCTAGCTTCAGCCTCCCGATGTATCGGTCTTGGCATGAATTTGGATAAAACCAAAGTCATGATCAATGGTCACATTGATCCAAGGCCGGTGGTCGTACATGGTCACCTTCTCGAAACTGTTTCCGAGTACACTTACCTTGGGCAGATTCTGCAGTTGGGTAAAAACAGTTTCGAGAAGGAGGCCAAAAGGAGGATCCAGCTGGGCTGGGCAGCATTTGGGAAACTACGTCAAGTCTTCACGTCATCCATACCGCAATGCTTGAAAACGAAAGTTTTCAATCAGTGCGTCCTACCCGTTATGACCTACGGAGCTGAGACGTGGACACTCACGATAGGGCTGGTCCACCAGTTCAAAGTCGCTCAGCGAGCTATGGAAAGAGCTATGCTCGGAGTTTCTCTGAAGGATAGGATTCGTAACGAATACATCCGACAGAGAACCAAGGTTATCGACATAGCTCAAAGAATTAGCAAGCTGAAGTGGCAGTGGGCCGCGAAGAACCGACGGCCGATGGGGCAAACGTGTTCTTGAGTGGAGACCACGACTCGGTAAACGTAGTGTAGGACGCCCTCCGACCAGGTGGGATGACGACCTGCGAAAGACTGCAGGTAGATGCTGGATGCGGCAAGCTGAAGACAGGGCGCTATGGCGCTCATTGGGGGAGGCCTATGTCCAGCAGTGGACTGCTATAGGCTGATGATGATGATGATGATGATATATTTAGGATATAAGAGTAAATACTAGTTGTGATTATTCGTTTTGTTGTTTTTGTGTATATGTTATAATAATTTGGAATTAATTACTCAATACATTACACGGATATTTGTTATTATTACAACACCCAGAACATCCGAAACAATTTAATTACAAATGCCTCTGTAAACGCCTGTTATAGTATGTTATTAAATCAAATATGAAGAGTTATTCTTGTTTACGTTATTAAATGATTATTGACATATATTACATATGTACCTACATAATTCATATACATCGTATCCTGGTCGTTTATTTATTTATTTATACTCCTTGCACGAAAACCATAATACAAAACTTATTCTAGAAAATTTATACAAAGGCGAACGAGTTCTCTTCCAGCAAACCTTATTGGGACAGAGAGACGAAGTGAAGAGAGAAGTGGGTACATGTGCATAAATAAAATTAGAGATAGACAAAATATTAAATTTTGACTGACTTATTCATTATACTAATATATACTATATCACAATACCAAATATAATATATCGTTTTCTATGGATAATAAAACATATCTATATATGTATGTAAGTAATGTATTCTGTTATGTACATTATATTAGCCATCGAGTACCCATTACACAAGCTTGGGGCTAGATAATGCTGTGTTAATCGTTCAGCATTATTTATTATTTTTTTATATATCTGCCAGTTCATGCATAAATTGTCCCGCGGCGGGAATCGAAGATTATCGAGCCAAAAGTATAAACCCATAGAGCATATCCATTAGTTACACTTACCCGGGTGTTATCTAGATGATCGTTGCTAGCTAGATAACACAAGTTATTATAATGTCAGTTGTTTGGTTCCCGCATCAGTAAGACTGCCACGTCCCGTACATTAATATTGCGAAACGGTTTCGGGCCAAGTTTGGGATCTACCGTTCTAGTTGTCCGTACAAATCATGGCTTTACAAGCTAGTGCAGTTTGCTTGCAGTTTGTGTAGGTTTTGCGAGGGAATTTCAAGATTTTGGTACTTTTATAAAACTAATTCTGCCCCGTGGCTTTGCTCACTTAGATTGACTTGGTGAGCAAAAATATAAGCACCCGCTTCCCTTCATAAGTCACTTAAAAAAAGTTTGAAATAACTTTTAAATAAATAATGCTGGACAATCCACACAGCATCTAGCCCAAAGTTAAGCAGAGCTGGCCGGAAGGCATCCTACACTAAGTTTGCGAGTCGCGGTCTCCACCTATGAACATGTTTACCCCAACCGTTGTCGGGCTATATTGTTAAGTTTGGTTTTCTGTCGGATGATTTCGTTAGGAATCCTATCCTTTAGAGAGACCCCGAGCATAGCTGTTTCCATAGCTCGCTGAGCGACTTTGAACTGATGGACCAGCCCCACCGTGAGTGTCCACGTCTCAGCTCCATAGGTCATGACTCATGACAGAATAGCCATTCCATTCATCCAATACTTAGTCAAATTCCAATAATCAGCCACAAAAAGCGGCCTCTCCCATTCATTATCACCCGTTAAATCAACTCTACGGACCTACCATTCGTTTACCAAAAACCAAATTCAGTTAGCGTCGTAATAATTTTATAATACAAAACGTGCCAATTGCCAACAAGGCATGTTTGTTTGTTTATTGAAGAGTTTATCGAACGCAATCAAACGCTTATTCAGCTTCGTTTGGGAATTAGGGTAACGCTCCAGGTGGATCCTCTAGAGTTTCGCAAACAAATATCACGGCCCTTGAGTCAACAGCTCCGATGATTGCACGGATTACATGTACGTATATTTGACTTGGACTGCTGTCTGTTTTTGCACGAATTTAGAATTAGGCGCTGTTAGGAAAAACAATGGATGGAATAGCAAAAACAAAAGACGGTCTGTAATAGTACGCCAGCCATTTGTTTGGTTTGGAAGTTGAGCGGGGGCATTCGTTCAAAACTCGGTTTGGATGAACTTAGAACTTTGAAAGAAAAGAAGGTCTAAAATCACATAACTATCTGCAGGTTTTATTAATGCCAAAAATATTGCTCACTCATACCCAAATAAACGGCGAGCAACCATACAAGGCAAAAAGTACTCTTAATATGCAAAATTGCTTATCCCTTATTATTAAATCAGTAAGAAGATACTGTTATTTATTTACAACTGCTACTTATTTCCTGAATGAGAGAGAACGGAGGACATAAATAAATAAACACAACGACCAAGTATGGTTTCCAATAAACAAGTTCCTATTTTAAGCATCATGTATTTTCATAAATAAATAACATGACAAAATATAGAATGTCAAAACATCTTTATCCTAATGCATTACGTTTCCTCAAACACGAGTACGGAGCGAAACGGCAACATTAATCGAGCCATCAAGGCCTTTTCAAGGAAAACCCCGGCTCCCACAAAAACACGTCTAAAAAAATTACTAAATCGTGTAGGTACATATTCCGCTTCCACTTGCCTCCTCGCGAGTAGTACAGACTTGGATTCGAGCTGGTAAATTCTCCTGGAAGCAACGCAAAAAAACAGAAAAGAAATACAAAAGGCGCATGCCGACAAGATTACTCCAGACCTCCGACGATGAAATATCTACTATGCGGCGAAGGAAATAAGGCTCATATAAAACCGTGTAATACATTGGCAGACATGTTCGTGAGCTTCATTTGGGCAAAGGGAGGTCAAACACTTAAACTCCGGAGATACAAGATTGCCGACGAGTTGGGCCAAACGAAGCAAGCCTTATGAATCGCTTTCCTGCATGCAAGGGGGATTGTCCTGTCGAGCCATCTTTTATACGAGGTACCTGTATCTTCGTAACCTCATTTTGTAATTACCTACCTCATGTTTGAAAATACGAATGTTTAAATTTTAATGAGATCGCGTATGTGGCTCTAATTGGAAAAGCAACGAATATAAACTTATAGTCAGATGGGCATAATTATGTAGTTTTCTACAAATTATATACCTAGTACATATGAAAGACGTGAGGTAGATATTAGTATTATCAACCACACAAAACAGAAATGATGAATGTAAGAGATGACAGGTATATTTATAGCCCCTGCATCATAAAGAACTAAGGAACCGTTTGAGCAAAAGGAAAGTCGGAAAATGTGTGAAAAAATAGGTCTTTTTTTCCCTTCGAAAGGCGTGAAGGCAACGCATCACCTATTTCTAAAGGACAGTAAATAAACGCACGTTGGAGTGCGTCTGTACTGAATCGACTCGTGGTGGCCTGCTGCTCCCTCCGTGTCAACATTCGCCCTCAAAAGGATAACATCGCTAATTTTTCTCGGTTTTCTTCAAAGGGTTGAAGGAATATCAATAGGTACCTAATGTATGAGTTTTTTTTATCGGGCTTTATAAACGATGTTGTATTTTTAATGAATACATCGGAATGTACATATCCAGAGTATTTCTTTTTATAAGTCAAAAAGTTTTCTTCAAAGGGTTGAAGGAATATCAATAGGTAGGTACCTAATGTATGATTTTTTATCGGTCCTTATAAATAATGTTGTATATTTAATTAACTAAGTACCTACAAGTTTTGTTTTGATTTCTCATATAAGCGAACTAAAATGTAGATATGTTTTTTGACAAAATAAAGAATCTTTAAACCGAATACATTTGAATGTACACATACAATACATTGTATTGTTGAATATACCTACAGTATTTCTTTTATTAGGTCTGGATGGCCTCTTGCTACCCAGAGCTTTTCGGATGTCATGGGCGTCAGTTTGAACTGGCGTAGGACCCAGGCAAATAACTTAAACGAATGCATGTAACCCAGCAGTGGGATCAACGACCTGCTATGTGTTATTCTGAGTTAAGTCTAATGAACGGATTTCCACCCACGCGGCCACACCCAATTATTTTAAAAACGTCCCAATCAAGCAAATCAAAAAGTCTTTTTTACTTTACCCGGTAATTCTACAATCTATTATAATCAGAAAATGATTTCTCCACGAACGGGGATAAAAAGGCTTTTTGGTGTCGTGAAATCGAAGCCATTCTTCTTATCCCCGAAACTTTCCCCGTTCTTTCTCCTATGAAACAAAATTCCGCTTCAATGATAACATATGGTTTCTGTGAATGTGTTGCTCCAAGTTTCAGTGCGGAGCTTTTACTCAACCAATGGATATTTAGGTTTTCAGGTGTTTTGGGTGTTTATTACGTATAGAAATACAATATCTTCATATTTATTTAATATCTCCACAGAGCCTGATTTGCTCTCCTTTTGTAGGCAAGACACTAGGTCTATGTGGTAACAAGGTCCTCCGAATTTAAAAACAACTATATCTAAGCGTATGTTCGAAGTAACGCGTGACCCGAGTGCTGGTCTGTATCTGTCGCAGCGCATCAGCATTGCCATACAGCGGGGCAATGCAGCCAGCGTCTTGGGAACGCGCGCCGATTGGTTGATATGGATCAGTTGCAGATTTATGTAGATTGTTTACAATAATCTGCAGTTGGCTCAGTTGTTTCCACTGTAAATACTAGTTTTATTTATATTATTTGATTGTTTCTTTGTTAAGAAAGTAAGAAAAAACATTATACATATATTAAGTATGTCAGTTCTTGTATCGGTAACTTCTGTTTGTTATGGGTTACGTAACATAACACAAGCTATTGTGTGTGACTTTCGTTTGTTTTCTTTACGAATATTATAAAGAGGAAAGGTTTGATTTTTTGTTTGTTTGTTTAATGAATAGGCTCTGAAACTACTGGGTCGATTTGAAAAATGATTTCACCGTTGGGAAGCTACACTATCCCCGGTGAACATAGGCTATATTATATTTTCAAAAAAGTTAGGTATCCGTACTAAAACCATGCGAAGCCGGGAAGGTCCGCTAGTTAGTCATAAAGTTGACAGAAATCACACCATCTACACAGGTTGTCCAGTGTTATTTATTATTTCTATTTATTATCAAGTAGAAATCCATTCCACTATGGTTAGAGGGTGTAATTCAAAACGATTCTGTGTGGTAAATTATTTTGATAAATAAGTTCGTGCAATTTTGAGCGTTGTAGTTTGGGAATTAGTTTCATTTTGCACAAGCCTCTACCGTAATTTTGGACATTATTCGTGTAGGTATTCCATAAAGAACAGGTATTTACATATACTGCGCCAACAGTGTCCTTTGGACTCATTAGTTTTTGTGTCATGTTTCTTTTTAAACGACGAACAACAAAAGAGGAGGAGTTTCAATGTTTTAGCCTATTTTTTATGTATTTCATTTTCCCCGTCAATTTATAGACCGATATGGAAAATTATTTTATGTATTGTATGAAGAATGATTTCGAGGTTAACCCATACAAATTGAATTCCCTCGGAAAAAAATATTTCTTTTTATGAATTATAATTATGAGAATTTTCACAATCCGTCAACCAAGACTTAGTTTTTCATGTTTAAAAGTATTCCTCCTTTAATTCGTCGTTTCATCCATGTGTCATCCATCACCACAGACGAGAATTTCTACAAGGCTACAATTTATTCGTAAAGATGTAAAACGTTCAGTATCACCACAGATAATATAATACATATCACTAACGAAACCGGTCGGTATCCGACTAAAAACTGTCGCACAACAAAATCACAGCATCCATTAGTAAAGTTCTAGGAAGTAGTAAATCCGTACGACCGAGCATTTATCGTCAGAGCTCCTCTAATTACTGCTCCTCGACCTGCGGTGTTGTCCCACAATATCGCTCGTTTAAAAATAAACAGAAAAGTCTAAAAAAAAACGGTTTTTACCATAAACAGCATTAACTCAATCCAATGCATAGGATAGCTTCGATAGCCAGTACAAAACGAGCATTTAAAAGAAAACAATATAAGCGTACAGAATAACTTACTACTGAATATCTTTTTGCGATTTTTTTAAAGGGGCGCGCCTCTTTATAAAATTGCAAAAAGATGAAAAAGAAAAGAAATGTAATACTGCCTATAGACGGGCGGCGCGCCGTCTATAGGCAGTATTAGTCTTGGTAGTATTTGGTAGTATTAGTAGTATTTGGTAGTATTTAGGTGCGGCGCCTAAATACTGCTCAAAAACTGGAGTCTAATGATAAAAATATAAAGTGTACGTGAGTTTCTTAATTCAAAAATAACTTTATATGGGTATTTAAATTTGGATGTTTGGGTTCTCATTTGAATCCTAACGTCATACCGAGTTATAAAGAACAACATCTTATTTAAAGAACAGTAATAAACCAGTTGTGTTTTTTAATCGGGTAATGTATATTAATTAAGGTTTGTTATTATAGTGCATAAACCCTCGCATTCAGAGTCATATCTAAGAAATTAAATAATATTTCAAAAATAACATTTCAATGGGACTTGAACCCGCAACCTTCCCAGGGTTAAAACTTTTGAAACTATCATGGTTATTAACACAAAAGTCTTCCCATGGTTATTTAATTTCTTCCGGTAATGTATATTTAGCTTGTGGGACCAATCTCTACGCGGGGTAGTCAGTCGCGGGACAGTTGTATATCTGAGAAATCATACAGATGAGTAGGTGCTGCTAAGTGGTGACGTCTTTCGCGACGCGGCATTTTCCACCTGCCGGTTTAGTGACCGGCCGGGAAGTAGTGTAGGGTAGGACACCCTTGGACCAGGTGGGATGATGACCGGCGAAAGACTGCAGTTCTAGTTGCTAATTCAGCTCTGCAAATTCTCAGAGATATATTCTCGCGAAGAACCGAACGTCGGCCGCTGGGGCTCACGTGTTCTAAGGTGGAGACCGCGACTCGGTAAACGTAGTGTAGGACGCCCTCCGACCAGGTGGGATGACAACCTGCGAAAGACTGCAGGTAGATGCTGGATGCGTCAAGCTGAAGACAGGGCGCTATGGCGCTCATTGGGGGAGGCCTATGTCCAGCAGTGGACTAATATAGGCTGATGATGGTGATGGTTTAGTATATCGTTTAGAAGAACAGAAGCAAGATCACGCTTATATCTTTGACGACCGATGTGGTGGAGGGCGAAGGTCCGCCTGCGAGCAGGAGGTTCGATTCCCGCCTCGGAACAATTGTGTGTACGATCTGCAGATAATTCATTCCGGGTGTTCTGGTCGTTTTCTATGTATAATAAAAAATATATATCTATGTAATGTATTATATTATGTATATCAGTTATCTAGTACCCATAACACAAGCTGTTCTTACCATGGGTTTAGATAATGCTGTGTGAATTGTTCAGCATTATTTATTATCTTAAATGTTTTAAGGTTCAAATTTCAATTTAAAGTGAAACAGGCTTCTATATCGCTGCATCCAAGTAATGATACCATTAATCCTAAACTCCAATTGGACCTTTTGACTTGCACAGAACAGAGCAAGACGTTTTGGACGATTAAATCGTTGCAGATAGTTGCTTGTTTTGCTGCAGATACGAACTACTCGTATTTGAAATGTTTGTGCGATTGTTCTTATTATTACAAAAATGCTACTGTTCCATTTATCTAAGGATTTTTTCTCCGATGACAATTTATCTGCCTTTTCTTAAATTCATATAATTCTTTCCATCCAAAGGTTGCCTGGAAGAGATCGCTTCTAAGCGATAAGGCCGCCGATTGTACATGTCGCATGTAATGAATTTTTGTAATGATTGATTTGATTATCAAGAATTAGCAAGCTGAAGTGGCAGTGGGCCGGCCATATCTCGCGAAGAACCGACGGCCGATGGGGCAAACGTGTTCTTGAGTGAAGACCACGACTCGGTAAACGTAGTGTAGGACGCCCTCCGACCAGGTGGGATGACGACCTGCGAAAGACTGCAGGTAGATGCTGGATTCGGCAAGCTGAAGACAGGGCGCTATGGCGCTCATTGTGGGAGGCCTATGTCCAGCAGAGGACTGCTATAGGCTGATGATGATGATGATGATGATTTGATTATGATGTACAATAAAGAATTTTTGTATTGTATTGTTTTGAAACCGCGGGGCGCAGCTAGTAATAATAAAAATTCATTAATTCCAGTCTCGAACAAAAGTTAATCAAGTAGTTAAATAAGTTTCTGCCACAGAATGACAAGTAATAAACGATCAAAGGGAACGGAACGATAACACAACAACCTCTCTGCAACTGCAAGCTTTGTTTAATGGTTTTATGTCATTACGACCGATGTGGCGCGAATTTGACAGGAGGTTGCGGGTTCGATTCCCGCCTCGGAACAATTGTGTGTACGATCTGCAGATATTTGTTCCGGGTGTTCTGGTTGTTTTCTATGTACAGGGTGTCCGCTGGCAGATTTTACACTTTGAACTGAGCTCACGGCGTGTGGGAAGGCGGCAGCGGGGAGAGCGGGGCATCTCTCGACGCGGGAGTGCTGCGGGTTATTTAGTAGCCATGAGTCAGTGGACGGGCGCGCACCGCGCTTTTGCAGTTGAGGCGTATTTTGCGAACAATAATTCGATCAATGCAGCAAGGCGTCGGTTTTGTTCTAACTTTGATATCCGACGATTGAAGGATGGCCCGTCAAACCAATTGATATGGGCGTGGGTACAGAAGTTTAGAGAAACCGGATCAGTCGGAAATGAACCTCGGCCTGGACCTTCAACGACTGTAACTACTCCTGAAAACGTAGAACTTGTGAGAAGGGAAATCTTAAAAAATCCGCGTAAGTCTGTACGAAAGATTGCAGCATCAACAGGTGTGAAAAAGACTTCAGTTCACAAAATTATCCGAAAAAAATTGAAGTTCCATCCATACAAGCTCCAAATCATCCAGCAATTGAAAGAAGATGACTACATAAAAAGGCTGAATTATGCTAGAGTCGTTCTGGAACGATTTTCTACCCCTACGCGTTTATGTAACATTTTTTTTAGCGACGAGGCGCATTTTCACATTGGGGGGTACGTTAACAAACAGAATATGCGTTATTGGAGTGCGAGCAACCCAAAAGAAGTCCATGAAAAGCCTCTCCACAGCCCGAAGACTACAGTTTGGTGCGCCGTTTCTGGAAATGGCATAATTGGACCTTATTTTTTTGGCAGAGGTGAAACAGTCAACGCACAACGGTACCGCGCGATGCTGGACATTTTTTTTATTTCGGAGCTGCATCGTCATGTTGGTTACAATAACAAAACACATTTTCAGCAGGATGGAGCCACGGCACACACTGCTAGGGACTCAATGGCTAAAGTGCGAGAGCTTTTTCCTGGAAAATTGATAAGTCGCTTCGGCGACATAGCCTGGCCGCCTAGATCACCCGATCTGACCCCTTGTGATTTTTTCTTATGGGGATATCTCAAATCTCGTGTATACACTAATTCACCATCAACAATAGAGGCCCTACAAGAAAATATCCGACGAGAGATCGCAGCTATCAGTCCAGAACTTTGCAAGCGAGTTTTCGCCAACATGAGGGAAAGATTGCAAGAATGTTTGCGGCTTGAAGGACGCCATTTGAGTGGAGTGATTTTTAAAAACTAAAATCCGCATTATTATTATGTAAGATAACAAATAAATAACTTTGATTGTACTCATATTTTTATTTTATTTTATTTTTTGAAGTATAAAATCTGCCGGCGGACACCCAAAGTATCTATCTATGTAATGTATTGTATTATGTATATCAGTTATCTAGTACCCATAACACAAGCTCTGCTTACCATGGGGCTAGATAATGCTGTGTGGATTGTCCAGCATTATTTATTATTATTTATTAATCCATACTTACAAACTTTTGCGTTTATAATATTAGTAGGATTAAGGACGTTACACACCAGACCTGCCAACTCTGCTGAAAAAAACCTGCTGGTTGGATTCGGCGGCAATTTAATGGAGAGTTAGAAAGCAAAGACAAGTTCAAAAACACTGACAGCTGCTTACAATGAAATGAATAAATAATAAATAAATAATGGTGAACAATCCACACAGCATCATCTAGCCCCAAGCTAAGCAGAGCTTGTATTACTGGTACTTCATAACTGAAATACCTAATACAATAATGAAAATGAAAAGTTTATTTATTTCTTTATTTGTAATAAGCACTTAGACAGGTCATATTTTATAGTTCACTTCAATTTTTTGTCCACCAGTGGAAGAAGTGGGAAGAAACCACTAGTATGTTCATAACTTATGTGTCTAGTACATATGATTTGCTTATGTGTAAGTTGGTAGATTTTGAGTTGGAGCAAAACTCGTTCCAAACTTTTTTATCTTCTAAATACATTACGAAGATATAATATTTTTTTTTATACATAGATAATGACCAGAGCAACCGAAACAAATATCTGCGGATCGTACACATAATTGTCCCGAGGCGGGAATCGAACCCGCCACCTGCTTCGCAGGCAAATCTTCGCCCACCGCGCCACAGGGTGTTCGATTGAATCGGAAATGTTTTACCGATCCGTGTGGCTGTGTTGCTCACTTTGTTGTGTAGATTCTATAACAAAACCACATCGCAACATTTTTCTATACTAATATTATAAAGAGGAAATGTTTGATTTTTTGTTTGTTTTTAATTAATAGGCTCCGACACTACTAGACCGATTTGAAAATTGTTTTCACCGTTGGGTAGCTACACTATCCCCGGTGAACATAGGCTATATTACATTTTCAAAAAAGTTAGGGATCCGTACTAAAACCGTGCAAAGCCGGAAAGGTCCGCTAGTATTTATATATGGTGACTTGTGGCGAAATTTCGGTTTATGAATATTGCAGGCCTTTTTTTTTTGCTTTTTTTGTTTGTTTGTCATGGCCGCTCCGAAAGTACTGGACCGATTTGAAAATTTTTTTCACCGTTGGGAAGTTACACTATCGCCGGTGAACATAGGCTATATTATATTTCCAAAAAGTTAGGGACCCGTACTAAAACCGTGAGAAGCCGGGAAGGTCCGCTAGTATTCAATTTGGATACAGCTGGCTTGCCGCCGACTAGGGGGCACCCTTACAGCTGGGCTATGACGGGGGGCTTATTCGGAGGGCTGATGACTTTTGTATAAAAAAAAATGCTAGATGATCCCCATAGCATCATCTAGCCCCAAGCTAAGCCAGAGCTTGTGTTATGGGTACTAGATGACTGATACACATAATGCGATACATTACATAGATAGATATTTTTTAGAGAGAAAGAAATTACCCAGAACACCCGGAATAAATATCTGCAGATCGTACACACAATTGTTCCTAGGCGGGAATCGAACCCGCAACCTCCTGCGTCGCAGGCGGACCTTCGCCCACCGCGCCACATCGGTCGTCAGTTATGGGTACTAGATGACTGATACACATAATACGATACATTATATAGATAGATATTTTTTTTTGTAGAAATTACCCAGAACACCCGGAATAAATATTTGTAGATCGTACGAACGTTTTTCCTAAGGCGGGAATGTAACCCGCAACCAAGACGTCGCAGGCGGATCTTCGTCCGCCGTGCCATATCGGTCGTCAAATGTGTGTGGACTCTATTAACACTTTGACTGCTCAAATGACACGGTATGTGTTTTCTACAAGTGACTAATATGCGTAAATCCACACTAGCGCAGCGGCTGAGAAAATACAGATCTGTGTGACTCAGCACAGCCGTTATATTTTTCGAACGAAACGCATGTGCGGCGCAACACAACCGCTGTGTAGAGCGGCAGCACGAATTTTTTAGGTTAAAAAAAAAATCGCAGTCGTCGAAAAAAATCGCAGTCAAAGTGTTAATGTGCCTCTTTATAGTCTGGCCTCCTGGTCTAGCCACTTTATTTAGCGGGAATTTCAATCATGGACGAGTACTATTAGTAGGTATTTGGCCAATATTAAGGTAACAATGCCTTCCATCATTAGCACAGTTCTGTGGATATTTTTGTTCATTTTCATATAATAGTAAATACGTAATTACACAACTTAATTACGTAAATTGAAAGAGCTTTGTTTTCAACTGCTATTTTCAATTATAATTGACCGCAGACAGTTAATTGAACGTTTATGTTTTTTGTTGAGAAGTGTACAGGTTACTTAATTAATTTAGGTAAAAAAATTACTTGGTTAGACATTTAATATACAGTATAATTTTGAGGAAATGAAGTCATAAAAAAGAAAAACGCTGGGGAAGCTTTACGAAGACTACTGTGGCGCGATGGGCGAAGGTCCGCTTGCGACGCAGGAGGTTGCGTATTCGATTCCCGCCTCAGGACAAATGTGTGTACGTATACACTGTGATCTGCAGATATTAGTTCTGGTCGTTATCTATATATTATAAAAATGATCTATGTATGTATGTAATGTATTATCAGTCATCTATTACCCATAACACAAGCTCTGCTTAGCTTGGGGCTAGATGATGCTGTGTGGATTGTCCAGCATTATTTACTTATTTATAGAAACATCAATTCGGATTCATACGCTTCGAAGAAGGTAATTCTTTCGGCACATCCACAAATTGCACATACAAAAACAGAAACGCTCGTACTCCTCGGAACCCCTAAAAAGGTGAGTAACATATGGCAGTACTTTTTCAAAGGCAGGTACACTTTGTGCCTCTAAGTGTGCAATAAAAGGGAACCTACAGGAATAAATATGGTTGATGAGAATGTATATTTCGGCGTCTATCTGTCCCACAAATCAGAGCTAAATGGAAATTCCCCTTCGCCCCGTGGGTGGGGTAGTACAAAACTTAGAATAGGGTAGGGTACCGTGACTTGTACGCACCGCCTATCTATCTTGTAGACTGTGATATATTCGCGTTCCATGTGTTTAACCTCGTAACTTTGTTTTTTGTCGCTGAGATATGATTTAGTTAAAACCCGTGCATGTTCCGATATAGGATTCTAAGTTGTCTGTGTTCTAAGTCTGTGTTTAACCTCGTAACTTTGTTTTTTGTCGCTGAGATATGATTTTTATTTAAAACCCGTGCATGTTCAGATATAGGATTCTAAGTTGTCTGTGTTCTAAGTCTGTGTTTAACCTCGTAACTTTGTTTTTTGTCGCTGAGATATGATTTTTATTTAAAACCCGTGCATGTTCAGATATAGGATTCTAAGTTGTCTGTGTTCTAAGTCTGTGTTTAACCTCGTAACTTTGTTTTTTGTCGCTGAGATATGATTTAGTTAAAACCCGTGCATGTTCAGATATAGGATTCTAAGTTGTCTGTGTTCTAAGTCTGTGTTTAACCTCGTAACTTTGTTTTTTGTCGCTCAGATATGATTTAGTTAAAACCCGTGCATGTTCAGATATAGGATTCTAAGTTGTCTGTGTTCTAAGTCTGTGTTTAACCTCGTAACTTTGTTTTTTGTCGCTGAGATATGATTTAGTTAAAACCCGTGCATGTTCCGATATAGGATTCTAAGTTGTCTGTGTTCTAAGTCTGTGTTTAACCTCGTAACTTTGTTTTTTGTCGCTCAGATATGATTTAGTTAAAACCCGTGCATGTTCCGATATAGGATTCTAAGTTGTCTGTGTTCTAAGTCTGTGTTTAACCTCGTAACTTTGTTTTTTGTCGCTCAGATATGATTTAGTTAAAACCCGTGCATGTTCAGATATAGGATTCTAAGTTGTCTGTGTTCTAAGTCTGTGTTTAACCTCGTAACTTTGTTTTTTGTCGCTCAGATATGATTTAGTTAAAACCCGTGCATGTTCCGATATAGGATTCTAAGTTGTCTGTGTTCTAAGTCTGTTTAAAATGTAAAATAGATTCTAAGTGTGTAAAATTCCTTTATTTAAAGTAGGCACGAATGACTTAGTTTGCCAAAAAAGCGTCATAAATTCATTCTTGCTTCCGCTAACCTCGTTAAAAAGGCGAGCGATATTTTGAAAGAACGAAAGAAAACTTATTTTTTTTAATTTCAATCGTACAGTTTTAAGGATAATTACTACTTATACTTACAGAATGTAGTATTAAGACATCACTATACTAGCGATAGTCGCAGATAATATCACATACGACCTAAAAACAAGTTGATTAGATATATTGAGATGATATATTGGTTTGAAGTTAGAAATAGGGAGCTGGCTCAGCATTGGTCGTTTTCTATGTATAATAAAAAAATATCTATCTATGTAACGTATTGTATTATGTATATCAGTTATCTAGTACCCATAACACAAGCTCTGCTTACCATGGGGCTAGATATGCTGTGTGAATTGTCCAGCATTATTTATTTATTTATTAATGCTACGTGCACTTGTAAACAGTATACACATGACGCCGATTAAAGAAAAAAATATATAATAAGAGAAAGGACAAAATATGCTGGGGAATCATTATCATCTAGCCCTTAACTAAGCAGAGCTTATTTATGGGTACTAAATAATTGGCATACTCAATACAAAAAGGCATAATTTTGCACCTAGAAAGCACAAACTTCGAACAAAAGTCTGCAAATCGTACAATCATTTGCCGGAAACGAACTCGCAACTTCCTGCCGCGAAGGTGTGCCTTCGCCCACTACACTCAGTGAATACTCAGTAATACTTATTTAGCAAACACGCAGATAATAACTATTTATTTCGTTGACTGTCCATAAACGAGAAGACAAATGTTGTAACGTTTGTTTCGCCCTCAACCCCACAGGTGTCGCGCTTTAAGTGACGATAATAAATACTTAACAGCGATAAGACGTGTTATGTAAATCATCTTACAGGTTTCACGGTTTCACAACGAAAACATTAATTTTAAAATAACTTTTATTTCTTTGTTTTTAATCTCACCAACACACAATCTCTCTAGTTGCTTAAGCATTTGGTCTCACTAAAGACGGTACCTTCCAAATAGATCTCTAATCCCACAGGAGCTACCAATGTGAAAGATGCCATGAATAAAACCTAACCTATAAGTGGATTAACTTTCGATCATTGAAAAAAGGGTTTGAATTGGTAAAACTCACCTCTGTAACGACAAGTTTCATTACATTACAAATGACTAGAAAGGACCGCAATTCCATTTCTATAGCTATGTAGTCCATTTGTACCTTTGGCTATGTAACGTAGCTGCTCAGGCAGTTCGTCAAACGTTCGAATCGTGAAATAGCGTCAATGTTGAGCGATCGCGGGCGACAGTCAACGATTACCTCGGTTTATTGACGGATTACTCGCTCGGTGGAACCGGCCCTACCATTTATAAACGACTGGTTTTGGCCAGGTGTGTATACACACGCCAATTCTCATTGAACAAGACTGCAGGTAGTGGACCATGTTTTTTTTTTGATGCGGGAGTTTGCGACTTCTTCGATATAAGATGGATGATGGTGAAGGCCTTCTGGAGTCGACAGTGTCGCTCCAACAATACCATCTTGAAGGCTGTTTCTGACTATCTGGCCAATCCCACAAACAGGCACTGGATTTCTGTCCACATAGACGGAAATAAAAAGTTGGTATGTGTCTTACCTATGTTAGTTTTAATATTTTTCTATTGTGAGCACTGTATTTTTGTATATTATGGGATGTATGGGTCTTTCTGTTCCTGCATCAAACTGGTATTATTAATTAAGAAACGTAATGAAGTGTACGCGTAGTATAGAAAACTGAGATTTTAATAACCTAAATTTGCGACAAAGGTAGCTTTTTGCTCAAATTGTAATGGGTAAAAAATACATCCTATATTACGAAAGTCAAAGTGACTTTGTTTTGAGCGCTTCTGTATAAAATTTTACGCGAATAATTGTTAGCGATGTATAAAATCTAGACAATCATAAACTCCTTACTTTGACTAATGTTTAATAACCAGTAACAAAATAAAAGGCATATTAAATACGATACTTCCTTATAAAGCGGACACTAACGAGGCAGCCATGAATATTCCTGAATATTCCTCAATTCCCTGCATATTCAACAGGAATGAATCATAATACTTTTATATTTTAGATATTTAAAGGGGTGACCCTAAAGTTCTTTGTCGCTGCCCGTTATCGAGGTCTCATTTTGCATATTTTTTTAATAAACAAGTCAGCAGAAGTTCTCCAAATATTAATTTAAAAAAAACGTCCTACTAACTTGATTTCGGCCAAGGGAAGGCTCAATGACGTCTACCCATATCATAGTACACTAGAAAGTGTACATGTACAAACATAAGTGCACTCCTCTCTTTCTCTTACTCTCATAATTCGACTAACCGAAAGGACAAAGATAAAAAAATATTTGGATAAATATTATTAATTGGATAAAACGATAAGAAAGATATTTGTGTTTGTTTTTAATCCGAAAGTTGGTATTAACTTTATGAAACTTTTCAAAATCATTCATGAGATTTTTCTTCTTCTCCTTTAATAAAGATATTCAGTATTATTTTTCATCGTAAACTTTGTGTTCATTTTATCAAATTGTTCAAAAATCATTCATGGGACCTTTCTTCATCAATTTATCTTTTGAGTTACATAAAACTTTTGTATAAATACAACAATTGTATTCAGTATAAATAAATCTCTTTCCTCAAAACATCAACAAACTACGCGATTTGTATTTGTAGTGAAACCCAAACAAAACTGAGCCCTACAAATGTTTGGGTCGCACTTTTGTGGAGCGCATCAAAAGGTCGCAAAGCTACAACAGCTTGACAAATCAAACCCCACGAAATGCTGACTGGAGCCTTAAGCCTTACGATGGCCTTTATGTCTGTTCTACACTGAAAATTGTGGGAAATATTCAGGCAGAGAAGCAAAAATTTACCGGATACTACTTTACATGGATGGGATTGGTCCGTTTGATGATTTATCTGCTCGGTAAAAGTAGTGTAGGACGCCCTCCGGCCGGGATGACGACATACGAAAGACTGAATGTAAATGTTGGATGTTCAGCCGTGGACTAACATGGGCTGATGATGAGGGATAGTTTTATATCAGACTCTATTCAAACGTTTTTAACTACTTATCAAACCAACTATAGCTGTAGGAGCTCTAAAAGCTCTCTAAGAGCTTAGTGGTTGAGTTTTTTTTTGGCTTATTTCAACCTGGGTTATTTCTAAATAAAAATGAATCTAAACTCTTCTAGATCTCCGTTAGACATCGTCAGGTCTAATCGTCACTTTTCATCACGTTAAGACTATGGTTATACGAAGGTCTATTGATTTAAAATAAAGCTTAGTTTGTCTCAATGTCATTTGTGTGTGCTCCTTGAGTAAATGGCATACCTAATCAGGAATCATTCGTTAAATCCTACTAATATTATAAACGCGAAAGTTTGTATGTATACATAGATGTTTGTTACTCTTTCACACAAAAACTACTGGACGGATCGGACTGAAATGCATCCAGGTTTGCAGTTCCAGCCAAGAATAAAACAAAGGCTACTTTTTATCCCATAAATCAGTTTCCTGTGATAGAAATAACCTTAAAACGTTTCTATAGAAACAAAGCGTGCGAAGCCGCGGGCAGAAACTATTATAAGATATTCGTAAGATATTTCATCTTAGCAGTAAATTTATTTAAAAATCAGCAAGCTACACCCAAAATTACAACAAAACTGTCTACCTACTATTGAAACAACCCAATCCTCTACCACATCGAAAACGATTACCTCTACCGCGATTAATTCAACGCCGCCATTGATTCCGACTTTGGGTGTTCCGCGACGAACTTAACTATACATGGTTCTAATATTTTATTTATTTTCAGTAAACATTCATCTTTATAGCACACATCATCATCATCATCAGCCTATATTATTCCACTGCTGGACATAGGCCTCCCCCAATGAGCGCCATAGCGCCATGTCTTCAGCTTGACGCATCCAGCATCTACCTGCAGTCTTTCGCAGGTCGTCGACCTGGTCGGAGGGCGTCCTACACTACGTTTACCGAGTCGTGGTCTCCACTCGAGAACACGTTTGCCCCAGCGGCCGTCGGTTCTTCGCGAGATATGGCCGGCCCACTGCCACTTCAGCTTGCTAATTCTTCAGCAGCATTATACCACACACTTCTGCTGAAATGTCACGGGGGGTTGCCATTAATTATTATTGATGTCTAATTATGTAATTAGAACTGCCATAGGCCAATTATATACAATACAATACAACAATACAATACAAAAATTCTTTATTGTACACCATAATCAAATTAAACATTACAAAAATACATTATATGTGACAGGTACAATGGACGGCCTTATCGCTTAGAAGCGATCTCTTCCAGGCAACCTTTGGATGGAAAGAATTATATGAATTTAAGAAAAGGCAGGGGGTGTATCATATGTTATCTAAATAAGAATACTAAAAAACAAATAATAAATATTACAAATTCCAAAATAAATAATACACTACTTAAATACATAAATAAATAAATAGTAAGTACCAATATTCATTCTTTTATATACTAATTACAGAAGGTTCATATTAAATCTAGTTAGATAAGGTCAAATTATCAATAATCAAGCGTAATTAAACTACGTCCTTGGGACAATTTTTTGTACGATCAGTAAATATATGTATAGGTACTAAAAATATCTTTCCATGAAATGTATTATAATTATGTATATCAGTTATCTAGTACCCATAACACAAGCTCTGCTTACCATGTGGCCAGATGATGCAGTGTGGATTGTGCAGCATTATATATTTATTATTCTCGATTTGTAAACATATGGTTACACAATCGAAGAGATATTGTGCAAAAAATATATATTATTACGTCATCAGTAGCGCTAACGCAGCAAATTGCAAAAGTTTGACAGTTTTCATTCATCATTTCATTCGTGTCTCGTCATCTCGAATTTGAACTTTTCTCACTGAACGTGCAACTATGCTTTTTGAACCAGTTACTTGTTCTTATTGGTGGTCTTCAATGTAAATGACCTTCTTGTTATCTATTATCGTATTTATTTAAAAAAAACACTGCTCTTAAGAACTAAAATTGACATACTTAGTCACTAAACAGAAGGAGTGTCTGGGAGTGCCCTTGTGTACAACAAATATCTTGGATTGTAGAACCGAATACAATCGGGTGAATCGGTAGTACTTGGTAAGACAATTGGCGCCTCTCCAAATGATAAGCGAATCTAGTGCCGAGGTGCCGAAGACTGCGATAAACTGATTTCAGCTCCACTTTGGCGGCCATTTCTATGTATTTGGTGAACAATGGAAACGGAGTTTTGATAATTTTGAAGGGGAAGATTTAGGAAGCGTACGATTGAAAATTGTAAGCAATTAATTTATAAGTACTTAATTAACAATACAATACAATTACTCTTTATAGCGCACCAAATAAAAACAGATACATAAGAAAACATTATATTAAAAATAATTATTGATTTGACTTTTTATAAAAACATTTAGCTGTAGGTATTGCTATTATTGTAAGAGATGAACATGACATAGGTTAGTGGTTTCTTTTTCACTTCTTCCACTAGCAGACAAAAAATTGAAGTGAACAGTAAAATATTTTTTTTTGATAATAATTTAATGTATAAAATATGACTTGTGTGACTAAGCTGCTTATTTTGTAAGCCTAAAGAAATAAATGATTTTTTACTTTTTTACTTTACTTTTACTTTTTACTTGCTGTCCAATAGTAACACTGAAATGTTTATTCATTCAATTCATACGCATTTATGTTTCGGTAACATACTCAGATAACTTTCTAATATATTTTATTAATATGGATACAATTACAAGTCTATCCATAATTGATGTCTCTATCACGAGCTAGTAATTAATTTATTGTTTCCTGACTTATTCCACGTTGAAACGGTGCTGCTTCCTCATAAATTTACTCATGAAGGCTACGCACTCATGTCTAAGTGTCATACGAGTTTTACGCAGATTGTTTCAAACATGTGGCAATCCTTAAACGAAGACGCTGTTTGTTACGGCACCGCGAAATAACGGACGTCGCCGTTTGTCCACCGGTGCCGTCAACAAAACGTCACACACAACACGATACATCGATGTTATTTGAAAGAAAGAAAGAAAAATATTTATTAGACACTACACACAATTAAACTTAGTTACAGAATTAAAACACTACTTCGTAGCAGCAGCGGCGGGATTCCCCGTCCGACCACGCATCATGGCTAGGCAGTGAATGCGTATAAAGTAATAAAGTACACAAAAGGAAGCTGCTACCCTATTTTTGTTAATAAAAAAAGATTTTAGTCCATAAGCATGAACTATATAGAAATAGATAATGATTTAGTAAAAAACTTTATAAATATATTACTCTCAGCGCCGTAATAGAGTTTCTTGGCACGATTGCAGAATGCCAAAGAAATAAATACCGCGCATGAAGGGTTGCTCACTATAGTTATAAAATCAGTTAACTGCATTTTGAACTTCTTTGTATAGAATACAGCACTCATATCGTCTTGTTCCTTTTTCCTTATGAGATACGGAACCCTAAATACGAATAACTTCCGTTAAAGTTCGTAACGCTATTTTGAATCCTTGTAGACGCTACGCAGTAATGAGTGGGGTGCTTCCAAAGTAATTAATTTTGTTTGTGGGAACGAACGCTTAACTTTGCAGAAAGAAAAGTTCAAGATTCAAGTTGACAAAGACTTGCGCGGGGCGTGTTGAAAGCTTCTATATAGTTTTTTAACTTAAAATTAGACTAAAAAAGACGGCTGCCGGCGCCTGAAGATGTAGTAAAATTATTAATGTACTTAAGAACGTTTAAAAAATAAGTTATAATAATTAATTAGAGATGCGAGTTTCTCTGAAGGATTCGTAACGAATACATCCGACAGAGAACCAACGTTATTGACATAGCTCTGAGAATTAGCAAGCTGGAGTGGCAGTGGGCCGGCCATATGAAAGATATCGTTTTGAAAAAATATAAATTTACTTCAAATCCTAATAATGGAAATAGGTTTAAAACTTAGTTTTAAAAATAGAATCATCGAAATCGGTTGGCGTGAAATACAGAAATACAATTTATTGGTAAAATAAACATTTTCAGAACTGGGCTATAGGGAATGGATCCACACGGGGTGCTTCCCGTGTGGTCCCATTCTCTACTGCTGCGGCTCCCGCCGGAGCTTTCAAATAAAAATACATAGCATTCATCAAAATCGATTCACCCAGTCGAAAGTTCTAAGGTAACAAACAAAAGAAAAAAAAAACATTCGAATCGAGGACCTTTTCTTAGTCGGGTAAAAAGAAGGGCTGCTGGTAGGCGAAAAAAAACTCTGCTGGAAGATTCTGTCTAGGAGGGTAATCCAGAATAGCCGGGCGCTGTGTTACGCACAAACACTAGTCAGGGTATCGTTTTCGATAAACGCGACTGTGTAGATTACGAAAACGATGTCCATTTCCAAATCCAAGATGGCTGACATCATCGTCGTCATCGGTGGCAGAATGGCTCGCGAGATTTGACGACCTCTGTGGCGCGGTGGGTGAAGGTCCGCCTGCAACGCAAGATGTTGCGAGTTTGATTCCCGCCTTGAGACAAATGTTCACGATCTGTCGAAATTTGTTCTGTTCGTTTTCTATGTGTAATAAAAAATATTTATCTATGTCATGTATTGCATGGGGCTAGATAATGCTGTGTGAATTTTCCAGCTTTATTTATTTAAATACGATTATTATTAAGTAAGTTTTAACTTTTTCCACTTCAACGGTGCTGATAGGTCATCATCATCATCATCATCAGCCTATAGCAGTCTACTACTGGACATAGGCCTCCCCCAATGAGCGCCATAGCGCCCTGTCTTCAGCTTGCCGCATCCAGCATCTACCTGCAGTCTTTCGCAGGTCGTCATCCCACCTGGTCGGAGGGCGTCCTACACTACGTTTACCGAGTCGTGGTCTCCAGTCAAGAACACGTTTGCCCCATCGGCCTTCGGTTCTTCGCGAGATATGGCCGGCCCTTCAGCTTGCTAATTCTTGAGCTATGTCGATAACCTTGGTTCTCTGTCGGATGTATACGTTACGAATCCTATCCTTCAGATCCTTGATAGGTAAATGAAACCAAATATTTACACTGCCTACATATATAGCAAACCAAATATTAATTAAATTACAATTCCGTAGCCAGTAGTTTAATGTGTTCCAGTGAAAATGTGGTCACAGGTAGCAGAGAGGTAATGCGAGATAACCTAGCCACCCACAATGGTTCATGTTGGTTTAGTAAATTGGTCGCAGTGGTGGATCCTAATAGGCACTCTCGGTTCCGACCATAATTCATACTTCGGCCACAGCTTCAGCCATATTCGATTGAGAAATGATTGTGTTCGACGCGACCACATGAACGCACGGCCAAAAATAAATTTGCTTATCAGGAATCTAGATATATAGGTAGAAAATTCTATATTGCACACTTACCGTTTTTCCTGTCAGAAATGGTCGTTCTCTATTTATAATTTAAAAAATATCTGTAATTTATTGCATTATGTAAATATATCAGTCATCTAGTACCCATGACACAAGCTCTGCTTAGCTTGGGGCTAGGTGATGCTGTGTGGAAGTCTTATATTTTATTGACTCACGACAGTGAGGTACACGCCTGTGAAGGTTAGCCCTGCATATTGAATTAAAGATAAACAAAAAATAACATATTTCTTATTTGATAATAATTTTTATTACATGACTTGTCTATAAGTGCTTATTTTGTAAGCCCAAATAAATAAAGTTTGTGAAATCTGAAATCTAACATAAATAAATGTATAACTAGGTACAGCATCATCATATCAGCCCACACTCGTTTCATCATCATCATCATCAACATCATCAGCCTATATCAGTCCACTGCTGGACATAGGCCTCCCCCAATGAGCGCCATAGCGCCCTGTCTTCAGCTTGCCGCATCCAGCATCTACCTGCAGTCTTTGCTTGCGTCTTTTTTGCAAGTCGTCATCCCACCTGGTCGGAGGGCGTCCTACACTACGTTTACCGAGTCGCGGTCTCCACTCAAGATCACGTTTACCCCAGCAGCCGTCGGTCACACTCGTTTACTTCCGCATAAAAAAGGTTTTTTTTTTCAATAATCAAGGATACACAGTCTTAACGGTGAAGACGGTCTAAAATGGCATCCTCAGTTGTATGGCTAACAACATCTGTAGCCCTATGTACAGGTTCTGGCTCGCTGTGCGAGCTGTGTGTGAGTGGGAACCGTAAGTAGGTCTATTTCTATTTTAATGTTTACTTTAATTTATTTATAAACTAGCTGCGTTCCGCGGCTTCGCCCCCGTGGAAATCCATGTGTCCAAATGGTTTAAATTAAAGGATAAAAAGTATCTTATGTTAGACTTCTGGTTCTAGGCTACCTCTCCACCAATTTTCAGCTAAATCGGTTCAGCCGTTCTTGAGTTATAAATAGTGTAACTAACAAGACTTTCTTTTATAAATATATATATAGATAGATAACCTATGGGTTTCTTTTTATGACCTGAAATAAATTACTATTATTATCAACTTAACTGTCCCCATACAATGAAATATACAACTACCCCACGTCCATAATTTTCCTGTATATATATGTATAACATTCACATTATCTTAAAAATGATTCCATGCAAATATCTATTGTAATAATATTGACTGATTTTGACTCGTGCACGTAGGATAAAAAAGAACCTTTTCCTAGTTCAATGACTCAAAATACATCCCAAAATTGAATCAGAGTCAATGTTGACTAATGGACTTATTCCAAAAGTTCGTCGTGAATCATTATGCGACTCATTCATATTACGCACCATTACATATAATTATTACACCAAATATAATATAATGGAAATACATCTTCCACTAGTGTACAAAAAATTGAAGTGAACAGTAAAATAATTTTATTTGATAATAATTTATATATAAAATATGACTTGTCTAAGTGCTTATTTTGTAAGCCTAAAGAAATAAATGATTTTTTACTTTACTTTACTTTACATGTGTTAGATGGCTACGGTACACAAATAGCAGTTCAGAACCGCCTCAATCGACATGTCTACGCACCACTACGTCAATACAGTCACACACCACCCTTCGTTATCCCACAAAAAGTTGTATCGAAATTGAATCTGGAACTTTAGATTTAACATCCCAAATTGTATGGTCAAATTATTCATGCGTAGCCATCCCAACTGGTTTTGATTAGCTCATCCTGTATAAAGCGTGTGAGTTATTCGGGATTTTCTGTTCTGTTTGTTTAGGCGCGTTAGCCCGGCCCTGACTCTGAGGCTGGGTGAAGTCAGATGAGGAATGGGAATATGTACTCTAAGGTAGTCGCGGTTCAAATATAGAAATATCAAAGTACTTTCTTTCCTTTAGACTTTACTGGATTTTTGGACACGTCTCAAAATTCAAATTACACAAGTAAAACTAGGAAATAAAGTGATTTTTGTTCACTTCAATCTTTTTAAGGTAAAGTAAAGCAACAAACAAGAAACCTTTACCTTGTTAGGTTGTTAGTTTTCAAGTTGGTTCTTTGAATATATTGCTATTTGACGAATCTATAAGTTGAGATTTCTCTGAATTAGCGCATTGTGCTAGTGGAAAAATATAACATCATGTACCGGCTACTGGTTGGGTGGTGCCAAATTAAAGATTCCGGGACTTTTGATATTGTATTGAAATAAAATTTACAATGTTGAGTTAGAGTGATGAGGCGAAAATCGAGTAGATGATTTGGAATGGTCGCCATATTGAATTTATACAAATAAAAAACGTTCGGATACACCGCACTGTCCCGATAGCCGTTCGGATACGCCGCGACACATCATTATGTATTAAGGTTAAACAAGTCGCTCATCTTCCTATACTAACGTGGAAGTAACTACTACACTGTTTGATGTTGACCATCCAAAACTAAAGATAATATCATTACTATTTATCTCGTTTTTGTCTATGTTTGTATATTACATCCGAAACCGCAAAAACGTATACATATGAATAATACAACCTTCTAAACTTTCGTACTTCAACACTGATTTTAGCCCAAGCATGGGCGAAAAAAATGATATACTAAGAAAGACAACAAAGTTTGGTTATAAAAAAGTTGAATTCAATTTATCTGGAAAAGATACACTCAATATTGTTTCTATAATAACATTAATAGCCCTTGGGCTAAAGGTCTGTTAACATTGTTTTACGGTATCGTTTTAGGAATGAATCAATGTGCATTTCAAGCAAATGCGTCCTTTCGCACATTCCTTATTCTGACAGCCTATATTGGTCCACTGCTGGACGCAGACCTCCCCCTGATAAGCATTATGTTAGGTGAGATAGCATACATTTAGGCCTTGCCTACCGACGATTTCGCGACTTGTGTACCCATACATATCGGCTGCCCAAATTCAAAACCTAGTAACAGGTGATTTGAAAAAAAAACGGTTTTTGGCATTTTTCGACCTACTAGACAGTATTGAAGTGATGTGGACCTTAAAACACCCAGTTTCATACTTAATTTTAAAAATTTTATTTAGCAAGTCTAAGCAATTTGGCGTGATTACGAAAATTTCCTTCAAATACAACTTCTAAACTTAGTATGTCAGAATACAAATTTAAAACCCTAGCAGGTCAAGCGACTTACTATGTTATGAATTTGAAATACCAACTTGCTATGTTTTGAATTTGGCGCCGATTGTAAAATCAATGAGTTTTGGCTGAATCTACCCACGAGTGATAACTCCATTGATTTGCAAATTGATGGTCAAATCGTTACCAATAACAACGAGTAGTTTTTTAACATTGTCATTAATAATGATTTTAGCATAAGTTTATTTTTTTAGCTTTAGTTGACTGTTGAGAATTTGAGTCATGTTTTAATTAAAGAGTCCTTTGAAGTAAGTTAATAAACATCTTTTTATAAGTCAACAGGATTTTTAATTTTATTCTGCATTCATAGGTACGGACAGCCACACATCAATATAAACAAATCTGTCAAATTTCTTCAATCGATTCTCACTTTAATGTCAAATACGTTTTTCATTTGACTGATTGTAGTAACCAGCTCGGCTGCCCAAATTCAAAACCTAGTAACAGGTGATTTGAAAAAAAAACGGTTTTTGGCATTTTTCGACCTACTAGACAGTATTGAAGTGATGTGGACCTTAAAACACCCAGTTTCATACTTAATTTTAAAAATTTTATTTAGCAAGTCTAAGCAATTTGGCGTGATTACGAAAATTTCCTTCAAATACAACTTCTAAACTTAGTATGTCAGAATACAAATTTAAAACCCTAGCAGGTCAAGCGACTTACTATGTTATGAATTTGAAATACCAACTTGCTATGTTTTGAATTTGGCGCCGATTGTAAAATCAATGAGTTTTGGCTGAATCTACCCACGAGTGATAACTCCATTGATTTGCAAATTGATGGTCAAATCGTTACCAATAACAACGAGTAGTTTTTTAACATTGTCATTAATAATGATTTTAGCATAAGTTTATTTTTTTAGCTTTAGTTGACTGTTGAGAATTTGAGTCATGTTTTAATTAAAGAGTCCTTTGAAGTAAGTTAATAAACATATTTTATAAGTCAACAGGATTTTTAATTTTATTCTGCATTCATAGGTACGGACAGCCACACATCAATATAAAAAAATCTGTCAAGCTGATGTGTGGCTGTCTGTACTTTGGGATTATTTTTTATTCTTATAAACACTAAGTACCTAAAATGAATTTTTTAGTCTACATTTACAATAGAAAATCAAATTTATAACCTAGTAAGCGGACTTACTAAGTTTTGATATTGTTTTTCCAGTCATATTTGGGTAAATTCACAAATAAAAATATAGTATGAGCGATTTAAGTGTAACTATAGTTTAAAACGATTACGAGTATTGCAAACTAAAATGTCAACAATATAGCACAACTTTTCGCCAAACATCCAAATCGCTATCTCTTTTGGTTTCTTCGGGCGAACGAATCAAAGTAGCCAACACGTTTTTTGGCTCTCCTGAACATTTTTGTTGGAACGAGTTACTATGTTTTGATTTTAAGCAGCCGAGCTGATGTGTGGCTGTCTGTACTTTGGGATTATTTTTTATTCTTATAAACACTAAGTACCTAAAATGAATTTTTTAGTCTACATTTACAATAGAAAATCAAATTTATAACCTAGTAAGCGGACTTACTAAGTTTTGATATTGTTTTTCCAGTCATATTTGGGTAAATTCACAAATAAAAATAAAGTATGAGCGATTTAAGTGTAACTATAGTTTAAAACGATTACGAGTATTGCAAACTAAAATGTCAACAATATAGCACAACTTTTCGCCAAACATCCAAATCGCTATCTCTTTTGGTTTCTTCGGGCGAACGAATCAAAGTAGCCAACACGTTTTTTGGCTCTCCTGAACATTTTTGTTGGAACGAGTTACTATGTTTTGATTTTAAGCAGCCGATATGTATAATAACTCCGGTATACATCCCTTATTTCACTACCTATTGAACCAAGGTTATCGACATAGCTCAAAGAATTAGCAAGCTGAAGTGGCAGTGGGCCGGCCATATCTCGCGAAGAACCGACGGCCGCTGGGGCAAACGTGTTCTTGAGTGGAGACCACGACTCTGTAAACGTAGTGTAGGACGACCAGGTGGGATGACTACCTGCGAAACACTGCAGGTAGATGCTGGATGCGGCAAGCTGAAGACAGGGCGCTATGGCGCTCATTGGGGGAGGCCTATGTCCAGCAGTGGACTACTATAGGCTGATGATGTGTGATGTGATGATGTGACATCCCTTAATTTACTACAGATTGTATTACATACACTATTAACAAATCTTACAAAATCGTGGCACATGGTAGGGGCCGTGGTCTTGAAGGGTAGGATAACAAATTGAAATTGAATTCAAAAACTTCTGTCTGAAATCTCATTAACTTGTGTACACGGCTCCACACCGGGGTAATTTATAAAATCACCCTTGGACGTACATATAGGCCTTGGTAGTTGTCCATGAACATTTCTGGATTTCCGTTACAATTTCGATGTATCTTTCTCTAAAATTCTGACTCTGTGCTCTGAATTATATTATAATTATAAATAAACTATGTATTTATATAATGTGATTTTTTATTATAATTATTGACGTGAGTATTATTCTCCATACAATCCCTTATGGTGTTTCCTTCCTACAAAAAAACTTATGTTATATGAATAATAGGTACTCGTAAATTGCATCCCACCAAAAACATAAATGTAAAATAGGAGAGCCAAGTTCAATGCAAAAATTATGATTGGCTGAGGGCTTCGCGGCAGAAAGAATTGATATCTGAATGAGTGCCAAGTCAAATCTATGTAGGTTAGATTTGACTTGGCCAGTTTTCATTACATCAGTCATTTTATAAAGTTATTCAACGTTTTAATTCTGATAAAAACTGGCCAAGTCAAATCTAACCTACATAGATTTGACTTGACACTCATTCAGATATCAATTCTTTTTGCCGCGAAGCCCACAGCCAATCATAATTTTTGCATTGAACTTGGCTCTCCTATTTTACATTTATGTTTTTGGTGGGATATCATTACTTTTTGTAAAGAAAACTAGGCATGTATTGACTCGGCGTTTCCAAATATAATTCTACTTGACAATAGATGGACGACACTTTGTATCATGGGAAATAAACCTACGTAGGGCTCAGTAATAATTTATTTTAAAAATAAAATGTACTGAAATTTGTTCAACTACACAACTGACCAATATAATTCTTTTTGGATTTTTCTGAATACCGCATCATATTTTAAAAGTTCTCGAACATTTCCATTGCGACTCGGCGTTTCCAAATATAATTCTACTTGACAATAGATGGCGATACTTTGTATCATGGGAAATAAACATTTATAGGTACGTATGGCTCAGTGTTAATATATTTTAATAATCATATGTACTGAAATTACTTCAACTTAAGTTCCTAAAGACTTTTTAGTCGCCAAAATTTAAATTTTTTAGTTTTTATAGTCATTTTTAAACAAGCCGCCATCTATCGTCAACCATTAACTTATAAAGAAAAACAGGGCCAGGGCCGTATTTAGAATCCAATTATTTTACTGAATGTCCCACGGCTATGTTGAAACATAGCATGTCTGGAATGCACCTATGGAATGTTTTATAATAAATATTCTATATTGAAAGTACTTTCCCTCCGTCAGACAACTACTATAATAGTAGTTGTTTAGTAAATTTAATGAAATTGAAGCCCACCTATTATTGCAATTTTAAATTGTGTATGTTCTAGATTTCCATCTCAAGATAATATAAGACAGCAATGGATCACAAAAATTAATAGACAAGACTGGACTCCGACGAAATATACGAATATTTGTTCTTGCTGATAATACTGATAATCATATTATTCTTCTGATTAAATATATAGGTATTCGTTTTAGGCATTTTGCAACCATAGAAAATGATAGGGCAACCAACCGACAACAATTAACCAAAATAGTTATTTTTGCTGGAAAATTAATTTTGTGAATAAAATAAGTCTTAGTACGTCCCCTACACTAGTGACATCTAGTGTGAGGTAGTAAAAATGTGTAGTTACTTCGAAAACAGAATCTATTATTTGCCGGTCCCTAACAACTACACTGTATTCTATTGCGCAATCGGAGACGTTAGTACTATTGCTTATTCTATGCAATGCGGATTCTATTCGAATTTAAACCTTATTTCATTGACATAAGGTCGTCGTTGCTAACATCACTTATTTTTTGACTGTTTTTTATTTTTTGATTTTTTCCTACGCTTACACACAATTACCGAGCTGGATTCCAAATTTCATCCTTCTAGGTCATCTGGAAGTAGGTTAGAATTAGGTACTATATGTATGTCAGTCAGTCAATGTGAATTTTTACGACTTTTCGACCTTCATATCTTTGTAACCGTTTGAGCTAGCTTCATAAAATTTGGGCTTCTACATGTCCTTATGGATATAATTAAACAGACGTAGTTTTATGTGTTTACGTTAAAGAGGTTTTGAGTTATAGAAGGGTCAAAAGTGGCACCAAGTGGTTCGTGTAATGATACACTCGGCGCGTTCCTTTGCTTGAACTTGGCTTGGTCACGCTGCCGCGTGCCCTGATTATAAAGGCATCAAGTGTAGCCTGTGCCTAACTACGACGGAATATATGAAATGAAATGAATACTGTTTATTTATCGAGTAAACAAAATCCCATCAAAATATTTGCAGCCTTTCTCAATTGATAACGCTCGATATCGCCAACGCATCTGCAACGAATCAACAGCTCCATTAACAAGTGTACCATTTAATTTTATGATGAAAGAACATAATTTTATTTTAAATCAAACAAGCCCATATTATTTTCTAATTTTATTCATTTGAGGCATTATCTCAAACGAAAAACTCACCAAAATGTTATCCATCTCATAAAAATACAAATTCAATTTTAGGGGAAACTGTCCCAAGTCTGCGAGTACCAACATAGCGAATTTTCTAGTGACAGGCGCAATCTGTTTTCAAATAATTATTTCTGAAAGCCGAGACGAAGGAAATTAATTTCTTTGTTGTTTTAATAGCATCGATGCGGTATCTACTTTGTACTTGTTTAACTTTGTTATTAAACTTTGGAAATATGCGGAATGTAATTCGTCATCTGTATTTAGATCGTACACGGTCCGAAGGTCGAATGTTTGTCAACAAATTAAGAATGTTGTGAATTAAAAACAATATGAATCAAATCAGCTTATTTTAGGGTTATTAATTAATAATTTATTCCGTAATTCCGTAAGATTCCTTTACGTTAATTCATTTTCAGGCGGCCGCCTCTCGGTTGTAATTCAGCAAGTCGCTAAAAAAAGTGGTGGTGCGGGCGGTCACTCATCCTTTTCAAGCTTTTCAAACGATACTAGTATTAAGTAGGTATGTAGATAAAGTTTCAAAGTATTTCTCACAGAATGTGCTCGTCGAGCGTCGCGTCGCTGCCGGCCGCTGCCATTCCGGTGTGAATCGGCCGCCGCCGGTGGTCGGGCGCCGCATACGCATGGAGTTATAATTATTTATAATTACTTATCGCAATATTTGTAGGCGATGATTGTTTTTAAAATATTACAGACAGACTTTTCGTATACTAAATTGAAATATGAGATTTTAAATAAATAAGAAATTTAAATTAATGATAATTGGACGGTCTAATTACTCAAGAGCGATGGATAAGATCGTTGGATTGAACATGGGGATCTGTGTGCATTATAATGTACCTAAGACAAATTACAAGATTCAAATCAATTATAAAATCTTACATATAAATACCTTCTTACTAAAAATACATAAATATAATACATATAATATAAATCATAAATTCAAATCAACCCATTTTCTTTTTCCCACAGTTAAATCCCATAATCCTTATTAATGTTTCAGTGACCATAGCCAACAAAGGCAGCCGGAGTCACCTTAAAGCACTTTAAGCGGTGCCTTGTCTAAAATCATAATGCGGTTATTATTTCAGCGGGGCTCGTAGCGAGTTTCTGGTGTCGACAAGCGGCCATTTTCGTGAAATTATCGCTACTCGCCTTCGCTACGACAGCATGGAGGAGGCGCCCGCGGACTTGGCGACGCATTACCGAAAAATATTAGCCCAAGAACACCCTTCCGGACTATTATATTACACTTATTGCGGCCGCTTTTGGAGCATGGAGGAATATATTCCGTACAGTTCAGAGTCTGTGATATGCGGAAGATTTTTGGTTGAAACATGCAGGGGAATGAAAATGGTTATGTGTGTAGGGCGTAACAATAAGTAAGAAAGTAAGGAAGGATATCAGTGATTTTTATTCTACTTGCAAGCGATCACCGCTGTGCACCGTCGGTCGCATCGTTAGCTGACACCCGATTGCTTCATCTACACGCCGCCGCGCCGTCTCGTCGCTGCAATCACAAATAACGAGTTATTAATTTTTAAATATAAGTACACGTAAGTTTTAAAGCATGTATAACCATGGATTGCAGAATAAGTTAAATAAGATCTCTTACTTTCTATGATCTGAATCAATGATTTATTATCATACTACATTTTTCAAAGCTGGCACGATCCGATTTTATTTTTCATTTACTGGATTTTAATAATGAGATTTGCGACGTCGTCAGTGAATTCTGCCAGTTTTTAAAAAAATATTTACCTGGTATAATTACGATGAAAGGATTCCGATATTTATTTATTTTTCACCTAATTCTAAATCATTGGTTTCTAATTCGAATTCTCTACTAATTGTTAAATTCATATGAGTAAATATTTCTTGATTCTTTTCAAAGCAGAGCAGTGTTTAAATAAGTTACAAAAACACTTCATTACTCTTAACAAAGTTGGTCCTCGGCTTCAGAAAATGTCCCGTTCCTTAACTTCACATTTATGTTTATTTCTATTTTCTGCGACAAGAGTTTTGTTATCGCAACAGGAAAACGAAACGGGCTCTGTAAACAGTAAATAAATATCATAATGGAGGCATTACTACATTTATTAGGGAACAAAGGAATGTAATTAGCCCTCGTCAAATCTCAGTATGAGACGGGAAAGTCGAGGAGTTTATTTGGAGAGGATTTTCGGTTCGAATCCTGGATTTGCCAATGGGTTTTTCTTAAACAAGAATAAATACACACCTACCTAATAAGCTAAGGGTAATGTAATCGAACCGATGCCCTACAGTAAACTACATGTGAAAGTTCAGAGAAACAAGTTCCCAAGTAATAAATATCAAGGAAAAAGTTACAGCCAGTTTATTTTACTTCATAAATAAAGGAGCGGCATACCCATGTAGGTACAATCTTAAAATATGGTATGATTCCCTATGGTTTTTAGTATACGTGGGTTACGAAAAACAATAGGCCTGGAGGCCTGGTGACATCAGCATGGAAAAACAAAGGACAACCGCGCCAGATTTTTCATAACCTTATCACTAAGTAAGTACGGCGATCACTTCACTGATAAAAAGCACAATTGAAAGACTAAAATTATATAATGTATAGAGTAAGGAATAGAGCTCTTAACTACTAATACAATGAAATGGATTGTTCATTCATTATTAAAAAAATAAAAATAAAAAGAGGTTTATTGTTACAAAAAAAAAAAAAAAACATTAGTGTGAATGTTAAAAATATTAATAAAAGAACTTAAGGTAAGTATACCTACTATTTTGACATAAAAAAACTTTCATAAATCATTCATAGGTTTCATCATTATTAGGTTTAAAGAATATTTATTTCTCACAAGAAATTACATTTCACATATCTCAGTAAACATCTTAAAGTTTACATAACATTGTTTAATAAAACTTCGAACAACCGAACAAGTTTTGGTACATACCTACTTAAGTATTAAGAAGTAAAAGTAATTAATAATCATGTAATGGAGAAGTTATAAAGTTTTATAATTTTCAAATAACAGAAAGTGTGTGTAAAATATCTAGTACAATTTTTTTTGGTACCTATTTATGTAGGTGTACGATTGGTTAAATGTTTTAAAAAGTTCAAAGACGAAATCTCCTTTTACAATGTTGATTCGATCAAGTTAGCGTCTCTCAAAAGCGATTGTAAGGTCCTCGCTAAAGTCAAACGTTGCGTCATAAAATAGCTTTACAGCTTTTATATTGAGTTCCTGAGAATGAAGGCAACTAGTCCTTTGCCCACTTCAGCTGGATAAAAAGCAGTTCTTAAAAGAGCAGGTTTTCATCTTATCATTTTATCGGGGCCATTCTTAATGTTTTTAATAAATTGAAAACACATTTTAAAACCACATTTTTAATAAATGGAGTGATATAAATAATCTTATATATAAGAATCAATTGCTGTTCGTTAGTCTCGCTAAAACTCGCTGATTTTGCTGATTTCGGTTTCGAAATGTTTGTCTTAGTCCAGGGAAGGTTTAAACGGTGAGAAAATATTTATATGTCAACGCGGGCGAAGCCGCGGGGCGCAGCTAGTAGGTAATAAATTAAAGATAAAGATACATTTAAATGTTATTATTTAAAAAAACAAATGAAAGCTATGTCTACGTAAGTTACGAGGAACCGAAAAAAAAGGTTTGAATTGTTTGTCGCTTTTAGAGCCAAAAATTTAAAAATGGGCACCGAAATAAACGCGAAACAATCGATCAAATTAGATATATATTATTATAAGCTTATAAAGTCCCACTGCAGGGCAAAGGCCTCCCATTCCTTCGAATTTCCTTTTATTAATAATGCATTTTTTTTATAACTCCTCTTTAGGTACGTATTGGAGCATTTTATGTGGATATTTATAAAAAAAATACCGACAAAAGTGGGCTATTTTTGGTATATTCAACCGTTCAAGACGAAGATAAACTTTGCTTGGTGAATTGATACCATCCATTCAGGTAAATCGTGACAAATTTCATTCCAACCCGAGTATTTGGCAAGTGCTGGATATATTTCATCCCGGCGCCGCCCACTCCCGCTCAGATCCGCTGCTTTTGTCGTCATATAGCTCTAAATCTTGTAAGGTTCTCTTAAATTTAGTTGCTTTCTTCTGCAAATATTCCCTGGATCAAGCGCATTTTCTGGAATATTCGTTATAGCGAAAAATGTTCGTGGAAATTCTAAGATGCTGGAGTTTTTCGTTTAATAAAACTTGTGGGTAATCCTGTAGAGAAGGCTTACTTTAACCACTTTTAATTTAGAATATCACCGTTTAAAAACTATTTTATTTTTCGTTATTTGAAAGTAAGCGACCGTTTTCCCATAATAATAATATTTTAAAGCCATTTTTAACCTAAGAATAAAGCTTATAGGTACTTCTTGTTCTGTGATAGTACCTAGGTACCATCATATGAAGCTACATCAGTAAGTTTTTTATGAATGGTTTTGTAATAAAGAATTTATCTATATATCCATCTATCTTGATATAAAGATAAATTCTTCTAGAATGTTATTGAAGAATGAAGTCATTCTAGAATAATAGAATATTATTCTAGAATGACTTCATTCGCGTACAGTTCGCTATTTTTTATGCGATAGGTGAGTCTCCGCCAAGAACATACAAAAACCACGCCACGTTTAAATTAAATTAGTAAGCAAATATTTAGTACGAATTAGACTCCATAACTCAAGAAACAAACACCTACATCTACCACTGCCAAACAATTTCAATTATCCACCAAAGCACAAGGAATTATCTCAATCTCAATCAGAACAGTTTCGCCCTGTATACAGGGTGTTTACTAGGACGTAACACTCGGATCGGCCGATAGGTAACTCCCGGGCAGCAGTTATCGGACCACAAGGGCAGTAAAAGCTAATTGGTGGGGTGGCAGTAACCACCGACAGGCCTCCGTTTTATGGGAAACAGGTTAAGCTCGCCTGTTTTTACAAAACCAGCTTATTAGCGCTGAATTTGGTTACATGATAGTTTATAATAACAAATTTTTTAAAATATTCTGCACGCCAATTGTGTACGCATGTTTTCTTTTAATTGACATTCTTTTGGACCTCATTAGAAAAAATAATGAAAGTTCATGATATTTCCATGTAGTATTTCTTAATAGGGACATACATCAGTAGTTTTTATGTTGTTAAAGAATGCTTGTTATGTCCTCTAAACAAAACATAATTAAACGTTTGATTATGACCACCGGTTTTTTTTAAATAATTGTTTATCCCCCTAAACTCGATAAATTTAAATAAACAACAATATTTTTTTCTTTGAAATGGTTAACTTATTCAATAGTAGATTATCGTCTAAGGCTCAACTCACACCAAAAGAGCGTCGAAGCGCAGCGAAGCGGAGCGCAGTTTCAGTGTCATATGAATTTTAACTTTATTTTCATTACAATAAAACATTATCGCATGAGAAACTCGAACGAGTCGCGGGGATGCCCGCGGCGCCGCGGGAATTCCGGCGAATTCTATAAACGGAGCCGTGCGACTGCGCGAGAAGTCGCGGGAAGTCTCGAGAATGCTCGAGCAGTCGCGAGCGGCCGCTGGCAATATCCCGCCCCTCGCACCCGCTCCCCCTGCGCGTCTGTTGCGCGCGAGCATTCGCATTCATTCTTTGCAGTGCAACGAATACATATGTGATGGAAATGGATGAAGAAAAGCTTATTTATTTTTGATTATTTTTTATTTATTTATTTTTGAGTTTTGTTGAAAGTGAACTGCGCATAGGAGAGCGACCCGTGAATTCATCGCGGGCGGGCTCGAGAAGGCGCGCGGACTCCCGCGGCTCCAGAAGGCGCTCGGACTCCCGCGACTTCTCGAGCAGTCGCGGGAGTCCGAGCGCCTTCTCTACCGAGCGGGTCGCTGCGCCTCGACGCTTTTTTGGTGTGAGTTGAGCCTAATTCAACGCAAATAATCTCCCCATTACCTTTTAGCAGGAATAGGTCGGTACCATAACCAGTAACCCTGTATATTGAGTTTGGCTGGATATTATATTTTGGTAGAAACGGTAAAACAAGACCCTGCTTTCTGCGTATCATGAAATCAAATTCGCTTCTGCGATTGGGCAAATTAACCTCTTTCTCGACCAGCCCAATTGGCGGCCTATGATTAGTTTGTAATTTGTTATGGGCTTTCGAGTTAGCTTTGAATTACTGCAGCAGACACGAGGAAACGATTCCAGGAGGCATTTATTGAATTGTACTGATTGCTTTGGATTGCTAATATAATGTTATCTATACTAATACTATAAAGAGGAAATGTTTGATTTGTTTGTAATGAATAGGCTCCAAAACTACTGGACCAATTTGAAAAATTATTTCACCGTTGGGAAGCTACACTATCCTCGGTGAACATAGGCTATATTATATTTTCAAAAAAGTTAGGTTCCGTACTAAAACCGTGCGAAGCCAGGAAGGTCCACTAGTTTAGATAAAACTAAACTACGGCTTCAAATTTCTTAATATTTACAATGTTTTATGAAGTTTTAGGGACAAGTAGGTTCGTATCACTCAGAAATTAAAAAAAATACGTAGCCATCACGACTCGGCAAACGTAGAGTAGGATGCCCTCCGACCAGGTGGGATGACAACCTGAGAAAGACTGCAGGTAGATGCTGGTTGTGGCAAGCTGAAGACAGGGCGCTATGGTGCTCATTGGGGAGGCCTATGTCCAGTTGTGGACTAACAAAGGCTAATGATGTGCCGAAATATTGGAAATCAAAAAACAAATCATGTTAAATATCTCGTTATATAAGTGACTCTAGCATAGTTATTTTCAAAACCTTATATACTATTTCAGCAGTAACGACGAGCATTTTATGAGTGTATCCCGAGCTCTATTCCCTGGGAGATCCAGTTTATTGAAATTTTAATATATCTATAATATTTTTCGTATTCTGCGATAGCACCGTGATTATACAGACAAAAGTAAATAAGTGCCTACCTACATCTCTGTAAGCAACTAAAATATGATTTAGCAGGCGCCTGTGTTTTATCTGAGTGTTTACAAAGGGAGCCTTTATGGTTTATAGCTCAATAATATAGGCCGTAAAAGGCCGGGTCCCGTCTTTACTCTGTTACACAATTGAGTTGTCCTGGTCCCTTCAACTCCTTTAGGACTTCTTGAATAATTCCGCTTTGTAGATACCCAACAAGATGGAAATGTAGCGTGGTCGCCTTTGTTATCTGCGCTACCTCTATATCAAGGCAAAGATGTTGTTCGAACCCGGGAGAGAAGTTCAATAAATTTTAAGATGATTATAAAACTTAGTTAATTAATAAATAGTTTTACATAATTAAATAACACAATTCAATTAAACTATAAAAATATATATATAAATGGGTACTTATTTGTAGAAATTCTTATCGTAAAAGTAATTTAAAACAGGATATTTACAAAGATTGGAGTTTTGTGTTGATAACCATAGTTATACTCGTAGTTTTAAAACTTTTAATTCTTATCATTCATTAATAATTTAACTGTATAATAAATAAGTTTTATCAGATATAGCGCAATCTTAGCTAGTACCAACCCACTTCAGTTTGTATCTTTATAAACTGTATAGACTGTTAACGTGTAGTAGGTAGGTAGGTAGGTTACCTTTTCTTTCCGTAGACAGGCAAGATAAACAATATTTATGTAACAAAAGAATATTGCACAGTGCTTAATACCCAAATTTAGAATGTAAATGGGTAAAGTCGAGGTAACTCCCGAGTAAGGAACGATGCAGAACGGCTTTATAAAAATAATAAACGATACAAATTATGCTATCCATCAAGGATTCAGAAAGTTGCCTCGTCGTTTGATGTTATTGATGGTTTTAATAATAATCGGTTGCTGAAGGTTAGCCCGGATCGGCTGGGAAAAACATTTCAAGAGTGCGAGCAACAGAGTAAATAAGCGTATAATACACGCTAACTCTGTTAAACAGAGATCTCTAAAGCTAAGAATCGTGTGTTTACGTCTATTGACATAAATCAGAGTGAGAAAAAGCACTGCTTTGCAACTGTTTCGTTTGATGTTATTGATGGTTTAAATAATAATCGGTTGCTTAAGGTTAGTCCGGCCGGATCGGTGAGACCAACATTTCAACTAATTTCAAGGGTGCGAGCAACAGAGTAATAAGCGTGTAATACACGCTAACTTTGTTACACAAAAACCTTTACTTAAGAGTCGTTTTTGTCTAATGACATAAAATCAGAGTGAGAAAAAACGCTGCTGCAACTGTTTCGTTTGATAATATTGATAGTTTCAATAATAATCGGATGAAAAAAACATTTCAATGGTGCGATCAACGGAGTAAGTAAGCGTGTAATACACGCTAACTATGTTACACAGAAACCTACGCTAAGAGTCGTGTGTTTTCATCTAATGATATAAATTTGCGCGAGTGAGAGTGAGAAAAAGCACTGTTGCAACTGGTTTGTTTGATGTTATTATAGTATATTATATACATATACGTATATTATTATCAAAACTATCAGTTTTACTAATAATCGGTTGCTGAAGGTCCTTAGCCCGGTATCGGGCCGCATCGGATGAAAAACAATTCGAGCAACAGGGTAAGTAAACGTGTAATACACGCTAACTCTTACACATAAACCTACGCTAAAAGTCGTGTGTTTTTCTATTGTGACATAAATTTGAGTGAGAAAAAGCACTGCTTTGCAACTGTCATTTCATTTCATTTCATTTATACAGGGTGCCACGTAAAATGTGTACTAAGTCGAAAGGAGGTGATTCTGGACTTCAAGGGGACGATCTTGTAATTTTTTTTATTATGAACATTTTTATAAGTATATCAGTATTTTTGAAGTGAAGACTTCTTTAGGCCCGTTAAGCACTTTTTGGGTGAACAAAAATCATGGAACTCGCGTCATGGTCACCGAATGAAATAGTATGATGGGAATCGAAGCTGCAGCCTCCTTTGGCTTAGTCGGAAATTCACTTACTACGCCACGAGGTCAGAGCTTCAGAGATCAGAAGGCCTAGAGACATTCATATAGATTTAAATGCATTTCAATAAACTCAGATGTACCTAGAAGATAGGAAGTTACGTTAATTTCCTAAAAGGTAAAGAGATTTCAGGAAACTCTAAACGGTCTATCTTTCGTGGTTTATGTAATTCTGCGACCCGAATCCATTTTATAAAGGTTAGTACGGGTCGTATGGAGTGTATCTTTGAGGTTGGTGGTTAGATATTTAATTTGTTGTAGAACTAGGAACCTAAGGATAATCGTTGTTTATAGGATGGTTAAATAAGTACCTACAGGTACATACCTAACTACTAAGTTATGAAAGTTATAGGTATTCAAATTTAAATTAAATATATTTCTTTAGGCTTACAAAAGAGGCACTAAACATAAGTCAAATTTTATCTATTCATTATTATCAAAAGAAATATCATTTTCTAATCACTTAAAACTTTTCTCCACTAGTGGAATATGTGAAAAAGAGAGACTTTTGTAAAAAAATCTACAGATACTGCTATCACACTCATATTATAAATGCGAAAGTTTAGATGGATGGAGTTCAAGAGACCACGACTCGGTAAACGTACATAGTGTAGGACGCTCTCCGACCAGGTGGGATGACGACCTGCAAAAGACTGCAGGTAGATACTGGATGTGTCAAGCTGAAGACAGGGCGCTATAGCGCTCATTGGGGTAGGCCTATGTCCAGCAGTGGACTAATATAGACTGATGATGATGATGATGAGATTTAAGGATGTTTATACTTCTTCACGCCAAAACTACTGAACGGATCGGTAAAACGATGTAGCTGTAGACCTGGAATCAAACATAGGCTATTTTATATTCCATAAAACAGTTCACATGGGATAGAAATAACCTTAAAACGTTTTCAAATAAACAGCGTGCGTAATATACATTAGATACATAGGTATTACATAGATATTTATTATTATACACTCATTTATTAAAATTCTCGTATAAAATACATTTTTTACTATAGAAAATACAAAAATTGTAAAAAACTATTCTACAGTAAAAAATATATCAAAACGGTAAATCACCGACCGCGAAGCTAGGCTCAAGCGGCCGGTGACTAGGGCTGCAGAGAAAGGAACTTCCTGACGATACGTGCCGAGTCCAAGAGTACCGCCTTCTGGATCTGGCCCTTGATCCAACTTCCTAGCGAGAGTCTCTTCAGGTGTTGATCGAGGCTCTTCGCTATTACGCCGTTAACCGTAACGACTATCGGGACTATGGTCGCTGAATCTACATCCCACATGCTGACAACCTCGTTAGCCAAGTCAAGATATTTGCTAAGTTTATCTTTCTCAGCTCTAACGAGGTTAGCATCATGCGGTATGGTGACATCAGCGAGCACCGCCCTCCGTTCTAACCGATCTATCAGTACAATATCAGGCTTATTCGCAAGAATAGTCCTGTCCGTAATGATAGATCGGTCCCAATAGATCGTGGCACTATTATTATTATTATAACACTCATTTATTTAAATTCTCGTATAAAATACATTTTTTACTATAGAAAATACAATAAAATATTATAAAACTATTCTACAGTAAAAAATATATCAAAACGGTAGATCACCGACCGCGAAGCTAGGCTCAAGCGGCCGGTGACTAGGGCTGCAGAGAAAGGAACTTCCTGACGATACGTGCCGAGTCCAAGAGTACCGCCTTCTGGATCTGGCCCTTGATCCAACTTCCTAGCGAGAGTCTCTTCAGGTGTTGATCGAGGCTCTTCGCTATTACGCCGTTAACCGAAACGACTATCGGGACTATGGTCGCTGAATCTACATCCCACATGCTGACAACCTCGTTAGCCAAGTCAAGATATTTGCTAAGTTTATCTTTCTCAGCTCTAACGAGGTTAGCATCATGCGGTATGGTGACATCAGCGAGCACCGCCCTCCGTTCTAACCGATCTATCAGTACAATATCAGGCTTATTCGCAAGAATAGTCCTGTCCGTAATGATAGATCGGTCCCAATAGAGCGTGGCACGGCCATTTTCAAGAACTGGCGCCGGTGTGTACTTATAGTACGGAACTTCAGGACCAGTAAGGCCGTATCGGAGAGCAAGTTGCTGGTGTATAATTTTGGCTACTTGGTTGTGTCTGTGCAAGTACTGAGAGTTAGCAAGGTGCGAACAACCCGAAAGTATATGACGGAGGGTCTCCCCAGGAAGATGACACGCTCGACAAATATCGATCGTGCCGTCTTTCATGATATACTTTCGGTAATTGTTCGTCTTTACCACCTCGTCCATAATTGCACAGACAAAACCTTCAGTTTCCCCAAAGAGGTCACCAAAGCGTAGCCAGTTCACTGAGCTTAGGAGATCTACATCAGGTCCTGTGAGAACCTTGTAGAATCTCCCATGCAGCTCTTTGCTCTCCCATATAGCCTTCCGGTCCTGGATGCTCATCACCACAGGTTTGCGCCAGTTCTCGTTAGCCAAGGAGAGAGGGGTAAGGTTCTTATCTACTGCAACCACATCGCGATGCATCTGGTATTCAACTTGTAAAAAGTGATTTCTGAGATTGCATACCTCACGATTGTGTAGGGTCTTGGCGTTTAAAAAGCCTCGACCACCACATTTCCGTGGGATATACAATCTCATTACCGAAGATCGAGGGTGTCGCATGCGATGAGTGATTAAAAGTTGACGAACCCTACAGTCCAAGGCGTCTAGTTCAGTCTGAGTCCATCTTAGTATGCCAAACGTATACGTGAGCAATGGCATAACCCAGCCGTTGTAGGCTCGCACCTTGTTGCCGCCTGACAAAAGGCTATTTAGCACTTTTTTGAGGCGACAAAAGAAGCGCTCCTTCACCAACTGCTTTATGTCTTTATTATTATTATACACTCATTTATTAAAATTCTCGTATAAAATACATTTTTTACTATAGAAAATACAAAAATTATAAAAAATTATTCTACAGTAAAAAATATATCAAAACGGTAAATCACCGACCGCGAAGCTAGGCTCAAGCGGCCGGTGACTAGGGCTGCAGAGAAAGGAACTTCCTGACGATACGTGCCGAGTCCAAGAGTACCGCCTTCTGGATCTGGCCCTTGATCCAACTTCCTAGCGAGAGTCTCTTCAGGTGTTGATCGAGGCTCTTCGCTATTACGCCGTTAACCGTAACGACTATCGGGACTATGGTCGCTGAATCTACATCCCACATGCTGACAACCTCGTTAGCCAAGTCAAGATATTTGCTAAGTTTATCTTTCTCAGCTCTAACGAGGTTAGCATCATGCGGTATGGTGACATCAGCGAGCACCGCCCTCCGTTCTAACCGATCTATCAGTACAATATCAGGCTTATTCGCAAGAATAGTCCTGTCCGTAATGATAGATCGGTCCCAATAGATCGTGGCACTATTATTATTATTATAACACTCATTTATTTAAATTCTCGTATAAAATACATTTTTTACTATAGAAAATACAATAAAATATTATAAAACTATTCTACAGTAAAAAATATATCAAAACGGTAGATCACCGACCGCGAAGCTAGGCTCAAGCGGCCGGTGACTAGGGCTGCAGAGAAAGGAACTTCCTGACGATACGTGCCGAGTCCAAGAGTACCGCCTTCTGGATCTGGCCCTTGATCCAACTTCCTAGCGAGAGTCTCTTCAGGTGTTGATCGAGGCTCTTCGCTATTACGCCGTTAACCGTAACGACTATCGGGACTATGGTCGCTGAATCTACATCCCACATGCTGACAACCTCGTTAGCCAAGTCAAGATATTTGCTAAGTTTATCTTTCTCAGCTCTAACGAGGTTAGCATCATGCGGTATGGTGACATCAGCGAGCACCGCCCTCCGTTCTAACCGATCTATCAGTACAATATCAGGCTTATTCGCAAGAATAGTCCTGTCCGTAATGATAGATCGGTCCCAATAGAGCGTGGCACGGCCATTTTCAAGAACTGGCGCCGGTGTGTACTTATAGTACGGAACTTCAGGACCAGTAAGGCCGTATCGGAGAGCAAGTTGCTGGTGTATAATTTTGGCTACTTGGTTGTGTCTGTGCAAGTACTGAGAGTTAGCAAGGTGCGAACAACCCGAAAGTATATGACGGAGGGTCTCCCCAGGAAGATGACACGCTCGACAAATATCGATCGTGCCGTCTTTCATGATATACTTTCGATAATTGTTCGTCTTTACCACCTCGTCCATAATTGCACAGACAAAGCCTTCGGTTTCCCCAAAGAGGTCACCAAAGCGTAGCCAGTTCACTGAGCTTAGGAGATCTACATCAGGTCCTGTGAGAACCTTGTAGAATCTCCCATGCAGCTCTTTGCTCTCCCATATAGTCTTCCGGTCCTGGATGCTCATCACCACAGGTTTGCGCCAGTTCTCGTTAGCCAAGGAGAGAGGGGTAAGGTTCTTATCTACTGCAACCACATCGCGATGCATCTGGTATTCAACTTGTAAAAAGTGATTTCTGAGATTGCATACCTCACGGTTGTGTAGGGTCTTGGCGTTTAAAAAGCCTCGACCACCACATTTCCGTGGGATATACAATCTCATTACCGAAGATCGAGGGTGTCGCATGCGATGAGTGATTAAAAGTTGACGAACCCTACAGTCCAAGGCGTCTAGTTCAGTCTGAGTCCATCTTAGTATGCCAAACGTATACGTGAGCAATGGCATAACCCAGCCGTTGAAGGCTCGCACCTTGTTGCCACCTGACAAAAGGCTATTAAGCACTTTTTTGAGGCGACAAAAGAAGCGCTCCTTCACCGACTGCTTTATGTCTCCGTCCACAATACCCAACGCTTCTGGCATACCAAGGTACTTGTAAGTTTCGCCCTCCGAGAGTGATTTCAGGGATATTGTCTCTGAAAGCTGTAAATTATCAGAATGTACAACTTTCCCTCGCTGTATTTGTATGACCGCACACTTATCGACACCGAACTCCATGTTAATAGCACTACTGAATATCTGTGTGATATTCAGAAGGGCCATCAACTGTGTTTTATTCGGCGCGAACAGTTTGAGGTCATCCATATACAGCAAGTGAGAGACGATCTTACCATCTCTCCGAGGGCGATAGCCTATTCCTGAATCCTTCAGTAGAGTACTGAGCGGATTCAGAGCCAGGCAAAACCACAAGGGACTCAGACTGTCACCCTGGAATATACCCCTCTCTATCCTTATCTGATCATTGGTGGCAGGTAGTTCCGCTCGGCTCCCTGGATGACGAAGAACGGTGGTCCACTGTCTCATACATGATCCCAAGAATGATCTTAGAGTAGTATCTACTTTATACAACTCTAAGACCCTCTCAAGCCAAGTATGAGGCACCGAATCATAAGCCTTCTTATAGTCTATCCAAGCAGCCGACAAGTTCCCTCTGCCACATTTGACCTGTTGACTAATGGCCATGTCAATGAGGAGGAGCTCCTTAGTACCACGGGAACCAACCCTACATCCATTCTGAGCAGGTGCTAAAATATTGTTTGTAACAATATGAGTGTTAATTTTGGTGGTCAAAATGGATGTAAGCAACTTGTAGATGGTGGGTAAGCACGTTATGGGTCTATAATTCTTTGGTTCCGCAGTACTACCAGATTTATGGAGCAGGACAGTTACACCCGTCGTCATAAAATGTGGGAGTGACCCGATCTCAATCGCTTCTTGGAATTGTGCAGCCAAAACCGAATGTGAGCACCGAAACCATTTCAACCAAAAGTTATGCAATCCATCCGGGCCAGGACTTTTCCAGTTTTGAACCGAGCGGATTGCATTACTTATATCTAACCGTGATATGGTTATAGCATCCATGGTTTCGATGTTTTCACATTCAGCACTGACCACATTCATCCAGTCCGCTTCCGTGTGTCCAACCGGTATGGACCAGATGCCTCGCCAAAAATTATTTCCAGTTTCGACATCCGGCACCTGCCCGTCAGATACACGTAGATCAGGTTTTTCCCAGTCACGGTAAACTTTCCTTTGATCACTTTGAAAGATGCGATTCTGCCAAAATCTGTCAACTCTCTTTTTAAATCTTTTTATTCGGCTCGCCCACGCATAGACTTTCTGCTTTAGGTAGTCTATGCGCTTTGTGACAGAGGCTAAATAGTCCTGAGGTTGAACTTCAGTTCCGTCAAAAGCTTGTGTCACAAAGCGCATAACCCGAGGTCTATGGTTGCCCTCCCTAAAGCAGATTAGTTTAGCTATGAGGGTCCTGAACCTACCAATACGCTTCTCTATTCTCTGTTGCCAAGTAGGGATACTGCTAGCCTGGCGCGGAGCACGGTTAGAGTCCGGAAACTTTACCCGCGCAACCTTACAAGCCGCAATAGCCCCACAATAGAGAATAGAGTGCGTATCAATAAGATCATTACTAGTCATTAGATATGGGACTAGTAATGGGTTCAAGGCCCCCACTACAGCTAAAGCACTTCTATGGGTAGGAAAGCGAGGCAGACGTGGCCTTAAATTTGAATTTCTATAATTTAGAATCGCATCTTCCAAAGCCCTCCTCAATTGCTCATTATTTTGGGTACTTACCTCAATACTCTCGTGACTGACCTCTTCCACATTGTAATCAGGTTGGGAAATTACTGGTGTTGATGTAATGTGTCGCGGTGGCGACGTACCAACCTGGTTGCACTGCGGATGGTCCACCACTAGAGCACTGAGCGCTTCACGCCGGAGTTGATCAAGTGCAGCGTCATCCAACATTTTTGAACGTTGTATGACCCGTACCTGATCAGATAATCGCTGCACGTTACAGTCGACTGTTGGTTCAAGGGCCTGAAACAACGACAGTATCTTGGACCGGTATGCGGTCAAGTTAGTTCCACCCTCTGTAGCCCTATAGTACGCGCGCATGACGTTCTTGTTAATTTCTTTTGTCCATTTCATGCGCCGCACTCTTCCATCAGCAGCGGGGGCCGGTCGCGGGGCTGTGCGCCCTGCAGGTCCCAAGCCAGCTGATAGTGGGGGTCGGCCTCGCCGCACAGATGTTCGCGGCGGTCGAGGCGACGGTGGCAGCTCGTCTTCGCTGCTCAACACATCACTCGTCTCAGGCGGCGTTCTAAATTCCTCTTCATCTGAAGACGAGGATGTGGAGCTAGCCGAAGCGGGCTGCGGTGGTGGTGGTTGGTGCGCTTGTGCCGCCCTTGTACGCGCTCTTGTGATCATTTTGATTCAGTTACATCCATGATTGATTAAAAATATAAATAAATGTAAAAAATTTCACAAAAAGACGTCTGTCACGGGCGGTGTCATATTTTTATATTATTATTATGTCTCTCATTTACCATGATCTCGGGCCATAAAGTGACCCGGAAGGCTTGCGTGGGGCCGAAGCCAACAGCACAGAGGCCCTTTGAGAAGTTAATCTAAAGGCGATGATGGCTACACATAGCGGGTATCATCCTCGGGTGCACAATATGATACACCCAAAGATGGTATCCGCCAGGTGTAGAGACTATTGCAAAGAAAAATCAAAGAAATAAAACCAGGCTATTGTGATGGATGGATGGACTGGGTAATCGGGCTTTAGGGGAGATTGCGGACGTCTGCCATAAACAAGTCACTCATAATGTTAAGAAGAGTGGCAGACGGTGGCTTGCCGAATGCTGGATGGGTTCCTTAAAAAGTAAATTACCGGAGAGGAACAACATCGGCGCAAACGACTGAGGGGTGTCGAGAGGTGCGGCCCCGATTTCACCATCACGAAGACTGCTCGTGAGCGGGTTTCCTCGCTATTACGCCATTAGACACTTCCACCCCCGAGTCTACATCCTAAGATGCATCTCTCGCGACTCCACTCAGACCGGCCAATGAAGGCAAGCAAGAGGTGAGGATCTGGTTCTCTTGGGATGCCACTCCGCAAGCGGAGACGAGAACCAGGAACTTCCCCGGGAGCACTCGGTACCCGTGGTGTCGCTACTCACCAACAGCTCGCCACAAGCTGCCCTGCGGGTTTATTATTATTATTATTATTTTTAGCCATTATTGTCCCACTGCTGGGCAAAGGCCTCCCTTTTCTCCTTCCACTCCTCGCGATCCAACGCTGCAACAGGCCATGATGGAAGATCATAGACAGATTTTTTAACACTTTGATTGCTGAAATCACACGGTATGTGTTTTCTACAAGTGACTAATATGCGTAAATCCACACTAGCGCAGCGGCTGAGAAAATACAGATCTGTGTGACTCAGCACAGCCGTAATATTTTTCGAACGAAACGCATGTGCGGCGCAACACAACCGCTGTGTAGAGCGGCATCACGAATTTTTTAGGTTAAAAGACCGCAGTCGTCGAAAAAAAAATCGCAGTCAAAGTGTTAAATGATATATAGAAGATTTATCATGAACTTTAACTCATCTCAATAAGAACAATTTACAATAGTCACGGAAACTGTCTCTGCTTATAGTGACCACGATCGCTGCGACACTCTTGAGATGTCGGAAAAATAAAATGAAAACGCGTTGAATACCTACTCGTCTATTCCGTATCGACTGCTGATAACGATATTGACGGCTCTATTGCCAGACAAGCAGCCATTACGACAAAACTAGTGGTGGATAAACTTACCGATAATTCTAGTTTAACACTTTCATTACCACCGATATATGCTGGAATGCACTACCAGAGTCCATTACAAAAACTGTGTCTTTGCCAGGGAGTTTTTCCTGCCAAAATAGTGAATATTGGTGCTTACTATTTATTTATTTATGTATTTATGTAAGTAGTATATTATTTAGTTTGGTATTTGTAATATTTATTTACTATTTGTTTTTAAGGTTTTTAAGTATTCATGTTATGTTCATATTAGATTACTTTTGGTACACCCCCAGTGCCTTTCTTAAATTCATATAATTATGTCCATCCAAAAGTTGCCTGGAAGAGATCGCTTCTAAGCGATAAGGCCGCCCATTGTACTGGTCGCATGTAATGTATTTTGTAATTATCTGTATCTGGTGTACTATAAAGTATTTTTTTGTATTGTATTGTTGTATTGATACATAAAAACTTTCTCCTTCAGCTTCAGGACGCGCAGTGAATGCTAACAAACAATGTTAACACTTTTATTGCTGAAATCACACGGTATGTGTTTTCTACAAGTGACTAATATGCGTAAATCCACACTAGCGCAGCGGCTGAGAAAATACAGATCTGTGTGACTCAGCACAGCCGTAATCTTTTTCGAACGAAACGCATGTGCGGCGCAACACAACCGCTATGTAGAGCGGCAGCACGAATTTTTTAGGTTAAAAAAAAGATCGCAGTCGTCGAAAAAAAATCGCAGTCAAAGTGTTAACAAATTCTGTACTAAAACAGCGCATGTTTGTAAAAAAAATAGTTCAAGTCTACTTAGATTTCCGCCAGCCATAAAGGCACGTGTATCTATTAATGTAAATTATTTAATAACGAACTCCTCACCAAGACGTTTAGCGTCCCACATAAGACTGAACGACATAATTAAGTTAGGTATTTGTTATGCGCAGTCACGTACGTTCGCTTACCGAGAACGTGGAGCTTTTGAAAAACAGCCTGCTTGTATTTCGGCTTTGGGATGATTATGAAATAGACATATTAAAAGCAACGGGCTTAGAGGCTGGCGTATGGTTTTTTGGGGTTGTTTTACGTGTGGTTGCTGTAAAGCTGAGTGACTGAGCTAAAATGCAAGAAATCACTCAAAATAATTTTAATACTTTAATCAATGAGATTTTACATATAGAGACATCATACTCATTTAAAAGAAATATAAACATGGCGATATTTTACACACGGCATTATGTCGTTCTCTCTGTCACTCATAAGTGCATCGCACTACTTGTCTCATTCGTATATGTAGGTGGCAAAGCGGCAACGCCGTCGCGGCAATGATTGTTGAGTAAAATATTATTTATGATTTTACATTTTAAACAGTACTTACAAATAAAAAATACATCCTTTCCGCGTTTTACAGCCGTCGTAGTATAGGTATTGCGCTTTCGGAACACACAGCTTGGCATTTTAGTGTTTTATTTATATTCCGAAATCAACGTACGTCCGCGTCGTGGCCAGGAGCAGGACGGACTGAGTTCAATTCAGACAATTACCTGATTTTCGTCGTGCCACGCAGACCTCTACAACAACGTATCTACGTATATATAACATCATTGACTTTAATCGTATTGTTGCAATATTCGCTAAAGTCACTAAACAAAGAAGAAAGAGTTGTATGAAACAATTGAATCGCTGCTAGCAAAAATACATAGTTACTCACATGGGGTAGGTTTGTGCTGCAAGACGCAAGGGATACAACAAAAACTCGTATAGTTTTCGTAAATTTAGCATACCTAACCGAATGCTTAGAATTCTGCAGTTGTAGAGTGAGATAATTCAAAAAAAGAAAGAAATTTATTTATTTTTACCAAGTTAAATATTTAAATATTTATTTTTAGTTAAGTTCAAGTTAACTATTTATTTTTACTAGGTAAATACTAAATCTACGATTAAAACTATACAAAAACGTACTATACAAAGCACCATAGTACATTAAAACATAATTGAATTTGATTATCGTGTCACGGACTTATTCGGGCACGGTCAACGGCAGACGAAACTAGAATAACTCCCAAATATCTAGTCCTCATTTTAGAACGGAGTAATTTTATGCATCGCTGGATCAAGCTGTGTTTAGAATTGCGAGGGAATACAGAGTACACCTTGATTTACGCACACTCATGTCCCGCACATATGTATGGATAGTGTTGAGGCATGGGCGTACCCAGCTTCTGGCCTAGGGGGGGGGGGGGGGGGGGGCAAGTCAGATTTTTTAGGTCGGATCGTCCGCGTATTTTTTTCATATACACTAAACAAACACAGCTACATGAAACATTAGGTATATGAAGTGAAGGTGTAGGGCGAACAGCCGCAAATGATCCTTTATAGATAGTTAAATAAAAAAAAGTGAATTTGACTATGCATGTATTTTTATTTTATATAAATCGTTTCTACTTTAAAAGTAATTTTCGAGGATCTTCTGCAAAACGGTTTATAACGTCTTCCGTGAAAGAATCGCCCATACTGTTTACAAGTTTTTTATGTACACTGAGCAAACAAAGTCCATTTAACCTGTCTTCAATCATTGTTGATCTCAGCCACGTTTTCACGATGAGTGTACTGAATGATCTTTCAATTGTAGCCGTGGAATAAGGCATTGCCAGTAAAATTTCTAGGGCTGTTTTCGTAATGTAATTAGGCGAGTTCATACATCTCCTGCGAGATTTCCAGGGGAGGGGGGCAGCTGCCTCCCACTGCCCCCCCCCCCCCCCCCTGGGTACGCCCATGTGTTGAGGCGAACCGCCGTGATTGAAATTCACCCAGGAGGACATAATTATTATATTATATGTCCTACTGGATGAATTTATAATTATAATTCTATTATAATAAGTCCTTCTCCTATATTATTAACCCTGCTGTGGCTAAATAGGCAAACGCAACGTGTCAGAGCCAGAGCATATGCGTGGCGCGACACTCGACGTAAAATTTAACTAACTCATAAAAAAAACCCGCGCAGTTCCACTGACTCGTAATGCGTCCTACCTCATACGATTTCATCATCATCATCATCATCATCAGCCTATAGCAGTCCACTGCTGGACATAGGAAGTTGAATAGGCCTCCCCCAATGAGCGCTATAGCGCCCAGTCTGCTGCAGTGCAGTTCCGCTCAGTCTTACCTTAAGATATAGCTGATACTAGGTATTATTATTATATTAGCCCGGAGTGTCCCACTGCAGAGCAAAGGCCTCCCTCCCTTTCTTCCACTCATCTCGGTCCTCAGCAAGGAGAGCCCACTCTTTGTTATATAGGTTGAGCTCATCCCGCCATCTCCGCCTAGACCTGCCACGTGGCCGTCGTCCGTCCAGTCCAGTCAGTGGCGATCGTGGCCCACTGCTGGTCTGACATACGCCACACATGTCCAGCCTAGGATACTAGGTAGGTACAGTTTAAACAAATCGAAAACGCATTTGTAATCTATCAGCATTTTGGCAAATAAATCCGGTAAATGATAAAATAATAATACAATGTTTAAACTTGAGGGAAGGAATAGTTTTTATTTCTTGAATAACAGAACGTGCTCCAACTCGATCTCTTGTATTTTATCGTTCTTTTGTATTGTATTGTACTTTGTAATTAATCATGCTGGCTGCCCCTCCCAGTTCTGAGGATTTCTCTGAGAAACCCTGAGCTATTTCATATTATTCTAGAAAACCAACTCCATATCACTTGGAACTAGACCGCAGAGTTGATAGTGTTTCTCAAATGGCGAGGGTAGAACCATACTGATCCAAGTGTCTTTTTTTTTTAGTGAGATTTTTACAGTACAGATACGGATGGTTTAATTTATTTCATGCCACACTGATCCAAGTGCAGAAAACATCATTATCTGTTAGGGAGCCTTCAATTCCCACTTTAGCATTAGTCTCACTTTCAAATATATATTATGCCATACTAAGTGACAATCCGTACTTGGATTATTATGGCCCATATTTATTGAGTAAGCTAAAGTGATCCAAGTACAAACTGTTTGTTCAACTGGCAGCAAGACAAATGTATTCTTATCTTCCAAAGGTCGATATGAACTCTAAATAGTTCTAAAATCTGTATAAAAAACTATATTATAGTAGGCACTGACTGACTTAGATCCGATAAAAAAAGTACGTGCTTGCTGCCCAGATTATATTTGTTCACTTATAAGACGACCGATGTGGCGCGGTAGGCGAAGGTCCGCCTGCGACGCAGGAGGTTGCGGGTTCGATTCCCGCCTCGGAACAATTGTTTGTACGATCTGCAGATATTTGTTCCGGGTGTTCTGGTCGTTTTCTATGTATAATAAAAATATCTATCTATGTAGATAATGCTGTGTGAATTTGTCCAGCATTATTTATTTATTATTTAATACCTATTTATAACATTTATTATAATAAAATGTTGATATGAATAATTAATTATGTTTTGGTAAAATTACCAAAAAAATTATAAAATTATTTATAAGAAACTCCTGTAAACTCCTGTGTGTGTATGATTTGTAATTCGTTGTGTATTTTTTTGTTACTTGTATTATTATGTTTGACATATAAGAATATTCTTATCAATAAATAAATAAAAAAAACTAAACTGAACTGTTCCAGGTTTTCTGGGTATTTTCTATGTATAATAAAATGTCTATTTATGTAATTCATTGTATTAAATATATCAGTCTTCTAGTACCCATAACAGCTCTGTTTAGCTCAGGGCTAGATGATACTTGTCCAGCTCATTATTATTAATAATTTCAACACAATGCTGTAAGTATTTTAACAATAAAGTTACAGGAAGTGAAACTTCTTTCACAGTAAGTACTATAACATCTTCAAAGTTACGAGTAAGTATACCTATTCATTGTTACGTAGAATTGCTTAAAGTTTCTTGAACTAGATAAATTAGCTCAGTGTGCCGTCTCGCTGTTCGTTTCATCTTTATTATTCTGCCACACTCTTCTGCAACACTGGCTTAAGCTTGAACCACACTATTGTGGTGTGGTTGTGGTTTATACAAAAATGGTTATGATACTAAATGCAATTGCTCTTCTAAATCTAGCATGTTTCATAAGAGCTAATCTCAACCTTATTTTTATATAAAAACAAAATTTACTTATTTTTACAATAAATAGTTATGATTTGTAGCACGAAGTGTAAAATTTCCGGACGAGAAATTACACCCCGCGTCATGATAATTGCAGCGAATGGGCGATACCTCATTAGCCCGACCCGACCCGACCCGATCCGACCCGACACTGACTCTTTAGTAATTACCTAACTAAAGTATAACAAAAAAGACTTCTTCTAGTGTGTAAGGAAATAAATATTTTTACCCATACTACATACAGACTGACAAACTAGGTACTAAATTTAATATATATTCCAATGAATGTAAAAAAAGGACATAAAATAGGTATTAAATTGCATACAGGCAGTGTAGCATTCTCTGTGGCGCGGTGGGCGAAGGTCCACCTGCAACCCCCAGAAGGTTGCGGGTTCGATTCCCGCCTCGATAAAAATGTTTGTACGATCTGCAGCTTGTGCTCTGGTCGTTTTCTATGTATAATAAAATCATATCTATCTATGTAAGTGTATATACATACATACATACATTGTTTTATGTATATCAGTCATCTAGTACCCATAACACAAGCTCTGCTTAGCTTGGGGCTAGATAATGCTGTGTGGATTGTCCAGCATTGTATTGGTTTTCAGGTAGAGCCTGGGACAATGATGGAGTCTACACAAGTCTCAACACACCTAAGTCGGCAGACCAGTGAGTTTACTAAACACTGTCGGCGGCTACACGATTGTAGGCAGCGTAAACACTGAAATGTCGCACCCGCCCCGTCGCGCTGTGTCATCGACTTTGGTGTAGACACAATACATTTCAACACAATACACCAGCACCGACACGGTGAACATATAATTCTATGAAACGCAAAAGACAATTTAATGGAATTCAGTTATGAATAAAAAGTTATTGATATAGAGCTCTTAGAATTAGCAAGTTGAAGTGGCAGTGGGCCGGCCATATCTCGCGAAGAACCGACAACCGGGTAAACGTGTTCATTAGTGGAGACCGCGACTCGGCAAACGTAGTGTAGGACGCCCTCCGGCCAGGTGGGATGACGACCTGCGAAAGACTGCAAGTAGATGCTGGATGCGGCAAGCTGAAGACAGGGCGCAAGGTAGGTCTATGTCTAGTAGAGGACTACTATATGCTGATAATGATGATGAGGTTAAATGAATATGTACTGTGAATACCAGAGAACATCGGTGCGATGTCCGTGTCGGGTCGGGTCGAGTGACGAAGAATCGCCCTTCGTAATTGCGATAATTATAGGTGATTAAAGTCAATTAAATCAATAAGCTTCGAAGCGAGCTGAGTAGGCCAATTATCTCTCGTAGCACCTATGAGATTGCACTAAATACCTAACTACGTATGCTCTACGGATTGCTGTTCAGCTTATGTATGCTATGCTAGTTGTAGTGATGTTCCGCTTGCCTCTTGCAAGCTTGTTCTCAGGTGGTCTACTATGAAAACCAAATTCAAAGTGGGCGGAGGCACGTCGTCACCCCGGACTCTCAACCACTTCTCCATACAAAAGCCGCACCAGGGCGCATACATCTGGGAAGATGTTTCGACGTCATTCATAATTTGACATAGTTTCTTTCGATGACTCAGGTTCCTTCGAAATTAATGAGTTTAACATTAATAAATCTGAAACGAACGGTTAGCCTTGATATCGCGACAATTCAACCGCATTACCCTCTCTGCTTAAATAAACCGCTCAACAAAGTTGGTCAGCCTTCAGAGGTACCAAACTAATTTTGCCCCACTGCTTAACCCCCGAAGAAACTTGGCAGTAACTTCGATGCTCTTTCGTCTATCCGTTCTTCATTGTTTCGTTTTCATAGTCGGCCTCCTGGACTAATTTCACTGTAACGAGATAGAACGTAGAGCGTCAGCCTTATTACGGTAAGATTTCCTGGGCCGAAAGCTTCTAATCTCTTCGCGAAAAGTGGACGCCGAGCGACGGCCATGTCGCACAAATTCGGAGTAACACGGGTTTGAACTTAAGTAAAGTTAAGAGGAGATATTATTACATGAATCGATATAAATGCGGGGAGATATTAAGAGAATCTTTCTTTGTTATTATATTGTTGCCGATCTTTGTGATTTCTGATGCTGAGGGCGAAGGGCGAGCGTAGAGGGTTGCTGGTTTGATTCCCGCAGCAGGACTAGGGTGGACCAATGGTCTGTTTCTGTCTGTTTGTATCCTTAGGCTATCAATATGTTTTTATTAAATTATGTATTTTCATATAAAGCTCTGCTTACTTCGGTGTTAAATTCATTACCTATTACCAAGTTAGGTAAATTAAGGAAGTCTTGTTATCAAAAATATGTACATAGGTATTCCGATTTTCCATAATAAGTATATTATGTAGAGATAACTTACATATTTACAAAAATATCTCTTTACCGGAAAAGGAAATAGGTATCAAGCCAAATTTCCAATATTCAGAACCTCGTAGACATACTCTACTGATGACCTAAAAGATCCAACTCCGGTATCAAACTACCTCCTCGCCGCCGCTCGTCACCGAAATGCCTAATGGAATGCCTCGTGTTCCCCTAATTCCTCTGTCAATCTACCCTCCGAATGAATCGAGAATTATATTACCTACGGGCGGAAATCGATCCGATCACGAAAGGTGATCAACGAATCACGTCGTTCGCAGAAATCTTCGGTTTTTTAAAACCTATGTATGTATGTAATTATTAAGTATTGCTTTTTCTTATTTCTGACTAGTTTGTGACAGCAGATTTGCTTGCGTTATTTTAGAGATAAAATGGTAGCCTGCTATTCTAGTTTTAGAACTATGCGTAGGAAGCAATTTCCGCCTAATCCGTTCAGTTATTTCGGCGTGAAAGTTTAAAAACCTCCATCCATCCAAACTTTCGCATTTCAAATAGGTAATATTAGTGTTATCACTTTAAAGTTATTCCATGATATTCTTGTGAATATGTACTTAAGCATGTTTCTGTAGGATATATTTTTTTTTATTGTTTTTTGAGTGTTTATTATTTAGTTTTAAATAGTAGTTTGTACGGGACTGACATAGTCTAGTCATAGTCATACCTTTCATTACGTTTTGGTTCCTGAAACAGTTTTTTTACTAGTTCAAGAGCCCATGGACTCGTATTGCCTGTTTCACTGTCTATTTTGTCAATAAATACAATTTTTACTTTTTTATACCATGAAAAACTTTTTATGTCTGACTGTCCCTTAACATTTTTTTATAAAAAAAAATTAAGTTTGTAGTGCTATTTTTAAAACAAACAGAACATCAGTTATGGCAACGATGCACAAACAATACATAATTTATTTATTTTCAATATTTGGGAAATTAACAGCTAACTTAATGAATATAATGTGACTAAGTACTTAAGGCTAATTAAAAATTTCCACAAAAAGCTACTGAATCTAAATCTATACAAATCATATAGAATGATATGGATCAGTTGAGCTACCAGTAGATTGTTTGCAACAGTCTGCAGTTAGCTCTATTGTTTCTCGATTGTACATCCCAGTTCTAATTTGTTACTATTATTTGATTGTTACTTTATTGGTTAATAAAGATTATTTATTTTATATTATTTATTATAAGTTATTTTATTATAATGTATGTAACATAATACAATTTATTTTATATCAGCTATTTTATTATAATATATTATGTAATATTATAATATAATATGTAGCATCTTAGGAGTCAAGCTGTCAGACCGCGTGCGGAACAGCATACTACGCTCCAAAACACGCATCGTTGACGTTGGTCAAACAGCCGGAAGCCTGAAGTGCAACTGGGCCGGACACGTCTGCCGTATGTCCAGCGACTTGTGGGCAAAGACCACCACAGAATGGAGCCCACCCAACGCTAAGAGGCGACGTGGAAGGCCCAGGATGAGATGGCGCGACGAGCTCGAGGTACATCTTCCATCATGGCCTGTTGCAGCGTTGGATCGCGAGGAGTGGAAGAAGAAAAGGGAGGCCTTTGCCCAGCAGTGGGACAGTAATGGCTTAAAATAAATAAATAAATAAAATAATAATAAATATTATATAAAAAGTCTTAAATAAAATAAATTTCTCCTACTCAGCTACTTACCAAGTGAAGGCACCAGTTTAAGTTATTATCAACTAAGAGCAGCTTTACAACGTTTAGCATGGATAAATAATGAAGTAAGCCATCCAAGTAATATCTGTCTCAGCCTAAGTAGGCAGATATGATCCTTGCTTCAGGAAACTAAAGCGAACACTTATTTTTCATGCCGCCAGGCACTCCTATATTAGGCTTTTAAGTACACACACGACAGCCCCCTTCCCCTTTAATAAAAATATAGTGTCGAGCAAAAATATTGGACCGTTTTCCACGGTCGGCTATTTCTTAGACATTTTTCAAACGCGTGAAGTATAGTTAATGAACTATGCGTATATATATATATATTTATGATCTGAGAGTGCAATAATAGGTTCCGACAGGTACTTAAATGAAAAATACATGAGAAGCCATTTTTGTGAATTTTAAACAACGGGTATACAGAATGCTTTGTCAACTTCAAACTTGCTTTTTTTAAAAGCAGCAAGCATAAACATCTGTTCTTCACTTACTTGTGTCTTGAATATATAACATAGCAAAGTAACTTTCTCGAAAAATATAAAAGAAAAGTTAGTTGCGAGAAATCTAGTCAATATTCTATTACGGAGCTGGACTCAACGCTAAATATCCATTACCCCTGACACTTCGACGTCGGCTAATCCTAAATGCTTTTACTACTACCTGTAGCAAGATTCAGTGCCGTCGGCGACTACCTCTCGGCTGGCAGGCTCAGCTTTAATGTACTTAAAGTACACGTAACTAAGTCTATTCTAGCTTATGAGCTGGAAGCTATTGCGGCTTCGCTAGCTTTACTTAGATATGGAGCTGGATAGAATACAATATAAATGTAAAAATCTTTATTAGATACAGAACGTTGACAGACGGACGGATAGACAGACGGCGGAGGCTTAGTATGAGGGGTTCCGTCTTCAGCACCATTTGAGTACGGAAGCCTAATATTATAATATAAGTTCCGTTGTATTATTTTCACATTATTTACTCTAAGCCTTAACTCGTAAAATGTGTTGACTTTCCTGTTGATTTTAAATGAGATGATGATTTGTTGATATATATATATATTTTTTTTTTTTAATAATGTAATCAGAACGACCTTAGGCCAATTATACTAATTACAGAGGTATAATATAAAAGCATATATTATGTCGATCTAATATTCTCTGTTATTATTTACATAGGTAATTTACTTCTGGAATTTCTTTGTAGTTCTCTACCCCAACGGAATGAAATCTTGTACTAAAATAAATAACGAAGACTTTCAAGAAAATATTTACTTACTAGAAAGAATGTCTCTTGTGCATTCAAGAGCTTAAGTGAATTGTTTCGGTTACGCTGGTAGAATACAGAGATACTAAGTAAGATACCCTTGTGAATAAATTTAATTAACGCCGCTGTAAAATCAAGTTATTTTTTGTAGCATAAGTAAATAGGCAAATAACCATGTATTAGACATATGTATAAGAGATGAACATACTAGTGGTTTCCTTTTCACTTCTTCCACGAGTGGAAAAAAAATTTAAGTGAACAGTAAAATAATTTTATTTAGTAATAATTTAATGTATAAAATACGACTTATTTATTTACTTATTTTGTAAGCCTAAAGAATAAATGATATTGGCTTTGACTTACATATAATGATGTTTGAATCAAATCATAGTAAATATCCCGTTAAAAATTACTTTTGTGTTAATCGCCATGAAAGTTTCAAAACTTTTATTAAGAAAGTTACCTACCCTACTCAATTCATAGCACCCAGGTGGTTTTATTCATAACATTTTTTTATAGACAAAACATGTGTAAAAAAAACAATGAGAAAACTGCATTTTCAGTCACAGACGTAGGTTTCAAAGGAAAAACTGGCTAATGACCATTATAGTTCTTTTTTGAATTCCTACTCTTAACTATGTTAAGAGGATTGAAGTTTTATGAAAAAGGATATTCATGCAATCCTATTACGAACTAACCAGACACTGTAGCAGCTTTTTGCATCTCGTATTAGATAGGTAGTGAAACTCAACGCTTTATTGTATTAAAAATGCAAATAATATGAATGCAATGCAAATGCACATGCAATGAAATGTGCTAGTAGTTGCGACAGCGTGGCTTCTCAAAGACTGCATCACCTTGGGACACCGAGGACGCCTAGGGAGGCATGCACCGGTATCAGCGAGCTGCTGGCCTTCCTGGAGGACATCGGGTGGTTAGACTAGCAACCCCCCCACCCGACACGCAAAAAAGGCCCACCGGCAGCCAAGTTGCGGAAACCAGTCCAGAAACAAGCAACAAGTAAGTAGCACATGCAATCTTCAAAAATGTGCTTATACAGCACACAAACACACCACCCAACATGCCTTGCATAAAAGGCTCTTATTTTAAAGGTTAAAATACTACATCCAGTTAAAATAAATAAATACAAACAAACAACAACAAATAAATAAATAACCACAGAGAATCAAAAAGAAAGCACGTATTCCAAAGCTAAGTGCTTACCTTGGGCTAGATTTATAGCATTGTTTTAAAGTAACTGACGTTTGTCTAATTAATTTGGCAGCCAGTGTACAGCACTTTATTTTAGCGTCATCAGGGCTCGCTTCCCCAGCGACACATGAATTCGGGGATAGACAAAGAATGCGCTATGAAAGGCCCTTTCAGACTCCGACTGAGCTGCCGGCTCCACGATAACGGCTTACGATCCTCAAGTTTATAAACTTATATGTGGGCATGTGTAACTTTGTACAATAGGCCTTCTGAAGATTAATATTTGTACTGGGTGCTTGTGTTGTGGGTAATGATAGGGTTCTGAGATTGTACACTTGCTTTTTGTAATGCAATCGTGTCTATTAGCGCTTCAGATTTATGATTTCATCATCATCAGCCTATAGTCCACTGCTGGACATAGGCCTTCCCAATAAGCGCCATAGCGCCATGTCTTCGGTACGATTTTTTTTAGCCTGATTCGTCCCACTGCTGGACAAAGGCCTCCCCCAAATCTTTGACTCCACTCAGTGCGTGACCGCACTAAGTAGAGTCACGCATTTTATGAATATATGATATACAAATCTTTATTTGTTAAGGTTTACAAAATAGAACTAAAACAAGTAAAATTATATATGTACTAGTAATTATAATTATATTTATATTTATTGTTTTTTTAATCTTATTTTTTTATATTATAAATATTGCTGGACAATTCACACAGCATTATCTAGCCCCATGGTAAGCAGAGCTTGTGTTATGGGTACTAGATAACTGATATACATAATACGATACATTACATAGATAGATATTTTTTATTATACATAGAAAACGACCAGAACACCCGAAACAAATATCTGCTGATCGTACACACATTTGTTCCGAGGCGGGAATCGAACCCGCAACCTCCTGCGTCGCAGGCGGACCTTCGCCCACCGCGCCATATCGGTCGTCAAAATTATTATAAAAAATAAAAATAAATTATTATCAAATAAGAAATAAGGTGTTTTAGATTTTCTCATCACCTCAAGTTTTTGTCAATTTAAGGAGGAGGTTTTTTGACCCGAGGCGGGAATCGTGAATCTCTATAAGTAATATGTGGTATAATGTATATCAGTTATCAAGTAAGAAGACAACCTATAAGCTTGGGGCTAGATAATGATGTGTGGATTGTCCAATATTATTTATGAATCGGTACCTGGACAATTTTACCAAACTTATTCTTACTTCGGTATTTATGGTTCGAAAATTGTATTTTCCTCACATTCACACCTAAAAAATCTAGTGAAAATTAAATTATTTAATTTTATGTATTCAATTAATTATTTTATACATCGCGTATTTTTCGTACCTTGCTTTTCATTTCCCAACGTTTCAGCCACTATTTAGTAATTATATTCTTTGGGGATATATTACAGTTAAATTCTCTTTCATCACGTGTAATGTACTCTATTCTCTATTCTTTGACGACCGATGTGGCGCGGTGGGCGAAGGTCCGCCTGCAACGCAGAAGGTTGCGGGTTCGATTCCCGGCTCGGAACAAATGTGTGTACGATCTGCAGATATTTGTTCCGGGTGTTCTGGTCGTTTTCTATGTATAATAAAAAATATCTATCTATGTAATGTATTGTATTATGTATATCAGTTATCTAGTACCCATAACACAAGCTCTGCTTACCTTGGGGCTAGATAATGCTGTGTGAGTTGTACAGAATTATTATTATTTATTATTATTCTGCTGCGACTTGCCATATCCAATTGCCCAATGGTTTTTACAAGCTCCATTTAGCTTGTGGGCGTCCTACACGCTTGCCGAGCTGCGGTCTCCACTCTAGGACTGTTGACTCCAGCGGTTATCGGTTATATCGAACCGGATGCTACAAGTGGTCTAAGCCAAGCTAATGGCTTGTACATGCTGGAAAGATACTGGCAACTAACCAAAAGCATATGTAGGCTTCATTAACAAAATACATGCTAAAACTTCTGAAACTATCATGGTTATTAACACTAAAGTCATTTAAAACGGGATATTTACCATGATTTGATTTTTGAGTTATCCAATATTTCGTATTAGACGACCGATGTGGCGCGGTGGGCGAAGGTCCGCCTGCGACGCAGGAGGTTGCGGGTTCGATTCCCGCCTCGGAACAATTGTGTGTACGATCTGCAGATATTTGTTTCGGGTGTTCTGGTTGTTTTCTATGTATAATAAAAAATATCTATCTATGTAATATATTGTATTATGTATATCAGTTATCTACCCATAACACAAGCTCTGCTTACCTTGGGGCTAGATAATGCTGTGTGAATTGTCCAGCATTATTTATTTATTTATATTTATTTATTATTTCGGCACAGTTTTATGCGCCGTAATCACGGAGTAACTGAAGGCACTGCGAGTAAGTTTTTATGGACAGACATACCGATCTACCCTCATTTTTTGTCTTTTGCTACGAACGTTGCCACAAAATTCCAATCATGGTAAATATCCCGTTTTAGATGACTTTAGAAATAATACATGCTGTTTAACAGCACTACTAGCCAACAGTCTACAGGGTGGTTTTTTGAGAAGGGCGGTGATGGCCAAGTCCGATACCACGAGAGTTGGAGAAATGTCATGAAAGGAGTCATGCCCTCGATTTATAAGAAAACAGTAACTGCATATTTAGTTTCTATTTAAATATTTTACATATGACAGAAATGGACCCGAATGAATAAAAAAATATATATATTATGGAACTTATTAACTAACTATAAACGCGAAAGTTTGTAAGTATGGATGGATGGATGAATGTTTGTTACTCTTTCACGTAAAAACTACTGAATGGATTTTGATGAAACTTTACAATAATATAGCTTACATATCAGAATAGCACATAGGCTATAATTCATAAAGATATATAGCATATTATCCAAAATATCTATAACCACGGCGGGTGAAACCGCGGGACGCAGCTAGTTTAAAATAAATATAAACTTTACCTATAATTATTTGAGTACGTGTTTGCAGCGGTGCTTTGCATTTGTTTTTTTTGCTTGCAGGTGTGCGAAAAGCTTTTAATCGTTACTAACCTTTTTTATTTACATACATATTTAATTTAATTTTTATCTATTTGGGAAACAAAAAGCTTATACTACTTAAATAACAATATATTTAAAATATTAACAAATAGAGCTAGAACAGTTTCCGCAATACTATACGCAAATACTATATGCGGAAACTGTTGAACTGAACTTTACTTTATTTGCTTTACTTGGTTGTTTAAGAGGAGCCTAGCTAGTTAGGCATCCTAGTTGCATGTTTTTTTTAAATTATTTTATTTTATTTTAAAATCATCATCATCATCATCAGCCTATAGCAGTCCACTGCTGGACATAGGCCTCCCCCAATGAGCGCCATAGCGCCCTGTCTTCAGCTTGCCGCATCCAGCATCTACCTGCAGTCTTTCGCAGGTCGTCATCCCACCTGGTCGGAGGGCGTCCTACACTACGTTTACCGAGCCGTGGTCTCCACTCAAGAACACGTTTGCCCCATCGGCCGTCGGTTCTTCGCGAGATATGGCCGGCCCACTGCCACTTCAGCTTGCTAATTCTTATTTTAACAATATTTGGGAAATTAACAGCTAACTTAATGAATATAATGTGACTAAGTACTTAAGGGTATTTAAAAATTTCCACAGAAAGCTACTGAATCTAAATCTATACAAAGTTAAAGGACTAATGGTTAAATTATTATAATCTAAAAAGTTGGTACTCAAAATCAAATTACAAATAATCAAGAAGATGTACCGAAAAATCTGCCACTTAGTATTCTTTTCAGTTTAGTGGGAGGATTAATTAAAATATCAATATCTACCTCTCTGGTAAGAACGTTCTTTTTTAACATTGTTATCTGGAAGTACGATTCTATGTATGTAACTCATATGTGGATAGCGTTGTGAGCTACATTTTGAATATCGCTCAACTTTACATTGTAAAGTACTAACACAAATGTATAATAAGTTAAATGTAGTCGTTTGTTATTCCTCAATAAATAAATAAATAATAACTGAATAAATTAAGATATAAAAAAGATCAAATAACGTGCCTAATTTATACATAATATGCCAATTTTTTTATGAGATCGGCCAGTTCAAAAATATTAAATGGCTGTTACATTAGTCAATATAAAAGAAAGTTACAAAACAAACAAGTCTGTAGAATGTAAACAGGAACAAAGCTTTTCCTAGATTGCAGTAGATGCAATCCCGGGAATTCAATCAAACTCTAGCTAAAGTAATTACTTGGTAATTTCTTCGTACTGGTATCGGTGGGGCTTACGTCTAAGTTATTTGTGCCTCTCCACTCAGTCGTTTAACAAAACGACGGGCCCTTTTTATCTTAGTCGCTGTGCAATTTGTTTCCCGCTCTATTTTCTCGAACCGCAGACCGGGCGGTTGCTATTTTGAATATCCTTCTCGAAATTAAATTGTGTTTGTCAAGTTCGAAGGGACCCGACAAAACGGTTTTTGGAAACGAATTAGGGACGTTGGGAATAAAAGTTAGAGGAAAAACAGGAAAACTTGAGGAGGATGACGAAAAAGCGGCATTACAAAGATTTGGAGCGACAGGCTGTGTACTTATATTTTTTTAGAAATGATGATTCTAACTAATATGGATTTCCTTGTCCGCACGATAGAGGCGCTTTACCATAACCTATGGAAAAATGTGACGTCATGATCACGTTTCGTTACTGTCGTATTATACATATGTTGATTCCCATAATCAGCTCTACATTGTTTGAGACTAGATGACTAATGATGTGCAATATTCTTCATTATTTATTTATTAGTAGATACAAATAACATGGTTTCAAATTATGAATAAATTTAATAGGGAACGTTATTGTTATTAATTTGCTTCATTCCATAATCAGCTCTACATTGTTTGAGACTAGATGACTAATGATGTGCAATATTCATCATTATTTATTTATTAGTAGATACAAATAACATGGTTTCAAATCATGAACAAATTTAATAGGGAACGTTATTGTTATTAATTTGGCTTCATTATCTATTCAATAGCTTTTCAGAGCTTTGTAAGTTGCAGCAAACATTTAGGATAAATTAATATCGGCATAATGGTGGAGCAAGCTGGTAAAAATAACATCGGTCAATGCCGTAATTATTTGACCAAAATTCACATTACTCGGTTATAAAATAATAATTAGTTTATTTCAGGCAACATTAGTCTTACTACAGGATGGAATAGATATAATTAAAACTACGACCCATATAAAAATATATACCTTAGTCTAACACACATAAAAAAAAACCTTTTAAACCTATTTACTACACGCAATATGTGCTGCGACTGGTAATCGTCCGCGAAAACGCCCGGAATCATTCCTTAGTGAAATATTCTCAGTTGGATTGGAATAAACACGACTACCACAAATGATTTAAAAAAAAATCATTTTTTTTTTCATTTTCAAATGATTTAAAACTATTAAGACTCAAACCGCTCGACCCTCACCAAGGTGTTGGTCTTCCTCTTCACGTACTCCACTATCTCCTCCACTATCTCCTCGACCTAAATATATAAAAAAATTAAAAAATAAAATGAATAATGCTGGACAATTCACATAGCATCATCTGCCCCAAGCTAAGCAGGTATTTTGTATATCAGTCATCTAGTACCCATCTAGATGACTGATATACAAAATACATTACATATGTAGAGGTAGATAGATATTTTTTATTATACATAGAAGACGACCAGAAAACCCGGAACAAATTTCTGCAGATCGTACAGACACTTATCCCGAGGCGGGAATCGAACACGCAACCTCCCTCGCCGCAGACGGACCTTCGCCCACCGCGCCACAGAGGTTGTCAAGCAATTTAAGCATATTTCAAATTAATTAATTGGTATTAGTCACGTACACGAGGATTGGGATTGACAATTACACAATTACAGACCTTCTCTCTCATGTTGTCCCCTTTAGATCATATTTAATCAGCATGATCTAACCGAGACAGCAAGAGAACGTGATGAACATTGCTCTACGTGACATATAACTTAAATAATACCGGGTACAGTCGACTCTCAATGTTGTTTAAATTTCAAACACTCGAATATCATATCAAAAAATGATATCTATATCTATATATATATATATATAAAAGAAAGTCGTGTTTGTTACAACACTTATAACTCGAGAACGGCTGGACCGATTTAGCTGAAAATTGGTGGAGAGGTAGCTTAGAACCAGGAGTCTAACATAGGATACTTTTTATCATTTAAACAATTTGACACATAGATTTCCACGGGGGGCGAAGCCGCGGGGAGCAGCTAGTTTTTAATAAAACTAAAATCTAGATTCAAAATTGGATCGTGGGTTGCGGTAACCGGAATTTCCCTTTCTGAGAATACGTTACATTTCCAGTAACTTAATAGATACAGGTTTACGACACTGGTATCATCGGAGCAAATCTCAGAATCTTTAGGCCACTCATGAATGCCATGTATCACTTGACTTGTTTTACCGTCCTGAAGATTTCTCTAAAGTGCATCTAATATATATATATATATATATATATATATATATATCTATAATATATATAGTGATTAAAAATATCACATTAAGTAAATAAATAAATGATCTACAAAAGTATATATTTGCATAAGTCTAAGTAAAAAAAAACTTATTGTTATCCAATACAATTATTTTTTAATTTAACTACTTATTTCAAAATGACATTCCTATATTAATTAATTTCATAAATATGATTGTTTATTATGCATTGTGTACCTGCCCACTAAGACACTATACCTAAGAAACTACCTGTGTGCATGAAATCACAATAAATGATATCATCATCATCATCATCATAATCAGCCTATAACAGTCCACTGCTGGACATAGGCCTCCCAATGAGCGACATAGCGCCCTGTCTTCAGCTTGCCGCATCCAGCACCTGCAGTCTTTCGCAGGTCGTCATCCCACCTGGTCGGAGGGCGTCCTACAATACGTTTGCCGAGTCTTGCTCTCCACTCAAGAACACGTTTGCCCCATCGGCCGTCGGTTCTTCGCGAGATATGGCCGGCCCACTGCCACTTCAGCTTGCTAATTCTTTAAGCTATGTCGATAACCTTGGTTCTCTGTCGGATGTATTCGTTGCGAATCCTATCCTTCAGAGAAACTCCGAGCATAGCTCTTTCCATAGCTCGCTAAGCGACTTTGAACTGGTGGACCAGCCCTATAAATGATATGAATATGAATAAAAAATAAGCGCCGTCTGTCGAGCACTTTTGGTAAAATTGACATGTAATCTGACAGCCTTAGTTTTTCAAGGAATCCCCTTAACAAAATGTAATTACTAAACTCGAGGATAATTCTTTTGCGTCGTAGTATTCGTGTTGCCATCTCAACGACAGAGATGTCCCCATTTATTTCCTACCAATAGATTACACCGTCTCCCCTTGGGAAGGTAATTTCATTCGTCAAAGTTATATTCGAACTCGATTTTAGTCTTGTCTTAATCTGTTTTTGTACGTGTTGCAATATGAAAGTCTCGAAAACTTTCTTCGAATTAAAATGTAAACGTTGGTACTAAGCATTTAGCGTTAGTACCTACTATATAGCTATTCGATGACTAAGCTAAGGTACCTATTCTCTTAGCTCAGTCAAGCCTAGAAAAAGCTCTTTCTATTTATTCTTCTTTCACAATAAAACATATACAAAACATTTTTCTAGAAAGTTATTACAAAGGCGAACTTATATATAACCCTAGAGAAGTGGGTACACACTTCTTTCTTTACTATTTGTCTCTCTCTCCCAATAAGGTTTGCTGGAAGAGAATTCTTTGTAGGGTTAAGTTCGCCTTTGTAATAATTTTCTAGAAAATTGTTTTGTTGATATGTTGGAGAATAATAAATAATAAAAAATAGATACAAGATTAAACTTTAAATGACTTATTCAATATACCTTTACTATATACCGTTCTACCAAACAAATAGAAAACGCTGTTTTCCCAGTAAACATCATTAAAAAGAAGACGCATAAAAATCGATGTGCACCGCAGAGATCGTGGCACATAATTGGTTCAGCTGTCGACCGCAATCGACCACTCCCGAGCATCGACGAAACGGCTTCAATATATCGTCTGAGAGCTATCATAATGCGATTTATAAAGTTTAGTATCTCGTAAATTCGTTTTTTTTCTCCTGAAAGGACATAATTCAACGTTTTGTACGGAATTGGTGAATTCTGAATTGGTGTTTTAGATAGAAGATAGAAAATTCTTTTTTTTTCTTATTGTTGGTGTTTTAATGAAGTTTCAACTTGCTGTGGTTACTTAGGATATCCTTGCTTTAGAAATTTTTGTAAGATGATTAAATTTATGATGTCTTATCACTACATAGTATAAAACAAGTCGCATCCCGCTGTCTGTCTGTCCCTATGTATGCTTAGATCTTTGAAACTACGCAACGGATTTTGATGCGGTTTTTTAAATAGATGAGTGATTCAAGATTTATAAACCATTTGAAACCGATTTCAATGCAGGCGAAGCCGCGGGGCGCAGCTAGTAATACGATAAATTGCTATGCCACTTCCAAGGGACTACTAATTGTTAAATTTTAACACACACTTTTTGCATTTTTATTTAAATTTTGATACATACATGATAGAACATAAATTCTAATAATTTTAAATCGAAAACTAAAAATACTCAATTTAGTTAATTTCGATCAGTTAGTTAGTCAAAGGTAAACAAAACACGTCGTTGTTGTTTGTTGTAAATATTACTGAACAAACTAGATATTTTTATCTGTTAAATATAGAAAAGCGTTTGACTACTTTTTTTAGCTCGATATGATGTCAAAAAAAAAGGTAATTAATAAGCATTTAATTTTTAACGAAAATTGTGTTTAGACTGCCAACAAAGCATATCGATAGGTAAATAAACAAATACAGAATTTCGGCGAAAATCTCACCGAGCTCAAAAACCAAAAACTTCCATTGAAACGGTGAATTTTTACTAAACAAATAAATATTCACTCAAAACCTATTGGTTTGGTATTTAACAAACGTAACATGAAATAATACCAGGTTTAACTTTGGGGCTAAATGCCGCGTAAAATCTACTTTTTAAAAGCTGGTCCGATTGCCTTTTGTTTTTTTATTATTTATCCACGCTGACGTCACAAATCCTGGCCTCCAGTACCTATATGAAAAGAAAAGAGGATCGCAACAGCTTTAAAAAAATTATGTCCTGGATTATTTTTACGTCGCGTCATGGCTTACTATATATTAGGGGCTGCACTACTTTTCATGTTCCTAAACTTTAAGAGATTTTGACAGAACTAGAAGCTACACTGAAGTACCAAGACGCCAACAAATCTTAGGTATCCGAGATATGAGGCAATCTAAATACGCACAAAGCAAGGCTCCAAGAGATTGCCTATTCCACATAATCTAGACTAGATTTGTTCTAGCCTAACGATGCTCTACCGTTATCTGTATAAGATAAATTTATAATAGACAGAAATAACAATGGATTCGTACGCATTGTACTGTTTCTGCATTTTACTCGGCTAAAACTTGTCAGGGAAGTTCCGCTTCCGTAACATCCGGCTACGTCACTTCCGTCACTTCCGGTTAGGAGCAAAAACTCTGGTTTTACTTCACTTCACCCACCGATAAAAAAACGACTTGTCGGAAACTTTTGTCCCAAGCGAGAGTATAAAGTGTTACATGTACTTCCTTACTTTATTTTTTATTACAGGTACCTACTTGATGACGTATAAAGATAAGTTCACCTGCTGTTAAGTGGTTATTTAGTAGGTAACAAACAAAATTACCATGAAAAAAAATAGAAATTAGAATGAATATTTACAATTGCAACAATCTGCAGTCGCCACCATATCAATCAATTGATTCATATCAATGACAGGCGAAAGCGTCTCCAAGACGATGGGTGCATTGCCCTTCTGTATGGCAATGCTGATGCGTTGCGCCAGATACGCACCAGCTGGTAGTAGGTCCAAAGTTTATCATTATCACAAGTTAACTGATTAACACCAATAAGTTGTAATATTTTGTAGGTCCGCATTATCCGAAGCAAACAAAAAAACACTTTCAAATCTAACCCGTGAAAACCCAAATTAGTTTTTTTTATTTGTGCTTGCATGCTGGTAATTTGGTTTATTCCAAAGCTCGTCGAACCACTAAACAATCTCGCCCTTGGCTTGTTAAACCCGCAAGTGGTAATTCAGTTTCAATCACCAGTATTCAAATTGCCCGCGTGGCCTCGACACCCGTGCGGTTACGGTATGCAAAACTTTCCAAAGCAAACAAAATAACAAGCGTGTTTCTAAGCCCAAACATCCGCATCCAATTTATACGTTCGCAAAGTTTGGCACCGCATCCTTAGCCAACAGCTCGTACCAACAAAGGAAGGTATTGGAGGTATGTCGCCATTTTTTCGCTCGCTTCAATCTCGGCAAGCGGCAAGTGCCCACACTAGGTAGATACTTCGTTTGTCGCGATATCGCTCCTAAGCGCTCTCTCCAACGCTCGCTCCTTTCAACCGAAATAGTACCTTCAAGGAGTTCGTTAATGAGTTCCCTTGAACACTGTTATACCGCACTATTTTTAATGATGCCATTTTTGAAATTGACTCTATGTATGTGCCGTGTACTGCGTCTGGGGTGAACAAAGGCTATTGAGGTGGTTTTTGCTCGGAGCGGTACTTTAGGTCTTGAGTGTCTATTATCTAGCTTTGAAACACTCGAGTGAGTGTGTTGTGTGCTTGGATTGACTAACAAATCTTTCTTAAGTGCGTTAGATTGCATCGTTATTTGCAGAAGTTTAGTTAAACAAGGAGAAGATAGTGCTAATATAGATAGATAACACTTTATTACACCACACAAAACAGAAAATAATACAGAGATAAAAACTTAGAATAAAGGTATAAAGGGCGGCCTTATCGCTGAGAGCGATCTCTTTCAGGCAACCTTGGGATGGACTGGACATGAACGAACAATATAGACAGTGGCACTTTAATAAATAATTGGTAACAAATACACTAAATACCAACATTACAAACATTTGAAACTCTCATTTGAGTTTCAAATAAACTAGCCCCCGTTTCGCTGAGGCGGTAACTCCAGTACTCCAGTCATCCCGTGACCACGACAGAGTGTAAACCTGTTGAAACGTCGGGAAAAAAGGTAAATAAACGCGATAAATACCCGTTGTATTAATACTTATAATTACAAACATTATAATAAACTTACTAAATACTAAACTTACTTAATATAAGTATTTACATATTTTTTTCAGCCATCTAACGCCCTGTTGGAACACATTACTTACCCCAGAAAGAGCAAGCCATTACAACAGTCAACTCGCAGTAAAATCAACTCATTAAAGTTGTGCAAATCCCACCATAGTTGCAAATCACAATGCAGGAGTTAAAAGTTTCCCGACGGCAATCCTGCTCTAAGTGGCATTCGGCCGGTCCTAGCTTTGGCCGTCACACTTCCCGTTATCTAAGGAAAGGTACATTTACATCACAAACGAGCCAAATATGAAATCTACGAGTACAAACGTCCTTGTGTTTTCATAAGTGGCTCTGAATTAAAATTTTATGTAATTCTAGCTAAGCTGCTACAATTGCTAACAAGTTATGTTAAGGTGCAAAGGGTTTGCTTATTTTATAAGTTTCTTGAAGTAGAGAGAGCTTTTAACCAACTTTTTAACGGACTACGAAAAAAGGAGGAGGTTCTATGTTCGGATGTTTGTACGTACCTATATTTTTATGTGTGTGTTTCTCCGTAATTTATGGACCGATTAGCATGATTCTTTGGCAGTTGTATAGAAAGTGATCCTGAAGTGGTCTCAAAAAATATATTCCCGAGGGATTACTATTTATCCTGCAACACTTTAAAAATATGTTTAAAACTATGAGATTCGACGTCAGTTTTTAGTTTTCAAAACAATAAAATTAAAAGTTCAGGGGAAGTACCATATGAAACAGAAGTATAATAAACATAGTTTTTTTTATATATCCATCATGCATTATACAAATGAAATAAAGACTTGAATCAGTCAGGGGTTACCTATCGATACAGCTTACTGTCTCTATGCTATGGTCAGGTTGGATCCCACTTACAAATAATATAGTTGTTCTGTAGTTCTCTAAGTTATTCAATAATTAGATTTTCTTATCATGTAACGGTTTTGTAATTTAGCGGCTGATAAGTACGTTTTGGTTATGCCTTCGTTATCTCATCATCATCAGCCTATAGCAGTCCACTGCTGGCCTCCCCCAATGAGCGCCATAGCGCCCTGTCTTCAGCTTGCCGCATCCAGCATCTACCTGCAGTCTTTCGCAGGTCGTCATCCCACCTGGTCGGAGGGCGTCCTACACTACGTTTACCGAGTCGTGGTCTCCACTCAAGAACACGTTTGCCCCAGCGGCCGTCGGTTCTTCGCGAGATATGGCCGGCCAACTGCCACTTCAGCTTGCTAATCCTTTGAGCTATGTCGATAACCTTGGTTCTCTGTCGGATGTATTCATTATGAATCCTATCCTTCAGAGAAACTCCGAGCATAGCTCTTTCCATAGCTCGATGAGCGACTTTGAACGTTCGTTATCTTCGTTATCTACTACAGGGGTAATCGTAAAATTCTTGAAAAGAAATATGACTGAAATTATGTACCTAACATCCATAAATTATATTCTGGTGGGTTTCTTTATTATGGGCCATAAAAATACGGGTAACCCAGTACCCTGAGTTACGAAGTTTTAACGAACATTTTTTCCAGCTCCTTAAGTTACGAAAAAGAAGATAGGGATGTTAAGTTAGGCGTCTACATGTTTGTTTTGGATGTAAAGATCGGTCCGTGATATCAACGAACATGATTTGCTTATTATTATGCTAGAAAACCTATGTCGTGCAGTTTTCGGTGGGTGATTTTTCATTATGTTCAATAATAAATCATCAGTTACTTACGGCACCTGCAGTTCGGCAACTAATGTTCGCAAAAAAATTCTGAGTGAGATAACTGCTTAACGTTAATAATAGCATTATTTTATTTATTTATTTCATGGAATCCTTTTTAAACCCCTGCTTGCGTTGCTGTCCGATGAACGTACGCCTTAACTTAGTTTAAAACTCATGTCGTAAGTAAAGTTTATTTTTATAGCATGGCTTGTTAACTGCGAATATTGAAAGCGTCAGCTTCATTCTTTATGAAGTCAAAAGATTGGCTCACTTTTACGGAAAATAATACGAAACATGGCATGAATTGAAAAAGTTTGCCGAGGAAAATTCTGCTACGGCGAAGACACGTCCTATTGTTAAAAACGACACAGTACTTTTAAGAAACTCTTACAGCCAGATCGCCAAGTTACGCATACATTTCGTAAAGTCTCTAGGAACTTGTCCCGCCTTTTGTACAACTCGAACCGAAGATTATGCTGAATATCAAGAGTTTCTTTTCGAAATAAGTTTTAGTGAGATTTTATACCAGACGAAGGTGGCCATGTTGGTTGGCCATGGTCTATGGCCGATGTTGAGCATTTCGAGCCTTGTCGAAAACTAGGGAGTTGTGCCAAGTGTGGTGAGTAGTGATTAAACCAAGCTTGGCTAGATTTGGGGATCACAGCGAAGTCATTACACAGTCATTTGTATTAGAAATTTACCATTTCATCTCGTCATCCACGTATCCGGCATCCCTGTATATAGGTCGTTCACATCTGGTCTGTTTCCGTTACCCGCAGGTAGAGTAAGTGAAGTGCAGAACCTTTTCAAAAATCTCGCACAAAATGGCAGTGTTGTTTGCAAGCCGGCTGTTTGTGCTGTCACACTCGTCTCGCCGCGTAAAGACTTAAAAACCCAAATGGATCGTCGAGATCGAAACGGTTAAATATTTATAGAGGAATTTTAAATGTGTTCGGGTTCGCGGGGAGTTCGTGTATCGCAAGCAGAGATCGCCAGCAACAAATTGCGGTTGGACGAGATAAAAAAGGTCCGTCCGTCATTTTGCTAAACGAGCGGTCGCTGCGCCGCGGTCGGGCGCTGCGAAAAAACAGCGACCCTTCAAGCAGAACGACGTAGAACCCTCTAGAACCCGTCTTCAAGCAAAATAATACCCAATGTCAATTTCTATTTACGGCAGATCCGGAACTCGTCTCGCCGTCGTCGGAGACAGAACGTCAGCTAGGTTATGGACCCAAAATTGAAATAAACATTTTGCACACTCGTTCTTTGCGAGGCAAGAATATGAATGCGACGATTATTCAAATTCTGATAACATTCTTTTTTATTGCTAAATGCTCTTTTGGTTGGAATCTTCTTTTCATGGGCCAATTCAGCCGCAGATATTTCTTTAATTTGCAGTTTGGAGATTTCTTTACCTTGCCGTGGTTTTTCAGATATACTTTGATTTTCATAAAAAGGGAGTTTGAAGGCTTTGTGATCCACTAACCTAGTAGGTAAAGAGCTCTGCCCTTATTGGCTGTAATAATATGAAAATCTAATAGGAAAGTAAAAAACGGAAAAGTGCCGTTACTATGCAGGTATGATGTTGTGAAATCAGCTGTTTTTTTCTCTATGGATTACCATTTTTCTTAGTTTCAAATTTGTAGATACCTGGAATAATAAACAGACCGTCGTATGAACTAGATGATATCTACAATATCATACCATTTATTGTGATTTTGTATATATACAGGTAATTGTTATTAGGTGTAGTATCTTAGTGGGTAGGTACACAATGCATGAAAACCCTGTCAGGGCACAACCATTTTTGGGTTCGCTCTTGTTAGATTGGTAACCTTACTAGTATATTTATAGAATATGAAGTATAACAGAAATAATAAATAGTTATACATCTGCAATAAATAAAAAAAATAAAAATTATAATAAATATTGCTCGACAATTAACACAGCTGTCGAGGATAACCGGTTCTCATCCCCACCATCAGAGCCGCGGATTCACATCGGGCCACCGACCAACATACACGTTTTCTCTCAATCCATACAGCAAATCCGTACAGTCCACTCATCTTTTATTTCTACATATATACCAAAGTATCGAAGATAACACAACACAGCATTATCTAGCAATACGTTCAGTAATTCTCTTTAGCACTGCAACTGAAGTTGCATATACAAAACTGTACAGTACAAAAGTAGAAAGAAAAACAATAGTCAATTGTATACCAACAAAAACTGGATTAAATAAACACATAAATCGTTACTGTGTGCAATTGAGTTTTTAGCCATTGATCTGTTCCAGTCGGATTTACTGGACAATAACATTAAATCAACATGAAGTTTTAGCGAATACGCAACGGGGGCGTCGACATCTCGGGAGGCAATTTACAACTACGATAAAAGTATCGCTTTTATCACCGGAACACACAATTCGCCTGGACAGCTGTAATTGCGAACAGTCGTACTGTCTATTGGTCGTGTAATTTAGATGCCGACGATGGAATCTACTTGGAAAAACTCAGTTGTTCTCGCTGCACTTATTGGCAGTGAAATAAAGCTTGGCGTCGATACAATTTGTATAAAATTCAAAATGATTTCGACTCTATGGGTAAAGTCTGCTTTGTTTGCTCCGGACAAGAGTTCAATTTAGATTCCGAGGAGATATATAAAATCAATTATGCAAATAAATAAATATTGCTGCATCAACCACACAGCGTCATCTAGCCTCAAAGCAAAATAAGCAAAGCTTTTGTTATGGCTACTGAATGGCTGATATACATGACATATTACATAGATAGACATACATATATACAGAAAATACCTAGAACTCCAACAACAAATATTTGCAGATTGTATAAACATCTTACGAAAGGCGGGAATCGAGCCCGCAATCTCCTGAGTCGCAGGCGGATATTCGTTCTCCGCGCCACATCGGTCGTCAATAAAACTAAGTAAAGAGAGTGTTAAACAACGGTGCAAAAAAATAAATAAAATCATGCGTATACATTTCTTTAACTAAACTAAAATTAAACACAAAAATAAATTACTGATAACAGGCAAAGGGAGTATTTTCATCATTGTGCTGCATGCCAAGACATGCGGCGCTGATTTTAAATATAGGTACTCCCGAGGGGATGGCATAGTGGGATTAAAGAAGGTTCCATTATATATTATATATTAATGTTTAAGTATATATAAGTAGCTTAGTATCATTATGAGTAGTATATTTTATTATCTCTATTATATGGCACTACCTACCAAACTGTTGTCCACACTACCCAAAGGTTAGCAGGTAGAGAATGCTATCTAGCATTATGCTCGCCTATGTACAACTTTTTGTGCAATAAAGTATATTCTATCTATTCTATCTATCTATCTATCTTCCATTTCTTATAAATCTTTTTCAATAGTCAATATCTCGTCAAGTACCTATCTATTTCAGTGCTTGGTCAGTGCCCGACTGAACCAAGCCCACGGAACGCTGCGCTGCCGTCGTCGCGTCGTCGTCTCAGACACTAGGCGTCACCAATTAAATATTCAAAGATGCCTTCAATTAGTGCTTTAAGAAAAAATAAGAACACGGGGAAACGTCTCTCTCAATAGTACAATTTACATTTAAGTGTGTAGGTAAATATTTTTCTACTGTTTATATTGTATAGTTTACCTACCTATGGACTTTACTACCAATGTGTTTGTGTTTAATTTTCAATATGTGTTTGGTATGGTACTCACGTCGAGTCTACATTTTTCCCTTTGCGATCTATGAGCGTACGAAGTCTATCCCAAATAAGTTAATCAAATAGTATCAAATCAAATAGTTTATTGCTTTAACTTAAATTAATTAATATATTTCAGTGGTATGGGACCCTCTTTTAACTAATGTAATAGGTACCTGTGCTTGAGGGTCTCGCTCTGCAGTGCGGCTATCTTAAAGATAAGTAAGTCATAGAGTAAAAACACACTGCTGTCATAGTCGAGGGATAGTGTCACTCAACAATTAGGTGTCGAACTTCCATACAGATCCAGCGGATACATCTGTCGACTGGGTTTGAGCAGTGTCCATGGTGTACAATTTTGAATTTTTAAAGGAATATTTAAACGTTCATAAGATAGGGTTTATTTGTAACTTCAGTAACTAATTGTTGAGTGACACTATCCCTCGACTATGACAACAGCGTGTTTTTACTCTATGACGATAGCCGCACTGCAGAGCGAGACCCTCAAGCACAGGTACCTATTACATTAGTTAAAAGAGGGTCCCATACCACTGAAATATATTAATTAATTTAAGTTAAAGCAATAAACTATTTGATTTGATACTATTTGATTAACTTATTTGGGATAGACTTCGATATATCTTAAAGATAAGTAAGTCATAGAGTAACTCACTCAACAATTAGGTACCTACCTATCTGGATTTTGAAGCCAAAAACGAATCTATCTGTGGTTTAACAAGCATAATAACTTCAATGTTTTTACGAATACGAGCGCACGTGTACGAAGGGAGACGAAAATGAGACACAATTAATAAAAGTAACTAGAATAACTGACTATAACTAGTCCGATCGACATTCAGTCGTTTTGCGGTCTAGACACGCTACAACATCAGTGACGATAAAAACATAAAAATATTATGTAAAATAATGTAGGGCAAAAGATACAGATTGGCATAGTTCTTGGAATTCTTGGTTCTAACTAAGATCCCAGTGCCAGTACTAAAAACTAAAACCAAAGGTTCTAATTTGATTTCGTGCAATCGCAATCATAAGCAAGGTACAAAATATGAATTTGTTTTGCACGAAAACGAACCAAAAACTTCAATTATCATTTTCCGAGTAGGTCCCTGGCTAATTTAGAACACTTGAAAACTTTATTATTACAAAAATGCTACTATTCAATCCACGAATTTTTCTCCCTGTGCCTCCTCCGATGACAATTTAAAACAAAAAACCGAAAGTGTAACATACTATCACCTACAGATTAAATTAGTAAGTACCTACCTAATCGCGACATGAAGCATGACATTCCTATATTAACTTATTTTATAAATATGATTGTTTAGAATTTTCAGCTAACATCTGACAAGAACCCAAAAATTGTTGTGCCCTGACAGGGTTTTTATGCATTGTGTACCTACCCACTAAGACATTACACCTAAGAAACTACCTGTATGCATGAAATCACAATAATTGATATGAATATGAATTTCTGGCGTTTATTCTCATGTAGGCTGCAGGTTCAATGAACGCCAGAGTTGACATCTACGCTATTGGTGCTATTAGCTCTGAGCCCTTAGTATGGGTTGTGCATTAGGTAATCGTTGTTATCGACAAAAGATTTGTCCTTACATTTGGTACCTTGCTTCGCCACTCTTCTCGTAGCAGCAATTGAATGAGGTAAAATTTCGCGGTAATTACCTCATAAATAATAATTAATTAAGCGATTGAATAGGCTCATACGATCTCATAGTTATACTGTATAATAGTTTTCAATGGTTTTGAAACAGAGGTTATTTCAATATATTTATGGCTCATTCTTTTTCTTGCCTACTTATTAGCGAAATATTAATAAGTAATATTAAAGATTAATTTATCAGGTACAATATATATCTCGTACCTTTCATTTTATTTTAACCTACGCTTAAAAAAGATGTAAACGGTAAATTTATCTTTGATAAAATCGCGAATAATATAAGTACAACTTATATCATTTGCGATTTTATCAAAGTATATAAGTGATATAAGTTGTACTTATATCATTCGCGATTTTATCAAAGTATCGTTAGTAAAGAAAACTTTTTTCGTAGGACATATTCGTATTTTGCACACTCATACTAAGCACCCAGATTAAACGGTGCAGTCTGGTATAGGCGATGATTATTAACGTCGGATTTGTAGCGTTTTAATTAAGCCGTGAACTCTAATTACTAATCAGGAGCCGAGGAATTTCAAGCTGGAATGCGGTTTAGAAGGTTCTCGTTGAAAATGCACTTTGCCAATTATTTATTAATTTTAGGAAAACTTACGGCTAAAAATAACAAAACAAAAAGTTAAGAAGCTCTCAGCGATAAATCCGCTCTTTATACTTTCTTTATTCTAAGCATTTATTTATGTATTATGTTCTGTTTTGTGTGGTATAATAAAGGGTTTTCTATCTTCTATCTATTTAAGAATAAATGTAAGGTCCAGTAGTTTCGGAGACTATTCATTACAAACAAACAGACAAAAAATCAAACCTCTCCTCTTTATAATATTATTATGTATATAAATGTTTGTTCCTTCATGTCCAGTACATTCTAAGATTGCCTGGAAGAGATCGCTCTCAGCGGTAAGGCCGCCCTTTCTACTTCGTTTATTCTATTGTATATTCCTGTATTGTTTTCTGTTTTGTGTGGTATAATAAAGTGTTTTCTATTTATCTATCTACTGAACTGACCGTACAGACAAATATTTTATTTAGGTATGTATATTCATCATCATCAGTCTATGTGTAAAGAATGCGCTATGGCGCTCATTGGGGGAGACCTATGTCCAGCAGTGGACTAATATAGGTTGATGATGATGATAAAGGAACTTTTTGAACAGATTTTGGTAAGGTTTCGAGCTCAAATCTCGACAGATTAGGACAGATCATAAAATTTTTGAGATATTTAAAATTCTTAGTATAGGTGCTAATCAAAATAAAATCTAATAATAAAAATATACAAAGTCCCATTTCTTTATTTAAACCAACTATTCAACGAAAAAGAACGAAGCCGCAGAGAGTAAATAGCTGAATGAAAATGCAAAATAACAATGAAACTATAAGTCTAAGAAGGCTTTTGAACGTTGACATTACGGACAAGCCAATATTATCCGCTATTGAGGGGCTCATTATTTTTCAAGATACTTTAGACTGTTGTTGTTGAGTCTCAAGTTTAATAAGCAACGATAACTATAAAGAAAAGAAGCTTTTTTATATAGCTTGAAATATTTATTGGATAGATAATTTGAAACTATCATGGTTATTAACACTAAAGTCATTTAAAACGGGATATTTACCATGATTTGATTTTTGAGTTATCCTGTCCAAGTGGATAACTCAAAAATCAAATCATGGTAAAAACCCCGTTTTAAATTACTTTAGTATTGGATATATATTTATAAAAAATAAATAAATAATGCTGGACAATTCACACAGCATTATCTAGCCCCATGGTAAGCAGAGCTTGTGTTATGGGTACTAGATAACTGATATACATAATACAATACATTACATAGATAGATATTTTTTATTATACATAGAAAACGACCAGAACACCCGGAACAATTATCTGCAGATCGTACACACAATTGTTCCGAGGCGGGAATCGAACCCGCGACCTCCTGCGTCGCAGGCGGGCCTCCGCCCACCGCGCCACAGAGGTCGTCGTCGTATTTGACAGTTAATGAACCAAAACATATGTCCCCCGCCTACTAGCTGTGACCTGAAACTTCGTATTCTTTTCTATCCATTTCACATTTAAAGAGAACACCTGGATATCAGCAGATCTTATAGTTAAATTACTAGTTTGACCTTTTATTTGGAAAACTGAATAAAACAAACCGACTAAATTGAAATTTATTTATTCCAACATCAAAAGATTGCTCGTTCGCATCTTACCATAAACTTCAGTTCAATTATTTACAGTCTTATCAGCTAAAATGTCGTCTAATTGAATTATGATAACATCGAATTTATTAAAATGTTTATTATTTAGTACCTAGGTGGCTGGTATGTATAGGTGCGTCCACTGACCCACTCCCGACGCACCGCACGCAACAAACTTCCGTATCAATAATAACGCGTTCACAACCCGTACTATCGACATAGCAATGACAAGAACTGTGCGTTGTTTCCGCTGCGGGTCAATAGTCAGGCACCATTATGGAATAATCACTAATTTCGATACAATAATGTCTTTAACCACTCAGGTCGCGGCTGCTGTGGCTTGTACTCCGGCGGGCTGAGCGCCAGAGGTGAGGCGGCATCCGCCATGGCCACTGAGGAAGAGGTTTCAGTCACAGCTATACTCGGCTTGCCCCTAATCAATCGCAGCTCATCGCTCTCCACCGCCCGCGACCGTTGCAGGTTCTCCCTCGTCTCTTTCATCCGCGACAGCTGTTCCCGCAACGTTCTATACTCTTCCAGAAACTTCTCGAGTTGCGAAGCTCGGAAATCATAGTCTTCCATCGTGTGGGCGGCGGTCGAGCGTGAATAATCTCTGAGACCGGATAAATCTAGTAACGGAGTGGCGGAGGGGAGCGCCTGTTCTCTGGAGGGCGAGGAGGGGAGACTCGGGTTGCGGCGCAGTCGAGTGCTGCCCGTCGAGAGGTCCAGAAAGCTGTTCGACCGACGACTCGGCGCTCTTCGCGACTTATCAAACAATCTATTATCGACGTACGTCACAGAATCTCCTCCAGAGCTGTTCCTCCTGCTGCTTAGTAGAGGACTGCGGCTATCGCCATCTTTTCGCCGCGGCATCGTGTAAAAGCAGTAAGGGTCGTTCTTATCGCTGCGTAGGTATGAAGATGCTCCTAAAGCGCTCATTTCTATAAGATCCGGATAGTTTTTCTCGCTGTCGCTGCCAGACAGGTCGTTATCGAGGCGGTCGCGGCGCGGTCGGCATTGCCGGTTGTTGTTGTACCTGCTGCTTTCTGGTAATACTTCTGCGCGGTTCATGACGCTATTTGAATTGGAGCTTTGCACTGAATCGGAGGCTGCATCGGAACTGTAACAAATAAAAAAGTGTGTGATTTTGATTGTGCTACATCTTATCGGTTGAGAAATGTTTACGTTTAGAGTTAATTAACAAGTTGCAGAGAGTATACTAGAGAATTCTTACTAGCAAGTAAATAATCTCATCTGTTTGAGATGGTTTCGTGGAATAACCTACTGGGAATAATAAGACAAACATTTATGAGCCTAATTCCATTGGTTGGATCGATGGCGGCAAATACCTAGAATGTAATCAATATCAATAGGTTTCATAATTTGATTTCTATTTGATTCTTGTGAAATGGTTGCTTTCGTTAGTATGAAATATATATAGATGATAGCCGTAGATAATCGAATCATCCTACAGGATTGATTTCGTTTAATAATTGTTAGTCCCAATAATTAGCGCCAGGAATAATTGAAGAATTCTGTGATATATGTAATGTTTTTGAAACTATCATGGTTATCAACACTAAAGTCATTTAAAACGGGATATTTACCATGATTTGATTTTTGAGTTATCCAATATTTCAGTTATTCCGTGATCATGGCGCATGAAACTGTGCCGAAATTTAGGATAAATCAAAAATCAAATCATGGCAAATATCCCGTTTTAAATGACTTTAGTATATGTAATGTTTTTTTCTGGACGTCTGTAGGGTTAACCAATTATTTATTGACAGATAAAATAATTACCGTAAATTATAATCGCTGAACCGTGGTATATGAAGGTCCCGCTCTCGCTCCGGCCTCGCTCGACTCGACTCGAACTCGACTCGCCGCCAGCCGTCGCGCGGAGGGCTCGCTCCCCGCTCCTCCCGCACCTCCCCCCGCGCATACACCTCGTACTCGTCCTCAGGATCGTGCAAGGGGACGTTCCGATAGTCCCCTCGCTTCCGACCGCTCTCCGCGGGGATCAGCCGAGGCTCCTCCGCACTATTCTTTATATTAGCGTCTATCTTCTCATAACTCTCCTCGCGGTGATTGGAAGTCACAATTTGCTCGTTCCACCTATCTAACTGTCTTTTCTTACGAGACTCGTACGCGCACAGACCGATCACGCACGAACTTAACACTAGCACTGCGGACACCGCCATGCCCGCCATCAACGCACGGCCCCCGAAACTTTTATTTTCAGGTTTTTTCTCTATCGCTAAACTTAAAGTCACTTCCGCCTTGCCAGCTCTGTTTTCAGCGTTGCACGTGTAAGAGCCGGAGTCCTGGATATCAGCAGATTTTATAGTTAAATTACTAGTTTGACCTTCACTACGTAACATAAAAGCTCTACCGGAATTGACATTATGGGTGGTGTTGGCCAGCAGACGGCCGGCGCGTACCCAGCGCACGCGCGGCGCCGGCACGCCCCTGACGCGACACACGAGCGTCACCGCGTCGCCCTCGGCGCCGTGGTACTGGCTGGTGAGCGCGCTGACCTCAGGTTGGCAGGCGAACTCCTCCAGGTCCAGGCGGTCCCAGGCCTGGCTCATGAGCCGCGGCGGCAGCACGCAGTCCGGCACCACCGTCGCAGGCACGTTCTTCTTGATCATCCAGTCCCGCAGCGGTCGCAGCGCACACGTGCACTCCCACGGGTTGTTCGCCAGCTCTAGCCCTTTCAGCGTCCGCAGAGGCGCCAGCACCGCCACGTGCAGCACCTGCAGCTTATTCCTACTGAGCTCCAGATACTCCAGCGTAGATTCCATACCCGCGAAGCCACGCGGCTCTATTTCTGATATCTTGCAAGCGGTTAGCGATAATCTGACAAGTTTCTTCAGAGTCTGGAACGCCTCGTCCCCTATTCTAGCGATGGGGTTGCCTCCAAGTTTCAACTCTCGAAGTTCTTTGATGGAGTCAAATGCGTGGGAGGGCACGGTATCAATGCGGTTTCGGGACAGGTCGAGCTCGACGAGATTGACGAGCGCGCGGAAGGCGTGTGGGCGGATGGTCTGAAGCTTGCAGTTGGGGATGTAGAGGCGCTGAAGGTTGATGAGGCCGGCGCTGGCGAAGGCGTCATCGCGGAGGGTCGGCAGGCGGTTGTCGGAGAGGTCGAGGAGCTGCGTGGTGGGGGCGAGGCGCGGCACGGCAGAGAGCGCTGCGCGCGCGCAGAGAGCTGACTCCTTGCCGCTGCGCCACTTGCACTCGCAGTGGCGCGGGCAGTCGGCGCCCGCCGCCGCCGCCAGCGACAGCACCAGCCAGAGCCACATGGCGCGGCGCGGACGCTGCGGGGCCTCACCCTGCGCCGCACCGCTCATCTTCAGCCTCAAGCGACATCCCCTAGATTTCGGTCGACCTGTGGACAAAAAATAAATTAAATACTAATATTTTTCACTACGTTATTCATTATCGAGGGAGCATTATAATTTTTAGGGTTTTTCTTCTATTCAAGTGTTGTGCTGAAAATAGCACCCAATCAAACCCAGGAAAGACGTCATTTAAATAATAAAATATTTTTTTATTTCTACAATATTAACCAAAACATATTGCGGTCCTCCCGGTCCCGGGTAGTAATAGTGTTTCTCCAGTGATGGGTAGAAACACTATTACTAACTTACTAACTACTTAAAGGGTTAAATTTGTAAACATAAACCTAGGTACGCAAGCAGTGCACCGTGCCCGCAAGTCGCTACCGATGCTTAGAGCCTGTTATTATGGTACATTATAAGCAGCACGAAGTGCATGTTTGTTTGCATGATTTTCGATCTTACACACTTTAGCAATTACAGTTCTTTTACACCTGAAAATTCTAGTTAAAAGTAGAAACTCTTAACCTCCTTTCCTTAATTATGATGGAGTGCCTTAGCATCCCGCGCTCAAACAAGCATTATACATAGAGAGACCCTAGTATAATGTTTGTTCGGTAGTGCATAGTTTACGAAAACTATAAAAGTGCACGCTTCTTTCCATACAGCGCGCCCCTAATGGATACTGAAAGAAACTTCAAAATATGACGGCGATCCAATAGGTTCATACAGACTCTAATTATATTGGTAGTTTTCGAATGGTTTCGATCGATATGTTGCATTTTGGCAGTACGAGTGCCATCTTTGATAAGTATGCTGTAGTAAACTGTAAGGTGTTTATTTTCGAAAACTTTTTCCCTTTTTGACTGTTTTGAGCAAACTCATACTAACCACTAAGAAAGAGTTTCAAAACATTGCCAAGTTATTGTCAGTTGGATGAAACAAACGTTCGTGTTGAAGCAAAGTGAGTGGCTTAAACGAGGTTAACTACATAGCCACCTGATTACATACGCCTCCATTAAAGAATTTAATTATGAATTAAATTAAATGTTTTTCGGGCTACGTTGAATGTCATCGACGTTTTTTTGTTAATAGCTAGCTAGTATTATTATATCTGGTAATTGCTAATAAGTGAGTAATTATTTGTGGTAAATGAAAGTGTTAATTAAAGGTAAAATTTCAAATTTTACCTTTAATCAACAACCTCCTCCAGTAAAATATTAATTTCTTTAAAAAAATATATCTATCTATGTAATGTAATGTACTTTATATATTATATCAGTCATCTAGTACCCATATCACAAGCTCTGTTTAGCTTGCGCCTAGATGATGCTGTTTGGATTGTCCAGCATTATTATTAATAGTTTTAATTCTGTAACGCCTTTAAATCAAATACATTTTATTAGTTTGCATGTATAATTGTATTTCCCTAGCTAGATTGTAGGCCTAAACGACAAACTAGAGATGATAATAATAATTTAGCCATTTATTATCATAGAATAAATTAACATTCATTAGGTACAATTAGGTAAAATTAGGTACATACCTAATCGAATTATATTATTAAAAAGTAATTTTTTAGTTATTGAAAATTATTAAATAAGCATTTTTATTATTCTGTGATCTCTAGTTTTATTTATTTATTTTAGGAAAACCATTAGCACACTACTACTAATTAGGGTAATACAATAAATTCATTTTCGAGTAAAGCCCTCGTCCAAACTTTGCCATTTCTTTCTGTCTTTCGCTATGGCTGCCGAGTTATTTCCTGTTGTTTCCAAAATTTCGTCGACCCATCAGGTCGACCCGTCAGGCGTCCCCTATACCTTTTACCAGGTGGTCCCCGCCAGGCTGTTACAACTCCGGTCCAATTCTTACCCATTCTCCAAAAAATGACAAACTAGAGATATCTTTATGTATAAAAATCGATTGCTGTTCGTTAGTCTCGCTAAAACTCGAGAACGGCTGGGCCGATTTCGCTAATTTTGGTTTTGAAATGTTTGTCGTAGTCCATGGAAGGTTTAAACGGTGAGAAAACATGGTAAAACCGCGCATAAATTCCACGCGGGCGAAGCCGCATGGCGCAGCTAGTTATAATATATTTGACTTAAGATCAATGTTCATGTAATGTATCGTTACATCTAGTTTACAACAATAAATACTATCTTTATCTGTACGATACAGATAAAGATAGTTGAGAGAATAACAATAGAAACAGTAGAGAGCTACAAATTAGGTCCGTCCGCCGGCGTCCTCAGATCGGATACACCTTCCTACAATTTTGAATAGTTAAGCTTTCGTGGCAAGTATTAGTTTACAGCTTTGCGGCTGTTATGCAAATACGAATGGGCGCCTGAAGTACCCACAGCCATTGTTTTATCGAGCAGCCGTAAGGGGCTACACAGACGATTAGATTTTTTACTACAAACAGCGTAAGTATATATGTATTTATAGTAGATATGTATTTGTATGTAACATAATAATATGAAACTTCATGTTGTAATTAACTACATAATAACGCACACAGATCCCCTTTTTCAATCCAACGATCCTATCCATCCACGGTTGTCTGGTAGAGATCGCTCTTGAGCGATAAGACCGCCAAATTGTCACATATCTTGTATTATTATTGTTTACCTTGTTTGTTTTATTTTTAAGTGTGCAATAAAAGTATTGTCTATCTATCTATCTATCTAACAGCTATGTAACAATACAATACAATCTGCATCTGGTATACAGTATTGCCTTTACTTTATTAAATAAATATATAAATAATGCTGGACAATCCACACCGCATTATCTAGCCCCATGGTAAGCAAAGCTTGTGTTATGGGTACTAGATAACTGATATACATAATACAATACATTACATAGATAGATATTTTTATTATACATAGAAAACGACCAGAACACCCGGAACAAATATCTGCAGATCGTACACACAATTGTTCCGAGGCTGGAATCGAACAGGCGGACCTTCGCCCACCGCGCCACATCGGTTGTCAGTATTGTACACCAGCTGCAGATCATTAGAAAAAAAGACATTGCATGCGACAAGTACAATGGGTGGTGTTATAGCTAAGAAGCGATATCTTCCAGGCAACCTTTGGATGGATGGAAAAATACTGTTTTGGTGTACCGGTGTCTTTGTTTTAGTTACTTCACAGCAAGTGGGGGCGGCGCGCGGCGTAGCGTGGGTTTGTACCCGGGTGGTTTTCTATCAAGCTTTCTTTATTTATATTTATTTTTTCTCTGAATACTTTGCGCTGGTAGATAAAAAAACTATGAATATAAATAACAAAATACATTTTTGAGTTCGATTCGAACCCCGTTTGTTTTTTTGTGCAAATTTCTACACTAATTCGGTGTATTACAGCATCAATGTAACTTACAACGAAAAAACAGCTAGTCTGAATAAACCCTAAAACGAGTACGTCAGTATTGGTATAGCCCGTCTTTGCTTTCAACGTCGTCGGTTCATATGAACACTTGACTTCACACGGGCAATAAACGGCAGGTATACGTATGTAGATGGGGCTTAAGAAACAAGGGCCTGGTGTGCCTCTAACAGCACACATTCCGTTTATTCCGAATTTTAAAGCAAAGTTAAAGTGTTTACCGTGTTTCATTCAGTTTCGTTTTCGTAGCCGTGACAGTCGCGGCGTAATAATCGACCTCCCGAAGTCAACCCGTGGATGTTGTAAGAGTCGACTAAGGGAATCTACCATCATCATAAAAATCAATAAATAATAAATAATGCTGGACAATTCACACAGCATTATCTAGCCCCATGGTAAGAAGAGCTTGTGTTATGGGTACTAGATAACTGATATACATAATACAATACATTACATATATAGATTTTTTTTATTATACATAGAAAACGACCAGAACACCCGGAACAAATATCTGCAGATCTTACACACATTGTTCCGAGGCGGGAATCGAACCCGCAGCAGGCGGACCTCCGCCCACCGCGCCACATCGGTCGTCAAACTACTATCATCATACTAAAACTAGGAATAAGGCACATGTAGTGGTTCCTCGGACCAGACAAAGTAAAATTTTAAAAGTTTCAAATGTATATCGATACAATTTTATAACAAAATACCAATTTACCTAAGACAAAAACCTAACACTGAATTACTAAAATATGTCGAAAACCAAAGTCATTTAAAACGGGATATTTACCATGATTTGATTTTTGAGTTATCCAATATTTCGGCACAGTTGCATGCGCCATGATCACGGAGTTGCTCCGTGTTGACTTTAGTATTAATAACCATGATAGTTTCAAAAGTTTTAATGTCAAAAACCATTTAATTTAAAAATGTGGGTTCGTGGCTTAGGCCCCCAGTGGTCGACGCACCTGTGGTCGACGCGCCCGGTCAGTTTAATTTTATCCGAAGATTTTATACAATTGACGAAATTATGGCTGACACATCTTTATTTGTGAAGAAAATTCTGATACTTAATCAGAGAGATCTAGGTACATTATAAAAATTTTGTTATTTTTGGACATGTCTAAGCGCTTTAAATAATTTTAAAGATGAAATAAATGACTTTTATGACTTTATGGCCAGAAAAAGAGCTTTCTCTGCGTATTGAACCGTGCGTGCGTCATCGGAGCGTTGCTGAATCGGTTAATTTTAAATTCTATGTTAGTCTCTACAATTTTTTGGGCCCTAATTAAGTTACTTTATGTACACTTTCTTTGTTGCCTGAATAAAAGTTATTATTTTATTATTCCACTTCATTTATTCATATTTATTTTCTTTTTAAAATACATAAATATTTGCAACTAACTTGGAGTTTTGTTGTAGAAGCGTATACATTGCCCTTTAAAAGATGCACTTATCTTATGTAGTCTAGTTGTGGGAATAGCGAGTTTATTCTTATTTCTAGTATTTACATTATGTATATCGCTTTTTTTAATGAACCGATTTATGTTTTTATGAGTGTACAACAAGTTTTCATAAATATATTGACATGGTACTGTCATTATGCCCGACCGACGAAAATGTTATAACAAACATACAGACGTGGAAAGCGACATTATTTCATGCTATAAACATCGATAAAGATGTCGTAAATAAAGAGTTCACACATATTTAATAATGTTGTTTGTCTGTTGCAGTCACGCGACGTCCCATGGCCCATAACTCCACATACTGTTTTCATTAAAACATGATTTTTGCGTGGTCCCATTTATTTGTAGGAAATTCAACTTTATACCCTTGTAAAAACAACTATTAAAGGTAAAAGTTATGTTATACCGCAGTTCGTTTTATTCTCTCTAATGGAATATGGCCATGAAATGATTCCATTGCGGGTGTTTGCACAGTTAATTAATTTTACCGAGCAATAATTTGATAATTTTAATAACCTAAACTAAAGCTTGCTACGGCGTTGAATTCCTATCATGAACAGAAATAATAATAAAAATACTTCTACTATTCTGACGCATTCTTCCTCTATTGTTTATTTTTGATTTGATTGTTTTTGGACAAAATAAGTAGAGCTTGTGTTATCGGTTAGTACTAGTTAAATTAAGAATTTCATTCATCTTAGTAGATGACTGAATGAAGAATACTTAATTCAATACATTACATACATTTTTTTTATTATACATAGATAACGACCAGAACACCCGGAACAAATATGTGCAGAAAATACACACAACTGTCCCGAGGAACGAACCCGCAACCTCCTGCGTCGCAGACAGACCTTCGCCCACCGCACCACAGAGGTCCTCAAAAAAAATGAGGTCATTTGATAAAAGTATTTGGGCAAATACAGCGAAGTATTTGGGCATGACTTTAGACGCCAAGCTACGCTGGAAAGCTCACGTCAAGAAGAAAAAAGAGGAGCTAGAGATTCGCTACAAAAAGATGTACTGGCTGATTGGGAGAAATTCTACTTTAGCAGTACACAATAAACTCCTTTTATATAAACAAGTCCTTATGCCAATTTGGACTTATGGTATACAGCTCTGGGGCTGCACCAAAAAGACAAACGTAGCAATCATACAAAGATTCCAGAACAAAGTACTCAGGTCAATTGTTAATGCTCCTTGGTACGTAAGAAATGACGATATTCATCGGGACCTAAACATTGAATTCGTCGACAAAGTCATACAAAAATACGCAGAGGCTCACGGACAAAGGCTTCATCATCATGTGAACGTCGAGGCGATCCAGCTCCTCGACAACACGGACATAGTGAGAAGGCTCAAAAGAACAAAACCTTTTGAGTTAGTGTAGTGATAATTAGTGTATCTGCAGAAGTGCTATCTTAAAGAACACATGAACAAAGTGTCTTCACCTTAAGTATAGAGACAATAAGAAAAGTGCCAATGGACACGTTCTTAGTAATATGTTGTTATAAAAATAAGTTAGAACTAAATTACCCATTAGCCAATTCTATGGCTAGATTGTAATTATACTCTAGTGTATTTAACATTTATATAAGTATACTAGACAATATAAAAAAAAAATTGATAAAAGTATCAGATAAATTTATTCCCTGCAACGACTTGAGAGCTGGTGAGTATCTGGCGCAGCGGATCATTGTCATACAGCGGCGCAATACAACCAGCATCTTCGAGATGCTTGTAGTCGATATTGATAAGGATCAGATTAATTTTAAGCTACGTCTTGATTGTTTGCAACAGTTTGCAGTTAGCTCAACTGTTTAAATTGTGAATACTAATCTTTATTTCTATAATTTCTTTAAATGTAATTTTATAATAGTAAAGTTTATTTTAAAACCAACTAATTTTAGTAGAGTTAGTCCACTCTTAATTACGCGCGGCTTTGTGGTAAGTATTTACGCTTTAAAACCACGTCAGAAGAAACCACAGGAAACTAAATAGAGAGTGAGATGCGCTTTTTATACCGACTTCAGTAGGAGGTTCTACGTTTGTTTGTACGTAATTATTTTTTCTCCGACCTGGTGGGATGACGACCTGCGAAAGACTGCAGGTAGATGCTGGATGCGTCAAGATGAAGACAGGGCGCTATGGCGCTCATTGGGGGATGATATCATAGGCTGATGAAGATGATGATTTCTTTATGTATCAGTGGAAATACGTACAGTCAAACAAAGAAAATCAATCAATTTCCTCCGTCAATTCTCAGGTTCTAAGACCGATTTTAAAAATTATTTCGCTATTTATAGAGAATTAATCTCAATTTTTTTGATAAAAAAATATTCCTTTAGAAAAATTACGAATATCTACAACAATTTTGGTGATATCTTCGTCCATTCTAAATAGATTTTGATGATTAATCCGGCCCTGTTGTTTAGGGATAATTTAGAGGTGGGTCCATAAAAGTTTTACCCTCGTAGAATTGATACGTCCGTAAAATGTATTCAAAGCATCACATGATAATTTTCACATCACTTCAAGGAAATGGTTTCCATGGCAACGGGCGTAAACAAGAGGTAATTTATTCGTCTTTTATCCCAGTGTCAAATAAAAAATACAAATACAAATACAAAATATTTATTTACCAAAAAGCTTACAAATAATAACACCTTAACTTAATTTATGTACATATTCTTACATTATAGAGTTGATACATTGAGGTGTTGCAGTTAACAGTGACCCCCGCACTAGGCTAGGCCTGTTTCGCGGGGCATCAAAACATTTTCTGTTTGCTGGTAGGTAATGAAGTGCACTAACAAAAACTTTAGTAACAATAGCATAAAACTAAAGCTAAAATAAAACAATACAAGCAAGTGCCAATGGCCATACATGTGACCTGTAACCAAAAATAATCAATTAATCAATAAATGAGCTATGAACTTAATATGAACTACATGAATCTACTAAAGAACAATAAATGAGAAGTGAGAAAGTGTCATTACATTAATCATCACATCAAGCTAAATTAGACTCAAATTTTAACAAGATGTCGCCACTTGAAAATTCGTTAGCATTATCAAAGTGTTCCATCCAAACTTATTTCACTATTTCTCCTTAGATTATTTTAAATCAGTTTATAGATTTGTTTTTAATAGGCCGAATAATATTATTAGTTTTTTTAGATCTGTTGGCAAAGTAAAGGCACTCTTAGATATACCTTCTTCGTAGGTACTGAAATACTTACATTTAATTAACATAAGGTAGAATAAACTATTGCACAAAAGATTAAGAAGACATTGGACATTGGATTAGCGGTATTAAACTGGCAATCTAGGGAACAGGCTTTTTGTTTCCATTTACCTAATATTGGAAGACAATACACCCTTTGTTAAATCAATTCAGCGTTCCGAAATCTGAAGCTTAATCATATTACAACTACCCTTCAGAATAATTACATTAATGTAAAACCCTCTCCGTGCGATATGAAATTCAAAACCGATAGCCGACATGAGCGGATGAAAAATCAAACTCAATTAATTTATAATCTTTGTTCCATTATTACAGAATATCAATGTGAAAGTTCATATAAAAATTCAATCAGCATGGCTTCGAGGGCTCTAATACCCAAATCTCAAAAATCCGTGAATAATTTAACATCAATTGAATCGTTACGATGCCTTCCTCAAAGTTCTGATCGTTATTTGAGAGTCCATTCTTTCAGAACTTGCTAAGTAATTCCTTATAGCCACTTCGTCTTCGTTTTCATGGGAAATTTACCATTCAGATTATTTACAAAGCTCTTGAGTGGCGCTCGAGTAAAACTCGAAAAATAATATCCATAATTAAATGATAGCCCGGATTGACCTGATTGGTACAGTCAACGATCTCAATCACAAGCTGGGTCTCTTCAAGGCAATAGTGAATTTTGTATTGCGTTTTTGATACATCGTCACTTTCCATCAGGAGGTTGTAGCCAAACGAAGGTGTGAATTTCACTTTATTATGTAGGTGATTTTTTTACACCTTGGGTTACATTATTGGAGTTTTAGTAAGGATCCCTAACTTTTTTGAAAATATCGCTATTGTTCACCGGGGATAGTGTAGCTTCCCAACAGTGAAATAATTTTTCAAATAGGTCCAGTAGTTTCGGAGCCTTTTCTATACAAACAAACAAAATACCGTGTGATTTCAGCAATCAAAGTGTTAAAGCACCAACCGTAGGCATTTCTATGACCAAGCTATGATGCTGCGAGCTACGAATTTATTTATTCGTAGGCTGCAAGCTATGTTGGTAGTGCTCTCATTATTCCAGTCCAGCGATCCAGTCCAGTACTGGATTGCTTACTGGAAAAATGTAAACCGGCACTGGAATGAACTGAATCCAGTAAGCATTCCAGTCCAGTAACTGGATTCGCAGTCTAAATTTGAATCCAGTGCGATCAATCCAGTGCAACTGGAATAATGTAGACGGCCAATCCAGTGCCATTTCCAAACTGATCTCTTCTTGAAATCATTGTCACTGCAGTGTTCACACTTCAACGGCTTCTAAATAACTGGAATAATGTAGACGTTACAGATCCAGTCCAGCACTGGACTGGAATCTCGCTAGATCACTGGACTGGAATAATGTAAACCGAGCATTATAATTTCAATACCGCAAACGAGATTGACAGAGTGTATGTCAAAGTACAGTTCTCAAAATCATTCGAAAACTATCTTCAATTTTGTAAGAAACGATTAGGTCGTTGTCTACAAAACGTCGGTAGGGGCATAATTATAAGTAATAATACAACGGGTATTTATCGCGTTTATTTACCTTTTTTCCCGACGTACTTATAATAAACTACTACTACTACTGTACTTATAATTATGTGTTCTGATCGCGTAAGTTTAAAAATATTTGTCGGTAGGGGCGCTTCAAAGCGCTAAGTAAAGGACTCGAAAACGATGGAAGTATTCGTAAGATAATGCTCACAGCAAAAACAACACACTCCGAATCCATTTTCAAACCACCAGAGTCCTAAAATAGTCTAAAAGAGTTATTCAACGCTCACAATCCGCTGTAAGCACTACGTAACACGTCACTTCCACTTCCTATTACGCCGTGATATGTGTGAATAGCCCCTAATAAACGTAGCCCACAGTTGAATACGCCGATTATTTACGAACTCGCCTTCGACCTCCAACTCCGACTGAATAAGAAGCTTTTTATTGAGCTTCCTTTGGTGAAACGGTAAAATTATACCACTTAAGTATACGGTACTTACTGCAGATTATACATTTTAAATCGATCGATTTGTAAACGGGTTTAAAATTGGATTTATACTGACTTCTACTATACAAAAAACTATAACACAAAAAGTAATTATTTGATTAAAGGTAACTAAAAATAATAATTTGGTTTTGATTTTAATGATAAAATGGCTTGTTGTTGCTGATCTGCAACGCACAGCCGCACAGCACAAAAATGAGCATTCAATGCTCATTTTTGTGCTGTGCGGCTGTGGTGCGCTTATTGGTACTTATATGGTCTTTAACTCGTAATTATTCGCGTTTTTTTTATTGTAAGCATCCGGTAACAGACAACTTGCACAGCTCGCGGTAAGCCATTTTATCAACGTATCTTATAAAGATGACAAGTTTCATCCCATTTTTGAATGCTCATTTTTGCGATAGCGGTGTTGGACGATGTGTGCGCTAACCTTAATTTCAGTTTCGGCTGTGATTACCTAACTTGAACCCAAAATAATACATCCTGCAATACTTGAAGCTTTTCCGATAAACCCGTTTAAAATTTTAAACCGATATGTGACTCGTTTCGGTTGCTTAATTTAAGTACTGCTTGCTTGTAGAAGCTTTTCTTTATTTAACACGATGCATGTGCCCGCCTCGAACCCCGTATTCTACACGGGTGGCTAGGCATTGAATGCGTTAAACATACTGTCCATGTTTAATAATAATAAATGAAGACACTCTCGCTAGGAAGTTGGATCAAGGGTCAGATCCAAAAGGCGGTACTCCTAGACTCTGCACGCATCGTCAGGAAGTTCCTCTCTCTGCAGCCCTAGTCACCGGCCGCTTGAGCCTAGCTTCACGACCGTTATTATTTACTGTAGAAATGTTTTATTGTATTTTCTATTGTAAGAATATATTTTATAACGAGGATTTAAATAAATTGAAGTACAATAATAATGCTGGACAATTCAAACTTGACTTGTCCAGCAAGTGCTTATTTTGCAAGCTTAAAGAAATAAATGTGGTTGACTTTGAAACAGAAATACAATTTATCATTAGGTAAAATCAATAGGTAACAGCATTATCTAGCCCCTTAGTACACATAATAAGACTTGAGTTGAATTTCAGTCAACCACCGTGTAAAAAAGTGGTTGTCAAATTAGTGTATCGTTTGCGACGAACCTTATAAAAAGCTAAATGAAGCCACGTCCTCGTAGTGAATAAGCGCGCCTGGGACCTCCGGATTAGTTATGAGAGTATTATGTTTTAACTTCCGTCCTGGTTTTGTATAGAGATAAGATAAATTGAGCTAAATGGTGTGGCTGGGCAAATGAAATACACTTCGGGTGAGTTATTTAATGTTTTGGGGTCGCAAAAAATAGCAACACTGAGGAGTACTAAAAGACAAAATAGACCGAACTTATCATTGGAGGACGAGATAGACGCTTTTTGTGTCGCTGAAGCATACGATTAAGAGGTAGACCGATAGAAAACACTTTATTATACCACATAAAAAAGAAAACAATACAGAAATAAACATTAGAATAAATTTTTCGTGTTACTCTCTTCCTTTCAATAAAGGAAGTATAAAGGGCGGCCTTATCGCTGAGAGATCGCTCTCAGCGATAAGGCCGCCCTTTATAGGAAGAGAGTAACACGAAAAAGTCTATATCAGCTGCCATTCATATATTCAGATAATTAGAATTACGATTGAGGTATCAAAAATATGTATGTAATAATAAATATGTACTTACTAAACTTTAATTTTGTGTCATTCTATCTTTTGTCCGCAGTTTCGCAAGTGATCCTTCGGGATATAATATAGAAGCCTATATTTTAATTTAAGTTTAGTCTTTGCAAAACTTTAGCCTGATCGGTTCAGTAGTTTTGGCATGAAGAGGTAAGAAATATATAGACATCCAATCTTTCGCTTATATTAGTGTGTTAAGTAAAACAACCGTTTGCAAGAAGAGCTTTAGTTTTATATTCTTGGTCAGATTATTTAGTTTAGCTGACCAAGCTTCAAAAGAGAAGAGAAGATAATGTGAAAACCACCGTTTGATTCAAAGCCCCGAAAACAAGTCTTAAGACGATTGTAAGATTTAGTGGAAATCAACCCTTACTGTCAACCTCATTCATGCTCCGGCAAGCTTAAAGCACAAGCTTAGCCGCCTTAAATAAAAAACATATAAACCCAACTCATATATCAGTAGTAAAACATGCCAGAAACTTGTGTCGGTAACCAGTATTCCCACATCACAGTACCTAACTTTAGTTTTATTGTTCGCTCCGTATTTTTTGTAGTTTCTACTACTTTGTTTCCAACAAAGTTGGACGACCATCACAGTCGCATTAACCAACCTAATACGCACAGGTTTATAAGTACGGGTAATCATCCTTAGGAGGTACCCAAGTATCCCCTGATGAGTAAACTAGCTTAACAAATTGCCGTTTAATGGTATCCACGGGAATTTAGACTGTAAGGTGGAAGCAATAAAGAGTGTTTTATGTGAAATTTGAAAATGTCTCGTCGGGATGACGATGGATGAATTTATCAGGGGACGACGGGGGACGAATACTAATAACTCTATGTCGTCAGACTTTAGAGTTTCGAGGAATTTTGATGAAATAATTGGACTTTATTTTCAATAGGCGTTTATCTTCACGGTAGGTGGTGCTATATAAAGGCTGCAGATTGTCTCTTATGTAAAGTAAAATAAGTAAAAATGAGTTTTTTTGTTGTTGTCTGCTGTGTATATACAAGATAATATCCAAGACAAAGGTTAAACAGATACGTAAGAATTACGGTAAAAAAATAGCCAACACTCGGCATAATTGTGCTATGACGAATGTATAGCATAGACCTTGTCTTTCGTAGGCCAGAATATCACAATTATAATTATAAATGCCAAAGTTTGTATGGATGGATGTTAATTAACCCGCTTACATCCGTAATGAATTCGTCAATCTACGATAGTTTTTTTATAGCACAATGGGTGGATGTTTGTTACTTCCTAGCCCTAGAGTTGGAATAACATTATAGGCAACTTGTTATCCTATAAATCAATTCCCATGCCATAGAAATAATCTTTAAAGTTACCATTTTAACAGCGCTTGCGAAGCCACGGGTAAAGTCTAGGTTTCTTACATCTTATGAAATGTCATAAACACTATAGGGCCCTAGTATTTTTTCTTAGTGTGAACCTCACCATCGAGGACGAATGCAGAAACATATTCAATAAATTCTTGTGTAAGTTTGAAATAGGGAATATCTTCCCTCTATCTACAGGGCTTGATAAAGTGCTAACTAATTTATTTACTTCTGTAGTCCAGCGACCAATATAATAATATATAATAAATTCTTTATTTCCAGACACGAGATCCATATATGTAGGTACAATATTATTCTATTTAAAATAGTTATAACTAAAACACGAAACAAAACAAAATATAGACAGAAAGAGGTAGGTACATAGGGTAACTTAGTAAACTTGAAGCCGTCAATATACCTAAAGAAAAAAAGATTTAGGGTTTCTAATACTAAGATATAAGATAAGTAGGTACTAGATGCATATAATACCCTGCAGTGGGCGAACTAAAATTACGGAAAGATCATCACTTAAAAGTACTGCGTAATTTTTTTTAAATATTCTTAATTTATGCAACGTCAACATCGGACACTGCCTTGGGCATATTTTGATGGAACAGGCTGTACCGGAGCACCCATAGAAATAATAGTGTAATTTCGACCATGATAAACAATTTATAATATCCAAACTTACATTGTTTTTTTAAAGACACGGTGTATAGCGGTGTGTAGCAATAAAAGCTCGCATTACACTTACCGTAATAATTTGAACTCGTACCAAAATTTTCCGTATAAATTAAATTCATAACCGTAATTACCTGAGAACGATCAAAAGTAAATGATTGCAACTGAACTGTCTCAAACGCAAAAAGGTTCGCATAAGAGATTAGATAGATTTATTTAACGTAGGTATAGTGAAACAACCAAAACACATCAATCACAACACAAACAAAAACATCTTTCCCCGCTAGCACACATATTATATGTAGGTCGCTAAGTCTTCTTTAGACCCCCATCATTAGCAGAGCATTTTATTTTGTCACAAATGCGAATAAACCTTTTCGTTTGTCACCCTTCTCATCCCGCTCCGCCAATCTGACCCACGTTCAACCCAACGTAAAAGGATATTTTCAATAAAATCTTGCCCTGAGACCGGATTTATAAATAATCTTGAAGGGCTTAAAGATTCGAGGAAGTCGTTAAATCATAAACATTGCATTAAAATATAAAGCCTACCAATTTCTATGAACTCCGGACAAAAATACAGATAACACTTTTGAAACTATCATGGTTATCAACACTAAAGTCATTTAAAAACGGGATATTTACCATGGTTTGATTTTGGAGTTATCCAATATTTCGGCACAGTTTCATGCGCCATGATCACGGAATAACTGAAGGCAGTGACTGCGAGTAAAAATACAAATGGTGAAGAAAACTCGGAGAACGTAAATGGCAATCAAGCTATTTTATTTTGATTGCGAAGATGGTACGGCACGACCTTCGGAGCTTCAACACGCGCCTCATTCAAGAGGCGATAGAGCGAAACCGAGGGTCCAAAGTATTCACTCAGCAGCTTAAAACGCACGACGGGAGGACCGTATTGTCAAAGCCGGAGATATCCGCCGAGATAAAGGATTTCTATGGCCGATTATACGCTGCCCCGCACATGCCCCTCGTTACCGACGAGATGACCAAGATTCCAGAGCCACCCTGCCACGCCACTATACCGACGAACTGCCTGAAATCAGTCAAGACGAGATCGTGTTAGCTGTAAGGCAGCTTAAAAATGGAAAAGCCCCCGGCGAGGACGGTATTACTTCAGAGCTTCTTAAAGCAGGAGGAGCCCCTGTAATACAGGAGCTACGGAACCTCTTTAATACCGTCCTTGACAGTGGGAGAACTCCAAAGGCGTGGAGCGGGAGTTTGGTGGTGCTCTTTTTTAAGAAGGGAGATAAAACCCTTCTTAAGAATTACAGACCCATCTCACTCTTGAGCCACGTCTATAAGCTGTTCTCACGAGTGGTCACGAACCGTCTCGCCAGGAGACTCGACGAGTTCCAGCCACCGGAACAGGCTGGGTTCCGCGGAGGATATGGCACCATAGACCACATACACACAGTGAGGCAGATTATACAGAAGTCCGAAGAGTATAATCAGCCCCTGTGTCTGGCTTTTGAGGACTATGAGAAGGCATTTGACTCCGTCGAAACCTGGGCTGTTTTGGATTCCTTACAGCGATGCCAAGTAGACTATCGTTATATCCAGGTGCTGAGTTGTCTCTACGAGGCCGCCACCATGAGTGTCCAAGTACAGGGTCAGCAGTCTTAACCCATCCAATTGCGCAGAGGAGTGAGGCAGGGGGATGTCATATCCCCGAAACTGTTCACGTGCGCATTGGAAGATATGTTTAGGTTGCTGGACTGGAAAGGAAAGGGCATTAATATAAACGGCGAGTACATCTCACACCTGCGATTCGCTGATTACATAGTCTTAATGGCGGAGTCGCTTGAGGAACTGAACCAGATGCTGGACGGCCTAGCTTCAGCCTCCCGATGTATCGGTCTTGGCATGAATTTGGATAAAACCAAAGTCATGATCAATGGTCACATTGATCCAAGGCCGGTGGTCGTACATGGTCACCTTCTCGAAACTGTTTCCGAGTACACTTACCTTGGGCAGATTCTGCAGTTGGGTAAAAACAGTTTCGAGAAGGAGGCCAAAAGGAGGATCCAGCTGAGCTGGGCAGCATTTGGGAAACTACGTCAAGTCTTCACGTCATCCATACCGCAATGCTTGAAAACGAAAGTTTTCAATCAGTGCGTCCTACCCGTTATGACCTACGGAGCTGAGACGTGGACACTCACGATAGGGCTGGTCCACCAGTTCAAAGTCGCTCAGCGATCTATGGAAAAAGCTATGCTCGGAGTTTCTCTGAAGGATAGGATTCGTAACGAATACATCCGACAGAGAACCAAGGTTATCGACATAGCTCAAAGAATTAGCAAGCTGAAGTGGCAGTGGGCCGGCCATATCTCGCGAAGAACCGACGGCCGATGGGGCAAACGTGTTCTTGAGTGGAGACCACGACTCGGTAAACGTAGTGTAGGACGCCCTCCGACCAGGTGGGATGACGACCTGCGAAAGACTGCAGGTAGATGCTGGATGCGGCTAAGCTGAAGACAGGGCGCTATGGCGCTCATTGGGGGAGGCCTATGTCCAGCAGTGGACTGATATAGGCTGATGATGAATCAAGCTATTTTATCAGACTATGACTGTTGATAATTAAATAATAAATAAATAAATAATGCTGGAAAATTCACACAGCATTATCTAGCCCCATGGTAAGCAGAGCTTGTGTTATGGGTACTAGATAACTGATATACATAATACCATACATTACATAGATAGATATTTTTTACTATACATAGAAAACGACCAGAACACCCGAAACAAATATCTGCAGATCGTACACACAATTGTTCCGAGGCGGGAATCGGACCCGCAACCTCTTGCGCCGCAGGCGGACCTTCGCCCACCGCGCAACAGCGGTCGTCAATTGTTTGTAGTTTCTTAATATTTTTTTCTGTCTTTATGCGTTACCACGTGGGAAGCCACACACAATAAAGTATGATATATCTAATCATAAGCACTAATACAACGGATATTTATCGCGTTTATTGACCTGTTTTTCCCGACGTTTCAACAGGTTTACACACTGTCGAGGTCACAGGATGACATCCCGTGCTTATAATTATGTATTCAGATCGCGTAAGTTTAAAAAAAAACTATGTATTAAATAAATCTATCGAAACATTTAACTATTGATATCTAATTTCTACGAAGTTCATATAAATAACTGTGTTATTAGTATGAACATAACATACTTATTATGACGACAGATGTGGCGCGGTGGGCGAAGTTCCGCCTGTGACCCAGGAGGTTGCAGGTTCGATTCCCGCCTCGGAACAATTGTGTGTACGATCTGCAGATATTAGTTCCGGGTGTTCTGGTCGTTTTTTATGTAGGTATAATAAAAATATCTATCTATGTAATGTATTGTATTATGTATATCAGTTATCTAGTACCCATAACACAAGCTCTGCTTAGCTTGGGGCTTGATAATGCTGTGTGAATTGTTCAGCATTATTTATTTATTACTAATGTTGCAATCCTCAACTGAAATTGTCACGTCACGATATGTCGGCGATGATTGAGTACTTCAGCAAATTAACAACATTTTGCGGGATCCAAACCACCTGTGCTCTTTTCAAGTGCTACTACGTTTTTAACAATTCATGGAACATGTTGTTTGATGGAGTGAACATGGTTTATGATTATCTACGAGTAGATACAACAATGTGTTTTTATCAGCATTCTGGGAAAATTCTCTTTTGATGCTGTTTTGTGTGAGAAATTACTGAGTACCTATCTTACTTTTAACACTTTGACTGCGATTTTTTTTCGACGACTGCGATCTTTTTTTTAACCTAGAAAACTCGTGCTGCCGCTCTCCACAGCGGTTGTGTTGCGCCGCACATGCGTTTCGTTCGTAAAATATTACGGCTGTGCTGAGTCACACAGATCTGTATTTTCTCAGCCGCTGCGCTAGTGTGGATTTACACATATTAGTCACTTGTAGAAAACACATAACGTGTGATTTCAGCAATCAAAGTGTTAAAGATAGATAGAAAACACTTTATTATACCACACAAAACAGAAAACAATACAGGAATAAACGAAGTATAAAGGGCGGTCTTATCGTAGAGAGCGATCTCTTCCAGGCAACCTTAGGATAGACTCTGGACATGAAGGAACAAAATAGACGGTGGTATAGAGGTACCTTTAGAGCTTTATAAGTTTGAATGTAATTTTATTATGTAACTGTCTCTTCATTAAAATTTTACATGTGTTTATTTTAAATGGTTGAATTTTCGCGGGAAAAATATTACTTATTAGAAAAAAAAAATTAACTACCTAGGGATCATTATCTATGTATATACAATAACGAAATAATATTGAAAATCGTTTTAATGACGGAGACATCATACATAAGAAAACATACTAACATAAAATTAGAACAAATAATACAATTGAAACCATTCAGCTAGCTGCTGACTGTTGCAATCAATCTAGAGGTAGCTTCAACTAATCCATATCAACCAATCGGCGCGCGTTCCCAAGACGCTGGCTGCATTGCCCCGCTGTATGGCAATGCTGATGCGCTGCGACAGATACAGACCAGCACTCGGGTCACGCGTCACTCCAACCAGACGCGAAGATAGTCATCATCATCATCAGCCTATGATAGATAGATAGGTAGATAATTCTTTATTACACACTAAGTATAAAATGACAATGTAAAATAAAAACTTAAAAAAACTAGATACAATTGGTGGTCTTATCGCTCAAGAGCGATCTCTACCAGACAACCATGGATGGATAGGATCGATAGTCCACTGCTGGACATAGGCCTCCCCCATGAGCGCCATAGCGCCCTGTCTTCAGCTTGACGCATCCAGCACCTACCTGCAGTCTTTCGCAGGTCGTCAACCCACCTGGCCGGAGGGCGTCCTACACTACGCTTGCCGAGTCGTGGTCTCGTTTGCCCCAGCGGCAGTCGGTTCTTCGCGAGATATGGCCGGCCCACTGCCACTATATTTATAAAGGTCTCGGCTTTTAGATTGTTACATTGCGTGACGTGATTCTTCGAAACAATTGGATCCATTAGGAAACGCTATCGTGTCGACAAATTCCGCTTTTATTGCCACGTGTATAATTCTTATTTGTTTTATCGAGTCGCCTTGTTATATGTTTGTTTTACTAACATACTGTTTTTGTAATGTATAACGCTTAGTTACCGATTAATATCTAAAGAAATTATAAGCTTTAGTGGCCGAATAAATACCGGAACGGTGATTTCTCTATTTTCTAGTTATACATATAAAATAAAAAAATAATAATCAAATAACACAAATAGCTGGACAATTCACACAGCGTTATCTAGCCCCATGGTAAGCAGAGCTTGTGTTATGGGTACTAGATAACTGATATACATAATACAATACATTACATAGATAGATATTTTTTATTATACATAGAAAACAACCAGAACAGCCGGAACAAATATCTGCAGATCGTACACACAATTGTTCCGAGGCGGGAATCGAACCCGCAACCTCTTGCGCCGCAGGCGGACCTTCGCCCACCGCGCCACATCGGTCGTCTATACATATATTTGTAACTTCAGTTTTGCGACGTGTCCAAGAGTCTCTGTAAGGCATCAAAACACTTTTATATTTGGTTTTTACGGAAAATAAATAAATAAAAAGAAAATATGATGGACAAATTAGCTATTGTTATTTTAATTTATGTATGTATATTATAATCTCATCCCATAATGTATTTTACTCTTCGTCTAATTTGTTTCTTTGTACACTTCCTCTATCTGTTCTATCGCTTCTCCTTTAAACCTAAGGTTTTGCTGTAAGAAAACTCTTTGTTAGGGTTAAGCTCGCCTATGTACATATCTTTTTTAAGTTAAGTTATTTTAAAGTGTTTTGTGTACAATAAAGAATTACTAGACAACACACCCGCTGGTTGGCCACAACTGGGCACACAGATTCATCTAGCCCCAAGCTAAGCAGAGCTTATGTTATGGGTAGGTACTACAGGAAGGACTACTTTTTTAAAGTATTTACTCAGGACATGTTTCATCATCATCATCATCAGTCTATATTAGTGTACTGCTGGACATAGGCCTCCCCCAATTTGACGACCGATGTAGCGCGGTGGGCGAAGGTCCGCCTGCGACGCAGGAGGTTGCGGGTTCGATTCCCGCCTCGGAACAATTGTGTGTACGATCTGCAGATATTTGTTCCAAATTAATTATTTATATTTATTTAATGAGCGCCATATGATTGTAGTGTGAATTGTCCAGCATTATTTATTTAATGAGCGCCATAGCGCCCTGTCTTCAGCTTGACGCATCCAGCATCTACCTGCAGTCTTTCGCAGGTCGTCATCCCACCTGGTCGGAGCGTCCTGAGGATATTTTTAAAGTAAGTAAATTTGTTACGCCGCCGCGTCGACATAGAAGTCAAACGCGTCTCGTTGCTCGTTGCGAGCGCCTTCTTTCCCGTACTGAGTGCACATACGCTCGCTATGTAACATGTTACATTACACTATGTAACGCCAGTCAGCACCCTGCTTAATACATACTACTGCCTTAGTAACACTTATAGGTTGGCTTTTGTTTTGTTTTGAGTTAGAAATGTAGCCTATTGCTACATTGATATAAAGTTTCAGTCTTATCAGTTTTGTAGTTCTGGTAGGAGTAATCGCACAACTTTCGTCTTTATAATATTACAGAAAAGGTTCAAATTCATGCGTAAATCAGTACCAGGGACCAATAACAGTGCCGTTTGCTATAAAGCGGTCGTGGCACACAGATGGGTTAATGATTTACCCCGGAACGGAACCCAGAGAAAAAATACGATACGATTAAGTCCCTAAAGCCACAGATAATATATGACTATAGCTAAAGCATAAAATAAAACCAGTTAAGTGTGAGTAAGACTCGATTATAGAGAGTTCTGATTATTAGATAGAAAAGTCTTTTGGTTTTTTATTAAACATATATCTATAGGTACTAATATTATAAAGAGGAAAGTTTTGATTGTTTGTTTGTATTGAATAGGCTCCAAAACTACTGGACCGATCTGAAAAATTAATTCACCGTTGGAAAGCTACACTATCCCCGGTGAACATAGGCTATATTATATTTTAGAAATGTGAAATTCGAATTTAATGCGGGTGAAACCGCGAGAAACAGCTAGTAACTAATATATTTTACGAATAAACCTTCGTGTGACCAGAATCTCACCTAATGGAAAAATAAGATTTGGCCGACGATGCACGAAGGACTAGCAGATACCGTAGTCACTCTTGTATTGAAGAGACCCCGATTGTAGGTATTTGACCGGATAAACAGCAAACAGCGGAAGTTGGTAGTGTTATATGAAAAACTAATCTATGACAGGATTTCAAGTTATCGAATATTTCGGCACAGTTTCATGCGCCATGATCACGGAATAACTGAAGGCATTGCGAGTAAGTTTTAATTGGCACACATACCCATCGAGCCTCATTTTATTCTTTTGCTACGAACGTTATCACTACCACAGGTTTCATTATCAAACGCAGCTCGATCACGATACACAACACTGACGGTATCAGAACGCGCTATCGACAGAAAAAAAAGAAATCCCGGCAGTCTAACAGACATACAAATTAAATTAAAACCTAATGAGCTCCCCCATTAGGGTTCCGTTTCGCCGTGGGATGTACAGAACCCTCAAAAAGGCCCACACAGCCAACCTTTAAGACCCCGCGTCTGAACCATAAAGCCGTTAATAAAATCTATAATAAAACCCACAAAATGTGCTTAACCGATATAAAAGCTCTGCGGGCGCCCCGAATAAAGTGGGCCAGAGCGAAAGGGTAAGAAACTATAACTCGTCCAAGCAATATCTATAACTTCTAAGTGTAGATACTTGTTATAAGTACGAGTCTAATAAGTACTTTTGCAGGAATTTATCGGATGATTTGCGTGGTGCTCTAACGCGGTTGAAATTTCGAGAATGAAAACTGAATTAACTGGTTAAAATAATTGGATTCTAAACTCTTCTCAAAAAACTTACATAGACATAAGATTTGAATCAATTAGGATTCAAATCTTATGTCTATGTAAGTTTATTATAATGTTTGTAATGTAGGTGTCGGCGACGGAACCCACAAACTAGTTAGAATCCTGTTAATTAGATAATAAGGTTTATTTTTGTTTGAAAGGTTACACAGAATAGGTAATAATAGTACTCGCGCCTCCAATTACGACATAGATTAAGATATAGTTGTTATGGACCGGGTCGTATATACCTACCTAACTATGTGCATTTTCTCGAACGAATGAAAAAGAAAGACAAGGAAAGCGAAAATGTTCTAGACTTTAGAAAGAGGTAGGTATAGCCCGGAAAATTGTAGAATATTCGAGTAAGGGTCGACGGAGGTATAAAAGGCGAGCTTGTTTATGCATTTAGTCAGTTCTAATTTTGAGTTCTAATTTGAAGCAGTTCCAATCAAGAGTTCCTATTGTGAGTGAGTTAATATTATATAAGTGTTCAGTAGTTTTGCAAGTGGTGAATAAGTCTTAAGGAAAATAAATAGTGAAGTTCAGTGCAGTGACTTTGTTTTATCCCTAGTAGGGGACCTCAAGAAGAGCTGCCACTGGTACAAGAGGACTTTTATTCACACCCCTGCAAAGTTAGCCGAGGAACCCTCCTCCTTTCCCCGCAAGAGGCCAAGGAGGACCGTTTGTGTTGCTGTACCCGAACCAACGCATTCAGGGGTGCGTGGCGGCGTGCGCTAACCAGCACACAGTAAAAAGGAGCGTACGTCGAAATATACGTATCGGAGTACTCCGTTCTTAACAGTTGGATTACGAGCTGGAGAACTCCGTTCTTAACAGTAGGTATTTAGTGTATTTGTTACCAATTATTTATTAAAGTGCCACCGTCTATATTGTTCGTTCATGTCCAGTCCATCCCAAGGTTGCCTGGAAGAGATCGCTCTCAGCGATAAGGCCGCCCTTTATACCTTTATTCTAAGTTTTTATCTCTGTATTATTTTTTGTTTTGTGTGGTGTAATAAAGTGTTATCTATCTAATTGGTTCTAGATAAAATTGATTTAGTTTCTATCTATCTTTGTTGAAACTAACATTATTCGATTATTATTATTACCCAAGGCTAATTACTATTTATTACCTAAATTAAATAGATTTGAATGTTTCTTATTCACGTGCCTGCATTCGGGCGAGATATGCAGCTCTACTGTGTAATTCCACCAATATATTATGTACCATATCTTATGTGAATAAATATTACTGATTACTGAAGAAGTTTAGTTTGTTTTGAGTTTTTACATATTTTCTTTTTAACAATCAGGGTTATTTTAATTCTAATAGGTAAATTAACCGTTTCACTATAACTATTATATCGTTTGGTCCGGGAGCCAGGTAGAAATTTTGTCAATTATTTCCTCCCGAGCGAAAATTCGTAAAATGCATTAGGAATTAATATTATGAATACTAGTGACCGTCAGCTGCGATTCCGTGGGTGGGTTGGGCAGTGGCATTATTCCAATGGAATAAGGTTCAAATCAGAAATTAAATTCCGCATATTAGAGAAGTTTTGCTTGGGAGGGATTTGGTCAAGAAAATGTGTCACTGGCTCCCGGACCAGTCTCAAAATGACACATTTTAACATTTTACGAAAATGGATGAAAGAAATTACAGATGTTAATTGATTTAAAGTTGAAACCATTCTAATCAATATCTTTATACAAATAGCACCGAACGCACTATCTAGAGTTTCTTTCATCTATGGACATCAAGAAAAAACCTAGTCTCTATGATGACGTGATACCATACAAATTGTCATCATCTTCAGCCTAGAGCAGTCCACTGCTGGACATAGGCCTCCCCTAGCGCCCATCTTCAGCTTGCATCCAGCATCTATACAAAATGTAGAAGATTGATATTGTGCAAGATTAACTAATAGTTGACGTGACTACAATAGTTTTCTCAAAAAATCTGCGTTCGTTTTTTTTTAAAATAATAATAATAATAATTGATCAACACCTGAAGAGACTCTCGCTAGGAAGTTGGATCAAGGGCCAGATCCAGAAGGCGGTACTCTTGGACTCGGCACGTATCGTCAGGAAGTTCCTTTCTCTGCAGCCCTAGTCACCGGCCGCTTGAGCCTAGCTTCGCGGTCGGTGGTGATCTACCGTTTTGATATATTTTTTACTGTAGAATAGTTTTATAATATTTTATTGTTTTTTCTATAGTAAAAAATGTATTTTATACGAGAATTTAAATAAATGAGTGTATAATAATAATAATTTTTATTTGATCAAAAATATATGCATACATAGAAACACAATCAGATCAACTTTTGCATTCGGGTTAGCCATTCTACAAACGAACGGCTCTAATAGCTCAATAGCTACTAGGTATTACGAAATATCCCAAACCCGCTCTAGAGGTATGTATTGGGTGCGAAGGACCATTTGTTATCAATTCCGGACCGGCCGTTGATCTTCCGATAATTGTGTTTAGATACGGAATCCTTGAAACGTCACTGGTCTTGGAACATCAAATTTGATCATCAAATCTTCTTAGATCAATGAATTTCAGGATTACTTCCTTAATCCATAAACGTTTTGGATAGCTTTTTGTTTTGACGACCTCTGTGTGCGCGGTGGGCGAAAGTTAGCCTGGTTCGATTTCCGGTTCGAGACAATAGTTTGTACGATTTGCAGATATTTGTCCCGGGTGTTCTGGTCGTTATTTATGTATAGTAAATATATCTATCTACTCGTATGTAATGTATTGTATTAAGTATATTAGCTATCTAGTACCCAATAACACAAGCTCTGTTTAGCAGCTTGGGGCTAAATAATGCTGTGTTCAGCATTATTTTTATTTTACTTTATTTATATTTTAACTCTTTCAGTTTAGGTTTTAACCAAAGAAGACAAGAGAGTAGAATGTTCCATGTTCGGCTGTACGTATTTTTTTTATGTATGTTCCTCGATTTCTCAAACGTCAACTAATGATTTTTGAGAAGTGCTTTGCCAACAAAATACATAGGTAGGTAAATACAGATTGTGACTAATGATTTGACAATCTCTGTCAGTTGACAGATGACGCAGACAGAGTGTCTGTGTCATCTGTCAACTGATTTTTGTTACAAACAAACCCTTGACAAGAAGATTATTGATTGGTTTGATTGATGAATTAGTTGCTAAAAATCATTGGTCTGATCTATAATGAAGGCCGTCAACACCAGAATGGGATCCATGGAATCATTTCAATCTGACGCAAGCGTGATCAGACATATTCTCTTACAAGGTTCCGATTGTTGGCCCATTGTGACCGCGAGCGAATTCACAAAGTATTGATTTGAATTTCATTGATATTCATGATTCAAACTCAACCTACCTCAAATGCTCAAAAAGCTGGGCCTTCGATTGCTTGCCGAGATCTGAAACAAATATACGAGTAGCATATTAAATTCTAAACTATGAACAATTTACAGCAGCAGTAATACTAACGGATGACATCGTAAGGCGACACACCTACATCAAGAAACTACTACGATTGCACATATAAAAGCGTGTAAAGGAGCAGACATAGAAAACAAATTGAACATAATCATGCTGGACCATTCAATGTTGAATTTGGCTGATACATCATAATCTATTTCTGTCCCATAAGGGATCTCATGATGGTGGGATCAGATGCCATAATCTCTACCAGCTTGCTATTTCATTGTCATATTAAAAAGCTAAAAAAAATTGTACTATACAATATTTACGTAAAGTTTGTAATTATTAGTATCTGGTTTTCTTTGGAATAAATATAAATAATATGCAATATGTACCTTACCACCTCTTATGCTAAATTCAAAACCTCATTTATCACCGCCTACAGCCATAACATAACCAGTTCCAGTTATATTTCCTACCGTATTACGTTCTGGGTCTCCTTTTATGGGGTGACACATATGTTGTGTACATGTTAATATGTATGGATCTATTTATATGCCCTCGGTAGTCCGTCGGACACTTCACAGGGAGACAATAGAAGGCCATTATTACCTGGGAGCTTACGCACTGTTCCGCATTCGCTGTCCTATCCTAAAGCGAAGACAATGCCTCCCACAGCTTGTCTTTGAATTGAAGGGTTTATCGTGAAGGACACAGTTTGTACCTATATTGTTTAGGTAGTTATAATGAAGATTTCTACCTGATAGTCCACAGCTGGTCGATTTATTTGCTTTCAAAGATTTATTTTATACTTTCTTCTGACGGCGGCAGCGCACGTTTTTTTTAAGGACTTCTTTTGCATTTGTATTGAGATATAAAGCCTTTTATCCCAATACAAATTGTAGGTCGAGAACGACGCGAAATTTCAGCTAGATTCGTTTAGTAGTTTTGGCGTGAAGAGGTATAAATCATTCATCCATACATCCATCTAAACATACAAACTTTATAAAAAAAATTATATAGCCCCATACATTTTTTATTAGTATTTATCCCTCAAAACTTAAAAACGGTTAAAGTTATTGGATTCGTAGTCTGTTTTATAGTTTTTTTCAAAATAATCAAATTATTATATTATCTAATAAGAACGAACTCAAAAAATGTTGTGCCCTGATCGGGTTCATCATCATCGTCAGCCTATAGCAGTCCACTGCTGGACATAGGCCTCCCCCAATGAGCGCCATAGCGCCCTGTCTTCAGCTTGCCGCATCCAGCATCTACCTGTAGTCTTTCGCAGGTCGTCATCCCACCTGGTCAGAGAGCTTCCTACGTGTACCGTACACTACGTTATTGTATGTACATATATTGTATTAAGTTTTGGCTATCAGTTTCGTTGGTAATCCTGTTAACTCGGTAAAAATACCTTCGTAAGGTAAACCTTCTCTATTTGTTTATCTTCCTCGATACTAAATGTGAATCCATCATTCTGGCTGGTTGCGTCCGCTGTGTGGCAAAGCACAGCGGCTATAAAAAAACATCGAGCGTGTTAAATGTTAATGCCTGACGGGCAAATCGTGGGGAAATGAAAAATGAGATTCTCTGCAAAAATATCAATCTTTTACCGAAAATATCGAAAACAATGCGTGGTCGCAAACGTAAATAAGTATTGTTGGATTATCAGCGGACAAAGATAGATAGATAGATAACACTTTATTACACCACACAAAACAGAAAATAATACAGAGATAAAAACTTAGAATAAAGGTATAAAGGGCGGCCTTATCGCTGAGAGCGATCTCTTCCAGGCAACCTTGTGATGGACTGGACATGAACGAACAATATAGACGGTGGCACTTTAATAAATAATTGATAACAAATACACTAAATACCTACATTACAAACATTATAATAAACTTACATAGACATAAGGCTATCAATATTTCATATGGATAAATAATGCTGATGCAGCAGTTTTTTGAAGATAGGGAGTGATTTTGCACATCTGATGTCCAGAGGGAGAGCATTCCATAGAGGGGTAGCTTGTACAAAAAAAAAGTACTAATAGCAAAACGTGGTTACAGCCAGGAATATCTTTGTTCAGTTGGTCATATTTCAGACCGCATAATCCAGCCCCAATATAAGCAGACCATATGTTATTGACAATGTACGACTAAAGGTGGATACACACTGTTGAAATACCACGCGCAAATGCCTCCTCTAAAACTGAGGTTGGATATTATGGGGTTGCCATAGTCAACCAAGCTTGGCAGGCGGATCGGTAATCGCAGTTGAGATTTTATAAAACAGCTGCTGCCCGTTATCTTAACTACATAGTATAAAACAATTAATAGAGTGATTCAAGAGGAAGCTTCATAAACCATTTGACACATAGATTTCCACGCGGGCGAAGCCGCGAGGCACATATGATATTATAAGATCCCACAGTCGCCTATTACGACATCCACGGTCTGCGTTGGAGGTGCTGAATGTTCCACTGCTACCGCCACCATGTATTTTGTATTTTTTGTTCGGTATAGGACAGATTAGTAATTCGGCAGATTCGCTACTCGACAGATCGTGAATTGGGCAGATTCTTGGATTGGACAGATTAGCTATACGGCAGAAAATTCTATAGTGGGCAATGCAAATCTAATCAACCCGTAACCATTTTGCCTCTTGGGTGGATCTTTGCAAGTTTCGCTATCACCGCCGCGTCGTCATTGTAAACGAATACAATATTAGACCGGAATACCTACGTTATTTTAGAACAAACGTCGGTAAGGGCAGGCTCTCTTCTACAAGATGAATTATGTCTGAGCTCGCCATGACTCGGCATGTAACTGAACCATTACGTTTCCAATGCCTACGCGTTTGTATATATATTTATGTATTCCACCATAGTTTAGGTACATTTCGTCGCAATCGTAGAAAAGAGACGCATGTCCATTTTAACAACTTTTCAGGAGAGCACTTTAAAGTTTTTGAATTGGATTTTTTGTCATATTTTGGAAACGGCTTATCCGATCAGCATAAAATTTTTACCAATAAAGTACATTTTGTTACACTTATTGCAGTATTTTCAGGTCATTATTAGTGCACACGCTCTGCTTAGCTAGGGGCTAGATGATGCGAATTGTCCAGCATTATTTATTTATTTTTATAAAACATAAATACATACACGAGCTTTTGAAAAAGGAAGCACCAAAAGGGGTTGTCCAAAGAAAAAACACAGTCGTACATCATATAAACAAAATAACGGAAAGGATTTAAAAACCTAAATATTAAGTAAAATATATTCCTATAAAATATTATCTAAAGAAAAGCCTTTTCATATATGAATATAGGAAAATACATAATTAATTTAATTTGCCAAGGTGTTCTGATTGATTGACAACAGTGGTCAGACGGCAGAAATCAAATCCCCTATTCAAGTAGAATGGTCCCCCATTCATTTGATTTTTATAAGGCAATCGGGTATCTTTTTATTAGAACTCGCGTGTGGAGTGAACGCGGCCGTTTGGTGGTGTAATTGCAGTGTGCCCTTTTGTAGTCACGCAATCGCATGTTGCCCGGAGTCGGCTTCACAGCGCAGGTATTCGACGGTAGAACCTTTCACAGGTTATTTACCGTTTTATGGTTAGCTCGGGAATGTGTCATGACTACACGAATTTCGTCATCATTCGGTAAACACCTTCTGTGCATGCTGCTGCTGGGTTGAGGCATCTTCTTTTTCACGTCAGCTGAATTGGTCCCGTGTGAGATTCATCCACATTTTTTGGCCAATTGACATGATTGTGTGGTCGTCTGGCAGGCGTTTTGGAATTAATGAAAATTTTAATTAATGTTTGCATTTTCTTACGTTGATTTAGGTAATTTCACATGCGATAGAAACTATCCTTTGTACAATAAAATGTTCATTTATTCACCCATTCAATATCTAGAACGAACGACGAGACTTGCCGCCCAAACAATTTATTGACACGCCGCGTTATACGCGATAAACGATTTAAGCGCTTCGAAGTTGACTATTATAACATCGGTTACGCTTCTACTTCACTTATAACCTAAATCATCATATTCATTATTGTTATAATTGTTCTAAATTCAATTAAATTATTTTAGGTGAAGTCTCAAAATAACGCGATATTTGTATTCAATAGCTTGATAACTTTAGAAGGTATTTAGATACTGTTTCAATTATACTGTGATACATTTTGTACCAGTAAATACACATAGTATTTGCTTACATTAAAGTGTGTACTGTATTTACTGTTGTACACAAACTGTGAGCTCTATTCAGGCCGTTCGGTTCCAATGAACAACTCTATTGCTTTCGCTCACAATGTAGAGGCGCCGTTCCCGAATCACAGGAATCCAGATTCACTGAACGTTATTCTATTTCTGCTGGATAAATGAATAGCTTGCTAAAGTTTAAAGTTTTACACCTAGCACTCGTTTGCGGAATTTTGGATTCACTGAGGTACCTACCCATTGAACTGAATCGCTACAAAGTTCTTGTGAACCGAATCGCAGGCCGAGATACCCCAGTTCTCTGAAACTATGCCATCGGAATGTTTTTGGCTAGGATTTGTATTGTTAAATCCATAGCTACGAGACTTCTTATTGTAAATGAAATATCGAATACAACTGAAAATCCTTGTTAACACTTTGACTGCGATCTTTTTTCGAGGACTGCGATCTTTTTTTTAACCTAAAAAATTCGTGCTGCCGCTCTACACAGCGGTTGTGTTGCGCCGCACATGCGTTTCGTTCGAAAAATATTACGGCTGTGCTGTGTCACAAAAATCTGTATTTTCTCAGCCGCTGCGCTAGTGTGGATTTACGCATATTAGTCACTTGTAGAAAACACATACCGTGTGATTTCAGCAGTCAAAGTGTTAAACGAATATGGCAGATTTGATGAACGCCCAGTCGGGGTAGTTTTGTGTTACATTTGGGCCCGTGTTATGATAGCTCAGACGTTCAACCAGCTACGTGCCTGATTGATTGCCTATTATATTAAAACCAAGGCACGCACCGAAGCCTTTGCTTCAGTGCGGATTTGTTTTGGATTTGAGCGGAGTGTATTTTGGCCTTTTCAAAAGAATGCTTCATGAAATACCTATCCTACTAATATTATAAACGTCAAAGTTTGTAAGTATGGATAGATGGATGTTTGTTACTCTTTCACGTAAAAACAACTGAACGGATTTTAATGAAACTTCACAATAATATAGCTTACATATCAGAATAACACATAGGCTACAATTCATAAAGATAATATAGTATATGATCCAAAATATCTATCAACACGCGGGTGAAACCGCGGGGCGCAGCTAGTGGTTAATATTTCTTAAACCGCTTTTCCTATGCATCACTCATATTATTTTTTATAAAAAAATATGAAAGATGTGGGAGTTACAGTGCATAGGAATCTCTTTAAAACTAACTCCTTTGAAAATAATTCTGTGATCAAAACACTATGCTCGCTTGGCCAGAAAACTTACGGTACGTTAACCTTTTAGTACAGCAACATAATAATAATACAAAAGTATTTATTTTCATAAAAATATCAGGACACAACAATAATAAAAACAAGGAAACTGGATAAAATACAATATAGCCAACAATAACAGAAAATAAGGTACTCAAATCTTACAGCTACCTACATATGCATATTGACGACCGATGTGGCGCGGTGGGCGAAGGTCCGCCTACGACGCAGGAGGTTGCGGGTTCGATTCCCGCCTCGGAACAATTGTGTGTACGATCTGCAGATATTTGTTCCGGGTGTTCTGGTCGTTTTCTATATATAATAAAAAATATCTATCTATACGTATGTAATGTATTGTATTATGTATATCAGTTATCTAGTACCCATAACACAAGCTCTGCTTACCATGGGGCTAGATAATGCTGTGTGAATTGTCCAGCATTATTTATATATTTATATACACTACATGTATATAAGACATAGGAAAAACTGGGTCCCTAGGTATCTGGTCCTATCATTTTGCAGTACCTACTTAACAATTGCCTATACCTACTGCACTGGTTTTAACACTTTGAGTGCTGAAATCACACGGTATGTGTTTTCTACAAGTGACTAATATGCGTAAATCCACACTAGCGCAGCGGCTGAGAAAATACAGATCTTTGTGATTCAGCACAGCCGTAATATTTTTCGAACGAAACGCATGTGCGGCGCAACACAACCGCTGTGTAGAGCGGCAGCACGAATTTTTTAGGTTAAAAAAAAGATCGCAGTCGTCGAAAAAAAATCGCAGTCAAAGTCTTAAGTAAGGGCCATTCAAACATGAACAAGTGACCCGCGACAATAATGCCCGCTCCAGGCTAAAGGGAAAATATTGTATTATGTTTGAGATTAATTACTGGTGTTGTCACAGTACACTAATGTCTGCGGATCATGCGGACGAAGGTCGGCGAACTTATGTTTGCAAACCTTTCAGACCCGGAATGTATAAATAATAAGTGGATCCTTGTTTACGCCTTAATACGGCGTAATATTTTGGAATAAAGTTATATTAACCTCTTTGCCAGACTACAGGCAGCTGCTGGATGCCTCAAGCTGAAAACAGGGCGCCATGGCGCTCATTAGGGAGACCTATGTCCAGCAGTAGACTAGTAGAATATAGGATTATGATGATGATGTACCTCTTCGCCGTGGAGACTTTAGTGTAGGACTCCTTCCGGCCAGGTGGGATGACGATCTGCAAAAGATTGCAGGCAGATGCTGGATGTATAATAGCTGAAGGCGCTTTAATAATATAATAAAACAATCATTTATTTTAAACCATAGAAAAGTAACAGATCTTATTTAACTTATTGTACGATCTATAGTAATATATACCTTTAAACTAGCATATGTACATACAATATAAAAAAAGATTAAATTAATAACACGCTATGGCGCTCATTGCGCCCTATGTCCACCAATGGACTAATATAGGCTGATGATGAAGGACTTCTGCGTCGAATTGGCTCAACAATAGCAAACAGTAGCGAGCCCGCGCGGGCTGTATGCGAGTAATTTATTTTAAGCACATGTAAGTCCACTGATTGCTTACAGTAAGAAAGCAAAATGTGTAGGTACCGTAACTATGTACCTACATACCAGCGTAGTCTGACATTTACTTCAACAAGGTCAGGGTTATGTTTGATTAGGATAATATTTAAACATTTTAACACAAGCTCTGCTTAGCTTGGGGCGACATGATGCTGTAAGGATTGTATAGCGATATTTATTTACTTTAAATACATGCGGATTGTATGAGAAATTAAATAAATAAATAAAGCTGGACCATCCACACAGTATCATCTAGCCCCAAGCCAAGCAGAGCTTGTGTTATAAATAAATAAATAAAAAAAACTTTTATTATATATACTATAGATCCATAATTTGTTAGTAATGATCTTATAATAAATGTTAGTAATTCTTACGAACTAAAATTAAATTAAATTGAAATTAAAATTAAAATGAATAGTAATAAATTAGAATAAATTAGAAAAAAATAAAATAAATTAAAACAAATCAAATTATATCATCAATAAAAATTTAAATTAATCAAATTACATTTCTTATTAATTTCCGCCATATTGGCGAATCAATCCTGCCCGCTACAGTTTGTAGGATGCTGTTGGGGCTGTCCCGCACTCTGCGCATCAGGGACGCCGTCTTTTTCCGAAGGATGGCGGCAAAGCCATCCGTCTGATACTCGGCAAACATCCCCGATGCACTGCAGAAACGAGGCAGTCCCAACATCATCCTAAAGATTATATTATGTACGAGTACTAGATGACTGGGGCTAGATAATGCTGTGTGAATTGTCCAGCATTATTATTATATCAGGTGCCTGCCGATGATTCTGTGGCAAGCTGCGGCATAGCTACACAGCAATGTGTACTACTGTTGGCACAAAATGTCCCAAAGTGTGGTTTATTTCAATATTATGAGCGGGAGTTATGCCAGAACATTCCACAAACCACTTTTATCACTATATTTCAGGCCATGACTATTTTATTTCCGCAGAATACCGGAACCCTGTCTAGAGCTTTTAGCGCTTCGAGCGAGTAATAACAAGCCTGCTCGAATAGGTTCGATTCGATTCCACATCAGAAAATAATATATGCTCTGTATAGAAATTCACTCAAAATCCTGCATCATGTGAGCAACCAATTATATGCACGTAACTTAGCTTTCCTTCTCGTTTTATTACAGAATATAGATATCTACTCCTTTTTAGAATTCTACCTATACATTTTTTGTCAACAAGGACATTTAGACTCCGTTTGCCCGGTGGGATAGTAGGCATTTGCTCTAGTAAGAGGAACATCTGAATGGTAATCAAATTGACGTCGATCATTTTGACGACCGATGTGGCGCGGTGGGCGAGGGTCCGCCTGCGGCGCAAGAGGTTGCGGGTTCGATTCCCGCCTCGGAACAATTGTGTGTACGATCTGCAGATATTTGTTCCGGGTGTTCTGGTTGTTTTCTATGTATAATAAAAAATATCTATCTATGTAATGTATTGTATTATGTATATCAGTTATCTAGTACCCATAACACAAGCTCTGCTTACCATGGGGCTTGATAACGCTGTCTGAATGGTCCAGCATTAATTACTAAAAAAAAAAAAAAAAAAATTAACCCAGCTTGACTATACTGGCTGATACTGGCAAAAACTGGTAACAATAACAGAAAACAACCGATAGCTAACAGTAGGGGTAACAGCCAAGTAGTAACTAAAACAAAAACACAATACTTCAACTTCAACAGGATAATTCCAAAAACGCTGAGAAAAATGTTTAAACTGAAGTTCGAAAACGAGAAATCAAATAATTAATGATATAATATAATAATGCTTTAAATCCAAAATTTGCTTTAATAATTCAAATGTTTAATATTTTTTAGTTAAATTATAATTCTTGTAACCCTTGTTTACAAAAAATATCCAGTGTTCTGCACCTTTAGGGTCCCGTTGAAATGAAATGAAATGAAAATATTAAAAAATAAAGTTATGTTCTCTTAGTTAAAAAAAAATCAAATGACATGACTTCTACATCTATTAAAACACAAAACTCTGAAGCATCCGGGCAAATAAGTTTGAGCAGCAAAACTGGTCATAATAAAAGATGTCAAAACAACTTCGTATGACAAGGGTCGTCATATCTAGAATAAGGGTGGAAGTATTAGGTAAACTACCTATGTTACTAATATTATATACAAGGAAAATCCTACTAATATTATAAACCTCAAAGTTTGTAAGTATGGATGGATGGATATTTGTTACTCTTTCACGTAAAAACTACTAAATGGATTTAATGAAACTTCACAATAATATAGCTTACATATCAGAATAACACATAGGCTACAATTCATAAAGATATATACCTAGTATATTATCCAAAATATCACCACGCGGGTGAGACCGCGGGGCGCAGCTAGTTGTTTATAATGTAGTTGCTTAGAGATCTATAATACACTGGAGCCGAGTTTTTCAACGGTCGGACAGCTTCATAAGCATTTTTCAGATAAAACTTTTGCAACCATGGTTGATAACACAAAAGTCACTTATAACGGGATTTTTAGTTATTCCGTGATCATGGCGCATGTAACTGTGCCGAAATATAGAAAAACTCAAAAATCTAATCATGGTTGGTTGGTTCCCGTTATAGGTGACTTTTGTGTTTCAGCTGGTTGCATACAAGAGCGCCTACATTTTCTTTCAGTTAATTAAAATAAAATATGAAATAAAGGTACCTACAGGTTTCAAAATGTTCGAGTCCAGGCGACTTATGTATCTTTAAAAAGATTTCTCGTGAGGGTCTCCTCGCCTATTAAAATTGCTGGACAATCAACACAGTATCATTTGGCCCCAAATAAAGCAGAGCTCGTGACAGATATAAATATACAACACATTACATAGATCCGTATACATAGTGTCATATACATAGAAAATATCCAGAACACCCGGAATATATATATCTGCAGATCTTACTAACATTTGTCCCAAAGCGGGAATCGACCCCGTCTCAAGCGTCGCAGGCAGATCTTCGCCCACCGTGTCACATCAGTCGTCAAAGAAAACGTAACGCTTTTATTGATTCAGAAATTTTAATGAAAAGATCTTTATCGGGAATTTAATGCGTTTTGCAATCGCCTTTGAACCTATGTCCAGCGGTGGACTTTTTCATCTGCGATAATGATGTTAATTTAAACTGTTTCAATCTGCTAACGTTTCCACCGCTACTTTCATAATACATAACCAAAATTTGTATCCAATTATTATCATTATCACCAAAACCAATAGCAAAAGTTGACAGTAAATAAAAACAAATAACATAAGCGAGTATAGATTTTCTTTATTTTCCTTACAATCACAGCACAGTTAATTAAAACGTGTTCGTTTATTGAGCTACAAAAGAATAGAATTTTTATGAGCATTGGTTTTGTGTCCTCTTACTTCTCCGACTGTGTTTTGTTTGTTGAATTTTCTAGATTGCGAATAATTGGCATTGAATAAAGACAATGCAAATTGAACGCTGCTGATAACTGGGTTTAAAAATCAATATTCAATAAATAAATAATAAATAAATAAATAATGCTGGACAATTCACACAGCATTATCTAGCCCCATGGTAAGCAGAGCTTGTGTTATGGGTACTAGATAACTGATATACATAATACAATAATAATTCATTTGTAGTTTACATTAGAAACAAGTCCAGTATATCGAGATTCTAGTCCAAACTATTACGTAGCCTCAGCTGCCTAAACAAATAATAATACAATATATTATATAGATAGTTATTTTTTATTATAAAACGACCAGAACACCCGGAACAAATATCTGCAGATCGTGCACACAATTGTTCCGAGGCGGGATTCGAACCCGCAACCTCCTGCGTCGCAGGCGGACCTTCGTCCACCGCGCCACATCGGTCGTCATATTTTTCAATAGAAGTCACTTGCGGCTCTGTCAGTCAGACCATCTCGTTCAAACCAGGCGTTCGTCGTTATGCACAGAAATCGTCACCGGAAATTGAATGTCGTAGCTTTCAATGTACGAGTATTGCTACATTTTCTACGAACTATGGCTTAGAAAGCTTTGAAGCTTACAGTTTGCTAGACGTCTACTAAAATATATTTTCTAACAAAAACGAACAGCCCTGACCTTGGGCCCAGAACCTTTGTATTGTTGAGGAGCTCAATTCTGCTAAGCGATATCTTTACTATGACTGTGGTATACCCAGTCACAGAATCGTCCTAAGAGATAAAAGATATACTCTAAATCGTTCGGGCGGTGCTATTTGTAAACATATATCAAAGAGCCACAGTCTATATTGTTCCTTCATGTCTAGTCCATCCTAAGGTGGCCTGGAAGAGATCGCTCTCAGCGATATGGCAGCCCTTTATACTTCGTTTATTCTATTGTATATTTCTGTATTGTTTTCTGTTTTGTGTGGTATAATAAAGTGTTTTCTATCTATCTGTTTGCACGGTCATATTGATAAAAAGTTTTCAACCCTTACACTTTCTCCACTCGCCTGCAGTTTCTTTCATCAAAGGTAAAATGCGAAAAGCGGCATTATGAGTCGATATCGTTGTTATGGTGTAACTATTAATTTAGAGGAATTAGGGCCCAGAAACAAAGTTATCGACATAGATCAGATAGGCAGTGGGCCGGCTATATCTCGAGAAGAACCAACGGCCGCTGGGGCAAACGTGTTCTTGAGTGGAGGGAGACCACGACTCGGTAAACGTAGTGTAGGACACCCTCCAACCAGGTGGGATGACGACCCGCGAAAGACTGCAGGTAGATGCTGGATGCGGCAAGCTTAAGACAGGGCGCTATGGCGCTTATTTGGGGAGGCATATGTCCAGCAGTGCACTAATATAGGTTGATGATGATGGGCCTAGAAAGGTAACGGTTATAATAGTTGTCTTATGTGTCACCTATTTGTGTCACTCACCCCCATGATAAACGACTTCATTAGCCGTTTGTTATTCTATGCCTGTATTTTGTACCTGTGTCCAAATAAATATTTTTCTTTCTTTCTTTCTTTTTAGTTGTCATCCGATCACACAAAAGTCACCCGACATCTGGTATTTCTATATATAAACGTACCTACGTATTCATGTTTGTCAGTTCGTAAATACATACATAATTACGAACGCTGAAGTAGCTGTACCGGCGAAGCGACGAAATTAAAATAAACATTCAACGAAACATCATTATTTAACTCACGTCCAGTAAATATTGTCTGCTTACCTTAATTTTTGCTGCTGATCATGCAAACATGTAAATTATTTCACAATAATTAAAAAGCACGATAATTCTCACAAAAATCAGACATTTTTAAACCATCACAAGATAACAGTCGAACGATCTCGTTGATTTTTTAAACATGCATAACACAATTTATCGCCCTCCGACCAGGTGGGATGACCACCTGCGAAAGACTGCAGGTAGATACTGGATGCGGCAAGCCGAAGACAGGGTGCTATAGCGCTCATTGGGGAGACCTATGTCCAGCAGTGGACTGCTATAGGATGATGATGATGAACACAATTATGTACATTACATAGATACAGTCATGTCAAACTTTTATACATCACCCCTCTTTCTGTCGGGTGTTAAGTAAACACCTACTAGTTTTCCGCCCGCGGCGTCGCACGCGTTGTTTCTATGGAAACGTCCACAAAACGAGTTTTGCTCCGGCCGGAGAAATTTGCAACAAATGTTGCTGGGGCGTTCAACCGGGAAAAAATTCACGTAACAAATGATGCTAAGGGCGTTTCATTGGTTATGGTTATTATTATATCATCAGGAACGGGTTAACTACAAACCCTACTTGTGTTTGAAGAACACCAATATTCCTTAACATGTCTCTTGTCAAAGAGGTACTAGAGCGAAATGGTTTAGTAGTAGTTGTTCGAAATACTGCAACATCCAGCCCGCGTAGCACTAGTACCCGACCACTACGCCCAGTAAGCTCGATTTCCTGTGACACTAAAAATCGGACTGTGGATGTAATGCGGGTATATAACATGTACCTACATATTTAGACTAGTCTTAAAAAACTTTAATACCGAGTGGGTCAAAAGTATACGTAGCTGGGCAGAAGCTAGTCTATACTAATATCATGTTTGATTTTTTGTTTGTATTGAATAGGCTCCGAAACTAGGTACTAGACCGATTTGAAAAATTATTGCTTATTATATTTTCAAAAAAGTTAGGGATCCTTACTAAATTTCCAATAATGTAACCCAAGGTGTAAAAAATACCTTAAAAATTCCAATACCCGTGCGAACCCGGGACGTTCCGCTAGTCTATCATAAAGACTAAGCTAATAAAGAAATACTGCAACATCCAGCCCGCGTAGCACTAGCACTCGAGGTATCCGACCACTACGCCCAGTAAGCTCGATTTCCTGTGACACTAAAAATCGGAGCGTGGATGTAATGCGATTCGCGAGAGCAAAGACCGGCGACGTGACTTTTAGTCGTTTTTCTCAATTCACGTGAGGGCATCTAACTGAGAGCAAATTGCACATTTTTGCGAAAGTTTTTCGTGAAATACGAATTTAAACAAAAAAGCTTCGTTTATTTTGATGAACATTGCAAAATAAATTCCCAACAATACTGCTGGCCTTGTTGTAAATAACGATTTTCTTATTAGCATTTGTCACGAAACCAACACAATGGTACATACGTACTTCTCTTTCTAATAAAATAAATAAATATAAATAAATAATGCTGGACAATTAACACAGCATTATAAAATAAATCTTATTTGAATTTAATTTAAGGTCTTATGTTTTTTTTCTGTATTTTATTTTTGTAATTTTTATGTGTGTGTGTGGAAAACCTGTCTGAATAAAGAAAGTTTTTTTATTGTATTATCTAGCCCCATGGTAAGCAGAGCTTGTGTTATGGGTACTAGATAACTGATATACATAATACTATATATTACATAGATAGATATTTTTTATTATACATAGAAAACGACCAGAACACCCGGAACAAATATCTGCAGATCGTACACACAATTGTTCCGAGGCGGGAATCGAACTCGCAACCTCCTGCGTCGCAGGCGGACCTTCGCCCACCGCGCCACATCGGTCGTCGTAATGTGAGTGAACATGTCATTAATATTACACGTCCAAAGAATACAATACAAAAATATTTTTTATTTACACCAGATACAGATCATTACAAAAAGACATTACATGCGACAAGTATAATGGGCGGCCTTATCGCATAGAAGCGATATCTTATTTTCCTGGAATTTTTGCCTATTCTTTGTTTGCCTGGATTTTTTATAAATGACCAATTATTATTAGTTTTTCTTCGTGTGTAATTTTAGGTATAATTTTTTGTGTTCATTTGTTCTAATATTATAGGTATTGTAATCAACTTAGTGTAATTCAATTCAATTGGTCAAAAGTGTAATTAGTTGTATGTAATATACCTACCAAGGGAATCGTGCTAAATAATCATTTAAAAAATAAATAAATCTTCCAAGCATCATTTGAATGGAAATAATTATGTGAATTTAAGAAAGAATATATCAGCAAATAAGTAATAATAATAAATTTTCATTCCGGCCCTGGTGGGGGCACAGAGAGGGGCCTCGAGGCTTGGTCTCATTACCCCGGCGTCAACTCGAGGGGTGACGACCCCTCGGTCCTTGGGTTTTGTAAGAATATTTTTTTTTTTCCCTGTTCTCAATGTTTTTTTTTTTTGGCTTCATTTTGTTTGTAGGTATATATTTTTTTTGTTTTTTTTTTCTTTTCTTCTTTTCTTTTTTCTTTTTTCCTTTTTTTTCTTTTTCCTTTTTTTTCTTTTAGCAAATAAGTACCTTACCATTTAACCAAATTATTACTAAGTAGGACCGCAGATGATGATGATGAGGTCCGCAGGGTAGGTTAAGTTCCCTTTATAAACGATTCGTTTTTGATTTCATTATTAAGTTCTCTCAAATAACCCAATGCCAACGTCTAGATCAGACAATCCAATATCAAAGAGGTCTGATTCAATCCGTGACATGAATATATTTTGAGGGTATAATTTGACCCGCTTTCTCCGAAGGGATTGACTGGAATTATAATTCAGTCTATTTACTGATGGCCTATGATAATAATCGCGTATTCGATTTTCTGTAGAATGGTAGGAAAGTTAAATCTATATAATATTGTATTGTATTGTATTTATTTAACTCAGATAATAAAATCCATAGTACATTCAATTAAACATTATAACATTAATTAAATCATAATAAAACATTAATACATTGAATAAGATAAAATAGTATTAAATTAAAAATGAGTATAAATAAGAATGGGATTAAAATTAAATTAGATTAGGGTCACAAAAAAAATTATACAAAATTAAGTTCAAAAGTATACAAATTATCTTACAATAAACTAAATAATAATTAAGACTAAATCATGTGCTGCTGTATCCACACGCTGGAGCAACACGTTGGACAAAATGTGTCAATATATAGATTTAACTTTCCTACCATTCTAATTTAATTGTAACAAACACGACTTTCTTTTATATATTATATAAAAGAAAGTCGTGTTTGTTACAACACTTATAACTCGAGAACGGCTGGACCGATTTAGCTGAAAATTGGTGGAGAGGTAGCTTAGAACCAGGAGTCTAACATAGGATACTTTTTATCATTTAAACAATTTGACACATAGATTTCCACGGGGGCGAAGCCGCGGGGAGCAGCTAGTTTTAATATATAGCTATGCAGTTTTATTGCCGCTGTTATTATTATTACCACGCCATTTGTAGCTTTAAGGCATTTAATAAGTAGGTATTCATATATATAATAATAATAATATAATAATAATGCTGGGCAATTCACACAGCATTATCTTAGTATTATATATATATCTCATTATTTTAGTAATTAAGTTTGTGCCTTAGTTCTTAGTTACTCTTTGTGTTTTTAAAATTGTTATGTGTCGTGTCAAATAAACCTTTTTCATTTCATTTTATCTAGCCCCATGGTAAGCAGAGCTTGTGTTATGGGTACTATAGATAACTGATATACATAATTATAATATATTACATGGATATATATTTTTTATTATATATAGAAAACGACCAGAACACCCGGTACAAATATCTGCAGATCGTACACACAATTGTTCCGAGGCGGGAATCGAACCCGCAACCTCATGCGTCGCAGGCGGTCCTTCGCCCACCGCGCCACAGAGGTCGTCAATGTAGAGTGCCACCGGTTTTGCTTATAAACTGTATAGTTTATACGGCAACACCATAGAAACTAATGCCCAATCATAAAAGCAGTTTAATTAATTTTAGTACTTTTTAATGTTATTGTTTAAAGCTACAAATAAAGTATACCTATCTTATCTATCACTAAACGGAACGTCACGGGGGACATTTGTTTCATAAAAAAAATGCGACGAACGTAAAGCGTTTAAAAAAAAGCGAATAAGTATAGGAACATACTGTTAGCCCGCTATGCCATCCCCTCGGTGACCACCTACCCGACGGGAGTATATTTAACACTTTGACTGCGATATTTTTTCGACGACTGCGATCTTTTTTTTAACCTAAAAAATTCGTGCTGCCGCTCTACACAGCGGTTGTGTTGCGCCGCACATGCGTTTCGTTCGAAAAATATTACGGCTGTGCTGAGTCACACAGATCTGTATTTTCTCAGCCGCTGCGCTAGTGTGGATTTATCATATTATTCACTTGTAGAAAACACATACCGTGTGATTTCAGCACTCAAAAAGTGTTAAAACCAGCGCCGCATGTCTTGGCATGCAGCACAATGTTGAATACACTCCCTCTGCCTGTTATCAGTAATTTATTTTTGTGTTTAATATTAGTTTAGGTTAAGTAATTTATAGGCAAAAAATGATTTTTATTATTATATTATTTTTAAAGTGAAAAGTAAATGTATCTTTAGGCACGAAAAAGTCTTTTAAATTTTCAGGTTAATATATAGCCGATAACAGTAAAAAATAACGCGGTTTTCTATTGCTAAGATATTTTTAAATCCGTTCAGTAGATTCAGAGAATACCTCCTACAACTACAACCTCAGAAACTTTACCTCTTTATAATATTAGTATAGATTTTATACCTACTTCAATGTCACATTACAAAGTCAGTACAAAAGCACATAAAATGTTTTAAAATGTAATAATTTCTGTTTCTCATCAATAACTAACTTACAAGTTAGGTTTTTAGGTAAGACGATCACCGACTACTGGACTTGGACTTTATTTCATGTTACGATGAAATAAAGTTGGACTTTATTTCATCTTACGATGGAATAAAGTCCAAATTAATATTCCAATTGCTAAAGAGTTTGCGGGGTGCATAACAGTAGCCTCAGAATATCGCATTATCTTCTAAGATTTAAACTGTTTGATTTTTCGCTCCCATCTTATATACAAGTTTAGTTTACTAGTAAGACGATCATCGACTAGACTTGGACTTTATTTCATCTTACGATCATCATGACTTTATTTCATCGTTTCATCTTACGATAAAATAAAGTCCAAATTTGTGTGAGTTTGCGGGGTGCATAACAATAGCTTCAGAATATCACATTATCTTCTAAGATTTAAACTGTTTGATTTATCGCTCCCATCTTATATACAAGTTTAGTTTACTGGTAAGACGATCACCGACTCGACTTGAACTTTATTTCATCGTTTCATCTTACGATAAAATAAAGTCCAAATTTATCTGAGTTTGCGGGGTGCATAACAATAGCTCCAGAATATCGCATTATCTTCTAAGATTTAAACTGTTTGATTTATCGCTCCCATCTTATATACAAGTTTAGTTTACTGGTAAGACGATCACCGACTAGACTTGGACTTTCCTCTTACGATTATCATGACTTCATTTCATCGTTTCATCTTACGATGAAATAAAGTCCATATTAATATTCCGATTTCTCAAGAGTTTGCAGGTTGCATAACAATAGCCTCAGAATATCGCATTATCTTCTTAGATTTAAACTTTTTGATTTATCGCTGCCATCTATTACTACTGGCGTCTAATTTGAACACGTCTCGAGGGAGGTAATCCGCGGACGGGCTAAAAGGTCATACACCCACACCGAACCCAAAGACTTATACCAAACATAAGAAAGGAATTTTTTATTTTATATTTCATCATCATCATCATCAGCCTATAGCAGTCCACTGCTGGACATAGGCCTCCCCCAATGACCGCCATAGCGCCCTGTCTTCAGCTTGCCGCATCCAGCATCTACCTGCAGTCTTTCTTTTTTTATATTTATTGTATATATATACATACATATATAATTTTATAAAGACAAAATAATCACAAATACAAAAAATCAAACCTTTCCTAGGTTTGGTTTTTGTTTGTAATGAATAGGCTCCGAAACTACTGGACCGATTTGAAAAATTCTTAAAAAAATTCATAAAATCTAGAATAATTTTTGACGAAAATCACGATTGATATAAATATTACCAAGCATAAAAGCTGTAGGAGGTAACTTAAACTCTTTCACGTAAAAACAACTGAATGGATTTTAATGAAACTTTACAATAAATATAGATTATACATCAGAATAACACATAGGCTACAATTTATAAAGATATATTGTATATTATCCAAAATATATATCACCACGCGAGTGAAACCGCGGGCCGTAGCTAGTATATTATAATGATACTAATTTGAAACTAAACCAGTTTGCACGTTTTTCATTTAACCCTGTCCGTACTACCGTTAATTAGTGCGCTGAAATGATCTTGGTCCTTATAATCGTTAAATATAACGGACTGCGATATTTTCAGCTCGCTAATTAACGGTATTACGAGTGTATCTCAGTTTATTTCAGTCCAAAGTCATTTTAACGGGATAAGGCGAAAACAACTACCTTATTTATTTACTTGAGATTGAGATTTTAACATCATTAGGTACAGGTTTTTTTTATTAAGCCCTAAGGCGATGCTGCATCTACTTATACTAACTTATTTATTTGGTCTAATTTACATTTACATACATAACCTATATATTTTTTCTTTTATTTATATTTTACAATCATTTCATCTTAATCTAAAAGTTAACTTAACACTTTGACTGCGGTTTTTTTTCGACGACAGGGATCTTTTTTTAACCTAAAAAATTCGTGCTGCCGACACAAGCAGTAACACAGCAGTTGTGTTGCGCCGCACATGCGTTTCGTTCGAAAAATATTACGGCTGTGCTGAGTCACACAGATCTGTATTTTCTCAGCCGCTGCGCTAGTGTGGATTTACGCATATTAGTCACTTGTAGAAAACACATACCGTGTGATTTCAGCAGTCAAAGTGTTAAACGGTATTCCCGTTTGTCCGTAAGCTCATTAGTCTCTAATAGTTAAAAACATTTCAATAAAAAACAAATATGCACTCGTATTTACCTAAATTAAAAAGCAGGCCACACCCTGCAAGTAAAAGCGGGGTACAATGATATGATATACAATACTAAATGATGAATGATATACAATACATTTTTTTTTCTTTCTGTCTTTCTTTCTTTACACACTCACATGAGGTCTCCTGCTGCACTGTCTCTCACAAGATGATTGCCTGCAGGAGACCCCGACATCTAGAACACACATGCACTACATACGTAGACTGTCTGTGGCCCTTAATACCTGTAATAATTATAGTTTTAGTAATTTTCTTGCAATTTGATCTGTTAAAGTTATTAAGTATATTTTTTTTATTTATTTCTTTAATTAATTTATGTTTTTTTTTCGATAACCTGTTGTGCCTTTTCCATGGCTTTAGAGGCTTTAGGCAGGTTTTGGTAAAATATATCTACGCCGTTTTTGGACAGAATATTGAAGTGAAATAAGTGAAGATTTCTCATTGACGATATTTCCTTTAAATAAGTTATGGAGCCACCTTTTTAAAAGAATACCCTTAAAGTTTTTGATGAACAGAGTTTTCCGGAGTAGATATCACGCTTGCAGGTCATTAAGCTGAGCGCTTTAACAAAAGTTTCCGTAAAACTGGAAGATACATAAAAACTTAATTATTTCTTATAATAGGATCGGATATGGTGTTCCTATTAAGATTCCTACTAATATTATAAACGTCAAAGTTTATAAGTATGGATGGATGGATGGTTACTCTTTCACGTAAAAACAACTGAATGGATTTTAATGAAACTTCACAATAATATAGCTTACAGATCAGAATACCACATAGATTACAATTCTTGAAGATATACTTATATTATCCAAAATATATATCACAACGCGGTTGAAACCGCGGGGCGCAGCTAGTAACTATATAAAATATTGTGCCATTGATTGATTTAATCATTTATGGAGTAAAAAGCCTTGGTGATAAGATTTTTTGTGATGTTTAATTAAATTTACGAATAGGGAGCTCAGTGGCTTCAGATGGAAGCTTATTATAGAAGCGCACGCTATTGCCCATAAATGATTTCCCTACCTTGTGTAATCTAAATGATGGGATGTGTAGCTTGTTCTTGTTTCTTGTATTTCTATTGTGAACATCACACTTTTTCATAAGGCTATCCTTATTTTTGTGGGTATACATTAAATTTCCATAGATGTATTGCGATATTACAGTCAGAATATTAATGTTTTTAAATAATTCCCTCAAAGAATCTCGTGGCTTTAATTTATAAATAGCGCGTACCGCCCTTTTTTGAAGAACAAATATGTGTAGCTTGTTCTTGTTTCTTGTATTTATATTGTGAACTTTTTCAAAAACCTATCAATATTTTTGAGCGTATTAAATTATTATTATATACGTATGTAAATGTATTGCGATATTACTGAATCAGAATATTAATTAAGATATCTTCTATATCTATCTATAATAATTCCCTCCAAGAATCGCGTAAAAAGGCGTGACGTTACATCCACCATCATCATCATCAGCCTATGTTAGTCCACTGCTGGACATAGGCCTCCCCCAATAAGTGCCATAGCACCCTGTCTTCGGCTTGACGCATCCAGCATACCTGCAGTCTTTCGCAAGTCGTCATCCCACCTGGTAGGAGGGCGTCCTACACTACCTTTACCGAGTCGTGGTCTCCACTAAGAACACGTTTGCCCCACCAACGGCCGTCTGTTCTTCGCGAGATATGGCCGGCCCACTGCCACTTCAGTTTCCTAATTCTCAGAGCTATGTCGATAACCTTGGTTCTCTGTCGGATGTATTCGTTATGAATTCGATCCTTCAGAGAAACTCCGAGCATAGCTCTTTTCATAGCTCGCTGACGTTACATCCAAACTTTCGCATTAATAATATTAGTGTGAATGAAATCAGTAATCAAAGCTACAAAGGCAGTCCCAGACCTGCTGCATCACGTGGGCTTACAGTTTATAAACCGGCTGTATACCTACGGTAATGGGTGCTTGTGTAATTACGAGAGAAATAAAGCGAAGTTTCTGAACTTTTAATGAAATAAGTTCTTGTCGATTTAACAGCATGGCCGTAGAGCGAGATGAGTAGATACGCGGAAACGTGTAGGTATTTGAAACTATAAAACAATGTTTTCAAAACGCTTCAAAATAGGAGTGTCATGTCTGGTTAGCAAAACTATCGGTCGCCGCGCCGGCGCCGTTGGAATCGACATTTCGAGTATTCTATCTTTTTGACCGACGAAACGAAATTTATTTGCATTCAAATTGTTTGATATGAAAAAACTTAAAACCGACTTCAAACTTCTTAGTATTAACACAGTTTTTTGGGTTTTGTTTTTATAATGACATTTGTTTTTATTTTATTTAATAGAACTTTTTTTACTAATATAGTTAAGTTCTATAAATTCCTAATCATTTTATATATATATATATATATCACCCCTTTTATTTTCTATCACACACTAACTTTTGACTTAGGAATCAACATAGGGGATTGTGGAAAGAAAAAGCAGACAGACATATCTCATTATTTTTTAAAGATTTAAAATATTTATCACAGTAAAATACATAATTAATTAATTAAAGGTTATGTCAAAGTATACCGCTGTATATGAAATTGACATCGGAGCTTTGAACTCTCTCGAACGGCTATTAGTACGCTTAAATGTTTGGTTGAATGCTCTAAGGCTTAAATAGACAATGAGCCAAATGGCGGGAATTCACGCAGTAAAGTTATGAGCCAAAATGTAAATCATTCTAATAAAATAAATCTCATTTGTGCAGTTAAAGGCCTTTTCAAGAATAAAATTACCATTCCACAAGTCTCATTAGCTGCCTTACAAACAAACAAAAGCAGAAAAGGTGACCTTTCTAGACAATAAATTATCAAAAATACCTGGCTTCCAAGGAACGATATTGTTTATTACATTATAAAATATTTTATACATTTTTAAGAAGCGACTTTACTTTAACTTTTTGTCTGTAGCTTGTATTTTTTGTCGGAAAACTGTTGTTTGATTAATTTAACTAGTTCACTACCCAGCCTCGGAGGACCGGGAGGGACAAAAACACTTCATACAAACTTTAAAAAAATCTGTGTCACACGGCATGTTGGCACATACATACCTATCTATTGTGAATAATGTTATTATTTTATTACTTGTTGTATTGTGTTATATAATTTTTCTGCAAATTTTTCTGCACTTTGACTGCTGAAATCACACGGTTTGTGTTTTCTACAAGGGACTAATATGCGTAAATCCACACTAGCGCAGCGGCTGAGAAAATACAGATCTGTGTGACTCAGCACAGCCGTAATATTTTTCAAACGAAACGCATGTGCGGCGCAACAAAACCGCTGTGTAGAGCGGCAGCACGAATTTTTTAGGTTAAAAAAAAGATCGCAGTCGTCGAAAAAAAACCGCAGTCAAAGTGTTGATTGAATCTATGTTCCATACTCTGACAAATTGTTATCATATGATTTTTACTATGCGACTTGTAAATATTTTTTTTATCAATAAAATGACTATCTGACTATCTAAAAATACCCCATAAATCTAAAATTGATGGCAATATCATATGAATCCGAAATCTCTAATTTTTTTTTCTGGGCAGCCGTACTATTAGGTTTTCGTACACTATAATCTCACCTGATGTTATGGTGTGTGTCGATTATAACAACTATGTGTTACGAAGATCTAGAACGGACTCCTGTCTTAAAGAAACCCAGTAGGTCTTCGTCATCGAATGCGTAAATTATTTCAAATTCATTCCTTTAACTTTAATAATGTACGCAATGTATGACGATGCGAAGTCATTATCAAAAAAAAGCGTGTTATTATTAATTTAGTCCTTTTATATTTTATGTATGCTAGTTTTAAGGTATATATTACTATGGACCGCAGAATAAGTTGATTGAATTGATGATTTATGATCTGTTACTTTTCTATGGTCTGAAATAAATAATTATTATTATTATTGTCTATTCTACTCTAGAGAACAATACGATACAAATACGCTTTATTGCACATCAAACACAAAAAAAACAGTAAAGAACCAACAAACAAAGTTACAGATGCACGATGGGCAGCCTTATCGCTTAGAGCGATTTCTTCCAGGCAACCTTTGGATGGACAATTGGACACGTAGCTATAGTAGGTATAGGTTATAGACGGTGGAGTATTATAGACTATAATGTTGTATATAAAAAACATAAAAATACTTGTTTATACGTTAATGGAAATAAATACTGATTATAGACACTACATATTATAGATATTATACATAAAATATTAACTATTTGAAGTCGAAGAAAGAAAGTGTTCATAGACCATAATGTTTAAATCACAGATATCAGATCTCTATGGTTTAAATATAGGGAGATAACAATGCCCGTGCTTGGCCGTACGGTTGTAGCTCAGGTTATAGTTCGGCGGAAAAACAAAGCTAACGTGAAATAACTTCACGTTACCTGCTTTTGTTTTTGGCTCACTACATTTAGGACATAAAATCACGTGAAACCTTATTCGTGTAGCTTAACTTAACTTGCCTACAGCATTTTTACGTGCGAGTTCACGTTACATTAATCCAATTTTAGTCCATTACCCTAGCTTATGAATTAAGTTAAATTGTAGAAATATACGAATATAGCGACGGCCGCTATGGCAAACGCGTTCTTGAGTGCAGACCACGACTAGGTAAACGTAGTGTAGGACGCCCTTCGACCAGGTGGGATGACGACCTGCGAAAGACTTCAGGTAGATGCTGGATGCGGCAAGCTGAAGACAGGGCGCTATGGCCCCCGCCATAGCGCCATAGCGCCCCTACAGGCCTTTTCAAACTATTGTCTATGGTTTAGCTGAAAATTAATTCCAAATATTTTATAACCCGTGCATGTCTTTTTTAATTCTGGTATTTGTGTTTTGTTTAGATCACATGTGAATATAAGGCCGGAAATACACCATGCCTATACAAGGCACACCTTGCATGACAGCTTCTTGGACGTTCCTATTGTCATGTGAATATGTATACACTAACTGGCATGCCTCTATCTGATAAACAAGTAGATGGCAAGCAATTATATTTACTAGCATGCAATATGAAGAGCACGGAGCTGCTGAGGGCTCGTGTGAACGTACGTGACAGCTACAGGCATGCCAGTAGCTGGCGAGTCGCCTTTGGTAAATATCAACGATTTTTTGTATTACTCTGTACAATATGTGTATACGTCTTGGAAATAAAGGCATGCAAGAACGCAAATTGCATGCCAGTTGAACTTGCAAACGTATTAACGGTGTGCCAGTTACATGTAGCTGTTAACTGCATGCTCGCGCATGTGCTTGTAGATTGCGACAGCGTGGCTTCTCAAAGACTGCATCACCTTGGGACACCGAGGACGCCTAGGGAGGCATGCACCGGCATCAGCGAGCTGCTGGTCTTCCTGGAGGACATCGGGTGGTTAGACTAGCAACCCCCCCACCCGGCACGCAAAAAAAGCCCATCGGCGGCCAAGTTGCGGAAACCAGTCCAGAAACAAGTAACAAGTAACTGCATGCTCGCTACTGTTCCGCTTTACTGGCATGTCTGTATCCAGCTTTATTTGGTTAAATATTGAATGTTAATAAATTTTGGAAAGTATTTTCATAGGTAAAGTCCCAATAAATATACATTTCCAGTTCAGTAAAGTGATACCACCGAACAGGGAAATATAATGTGAAAATCAGATCCAACGTCAAGCGAAAAACCTTTGAATGCTGAATAAACTTAAATAATTCATGTTCTTCTTTGATAAATCTGTATCACAAACAGTGCCTTATTTTAATTTAAAATTTTACAAAAAGAGGGCCTTTAACGCAGCCCCGAAAGCGTCACACCTCTTAGTCGTAATATTATTTAGCGTGGCGGAACAGTGGCTCGTTGAAAAGCGACATTTTAATAATTTAGGGGTAAACAAGGAGCCTTTCGAAATAATGAAATTGACAATGAGCAATGATGCTCTTAGAAAAGAGGTCTTTGCTTAACTGTGGGTCAGCGAGGCTCCATTCAACCCGGATCGGAAGCGGCCGGCAGTGACGCACCAAGCACATCAGGGTCTACCTGGTCTCCAATTATAATATAATAATATATAATGCTGGACAATTCACACAGCATTATCTAGCCCCATGGTAAGCAAAGCTTGTGTTATGGGTACTAGATAACTGATATACATAATGCATTACATAGATAGATATTTTTTATTATACTATAAAGAAAACGACCAGAACACCCGGAACAAATATCTGCAGATCGTACACACAATTATTTTGTACTTTATACGAAATGAGTCCGCGGCTTCGCCCGCGTATAAATCTATGTGTCAAATAGTTTATAAACCTTCCCTTTGAATGCATCAAAATCCGTTGCGTAGTTTTTAAAGATCTAAGCATACATAGGGACAGAGAGACAGCGGGACGCGACTTTGCTTTATACCTAGTAGTGATTAGCGATTAAACATCTCTCAAAGATTGCCCCGCTTCTGCAGTGCATCCTCCATGTTTGATGAAGCCCAGGTTGATGGCTTTCACGCCATCATCCGCAAGAAAACAGCCTCGCTGCTGCGCAGAACATGGAGCTGTACCGACTCCATCCTGCAGGTTGTGGGCAGCAAGTTTGCCTCACCCATCATGCAGACATTCAACAGAGTCCTCACTCACTAGACTCCATGGGTTGGGTGGGAGTCTGTTGAATGACTGCTGCAAATCTAATTTTAATTTAATTTAAGGTCTTATGTTTTATTTTTGTAATTTGTATGTATGTGGACAACCTGTCTGAATGAAGAAACTTTTTATTTTTATTTTATTTATTTATTTAAAGGTTACGCACGCGCGTCTTGTTATTGGTCCAGACCGTGGCCAGCGCCGCGTGGCGACGTCGCGTTGCTTCCGACCAGTAGTGCTATTCTGTTGTGAATTAAACTAAAGCCGCTGTCCCATCGTCACGTAAGGAGCGGCTAGGCACGTGTGTCTAGCTTCCCTTTGCAAAGTGATAACGCCGACTACAACCCGCTACGCACGAATACGTGATGAATGACGTCATTGATACACGTGGGGCTTGATCGAATATGGCACCCACACAACTCTACAGTATACACGTGGAACACGCTATGCACACGGTACAAGTGAACCGATAAAGTAGACCCACGTTGTCAAAGAACGTGGGTCTACTTTACCACACTTTGACAATAACTACTGGAATGGAACCACGCAGCTAAAATGTGCCGCGTGGCCTTGCATAGCGTGCGTGGCGTGGGACGGCGGCATAGTGCTTATAAAATAATAATAAAAATGTATAAAAAACCAAACGCGGATATGTTTGGTTTCTTCCTCCGCTGATAATAACTTGTTTTAGATAGTCAAATGGGTATCATTTACCTACTTACATGGAGAAATAAAACTCTTTCACACCTCTTTTATACCCGAATCAGTTATTCTAACAGGTCGGCAATATACACAACACAACCGTTTTTTGGTTTCATACAAAAATATTGAATGTATATTGAATTGGTATTCCGAACACAAACGTAAACGTGCTTTGTTTGCAAACATTTGAAACAATGCCACCCTTGACAAAATATAAATCAAACTATTGTAAGGCTAAGTACAGACGGGTCCACAAACGATAACGTCGTCGGCCACTTTTACCTACTTACTCCTGCGGCCGTCGATTCAGCGATATCGAGCAGCCGAATGTTCTACGCCCCGATGGCTTTATGATATACATATGTAGGATACGCCTTCTTGATACTCCAATGCTCCTCCATACTCTTGACGGCAATATAAAGCGGATTTTTTTAATGTTTGATGTCAATTGATATATTTTTTTTATATGCTGGTGTCTACAGATGGCCTTGACAGCGTTATCAAACGGAGGGCAGAAGGCGCTACAGCCGATAAAAGGGATTTAGGAAAATCTGGGAGGAATAAGGGAATTTGGAAATTAGGATGGGGCAATACGCACGACACCACACCACTTAGGCACTTGGAATAGGCTTTTGCCAGAGCAGAAGGTCTGCACCTGAAGGCGAAAACGGGGATTCTTTGACCCCGTGGTGTCTTCTATATGCAGTGGTTGTAACTGAACTGGGACTGGTTGAGTTGAACCGAATCAGGACTGGTGGACTTCACCTCAAAGGGGCAGAATAATGCTAGACTATAATAGTTCTGCTAGTTGCCAATGATCATAACAATTTAAATTAAACCATTGACAAGATGCCTTCATATTCTTTTATCGCTAAGGTTACGAAGCAAGTCCTGTGTCATAAAAGTGGGCGCCACTCCAAGCAGCCGAAATAGGGAACTACCTCGAAAACCTATCCATTAACTATTTTAACTGTCGTAAATATAATTTAGCACTGAGTTATAGCAGTTTCGTTGTGGTATTTTATTATTGGTATCAAGAACCTCCATTAAGGTTTAATGGTTGGTGACCACGAACTTTCCGAGGCAATGAATTGTAGGAAGTAAATCTTCGGCCGGCGGTAGCCATTTTTGGCCTTCACAACATTTTCAATAAATTGTTTCAAATTTCGAATTTCTGACGTTTATTATCCGAAATAATCTATTAAATAGAATAAATACTAACTAGACTACTAAGAGGCACTAGTAAGAGCGATAAACAGAATAGCATTAAGGGTATCTAAAAGATATGGTTGTTATTTTCTGTTCATTAAAAATATAAGTTCGTGTAAGGAGTGATTATTATACATGTTCTGTTAAGTCTGTGTTTAAATGGACTTACCATTTAAACACAGACTTAACAGAACATGTAAAATAATCACTCCTCGCTCGGGCTTTATCTGCAAATCAGCGTAGAATTGGGCTGAGCCGAATGTTGAGGCGACGCTTTTATACCGTAATCGCCTATTTTTTCTTCTGTGTTTGATTCTGATTAACAAACATAGACATTTATATGCAGTATATACATATACATTGAAATATAGATTAGAAAAATACTGGCTAATAAGAAGAGCATTATTGTTCTAACACATTCCATTCTGCAGAACTCTCGTGCATTCGCTGATGTCACAGCAGCAAAGGAAGAACAGAGGAAGGCCGGCGTACATCCAGCTGTTTAGATAGGACAAAGGCAGTAACTAGGCCACTTACGACGTCTCAGCTGTCCCACTTGTTTACAGAGACACGGCATTATGTCGGTACTGTCTGCAGCAAGATGTTAGACAGTTTAGAATCGTGTCACGATAACCGCCCCGCCCCCTGATTATGTAACTGCGACCGGTTTGCGACAGGCGAAAATTAAGCAATCAGTGCTGTCAAAAGCCAATTTTGTATAGATGACACCAGGTACTACGTCACCCACACTAGGTTTCCCTCTGCCGGACAATCGGTGAACTAAAAATTGCTTGCTAAAATTTCGGTCGCGGTCGCGTCGCTGTTGCTGTTGCTTTTACATAATCAGCCTGCCGGATGGCCATAGAACAATGTAGTAGGTAAATTATAATTCATATAAATGATAATTCACTTCTTATTACATAAGTGAACACATTAAATGAGCCAGCTATTGAATGAGCACAACTTATGTATATATACTTCACCTAAGTAAGAACCCTGTTCTTATGTGACTTAATATAAATTGTCTTTTTTTAAATAAATGAATATTAAACTTCATTGTAAGTCACATTATGTTCCATAGTATTTTTTCGTGTTATTCTATCATGTATTCGTGAACACCTCCAATAGGCTTGTAGTATTTTTAATTTGTAAATGTGTAATTTTGAAGCCTCTGGTTTTCCTTCAATTAAATATAAGTATTAAAGTTGTAAATATGGATTTGTTTTGAACAGTGTTTAAGGAGTTTATAGTGTTATGATTGGATTGAAGATGACAAGGATTTGAAAGGCGCATGTCAATTGATCTTCAAAATCAAAACAATACGCACATGACATGTAAAAATAGAGCGCGCGTCACTGCTGATCACATGTGTTAAATACTAAATTATTATTTCATTTATTGCTAATACTTAGACACTCGAACGTCCAAGCTTGAAATTTGTACCCCTCTAGAACATCCGCTCGCGGGATCGGAAATCTGCGACGCCGAGCGCATAGTTCGCGTGATTTTTATTTTATTCCTCGAAATTTTTGTTGCCAGGTATGGCTTTCTTGAATTAGAAATAGACGCAAATTTATTTAAGAACCATCTAGTGACGTGTTTCGGCAACTTTAACATAGTTGGACCACAGAAAATAAAGCAAAAATCTACCATTTTTGTTCATCCAAAAAGTTCTCAATTCGCCTAAAGAAATTTTCACTTCAATTATAAAATAATACTCATGTGTGTTATTTAACTCTGCAATATTTAATAAAACGTCTAGATCAAGATCTCCATAAAGCACAACCGCAATCAAATTGATGTCCTATTCCGGTCGGGAGATCACAGGCCTGGCCGCCTTTTTGGGGAAACGGCAGGAAACTTTTCTCCCCTGAGATATTATGAGAAACGCGACGACGAAACTTCTGTGATTTCATGGCACAAGATTTGTGGAGCTCACACAATCGGTATTTCAAGCATGATTAGTGTCAAATGTGCCTACTTTATCTTCTCTATCGCTGTGTTTTCCGAGTTGTTTATATGGGAAGGAAACATTTATTTTTATAGTAAACATATAATTCTCGTAGAAAAAGAACACAGTAGGTGTTTGGAAGCATTTTCAAAATATTACACTTGGAAAATATCAGATGGTTTTTAAAATGCAAGTTATCAAAGCGCGTTTAGCAGTACCGTGAATTACCAATAATAAATAATTTATTAGGAAAAGCGACTTACCTTTAATTAGTTAATATAAAACGTAGGTAATTAAAATTACCTCTTACGGATGTTTTAATAACGTACAAATTCCAATTACGTCTTGACATCAATGCTGCTGCGAACATAATTAATTTCATATCAAGGACACATCTACTTGTACTAATAATGCCTATGAAAATGAGTGTACAAACTAATCACTTTACCTAAATTAAATAACTTTGGATACGGCCCGAGAAGGGAATTCTGCCAAAAACGTACGAGTAGTTAGATTTCATGAATTTTAGATGATAAAAAAGTTTTATCTGCCACCATGAACTTACCACTTAACATGAGCTTACCACTCATAATTTCGAAGTTTTTCCTAAATGCACATTTTTCGCCAATTCGAGTCATTTTCCGTTGAAAATATGAAATGCAATGCTAGTTATCAGCAGACACTTGGTTAGTTTGTCACAGGCTAAGGGGATTAGTGACGTGGCCATGCCATCGCCGGCGGGCTGGCTAATATCTACGTGGATACATACCCACCAGTGTACCGACACTCGGCCAATTTGTGTGTGACTGTCCAACAGATAGTATTTTTTATATGCTACTGCTGCTGGTATTATGTTCATTTTCTTTTAATTGTTACTCGTTATCAAAATGCAACCAATATAAAAGAACGTTCATTTATTTGCTGCTGGTGTAAAAAAAAAACAAAGTAATATATACAGGCACAATTAACCGCCCAATTTGTATTTATTTCAGTTTACAGTGATCGTCAAATTATGACCATATTTGATGGAAGTTATGTTAAAAGCAACTATAAAAATAACAAAAAGAGAGTGGGGTATGTTAAAGCAGCAAAAAGGTCTCGATTCAATATAAAATACCTTACTATTCAGGAGTGACAGCTGATATTCTGCCGAAACCACTATGATCACAAGACCCTGTGATACTTACTATTATTACCGTGTTATGTGATTTATAGATACTTAAAAAATATAAAAAAAACTCTAGTTATTGCTAAATTATGGTCACGAAACCCAAAATTGTGAACGGGTGTAAACTATGTAGTATGCACCTAGGTACATATTCATTTATATGCATTACCGCATTACCAGTTTCGGTGAGGCGTGCTAAGTCTTTTTTCTAATTTCAAATTAAAATTAAAAAACTGGCTCATAGAGAAGGCGTTCTATACCTACGACGAGTTTTTAAACTATTAATATATAATAATCTTATTTTGATTTTTTACTATAATTAGATATTATAATTTTATATTAGAAATAATTCATTTATAAAGTGTGACATATAATTTGACAAATTATGAATAAAATGTTTATCTGTTTATTCATAGCTATAGATTATTAGGTACTTAGGTACTGTAAAACAATTTGTACACATTTTTCCATAATTAACAAAAAAACTTCATAACTCTCGGTTCTGCCTTTTTGGTTTATGTGTTTGCGTCTGTTCGGCTTTGGCTCGCGTGTACTTAAAGGATTAACAAACTATAGAAGTTACGAGGCTGAATTTTTGTTTTTTTTTATGACATAAAGGTGTAAGTTTTATGAAATAAGAGCAATTTTTTATAAATAAGCGTTTTTAGAAGTTGAAAATGGGGTTTATATGTACATAAGTTATCTTAAATTTGATAACAGTTTGAATGGAAACTGACATTAGTTGGGCTAAGTCCACGCGAATGAAATCGTGGGCGGATCATCTAGTCTATATAATATAGAACAGGATGTCCCATAATAAGGAAAGCTGGAAATTATTTTCGGTTTTACTGGTGAAAAAGCTATGTACTAACATTGCATCCCCACCGCAAACTGTGGAAGTGACGTAAAAGACAATGTAATGTACCTACCGGGAGAGAGGTTATTTAGACGTAGATAATAGTCTGGGTTTCCAGCTGCTTCGGACATTTTGAGCGTTTTTATGATTTGCAATGTTACAATAGTGTATTTTTTACAGGGGACTAAACCACCTCATATTATACGAGGCTGTCTTCTAGGCGTAGCGAGAGAGTCACCAAGTTATAATAGGTGGTTTTGGCCCCAGTGAAATATTCTACTTTTCATTACGATTCATCATCAGCCTATAGCAGTCCACTGCTGGACATAGGCCTCCCCCAATGAGCGTCATAGCGCCCTGTCTTCAGCTTGCCGCATCCAGCATCTAACTGCAGTTTTTCGCAGGTCGTCATCCCACCTGGTCGGAGGGCGTCCATTACGATTGCGAGGAAATAAAACAATCCAAAAACTTTCCTTCAGTAAAATATTGCACACATTTTTCACTTTTCTACTCCATGAATTTGTCGTAAGCCTTTAAATATATTTCAAAGGATTTCGATCGCAACAATCATAATAATTTATTTGCCAATCATTTTTTATTTTTTCGTTTTCTGCCCATAAAATAGTGTGTTATTGTATAAGGTACATAAACTTAGACAAAAAATACATATTAGCCCTAGAGCGGAAACTGGAATTTACGCTCGCTAAACAAAGCTATAATGAACATACTAGTGGTTTCTTCTCACTTCTTCCACTGGTGGACAAAAAATTGAAGTGAACATCAAAATTGTTAAGAACGGAGTTCTCCGGCTCGTTTACCAACTGTTATAGCCGGAGTTCTCCGGTACTTAGATTTCGACGTACGCTCCTTTTTAGTGTTGCTGTACCCGAAACTACGCATTCAGGGGTGCGTGGCGGCGTGAGCTAACCAGCACATAGTAATAAGGAGTGCGCGTCGAAATATACGTATCGGAGAACTCCGGTTATAACTGTTGATCTACGAGCCGGAGAACTCCGTTCTTAACAAAAATAATGTTATTATAATATGACCTGTCTAAGAGCTTATTTGTAAGCCTAAAGAAATAAACTTTCATTTAATTTAATTTCAATGATTAATTAATGACACACTTTTAAAATAATGTCTGTTATCTGCAAATTACACCATTGTACCTTACCGATCACCACTCACACGTTCACTGCTGAACACGACTCCACCTAACAAAAGGGGTAGGTATATAAGGAAATTTTATGTTTAACACCGTTTATCACCAATTAGGTATGTTTAATCGGAAAAACCACTCATTCTATCAACTACATAAACCTACGGACCGAAATAAAACTAGCAGACTACCATGTAAGTAAAGTAGAGTAAGTAATATCAGTTGAGTAAATTTTAATGTAGTTTTAAAATCCGCAATTCTTTTCCCGTGACGCTTGCCGTGGCGAAGTGAACGATTCCGTGACACGCCTCTCGGATATTGAATTTTGAAGGCTCACGGATATTTAAAAGTAGATTGGGTCAGAAGGGTCAGAGTTACATTTTTGAAGCAGGAATATTTTACGAACAATACGATTTATTTATTACAGTAGTTATTTATATATATATTATATTTATTTATATATATATACAAAAAATTGAAGTGAACAGTAAAATAATTTTATTTGATAATAATTTATATTTAAAATATGACTTGTCTAAGTGCTTATTTTGTAAGCCTAAAGAAATAAATGATTTTTTACTTTTACTTTACTTTATAGAACTATAATAAATAAATAAATAATGCTGGACAATACACACAGCATTATCTAGCCCCATGGTAAGCAGAGCTTATGTTATGGGTCTAGATAACTGATATACATTATACAATACATTACATAGATAGATATTTTTTATTATTTATAGGAAACGACCAGAACATCCGGAACAAATATCTGCAGATCGTACACACAATTGTTCCGAGGCGGGAATCGAACCCGCAATCTCCTGCGACGCAAGCGGACCTTCGCCCACCGCGCCACATCGGTCGTCGAAACTATGAGGGTATGAGCGAATTCTTTTTAGTGTATGCTTGTAAAAGGCGAAGAATAAAGCCGACGATCAAATTGGCTGAATGATTATTAATGAAATTTGGCGAGGTACACGCTATTCCGGGGAAGGGTCTTTTTATCCCGCAAAAGCGCATGCAGAGCCAAGGGAAATAGATAGCTAGCTAGTTACTTATAGTACCTATATTTGTTTTTATAATCAGCATTGCTTGTTCGTTAAATATATTTAATATCAATAATAGATTCGAATCCAATGTTGTCAAAAGTTAATTAAATAAACAGGTTTACAGGTAATCCGATAAATTAACAGTCCGATAAATATAGGCCACTGTCCGGCCCAGTGGCCGCAGGAATTGTACTGATTGGCTTGCGCGCAGTGAGGCACTTGAATAGTTAGCGGCAAAATAGCTTGCTTTTATGCAGCTCTGTCGTGATAGAATTAGAATTTACACTACCCCAACTCTTCCAGGGGATGTCGTAAGAGGCGACTAAGGGATATCTACATATATATATATATATAAAGTATATATATATATATATGTATATATATATAGTATATACTGATATATAATTAGCGAGCTAAAGTGGCAGTGGGCCGGCCATATCTCGCGAAGAACCGACGGCCGCTGGGACAAAAGTGTTCTTGAGTGGAGACCACGATTCGGTAAACGTAGTGAAGGACACCCTCCGACCAGGTGGGATGACAACCTGCGAAGGACTGCAGGTAGCGTCATGCTGAAGACAGGGCGCTATGGCGCTCATTGAGGGAGGCCATGTCCAGCCGTGGACGTGATGATGATGATATACTGGAGGGCAGGCAGGAGCGGTTCCTACAGAACAAGTCTGCCACCGAACTGGGATCCCCAATCCGCATGCCAGCATGGGGATGACTGACATTACCCCAATATGATGGAAGCCAATTCAGCGCTTGTCTGGGGGAGAACTGCATCCAGCAATCAACCTGTATAGGCTGTAGATTCGAGCTTTGCACGCGTTAAAAAGGATTTCGTGGTTTTAAAAAGGTCTATGAACCTAATTTTAGCCATTAATTCGTTTGCTCAATACAATTTTTTGTTTGTTTGTTTGTAATGAATAGGCTCCAAAACTACTGGACCGATTTGAAAAATTCTTTCACCGTTGGGAAGCTACACTATCCCCGGTGACCATAGGCAATATTATATTTTCAAATAAATTAGGGATCCGTACTAAAACCGTGCGAAGCCGGGAAGGTCCGCTAGTATCCCATAAATCAGTTCACGTAGTATATGAATAACTTTTAAGCGTTTCCCTTTCAGCGTAAACTGTATTTAGCACCGTCTGTCCGTGCCTGTATAATAAAGGTATCAATTCCAGACCAACTTAGTTAGTGGATTACGCAATGGAATTAATCACGCATGAAAACAATCATGTGAAAGGATATACCTCTGTATTTTATCTGACACTTGCTTAATTGGTTTGAATATAACATGAATTTAATGAAAAGTTTTTAATTTTTTTTTATATTACGGTACAAAACGGATAGATAAAAAAAAAAAAAAAAAAAAAAGTAAAAAAATATTTATTACAGCAAAAGACAATTACAATACTTAGAAAAAATTACGCAACCTTATCCTATCTACTTATTATTATGTTAGTTTTATTCATTACACATTACACACAAAAAAATATAAAATAAAATAAAAAGAGCAGCAACGAATTATGTCTTTTGCAGACAGCTATTGTTACCTATGTAGTTACATTTATCTGTTGATCTCTTCACTAGGCTTAGCCTGTATCGAAGAAATCATTATAGTACGAAAATTTCGAACATTTGATTACATAGTAAGTACGGAAACTTTTACTGTGATAAAAAAAAAAAACAAATGAGAAAATTCTTGATAATTAGTTAGTAAAATTAATTTTTAAGTTATTTTTAAAGTTAGTACATTATATTAAATTAAATTGAAGTTTAGAAGAGAATAAGTAAAAATTAAAAATGTCTATTAGGTATGTAGAATTTCTTCAGTTTTATGATAATTTAAGGTGATAAGCCAATCTTTTATAATATGTCATTGTAGATAGATAGATAACACTTTATTACACCACACAAAACAGAAAATAATACAGATTTAAAAACTTAGAATAAAGGTATAAAGGGCGGCCTTATCGCTGAGAGCGATCTCTTCCAGGCAACCTTGGGATGGACTGGACATGAACGAACAATATAGATGGTGGCACTTTAATAAATAATTGATAACAAATACACTAAATACCTACATTACAAACATTATAATAAACTTACATAGACATAAGGCTATCAATATTTTATATGGTTAAATAATGCTGATGCAGCAGTTTTTTGAAGATAGGGAGTGATTTTGCACATCTGATGTCCAGAGGAAGAGCATTCCAAAGACGGGTAGCTTGTACAGTGAATGATTTGTCATAGAAAGAGGTAGAGTGAGCAGGGACTTTCAGGATGAGGGTTTGAGAGGAACGCAAAGAGAGTGAATGAGAGTTTGAGAGGAATTCGAAGCGCTCCTTGAGATAAGAAGGGCTTGGAGAATAGAATAAGATACTGTACAAGAGGGATAGCATGTGAGTATTCCTGCGAATCGGATGGGTAACCACCTGAGTTTTGCGCGATATTCGGAAACGTGGTCATATTTGCGAAGGCCAAATATGAACCTAATACTGAAGTTTTGGAGGCGCTCAAGCTTGTTTAATTGTTCTTCAGTGAGATCCGGATAGCAAGCGTCGGCATAATCGAGAATGGGAAGCAATAGGGACTGGGCAAGTGTAATTTTAGTGGTAGTCGGGTGAAAATTGCTCAGTCGCCGCAGTGAGCCCGCCGATGCAAACATCCTCCTGCTGAGTTCCGCCAGTTGCGGACCCCAGGACAACTCATTGTCTACGATCAAACCCAGGTTTTTAACAGATTTGCTCACTGGGATTGATACACCGTCAAAGGAAATTGGAGATAAAGTCGCCATATCGATTTTAGCTATCATCCTTGAACTACCCACAATGATAACTTGAGTCTTCTTGGGGTTCACCAAAAGACCGTGCTCTTTGCTCCACTGAAGGATGCGTGAGAGGTCATCATTTAATGAAGTAATAGCTGGTGTGAGGTCACTAATTGAAGCAACAGAAAACGATACAGAAATAAATACCTACTTAGAATAAAGGAAATATAAAAGGCGGGCTTATCGCTGCAAGCGATCTCTTTGATTGTCTTCTCTCATTTTTTTACTATTCTTTTTTGTCTGTTTTGAGCTTCTCTCTTCCTTGTCCGTGATGTGACTGAGAAAAAAGTTCAAACTGAAAACCAGCGTTGTTCCGCGCCACGCGTGGTTCACAGCTGAGCAGCACGTAGCTGAGTTTGACCCTTTTTGGCCAGCAGGCTAGCACGGTAGCCATGTATTATTATTATTTTTGTTTTTCTGTAGGCTTATTTTATTTATGTTTTTTTATAATGTGTATTGTGCTTTTGTGTGTGTTTACTGCTTTAATTGTGTAGCCTGTTTTCATTGGCCAAATAAAACTTTTCTTATTCTTCCAGGCAACCATGGCCTGGAGCCATGGTTGCCTGGAAGACCGTGTGACCGTCTATATTGTACTTTAATGTCCACATTAAAGTACAATATAGACGGTCACACTTTAATAAATATTTAGATAAAAATAAAACAAATACTTACACTACATACCATAATACCTACATTACAAACATTATAATAAACTTACATAGACATAAAATAAGGCTATCAATCTTTTTATCATGTATAAATAATGCTGATGCAGCAGTTCTTTGTAGATACCAGTTTCTCAACCTAGTTTTTCCACGGTATTCCAGCCACGCGAGCTTCCTATTAAATATTTTAAGACCCAGCTTATTATCGTTATATTTTCCATTAAAGCAACTGCATGGAGGCTATCAGAATATCGTTCAGCAAAAAGGCTCTTACAGACTACGCAGTTTAATCGAATCATTTCTATACTAATATTATAAAGAGGAAAGATTCGATTTTTTGTTTGTTTGTTTTGAATAGGCTCCGAAACTAATGGTCCATTGTGGGTTATCTAGTACCAACAATGTATTAGAAATTCTTTCATCGTTGGGAAGCTACACTATCCCCGGTGACATAGGCTATTATTATGTTATCTTTATCCCCCTATTATTATTATTATATTAGCCCGGGGTGTCCCTGTGCAGAGCAAAGGCCTCCCTCCCCTTCTTCCACTCATCTCGGTCCTCAACAAGGAGAACCCACTCTTTATTGTATGGGTCGAGCTAATCCCGCCATCTCCGCCTAGGCCTTCCACGTGGCCGTTGTCCGTCCGGGACCCAGTCAGTGGCAATCTTAGCCCACTGCTGGTCTGAGATACGACATAATGACATATCCCCTAGAAATGTAAAATTCGAATTTAACCCAAGTGAAACCGCTGGGAACAGCTAGTATACAATTAAGTTTTTAAAACTCTTAAACTGTCGCGATCACTCACTTATACATACATTCCTTATACATTCTCACATTTTGTGTAAGTTCTCTTTGCACTGTCAAAAAATAAAGTAGATATCTGTTTTCAATTAAAAACTTTGAACCTTTTGCACTTGTTTTTAAGGCGACTATCGAATATCTATTGCGCTACACTGCATCGCGTCGCGTCGTCGCCTCGCGTCCCTTCAGAAAGTTCACTGATCGACCTGCCTTTATATTGAACGAAAAAACATGATGAATGATGTGTCAGAAGATATCCCACAAGCATTCCTACGAGTTTCTCGGAAGAACGAGTCGGCATTTATAAGGCTGCGTTCCCACCAGAGGTTCGAAGCACTATGACGAGGCCGGTAGGCGATGTTGAGTAGAAATATTGTAGGAAAATATTTTATGAAACTGGTATCATGTATAATATAAAAATTAATCCCTGAATGTGATGCGCAAATCTCGAGAGCAGCTGAACCGATTTCGCTAATTCTTTTTTTAGAATATTCCTTGAAGTACGAGGATTACGGAGAGAAAAAAGCGAAAAATTTAAAAAATTGCCTGAAACAAATGACCACCCGGGCGAAACCGGGACGGGCCACTAGTTAATAATAATACTAAAAGTATTCATTTCAAAAATGGTTTGTACAGGTTACCAGAGTACTTAAAACTAATTAGGTTAGGTTAGTCACAGTCTCTCATTACAGCAAAAAAGTTCGAAGCTGGTTTTAGTTTTGATATGTTTAGCTATTTTTAATCGACTTTGTGCATATATTTTTATGTATGTTCGTCTATAGAAGAGAATAACTTTTTTGAAAATTTTCCCAAAGTAGCACAGCAACCTCACACAATATATGTCTGGTGGAAACACAGCCTAAGTCATATATTATACAGTCCATTCCTTCAGCCCGAATATGAAAAACATATTTTGCATTCGGATCTTTGTGGAGCTTTAATTAAGGTGCCAAACCCGTATTATCAATTTGTGAGCGGGGTGCGCGAGGCAGACACATTTTTTAAACTTCTTATGAAAAATGTTTTTCATGGCGTTTCGTTAAAATTTTTGGTGTGAACAGAATCTTTTTTACGCCTCGCCTATCTCCATACGGGTAGGTACAGGTAGGCATAGATAAGGAAAAAGGATAATTTTTAATAATTGTTGGAGGAGGTATACCGGTAAGGTATAGAGATATTCTGAATAATGCGCTGTATTTTTTTTTATGGGTCTTGCATCTGATATTATACCACCATTTTTTTTTTGTGGTGGCCTTTGTCCGGCTTTGGAATTGTATAGACTGGTGCTAACGATGGTGCGGACATCTCAACAATAATCCGACTTTTTATTGAAGTAATGTGTCGAAAATATTAAGAACAAATTGGCAACCACTCATTCAAAATGCCAAATCATGTTAAAAATAAATTTATTTCGTGATTTCTGTAACACTGGGGTATACGTCACGGATTGACAATGGAATTGTTTGAAGACAACGTCTATACTTTGGTAGCTGCGGCAAAATCAACTGACCGCTTCGTACCGAGTCTGATAATGATGAAGATTAGTTGGATTATTTAAAAACTTGCTCTCTAACTATGAGATCATAATGTATGCGTGTTCAACTGCGCTGAAATAAATATGGGAAACTCAAAACAACTTAAAAACAAAGTAAAAAAAGCGAAATTATTCTATTGTTATTTATCCATTTTAGTGTTTTTAAATAATCACGGGTCTATCATGAGCTCATATAGCTCGCTAGATCGAACTTGGTCTTGAATTATATACATTATATTATTATTCTTGGTGATTATCTAGGGTCGCCGTCATCGAAATCGATGAGGAGGCCTATTTTTCATCACCATGACTGGTTAAAAAGTTTTAGATTTCACTAATCTAGATATCAAAAACGAAAATCAAAAGTAAGAAATAAATGATTCTAAATAATGTTGACCTACAAAACATAAGCAGATTCATTGCACGGTGAGATTTATTCCTTCTTCCCCACTCTGCTAATTAAACCGCCATTGTCTCCATTAATTGAATTACGTAAACAAAGAGAATTGATAAACTTTAAGCGAACATTTATAAGAGTAAAACTGGCAATAAAGAGAGGAATTAACGCATAGGCGTATTTATTATAATTAAGGCATAGGCGTATTTCTAGTAGTAGGAAGTATCGACCAACTCGCAACTCGACAACTCAGCCCTGCACCCACGCATGACAATATGTAATTAATCCATGACATGTAATGATTATCATATAGGACCTGTGTGGCGCAATGAGCGAAGGTCCGCCTGCGTCGCGAGAGGTTGCGGTTTCGATCCCGCCTCGGAACAATTGTGTGTACGATCTGCAGATATTTGTTCCGGGTGTTCCGGTCGTTATATGTATAATAAAAAAATATCTATCCATGTAATCTACTGTATTAAGTATATCAGTCATCTGTACCCATAACACAAGCTCTGCTTACCATGGGGCTAGATGATGCTGTGTGGATTGTCCAGAATTATTCATTTATTAGGACTATATTAACACAGTTTTTATAAGTTTTTTGGAGCGTATACATATCCTAAACAATAAAATTATAAGGGCGATTGTTTATAAGGCAGCTGTAGAAATATATGCAAACTAGTAAAAAAACACTTTTTTAGTTTTGCTGTTTTGCTTTTTAGCTGCTTGTACTATTTCAGGCTGCATACCTTAGGGGAAGAACACTCGCGCGTGAGAACTAAACCTAATTCGTATGAGAATAAAACACAATATAGAAGGTTACAAACGTTCAACGCCCTGTATTTGGCGACCGACTTAATTGCTTAAAATTATGTGACGATTCACCATAAAGCACTGCTGTAATTACGCTAACATGCCGCCGAGTGTACGCTCACCTACAGAAATACCTAACTCGGGGATGCAACGTCCTAATGGAACTTTAGGAAATCTTGCATCTGACATTAGTGTATACATTAATAATTTCTACGTCTCTGTTTTGTTTCCCCCAAACGTGTTTTTGATCCATATTTCCAGTAACAAATAATAATCTTTATTTCGGACTACATGGTACACTTCAAAGTAGGTACCACAATCATTAAAAGTCACACATAAATCAACAAAAAAAAATGAACTTGAAAAAATTTTACGGAAAGAAATAACACAATAATCAAGACATTAATTAAAAAAAAATACAACAATTATTTAGCCATGTTAAACCTTAAACAAGGAATACGTATCATTATCTGCTGTTAGCATAAGGCTTCCCCAAACATCGCTAAAATGACCGGTTCTGCGTTATCATAACATTTTTGTTATTACAACATTATTGTTTGATTAAAGTTAGTATTCGTTTTCTATACTACTATTATAAAGAGGAAAGGTTTGATTTTTTGTTTGTTTGTTTATAACGAATAGGCTTCGAAACTACTAGACCGATATGAATAATAGATTGTTTTTTTACAAGGGACTAAACCATCCCATTATATACGAGGTTGTTATACTCCCGAGCGTAGCGAGGGAGGATGACAAGACCGAGTTATAATGGGTGGTTTTAGCCCGAGTAAAACACTCTACTTTTCACTTCGATTGCGAGAAAATAAATGAAGAAAATTCTAGAGATTTAGCGCCAATACCATCTTTTTTTTTTAATCTCTATTTAACCCGCAACGAAACAGTTCGCATTCTACCGTGAAGGGAAGAATCAACCTTCATAAAACATCACCAAGACGGTTCTATTTAAAAAAAAAAAGATTGACGGAGCACCAAGAAGTCGAGTTTTTATGTAAGAGAACGAATGCTTTGTACGGGCTGATGATTTTAGACAAAAATTAAAAAGAAAAAATAGCCCGAGGTATTAAACTCGAGTTTTAGGCCCGCTAAGCTACACTATTATGATACACTTTTTGAGCAAGAGAAGTGAAAAAATTATTTCATCGTTGAGAAGCTACACTATACCCGGTGAACATGGGCTATATTATTATTTTTTTTTAATTAGGGATCCGTACTTAAACCGTGCGAAGCCGGGAAGGTCCGCTAGTAAAAAAGCAATCCATTTTTTTATAAAACTGTTTAAATATTTAGTTGTTTTTGTACCAGTAGGCATATCTTAAGAACAATAGACTATGTCCTTGAAAGATGTCTCTTGACTTTTTTGGCACTTACTTTGGTTTAGGTCGGTTCTTGATAATTATGTTTTATTCTGTTTAATGTTTTTTATTATGTTATCACTAGTTTAAGTACGAGCACTTTATGGCTTCCCATAAAGTACGCTTTCTTTCTTGTCACAATATTGTCAGTGTTCACACATAAATGCTTATTTAGATTCTAACAGTGAATACCTATTATTAGCTCTCTGTTGTCAGTTTTAACTCTATAGACATTATTGTAGCTGATGGTGTTCCGAAATAAATAAATAAATATCTGCGTAGTTGACTGTACCCAACCTTTAATTGAAACGCACCTCCAAATTGCAATTAACAAATCTTAGAGCTCGTAACTCCGGTTACACTGTAGGCACTTTCAGTTACCATTTAGGATGTTCAGCGACTATTTTATTCGGTATTCATTGTTTTCTATACAATAAATAATATCCACATTATATAGTATTTAAAGAAGAAGACAGGGCGCTATGGCGCTCATTGGGGGAGGCCTATGTCCAGCTGTGGACTATCATAGGCTGATGATGATGATAGTATATATACATATATATGTATAAAGTATATCAGTCATCTATAGTACCCATAACACAAGCATTGCTTAGCTTGGGGCTAAAAGATTATTTATTTTATTAATGAACATTATTTATAAATGAACGGAGCTAGTGATTTTGAGCGAGGCCATGGCCCAGAAGTGGGATGTTCAAGACTAATTAAATTAGTATATATGTATATAAAATACTAGCTGCGCCCCGCAATTTTACCATGTTTTCTTACCGTTTAAACCTTCCCTGGACTACGACAAATATTTCAAAACCAAAATCAGCTAAATCGGCCCAGCCGTTCTCGAGTTTTAACGAGACAAACGAACAGCAATAGATTTTTATATATAAGAAGGTAGTAAAAGGAAATAATGAGAAACGAAATGAACATCAACACTGGGCGGAAGAATGAATGAAGGAAGACGGTATTGTTTCATGGCCCATAGAGAACTTTTTGATTTCTCCTATGTTTTCAATCGATGAGGCTAACCACCGAATCTTTGGGTACATGACATCAGACGGCACGGATGGCATGACTGGATGAGGCGAGCCCAAGATCGACTATAGTGGAAACGAAGGGCTTATATCCAAAACTGGATCATGCCCCAAGCTAACGAGCTTGTGTTATGGATACTAGATGAATTATATACAATACAATACATATCCAGAACACCCGGGCCAAAGACCTGCAGATTGTACACACAATTGTCCCGAGGCGAATCGAACCCACAAGCAACCTCTTGCGTCGCAGGCAAACCTTCGCCCACCGCGCCAAAGAGGTCGTCCAAGAATGATGTTATTTATGAGTACCTAATAGCTATGGTGTAATAGTAGAAGACTTCGAGTTTTGACTTATTTGAAATAATTAATACCATTGATTGTTATATAATTTTTTCTGTTTTTGGCACTTTTTTGGCTGAGCTGAACTTGGCTCCAGCACACGTATTTTTTCATACTTTTTGAATTTACGATTGTATAACTATTACTTTATTACATCTTTCTAGTCCTAAGTTATTTTGATTATTTTTAATTCTGTTTCATCGTGTGATGCATGAAAATATATATACATATTCTATAAAGAGGAAAGGTTTGATTTTTTGTTTGTTTGTAATGAAAAGGCTCCGAAACTACTGGACCGATTTGAAAAATTCTTTCACCGCTGGGAAGCTACACTATCCGTGGTGAACATAGGCTATATTATGTTTTCAAAAAAGTTAGGGAGTCGTACTAAAACCGTGCGAAGCCGGGAGGGTCCGCTAGTATGTATATACATCTCTAATCCCTGCTGTCATAAACCCCGTACTCTCTAACACAAAGCATAAACGTCCGTTATTGTCTTGCTAAAAGAATGTGCCTCGTACCGCTCGTAAAAAATATTAGGCTTCCCTCCAAAAATGAAACAATCCTGCAAAAACCAAACCCCCAGTCTGATTAAATTTGAAACATTAAAATACACGTTCATTCAAACGAGACTAACCGTAAATAAGGACGGCTGGCAATTAGCGAATAATGTTAATTCCGTGCTCCTTCTAATCAAAATAATTCAATTACTGGCGGTGGCATCCCGTTAAAAAAACCTCACGGTTCGTTACACATTCCTCCAGTCGAATCCATTCAACCGTACAACGAAACAAAACCGTTAACGCAGAATAAAAAAAAAACAGTAAATTTTTAAGTATCTTACCTCAGCAAATATCATACTGTTAGTGGGTCGCCTCAACATATTTGTCCTGTAACTTAATTTTCACAATCCAATTTCACTTAGCTCTCGACACTTTTCACTAAAACTTTGAGTAGTTTTAGTTTGAAAACAATTAGCCCGATCACCATCTCGATTGTAACCGAATAAATTTTGAATTAACGATGTTACATTGAATTTTGGGAGGGGGAGAGACGCCTGGTTCTCTCTAGCAAGGACTGTAGACTGAGTTTCCGCCCGCCCATCGCGCCCGACCGCGACCGAGCCCGCCCGAAGCGCGCCGATCACAGCTGAACTCGATTCATGAAACCTACCCGATGAAGTGGTAAGTTTTTACGAGTGCCCGTCGGCGAGTGCGGTCGGGACAAATATAAAAGGATTGTTTGACACCTGTTCCTGATTATCTTCCTTTATTTTCTCCTTTCAGTTCGTGAAACGTTCAGTGAATTACGTTTCCCGATTCAAACGAATCGTTACAAAGGCTCTTTTAATGTAGAGCTGCTTCGACGGTTACAAATAAAATGGCACATTCATAGTCTTTTACTGAATCATACAAGCAATTGATTTATTATCGCAGTTTTTTTTTATGAAAATTGATCACATGCATCATTCGTCATCATTTCAGCCTGAAGACTGTTGGATATCGGCTATGAACGCCACAAGAACCAGTCTTGTGCTACCCGCGGTTTTTGCGACCTTCAATAGGCCATCGGTCCACATTTTGGGGTTTATCTACATTACGTCTTCCGTTACATGGGTACCACTTGAGAGTCTAAAGCTCTGCGCACATTATTTCAACGCCACTGCCGCACAGCACAAAAATGTGCATTCAATTATGGGCTTAACGCGATATCTTTAGATGTATCTACTGTTAACAGTAACAAAATGGCTTACCACGAGGCATGAAGCTTCAAACGAGGCTCGCGGGCTATCTGTCATCTGATGCCAATGAGAAATGCATCCAAGTACGTTACGAGTCCATATTTAAATGTATACTTTTGCGCGTACACCACCTTACCTTAGTAAACATAATGTCTTAGATTTGAGTGGTTACTGGTTTAGGTGGATATAACAATTTACAATGCGACCCCCGCACTAGGCTAGTATTTCGCTGGGTATCAAATACATAGTCTGTTTACCATGATTATTAGAAAAGGTAGACTAACAAACTGCGCAAAAAATAAAAATAAAACTAATGAAACTAACTAAGTGCTACAATGGCCACGTAGTACGAACCTACTAAAAAGATAAAAATAAAACAATGGACAGCTATATGTATTTATGTTTATTTTATTTTATTTTTAAAAGCAGGAACGTATTTTTATGCAATATTTTATAAATTAATATAATGCAACCAGATCCCCATGTACAATCCAACGATCCTATCCATCCACGGTTGTCTGGTAGAGATCGCTCTAGAGCGATAAGACCGCCAAATTGTCACATGTTTTGTATAATAAAATACAAAATATGTGTCTTGTTTGTTTTATTTGAAGTGTGCAATAAAATAATTACTTATCTATCTATCTATAAGGTAGGATCACACATCAGTTAAAACGTTGCTGTATCATCTACATAGCTAGTATATAAACGGCCCAAGTGACACGAATGCGAGTGAGTACCCAGGTAGGTACGACTGTCATTGTTGGTAAGAGCTTGATCCGGATTTTATTGCAGTTCGCGTTTAATATCCGCGTGGCCCCACCTGCCTGAACAGTGGATAAGTCCCGCTTTACGTGCTTATTATAGAAACTTTTTCATTTCGACCCGGAATAATTCAACTGATTTGAATCTGTTTTTTTTTTGTTTCAAGATATATGTATGCATTGTTGCTATGAAAAAGGTAAACTTTTAAGTCCATGCCAAGAGATAAAATGTATCATTAGGTATATTTTGACATTCGCAAGGGAATGAAAAACTTTAGGTAGAAATTTTATCTAAAATTTGGCAAGAAGTCTATATCACTTTAAATTGGGAGACGAAATGAGAATTTAAAGTTACATCACAAAATTACGCACAAAATTGCACTGAATTCCCGGTGCGCAAGATTTACTCGCGTTGGATTTTTTAACTTATTTTTTGAAAATATATTAGTATTATTTATTATATTATATTACTTTTATATTTAATAATAAGTATTAATACACCGGGTATTTATCGCGTTTATTTACCTTTTTTTCCGACGTTTCAACAGGTTTACACTTTGTCGTGGTCACGGGATGACTGAAAAAAGGTAAATAAACGCGATAAATACCCGTTGTATTAATACTTATAATTATGTGTTCAGATCGTGTAAGTTTAAAAATATTTACTTATATATTTGGTGCACTGTAGCACAAATTATCATCATAATTATCATCATTAAAAGTAAATAAACAACAAATGTTATTACATTTAAAAGATCAGAGAATTTTGAGTGTGTTAAAATGTCAACATCGAAGGTTTCAAAATAATGTGAGCGGGCATTGGTGCGACATTTTTAATAACTTTATTGGCTCGTTTTATAGGCACGAATGAAATTTTTTACATATTTGATCGACAATAAAGTTAAACAGAGTAGTACCCTTTGATTTTCGTTAAAAGCGGTATAAAAATTAAACATGGTCCACTCGCGCAAACCATTTCGAAATAACTTGACTTCTTTTATTTGGCAATATGTGTCTGGTTTGCCACTTTTCTGCCAGTGTCCAGTTCATAGAAATTTCATAGTAATGGAATGGAGGCGGATTTACAATAATAACATGAGAGGTTAAAATATGAAAAACCATTATGATTCTTACCTCGAACATTTCGAAATGAAATAAGAGCGTCGGATTGTGGGTCGGACCTTCACTTTGACGGGTTCCATACTATTTTGACAATGCGAGGCACGACAAAATATTTGCATTGACAAAGTTCCGTCATTCTGACCGCACACGCATTAGACAATACAATACCATTACTCTTTATTGCACACCAAATAAAAACAGATACACGAGACAGGAAAAAAAACAACACAGAATATGTTTTACAATGGGCGGCCTTATCGCTATTAGCGATCTCTGCCAAGCAACCTTTGGATGGACATGAAATGTCGTGTAGACGGTGGCGTGATTATAATATTATTTAAGAGCAAAATACTAAGTTATCTGACAAACTATTATGTTAACGTAACTTAACGAATGTAGCGCGCGTATCTTTAGTTACTCTTTCACTGCATCGGTATCGGAGCGTACGTATCGTAAGGATTTGATGCTTTGTATTGATTTCTATGGTATACCGTGTACCCATCAAATCAGCCAATACCGATGCTAGACACCAGATTTCTGCCGATGACTTCATCCGCAACAATATCCTCGTCACTACTGGATATTGTTGCGGGTGACATTAATGACAAAAACACTTTGAAAATACCTTAAATATTGCCGATGCAAAATCCTAAAGCTGTAGCTGCTACGACTTATGCTAATTACCAGTGCCGCGTTCGCTACGTACGCTCCGATTCCGATCCAGTCGACTCGTAACTAAAGTCACGCGAAGTTACGCGTGGACTGGATCACACAGATGATACAGGATGTTATAGGTTATCTTATTATATTACACAAGCATACGATCAGAACGGCATTAAACCATATCAAACTAAAATATTTTACGTCATAATGCTGATACATTAGCTTTGTCAAGATGTGACCGTTTAAAGTAACTTTCCGACGTTTCGTTTTATTCCGAAATGGTTCTACCCCAATCTGGCCACATTTGCATACATAGTAGGATAAGTCAGGTTATACTAGTAGTACCACGGTACGGTTGTTCAATGTAATTGGGTGGGCACTTTAGCACAAGCCGAGGACTGCTTGGAATGCATTTTTAAATGCGTTTATTATCCCTCACACCACTGAGCTGGATATTTTTAAATCCCCAGCGTCCCGAGGGAACGTTATAATCAAGTCGCATTTTGTAAATTAACGAAGTCAACTTAGACGGTATTTTATTATGTCTAATATTCAAGTTAAGTTTTTCTTGTCGTTTGTTAAGGTGAACCAATAGTGTCATAATTATTAGTGGATAGTTTAAATAGGAAACCCTGTTTAAACTTAAATTAAAGTTTTAAGTTTATAATCTTTTTGAACTTACGTGATCAGCACGTAATTTTAAGTATTAATACAACGGGTGGACTCCGACCAGGTGGGATGACGACCTGCGAAAGACTGCAGGTAGATGCTGGATGCGGCAAGCTGAAGACAGGGCGCTATGGCGCTCATTGGGGGAGGCCTATGTCCAGCAGTGGACTGCTATAGGCTGATGATGATGATGAATACAACGGGTATCAAACGGGTAACGAGTTCTCAGCTATTTTGGCCATATAGCCAGAAGGCAACCAGTCTACCTCGAAAAACTATGGGTAATGGGCAAGATAGAGGGGAAAAGACCAAGAGGACGGTCACCAACCCGCTGGTCTGATCAAATTAAGGCTATAACGGGACTCACTTTGCCTGCAGCCCTGAGACAGGCCGACGACAGAGTGGTGTGGAAGCGGTTCATCAGCGTCACCGGAAAGCCTTCCAGGACGGGCTCGACCTTCAGCAATGACGACAACGACGAAGAAGACAACGGGTATTTATCTCGTTTATAATAATTAATTATTAAATTATTAATTAATTTGTTTAACAGTTTGACATCTACGTAAGTAGTCAGATTTCAATAGATGAAAATATTAATAACCCTTTATATTATTTTAACAAACAAAATCTTATTTTTGAAAAGTGTATAAATTTATAATAACACTAATAATGCCTATATTTACGAGTTTTCTCATACCAAAAAACTAAATCCTAACTAAACTTCCCTAACACAACTATCTACCTAAAAAGTTTCACTATCAGAAAGTGAAACTTCCGAATGCCCGAATAAAATAAGTTCTGATCCGTAAGATTCGTATCACTGAGAACTGGATTCTATAACTTCAGGGATCTCGAATCTTTGAGCGGATTCAAGACAGTTTTCACCTACTATCTTATGAACTCGTACTCTGTTATAAATCTTACTTTGCCCCTTGAATTTGTTGAACAATATATGTACCTATTATACTACAATATACTTATTACTGTATACTTATTGTTTTAGCTATTTTTCTTAGGTATATAGATATGTATAATATAATATGTATTTTAGGTATATCATCATCATCATCATCATCAGCCTATATTAGTCCACTGCTGGACATTGGCCTCCCCCAATGAGCGCCATAGCGCCCGTTCTTCGGCTTGACGCATCCAGCATCTACCTGCAGTCTTTCGCAGGTCGTCATCCCACCTGGTCGGAGAGCGTCCTACACTACGTTTACCGAGTCGTGGTCTCCACTCAAGAAAACGTTTGCCCCATCGGCCGTCGGTTCTTCGCGAGATATGGCCGGCCCACTGCCACTTCAGCTTGCTAATTCTCAGAGCTATGTCGATAACTTTAGTTCTCTGTCGGATGTATTCGTTGCGAATCCTATCCTTCAGAGAAACTCCGAGCATAGCTCTTTCCATAGCTCGCTGAGCGACTTTGAACTGGTGGACCAGCCCTATCGTGAGTGTCCACGTCTCAATTTTATTTAGGTATATATATATATATATAAATTATAAAATGTCATAAACATAGTTACTACTACTTATATTTGAATGTAATGTTAGCACACCAACCCTTTATTTAAAACATGTGTTTCCTGGTTGGCAGGTAGAAAATGCCTCGGCATTAAGCCCACCCTTTGTACCAATAGTGCAATAAAGTTTAAATAAATAAATAACAATACCCCGTTTTACAACTTGGTACAAATTGTCGGTAGTTATTTTATGGGTCTTGCGAGAACTGAGTGGATTTATTTTGAAGAAGGAAATGTTTGTTATATTTGACATAGAAACATCGCGCAACAGTGTTTAAAAGTGTGAAGCGTTTTGAAGAAAAAAGGAGATCGAACTGTGTGTGTATGGAGTCATGTTACGAATTATATTATATTATTATTCAAGATTCAAAGATTCAAAGATTCAAATATATTTATTGCGTCAAACATTTTATACCATGTTTGACGCAATAAATATATTAGGTCTTAAGTTCTAAGTAATGCACTCATGTCTCACTATATTCTAGCATGCAATAATTATGATGACTAATTAAATTAGGTAAGTATTATTATTTATTATCGAACATTTAAAAACTCATTGATGTCATAATTTATAAAATATTAATATTATTGATAATTATCTAAAATATTCTATCTGATAAAACTTGTTTATAAATCTGAGTAGAATTGCTTCAGAAAATCTTATTCAATTAGCTCTAAAAGAGAAATTCAAGATAAGTGTGATTCATTATTTCATCAACTTAAATGATTCGTCAAGAAAATCCTTTCAAAGAATGAAGCGTGTTGACTAACTCTCGGCAAACACAATTAAAACCGTCTCGCGTGTGGACGGCTTCCAAGAGATTTGGGCATAATTTTCCAATGTAAATCCGGGCTTATGCAGCCTACCGGCGGCCCCGGAGGAAATTGGCACAGTACAGATCGCCCAAATTGAGTTCTTTGTTTTTCGCGCAAAAATGATGTTTCAATCGTGTTCAATTGTGCTCGTGAATTTACAGTAAATACGCTCCTATTGTTCACGATTTCTGTGCAAAAAGTGAATTAATTTGTACCCTCGCGATTCACTTATCTTTTATTTTCAACTAGTTACTGCCCGTAGCTTCGCACGCGTTTGTTTTTATGGAAACTATAAGTTATTTCTAGACCACGACTTAAAGCATAGAAATTAAACTATCTTTTATTCCAGGTCGAGATCTCTATGCAATTTCAGCTCAATCTGTTTAGTAGTTATGGAATGAAGAAGTGAAGAACAATCATCCATCCATCCAAACTATCGCATGTAAAATATTCGTGTATTTTAACATTATTTCTCAAACATATAATTAAACCTAACAAAGGCAGTTCTAACCAAAATGTAATATTGTTGGTTTTTATCCGAGTAAATGATTATATCTACCTATCAAAAATAGCAGGAAAATTTCTGTCCTTTTAACAAGTTATCAAATGTGATAAGGAAAGACTTGTGTAATGTAGTCGTTTGTTATTCCTCAATAAATAAATAATAAATAAAATAAATAAATAATGCTGGACATTTCAAACAGCATTATCTAGCCCCATGGTAAGCAGAGCTTGTGTTATGGGTACTAGATAACTTGTCCCGACTTAGGATATGTCCGCTGAGTTACTTCTCGGATCGGAAAGTCCGCTGAGTTACTTTCCGGTTTTCGAGCAGCAACTCAGGGTTAAATTAAGGTTCTAAGTGAAACTATTAAAAATGGATTAAAAATTTATTACAATTAAAGATAACAATAGGGAGCCTGAAGGGCTATGTTATATATATGATTTTAAGTTATGTAGCTCTGCCAGAGGGGCTTAAAAGGGGGTCCGTTAAATCCTACACATGGCTGATTCTACTTGATTAAAAAAAGGTCTGCACTTTATTTTCCTTCTTCCTCAGTACTTCCTTTATTGCGCCGCGGGTGTAGCAGAGACCCTCGACGAAAGGTGTAAGTGCTGGCTGGAGTTACAGGTCCAAACGGGTAACGCAGCTCGTGGAAAGTCCGGCCGGAGACGAGACTGCCCTTAGGGTGGACTTTGAACCCTGGAATGCGCATAAAGCACGGCATTAAAGCCAGGTCTTCGTAGGGTGATGGACCCCCACGGCAGCACAAAAGCGAAAGCACTAAATGTTTATGATGCCGTGGAAGTCACAATCAGAACGTGAGGTGAAAATGAATACAACAGGTGCGAAAGAAACAAAAAGAGAATTTACTAAATTTAACATGAAATATATATAGTGAAATGGAAAGAAATGCAACAGAATAGAATGTAAGATGTATGAAAAACCTAAGCCCGTGTAGGGAATGAGATGACATGGTAAAAATGAACAAAGCCCATGTCATTCATTGAGCAATGGTATGAGCGTCTACAGCCTACAATAAAAATCAGTGCAAAACTTACCCAACAGGGGTTTAAACTACACACACTAATTTATACAATTTAAAATAAATTTACTCAATCGAAGATCGATTAGGATTTTACGTGGTGTCTTGATCAAACGACCAGCAACGTGAAAATGGCGTGTCTGACGTCTTACGCGCAACCGGAACAGGCAAACGTCAGCCTTGCGAGACCATAAACAATCTCCGCCCGTAGTGATGTGATCAAGCGTGTTGGCGAGTTTACTTGCGTCTAGTTAGTGCGCTGACGAATGACTAACTAGACTAGCCACGAGTTTAATCGATCAAAAGGAATCGAGTTGACGTTAGATATTAAAGTAGGTAGGTATGTAACCTGTTACGTTACATTACCCCCTCTTGTGGGCAAGGATTTTGCTCTAGAGTTGCAAAATCCGACTATTAGCCACAGACACTACACATTCATCTTACCACACATACTACCTTTCATAACACATACATTCTTACCTTTCAAACTACACCAAGACAACGAAATGCTTTGGCGCTACCTTACATAAAACAGGGCATCCTTTAGTTAACTAGGATGACCAATGCTAGCAGCTAAGAAGTTATAAACAAAGAGGACGTAATATTGACGAAAAAACCTACAGATTACGTAACATTAATTAAATATGACTACAATTTAAAATCTTTGATATGCCAAGCTCCAATGTCCTTGCCAGACATATCTTCTAGAACATACACTAAAGGTGACCGTTTCTCAGTAATACGGCATTTTATAAATTTAGGAGCTAACTTTTTACTAAAGTATTTATCTTTATCGCTCAAAATAAAAGTGCGTTTATACACAACATCACCGACGTTAAACTCCGCATGCTTCCTACGTAAGTTGTAATGTGCTGTATTTTTTACATGAGCCTGCCACAATGATGCCTGCACATCATCAAATACAGATGAAAGACAACCTCGATTTTCAGCGTAGATATCGCGTGGAAGGAAGAGAACCTCATCACCTAAGTTATTGTCAGTATAGTGCGATCCACACAAAACAAGCTCCCTACCATAAACCAGAAAAGCTGGAGTGTAACCAGTGGCTTCGTTTACGGAGCTGTTAATCGCAAACTGAACCTTTGGGATAAAAGTGTCCCATGTCCTATGGTCATTTTCTACAAATGAGGACAGACTAGTAACGATAGTTTTATTATAACGTTCGACGGTGTTAATCTGTGGTGTATATTTTGGAGTGAAGTAAATATTTGGAATTTTATATTTTTTAAACAAGGAATCAGTTGTAGAACTAATGAACTGACTTCCATTATCAAGAAAAACTGTTTGAGGGACACCATGTACAAGGAAGATGGATTCCTCTAAAACTTTTACGACGGCATCAGAAGTAGCACGACGTAAGGGGAAAATGTGACAAAATTTAGAAAAACAACATGTTACAACTAGCATAAAAGTGTTTTGCTTGCGAGTGGCGGGTAGAGGACCAACAAAGTCAATAGAGATCATTTGAAATGGTCTTGAACATTGTTTGGGTCGTCCCATTTGGCCAAGAGTAGTGTGATTTTGCGGTTTATAAGAGGAACAAACAGAACAATCGCTAACAAACTTGACAACGTCCTTATGCATGCCTGGCCAGTAGTGTGTCAGTGACAACCGCCGGTATGTTTTAAAGATGCCAAGATGTCCGGCTGTAGGTTCTGTATGGTTCTCTGTAATGATACAATCGCGCAATTCACTAGGAACTACTTCTTTCCAAGCAAATTCTGAAGTTAAATTAGATTTAGTTTTAGACAGCCTGAATAAAGAATTATTCTTAATGCAAAAATTTGGATACTGACTTGGGGCGTTAAGACAACCATTGTAAATGTTTTTGTACCAATCATCGTTGGTATTGGTAAAAGAATTGGCAAGACAAATGGCAGCAGTAGGGAAAGATCGCGATAGAGCATCAGGAATAACGTGATCAACTCCACGACGATGTTTTATTTCAAAATTGAACGATGATAAGCGTACTCCCCAACGAGCTAAACGACCAGTTGGATTTTCCAATGATAAAAACCACTTCAACGCGGAATGGTCAGTGTACACCGTAAAAGTATGACCGTTTTCAAGGTAACAACGCCAATGTTCTATAGCAGTCAGCACAGCGAGGGTTTCCCTCTCTGTGATGCTATAGTTTTTCTCAGCGTTGTTAAACGATCTACTCATATAAGCCACGGGATGTTCTTTACCTTCTATTGTCTGCGTTAACATAGCGCCAACACCGTAATTGCTAGCATCCGCATGGACCTCAAAAGGTCTGGAATAATCTGGGCAGGAAAGTACCGGCGCAGAAATTAAAGATTCCTTCAGTGCGTTAAATGCTATGTCAGCTTCAGGTGTCCATTGAAAAGGAGGTGCTTTTTTACCACTTGCAGTAAGTTTATTAAGTGGACCAGCTACAGTACTAAAATTGGGAACAAAACGTCTGTACCAAGTGGCAGTACCGAGAAAGCGCTTTAATTCTTTTCTGTTAGTAGGAGTTGGAAAGTTCAGAATAGCCTCTACCTTATTAGGATCTGTACGCAAACCATGGGCATCGATAACATATCCCAGGTATTTAAGTTCGCTGCGAAAGAATTTGCATTTATCGAGGTTCACGGTTAGATTAGCCTGTTTCAACCTATCCAAAAGACGCAACAAACGAGATACGTGCTCTTCGAAAGTCGAACTAACAATGACGATGTCGTCTAAGTAAGCGAAAGTTTTAAACTCTCTGTCTGTGAAAAGCGAATCCACAAGACGCTGCTGAGTCGCTGGAGCATTGGTAAGACCGAAAGCTGTGGTCTTGAAACGGTATAAGCCTCTGCCTTGTACGTAGAAAGCAGTCTTATCTCGATCTTCAGGTACGATAGGGACTTGCCAGAATGCCTTAGACAAATCAATGCTGGACAAGTATTTAGCATCACGAAGACTGTCTAAAATTTCTGAAACATAGGGCAGATTATAGGAGTCTCGTTTCGTAACCGCGTTAAGCTTGCGACTATCGAGGCAGAACCTAGGACTACCATCCTTCTTGTTGACGATGATAACGGGAGACGACCACGCACTCTCACAAGGTTCTATGACATCAAGAGACAACATTTCATCAACCTGCTCCACTAGAATACGCTGTTTCTCAGGGGACATCCTGTAGTAGCGTTGTCGTATTGGCAGCGAATCACCAGTATCGATGCGATGGGAAATCAAATCAGTCCTACCTAAGCCTTTCTCTTCCGTCGAAATTGATTTAAACTGAGCGATTATATTGTCAGCTACAGATTTTTGAGAAGCAATCAAATTGTCGTAAGACTGAATAAATGTCGCCTCAGTAACACAATTCAAATCTGCTAACGAAGTTGTGGACATTATAATCGAGCTTAAGTACTTCGGACAAATTTCAAAAGCGCGCCAAAAGTCTACACCTAGAATAACAGGAGTTTCAACCTCTGGAACAACATAAGCTTGGAGAATATGCAATTGATCCTGGAACGAAATTGAAACATTGATATAACCAATACTATTTAGAGATTGACCACCAGCTGCAACCATATTAATGCGATCATTAGTGTGCAGAGTACAGTCAGTAAGGTGCTTATGGAAATTATTTCCTAAAACAGTGACTGCAGCACCAGAATCGAGTAAGCCACAGGCGTCAATATTATTGATTTTGATGTTTACATAAGGACGAGGATCATTTGTTGGTTTAGAGTTCAGAATTGTAGAAATTTTATATGAAGAGCTAAAGGTTCGTATAAAAGAAAGCCAAGATTCCCAGTCTTGCTTTTCAAAATTGCTACAATTCTGGCCTGCTAGTTTTTTGGCGTAGAAGGCTTTTTCCTACGGCAATCAGGGCAATCAGGAGTTTTGACGTCCTTCTTCCCACATTTAAAGCACACGATATCATGTGGTTCCTTACATTGGCGCAAATGGTGCGAGTTAGTGCGACACCTTGGGCAATAAGGTTCCTTTTTAGTAGTGGCGACTGCATGAATATTCGCTTGATTGTGATCTTTATTCCTATTATTATTAAATTTGGAATCATTATTAGTATAATTACTAGATTTATTCGAGACAGCATTGTATGCAAACTCCGGTGCAAGAGTACTAGAGGTAACCTTGGGTGGTTCCTGAAATTGAGAGAGGCGTGCCTGAATAGCTTCATAGTTACGGCATAAGCTTCGAAGGTCCTCGATGGAAGAGATTTGGGCAACTGAGGCTAAGGTGCTGGCATAGCAGGGCCTGATATTATGGAGGAGAATTTCCAATTGATCCGCCTCTGACATGGACTTAGACAAACGCGAAAACATACCTTTCATTAAGGAGAGGTATATAGTGATGTTTTCACCTTCCCCTTGAGTACGAGCACGGATTTCCGAAACTAACCTATAATTATAGTCATGTTGGCCAAAATCCTCTTTAAGTAAGATTGCCAATTCCGTCCAGGAGTTGACCCTATCTTTAACTGCACGAAACCAATGTAGTGCATCGCCTTGAAAAATTTCATATGAACAGTTGAGTACTTTTGACGAAGGAATATTACGTGCCTCCATAAACTCGTCAACACGCTGTATGAAAGAGCGGACGCATGACCTGCCATCGTATTTCAAACGTGATAGGTCAGAAGAACCACGATCGCAGGTCACGTTGATCACGCTAGGCGCATCCGATGCGGTGGTGCGTATGGTCTCGGAAGGAGCAGTGTTCACGCTGGGTTTGCTTTGAAGAGAAGAGCATTTGACCGCGTAACCCTTATAAGCTGCGACTATGTCCTCGAGCTCTTTCTTGTAGTCGTCACCACGGTCAATCCTTTCAATACGATTGTATAAATGATTGAGCATATTTTGTGTTCTCATAAGTGAGGAAACACTGGGATCATCTATATCTAAATTTGATTTTATTTTCATCAAAACATCCAAACAGCCTTTAAGATCCAGCCTAATATCGAGAGGAGATTCTAAAATATCCTCAGATGGGTATTCATTTCCTAATTTAATTATTTGTTTCCTCAATTCCTCTACAGAAGATGCTGGAGTACCACCTCTTAGGCGAACCTCGTATTCCAACTCCGATTTCTGGAGGGACAAGAACTTAACGGGCAACATAGTTATGGCAGTATAAAAACTGACCTGTTGAATAAGTTATGCACTGGATAAAGCTAACTCGACGTTCTGTTACAAAATAAATGAATGAACGTATGGTTTTATGAGATGACAGTGAAGAAAAAAATCGTGTGAAAAAAAAGATAAGAAACTACTGGTGTGTACTGCTCAGTATTGTACAAGAAACAATTAACAAAAACGTTGTGAAAACTAAGAAAAATATTTGAAAAAAAAAATCGAGCCGGTGAGGGTACCAAAAAAAAAAATTTTAATACAATTTTTAAAGAAAGTGTATACAAATAAAAGAAAATAAATAAGTACTTACGTACACCTCAGTAGTTTATGATTGAAAACCAAAAAAATACGTTTTACATAATACTACCACCAACATGCATAAACGAAAGAAAAAAAATAAAGGAAGAATCAAGCAGAGTCAGCTGTATTAACCACGATAAAGGGCGCCAGTGTCCCGACTTAGGATATGTCCGCTGAGTTACTTCTCGGATCGGAAAGTCCGCTGAGTTACTTTCCGGTTTTCGAGCAGCAACTCAGGGTTAAATTAAGGTTCTAAGTGAAACTATTAAAAATGGATTAAAAATTTATTACAATTAAAGATAACAATAGGGAGCCTGAAGGGCTATGTTATATATATGATTTTAAGTTATGTAGCTCTGCCAGAGGGGCTTAAAAGGGGGTCCGTTAAATCCTACACATGGCTGATTCTACTTGATTAAAAAAAGGTCTGCACTTTATTTTCCTTCTTCCTCAGTACTTCCTTTATTGCGCCGCGGGTGTAGCAGAGACCCTCGACGAAAGGTGTAAGTGCTGGCTGGAGTTACAGGTCCAAACGGGTAACGCAGCTCGTGGAAAGTCCGGCCGGAGACGAGACTGCCCTTAGGGTGGACTTTGAACCCTGGAATGCGCATAAAGCACGGCATTAAAGCCAGGTCTTCGTAGGGTGATGGACCCCCACGGCAGCACAAAAGCGAAAGCACTAAATGTTTATGATGCCGTGGAAGTCACAATCAGAACGTGAGGTGAAAATGAATACAACAGGTGCGAAAGAAACAAAAAGAGAATTTACTAAATTTAACATGAAATATATATAGTGAAATGGAAAGAAATGCAACAGAATAGAATGTAAGATGTATGAAAAACCTAAGCCCGTGTAGGGAATGAGATGACATGGTAAAAATGAACAAAGCCCATGTCATTCATTGAGCAATGGTATGAGCGTCTACAGCCTACAATAAAAATCAGTGCAAAACTTACCCAACAGGGGTTTAAACTACACACACTAATTTATACAATTTAAAATAAATTTACTCAATCGAAGATCGATTAGGATTTTACGTGGTGTCTTGATCAAACGACCAGCAACGTGAAAATGGCGTGTCTGACGTCTTACGCGCAACCGGAACAGGCAAACGTCAGCCTTGCGAGACCATAAACAATCTCCGCCCGTAGTGATGTGATCAAGCGTGTTGGCGAGTTTACTTGCGTCTAGTTAGTGCGCTGACGAATGACTAACTAGACTAGCCACGAGTTTAATCGATCAAAAGGAATCGAGTTGACGTTAGATATTAAAGTAGGTAGGTATGTAACCTGTTACGTTACAAACTGATATACATAATACTATATATTACATAGATAGATATTTTTACTATACATAGAAAACGGCCAGAATACCCGGAACAAATATCTGCAGATCGTACACATAATTGTTCCGAGGCGGGAATCGAACCCGCAACCTCCTTCGTCGCAGGCTGACCTTCGCCCACCACGCCACATCGGTTGTCTATATAAATAAATAGACTTATCAATCTATCTATATGATTCTGTACCTATGGTGCGGATCTGATGTTGGGTGTTTCACGCAAGGTTTTCCTAGTAAAATAACTCGGTAGTTGCTTTTCTGATCTTTTATTTATTTGTTTATACACACTACCTGTAAAGCGGAATCGCCAAAATTCCAGTTACGTAAAGATGGCTTTTAGAAAGCTTGAAATATAACTCTGGCAAATTTATGCAAAAACCAAACAAATTAAAACAAAATAAAGATATTGAATCCCCTAGAACATTTTATATATTATGTATCCTACAAACGCGAAAGTTTGATTGTACATACTGATACAGCTATTGCTAATATTACTTTCCAATATTCAAATCACTTATCGTAACATTCAATTTTTGCCTCGAAACGCTCTTTTTATGTTGATTTAGAGACGTAATGGTGAATCCCGTATTCAAAGCGTAGACGGTCTACGGCGTAGGCATCTACGGCGTAGGCTTCTACGCCGTAGAGGCTCTACACTAATTGCTACGCTCTGGTTACGTTCTAAAAATTTGATCGCCGAAATATTAAGGAGAAGTTTATATCTGGCTTCAAATAGGAAGAGGAATCCAGAGCAATATTGGCTAACTGAGAAAGTGATTCGATTTCCAGAAATATTTTTTCGACGCCACGGATATATCAGCCAGGTTATTTAGGTCGTTAACCATCCTACTAATTATTCTAAAGGCTTTTTTGTGTCGTTGAGATGTTTAGTCGAAGACAACACTAAATCTACTGAATGGATCGGGCTTAAATTGCACACACTAAAATCTGGACCTGGAATACCATAGTGACTACTTTTTATTTTAAAAACGCGTACAAAGCCGCTGGCGGAAGCTACAGTACATAAAATATCTATGTTGTTTGAAAATACCCCACTCAATCCGTCGGATGATCCTTAAAGAAACGAGCAAGCTATAGTACGACTGTGCTGGCTATACATCAATATGATGTACACTCGCTATGGCAACCGTCTGCCAGGGTAATGGCCAGCTCGGTTCGTTAGGCCGATTCCCCCTCTATTCTGATTTAAGGCCTAGTTTCCAAAATACTCCGGCCCCGGTTCTGATTTAAAGGCAGGTTACAGTATCTCTCTTGGCAACATAAATCTTGCAACTGGGAATAACAACGCAGTTTGATACAATAACGTTACAGATGTCTTATTCTAATGATGAGTGATTCTTTTTTTACCAACTTTTGGACACGCCGCGGTATATTTTTGTGTACGATCTGCAGATATTTGTCCCAGGTATCGTCTGGAACAAATATCTGTAGATCTATGTATAGTAAAAATATCTTATGCATTTATTATTGTTTGTATATCAGTCATCTAGTACCCATAACACAGGCTCTACTTAGATTGGGGCTAGATGATGCGGTGTTGATTTTCCAGCCTTATTTCCCATTTAATTTAGTTAATTTCCAATAGAGTTTATACAAATTAAACTAAAAAATAACAAGTAACTTGTGTGTACGAAAAATGCTGACACGGCACCACAATTTGCGAAGCTCTGCAATAGCAACTCTCATCTCTTTTTGCGAGTTTCGTAACGATGCTCCGAGCTAGCGTGTTGCGTATAATAATATTCTGTGAACACATACCTCGTTATTAATTTTAATTATGCAGCACTGTTTGCCGTTCAAAAAGTAAGAAAAAAACGAAATAATCGTGTAGTCGCTCGAAGCATAGCGAAAAATTTGTTAAAAGTTTCTAACTGGCGAATCAGATGAGTTGTATCCCCTAAACTATCTCACTCATAAATAAGTACCTTTAGGCTTTTTGTTCAACGTTGAATCTGCTCTGCAATCCCTAAAGAGACATCTTGAAGCTTTCACATCGATCTATTCCTCGCGAGGCAGCAGCCGGCATGACAATAATAAACCCAGTCAAGACTTCCTCGAGTGTGCTCTCAAAATATTCCGTAGCTACCCTTTTGCCCTCCTCAGCCTCTCTGGATCAGCACCTCACTTCACCTTTTCATAATCAAAGGCCAAATGCCTCCAGTTTTATTGAACATTTTTTATACAAATCCGATTGAAGTAAGCGTTTCCTTGCTTTTATTTTTCAATGCGTGTTTTTGCGGAGTAAACGTAAGAAAATAAGCATTTACATAAGCCTTGTATTTTAACATTTTTATGTTTGTTTTGGTGGATGGTTTAATTACACAAACACTTTCTTATATTACACAAGAAATTTACGTTGCTTTAGCCAAGAAGTCAAACAGCATATAATGAAACATCGATCGATTCTTTTTGGACTTGTTTATTGACTATGGATTAATTTATTGGACTGTTTAAGTCCAATAAATTAATCAAGTTTTTGTTAACTAAAAGTGCCCCCTTGAAAAGAACTAGTCACACACGGGTGGGACTGAAATTTGAAGGCCCCGCGTGCAAAAGTCACACACGGGTGGGACTGAGATTTCTGACACTTTGGTAGCATATTTTTTCGAAGAACGGATTGTCTTATTGCCCATATAGGATGCACCTACATATGTCAACTGTCATTCAATTTTATTATTTTATTTATTTTGCGGTATTGTGCATTGGACGGGGTCGATGACCAATATGGCGCGGTCGGTGAAACCGACAACCTTTAACCGCCTGCGACGCAGAATGTTACAGGTTCGAATCCTGCCTAGGTAAATTATGTTCGTACGATCTAAAAATATAAGGTCCAGGTGTTCTAGGTATTTTATGTATTGTAATATATATGTACATCAGTCACCTAGTAACCATAACACAAGCTTTGATAAACTTGCTAGCTAGATGATATTGTGTGGATTGTCCAGCATTATTTATTTATTTTAATATATAACGTTATATTAAGAACACGATCAACTTCCACTGTTGTAGTAACCAGGGTGATTTGAGAATGTTTGTTACAACCTTAGACTTTTAGATCGGAAAATCTATGCGTGGACTATATTAATAAGCTATTATTTTATTTATTTTATTTTAAGCCATTACTGTCCCAGTGCTGGGCAAAGGCCTCCCTTTTCCCAGCTTTTTTTTAAATAAGCTATGAGTTTTATAAATTGTTGTAAATATTACAAGCATGAATTAACTTGTGTTATTTACCCTATCTATCGTATGTATCGTATGTATAATCTAAAATCCTTACAATCTAGTTTATAGTGTTTTAAAAATAAAACAGCCATCGCCTCAAGCTCCAGAAGCAAAGAAGCTTGCAGGAATCAAATTAAAAATTCGCAAGCCGCACCCTACAGAGCTACGCTGCGTATTATTACGCCAAACGTCGGCATAAAGTTTACTAGGGAATTACCTACTGAGCTTGTTGGGTTTTGACAAATTCACTTAGATTTTGCTCATGACGCCTGCTTCCGACAAGTTTTCAATTCTGTTATAGAGTCGCGAAGATTGTAAACACGCCGGAAATAGATTTTGCCGCGACATAGGCACAATTTAATTTGGGTTTGGGCACAGGTAGGGAGTAGGCAGGTAATATACTGTAGTTAAGTTACTGCTTTCATTTTCTTGCAAAAAACAGAAGCTAAAGCATTTTTTGTGTCCTTTTTACTCCAATTTGTGTTGATTTCTCAGAACTCTATAATATAATCAGTGACCTTAGTCTTTTAAAATAATACCTTTGTCTGAATCGAATAATTAATCGAAGTTTGGTTCAGTAGTTTTTAGTCTTGGTTTTTAGTCAAGATACACATCCACGTACGTACATTAGATGTAGAATTATTTTGTTTGAAGGTAACTTTTCCGATAAAACATTATTAGGTACATAGATTTTTACATTTTAAGATTAATAAACTCAGACTTATAACTGTAGTAACATGCACAGAGATACGTATAACATAACGAGGGGTGTCACTATTGTTACGTCCAACCATAAAGCAGCAAAGGAGGGGGATAAAAGCCAAGTAATGGAAGTTTTCAAAGGAAACTTGACCTGATCTGATAGCTCTCCCTCGGTCAGTAAGTATACTCATAAAGGATAGCGAATATGACAATAGCTTCAAAAGAAACTATAAAACCGTTTATAGTCCTTTGTTCATACCTTGGAACTCAAACTTACTTATGTCAATAATGTTATATACTTATTTATTTATTTATTTATACTTTTGCACAAAAAACATAACACAAAACTTATTCTAGAAAATTTAAAAAAAGGCGAACTTAACCCTAAAAAGAGTTCTCTTCCAGCAAACCTTATTGGAAGAGAGAGACAAAGTGAAGAGAGAAGTGGGTACATGTGCATAAATGAAATAAGAAATAGTCAAAAGATTAAATTTGAACTTACTTATTAATTATACTAATATATACTATATAACAATAACAAATATAAAATACTATATAACCTACATTCCAAAATAATAAATAAAATACTTACATATATACATAAAATACAACAAAATTATGAAGATAGATAATGCTCTTCGACTTTACGCTTGAAAACGAAGAGTGAGGGGCTAGCACGAATTTGGTGTGGGAGAGAATTCCACATCCTGACCGATTCGACAGTAAAGGAGCCACCGTAGCGGCTGGATGAGTGAGCAGGAAATTTTAAGAGAAGGGACAAAGATGATCTACATGGTCTATCACGATATACATTATATTATTATTATAAAAAAATATTGAAACATTCATATTGTTAAAAAAATGGTTTTAGGTTACATTGGGTGGTTTCAGGTATATTTTTATTAATGACGTTAGATTTATTCATTTATTCTAAAGATCTGGATCGCATCTCTGCCACACAACACAAAATTTGCATTCAAGTAGTAAAGTAAGTTAGGCATTATCGTCGTCGTCGGCATTATCTTCGATTCCCGTCTTGGGACAAATGTTTGTACGAGTACTCTGGACGTTTTCCATGTATAATAAAAAAAATATATATCTATGTAGTGTACTTGTTGTATTACGTATATCAGTCATCTAGTACCCATAACACAATATCTGCTTAGCTTGGGGCTAGCTGATCCTACGTGTATTGTGCAGCATTATTTATTAATTTATTTACCTACGTAATAAAATCCTTCATCACATCGATACCTAAATCCACGAGTCTTTAATAAATACCATATAGATATTCAAAGCTCGCCTCGGGCCCAGACTATTGCACTCTCCACAATGAAACGCAAGCAAGTCACGTTCCCGAGATGCATCGTAACTCTTCATATTCCTCAGGAGACAAAAATTACGTAAAGTAGGTACGTTTATTTAGAGCCAGCTTGTATGAATGAGGCTCGTTTCGCGCCCGTACACTCGGGGACGCTGAAAGCGATCCTGATTGCGCATAACTCAGCCATTTCATAAACTGTAACACAATTCGACCACATCCACACGCTCGCGCAAATGGCTGCTACTTGTACGACTTGTAGCGAAGTAACGGAATGATGTTAATAAATAATGGATTTTTCACGCAGCGTCTTTCCTTTTTGGGACCTTACCTATGTATATACAAAGAGTTTGAAGAATAAGTTGGCGCCGCTAAAAACCAGCGCTGCATTGGCACTAATGTCAATGTTGCATTTAATGCTGAGCCGGTAGCCTTTCTGTGTTCTGGTATTTAAATTCTTTTATTAGTTCCTAATTTGTTATCTTTGGCTTTATATTAGTTCTTAAATTGTATTATTTTATATGAAAAGCAAATAAATAAATAAATATTTTCTATTTCTATTTCTTAAGTTTGAAAAACCCTAATTACGACCATTGTGGCGCGGTGGGCGAGAGTCTGCCTGCGACGCAGGAGGTTGTGGGTTCGATGTGTCTGTACGATCTGCAGATATTTGTTCTGGTCGTTTTTCTATGTATAATAATAAATATCTATCTATATAATGTATTGTATTGTATATCAGTTATCTAGTACCCATTACATAAGCTCTGCTTAGCTTGTGGCTAGATAATGATGTGTAAAATGTCCAGCATTATTTATTTATACCGAATGTTATCAATTAGATGAGTATGTAAAAGAGAAACAAAGAGGTTAGGTACTATTTCTAAAACTCAACGCCAAAAAAGTGCGTGATTTGGAAATTTGATCTTAAATCCTGCATTATTTATTTAAGTCCGAATGTTATCAATTAGATGAGTATGTAAAAGTGAAACAAAGAGGTTAGGTACTATTTCTAAAACTCAACGCCAAAAAAGTGCGTGATTTGGAAATTTGATCTTAAATCCTTTGGCATTATTTATTTAAGTCCGAATGTTATCAATTAGATGAGTATGTAAAAGTGAAACAAAGAGGTTAGGTACTTTTTCTAAAACTCAACGCCAAAAAAGTGCGTGATTTGGAAATTTGATCTTAAATCCTTTGCAAACTGAAAATTCCAAGTGTTTTATTTGCTTTACCTAGACTTTACAGGAGTCATGGTCAGACCTTCGACCGAGCCAGAGAAGAAGCCAAAAAACATAAAATGTACTTATTTAATTTGTAGAAACGTAAGAAACTTAAGTGCTTTCAAACAGCTTTCAATGTAGTACGAGCTTCATTCATTTTCCCTCCTTTCTGTTAAAGCTGGCGACGGTCTTTACTTTCTGATTACTTCCTTTCGTTTGTGAAATCCCTTCCCGTCCATTGGCCAAGTTCTGAAGCTTCGTATTGATTTGCGAGATCTTATTACACTTTTCTGTGGAGAAATATGAATTGTCGTAAGAATATAAATATATAAATATATTTATTGTAATATTGTGTAAAACATCCATAGGAAATAACATATTACAGTTATTCCGTGATCATGGCGTATGAAGCTGTGTCGAAATATTGGATAACTCAAAAATCAAATCATGGTAAATATCCCGTTTTAAATGACTTTAAGTTCTTAAAATCATAATTTGGTAACAACAATTTATGCATTTCAGACATAAAATATTTAGACAATTTAGTAACTAGTACTAATTGTACAGGTAGATTTCTACTTAATCAGTGAACACCTCTTAACATTAACCCTAGTCGGATTCGGATTCGATCGGCATGATGATTGTAGCCTAAGGCCGCAATTGTATAACGACGGATCGACCTTGTTTTTATTTCTGTTGGTGTTAGAATGCGTTCTTAATCATTTATTTTACGAAATTAATAACTAACATGGATTATTATACTCAGTACCCCAAAAAAATTAGGCTAGGCCTTTCAAACCGTGTTTTTTGTTTGAAATTGGCAATATTTTTTTTATTATTAACATTAAAAAAAACAAAGCTTTTGCTCGCGACTTTACACACAGGTTTGGAATAAAAAAGTAGCCACGTTATTCACGGGCCAAATCTTTATGTGTGTAAAATTTCATCGACAAAAACATATCAAATAGTCACGCTTGGTTTTTGAACACACTATAGATTGGAAGCTCAAAGCATGAGAGATCCCATAGTAACAGTACGAAGTATAACAGCACCCTATTATGAAAACGGAGCATACCCTTACAAATAATAATGTTAACTGACCACCCAGACTACCGACTAACAAGGGCCCCGACTCTGAACAATGTGAATGGAAACTGAACAACAGATGAAGCTCTACATATGTACCTTATTAGATGTATCGGTACTAAGCCAAAGGAGTCATTCTGAACGAGGGTGAGGGTCAACATAAAATAAATATTGCTGGACAATCCACACAGCATCATCTAGCCCCAAGCTAAGCAGAGCATGTGTTAGGGGTACTAGATGACTGATTGATATACATAATACAATACATAGATACATATTTTATATTATACATAGATAACGACCAGAACACCCAGAACCATTATCTGTAGATCGTACACACAATTGTCCCAAGGCGGGAATCGAACCTCCTGCGTCATTTTATTTATTTGACGACCGATGTGGCGCGGTGGGCGAAGGTCCGCCTGCGACGCAGGAGGTTGCGGGTTCGATTCCCGCCTCGGAACAATTTTGTGCACGATCTGCAGATATTTGTTCCGGGGGTTCTGGTCGTTTTCTATGTATAATAAAAAATATCTATCTATGTAATGTATTGTATTATGTATATCAGTTATCTAGTACCCATAACACAAGCTCTGCTTACCATGGGGCTAGATAATGCTGTGTGAATTGTCCAGCATTATTTATGTATGTGATAGATACTCGGCTGACTCCCTAATGACATTCCTTTTCAAACCTCTGTGGTTTACTTAGCGTTATTAAGTTTTTTTTAGTAAAATTATACTATACACACAATACAATACATGACTCTTTATTTGAAGAGACATGTATTGTATTCTGTGTATTATTTTCCATGCACCAAGAAGTCGAAGTTGGATACCTGTTTAATAAAATCAATGTTCGTAGTCAGGGCTTTAGCTGGGCCCACAATGTAAGACCGCAATACCCTTTGCTTTATGGCAGTATCAAATTCAATACAAAACAACACATTCTAGTTATGGAACGTTATGGGCACTATTGTACTGAGGGTTGCTTAAAACTTAAATAAAACTAAGAAGGGTTCCCGAATATTATGTAGATTGGTTGAAACCTCTGGATCTACTGGTGGAAGCGTGGTTGAGCTACAGAGACTAGATAATATCAACATTTTTTTGTTAAATAAAGTCGTGTGGATAACAATACAATACAATACAATACAAAAATTCTTTATTGTACACCATAATCAAATTAATAATTACAAAAATACATTATATGCGACAGGTACAATGGGCGGCCTTATCGCTTAGAAGCGATCTCTTCCAGGCAACCTTTGGATGGAAAGAATTATATGAATTTAAGAAAAGGCAGGGGGTGTACCACAGGTTATCTAAATAAGAATACTAAAAAACAAATAATAAATATTACATATTCCAAAATAAATAATACACTACTTAAATACATAAATAAATAAATAATAAGTACCAATATTCATTCTTTTGGCAGGAAAAACTCCTTGACGTGAGCTTTAAAAACAGGCAAGGATATAGTTTTTCTAATGGACTCTGGTAGTGCATTCCACAACCTTAAATAAAAAGATAGATTGATAAAGATTGTGAATGAAATATAATGCTGTCCCTTCTAGATCATATTTGACAAATGTGATCAAAGCGAGACAGCATGACAATTTCAATCCCAATAGGTATCCACACGACTTATTTATCACTGTACGAAAAAATCTACCCACGTTTCAAACTAAGTAAAAAGTTCAGAAAATGCATAAAAACAACCAAAGAATCTCAAATACCAACCTACGTCATGATAGGCACTCATGCTATCTGCCTTGTATTTGCAGGTTTTTGTTTCTTATTACTGTAGGAAGGCACACTACGCAAAAAGTACCAACCCGAACGTGCAAAAAGTTCCAAAACGAAACGAGAAAATAAGATGATGTAGCCGCGTAGAGGAGAAGTGATGACATGAGTCAGTAATAATTTATAAGAAAGCGTACTAATAAATAAGTCAAAACCCTCAGACAGACCTTCACATTTATTCTCCGAGCAATCAGCCTTAAGAGTTCAAAGATTTTAAGCCGACAGCGCTTAGCAGTAAGCAATTAGTTTAAGAAACAAAATTAAGTTTTGGTCCCTCGCAAGAAGGGATCACAATTAATCTGTTGAGACGTTGCTGGCGAAACAACGCAGCTGCAACGTCGGATGTGTGCTTGCCGGAATGTGACACGAGATACATATATATCAACGCTTGCAAAACAATAGAAACTGATGATAGATCGCCTAAGTAGCAAAATTTCAATTATTCTGCTGTTAAGGCTAGTTCGGACTAGGCTAGTAATCTAGTAGAGTAGCGAGTAATTTAGTGGCTAAAAGTGTGCGAACCACAATTTCATATCATTTATTGTAATTTCAGGCATACAGGTAGTTTCTTAGGTGTAGTCTTAGTGGGTAGGTACACAATGCATAAAAACCCTGTCAGGGCACATACATTTTTGGGTTCTTTTTAAATATTAGCCTAAAATTCTAAACAATCATTATTTATAAAATTAGGAATGTCATATAGGAATTATAGGAATGACATGATTAGGTAGATAGGCTTACTAATTTAATCTGTAGGTATGTCAGCTAGTACACTTTCAGTTTTTTGTTTTAAATTGTCATCGGAGAAAAAATTGTGGATTGAATATTTCGTCAAGTAGTTTAGTGAACGATTAAGTCGAGTCGATTCATTTTATTCTATTTTTATCGGGCGAGTAGCACCTCCCACCACGCGTCAGTGCTTATTGGTTCACTGGCTAAACAAGTCCGAACCTGTCGATTTAGTCGTGTTCATTAGTTGCTGCAAAAATGTCGTTTCGCTGGAGCGAAGATACGACTTTAAAATTCGTTTCCAATGTAGAACGTGAATGCTTGTGGAATATTAAGTCCCCGCATTATAAAAACAAACAAATGAAACAAACCGCATACTTGGATATAGAAAATAGAATGAATATGCACGAATTTGGTGAAAAGTATATTAAATTGAAAATTAAAAACATCATTAATCATCATCATTATTTATATTATTATTATTTGTGGCGTACCTACGCGCCACTCGACACCGATCCGAAATATGCGTTTCAAATTTAATCAAATTTTAATTAAAAACTTATAGCGTTTTCACTTACGCTCAATTCTTCGAGCTTGGGCCATACCCCAAGTGAACGCATACTTCGAACCGGTCTCGACGCGTCACTCGCGCGCAGGCATTCATTCGCTCGCACATTCCGCGCCTGTCAGAGGAGCTAGCTTGACGCGACCATTGTTTACTTGCTTTATATTCCTTTCGTACTTTATTTCTATCTGTAAATCTATCTAGTCATTTCCTTCATTAAATTCACTCATCATAATAATAATAATAATAACTATTCATTTCGTCCATCTATCGCTATCTATCCACCACCATCAAACATTCCAACCTCTCCGGAGTGCCAAGGATTTTATAACAAAGGTATGGGTTTAGGAACACCTGAACTACAAGCCGCATACCTATATTGGTGACCCCTGACGTGCCAGCATATATTGTTGACGTGCTAAAATACATTGGTGAGTCTTTCAATTGTGTTGGACAACCTTGAACGTCATTCCGGAACATTTCGCCGACCAAGTTGATTTTGGTGTGTGGTGCAAGTCAAAAGCGGTGAGCGATAAATTTTTTTTTTTCCTGTTATATCGGAACATGGCGACAGACGAGTTTGTTGATGCCCATTCACTACCTGCTGTTGGTGCTGAATGTCTCCGCGTTGGTGTGAGAGTCCCGCCATTTTGGCCAGAAGAGCCGGCAGTATGGTTTGCGCAGGTAGAAAGTCAGTTCACGCTAAGCAAAATTACCACGGACGAGACGAAATTCTGTTACCTCGTTTCCCAGCTCGACAACCGGTACGCTGCTGAGGTCAAGGATATTATCACCAACCCACCTGCTTCAGACAAGTACCAGAAGTTAAAACAAGAACTTATAAAACGCCTTTCAGCGTCGAAGGAGAAGCGGGTCAAGCAGCTATTAATTCACGAAGAGCTTGGTGATAGGACTCCTTCCCAGTTCCTTCGCCATTTGCAAGGTCTCGCCGGTCCAGCTGTTCCAACGGATTTCCTGACTACGATTTGGTCCAGCCGATTGCCTGCTAATATCCAGACGGTGATCGCAACTCAGGTAGACTTACCTCTAGAGAAACTAGCAGATTTAGCAGACAAGGTGCACGAGATTGCTCCTACTACTCCCCAGGTGGCTACTACTTCTAGGGCGGAACCTGCATCAACTCACGATGATCTGGCCAGGCAAGTTTGCGAACTAACCAAGCAAGTCGCGATGCTGGCCCAGCAAGTTTCGATCGCAGCAGCAGAATAGGCGTAACGACTACAACTCACGCTCACGCTCTCGCTCTCGCCCACGCTTCCAGCAACCACCTGCAGACTGTCCTCACTGTTTCTACCACTTCAACTACGGAGCACAGGCCAAGAGGTGCAAGGAGCCCTGCACTTTCAAGTCGGCGGAAAACTGTCAGGGCGGTCGCAAGTAGCGGCTAACGACTGCCCTTCTTCTTCAACAGGCCGTATCTTCGTCACCGATCGCGCTTCCAAAATGCAGTTCCTTGTGGACACTGGTTCCGACCTGTGTGTTTTTCCGCGGTTGGCTGTCAAAACGCCCTGCACTAAGTCAAAATTTACCTTAACAGCTGCAAACAACACTGACATCCATACTTACGGTCTTAAGCAGATGCAGTTGGATTTAGGTCTTCGCCGTGCTTTCACCTGGAGCTTCACGATCGCTGACATCTCTAAACCGATCATAGGAATCGACTTCCTCAAGTTCTATGGATTACTGGTAGACTGCAAGAACCAGCGTCTCATCGATGGTATCACTTCACTCTCAGTAAGTGCCCTTTCCTCCAGATTACCTGACGACACAGCATCGATCAAGGCTGTGACAGGTCAATCGGATTTCCACATGCTGTTACGAGAGTTTCCTGAGATTACCAGACCTGCAGGTATACCGTCGTCTCCTAAGCACAACACTCTACATCATATCAGGACTACACCTGGTCCACCTGTCGCCTGCAAGCCTCGACGTCTCGATCCTGTCCGACTTCAAGCTGCGAAGAAGGAATTCGAGAACTTAGTAGCCAGTGGAGTAGTTCGACGTTCTGAGAGTCCATGGTCTTCTGCCTTACACCTGGTGAGGAAGAAAGATGATGGATGGAGACCCTGCGGTGACTACCGTTCACTCAACGCTAGAACTATACCGGATAGATATCCCATACGTCACATACAAGATTTCGCTCAGCAACTTTCAGGATGTACCGTTTTCTCAACAGTGGACCTCGTGAAAGCTTACAACCAGATCAAGGTGAACCCTGATGACGTCCAGAAGACAGCCCTGACTACTCCATTCGGCCTATTCGAATTTGACTATATGGCTTTTGGTCTTCGAAACGCAGCACAAACCTTTCAGAGATTCATAGACGAAGTTCTCCTAGGTCTGGATTTCTGCTATGGCTACATCGACGACATTTTGATCTTCTCAAATAGTACTTCAGAGCACAAATCGCACCTCCGTCAGCTTTTTGATCGCCTAAAACAATACGGTGTGCTGATCAACACTTCGAAGTGCGTTCTTGGCGTGTCGGAAGTAACCTTCTTGGGATATCACGTTTCAGCTAAAGGAACTCGTCCTTTAGATGTTAAGGTCGAGGCTATCCAACACTTTTCTGCTCCCAAGACCATAAAGGATCTCCGACGCTTTCTAGGAATGCTCAACTTCTATCGACGCTTTATTCCTCATGCTGCTAAGCTTCATGCGCCGTTAAATGCTTTACTAGCTGGCCCTAAGGTGAAAAGTTCACACCCAGTGGAGATGACTGCAGAGCTGACGCGTGCATTCGAAGATTGCAAAACCTCACTTTCTCAGGCTACCCTTTTAGCTCACCCTGATGCTACAGCAGATCTCGCAGTTGTCACAGACGCATCTGATTCTTCCATTGGCGCTGTACTGCAACAACGTAAGAAGAATACCTCTGACTGGGAACCTCTTGGATTCTTCTCTCACAAACTTTCCAGCTCCCAGGTCAAATATAGCCCTTACGATCGAGAGCTACTCGCCGTGTACGAAGCCATCAAATACTTCCGGCATATGATCGAAGCGAGGACGTTTGCCATCTTCACCGATCACAAGCCTCTGGTCTTCGCCTTCTCACGCTGCAAAGACAAATGTTCTCCACGTCAGTTTCGACATCTCGACTTCATAGCCCAATTCACTACGGACATCAGATACATACCTGGCAAAGAGAATGTTGTTGCTGACGCCCTCTCTCGGGTAGACGAAATTACAAGTCTCGACTATCAAGCTCTTGCACGATATCAGGAATCAGATCCAGAACTGCAGGACTTGATCAAGAATGGCTCCAGCTTAAGACTCCAGAAGGTAAAATCTGCACACTGCGTCGAACCTATCTTCTGTGATATTTCTTGTGGACAACCACGACCGTACATCACTCCACAGCTACGAAAATCGGTATTTGCTATGATACACGAACTTCATCATCCCGGAAACGCAGCTACAGTGCGACTGGTTACGCAAAGATTTGTGTGGCCAGGGATTCGTAGTGATTGTAGAGAGTGGTCTAGGCAATGCTTGCAATGCCAACAATCAAAAGTTACTCGTCACACTAAATCTCCTCTTTCCTCTTTCCTTACCCCGTCGGCGAGGTTTTCCCACATCCACTTGGACCTCGTGGGCCCTCTTCCTTTGTCTTCTGATTACAGATACTGCCTTACCGTCATCGATCGATTTATTCGATGGCCTGAGGTGGTTCCTCTCAAAGACATCACTGCCGAGACGTGCGCAGCTGCCCTGGTATCAACCTGGATCTCCAGATTTGGTTGCCCTGCACGTGTGACTACAGACCGTGGTCGCCAGTTCGAGAGCCAGCTCTTCAAATCCCTTGCCGAGTTGGTTGGTGCGCGCCACTTCCGCACCACTGCTTACCACCCTGCAGCGAATGGCATCGTCGAACGTCTACACAGGCAACTCAAGGCGGCAATCATGTGCCATACTACCTCGCAGTGGACAGAAGCCCTCCCGCTCGTGCTACTTGGTATGCGCAGCGCCTGGAAGGATGACCTTCAAACTTCAGCAGCTGAACTGGTCTACGGTGAACCCCCACGTTTACCTGGACAGTTCCTTTCTCCGTCAGATACCTTCAGTTCAGATGACATCACGCAATACTCAACCCGTCTTCGAGCTCATGTCCAGAAGCTCGCGCCTCGTCCCACGTCATGGCATACTACTTCGCCATTCTACTTTCCACGTGACCTACAATCTTCTTCCCACGTATTTCTACGTCAAGATCACGTGCGCCGTTCCCTTGAACCTCCTTACGCTGGTCCCTATCTTGTCATCGAGAGGCAGCCGAAGTTCTTCACTATCGACGTTAAAGGAAAAAAGACAAACGTCAGTGTCGACCGACTGAAACCAGCATACACGACGAGAGACGCCCAAGAACCAGCGTATCCTTCCTTCAAAAACGCTGATGAAACTACACCAACAGATGTCAACACTCGTGCTGAACCCGTTCCCGCTGAACCCGTTCCCGCTGAACAGCCACCTGTCAGAGAGAAGAGGACCCGCAGCGGCAGAAGAGTCCAGTTCCCCGATTTTTATCGACCGTAGTCACGGTCTGGTCGGGGGGAATATGTGGCGTACCTACGCGCCACTCGACACCGATCCGAAATATGCGTTTCAAATTTAATCAAATTTTAATTAAAAACTTATAGCGTTTTCACTTACGCTCAATTCTTCGAGCTTGGGCCATACCCCAAGTGAACGCATACTTCGAACCGGTCTCGACGCGTCACTCGCGCGCAGGCATTCATTCGCTCGCACATTCCGCGCCTGTCAGAGGAGCTAGCTTGACGCGACCATTGTTTACTTGCTTTATATTCCTTTCGTACTTTATTTCTATCTGTAAATCTATCTAGTAATTTCCTTCATTAAATTCACTCATCATAATAATAATAATAATAAACCCGCAGGGCAGCTTGTGGCGAGCTGTTGGTGAGTAGCGACACCACGGGTACCGAGTGCTCCCGGGGAAGTTCCTGGTTCTCGTCTCCGCTAGCGGAGTGGCATCCCAAGAGAACCAGATCCCCACCTCTTGCTTGCCTTCATTGGCCGGTCTGAGTGGAGTCGCGAGAGATGCATCTTAGGATGTAGACTCGAGGGTGGAAGTGTCTAATGGCGTAATAGCGAGGAAACCCGCTCACGAGCAGTCTTCGTGATGGTGAAATCGGGGCCGCACCTCTCGACACCCCTCAGTCGTTTGCGCCGATGTTGTTCCTCTCCGGTAATTTACTCCGGCTTTTTTAGGAACCCATCCAGCATTCGGCAAGCCACCGTCTGCCACTCTTCTTAACATTATGATTGACTTGTTTATGGCAGACGTCCATAATCTCCCCTATAGCCCGATTACCCAGTCCATCCATCCATCACAATAGCCTGGTTTTATTTCTTTAATTTTTCTTTGCAATAGTCTCTACACCTGGCGGATACCATCTTTGGGTGTATCATATTGTGCACCCAAGGATAATACCCGCTATGTGTAGCCATCGCCTTTAGATTAACTTCTCAAAGGGCCTCTGTGCTGTTGGCTTCGGCCCCACGCAAGCCTTCCAAAGGACCGGGTCACTTTATGACCCGAGATCATGGTAAATGAGAGACATAATAATAACTATTCATTTCATCCATCTATCGCTATCTATCCACCACCATCAAACATTCCAACCTCTCCGGAGTGCCAAGGATTTTATAACAAAGGTATGGGTTTAGGAACACCTGAACTACAAGCCGCATACCTATATATTTATCATCATTTATTGCGTTGCAGCTCGTTCATCTTGCAAAACACCACTCACTTATGTACTGTACTCGACCGTAAAGCGAACGATTCCTGGGCAGTAGCGAGTAGTTTAGCTACTAAAATACTCGCTACTCTACTAAAGTACTAGCCTAGTCCGAACTAGGCTTTAGCGTGGTTATTCATTGTAAGCTCTGTTAGCTGCATTGGAGTAGTAAGCTAAGTAATAGTAGGTACCAAAAACATTTTCTAAACGGAAAATTAATCTGCAATCTCATAATTATTAATGTTAGTAGCATTGTATTGCATGCAATGTATATAGTTTGCATACTTTTTTATTTTTTTATTTCTTGTTTTTGATACTTCTCCATCTGTTTGTTTGTGATGTATCAACTCTTAGTTTGCTTATATCTTTTTCTCCATCCCTAGGTTGCCTGGGAGAAAAATAAGGCCGCCTATTGTACTTTTAATATGTAATGTTTAGATATAAGGTGTTATTTTATAGTTTTAAGTACAATAAAGAGTTAATTCATTTATTCATCTCTTTTCCATTCTCCTCAGTTCCGCACCGACAAAGGTATGTTAGACATTCAATGTTGACATGAAAGTCTCCTAGGGAAAATTCCGACTTTTTGACATTTGCCCCCCCAGGTCCAAGTGGGGGGGCTCCTACGTAGAGCCATATTGCTTAATTGTATCTAAAATCGCAATATATTTAGATTTAGATAACGTCGACGACCGATGTGGCGCGGTGGGCGAAGGTCCGCCTGCGACGCAGGAGGTTGCGGGTTCGATTCCCGCCTCGGAACAATTGTGTGTACGATCTGCAGATATTTGTTCCAGGTGTTCTGGTCGTTCTCTATGTATAATAAAAAATATCTATCTATGTAATATATTGGCCTTTGCCCAGCAGTGGGACAGTAATGGCTTAAAATAATAATAATAAATAATGTAATATATAGTATTATGTATATCAGTTATCTAGTACCCATAACACAAGCTCTGCTTACCATAGGGCTAGATAATGCTGTGTGCATTGTCCAGCATTATTTATTTATTTAATTTGAATGTGAATTTGATATCATTTTATTTTGTTGCGGTGGTTACAGGTGACGCACCGGTATTACGCTCTAAAATCCGTCTAATGCGATTAGCGCGACGCGTCCGGTGCCGGCCTGTCGACTTTAGCCTTAAGTACTAGTAATTGATACATTAATGTCATCATACTTAATCCCAGTTAAGGGATCGTTTTGGAAAACTCCTGAAATATAATGTAAAATTGTATTTAAAATTCAGGTATCCTACTAATATTATAAACGCGAAAGTTTGTAAGTATGGATGGATGGATGGATGTTTGTTACTCTTTCATGTAAAAACTACTGAATGGATTTTAATGAAACTTTACAATAATATAGCTTATACATCAGAATAACATATAGGGTACAATTTATAAAGATATTTTGTATATCATCCAAAATATCTATCACCACGCGTGTGAAACCGCGGGGCACAGCTATTTAAACATAAAGATAAGGCATATATGGTTACATGATGATTTATTCCTTTCCACCATGTTCTAATACTGACGAATGCGTGACTGGACTGTCATTTTAACTGAGTAGATACTTCATTTTTAAGGTCTCGGTTTCCACCCTTTAATGTGCCGTCTCATAAAATATAGCGCATATTTGAACCTTAAACTGGGTCACTAGAAAGAAAGAAAGAATATTATTTATTAAACACTAACACAACACACAAACAAGGTTAATTACACATAATTATATTAGACTACAAAGTACCTACTTTGGTACCTATTATAAAACACGTAACATCGACAAAATATAAAAAAAAGTTAAAAGGTACAAAATGTAAGTAGTATTGTATATGGTACTAAGTAGCCCTCACAGAAAGCGGATAAGCGCGCGTGTGTAGGTCTAATAGGTCCTGACTCAGCTTGTGGCTCTATCACAATAACCTAGGTCATTTGTGAAAGAGCGCTGGTTTTCAGTCAGAACCCGGTCAGAACCCGGTAACCGGAACCCACTAATAAATAAACATTACAAAAAACATGGTTGTCACAATATTGTAGTAAAACATTTTCGTGTACGATAAACTGAATGATGCAGTAAGTCCTTGGATATAGTTCCCTAAACGCTGCCAGGGGAGTGCGATGGGACGGCCCAGAAATTTCCCTATTCCAACCCTGGGCCTAATCGCCTACGGTCCTTGTGACTAGGTACTTACTATTACTGGTACATGCATACATATGGTGCTGAGTGAAATAATTCAGTGGAAGAATATTTACGTCTCGTCGTCATAATTTCCAGTTATTTTTAATAGATTTCGAAAAACCTCGAAAACGTTCTATGTTCGGCCGTATGTATGTTTTTTTGCGTTTAATAATCAATTCCTCCGTCATAGACCGATTCGGATGCTTATTTTGCAGTTGTATGGAGGATGATTCTGAGGTGGACCCTAAAAGTTGTATTCCCGAAGGATGAATATTTATCCCGCATAACTTAAAAAAAAAAATTATAATCATATTTTTTTCTGACCTTTGTGACCCATTGTGTGAAAATAAATGATCTGTATTCTGTAAATAAATAAAATGAAGTTTGTGCCACCACATTGCCGCCCAACGCGTACCTATCTCTAATTCTCTATAATTTACTTAATTGCATTTTTTTAATATAAGTGTAACTTAAATAAACGAGTCAATAATGCGAACTCTACAAATGAAACTAATCTACTTGCACACGCTCGTAGATTCATCGTGTGTTGAATGCTATTATTCTCACAACAAATATTAGTTATTAGGTTAAGTACGTACCTAATTCTGAAGTAGACATCGCCGTAACAGGAAACGAATGCCCAGGAAATCTTATCAAGTCTCTTTGTGCATTGTGTATCTTGTGCTTCAATCTCAGATAGATGGAAACTATCCATAAGCGAAATAACAAAAGGAAATAAATCGCTACAATTTTGCTAACAAATGTGGGTAGGTTCCAATCCAAGATTGGTCTGGCATTTGAAATAACTTTACCTTTCACCCACCCTTGCATATCGTCGTAGACCAAGCCAGATATTAAATATCGTTTAATATTTTCTGGGGGGTTTCGCGGTAGAGAATAATGATGTAGTAAGAATAGAAAAGATTTTCGCGGATTTTCGAGATAATAAAGAAGTACCGGAGGGTTTTCACCGTCAGCTTTTATCAAGATAAACTACTGATATTTTCATGTTTATGGAGTTATTTGAAAGGATGATGAATTCTGTTATGCTAAGGTAACCTACAACGAAAGCAAAAAGAAGGTAGATCCTCAATGGTTAGCGGTAATCATATACCTAAGATTGATCTATGCTACTGTAACTGTTTGCTTCCTAAATAAAATTACAGCTAGTGAATTCTTTGCTTTACCGGTGTAAGTACAGCTTGATTTTAAGTACCTAGGTATACATCTTTAATGTTCAGTGATTCCTATCAATTGCAAAGCAATTAATGATCAAGCACGCTCTACTGGTTTACATACAGCTATCAAAGTGCTTAGTGTCTGCTGCCGATGGAGCCTAAAGGCTTATGAATGTTTGTGATAAGTTACAATACAGGTAGCGACATCTATTAGCGCTGCTTCGAACAAAATAAAACGAAGGGGTAGAACCGAAACCCGACTGAAAGAACAAGGCTAGTGAGTTTTTGGGTACTGTTAGCGAGCACATGGAAGTTCAATGTTTTTCAGCTAGAGTGCGCTACGAGTACTTTTCAATTTTACTACAGCAAGAAGTTTTGTGATATAACGAGGCAAGTCTTCAAACTAATAACTCCTAAAGAATTATGTATAAACTTTTCTTATATTTCATTTTACAATTTGGAGACTTGGCTTGCTAAGTTATATAGCAAGTCACGCATATCAATAACCTTGTAGGTAGTTGCTACCTACTTAGTTAACACTTTGACTGCGATCTTTTTTTTTAACCAAAAAAAAAAAAATATTACGGCTGTGCTGAGTCACACAGATTTTCTCAGCCGCTGCGCTAGTGTGGATTTACGCATATTAGTCACTTGTAGAAAACACATACCGTGTGATTTCAGCAGTCAAAGTGTTAAATAACAATATTCCCCATTGAACTGCAGGGAAATCTAAGAGCATGAAAACAAATAGAAATGATTACCTTGCGTATTTCAATTTCAAATAAAAATAAGACTATATACCTACCCTGTCGGTAGGTAGGTACTCTGATATTACTGGGAACAACCAATATCCGATTGATATAGATTGGTAAGGTACTTAAATATTACAGAATATAATAAAAGATAATCAAAGAATTATCTAGTTTAACAAGATAACCTTAATTGTATTATATGGGCTGGATAGAATTGAAGGAAACCTATACCTACCCAAAAGAGAGTGACATGCATGATGGTTTTGATGGTAATTATATCAGATTTCTATCTATCAAGGCTTAGCCCCCATCGATGCCAAGCTGAAGGCCCTTTTGTTGAATATAGTGCAAGGTTCACGTACACCTCTGTAATATAACATTAAATTGAGATTGGTATCAGTTTATCAACTGATGATAGCAGAAAGTGATAAAAATGTTAAATGATAACATTCTGTGCAGATTGACATTTTGGAAGACGGTATTCGGTCTTCGATAGGTATATATATCACAAAATGCAAACCTGTGACGTTCATCGTTAGATAACGAAATAATGTAAAAGTACTGAATCTTTATTAACAAAAAAAGTTACAATTAAATAATAGAAACAAATTAAAACCAGTATTTACAATTGAAATAGCTTGACCTACTACAGGGTTGGAGGAGGCCCTGCCAATAGAGGGCAAACAGATAATATAGATGTAGTTTAAGCAATAGTATTTAAGTAAAACCATGTATATATTTATCTCAATAAAAGGTTTAAAATAAAATGAAATGAAATAAGTACTTCAGATAGCTCAACCGATCCATATAAATACTAGTTGGAAGTGTCCCCAAGACGCTGGTTACATTGCTGCATGGCAATGCTGATGCGCTGCACCAGATACTCACCAGCTCTTGGGTCACGCAGCGCTCCGACTAGACGCTTAAATAGTTGTTCTAAAAACCCAGAGAGCATCGGTGCCCCACGTCCTAGGATTTCGACTCCATGAGGTGCAAATTCATAAGCTCTACATATTTGCGCCTCTTGAGACCTTCAGTCAAATCTGCCGCCGCACCAACCCTCACGGATGTCATCGAAAGATGGGAAGACGCAATAGGCCTCCCCAACTCCCATGGAACTAGTGGGCTTCTTACTATCGTCGCGCAATAGATAAACAGTACTTTTCTGAGCAGTATGACGATATTAGGCGGTTTTATGCAAAAACAACAACTCTATGCACCTTCTTTCGGAAAAATTTTAACGTTTACTTTATTGATCTTTATTTGTATGAAGAAAATCTAGTAAGGCATATACACTACGCCAAAATAAGCGACTATGAACTTAACAAACTAAATAGATTCATTTGTACACATAACCCATAATACATTACATTACATAGATAGTTATTGTATGTTAGTAGAGAAAAATTACATATTTTGTTTTATTTATGGACTAAAACCTTTTGATAAACGGCCAAAGAACAGTCAATAGACCTTATCTAACGTCCCGCATAAAAAGCACTATTATATTAAAATAATATATTTTACCTTGTCCTTTAAGGTTGCATTAGGTACTCACTAAGGTCAAAAGTTAGATTCTAAGATAAAACCCGGTTCAAATCAATGACGTTAGGTACGTACCACGGGCTGTAGAAGAACTTTCCAGCAAATTCAGCGCTTTTTAAAAATGTATTGTAGTATTTTCAGCACTTTCGTTTTCTGAAAATATTTACGACTAAGTACTGCATGTGGTTATGCTCATGCAGTAGGTATAAGTCAAACGAAGCTTTATCACACCAACTTCGCGATTCGAATTAGTACCTATTACATCCATTCAGACTGCAGGTAGATGCTGGATGCATCAAGCTGAAGACATGGCGCTATGGCGCTCATTGAGGGAGGCCTATGTCCATCAGTGGACTAACATAGGTTGATGATGATGATGATGACATCCATTTTTTAAAACTGTCTCAACCAGATTCTATAGTGTTAATAACCTTCAAAAAAAACAAATGTTTATCCAATCAATATTTTTCTTTACCCTTTATTACAACAAAGTTTGGCGGAGGCCTATATTCAGCAGTTCACATAATAAGGGCTGATGATAATGATAACAAATAATATATATCGGTCCACCTCCTCATTATTTACATGAATGATAAATTCTAAAGATTGATAGCGAGACGTACGATGATAAGCAAATTATTTATTTTGGAATCTTACAACTGAAAACAACGGAAAATGGTAAATACAAAATACCAACTATGATTATAATGATAGTATTATTTACCTTAGGTTGTTATCTTCTGTTATCTGAATATAGTATAATTATTTATTTATTTTAATTTGGCTGAAACTTGTTCGCTTATTTTGGTGAAAATAGTGGCAAAAAACGCAACTATGGTAATCTATTCGTGTCAATCTTTTCAAACATGAATTTCAAAACGTTGTTATAGGTAAGTATTTATATTGCGATGATTTTGGAAAAAGTTACTTAGATTTTGGAATATTACACAAATAAGCCTTCCTGAAAAATCGACTATTCAGCGCTGGAAGCCTTGTTGAAGCGCTGAAAACGCTGAAAAGGCTGTGAAGTCGACACTAGCGCCTTCAGTTTGACTCTACGCGCACCCCGCGATAGGCGTACTGTAGCCTTACGCGTTACACACAGTAATGGGACAAAAAAGTGAATTTGTCTCTAGTGCTCAGTGCTAAACTAAACGGTAAGTCAATAAAAAATATTGAAACTACTTTACCAGCTATAGCTGACGTATAATGTAAAGATGTAGATGCACCAAAACGTTTGCAGGGTGGATCGTGTTGAATCGATCTGTCCGCTCTACGCGTTCCAAATCTTCGGCGCCAATTGAGACAGTACTTTTACAGATGTTCATGGAATTACACTCATATTTATGATCAAAGTAGATATTTTAGCAAATTAAGTCTCGTAACAACTATAGAAAACTAAATAAAGATAGGTAGGTACCACTCTGTCGCGGCCTACGCAATGTAACTAAGAACACTTCCGCAATTCAGACGAGTGATGCACCAAAATCTCAGCTTTGAGGTAATAACAAGTTCAACCATATAGGTAGATACGATAGAAAAAATATAGATACCGTCGCAGGTTAAAAATAATAAGGGAGAAAGGGAAATAGGAGAGGAGAGTCGATATTTGCCATCAATGTTCTGTTGTGGCGTAAAGCACATTAATACAACACCGCTACAAGCAGAAAAATATGCCTTCAAATATGGGCTTTAACTCGTTATCTTTAGATACATTTTACAATGACAAAATGGCTCCCCAATTTCCACAAGCTTCAGAGTGGCCCGCGATCTGTCTGTCATCTGATGCCGTAAACATGAAATGCATCAAAATGTTACGAGTTAAAGTCCATATTTGCATTCTCATTTTTGTGCTGTGTGGTAGATATTATGCGCATCCGATCTGCTACAACCTTCACACTTTCCATATTGGTATATATTTCGTACATATTTCATGACTTCTTACTGTATGTATTATAGATATACGAACATATATTGTAGGACTGATTGTAGGTAATAAAACATTACGCGTTAGTATATTAATTGACAGTATAAAATTTGAATTTGACTAAATTTAATTGAATCGATTTGTACAATACACAGTTCAAGGTGTTCTGTTTTCTATGTAATAAAATATAAATCAATATTATGTAGTAGGTACATATAATGTATTATGTAACGTTTACCAGTCATCTAGTACCCATAACAAAATCTCTGCTTACCTTCTGCTAGATGAAACTGTGTGATCTTTTCAGCATTTAGTATTTCGTGAAAAATGCTAAAATATATATATATATATATATATTATATTATATTTCATAACCATGAATAAAGAAAAAAATAATGCTGGGTAGGTGCACCTACTGATGTACCTACCCAGCTAGATATTAAGAGCCGTGATAGCACTTACACAAGATGCCCTATAAAGATCATTGCCGTCTACGCCTACCTACCCCACCCGCTCCTCGACCCATTGGCTGGAGGATATCGTCAGGCAGTAAACAAATGTCCTATCACATTACTGGTGACAATGGACGGGCAATATAGAGACCGTTGACCTGCGTGGGACAGTGAAGATTCCAAAAAATCTGGTATCTATACAATACAATCGACAAGGTGACAGGAAGGTTATCACTAAAAACTGCAACACAAACATCAACAAATCCTAATCTCACATGTGAAGCGAAATAGATTTAAATTTGTTTTTCACGCCTCAGAACAATTGTGTGTATCGATCTGCAGATATTTGTTACTTTATTACTATGTAATGTATTGTATTATGTATATCAATCATCTAGTACCCATAACACAAGCTCTGCTTAGCTTGGGGCTAGATGATGATGTGTGAATTGTCCAGCATTATTTATTTTATTTATTTATAAACCATATTTATATGCGGGTGAAGCCGCGGGGCGCATCTAGTGACTTATAATATAAAGTGCGTTTTAAGAGCATAGAGTGTGAAAAAAATATTAAGTTTTGATTCGTTCATAAACAAAGCCACGTAAATGATAATTCGCTTATCAGCCTGCAAATGTTCGTATCGCGCCCACGCTGCTGCCGATTGTATTATTTGATTTAATTCATACGGTTCTCTGAGTGATAACTTTTATTATCATCATCATCTTCAGATGGGCTTCACCTACTGGGAATTGGTCAGTTTACAATCATTCGATAGATAGATAGATAGACAACGCTTTATTATACCACACAAAACAGAAAACAATACAGGAATATACAATAGAATAAACGAAGTATAACCATAAAAGAGGAATTTAAAAAACGCACCGATAATGGGGAGGCGGGCCTGACTATAAAATATAATTCATAATTCATAATCTTTATTCAATCACAATAAAGAATTGTATCTGAAATTTTGCACATGCGGACCTTATTGAATATAATACAATGTCATACACAATGAATACTTAAGTCATTTATACAAAAAAAATACAATAATAATAAAAAATAATAATTCAACAAAAAAAAATATGATGTCAAAAAAAAAACAATATTATTCTACAACAATGACAGCATTTAAGAATTCGTCTACCGAGTAGAAACACCCCTTCAACAAAATATCTTAGGAACACCAAAAATTATTACAATGCAACCAAAAAACAAATAGCGGTCTCTTCACAGATCGCAGGACATGAATAACAAGTAGAATAAATTATCATGTACCAGGCAGCTATGTGGATATACCACTACAGTTCTCTTCACTTCGGTGCTGTCAAACGTCAATTTTGTATTAGTTTGACACCAGCTACAACGTCAAAATTGGTAAAAATTGACGTTTGACAGCACTGATTGCTTAATTTACGCAAGTCGCAAACCGGTCGCGAGTTACATAATTACCATACTGAAGTGAAGAGGACCGTAGTGGTATATCACCATAGCCGCCTGGTACATGATAATTTATTCTACTTGTTATTCATGTCCTGCGATCTGTAAAGAGTCCGCTATTCGTTTTTTGGTGGCGGATACCATAAAATATATTGACAGCATTATTATTATGCACAAAAATATGTTGAAAGCACACGTTTACTCAATATAATAATATAACTACATACATAAATATAATTTAACACTAGTATAATAATATAATTAGTTTTGATTAATAATCCAGATTAAGTCTCAGAGCCCAGGAGCTATTTACCTACTTATACATATTTAGTACACATTTACTGTTAAGTTTATCTCATTTTAAGTGAACTGTAATGTTTTTATAAGAAATAAAGTTCTTTAAACCTAAGTATAAAGGGTGGCCTTATCGCTGAGAGCGATCTCATCCAGGCAACCTTAGGATAAACTGGACATGAAAGTGCAAAATAGACGATGATATTTAATAAATATATAGATAAAAAATAAAACAAATACCTACACTATATACTATAATACCAACATTAAAATTTACAAACATTATAATAGAATTATATAGACATAAGATCGAGCTATCATTGTTTTCATAAGGATAAATAATGCTGATGCAGCAGTTTTTTAAAGACGAAAGGGAGTTATTTCGACAAGTACACGTAGGTTACCTTTACGACGATAATATTGTCTAATAACGACGAAACTTACTACGGCTGTCATGGGTAGAAAATCTTTGCCGGATACGATACCCACCACGACGAATATATGTCGTTTATTTTGACGCATTTGCTTCATATTCGTACTAAATGGTGAGAGAAAAACAATCGACAAATGTTGTCGTGGTGTTTATCTAAAGCTAGCTGAACAGGCCTTTAGTGACAATAGGATAGCTAATTATTTATTGCACACTTAGTTTACAAGGACAATGTAAAATAAAAACTTAAAAAACTAGATACAAATGGCGGTCTTATCGCTCAAGAGCGATCTCTACCAGACAACCATGGATGGATAGGATCGTGAACGGTACCAGGGGATCTGTGTGCTTGTAGGTAAATACTTTTAATAGTTACATGGAAATTTACTAGGTACATAAATACATATCATAAAATATCCTACTAATATTATAAACGCGAAAGTTTGTAAGCATGGATGGATGGATGGATGTTTATTACTCTTTCACGTAAAAACTACTGAATGGATTTTAATGAAACTTTACAATAATATAGCTTATACATCAGAATAACACATAGTAACAACAATTTATAAAGATATATTGTATATTATCCAAAATATCTATCACCACGCGAGTGTAACCGCGGGATGCATCTAATATATATGTATACATATACCTGCTATTTACACATAGGGACTCAGGACACCGCACAGGTATCCACTCGGATTTCGCTGCGCGCTCTGAGTAGCGAATACCGCTTACTTCTAAATAGACCTACTCACTCTTGTCCAGTCCTGGTAATTTATACGCCCGTCATTCCTTATTTACCGACGAAACACCCTCCCGCCTATTTTATTATTTATAACAAACGCAATCCTTTTTACCTGAAACCTACTAGGGATACGATACGACTGGACAAATGTTTGCAAAAGAGATTTGAAAACCTAACATGTTTTGAAAGTGAGTGAAGAGTGTCCAGAATGGTAAAACAATAAGGTTTGGTTTTTTCTTTATAAAATTGTTTTTTCGGAAAGTCTTGCATATAACACACTAGCTGCGCCCCACGGTTTCACTCGCGTAGAAATCCATGTGTTAAATGGTTTATAAAACTTCCTCTTGAATTACTCTTTCTATTAAAAAGAACTGCATCAAAATCCGTTGCGTAGTTTAAAATATATATTGTAATTTGGATAATATACAATATACCTTTATGAATTGTAGCATATGTGTTATTCTCATATGTAAGCTATATTATTGTCAAGTTTCATCAAAATCCATTCAGTAGTTTTGCGTGAAAGAGCAACAAACATCGCCACAAATTTTCGATTTTACATTTATATTAATAGGAGTAAGATTATTGGGATAATATGGGGATAATATTGTGTTTAATATCTATTTCTCAACTGAGTTCAACTCTTCGCTCTAAGGTCTCTGAAAGCTGATTAAAAGATCTGCTTGTCTCTGAAAGTTGTTCATAATGATAAAATGCAACAAATCACTTAAAACCATTCGAAAACAATGTAGTCGCAAAAGCAGCGAAACAAAGAAAAGTTCAACGAAAAGTGTTTCCTCACTATCCGGTAGGGGCGCTGCAAAACACTAAATTTAACTAATTTTAACACAAGCTCTAATTAGTCTCTCTAATTAACTCTTGGGGCAAGATGACGCCACTGTGTGAATGGTCCAGCATTATAATGTATATTAATGCGTCGTAGACGGACCATCGCCCGCTTTGGGGCAAATATTTGTACGATCTGCAGATATTTGTTCCGGGTGTTCTGGGTATAATATTATTGGTATATTCTGTATATCAGAACATTTCATATTATAGATGTAATTCAATATATTAAGTATAATTTTATCACTCTTCTAGTACCCATCAGAAACAAACTCTTAGCTTGACGCTAGATGGTGCTGTGTGGATTGTCCTGCATTATTTATTTTTTTACTTATGACTAAATCCTAGGACATAAAAGAGGTTTGAGCTTGACTACCGACAGTACAAACAACCTACTTTGTATTCAATGGCCGGACTTTGCACATATTGGTGTCATTTCTTTCCGCTATATTTTCGTAAAAGGTTCCGAACGACCTCATTCTACAGATTCCCGACTTTAACTTCTATCCATACTTACACACATACTATCCTACTATTTATATTGTGAATCATAAACTTGAAAGTGATTTTGTTTGCCTGTCTGTTACCTTTTTATGTCTAAACGGCTAAACTGTTTTAATGAAAATTGGCAGATGTAAAAAGTTGACATTTTTCGTATGTGTGTGCATTTTTGTTACTCCTTCACGCTCAAACGGATTTGTATGAAATTCGGTACAATAACTTCTATCCTGGTTTAACACATAGAAAACCCGAATATTGCAGTGTTCCCTTGGGATGGTCATACTTATACACCGTGGGTGGCATCGCGGGGTGTAGCTAGTCTTGTAGTATAAATATAAGGTACCTCATCATTATCAGTCCGTACACGTCCACTGCTGAACAAAGGCCTCCCCCAAACGACACGCCACGAATAGTAATAATAATAATAATAAATCCCGCAGGGCAGCTTGTGGCGAGCTGTTGGTGAGTAGCGACACCACGGGTACCGAGTGCTCCTGGGGAAGATCCTGGTTCTTGTCTCCGCTTGCGGAGTGGCATCCCAAGAGAACCAGATCCCCACCTCTTGCTTGCCTTCATTGGCCGGTCTGAGTGGAGTCGCGAGAGATGCATCTTAGGATGTAGACTCGGGGGTGGAAGTGTCTAATGGCGTAATAGCGAGTAAACCCGCTCACGAGCAATCTTCGTGATGGTGAAATCGGGGCCGCACCTCTCGACACCCCTCAGTCGTTTGCGCCGATGTTGTTCCTCTCCGGTAATTTACTCCGGCTTTTTAAGGAACCCATCCAGCATTCGGCAAGCCACCGTCTGCCACTCTTATTAACATTATGATTGACTTGTTTATGGCAGACGTCCGCATTCTCCCCTATAGCCCGATTACCCAGTCCATCCATCCATCACAATAGCCTGGTTTTATTTCTTTCATTTTTCTTTGCAATAGTCTCTACACCTGGCGGATACCATCTTTGGGTATATCATATTGTGCACCCGACGATGATACCCGCTATGTGTAGTCATTGCTTTTAGATTAACTTCTCAAAGAGCCTCTGTGCTGTTGGCTTCGGCCCCACGCAAGCCTTCCAAAGGACCGGGTCACTTTATGGCCCGAGATCATGGTAAATGAGAGACATAATAATAAATACATTTATTTTCCACTCACAATAAGGTCTTACAAAAATGTTCGTATATAATATACATTTTATGATAACATTATTGACCTGTTTTGTGAGGGGCTGGTGCTTGACGTAGGTTAATAAAACCTGTATTACAAGTCACCCAATAGCGGTCATGACCCGCCACCATCCATCGACTTCCTACGACCGCTACAATGTCGTCGGTCCACCGAGTAGGAGGTCTTCCCACACTCCGTTTCACATTGCATCGCAGTCTCCACTCGAGAACCTTTACTCCTCAATGGTTATCGGTTCTAGCTATATGGCCTGCCCATCACTACTTCAGCCTATTCTGAGAGCTATATCACTTACTTTAGTTCTTCTACGGATTGCTGTATAAGATGCCTCGTATGTAAAATGTAAAGCAATCTTGACTGGGCTAGAAGAGCTTAAAACAACGTCTAATGACATGTTAACGACCCATTAAGTTAAACGAGTTGTGCGCTGACTAGCAAGCTCAAAGGTGACGATGCTATTATAGGGTAATCTCGCCAATTTCACGGGCTTTATTAGAAAATTATGGAATCCTTGTACCTAATAGAGCCGGATGAATAAATGGTAATTGAAAAAAGATTCAATAATTTCGATCTAAAAAATCTTCAATGGAACTTCTTTTATTGTAATTTTATAGTAAAAATTATGAGACGATAAACGATGTTTATGCCATGTATGAATGACATGTACGCATGAGTATGAATGATGCCGCGGTTACGGAAGTTCACAGTTTGTTGATAGACATATAATATTTTTATGTATTTGGACCACTCAACAAGCAGAATAAAATAAAGTCTCTAACTAACCAACCAAACCTGCGTAGCATTGGCCTAGCCAAATGCTACACCATGCTGAGGTGGGGACAATTTCTTACCCTACTTATATAATCGTTTCTCTACCTATTTACTTCTTTTGTTTTTGTATAGTTTTAATTTAGATTTTGTATGTACGTACATACTATGTAATTGGGTAAAAATAAATATTTTTCTTGATAAATTATTTTTCACTAGCGGACCTTTTAGTACGGATCCTTAAACAAACAAAAAATCAAACCTTTCCACTTTATAATATAAGTATAGACAGGTAACTGAACTTTTACCACTTTATAAAATATTTTTTACATTACAACAGGTCACAATGACAATTTCTATAGTTACATTTGTAGTTTCCGTGAAAGCTTGGCAGTTTAAACTACCCTCCAAATTATCAGCAGAATCGAATACAATAGTGTTATCGCATCACATTACAAAACCTTGAATTTGAAACTTTTCTTTGTAAATATACACACAATTGATTCGCCTCACCGCGACAGGGTATATAGGTCCACTGCTGGACGCAGACAATTGTTTCATAATATGTATATTATAACTAGCTGCGCCCCGCCCGCGGTTTCGCCCGCGTGGAAATCTAGGTATGTGTTAAATGGTTTATAAACCTTCCTCTTGAATCACTCTATCTATTAAAAAAACCGCATCAATATCCGTTGCTTAGTTTGAAAGATCTAAGCATACATAGGGACAGACAGACAGCAGGAAGTGACTATGTTTCATACTATGTAGAGTGTGATACCCTTACATTGAATCAATGTCACAAGCTACAAAAATGATGGTGGAATGAAGGTGTTTATGATGTAATATTGTGGTTTCATATTGACTAGTAAACACATTTATAATAGTTTCCGCCCGCGGCTTCGAACACATTGGTTGATTTCCAGCCAATTATGTCTGTGAACCACATATTTGTAGGTCGGGTCGCGACCTAGAACCAATTATTGGAAGACATTTTATTTGAATGCTGACTTCAATTCGATTCATTTATTTATTTATCTTTTGATACAATAAGCAAGTTTTTAGATAAGTCACAATACATTTTAAACTTATAGCTAATTAACAGCTTCAGTGCCTATCGTATCACAAAATATATTTTTATCAGCCAAAGCTTCGTCAATTGTATAATAACTCTAATTCAATAGAATTCTTTTAATAAATACAAATAATTCAATGTCAGGTTTGTTTCTAAATTCGAATGGTATTTTATATATTTTTTTAGACAGGCACGCTTTAACCTTTTTTGTATTTTTGATAGTCTTGTGTAGGTGCTGTGCAACGTCTGTTAAATAACCTGACTAAAATCGCATTATAATAATATTAAAAGCAAAACAAATATGTATTAGACACTTAAAGTGATATACGAATAGTGGTATTCTTTTCATTTCTTCCACTAGTGGTAAAAAAAAATTAAGTGAACAGTAAAACAATCCTATTTGATAATAATTTATGGTAAAAAATTTGACTTGTCTAAGTGTTTATTTTGTAAGCCAAAAGAAATAAAAAAAATGGTTTTTCAATGCGTGATGTTACCCAGGAATAAAATAATTGTACACGATGCCATCCAGAAAGTTGACTACAATTTAAGATCTTCTCATACATGAGCATACATAAATATATATATACACAGATCGCAACTGCCGATCAGATACTCGATAATCGAGTCCGGCTTCCGTCTATTGTATGTGATGTGACCATACAGGGATTTCCCCCGACATGCCGACCGAGCGAGATGGTAATGGATTTTTGGAAGTAGATTACCGAGGACCAAGTATGGCATCCGGCATGAGCTGTAGTTCCATAAGCCTCAGCTCCCGAAAGCGTTCCAGCCAGCCCCTTTGCCAATGTCGGACCTGCGAGTACCAGGTATATCATCGACTCCGGTCCAAGTACTAATCCCTCGTGTGGTCCAACCTGAACAAACTCAGATGAAATATTGGTAAAATTCTGATGTAACATCTCGTGTAATTTTGGTAGAAATACACATAGGTAAGTTATTTTAACCATAAATTATGTATTTCAAAACAATCAAATTATGTTCTAAGACAAACAAAAGAGGATAGATATTCAAAAATTGTATTTACGGCGTGCGTCACGCGTTTGGCAAGAAATCAAGCTTCAAGCAAGGAGAGAGCAGGAATCGAACCCACAATTCTTGCGTCGGAACAAATGTTGGTACCCCTAACACAAGCTATGCTTAACTTGGGGCTAGATGATGCTGTGTGAATTGTCCAGCATTATTTATACAAAAATCAATGGTTAATATTACATTCAAAAATAAACTTAAGATATCGCTCATCGAGAGGGCGTACTATAAGGTCGAGGATATTCTCGAAAGAAAATTATGTTTTTTTTTAATGATTATGAATAATTCTATTATTTTATGACTTGTTGTATTGCGTCCTGCAAATTTAATATAATTTAATTAAGTACTTACTTTGACAAATTGTTATCATTTTAATATTTAAAATTTTATGTAATTGTTAGTATGTAGGTACATTGATTTGTATTATTTGACTTGTAAATTATTATTTTACCAATAAATTGACTATCTGACTATCCTGTTTTAAATTACTTTAGTATAACTAACTATTACATAACTGTGTCCAAGAGTCCGGTTAGTTTAAAAGAAAGAAATAACTTTAACACTTTGACTGCGGTTTTTTTTCGACGACTGCGGTCTTTTTTTTACCTAAAAAATGCTGCTGCGTGCTGCCACTCTACACAGCGGTTGTGTTGCGCCGCAAATGCGTTTCGTTTGAAAAATATTACAGCTCTGCTGAGTCACAAAGATCTGTATTTTCTCAGCCGCTGCGCTAGTGTGGATTTACGCATATTAGTCACTTGTAGAAAACTCATACCGTGCGTTTTCAGCACTCAAAGTGTTAAGTTTTATTATCTACTGAAATGTGTATAAAAGTTTAAATGCATCACAGCTCTATCATCCCACGCAAAGAACACACTCCTAGAAATTTATAAATATCGTCTTTTAACACGGATAAACTGCAGGCTTTGTATTAAAAAGCGTAGGAAGACTCGACGTCTATGGTTGGGTAGGTAAGTACGTATATTATCTATCTACATAATACCTAGGTGCCTACTATCTGGTCTGGAAAATTTAGAGTGGGTGGAAGGTGGAAAATTCTAGCGATTATTGAACATTTACTCTTGTTTATACGAAACCATATTTAAAGCTAAGTGATGCTTTCGTATACTTATTTGGTGCTGCCATTTGGAGTAGAGGAAACTTTTAGGGCCTTGAGACATTTTTTCAGAAATAGTAACAACATTTAGCAAAAAGCAATTTTACCTACTAGTTCTAATTATTAGATAATACAATATTAGCGTGAGGTACCCGACTAGATTTTGAATTTAATAGAGGTCTTGTATTCAAAATGTTGTTTTGTTAGGAGTCTAGAAGAACGATTTTACTTTAGATTTTATTATACCTTTATTCTAGGACCTTGACCGTAATTTGCGAACCCTTTTCATTTTAATCTGTTTTGGTATTCATGTCCCCTTTGATATGACCAGCCACTGGTTTTTCAGTGTTAGGTTAGTAGGTATAATTAGTATGGTGGGTACAGTCTCGAATCTAGGCTAGAATAATTTAACCCAAATATGGTTAATAACTGTCTTTTATGGCACGTGTTAAATGTGGGTAAAACTAAAGCTTAAACATTGAGGGGACTCTTTCATCTGCGTAACGATTTATCAGTTTACAAAAGGTATAAATAAGTACAACCTACATTTCTTACCACCCGAAGCTTTCAGAAAATGTTAAGTCGGTATTAGACGACTTCAGAGATTTACGGTACATTTGAGGCTTTGGAGGGCACTTGATAGAGGCGTCTATAGGCGTTTTAAGCTAAGTCGTCGATGTACGCAATGAATGACGTAAACATCGTGACTTGGCCAGGAACTGATCGTAGTGGCATAGCATCGCGCAGCGGCAATCGATCGCCTGCGCGCGCATCTTTCGCCGTTCGCCCTACGGCCCGTGCCGAGAATCGCGAGAGCCTCCACTCTAATATAAAATTAGACAGAAATGTACAAAGCCTGTGTAAAGTGAACTAGACTGAATAACCACTGGAACGAGGAGAAACACCCTGAGAGGAACATCCGAAAGGTTAGTGATAGAAACCCCGACTTCATGCTGGATTGTGAAACAGCCCCAGCCATGATGGTTTACGTTTTCGTTGAGGGCACTGGCAAAGCCAATAATCGCGTAGGCGTGTTATAGGACGGTATAAATATGGACTTGGTGTAGCCATGAACAGTGGAGGAAACATCTATAAGAATCAAGGCAGAAATTGATTTCAATGGCAGGCATTCTTTAGCAGACTTAACTAAATCGGATAATAAGAGCGAGTTCCGTAGCGATTTCTCATTAAATCCATAACTCAGTAGGAAGTTAGGAACTGTTGGTCCATAGTTTCTATTGCCTAATAGAAAGTCATTGATCAATGCATTACCTACGAAGGTACGATTAAAGTCATCAATTGTAGTTTTAAAAAAACATGGTTTTGAATCATAGTTTCTGAATTTCAGAACGAAAGCTAACATGAGTTTAGGATATCACGTTTCGTAAATTTGTTAAAGCTCACGATATTGTAAGAGATCAAAGAATTTCATGAACAATAGGAAATTCTAGGTCAAGCATCTCTGACACTCCATCAACACATTCCGACTCTAATCGCCGGACATAAGTTCCAGTTTCCCTTGCTCATGGATCAAGAGCTGCAAAGCCTTCAATATTATTAGGATTCCGAGATCCAATATATGTACTGGTGCTCAATTGATCCACTAGATAAACTTACTTTGGAGTTTGACTTTACATTCGAATATCAAATCTAACCAAAGATGTATACAGGAATATCTAAGCATAAATACAGGGTGGTAAAATTAAAACTATTAAATTTTACCACCCGATTTTAAGAGAAAGTGTTTTCATACGGAATTCAGCAAGGTTTCGCAAATAGGCGCAACGTATTTACATAAGCATCTACCTATGTAAATAAAGGTTGTTGTGTTAGGCATATAACAATAGTAGCGGTTTTAGAGGTCCGTAAACCCAACTCAGAACAGAACAGTAAAAAAAGAATTATGTACTAGCACATTTTGAGAACGGAAAGCGTTGCCTAGTTGTTACTATACTAATACTTTTTAAAGAAAGCGACTTGTGTTTGCGCACACACTTAAGCACTAAGTATAATTGTGTCCTGCGCACATGTCTAGTCTCCGAAATTTTCATAGACAAGTACAACATTTTGTTGAAATATCAAATAAAAACAAATCACATTAAATCAAAGTTTACTATTGTAATAGTTCGTAATCTCAGTTTTGGCTATTACGACATCATCATCATCAGTTTACGATCGATTCGAGCTAGCAAGAAATAAAACTAACTCATCTATCATTTTGTTCCAGAGATGTCGCCACTGCTCGGAGCTTTGCTCCGGTGGCGCCGCGACGCGGCGGCCGCGGAAACAGCAGCGGAGGAGTTGTCAACAACAGCTGAGAGTATGGGTGAGTTAGCTCTTCCGCAACTCTTATCGATGACGACCTCTAAGGCGCAGCGCCGCTGGTCCGCCTGCCTTGTTGGGACCACAAAAGGATACACAAAGATTTTGAACAATATTTTTGAAAATACATAAGTACACTGTGGCGCGGTGGCCAAAGGTCTGCCTACGACGCAGGAGGTTGCGGGTTCAAATCCCGCCTTAGGATAAATGTTGGTACGATCTGCCAATTTGTCCTGGGTGATCTGGGTAATTTCTATGTATATAAAAAAAAAAATATCTAAGCGGCCAATTCCTTGTTCAATAACAATTACCGAATGGGGACAAAACAAAGCAGGCTGATTGCCAAGTTTTTGCCGCAATGTTTGTTACCTATCAATGTAATTTATTCGCCTAATCTTCAAAGCCTTTCTTCTTTTTATCACCTTCTAGAGAGGGTGGGAATGTGACGAAATCATGTTGGCGTTGTGATTTCAACTCTATAGGCTGAAATTTCGTTTAGCTCCTGAACAAGGGTAGGTAGGCCCATGTTTAGGAGCTAAACGAAATTTCAGTCAAAGAAACGAGCTCACCTTTTATATATATAGATATATGAAAGGAGGGCTCGTTTGACCACAATCATACCTGAAGAAAGTGACGATGTGGCTGACGGTGTATCACAAGGTCTAGACAACAGTCGCGTCTCAAAGATACCCATTGGTCACTATTATAGTTGCTAACCCTAAGGCATATGGCCCCGAATTTGTTGTAATCCCTTTGTCTTATGTCCAGGAGAATCTGGATCGACGTCGTCGGGGCCTACCACCTTTACGCCGACGCAGGAGTCCATTGGCGAGAAAACAGCGGAGATCGCCCGCAAGATGAATATGGAGACTTGGCAGCTGGTCGCCATTCTTGTTGGTAAGTTATGCAGCTTCATATTTTACAACTTGAAATGGATTGGGCATACAATTTGACAACCGTAAACCGTGGGTTACAAATGCCTATAGACTGGCGTGAAATCGAGACGACTGGGAAGCTTGGAGAACGGAATCGCATATTACTGGACATGCTATGTCCAGTAATAAACAGCTGATGATGATGAGATTGATTAAGCGTATGGCTCTGTTAAAACTTAATGGTTCGATGACAATCAGCAAGACCTGCTTTTAAAGTACCTATTAACTCCTTGACTAAATTAATAATAGCATCATATCAATGTATAATAAACAACCGTAGGTATACCTACTTTCTGCCATGCACTCTACAGTATAAATGAATTTCTGGGTTGCAATTTATTCAATGAATGAAAACCCCTTTACGAAATAGAAAACGAATGTTCTTTAATTATTTGAAAATATTTATTATGAATGGAATATTATATCATGTATTGTTCATGAAATTGTTAGTTACTTTTCTTGAATATGAATCTTGCTCAAAATGCCTTGTCTTGTTTAACTTCTAATGTTATAATGGTGAATGAATTCACAAACAAATTAACAGCTCTCAAAGTAACTCGAATAGCTAGAAACATGTATGACCTAACAAGCTCAAAGAGAAAATAATAATAGAGTTTCCTTGGCCTTTAGAATCAGTTAATCAGCTATGCTGGAGGCGGGGTCTATTGATTGCAACATCTTCCCATACAAGGTCATTTGAAAACTTCTAAACTAATAAGAAAAATAAGGAAACTTGTAAACTACTATGTGACATAGATACATCGCACAATATTTTTCTATTGACAAATAAATACATTATTTCTGCAGGTGTGGGCGTTTTTGTGCTGGGAATATGCTTCTGCTGCATCAGGAGGTGTTTCCGCAAGAGACGCTCCAAGGATGGCAAGAAGGGAATGAAGGGGGTAGACCTCAAATCCGTCCAGCTGCTAGGTTCGGCATACAAGGAAAAGGTAATGTTTCATTTCTTTACATTCATCGCGATAAATAGGTAATATTTCATACATCAACAAAACCGTGCCTGTTTTCAAACGGGTTCTAATAACGATAACAATGTGATATTGTCTAACACCAACCTATAAATTCTAAACACAGTATATTTGGTGAAACATCGAACATGGAATTCATGCCTCCAAAAAGATGCAGGTATCTTCTAAAGTTGTGGTTTTTCAAGATAAAGGATCAGCCATGTCACGTCGAGCTTCACTAATGACACTGACCACAAAAACACCGGTCTTCTTCATTTGAGGTCTACATATATTGACTGAAAGAATCCATTGCCATTTACTGATAAGAAATTGATTATTCATTATGAAATTTGCCGCGGGACGTGCATGTAGGTTCAGCCGGATATGGAGGAGCTCACGGAGAACGCTGAAGAACCAGACGACGGTGACTCCAAGAAAGAAGAACAGAAGTTAGGAAAACTTCAATACAAGGTTTGTTGGGGAACTTTAGGAAACAACGGAGGATGAAGACCCACTAGACGCACTGTGCTTCGTCTCACGAGGTGATGGGTTCCACATTTGTACCTTTAAAGATACACTGCTTTATCCACGTTCTGCACGGAACATTACAAATCTTGTTCAAATATTCAGCATATTTTGTTTACACACATAATTTAGAAGTGAACACATTTAGAGGTCCTCACTCTTCGTTTTCTACATGTTTTGTTTTGTAGTTCCAGTGTTAGTCCTTACAAGTAGTACCTAATTATGTTTTTACCTGTCGAATAATTCAACCATTGAATTTTTATTTGCCTACTAAACAAACGCTCATGAAAGTTGAGTCCAGGTAATAATAATCAGTTTTCGTTTTACAGCTGGAATATGACTTTAACAGCAACAGTTTGTCTGTAACGGTCATCCAAGCTGAAGATCTGCCAGCGCTTGATATGGGAGGTACTTCTGATCCGTACGTAAAGGTCTACCTGCTTCCTGACAAGAAGAAAAAATTCGAAACCAAAGTCCATCGCAAGACTTTGAACCCTATCTTCAACGAGATGTTCCAATTTAAGGCAAGTGATTTTACCAGTGTTCGGTAAATATAAATGTAGTTTTTAATAGACAATAACGCTATTTTTTGTGCAGAACGTGCCGTATGCTGATGCTATGAACAAAACCCTCGTGTTCGCCATATTCGACTTCGATCGCTTCTCAAAGCATGACCAGATTGGTGAAGTTAAGGTACCTCTGTGCCAGGTGGACTTGGCACAGACTATCGAGGAATGGCGCGAGCTGCAGAGCGTCGAAGGCGAGGGCGGTCAGGTGCGAAAACATAAACACAAATACGCTCCAACAAATAAATCACTCCGAATCAGAATACTACTAATGATATTATGAAAATACATTTTAGGTCATTAAGGTACAGATTTCGATGACACTAGCCTGTGTCTCATAGAACCTTTGCTCGTCGCAGCGAAGACTTTAGTTAGAATCTACCAGTGTAAAGACTGTCATACTGCTCAGAATTTGAGACACAAAGATTTGTTTCGAGTACTTTACGAAAACGTAATGCGTTTCACATGAGGTTAATGTGTGAACGTTCAATATTTTTTGATGATTTACTAGTGTAGGTTATATGATACAGCTAAGGATATAGTAAGTTGCACAAAATTTTGATTGGAAAGATGAAACAGACGCACCCAGGTCACATCAGCAGATATTGCAGACATACAATACTGTATATCTAACTCCATAAAGCACAATAGATTACTAAGAGATGACTCCATCTTACAGAAGTTCTGAAATATTTAAGGAGACTTTATCTTTTTCTTAGCTTAGGCTATGCTGGCAAAACACACACCTACAATTAATACTCAACTACTTTAAAACAACTGACATAATTATATTTAAAAGTAAGTACCAACACAGGATGTTTTGTCTTTGATATTATTGTTGTGTTTTGACAGAGCAGCATTAATTCTATAACATAAAAAACTATTCTTTTGACGAAATGAATCAGAAAATAAAAAAACACCTACTTTGCTTGTGAAGTGAATCTTTTTTGAACGTTTATCGTTTTGCATTAAAATACATCGTTGAAAGAATGGTTAACATTTTTGGAAACTTACTGCACTTTTTCATAGAGGAACCTTGACCATTGTAATATTGTCACAACAACTATCATTCATAGCCTTAAGACATTTTCAAGGTGATGCTGCACAGCATTGCCTGGAGTCAAGGAACCTCAATATTATTGATTGAGTATTTATTTTTCTGATAATAATTAATTTCAACAGCAAAATGTATTTACTTGGTTTTTCTCTTTTTCTCCATATTTTCTCTGCTCTGCTTGGCTGTGTTTGATTGTATCCTGAACAATCTTGCATGCCGCTTCAAAACGAAATTATCATTCACGTAAGTATTATTTTGTGACATCAAAATTATTTATTCGTTTGAAGTGACAATTTTTAATAGTGCTCAAAACTGTAAAATACTATTCGAAACAAGATTGGTTTACTTTACTTATGCCTCGAGAGGAAACGAGGAAACGAGGAAACATACGTCTTCATCAATGCGCTAATTTTTACAGATGGTAGGGTTGTTTAAAATTATCAAAATGAAACAAAAAAGGCTCAACTTTAAATAAAATCATCCATCATTATATACCACTTATTAATTTATTTAATTATTTTTTAATTTATATCCATCCAACACTTTATTTTAATTTACAATGCGGCTGGGGAATGTTGCATGTTTGTATAAATGTTGTGTTCTCGATTTCCCTGACTTGCCATTTGTTTTGCGGTCCTACTGTGTTACTATTTCCTCCTTTTTTTACTATATTATATTACCTACACCAATTGACAACAAAACAAATGATAATTCAGGGGTTCTCACTAATTGGCTCAAAAAATTCCTACTATTTCTATAAAGCCGAAAGTTTGTGGAAATGTGAATTTTATTTTGTTACGAAAGGTTTCCAAAACTACTAAACAGATCAAGATGAAATTTGGCGTACCTACATTTAGAACATGGCCTAAATTAGATAAAAGGCTACTTATTATACCAAAAATACGCGTGCAAAGTCGCGGGCAGAAACTAGTAAATAATAAGACTACATTGGTTCGTACTGAAAATTCAAATTGATAACATAAACCAAATTATTTAAAGAGAAACATGAGAATCGACATGTTTATTTTTTTCCATTCCCTGCCATAGATGCATTTGAAAGAAACACATTTTATAGGTAACTCGTAATATCGACCAATTAATACCTTATATTTATTAATTACTTTTCAAGTGTTGCAGGTATCTGCCTCAACCAGGAAAGTGACAAATATCGCTAATATCAATAAATAATAATAATATACATTATACATACATATTTTGAACCAATGTATGCTCCTGCATGGTATATAACTATGATGTGTAGATTGCACGTACATTTCAATAAAGATAATTCAGATTCATATAAATATAATATAGAATATAGAATAAAACCACTAATAAATAATCAGAAAACTAAACTGCCAGTGCTCTTGATTTTTTTACTCCATACTCAATACTTTGTCTACGTATCTTAAAATTAATGAATAAATGATCTCACACATATAATAAATCGTGTGGTCAACGAAATCTAAATAACCTAATGTTTTATGTGTTTTAATCATTTTAAGTTTGATTGAGCACTGGCATCTATATGCACCATTGTAACACGCGCTGCTTAGAAAACTCTATCACCATCACTATGCTGTTGTATAAAGTATGTTTGTTTATATATAGTGAGATGTATTTGTGGCTGCACATTCTTACATAGAAATATATTGTATGTAAGTATATGTTAATAGTCCATTAAAGGTCTCCAGATCATGTATTTAACATAACTATGCTTAACACTTTGACTGCTGAAATCACACGGTATGTGTTTTCTACAAGTGACTAATATGCGTAAATCCACACTAGCGCAGCGGCTGAGAAAATACAGATCTGTGTGACTCAGCACAGCCGTAATATTTTTCGAACGAACGCATGTGCGGCGCAACTCAACCGCTGTGTAGAGCGGCAACACGATTTTTTTAGGTTAAAAAAAGATCCCAGTCGTCGAAAAAAAATCGCAGTCGAAGTGTTAAAACATGCCTGATGTTGATATAATTATAAGCCTTTACTGAACTATTAGTTTTGTGGCGTTATATTTCGTTTATTCGTAAAAACTATTACTTAATTGCGATCTGTTTCTAAAATGGGAAGTCGTATGTTACTTTCTAAAGGGAAAACAACTAGTATATTTTTATCCAGTTAGGGTTGAGTCAGGGTTTAACCACATTATAGGATAGGGTGTAGGATACGATATTATAACTGATTTTTATATATATGTAAAGATGATCTGAACTGGGTGACACAAAATTTGAATTGGCTTCATTTCGGCAACAGATCGTAATAATCAACACTATTTACCTTTCTATATAACTACCTACAGATATTATTATTATATAAGTATACCAGCAAAAAATGCTTTATAGGTTTGATATGAACATGTTATTTTTTGGTTTTGTGCGTCTAGATTTTAATGTTTATATATTAGATGAAGTTGTATGTGCTAAAACGTTATATGTAACGCAATGAAGTGTTCGTCAAATGTGCGTTTGTTCTAGATGCAATCTCCAATTTTATATTTGAGGCTAAAACAATTGTTTATGGGCTATGTGTCTTAAGCACGTTACACGGCACAGATTTTTAGTTTAAATTTGACTTCTAGGCATTTACTTTATTATTTAAAAAAATGGATAAACTAAAAATGCGTGCTGAAGTTTCAATAAACATAAAGTTGCTTCTAGGTGACTACACGGAGCTATTGTTATGTTTTTATTTATTTTTGTTTGGTGTTATGAGACTGAAAGCCCCAATCCGCCCTAAGCCGCGTTATTTATAGCCCATTATATTATTTAATATGTTTTATAAAAAGCTTTTCAAACCCAAAGTTTGGACGCATCCCTCACTTAATCCTATACAATCTTCCATGCTCACACCCGATCAAAATTATAACATAGTGCCAGAAATTAATATGTTAGCAAGATTAATTTATATCTGGTTAATTTTAAACTATAGTTTAACCCGCTGTACCGCTCTCCCTAGGAAAGTGCGGCGAGGTGGGGGGCGAGGAAAATCGGAGCGAAAGAAGATTTGAGCGGCCGATATTTCCCCCCCGTCTCGCCGCTCGTATACCTCAGGCGCGGTACAGCGGTTTCGGTCAAACTATAGCAAAATTTTAAACATCTCAAGAACAAACGAAGATAATTACTTTTTTATCAATGACTAATGACGTAACGTAATAGTAAATTATAATAAAACGCAATAGCTAACATATTACGAGTAAACAGAATTCAAAGAATAGGGTTTAGTTAGGCTGATATTTTCATGACGTATTGCAAGACAAAAAATTATATGACAAATATTGGTGTTGTTTTGTAAACTTTAATTAATATCAGTAATCATGAATAACTGATAAATTATTGCGTATTACAGGACAACAAGTTGGGAGACATATGTTTCTCATTGCGTTATGTACCGACGGCTGGAAAACTGACCGTTGTTATTTTGGAAGCCAAGAACTTGAAGAAAATGGACGTCGGTGGTCTATCAGGTATAGTGTTGATCAATTTACGATTAATATTTATGTCTTATATACGCCAACTTAACATATATAACACATTTACCTAACACATGTGTATTTTCGCAGGGGATAGGGTAATTAACTATTGTGAAAATGTTTTACAAATTGTTTTTTCCTCAGGGTAGATTCACCTTAGTTTACAGTAAAATCTATTACTCAGACAACAATACTTACAGACGCATGATTTTTATTTTGATTTCATCAACTTTATAAAGTAGATTTTGTTTATTTTATCGTTGGTTGAGCTTTATATTCTTCAGGTTCATAATAAACATTAAAACATCATATTTTTATTTAATTCAATATTAGCTTTACAGAATCACTCAGCAAACCATTATTATGAGCACATTAAACTTCATAGCATAATGCTCAGAATGGTGAAACTGATTCTATGTACAGCTTTAAGCTCTCAAAAACCTATTTCAACATTTTACATACACGTGATACATCTCATGCTCTCAAGGTAGGCACCTACTACCAAAAACTTACTACCCAATCACTGTCCGCTTTGTAGTTTTTAGATCGAGATCTTTATCATACCTACACCTTCACCTTCGTTTGACAAGCATACTATACATTAATTAAACATGTATACTATTTGTAATACCTTTTTTTTCGCATTTGAAATATCACATCACTCCTGCGTTCTCCAATTTTCATGTTAGCCAAAAATAATACTAATCAAATTTTTATCTGTTTCATATCCGGAATCTGCGCAACGTGTCAACAGATCCGTACGTAAAGATAGCACTCATGCAAAATGGCAAACGTCTCAAGAAGAAGAAAACGAGCATCAAGAAATGCACTCTGAATCCCTATTACAACGAGTCATTTACTTTTGAAGTACCATTCGAACAAATACAGGTGCGAGCCGAGATTTATCCCAAAATCGATGTTGTAGCGCACGGCTTGGACAACAAGAATAAAGATAGCCTCTGTGTTCATAAACAATCGTCATTGTTGCCGATATTCGAGACTTCTTGGTTCGATATTGTCTATTCTGTGCGCCATTTGATGTTGTGTACATGTTTTTGTCAGTATACATTGGTGGTAGGCACACCACTTGCATCCATGCCTATCCTGATCCTCAAATTGACTCCTGTTATTTTCCGTTTGAGTATTTGACTTCCCGTATTGTCTTGGACATCCTAAGAATTTCCTACTAATTGTTCCTTGTACTTACCTAATAATGTATATCCCTATTACTTATTCAAGTACGTAGACAATGAAAACGCATTATTAAAAAGTGAATTGTTTTCGTTGTGTTCGTCTGTAGTTCGTTGGTAGTTGTCCTTCGATGTTTTGCTACTTTCTTTTGTTAAAGCTCTGTCGTATTTAGCTTCTATCCTTCTTACCTCCTTTCCTGCAACGTATTATTCAAGCAGTATTTTTAGGTTTTGCGTTAGCAAGATGTTGACCTCCATTTGCAACCAGATGTTGAATATAGAGGTTTTGATTTTGTCAGCTAAATGTAATTTTACTGCCTTGAACCTAATCGTTGTTCCTTATCGCAGTGGTGTTACATAATCTCCCCTCGTGACTGCATTGCAATTTGGTGACTTCAAATTGTAATTACTTATGGTTTTGAGGAATCCAGGCCCTCGTTTTTCTTCTGTCTGTTTATTATTATTTTTGTAGTCTAGTCCTGTATTGCTTTTTAATTTTGTTATGTTACAAAGCATGTTTTATACTGGTTGATCTATATTGCATGTGGGTGTTGCTCATGTAATGAGAGTTCGTGTTGTGACTACCATTTATTAGATTGATAAGAATTAATTCAATTCTGACACAAAGCTAAGCTAAAGTCTAATCTGTTTGATTCAAACGACTTTATTACTTTATAGGTAACTACAGTTTTTTTTTATTCACTTTAGTTAAGTAAACACTAGCAGACTTATCAACTTTAAAGCATTTAGTGGCTTTTACAAAACAGCAGTTCTTCTTTATTAGTCTAAACCGACTTTAGTTTTTTAGTCAGAGTAGTTTGTGACAACACAATGACTATCGTTTTTTTTTCCATCACGCTACAGATTTTTCTAGTGCTAGTCAATAGATATATTGTTGTTCTGTTTACTAATATGTAATTGTACTGCAGAAAGTGAATCTAGTGGTAACCGTGGTCGACTACGACCGTATCGGTACGTCTGAGCCCATCGGGAAGGTTTGCCTGGGGTACAACGCCTCTGGCACCGAGCTGCGTCACTGGTCCGACATGCTGGCCAGCCCCCGGCGCCCCATCGCGCAGTGGCACACGCTCAAGGACCCCGAAGATGGAGAGAAGAAGGATTAAGCGAAACGTTGAGGTGCCTATATCATTTGTTTTACTAATTTCTAGTTTTATTATCAACTAGTTTCTTCCTCCGCGGTTTAGCACGTTTCTATGGAAACATTGAGGTGGGGAAAAAGTAGACTATCTTTCACTCCAGATGTAGAATGAACCTATAAAAAATTCAGCTTCATATAGTAGTTTTGGCGTCCATCCGAACCATCGCATTTATAGTACGCATTTAATCGTCGTGTGTAAAAAATTGATCACAATATTGATAATAGGGGCCTTCTAGTGATTTCAGGGACCCTTACTCCGCCGGTTATTTTGTAGAAAAAATATCAAGAGAATAATCCAGTTAATTGACTATGGCTGGTTTCAAATAATGCATGGGAACTGATTTATGAGATTAAAAGTATTCCAGACCTATAACTAACTGTATTCAAAATTTCAGACCGATCCGTAATTGTGGCATGTCTCTTTATGCGTTGTAAATATTATTTAATAGGTAAATCATTTTATCTTCTAGACGAGAGAGACTTAGTGGCAAGCAAAAATGGGCATGATTTAATCAGGGCTAAAACATCATTTCTATGTAAACCGATACATGTGTTAGAAAGAACCTAATTTATAAAATTTCTCGTTTCAGGATAAGATCAAGTGGCTTCATGAATACGAGCTCATGTGGAAGAGGATTTTTGGAACTGGAAAATTAAGTTATTTTAACAAAATATTACAAAATTTCTTGTATGTATTACTGCGTGCTAACTCATGAGTAATTTCAGTACCTACCTATGTCCAAAATTATAGAATTTTGAGACAGCCTTTTTTTTTTAAACATTTTTTTTATTAAGCTATCTAACACAGTTTTCTGAGGATCTTTGACCTCAATCAATACTCGAATGTTGCTAGTTTCCCGTCAGGCAATATTTATCGTGAAGAGTGTTTAGAATTTAGAATAATAGTTACTTTAAAAAATCTGTTCTTGGCGTTGTTCGTAGAATTATAATATTTAATTTATTGAATTTTTTTATGGAAAACTTGTTCTACGAAGATTTTGAAAAAGCTTCTCCAATCTAACGCTGATTAGAAATATTATGAGTGAATCCTTAATTAAAATTAAGTTTTTATTATACGCGAGGTTAATACCTATTCAATTGATAGTTTTGCCTACAGAAGGTGAAATTTCGACTTTATTTTCTGTACAATAAACTTTATTTAACAACTATTATGCAAATCGCTCAGTTGGATTCTTATATAGTTCACGCGGCTGTAACACTTACAAAATCAAAATTCTTAACACTGTAAATAAGTTGAATCCTGTTAAATTTATGACATTCTATTTTACTATCGTAAGTGTTAAAGTATTTATATCCTTTTACTAACTTAATCTCGTTCCTCCTGAAAGGACGATTACAGTCTTGTACTTGATTTAATATACCTAACTTTAGTAGAATATTGGTATATATATTTTTAGTAGAATAGTTATTTTATCTCTTTTCAGGAGGAATATTAGGCCTATTCTATAGGTACCTTAATATACCTATTTAATTGTTTAGGCATGACAACTTCTATAACTTTATAAAGTGCCCATGTGTTATTAATATTTACAAAATTTTAATTTGTTAAATTTATTTACATAGCTGTATTTGACCACGAGATAATTCCAGAAATACTTAAGTTTTTTTTATTAGCCGTGAGGTGTCATCGAAACTAGTCAAACATAATAAATAAGAGTAAATACGTAAATATTATTTAAAAATGTATTAATTTTATCAATGCAAATTATCTACATACATAACGTTGTACAGGTAGGTTCTTAAATGACCTACTCACGTTATTTTTAGATTAATAAAGTATTTCACTAACTCATAATCATTATTAGACATTGCTTAACTGTTGATCTCAAACATTATGTGTTGTGTATATAATCCAATGTTTAATCACATGTTAAATTTCACGATCACGTTAAATATAACCTACCTAATATGATTGTATAGAATATAATGGAATCGGGCTTCATGTAAGATTAGAAGTGCACCAACACAAGTAGGAATATAGAATTGTGGTTCAAGTACTGTCTACTTACAATATATTTAATGTAGGTTGTAATTGAATACAGCAGATTCATTTTAAGATAAAGTCAAAATCTCAACTCATTTTCAAATCATAATGAGCGACTAACGTGAACCGCTATATTCTGCAGACTTAGGTGGAATTCACTGGTCGCGTGAAGAATGGGATTAAGATGACGTCCTCTCCCCATGCTGTTCCGCTTAGTTCGATCTGAGCGGTACAGCATGAAATATGGCGGCATGCTCGCTCAATCCTATTCTTTAATTGCGCGGATTATACCAATATATATAACATACGTATTAGATCGATTACTCGTTGTAACCATTTAACCAAAACTTAGGATTCAGAGGAAAAAAATGAGAATCTATCAAAATAAAAAAGTTTTAGGTAGCTAAGTAATTACCTAACTTTTCTTAAACAAACTTTGAAATGAATCTGTTGTTGTGCTTAATAATCTCTGATCATAATAACGATCGAGCCTCAGTAGGATTGACAATATAGATATTCCATTGCTAAATAAATAGGTAAAATTATGTAATGTTTTGTAATATTGTTAAAAAATCCACGAATAATGTGAATAATCGCTAGATTAATTATAATGATCCATTTCTTGCAATAACAGCCTACTTGTCAAAACTTAAAAAAAAACTGTTCGAAAAATCATGCTCATATTGGGGCATCATTTTACCATACTATGGTATTTAACCCTACCAAGGGTGCTAGCCAGACTTTTGTAATCCATCAAACATATTAAAATATCATCCAATGACGATGAACGATGGAAGTTGTGGTACGAAAATCTTTAACATGTCAAGTGTAAGATCTAGAATTTAACTTGAATAACTATTATCGAACAGGATACATATATAGATGAGAGAGTGGAGGCCTCTTCAACGGCCCTTTAAAACTCGGTTACTAGAGGTCAAGGTATGCTATGCTAAGCTGAGTAAAGCCTTAAATGGCACTACAGCTGACCAAGACATTGTAGGCTATTGTAGGAATTACAAAATATTTAATCCAGTTCTTAATCTCACTTGAAGTGTTATATCATTCAACGCCTGGGATATCATATTAGCAGGTGTTGGGTGCATTGTGCTGTTCTTATTATCGCTGTTTGTTACAAACTTCTTTGCTAACTTAGATATTGTAAACATGTAATCAAAGTTGTTTTGAATGTAGTCGGTTAACTGTGTGAATGCAGGGGCGTCTCTTTTCAATGCTACCTAGCAGCGAGCAAATAGAAAACAAAATGTGATAACAACCGTTATCAATGATTAAAATGTATATAACTATCTCTGAAATTGATAAAATTATCATATCATTCGCCATTTAAATAAAAAAAAACATTAACAGACTCATGTTATGTTCAATGTTTATTAAACTTTTGTTTAGAAATGTTAGATATTTTATTTTATATAACACTTGGTTTAAATAGAGTTTATTATAGAAATGAATTATGTAAACAAAGAATGTCTATAATACATTAATTACATAGATACTTTTGTTTCATTTTACCTTATTTCATAAAGTCAAAAATGTATACTTTAACACTAGAAAGACCAAGGCCGTCAATTTGACTGCACGGCGATTTAATTCTTAAATCTTTTACAAACTATGTTTTTGTTTCTTTGAAATTTTTGTTATTTTTTTTTTATTTTAATGCAATATACACAATAATTTCATAGGTATTCTGACTGAATCTCTAGTGCCGTCAAATTGACCGCTGCGGTCTTTGAAGGTATAGTATGAAGCCCGGCCCTTCTAGTGTTAATACAAATCAAGTTCCTTATTCTACAGGGTCTATGTCTACTAAGGAAATACCTATGGTACCTACTAAAGTAGGTCTAAAAAATAATTTGCATTGGTTGATTTATAAGTACAACAGATTCTAGATTATAAATATTGCCACAGATATTTAGCTTCTTGCTTTCCAAATTTATACCTTCTCTAACTAAACATAAAGATTCACCAGCTTTTTAATGAATCTAGAGGAATGTACCGTTCCTCTACTCTTGCACAGCTCAATATCCCAACAATAATAAGAAATAACAGGACATACTGGTTAACTATCGTCATAGTACCTTCTTTTCATAGCTCTATACTTCTTTAGCTTATAAAGGGCCTCAACCTCTTTCACAACAAACTCCCCGTGTTTTATCATGGTGCTTATCTTCTGGGGGTCAGTTTCTTCACTGTTCTTAGAAAAAACTTTATGCAACCTTTTTCTGAAGAGGTCATAACCTTGGGGCCACTCTCGACCAAGGTATAACAACTGAAACAAGAACGTTACTATTAGAACCTGAATTCATATCAATATTACTTACGCATAAGTATTTAAAATGAGCATTAGATGCTATAGCTATTTACTTTGGCGGTTATCGTAGAAAAGATATCCACGAGAATATATTTAGACTGGGTTAGTTTACTTACAGTTTTGTACAAGTTAATAACGGCTTTTCTTTGTGATTGCGACATTTTTTATTTGTTATTCGTTTTTAGGTTCATAGTCCAAATCCAAATGAAAGTAAAATTTAGGTGTTCTATCTATCACATCACATCACAACAAACGTAGGTACAAAAAAATAAAATTCAGCTGACGACTGACGTAACGCTCAGCTGTTGACTTGATTAGTTGACATTGATAGTGACAGCTTTGCTTATTCTGATAGAAATGAAGAATACCAACATTATAAAATAAATCAACTAGTTCAGAGCGATAGTTTTAAGTGGGAAATTCAAATCTAGAATATTATCGATAAAATTATACCTTAGTTTATTATTAAACCATGGATACCTACCCTATTATTTAGTAATAAATATGTTTATATACCTAGCTAATGTTCAAAGGATGAAGTCATGTCTCAAAACTCTTTTGCAGAAACCTTTTCTAATTATCAATTAAAACCTTTTTAAGTAGCCGATAGATAGTTACAGTTCTAAGGAGTAATTATTATAATCTACCAACCATAGAGTTAGGATAGTAGGGTAGTACGCTTCCGATGTACCTTTTATTTTTGATTGCTTAGCAACAATGATGTTTTACTAAAGATGACGTATATTCATACTGCGCGGCATAGATTAATTATAAAGTACAAGATGTCTGGGTAGCGTGGTTCGTGTGAGGGACAGATAATACGAAACAGTGTTGCCATCAAAAGTTTTTACCCCGATTTTAGATTTCTTATGTCAGGTTTTTTGGTGATATTTTATATAGTTAATAACCCCAATATTATAAGAAATAAAGATCCTATCAAACCTACTATCGCGAAGTTACCTGATGCATGCGAATGTTAGTTCGGTACTTGGTTTATGCCGAATGTCCCAAAATTCCTGGGATATGATTTGCGATTTTCCAGTTCATAAATATTTCGGGCTTTTTTAAGAAATTCAGAACCTAGAATTTCACCGAACCTTTGTAGGTCTTCTTTCCTATACTGGTAGGTTAATGTGGTGGTTTTTGGTCCTTCCTTTTTGTTAAAGCCTGAAGGTATAATTCGTCAACCCGATAGGTCCTATTTTTTTCTTAGGAAATAAGAAAGAGAAAAAAAACAACGTTTAGCTACCTATTTTTTATATTTAATTGGTATGTAAGCTCTTTTAAATATAACAAAAAAAAAAACTATCATTTCCAGGCATAGGCGACAGAATATTCTTTTTAAACCTTAATAATATAGAACCATAATACGTAAATTTTAAAATATCATTTATGGTAGGGAATATATTGCTACGTGGTAATTCTAATTATTTAAAAAAACTTACTTTGTGTTTTATAAATTTGGTATTCCTCTGTTATGAAATAGAAATTGCAGCAATGTTATTACTTTATTGTCTACATTATTGGCTATCAAATAAGTCCTCTATCGTCTTCCTGGGACCTAGGTGGGTAGATATGACTTAATCCGTGCTTAGATATAAAAGAAAAACAAAATGGCTGCCTCATCATGGAGACAGAAAAAAAATGGAAAATTGATTTACAATAAAATTTACCGTATTTGATAAGTTTTGATCACTTTCCATACGATCCTTTTCTATAGGTTTTATCTTACATATCTGAAATAAAATATTGAAGCATATGGATATCAAGTATAGGTTACAGTTACGGTACATATAAAAGTAATATTAGTAATACTACCCAATAGAATTAAAATATTTTGGTTGGTTATTATTAGTAGGTAGGTAGTAGGAACACTAAAAGATAGTATCACAAACTTTTCTGAGTCTCAAACAGAGTTTCACCCACTGTGGCACGGAGGCATTATTTTAAAGTATTTTTCTTACCAGCCTTTGAACAGCTTGAGGGCACAGATAAGTACGCTGTTTCTTTTTTATCAATAAATTTTCATCAAAATGTGTTTCATACATATTTTTAAATATTTATTGGGTTCCTAATCTTTGCGACCCGTGGGTTCTAGTCAAAGAAGAAGTAAAATTGTTACATAATTCTATTTTATATATGAATGCATTATTAAACAATGAAGAAATTCAAAATGTTTCAATGCGACATGTGGGTAATTTTATTTTCTAGTGCAGGCAACCCTAAATTTTCATGATTTTTTGAAAATTAACTTTAAACACAATTTTTGAGCCTTGTCTCGATGGGAATCTAAGAAACGGTACATTTTGAATCGTTTTGTAGTCAAAATAAATTGTTCTTACCAGTGGAATGATGAATCCCGCACTTTCACTTCACTGTAACTTCTACACTGAAATTCACTGCTCTGAACCATCTTCACTTCGGTTCTTTATTGATTGGAGGTGTAGTAATGTTCGCGGAATCACTCTACCACATTTAAATTTGAAGGAAAACTTATTGTAAGGTTGAAAACAACAATATTGCGTCGAAACCCACCGATGTCCAGGCACATTTGTTGATCACTAGACTGATTGACCTTGACACGCTGAGCAAGACAGAAATACAGTCAACCTATCTCATTTCTTCTCAGGCTTTGAGGATATATTGTTCTCTTTCTTGTGTGAAAGAGATGGCATTTGCTATCCTTCTATGGACTTCTCTTTCTAGGCTGCGCGGTGCTCCGATTTAGTTCCTTTACGACATATACATACTTACCTCTGGCGTATCCATAGGTTACAACAATAAATGCGACAGATAATACGGTACAAATGATATAGAAAAGGATAGCTATCTGTTTGGACATGCGCTTGAAATACGCGAGCACAACATAGATTAGGAGAAATATTGTTACAGAAGGGACATTTAATGAAACAATTTGATTGTTTATTTATTATGATATAATTTCGAGGAACAAAAGATACATCAATTAATTTCACCATTACACGTAAGTAAATACAATATAGTCATCAGTGAGTGAGTATTTTATAAATTAATAAAAATGAAAGTAATAGTAATAGGTTATCAAAATAAGTTTTTATTTGCCTTCGAATAAGTTTAATTTATTTCTTTGTTGCCTTTTAGTTAAAGTAGTGTTTTAAGCGAAAAGATATTCACAGTGCCATTCTATTAGGATTTGTAGGTAAATTTGTGCCTACGAAATCGCATCTGAATACTTCTGATTGATTACTCTATGACGTACGCCGGGCGCACACTGTCTGTCCCTATCGCGCTGCGGTCGTCGTCAATATTCTCTATCCCTTTTTAGCATCATTTAAAATATTTGATAATTTACCGATAATTTGTTGTAATTTCGAAATAAAACGTAAATTACTAGGTATTTTATGTACTTACGTGTGGTACGTAACTCCTTCATCCTTTTTTACCTTTGTACCATAGATTTTGCATTTTCTAAACACACAGCTCGGCATTTAAATCGAATAATGTCACGCGCGGTCTCGCTCGCAGTTATTATTCGACTAAATCAAAATTACGACAATTGACTTAATTTTGCCGCCTCAGTTTCCACGCGCTAGTGCGACATCTACCTCATTTATTATATAATATCATTGCTTAGCAACGCAACAGAGCGTTTCGTTGTTTTTTTCTCTATAGTTAACATTACATTATTATTGTATGTTTTAGTGTATTTTTGCTTCCAATAAGGATAAAATCTGTATAAGTTTACTTATTAGATACCTAGGTATCTTATCAGAAATATCTATTTATAAGTTGATTTCAGTAACAAAACAATGGCAGATGCAGACGATGATAACGAATCCTTTGCATCCTATGGTAAGCGAGTAGATATAAAAGATTTCTTAGGCATTATTAGGACTTAGGGACCATACCGATTATTAATTACTGAAAATTACAACCAAGACAACAAGACAAGATGAAAAGAAAAAAAGTACTCGTAACGAACACATCCGACAGAGAACCAAAGTTCGACATAGCTCAAATAATTAGCAAGCTAAAGTGGCAGTGGGCCAGCCATAGGTATATCGCGAAGAACCGACAACCGCTAGGGGAAACGTGTTCTTGAGCGGAGACCGCGACTCGGCAATCGAAGTGTAGGACCCGTCCGGCCAGGTAGGATGAAGACCACGAAAGACTGCAGCGAGCAGTGGACTTTTATAGGTTGATGATGATGATGACGATGATGAGAACAGGTACCTACTACAGGTACTATACCTACGTCTTCTTTTTGAATACTTACCTATCATAGAAGTGTTTTAGGAGATTGACCCTGTTATCAACCATTATTGTCGTCGAGTCAACCTTAAGTGTATACTTATACTCAACCTTAAGTGTCTAATTATACAGGAGCAGAGGGGGAATATGCAGGCTACCATGCCGAAGAGGAAGAAATGGATGTGGAGTCTGTTCTTACGGAGTACGACCCTGATGATTTCCACTCTGGAGCCGTTAACACCTTGAATTCTACTATTCCACTCAATCTTTTCGAGTTTGAGTATCCTTTCTCAAAAACGTAGAATCCGCATGACGCACATGTGTAGTTATTCAATAATTTTGTACTGTGTGTATGCGTTAATAAGCCCATGGCACCACATTAATTATGTAGGTAAACCTTTTATTAGGGAACCTCTTTCTTAAGAAAGAAAGAACAGAGACTAACCTGTTTTGGGAGCATGCGCTCATAAACTCTCAGCTTTTATAAAATGACGATGTTTTGACGGTTCCAGGCTTTAACTCCATTGAGTTAATTGTTAACTATGTAATTTTTGCCCGCGGCTTCGCATGCGCATGCAAAACCTGTATACCTGTATGCAAAATTGCAGCGCGATGCTTTTATTAGTTTTGACGTGAAAAAGTGACAAATATGCATCCATCCATACATAAAACCAAACTTTCTCATTATATAATATTCGTGTGATTCCGAGTTTTATCACCATCACATAGTAACATCTTGTAGCTGTATTGGATGTTTCAGCTTATATCCTGTCTACCTAATCGTGCTTTCATCTTAGGTTATGGATTCTTATGATGATATAGGTACTTTACTTACTACTAAACAGGTCAATATTGAATGTAAAATTCGAGATTTTGATAAGTATAAATGTTTTGCACTTTTTGGCATAAACCCTACCTCTACCTATTTGTGATGGCTTCTTTAGCGCTAAGTACAGGCATTCATACGGGTACGACTGCCATAAGTACTTCAACTTGTGTGCTTGCGACGAGAGCGTCGTCTGCTGGGCTTCCGGCAGCATCCTCACCTTCTATGACGTCTTAACCCACCAGATCTGGTTCCGAAGGACCTCCACCGGCGGCTCTGTGGGAGCGGTTTGCGTGAGTATCACTACCTACTTACACTTTAAGGCTGGTTTTATAGTCACGCCGCTGGACGCACCGTTGGGCAGCGCGCTTTTAACGTTTACTGATAAGCGTTTATTGAACGGCGCTGCACAAGCGCGCGACTTTGAAACGCAACTTCTACCCCCATACATCTCCGCACGCGCGTACTACAACGGCGCTGCCGAAACATGTTACAATAAAACCAGCCTAAAAATGTTAAGATAAATAGGATACCTGCAGAAGAAGAAGAAGAACCTGTTTGCCTGTAACACGGCTACGTTGTAAAATTGTATAAATAGCTACCACAAGAGGCAGTGCTCCAACTCCATTGTTACACATAGGTATTTTTGAATTACAGAAATTTTTGTATATCTTTTCGTGACGTCATCTGCTGGGCTTGCAGTATTGTCACTTTCTATGACGTCATGACCCAGCAGGGTCCGGACCTGACTAGCTCAATCGCCGGTTCTTTTGGGGTGCGTCAGTGTGGCCATCACCGGCGACTGTCCCTGAAGGCGGCAACTGAGACAAAATTATCACCACCGCCGCCGCCGCCGCCTAAAACACCCAGCAGGCTTTTTTGGTTTCAACGCTAATTCTTCCTTTTGGGCTAGTTCAGTTAGATTTGCTAACTAGATCGCACAAACGAAAAATAACGACGAAAAATAGGCACAAACGAAACGAATAATTTCACTCCACCCGTCTTACACAACCATTATGGACGTTCGTTTCTTTTTTAATCAAACCTCCTCGCGATTGGTCAACTGCAAATTATTTTGTGGCCGATCAATTTCTCTCGTGTATTGGCGACATTGTCTAATCAAGGTTTATTCAGTCTTACAGAACAGACCCCAACTACCGTATCGCCATAGCTGAGGGGAGAGAGGGGGAAATAGAGCCCCTTATCATCTTGTACACGTGGCCACAAATGGAAATCGACGCTGTGCTTCGAGACGGGACGACTAACGCCTACTCCAGTCTGGATTTCAAGTGAGTACATATTTGCTTGTTTTAGCCCGCGGCTTCGTACGCGCTCTTCTCTTAAAAAGTAGTTATTACCTTTTCCGGGATATCGGATCCCAAGCTGAAAATTAACTGGGAGGTAGACGGTTTACCTCCCGGTCAGTCAAATCCGTTCTGTGGTTGTGGCATCAAGAAGATACAAACATTTATCCATCCACACTTATTAGGTACATATAATATCAGTGTGATAGTGGAATGTACTTGGCGTCGTATGGGGTGATGAGATAAATAAATAAATAATGATGGAAAATCCACACAGCCTCATCTAGCCCCAAGCTAAGCAGAGCTTGTGTTATGGGTACTAGATGACTACAATACATTACATAGAGAGATATTTTTATTACACTCAATTGTCCCGAGGGAGGCTGGAATCGAACCCGCAACCTCCTGCGTCGCAGGCGGACCTTCGCCCACCGCGCCACAGAGGTCGTCAATGATGAGAGTAAGATGTACCTGCCACGAGAGCCAAGCCGCAGAAACCAGACTTTATAATAAGGTAGATACTGGTCCGTAGCCCAGAAGGCGAGCTCCTGGCGTCAGTCGGCAGGGATCCCGACTACAACCTCACCATCTGGAACTGGAAGAAGCACAAGATCCTGCTGCGCACGAGCGCTTTCACCTTCGACGTTAATGCAGTCTTGTTCTCGACCTATTGTCCCGGACAGCTAACTACTGCTGGTTGGTATACTATAGTTATTTATTAGTACCTGTACCCCGCGGCTTCACCCGCGTGGAAATCTATGTGTTAAATGGTTTATAAACCTTCCTCTTGATTTTTTTGTATTTATAAATCTCTTTAATAAGCTACTGTGGGTTGATTGAACTAAAAGAGTCTTTTCACTATAACTGAGTCTGGAATAGACTCAGTTATAGTGAAAAGACACACGTATAAGAATTTACATTTACGACAATCTATAATCCTTAAGGGTCCGGCGACCCTCGATTGCAAAAATCGCTCCGAATATCGCTGTCCCTGTTTAACCCTTGCGCCGCGCCCCATGCGTGCGCGATAGCAATATTAGCCGTTAAAAATTTGGTTTGTTCCGTAATACCAAAAATTATGACTGAAAACTTTTTGTATTCTTCACAAAGTATTTCGAAAAAAAACTATTTGGGAACCTAGATAAATACTATTTTAACAATGCAATATTATGGTGGAAATATGCTTGAATTAGAAATAATTTTGGTATTACGTTTGTATGAAGAATTCGTCCCTCCGGAGGCCTCTTAATAAGGATATGTGTAAAAGTAAAGTAAAAAAGTAAAAAATCATTTATTTCTTTAGGCTTAAAAAATAAGCACTTAGACAAGTCATATTTTAAATATATATATATATATATATGTGATCGAGGCGGAGGGTTGAGAAGTCACTCAGGTTTAACTCGTCTTAGATACTGCTTACTGCTGAATCGCAGAAAAGCAAATGCGCCGCGTACTGTAAACTGTGTCACTACATCTTAATCTATAAAAAAACCGCATCAAAATCGTGAGTAGTTTTAAAGATCTAAACAAACAGGGCACACAAACAGGGGGAAGCGACTTTGTTTTATACTATGTAGTGATATAGGACTGACGTCACGGACGTTGATACCTTGATATACGCTAGTACATTTGTTGAAAAATCTATTCGAACACAAGCGAGATTGAGATGGAAGTGGCAAAAAGTTGTGCTTCACACTACTAGTCCCGCTGGGTAAGTGTACGCCTGTCGTTTCGTGTCTGCATACGCCTGAAAAACTATATTGTATAAAACACTATCACAGATTGTTTTTTAAATTTCACTACAAAAATTCCCACTACCGTATATTTGACGACCGATGTGGCGCGGTGGGCGAAGGTCCGCCTGCGGCGCAAGAGGTTGCGGGTTCGATTGCCGCCTCGGAACAATCGTGTGTACGATCTGCAGATATTTAATAATAATAATAATAATGGGGTGGAAGTGTCTAATGGCGTAATTGCGAGGAAACCCGCTCACGAGCAGTCTTCGTGATGGTGAAATCGGGGCCGCACCTCTCGACACCCCTCAGTCGTTTGCGCCGATGTTGTTCCTCTCCGGTAATTTACTCCGGCTTTTTAAGGAACCCATCCAGCATTCGGCAAGCCACCGTCTGCCGCTCTTCTTAACATTATGATTGACTTGTTTATGGCAGACGTCCGCAATCTCCCCTATAGCCCGATTACCCAGTCCATCCATCCATCACAACAGCCTGGTTTTATTTATTTCATTTTTCTTTGCAATAGTCTCTACACCTAGCGGATAGCATCTTTGAGTGTATCATATTGTGCACCCGAGGATGATACCCGTATGTATGTGTATCCATCGCCTTTAGATTAACTTCTCAAAGGGCCTCTGTGCTGTTGGCTTCGGCCCCACGCAAGCCTTCCAAAGGACCGGGTCACTTTATGGCCCGAGATCATGGTATATGAGAGACATAATAATAATAATAATGCTGGACCATTCACACAGCATTATCTAGCCCCATGGTAAGCAGAGCTTGTGCAGCTTGTATATTTGTTCCGGGTGTTCTGGTCGTTTTCTATGTATAATAAAAAAAAGATATATCTATCTATGTAATGTATTGTATTATGTATATCAGTTATCTGGTACCCATAACACAAGCTTCTGCTTAGCTTGGGGCTAGATAATGCTGTGTGAATTGTCCAGCATTATTATTTTTTTTTTTATTTTTATTATCTAATGTCTATTGTATCAAATAGTCTATCGTTTTAAATGTCTGATTTTAGGTGCAGCTCACGTAAAGTTCTGGAAGATGGCAGAGACGTTTACCGGCCTGAAGCTAAAGGGTGAACTGGGTCGGTTCGGTAAAACAGAAATCTGCGATATACTCGGCTTCTATCAGATGCCTGATGAGAAGGTTTGTAGAGGACTATTTAGTACTTAACTATAATTTTTCAATGATTATGCTAGTACAGATAGTTTAGACAAAGAAAATTAACTAATAGGTGACATGTAGGCAATTTATAAACACGCGTAGTTAAGATTTGCGATTCCCGCTGCTGTAGGTACATCTAAAAAAATTTGAACTGTTGGTAATTTTCAAATGCTGGGACTGAACCCTATTGGTTCGCTTTTTGGAGTGACTTATTGCTTGATTCGTTGCAAAAGATTTATTATCACTATGCATTGTAACATTTTAGGTTATATCTGGTTGCGAGTGGGGCAACGTGTTGGTTTGGGAGGCTGGCCTCGTCAAAGTGGAGGTCACGCAACGCGGGAGGAAGACATGCCACAAAGCTCCTGTGGTAAGCATTCGTTTACACTTGAAATGGCCTAGGTACTATACCGGCGGAATGTTTTAAAACAAACCAATAGAATCACTTGATTTTCATAGTCGTATCTCTATTTGTAATAATGATTAATATAAGATGTTTATTTATTTAGTTCTCTCAACGCTCTTTTTCTTCAATATTGTTGATGTTGTCCGAAAGGTCAGTCAATAATTCAATAAAATTAGAAAGGGACATTTCGGACAAAGTGTCCGAAAATATTGTTCCGGAAACGTCGGCAAGCCAAAGTTTTCCAGCCAGATTCATAGGCTTAAAAAAATCCATACGTTCCCCAGATCCAGTTTATGTTGAGCGACAAGTACGACGAGGTGACGACGATCTCTCGCGACGGCTGCGTGCGCGCCTGGTACTGGGACACGGTGGAGCAAGCGGACCCGCCCGAGGAGGACCCCTATGTGGAACTCAACCCCGTCGCGGAGACTTGTGTGAGTGTCGGGTTCAAGGTCTCGGCTTTGGCTGAGGCTCACACTCTGGTTATAAATAAATAAAATAAATAATGCTGGACAATCCACACAGCATCAGCCCCAAGCTAAGCAGAGCCTGGGTTATGGGTACTACGAGTAGAAGACTGATATACTTAATGTAATATATTACATAGAAATATATTTTTTACCACCAAAACACGCGGAACAAATGTCTGCAGATCGTACACACAATTGTCCTGAGGCAGGAATCGAACCTCTTGCGTCGCAGGCGGACCTTCGCCCTTAGCAACACAGAGGTTGTCAATGGGTCGTCGTTATGACTCTAACCTTGGCTCTGGCTTTAGTTCTAGCTCTCACAAATTTAGATCTGATGCTGATTCTGGCAGCCGCTTTGGCTCTGGATTTTCTTTCAGATCGGGCTCTAGCTCTAACTTTAACCTTGAACTTGCTTCTAACTCTGGCTTTGGCTCTTTGGATTATAGTCGTGTAGAGAATGCAAAATGTTCGTTATCTATAATGTGCAAAATGTGCGATTGGGTTATTCTCAGTAAGGATCAGATATTTAATATATGTTTTTTTTTATATTTTCAGGTTCCTGGGTGCCAAATTATGTGCCTGGTGCACCAAAAAGACATGTACTGGTATGCTCAAGTAAGTGAAATATCACGTTTCTTTAATGTCTAATAATAAAAAAAAAAAAATTCATAATAATAATAATATATATAATGATATATAATAATAGATTCTTTATTTCAGACTTCATAGGTTCGTAGGTTACATAAAATAGGTACATAATCTAAAAGTCGCATTATAAATAATGCACACAATAATCAAAACAAACAAAATAGTAATATTAATTAATATTTACCACATTGACCTGGTTTTGATACTAGAACCTAAAAATGTCGGGCCGTTTAAATTTTGCTTATAGAACCGGCCACCGGTGGGTCAATCGTGTTCTTATCTGGACACTACACTCTGTAAACGTAGTAGGTCTCCGGCCAGGTGGGATGACGACCTGTCAAATAATGCGGCAAGTTGAACACAGGACTATAGAGCTGATATCCCACATTAGGGGAGGTCGATGTTCAGCGTTCATGATATTATCTTCTACAGGATGGCAATGGTGGAATTTGGACGGTAGACCTTGAGATAGACAAGCTAGAATGCAACCACAATAAAGTGCTAACCACCCACGCCGGAGCAGTCATCGGTATGGCGGCCCTACGCACGCATCCCATCATCATCACCGCGGGAACTGACGGCGCTCTGATGGCCTACGACACGGACAAGCATACACTGCTGGCTAAATATGTCTTCCAGACGCCTATCACTTGTTTCTTGTACCCAACGGTGGATGTGAGTACTTGCTCTGTACTTAGTTTCCCTACGCACGCAACCCATCTTCATCACCGCGGAAAGTGACGGCGCTCTGATGGCTTATGAATTATTCCTAAGGGCGGCCTTATCGCTATCAGCGATAAGGCATTTATACCTTTAATCTAAGTTTTTAATTCTGTATTGTTTTCTGTTTTGTGTAGTATAATAAAGTGTTTTCTATCTACATATCTTGATTTTCTCTAATTTTGCCCCCAGGTAGACAGCACTTCCTGCATCCTTCTAGTTGGTTTCTCTGATGGAGTGATGCGCACTCTGCTCCTCCACCCCGAGCGCCTGGCGCAGCAGCGCACCAACCTGCTGGAGGTGCGCGTGCACTCGGCGCTCACCGTGCACAGCGATGAATCTATACACGCTGACGTCATCAGCCTGCTATCGGTACTAGTACTGACCAGTATTTAGTTGGTTTGAATGTCACAAGTACATAAAATTTATTTTGTTCATTTGTCAAAATTAATGTCGGATGTATCTTTTAAATCATTGGTCGACTGTTGACACCTCTGTCTTCCTAAAACATGCAGCTACGGCACACCGTTTGTCCGTAGAGCAGCTACGAGTGCTACGCCGCGTAGCAATTTCGTAGGCATTTGCTACGCCGCGTAGCAAGTTCATAGACATTTGCTACGGGTGACTCTACACGAAACGTAGCTAAGTTTTTGCACCTTTTAACGAGTACTGCCCGCGACTTTGCAGTGTTTTTTCCGGGATAAAAAGTTGCCGTGACGTTAGTGTATTTGATACCTGCACTCTCAAGCCGCCTATTAAGCCCCAAACTAGCGCCTCGACCTATCGTATCTTTTTTTACGTTAAACAAAAGAATTTTCAAAAGAACCATCAAGATTTTTAAATGCCTCTGTAATAGTTTCTTTTTGTACCAAATTCTTCCAGCGGCTTCGCACGTGATATACATATTTTGAAGACTCTAATAATTAAAATAAGAGTTTATAGGTTCTTTACTTACGACAGGAAAAACTAATTTGAATAACATAGGTATCTCATTTTCATTAAAAAGTCATTAGAAATCTTGCCTTCTTGAAGCCTTTTTTGTGCGTTTTCCTACCATTTTCCACCACGATATAACATAATAATTGTGACGTCACTTTCAGATTCTGAAGCCTCATTCCAAAGCCATAGTCCAAATATCAATAAACGACGCGAGAACCCTGCTGGTGACTTGCGGCCGGGACACGACTATATTCATTTACAAGTTGATCCACGGCACGCCGTTCACGTTGGACAGGCTTGGGTTCATCGACACGCCTAATAATGTGGAGTACATGACGTGGAAACCGGAAGAGGTTTGTATGAGGGGTTTTCCTAGCGGATTTGCCTATTATTTTGTGAACTTTGTTTTGTTTTCTTTTATATCAAATATGAAATATCTAAGTGCTTTAATTTCCTTTAGACCTCACAGGACTCTTAGACACGTCCGATTTTTTATCGTCTAGATAATCTGATATTTTGTAGTAGATAAGCCTTTTTACAAAAGACGTGTTTGACAATATGTTTCAATTTATTTATTGATGATTTTTGCAACTCACTTGGAGTTTTGCCGTAGAAACGTAAACATTGCTCTTTAAAAAACGCATTCATCTTGCTCACTCAGCTGTGGGATTTGTCTTATGTACCTACTTGTGCCTGGTGCCAAGATGATAAAAATTTTTGCTCAGTGATTTAAAGATTTTTCTTTTCTCGCTTCTTATACAGAGTGGAATAAACGAACGTAACGTTGATTACAAATCAAGGAAACATTCCACTATAAAAAAAAATAAGTTACTAGTTAGAGTTTAACTACATTCATAAAATTTCGAAAAATTCTGTTAATTTTCGGGAACATACTATGAGCTTTTTCTTTTGAATCTATATTAATGTATATGTAACTGTTTTAGGAACGCGTTTTATTGTTATGCGGACAAGTTGGATTCATTATGGAAGCGGTTCTGCCCGACTTAGATGTGAGGAACTACAAGGAAATATGTACTTTCAAACTGGACTTTGTTTCTTATAAAGAGATCCTAGTTAAAAAGCAATAGTAAGTTGAATCTTAAAATATACTTTTGACGACCGATGTGGCGCGGTGGGCGAAGGTCTGCCTGCGACGCAGGAGGTTACGGGTTCGATTCCCGCCTCGGAACAATTGTGTATGATAATATACACAAGCTTTTCAAGTGAGTTGTCATGAAACTGTACCATAAAATATTAGAAATCCCAAAAATTTTATCATGCTAATATATCCCCTTATAAATGAGTTTGTGTTGATACCATGATAGTATCAGAAGTTATAACCATGTTATTGAATGATAATATATTTTTCTGCTGTATAGGTTTAAGCAGAAAATATATTTTATACATTAACGGATAATTTTCTGAAAACCCACTTCTAGTCTCAGTACCTATTCCCACCCTGCGCCCTGCATGCGCACTATTGTGTCTCTCCTAGATACTAAGACCTAGAAGTACACAACGATGCAATCAAATAAATATATGTCAGTAGGGTGTCCGGTAATTAATGGACAACCCCGCAGAAATTAAATCGTGGCTCGTCGAGAAGGCGTTCTACAGTATTGACGAGTATGTGCGAAAAATTATATATATCTTGAGTATTATTACTTAGTTATAATACATTTATTATAATCTAATTATCAGTTATTTGATTATTGTCTAATTATTTAATTAACTTTAATTTATAATTATTATGTGACCTGTAATATTCGTTTTTTACCAATAAATTGATTATTCTGATTATTCAGATACTGTGGGGGGCACCACGGCCACTTAGGAAAAAAAACTATATGCAGCAATCGGATCTATTTAGTTTTTTTCTTAAGAACAAAATTGATCTTACCACCCTGTGTAGCCATTATTTCGTAACTTTCTCAGTATGCGTTATCGTCCGTTCCCGGAGGAAGAAGATCTGGCCAGTATCGACGAAGAGGCGCTGAAGGCCAAGGGTGAAAAGGATGATGATGATGAAGATGAAGAATGGGTAGGAGAAATTGAACTGAGTAAGGAATTATCTATGTTGGTTTTCTGAGTCTGGGCTTAGTATGTTGGGTAGGTTCTGAATGCAGTTTATTCTCGTTTCTAGAACCAAGGTATTTTATGAAAAAAAAAAGATAATAATGAATGACTAAGAACTGATTGCATTGACCGAGGGGACAGCAAACATATCACTGCAAAGTATAACAGAAATTTGACAACGTATTTTTCTTTATATATGTATAAAGAGGTTACTTTTGATTCACAAAAGCTTGAAGCCGTTGGTCTACGGTACTAGACCTACGGTACATCAAGATTAATTTCGGAAGATATTAAGAGCATGGCCTATTTTGTTCCCAGTCGAGAGCGAGAGTCTTCTAGGCACGACAATAACCTGGGCGCAGTACTGCGACAGCGGGATATGGGTGGTGCAACGCGGGACCGGAGCCCTGCTGTTGGTACAGCCCAACTCCAACAAGATATACAAGTATGCTCCCTTCGAGGGCGCCTGGTGCGATGATATCACGACACTACAGTTTATGTGAGTAACCTACAGTATTCTAGGCACGATAGCCTGGGCGCAGTACTGCGACTGATATAGCCCAATTCCAACAGGATACATCAGTCCCTGAACTACGCCCCCCAACCCATGCTCTCATGCCCAGCGTCAGGGTTAAATGCTAAGGTTATTAGCATTAATAATATCGGTACTATAGCGGTAATTTTATGTATCGATACCTTGCCAAAAGTACCTATCGGTTGTCGCGACGTTGCCAGCTCTCCAGTCCGAGCGTACGGTACCGCGGATCATTAAATCAATAAATTTCTTTCCGGCCCTGGTGGGGCACAGAGAGAAGCCTCGAGGCTTGGCCTCGGGTTTTGTGGGAATATTTTTTTTTTCCCCCTTCTCAATGTTTTTTTTTTTTTGGCTTCATTTGGTTTATATATTTTTTCGTTTTTTGTGTTTTTTTTTTTTTTAATAAACCCAAGGACTCTATGGTGGTTCCGCAGGGATTAGGTCCCGCGGAAGGGGTCGCCATGGGCGGTCGTCTTCCTGGGGCCGGGGCTGGGGAGGCGCGATGTTGTGGAGGTGCTCGTAGTGTCCGTTGTTGGCGCGGTCGTACATTCGACGCGCCGTCTGCACGACGAATTCCTCCACGGATTGGATCTGCAGGTCGCGGGCGATGACATCGTTCCTGACGTAGCGCCCCGTGCCCGTGCAGATCCTGAGAGCCACGTTCTGCAGCGCCTGGAGCCGGTCCTTGTTGGTCTGGGAGACCAGAGCGTACCAGCTCGGCGCCGCATAGGTTAATCGGGACCGGACGTAGTACTTGTAGACCCGCACTTTAGTCCTCAGCGGCAGCCGAGATCCCAGGACAGGTCGGAGGAGCGCTCAAGCGACGCGCACTTGTTGTAGCGCGCGGTCAACCTGCGGCTGCATCCTCAACGACCTGTCAATCTCGATGCCGAGGTACCTCGTGTGCGAGCTCCAAGCCAAGTCCTGGCCCCGAAGCTGGAGTTGAAGTGGGTGGCGGCGGCGGCGGGAGACAAACAGCGCGGCCGTCTTACCCACATTGACGGCCATGCGCCATTTTTCCAGCCATGGCGGCAGGACGTCTAGCAGCCTCTGCATCCTGCTGGCTGCGATGGTGGGGCTGGTGGATGATGAGAAGTAGGCGCTGTCATCCGCGAACAGCGCCAATGAGACATCCCTCTCCCCGGGGTGTAGGTGGCCCTCCAGTGTAGGGATGTCGTCAGTGTATAGCGCGTATAGGGCGGGCGACAGGCAGCTACCCTGCGGTACACCAGCTGAGATGGTCCGGGTGGAGGAGGTAGCATCCTCGACTGCGACGAAGGTTGGCGAGGAAGGATGCCACAAGCCTGGTGAGGGCTGGCGGTGCAGGAGCTTGTACAGAAGGCCGGGGTGCCATACACGGCCAAAGGCCTTCTCCACGTCTAGAAAGACCCCGACGGTGGATCGCCCGGCGTTGTGCTCAAATGCGAGGTGGTGCATCACCCTGGTGAGCTGCAGCGTGGTGGAATGGCCGGACCTGAAGCCAAATTGCTCTGGGCGTGGCTCGAGCGTTGAGGCCAGGCGGCCCAGGAGCAGACGCTCCAGGAGCTTGGCCACTGTTGGTAGCAGGGTGATGGGGCGATAGCTGGCGGGATGGCGGTGGTCCTTACCCGGCTTCGGCAGGGCGATGACCCGCCCGGTCTTCCATGGGTCCGGGAAGTGCACGTTCGGAGGATTCCGTTGAGGAGCCGGGCGAGTGCGGCGACTCCACGGCGGGGCAGCTGGGCAAGTGCCATGTTGGGGACTCCGTCATAGCCTGGCGCCTTCCGCCTGGGTAGGCGGAGGACGGCCTTCCGCACCTCAGCAGGGGAGAAGAAGTACTCCCCGCATAGGGGCCGTGTCGGGCCAGACAGGAAGTCCTCAACTGCCTCCTCAACCTGGTGGTGATGGTTGAGAGTCTCGAAGCTGACATCTGCTGGAACAGGGTGTGGCGTGAACTGCTCCGCCAGATGCTCGGTCAGTATCTCGGCGCGGTCGGCAGGAGCGAAGCGCCGGACCCCATCTCGGTCCAGCAGCGGGTAGGTGGGCGCCGGCTGGCGCGTGAGCGCCCGGTTCTGCGCATGAGTCGAGAGCTCGGCGGTGAGCCGGTTGAGGCGAGCTTTCAGTTGTGGGCATCGGGAGCGCGCCCACTCGCGCCGGAGCTCGCGTTTCTCCGCGATACTCCTTTTGAGGTGAGGTGGGAGGTCGCGGCGGCGGCCTTGGCGCCTGGTGATGGGTGAGGAGGCAGCTTCTTTGGCCTCCCTGATGCGTGCCATCAGAGCGGACGCCTCGGCCTCCACTTCGGCCGACGTCAGGATGGGGCCGACGTCCATGGACTCTAATCCCTTGGCGTACGCCACCCAGTCAGTCCTCACGCCCAGGGGCCGCGGCGCTGTGAATTCCGCGGCCAGGTCGAGCGTTATGAGGAGAGGGAGGTGCTGTGTGTCCAGGTCATACAGCACCTCAACCAGGACGGGGCAGCGCACGAACTTATGGAGCACTATGTCCAGGACGTCGGCAGCGTGTGTGGTGGCGGTTGGTATATGTGTGGGGGAGTCAGGCCCCACAACGGTGAAGCCGGTCGCATCGCTGTCGTCCAGCAGCTTGCGACCGGCAGGGTTGATCACTCGCGATCTGGGGATCATGCGCCCAGCGTGGGCGCTGGGTGCTTGGCCTTTAGGTCGCCAGCGAGCAGCGTTGGGGTGCGCGAGTTAAAGATAGCTGCAGTATCGGTGGTAGCGTAGCGGGGTGTCGGCGGGCGGAAGCGGTACCGGGGAGGGGCGTGCGTCGATATTTTACGTGCATAATTATACAATTATAAATTATACCGATATTTTAGCATCGCTATTCCAAGCCCTGCTCGCGGCACGTTGGTGTTCTTCCAACACAAACAAGGTTAGTACTTAACCCACATTCACAGTGAATATGAAAAATACTCATTTTGCAGATGTGATGGTGAATACCTGGTAGTGGGAACTAACACGGGTTACATCCGAGTAGTAAAGATGCCTGGAGAAGAAGAAGACTCGGAAGACTACCACTTCAACGTGTGGAAGACAGCGCAGATTAAACTGCTCAAGAAGCTGAAAGGAAGACGCCTAGCTAAGGAAGAGGTAACACTAGCCAAACTCGATGTAGAATTACTACCTAACCTAAAATTCACTCTGTTGCCGCATCTTTTTATACATTACTAGTCGATTTGAGATACTACCTTCAATAAATATTGCTTACAATTATATCTGAAACTCGGCGCAGTGAGCGAATGTCCGTCTGCGACACAGGAGGTTGCGGGTTCGATCCTCGCCTCGGAACAAATGTTTGTACGATCTGCAGATATTTGTTCCGGGTGTTCTGGCCATTTTATCTATTTATAGAATAGAATAGAATAGAAAAAACATTTATTTAGACACAGGTACAAAATACAGGCATAGAATAAACAAACAAAGAAGTTTATCATGGAGGTAAACGACACAAATAGGTGATATTAAGACTAAAATAAGACTTATCTCCATGACCTTGCGCCGAAATAGGGGTTGGCTCAGCGTGTGCTGAACATTATTATATTCAGCGCTGTTTTTCAGCCAAAGACCTTAATTACTAGTTGAAGTCACGGACGACAATTCGGTGACAACAAAGAGAAAAATATTTGATACAAATAAACAAAAGTAGAATAATAGGAGAGTATAATATGTATATGTCTAGTAAACAGATGATATAAAATAATAATAATAAACGAGAGAGTTAAAATGTAATATAACAATAATAGGTGCGTGTAATATAATAATGTAATAATATAATAATAAAGAATGCCGTTTCACAACAATTACAGAAGGTTTGTACGTAAGGTAAAAACAAAAATTAAAAGATAAAGTAGGTAATAGTAAACTATAAAATATTTACAGACTTAGAGCCCAGAGAAGGTAGGAGTATTGATATCTATATAGATATAAACATAGATATAGACGACGTAAGAACCGACGGCCGATGGGGCAAACGTGTTCTTGAGTGGAGACCACGACTCGGTAAACGTAGTGTAGGACGCCCTCCGATCAGGTGGGATGACGACCTGCGAAAGACTGCAGGTAGATGCTGGATGCGGCAAGCTGAAGACAGGGCGCTATGGCGCTCATTGGGGGAGGCCTGATATAGGCTGATGATGAGACGACGTAAACATCAATATCTCGATTATATAATCGAGATATTGATGTTTACGTCGTCTATCTCAATTATATAATCGAGATATTGATGTTTACGTCGTCTATCTCAATTATATAATCGAGATATTGATGTTTACGTCGTCTATCTCAATTATATAATCGAGATATTGATGTTTACGTCGTCTATCTCAATTATATAATCGAGATATTGATGTTTACGTCGTCTATCTCAATTATATAATCGAGATATTGATGTTTACGTCGTCTATCTCAATTATATAATCGAGATATTGATGTTTACGCTGCCAAATTTTATCTGTTCTTCAAATAAAAAGGTTTGTAATAAAAATATCTATGAATATAATGTATTGTATTCATGATATGAGTTATCTCGTACCCATAATAACACTAGCTATGCTTATCTTGGGGCGTATTTATTTATTTTATATAAGGTTCTTAGTGAACCCGCTTACATCCGTAATTAATTCACCAAACAACGATTGTTTTATAGTAAAATGTAAATCTTATTGAATGTCATGTTTTTCAGAAACAACCCATCCCACGCATCGACTTTAATGACCGATACTACCTAGCCATGCATGATTACTACTCGGGGGCCATCCTGGACATTGAATTCAGCGCTGATGGAAAGTAAGAACGCGGCTAGATTGCGGAACTCTATCCCTCATGATATCCGAGCCAGTCCATCGCTTAACATATTTAAAACCAAATTAAAAGAGCATTTCTTATTATCATAAAACTATCTATCTAGGTATATTTATATCTATATATATATATATATTTATATATATTTTTATTTATATTAAAACTGAAGTTATTTATTAGGTTTATTGAGCTATTGTTATTTTAATTTATGTATGTATATTTTAATCTCATACCATATGTATTATACTCTACGTCTAATTTGTTTCTTTGTACACTTCCTCTATCTGTTCTATCGCTTCTCCTTTAAACCTAAGGTTTTGCTGTAAGAAAACTCTTTGTTAGGGTTAAGCTCGCCTATGTACATATCTTTTTTTAGTTAAGTTATTTTTAAGTGTTTTGTGTACAATAAAGAATTACAAGAAGAACTAGTCATTATTTGAAACGAGATGAAACGGAAAACCATTACACTTATATTTCTTCTCTAAAATTACACTTATATTTCTTCTCTAAAATCAATAATTTGGTATCACCTCAGAACAAATTTTCTAACTTGTCTAACACTCTAATTTTGAAGATTAACTCAAAAACTGAAGATATGACTCAAAAACTTCGTCTTTTTCAGATTTTTCTACACGTGTGGCGCTGATGGCAACATATTTTCATACGTCATCAACTATGAACGGCCTCTCATAACGCAACCAGAAATACCGAAGGTCGAGCCCTTAACAGTAAGTCAGCAAACAGGAATAATCTAACCATCTAATTTTGTCAGAATAGGTAATGAATATATGATCTATTCAACATTCAAAATCCTTTATTTCCATCATCATCATCATTATCATCATCAGCCTATATCAGTCCACTGCTGGACATAGGCCTCCCCCAATGAGCGCCATGTTATTTCCATAGGCTTACAAAATGAGCACTTACACAAGTCAAATTTTAAACTATCAAATAAGAAATAACGTCATTTGATATTCTGTAAAGAAGTGAAAAAGCAACCACTAGTACATTCTATGTCATGCAGTGGGTGAAGTTTCGCCTGGGACGTCAAGGGTTGGAGGTTCGACTCACGTCCTGGAAGAAATGTTTCTTTTGAATCATTATTTTGTTCTTTAACACTTTGACTGCCACGCTCTTAGGCAGCGTCATACTAAGTAACGCATGCCTCTGGGTCCGCAGAAGCTTTGCAGTGAATTGGTTAAAATAAATTATAAAGTAATTGCGGATTTTTGTTTAAACTGCAATAATGTTTCAGAAACTACTATTGAAGCTCTCTTCGCTTGGTTTCCCTTCTTACTCTTACTCCTCTAAGGCTTTCCGCTCGTCCTTTTTGTTTCGCTGAGTAGTTAAAGTTTTTAAGTAAAGTGTTTTTTTTTTATATTCTCAACTCTGTTAACCAGCTATAAAGGCTTATTATTATAATATTTCAGAAAGTAAAAAAGGCAAAAGAGCACAGTACTCTAGAAGGTGAAATGATGTCCCACGAACAACTAAAACAAAAAGAAGAATATGACAAGATGATGCTCATAGCCAATGCTCACAAAAAACGGGTCCGAGGACAACTGTCTGAGCTCACTACGGACTACAATAAGATTATAAAATTGTAAGCAATACCTGCTAGCAATACCATAGCTCTAAGAAATAGCAAGCTGAAGTGGCAGTGGGCCGGCCATCTCAAAGTTACAGTGTTTTAGCAGGGTTTCACAATACTTTTTGTTATTGGTATCTAATCTATCTCTTGCGTTGAAATCTATGTGTTAACACTTTGAGTGCTGAAAACGCACGGTATGAGTTTTCTACAAGTGACTAATCTGCGAAAATCCACACTAGCGCAGCGGCTGAGAAAATACAGATCTTTGTGACTCAGCAGAGCTGTAATATTTTTCGAACGAAACGCATGTGCGGCGCAACACAACCGCTGTGTAGAGCGGCAGCACGAATTTTTTTGGTTAAAAAAAAAGATCAAAGTCGTCGAAAAAAAACCGCAGTCAAAGTGTTAAATAGTTTAAAAACCTTCCTCTTGAATTAATATCTGATAACGATCTCTAACTTCTATATTGATAGATTTCGGGGAGGATAATCCAGGATTTTTCTCGATAATATAGAGGATGAAGGAGTTTATATGTAGGTTCTTAACGGGTTTAACACGGCAGCAGGGAGAGTGTTGGTTGGTGGTGTGTTGGTTGATAGATTTCGGGGGTTAAGAATGACGCCGCGGACCACTTCGGATGCTCCCAGGAACTAGTCCAGTGGTCCACGGACTACCCATTAAGAGCCTATAGACTTTATAGAGGATGATCCCAAAGAAATGGTCCTATGTTGTCCTAAGTTTATTCCTGAATAACCTATTAGTATTAATCCCGCCAAACAAAGTTATCGGAATAGCTCTAAGAATTAGCAAGCTGAAACGGCAGTGGGCCATATCTCGCGAAGAACTGAAGTAGGCCTTTGCCTACGTCTAAATGTGAACTAACATAAGCTAATGATGACGATGATTTATCACGCAGATCTGAAAAAAAGTGTAAAATAAGTAACTTGAAGTTGGATTCTTAAAAAAATCACAGTTTTATTTGATAGGAACAAACTGCTGCCAGTATCCCAACAAATAGACATGACGCTAGACCCACGGCCGCTGGTGGTGCAAGAGAAAGAACTGGACGAGGCCAAGGCCTTGACTCGCAGGAAGATCGCTCACCAGCTCGAGGCCTCTGATCGAGCGCTCGATAAAATGTACTCTAGGAATATTATCCAGTGTGATGTGTACCCTTTCACTTTGAAGGCTATCAGGTACTTTAATATCAATCAGTAATTATAGTAGTGATAAGTTTATAGGAAATATAGAATAGAAACAAATCAGAATCAGTATTTACACATTTGGCTTTGCTCTACATCCTAGACCAACATAAACGTGTGATAAAAATACAGTTTTTACAGGCATATCGTGGACATAGACATAGACATATCATTTATTGGCTGTTATTATTATGTTATATCGATATTGTCTTATGGACTCATATTATGGGGCAATGTCGTCTATGTTAATAAAGCCTTTATAGCGCAAGGAAATAGTGTAAGAGCAAACACCACCGTGGGAATCCTGTAAGCTGGTATTTAGTCAATTTCACCACTTTAGCTCAAAAACCCTAAAGTTCATTGTTCTGAACAACTACTTTCCTAAATAAACAAAGCTATACCGTACGACGATTTACGATTAATAAGGGTTTAAAGCTCACACAATCCGTAGAAAAACTAACTTTTATTTCTTTCATAAAAACAGAGATCCCTCTGTGATGATCAGACCATTACGACAAAAGAACCTGTCCAAATCTTTCTGGGCTCAACTGGATGAAGTCTACGAGAAAATGGCAGAGGCGGCTTTGAGAGGAAGGTAAATACCAGTCTATTTTACAGAAAAAGCATAACAACAGTAACATACCTACTTACATATATAATTTATAATTGTCATTTATTTTATCATTCATGCATACCAAAGGGATCAGGATTTAGTGAAACTTGCGGAGAGCCAGCTGCAGTAAGTCTGTAGTAATTATACAACTTACATAATGTATATTACTCTACCTCATTCAATTGAATGTGAAACTAATTGAAATGAGAAAGTTTTTTGAATCTTGGACACACACAAACAAGGTGTGTTTGTGTGTGTTCAAGAGTTCCGTAAAGCCTTTTGTTTTTGAGTTTTGCGTTCTTGCCTGAATAACAGCGATATTAATGATTTAAAAGCTAGCTAGCTAAGTGTTATCGAAAATTTACAAGGCGCTACAAAAACGACTTAATTGACAGGCTTGGAGGCGCGAGCTGCCACGAGGAGTCGCTGTATATAGACGCGTCTAGGCCATGAAAGTGAAGACCTAAACAAATAATCATATCATTTATTTACTATTTTGACGACCTCTGTGGCGCGGTGTGCGAAGGTACGCCTCGAAGCAAGTGTGTGTACGATCTGCAGATATTTGTTCCGGGTGTTCTAGTCTTTATCTATGTATAATAAAAAAATCTATCTAAGTAATATTGAATTAAGTACATCAGTCATCTAAGTACCCATAACAGAAGCTCTGCTTACCTTGGGGCTAAATAATACTGTGTAGATTGTCCAGCATTATTTATTTATTTACACAGGCGCACAGAATCCACAGTCCGCAAAGCGGGTATCCGCAAGATGGTCTGGGGTCCGCCACGCGTCGCGTCGTTCCTGCTGGGCATGCCGCCGCGGCCACCACATCCGCTCAAGAAGGCTCTCAGGAACTATCACCTGCGGTTGGAACGGCATCATCGGCAGATGATTGAGGTATGCTGCCCATCAACTAGATAACAGTTTTATACCGCCACAAAATCAATTTCAGAAAGCCTTTTTATTACATTTGACGACATTGTATTGTAGTCGAGGAAATTTGATGGATAAAGGCAGATATATATAATAATAGATAAGACTATATGAATGAATTTTTAATTGAGTATTATAAGACTTACACAGAACATAATAAAGAAATGTGTAAGTGTGTAAGTCTAGTAACAAAATGGCTCTTTGGATGACTAGCATGCTAGCATCCAACGCTGTCGGTCTGTTTGGTCTACGACTGAAGACCAGCGTTATGTGTGACGTCGTATAGGGGAAGCATTTGTTCAGCAGTTGGCTGATATTATGTATTTAGTACAAATCAGTAACTATAAATCATTTTTTTCAGAGGTTTTCTCTTCCTCCCTTTTGACCACTAGCTGTTTGTCCACAGTGGCAAGAGCATCTCTCCCGCAAGCCGGATCCCAACGCGATGCCGCCGGGCGCCGCCGAGGCACTGAAAGAGGCGGAGATGACGATCGGTAACAAACTGCTCAAAACTGCACCGGAGTACATCGCGCCGCCCGGACACAACACACAGCTACGAGTCTGCATGGCTAGGAAAGAGGTATATCAAATATCAATTTAATTCAATTCAAACTCTTTATTTTCAGACAACAAAGGTCCATAGAAAACGCATACACAAAATGCTATATTCATAATATCATCATCAGCAGCCTATAGCAGTCCACTGCTGGACATAAGCCTCCCCAATGAGCGCCATTACGCCCTGTCTTCAGCTACAACAAACAATAACAACAATTTAACAATTCTTAATATCAAATTGCTTTATTTCCTTTAGGCCTCACAGGACTCTAGGACACGTCACACAATTCAAATGACATCAGTAAAACTAGGAAATAAAGTAATCACTATGATTTTTTGTTCACTTCAATCTTTTTATGGTAAAGTAAAGAAGCGAACAAGAAATCTTGTTGTTAGTTTTCGAATTAGAGCATAGACTAGCTTTTCTATCGTCCGATATTATGTAATAAGCCTTCTTACAAAGGATGTGTTTGACAATTCGTTCGAATTTATTTACCGTACACTGAGGGTCAACATTAAAGGGAACACTAACACTGCGTTTAGCGCCGCGACCGGATACTAACCCCCATATCTTTAGTCGTACCTACCTCGACCACTATTCAATCTTTACTACGCGTTTGGTACGCTTGATCGCAAAAAAAAACCCTTCATCGTACAAACATTTGTCTCAAGGCGGGAATCGAACCCGTAACCTCCAACGTCGCAGCCGGACCTTCGCACTATGAATAACATAATGATAATGAATCTATTGTATTCATTCTAAGTGCTTATTTTGTAAGCTTATAGAAATAAATGCTATTGACTTTGACTTTGACATTGATGGAATTATATATTTTTAGATCTACGACAATAAGCGAGAGTTCAACGCTAAAGTGCTGCAACTGCGCGAACACAAGGTCCGCCTGGTGACGCAGATGGAGCGGACGGGCGAGCGGCTCGCGGAGATCCGCTTGGAGATCCCGCCCAAGATGGCCAAGCCGCCGCCGCCCATACCCACTATAGATGACAATCTGGAGTTTCCAGAGAAGAATCTAGAGGTAAACTAGAACTAACGTTCCTTGACGACGATGTGAAGCGGTGGACGTCTGCCTGTGACGCAGGAGGTTGCGTTGGTTGTTATCTGCAGATATTTGTTCCGGGTGTTCTGGTCGTTTTCTATGTATAATAAAAAATATCTATCTATGTAATCTATTGTATTAAGTATACCAGTCATATAGTACCCATAACACAAGCTCTACTTAGCTTGGGGCTAGATAACGCTGTGTGAATTGTCCAGCATTATTTATTTATTATATTAGGCCACCTTGCGCACCACGGTCACCACGGAAGACCAGCGCTATGGTACGATCTGCTCTACCATAGCACATGCTGAGTGGAGACCGATTTTGTCAGTTTCTCTGTTATTCTAAGTTTGATTTATAAGAGTCTCTGTTCTGACAAAATAAAAATCTTTTTACTTTACTTTAACTATTTTAGTTCTTAACACTTTGAGTGCTGAAAACGCACGGTATGAGTTTTCTACAAGTGACTAATATGCGTAAATCCACACTAGCGCAGCGGCTGAGAAAATACAGATATTTGTGACTCAGCAGAGCTGTAATATTTTTCAAACGAAACGCATGTGCGGCGCAACACAACCGCTGTGTAGAGTGGCAGCACGAATTTTTTAGGTAAAAAAAAAGACCGCAGTCGTCGAAAAAAAACCGCAGTCAAAGTTTTAAAGGCTGTGGATTTGTTTTTGAATAAATAAATAAACTAACTAATAAAATAACGTCAGACAATAAACTGCGCATCTTGAGACAATAATATCCACCATTGATGACAACCTAGAATCACAGAACAACGATCGGTTGTTCTGTGATCTGATGACTCTCCGTATATCAAGGTATGTGCATTATCCCAGAATCAATGAATCAAAAAATATGTTTTGAAATAGGTTTTATTAAGCGAAGCTGCACGCTGAGACATAATCAATTTAAAAAAATTATATTACAAAGTAGTATGTTTTTATAAACTTCTCCTTTGTATGATTATTTTAAATGGCATTGTAATGTGTTTTGTGTGTTTAATAAATAAATAATTTGTGTGTTCAATAAATAAAAATGAAATATAAATAATTGCTTCCAGATCAAACCAGAACCCATTCAGACATCGGCTATGCGTTCAGGGAAGAGATCTTTCATGGAACGCAAGAAGTCCGGCATCTACCCGCAACCCAGGATACGACAGGCGAAGGTGCCAGCCTTCCGACCCTTGTATGGTAAGTTATAGATAGATAGACAATACTTTTATTCATCATCATCATCAACCTACGTTAGTACACTGCTGGACATAGGCCTCCGCCAATGAGCGCCATAGCGCCCTGTCTTCAGCTTGCCGCATCCAGCATCTACCTGCAGTCTTTCGCAGGTCATCCCACCTGGTCGGTATACTTTTGTTGCACACTTAAAAATGAAACAAACAAGACAAAAAAATAATAATACGAGATATGTGCCAATTTGGCGGTCTTATCGCTCAAGAGCGATCTCTACCAGACAACCGTGGATGGATAGGATCGTTGGATTAAAAAAGCGGATCTGTGTGCATTATTAAATAATAACATCTTAAAATGTTGCATACAAACAACTACCTACTACAAATATGTACATAAATACATTATAACTAATTATACATACCTACTTAGTTATATCGTATCATCAGCCCACAAATAGCAGTTGCAGTGCACAGTGAGCCGCCTATGCATCGACTCCCTGCAACCGCGTGATAGTAGAATAGATTAAAAATGTTTATTATAAATAAAAAAAATGGGTTGCATACCTTTTCTCAATAAGAAAAAACCCTTATAAAATCACTTTGTTGTCCGTCTATCTGTCAATGCTTTTCTCAGGAATGCGGGAGGTACCGGCTTTGAATTAACATGAAATATTAAAGTCCTTTGGGAGCCGGGACATAAATCAAAATTCTAAATGAACGCAATCAAAACTTACATCCCCGCGTGTTTTAAAATGTCCAAAGGAATCACATGCACACATAACCTATATTCATATTGATTTATTTATTCATCATCATCATCATCATCAGCCTATAGCAGTCCACTGCTGGACATAGGCCTCCCCCAATGAGCACCATAGCGCCCTGTGTATTTATTTATTGCACACACATAATTATGTACATTGTCACATAATTTTAGAAATCCAATAGGTAAACGAATATTTGTAGTTTATTCAAAAAAAACTATATTTTTGATTATCACAAGGACCCCAAAATAAATAGGGTACTTTTGCGTTGACCTAGAATAATGATATTTGGCTTGAAGCAAGATGCTATCTATAATATAAAAATAATCGCTGAATGTGTTGCTAAGCTCAAATCTCGAGAGCAGCTGAACCGATTTCTCTAATACTTTTTTTAGAATATTCCTTTGAAGTACGAGGATGGTTCTTACGGTGAGAAAAAAGAGAATTTTATTAAAAACTAGCTGCTCCCCGCGGCTTCGCCCCCGTGGAAATCTATGTGTCAAATTGTTTAAATGATAAAAATCCTATGTAATGTATCCTATGTTAGACTCCTGGTTCTAAGCTACCTCTCCACCAATTTTCAGCTAAATCGGTCCAGCCGTTCTAGAGTTATAAGTGTTGTAACAAACACGACTTTCTTTTATATATATAGATTGCCTGAAACAAATGACTACCCGGGCGGGACGGGCCGCAAGTAATATTATAATTATAACTGAAGGTTCCGTATATACGGAACCGGTGCGTGGGTCAACAACTAGCACTCGACGCTTTATTTTTTCAGAAACCAAACCTCTGACTGCATCTTGGGAACTACTGAAAGCAAGGCTCGATATGGAGTCTACCGAAATGGAAATAGAAATTCGAAACAGACGTATACATAGGTACAAAGACAATCTCACCTACAAATAATGTATAAGTATATAGGTTTATATATTTTTTTGATCGTACAGCTACAGAGTTTGACCTATTTTCATTATTTTGGGATTATCCACACAAATCATCATAATCTTCCGGACCTTATCCCATTCTAGGTGGGGTCGGCAAAATATATTTTATATCCGCTCTCCAATATCCACACTAATAACTATTATCAGTGAATTCAAAGTTAAAGTTAAAACTAATTACAATTAAAGTAACTTCTCATCTGTCATCTTGTCCCGCCTAAATTACTGAATGAATCGTAGGTTTTTTAAAAAAACTATGATTAATTAAATTTTGCCAAAGGGATAAAGAATCCCGTGTAACAAGCGGGAGCAGGGGGAAGAACCAAAGCAACTTTTTATACATGATAAATGTACAAGGCTCTGGGCAGAAGCTTCTATGATATGAAAAGAAAACGAATACTGGTGACGAGTAATCCCTTATTTTTGTAGAATATCCTATATAAAGTGCTTTATTTCTCAGGCATCTTTATGAGCAAGACATGCTGTTAGCCGATGCGCAAGTATGCATCCAAGAGTTTGATGCCCAACTGAGGAAACTGCAACGGGAACGAATTAGAGTTCAGGTATTATAGTACATTGCTGACGAGGTTTGTAGTAATGGGTGACTTCGATGATGATGGCTGGCCCAGATTTTAGCCAGAATAACGCGTTTTCACGCGTTATTCGCGCTAAAATTTGCGTAATAACACCGATAACGCTTGTTTCGTGATGCGTTAAATAGCGTTGTAGCCTTGCAGGCCAACAATACCAGTAATGGGACGGTGTTGACTCTACGTCATATACAACTCGTAGACCATCTACGTGCTACGTAGGCGTCGTAGCTGAAAAAATATACAAGCATTTTATTCTCAGGTTCAAGATAAAAATCAATCTAATCAAAAACATAAATAAGAAATCTAGCCAAATTCGATCTGATTGGCTTCACCGATAAAAAAGCTGAGATCATTAAAGAAAGGCGCCAAGTTTCATAGCAGTTCATAGTAGTCTTAATTTATTACGTCCTTTCATTATTTAATTTGTGTCTTACATTAAAACAACTCTGGAAGCAAATACGGCTTAACTGAAGAGGTCTTAAACTGGGGTTAAATACCTATTCAGTTAAACTGGCGTTCTGTCGTTTGATTTCAAGACTTTTTTTCTAAACATTATATTGACTTCTAAGGTGCTCTGATCATTCAATTTTACATTTTTCAGGAGAAAAACCAACTGCTAGAGCTGCACTTGTACCAGCTGCACAGAGAGATGAACGTGTTGAACCGGTTCGAGTCCCATGAAGATCGACTGGCAGAGAGAGTTTACGCAAAGCTGATGCAGGTTTGAATCTTAACGTGACTTTAAATCTCGCCAAAATCAAATATTAATAAAATACACAAAAAAAATGAACTTTCGTCCAGTCCGGCATGAAAGGGGAGGCTGTGTCCAGCCTACCTGCAGGTAGCTGTTGGTGCCGCGTACCCTGAGCGAGCATACGCCGTTAGGGCGCGTAGGACGGAGCGAACCGCAGGCGACCCGATAATAGGTGCCCAGCGCTTTGTTTGTATTTTTCCTGTGATAGCACCTATCGTGTTTTTAAGCTTTTCCCTGTTGATGGCTTAAACTTTTGTTTTTCTTTGTTGCCATTTTAACGATCAATAAAACAATCCGATAATCAAGATTCATCTACTAACTTTAACGTTAAAAAGCTTATATTTTTCAAACGTATACAATTTTTACAGTTTAGATGTATACGAACATTATGTATACGTAAATAATGACAAAATAAATTGAATTATTAATTATCCTTAATATTCTGTACAAACTTAAACCTATGCAAAGACTACTTTATATTTCATAGTTCCATTAGTAGAAGACAAATTTACACAGGAAGCAACTTGATCCATTCGCACGTTTTAGAGAATCGATTCACAAACTGGTTATGCTTTCCCATCCGTACTTCGTTAGCAGAACGCCATACTTTTTAGATGATAGGTAACAACCAAAAACTTGAGCTGGTATGTGGTGGGTGGGTTCTTATATCTGCTACTAATGGAATCTATTCATATAATAAATAAATAATGCTGGACAATTCACAAAGCATTATCTAGCCCCATGGTAATATTAATAATAGAAATTGAAATTTACTTGTTAAGTTCTTTTAATCACCGATTATTTTTTCTTGCACTACCAGGTGCGCGCCGTCCAAGAGTTGATAGCGGACTGCGAGCACCGCATCGAGGAGCACAAGGAGGCCAAAGTGAGCCTGGCGCTGGCCTGCGAGGACCTGCAGAGCCAGTTCAAGAAGATGGTGTCCGACGACAAGTTCGCTGACTTCCTGCGCAGGATCTTCAAGAAGAAGTACCGGCCTGTACGTGACAGGGATGATGATGGTAAGAAGATATAAGATAGGTACTATATTGTAATAATTATTATTACTTTATTTTTTTATATATTTGGGAAACAAAAAACGTATGCTACAACTAACAGTACATTTAAAATATGAACAAATAAAGCTAACACAGTTTCTGCTTGTAGTACGCAAATAATATAACTGATTACATAGTATAGAAAAAAACAAATAACGTGCCTAATTTAATATCACTAAATTTTAAGAATAATTAATTACATATATCATAGTACTTTCTTTTTTATTTATAATATTTGTTAACTCACTAACATTAGTATAGGAACCTTTTACGTAGGTATGTGAAAAAATATGTATAAATACATAGAATAAGTAAGTAGTAGTTAGTTTAAGTACAGGTACAATAGAATTAAATTTTGTCCACGAGAGCTACTGCCTACTGTCAGAATCGATATAACTGTAATGAAGGTTTAGATATGGAAATAAATAAATATCTATCCATCTACAGATTAAAAGTTGCAAGTTATGAGAGAACTAGCTTCGGTTCGCGACTTCGTATGCGTTTAAAAAGCGGGATAAAAGTACACTTCATGTCAAACCAGATCTATAACCAATTCTATATAAATATCGATCGTTTGTTGCATGAAGGTAATACGGTATGGAGGTACAGACATCTAGGAACTGATACTGTCATCAAACTCTCGACCAACTGTTCTGGATGGAGTACTATATTATCAATAATATTTGACATAAAGTAAATCCTGTTTTGGCCTTATGTATAACGATTAAGTACGTAACATTTAATTCTTAAGAGCTGTGGAGTTTGTTAAATATAAATAAATAAATAAAAATGATAATCTAGAACTCTAGTTTTATATTTCAGAGTCATCCGAGGAAGAATCCTCATCATCCTCGAGCGAGGAAGAAGATGAAGGCAGTATGGACAGCCGCGACATCGGACCCATCCGCCTCGACCCGAACATCTGTCCGGAGGGCTGCAGCGAAGAACTCTACCAGAAGACTTACGAGATGAGAAACACTAGGTGAGTGCGAATTAATCGTCAGCATCACGAGTTACTATTTTATTCCGAATAATTGTTTCATCTACGCTACTGACGATGTCTTCATACGGAATGCGTTTAGGTGTAGGTGAAAAGTTCCTTTCGCCCGCATACTTTTATCCCGCAAAAGCGTATTCGAAGCCGCGAATGGGTACGAATGAATAAATGAACCAGGAAGTAGCTTCTTACGATCATCAGTTGGCCTGTCACGCGCGGTTATTATTTAATTCAATTCAAATTATTTATTTCCAGATAACAAAGTTCCATAGAAAACACAAAATTATAAAAAATACTAAATACAATTACAGCAAAGAATATATAACCAAAATAACTAAATCGAAGAGTATAAGTAATTTCACCCAGTGGTGTCGTATTGGACAGTCATGATTATTAGATATAACTTTCAGTATGCTGAATAGAATAGAATAGATTTTTTTTTATTTTTAGGATTAACAAATATTATTATATTTTTACAAATTTACTAAACTAATTCCTTGATTACCCAACACCATCAAGACTACATAACTACTAATTCATATAAAAAAACTTAAAAGCTACAAAATGGCGTCCGACTCAGCATTATGTTGTGATAGCCAATGTGCATAGCCATTACAACGCTGATCTTCCGTCGGAACCAAACCCGCGTGGGTTTGGTTCCGACGGAAGATCAGCGTTCACGTCACGTACACTAACACAATACATTAAATAATAACACCAAAGCACAAAATAAAGAAGAAAAGAAAACAATTGTACCTACAGAGCATTTTCCTATTCAATTACCTAACAATAAATACATTAAATAATAAGTAAAAGAGATAAAACCAAAAAAGCTGATTATGGCGAAACTCCCTTTGCCCATTTCTATGTGTGTGTGAAGCTGTGTGATGAAGAATATTTTAAAAAAAATGTTTCTTATCAAAGTGGTACCTACAGATGAATAACTAACAACTTCGTACCACCACGATATGGCTGTACAGCTCGACGAAATGTTTGAAAAATTCCCTGTTCTTTATAAAAAACAAATTATTTACAATTGAAATAATTGAGCGAACTACAGGCAATCAACAAACAATCAACAGGTAGCTCAAATGATCCATAATCAATACACTCAAATGCGTCCCCAAGCAGCTGCAAGCTGGAAGCATGCCCCATTGCCAGTAATAAAATAAAAAAAGACATAACAATATGACTGTTTAACAACATTTTGAGATTCACTGGTTGTAATGGCGAAATAAAAAATAGCATTTGGTCGATACCTCCCTATGGAATGCTGGCCTTGAATAATCACTTTATTGATAACAAAAAATATTACAAGTCAGAAAATAATTCTTACAACGAAGTAATAAATATATATTTTTTTGCACATAATCGTCTACACTGTAGAACGCCTTTTCGACGAGCCACGATTTAAGAGTAACTGATCCGGTTGGTTGTTATACAATGTGGGTCCCAGCACGTGCGTGAGTCTGTCCGACCTCGCCAGTCTGTGGGATACCGCAGATAGCTTGCCAGCTCAGCGATTGTTGTAGCATCGCGTGTGGTGATCTCCACGCGTATTGAACCGCTGCTCCAGGTTTTGCCTAACAGGCACCTGGAGTAAGACAATGAATGGCAACGTAAGGATCTTGGCGAGTCCCACGCTACTTTTGCGGAATTAAAATACTATTGCACTCGCTTTTCCAGACACAGACACGAACAGGACATGATAGAGCAGGACAGACTGATAGAACTGCTGCGGAAGGACATCGATGCGCACAACAAGGTGAAGCGCAAACTGTCTGCGCAACTCGACAAGAGGAAGAATGATCTCAGGGAATTTATGGTAATACTCCAAAAACTTTATTAATGGTCATCAGTATTGCTCTTCTTTTTGTCTTCCTATCAGGCGAACTATGCAATTCATTTAATACACAAAACAGAAAACAATACAGGAATAAACAATAAATGTGATTGGTTAATTTTAATCGTACCGTAATCCGTTTTACGACATCCCTTTTTTCCGTGATGGCGTATGTAGTTGTAAAAGTGAATTCACACACCCGACAGTATTCCGGATTCAATATACAATACAGTGAAGGGTCTCTAAAAATAGTCCTGTAAAAACGGATGCAATGTGTGAATGTATCCTTACGAGGAGGGGCAACGGGGTGGAAGTGAAAGACGGTATTACTTATCACTGAAAGGCGGTTAATTAGAAAGAGGAACGTAAAATCACGCTAAGTGTGCAGAAACCTTTACCCTAAAACTATCAGTAATCAGATTAAATCAACAAACGGTTTCTCATAGCTTAGCGATCCTATTGGTCAGGCATATCCCTGGTGGAAGAACAAACCACGGCGCACGAGTTAAACACTCAGAAAATTTAAAATTATCTAGGTACTGCTGATCGCTTTAGCAGAATATGGACAGCGCCATCTGCGTAAAATTAATTTCGAGAATAAAACAAACACTCTTCTGATCGTATTTAACCTTCCCCTTCCAGCTAGAAAAGCAAAACTGCCTCAACGAGGTAGATCAAGTGGTCGTACTCCGGTACGATCAGATCCGCGCGTCCGCACTGCGCGGTTGCCACTCCGCCACGGGGCTCAGCCAGACCGTGGTGTTCGAGGAGAGCATGCTGCAGCGGCTGCGCCAGCGCGTGCTCGAGCTCTTCGACGAGATACGACTGCAGAAGCAAAGGCAGCAGTGAGTGCACACGCTAGTGTAGCTCTTATAGATGTTACTGTGTTGTGTGTTAGTTATGACTTAGGTTATGAGGTGGTCAAAAGTAGATCCGAATGGTCCGTGTAATACGGGGTTTCTCAATAGAAAGTTTATATTTGTTTAGCTTACTGCGGAAACGCAATGCTTCTGAGGGGCGCGGGAGATAAGTCCATCGGTAGCCTGGCTCTTGGGAATTCAGTCGCTACGGAGCGTTTCTCGGGAGCGGATCGCGCCTTGTGCGTACGCGAATTTTACAAAAACTGTTATTCTGCGACTATAGCGGGAAAAAATTCAGCAATGTTCTAGGTTCTTCGTCACCTAAATGATGCGCCAAGCATTCCTCTCATTCGGTTCAAAAAGTTTGAGGAGACCGTATAACACACGGTGCTGCTCGCCAGTTCTGTTCGCTTGAACTTGGCTTGTCACGCTACCGGGTGTCAAGATAAACACAGCCTGCATGGTTAATAATTAAGTTCATATAGTATACAGCGCGATTACAATGTCGTTTCCGTATTTCAGAGTGAACCGCACCCACCTGTTCCGTATGAACATCGACATGCGCGCCATGGAGGCCACGGCGGAGGAGATCCGCGCGCAGATGAGGGACGTACTCACCAAGAAACTCGGCAAGCCGCGCAAGGTTCATACAATATTATTGCATACAGCAGGGACGAGTAAAACTTACGGATACGGACGGAGTCTCAGTCAGAAATAAACGAAGAACTCACTGATAAGTCCATCCTCTATACGTACGCGTGCACACTCACACGACATCCACTCTGGTCCATCGTCCGCCATTACCGCTTTAGGCACCTACAGAGTTCTAACATAAATCGACAAATTAATAATCCTTTCTTGTATGGTCAGATGTTGCCGAAATCACAGTCATTTAGTTAAAAAAACACGATATCACATTTCACGGATAAGTTTCTCATTTCATCCACATATTTCTTTGATTTAACGTATCAACAGAAAAAATTATAACTCAAAAAATATTGGATTACTCAAAAATCTAATCATGGTAAATACCCGTTATAAATGAATTTAAGTGTTAATAACAATGATAGTTAAAAAAATATTGTATATTTTTTTAATATACAGTGGTGGTCATATAATTAGAAACAATTAATATGAATTATGAAAGTTTGAAGTCCATGTCATCCATTCTTGAAAAATTTATAAATTCAATTTTTAATAATCATGCAACAATATAGCCACTCAATTTAGAATACTCATAGAATACATTAAAAAAACAAAACTATCTAAATTTCATCATAAAAAGAGTTTAAAGCAAACATCGCTTATTTTCTGTTACGGGCCTCTTGGACGCCTAATTAGAAACACTTTAGAAAAACATCCACGGCTCATTCTATTTTTGAAATTCAAAAAATAAAACTTCTTTCTTAGCTATTTTCCATCGTTTTGGCGGCAATTGACCATCAAATTGAAAATCCGTTTACAATTTTTTGTTCAAAATGGGCAAAAATAAAAGTTGTGACGCGTCAACTAGGCAAATAATTGTTAATTTGCACATCGACCAAGAATGGATTTAAAATGTTTGGTAAAGAAAGTTTTCAATGCTATTGACCATTACATAAGACACGGAAATATTGAAAATATTCCTAGAAAGGCTCGACCGACCGAGGAAAACTTCGCCCAGAGAAGATAAGCTAATCGTACGTATTGCTAAGAAAGACCCGTTTAAAGGCTCCAACCAGATTAAAAATGAAGTTTTTTCGCCTGATGACGCTAGAAATGTCTCGTCAAGACTAGTACGTCGTAGATTAGTGGAATCAAAATTGTTTGGGAGGGTTTCTCGAAAGGTGCCGCTTCTTACCAAGAAACATCGAGAGAAGCGATTATCGCAAGCGCGCGAAACTTAACGGTTGCACTTGTGCGTGGGTCGGCGTTTTCGCCGTATTTGAAGCATTCGAAATGCCTACAGACGTTGTAAAATGTAATTCGTGTAATATTGTGATAAATGAGCTACTCGCTTTTGTGCAAAATAAAATAAGAGTAATGGATGAACAAAGTGTAATCAATATTTGTAAGACGGCTTTCATGCCAGAGGATGTGGACCAGGCTAAAAGTCTTTTATTTGAGTCTGTGCCTAAGTCAATGCGAAAAATCTCTCGTAAGAAAGGAGATAACAAAATTGTTAAAGACTTGGAAGACATCATAAAGCTCTATAAGAGCTCTGACCCAGAATTAATTCCAATTTTTGTCGCAAAAGATCTGCACAAACTTCCGGCTGTTACTTTTGACCATCTTGACTGCAGCCATTTGCTAAAAGATATATTAGTCTTACAAACGGAACTAAACCGCGGGAAGAAAACTCCACGAGCCCTTGATTTTGAAAAATGCGCGCAGTATGAAACGGTTGCTATGGCTACGGAGGGCGCTTTGAGTACTTCTACAGCTGTTGCGGAATGTCCTCATCAGAGATCTATTATTGAAACTTTTGTTTCGGCGTCGGAGGATTGTACGAATAATAAAATATGCGAAGAACAGGTAACCAGCATTAAAACCATGTCCGAGGTCGTTCGCAATGGCTTAGAATGGAGGCAGTACAAGCCTTCGGAGCAGTGGATAGAAGTACAAAGGCGTCGTCACAAAAATAGATTCGCAGGAAATATTGGGAGAGCTGAAGGTAACAATAAGTTCAAAGCCGCGGATACAAAAACTCAGTTATTTATTTCAAACGTACATAAGGAGACGACTGAACAAGACATAAAAGACTACATAAAACAGAAGACGCAGGATATAGTTATATTAGAAAAAGTTAAAATGAAAATAGATAAGGGGCATAACGCTTTTAAAGTGTTAGTATCGAACCAGAAACTGGATATGTTTCTGAACGATGCGTTATGGCCAGAGGGAATATCATTCAGAAAATTCATTCCCTTCAGACACAAGGCAATTATAGTCGGATCAGACTCAGAGAAGTGGCGCTATCATCGTTCATAATGGATGTTTACAAAAGATGCAAGTTTATTAGTTTTAATTGTAAGGGTCTTAAACGTTCACTAGGGTGCATACGATATCTATGTGAAACGGCGGACATAATTGCGCTACAAGAAACTTGGCTGTATCCGCATGATATTTCGACCTTAGGCGACGTGCACATGGACTTTGCGTACACAGGAATATCGGCTATCGACACTAGTGCTGGAGTGCTGCGAGGCAGACCATACGGTGGGGTAGCATTCTTGTGGCGGAAAAGTGTATTTCATGATGTTACCGTACTGAATTGTGCTAATGATAGGATAGTGGCAGTGAAAGTGAAAATAGGTGAACGGTCGTTTGTTTTGTGTAGTGTATACATGCCCACGGACTCTTCTCAGAATCTTCCAGAGTTTACGAACTGTCTAAGTAGTATAAAAGCGGTAGTTGAAAGTAGTGACTGTGAAGTAGTTTATATTTTAGGCGACTTTAATGCTCATCCCGGTGAGCACTTTGACATTGAGTTAAACAGCTTCTGTAGTGAAAATACCTGGTCTTGTGTAGATAGAGATAAGTTGGCTTGTGTGACAGATACATTTACTTTTATAAGTGAAGCGCATGGCAGTCAAAGGTGGCTGGACCACTGTGTCGTCACGAAATCAGCTTTACTGACGGTTAGTGATGTTCAGGTTGATTATAATGTTTTTGTGTCCGATCATTTTCCACTTGAAGTATTTTGCAACATTTGTATTATTCCGTCTAAAATAGAGTTCAGTTTAAAGAGTAATAAAGTCACATGAGGGAACAGAGACCTATCACAACTAAAGAAATACCATGATTTGTGTAATGAGAAATTAAAATATATTGATTTTCCTGATCAGTTAAGAAATTGTTGTGGTAGTAATTGTAGTAATGAACACAGACGTTTATTAGATAGGATTTATGATAGGGTAGTTTTCATTTTATCTGATGCGGCAAGGAAGTCGTGTGGACGTAGGAAAACTAGACGTAATGGGTTGACTGCCGGCTGGAATGATTTGGTAAAGAAGGCTCACAAAGACGCTACTTGTAGTTTTCAGACTTGGAAATTTAATGGTCGACTAGCAAGTGGAGTGCTTTTTGAAAATATGATAATGGACAAAAAAGTTTTCAAGGGTCGTTTAAAATTTTGCGTTAAGAATGAAGAACAATTAATAATGGATAAAATAGCGTCCAAGCATAAAGAAAAAGATTTCAAAACTTTTTGGAAATTGACCGGCAACCTAAATTCTAAGACTAAACTTCCAGTGAGTGTTAATGGGGTTAATGGGGATAAAAACATCGCGCAATTATTTATGAATCAGTTTAAAGTATCAGCCTTGCCAATACCTTCTCATAACCAAGACGTAGTAAACTCAGACCAAGTGTACGATGCAAAGCCTGATTGTGTGACGGATATGGTGAGGTTTACAGCTAAAGAAGTTCGAAAGATCATTACTGGGATGAAAAGAGGAAAATCTCCAGGGCATGACGGGCTCAGCATCGAGCATTTGGTGAACGCGGGTCCACATCTACCTAATGTCTTGGCGACTTTTTACACTTTGTGCATTGGTCACGCTTATCTTCCATCGAAGCTGATGAAAACAACGGTAGTCCCAATCATAAAGAATAAAACAGGTGATGTTTCTGATAAAAATAACTATAGACCAATCTCCCTTGCTACAATAGCGGCTAAAGTACTTGACAGTCTACTCGATGGTCACTTGGGAAAAGCGTTACATCTGCACGATGCCTATTTTGGGTTTCGGGTTGGTGTTTCTACTGAAAGTGCGAAAAACTCCAGTATATGCATGTTTTTTAGATTTATCTAAAGCATTTGATAGGGTTTCTTATCAGCTTCTTTGGAATAAGCTGGACAAAATTCTGCCAGCAGAAATAGTAAATTTATTTAAGTAATGGTATTCAAACCAACTTAATAGTGTTCAATGGTCCGAAGGGTTTTCAGACATGTATAGATTGGAATGCGGTGTGAGACAAGGTGGCTTGACCTCACCAAAGCTTTTCAATCTGTACATGAATCAGCTGATTGTTGAACTCAGCAACACCTATGCTGGCTGCTCTATAGATGGTACAATGGTTAATAATATAAGTTACGCTGATGATATGGTGTTGCTGTGTCCATCAATTTGTGGTTTAAGGGATCTTCTGAAGATTTGTGAGACATATGCTGTAAGTCACGGAATGTTATATAATGATAAAAAAGTGAGGTGATGATAATTACAGGGGGAAAGAATAAGGCTCCTCAAGCTGTACCGCCTGTATTTCTAAACGGTAAAGAATTAAATATTGTTGAACAATTTAAGTACTTAGGACATATAATAACTAATGATCTCAAAGATGACTGTGATATTGACAGGGAACATTGGGCGTTGGCTGTAAGAGGAAATATGGTAGCCCGTAGGTTTGCTCGGTGTACAATACCGGTTAAAATTTCTCTATTTAAGGCCTTCTGCCAGTATTTCTACACGAGCACCCTATGGGTTAAGTACACGAAAAAGTCTCTTAACGCCCTACGTATTCAATATAATAACATTTTCAGGATGTTGTTGAGCCTGCCTCGTTACTGCAGTGCATCTGAGATGTTCACTAATACATTCACAGATGGCTTCGCGGCAATTATGCGAAAGCGAGTGGCATCTCTGATGAGTAGAGTGACAGGTAGTAACAACAGCATCCTGAAAGTAATAGCTAGTAAATATGACTGTCCAATACGACACCACTGGGTGAAATTACTTATAATCTAGATTTAGTTATTTTGGTTTTATTTTCTTCGTTGTAATTGTATTTTCCTTTTTGTAGTTTTGTGTATGTGTTTTTTATGGACCTTTGTTGTCTGATAATAAAGAATTTGAATTGAATTATTCGCTAAAAAGTATGTCAATTGGACGGTCCGAGATTGGAAAAAAGTCTTATTCTCATATGAAACTAAAATAAACATGGTAAATTCAGACGGAAAGCGCTACGTTAGACCTCCAATGAACCATGCTTTTAATTATAAATACACTAGAAGCATAGTCAAGCACGGAGGCGGCAATATCAAGGTATGGGGATGTTTTTCTGGATGTGGAGTTGGACCCGTTCGTAAGATTGAAGGTACAATGGATCAACTGCAGTACAAAAATATCTTAGAAGAGACAATGATTCCCTACTCTGACGACAATTTGCCTGTAACCTGGATCTTTCAGCATGATAATGACCCTAAACACACTGCCAACAGTGTAAAATATTTTCTTAGGGAACAGCGTATCTTAGACTGGCCTGCAAATAGCCCTGATTTAAATCCCATAGAAAATCTGTGACATGTCGTAAAAAAGAAAGTCTCAAACAAACGTAACTCCAGTCACAACGAACTCTACGAAGCTTTTGTAGAAGCATGGAATTCAATCCCCCTAGAAAAATGTATGAAATTGCTTGAATCAATGCCACGTCGTTGTAGAGCTGTGATTGATAAAAACAAAATATTAATTATAAGTTTTAGTAGCCTATACACAGTATCTATTACCTAAATTATATAATTCTAAATAATTAAACCTATTAAATATGATTTCTTTTATTTTTTTGTATTGTTTCTAATTAGTTGTCCATTACTGTTGGTACTTTAAAACTCATTTAGTTGTTTGTATGAAATGTAATATTGAATCTGTACTTGTTTAGTTGATATTTTGTTGTTTTTTTTAAATAAATGATTAGTTATTGAACATATTTTATGCTATTTGTGGTTTCATTTCCAAATAAAAAGTATTAAGGTCAAATATCTTGTATAATGTTAAGTTCCGTGGGTAGTGTTTGTAATTATATGTCCACCACTGTATATAAAATAATTTGTATATTCAAGGTCGACAAGACTCTGGACGATCTGCTGCGTCAGATGGCGCGGCGGCACAAGTTCACGGCCAATCTGGGCTCCATCCCGCAGATACTGGTGCAGCTTAGAGCTTGGAGGGTATGTACTATTGTAGACTTTAGCTTATGTCACCGGCCATGCAGAGATTTTTCCTTGAAAACAACGCGCTTACGCTTCTAATAAAACATTTTACAACATTATTTATCTTTTTACACCAGCGGCCTGTGGGTTACTTATACTAAAGCATCCTTCAGTGCCCTACATATCCTTTATAATAATTTGTTTAGGGCAATGGTGGGGCTGCCCAGGCACTGTAGTGCGTCAGGCATGTTTGCTGATGCACACACTAAGGACGCTGTAATTCGTCACAAAATAACATCCGTCAGACACAGGATGCTGGGCAGCACCAATAGCTTGCTAAGGGTTCTGGTGGACAGACATTGCAGTAGCCTGCAAAGGCACTGGATGTCAAGTCTAATGAACCCTTATGCGAAACAAATTTATTGTATAAATTAAATTGTAAGTGTTCATGTGAAAAATGTAATGTAATTTGACCGTGATGTAATTTTCAAGTACCTATACTAATCATGATAAGGATTTACCTTGTCTGAATCAATAAACGAATATAATTGAATTATTTTATTTATCCTAGGACCGGCATGGTGACTTGGAGCAGAAGTACATGACTAATCTCCACAACTACTCCAACAGGCTGCGGCTGGCTGCGGCCGTCCAAGCGGATGTTCTACCGCAGAAGGTAGTCAAGTCAAGTCAAACATCATTTATTCTTTAGGCTTACAAAATAAGCACTTAGACAAGTCATATTTTATACATTAAATTATTTTACTGTTCACGTAATTTTTTTGTCCACTAGTGGAAGAAGTGAAAAAGAAACCACTAGCATGTTCATCTCTTATATGTCTAATGCATGGTTATTTGCCTATTTAAGTCTAAATATAATATGATTCGATACATGTCAATATTTAAGTAAAGCTATGCACAACAACAAATTACTTACATACTATTGTCGGTGCGAAACTGAGCGACATCTGGCCAAGCATTAACATCATTGAGATAATCATTTATGGAGTAGAAAGCCTTCTTGATGAGATTTTGTGGTACGTGTACTTATCCACTGGGTGTCACACTACGGTCACTTTCTACTCTGCTACATAGCAGATGTGATAGGTTGATAATAATAATAAAATTCTGTCATGATCACTCGTGATCCTAAAGTTATATTTTTTTTTTTAAATCTTTTATTATTTTTTATACAGGGTTTTTTTGAAACGGGATATTTACTATGATTAGATTTTTGAGTTATCCAATATTTCTGCATAGTTTCATGCGCCATGATCACAGAATAACCATATTATTACACCGGTTTATAATCATATACATATATTAACAGCCGGTTCAAAACATAATTATTGAGATTTCAGTTGATCACCGACTCGTGGTCCCACCAATTTTGACCTACCAGTCCCATTAGTCCCACTACTAATTCCCACTGATATGAATGATCAGATTACTGACTCGGGGTTCCACCGTTTTATTTAGTACATAACACCAAGAAGAAGTCAAAAGATATAATTAGATTAGGAAAGCCGAAGTGGTCTTAAAAAATATTTGCTAAGGTTGTTGCGATAATATAAAATAGGTCATTTATCAATATAATTATATATTACCTATACTAATATTACTGCGATCCTACTACTGAGCAATATACCCTTCTTCTATCTTGCCATGATGTAGAAGTAGAGGGCGGAGCATAAGTCGTTAAATGGAGCATTTCGTTAAATGAGATTAGTCGTTAAATGAGCGTTAAACGGAGCATAATTCGTTAAATTTTTCCTTTCAGATTAAGGTTTTTTATATTTTCTAAATATTGTTTGCTTAGTGAAAAAAATATCTGGGTCCGAAGACCCTCGCTTGCAAAAATCGCTCCGAATATCGCTGTCCCTGTTTAACTCTTGCGCCGCGCCACATGCGTGCGCATAGCAATATTAGCCGTTCAAAATTTGGTTTGTTCCGTAATACCAAAAATTATGACTGAAAACTTTTTGTATTCTTCACAAAGTAACTTCTGTAACTAGACAATATAAGCTATGTTCCTGAATAAATAAAACGTAAGATATTGATGTTTTTAATACGAAACAAATAGCATGAAAACTTGTCCATTTTCGCATAAAAATGTACAAAATGAGATTGGCTTTATTTCATTTTAGGTAAGTATTTTGAAAAAAAAAAATATTTTGGAACCTAGATAAGTACTATTTTAATACAAATAATGCAATATTATAGTGGAAATATGCTTGAATTAGAAATAATTTTGGTATTACGTTTGTATTAAGAATTCGTCCCTCCGGAGGTAGGAGCAATTTCAAAATCGTGCATGATTTTTTTCCGGATTCCAGTGGGGAGCTCTCGTTTTTATTAAATCAAATAATTTAATGAATGAGTTCACTGTTTTATCACTCATGAGTGCGAAGAGTAATGGAACGACTTCTGTCGTTATGGAAGTACAACCCACGTCTCTGTGTATTACAAGCCACTGGTAGAAAGGCTTGGGAGTGCTTTTAAACGTCGGTCGCGTCTATGAAATATTCATTTATAGAGGGTAGTAACTCATTTTTAGAAAAAAATACTAATATTCTAGGATCTTCCGGAAATTTGCGGGATCCTCTACATCACGGATATCATTGTAAATTAACTTATTGACTTGAAGTGTTTGCTTTTTTTTACTGTATAGTAAACACTTCGTATTCTCAAAAGAGAAGGTACCTTAGTTACGAAATTAAGGCCGGCATTTATTAAAGGATCAATGTTTCTTAAAAACTTGGTATAGCTTCATCAGATGTAGATACCTCTTCCTTTGCTCTATTTTATTAATGCTTCTTTGTTTTTAGATTCGCCTGAAAAACATTTTTAATTTTTCACAATATGTATAATGTGGTGTACCTCTAATAAATACAAAGATATAAAAACAATGTTGTTGTAATCGGCAGCCACTTAAAGACCCGTCTAAAATGCCTGGCGACTACTCGCCAGAGCAGTACCAGCGCGACGTGGTCCGTCTGAAGATAGTGCGCGCCCAACAGGAGAAACAGATCAAGGTACAGCTACGACTACTTTACTGGGTAACTTTTTTTTTACTGGGTTTTTTATATTTCTTGTTATACTTAATTCTCACAGATCTACAGATGAATAATTTTTTTAACTCTTTTTCAAGGACATACAGATAATTTATACAAATTTTACCCAGGGAAAAGACGTGCAATTTTTTCATCATTTTCATTTTCATTAGACTACTGATGTCCTTAGTTTGCGGCATGAATCGAATGCTTTGAAATTGTACCATAGGTACTTGAGCTAGGTTATCAATCTTAAATTGTTTTAAGGTACTATTTTTAAACTTACGCGATCTGAACACGTAATTATAAATAAATAATGCTGGACAATTCACACAGCATTATCTAGCCCCATGGTAAGCAGAGCTTGTGTTATGGGTACTAGATAACTGATATACATAATACAATACATTACATAGATATATATTTTTATTATACATAGAAAACCAGACACCCGAAACAAATATCTGCGATCGTATACACATTAATCCGAGGCGAGAATCGAACCCGCAACCTCCTGCGTCGCAGGCGGACCTTCGCCTACCGCGCCACATCGGTCGTATAAGTATTTATACAACGCGTTTATTTACCTATTTTTCCCGACGTTTCAACAGGTTTACACACATTGTGTTGTATTAATACTTATAATTATACAATCGTCAAATCAACTTTATTGTTATTGTACTTTATTTTCTTTGCGTTAAAAAAAGTCCCTTGACTCTTAGTAATAATTCCACCAGAGCATCCAAGAAGAGTTACGGTCTCTCCGCCTCAAGCCGCTATCCTACCTCCCGCCGTCCACGATGTCGATCGGCGAAGCGGAGGAGGAGGAGGAGGAGCCCATCTTTCTCTTCATGGTGCCAAGAGCCAAGAAGCGTCTTCATCACAAATATTTCCCCATGTGAGTGCCACTTTATTTCTCACTAGCGGGTATAGCCGCTATTTATTATTTTTTATTTTTCATAATTTATTTGCGGCCGTTTATTTCCCGTACCCGTAGTCCAGAGACGCCTATTTGCGACTTTTTTCTAATACCTACTTACCTACATTTTTGAATTGTAAGTAAGTATTAGAAAAGAAACTCGTGATATATTTCGAATGGAATGTCCGAATTGAATTATTCAAAAAGTAATATTTTATTTTTATTTTATTTTTATATATTTGAGAAACAAAAAGCTTATGCTACAATTAATAGTACATTTAAAATATGAATAAAAGAAGCTAACACAGTTTCCGCTTGTAGTACGCAAATAATATAACTGATTACATTAATAATGTGGTAATTACGAAATATTAAGGTATAGAAGCAGTCTTAATTATAAAGTAATTTATTTTGATAAGGATTAAAACCACGGTAAAAATAAAGAGCCTTTTCTAGCGGCGACATTATAATTAAAATTTTAAAATAAAAAAACCCTTATTTTGACTATGATGTGTTCTGCAATATTGTAGTACATGACTTTGTTCTATCATCAATAGTTTTCGTAGCGCACGCGATGTAAGGAATTTCTAAGGTCAGTTTTTTACACCGTGGGTTACATTATTGGAGTTTTATTAGGATCCCTAATTTTTTTGAAAATGTAATACAGCCTTTGTTCGCCATGTGGCTTCCTAACGGTGAAAGAATTTTTCAAATCGGTCCAGTAGTTTCGGAGCGTATTCATTACAAACAAACAAAAAATCAAACATTTCCTCTTTATAATATTATAGTATAGACATAACTACTATTGTAAACTCTTACGTAGAAGACTTGTAAGGCATATACGGGAACGGCAAGAGAAACAAACGAGCCTAGTATGGAGTACATCTACTCGTCTTTTATAATGGAGCTTTAGGGGAAGCTCTATAAAAGGAGCTCGTAAGAAAATAAAATCCCCTATTCTTCCAGCGCCCGTCTGGAATCGAAATCGTCTGTGTTCGAAGTGACAGTGCCGACGCTTGTCAACGAGTGCCTGGACGCCATGCGGCTGTCGCGGGAGCTGGCCAACGAACTGCTCAAGGACCTTACGGAACAGCTACCGTTGGTTACTTCGGGGTGAGTTCAACTATCAATGTGTTCGAAGTGACAGTGCCGACGCTTGTCAACGAGTGCCTGGACGCCTTGCGGCTGTCGCGGGAGCTGGCCAACGAACTGCTCAAGGACCTTACGGAACAGCTACCGTTGGTTACTTCGGGGTGAGTTCAACTATCAATGTGTTCGAAGTGACAGTGCCGACGCTTGTCAACGAGTGCCTGGACGCCTTGCGGCTGTCGCGGGAGCTGGCCAACGAACTGCTCAAGGACCTTACGGAACAGCTACCGATTGTTACGTCGGGGTAAGTTCAACTATCAATGTGTTCGAAGTGACAGTGCCGACGCTAGTCAACGAGTGCCTGGACGCCTTGCGGCTGTCGCGGGAGCTGGCCAACGAACTGCTCAAGGACCTTACGGAACAGCTACCGTTGGTTACTTCGGGGTGAGTTCAACTATCAATGTGTTCGAAGTGACAGTGCCGACGCTTGTCAACGAGTGCCTGGACGCCATGCGGCTGTCGCGGGAGCTGGCCAACGAACTGCTCAAGGACCTTACGGAACAGCTACCGTTGGTTACTTCGGGGTGAGTTCAACTATCAATGTGTTCGAAGTGACAGTGCCGACGCTTGTCAACGAGTGCCTGGACGCCTTGCGGCTGTCGCGGGAGCTGGCCAACGAACTGCTCAAGGACCTTACGGAACAGCTACCGTTGGTTACTTCGGGGTGAGTTCAACTATCAATGTGTTCGAAGTGACAGTGCCGACGCTTGTCAACGAGTGCCTGGACGCCTTGCGGCTGTCGCGGGAGCTGGCCAACGAACTGCTCAAGGACCTTACGGAACAGCTACCGATTGTTACGTCGGGGTAAGTTCAACTATCAATGTGTTCGAAGTGACAGTGCCGACGCTAGTCAACGAGTGCCTGGACGCCTTGCGGCTGTCGCGGGAGCTGGCCAACGAACTGCTCAAGGACCTTACGGAACAGCTACCGATTGTTACGTCGGGGTAAGTTCAACTATCAATGTGTTCGAAGTGACAGTGCCGACGCTAGTCAACGAGTGCCTGGACGCCATGCGGCTGTCGCGGGAGCTGGCCAACGAACTGCTCAAAGACCTTACGGAACAGCTACCGATTGTTACGTCGGGGTGAGTTCAACTTATGAGATAGTTGAACCCACCTGTTGAATCACGTTACCGCTGGTTCATAGAATCAAGGGAGACTAGTAGCGCTGCGACTAACTACTAGAGAAACATGAGAAAAATTATATACCTAGGTACGAAGTTGCCCTTGTGGCCACCCGTGGTAGCCATCAAACCCTAATTTCGCATCTCTACCTAAAGAGGGATAAGATGTAAGAGGTGTTTAAATCTTTGTAAGAATTTTAAGTGAAATAACTTAATAATAATTATCGAGTAACAGTAAGGAGTAACTTCATAGCTTAGTTGTTGAAGAAATGCATGCAGAATCTTGCTACATACAAATCTGATCTTTCCAATTACATTTTCTTTAGTAACCTTGGATATGCGATTATAGAGAAAAGGTCCAAGAATATTATTACTCCGACGGGCAAACTGGGTTTTATACGTATGTACTCTGAATACCTCGTGAGACCTTCTGGTGCAACGATTGTCCATTCGATATGGTAGTGAGTGTTTTCTTTTAATTAATTTATGTAAATTAAGTTAAAACCTAGACTTTAAACAAACCTAGCATAGGCACAGTTAACTAGAGTGAACTGAGAACTAAAGTAGATTAAACGACATCAATTGGTAAATGGTCTATCTAATTGATAATCAAATAATAAAATGCGTAGAAACATTGACGAAGTAGTTCCAAAAACAATCATTTATCTAAATTAAACAAATAGTGGTGCTTATTAAATCTATGGACACAGATTGATTTGGCTAGCCTTAGATGTCTACGCTAGGCTTATATAGCCTGTGTTATAGAAATCTATGCCATCCCTCATTATAGTGACACTGATTTTATAAAAGCTATTTAAAGGTGGCTTTACCATATAGAAAATATAAGTATAACCCAGATGAATTTACCTTCAGGGCAAAGACTCGATACGAAGTGGTGGACCAGCTAGTAAAGTTGTGGCTTTCAAAGTCTGGAGGCGATCCCTCGAAATACAAGAAGCAAACAAAGGCCTTCGACGCACTCGCCGCCTTAGCTGACCGACTGTGTAGAGACCATGTGAGTAACAAGTGCTGAACGGATAAAGTAAGGATGAGAAAGTATTGAGTACTTGCGCTAGAAAATTACGCAATGGCAAAGTCTGCTGCGGGACTTATCAACTACAATAATAAATAATGCTGAAAATGAACACAGCATCATCTAACCCTAAGCTAAGCAAGCCCGTAACAAATATCTGCAGATCGTACAAACATTTATCCACTACGTACAAATACAGAGATGGCGGCAGTCAAGAATAGTAAATAGTATAGAAAATATAATAGAAAACGGGAAACACACTAATATTATAAATGCAAAGGTTCTGATAGATGGATGTTTGTTACTTCTTCACGCTAAAACTACTGAACAGATTGGGCTGAAATTTTGCATTCAGGTAGTTCTAAGCCTGGGATTAAACATATACTACTTTTTATCAGTAGTAGTATTACTGTTTTTGTACGTAATATTAGTATAGAAATAACCTTAAATGCGTGCGAAGCTGCAGGTAGAAACTGGTAATAAATAATCTTGATGACTCCTCTGCATTTTTCTTAACTTAAACCACTATTGTGTTTCCTTTTTTATATAAATAAAAGGCACATTGCAGGTGGCAGCGATGGAGGGTCCTCTAAGCATGAACCAGCAGGTGATGGGCCAGCTGGAGGCCACGCTCAAGGACGTGACGGACGGCGCCGAGCCCTTGCAGAAGAGGGTCGGCCCGGCGATCGCTGCCCTCTTGTCATCCGCGCATTTCTATGAGATAGGTACCTAGGTGGCAATCGAATGGTCGGTGACCTTACCCCAAATCAAATCAAACCTTTATTTGCTGAACACATTATTACAGGTTATGTCAGGTTTTATAACTAGAGTGGAGTCAAATGTATTCAACCCGCAAGCAGGTGTGCAGATATTAAATCGCAGTGATTCATGGTCGTTAAATTAATCAATAATTAAAATAATCAATGATAGAAGTTAACTTTCAAATTAATTCACAATCATTGTCAAAACATAATACATTTTACTTAAGATTAATAAATAAGTTTACACTATAGAAACATTTGTCAAGCAGCCACTTATTTAATTTTTCTTTAAATAAATTACCATTGAGGTTTAACAGATTCTGGTAATTTATTAAAGATATTAATGCACATAATAGATCCGTTTGTTGCATTTATATCTTTCTTATAGGGATCACTCTGGGGAAGGGACATGCATTTTTAAAATTTTATTATTATTCTAGGTTTTCAATTGTTCTATTTAATTTAAGATTCTACTAACCCTCTATAATTATATTTTTGTGTGTTTACTGACCAAATATGGATCCATGGATATCCGGATAGAAATTTTATTTTATTTATTTATCGTCCCACAACGTAGTCTGTGTCGTTAGAGACCACTAAGTGAACTCATCACAGGAAGGGCGGCAGATTCCTTTGTGTATTTTATCACCTCTTTATTAAGGTGACGTTTTATGCAGGTTAATCACGGCGTTCGTAAGCAAAGTCGCAGGCAGAAGCTGGTGCATATAAATTATTTTTAATAAAGTAAGTTTTTCGCAGAAACGGAAGAGACAATGACTTCGCTCGTGCACTCGCTGATCGACGCCGAGCATCCTCTCCTGGCCGACGCCGTCGATAACCTTGACCAGTTTAATATCATTGAAGACATGAAAGGTACTCAAATCAAAATATATATAAATAATAATCTAAATATAACCCGCAGACTCTGAACATAACTCGGCCCTTTGTCCAAGTAACGAAAAATATCCGTCGCGTCGTATCGTGTTTTCGCTCACCTGACACGACATGTAACCGCCATGAACAAACGCGCTGCGGAAGTCTGCATTGCAAGGTGTCTTTGACATTGGCCAAAGACACCTTTATTATTCTTATATTCCTTCTATACACCTTATTATTCACCCCATGCGTTCTCGTCAGTGCGATCTAGCCTTAGTTTGTTCTCTTAGCCCATCTAGTTGTACATCGGAACTAAATAGAATAATTTAATGAATGTTCTACTAGAAAACAACAACAATGATCAGGCTTAATACTGAATGTACGTCACAGACTGCGGCGTGGTAGCAACGGATGAGGACATGCAGCGCGTCGTGCAGCTGGCGGTGGACTGCCTGCGCGCACAGCTGCCGCGCGCCTCCGAGCAGGCTGACGTACAGCACGAGATGCAGAAAGACATGCAGCGTGCCGTGAGTCTCTATCTCTGAACAGTTTTCTTGCAGCGCGTCGTGCAGCTGGCGGTGGACTGCCTGCGCGCACGAGCAGGCTGACGTACAGCACGAGATACAGAAGGACATGCAGCGTGCCGTGAGTCTCTATCTCTGAACAGTTCTCTTGCAGCGCGTCGTGCAGCTGGCGGTGGACTGCCTGCGCGCACGAGCAGGCTGACGTACAGCACGAGATACAGAAGGACATGCAGCGTGCCGTGAGTCTCTATCTCTGAACAGTTCTCTTGCAGCGCGTCGTGCAGCTGGCGGTGGACTGCCTGCGCGCACGAGCAGGCTGACGTACAGCACGAGATGCAGAAGGACATGCAGCGTGCCGTGAGTCTCTATCTCTGAACAGTTCTCTTGCAGCGCGTCGTGCAGCTGGCGGTGGACTGCCTGCGCGCACGAGCAGGCTGACGTACAGCACGAGATACAGAAGGACATGCAGCGTGCCGTGAGTCTCTATCTCTGAACAGTTCTCTTGCAGCGCGTCGTGCAGCTGGCGGTGGACTGCCTGCGCGCACGAGCAGGCTGACGTACAGCACGAGATACAGAAGGACATGCAGCGTGCCGTGAGTCTCTATCTCTGAACAGTTCTCTTGCAGCGCGTCGTGCAGCTGGCGGTGGACTGCCTGCGCGCACGAGCAGGCTGACGTACAGCACGAGATACAGAAGGACATGCAGCGTGCCGTGAGTCTCTATCTCTGAACAGTTCTCTTGCAGCGCGTCGTGCAGCTGGCGGTGGACTGCCTGCGCGCACGAGCAGGCTGACGTACAGCACGAGATGCAGAAGGACATGCAGCGTGCCGTGAGTCTCTATCTCTGAACAGTTCTCTTGCAGCGCGTCGTGCAGCTGGCGGTGGACTGCCTGCGCGCACGAGCAGGCTGACGTACAGCACGAGATACAGAAGGACATGCAGCGTGCCGTGAGTCTCTATCTCTGAACAGTTCTCTTGCAGCGCGTCGTGCAGCTGGCGGTGGACTGCCTGCGCGCACGAGCAGGCTGACGTACAGCACGAGATGCAGAAGGACATGCAGCGTGCCGTGAGTCTCTATCTCTGAACAGTTCTCTTGCAGCGCGTCGTGCAGCTGGCGGTGGACTGCCTGCGCGCACGAGCAGGCTGACGTACAGCACGAGATGCAGAAGGACATGCAGCGTGCCGTGAGTCTCTATCTCTGAACAGTTCTCTTGCAGCGCGTCGTGCAGCTGGCGGTGGACTGCCTGCGCGCACGAGCAGGCTGACGTACAGCACGAGATGCAGAAGGACATGCAGCGTGCCGTGAGTCTCTATCTCTGAACAGTTCTCTTGCAGCGCGTCGTGCAGCTGGCGGTGGACTGCCTGCGCGCACGAGCAGGCTGACGTACAGCACGAGATGCAGAAGGACATGCAGCGTGCCGTGAGTCTCTATCTCTGAACAGTTCTCTTGCAGCGCGTCGTGCAGCTGGCGGTGGACTGCCTGCGCGCACGAGCAGGCTGACGTACAGCACGAGATGCAGAAGGACATGCAGCGTGCCGTGAGTCTCTATCTCTGAACAGTTCTCTTGCAGCGCGTCGTGCAGCTGGCGGTGGACTGCCTGCGCGCACGAGCAGGCTGACGTACAGCACGAGATACAGAAGGACATGCAGCGTGCCGTGAGTCTCTATCTCTGAACAGTTCTCTTGCAGCGCGTCGTGCAGCTGGCGGTGGACTGCCTGCGCGCACGAGCAGGCTGACGTACAGCACGAGATGCAGAAGGACATGCAGCGTGCCGTGAGTCTCTATCTCTGAACAGTTCTCTTGCAGCGCGTCGTGCAGCTGGCGGTGGACTGCCTGCGCGCACGAGCAGGCTGACGTACAGCACGAGATGCAGAAGGACATGCAGCGTGCCGTGAGTCTCTATCTCTGAACAGTTCTCTTGCAGCGCGTCGTGCAGCTGGCGGTGGACTGCCTGCGCGCACGAGCAGGCTGACGTACAGCACGAGATGCAGAAGGACATGCAGCGTGCCGTGAGTCTCTATCTCTGAACAGTTCTCTTGCAGCGCGTCGTGCAGCTGGCGGTGGACTGCCTGCGCGCACGAGCAGGCTGACGTACAGCACGAGATACAGAAGGACATGCAGCGTGCCGTGAGTCTCTATCTCTGAACAGTTCTCTTGCAGCGCGTCGTGCAGCTGGCGGTGGACTGCCTGCGCGCACGAGCAGGCTGACGTACAGCACGAGATACAGAAGGACATGCAGCGTGCCGTGAGTCTCTATCTCTGAACAGTTCTCTTGCAGCGCCTCATGTAGCTGGCGGTGGACTGCCTGCGCACACAGACTCTACCAAAGCGGAGATGTCCGTAGCGGAGACGAAGCTGTGCGGAGAGCTTGCGAGGCACAATTCTCATCTGCGCTTCTATCTTTCTTTGTTTTTTTTTGCATAAAAATATGAAACACCTCCGCTGGGTGGTCTCCAAGTAAGCTGAGCTGAGACGATATATTTACTCATACATACACTACATACCGCCGCTTTGATCATCGCTTTGATTTGATCCGCTCAGCTTTGATGGAGTCTACATATCTCCCTGAGTAAGCTTAGCTTTCGTAGCATGAGGACCTAGTGATCCCTTTTCTATAGGTAGACAAGACACATAAGCTCCGATTGAAGTTTTTTTTAAAATAGAACCCGTAATCACAGGTTCCTCTCGAACACGTCATTGCGGGTTCGATTAAAAAAATATCAATATCTCAGTTCCTACGTAACTCTCAAACAAACCTACGTGTTAGCAGCGTTATTCTCCTGCGAAACAGCTTTTATTCCCTGTTAACCGTTCACAATGAGTGACATCATGAAACATTGCACTATACAGAGAAGTGCCACGGACTCCGGCGGGAGTCAACGGCGCTCCGCCCGCTTCGACGAGGGCAAGGGCGCTCCAGCGGACGGGGCCGGCGGCGGCGGCGGCGGCGGCGCCACTGTGGACAAGGCTCAAAACACTGACCGACAGCAGGAATAACTATCCAACGATTCGTTCCTCGGTTCACCTTGCAGGGGTGCCTAATACGCAATAGCAATAACAACTGTCTATACGGGTTATTAAATAAATAAAATAATAAAAAATATTTTCATTGCTGTAGATTAAATTTTTCTAAGTTCCTAAGCGACTAATGCGACTGCTATAGGTACAGGAACTACTGATACAAAACCTAAAAGTAGGCGTAGATAGTAGCAATTGTGTCTGGCTAGACACTTTTCTGCCAGTGTCAAGTAATGGAAAGTAATTGTAAAATCAATGATGTTTGATTGTTTAATATTTTGACCAGAGGCTTGTTCGTTATCTAGCAGGGTACACACGCTTCTTAGGGTACCTAAGAAGCGTGCGAGTATAATTTTTTTTATTTTTATTTGCTTTGTGTTGGTTTTTGTATCACGGCGGCCATGATAGGCCCATTGTGATCGCCACTTTTACATTTTCAGTCCCGAAGCCGTGGCGTTCATAGTTCGCCACTAACCCTTGCAGCTGCTAGGAACTGTAGGATTTTCTTCGGGGGGATGTCTTTCAGCTCGTCTGGGCTATGCAGATGCTTGCCCAGATGGATACTGCGTTTGTGCATCAGTGCTCCACACTCACTTAGCAGATGGAGGGGCGTTTCGCGTAGCGTGCGAGTACCTCACACTTATTTACTGTGGTGGGTTAGGGTTGCCTACTTCATAATAACATGAACACAACAATGAGTTCACAAATTAAAGAATTTTAAGAGTTGAAAGGATTTATTTACTTTAAAAAATCATGTTACTTGACTTTTGATAATCGACAATACACGCAATCTCAAACAGTTTCGTTCACTAATGTTCTTGGTAGATATTCTTCTAGATGTTAAACTAAGAATAAGATGTTACATGTATATATTGTATGTATATACTAGTTTGAGTATAACCTATCACAACGTTTGAGAGGTGAAGAGTTACTGCGCGTTCTCGACGATCCAGTTGGCGTAGTGAGAGACGCGTGCGTTGACGCCGGGGTAGACGGCGTGCGCGCAGCCATAGCCCCAAGACGTGATGCCGACGAGGATGTTCCTCTGGTGGACCAGCGGGCCGCCGGAGTCTCCCTGGCAAGCGTCCTGAAGGAACAAAAACAATCAGTAACCGGTAACGGGTAATATCTGACGGAAAATACGTCACGTATTATCGGTCGCGTTACGCCAGAACAGGCAAATATATAAAAAAACATTCAACTTTTCACACTCTGTTAAGGATTGAAACGGAATTAATGTTCCCTTGGCAGAATTCAAACTGATATGACCTATGTTTATTAAAGTTAATAATATAAGTCTCAGGCATTCTATCCGCTGAGTGCAGTGGTAGGCCGGTCGATAGGTTACCTACCTTAATATCACTACATAGTAAAGGTATAAATCAAAGTAGCTTCCCGCTGTCTGTCTGACCCTATGTTTGCTTAGATCTTTAAAACTACGCAACGGATTTTGATACGTTTTTTTTTTATATATGAAGAGAGTGATTCAAGAGGAAGATATATTTGTATAATATAATACATGCATTTGCTCCCGTGCGAGGCCGGGGCGGGTCTCTACTTAAATATAAGGTAAAGACAAAAACTCACCTTGCCGCCGACGTCAAGAATACCGGCGCACAGCATTCCATCGGTGATATCAGGCCAGTTCTGGAAGCCAGGCTGTGACTTCAGTTCGGCGTACCTCGCCGCGCACACGTTCTGGTTGATCACAGACACGTCCACTTCGTTGAGCATTGTGGGAGAGGACCCACCTGACTGTAGGACAGAGTTTAAGGTTAGGAAAAGCGTTTTGAATTTTGATACCAATCAGATTTGCGCGTGGTTCGTTCAGGATTGTGGGAGAAGACCCACCTTGCTATAGAACAGAGTTTAAGGTTAGGAAATGCGTTTAGAATTTTAATACCAAGTAGGTTATAAGGTTTGCGCGTGGTTCTTATTTGTTAATAATAAATGTATAATACAAAATGTCTCCTTGAAGAATTTAAGTTGATTTATGATTTCTTTTTGCGTGTTTTTCTGATACAGTCAAATATATTAATTAGGTACACATATAGGTACACATAGCTCTGATCGCTTGTAATTAGTTGTAATGCATGTTTGAAAAATGTTGCATCCATGTGTAGCAAAAATCATAATTTTACATATATTATCTGTGAAAATAAGCTAATACATACTACAAGAGTTCCCCAGCCTATAGCGGTGACCGTGGAATGATCTTGCAGGTTGTAGTTGGTACCAGCAATCTGCGCAGGCGAGATCGTGTTAGAGAAGCTGACAGTGGTTGAAAGCTTCACGATAGCTACGTCGTTGTCCAAAGTAGCCGAGCTGTACTGCGGGTGGTTGATCAACCGAGACACGAGGAATTCAGTGCCCTGGTTCACATTCAAGGAGCCAAGACGCACGCGCCACTCAGTGGGGTGGTCACCTCTGGGAAAATCAAAAGTGATTGATTAATACATGGCCCACCCTTTGAATGCCCATCACACAAACAGCTCTTCCTTTCACCTATATTTTATGACAAAAAATACTTTGGGCTATCCAAAATCAATACGGTCGGGTTACGGTTAAATGCAAGGTCAAAAATGACTCAAACCAAGCCTACTTAGGTAAATAAGGCCGGCAAAGTCCATGTCCAGCTAGCGCAGGGTACGGTTCAGTAGTTGCACGGTTTATTATGTTACTACTACTGGCATTTTTTTTATTTTTACATATCAAATACAATCCGTTTAGCTGCCAACAGGAGGGGGACTCGGCTCCAACAAATAAATAACAATAGCAATTTAAGGCCAAACCGGAACCCAATAATAAAGAACCCAAAAATACAAATAATTTTCCTACACCCACAGTATTTTTGAACGAGTTAGCCAACGATACCCCACATCATTAAAGTAGAACAAATAAATATCGATCCCTACTTCAGATCTCCTTACTCGGGAGATACCGTAATATTTTGTCAAGATTACATTCGAAGACTTTGTCGTGTTAATTATAATCATGCAAAATTACAGATTACTACCTGCTACTAATAGTTGTAAATCTTTTACACAATACCCTACTTAACTGGTACTTTTAAAAAGATTCCGCGAGATTGCATCTATAGAAACAGCGGTTAATGCATACCGTGGCCATATAGGATCGGCTCTACAGTACGGCTTACTTTTGTGGGGCAATAGTGTCGATTCTGATAGGGCATTCAGAGCCCAGAAGAACTGCGTTCGTTCATTATGCGGAGCCATCGTGCGGCATTTTTTAAGCCGCTCTTCAAAAAATATCGAATTCTTCCTCTATCATACCTCTATATTAAACAAGCGACAGAAAACGATAACAGCATCCAGAACTTTTCAAAAAAAATGTTGACTTGAAATCTAGAAGATTAAGAGAAGTTGCTAACAACAGATTGCATACACCACAGTAAAAATTAACAATGACACAGAAACAATCCTACTATATGACAATAAAAATATTTAATAATCTACCAGAAGACCTAAAGACCCTATCTGGAATCTTATTCAGTACTCAACTAAAAAAATGGCTTCTAGGTAAATGCTATTATTTCATGAATCAATATTTTAATTACAGGGACTTAGAGGACTTTGAATATGTTCATTGACATTGATTTTATTTAAGACTATTCTGAATTTTATTATTATATTAATCCATAATTTTTATTTGTAACTTAAAAATAGAAATTTTAATATTGTTTTTGTAAAATAAACATTTGCATGCCTATGTTAGGTAGAATATAACTGCACATATGATAAATTATGACCTATATATATTCTGGCAAATAAATATCTTTATCTTCACTAATAGTAGTAACTATTTTACACAATGCCCTACTTAACTTAATAGACGCCCCCTCACTCCTGTCTAATATCAAACTGTGTGTACCTTCCCTCCGCTGATGAATGATGACTGAAAACTTTTTGTATTCTTCACAAAGTATTGTTATTCTGTAACTAGACAAAATAAGCTATGTTCCTTAATAAATAACACGTAAGATATTGTTGTTTTTAATACGAAAAAAATAGGAAGAAAACTTGTCCATTTTCGCATAAAAATGTTCAAATGCGATTAGCTTTCATTTAATTTTAGGTAAGTATTTGGAAAAAAAAACTATTTAGGAACCTAGATAAATACTATTCAAATACAAATAATATTATAGTGGTAATATGCTTGATTTGGAAATCATTTTGGTATTATGTTTGTATGAACAATTCGTCCCTCCGGAGGCCTCTTAAGGGTCCGGCGACCCTCGCTTTCATAAATTGCTCTGAATATAGCTGTCCCTGTTTAACCCTTGCGTCGCGCCCCATACGTGCGAGATAGCAATATTAGCCGTTCAAAATCTGGTTTATTCCGTAATACCAAAAATTATGACTGAAAACTTTTTGTATTTTTCACAAAGTATTGTTATTCTGTAACTAGACAATATAAGCTATGTTCCTTAATAAATAACACGTAAGATATTGTTTTTTTTTATACGAAACAACTAGGAAGAAAACTTGTCCATTTTCGCATAAAAATGTGCAAAATGCGATTGGCTTTCATTCATTTTTATGTAAGCATTTAGAAAACAAAACTATTTAGGAACCTAGATAAATACTATTCAAATACAAATAATACAATACTATGGTTGAAATATGCTTGAATTGGAAATCATTTTGGTATTACGTTTGTATGAAGAATTCGTCCCTCGGAGGCAAAAGCTCTTAAGCTGTTAAGCTGTACTCGCTGTAATGTAAATTCTCTTACCTGCCCCGCACAACCGATTCTTTTAAACACTAATTACTCGCATGTTGACTTATTCCATACTAAACAAAATATTTTCAAAAATATAATTTACACAAATTTCTTCAATACTTAGCAGTACCCAATACTACTACTAATACTCGTATATTTTGTTGTGACCAGCCTGCGTCTCGCATGCTACGTCTCGCAATCTCTATGGGTAATCTGGATTTATGTGACTCATGTTGTGATTGTGAATAATGTTATTATTTTATTACTTGTTGTATTGAGTTATATAATTATTATTTTTTTCTGCAAATTTAATTGAATCTATGTTCCATACTCTGACAAATTGTTATTTATATATTTTAATAAGTATTTAAAATTGTATTTAATTGTTAGTGTGTACTTACATAGATTTTTACTATGCGACTTGTAAATATTTTCTTTTACCAATAAAATGACTAACTCTTATAAATGATCTGTACCACTGGACGAGCAGGCAAAACACTTTTAGTTCATTTGTTGTTTTTTTTTCTTGTAATAAACAAGTTACTTGTATATTTTAGTTTAAGCATATTTTAGTATCATAAGTGAAAACTATTAAGCTTTAGTTATGCCACAAATGTTCCTACTTAAGATTTATAAGCTGTTAGTATTCCATCTAAATAAAAAAATAAATTAAGTGAACAAACAATTTAAGCGATCACTTTATTTCCTAGTTTTACTTATGTAACTTGAATTTTGTGACGTGTCCTAGAGTCCTGTGAGGCCTAAAGGAAATGAAGCAGTTTGATATTTTATTCATATTTGAATAGTATTCTGAGCTGAGCCATAGTTTTAATTATCATGGTACAATTGGGACAAATCTACACAACACTAAAGATTTAAAAGTTCTTACTCGTAGCAGTGAGCTGCGGACACCACAGTATTTTCGTTCAACAGGGTACCACCGCAGGCCTGGAACCACCAGATGCCGAACCACCCGTACTGCATGTTGGACATGAAGGGGTAATGCTCGATATTGGCCACCTCCACGCCGCCCACGATGCGGTTTATGTTCTTCGGGACCGCTGGAAAATAACCAAAAATACATTAATTTTATTTTATTTATTTAATGTACAAACCGCCGATTAGTAGCCCGCCCATTGTACAACACATTCTGTATTTATCTTTTTCTGTCTCGTGTATCTGTTTTTATTTGGTGTGCAATAAAGAGTAATGATATTGTATTGTACAAAACACATCACAACCACGTTCAATTGTGCGGTTACATAAGATATTGGAATCAGAACAAGTAATCTTTGTCCCTAAATAGATTCTGGCCCCGGGTTCATACGCGCTTTTATTCGGTAAAAAGTAGAGGTAGTGTGTGTTACCTACTCTAAATCTTGGTATAAATTAATACAAACTATCAGGCCGATCAGTATCCCTTTCGTTCACCGGGAGGTGAATTGAGAATTAGGTACAGTACGATACGGTACGGTATAATGCTGGACAATCCACACAGCATCATCTATCCCCAAGCTAAGCAGAGCTTGTGTTTTGGGTACTAGATAACTGATATACATAATACAATACATTACACAGATATTTTTTTATCATACGTAGGACCAGAACACCCGGAACAAATATCTGCATAACGGACACACAATTGTTCTGAGGCGGGAATCGAACCCGCAACCTCCTGCGTCGCAGGCGGACCTTCGCCCACCGCGCCACATCAGTCGTCAACATACATTGTCGCATCGGGTGGCTCGCAGTGACCTATGTACTACTTATATTTAAAATATAACTGAAAAATATGAATAAACGAATTACTAATAAACTAATACAAATAACTTACCGACAGCGGCTCCCAGAAGGGCCAAAAGTACCAGAGCACGGATCATTGTTGTCGTTTTCAGAAACTAGATGCGTCAATACGATCGCTCATTAGTATTTATATATTGCCTTATCATATTATCTAAACTGGGTTTTAGCACTTGCTTACCCTAATCTACTGGCTATCGTAAGAATTAAAAGATAAATACCGGTTAACGTGCTGAATTTTCCCAAGTTAGTTTTTCAATTAATTCTATGGAGGCCTATGTCCAGCAGTGTCCACTGCGCACGCTATAGGCTGATGATGCTGTTTTATGGCATACTGCTGGGGAACGCTGCAGACATAGACACCGTATTTGTGTTCTTCTGCAACAATGTTGGCGTGGGCTGTTCGTGCAATCTATACTATGGGTCCCAGAGAAACCCTTAAATCCCAATCTAGCTATGTACGGTTACTTGTTCGCTTCTTTACTTCACCTTGATTGAAGTGAACAAAACCAAAGTGATCACTTTATCTCCTAGTTGTACTTACCTTTGTAATTAGTGACGTGCCTGAGAGTCCTGTTCAAATGCGTTTACTCTCTGTAGATCCAGTGATCAAGATCCATTTGATTCCATTGAGAAAACTTTTTCTCTTTAGATCCATTTCTGATGATTTGGTTCTAACAAGAACTTTTATCATCTGTAGATCCAATGATCTGATTTTGTTCCAGTGAACAAGGTCTAACTAAAGGATTATTTCCCTTGATGGTTGATGGGGATACTATTCTACATACAATCAATTGATCTTATCCACCACAATGTTTTGGTGGATTATCTAATTTTACTTTTTAATTGGTCTTACTACTATCGGTGCAAATTAAAGTCGAGTAATTGGTATGTAATTACTTTTATTGGAATGTCCATTATATGATTTACAGAAAAGTAAAAACTAAAATTATCTACTTAAAAATAAAACATTGAACTTGATACAAAAATTTCCAAATTTCAAAAATATGGATGTTAACAGTAATTGCTTTGGTTACGTATAAAAAGAAGAATCATCACAAGAGCTCGTCGAAAACAACGACAGTTCTTGTATACGAATGCGTTTTACAACGCAAAACTTACATAAAACAAATATGTATCTACCTATAACATACGAAACAATTAACTTATTGTAGGTTCAGGAAAATAAAAGCAATAATTTAGAAGAAAATAAAAAATACCTAAAAAGATGGTGGGAGTAACTCTTAATACAAAAATAATCATAATTTCTTAATTATTGAAAATGGCTTTAATACGATCTCGATGGTCCTTTATCCAAAAGAGCATTAGCAAAGAGTATTAATTGGATCTCACCTAAGATCCAATTAATACACAAAAAAAAAACGAAAAATAAGATATCCATCGGGAAGTTATACATTTTTACCACGTTATATGATATTATATGATGTTGTATTTATTGACTCGAGCCAAGACTCGAGGTCTTGTCTTCTTGTTATAAATATGCTTGCATGCTTTAATCGATTACAACAGCGGTTCTTACAATTATTATAAAAAGTCGTTGTTTAAATAACTTCAGTACACAACCTATAAATTAATAAGACACTTAGCAACAATTAACTTGTGTGATTAAATATATGAAACACAATATTATATTATTCTTACAACAATAGTTAGTAACTATAAGGAAATACACTCATTATTATCGACAAACAGCGTAAAAGGCACTTCGAATTAAAAGAGAAAATATAATCGTCGGTTAAACTTTAATCGACAGTTTTGACAGAAGTTATCATATTGACGTAACTTGACAGATGTTGAACACATCCGAGTATTTTCCGAGTATATTTTGTTTGTTTGGATGATTGATTTGATCCTATACCTGCCAGCAAAGGGCAACGTTGTTGCGGATGATAATCATAAAGTTCAGGCTCTTACGTAGAAGAGAAACAATAACAAAAATTAAATCGATTTTGGTTAAGGGTAAACCCATAATAGATGCACTACGAATCCGCAATCTCCTGCGTCGCAGACGGACCTTCGTCTACCGTGCCACAGAGGTCGTCATAGTTATTCATAGTTATCCTATTAATGTCATGTTGCGACTTTGGGAAGTCAGATTTTTCCAAAACGAGGCACCTATCTCACTGCGGCTTCTATCCTGAGTTTACCCTAGCCTTGAGATGGGGATATAGTGAAAATAATAAAGTTTATTTCGTCGCTGCTCATGAAAGATAAATACGGTACCTAATTCAAAAACAACATTCTTTCGTCCAAAAAACTATACGCCTAAATTATACCTAACTAGTAAAGCTCTCATTTTAATTACCAATAAATTACTCCTACATTGTGACACTGCATACAAAACGTGCTTCATGGTGAACCGGGTACTCCCCGGCGTAACGGGGCGTAACCAATATACATTATATACGTTACGCCGTGTGCTAAAATCCCTCTCGGTGCTCGTTGCGAGCGAACCTTCTTTCCCCGTAGGTACTGACCACACGAACGCTCGCTGTGTAACGCGTTACATTACGCCCCGTAACGCCGGTCGTTACCCCGCTGTAGATAACCCATAATAAAAGTAGCGGGTATTTCAAAATTATTACAAAACTTGATTCTACAAGAAAATCTTTAAAAAATATAGTTTCCTGAATACAGTAACAAAATGAGTTTAGTTAAATATTCTTCAAATAAATGTTATCGTAGAGAAGAACAATTGTCAAGTTCATGATTGGTGGCCTTCTCGTCTACAAACCAGTAAAAAGTTGGGGTGAAAGAGAGACTCCAACATCTCGTCTCCCAAGCCAACCTAGCCTGCACGTGGTACACCCTGCTACATAACAAACTAGGCTCTGGTGAAAATATCAAACAATATTCATAATTTGATAACTCAGATAAAATACAATTATTTTTCATTACTTGACACTGTCAGAAAAGTGTCCAACCAGACACGATTGCAATTGACAAAGAATCATCATCATTATCACCAGTAAATGTTTCCATACATTTGTAACGCAAAAGTAATTGACATCATACAAAAATGCCTTGGCAAGTCTGTTGTACAAGGTGTTGCAAGGATAGTAGACCGTTTTGTCATCACTACGGTCATCTTCAGGATATCTGAAGACTGAGTAAGTGATGAACACTTCAAGTTTTAGGAATGTTAAACAACTGTGCAAAGTTTTTGTTAAAAAATATCATATTTTGATGGCTGCTAATATATCGATAAGAACAAGACCGAGTTTCTGTTGATTATTTGATCGTGAAGGAACAGTGAATTTTACGGTTAATTTTTGGGGCCAGCTTTCTTGAATCACCTTGTATATTATGTGAAAAAAACTACTAATACCGATTATCCGCTGCTAAAGATTACCTTATTAGGTAGGTCTTAGGTCGAAGCGGTTTCAACACAGATTAGATATCATACAGTATGCGTTCATAGTTGATAATGATAACAATTTAATTACTTAGAATCGAGAGTTTGAGAATCTTTCGGCAAAAATAATATTAAATTACCGACGTAATGTATGTTTCTAATATTAATTACATAAGGAGAGTACGTTTTGCTTCATAGCTAAGTCCTGGGACTTAGCTATGAATCAAAACGTACTCTTTAATCACAAAGTCAGGGTTTCACTTGTTAATAAAGCTCCAAAGCTTTATATGGTACTTTCAGTTGTATTTCAACCGACTTTACAAATGGAGGACTCTCAATTCGCCCGATTCTCCCGATTCTCAATTCGCCTGTAGGTTTTTTTGTTTGTTAGTTACTTGATATTTCTGCCAATTTTATTCTTATCCCATTTTGTTGCTTCACTATTATACAGGGTTATTGGTAATTCGACGTATTCCCGTTAGGAGGTGATAGATGTGACTATTTGCAATAATTTTCACCCCCATGTGCATCATGCAAAAATGAACTATGGAGAGCTAACAAAATGGTATGTTTTTAAAATAATCTGCAAGCCAAGATACATAACGTTTTTTTTTATTTTTTAAGGCGTTTTACTGGAAAAAAATCTCGAATAATGAAATAGTATCGTTTTTCATCTCGCATTTTGAAATTTAGAGCGATAATTGTTGTTTTAATATTGATAAATAACCAGTGTTTATTCGTTTTTATAAATCGGAAGAAAAAAATAAATTTAAATAGACAGTTGTATTTAAAAAAAAATTGATGTTGCTCTTTGGCTTATTTTGAAAAAAGCTAAAAATTATGATAACTTAAAAATGGTTCACTTTTGTACAAATGATGCACATGGGGGTGAAATTATTGCAAATAGTCACCCCTATCACCTCCTAACGGGAATACGCCGAATTACCAAAAACCCTGTATAGGCATGATTACTAAAATAAAACTAGAAAAACTGTAAATTCAGGAATTGAATTTGGTTTTTAGGTTTCGTCGAACATTTTTACCATAGTATTGCAGCAAAACATTTTTAGATGGATATGAATGGGCTTCAGACTTAACAGGGAACTCACCTATTTAATGAAGCTCTGCTCAAATACGTGAAACTGTTGCCGATGATTTGTGGATCGAATGGACTCCGCCGACATAGCGCGGCGAGTCGGTGCGACATTTTAGGATATAAAAAGTTAATTATTTTAGGCAAACGATAGTGTTTTTTCAACTTGTCGGCGGGCCGGCGACTTGTGAGACTCCTTAACAACATAATTACATAAGAAATTAGGGTTAAGGCCAACCGAGCGTAATTTTTTGAGTAGTCAGTCGCCTAAAATGTATAGCTTGCTAAAGTCCCGTTTGTGAAACACGGCGACGCAAAAAGAAATGTGATTCCTGTAAAGTATACATTTAAGTTGCGTGTGCTCTAAAAAAATTACGCTTCTCTAGAAGCTAAGAAAGGCACAGAATTCATAAGATACAGTGCGTTATTCTAAAACATCACCTTATATCTATATAGTATCATAAGATCTGTAATTGGTGTTATCATTTCTTATTAATAAATTGTAGCAAAGCCGTAGTTACATAATAATAGTTATAATTGACGCGTCTGAGACCTAATAATGTTATTTATCATCAAACATTTACATCTATAATTTATACGAGAACAAATTTATAATTATTAGGCATAATATATATTTTTTGTATAGATAATCTTCATATATCATTGTAACATGGTTTTGTAGTGTTTGTGTAGATTATTAAGTAAGCGATTAAAAAATTACTAATATTTTATCAAGATTCCCGTAGATTGCGATAACTTTACCAAAACATCAACGGTAATACCCAAATTAATTATTTTGATTATAATTTAGTCAACAACCTAATAAATTTATCAGGAAGTCAATTTAATTTTTAATTATGATTATATCTTATCAAATGAATTCATTCATATATTTGCCATTTTAGGGAAAACCTAGACGGTTATAATAATGATAAGACACATAGTGAAACGAAAAATGTTTCGTGTTATTTTAAAGAGTATTTTGAGTCCTTTTGGAAATATATTGAACGTAACATCTTGTTTTATAAGGCGAATGACATTTTGATCTTGTTTTAAAAGGCGAATGACATTAAATTTTTGAATCTCTTGCTCTAAGTTGATATTGAAAGTTTTATATTTTGCCGTTCTCATGAATACTAGATTATTTTGACGAGTAACTATCATATCAATAAAGTGAATAGGTATTTGAAGTACCTTCGTGATACATCGTCGGCCTCATCTTTACTTTACATCAGATGAGATTGTGGTCAAACTTAGGTCTAATAAATATTAACAAAAACAAGTTGCTTTCATAAAAGCACTACCACTTAGGTAAGGTACAGAATGTGACGATATAAAATCGAGTATTAACTGGTTGGTTCCTAACGTCTTGAGTGCCGGTGGTACATAAATGAACAATACTTCTTGTAACTCAACTATGACTTACACTGGTTTTTAAAAGCGAAAATTAATAATTTTAGAAAATGCACCTTAAATCCTATAAGAATAGGTGCATTTAAGGTGGTTTAAACCAAAGCGGAGCAGAACATGACCGTATCCCTACTTATCTATGGATTTTGTAACAAACAACAACAATTATGTTGTTTTGGCTGTCGTTTTTCACATTATTTCCACTTCGTTCCGCAAAGGTATCAACCGTTTACCCCCTCTTTTTCATTGATTTCTTTTTTATATTAGTAGGTCTTCGAATAACTCGATTTCACTAGCAAGGTCGCCATTTAATGACACAAAATAGACAATTATCGAGTAAGACCATATCCATAGTGTTCAGTATTATGGGGTTACCCTATGTTACTATTAAACTGTCATACAACAGAGCCTTCGCAATCCTGCTGAGTCGATGATTTACCCTACTGTATAAAGATATAGGCCTCATCGATTTCGATGACGGCGACCCTAGACATTACGGATTCCTGTTACTATCATGATCCCTAATATCTCGCTAGACCGAATTTGGTCTTGAATACCCTACGGCACGTATGGCAGTAGAGTTGGCCCGATGAGTTATATGTATACGTGTAGGAGGGCTAAGGTCTCTCTTTTCGTATAATGCGTCTATTGTCTCAAGGCGTTTTTCTTGCTTTAATGCTGTAAAGATAGTAGATTGCCAAGATGACCTACGAGAATTAACCGTCCCCAACACCCCGGTCGATATCGCAAGCGGTTTCGTTTGAACACATCCTCGACTGTATAATATAAATGTGGTGGGTTTGTTAGTTTCACTGGCGATCGACGGTTCTCTTCAGCCACTGCGTGAAATGGCGGAGCTGCCACACGGCACGCGCTGATTCCTCGCGCAGCCGCGCGTTGTGGCGACGAAGACGACGCACCTATAAGGAAATTGGATAAGTTATTTCAGATTTTCTAACTTCATTTATTTAGGCTTACAAAATAAGGACTAGGTAGACAAATCAAGTATACTATAAATTTGTTTTTAGTTTTCTCTTCACTTCATTTTTTTGTCCACTAGTAGAAGAAGAAAGTTATCCATCCATACTTGATATTATAATAGAAAAATAGTAATTTTGTCGGGGCAATGTTTGAGGTGTTCTCTACAGTAACTTTGTTACTGTGTGAAACAGGTGGTGTAACACATGGCGTTACGTCGTCCTCTAGCTGTCTGCCTGTGTCTGTGTGATGCGTATGCATATGCGTCAGCCTCGAGTGTGGCCACGAACGCCGCCAACCCACACGCACCACCGACTAAGTTAATAAATGATACAGGTGTTATGAGACATAGCGTTACCTCGTCCTCTAGCTGCTGCCTGTGCCTATGCGAGGCCAGTGCGTCGGCCTCGAGCGCGGCCACGCACGCGGCCAGTCCGCACGCACACGTCTCTCTGCTGATTTGGTTGTTGTGTGAAGGGATGCTTTGTTCCGTCGGCGACGCGTGAGGGGTTGATGTCGGTAGTTCCGCGGTCTGTGAAGGAATTAGCTTTGAGTTATTCTGTGATGGACTGGTTTGTTCGGAGTAGATAATGAAAGAAGTAGGAATCCGGTTCAACCGCTTGCAAGATAATAAATAACACCCGGAACAAATATCTGCAGATCGTACACACAATTGTCCCACAACTACAACCTCCTGCGTCGCAGGCAGACCTTCGCCCACCGCGCCAAAGAGGTCGCCAAGATAGGTTGATATCAAAGTCGCAGGGAGCACTTAGATGCGAGAACTTTTTCTTGAAGACAACATGCGACCAACTGGCGTGTGACTCGTCTTATTCAACCATAAAAGCGCTAGATAATATAGACTTACCGGTGTAGTCTCGGTCCAGGTATCGTTGGCTACATCGCCGGGTATAGTTTCTAACGTCGAATCTGAATTCTCTATGGACGGGTACTGCGTTTCTTCACAGATCTGTAACAATCGATCAGCTATCAGTTCCATGCTAAAAGGCAAGGTTATAAATCATCGTAAATTTATATAACATTAAAGCTATAAAAATATATATAAGTATATTTAATTATTTATAATTATAAGTTTTTTTCTGTCATTAACTAGGTGAGATAAACGCATTACGATAGCCAATAAAAATATCGTTGTATGGTCAACACGAAAACGTCTAGGGCTGTCACAGAACTAGATTCACTGTTTACGGTCTCGTTCCTACAGAGCATGTTGCAAATATGGACTCTATTACCTGTAGCATAGCTCTGGTAGCTGTGTGCACGAGCGTGGCCCAGTCCAAGGCTGTCGCGTCCGGGAGAGGTAGCGGCGGCGTCCGCGCGTTCACGCTGTTTACTGTTGTCACACCTGGCAATTACTTAATTAATTAATTTATTATTTGGTACACGAAAATATACAACAAAGCTATGCTGTGTAAGAGACAAAGCCGCACGACGGAAAACGTCCGGTGCGTAATAGAAATCAGCACACATCGCGGCTCGAAGGTTTCGCTTCGAAGGACCATGTAGGAATCGCGGCTAGTTCTTCCTGGTATGATGATGTATTAATAGTCGAGCATAGAAACGATAGCTGTATTGTATACAAAACTACGACTAATATGATGGTAATGAGTGCGGTTTGAATGGCTGCTGGTGATGCACTGACCTCTGTAGGCGCCCGCTCCGCGCTCACGGCACGGTTACCTACTTAGGTCGAAGTGCTGATGCTGCTTGTATACCTCCGTGGTCGATGTAACGAACAATGTGAAAGTTTGCAACTGGCTGCGCTTTCCGTACTGAGCCGCATTAAGTCCGTATGAGTCATACCTGTGAGTCCACTGACAGGCGTCCCGGCGGTCACTCCCGTCACGCCGGTCACTGCACTGACCGCCGTCACGCCGGGCACGCTAGGTATGACGGGCGTGCCGCCTGCGCTGTTCGACCGCGGCGTTTGTGCCAGCTCGGCGTCCATTAGCCGCATTAGCTCCTCCTGAAATAAGAATCATACGTATGACTCAGTGTGTTAGCAAAGCCTGGGATTTTTAATTGAGATCTGGAGCAGTGAAGCCGCTATCTTGGCTAAAGTAAAGTAAAGTAAAAAATCATTTATTTCTTTAGGCTTACAAAATAAGCACTAAGACAAGTCATATTTTAAATTTAAATTATTATCAAATAAAATTATTTTACCGTTCACTTCAATTTTTTGTCCACTAGTGGAAGAAGTGAAAAGAAACCACTAGCATGGCTCTATGGGATGACCAGCGTTGGTTGTAACGTGCTTACAACTAGGGCTTGTAACGTGCTTACGTGAGACAGAGATCGTTTTGTGACTTAAGGGGCCTCCGGAGGGACGAATGCTTCATACAAATGTAATACCAAAATTATTTCTAATTCAAGCATATTTCCTCTATAATATTGCATTATTTGTATTAATAGTATTTATCTAGGTTCCCAAATAGTTTTTTTTTTAAATACTTACCTAAAATGAAATGAAAGCCAATCTCATTTTGCACATTTTTATGCGAAAATGGACAAGTTTTCTTGCTATTTGTTTCGTATTAACAAAAACATCAATATCTTACGTTTTATTTATTAAGGAACATAGCTTATATTGTCTAGTTACAGAATAACAATACTTTGTGAAGAATACAAAAAGTTTTCAGTCATAATTTTTGGTATTACGGAACAAACTTTGAAAAAAAAATTTTGAACGGCTAATATTGCTATCGCGCACGCATGTGGCGCGGTGCAAGGGTTAAACAGGGACAGCGATATTCGGAGCGATTTTTGCAAGCGAGGGTCGCCGGACCCGTAATTGCAAATATTCTGTTTTGTCTTTCATTTTTTAATCACGTTTGTTTTGTTTATTTATATTCTCATTCTCTCATTCATTAATTTGAAGTGATCCGGAACTCACTTTAAGGTAAAACAATCAGTCATCTGTTTGATGTTGAACCTATATGTCTTTGCCCCCAATAGGTCATTGGGGGGCTGAAAGTGGAATGCCCAGATATCGCAAAGGAAGATCTTCCCTTTTCAAGGCCAGTTCATATGGCTCACTTGCCCGGGGTCTTTCAACCGACAGTTGTCGGAAAGTTCCGCGCTGAGGAAGACCGTAGGCCGCCGCTCGTCCGCTGCAGTAATACCCCTCCATAGATATACTTACAGTGAGCGAAGTATTCGCAGAGGCTCTGATTGAATTCCTGGAGTGTCGCGGTGAAGCGTCGGCATGCGAGCGGCGCCGGACCGCGCTGTCCGCTGTGGCGCACGGCGAGCGGCGGCCGCTACGGTTAGAGCCCCCTGTTGATACATAAAAATAAGTAGAATTAACCTGAGCTCCGGCAACTGCGCGTCCTCCATTCCTCCACGCTGTTGTATCATGTATGACGACCTCTGTGGCGTGGTGGGCGAAGATCCGGGTTCGATTCCCGCCTCGGGACAATTGTGTGTACGATCTGCAAATCCAGGTTCCGGGTGTTCTGGTCGTTATTATGTATAATAAAAAACATCTATCTATGTAATGTGTTGTATTAAGTATATCAGTCATCTTGTAGCCATAACACAAGCTCTACTGTAGTACATATAGTGATTATACCAGTCCCGTATCCGGAGCTCTCGGAGCGCGGCGGCGAGTGTCCGCGCTCGTAGGCGCGCCGCCCGCGCCCCGGCTGCTGTGCGTGCGCGTCCGTGCGCGTCAGCGCCGCCCATTCCTCCACGCTGTTGCCGCATTGACACGTGCCGCTCGATGCGAAGGTTACTGTCACCTGCAACGATAGACAACAAGTGGATTTGTTAATAGGCACAGAGTAGACATACACTTTGTATACCGAGGAGAGAAAGTGACCGATTACTAACGAGGACGCCGCTATGGCATACGCCGCCGCCGGACCTATGTCACTGCTGAGTCGCGCATCTAATGAGCGACGTGTTACATCGCGCGCGCCCCGTTCCTCACGCTCCGCCTGATCGTGACCTTGGCTTCGAAAGTATATTTCCTCGTGGTTTACGCCATTATATTCGTTGCATGTGCATTGGAGAGAATAGAACACGATAAACGATGCTGATCTATTGTGTGGCGCGCACCCTATACAAAGCGCTCTCACCGTGACGGGGTCGGATGTCTTCAGCAGGTCTACCAGCTGGTCGTGGTGCAGCGCGACGACGGCCGCGCGGCACACCTCCAGCAGCCGCGCGCCGCGCCGCATGCCCGCGCGCGCTGCGCAGCCGCCGCCCTCCACGCCCGTGACTAACCCGTCCGGTTGGACGTGGAAACCTGTGCACACAACGTTATTTACAATTTATAACTCTCAAACACAAATCAGATTACAAAAGTAATGTAAGGTACTTTCTTTTTATATTTAAGTTCTATCAAATTTATATTTATTTGAAGGAAAACTAGAGGCTTTCAAATAACAGACTAACAAATTCATAAATACAGCACTTACCTGCGGCCAGTACGCGACTGTGCGGCCCACACGGCTGCATAAGGATGATGCAGACTAGCAGCAGCCAGAGTAGCAGACAAGTTCACTTGTCTAGGCTGAGGCCAAACGAGCGTACATTTTTGAGTGGTCAGACGTGTAATTTCTGCTACTTTTGGTTTAATAGAAAGGTCGGCGACGCAAAAAGAGTTATCGATTAATTCACACGCATAGTTCCAACCGAATTGTGTTCGCGGGGGTGAGGGGAGCGAGGAATGCGTCAGTCAGGTACAGATTGTAAGAGTTAACACGAATAAAACAACTGAATAAATAGCGCCCGTCTGGCAGCCCAACAGATTTTCTGCTGGGCAGAGTTTATAAGATAGAAAATACGCGACTCACAACTCAAAACAAAATTTAGGCTCGTTTGGCCTCAGCCTTTATGCCAATCACTTTTAACATAATGTATCACTGTATTAGTGGTACAGACCTAGCTGTGAGGCGGCGCCGCGCTCCAGCGTGATCTCGGTGAGTGCGTGTGCGTGCGGCGGCGCGACGGCCGCAAGCCGCCGCAGCAGCGCCGCGCCGCCGCCGCACACGCGCACGCTCTCCCCGCGGTGGTAGTACACACGCGACCAGCCTCCGCTACGCACCCAGCCTGCGAACAATACAAATAAACTACTTTGACTGCGATTTTTTTTCGACGACTGCGATTTTTTTTTTTAACCTAATAAATTCGTGCTGCCGCTGTACACAGCGGTTGTGTTGCGCCGCACATGTGTTTCGTTCGAAAAATATTACGGCTGTGCTGAGTCACACAGATCTGTATTTTCTCAGCCGCTGCGCTAGTGTGGATTTACGCATATTAGTCACTTGTAGAAAACACATACCGTGTGATTTCAGCAATCAAAATGTTAACGGACTCTCTACGTACAGAGCCGGTCTAAGGCACGGCGCACTTCTGTACTGTCTGTATGCCAAAGTAGGATAGGTATGTACTTATTTTATTTTTATTTAGATGGAAAACAAATAGCTTATAATTCAGAACAGAAACATTTGTGGTTGGTTTAACTAAAGCTTAACAGTTTTCACTTATGGTACTTAAATATGCTTAATGTAAAATTTATATCTAATGTACCTAGTAAGAACAAGTAGTTTATTAATTAATACAAAAAAAAACAAATAAACTAAGTTTAAAGTGTTTTGTCTGCTCGCGATGAACTAGTTGGACAGATACTTGCAAGAGTCACATAAATCCAGATTACCCATAGAGATTGTCATCATCTGCACCTTCTTTACTTCACTTCACTTTCAATAAGGAGGGTACTATGGTAGCATAGTACCCTCCTATTTTATTACTGATCAAGCTATTTTAAATCTTATTTCAATGAGTTTAAAATTCATGATACTTTATTGCGATACAATGATGCCGCGGCAACCCGTCTCAACGGGTTGCCGCGGCGTCACTGCATCCCGCGAGACGTATGAGTCACTTTGTGTGGAGGAATTATGACGGTTAAGCTAATTGAAATAAGGTTGGAACTCGTCCAGCGGTGATTTCGGTGAATAGGGCGGAATGCCGTGCCAAACCGTCAGTCAGCGCCGGCCTTAACACCAAACTAATGTACACTACGACTCTAGAGATCAGAGGGACGCGGTCAGGGTGGATATATAACAAGGGTTCAATGTTGTAATTGTAACAGAGACTCACCCAGCAGACAGTTGGTGGGTATGACCAGCACGACCTGCCGCGTGTTGTTCTCCACCAACACGACGCTGTCTGACGACACACCCATGATGCAGTCCAGCAGAGTTCCACCCGCCGCTTCGTCTTGCACTTGAACCTATAATTCATAAAAAAAACATGTTTATTCATATTGTTTGATTAAATGGAATGGGCTTTTTGAAGAAGTGGTAACAACAGACTCGACAACAAATGTGATATGATAACGTAAGGCATCGTTTCATTTATACATTCGTTGACGAAGAGTTGAACATTACAAACATACGTAGATATTTTTTTATTGTATATAAAAACACCCACTACAAAATATCTGCAGCAAGCATTTGTCCTGTCTACCATGCTAAATCGCATGGTAGACAGGAATCGAACCCGCAATCTGCTGCGTCGCAGCCGTCGCAGGCGGACCTTCGCCCGCTGCACCACTGAGGTCGTCAAAGTTAGTCACAAGGCACTCAAAATATAATAGAATTGAACTTACATGAAAGCACAAAGCTCCGCCGACCAAGACATCGATCGCGCAGTTATCGACGCGCGCCAACACCGTGCTGTTGTTAGCTGAGCTGTTGCCGCTTTTACTGAGCAGCGATGAGAAAAGAGCTGGAAGGATAACGAAAGTTATTTTATTTTTATTTTTTATTTTTATATATTTGAGAAACAAAAAGCTTATGCTACAATTAATAGTACATTTAAAATATGAATAAATGAAGCTAACACAGTTTCCGCTTGTAGTACGCAAATAATATAACTAATTACAATATGGTAAGTAAAGAAGAAAAAAAAACAAATAACGTGCCAATTTTAAACATCACTAAAAACTTTATTGAATTTATTGGAAAATCAACGGCTTAAACTAACTTAATCAATTTCCGTAATGCATCAGAGAGACAACTAAAGATTTTCACGTATAGTAACAATTTAACGACGTGAACACAAATATACAACAGCTCGAACGACACGAAATAAAACAGATATGGAATAAACTATATACCTACATAAAGTCAATGTAGGTAAACCCAAGTACCTACGTCACTATTAAATTAACTAATAAATGAATTAAAAAAATGAATGAACACTTTATTGTACCCAAAATAACACCTTATATCTAAATCTTACAAAACCTATGGTAAACCTATGGTATGGTTAACCTATGGTAAGTAGAATTTACGCTTGTAAAGAATAGATCTAAGTGCCTGCAAACCTTATTGAAAAAATCGCTTGATCGCCATAAAAATTAATTTATCTAGTTTGTGCCAAGAATAGGCATAGAAACAAGATATTTTAACACTAACACATATTGACACTTACGTATTTGTATTTATTTATTAAACATTAGGGGAGGCAGGTCCAACAGTGGACCCTGGTGAAGATACTCACAGAACTTTTGTCCAGTCTCGACTGTTGTGGTAGTAACATAATTCTTAGCTAAATCCTTCAGGTACTCTTGCCGCGTGCGCGTCGCCATTGTACTAAACTTTGGTGATTGAATCGCGGCGTTCTCGCCATTTATAACCTGAAATTATGCACGTTTGTTTATTAGAAATTTAGATTCAGAATTTCAGAAGAAATTTAAGATCTTACATGATTATTATCTAAAGAATATGCTAGTTCACGTCAAACTAATATTAATGTACTAAAAGAAAATAACTAAAAATAAACGTATGAAATAGTAGTTTCTGCACGCGGTTTCGCTCGCGTGTGTTAAGGTTATTTCTATACCATGGAAACTGATTTATGGGATAAAAAGTAAGACTATGTTCTATGCTAGGCTTAGGGCTACATTTATTTCAGCCGGATCCATTCAGTAGTTTTAGCGTAAGGAAAGTAGTAAGTAACAAATATCCATCCAATACATCCATCCTAACATCCAAACTTTCGCATTTATAATATTACTGTGATGAAGAAGATAAGAACATGATACTTAACAGCAAAATATACTCACTTTACTTAACAATAACTCGGTAAACGCTTCACTCTTCGGATAGACCGCGCCATCTTTGATAGGCGGTCCGAATAAAGGCACTTCTTTGGCTCGACTCACTGCTATACTGTAGCGAGTATTCTCAGAACACGGGTCTATAGCACGCACCACCACAAACACGTGCTGGAACTGCGAACGTATGTTGCGAGGCGTGAACGGCCCCGCCCCCGGCTCTTGGAATACAATAGTAACTATATCATTCCCTATGTGCCGCTTCCGTAGCAACTGCTGTCGGTTATTAGGCGTGTATGGAAGCATCGTCGACACGTGGAACATAATCTCGCAGCCTTGATGCGTCGCGAACACAGAATACAGCCCTGTGGAATCCGTACGGTTGTCCAGTCCGGCTTTGTATTTGTCGAAGTCTTTTAATCTGACTGTTTGGCCGAGCATTTGAAGGAACTCGACGAACGCCGGGCCCGCTTCTTGGTTGTTGTACATTTCCTCTTCGGTTGACTGTCCGCTTTTGCAGTACATGACACCGACTTTGTAGGAGCGAGTGACGCATTGCTCGTCTAGTCTTAGTAGTTGTTCTTCAGCGCCGCTGCCGTTTAATCCCAGCCTGAAAATATTTTTAAAATATTATTCATACAGTTTGTGATGCTTTTATTAAATGCCATTTAGTTGACTTTTGTCTAACCAGATGCAGAGCCTTCACTAAGAATTTTAAGTTGGAATAGCTAAAGGCTGCTTATTTTTTCGGAGCATGGGCTTTTAGCACAGAGAAAAATTAATTTCGTATAACTTAGGTTTGCTGCACTGAACTTTTTCGTTTATTAAGGCACAAAAAACAGTTTACAATATTCTTAAAATTAACCTCATATGTAGCTATACGCTATACGCTAATAAAGATGCCATCAGAAGAAACATTATTTATAAAAAACACAACTAACGTTATAATCAGGACGCTATGGCGCTCATTAGGGGAGGCCTATGTCCAGTAGTGGACTATTATAGGTTGATGATAATATAAATAATAGGGTTAGGTGATACTAATTTGGGTAAGTACAAATGTATCGGTACGGGTATACGAGTTTTTTTCTACCTTAGGTTGTGTAAAGAATCTTCCAGATTATTTAAATAAACAAATTCCTACATGTTAAAAGGATGCACCTAGCGCCATATTTACCTCAAACAGTTGGTCTGCATCTCCGAGACCACATACTCCAATACATCTTTGGTGTTGTACGTCGCCGTGTTATTGCTCGGCTTAGCAGTCGGCAACGCGTCTTCCAATATAGACCCTCTCAGGGTCAACAGCTCTGAGGTCCGAACAATCAGTCGGTACTGCCACGCGAGCTGAGAGGCCGGCACGGACGCGTCGCCGCCGCCGCCCCTGCGAAGCTCCACCCTTTCTTTCTTAATGGATATCGCCACGGGACCGAGGTTTTCGTCCATGCCGAACCAGTTCTGATGGGCTGAGGAAAGAGATTAGATGTTAAGGGCGTTACGTCCTAATACAGGTATTCCTATTATTCTATAGGAGGTCTCGAACACTGAACAATGTATAATGAACCATAAGCAAATGAGAATAAACATTTTTGTATTTATGTTTTGCATTTGGTTGCCTTTTACGTTTTTAATATGCAGTTTACATTACTTGTCAATTTGAGAGCCTTATTTCAATAAATATTTTATACAATTATATCTGACAATTATATCTGAAAATCGACGCCGAGCAAGTAAGCTTTAGTTTTTAGTGCCGTGGTTTATTTGCAAACATTTCACATCGAGTTTGGGTATTGCTTACAATGAGTCTGTTCTGGTCGGATCTCTCTAGTATGGACAGGCCGTAGGATGCGCGAGATAACCTTTAATATCAATAGATGTAGTTACTCACGGTGACTGTAAAAGCAGTGCCTATAATACGAGGCCCCCAGATCCTGGCTCTCGATAGGCAGGGGTGCCTGCGACTTCACGAAGGGGCAGCCATGCTTCCAATGCGTCTGTCCTGGCTAGAACTCTAGCGTGGACAGCCCTAGGATGCGCAAGATAACTAAACCTTTAATATCAATAGCTGTAGTTACTCACGGTGATTGTAAAAGTAGTTCCTATAATACGAGGCCCCGAGATCCTGGCTCTCGATAGGCAGGGGTGCCTGCGACTTGGCGAAGGGGCAGCCATGCTTCCAATGCGTCTGTCCTGGTTGGAACTCCAGCATGGAGAGGCCGTAGGAGGCGCGGGGTCGGTGCCAGCCCCCGGATTGGTTCGGGATGGCCCCGCGAGCCGTGCGGCTGCAGAGGGACACGCAGCGCTCTTCCTCGCCTGAAATGATGATAAATTATGTAAATAAATAATGCTGGGCTATCCACACAGCATCGTCCAGCCCCTAAGTAAGCAGAATTTGTATTAATTAAGGGAACTAGATAATCGATATAAATGTTTCGCATTACGCGATACATAGAAACCACCTAGACCCGGATAAAATTGATATCTGCCGATCGTACTAACAATTGTCCCGAGGGAATCAAACCCGCAATCTCCTGCGTCGCAGGCAGACCTACGCCCGATGCGCCTCTCGTCAATCTATAAGCAACATTTTTTAAGCCTAACATTTAGTCCCATATACTCGTATTTATTACCCATAACAATGACTGACATAAAATGTAAAATAAATAAATAATGCTATACAATTTACACACCATTATCTAGTCCTAACTAAGCAGAGTTTGTTGTATGGGTACTAGATAACTGAACTACATAATACTAAAATACATTACATAGATTATTAACAATGAAAATAACAATCAAATAATAGAAACAAATTAGAACTAGTATTTACAATTGAAACAATACATAAATAGACATTTTCTATAACATATAAAACGAACAGAACACCCTAACTAAACAAATATCTGCAGATCATACAAACATTTCTCCCAAAGCGGAAATCGAACCCGCAAGCCTGCGTGCAGGCGACCTTCGCCCACCGCGCCACAAAGGTCGCTCGTATGTATTTATCATCTGAATAGCCTGTTATAATAAGAACCATTGACTTCTGCGAATCTGGTCAAAGCATTGTGTGAACATGAACAATACAGGCAAACAAAAACTAGGTATTTGTAAATCACACAGTAATTATAGAGGCGCACAATGTTCACGCACCACCACACCAGCCATATAATTATTGCATTCACTCTGCACTGTGAAACAAATAATGAGCATTGACTTAATTTTCATAATGTTGGTAATGCTATGTTGTTCACTAGGATTTTATACTAAAGTAGGGTTTGCCTTGCTTTTATATGGGACTAACTGCGCCTTGCGGCTTCGCCCAAGAGAAAGGTTCATAAACTTTTACCAATGTGTCAAATTTTGACACAGATTTGCAGGGAAAACTGTGTCAAATTTTGACACATAGTTTCCCAATATTTTGAATCACGCTATCTATTAAAAAAAACCGCATCAGTCCAGGAAAAAAATATTCATGTTATAGATTGACGAGTGATGACCGTAGCGGCGCATCGGGCGTATATAGGCGTGATAGCGGGTTTGATTCCCGAGGGAAAATTCTAAGTACTATCTGCAAACATTCAGTATTTCCGGGTCTGGTTGGTTTCCTGTGTATCACATAATAAAAAACATATCAATTAATAAAAGCTCTGGTTACGTTGGAGCTGGATCATGCTGTATGAATTGCCCAGCATTATTTATTTATTTAAGCTGGTTCAGCCTGTACTAGTTTTAATGTAAAGAAGTAACAAACATCTAATAATGCAAAATAAATTATGAATGATTAATATTCACAGAGAGGATCCGTTTTTACAGGAGCATTTTGTACTGGAAACAATTCTTTACTAGATCCAGATTACTGTTGGGTGTGTGTCGTTCTTACAAATACATAATATGCCATCAGATATGACCTGTCTAAGTGCTTATTTGTAAGCCTAAAGAAATAAAAAACTTTTCATTTTCATTACGAAAAAAATCGTATCATTTAACACAGATCCTGTGTGAATGCGCCCTAATTATTCATCCAAATTTTTGCATCAAACTATTCATATAAATGCGAAAGGTTGGATGGATGGATGGATGGATGGATGGATGGATGGATGGATGGATGGATGGATGGATGGATGGATGGATGGATGGATGGATGGATGGATGGATGGATGGATGGATGGATGGATGAATGTCTGTTACTTCCTTCACTCCAAAACTACTAAATGGAATGATCTGAAATTTTGCATAGATGTAAGTCTAGACCTGGAATAAAACATGGGCTACTTTAATTTCATAAATCAGTTCCCATGGGAGAGAATAACCTTAGAACATTTCCATAGAAACACTGCTCGTAAAGGCATGGGCATACACACACACACACACATTATTTAGAAATAAAAGGTAGCCTATGTTGTTAAATTAATCCTACCATTGTCTAGATTAAACCCTTTTATTTCATTACCCTAATAAACAGAATTAAATCTATGTTTCAGGTTGAATGATTGAGTTATTTCATCTGAAGAAGTAACAAATATCCATCTCCAGAATTAGTACAGACTTTTACATTTGCAAAATTAAGTTTCTGTCATTTCATTTAGTATGAAATAATTAGGAATATTAAGTATTTTATTAGTAAAGAGTCAACGATGAGTCAATGAGATGAAGAGTCAACAAGAGTGAACTGCATAATAGCAGGTAAAATTTAAAGGGAAGCCAGGTATGAAGTAATGGTGCAGCCTCCCAATAACATTCCACTAAAATGATGATTCATGCTTTAGGAATTCCAAAGCAAACATATGAGATTAAGGTAACGTAATAAGTACTTTTTTGTTATTCCAAATGTGTTTAGATGATACATAATTCATAGATTTGTGTACAATGTCAGTGGTGAGAAAAGGATTTGTGTGTCACCTGATTCACAGATGATACAATGGCCATGTAGTGAAGTTGTAATGTATTGTAGGTAGGTTCAATAAGTCTGAGTGTAACTAAATACAAACTGAGTTTCACACACTTTTATACTGTTGTTTTGTACACTTTTTACAATTTCCAATTAAAGTAAGACTTAACATTAGCATATGGTATTTAGTACCTACTTTATTCCTTAAGGTATTCATTTAGACAAGACACGTCTTTTAAGCGAGCAGAGATGTTCATAATAAATAAGTAATAAATGAGCAAAGTAACATCAGACTATGGACAATTACTATCTGTGAGAAATAATATTTACATCATTTTACAAGATGATAGGCAGTACAGCTCACCACCTGTGATAGTGTGAACACTCAATTCTATTGTTAGACCTTCAATCTATGTGAGAAAATCTTGTAAGCATTCCTGTTAACATTTACTTACCACCAAGTTCATTTCTGAAGAATGGACAACTTTCTAGGAGTTCATTAGATCTTCCATCGCCCGGATCTGGGACTGCCTCTTCCCCCGGGGGCAGTCCTCTCGTTGCCAACAGGGATGCAGCAGAAGCCCCAGTGGTTGTGTTACGACGTCTGCTCAATAGTGCTCCTCTGATTTCAGCCGCATAGTTTAAATTGGCCATCAATGATTGACAGTCATAATGAGCAAATTGCCTTCTTTTGGAGCCATCACTCATGATAGAGAGCGAGGAATCATCTAGCGCTTGGCGAGAAAGCGCAGCGCCTGCGCCCGCCCACAGCTTGTTCAACTTCAGGCGAGGTTTGGGGCTAGCGCTGGCTCTGGCTGGAGGCCCGTCGGTGTCGTCCGCGAGGCGGTCCCCGGAGCGGCCGAAGCCTGCGGGCTTGTCAGGCGCCGCTACACCATTGTAGTTGTGCACCATCGCAGGCGACCGCTCGACGCCTCCGCCGATCACGTCGATCGACCCGTGGCTCCCATACTCGCGACGCAAACCGTTCCCTGACGGATGATCTCCATAAATCAAGTCAAGACTCGAATTACTGCGATAGATAACTTCTCTGGCTTCTTTCCGTCTATTGTCAGGAGCGTACATGGCATTATTTGGTCAATTAAGTTCGAATTCAAATGGCATGCGAGCACTTCATTTTGATCAAATTCGTGAGTGAAGTCCGTAGAAGCATAGCAGCTGAATTATTTTTTCTGAGTTGTAAGTTTCCGCCGATCTTCTGAATAAGGCTGGTTGAGAAGTACACTCGAGCTACCCAGCTGAGTGGAACAGATTTTTAACTTTCAAATTCTTTGTTCGTAGGTATTTTTGAGCCACTGATTTTACATTAGATGCACATAATTATTGAATTAAAGAGAAAATACGTCTTAAACGTAAAAATAAAGAAAAATTCTCAAAAAATCAACGAAAACGAAGAAGTGATGAAGAACAACCACACACACAACACAAACAAAAAAATATTGTTTGTGGTTGGAAGGGAAAAAAAACCAGTTCTGGCTGCCAGCCTCGTTCAGGGAATGTCAAAGGGTTGTTTGTTCTTCGATGGCATGGACGGAGGAAATTACCATTACATTTAGTAGGCAGCAAGCTGCAGCTACTTGTTTAAATGAAAAAGATAATTCCTTCTCTCTTTAACTATTATTACTAATAAATTCATTCGTTTTATTCATTCATAATAACGTTTTGTGCGTGTTAAGTACGAAGCGAAACCCTTATGCCACCATATGGTCTCGATCTGTGGCCTGTCCTGTTTTCCCTTTTGAATATGCAGCTGAATATCTCAGCAACAACATCATAGATGAGATGACTTAGTATTTATGTTTATGGAACCCTTTACTAACTCGCTACCCTTCTGCAAAATTCATACAAACAGTAAACATGTTTACGAGGGACTGTAAGCCTCACCTCCCCGTGTAAAAAAGTGAAATCTTAAATAATAATACATTTCGTGCCCCTGTGCAGATGCCATTAAACTATATTATTAGATTAATGATGATGGGTAATTAAAAAAACACGTAAACAGTAAGTTTTGTATTTTATCTCATTAATTTTGTATTAAAAGAAATATTTTTATTTGGAGATGAATGACACACATTTTTTATATTATAAACTGACGACGCGACGACGTACCACAGACGGAGTAGGGAAGAACATGGAGACAGAACACAGGAGATTCTGTCTCGTCTCCTCTACACGTTGGTCTTGGTTGGGTCGATGTCTATGGTTTAAATTTTCAATGTCAAATTTTAGATAAAGTTGTCATTGTCAGCATCGACAAATTGTATTCTCAAATTTGTGTTGTGCCTGTGGTGGGGTTTCTGCAAAATTTTGTAAACAAAACAGAATACTTACTATGTAAAGTGAAAGTATTTGTACTAAGTACAATGTAATTAGGGCGAAGGTATCAAGGTACGTGTATAAGAGTTTTTTTAAGTTATAATGTTTAGTTCTTATCCAGTGCATTTTATGCTGGCTAATAAACACAATTTTCTGTTGCGATGAGTAAGAATAACATAATAATAAAAATCGGGCTAAGTACATCCAATCAAATTTTTTTGCGGGTAACTTATAAAGCCTGGTTTTTGGCAGGCCCTGTAACTAACCAACCAGTAGACAGAAACAGTCCATCTGCTATCTATACAGTTACTGTCACTTTCCCGAAGTATTCTCACTAAGAGACTGCTGTCTGCGTAGGAAACTGGCTACACAATAGCTGTGTACTGCTCTAAACCATTGCATTCTCAAGGAGACAGCTGCTGCCTACACAGTAGCTGCATTCTGCTGATGGGCCAATTCTACCAATTAAAACACCCTAGATGAAGAAAAAGTTTGAAAGCTGTAATAGCTTTTCAGTAGGTACCTATAAACAATTTCCACACGTTCACTGTCCCCTGGCACTGACCATTTGCCATGGTGTTCATATGGAGAGATTGATAAACCAGTGAATGTCGTTGTGGGAATGGGGGAAGTTAGTGGACAGTAGAATCAAAAAATATAGCTGTTTGATAGTATCTGAGTAACACAATATGACTTGGTTTTCACAGACCTAGTAACTGTCTGACAGAAAAATTCCAAGTTTTTTTGTTGATAGGCGTAAGGCTTACACAATATTATATTTAGTAGGAATGTATGTAATAGGTAATAATACAGGTATATCTAAAAGTTAGTTGGCCTACAAAGCACTCAATCCATACCAAAAACATATTCATAAAACAAATCATGTTCTTGTGATTTTCAGATCCCCACACAAATATCAACATGGATCCATCCTCATCTAAAGTGTCTGTTATAAGGATAGAAGAAATAAATTTAAATAATGCTCAAGTAATACCTCTGCACATTTTAGATAATGTAAGTATGTATATAATGCCTTTTGCTCTGAAACTTATTGCTGCCACTGCACTCAGTCCACAAAGGTTTACTGTAAATAATTTAACAACATAATTCTATAAGTTAACATCTATACTAATATTATAAAGAGGAAATGTTTGATTTTTTGTTTGTTTGTAAATGCAAGCCGGGATGGTCCGCTAGTATAAAAAAAAGTCTTAGGCATGCTTTAAAGTAAAATAGTTCACAGACAAGTAAAACTTTTAAACGAAATTTTTATTAAATAGTGCTTCTTTTCTTCAGTTTTCAATAGAATAATTATTAATAAATATTGTTTAGTTTCAGGATGTAGGTTCAGATATGTTAATACCGCACATGTATATAACTGAGGCCCCTTTACCACAAACTATTGGTAAGTAAAGTTATATTCTTGTATTAGGTGTAGTCATAGAATAATGATGCATTTTATTGTATATTCCTTTATGACACTTTAGTAAAAATACCAAGAAGAAAATATTAAATTTATTAACTATGTTTTAGGTCTGGAAAAACCAGTTATCAGCACTATGAAACAAATACCTATCTCAACTGGAAATAGGCCAACAAAATACACACAATTTAGCAACAAATTGGTAACTCTAACTAAACCATTGGGACCGGTCAAGTCTTTAAAAAATACATATAATTATAACCAAAACCAACAATATACTGATGTCATCCCAGAATCTTCAAAACGATCTGCCTTCAATGAACAAATTGAGCTATACCCTTTAAGCTATGTCAACCATTCTTTAATAGAGGAAAATTATCACTCTAATACTAGTTCAGTTAAAACTACGGAGATATGTATAAATGAGTTAAATACCTCCTGCTTAAGTGGTTTCATAAACCATGTAGAGGAACTACAAGCAAATCCACCTGAGTTAAATGAGACTATAAAACCACCTAAAGAAAAGACTGTTCCTTGTATTTCATCAACCAACAAACCAACAGTGAAGCGGAAAGTGCAAAATTATAGTAAGTCTTAGGCCATAAATAAGCCATTTCATGAATAAATACAAATATGAAGTCAGTCATGTAATTATGCTTTGATGAGTTTGGAGTGGCCAATATAATATATCATTTTAATCTTGCAATATAAATATAAATTGTAAAATTGTTAATTCATGTAGTTCATTAAAAGGCCTATGGCGCTCATTGGGGAGGCCTATGTCCAGCTGTGGCCTGCTATAGGCTTATGATGATGATGATCATGATTAAAAGGCCTGGTCATTTGAAAACATAACACTAAATGTCTTCATAATGGGAATATTTTTTCAGTTCACATATCAGATGTAAAAGCTCCCCAAAGAGCTGTAGCAGTGTTACCAACAGCTCTTTTGCTGAGAGGAAAAAGTAATATTTTCCCTAAGAGAACATTGCCGATGCGTATTCGTTTTGGCCCAGTAGAAGGTACATTTTTATATCAAACCATGTGTTTTATAAAATATTGATTGATTATTCAAGTCTAATTTAATTATACTTATTGTTTATTTTTTAGGAGTTCCTACAGTCATAAGTTCATCAGAAGCTCAAGAATTGGTAACAAAATCGGATTCTCCCGTATTTCTTATTAAAAAGGAAGATAAAATCATACACTTAATTGTCTCTGACAAGGGTAAGTATGTACAAGTCATTCCATTCCTGACTTGACTTAAATTGCGCGAGGGAGCATGAATGTGTAGCTATTCGTTCTCTAGCGGATTCTGCCATCTGTATGGATCGACTTCTATCTTTGCTTCCGATTGCAGATAGAAACGAAGACTCATTCTCTTCAGTACACATTCATCATCATCAGCTCACGTCGCCCACTGCTGGATATGTCGGGCTTCCCCCAATGAGCGCCATTGCGCCCCGTCGTCAACTCGACGCAATACACATTATTTTTGTCTGATTAAAATTTGACAGATAAATGCAACTGGATGGGTCTGCTTACGCTAGGCGAGTCCAACGATGCTAACCTATGGCTGTATCAAGACGAAGACGAGCTTTACGCCATGACAACAGAGCCTATAAACGCACGGAAACCACTCAAACTAGGCTACAGCAAGAAGTATGCTGAAGAACATAATCTTCCTTCCGGTTCACCGACTATAGATCTTGACGCTGGTACTGTTTACCTATTTATTTATTTACTAGCATGATTATATTAGAACCAATTACACTAGCTAAATGATAATGTTAGGGAGAGATCAGACGTAATGCACTAAAAGAAAATGAAAATAATCTTTAAGATCATTGATTACTTAAATCGTTGATGATAAATTGATGTTGCATTATGTACTAAGACAAGTGTTCTGTTCTAGTTTTGTCATCCAATCCTAAGCAGTGGTGGTGTAACGAGTGCAACCGCGCGTTAGCATCAGCCCCGCTGTTGCAGCGACACGCTGATGTGTACCATAAGGACGATGTCATCGCAACTCGCAGGGGATACCGCTGTGTGCATTGTAGGCGGCTGTATAGCAGGCTTTATACGTAAGTTGTAACGAGTGCAACCGCGCGTTAGCATCAGCCCCGCTGTTGCAGCGACACGCTGATGTGTACCATAAGGACGATGTCATCGCAACTCGCAGGGGATACCGCTGTGTGCATTGTAGGCGGCTGTATAGCAGGCTTTATACGTAAGTTGTAACGAGTGCAACCGCGCGTTAGCATCAGCCCCGCTGTTGCAGCGACACGCTGATGTGTACCATAAGGACGATGTCATCGCAACTCGCAGGGGATACCGCTGTGTGCATTGTAGGCGGCTGTATAGCAGGCTTTATACGTAAGTTGTAACGAGTGCAACCGCGCGTTAGCATCAGCCCCGCTGTTGCAGCGACACGCTGATGTGTACCATAAGGACGATGTCATCGCAACTCGCAGGGGATACCGCTGTGTGCATTGTAGGCGGCTGTATAGCAGGCTTTATACGTAAGTTGTAACGAGTGCAACCGCGCGTTAGCATCAGCCCCGCTGTTGCAGCGCCACGCTGATTTGTACCATAAGGACGATGTCATCGCAACTCGCAGGGGATACCGCTGTGTGCATTGTAGGCGGCTGTATAGCAGGCTTTATACGTAAGTTGTAACGAGTGCAACCGCGCGTTAGCATCAGCCCCGCTGTTGCAGCGCCACGCTGATTTGTACCATAAGGACGATTTCATCGCAACTCGCAGGGGATACCGCTGTGTGCATTGTAGGCGGCTGTATGGCAGGCTTTATATGTAAGTTGTAACGAGTGCAACCGCGCGTTAGCATCAGCCCCGCTGTTGCAGCGCCACGCTGATGTGTACCATAAGGACGATGTCATCGCAACTCGCAGGGGATACCTCTGTGTGCATTGTAGGCGGCTGTATAGCAGGCTTTATACGTAAGTTGTAACGAGTGCAACCGCGCGTTAGCATCAGCCCCGCTGATATGTGCCATAGGGGAAACCGCTGATGTGGTCGACGTATCCTAGATATAAGACATTTATTCACTTTAAACGCTTAGAGCTATTTTGTATTACGGAATATTTTTTCTTTTTCAGACTCAGGCGACATTTAGCGAAGCATTGTACCAAGAAGTTGGAAAAGTCTGTGTAAGTATATTCAAGTACTTAGCATTTTAAACAAAATTGAAAACCTAGTTTGATTGTCTTGAAAAATCGACTTTGAATCCCTTAATTCTACACTGTTTTGCGGGACGAAAACATATACCTCGAGAATACCATACAGAACTTGAACTCCGTCTATAATTGACGGAGAAATCGACGAACATACATAAAACACACACACAGCCTCCTTCATTTTCGAAGTTGTTTGTTTATAAATTCTGGATTTCTTAATTCTTTATAAATACAATAATATACACGCAAATAATAGGTATATCAAATTATAAAAAATCATTTAGAAACGGAAATGAAGTGAATTCTTTGATTTCCGTCACGAAGGAACCTTTAACCTGCCTGTTTTTTTTCTCGATTTGCAATATATTCGAATCTAATGATACCATTTTGATTATTTTGCAGAGAAAAACCCGAAGCAGCAAACCCTATAGACCTCAATTCATCACTAAATGACGACAATCGCTTACCATCAGACGAGAGCTTCCAGAACTTTACCAACGGACTCGACTTCTCTGCAAGCCTTTTCGATACGGATAGAATCTCGAATTTAGATATATCTGGCAATTCTAGAGCAGACGATTTTAACCCGTACGGCATTTCGTTTAGGGATGATACTTGCACGAGCAATTATTTAAGCTTTGCTAAGTTTGGCACTGGAACTAATATTAATGAGGTATGTACTTGTAGGCCTGTTCAGTACAGATATACCTTCGCGGTATTTGCTACCCAGAAAGGTAGCGGTCAATTTTGCTTGGTTTTACGCGGTATCCCGTTGGTTATTTTAGCGAACACTAAGATTACGGCATAACCTGGCTTTCGTTACCGATCTGTATAACGAATACCGTCGTCAGATTTGAACTGACCCTGTATGTAGGTATTTCTAAAGTAACTACTACTTATTCAGTTGCATCGCACCGCAGACGACCTCTGCGGTGGGCGAAGGTCTGCCTGCAACACAAGTGCTTGTGGGTTCGATTCCCGCCTTGGGACTTATGTTTGTACGATCTGCAGATATTTTTTCCGGGTGTTCTGGTCGTTTTCTATGTATAAAAAAACGATCAGTGTAATATATTGTATTAAATATATCAGTCATCTAGTCCCCATAACACGAGCTCAGCTTGGGGCTCGATGATGCTGTGTAGATTCTCTAGCACTATTTATTTATGCCTTTTTGTTTTCTAGGAGAAGACTGAATCAGCGTCCCAAAGACCAACGCGGCAATGCAATAGATTGGCTAGAAAACAGAACAAACTGAAGTATATAAGGTAAACTGCCACAAGCAACTACTTTTATATAAGTTTTTTATGGTTCCGTACCCATAAGGTGGTGACCGCGACTCGGCAGACGTAGTGTAAAACGCCCTCTAGCCGGTGGGATGACGACTTGCGAAAGACTACGGGCAGATATTGGATGCGGCAAGCTGAAGTCAAGGCGCTATGCCGCTCATTAGGGGAGGCCTATGTCCAGCTGTGGACTATTATAGGTTGATGATGATGACCCATAGGGTAAAACGGGACCCTATTACTAAGACTCCGCTGTCCGTCCGTCTTTCTGTCCGTCTGTCACCAGGCTATATCTCATTAACCGTGATACTAAGGCAGTTGACACTTTAACTTTATAATTTTTTATTGTGATTGGACAATGTCTGAATAAAGAATAATATTTTTATTGTACTCTGTTTCGTTATTTCAGTGAACATGCATCAAGAAGACTGGACTGTGCATGTGGACGTTCCTTTAGAAGCAGCCAGAAGTTAGCGCAACACTATCTCCGGGAACATTCCGGGGATAACGATATGGAAACGGTAAATATCAACTTCTATGGCGTAACGGACTAATGGCACGGTGCGGTGAGATGTTGTGGGTTCAATTCACGCCTCGGGACAATAGTTTTTATTTAACTGACTTAAAAAAAGGATTTGAGTAAAGAGTTTTCAATTCGACTGTATTTTTTTTAAATGTTTGTTACCTCATATGACTGATACACGAATGAGTGAACCGATTTTGATGATTATTTTTTTATTTGAAAGAAATTTGGTCCAGTTCTGACCATGGCATCCATGAGAAAACCATATAAGTCTTAAATTTGCATTAAGTATGTGCGCGACAAATGTACGAATAACTTTATATCACGCCATCGCCGACCGATTTCGATGATAATTTTTTTAAAACTAAGTTTTAAACCCATTTTCATTATATAGGAATTGAAGTCAGTTTATAGTTTTTAAAAGACGCCAAATTATTACATAAACTTTTATGTTTATGAAACTCGAAAGAACCAGATGCTATTAGCACACGTTGAGCCAACCCCAAAGACATTTTCCACATGAAAAGAAATTCCACTTGGAAAATGTCTTTGGCCAACCCCTATTTCGGCGGAGGGTCATAGAGGTCATAGTAGTCTTACTTTAGTCTTAATATCACCTATTTGTGTCGTTTACCCCCATGATAAACTTCTTTGTTTGTTTATTATATGCCTGTATTTTGTACCTGTATCTAAATAAATGTTTTTTCTATTCTATTCTATTAAATATTGCATTATTTCAATCAGTCTCTTCACTCAAAAGTAAAATAAACCAGTGGACGGAGTATAGTTTAATCTGGGTTTTTGTATTTACAGAATCTAACTTCATCACCGGAAAAGAATAAATACACTTGCGAGCAGTGCAAAACCAAACGCGTAAGCTTTAAAGTAAGTTGAAGAAGTAACAAACATACAGACATTTACTATTCTACTCATCCATCCATCTATTTAATCCATCCATCCATCAGTTTATAAGTAAAACTTCTGTAATCTAGCACTACCTACTAAACTGTTAATGCTTGGCCAGGTGTCGCTCAGTTTCGCACCGACAATAGTATGTAAGTAATTTGTTGTTGTGCATAGCTTTACTTAAATATTGACATTGTATCGATTTATATTATATTTAGACTTAAATAGGCAAATAACCATGTATTAGACATATAAGAGATGAACATGCTAGTAGTGGTTTCTTTTCACTTCTTCCACTAGTGGCCAAAAAATTGAAGTAAACAGTAAAATAATTTTATTTGATAATAATTTATATATAAAATATGACTTGTCTAAGTGCTTATTTTGTAAGCCTAAAGAAATAAATGATTTTTTACTTTTGTCAAAACTACCCAACGGTTAAAAAAAAAAAAAAAAAAATTGCTGGACAATTCACACAGCATTATCTAGCCCCATGGTAAGCAGAGCTTGTGTTATGGGTACTAGATAACTGATGGGTGGGCGACGGTCCACCTGCGACGCAGGAGGTTGCGTATTCGATTCCCGCATCGGGACAATTGTGTACGATCTGCAGACATTTGTTCCGGGTGTTCTGGTCGTTATTTATGTACCTATAATAAAAAATATCTATCTATGTGATGCATTGTAGTCATCTAGTACCCATAACACAAGCTCTGCTTAGCTTGGGGCTAAATGCTGTGTGAATTGTCCAGTTTTATTTATTTATTTGAATATGTATTTGTTTCAGCGTCGAGGCATGTTGGTGAACCACTTGTGGCGCGCGCACAGAGTGGTGTCCACTGTAAAAGTGGAGCGGCCGGTGCGCTACTATCCCTGCGTGTCCTGCTCCAAGATATACAGGAGCGCCGCGAAACGGGACAAACATATTAAAGTGCACCATCCAGGTTGGCTTTATTTATTACTAGCTGTGCCCCGCGGTTTCACCCGCGTCAAATTTGAATTTCACTTTTTAGGTAATTTTTTACACCTTGGACACCTTTGACACATTATTGGAGTTTTAGTAAGAATCCCAATTTAGCTATTCAATGAAATGAAACAAACAAAAAATCAAATTTTTCCTCTTTATAATATTAGTTTATTATAATTATAAACAATAATCATATTTACTACAAAGTCGACCTTTTCGTTCTTGTCCGAGAAGGCGCCAGCAATTTTAGTATTATTTTATATATAGAAACACAAATAATCATTTTCTATTTATTGTCTCAGGTGCAGAAAAGCTGCTAAAATCGTCGATCCCGGGCGGGGTGCGATCCTGCGACGCGGCCGTGTGCAGCCAGTGCCCGCGCCAATACGCCACGAGAGCCAAGCTCCTGCAGCACGTGCGGATGGCCCATCCACACACACTTCCTCATACATAAAGCTACTCGCGGTACTGACCTACTTATATGGAACTTGGGAGAGGCGGCGACTTATATAGCTTGACGGGCGAGTCCGCCTGCGACGCAGGAGGTTTGGTCCGGGAGCGATAAATTTGGTCAATTATTTCCTCCCGAGAAAAAATTCGTAAAATGCATTAGGAATTAATATTATGAATACTCGTGACCGTCAGCTGCCATTCCGTGGGTGGGTTGGGCAGTGGCAGCTTTATTACGAAGTTTTGCTTGGGAGGGACTTGGTCAAGAAAATCTGTCACTGGCTCCCGGACCAGTTGCGGATTCGATTCCCGACTCAAACATTTATATCGGGATCTCATATGATCGGGAATATATTTTTTATGGGACGACCTCGGGATCATTCTCCATACAATAAGAAAATTATTATTATCAAGATCGGTCCAAATCTGCCGGAGAAAACGACGAAATATACGATAAAACTGTTAAAAAACCTAAAATTTCCCAAACAATTGCGCCCTGAAAGGGTTTTTATGCAATGTGTATATTATGTACCCACTAAGACTACTTACGAACTATAAAAAGACTTCCAATATGCATATGAAAAGGGTTGTGTTTGGGGGTGTTGGTAGATGGTACTGGTGGATCCCCAAACTGCCCTTTGAGGTTGGTAGGTAGTATGGTGTAGGTTAGTGGTCAAGGAAAGTCACTGGTTTATGGAACGGACTATATACACTACTGGTTTTATACTACTGTAAAGTTATGGTAAATGGTATAATGGTTAAATGGTATGTGGTTTGAACCCGCGAAGAAGGCGGCCGATCGCGAACTGAGTATATTTAGGAAACCGCGAGCGAATACGCATTCAACTGCAAGCGCAGCTAAATGCATATCTGCTGCGTGGTCGGTTTACACGAACAGCATAAAGTGGACAAAAAATTGAAGTGAACAGTAAAATAATTTTATTTGATAATAATTTATATATAAAATATGACTTGTCTAAGTGCTTATTTTGTAAGCCTAAAGAAATAAATGATTTTTTTCTTTACTAAAATCACAATAAATTAAATAAAACATACATACAGCCGACTTAGAACCTCCTTATTTCTTCGAAGTTGGTTCAAAATCAAAAATAGTTTAAACTTTTGCAGTCGCCTCCGACGTTAACGCAATTTGAAGTTTTAAATCTGAATTTAATTAAGTTTCTGTTTCAATTAAAGATTTTTGTATTTTTTTTGTTTCATGTTTTCTCTCGATGCGCCTGACTGTCTTAAGATAAGAAATAACCCACCGTTTTATTTTAAGGATAAATAAAGTGATTGACAAATACACGCGTTTAATTTAATTAAAATATATTTTAAGTTACAACACAGACAGTACTATAATACATACAAGGGACGCGTGACCCGAGAGCTGGTGAGTATCTGGCGCGGCACATCAGCATTGCCATACAGCGGGGCAATGCAGCTAGCGTCTTGAGATCGCGCGCTGACAAATATTTGGTGGTACTTACTACTTGGTGTGAGCAACAGTCTGCAGTTAGTTCAATTGTATTGTTTCTATTATTTGGTTGTGATTTTCTTTGGCTAAAAAGGTACACTGACAAATAACGAATAGGTAGGTACCTATGTAGACCCTCTACTAAGTTATTCTGCCTTTATATACATAGGTGTACTTAACACCTCATAACGCATTCTGTGCAGCTAATAGAGTAAAATAATAGCACAAGAATATCTTCCTAACGTAAGTTTTACGGAAACCATTTGACTAAATCAATAAAGGGAATGCATGTGAGTAGTTTTTTTTTTTTATAATACACCCAAAATAGATCAAGGGTTAACTTCCCAAGTAACACAGCAAAGCAGTATAGCGGCCAATTTACAGCATTTCTGTATCGTTTTCGCATTTTGAGATAGTTCTATAGTTGGATTACAAAAGTTTATACGGCTACTGTAGTGCTTATTTGGGCACAAATTATACGGCTTTTTATCCTAAATAGGTTCACAATAGTTGCTTAGTTGCATTACAGTTGCATTATATTAGTATTATTGTGATTAATTAAATTGTCAGTCGGATTAAAGAAGCATTATTACGGCCAATGAAATTGCCAATCGCATTAAAGAAGCATTATAACGGCCAATGAAATTGCCAATTGCATTCAAGCAGCATTAAACTAGCACTATTATTGATAAAGAAAATTTTAATTGCATTACAAAAGCATTAGGCTAGCATTAGAATGTACCAAAAGAATGATAGAAGCTATTTAAGTGTGCACAGTTCGAACTTAAATAAACCCTACATCATTGCAAAAACATCATTATTACCCGCCGTACATGATATAAAATACATTAACGTGGTAATTTAACTACTTTGTCTCGCAATATTTAGTCGAACTTAATGAGTGACACCATACTTGTTTTCATCAAAACAAAATTTATATTTTACTCTGTTGTTATTTCATGCCTTCAAATATTACTAACACCTCATAACGCATTCTGTGCAGCTAATAGAGTAAAATAATAGCACAAGAATATTCCTAACGTAAGTTTTACGGAAACCATTTGACTAAATCAATAAAGTGGAATGCATGTGAGTAGTTTTTTTTTAATAATACACCCAAAAAACATCAAGGGTTAACTTAAACAACAAATAGGTACCTATGTTAACAAATCGTTGTAACTTAACCAACTCTTGAGACATAGAAAAAATCTAATAGTAGAAGAGGCCTATGTCCAACGGTGGCCGAACATAATGATGATGATCTCACATTCATTATAATGTATAGCATCATCCTATGATTCGTCAGCCTTCTACACTACATCACTATTATTATCTTCCGTCCTTGTTCTACTTCATTCGATGTGACGAGCTAAACAGAGACTGACGATAATTAACCTACAGCTCCACGTATAATGTCGTCTGTTGAACTGTAAACAAACATAGCAGGAAAAATATGCGGGAGTTCGCTTGCTGTTTAGTGGGGATGAAAACATCTGCAAAAGATAATGGCGATAAAGCCGGTGTTTGCCTGCAGTGATATCGATTTCTCCGTCTGAAATGTCAAACAGTTAGAGGTGGGAGTTATTGGATTTTTTTACCAACAGTTATAAGTTGGATATTTTGTTCGAATAACGTTAGCACCAACCGGTATCCAATAACTTTACAATACCCAAATTTTATGTACATAATTATATGTATTTATATATCATAATACTTACCTACTGAGCTGAGACATGGACACTCACGATAGGGCTGGTCCACCAGTTCAATGGCGCTCATTGGGGGAGGTATAACACATACTAACATAGGCTGATGATGATGAAGTTAATCCTATTTTTAGCAAGTTAAGCATACCTCCAACGAAGGACTGACGACGACGGTTGTGCATTTGTACATGCACAAACCGTCGTCGTCGTCGCTAACTATATTCTAAACAAAGAAGTGCAATTTATCTAGCAACGATAAAAATATAACAGAATGGTACATATTCTGTTGTATTTTTATCGTTGCTAGGGATAAAATTCAAACCAATCAATTCGGTAGGTACCTATTTATTTATAGGATATAAGATAAATTTATGTTAAGGATAACTGATATACCCAGGTACCTACTTATTACAATCAATAGATATATTTTACTATATACATAGAAAAGAAAATAAAAAATGTCAATTTAAACTTCTTTTTGTTTTGGCGCCGCTTGCTTTTCGCTACGACTCTGCCAGTGTCTGTTTCAGAGTGTCAAAATGTCAATTTGTTCCAGCCTTCCAAGAAGTCTTCAAAGTCACTCAAAATATATGTAAATGTCAACGTCAAATAGTTGCTCGCACTTGACCTTTTTGTTTGACATTGACAATTCTATTTTTTTGAATTGTCAATGTCAAACAAAAAGGTTTTTCATCAATGGTTTTCTACAGTTCGTCTTTCGAGCGAAATGCGGTTAGAATCGAACTAAGGTTCTTTCTTCTAGCTTCAACGTCGAGCGAGACGTCACTCGAGTCTTGAGTTACAGCAATGAGAGTCCTGCCGGCCTTTCAATTGCTGTTCAGCAGCGGCTGCGATGGTTTTCTTGCGTTTGGACATCATCCTGGTGTTCCAGCAGATCCCGGGGAAGCGGTCGCCAGGAAGGTCTTGAATCTGGTGGCCTCGCGTGTAGGGGAGCGAGTCCGTTGAGGTGATAAAAAAAGGTTAAGTGCGAGCAACTAAATCAATTTGACGTTGACATTTACATATATTTTGAGTGACGTTGAAGATTTCTTGGAAGGCTGGAACAAATTGACATTTGAAAATAGGTTGATATCAGAAATTTCTATTTCTTTGCATATCGTATTTTTTATTTTCTTTTCTATGTATATAGTAAAATATATCTATTGATTGTAATAAGTACCTGGGTATATCAGTTATCCTTAACATAAGCTTATCTTACTACATAAATAAATAGGTACCTACCGAATTGATTGATTTTGAATTTTATCCCTAGCAACGATAAAAATACAACAGAATATGTACCATTGTTACTCTTCCACCACTTGACGCCACGGCCAGGCCTTTGCGTCTTGCTTCTATTGTACTCTTGGAATACGATTATATTCCTATACATAAAAATAAGATTTTCAAACAATAAACAACCAAACAAAACAATGCCTGCCTAATTAGTTCGTAAGCAAATCACGTAGGTGTAGGTAGGTACAATTAGCGTCACTGGCCACCGATCACTAGTCTAATATTTAAAAAAATGTATGATTAATCCAATGTAAATTCAATTTTAATACGCTGAGGTATGGTCGAATTTAAACTTATTTAGATAGGATGAAAACGATCGGCAGTCTTACCTCGCCACCTGTTTACCTATGCAATATTGCAAACCACCCATACCAACCAAAATGGTTGAACTTAGACGCAGTGCATAAAATGGGTACCCAATAACTGACTATCTCGTTTACTCGCCTAAGAATCCTGGTGTTGGACAGGGATGACAAGAGGTATTGGGTACTTTGAATAACTGACTATCCCGTTTACTCGCATTAGAATCATGGTGTTAGACAGGGATGACAAGAGGTATTAGATATTTCTAACCAAATCAGATGGTAGGCTAGCGTTCCTAGAATAGGTGAGAGTTATTGCAGGCTGGATTAGTTATGGTTGGGTGACGGGTGACGGGTGAATTACGGGTGGGTGGGTGAGCGGTGAGCGCGATGCTCGCTCGCTTCGTACAGTTATTCTCTAGCGGTACGCGGATTTTTCAATAACGCTGGATATTTTTGAACCAAGCCAACAGTTATTCAGTTAGATATTGTATACCGGACTCACCTCTACAAACAGTGTAAGTGGAGCCAGTGTTGTGGTACGGGAGGATACGTGATCGTGGATAAAGTGGTTTTTGATAAGTGATGACATGTATTACTTGTGTCAAAATGGATTACGGAGTTCAAGACGGCTATATACCCAGAGACTTTATTGAATATGATTTTGCGGAGGACGCTCTGGATTTTGAGGTTAGTTCTTTGTTATTGCGAATACGCCCTCTTTTATTTGTAAACAGAGTCTATTACGATACCTACCTTTCCTTTATGTGTTTTTGTAGCTTTTGGCATATTTTAGCACTTTATAGAGCAACAAAGTTTTTGTAACTTTGTAGCTTAAGATTTTATTTAATTAGATCTTGGTCCTCCTAATTAGATTAGTGTTAAAATGTGTTTTAATTTAATTATTGTGACAGTCGATTTTTATGTTTGTACCACATAGGTAGGTATAGGTATCTACCTAGTAGTACGAATATAATGATACCTACCTACTTTAATCATAAGACCTAAATTAACTAAATAACTACCTAGGTAAGTTACTAGATCTATCTACCTAAACCTTATCTTAACTAATGTAGGTAGGTACCTAGTACCTATATTCATGCAAATAAATATTATTAATTCATTCAAGAGTAGGCTCTGTAGAGTTTCGACTCACCTGGGCTTGGTTTGATATTTACATGATACCTAAATGATGAATAAGTAGGTAACCCATCGATATAAATGTACTAAAGTATCTAAATAGGTATACGTACTTATCATTTAGGTCTAAGATAATATCAAAACGCGTAGGTCGTTGATTATGGCCAAGATAAGTGGAATCCCAAGTGCCCTTACTACGTACTTATAAGGACTTGAAATGAATCGGTAATTTCAAACTTTTCTATGATTTAAACAATGTATTGGCAAGACCATATATAAATATGTCTATCTCCCTAAAAACCTCCCGGACCAATCAGTCAAACAAGGTACTTATAAAATAATTTTAGGGAGATAGACATATTTATATATAAGTAAAGTTATATATAATATTAACTGTCACTGTGACTGGGGTAAGATCGGACGTGGGTGAAGATGAAGACAATGACATGACTTGAGAGAAAATACGGCGTAAAACGGCTACTGTTGTAGTTGTAGCCGATTTTCTATATGTAATAGGTACGGTCTTCACCCATATCCGATCATAACTACCCCCTAACATCTTATGTATGTATACCAAACCAACAAACCAATGGGACTTCTTAACTCAACATTACCTGTGACAATACCTTAAAATAATAACTGGTTCTGTAAAATTCCAACAAAAATACTCGTTCAAGGATATCTAGATTTTACAATAATTTACATTACTTGCAATAAATATTTGAGTACTTATTGAGTATACAAAGCGCATAAAAGGTCGACATTCGCCAATCACATTCACTATTATAGACACAGAATAGAGAATACATGTATTCTCTGTTCTGTGATTATAGACATAATAATAAGTAGTTTAATTATCAAATCACACTCTATATATTTAAAAATGCGAAAGTTTAGTTGGGTGGCAGGGACGATTTAAATTCCATGGTCCCTGTTGGGTGCAATGGATGTAATTTCTTCATGCCAAAACTACTGAACGGATCGTTCAGTAGTTTTGGCATGAAGCCAGTAGTTTTGCCATTAGCCTGGAATCAAGCAAAGGCTATTTTTTTTATCTCATAAATCAATTCCCATATATAACCTTTCGACCTTTAACTTTTTCGCGCATTGAAACAACGCGTGCAAAATTCTATGCAAAATGTCCGATCATCGGTTCAGTAGTTTGGCCGAAGTAGGTAACAAAAATACATCAATTTTTTACGGTGCGCACAAAATTTGGCAATTTTTCCTTCTCAACAATGCAAATTTCAAAGTAGGTAAGTAAATAATTAACGAAGTGATCTCATTGCACGTTAAAAAGGAAAATCCTTAGCTATAAATGCATAACTGCTGATATCCAAGAAATGTAAAAAAGACCAAGTAGTGTAGTCAAAACAAACAAAGGTTGGTCTACCGCGCAACCTGTTTACAAAATGATTCACTTCTCACTTCACATTGGAAGTTAAGGTAGGCACGCGATAGGCGACTCCACCTCGGCTACTCAGATCAGACGTGCGTTGCGTGGTTTTGTTTTGTTAGTACATTTATGTCATCGACAGTGGCTGCCGGCTGGTCGGTGTACGGTCGCACCGAGCGTTTATTTACAGAATAATATCGTGGGTGTTACCAGAATATACGTTCGTGGTTCTATAAGGTGGGAGGAACAATACAATGGTGTAGGTAGTGAGTGACTGCAGTGTGTTGTGTGTGGACTGTAACGTGTGTTGTGTAGTTATGGTGTGTTTAAGCGAAAAGTGCGGGTGCGGTGCGTTCTGTAGGCGGTTGTTTTGCAGGGCTGGCGAAGAAACGTCTCCCGGGACTTTGGTTAGTAGGTAGTGTTTAGATAATGTTGTAAACAAAGCTTTGTTCCTGTCCTGCACTATTGAGCATAGTTAGCAGATGCAGCAAGATGTTGCAAGATGTTGATGTATTATAAAGCATTTATGAAAAAATTGCTGTTTACATTTTTTTTTCGTTTTTAATGTTCTTATCCAATTGAATTCGAAGATTGAATATTAGTTCCTTACTTATTACTATATTTGTAGTTGAAATTACTATTTACAAAACCATCAATTACTATTTTGTCCTTAAATATTCTGAATCTGATAATTTTCGGTAAATCCAATGGATAGAAACAACCAAAGCTTTCGGTCAAGGTAATTTCAGTCTAGTCCACGAACTTTAGTAATGAAAAATGAACCATTACAGAATATACACCTATATTTACCAGAGTATCGTGCGAGCGAAGCAGTGAACAGTAACTAGTCTCTAATATAGTCGAAAACGATGAGTTCTACCGCGTTTATTTTCAGTGTAGGTGATGTCACTGCAGTTTTTAGAACGTCTTCATGAGTGTATTTCTCCTCATTGATAATTCAATTCTACAAATATCTGTAACTAGCTAGTGCCCACGTCTTTGCTCGCACGCAGGCTACACTCAGGAATGCCCTTCATCCGGTAGTTAGTACCTAACCTACATACAGTTGTGTTTGTTTGTCCTATTGATCGAACCATCGATTGTTTTCCTTCCTTCCTGCCTGGTAAAGAACTCTATGGTACAGATTCAATTTCATATTCAATGGTACGGAATGCAGCATTGAATTATTATTTTCAAATTAGAAAATTATGGTTCCGAAAGTAGATTATCTCCGCATTTATCCTACTCTCATCAAAAACTCTTGCCATGTTTTCACCCCATTAAAATTAATGAAAAGTTTTGTCTGATGATGACTGAAAAAACAGGAGAAATGTTGCGATGGGTTCCGATTCCAGATTATGTTGATTATTTTGATCTCTGTCTTAGCCACTGATAACTTGGCTTGGCTGTCTGGGTCCAGGCCGAGAATCCTATTCGAGGCCTAAAACTACTCGTATGCAAAATTTTTGCCCGATCCGTTCAATACTTTTTGACGTGAATATGTGACAAAGATCCAAACTTTCGCATTTAAAATATTATAGTAATAGATAAGTGAGTATCGTCTACCCATATCTATCGCCGCCGCCGCCGCCACCGCGCCGCGCCGCCAGAGCTTATTTCCCCTATTCCTGGACGCCGCCGTAACATTCAATACCTCTTCAATTAATAATGTAACTCACGTAACGTCTGCAATTAGGGTAAAACAATGGCCGATCCTTAAAAGACTCGCGGTCCTTGCTGAACAGATCACGGCACTTGATGAGCTAACGCTGTGATTCACGAAGTAGAGAACCTACGCCTTGTCTTTTGATATGAAAGCGAGGTCAGTTTACTAATTTATTGAATAATTAGTTACTGCCCGCGGCTTCTTCCACGAGTGGACAAAACATTTAAGTGAACAGTACCTATGTATAATATTTTTATATGATAATAATTTATAGTATAAAATACATATGACTTTTCTAAGTGCTTATTTTGTAAGCCTAAAGAAATAAATGCTATTGACTTTGCTTCGCACGCGTTGTTTACTAAACGTTCAAAGATATTTCTATACCATGATCTCGGACCAAAAAGTGACCCGGTCTTTTGGAGGGCTTGCGTGGGGCCGAAGCCGCACAGAGGCCCTTTGAAAGAGTTAATCTAAAGGCGATGGCTACACATAGCCGCGGGTATCATCCTCGGGTGCACAATATGATACACCAAAAGATGGTATCCGCCAGGTGTAGAGACTATTGCAAAGAAAATTAATGAAAGAAATAAAACTAGGCTATTGTGATGGATGGATGGACTGGGTAATCGGGCTATAGGGGAGATTGCAGAAGTCTGCCATAACATATTTCTATTATTATTTTTTCAATAATCGATAAATTACTACAAGTCCTAGGTTGGATACCTGTAAATAGGTGCTGTTGCCGGCTATCGTAAAATATCTGATTTACCTACTAAATACTAATATACGATAGCTACAGATAAAATGTATTATTCACACGCTTATCGTCTAGCTAGAGACCAATACACATTAAATACATTTTCCGCCCAACCTTAGTTTACTCTGGAATTTGATAAAATTTGACTGATACCATGCATAGATCAAAATTTATTACTCAGCGATTTCAAAATGGTATCTGGGATCTAGTTGGTTTTGATTACACGCCATAATATTAATTTCAAAATGCCAGAAAATAATAATGTCTTATATTACCTCTCCATTGCTATCGTAAGGGTAATTTACTTGCTGATTTAAGGCGATTCTTTCCTTGTGAAATGTTTTTTTCAAGGAAAGAATAAAAAAAAAAAAAAAAAATTACTCGTATGTATGTACCTAATACTATAACTACTACTAATACTGTATGTATATGTAGTACCTAATTGATTTTCTCTTCACCTAAATTGTTTGTGATGTCTCGTCTATCTTTTAATGGCTTGTGAAGAACACCAGCCTTTGTTCTTTCAACACCAGCACGGTTCATAGATAACCCGCATACATTGATAATTAATTGTTAATGTCTTCTTCCAGAACCAGTTAGCGGAAGCACAAGAAGTAAAGTTCGTGCAGGTTCTGACTGCACCGCTGTCGATAGGTTCACACGTCGTATGCACGGGGACGCCCAGCGAAGATCTACCATGGTGAGTTGGTGGTGGCTACGAGTTGCTATATCTAGAGAAGAATGTTGTTTGCGAAATAAATTCCGGTAGTGGCACCTTGTACCTATTTCATTTTTCCAAAACTGGCACAAATTGGTGGAAGCCTAGCCTACTGCTGTTGGATAAATACCTACGTCGTTTAAGATTGTGTTAGTGTGAGAGTCTCATAAAATGTCTCGCACATACAATAAGTCAGGTTTAAAGCATTATCATATCAGCGTCGATAACACATACAAAAGGCAGAATTATGTACGGTTTTTAAAGTTTGTGACAGGCATATAATTAAAAAATATAACTAGGTATTGTGTACTAGTTATATTTTATCTAAGCTACCGTAGTTTATCACTTTTCGCATCAGTAACTAACGGCTTGGCAGCTGTTGCCTGTAGGTACCTAAGCTAGCCATCGAGTACAGTTTATTAGTAGATAGGTACCTACTCGATGTTTTAAGACCGGAAACTGAAAGATTACGGTTCTTCAGTTTCTGTTTCGGTTTCCTGTAAAATTGATATATTATCTGGAATTTCCCTAACCCAAAATTTTTTGTGGGTCTGCCTAACACTGTACTAAATAGAATGGGACAACAGAGAGGAAGTTAAGCTACTTTTAACCCCATAAATCAGTTCCTATGGAATATAAATAACCTGACAAAGAGATTGTAGAAATAGAAAATACTTAGGTAAGTATTTGTGTTTCATAAAATAATACAAATTAAGAACTAATAATGATAAGAAATTAAATTAGAATTTGATATACTTACCTATAAAAAAAAACGCACCAGCCTTCTTTCCTTAATAAATAGTTTATGTTTCAGGTTCGCAGTAAACTTCGGGTGCGGCGAGCACGAAGCCCGAGGGGACATTGCCGTGCACTTCAACGTGCGTCTGCCGCAGCGGTACGTGGTCCGGAACACGCGGCGGCACGACAAATGGGGGCTGGAGGAAACCACGGCTTATAGGTAACCTTTACCTTTTAGCCACCTCTCCACACTCGCTCGCGCGCGAATCACGTACGAAGCCGCGAACCGTGAGTGTGGATCCCATACGCATATCTTCACAGTTCACGGTCTGTCGGTGACAAATGGTTTTACTTCAACGTGCGCCTGCCGCAGCGGTATGTGGTCCGGAACACGCGGCGGCATGACGAGTGGGGACTACGAGTGGGATGTAGGTAACCACTAACCCCTAGCCCTAAAATCGGATGCCGTACGTTTCGTCTAATACAAAAATGTTATAACTGAAGAGATCAGATAAGGTTTTTAGTGGAAGATACATCTTTCTAACCCAGAAGTCCTGAGCCCCGAGTTCATATGACGATAGTATCGCGACGTGATCGTATCGTCACATTTTTCCATTGATTTTGGATATTTTACAGCGCCTCTAGTACGTAACGTACAGGGAACTACACAAAATCCCATACAAATATGAGACTTCACGAACAAGTCTCCAGACTCTCGTCAAATGGACTCGGGACGCTAATCGAAAGAAATACGAAAATTCTTTCTTATACACTTTGGCATTAAGATACCCTAAAGTCAACCTTTCTTAGCGCACAGCCAATTTGGTGCCATAAAGCATAAATAAAGGTGAAAGAAGGTCGTTCCATTTGTACTGTAAACACGAACAGGGTTGCGTGTTGGCATTATGGGAGCAATCAATATCTTTACCTGACGAAAGCGCCCCAGTTTATACCAGGGTGGGGTCAGATTTATGATCATACATAGTGGAGCCCGGAGTAAGAATCAAATGTAGTAGTGGAGGCAAAAACGCAGGTAAATATTGTTTGCACGGTATTCTTTTTTTATTGAGATAGTACTGGACAATAGAACCTGCATTGTATGATTATTGATCTTTTATAAGAAGGTTCTTTCATGCTGGCATAAGAAACAGACAATTGATCTACAAAACGAGTTGCTTCGCCTATACGTGCCGGACAATTTATATTCGCGGTAGAAGTCACAGGCTCCTTGCTCCACCATCTTGCCGCACTGTAGGGCATCATCAGTCGCCGCTACCTCACGCTCTTAGCGCTCTCAACTGACTGCGACATATTCGCAGACGAACTAAAACATTTACAGTCAGTTTGTTTGCTCTATTGTGAGAGGGATGGGTGACTGTTTTTCTCTTATATATTTTTTGTTTGTAACTATAAATAATTAGTGTAATTCGTTCTAATTAAATAAAAATAAATAAACGATAACGTATGTTATTAATACCGCTCCGTTCCGTAACGTAGGCTTTTACTGTTTTTTTGTTTCTTTGATTTGTCTAAGTGCTTATTTTGTAAGCCAAAAGAAATACAAAATTTAGAATTTGTTTCAGAAAAACTTTGCTGTTAATAGTATAAGTAACCACATTTACAGGTATTTTTCGATTTAACTAAGTTTGACTGCAACATTCAGCCTGTCTATAACAGTTCAGTACCGTATAACCTTAACTGTATCAAATTAGCACTCTTTTTATCACGTCGCTCAGTAAATAGCACTAAATAGACTACATTAAATTCTCAGCTATTTCGCGACTTCGTTAGACTTATTAGGGCTCTATTCAGGTCATGGCATGTCGTTTTTACTTTAGCCAGTACGTACCTGCCACCATAATAGGTATAGTACACAGAACAGAGAAACTGTTCTGTGGTATAGTACCTACTAGGAAAATGTAGCTACTATAAACAGCTATAAAGCCTTATAGATATGTAAAAGTAATAGTAGGTTAAACTTTTAAACGATCTTATTTACTAAAACAAAAATATTGTATTTTCTCATTTGTTGTGTTAATAATAATAGGTACTTTAGATTTCATTTAATTAAGTCATTGTTTGTTTCGAAAATTTTGTTTAGCCCTTTATTTCATTTAAATTATCACAATTTCGACGATTGTTAACAATACATTCCTTTTTTCTAATCTAATTGCATAGCGTATATTTAATTTTCATAAAGTCATTTAGCCGTGAAGGCCATTTATTAGCTCTTCTGTTGCTAGGTTAATGTTACCTATTTTGTATTATTTAAGCTGTAGGCCTTACTTAAATTAAAATAAAAATAAAAATGTAGTTGGATGTTTTTGATTGGTACGAAAATAATTCAGTAAATTATGGATGGTATGATTTTTTCCCCCCACCCTATGCCCAAATCCTACGCCGTAAAATATTCATTCCTTCGTAAAATTTAAATATTAACTTGGTCGCGTTGGGGTTAACGTGCTTACAACTAACTCATGCGGAGACAGGGACCGTTTTGTGAGTCAATTGCAAAAAACTTGTCTTTGATTTTTAAATAATGTTTGTTTTGTTTTTGTTGATTAGGTAAGTTGCAAATTAAATATTCTCAATAATTCTAATAGCTATTGATTAAATATTCTGCTGGCAAGGAGTTCATGCATATTAATGGGTCATGCTCATGGGTTAAGCCCATGACCCATTAATTTGATTGAATTACCAACAAACAATACCTAGGTACATTAAACTTTTCTTACGGATTAAGATTGAGGCAATGACGTGGGAAAACTTAAGAATGAGTCGGTACGGTACAATAGAATCCACTTGTTACTAGTCGATTCGATTGTACTTAGCGGAAGGTTGCGGATTCAAGACCCGCCGACATTTTTTGAGATAGGTATTATTTAATTTCTTAGTTCGGAGATATACCGGTAGGGCTGGTCCACCAGTTCAAAGTCGCTCAGCGAGCTATGGAAGAGTTATGCTCGGAGTTTCACTGAAGCTCTAAGAATTAGCAAGCTGAAGTGGCAGTGGGCAGGATATATATCGCGAAGAACCGACAACCGCTGGGGTAAACGTGTTCTAGAGTGGAGACCGTGACTCGGCAAACTTAGTGTAGGACGTCCTGAAGCCAGGTGGGATGACGACCTGCGAAGGACTACAGGCAGATGCTGGATGCTATTACGAAACCCATGAACATATACATGTATTTATTGTATTTTTTCGTCAGTTTTTTAATGTTTTTAATAGTTATTCTCCTATTCGGAAATAACTTACTTGTATGTATAAATATAATATTATTATATATTTTCATGTTTCCCGCAGAACATTCCCCTTCAAAGTCGGCAAGCCATTCACGATAGAGGTCGTGGTCGATGAGAAGGAGACCTTATGGGCAGTGGACGGCGAGCATTACTGCAGCTTCGCTCACAGGCAGCCCAGTACGCTAGTGGCTAGCTGGGTGCAAGTGACAGGCGTCAGGGATGCGGCGTTGGAGGTCAAAAAGACTGATTTGTACCCCACTTTAGCACCGGCAGTGGACGAAGTAAGTAGAAATACCCAGAACAACCTGAACAATTATCTGCAGATCGTACAAACAGTTGTCCCGAGGCGGAAATAGAACCCGCAATCTCGTGCGTCACAGGCGGACCGTCGCCCGCCAAGCCACAGAGGTCATAGAACATGGTAAGAAGTAGAATATGGTCCATACCTTGACACCTTTGACACCTGTTAAAAACATTTCGGAGATTCTTAAAATAAGTCATATGCCAATTGGGCTAAACTAACAAATCTTTGTAGCTAGACTATCTAGGTAGGTAACTAATTGTAAATTGACTCATATTAATGCATAAGTTGACCTCCTGACCAATTAACCCAACTTTTTATTAGGCAGGCTCATAAACAGTTTATGTATGTAATTACCTACCATATGTAGGTGCCTACCGTAGAATGAAAAATAAAATGACTCATCTAATAGATTAGTATTGTATATTAGCTATATTATACATACATATAATCATACTTTGTGTATGTTTTAAATGCGAAAGTTTAGATGTTTGTTACCTACCTCTTCACGCTATTTTAAATTATTTTATTTTATTTATTTCGTTACACGTTTATTATTATTTGTTTTTAGGAATGTTTTGTATATACAATTTTATATTATTATTTGAATTTTTAAGTTCTAACCTTTATGTACCTACATTGTTATGTTATTTTACTATTTTCTAGTGTGTTATTTCATTGTATCTTGTAGTTTTTAAGATGATAAAATGTACTAGGCATAACGATTTGGAGTTATCTGTAATGTTATGGTCTTATGTAAAATAAACAATTTGAAATTTTTCACGCTATAACTACTGAAAATTTCAGCTCGAAATTTTGCGTGCAGGTAGGTTTAGGTCTAATAAAACAAAAATGTAGTTTTTATCCCACAAATAATTGGTAGTTAGGTACCTACAGTTCTAGATGTGAAATATTAGATTTAAAATTCAGTTCTTACCTAACTACGCTAAATGCATAATATGTATGCTGCACGTATAACTATGTAAGTAGATAAGATACTTTTACCACTTTAAACATGTTGAGACTTAATAATATCAACTCAGAAGCTACTTCATAAACATATCTTTAGCTTCTAAATAGCAAGGCGGGCAAAAAATTAAGGGTAAAAGGCACTAGTTTCGTAAAATTGTTAATGGTATAAATAAAGATTTTCATATTCTTATTCTTAAATGTCTTTTTGTTATTATTTATTAAATATATTTTTTAATTTTTAAAGAAGACAGTCTGTCTGCTTTTTCTTAACACAATCCTTAAGGTGTTTCCTGTGTCAATATTAGTGTGTGTTATATAAAATTGTGATATACTCGTACATACTTTTAAAGCTGATAGAACTTAACGAAATCAAGTGTAACTTGTGTACCTACGGAGGAAATAAATAAACAATAACAATTCCAGGTTCCTGTGAGAACCAGTATCGACAACCCGGCGGAAGCTGACGAGCCGAGCTGGCAACCCAACGCTATAGCTTCGCTGTCCAACGGCGTGCCGCAAGGACATCAAATTGTTATCTATGGAAGGTAGGTACTAGGCTATACTAGCCGATTTGTAAGCAATATTTATTGAAGATGGGCTCTCAAATCGACAAGTAAATTGCGTGTAGAAAGACTCAACAGAGGTTAAGTATGGGCGGTTAATAACTGATTGATTATAGATTATGATTATCGAGCTTGGCTGGTGTATAGATAAGATTAAATTATTAAGTTAAATATCAAATGAATCGTTTTATAATTTGGACCATTCAAATTAAAGTAAAAATTAGGCGATAATATTATTTTACGCAGTCAACGCAAACCAAATCCTTAGGCTCATTTAATAACAGGGTAGATTAAATACATATTTAATATAATAATTATTTAATTCCCAGACTCCGTCCAATGCTCCATTCCTTTGCCATCGATCTGATGGACTACGCCCGCGAGTGGCCGCGACCTAACGTGCATTTGCACGCGAACGTACGCGCGTACGCAGAGTCCCACAGAGACAGACAACTCGTCGTGCTAAACGCGTGGCTCGGCGCGTGGGGGCCCGAGCATCGCCAGCGGACAGCCCGCGTCATACCTGGCTCTTATGTAAGTATAGTACTAACATGCGACTCACACAGAGACAGACAACTCGTCGTGCTAAACGCGTGGCTCGGCGCGTGGGGGCCCGAGCATCGCCAGCGGACAGCCCGCGTCATACCTGGCTCTTATGTAAGTATAGTACTAACATGCGACTCACACAGAGACAGACAACTCGTCGTGCTAAACGCGTGGCTCGGCGCGTGGGGGCCCGAGCATCGCCAGCGGACAGCCCGCGTCATACCTGGCTCTTATGTAAGTATAGTACTAACATGCGACTCACACAGAGACAGACAACTCGTCGTGCTAAACGCGTGGCTCGGCGCGTGGGGGCCCGAGCATCGCCAGCGGACAGCCCGCGTCATACCTGGCTCTTATGTAAGTATAGTACTAACATGCGACTCACACAGAGACAGACAACTCGTCGTGCTAAACGCGTGGCTCGGCGCGTGGGGGCCCGAGCATCGCCAGCGGACAGCCCGCGTCATACCTGGCTCTTATGTAAGTATAGTACTAACATGCGACTCACACAGAGACAGACAACTCGTCGTGCTAAACGCGTGGCTCGGCGCGTGGGGGCCCGAGCATCGCCAGCGGACAGCCCGCGTCATACCTGGCTCTTATGTAAGTATAGTACTAACATGCGACTCACACAGAGACAGACAACTCGTCGTGCTAAACGCGTGGCTCGGCGCGTGGGGGCCCGAGCATCGCCAGCGGACAGCCCGCGTCATACCTGGCTCTTATGTAAGTATAGTACTAACATGCGACTCACACAGAGACAGACAACTCGTCGTGCTAAACGCGTGGCTCGGCGCGTGGGGGCCCGAGCATCGCCAGCGGACAGCCCGCGTCATACCTGGCTCTTATGTAAGTATAGTACTAACATGCGACTCACACAGAGACAGACAACTCGTCGTGCTAAACGCGTGGCTCGGCGCGTGGGGGCCCGAGCATCGCCAGCGGACAGCCCGCGTCATACCTGGCTCTTATGTAAGTATAGTACTAACATGCGACTCACACAGAGACAGACAACTCGTCGTGCTAAACGCGTGGCTCGGCGCGTGGGGGCCCGAGCATCGCCAGCGGACAGCCCGCGTCATACCTGGCTCTTATGTAAGTATAGTACTAACATGCGACTCACACAGAGACAGACAACTCGTCGTGCTAAACGCGTGGCTCGGCGCGTGGGGGCCCGAGCATCGCCAGCGGACAGCCCGCGTCATACCTGGCTCTTATGTAAGTATAGTACTAACATGCGACTCACACAGAGACAGACAACTCGTCGTGCTAAACGCGTGGCTCGGCGCGTGGGGGCCCGAGCATCGCCAGCGGACAGCCCGCGTCATACCTGGCTCTTATGTAAGTATAGTACTAACATGCGACTCACACAGAGACAGACAACTCGTCGTGCTAAACGCGTGGCTCGGCGCGTGGGGGCCCGAGCATCGCCAGCGGACAGCCCGCGTCATACCTGGCTCTTATGTAAGTATAGTACTAACATGCGACTCACACAGAGACAGACAACTCGTCGTGCTAAACGCGTGGCTCGGCGCGTGGGGGCCCGAGCATCGCCAGCGGACAGCCCGCGTCATACCTGGCTCTTATGTAAGTATAGTACTAACATGCGACTCACACAGAGACAGACAACTCGTCGTGCTAAACGCGTGGCTCGGCGCGTGGGGGCCCGAGCATCGCCAGCGGACAGCCCGCGTCATACCTGGCTCTTATGTAAGTATAGTACTAACATGCGACTCACACAGAGACAGACAACTCGTCGTGCTAAACGCGTGGCTCGGCGCGTGGGGGCCCGAGCATCGCCAGCGGACAGCCCGCGTCATACCTGGCTCTTATGTAAGTATAGTACTAACATGCGACTCACACAGAGACAGACAACTCGTCGTGCTAAACGCGTGGCTCGGCGCGTGGGGGCCCGAGCATCGCCAGCGGACAGCCCGCGTCATACCTGGCTCTTATGTAAGTATAGTACTAACATGCGACTCACACAGAGACAGACAACTCGTCGTGCTAAACGCGTGGCTCGGCGCGTGGGGGCCCGAGCATCGCCAGCGGACAGCCCGCGTCATACCTGGCTCTTATGTAAGTATAGTACTAACATGCGACTCACACAGAGACAGACAACTCGTCGTGCTAAACGCGTGGCTCGGCGCGTGGGGGCCCGAGCATCGCCAGCGGACAGCCCGCGTCATACCTGGCTCTTATGTAAGTATAGTACTAACATGCGACTCACACAGAGACAGACAACTCGTCGTGCTAAACGCGTGGCTCGGCGCGTGGGGGCCCGAGCATCGCCAGCGGACAGCCCGCGTCATACCTGGCTCTTATGTAAGTATAGTACTAACATGCGACTCACACAGAGACAGACAACTCGTCGTGCTAAACGCGTGGCTCGGCGCGTGGGGGCCCGAGCATCGCCAGCGGACAGCCCGCGTCATACCTGGCTCTTATGTAAGTATAGTACTAACATGCGACTCACACAGAGACAGACAACTCGTCGTGCTAAACGCGTGGCTCGGCGCGTGGGGGCCCGAGCATCGCCAGCGGACAGCCCGCGTCATACCTGGCTCTTATGTAAGTATAGTACTAACATGCGACTCACACAGAGACAGACAACTCGTCGTGCTAAACGCGTGGCTCGGCGCGTGGGGGCCCGAGCATCGCCAGCGGACAGCCCGCGTCATACCTGGCTCTTATGTAAGTATAGTACTAACATGCGACTCACACAGAGACAGACAACTCGTCGTGCTAAACGCGTGGCTCGGCGCGTGGGGGCCCGAGCATCGCCAGCGGACAGCCCGCGTCATACCTGGCTCTTATGTAAGTATAGTACTAACATGCGACTCACACAGAGACAGACAACTCGTCGTGCTAAACGCGTGGCTCGGCGCGTGGGGGCCCGAGCATCGCCAGCGGACAGCCCGCGTCATACCTGGCTCTTATGTAAGTATAGTACTAACATGCGACTCACACAGAGACAGACAACTCGTCGTGCTAAACGCGTGGCTCGGCGCGTGGGGGCCCGAGCATCGCCAGCGGACAGCCCGCGTCATACCTGGCTCTTATGTAAGTATAGTACTAACATGCGACTCACACAGAGACAGACAACTCGTCGTGCTAAACGCGTGGCTCGGCGCGTGGGGGCCCGAGCATCGCCAGCGGACAGCCCGCGTCATACCTGGCTCTTATGTAAGTATAGTACTAACATGCGACTCACACAGAGACAGACAACTCGTCGTGCTAAACGCGTGGCTCGGCGCGTGGGGGCCCGAGCATCGCCAGCGGACAGCCCGCGTCATACCTGGCTCTTATGTAAGTATAGTACTAACATGCGACTCACACAGAGACAGACAACTCGTCGTGCTAAACGCGTGGCTCGGCGCGTGGGGGCCCGAGCATCGCCAGCGGACAGCCCGCGTCATACCTGGCTCTTATGTAAGTATAGTACTAACATGCGACTCACACAGAGACAGACAACTCGTCGTGCTAAACGCGTGGCTCGGCGCGTGGGGGCCCGAGCATCGCCAGCGGACAGCCCGCGTCATACCTGGCTCTTATGTAAGTATAGTACTAACATGCGACTCACACAGAGACAGACAACTCGTCGTGCTAAACGCGTGGCTCGGCGCGTGGGGGCCCGAGCATCGCCAGCGGACAGCCCGCGTCATACCTGGCTCTTATGTAAGTATAGTACTAACATGCGACTCACACAGAGACAGACAACTCGTCGTGCTAAACGCGTGGCTCGGCGCGTGGGGGCCCGAGCATCGCCAGCGGACAGCCCGCGTCATACCTGGCTCTTATGTAAGTATAGTACTAACATGCGACTCACACAGAGACAGACAACTCGTCGTGCTAAACGCGTGGCTCGGCGCGTGGGGGCCCGAGCATCGCCAGCGGACAGCCCGCGTCATACCTGGCTCTTATGTAAGTATAGTACTAACATGCGACTCACACAGAGACAGACAACTCGTCGTGCTAAACGCGTGGCTCGGCGCGTGGGGGCCCGAGCATCGCCAGCGGACAGCCCGCGTCATACCTGGCTCTTATGTAAGTATAGTACTAACATGCGACTCACACAGAGACAGACAACTCGTCGTGCTAAACGCGTGGCTCGGCGCGTGGGGGCCCGAGCATCGCCAGCGGACAGCCCGCGTCATACCTGGCTCTTATGTAAGTATAGTACTAACATGCGACTCACACAGAGACAGACAACTCGTCGTGCTAAACGCGTGGCTCGGCGCGTGGGGGCCCGAGCATCGCCAGCGGACAGCCCGCGTCATACCTGGCTCTTATGTAAGTATAGTACTAACATGCGACTCACACAGAGACAGACAACTCGTCGTGCTAAACGCGTGGCTCGGCGCGTGGGGGCCCGAGCATCGCCAGCGGACAGCCCGCGTCATACCTGGCTCTTATGTAAGTATAGTACTAACATGCGACTCACACAGAGACAGACAACTCGTCGTGCTAAACGCGTGGCTCGGCGCGTGGGGGCCCGAGCATCGCCAGCGGACAGCCCGCGTCATACCTGGCTCTTATGTAAGTATAGTACTAACATGCGACTCACACAGAGACAGACAACTCGTCGTGCTAAACGCGTGGCTCGGCGCGTGGGGGCCCGAGCATCGCCAGCGGACAGCCCGCGTCATACCTGGCTCTTATGTAAGTATAGTACTAACATGCGACTCACACAGAGACAGACAACTCGTCGTGCTAAACGCGTGGCTCGGCGCGTGGGGGCCCGAGCATCGCCAGCGGACAGCCCGCGTCATACCTGGCTCTTATGTAAGTATAGTACTAACATGCGACTCACACAGAGACAGACAACTCGTCGTGCTAAACGCGTGGCTCGGCGCGTGGGGGCCCGAGCATCGCCAGCGGACAGCCCGCGTCATACCTGGCTCTTATGTAAGTATAGTACTAACATGCGACTCACACAGAGACAGACAACTCGTCGTGCTAAACGCGTGGCTCGGCGCGTGGGGGCCCGAGCATCGCCAGCGGACAGCCCGCGTCATACCTGGCTCTTATGTAAGTATAGTACTAACATGCGACTCACACAGAGACAGACAACTCGTCGTGCTAAACGCGTGGCTCGGCGCGTGGGGGCCCGAGCATCGCCAGCGGACAGCCCGCGTCATACCTGGCTCTTATGTAAGTATAGTACTAACATGCGACTCACACAGAGACAGACAACTCGTCGTGCTAAACGCGTGGCTCGGCGCGTGGGGGCCCGAGCATCGCCAGCGGACAGCCCGCGTCATACCTGGCTCTTATGTAAGTATAGTACTAACATGCGACTCACACAGAGACAGACAACTCGTCGTGCTAAACGCGTGGCTCGGCGCGTGGGGGCCCGAGCATCGCCAGCGGACAGCCCGCGTCATACCTGGCTCTTATGTAAGTATAGTACTAACATGCGACTCACACAGAGACAGACAACTCGTCGTGCTAAACGCGTGGCTCGGCGCGTGGGGGCCCGAGCATCGCCAGCGGACAGCCCGCGTCATACCTGGCTCTTATGTAAGTATAGTACTAACATGCGACTCACACAGAGACAGACAACTCGTCGTGCTAAACGCGTGGCTCGGCGCGTGGGGGCCCGAGCATCGCCAGCGGACAGCCCGCGTCATACCTGGCTCTTATGTAAGTATAGTACTAACATGCGACTCACACAGAGACAGACAACTCGTCGTGCTAAACGCGTGGCTCGGCGCGTGGGGGCCCGAGCATCGCCAGCGGACAGCCCGCGTCATACCTGGCTCTTATGTAAGTATAGTACTAACATGCGACTCACACAGAGACAGACAACTCGTCGTGCTAAACGCGTGGCTCGGCGCGTGGGGGCCCGAGCATCGCCAGCGGACAGCCCGCGTCATACCTGGCTCTTATGTAAGTATAGTACTAACATGCGACTCACACAGAGACAGACAACTCGTCGTGCTAAACGCGTGGCTCGGCGCGTGGGGGCCCGAGCATCGCCAGCGGACAGCCCGCGTCATACCTGGCTCTTATGTAAGTATAGTACTAACATGCGACTCACACAGAGACAGACAACTCGTCGTGCTAAACGCGTGGCTCGGCGCGTGGGGGCCCGAGCATCGCCAGCGGACAGCCCGCGTCATACCTGGCTCTTATGTAAGTATAGTACTAACATGCGACTCACACAGAGACAGACAACTCGTCGTGCTAAACGCGTGGCTCGGCGCGTGGGGGCCCGAGCATCGCCAGCGGACAGCCCGCGTCATACCTGGCTCTTATGTAAGTATAGTACTAACATGCGACTCACACAGAGACAGACAACTCGTCGTGCTAAACGCGTGGCTCGGCGCGTGGGGGCCCGAGCATCGCCAGCGGACAGCCCGCGTCATACCTGGCTCTTATGTAAGTATAGTACTAACATGCGACTCACACAGAGACAGACAACTCGTCGTGCTAAACGCGTGGCTCGGCGCGTGGGGGCCCGAGCATCGCCAGCGGACAGCCCGCGTCATACCTGGCTCTTATGTAAGTATAGTACTAACATGCGACTCACACAGAGACAGACAACTCGTCGTGCTAAACGCGTGGCTCGGCGCGTGGGGGCCCGAGCATCGCCAGCGGACAGCCCGCGTCATACCTGGCTCTTATGTAAGTATAGTACTAACATGCGACTCACACAGAGACAGACAACTCGTCGTGCTAAACGCGTGGCTCGGCGCGTGGGGGCCCGAGCATCGCCAGCGGACAGCCCGCGTCATACCTGGCTCTTATGTAAGTATAGTACTAACATGCGACTCACACAGAGACAGACAACTCGTCGTGCTAAACGCGTGGCTCGGCGCGTGGGGGCCCGAGCATCGCCAGCGGACAGCCCGCGTCATACCTGGCTCTTATGTAAGTATAGTACTAACATGCGACTCACACAGAGACAGACAACTCGTCGTGCTAAACGCGTGGCTCGGCGCGTGGGGGCCCGAGCATCGCCAGCGGACAGCCCGCGTCATACCTGGCTCTTATGTAAGTATAGTACTAACATGCGACTCACACAGAGACAGACAACTCGTCGTGCTAAACGCGTGGCTCGGCGCGTGGGGGCCCGAGCATCGCCAGCGGACAGCCCGCGTCATACCTGGCTCTTATGTAAGTATAGTACTAACATGCGACTCACACAGAGACAGACAACTCGTCGTGCTAAACGCGTGGCTCGGCCCGTGGGGGCCCGAGCATCGCCAGCGGACAGCCCGCGTCATACCTGGCTCTTATGTAAGTATAGTACTAACATGCGACTCACACAGAGACAGACAACTCGTCGTGCTAAACGCGTGGCTCGGCGCGTGGGGGCCTGAGCATCGCCAGCGGACAGCCCGCGTCATACCTGGCTCTTATGTAAGTATAGTACTAACATGCGACTCACACAGAGACAGACAACTCGTCGTGCTAAACGCGTGGCTCGGCGCGTGGGGGCCTGAGCATCGCCAGCGGACAGCCCGCGTCATACCTGGCTCTTATGTAAGTATAGTACTAACATGCGACTCACACAGAGACAGACAACTCGTCGTGCTAAACGCGTGGCTCGGCGCGTGGGGGCCCGAGCATCGCCAGCGGACAGCCCGCGTCATACCTGGCTCTTATGTAAGTATAGTACTAACATGCGACTCACACAGAGACAGACAACTCGTCGTGCTAAACGCGTGGCTCGGCGCGTGGGGGCCCGAGCATCGCCAGCGGACAGCCCGCGTCATACCTGGCTCTTATGTAAGTATAGTACTAACATGCGACTCACACAGAGACAGACAACTCGTCGTGCTAAACGCGTGGCTCGGCGCGTGGGGGCCCGAGCATCGCCAGCGGACAGCCCGCGTCATACCTGGCTCTTATGTAAGTATAGTACTAACATGCGACTCACACAGAGACAGACAACTCGTCGTGCTAAACGCGTGGCTGGGCGCGTGGGGGCCCGAGCAGCGGCAGCGGATAACCCGCGTCATAAAAAACACAACAGCGGCATTTTTAAACCCCGTAGGTTTGACTGAATAGGCAGGCCTATAAAGAAACAAAAAGCAGAAATAGACAAATTAGCCAAATAAATTTGTACAATAGGCGGCCTCACCTATTGTGATTGATTATGACATCTATGGCTCTGTTATTTTCTAGCCGTTTCAGTCCACGCGACTTCACGAAGTTCATGTGCATCTTTCTCGACTGCTACGTTCAAATTTACATCCGTAACACTAAAAATTAAATTCTCTGTTTCAGGTTACGTTCAGAATAGTCCGCGGAGTAACTGAATGGCAGGTCTTCTCTGACAACATACTGATAGGGGAGCTAGAGTACCGAGCGTCACCTAGCGGAGTCAAAGCACTACGCATCAGAGGGGATTTCTACCCGCAAGAGGTCTACTTGTGCCCGGCTAGCAGCTCTCCTGTTACTGATTGCTAGAACGCGTGATCCGCTGAGGAAAGAAGATGGAAACACTGTGGAAAGATGGCTAGAAACGCTGTAGAATGATAGCTAGAAAAGCTGTGGAAAGATAGCTAAAACGTTGTGGAAAGGTAGCTAAAACTCTGTGGAAAGATAGGTAGAAACGCGGTGGAAAGATAGCTAAAACGCTGTGGAAAGAAAGCTAGAAACGCTTTGACGCAAGAAGATAGCTAGAAACGATTCGAATAGAAGATACTTGGTAACGCTTTGGCTAAAGTTAGCTAACAAGAACCGTTTTAAAGACAGAAGAGATTTAGAAAACGCTTTGAGGTCATACGTACGCTTAGGCGATTATAGCTAAAGCACTATAGAAAAAACTCGAGGAAAGTAGGTACTTAACAGCTGGAAAATCTTTTAGGAAAGTTATTTGACAGCGGAAATGCTTTGAAGAAAGTACTTATAAAGCTTACATTGATCTGTATTGAAGATATTTATTCTTAGCCGTGCTGTAGGCCAAGCATAGAGATTGTTGTCTAGGTGGTCTAGGGTAGACTGTAGAAAAAATTTGTCACATCGTTAATGCGTAAAATATCTGAAATTCATTTTGTCCACTTCAATAATTTATACAACCGATGCGGCGCGGTGGACGAAGGTCCGCCTGCGTCGCAAGTGGTTGCGGTTTTGATTCCCGGCATGGGATAAATATACGATCTGCAAATATTTGTTCCGGGTGTTATGGATATTTTTTATGTATAATAAAAAATACATATCTAACTATGAAATGTATTGTATTATGTATAAAATTTATCTAGTACCATAACACAAGCTTGGAGCTAGATGATGTGTGGATAGTGTTTTATAGTTTTATAGAATGTATGACGATGCGATGTAATTTTTTACTATCATCACCTACGCAACAATCCCTGTGCTTGGCCTATAGGTACAAACTTGGTTAAAGTCTTAATTATTGCAAAGACTTAAGTTATATTTTTAATATTATATAGAATACTACTGTAGTTTCTAAAGGAAACGCTATGTACACTTTATCCGTATGAATTTTGCATTTGAGCCTAAAGCTTTGGTCTCCGATCACCACACAATAGCTTTCACGTCGACTGTCTGTACGGAGAAGCGGTCCTTTGAGGCCGGTTAATATCTACAGACATTGAGCGTGCCAGACACATGCATATTAAAAACATATTATACAGTATGTACTGTAGGATATGTTTTTGTCTGCCAGTTTTATTTTATTTGGGAAACAAACAGTAAATAAAACTAAATCTTACGAACCTTCATGAAATAGAATATCTGTACCTATTTTAAGCGTATTTTCTGCAATTAAATATAAATGAAGTAAGCAGAAATAATTACTCATCATCCCTCCATCTCTCATTGCCTTAATATAGATAAGGTGTTATGTAATGCTTTAGCTAAGAATAAATTAGAAATAAGTATTTGAAGGTATATATGTACTACATAGACTATAAGGATATGAATGCTTCTGTTACTATATTACGCAAATTATAATATTGTTACAGTTATTGACGACTTTCTCTTTTTACTGGTACATCCTATAACCTAAAACATTATTAATCCATCTGTGCAAATAATAAAACTACTGGGATTAATCTATCTGACTGACTAGAGCATGACCCAACCGAGGCAGATCGCTTAGACTAGTGTTCGTGAGCGTAGGTAGGTCACATAATCGAATATACGTTTGCTTTAATGTCGTTAAATAGAGCATAAATAGAGATATATATAGAAAAAATATAATAAATAGTGCCTCATTGGTTTAAGAAATAATGACCATTCTTAGTGCTACACTAGCATAAATAGCTAGCAAGCTAGCGAGCGTACTTCGCGTCTTATTGCTTGCTATCGTTTAGATTCTTAGAGCATCTAATTCTATACACACAAAAACAGAGCATAAATAGTGTTTAGTAGTTAAGCAATCATTATGAAGTTTTGCATAGCTCAGACTTTTTTCATTCCGATCTGGATGCTAGCGTAAACACTAAGAATAATCGTTATTTCTTAAACCACAGAAGCACTATTTATTTTTGATCGATTTGCTACGAGTCAACTTCAGCTTTCAACTTGTCATACAAATACGTAGTTATTGTATTCTCTTTGAATATTTACTGTAACTGTCGGAATTTGACAAAAAGAAAATATTTTCGTTACGTAATTATTGTATTCTCTTTGATTTTCGCGAGCGAGCTTATAAAATTCACGACACTTTTGTTGTTTTAATATTTTTTTGTAACAAGTTACAGCAAAATATTATATAAAACATAAGTTTTACTTGTCCCTGCTAAAACACAATAAAAATGGAATCCAAAAAAGCAGTGCCCCCACCGCCTGCCCCAGAAGTTCCCCAGCATCATCCAACGTATCCGGAGAGCAATGTCGCCAAATTCAGTGGATATGATCCCAATTTGTAAGTGAAAACCGAATACGTACTTACTCTTAAAATTAACATTACTATTAAAGCTATTTAATTATATTTTTGCCTAGAATAATTAAAATAAGTTCGATTTTAAGACAGTATAAGCCACCTAGCTAAATATCATGAGCTGAAGTGGCAGTGGGCTGGCCATATCTACTACTATAGGTACTTTTTTTGACTTGAAAACGTCTCCCAATTTCCAAAAAGCAGCCCACCCCAGTTAGATTCGCCTCGTAATCTCCTTTTCCCAAAAGATAAACGGTGTCCTAGATAGACATTTATTAATCAACTGCATCGATTTTATTGTTAGTAACAGTGATGGGGTTGAATGACCGGTCTTTTGTCATAACCTTTGTCTTGGATACGTTAATCTGCAGTCCAACTTTTATTGAGGCCTCATGCAGTTCGATGACCATGTTTTGGAGTTCCGCAACAGTCTTGAATATGAGTACTAGATCGTCGGCAAACCGCAAGTGTGACAAGTATTGGCCGTTCTGTAGTTTGTCTGTAGTTTTTGAGGTATTTCTTATCGCCTTTTTTATGCAAGATAGAGACAGTCGCATTCTTCCATGCATATGGCATAAATCCATTAGTTAATACTGAGTTAAAGAGATTTGGCTTGCATATGGGAAAGCCTCCTGCAATCTCGTATAGTATGAGGCAATTCGCTTTGTGGTCTTCGTTTCAGTGTTCGACCCGATAAAATAACCAAATTTCAGAGTTAAAAAGAGAGTTAGTTAGTGAGATATGACCTCATTTCTTTCGCCTTACAATTCAAACAGACTGCCTTCAGAGTTAGGTGCAAGCGTTGCAGCATTATTTTTTTCATTCCTGTATTTTCTTTTAACTCTGTCTTTTTCTAATCTTCCTATTACAAAATTTAGTATGTATTTTAATAAAAACCTCTTAAATAGTCGGATTTTTGTCTCATTTTGTAACTAAATAGGTAAATAAGGTAAACCATATTTTAATCTGGTATTTTCTAAAGAATTTTACTAAAAACTTCTTATGTCGGTAGGAACCGGGAATTCCCGGTTCCGTCTTCGACATTTCCCGGGATTCCCGGTTCCTCAAAAATGGCCCGATTTTACATTCCCTAGCCCACACTGCACTCGTCAATCGTAGGCTAAAGGCCGCTGATACTGTGAAAAGTCTGTATTGAACTCGCTAAACTAGTGGTAGTTTCTTTAATCAGAGGTCTGTATTTTCTTTGGCAGCCATTTAATTTTTGGAAGACAATTACCAATCTATGTTATGTTGCTGATTTGACCTTAGATATTTCAATAATAAAAACAAATTAGAACTAATATTTCCAATTGAAACGATTGAGCTAACTGCAGACTGTTGCATACAAACAATCTAAAGGTTGTACATCTGATCCCTATCGATACCAGTTGGAAGGGTCGCCAAGTTGTTGGCGTCATTGTCCCGCTGTATGACATCAGACAATCAGTTCCCATGGGATACAAACATTTGATTATACGTGCGAAGCCGCGGGCCGAAACTAGCATGAAATAAAAATGAGCGTTGAGTTGACTGCATCAGTGCATCTTATATTGAATGCTTCTTGCTCGCAGGTATGCATTGGACCAAGTATCCCCAATCGTGCGGGTCACCGAAGACCTGATCCCGGGGAAGCCGCCCTGTCTTACGCAGTCATCGGTCGGCATGTACCTGCGGCCGTTGACGAGAGAACTGGTGGAGGTGCCGCCAAGGTCTGTTCTTTACATCTCCATCATTAGTTTATGTTAGTCGACTGCTGGATATAGGCCTATTATACACATAGGGACTTATAAGTTGATGATGAGGTACTCATTTTATCTAGAACGGTGAGTCGGTTTATCCGTAAGCCTCGTAATCTGTATGGTATGTACCTAGGTAGATCGTAACTAAACAATATTATACTGAATGTACCGATAGCATCTGGGATTCAAACAGGTAGGTAAGCTTGTAAGCTTAGACTCTCCGGCTGTACGTAGGTAGGTACCTCGCACCTACCGTACCGACCTATAAACTGCATACTAATCTAGCTACCTACAATCTACATCAGAAACCCTTCAACTAATCCTTCGCCCAAACAGAGTCTTATTGAGATAGTTTCCAAACTACCTGATAATCGGACTGAAAACGCCTCACCAGTCCTATAGTGACCAAATGACTAGGTCAGCATATTCATCATTAGGTACTCTGCATCACAGGCCGACCATAGACGAGCTCCCGGCCGCAGTAATCAACAAGATGGTGAACAAAGACAAGGCTTTCTGGGTGTGCAAGCCTGGAGCGAACGCATATACTCTGCACGATGCCTACAACAGCTACGGGATGACTACGCAGAAAGTTTTGCCGAGTAAGCAGAAAATATAGAGTTTATATTGTACCTAACTTGAAATTTACCTAAAAATGGAAAAGCGATGGGTACGATGTTCCTATAGGTCTTTCTCGAGTTCGTCGTTCCTTGGACGGCATAGGATGATATATTAGATATATGGGATGGGCACATGCTATATAATATATCAGATTCGACTCAATCACGTCAATACAAACACAGCGCTTGTCGGTATTAAATAGGTAGGTACTTATATAAGTACCTTAGCTACAATACCTACAATAGAAAATCGCTTTATTGGACACCAAGACAGTAAAGATCATACACACCCAGAGACAGATGCACAGTGAGCGGCCTTATCGCTAAAAGCAACCAGTACATTACATAGGTATGTACCTACCTACATACCCACAGTGTGGTGACCTACAATTTTGCCATCATGACCTAAAGATAACGGTCATGTCATGGAACGCCCTGTGCCGAAATAGGACAAAATAGACAAAAGTCAATTTATAAGGGGATATTTACAATATATGTATGTATATAACATCATGAATATTTACCATGATTTTTGAGTTTTCAAATATTTCGGCACAGATAACATCATATTCCGTTATTGAATGACTTTTGTGATAGTAACCATGATAGTTTCAAAAGTTTTAGAACGAAATATGTTTTAGGTACACCCATTATAGAGCTTATCATCTTAAATTTTCCACAGCTCGGCAGGACGTGTTTCCTCGGTCTTACCAGTACGATCTCGACTGCGTCAGGTACAGACGGTTCCATGGCTGCGATGGCTTGAAGCAACCTGAAGGGCAAAGAACGGTAGGTAGCCTGCCCCCAATCTGCATCAAAGAGGTTGTATTGTACATACTCGTAATAAGGTCGCATAACGAGGCACGTCCAACTGCGGACGTAGGAAAAGGCTAAGAAAAGGATTTACCTGGACTATTCACTTATTATAAATAATTATGCTTGTTTTAAGGTTTATAAATAAATGCTGAACATTCCACACAGCATCATCTAATCCCAAGCTTAGCATAGCTTGTGATATCACTACTACATAGTATAAAACAAAGTCGCTTTCCGCTGTCTGTCTGTCCCTCATATGTAGGTAGGTATAGGTACCTATTATGCTTTTTTTTTTAAAGATAGAGTAATTCAAGAGGAATGTTATAAACCATTTGACACAGATTTTCACGCGGGGCGCAGCTCGTATTTAATACGAGAACAAAGGTCGTCCTTCTCCACTTTGCCCTTCCTGTATCCTGGTCCGGTGCGGCCGCGGCGGCGGCGGCAGGGGCGCCCGGGCGCCGCCAAGAGATCGATATCGGAAGTGTGGCCGAAGCGGACAGCCAAATTATTATTATCATGAAAATATTTGTTTTCAGAAACCAGTAGGTCCGCATTGCCGTGATTGCCGCCGCATGGATATCCCTGGTCTGACGCCCTTCCAGCTAGCCTGGGCCAAGGATGCTGGTCAGAAGAGATGGCGATATTACCCGGATCTCAATAGGCCGATCTCTGATTCAGAGATGCGGGAATTGATGAACCAGTATGTTTCTTGGGCTACCACGCTATTTAATACATAACGTAACGCGCGTTATTACGCTAATTTTAGCCCGATTAACGCGTGTTAAGGCGCAATTTAACGCGATTAACGCTTTTTCACGAGCTATTTGCATTGAAATGCGCCTTAACACGCGTTGGTCAATTAATGGTATATATACATACATAGCTGAGTCATACCCTCAACATTTAAATTAAGTAACATTATTGTGACCTTTTTATTTGTATGAAGTAACTATGGATAAATTATATGAATCTGAATCTAGTACAGGGTGCCTCGAAACACCTCCCTACTAAGCCGAAATGGGGTGATTCTGGCTGGATACCGATAAAATCAACATTTTTCTATTTTTTAATAAAGAACATATTTTTTGTTTAAATTAAAGATTTATTTCTTCGTTCTTAGTAAAAAAATATTATAATACCACAAGTTGATCCCAGACAGTGCAGAATCATCCCCTTTCGGCTTAGTACATACATATGTTACGTGGCACCCTGTATAGGTAGTTTACTAGGCAGGGGCGGCTTTAGCGCGTGTGCAAGGTGTGCGGTGCACACGGGCGACGAGACGATTCGCTTCTAAGGGGCGCCCGCCGCGCGCTGCGCCGCCGCTGCCCTTTCCGCCGCGCCGTTTCTCTGCGGCGCGGCGCGCGGCCGCCGCTGGATCGTCGCGTCGTGTCGTCCGTCAGTGATCCGACGCTCGACGCCCCTTGTACGTGTAGCGCTAGACGCGCGTCATCTAACCAAGTTAATTTGTTTGGAATGATGCCATAACCATTGTTCATTAGACTTCAAATAATAATGAAATATGGTGATAAAGTTTAAAAATTCACATTACCAATTGCGTTATTTTCACGACCAATTTTCGGCTAAATATATCGTTCTAGGTATATTCTTTAATAAATAATACTCTCAGAGGAAGTTTCATATTTGTTTCATAATACCTATCTCTCCCCTATACAGGAAACTATTTTGTTTTTTCAGAGTTGGGCGTCCATTTCAGAACGAAGCCTGCAACTGGTATTACAAGAATTACCCACCTGTAAAATATGATGTTATTATGAGAAAATTTTCTAAATAAATTATAAGTTTGCTTGCATTCCAATAGTATTTATTTAATTTACGATGACAAATACTTTTTATCAATTTTCATTTGCGGAAGTGAAAAATGCATGAACAATGGGTAACCTCGCCGAGTATTGCCAGGCTTTAAAATACAATAATAATGCTCCTGTAAGAATAAATTATGGAGTTATGACTGAAACTTGGAGAACTCATTATGGCCTCTATACACACTGGGCCCTAGAACAATTAGATAGGAACTGATATACAAAAATTGCCTAATTCTCCGCTTTGTAGCGAGAGGGGATATAAACACTGTAGGGCAAGTAAGGGGATTGTTTTCTAGGGTAGAATAGATATTATTGACATCGTCATTTACAATCATACATTGCATTAATTATTAAAGTTCAAGGAATTAATTTCAAATAATTTACGCATTCAACGGCTAGGTGACGTAATGTTTCCCTATTCTACCCTAGACCACAATCGTCGTGCTTCAGTAGCAGAGCAGCCAATAATAGTAGCTGACAGAGGTGGTATAACGCTCACATTCACAAAAAAACTTGTGTTCCCATCATAAGATAGAAACAGTTATTGTGTTAGTGTGATTCCTATGATTAACCTAAATCATAGGAATCACACTAACACAATGTTGCAAGTAACACATACAAAAAACCAACAAAGATTTATGTTTTGGTGTCTGTGAGGATTACACGAAGAACGTGTTATCACTCTGCCATTATGCCGGGTTACCTATGAACTTAACGTGGTTGTGCCATTTCAATCCAGCAAGGCTACCACGCCATAACGTAACGCACGTTATCAGCATTATTCACGCTAAAATTAGTAGTAGTAATTACGCTGATGACGCACGTTACTTTCAGTGCTAAATAGCGTGGTTGCCTTGCTGGAGAATGTAACAAAAATTAAGCGGCTCGTACCGTTCGTCGTTACTTCTATTTTTTTCCTCCTGTCTTACATATTTTTTTGGGCAACTTCGTCATTGTTTGTCATTACCCCACCCCACCTTGCTTGCCTTTCTTTTTTTATACGCTTAGGCCGCTGTCGACACTTAATCCTTAATCCGCCTCTGTACGTAGTGCCATCTATCTACGTACGTATATGTAGATTGATTCTCTTTCTACGATTAAATACCTACATAAAGATAGAGGTAACATAATAGTCCAATAAGGCTATGAGTTAGTTGAGTGACGCACAGCACTAAGCGTGCTGTGCGGCAGGGGTGTGGCGGCCGGCGCAGCGCCCCCCAAGGCAAATAAAGCAAAGCAACAGAGCATGACAACTGACAGACAAGTTGACAACGAATGGAAACTCGTGATCGAAACGAACGAAGAAAGAGTTTATTTTATAAGTCGGCCAACTACCATCCATCCAATCCAACCTAGGATCCAACCTTTATAGTAGGTACCTACTTAATCTGTGGAACAATTTAACAAAACGGAAATAAAACACTAGTGCTATTACCCGATACTGCTTGCTTGTTTGGTTTGATCGCTCGAAGAATTTTTTTATCGATCGAGTGATTTGTTTGTTGGGGTTCCGAGTAGAACGTGCGTTGCGTGTGCATGCGTGCGATAAATAAATAAAAAAACTGAGACCTAAAATGTGAGTGTTGTATTTTAGTGATTGTGGCTATTTGAAACAGGCATAGACTACCTAATAAGTTTACGAAACAGGCAAAGACTTTAGAAAATGTGTACCTATTGTGCAGTGCAGTGCTCCATCATGTCAAAGAGAATTTTCTAGGGAGCCATTCAGATCAGGCGAGTAGTCACGTAGTACCGACACCTACCGTATCAGATGAGAAAATCTACTACATCGCAATGCAAAAGCAGTGCGTAGGTACCTAATTGATAAGATTGAAAGAAGTCACACACAAACATGGATCTAAAAGGTATTCAAAAAAATGCCATGCAAAAAAGTGCAGAGTTTACTTTTGCTCCACCACCAGAAGCGCCCGTCTTCGAGCCTTCTCTCGAAGAGTTTTCGGACCCTCTAGGATACATAGCCAAAATCCGCCCGATTGCAGAAAAAACAGGAATCTGCAAAATTAAACCACCATCACGTTGGCAGCCACCATTTTCATTAGATGTGGATAAATTGAAATTTATTCCTAGAATACAGAAAGTAAATGAGTTGGAAGCCATAACGCGTTTGAAGCTTTTATTCTTGGAGAAAATATTGAAGTTTTGGGATCTTCAGGGTTCACCTTTAAAAATTCCTATGATAGAAAACAAGACCCTTGATTTATACTGCCTGAAGTTTTGGGTGGATGAAGAAGGTGGATTCCAAAACTGTAACACACCTAAAAAATGGCGAAAGATTTCAATTGCCATGGGGTACAGTCAAAGTGCACAAACCATGAACTTCTTGAGAAGCAACTATGAAAAAATCTTGCTCCCATATGAAATATTTGAAAAAAGTAAAGCTGATATTCTGAAAACTGTAAAAAAGACTGAACTAAAAGAAGAGAAGAAAGAGCAAATATGTCTAGGAAATGATTCTGATGTACAAATGATCAAGGAAGTGTCAATTGAATCCATTACTCAAGTAAAGTCTGAAATAAAAGATGAAAAACCCCATTCAAGCATCAAAAAGACTAAAACTGGCTCGGACATAAAGCCCGAGCTTAAAACAGACATTGGGTGTGAAGAGGTAAAATGTAATAGAGAACTGAGACGGTTAGCTTGCTACGGACCTGGACCTAAAATGCCAGGCCTGAATGATGAAGAGTTTGATATAACCAAATCAAGAAAAAGGCCTAGATATGACATGGATCCTTTGGCCATCTATGTGTGTGCCATATGCCAAAAAGATGACAGAGATGACTTGCTCTTAATTTGCAATGGTTGTTCTGATACGTACCACACTTTTTGTCTGAAGCCCCCTCTTCAATCAGTACCAGATGGGGACTGGAGGTGCCCATGCTGTATAGTTCAAGAGGTCCACAAGCCTGCTGAAGCTTTCGGTTTTGCCCAAGCAGAGCGAGAGTACACCCTCCAGCAGTTTGGAGAAATGGCTGATAAATTCAAATCGGATTACTTCAATATGTCTGGTCATCTGGTGCCAACTTCTGTGGCTGAAAAAGAATTCTGGAGAATAATATCTTCGGTAGAGGAAGATGTGACGGTTGAGTATGGAGCTGATCTCCATTCCATGGATCATGGTTCTGGTTTCCCAACAAAATCCTCACTCAACCTTTACCCTGGGGACCAAGAATATGTTGATTCTGGGTGGAATTTGAACAACTTACCAGTTCTCGAGGGTTCAGTGCTGAGGTTCATAAATGCAGACATATCTGGCATGACCGTCCCCTGGATGTACGTGGGAATGTGCTTCTCAGCATTTTGCTGGCACAACGAGGATCACTGGAGCTATTCCATTAACTATCTGCATTGGGGTGAAGCCAAGACCTGGTATGGAGTTCCAGGTAAAAATGCAGAGGTGCTAGAAAATGCAATGAAAGCTGCAGCACCCGATCTGTTCAAGACTCAGCCTGACCTTCTTCACCAACTAGTCACCATCATGAATCCCAACATACTGATGCAGGCAGGTGTGCCAATATACAGAACGGACCAACAAGCCGGTGAGTTTGTGGTCACTTTCCCCAGGGCATATCACGCTGGATTCAACCAAGGGTATAACTTTGCAGAGGCAGTAAATTTTGCACCACCGGATTGGCTTAAAATTGGCAGAGAATGCATAACCCACTACAAAAATCTGAAACGGTTCTGTGTTTTCTCCCATGATGAATTGATTTGTAAAATGGCTTTGGAAGGTGACCGCTTAGACCTGGAAACAGCTTTGGAAACGCAGAAAGAACTTTTAAGTGCCACACAAGATGAGGGTTCTCTAAGGGCAAAAATTTCAAAGCAAGGATTGAAGAGTGCCCGGAGAACAGCCTTTGAGTTGCTGGGTGATGATGAGCGCTTGTGCGAAGTGTGCAAAACCACATGTTTCCTATCCTCAATCTCATGCAGTGGTTGTAAGCAAATGGCGTGCCTACAGCACACAAACGATTTGTGCCAATGTTCTTTAGAGAAAAAGACATTATTCTATCGCTATGATATGGATGAGCTGCACATTATGCTTCAAACCATAGACTTCAGGGTTAACAGCTTTGACAAATGGATGACAGAAACAAAGAACATTTTACTGCCTACTTCTCCTGATATTGGAAGATTACAGAAGTTGAAGGTTTTAATTGATGATGCTGAAGAATTAAAAATACCAAAGTGTACATTGTTGTCACAATTGAAAAGCGAATACAATAAGGCCACGCTTAATGATGAACCAATTGTTATCGAGTTAGATGATGACTAGGGCCAGTCTACAGTCTTGTACAAATTATAAGTATATTATCCACATTAGTTTACCAGATGGTTTTGAATTATTCATAATTCGTTAAAAGACATTAGACAGTTAAATACTGCTTAGTCTCTGTTTTGTCAGTATACTATAACCCAGACATCTATTAGATTATTATGTATTTCAATGTATAAAATAGTTTTTATTATAGGATTCTATTCAATTAAGTTGGCACAAAATGTTTGTGGTTGAATGTTTAAAATATCCCACCAAGATACTTAAATATTATGTTCCATTAATCTAGAATATACTACAGTAGGTAAGCTTTGAATATTTAAAACTTCATGTAGTTTTAAGTAAGTAAGTGTTCAAAAGTGTTTTTTTTATGAGAGTAACACCAGTTTTATCTATTTGATTTTGTTATATTCACAAGAAATATTTTTATTTGTACATATTATTCTCTAAGTAAGATAAATGCATGAAGGTATGTTTGTAAAAGAAATTTGTTTTCATTTGGCTCTTTCTTAATCTTGATGAAGATATTAGAATGTGTCCATCAATGTCATTCAATATGTTTAATTTAAATTAGGTTTAATGTGTACCTAATTGTCGCTTTAAGCATTCACTAATTCAACAAAAATGTTTATGCAATAACCAAATTATGAAATATTATTAACTATAGGCATTGATCTCAAACTTTTTGCAATGCCTATGCAAGTAAAACTGGTCTTGATAATTCGGTTAAAAAAGTAATATTAACATTAGTTTAAGAGTTTTATTATCAACAAAAATTCATGATGAATATAATTAATGATTTAAATGTGTGTGTAGAATAATTTTCTAAAATAATATATTTACTTGCCTACATAATTTTGTTTCTATAATCAAGTTATTATGTATTTAACATGTAGGGTAGATGCTGGTACGGAGGGAAGGCATCACATTAGTAGGTAATTTTAGAGTTTCTTTAGTATATAATACTTTCCATTCAAGAAGAAAGTAATGGTCTCACAATTCTGTTTATCAGTTATTTATTCTGCGTGAGTAATAGGTACATAGGTATTTCATATGTACCACATAGTATATTATTCGGATGGAGGTACCTATTGTAGAGCAGATATAGATATATTTCCAGGGTTTGTTACTTTTCAACATCATTACTAGGTAAACATTTACAAATTTTTAGCATTTACCTTTGATTGAATCTGTTAAACAAACATGGGATTTATTCCTTATGTTGTAGATGGTTGTATAAAGAGCAGTTGGGTAATTAAATTAATTAATTAACGAGAATGTTGATTCGATGTTTTCTGAGAGAATGACATACCTACATGTGTGTATTTGTGTAATCTCTTAAGTAGTAACCTAAGTAAAGAAAACACTGCTCTGCTTTAATTTCGGTACATTTTCTTTTGTGCTTTAGTACTCGTACTTCGGTAGCGTTAGTATTAGAATTTGATTTATTCTGTTTAAAAATGATCTATTTTATAAACTTCTCAATTTTATGCAATTATTAAGTGTGCGTTTGTTTCTGATGAGATAAATCAGAAAGACAAAACACTGCCTAACAATTGCTTAAAGATGAGATGATCATCAACAGTACTGTATTACACCAGTGGTAAGACTCGGAAGAATGGATGTTTAAAAGGATGTTGTTATTCTATGTTTGCCAGTGGCATAACAATGATATGAACAGAGTATTTTATACACGCTGAGTACCTACAGTTGACACAAGGTTGACACGGATTTTGAGCGCGGACCAGCAATTCTTACGCCGGTTTTCAAAATCCGTACTAAATTCTATTTGAATAGCTTTTCACTGCGTGGATTTGTTATGTTTTGCCTACACGACTGATTTTTTAATTTAATTAGATAGAAGTAAACTAGGCACTAAGTAAATAAACTTAATTATATTTTTACTTTGTACTGTGATTTGAAAAATTTGCTGCTGATAATTGATTATTAATACTTAAATAGGACATGTGTGAGTATTATTTGGTTAGTTCTAGATTAATTACGCTCAGAATAATAAATTCTTCCACACTAATGTTTAGCTTTTCATTTCCCTGAACTACACAAGCTATAACTACAAGTATATTAGAATACTTAGGCAGATTGTACCTAAAAAAAGTAGGTAGATCATTTGTGCATATTTATTTATTCGCAGTGAAAACTTAACATTATTAAAGCAGATAAGTATATTTGGCGAGTTAAAGTGATTAAATCACAATATTTAAAAAAAAGTGAGATAATAAATCTCACTGCTGATGATTATTGCATTACTAGACTATAAAATGCTTTACTTAAAATTATTATAAATTAGAAACAAACATCAAAAACAAGGTAAAATTAATATCTAAGTACAAAATTCGAGAATTAAAATAACGTAAATACATAAATACTTGTAACGCCCTCTGTTGGTAATATTGGTAGGATGCTATCACTATAGCTCTACTAGGATAGGCGCACTCGGCGCTCGTATTAAATTCTACAAATCCATGGCTTGGATAATTTGGGTTACCTTACCATGCGCCGTTTTCTCAAACATTTCTATTTTTTTTATGTCCTACGATTCTAAAATTGGCCCTATTTTTAGGCGACTATTGCCGTTATTGTGAAATGCATGTAAAAGTTACGAGTACATTTGAATGCACATTTTTGTGCAGTGGTATCCAGGTGTGCGACAAGCTTTATAGCACAGATAAATTGGCATTATTAAAAAAATTTGGAATTACCAAATTCCATGGTGTGTTCCTACACGAAAGGTTCGTAGTTTACACGATAAATCCTATGATATATACGATATATATGTATCGCTGCTAACTTGACGAACACCCTACATAATATTACCACAGATAAAATAATAACTAGATATTACATACCCTATGTATCTATTCATACAAAAACATCTTCATAAATATGTATATTGTAAAATAGAGCAACCTCTAAAATATCACAACCCATGAAGGTACATACTTAGTTTATTTTAATACTGTCAAAATTAAGGAAGACATGTCGATAATAAGTTTTAAAACATTGATATAAAAAGTTACGATAGTCAAGTAAAAAAAATATGACGGCATATATAAGGAATAATAATAACATACATATAAGCATAATTGTAGTATTAGTTTTGTCCAAGGTAGTAATGTAATGTAATCATGACATTAGTGATGAAATTGATATTGGTGTAAATTGAAATGTTGCCGAAACTAAACAAATTTTGCAGCAAATGGTGACGTCCCTTTCATAACGATCGAAATAAAAAGGATGGCATCATTTTTAGTCATGTCAAATTATTTTGTTTTATTGATGGCGACACCAATGACTTAATATAAAAAAAGTGCTGACGTTTGGGCCAGTTCAATTAAAATGGCAAAGACCTTGTAAAGTTGTCCATTCAATTTATTCATTTACTAGTCCTATGTTCTTTTAGCCTTAGGACTCAATAGTCGTAAGTTCTTTTTACCCAACAATTTTAACTTTTTTGGAAAACGCATCACCCTCTTGGATGCCCGTATAGAAATGATTTTTACTACTATGGACACTCACATGATTTTTACATTAACTGATACCTACCACATTAAAAGAGATTCATGTTGCAAGATAATGATCAGTCTTTTTAATAATATACAATGGGGCTAGATAATGCTGTGTGAATCGTCCAGTATTTATTTATTTATTTATTTATATAAAGAAATATACAACCATTGTGATAATATTAAATTGTAATATTAATATTTGCACACCTACTTGCGGGTTGAATACATGTGACAATACTCTATTTATAAGACCTGACTTGTACCTATAATAATGTGTTCAGCAAATAAATGGTTTGATTTGATTGCTGGACCATTCACACAGCATCATCTGGCCCCAAACTAGAGCTTGTAAGGGTAACTTATAAGCTTGTATTCTCATTTTAGGCTGATAGCTCTTAGAAGTGACCCTAAATTATTTTGTTGGGTGGTCGGTTTTGAATTCTACCTATATAATCGTTGACTTTCTTTGGTGAATAAGCAACATTCAAGCGATTCATAAAAAAACTCTTGCTTAGTCGTGTAATAAATAATATCTTCTTTGTCGTTCTTTGCTGGTCTGATCAAATTAGGACAAAAACGGGACTCACATGCAGCCCTGAGACAGGCCGAAGACAGAGTGGTGTGGTAGCGGTTCATCAGCGTCACCGTGAGCTTTCCAGGACACGCACGACCTTCAGCAATGAAGACAACGACAAAGAATAAATAATATAAAAAACTTAAATACAATATCAATCAATACGATATCAATTTATCAGTCTATGCATTAGCAGAAATAATAAGATACAAAAATATCAAGCTTATAATAGAAGAGTATTTAGTTTAGCGAGGATTTAAGCCTTAACTCTAATATAGTTTTTAGTGTGCATTGTGTTAAGTACAATTTGTTCATTATTACAAACTTTTTTGTAAGCTACCTATTAGGTATAAAAATAATTTTCAAGGACGGATTCTCAGCACATTATAGTGCAAGTTAAGCACACTTTCTCGTGAGTTTAAGTCATGGTAGGTGTGATGGTCTCTTTCATCTCCCGACCCTTGGTTTCTATGGGCAGCAGTAGACAGGCCACGGCCGCCAGGAGCGCTGCTATAGAGTACACTCCTGTTGCTATGGCTACAGAGTTCTTTAACAGCACCTGTAATGAAAAAACTAAATCAGTAAATATTTTTTTTTTTGTAACTTTAACACAAGCTCTGCTTAGCTTGGGCTAGATGATGCTGTTTAATGGATCCTGCATTTTTTATTTAGAACTGCTGTTGATCTATTGTAATAACTAATTCTTAGTATAATCTATTTTTGCTGTTATATTATTATTTTAACTGAGTTTTAATTTAGTATGTCTTGGTACGAAAATACTCAAATATTCATCATCATCATCTGCCTGTAAAAATCCACTGGATATAGGCCTCCCCTAATGAGTGCCATAGCGCCCTGTCTTCAGCTTGCCGCATACAGAATATGCCTGCAATCTTTCGCAAGATTAAATATTGTTAGTATACTAATGGTAAGAGTGGGGACTCCTAACACAAGCATTATGTACATTTATTTTATTATTTATTGCATTTTTTAAATTACCTGAGCGACATATGGTGTTATCATGGCCCCCAGTCTCGCGACGCCGCTGCAAGCTCCGACCGCCGTCGATCGCAGCGCGGTCGGGTAAACCTGGAATGAATTTAGTCTTCATTGTCATAAATGTCATTGAAAATTTCCATTATTTCCAAAACCCATTATAAAAAAAAGTTTGTAAGTATGGATGGGATGTTTGTTACTCTTTCACGTAAAAACTACTGAATGGATTTTAATGAATCTTTACAATAATATAGCATATACATCAGAATAACACTTATAAAGATATATTGTATATTATCCAAAATATTTATCACCGCGCGGGTGAAACCGCGTGAAACTTGTAGTCCATTATAAATAAAACAAGCTCTTTTGAGTAGCATTCAAGGTAGGGCGCGGATGACAGTTCATTTCTTCACTTGTATTAGAAATTTTTTAAGTTTTGTTCGAGTGAAGGTTGAATCGTGGTAGAGTTCTAAAGTTATGGGGGTAAGTGTTTACCTCTGGAGTATAAACGTAGGCTGCTTGGAATAGCCCGGCGATGATCCCGCGCGCGATGAACAACACACACGTCAGGAAGGTCCGGCTGAAAAGAGCACAGGTTCAGTGAACGACACTAAATAGCTAAATAAATAAATAATGCTGGATAAAAAATATCGGTATGTCTGCCCATATAAACTTACTCGCAGTGCCTTCAGTTATTCCGTGATCATGGCGCATGAAACTATTCCGAAATATTGGAAAACTCAAAAATCAAAATGGTAGGTATAAAAATTACTTTTATATTAATAACCATGATAGTTCCAAAAGATTTTCTATTTTTTATAGTTGCTCAACATTTCATATTATTTTACAGGACTTAGAAAATAAATGACTTTATTTTTGGAATCAGGTATTCAATAGAATAAAATAGTGTTATTTCTGTTGTTTTATTTCCTTCCTGCTACTTATTCATTAAACGCGATGCTGTGTGGATTGTCCAGAATTATTTATTTATTTCATTTTTCATAGTTCTGTACTACTACAACTTTTTATCCCATAAACCCATGTTCCCATGGGATAGAAATAGCCTTTGAACGTTTCCATAGACACAACAGAAAACGGCGGGCAGAAACTAGTTCCTGTATAAACCTTTTAAATCAACTTAATTTGAAGGTCATTACATTACAGATTACTTAGTGAAATATGAAAACTCACTTTGCATTGTAGATCAAAACGCAGACACAGACGGCGAATATAACGAACTGGGTCGCCATTGTCTTCTTGCGGCCAAACTTTTCTATTATAAATATCGTCGCGAAGATGCCTGAAAACATAAATGATTATTTAAGACCTACCAGAAAGTACCTAATTTAACTATGATTTTTATTTTCTAAACGTGACTGTTTTGAAAAATCAAATAAACGACTTCGAATCACTTAGCTTTAAACTGTTTTTTATTTTTTGCAGGATAAATAGCATTGTATACTAATATTATAGAGAAAAAAATTGATTTTTTGTTTGTTTGCACTGAATAGCCTCCGAAATTTCTTTGTTGGGAAGCTACACTATCCCCGAGTAACATACGTTATAATATATTATATTTTTAAAAAATATTGCAATGCTCTTGCAGGGTGCATGTCGGACTTCTGTTATATTATTTTAAGACCTATTTATCCGAATGAATGTTAAAATATATCATTTTGTTTTTATATTTATATTTGCATGCCATATTCTCAACATTATTTTTTGCATACCAATATAAATTGGTTAGACATCTTGTGTCATACATAAATCAATTATGATATTTGTGTGTTCATCCAAACGTGTTTTTGCAAATAAATTATCTTTATTTGTACGCAAGTAAGCAATAAAATATATATAACAATATAACAATAAAATATAAAGTATTATATAGTATATATAACAATATAACAATAAAATATAAAGTATTATATAGTATATATAACAATAAAATATAAAGTATTACCTGGAAACTCAGCCAGCGTGGTCCACAACAAGTCCATATAGTCCGTGGTCTGCAGCGGGCGGCAGTCCGCGGCGCAGGGCTCCTCCGAGCTCCCGGGGGAGGTCTCGAACAGCTCCGTCGTCATCAGCACTAGGCCGTAGTAACAGAACGCACAGGACATCCTGAGAAAGACAAGTTGGACTTAATATACTGCGTCGACAAATTCAATTGGCCTAAATACTTATTCTATTTCACTATAAATTAGAACCAAACTCCTTTTTGGTCTCTACGGCGAAGGGTATCCTATTTAGAGATCAAAGTGAGATCGCTATAATATTAGTCGCAAAATATGAATAATTTTAAGTTGATGTGATTGTGGTACTATGTATGCATGTATTTGTGACGACCGATGTGGCGCGGTGGGCGAAGGTCCGCCTGCGACGCACGAGGTTGCGGGTTTGATTCCCGCCTCGGAACAATTGTGTGTACGATTTGCAGATATTTGTTCTGGGTATTCTGGTTGTTTTCTATGTATAATAAAAAATATCGATCTATGTAATGTAATGTATTATGTATATCAGTTATCTAGTACCCATAACATAAGCTCTGCTTACCATGGGGCTAGATAATGCTGTGTGAATTGTCCAGCATTATTTATTTATTATTGTGATCAAATAAATATTTATTTGATCACAATAAATAATAATAGACCATTTTTGTGCTCGTGCCAAATACACAAGACTAGTTTCTGCCCGCGGCTTAAATAAGCTAAGACATCACACATGACATAATATTATTATAGTATCCGTTTTTACCAGATAAACCAAAGCAGCAAGCTGGCGACATTCCAAAAACGTATGATCTGTCCCACTTCTATGAACACAAAATCCTATGCCTATCCCTTTCACAAAATGGCGCGCTTTTCAATTCAATTCAATTTTATTTAATTCAGCTTCACAAAATACATGGTACAGCCATAGAGAGTTAAGAGTTAGAGTATATCTAAATTAAAAACTAAAAATAAAACATTTTTATTGGAAGGGACACATCCTGCGTTTACAGACGCATGGCATTATGAATATGCGTCCAGTGCTTCATAAAAGCGCAGTCCGTGTCCAGCCTTCCAGCTATAACGTTCAGATAGCTACTGGTGCCGCCCCTTACCCGGCGCATCAGGGATGCTGTTCTGTTGCGGATGATTGCGTAAAAGTCATCAACGCGGGACTCTGCAAACATCCCGGACGCGCTACAGAAGCGGGGCAGTCCCAGTAGCACTCTGAACGCATTATTATACTGGACGCGCAGGGCATTCCAGCATTTCTGCGTGTAGTTAACCCACAGACTGCACGTATAAAAAGATTGGCAGAACGCTCTAAACAAACTTAATTTAACTGCTCTACTGCATCGCGCGAATCTGCGGGCCAACATATTTGCTCTTACCGATAATGCCCAGCGCTCCCTTTCTAAATCTAGGTCATCTGAGAGAGTCTCGGAGACCCAGTGGCCCAGATACTTGAACTCGGCTACCTTCTTCGGTTCAGTGCCTGCCAGCGAAACTGATGGGACTGCGGAATACGTCTTTGCTCCAGCTTTAAAAACCATCAGCTCGCTTTTGCTGGCGTTGTATCTGAGCCCATGAGCCTCCGCATAACTCTCGCAGATTTTTAACAGTTTGCGGAGGGCACTGATCGATGGGCTCAGCAGCACCATGTCATCGGCGTAGCTTATGTTGTTTACTGTCTTGCCATCAATTGAACAGCCTATACCGGTGCCGCTGAGCTCATGGATCAGACGATCCATGTACAGGTTGAAAATTCGTGGCTTTGAGCAGTTGACGACATTTCGGTATATAAATCTAAAAACCAGTACTTACCAGATGAACCAAAGCAGCAAGCTGGTGTTCCTCAGCTGCGGTATGAGGAGATGCTTCAGGCGGCCGCGCTGGCCGAGCCCCACGGAGTCGTCGCACACCAGTCTGCCGAGCAGCATCGGCCGGCCATTGTCTGCGGCTATCTGTTAAAACAACACAAATGATAGTTGGCCGGGTCGTGGCGTAAGAATCGACCCTTCTTCACGCCAAAACTACTAAACGGAGGTAGGCATGGAATCAAAAATAGGCTACTTTTTATCCCATAAATCAGGTCCCATACGTTTCCATAGAAACAACGCGTGCGAAACCGCGTTCAGAGAGTAGTTAATCATATTTTGGCGAGTAATTCACGGCACGACTCGTCACTGACTAATATTTGGGCTCTACTGGCCTCCCTACTCTACTCGCAAGCAACAGTTAGTTACCTGCTCCAGTGTGGTTAAAGCTTTGTCAGGTTGTCCGCTTGCAACATGGAATCTCGCTGATTCTGGCAGCCACTGAAAAAAGACAATAATTCATTAAAATTTCAATACAAATTACAGAGAATCCTTTTTGGATGAATATACATGTAGTACATTATATTATGTATAAATAGATATTTTTCATTATACGTATATACGAAAAATATAAGTAGGTATATAAAATCCCCTCATCGATTGCGATGACGGAGACTAATGTAGGTAACAAGTAGTAGTAGTTTGTTAGCCACACAGTGTATCCACATTCCTTATGGAGGTAGCCATGCAATGTCATGTGGCAAACGTTATTGTATTTCTTTTTGGTTGAGTGTCGTTAGTTTGCCCTGTTTTCTAAAGAATTAATCTCTTACGGGAGTAACATAGAAGCTTTGTGACAAAATTCCATTAAAATAAATAAAGATGTCTCGAGTCGGGAATAGAACCTGCAACCTTGCGTCATAGGCTGACCATCGCCCGCTGCGTCACAAAGGTCTGTGGTAGAAACCATTAGACTTACAGGACAGATCAAGGCGAATATCAGCAGAGGTATAGTGGAGAGCGCGAGTAGCCAGTGGAAGCCGAGCGTGGGCATCACCACCAGAGCTAAAGCTACCTCGAGGCACGCGCCCAGCGCCCAGAAACACTGGAACGATAACAACAAGATTAAATAAAAACCAGCCAAGTGCGAGTAGGACTCGCGCACGAAGGGTTGCGTTTTACTATCTATATAAACGAGCAAAAAATACGTTTTTTTAATGGGCTCCCCCTTAAATATTTATTTTGATTTGATTTATTTTTGAGAATACCCGCAACATAAAATCTGGAACAAATATTTGCAAACCGTACAAACACTTATCCCAGGGTGGGAATCAAAAGAAAAAGTCTGCAGGTCGACCTTTGCCCGCCGCGGCATCGTTCGTCTTACGCAGTACTGATAGATCCTATCAAAATTTTGGCTACGGTAGCCAGTCTCAACAGAGACTAGCCATGTCACAGGAGATTAAAATAGTGCACAAGTGTCCGCAAACAGAGGTGCACTCCCATAGTCTTCACTACCTACTAACAAATACCCATACTCACGTCGAGGAGCACAACACATTTGGCTCTCTGCTTCGTCGGTAGAAACTCTGCATACAATGTTACGCTGAAATTGAATTAATATGAATTATTAAATTTATTAATTAACATTATACATTAACACTTTCAGTGCCCATAACGTACATGTCTATGTTGGAAGACGTAGACGTGCTGCTGGGTGAATGCCTTATTAATGGGATCAGCTAGATCAGGGCACGCGGCAGCGTGACCAAGCCAAGTTCAAGCAAAGGAACGCGCCGAGTGTATCATTACACGAACCACTTGGTGCCACTTTTGACCCTTCTATAACTCAAAACTTCTTTAACGTAAACACATAAAACTACATCTGTTTAATTATATCCATAAGGACATGTAGAAGCCCAAATTTCATGAAGCTAGCTCAAACGGTTACAAACATATGAAGGTCGAAAAGTCGTAAAAATTCACATTGACTGAATGACATACATATAGTACCTAATTCTAACCTACTTCCAGATGACCTAGAAGGATGAAATTTGGAATCCAGCTCGGTAATTGTGTGTAAGCGTAGGAAAAAATCAAAAAATAAAAAAAAGTCAAAAAATAAGTGATGTTAGCAACGACGACCTTATGTCAATGAAATAAGGTTTAAATTCGAATAGAATCCGCATTGCATAGAATAAGCAATAGTACTAACGTCTCCGATTGCGCAATAGAATACAGTGTAGTTGTTAGGGACCGGCAAATAATAGATTCTGTTTTCGAAGTAACTACATATTTTTACTACCTCACACTAGATGTCACTAGTGTATGGGACGTACTAAGAATTATTTTATTCACAAAATTATTTTTCCAGGAAAAATAACTGTTTTGGTTAATTGTTGTCGGTTGGTTGCCCTATCATTTTCTATGGTTGCAAAATGCTTAAAACGAATACCTATATATTTTTCAGCTATTAATTTAATCAGAAGAATAATATGATTATCAGTATTATCAGCAAGAACAAATATTCGTATATTTCGTCGGAGTCCAGTCTTGTCTATTAATTTTTGTGATCCATTGCTGTCTTACATTATCTTGAGATGGAAATCTAGAACATACACAATTTAAAATTGCAATAATAGGTGGGCTTCAATTTCATTAAATTTACTAAACAACTACTATTATAGTAGTTGTCTCACGGAGGGAAAGTACTTTCAATATAGAATATTTATTATAAAACATTCCATAGGTGCATTCCATACATGCTATGTTTCAACATAGCCGTGGGACATTCAGTAAAACAATTGGATTCTAAATACGGCCCTGGCCCTGTTTTTCTTTATAAGTTAATGATTGACGATAGATGGCGGCTTGTTTAAAAATGACTATAGAAACTAAAAAATTAAAATTTTGGCGACTAAAAAGTCTTTAGGAACTTAAGTTGAAGTAATTTCAGTACATATGATTATTAAAATATATTAACACTGAGCCCTACGTACCTATAAATGTTTATTTCCCATGATACAAAGTATCGCCATCTATTGTCAAGTAGAATTATATTTGGAAACGCCGAGTCGCAATGGAAATGTTCGAGAACTTTTAAAATATGATGCGGTATTCAGAAAAATCCAAAAAGAATTATATTGGTCAGTTGTGTAGTTGAACAAATTTCAGTACATTTGATTATTAAAATATATTATTACTGAGCCCTACGTAGGTTTATTTCCCATGATACAAAGTGTCGCCATCTATTGTCAAGTAGAATTATATTTGGAAACGCCGAGTCAATACCTGCCTAGTTTCTTTACAAAAAGTAATGATATCCCACCAAAAACATAAATGTAAAATAGGAGAGCCAAGTTCAATGCAAAAATTATGATTGGCTGTGGGCTTCGCGGCAAAAAGAATTGATATCTGAATGAGTGCCAAGTCAAATCTATGTAGGTTAGATTTGACTTGGCCAGTTTTTATCAGAATTAAAACGTTGAATAACTTTATAAAATGACTGATGTAATGAAAACTGGCCAAGTCAAATCTAACCTACATAGATTTGACTTGGCACTCATTCAGATATCAATTCTTTTTGCCGCGAAGCCCACAGCCAATCATAATTTTTGCATTGAACTTGGCTCTCCTATTTTACATTTATGTTTTTGGTGGGATTTGATTTACAAGGAGCACAAAATAGCACTTTAGAAGCATGTAATTATACTTAAATTATGTAAGTATAAAATAGATTAAATACTAAATGCCGAACAATTCATACAGCAATATCTAGCCCCAAGGTAAGCAAAGCTTTTGTTATGGGTACTATAGCTGACACCCTGAGTACATCTACACGCTGTCGGCGTAATAAAAAAAAAAGCGTGTTATTATTAATTTAGTCCTTTTATATTTTATGTATGCTAGTTTTAAGGTATATATTACTATGGACCGTAGAATAAGTTGATTAAGATCTGTTACTTTTCTATGGTCTGAAATAAATGATTATTATTATTATGTCTCTCATTTACCATGATCTCGGGTCATAAAGTGACCCGGTCCTTTGGAAGGCTTGCGTGGGGCCGAAGCCAACAGCACAGAGGCCCTTTGAGAAGTTAATCTAAAGGCGATGGATACACATAGTGGGTATCATTATTATTATTATAGATGACTGATATAAATAATACAACGATGTAGGAGTTTAAAAAATATGATACGTTAGGCGACTTTCGTTGCTGACTGTTTGTTCGTGCTTCGTGTACGAAGTTATGCGGTTTCAAGGTACTTACGACTGAGGCACGCATCCAATAGCAAAGCCGACCAAGCCTCTCAAAAACAGCAACCAGAGGAAGTTTGGGGCGATTGAACTGAGCAGGCCGTAGTAGAAGAGTAACACGCCGCACATACTGAGGGCCTGGAATAGAAGAAAAGTTTTAATGCATGTTTGTATGATAATGGGTTTTGCTCCACCTCAAAAACTAACAATAAAGGTTTCTTTTTTGCTTCTATATTTTACCCCAAAAATAAGTGAACGAACAATCAAAGCGATCACTTTATTTCCTTGTTTTACTTATGTAATTTGAAATGTGTGACGTGTCCTAGAGTCCTGTGAGGTCTAAAGGAAATAAAGCAATTTGATGTTTGATGTGATCATCATCAGCACATAGTAGTCCACAGCTGGTTATTGGCCTCCCCTAATGAGCGCCTTAGCGCCCTATCTTCAGCTTGCCGCATCCAGCTTCTGCCTGCAGTCCTTCGCAGGTCGCATCCCATCTGGTCGGGGCGTCCTACACTACGTTTGCCGAGTCGCGGTCTCCACTCAAGAACACGTTTACCCCAGCGGTTGTCGGTTCTTCGCGAGATATAGCCGGCCCACTGCCACTGATGATGATGTTTGTTCTAATGTAACTTTTTCATGCCAAAACTAGGCACTTCTTAAGTTTTTGTTATTATAGTGTATAAGCTTCCGCACTCGGGGTAGGCAAGGTCGCGAGCTCAAGTCCAGCCGAAATCGATTATTTAGGTTAACTACGAACCAAAAAATAACGCACTAATAAGGTTCGTAGTCAACCCAATGTAATTAATTCGTAGATAGTTTTTATTGTAAAATAGCATTAAGGTTCTTTTACCCAGGGTTTATGCATACCAGACGCTCTTGGCTGTTCCTTAATATAGTAAAGTTGTTCAGAGTTATTCAATATTATTTATCGTGTACTTTTGTATTATTTACCTCATTATTTATTTTTTCAACAAAAGGTATGCAATAAAAACCGAATAAATAATCTTTAATATGTTAATAAAACGCGAACATTTAACAAGTTGTTCGTTAAATGTTCGCGTTTTATTTAATAAAGATGTTTTATGTTAATAAAACGCGAACATTTAACGAACAACTTGTTAAATGTTCGCGTTTTATTAACATAAAACATATTATTATTTAACAACATTATTAATTATTATTGAAAACTTACCAAAGTATTGGCTGGAATAGGAATGCATGATGGATAAACAAATAAACAGTAAGTATTATTATCAGAATCAATCAATTTCGCATTTAATAATATTGTGAATATTATAGAAACTGGATGTATATATGAATGTTATACGGATACAGAAATCTCTTAAAAGTAGGTAAATGTGTGTATTTCTAAGACTGAAATAATAAACAAGCGCAAATCGTGTTTGAAGCTTCAGGCAGAATGAGTACCAGATAAAGAAGCTATTTTAATATTCTATACTAATATTATAAAGTGGAAAGGTTTGATTTTTTGTTCGTTTGTTTGTATTGAATAGGCTCCGAAACTACTGGACCGATTTGAAAAATCCTTTCACTGTTGGGAAGCTACACTATCCGCGGTGAACATAGGCTATATTAAAATTTATAAATGTGAAATTTGAATTTAATGCAGGTGAAACCGCGGGAAACAGCTAGTATTTTATAAGAAGAGTAATAGAAAGCTTTCTAAATTGAAATAAATTATTAAACTTACAGTTTTCCTCCCATATCTGTCACTAAGGTTCCCCCAGAATGTGGAGCTTAGCATCATCCCAAGGAACACCACAGTTGTTGTCAACGCCTGCTGGTATCTGTAATTAATGACATGTATTTATTAAGGACTTCGTAATTTATTTAATTGTGTCGTGTCTAACAAACTATTTAATAGTGGAAGTAGAGATGGACCTTCTCTCTCTTGAAGTCTTCACACCCAACAGGAGGGAGGTGGCGAATGATAAAAGCCTACACCACGGGTGGTAGAAGGTACTGATTCTCACACCACAACCAACATTACAAAGCCAATAAACAAAGCCAAAATAGTTCTTGGTGCATGTGGGTAAATAATATTTTAAGTGAGGAAATGTTAAAAAATGTGGGGTATTTTATTTTATGGTAAAGTCATTATTTGGCTACTGGCCAATATATATGTGATTTTTCTTGTAACATAGTTCAACTATAAATATTTCAGTTATTTTATAGTTTTGATGTGAAGTAACTATCCATATAATCCATCAAATAAAACATCAATTACACTAACATTTCCAAGTTTTATGACTGTGTGATGTTTAATGTCTTACTTGCTTATATTCCATTCACAATGCAAAGCAGGTGACAATATACTGAGTATGGTCATTTCCATGGAGTCTGCCATCCAGCAGAGTCCTGTACACAGTGATAGCTTCACCTGGAACCAGCCGAAGCCAAGAGAATTCACCGCCTGACTCACCGTGAATGTGTCTGGAAGCAAAACAACAACTCGAATAGACCTTGTCTTATTTTAAATATTGCTTTGTAGTAAAAACCCCTGCGTATGTAATATACTAGCTGTACTCCTCGCTGACAATGTTTTTACCTACACATATCTTTATTTTAGGCAAATAGGTCCATTCTACATGAACACAGCACTTTTCTATGATCAAAGTAAGTTATTCCTAAACTTGGACAATGATTAATATTAATGTTCTGATCTGTTCTGCTAGTGGCTGTAAAGCAGTGCCAACGTTTTCTTGTACATTAAACTTTATGTTCAAGTGAGAAAGTAATAATATTTCGGATGTTAGTGTACGTACCATCAGGGACAACAGACACCGATGCCATTTCGATCTCCTGCGGTGGAGGCATCGGTAGGGCTTGGGAACGATGGCCCGCATTCTCATCCAAATCTTGGTATCCTTTCGAACGACGCATTGTATCGTGTCTTAGAAAATAAACTTAAAAACTTCTGACGTGGATACCGACTAACGGGAGTGAGAGAAAACAGTTATGGAATCTGCAGTTTTACACATATTGAGCCTAGGGTTGGATGTATTACTTCATCTTTAATAAATTCACCTAGAATTGAGAAGTTTCAATAAATATTAACAGAAATACGGTGTAGTAACTTTGTTTCAAATACTTAGTTGTTCGTGTTTTTATAGTTTTACGTTTACAAAAAAGGTCGTTGACCTTATTCCTTTCTCGACTCAATAAAACATATCTAACTAATGTGTCAAAGTCAAGATGACAATAGATAAACTTGAATATGACAACTAAAACAAAAGGCACTTAGCCCGTAGTGTGGACGGAGGAAATCACTAGCTATTCTCGAACCGAATGGGTCTGTTGCGTGACAATGGTAAGAGGCCCCACGGCATGACATGGGAGGCCTATTGTGTGGGAAGCTATATGCGTCGACACAATTCCACGTCCTATTTTCCGAGGAGAATATGCAGTTCTCGACAGAGCTCCCCTTGTAGTCAAGACCCGTGGGGTACCGAGGCTCTCCGGGTTTAAAAAAAAAAATCTGAGTGTGTGGTCGAAGCGGCGCGTGACTCAAGAGCTGGTGAGTAGGTATCTGGCACAGCGCATCAGCATTGCCATACATACAGCGCGAGGCAATACCTACCGGTCAGGTCTTGGCGACGCTTCTGACTGATATCGATAAGGATCAGTTGAGCTACCTGTATTTTGTTCAACATCATAGTTGACAAAAACAGTCTGCTGTTTGCTCAATTGTTTCAATTGTAAATACTTGTTCTATTGTTTGATTGTTTGTATTTTTAATATTATTAATTTTATATATTATTAATTATTAATAAATTTAATTTTATATATTATTTATATATATATTTTTATTCAGATCGTACAAACATTTGTCCCGAGGAAGCGATGGAACCCGCAACCACCTGCGTCGCAGGCGGACTTTAGCTCCTCATTTTTTTCTCAACATACGCTTTTATTGATGATACCACTGTCGTTAAATAAAATTAGTTCTTGTTAGGTTGATTACTTCACTTTGATGCATTCACATTCACATTTACAGCATTAATAAATCTAGGAATTATATTTTAAAAATAAGTATTGGCTAAATAAGGCAAGAATATAGTAACTGAATTGAATAAAACGATGTAAGTCTTCAATCTAATAAAACGAACGCAAATTAATGTTTCACGTCTGCCCGTGAATAGTTAGCTTATGCCAATTGTATCGTTCGATGTCTAGATAGGTAATATTTAAAAGCTGTGTCATAAAGCATTACCTACCTATAGTCTATCCATCCAGAATGTAGAATGTTTGTAAACATTAGAAATCAGCTGATTTTTAGGGTTATCACCACGAAATGATGCAGGCCTAATAGAATTCTAACGATTTCACATATACATTCTATTAGATTTATTACTTTTTATAATCCTGACGTCAATTCTATGCAGAATCTAATTATTTCAATTTACAAATCGACATTATGTGATCGTAAACAAAGATTAAAATCACTAGAGATTTTTTGTCTTTGTAACAGTGCCATCCCTAGCGAATCTCAGTTTTGACGTCCCGTGTTGCAAACAGTTGGTTACTTTTTAACTATGATTTCGAATCAAGGATAGCACTATGACCATACATATTTCTGACAGAGTATTATTTTAATTTAGCCGGATTATTTAACGTTTAATTTCACGCTGCATATTTGTTTAGCGACAATCAGTCCAAAGGTTATGAATTCTTCCAATTTCATCAATAATGTTTAGTGCTTCAAGGAAAATACTTTAAACAGGCACATTTACATTTAATTGAGTTGGCACAGGTGAAAAATAGTTTGAGAGCACAAAAAGTCTAATGATTTTTAGCTTTTATTCCATTCTATAAGGATAGGTAATGATAAAAGTTGGCTGATTTCACAGGGATGCTTTGTTTATGCCATTTAATTATTTACATCAAATATCACCAGCCCAGTAAGGCACCCCCATCAAAGCTCAAGATGTGACCTAAATAAAAAAATGTTCTTCACCCCTACATCAGCTGATTGAACTGTCAGTGGCTCTGTTTACAAACATTCTACATTCTGGATGGATAGACTATAGGTATGCTTAGTGTGTACAAATTAGCGAGAACTTTTTTTTTTTAAATATAATTTTGGGAAAACTAACAGCTAGGTAACTAAATACGAGTACTAAACATAAGGGCTTATTAATAGTTTCCACAGATATGAGAAAAAAGATACTAAAGTTAAATACTAACAGTCGAAAAAGGAAAAAGACAGCATATTTGGTTGAAAATAAAAACTAGGTTACATTAAATACTTAGAGAAAGAAAAAAGTACTCAACCAGCGTTTAGGACGCTTGGTTGAGGTATTAAATAAATATAAATCTACTTCATCGTTGCTATTAATAAACACAGTATTTGCTTGGATGTTATTGAATGATTTGCATGCCCTTAAGATGAACGAGTTCTGCCTGTAGTTCGTCCTCACCAGTGGTTCATATCAGTTATTACCAATAATCATGGCAAACAAACTATGTATTCGATGCCCCGCGAAACAGGCCTAGCCTAGTGCGGAGGTCATTGTAAATTCTATGCCCACCTTAACTAGAAACCGCTGAAATCAAAGACCTCTATGTATGTACATATTAAGGTGTTTTTTGTAAATAAATTTGTTGTATTTTATTTTTGTATTTGTATTGCCGGAAATATAATCCCAAATGGTTATTTCATTATAGACCGATCCTGAAGAAAACAGTCATACATAGAGCTACCTACCTACCAAACAATGACCTACCTTTACAAATAAATGACTTTAGAAATTGACGTTACGCATTGGGGAAGATATCCTGCGCGGAAATCGAACCTGTTACCTCCTGCGTCACGTGTAGACCTTCTCGCTTGATTTGCCACTAAGGTTGCCGGAGCACAACCTGTTATTTTGATAAATATTTTGTTTTAGTACGTAAGTAGTTACAGGTAGGTGGCCTGTGGATACACGTGGATGGGTCTCGCGCATGGGCGGCCTAGCTTTGAAGCTCTAAAGGTCAAAGATACTCTTTACACTATATCTCATTGGTCATAAGTTCTCGAATGTTCAATACATGGAAATATTCTAGTATGCTAATAGATGTACCTATACTATACCTTGCAGGTAGGTGGCCTGTGGATACTCGTGGATGGGTCTCGCGCGTGGGCGGCCTAGCTCTGAAGCTCTAAAGGTCAAAGGTACTCTTTACACTGTATATCATTGGACATAAAGTTCTCGAATGTTCGATACATGGAAATATTCTAGTATGCTAATAGATGTACCTATACTATACCTTTTGCACAGGCTTCCCTTTGTCAACTCTACCTTTGTCAACTCTTCTCTTCTAATTAAATAGGTAGATTGAATATTGGACCCGATCAGAGCTGTTTTGTTGACTGTACTTACTACATCTTAATTTGTCTACACTTTTCTGTTGTTTGAGTCGGCGAATAGATTCATTTTGGGTACTAGTACCTACTTTACATTTAGGCGTTTTAAACACGAACCTTGTTATTAAGAGGCCGAAAATCACGTCATGTCATGATAGATACCTACACATTCCTCTGTGTCTTCGAAAAATGTCCTTTCATGGTGATTACCTCGGGAGGCCTATTAATTATTACCCAGCAGTAGGTAAATCCGGCTGCAGAAGATAATGACCCAAGCTACTCGTACCTACTGGAAATAGAAATTGATGTTAATTCATATCAGTGGAAACATGTGGTTAGCCTTCAGCAGCACATACATGTTATTTTAAACAAACGCCTTGTTGTCAAAGTATAAGAATGATACAACAGTTACGAAATTTGGTATGTAGCTGGCTACGGCGTAGCAGTTAGCTACGAATCGTAGAGCTTCATCGCTACGGCGTAGCACTGTGCTACGGAGCTACGAAAATCGTGACGTAAATTTAATTTTAATTTGATTTTAATCTCATTTTGATCATTATCGTCGTATGTATATAAATTCCTTGGTTTATTTTGTTTGAACGGTGACTTCAACTATAATTATTGTAAAAAGGAAGGACTGCGGGCAGATGCTGGATGCGTCAAGCTGAGGACAGGGCGCTATGGCGCTCATTAGGAAAGGCCTATGTCGATGATGATGATGATGAAGATTATCATTATTATAATAATGATTCTTTGTTAACGGCAATAGTGTCTGGTTGGACACTTTTCTCCAAGTGTCAAGTAATGAAAAAAAAGTCAATACATTACTGATTTAAGTTAGAGGAACAAGAAATTCAATGCAGAAAAAAAATCAAAGAGGTTAAGTGAATTCAAGCGGCTGTTGGTGTAGGAAGCTAAAGTATGCTAAAATGCGAACGAAAAACACAAAATAAATAAAAAGAAGTCAACTGTGTTCCGTACATGACCTTACACTACACAAAGAACCAGTCTCCTCCCGGGTAACAAACAAGAACTGCGCAGTTGGTCAGCTAACTGCGCGGAAATACCGACTTTGCGTAGGTGTACTGCACTGTACCCATGCCTACCCCTACGCAAAATAAAATGTGCGCGATCAAAAGAGGATAGGACTTTTTCGAACTAACAACAGTCTCTCACAATGTTGCTCTTATAGTTATATACGTACTATTCTAGTTTTAAACCTAAACTCATTGTGTGAAGAGATTAAAAGATTTTATTATTATGTATTTCATTACCATGATCTCGGGCCATAAAGTGACCCGGCCCTATGGAAGGCTTGCGTGGGTCGAAGCCAACAGCAAAGAGGCCCTTTGAGAGAATTAATCTAAAGGCGATGATTACACCTAGCGGGTATCATCCTCGGGTGCACAATATAATACACTCAAAGATTGTATCTGCCAGGTGTAGAGACTATTGCAAAGAAAAATTAAAGAAGAAATATAAGCAGGCTATTGTGGTGGATGGATGGACTGGGTAATCTTACTATAGGGGAGATTGTGGTTGCCTGTCATAAAAATAGTCTCATAACTGTTAAGAGTTGTTATTATTATTATAATCATTTTTCGAACTAAGATGCTCGCTGAATGAAATGATATTATGGTTGACTAGATTCAATTAACTGTGAACTCCTATCATGTTCCCTATATGGAGTCAAGGAAAAGGTTCGTAAGTGGCTTCTTACGTTGGACTATGACGCTACTGAAAGGCTTTTACTTATTCAAAGCTAATTTCTGCTTAGTTATTATCTTTCTCTACTACCACCCAAACGCACGTTTCCCTCCGATTGATGCCCTCCCTCCCTCCCCCCTCCCCCGTCCTTAACCGTCCCACTCTTAGTGTGTTGTGTACTTATGATCAAATTTTATATTATCCATTATTTTTTCCACTTCCATTTATTTTTGTTATTTTTAGTATTAGCTTTTTACTTTTGTATTTCTAAAGTTTTTTTTCTTAGTGTGAACGGGCAGCAGTTCACACTAAGAAAAAAAACTTTAGTTTACTACAGTCTAGATTATTAGTAATTCTTTTTGTAATCCGGCCTCCCGCGATACAGGTTCTGAACCTAGTGCGGGGACCACCAGTAAAATATAAGTATTTTTGTTGTGTTGGTAAATAAATGAATTTTGTATTTTTTTTTGTATTTTGTAATTAGGGTTGTGCGTTGTTTCCAGGTTATAGTAGCTTATAGGTCCTGCCATGCCAATTCGAATGAGATTTTATTATTGTTTTTAAGAAACAGGTTTTACAGTTATTCCTGCGCCATCTTAACTTTCGGATTTATGACGTTTGAACCGACTTAGAATCATGTTCGGCCATATGTGTTTTTGTTTTGTTTTTGTACAATACAAAAATACTTTATTGCATTGATCTTATCGCTAAGAAGCGATCTCTTTGAAGCAACCTTTGGATGGAAAGAACTATCTGAATTTAATATTGTATGTATTATCGTTGACTTCTCCGTCTTATATGGACTCATTTGGATGATTCTTTTGCAGTAGTATAGAGGATAAATCCCGAAGTGGTCCCATATGATATGAGACGTCCGCGATGTGGCGCGGTGGGCGAAGGTCCGCCTGCGACGCAGGAGGTTGCGGGTTCGATTCCCGCCTCGGAACAATTGTGTGTACGATCTGCAGATATTTGTTCCGAGTGTTCTGGTCGTTTTCTATATATAATAAAAAATATCTATTTATGTAATGTATTGTATTATCTATATCAGTTATCTAGTACCCATAACACAAGCTCTGCTTACCATGGGGCTAGATAATGCTGTGTGAATTGTCCAGCATTATTTATTTATTTATATAGAATTTATTTCCGAGGGATTGTATAGTATTTACATAATATATATTTGTATATATAATTTTTTTACTAAGGAATTCGAAGTTCGTTTTCAGTTTATTTTCACAACAATAAAATATTTATATAACTTGGAAATAATACTTTGCTCAAAAAATATCATTTCTGACTTACGAACATTTGAGTTTGATAGAGTTCCACCCCATTCTGATACCGCGCGGGTATCCCTCCTGCGTCACACGGTAGTACCCCACTGGATAGGTCAAAACGTGGGTGTAAACGTGCAATGAATAAACATTAATCGCAAAGAGGGCGTAGCGGGGCTTGATGTCTGGTTGTAAGACTGAGGGTTGAGTTCGATTCCCGACCCAGGACATTATGTTTATTTATTTTTGTGTGGCTGTTAATTTGAGGTGGCGTTTATACAATATAATACAAAAATACTTTATTGTACACCAGATACAGATACAAAAAACATTACATGCGACAAGTACAATGGGCGGCCTTATCGCTTAGAAGCGATCTCTTCCAGGCAACCTTTGGATGAAAAGAATTATATGAATTTAAGAAAGGCAGGGGGGTTTATAGTCATTACTCATATCTGCCAGTCACTGAGCTCCATTATACTCGTACAATTACGCTGTAGGTATAACGGCGGTCAGTGCCGCCAGTGCACCTGTGTTTACGTATACACTTGCGCACAATTATTTTTATTTATTTTTAAAATAAATAATGCTGGACAATAATATCATGTACTGCGCACATCGATATAATGTTCGTTGAGACAGATTAAATTTAGTTAGGAGGACATCACCTATCTGCCAGTATTCTGAATATCGTCTATAAAATCTGCAAACTCTTTTACTTGTCCATATGTGATCATCATCAGCCTATAGCAGTCCACTGCTGGACATAGGCCTCCCCCTATGGGCGCCATAGCGCCCTGTCTTCAGCTTGCCGCATCCAGCATCTACCTGCAGTCTTTCGCAGGTCGTCATCCCACGTATGTATTCGTTACCGATGTGGTCGAACACATCGGTAACGAATACATCATATTACGAGTACATACTTTTCTCAAAAGGAAGGTTAACTAGATATTTGACTTTTGTTACTAACTGGATATATCAAAAGCCTTTTAAAGAATAACTTTTTATCTACAGCCTCTTCAAAAGACGCACCCACTTCATAAAAATATTCCGCAAAGAAAGCCTTTTGAAGAGGTTTTATTAACTTCTAGCCTTAGCCCGCGGCTTTGCACGCTGTTTGTGTGTTTCCGTGGAAACTGTTCGATGATATAATTTGCATGTTTGATTGAAAAAAAAATGAAAATGAAACGTTGTTTTATTTCTTTAGGCTTATAAATAAGCACTAAGACAGGTCTGTCATTATCAAATAACATTACTTTAATGTTCACTTCAATTTTTTGTCCACCAGTGGAAGAAGTGAAAAAGAAACCACTAGTATGTTCATAACTGACGTGTCTACTAGCGACATAGTGGTTCCACAAATCACTGCAATAGTGCAAGGTCTTTATTAGTGTTAACGACGCCATAATAGAGCATTTTGCTCTATAATCCATTTAATGGACACTTCTATAGCAATTAAAAGTATTTTAATCGTTTTTCAATCTCTATTATAGTCTTTTGGCGGCAGACGTGACTATTACTTTTTTATAGTGCCAAAGACTTCTATAATGATTTTGGATATTCTTTTAAAACGCAATAGCGTACATAGCTGATATTTCATCACCTTTACAGGATAAATAAGGTTCACACAAAGGCAGGGAACTGCTACTTTTAAAAGATAATTTTGATTTAATTCTTATGGAACCCTAAATTTTACTCATGATGGCGCCAGAAACTTTGTCATGAGTACTATAGTTGGCCGATAAGGGCTACAGAGTTACCATTTCACTCTATAGTATGAAACTAGTCACTTATTGTTACACTATAACTGCGCCAAATCGACTTTACTCGACCTTATTCGGGCTTTTATAGTACCAAAAGTGGTGTTTGAGATGCGTTCTATGGACTGCTATAGAACAAGAAATTGTTACTTGGTACGAGCAGTTCAGAATCTGGCAACTAATAAGTCTGCCATAGCGGAACATCTTTTCGAGTCTATTTCAAACCACTGGATCGAGTTACACAATCTACGAGTAATCTCTACAGAGCGACATTACATACCAAGAATAGCACTGTAGATTACGAAACACAGGAACTACAACCGAGAAGATGGCTTTCAATTAAATCACTTTTTCGGTTTTTGCACATTCTCACAACAGGTAAATAAATATATCTATCTATCTAATTATCGGGAACCTGGAACCCTGTTGTGAGAATGTGCAAAAACCGAAAAAGTGATTTACCTACCAACCGCGTCGCGTTCTGATACTGTCAGTGCTATGTGTCGTGATCGAGTTGCGTTCGATAATGAAACCCGTGGTAGCGGTAACGTTCGAAGCAAAATGCAAAACAGGGTAGATCGTTATTAATACTTAAAACCAATTAAAACTTACTCGCAGTGTCTTCAGTTATTTTGTGATCATGGCGTATGAGACTGTGCCGAAATATTGGAAAACTTAAAAATCAAATCATGGTAAATACCCCACAGTAAATTATTTTTGTATACATCCGATCAATCTTAACATCCGAACTTTCATATTTTTATTATTAGTGTGATAAACTAGCTTTCGCTCCCAGATTCTCCTATTGTGACATGGATTTGTTCAACTTTTGTAATGATTCCGACATACTCCTAAGCTGTCATTGACATATGCTGCATCGTTGTGGTGAGTTGATCAATATGCAAGTTAGACGGAATGAGTGTTGGCGAATCGCGTTTCGGACTAACTGCTAACAAATCGTTACAAGAGTTTTAGTAAATAAATATAAATACCCCGTGCTTGACATTCCTTATTTAGCCGCCGAATATTTTACCAAGGCCCCTAGGTACAGCAGGGTCCGTTAAAAATAGCCTTGGTAAGGCACCTCCGCTACACTTGTTGCATGATGACGTCAACCGACCCTAGCGGGAGGGGGGTGCAGGGGGTGCACCCCAGAGGGCCGGGGCTGATGACGTAAGCACGGCTCATGAATGGATTTAGGCTTAGATGTATATTTTGGTTCTGTAGGTTTAGGTAGGTACTGGTTATGGTTATATTCTTTGCTTTAAAATAACTTAGAGATCCGCACGCGATCAAAATGGGATTGAACCATTTTAAATTGTATAAACAAGCACATCATCATCACCATTATCATCTGCCTTTATTAGTCCAATGCTGATAGCCTATCAGCATTGCATTAATATAGCTATGACAGGCTTCCCATTATGAGCGCCATAGAGCCCTGTCAAAGGATGGCCAAAGAATGTACTACACTACGTTTTCTGAGTCGTGGTCTCCACTCAGAAACACTGCGGTGAAAACCAAGCACGGTCGACATACTTAGACAATGGTTCCTCTTTCTAATCTGTTTGAACAATGCACGGATTGTACCAGAAATTATGCGTAAATCTACGTCCCATTCTGACCTGAATGACACTAGGTACTTATCAAAATCATACTATGTCCTGCAATCTAAGGGTCCCTATGGAATCCTTTCAAGAAACCATAAAAAGAATTTCAGATTTTATAAGATTGAAAACTTCAGGCAGCGTTAACTAGCTATAACTATGACGATGTAAATAATTCGCTTTCACAAATACTAGATTGGTTCACCGCCAATAATCTACTACTCAATGCTAAAAAGACTAAATGTATAAAATTCATGCTACCGAATGTAAGAGAACTCCCAACAAAAATAATGCTGAAGGATGAGATTGTTCACCTTGTAGACTCTACTGTATTCCTAGGGTTACATATTGATTCTTCTCTTCAATGGAGGTCGCAAATAGAGGCTCTGGCAGGTAGACTTAGTTCAGCAGCTTATGCAGTTCGAACAATTAGATATATTACCAATGAAGACACAGCTAGGTTAGTTTATTTCAGTTACTTCCATAGTATTATGTCTTATGGTATTTTGCTTTGGGGACAGGCAGCTGACATCCAGACCATATTTGTTCTTCAAAAAAGGGCGGTACGCGCTATTTATAAATTGAAGCCACGAGATTCTTTGAGGGAATTATTTAAAAACATTAATATTCTGACTGTAATATCGCAATACATCTATGAAAATCTAATGTATACCCACAAAAATAAGGATAGCCTTATGAAAAAGTGTGATGTTCACAATAGAAATACAAGAAACAAGAACAAGTTACACATCCCATCATTTAGATTACACAAGGTAGGGAAATCATTTATGGGCAATAAAAATTGAAGTGAATAGTAAAATAATTTTATTTGATAATAATTTAATGTATAAAATATGACTTGTCTAAGTGCTTATTTTGTAAGCCTAAAGAAATAAATGATTTTTTACTTTACTTTACTTTACTATACCAACCAAGACTAAGCAATTACCTAAAAATAGAATTCTAAAACTTTAAAACCTTTACGGGTCTCACTTAACTTTGCAAGAATTAAAATTCTGAATCTTAACTTCTAATTGATATAAAACGTACAAAAGTTTTTCAGAGCGTCTGGTCGAAGTGACGCGTGACCCGAGGGCTGGTGAGTAATTGGCGCAGCGCATCAGCATTGCCATACAGCGGGGCAAAGAAACCAGCGACTTTGATTGATGAGACATTTTGATAGCTGTCAACTGTTAGCTCTAATTGTTTTAAGTGTAATTATACTAGTTCTAAATTGTTTCGCATATTTCGTTCTATGTTATTTTCTTTGTTAATAAGGTTTATACCAATTTTGAATCAGGAATTTTAAACCAGACTTCTTAATCTAAAACTTGTAGGTTCTCTACTAACCAGAAATAATAGGGATTTTCTGGAAGTTATTAATGATGCAAATCAAATAGTTTGGATAGCCAGATTATAGAAAAATCTTGTAGAATTTCCAAGGCAGTGGGCGTACGGTAGAAAGCGGCCCCGACTATGGAGAACGATGTCAGTTAAAGTATCCAAAACCGTCCTTTGGCCTGACTTTTTTTTAAAAATGAATTAAAAAACTATACTTTAAAATTACCCGCCGTGCAGGATCAGCTCACCATTTTGAAGACATTTTAAAAATGACAGTAATTGTGTAAACGTTGTATTTGTGTATTGGTGTATTTTTAGGTATTTTTACCGGGTTTTCTGTTCTATTATCGTTTTCTAATCTATTGTATTAGTTATATCAGTCATCTAGCCATAACACAAGCTCTGTTAGTTGTCTGCTCTGTCTGTCTTAGTTTGGGGCTAGATGATACTGTGTGGATTGTCCAACATTATTTAATAATATTTATTACTAGTGTGAACTTCATCCAGCACCAAACGTATAATAAAAAGATTCGCCTCCAAAGTCAAGGCGCGGAATCTGGTATAAGTTCGTAGAAGATGTGGGCGGGTAATTTTAACAAGGTTAGATACAGCGTGGGCCCTTTGAACAGATAACTTCAGTGACCACAGTCTCAAGGAAACGCCTGAAAACTGCTTTTATACTTTGGTAATTTAAAACGAAAGCTACTAATAGTTTGGGCCTCTCGACTGTATAAATTCGCCCACAAGTATGGCAGATTAATTACCTTCGATATTGTATTCATAAGTAGTTTCGCTAGAAAAAAAGGAGCAGTCCTTGGAAACTGCCGATAGAAGTGAAAACTAAGTAGTTTTATATTTTATTTATACTGGGAAGCGTGCGGTGACGATGACGTAGGTTTCACGCTTTTTGATAACGCAAAAAGTACTCAACGCGCCAAAAGAAGCTTACACTTCAAAAAACCATAGCAGAAATCTTGGCCCGGCAATTGAACCCGGGATTTTATAGCAGTAGCATAGCAGCCCGGAGTTAGGAAGTTGGCGCATCCCGCCCGTGAAGCTGTTTGTCCTGCGCCTAACCTCTCCCCGTCTGATCATTATCATCAGTTATACTAACAGGTATAATTTCATTCTTCAATACTATGAATTTCTTCTAAAATAGTTAATGAATTTCGCTTTTATTCGAATAATTCACTACTGCCTCAAAACACCGCTAAGAGGCGACGTGGAAGGCCCAGGATGAGATGGTGTGACGAGCTCGAGGCACATCTTTCATCATGGCCTGTTGCAGCGTTGGATCGCGAGGAGTGGGAAGAAGACAAGGGAGGCCTTTGCCCAGCAGTGGGACAAGAATGGCTCAAAATAAATAATAATAAAACACCGCTTCAACCTTACGTAATCACGAGATACTGTAGTGTATCTTACAACCGGCAAGACAAAAAGAAATGACACAATATCATCCTTTACAGATTGATACACCCAAGCTTCTGCAATAAATAAAAAAATAAAAAAGTGCTGGCTATAATTCACACAGCATTATCTAGCCCCAAGCTAAGCAGAGCTTGTGATATCTAATATCTGATATAAATAATACAATACATTACATAGATAGATATTTATTTTTAATACATAGAAAACGACCAGAACATTCGAAACAAATATCCTTAGATCGTATACACATTTGTTCCGAGGCGGGAATCGAACCCTTAACCTCCTGCGTCGTAGGCTCTCCCACCGCGCCACAGAGGTCGTCAAATACCGAGATACTGTAGTGTATCAAGCTTGCAATCAACAAGATAAAAAGAAATCGCACTAAATGAATCCTGAACAAATAGGTATATCCAGGTTCCTGTTATACAATGGTGTAATCTTTCTGTAATATGTGGTTATGTAACATCTCGCGTACAATCTGTGGTTATGTAACATCTCGCATCCAATCTGTGGCTATGTTACGTCTACGTCAATAACAATGAGAGAGTCCGATCACTTCCACCCTCCATTCTATAAATAGAGGAGGAACATCGATCGCGGCTCCTATTTTGTTCTTCTAAGGCTATTGTACACTTGCGAGTAAAGATTCGAGTGGAGGCTTGTCTTGGCCGTGGATACTTGAGCTGACCGTGGGATAAGAACCTGCCAACGCAATTATGTCTGTTGAATATGCCTCTACCTAACAAGAGGGGTTTTGCTATAATCACCACGCATGGCAAGTGGATTGATTTGACGACCGAGGTGGCGCGGTGGGCGGAGGTCCGCCTGCGACGCAGGAGGTTGCGGGTTCGATTCCCGCCTCAGAACAAATGTGTGTACGATCTGCAGATATTTGTTTCGGGTGTTCTGGTCGTTTTCTATGTATAATAAAAAATATCTATCTATGTAATGTATTGTATTATGTATATCAGTTATCTAGTACCGATAACACAAGCTCTGCTTACCATGGGGCTAGATAATGCTGTGTGAATTGACCAGCATTATTTATTTATTTATATTTATTGATGATCGCAATAAAAAAGAGGTGTTGCGCAAAAGTTTCTTCGCTATGGCATCGAAGATTTATATATAACAAAATTATACTTTTGATGAGAGACCTGCCTACTACCTTTATTATGATAAATATTATTATATAATTAAAGATTTTACAAATGACAAGAATGTGGAAATTATCACAGATATTTTTATTGAATTTTTTTTTATTGAGCTGATTTACTGATACTTTGTTTATATATTTTTTTTTGTATAATTTGACATGTGTAGTTGATTGTTTTTATTTTAAAAAGTATTCTTTTTTATTTTATTACAATTAAGTTGTGAAAATTGCATGTAAATCAATAATTGCACGCCCATAAAGGGCAAATTACTTTTAATAGTGGTTATATTTCATATTTCATATTTATTTTATTGCATCATTGTGTACATTTATAGGTCTTAGTATCTAGGTAATGTATAAGAAACACAATGGTACCCAAGCGTGAGCCGGGTTTCTAAAAAGCTTAGTTTAATAGATAAAAGAGAAATATATAAATACATAGAAGGAAGCTACTGCCCTTCCTCTGCTACCTACCAGGGAACGTTCCGAAAGCTAAACGTGCAAGGTGCGCGTCGCAGGAACTGCACTCGATTTTCCTGAAATGATTTTATTGAAATGCGGCGCGTGCGTAAATTTTTGGGACTTCCTACGGACTCTAACTCCATGAGTTATTTCTTTTGGTCTTATTATTTTAGTTATTTTAATTATTATGTTAGTTAAGTTATTTCTTTCTTCTAATGCGTAAGACCCGAATGCGAGCTTACGCACTAGAAGCGCTAGACTTCGAAAGACTTTTTTTTTTTTTTTTTTTTTACTTTTTTTCTATCATCCTGTGTCAATCAACCTTTGGATGAAGCTTTGGTCCACTGATATAGTCTAAGACTAGCTATCCAAGGTTCGGTCTTGAAGTGAATAGAGACGAAAAGCAACGTTCCATTATGTTCTCGTGTAGACTCGGCTTAAATCTGCGCGACGTAAATAGTACCACAGAAATAACAATACTATACAGTACTTATGATGAAATAAGATAGAGCATACTGAGGCAATAGCTGGGCCTATGACTTGTCTTTATTAGAGTCTGGCTTACCAAGTAACTTATACTTCTAGGCTTCATAAAATCATACGAGGATTTGGCAAAAATAGTAGAATGGTTGACTTTTAGGATACTTAAGGAACGCAATACGTTTAGGATATTGCATTTTATATTATCTGTACATACAAATTTATTTATGTATATTTATTCCAAGGAAAACTACAGGCTTAGAGTTAAATTTATCAAAATTTTGATGGCATAAGTTGTTTTCTTGTTTATTTTCCACGTGTGTCAAAGCACTTTGTTAAGGTAGTGTTAGAAACTAGGTCACTCAGAATAAGCGCTAGTGTTGCCTCAGGCGTCAAAAAATCATGTCTGTTGTATGGGAGCCCCCCCTTAAATATTTTTTTCATTGTAATTTAATTATATATTTTTTATGTGAATATGTAAATAATATTACAAAATGTTTTCAATATCGAGCCAATTTTTTTCTTCTGTTTTTTAGTATTGTAGCAGCAACAGAAATACATCTGTTTTTCATTCTGCTGCTAAATTTCAACTGTCCAACAATCACGGTTCATGAGACCATGAACATGTCCAACAATCACGAGACCATGACCACCAATCATGAGACCATGTCCAACAATCACGGTTCACAGCGGACAGCGGAGTCTTAGTAATAGGGTCCTGTTTTACCCTTTAGGTACGGAACCCTAAAAAGTAAATACAAGACAATGGTGAAGAGAGATAGAACTATTTTACAAATGAATAAATGTATTCATTTAATATTTACTAAGCGTTCTTTCATGCAAATAAATTTTCTAAAAGGTTTTATCTTCTACATCATCATATCATCAACCTATGTCAGTCCACTGCTGGACATAGGCCTCCCCCAATGAGCGCCATAGCGCTCTGTCTTCAGCTTGACGCGTGCAGCATCTACCTGCAGTCTTTCGCGGGTCGTCATCCCACCTGGTCGGGGGGGCGTCCTACACTACGTTTTTTTCCTATCTTCTAGGAGCTATAAAATGCATTTTCAAATTATGATATATATATTTAGCAAATGTGTCAAGCTTTTAAAGCTTGAAACATTTGTGAGAAAGTCTCATCACTAGAGCGGCAGGTGTCATTGTGCGCAATCTAGGTCAGGCCGCGAATTCAGGCCGATCTAGTTAAATATATATCTGGGAAGCGCATCGCTTGCAACTTTGCATTATTAACGTGGAATATTGTATGATGTTTTTTATTGCAGTACATAATGTGGCGAATCGATTAATCGATCGTGACAACACTATTAAATAAATAAATAATAAATAAATAATGCTGGACAATTCACACAGCATTATCTAGCCCCATGTTAAGCAGAGTGTGTTATAGGTACTAGTTAACTGATATACATAATACAATATATTACATAGATAGATATTTTTTATTATACATAGAAAACGACCACAACACCCGGAACAAATATCTGCAGATCGTACACACATTTGTTCGGAGGCGGGAATCGAACCCGACCGGAACCGGACCTTCGCCCACCGCGCCACATTGGTCGTCAAACGTGGACACTATGGAGTGTCCCCTTCCTGCCCTTTGGGATTTCTCTCTTGTTGTTTTACATTCCATACAAACACGATGTTTTATTTGTAATAGAAGAATACAACAATATCTAAATAAACTGCAGTGATTATCCGCTCTTTTATTCATATGGGAAGAGTATCCTACATACATAGTAGTAGGTACTAGTAGTAGGCTGACTAGGGCTACTAGGTGAGCTAGAGAGGCTTTGGTGGATTTTTTGGTTTTATATCTGTTTATTTATTTATGAAACAAATTCCACAGCCCTTAATTAATACAAATACATATGATAATTCTCAAAACTTACTTACTCTTTATCTGTCAAAACGGACTTACGTTTTATTAAAATTTTTCCTCCGTAAGAACCTTCCTCGTACTTCAAGGAATATTCTAAAAAAAGAATTATCGAAATCGGTTCAGCTGCTCTCGAGATATGCGCTTAGCAACACATTCAGCGATTCATTTTCATATTATAGATAAAGATGCTTTCACTAGTAGATTTCACAAACCTCTTGATATTTCCGAGGGGGATGCTTAGCCCCGGGGTAAGTTAACTACCTCACAATGACACGACTAGGTAGGTATTCGGAAAATTAGCAAACAACTTGTAACTGTAACAACTCTAAGCAACCATTGAAATAATTGCCCAACAAACGAAAAAACTTTTACAAAGCGCGTTTCATGGAACACGTGGGTGGAAACTGCCTTCATTATAATGGTTCGCTGGAAACATTTGGAATTGTTAATTTTATTATAGGTAGAATTTTTTAGAAGGGGAGTGAGGCCTTTGCTCTGCAGTTACTCCGGGCTAATATAATAATAATAATATTAGGTACGAAGCATTGAAGTAATACTAGATAATTTATCTTCACGCGTCTCTTTATCGTCCATTCAAATACTAACTAAAACATGCAGAAAACTAAACTTGAGGCATCAAAAAATGGAGTAGATAGATTAAAAAACACCTTATTTATGGAGTATCCCACACAAAACAGAAAATTATATATAAAAAACTGAGAATAGAGGAAGTATGTATAAAGATAGATATACATATCATTATCAGTCGGTTTTGTTGTGAGATACGAGTATAACGGAGAGATAATTCAAGAAGAAACTATTTATCATAAATCATTTTTATTTATTTCAGACCATAGAAAAGTAACAGATCTTATTTAACTTATTCTACGGTCCATAGTAATATATACCTTACAACTAGCATACATAAAATATAAAAGGACTAAATTAATAAATTAATAACACGCTTTTTTCGATTACGCCGACATCGTGTAGATGTCGTAATCATTTATGAGGTATATTTCCATGTAGTCTCGCCACCACATGTCTCGTTTAAAAGTTATACGCTACAAAATGGCGATATGTATTGAGTTGAAAGACTAATGCGACACTACAAAGAGTTTATTGCTAAGGGTCTTTTTATGTAGGTAGCAAGTATGAGACCCACGTCAGAGAATATACAAATACTAACGCCATGTTTACAAACATTGTATCTTGAAGTGGGCCGAACTATAGACACCTGTCTATAGTTCGGCCCAGAAATTACTCGCACTGTCTGTTTGGTATTACCTAATAGCTAACGGACAGTGCGAGTAATTTCTTGGTCGAGCGTCTAGGTACATTACAATTACTCTTTATTACACACCAAATAAATAACAGATACACAAGACAGGAAAAGAGAAAAACAAATACAAAATATGTTGTACAATGGGCGGCCTTATCGCTATGAGCGATCTCTGCCAGGCAACCTTTGGATGTCTACTACAAAATCTCCTTTATTCCAGTTTTGTACTGATACTTAAACACAGTTACTCCACAGGGTTTAACCCTTTGAAGTCAACGCTTCTCGTCCTATGTACAATAATTAATGTGACCTTTAAGACGCTGTGGAATATTCCCAGTTAATACTTTGTGGATCTGTGATATTTTGTCGTGGGAAGTTTGGAAGATGATGATAAAATAATAAGGGATTTGTTAACTGAGTCTTGTACAACATACTCGGTGTTCGGACATTCTGTTCAATCACCATGGTCATGACCTAGACTAGAAATACAAAAACCGAGCAACAAATTAAGGTAATAAAAATAGTAAATAAATAATGCTGGACAATTCACACAGCATTATCTAGCCCCATGGTAAGCAGAGCTTGTGTTATGGGTACCAGATAACTGACATACATAATACAGTACATTACATAGATAGATTTTTTTTTTATTATACATAGAAAAACGACTAGAACACCCGGAACAAATATCTGCAGATCGTACACACAATTGTTCCGAGGCGGGAATCGAACCCGCAACCTCCTGCGTCGCAGGCGGACCTTCGCCCACCGCGCCACATCGGTCGTCAAAACAGACAAGTGACTTAGTTTTATACTCATCTCAAATATATAGTACATAGTCTCAAAATAAACTTACACGCTTGTTTGGCAAAGTCATACGTTCAGTTTCGCCCTCTATAATCAAATCTTTTACGTACCTACCTGATGAGATGACCCTCGATCCTTTAAATAGTTACCTTACTTACTTATCCATGGTTAAAATAGAATTAATATTGACCAAACATCGAGTGACCCCTTTTTTTTACGATGGGAAAATTCATTTTGCGTTTTGCCTCTAGCCTGAGGAGGGCTAGAGGGGTATGTTGGGAAAAATAATCACACTGGGTTTCGATCTTCGTAGTACAGCTGTAAATTTAGTTAAAATCTATTCTTAGTTTTACCAGTACTATATAATTTTATCTGGTTTTGCAAGTATTTCTTAGGGCCTAGACACATGGGCAGCTTGAAACACTCAGGATCTGCTGCTTTGAGCTGAGACTGCATACCGACCTAAATACAAAACTGCTTCAAGCTGCCCGTGTGTAGACGGCGACTTATCCATCCAAGGTAGACCAGCAACATTACGTGTCTACCTTAACACTTCGACTGCTGAAAACGCACGGTATGAGTTTTCTACAAGTGACTAATATGTTGCTAATGGAGAAGTCGCCGTAAGCCGTATTTTATGTTTTACTTTGAGTTTTTTTGTCGTAAATAGTAAAGCGTTTGATCACCACCTCAGTTTATAAAGTAGAGATGTCTGAGATGTAGCAAATGTTCACTGAAAGAACTTATTCACTAAGGATTTGAAGACCGATTGTACTCTACCGGGAAAACAGACACAAGAAATTCGTTTTGTGTTGTACTTTGCACGTTGACGAAACAACGGTTTCCGTTAATGGATTTTATAACTGTCAGGTGTCATGACACGTGACAATTATAAGTTAAATGCGTTTTATAAAATGTCAGCGGAAACTTTACAATAGAAGTTAAATAAAACCATTCTAATAAGAAACAAGCCTTGCGACATACTTTGGAAGTTTAATTTTCATGAAACTTCTTCTTTGTATGGCTTTTCCATTTTTTCGTAACCAGGCACGTGTTTCTGTTGCATGACATCAATTCCACAGAAACTAATTAAATGAAGCCCAAAGCGGACTTTATTTTTCTTACTAAAGTCATTTAAAACGGGATATTTACCATGAATAGATTTTGTTTTTTTTTTTTTGGCGCATGCTACTGTGCCGAAATATTGGATAATTCAAAAATCAAATCATGGTAAATATCCCGTTTTAAATGACTTTAGTGTTAATAACCATGATAGTTTCAAAAGTTTTATTTTTCTTGTCTAATGGAAGTTAAACATTTTGTAATGATTTTTATTATGTACATCAGTCATCTAGTACCCGTAACACAGGCTCTGCTTAGTTTGCGGCTAAATTATGCTGTGTGGAGTGTCCAGCATTATTATTTTAAGAAAAGCGCACAGTAAAAACACTGGCCTATGTCCAGCAGTGGACTAATATAGGCTGATGATGATAATGAAAAACATTGAATTCCCATTTTCTTTGACTAGGTCCGTCGAGTGAACCCGTAGGGAACTTTTAAAAGGTATTCAATGAATAAAATCATTATCTTATTTTTTTATTAAAACTAATAATACTGACCATAACGTTGACATAGATTGTTAACTAAAGAACGGAAAATTAACAACCTAACAAGATAAAGGTTTTTGTTCTTTATGTTATCTTAAAAAGATTGAAGTGCATCATAAAATTCATCGTGATTACTTTATTTCCTAGTTTTACTTATGTAATTTGAATTTTTTGACGTGTCCAAGAGTCGTGTACGGTCTAAACCTAAAGGAAATAAGCACTTATGTATAATTCATATTAAACTACAATTTAGCAAATAAAATGTTATTATTTAGGTGTTGTAGAAGATGAATCCTACGAGAAGATGAAACTGCGATAAATAAAAATAGATTAGTAGATAGATTATCTAATTTCTTTGATATCTAGGTACCTTCATTGGAACTTGCCCCATAACATTACTGGATTTCGTTTTTTGTGAGATATTAAATCGAATGAATTTAATATCTCACAATAACTAAATCCAAATGATGATTTCACCTGTTATTGAACTTCAAATTTCCTTTAAGAAATACCAAAAAATCCCTAATACACGGTTATTGTTTCTGCAAGTTCAGTTTAATTTTAGAGATATGGACTCACCGTAGTCTGGCGGGCGCCAAGCGGTCGTTTACCCCTTGTTTGTCCACTTCCGCGCCGAACCGATGCACCTACTGCAGCTGCACCGCCTCCCGCCACCTACCCCCTTACCTACACCATAGTACCCCCTATACTCTGCAGCCTTTGAGTCAAAGTGCAGTTACGAAACTGTTTAAGGAAAGTGCAGAGTCAGCCTTCGCTAAGCTCGTTGAAAACATGTCACGCAAACAATGTAGAAATTTAATAAAAAGGTACTAGACTACTGAATAACATTGTAGTGATTGGAAGATATACATTTGTTGTGAAATCACGAACGATCATTAATTCGGTTCAAATGAAAAATTATTATATTATATTATATCCTACTAATATTATAAACGCGAAAGTTTGTGAGGATGTTTGTTGCTCTTTCACGCAAAAACTACTGAATGGATTTTGATGAAACTTCACAATAATATAGCTTACATATCAGAATAACACATAGGCTATTCATAAAGATATATTGTATATTATCCAAAATATCTATCACCACGCGGGTGAAACCGCGGGGCGCACTGTACTTAATAAAATGCATTAAACGTTGCAGCCTCCGCTCCGTAGATCTAGTGTAATCTCGATACTCGATCATATTAACTTTCTATTGAATCAAACAATGAGTAACCCAACAGCCGTGATGATGGCGCAGCGCATCAGCATTGCCAAACATACTCGTAGGACTCTTCCGATTAGTATTGATCGATCAGTTGAGCTGATCGATCAATAGTTGTAGATTGTTTGCAACAGTCTGCAGTAATCTAATATCTTCCAATTGTACATTCTAGTTCTAATTTGTGATTTTCTGTATATTGTTAACAAAGTCAGTACCCACAATTAATGAAAAAAAGATTAAAGTAAGTAAAAATATTTTCATTTTGTCAGAATAGATAGAATAGTAATACTCTTATAGATTAAACTTATATTAACACTTTGACTGCGGTTTTTTTTCGACGACTGCGATCTTTTTTTTAACCTAAAAAATTCGTGCTGCCGCTCTACACAGCGGTTGTGTTTCGCCGCACATGCGTTTCGTTCGAAAAATATTACAGCTCTGCTGAGTCACAAAGATCTGTATTTTCTCAGCCGCTGCGCTAGTGTGGATTTACGCATATTAGTCACTTGTAGAAAACTCATACCGTGCGTTTTCAGCACTCAAAGTGTTAATAGAGAACTGACAAAATCGGTCTCCACTCAACATGCGCTATGGTAGAGCAGATCGTACCGTAGCGCTGGTCTTCCGTGGAGACCGTGGTGCGTAGGGCGGCCTAATACAGCAAGGAACAAAACAAAACTAAATAATGAACTGAATGATTTCAAAAGTGAGGTAATGATTTAAATCATTACCTCACTTTTGAAAGCAAACTGAACAAAAAATCTCACTACGTACGCCCCGCTTCGCACACAGAATGTCATGTTGCTATAAACAATGAAATAAAATGTTGGACGAGGCTTAAGGTGATCTGTATTCCACTTCATTGGCGCTTTCAGTGGAGAGCGTAGCCAAGTGGGCTGATTAACATACAAAATGGTCTAGCGCGATATTTGCTACGCTGTAAATTCAGCTATTTATATGGCCTTTGAAACAAAAGATAAAAACAAGCCTATTCTTATGAATAAAGTGAAAGGGTAGTGATACTTTATTCTATGAAACATAATACGTAGACTGTTTAATCTGATTATTAAACAATTTATTATATCATGCAGAAAAATCTATAATATAAAAATGAATCGCTGAATGTGTTGTTAAGCGCAAATCTAGAGAGCAGCTGAACTGATTTTGCTAATTCTTTTTTTAGAATATTCCTTGAACTACGAGGATGGTTCATACGGAGAGGAAAAAGAGAAAAATTAAAAAAAATTCTTGAAACAAATGACCACCCGGGCGAAGACAAGTTTGGAAAACAAATGAAGAACAAAAAAATTCAATTACGTACAACCTAAATTCAATGACTCAGGTAAAAAAAGAAAAGGAAATGTCGTTTGGGTAGGTAACTCAATTTATCAATACATAAAAAAGGTCATACAGTGTTTATGGCCATATTTGCCATAAACATTGTTACACACAAAAAAAAATAACTTTGTAACATAAGTAGTACTAATCAACATAGTTTGTATAAACTCTAAGGTTATTAATAAAAAAACGTACTTTTTCTTTCACAACAAGGTCTAAATCCGTCAGTTTGTTTTCATTCCAACACAACCCTCATTTTAAATTCACAGAGAGTTGGCGCGTAGGCGTTTCGATATATGATATAGTGAAAACGCGCGCCAGAATGTCGGAGGCGAAACTATGGAGCAGTGCACACTCCTCCACGATATGACGTAACTTCAATATGAATGAATACGGGTTTAAGTAAACTGGCGTGGCTACAGAAAATAAAATTTTGACTATTGCTTAAAGTGTAGATTCGTCGGGTTAGATGCTATAATGAAAATATATTTTTTTATTTCTGTATGTTTACAAATAAGCACTTAGGTCATATTTTATACTATTTATTGTTATCAAATAACATTATTTTAATGTTCACTTAAATTTTTTGTCCACCAGTCGAAGAAGTGAAAAAAAAAACCACTAGTATGTTCATAACTTATGTGTCTAGTACATTTGATTTGCTTATTTGTAAGTTGTTAGTTTGTGAGTTGGAGCAAACCTCGTTCCAAGCTTTTTATATTCTAGATAATCTGATATTTTAATTCTGATATAAGACTATATACATCTTGATTTGACTAGATACTTAAAACTAAATCTATAGCTATCTGACTAAATCCCGATATGACCATTATAGGCGTTCGGACTAAATAGCTATCCGACTATACATATATGCATACGACCTGTTATCAGATTACATGTTTGACTGACTCACAGCCAGCGCTCCGTATGCTCACAACACATCAATTATCAAATCTTGCTGAATCGACGTTGTTAAGAGATCTGATCATTGATTATTAATGAGGCTTTTTCCAAAAAAGTTTTAAAAAAGCCCTTTGTACCTTTGAACGCGATATATTCGTACCCTCTCTGTACGAATACTTCGGAAGAATAGATGTTGGCCAATTACACGGTCTATGCCGTTTAAAATGACGGACGCCGAAAATATATCAAACAATCTTCATACTGATGATGTTCCAACGATGTGAGATAAACACTTCGACCATAAACATCCATCCAAACTTTCGCATGTACATATGTAGGTAAAGTGACTTTGTCGAGGAAGATTTAAAAAAATGCAACTTATAAGTAAATTTTATCATACATATTACCTTTTAAATAGTTACTCATCAACGTATTGTGCTTCTATATCATATTACTAAAATTTTCCCTGAACTAAACCATGTCCCACTGTGCTGGGGTGTTTTTTGATAAATGGTTGGAAATTTTAGTGTTGCAACACTTATCTACGGATAGTTTGGCATTGTGAGAAAATAAATTGTCTTTCCTATCATATTATATTTTACAAACTTCTCCTAAAGAAGGGAATCACTACACGTTTTTCTTCTACATTACCTATCAACCAGACTACATCAAATAATCACCATTATCTTTTGTCTTTGGAAAACAAAAGACAAACGGTATATTGTGTATCAATCACAGGTATTTTTAGATAAATAAGTCTAAAAATATGATGAACGACCTACAACATTCTATATTTATACTTCTTTTGTAAGACCACGCATGGATTTGACCCCTGAACTCATTTGAGTTCAAATTAGGCCGAAGCCATAGAAACTTATTATTGGAAAACTAAAGTTATATTTAGATTGAATTGGAAGCTTAAATTATTGCTTTAGATTTTGTGGCGTGGATTTTTTTTCATAGTTATCATTTAAGTTATTACAGATACAGATATTACAGTTATAATATATAACTCAATCCTCGATTAAAAGGGAATGCTGACAGATGAGTTCACAATGATTACAAGCCAACCTAAGGCTTATTATGAAAGTACTGGGGTATTATTTTCGACACACGATCAAGTCTAAATATAAATTCAGAGAATCAATGTCACTTATTAACGAACGTATGTACGTCGACGATTCAGGCGATCCCCCTTCCCTTCTCCGTGGAACATTATCGCTCCCCCAGTGTCCTCAGAACAGTAAACGCGAGGACCTAGTACTTGCCTTTTTCCCACAAAACGGTTAACTCATGAGACTGACTAGATTTATTGTCAGAGATTTATGGGAGTCAGGCAACTCGACATTTTGCTAGTAAAAATATTAGCAGAACGAGTGAGATGTATATTGTAGCGAGGCGATCAATAGCTGAATACCGCGGGCGCGCGGCGGGAGGGCGCAGGGGAGGGCTGGAGGGGCTGCGGGGTGTGGGGTAGTTTCATTGAGAACGTGTGGGCGCGCGCGTGGGCGGCCGGGTATAAAGCGGACGGCCCTCCCCTCCCGCACACAGTCGTGATACACCAGTGACGGGAGTTATATCGAAAACAGTGATTTTTCATCATGTATCCTGCAACTTCAAGGTAGGTGTTTTTATGTCAATAGTCTCTTTGTTAGGTGCATTTAAATTTTTCTAGATAAGTTAAATTTTTTTATCATCAGCCTATATTTGTCTACTGCGGGACATAAGCCTCGGGTTTTCTTTTATATTTGTCTAATTAACATTCCTTTTTTATGGTGCTGTAAAAAAAATTAAATCCCCCTCTGCAACTAAATTAACCGGATCAATTATTGTTTTAGGCTGTTGACGCTCTTACTTGGCTATTTAGTAGCACAAGCTAAGACATACCCGGTGCAAGGATGGCATATGCAACCACAAAGCCCTAGAGTATACAACGACGATGACTATTACTATGCACCCAAAATCCAGTACTATTATGATGCACCCGCCATGAGTATGCCAGATGCTCACGGGATGCCATACCCCTATTATTATGACCCATACGACAACGTCGTGCCCAACGAGATGTCGAAAGAGCACGAGGAAAGGATGGCGGCGCTTCCCATCGGCCAGGAGACTTGGTTCGAGAACGCCGCGCCCAACTGGCGGACCAACGACATCGATGACGTCAATGCGGCGTTCCTCGACAACTTGATTCTCACGCAGATGGCCCAGGATGCGGCGCGGCGGCGCCAGAACACGCGCGCGGCCTTCGCACCCCTCGAGTACGAAGACAACCAGCAGAACAGAGAGGAAGAGGACGAGCGCGAGCTGAAGGCACTCGCCGGCAAGCCTCTCTACCACGAACCCAAGACTGTGCCCAAGTTCGAGGATATAGACGAGGACTACCCCGCCGACGATGGCTTCATCAACTGGAATGGCAACAAGCGGAGCCCGACCACCGCTGCACCAACCACTCAAGCCTCGGCAGGCCAGGCCGAGGTAATGGTACCCCGGCCCGCGCAAACGCACCACCAGAACAAAGAACAGAACAACTTCTACAAAAAAATTACGCAACTGCTGGCGAACCAACCTGCTAAAACACAAGTAAGTTTCACCTATTCCATGTTTATTAAAGTATTACATATTATTATCTCGCGTCGTTCGGGGCCGTGGAAACCCCGAGGTCTAAAAATAGCCTGGGTACGCCGGGCCGCCCGCCCCCCTTTGCCCCCGGCTGCCCGGGGCCGGGTCAATCGGGAAGGGCGCTGCCACCCACACAGCCTTCCCACTCACCTCTCTTAATCTACCGCTCACCAAGATATGAATTACCGAGCCATTTATTTTACTTAATGTTTCTTTCGTTAGAATTATTTTTAATTTCGCAAACCAAAATCATCAGCCCGTATACATCCACTGTTGAATTTAGGCCTACCCAAACGACGCCAGTGATTTTCGCACATTCTAGTAATAAATTAAATTGTCCTTGTCAACAGGAATCACCGAATAAGCGAAGAATCGAGAAGCGTTTTGTCGCCGGCGATTCAGATCTCGTTCGTGAACTCCGAGGCCTAAAGCACCGCATTCAAACCTAAACAGCAAGCTTCTGAACCTTCGCCAACAACATGAGACTGAGTATTATGTAGACTTTTTATGAACGGGACTCTTCAGGACATCAAAATGAAAAAAAAGGGGCATTACGTTATGTCGTACAGCAGCGAAATGTACAGTCGTAAAGCCCTGTACTAATTTATGTATATGATGTTTTTTTAATAATTTGATGAAACTTCTCGGATGTAAATTTAGTTGAATAGTGATCGTTATCGTCCAAATCGCGACTATAATAATCCCTTGAGAAAACGTACCTATATTATCGTGTTAAGTACATCATTTAGGTAGAAGTATAGTAATTAAATGAGTTACCCTTCGTCGTGCAGCTACGAAACCGCACAAACAGTGCAATGTAAATATGTAAAAGTGTCTATAACTTAAGTATTTATAACTTAGATAGAAATCGAAATCATTAACATCAAAATTAATTAACAGCGCTATTTCGAATTTCAATTAAATGCGGAAAATTTCAAGATCTAATTTCGTTTGGCCTAAAGTAGACCTATGAACTATTTTCCGGTGCTACCTATTTACCCGACTTCGCAAGGAGGGTTATGTTTGTATGAGGTTACGGGTTACGCGGACAATACGAAAACTTTTTGCAAAGCAAAGACAGATGTTATATGTAATATTGTCTAAGGTGGGCTCTTCAGGGTGGGCGATCGTAAGTGATATTTTAGCTTTACAGCTTTCGATGTATCGATTTTAAAGTGAGTGGTCTAAGACCTATAGTTACCTATTTGGAAATGATACTTCGTACAACCCCATTCGTGGTACATAATATAACATTTTGTAACCTACCTAAATTTCCCATTGTTTCGCCGCCATCTTTTGTATTCCATTTGGCTACATTTAATGTAACTTTTGATAATTATATATCTTTCTAAAACACATATCTACTACAATTATAATGTCAAATTACTATCCGTGAACTAGAAAGTTTTTCGTTTATAATTATAGCAATGTATATCAATTATTAGACATGAAAGTATTATTAGTCGAAGTAAAAAATATTGATGTTACATACTCGTAGGGTGGATGGTAAACTTTATATTAAAAATTTCCTTATTTCGAAATTTCTGTGAATAAAAGTAGCAAGAAGCAAGCCTATTAGTTAGGTTTCTACAATTGCTCATTTTGTATCAAAAAACGTTAAAAAAAACAGCTCCTTATGGTTGCATGGCCTTTGTTTAGGTATCTATATTTTCTACAAGTCATAGAGTATCGTAATGGATGCCTAATCATAGTACCTATCTGTTTAAGATAAATAGTTCTTAGTAAAATTTGTCGAAATTGTACGAACATAATAAAGTATTTCTTGAAAATAAAGAATGATGAACTTCAATTTGTTTTGATGTTTGAATCCTTTCAATAGATAAAACACTGCATATAAATTACTTATACTGAATAAAAACAGCATCATCTTTTCCTAAATAAGGAAGAATTTGATTTATCAGATGACTATTAACAGGCAAACAAGGTAAAGTCTGGATGCCCCAGGAGGGATTTGTGCCAAAACCAACTCAGGAAATCAACTGGACAGGGTTATGCCATACTGCATGAGTATGGCCTAAAAAATGAGCAAAATTTTGAAGGGAAAACTGCAATCAAGTGTACATAAATAAAATAAATAATGCTTGACCATTCACACAGCATCATCGTGCCTCAAGATAAACAGAGCTTGTGTTATGATGACTGGTAATAGATAACTGATATACTTAATATGTACAATATATTACTTACATAGAAATCACCCAGAAATATCCGGGACAAATATCTGCAGATCTTACAAATATTTGTTCCAAGGCGGTAATCGAACCCGCATCCTACTGCGCCGCCGCGTTCCCGTTCTTAGATTTTTAGCAGAGGGTCACGTATTACGGACTGAATGAGTCATGATTCATACTTATGGGAACAGTCTGAACCAAACTCTCGAATGACTTTTTAAATTTCCTACCTCCATTAAGCTTCTGGAGAGAGTTATAAAATAATAATTATTATTATGGAAATCCATACAGCATAGCAGCGGAGTCTTCAAATCTGGGAGAATAAGTTCCTTAGGAAAGCCTGCTCCATCTTCGACCACATCTTCGCTTCCCCCTGCTTGTGATGGTGGTAAAATCTTTACCGTCACCAATAATGAAAAGCTTCATCTATCTCGACTGTAAGCAGAGCTTGTGTTATTACTTACGTACAAGAAACACATAACGAACATACAACAAGACGACCGATGTGGCACGGCGGTCACGTAGGTCCGCCTGTGATGGAGGTTGCTAGTTCGATCGTAGGTACCTACCACAAATATTTCTTTCCCAGTTAGCAAATACATGGATGTGATTGCCTAGTCTAGTGATCACTTTGCTTTTATTTATGTTTGTATAAGAAAATTCTTATTAATAAACAACTGAACTGCACTGTTCAAAAAATGCACTTACTCATGTATAACAAAAAATTAAACATGAAACATGAACTTTTACTTACACCACCTACAGTGACCTACACTCCTTATAAAAAACAAACTGAAAAAAAATATAACTAGGTACTTGTAATATAACTACTTAGATATTGACAAGTAGCTTAGGAGACAATCAATCTAGGTAAGGTACTATACTAAAAATGTCATTTTTTTCCAATAAGTAATCGATTATGACTGCCGACCTGAGCTGACCCGGTTGGCCCAGATATGAGCGCAGTATAGTAGGTATAATGACCCAGTTACTGCAACAACCTATGGTAACTGGCACGGGCCGTTCAGCAGGTCAGATTCTATAACTAAGATTCATGAGATATAGATATAGCTAGACGTTAAGATCCATAGACACAGCCCCTTATGCTAAACCTGTCTCAACTTTGACACATTGATAAGAGTCGTTTGTTTTCATGCCATTGCTTACCTGGGAAGGATCATTCATAGAATCAAATTAATCATTACAAAAATACATTATATGCGACAGGTACAATGGGCGGCCTTATCGCTTAGAAGCGATCTCTTCCAGACAACCTTTGGATGGAAAGAATTATATGTTGTTTGAATGATCCTTCATAAAAACATCCAACAATCATCAAAATATCGATTTAAATTCTATTTTCGAAAATGAATTCAAATGAAATATATTTGTTTGTAAATGGAAGACCAAAAAGTCAAAGTTTTATGCAAGAGGCAGAATTCCTAATAATGGCTGATGATTCCAGACCATAATAAAAGACTTGAAAGTTTTTATTCCATACAGAAGGTAAATAATAAAAGGTAGTAAAAGCTGCTGAAAACTTGCTTACAGTTTATAAGTAAGCAAGAATTGCTATTACTAATGCTGGTTACCTACCGACTTTATTTATGTTTTACGAGTTTCTAAAATATAATCCACCTTTTATATAACGTGCGTGGGCACTTGGCCGGCTTTATTTCGGAATAAAATGTCGAGGGGCAAACAAAGACTCTTTTCTATATTACTTTACCCTGATTAAGATGTTTTAGAAGATTTTCGTCAAACAGAATTAAGAAAATTAATTAATATGAGAGGTAAATTTTGAAAAAAAAAACAAGTAGAATTACAATACAATACAATACAAAAATTCTTTATTGTACACCATAATCAAATTAATCATTACAAAAATACATTATATATGCGACAATGGTCGGCCTTATCGCTTAGAAGCGATCTCTTCCAGACAACCTTTGGATGGAAAGAATTATATGAATTTAAGAAAAGGCAGGGGGTGTACCACAGGTTATCTAAATAAGAATACTAAAAAACAAATAATAAATATTACAAATTCCAAAATAAATAATAGGTACACTACTTATATACATAAATAAATAAATAGTAAGTACCAATATTCATTCTTTTCATTCTTTTGGCAGGAAAAACTCCTTGACGTGAGCTTTAAAAACAGGCAAGGATATAGTTTTTCTAATGGAATTTAACCACAAACAAAAATAAATAAAACTTTGAAGAAAATAACGAGAAAGAACAGCATGTAGGCTGCTTGATCTAATGTCTGTATGAACGGACTAGCTATAAGAATCGTCACAAGATACTTGTATTGTTAAGAATACGTGTACGTATAAATAACTTGACAATTACCTACTACTACTAGTGCGAGATAGTGGAAAAGCTTCCTCGTTTTCATTGATAAAAATGTTGTACTTGATACAATCAACGCCACCTAGTAGTACACTAAAGAACGACAATGAAAGGTTTGGTTGCAAAGGCTCGTGGAAACGAAAGCTTCGCTCGTGTAAGTTTTAAAGCTCTCCGGTAGATGGAACCACAAGTGGCTTAGTTATAGTTGAGGTGATTTTTATGGTTAGATTCACAATCCGTACTAGTTATTCAATGCGTTGTAGTTTGTAAAATACCTACTTGTAAATAGCTCTTGGCCAACCATAAATTTATATGTAAAAATAATGAAACAATCCAAATTATTATTTTTGAAGTTCTAATTTAAACATAAATATTTTAAAGCAATATGAAAAATAATATAATATGTACCTAGCCTACCAAGGTAATACATACAAATTTATTGAAATTATGTTATCACATCACAATTACTATATAGTATAAAACAAAGTCGCTTCCCGCTGTCTGTCTGTCCCTATGTATCTTTAAAACTACGCGACGGATTTTGTTGCAGTTTTTTTAACAGATGGAGTGATTCAAGAAGACGGTTTATAAACCATTTGACACATAAATTTCCAAGCGGGCAAAGCGCATCTAGTAATATTATAAATGCGAAAGTATCGATGTTTTGATGAATGGATGGATGTTCGTTAATTCTTCACATCCAACTGCTGAACGGATTGGGCAGATTTTTTTCATACAGGTAGTTCTAGGCCTAGAATAAAACGTTTTATCCTATAAATCAATTCCCATGTTGTAGAAATAACATTTAAACGTTTCCATAGAAACAACACCTGTGAAGCCATAGGCAGAAACTGTTTTGTAGTTTCGTTGCGTAGTTTTTTACATTAATTATTATCATTCATAACGAAAATTACAAATCTTCAAAATTTTTAACAATATAATTCTGATATTCCAGCGTTTTGTCATAGTTTATTTGTTTATTTTTTGATAATGAAAACATTATTGCTAACATTGTAGATATATCGTAGCAATTGCTACGAATAGCTCTACGGTTTGCGCGCACGCCCATACATTAGATATCAACGCGCACGCCGCGGAATTCTTTTTACTATTGTGTTATAATCTTTTTATTAGGTTTCTAAATTGTTCTTAAACAATGCAAATAAAGTCTGCGTTTATTATTAAAACTATGAAATCTTTACTTTATTACCGGGAAAGTCTGGGGAGACCTTTGCCCAGCAGTGGGAAAAGGTCTATCACATTCTCCACATACTCGTAAGTTAGAAAAAATGCAAACATTCAGATGCCAAATTATTTTGTTTGAACTTTCCAATCGACACCTAACACACCGTGACACCTAAACCTCTAATTACAAAAATTAAATAAACACATTCCTTCCGCAACCATAAATTAAAACGAAACACCAAAAATGTAACATCTACCTGTGCTCCCGCGATCTCTTCCCGGAATGAAGAGTGACTCGTATCGAACAATAAATAGTGTAGTCCTTTGGCCGCCATTATCTCTGCATCATCACCACGCAGCCACAGTGGGGGAAGGGGAGGGGGAGCTCGCGGGGCGGCGGGCGAGCCTCCGCCCGCCAGTGCCGCGCCGGCCACGACGCAGCCCGCATGCCGCTCGAGCCTCTTGCAACTACCACAACGAACAAAACATCACTGAAAAAAGCTCGGTATTCGTGATTTGTGACCGAAAGTGACCGTGATTAGACTCAAACTGTAGTGTGCAGTGACGGACGGATCGATAGGACGGTAGTGAGTGCAGTGTCACGTGTGTTTACCATTGAATGTGACGGCGTAGGCGCAAGGCGGGTCGCACTCTCCGTGAGATATTCGTGCGCGCGCAGGTCGCCGCGGCCATGCTGCATACCTGAGGCGAGCGAGCGCGCTAGCCGGCGCGAACGGGACACAGCGACTGCTCCCGGCGCAAGTGACTTTCGCTGACGAGGAACGGAGCCTGCAATGTTTTTGTCGGAGTCATGACGAGGATGGGGCGATGGCACGTGGCGCTGGCGACGCTGGCGCTGCTCGCCTGGCGGCCGCCGGCCCGCGCCGCCGAGCTGATGCAGTCGCGCGCCGTCGACACCGGCGTCGACCTTCGCGTGCCCGAGGGCCAGCCTATAGGGACCGTCGTCGGAAGGATACCCACTAAACCAGGCTTCACGTACCGGTTCAATGAGCCCCCGAAAGAGTTCGTTCTCGATCCCGTGACAGGTGTAATCAGAACTAATGTTATTCTAGACAGGGAGCAAGTCGATCGCTATGCGTTTGTCGTGCTTTCCAGTCAGCCGACGTATCCTATTGAAGTGCGGCTTCGGGTGACCGATGTTAACGATAATTATCCTGAATTCCCTGAACCGAGTATAGCTGTCGCTTTTTCTGAGAGTGCGGCAGCTGGCACTAAGTTACTGCTCGATGCCGCTACTGATAAGGATTTAGGAGAAAACAGCATCACTAATGACTATCGCATCGTGGACGGTGACAGTGAGGGAAAATTTAGGTTAAATGTTACCGGTAATCCAAGCGGACAAACCTCTTATTTGCACTTAGAAACGACCGGCAAATTGGACAGAGAGACCACAGATTTTTACATACTGAACATATCCGCGCGTGATGGGGGAAATCCTCCCAAATTTGGATATCTTCAAGTCAATGTTACAATTCTAGATGTGAACGATAACCCACCGATATTTGATCAAAGTGATTTTTCCGTTTCACTGAACGAAAGTGTTCCTCCTGGCTCAACAGTCCTTAAAGTGACCGCGACTGATAGTGATTTAGGAGATAACTGTAAAATTACTTATGAAGTGACCGACACCGAAAAGCAATTCGCAGTGGATCCTGAATCTGGTGTTATAACGACATTGAAAAAACTGAATTGTCCCAAGTATTGCAGTAATACGACCTGTAACATGACATGTGTCCTCACTATCATCGCGAAAGATCACGGCGTTCCTCGACAAGACGCACGGACGTATGTGACAGTGAACTTGATAGATGCCAATGATCATGACCCTGTGATAACATTCACGTACGTTCCACCTACAGCAAACTTTGCAACCGTTGATGAAAATGCTAAAAATGGATCACTTGTTGCAGCGATAACTGTGACTGACCTAGATGCTGGTCTAAATGGAATAACAAGTGTCGGAATAGTCTCAGGTAATGAACTTAATCATTTTCGGTTGGAAAACTCTTCAAGTGTTTATATCGTGTATGTCAATGGCATTCTGGACAGAGAAGAAATCAGTAAATATAATTTGACAGTAGTTGCTACTGACAGGGGCTCTCCGCGCCGGACAGCAACTTCATTTTTAGTTATTCACGTCAACGATGTAAACGACCACGAACCAGTATTTGAAAAATCAGAATATTTAGCGATACTGACCGAACTTGCACCTTCTGGAACGTATGTAGCAAGCATTACAGCCACCGATGAAGATACAGGAGTCAATGCAGAAATTTTCTATGATTTCTACGACGGAAACCAACAACAATGGTTTTTTATTGATCACTTGACCGGCCTTGTTACAACCAAATCAGAACTGGATCGTGAAATACAAGGAACAGTTGAGTTGAATGTGTCTGCTAGGGATGGCGGACCTAATCCAAAATGGGCGTACACTAGATTGAAAATAACTATACTAGATGAAAACGATGAAGCACCTAGTTTTCCCCAAACACTGATAAATACATCAATCGCAGAAAATATAAAGCCAGTAAAAGAAATTCTTATCCTGATAGCATCGGATTACGATCAAGGAACAAATGGTTCGGTTTCATATTATTTGTCGTCAAGCATAGAAAGGAAATATCCTAACACTTTCACGTTGGATCCTATTACTGGTCAACTTAGCGCAGTGGTTGAGTTAGATAGAGAAAAGATTCCATTCTATGAACTACCAGTTATTGCAAAAGATCAAGGATTTCCTTCACAATCGTCTTCTGCTACAATTTACCTAAAAGTTAATGATGTTAATGATAATGCCCCGGTATTTTATCCTCAACGCTACATTGAAACAATAAGCGAAGATGCACTTCCAGGTACTAACATTCTTCAACTAAAAGCCTATGATTTGGATGAAGGAGAAAACGCAAGGATCATTTATAAACTTGAGAGTGGTGGTGGCGGGTATTTTGATATTGAACCTTCCACTGGTAACATTTTGCTCTTAAAAGATTTCCACAAAGCTCCAGAAACAATGTATTCATTGATAGTTTCTTGCAAAGATAAAGGAAACAAAAAAGCTCCACAAGACGCGATTGTAGAAATTGTTAAGGTATCTCAACGCAAAAGGCTCCAATTTGATGGTTACAATGGGTATACATTCAAGATTGTTGAAGATGATGGCTTCGATAAATCTAACACCGGAAGATTTGTTGGCAAAATTAGCGCAAGAATTTCAAGCGATACAATTTCTTACTACATTTTAGAAGGTGATCCCAAACATATTTTTAAAATTGATGAAAAGACCGGTGTTATTACAACCAGTGCCAATGTAGACCGGGAAGATAAAATGACATATCATTTGAAAGTCATGGCAAAAACTGGCGTAGCGTTTGGTTTTACTACTGTGAATATTTCCGTGTTAGATGTAAATGACAATTATCCAGTATTCATAGAAGACAAAGATGAAATTCACATTCCAGAAAACATGGCTGTCGGTCAAGAAGTATATTTTGCTAGAGCAACTGATCGTGACTCTGGATCCAATAGAACAATATTCTATACGCTAAGTTACAATGCGGACAATTACTTCAGAATATCAGAGACAACCGGTGTTATTTATCTAAATAGACCCATCGCAAGCGAGCCTAGCAGTATATTATTCATTGAGGTGACTGCTACAGATAACGGAACACCAGCACTAGCTACAAAACACTCTATTTCAGCTATCGTAGATGATGTAAATGACCACACTCCAGTTTTCGACCACACGTCGTATGAGACCTCGCTACTGGAATCAACATTAGTTAACACAAGATTTTTTGCAATAGCAGCATCAGATGCTGATCTTGGAGTTAATGGTAGAGTGGCGTACCATATAGCTGAGGGGAACACGGATGGAAAATTTGGAATATTCCCTGATGGATACCTGTACGTAAAAAGTTCATTGGACAGAGAGGAAAGAGACTATTATTCGTTAACTATAATTGCATTGGATGAAGGAAATCCTCCAAGATCATCACAAGTTCCGGTGGTCATACACGTGTTAGATGAAAATGATAATAGTCCGCAATTTACGAATACTACTTTTATATTCAAGATCAAAGAAAACGAGCCTGCTGATACATTTGTTGGAAAACTAACAGCTACAGACAGAGATATAGGAAGGAATGCAGAGTTGACCTTTTCTCTACCTATTGCACAAAATGATTTTAGGATTGATTCTAGAAATGGTTTTATTAGAACAATCAAAACATTTGACAGGGAAACCTTAGCTCAGAGCACAGGCCAAAATTACATTACGCTTACAGTAACAGTTAGTGATAATGGGAAAGTAAAGCTGTCAGATTCTGTCAGAGTAACGATATACATAACTGATGTCAATGATAACTCTCCCGTTTTTGAAAGAACGCCGTATAAAGTAGAAGTATCTGAAGGTGCTGCTGTCGGTGCTTCCATTATTAGAGTGTATTCAACGGATGCAGATGAGGGTCTAAATGGCGACATTTATTACAAGCTTATTGGTGGCGATGACCTAGAAAAATTTTCGTTGGATGAAGCAACAGGACAGTTGTTTATAAACAGACATCTGGACCGAGAAGCTACTGATCGTTATCAGCTAAAGGTTCTGGCTCACGATTCAGGACAAACTCTACAGCTATCAGCAACTACTTCTATCGCAGTGATGGTTTTAGATGAGAATGACAACGCACCAGAGTTTACGCAAACACAAATGAACGTTTCAGTTTTAGAAACTGAACCGATCAATAAAAAAATTATACAGTTTCATGCGACGGACGCGGATCTTGGAATAAACCAAGAGCTGCAGTATTCAATAACCTCTGGAAACAGAAAAGATGCATTCTTCATCGACAGCTATTCTGGGGAACTTTTTCTACATAAACATCTGGACTATGAAGATATAACCTCTTACAATTTGAATATCACTGCTACTGATAATGGAAGTCCTAGTTTGTCTTCTAGCATTTCGTTTACAGTTAACGTTATAGACGCTAACGACAACGCTCCTATATTCACCAACACAGCAATAGTGCGCCAAATAAGAGAAGGTATTCCGAAGCATACGCCAATAGTGACGGTGACCGCAGAAGACCCAGACTCAGGAATGAATGGCAAAGTTTATTATTCAATCACACACCAAGAACCCAACGACAGCAAGCGACACTTTGCAATAAATAACGTCACCGGCGTCATACACACATTATTGCCCATTGATAGAGAGAGCATAGATACGTTCAGAATAACTGTGGTGGCGTACGACAGAGCCGAGCCGCCCTCCGCGCGATTATCTGCCGAGAAATTAGTGACTGTGATCGTAGAAGATATCAACGACAATGCTCCGATATTCGTTTCGATGAACGCGGCCGTAATGAATGCAGAGAGGATGGGCAGGAGCGCCGGCCGCGGAATATTTATAATGAACGTCTTGGCTCGTGATCTGGATTCAGGAACGAACGGACTGGTCACATATAAACTCATACACGGCGGGAACGATTTATTCGATTTGCATAGAAGCAACGGGGCATTGACTCTGCGGTACCCCCCGGCGGTGCCCGAGGCCAGATGGAACCTCGTCATAAAGGCGACGGACGAAGCCGTGCTGAGTGAACAGAAAAGTACCGAGACTTACGTGAGTGTGATAATGGGGGGTGCGGAGTTAGAGGGGGTCGTTTGGAAGAACGTCGATACGGTGTCTGTGGCTGAGAACGAGCCTGCGGGGACGGCTGTGTTGAATTTGACTAATAACTACAAATCGGGTTTAGAATACTACATAGTGAATGTGACAGGTGACGGGAAACAAGTGGACAGGTTGTTCGATGTCGATTCCTCGTTGGGGATTCTGTCGACGGCTGTGCCGTTGGACCGAGAGGTGGGAGTGGACCGGTACGAGGTGGAGATCTGCGCTGTGTCTTCGGGAACGCCGCTCAAAACCGCAACAACAAAGGTGAGTTTCTCTGATAAATTAATTTAGATGTAATCAATGTATGTCGGTAAAAAGAAGAGGGTGTGTATCGCGGGATTTTGTCAGCGAACTAACCAAAGTTGCCTTTCAAAACGGACAATCCAATTAACGGGCACAATCGTCGGCAGGAGACAAAACATCGGCACCGTACTGTTGCTGTTGGAATAAAAATAAATGGAAAGTTGCTCGTTAGCGTATGTCGGCCGCGGACTCTAATCGGGGGCTCTAAATTACGATAAGTCGCTTCTCGCCAACGCTATCAGAAACACTCGTTCTGAAACCTTTCGCAGATTATGTATATTGTATATGCGAAACATAACTTTGTTGCCTTCGTATCACTTCATTATAATTAAGCACCTCACTCCCATCATTATTTCAAGATGGCTGATTTACGATTTACTGAATATTAAATCTTAATACTTAAATAAATATTTACCTCGCCAAGTACCTATCTACTATAAAGTTACTTACATTTCTACTTAAAACATTTTAAATCTTTCTGCACGCAGCGTGTGAAGCAAAATAACATTTTTATTCAGTTCCTCAATTCTTACCCATAAAACTGGCGTATGAAACTGTTTTGGAGGCGTTTTCACAAGGGACATTTAACCTTCGAACCAAAAAAAGTCAAAACAGAATTCAAGTGTAGTTTTATGTGTTGGGGAAAAATAAAAAGGTATCTTAACTCCTTGGAACTGGTCGTGTGGTCGTTAAACGTCGTCGCATTACGCTTACGAATCTACTCTTCACCTTTTGACGAATAAATGTGAACCTGGCCGGCGGACAATGCTCTGTTAGGACCTAAACCGCTTAAAAGTAACAAATAAAACCGGCCAAGTGTACTAACACAACAAGGGTTCCGTATGCCTAAAATCATCATCATCAACCTATACTCCACAAATCCACAATACTTCATTGGACATAGGCCTCCCCCAATGAGCGCCATAGGGCTCTGTCTTCAGATTGCCGCATCTAGCATCTACCTGCAGTCTTTCACAGGTCGTCATCCCACCTGGTCGGAGAGCGTCCTACACTACGTTTACCGAGTCGTGGTCTCCACTCAAGAACACGTTTGCCTTGTCGGTTCTTCGCGAAAACCCTAAAACCTTGGGGAAGGATAATTTTTTGCTAACACAGTGACAGCCACGTAGAATTTTAGTTCGCTAATAATAGGAAAACAGACGGAAGATACAATAGGATTTTACCATTAACCAATGCATTAAATTAAATTATAAAATGACACATATACTGCTAGTATAATTACAATTTGAAGCATGTGTGGTAAATTTTAGTTTTTAGTAAGAGAATAGAGATAAGACTGCATTACAAAAATCTCGCATTTACTGTTAGTAATTAGTAATTTACTGTTAGTAATTTCTTAATAAAGAATAGAATAGAATAGAAAAACATTTATTTGGACACAGGTACAAAATACAGGCAAATACAAACGGCAAATAAAGTAGTTTATCATGGGGGTACGTGGCACAAATAAGTGATATTATGAAAATAAGACTACCTCCATGACCCTGCGCCGAAATAGGGGTTGGCTCAGCGTTTGCTGAACATTATTATATACAGCGTAAAGGATTTATTTTCATTTTGCACAATTCCTTGGTTTTGTGACACTTAAAATGGGCAAGGAACTCTAAAAACGGTTATGGTTGCTAAAAATAAAATATTTTTATTACAGAAAGCTCAGGCAAAGCTCGGGCTAAACGACAGAATATGGCTTTAATAAACGAAGGTTCATTTTTTTACCTGCAACAACTAGAATAATTCAAAACTTTAGGTCTCGTGTGATATTCAAAATTAAAAAAAAATCTAATTCATTTACATTTCTATAGGCTTACAAAATAAGCACTTAGAGAAGTCAAATTTTAAACTATTAATTATTATCAAACAAGAAATAAGATGATTTGATTTTTTGTTCACTTAAATTTTTTGTCCACTGTGGAAGAAGTGAAAAAGAAACCAGTAGTATGTTCATCTCTTATATGTATGTCGAATACATGGTTATTTGAAGAATATAATAGTCCAGTGTTGGACATAGGCCTCCCCTAACTCTGCGCCATAGCCTGCAGTCTTTCGCAAATCGTGATCCCACCTGGCCGGAGCCAGACCAAACATCATTCATTATAAGTTAATAATTTTCTCACAAGCCTAATAATAATGTAAATAGATCGATGTTTTATAGACGTTTCTAACGGAACCTGTCCCATTATAAATTGGTTGCTTATCGAACATTTTATGGGCATTGCCCAGATTTTGAAATGTGTTTTAGATTCCGAAAAATCTAATTAGGTGTGAGTGAACCGTCACCATCGGAGACCATAAACTGGCCTGAACGGTGACACCACCGTTAGAGTTGGCGGCGTGGATCTTGATCCTCGGGGGAAGTGTGGCTTTTATTATGAGCCTTATCACAAGGCTTTAAGGTTTAATTAAAATTATATATATTTTTTGAATTTACAGTGGCGTCATTATATACGTTACCCCTCAGTTAAGTTTTAAGTCAATTTCTAGGAATACAGAAATATTATTAAAGCAGATTATTTCGGTAGAATAAATATAGCATGTTTTTTATATGAAAACAATATTTTTTTTTATCACAAAACCAATAACGATGGAATTTATCTAACTTAACACAATATCAGACGGGTCAGTTAATGATGAACGCTACTGTGTCCACTAAGCAATGATGTTTTTCCATCTTAGAAAAAAAAATAAGGGGAAAAATGGAATTGATCTTTATTGCATTCCAGTTTTCAGCCTCAAGGGGGATTTATCCAGGGGGGATAATTGGAATAAGCCTAAGAAACAAAGCGCGACAAAAACTATATTTCTTCTTAGCATGAAAACGGCTCGCTTAAAATCATAAGGTTGTTTTATCATTTATGGGGCTCGATAATGTATAGAAACCAAATTATACTTAAGTAAGTATAATGAGGATACCTATTTGACATGTAATAATTATTTTACTAATAAATAAATAAATAAATAATGCTGGACAATTCACACAGCATTATCTATTTATAAATAAATGAACTTGAACTTGAACTTAATGCTGTGTGAATTGACCAGCATTATTTATTTATTTATCATAAAACTTTAAATTTCAAAGTATACTTGTTAACCCTGGAAACATGTTTGAATAATAAAATAATAATAATAAATAAATAATGCTGGACAATTCACACAGCATTATCTAGCCCCAAGCTAAGCAGAAGCTTGTGTTATGGGTACCAGATAACTGATATACATAATACATTTCATTACATAGATAGATATTTTTTATAATACATAGAAAACGACCAGAACACCCGGAACAAATATCTGCAGATCGTGTACACATTTGTTCCGAGGCGGGAACCTCCTGCGTCGCAGGCGGACCTTCGCCCACCGCGCCACATCGGTCGTCGTAATACCTACACAGTATACATGGGTACCTCTCCTAATGAACGGACAACGATTGGCTGAACCAAGTGAGAACTGTCACGTTTACTACTCAATATATTTCCATAAAATTGTACATATAAATAAGTTTTTTATTTTAAAATGACTAAGTCGTTGTGGACGGTTGATTTACACTCACTTAGGATTTGGTTTCGTTTTATTATTCGCTCGTTTACCGTTAAACTGGATTTTACTGTCATTCTGGCCATTTCTGCGTAATATGATGTTACAGCGCTTACTTGCAAACGTTCTTAAAGAATATCCGGGAAGAAACTTGAATTAAAACTATGTGTGTCCTTTTATCTATAAGTCGCGTAGATAAACACTGGAATTGAAAGTGACAGCCTTTTTATGCTGTGCCGCTTAGATAAATATATATATATATATAGAACTTTTAATTAAAACTATGTAGGTATGTACTATGTCCTTTTATTTATAAGTCGCGTAGGGATATTGGGATTGAAAGTGAGCCTATCTCATGCTGTGCCGGTTAGATCATAATTGATTAAAAGGACACGGCCCCAAGCGGTAGCGGGACAGTGCAAGACATGGTATTATGTTAAAACCCAATCTTTATCGACGCGACGTATACCCTGTTCTTTATGAAGTTGAAAGAAGCGCGCCATTGCTGGTTCATAGTATATAAATTGTAGCCTATGTTTTATTCTGATGTATAAGCTATATTATGGTAAAGTTTCATTAAAATCCATTCAGTAGTTTTTACGTGAAAGAGTAACAAACATCCATCCATCATACTTGCAAACTTTCGCGTTTATAATATTAGTAGGATTATCATATCACTGAGCTGAGTGGAATTGACTAAAATTATTTTTTTTAACTTTTATTTTATATATATTATGTTAACCTACCATCCGAGCGTAATAGATCATTAAAATTATTTCACGTAAGTCATTTGTATCGCGATATTTACCATGAAATAATTTTTGAGTTTTCTCGTATCTCGGCGCAGTTTCATGCGCCATCAAGGAATAACTGAAGTTACCGCGAGTTAGATTTAGCTTGTTATTTGTAAACCTAGGGGTAGAAATTCAACTATACAACGTAAACCTTTAAAACACGACAAAAATAGAAAATGTGGCTTCTAGATTACGCACTATCAAGTTATGTATATAACGGTATATTATTAACGAAGAAACTTGTTCGTAAACGCGAGGCTCCCATCGTTTTTCTAGGTACCTATCACATTTGTACAAAAAACACTTCATTCTTGGTAAAAAGCTTATTAATTATCGGATTTATATGAACATGCATGTTCCATCAAATGTATAATGTAAGTCTTATTAGAAATAGGAATTGTATTTTTTGTAGTACATTAAATGCTTGATATTTTGACTTCTGGTTTTAACTACACTGATTTGGTGTCCGACTTGAAATCATCATCGTCGGCCTATATTAGTCCACAGCTGGACATAAATGCCTCCTTTAATGAGCGCCATAGCGCCCTGTCTTCAGCTTGGCGCATCAAGCATCTGCCTTCAGTCCTTCACAGGTCCTCATCCCACTTGGCCGGAGGGCATCCTACACTACGTTATATGACTTGTCTAAGTGCTTATTTGTAAGCCTAAAGAAATAAACATTCATTTCATTTCATTTCACGTTTGCCGATTGCATAATGCATGCTATATAAAGAATTTATTAAAAATAACTGTAAACATTAATACTGATAATAATAAGCTTTTGTAATGCCTGTTTTTAATAGCCTATACCAGTCCTCCGTTGGACACAGGTTCCCGCGGTTACGTTTGCACCATTGGTTTCTCCTGATAAATGCTTTATTTGATATTTAAGGACTCCGTATTTTTTATTTAAACTAGTTTCTGCCTGTGGCTTCGCACGCGGAATGTTTGGAATGTTGGAAAGTTCAGTGGAAATGTTTTAAGGTTATTTCTATTCTATGTGAACTGATTAATGGGATAAAAAGTAGCCTATGATTTATTCCTAGTCTCTCTTCTCTCTTACCTGTATGTAAAATTTCAACCCGATCCGTTTGGTAGTTTTGGCGCGAAGAAGTAATAAACGTCCATTATAAACATCCAAACTTTCGCATTTATAATAGTTAATAGTGTGAAGTAGAGTGAATAGATGTTTTGTGGTCCTTCATGATATACCGTCGGCCACGTCGGCACTTACCATCGGGTAAGATTGTGGTCAAACGAAGGACGAAAGTCATTTTTACGTTGTCGTCGGCGTAATTAAAAAAAAAGCGTGTTATTAATAATTTAGTTTTTTTTTATATTTTATGTATGCTAGTTTTAAGGTATATATTACTATGGACCGTAGAATATTATAATTAATTTCTGTTACTTTTCTATGGTCTCAAATAAATGGTTATTATTTAAAACAGGTTGTTAACCATGATTTGATTTTTGAGTTGTCCAATATTTCTGCACATTTTCATGCGCTATGATCACGGTAAAATATCATGGTAAATACCCCTTTTTAAATGACTTTAGTGTTAATAACCATGAAAGTTCCAAAAGCTTTAAACGATAACTATTCACAATATTACGAAAAAGTTTTCATTTTGGCTAGTTGCACAAACACAGTTAGTATCTACACTGTATACAGTTTCCCTTACAGAACCGCTCACAAAGTGCACGCTATCCAAAAATCTAGACTCTAGACAAACAATTTGTGTATCTAGCCTAGTATCTCTTGCACTAGGAATCCGCCTCGGGGCTGGTGTCCGAGGGTCCACTAACACGCCCAGAGTGGGTTCTGGTTTGTGGTCGGACGGTCACGACTCACCGTGGATCGTATAATTAAATACAAAAATAGTGCGCAATGAGATACCGACCAATTGTTATCAGGTTTCAAAAGGAAGTTAGGTTTTGCTGTGTGTATATGTTACTACACTTAGAAAAGGTCAAATAAAATTAAACATTGACACGGGAAGTGATATTTTTGATCGGTTTCTAGAAAAAAAGCAATGACGTACCTAAGCCTGTTAATTGTTATTTTTCGAGTTGGAGCAAGACCCGTCTATCTTCTTCTAGATAATCTGATATTTTGTATTAACACTTTGACTGCTGAAATCACACGGTATGTGTTTTCTACAAGTGACTAATATGCGTAAATCCACACTACCGCAGCGGCTGAGAAAATACTGATCTGTGTGACTCAGCACAGCCGTAATATTTTTCGAACGAAATGCATGTGCGGCGCAACACAACCGCTGTGTAGAGCGGCAGCACGAATTTTTTAGGTTAAAAAAAAGATCGCAGTCGTCGAAAAAAAACCGCAGTCAAAGTGTTAAGCCTTTTTGCACAAAAAGGTTCTGACAATTTGTTTGAATTTAGTTACTGATAGTTTTTACAACTCACTAAGAGTTTCGCTGTAGAAGCGTGTACTAAAGCGTACACTCTTGTGATAATGAAGGCTTGCTCAGTCATCGCAAGCTTGAGTAACTTTCTGAGCATATAAGCTTTACTCAATCACTGATCGACGACTGAGCTAGCTCTTAACACGGGCCTTACAAAGCCCTTTTTTAAGGGAGTATAGATAATCTATGATGTAAAAACAAATTACGATTTAAGTTTTAGTACTAGCAGAGGCTATCTATAGACTAGAATAGTTCTTACGCGTTCAGCCAATATACTGCATAATGTTAACAAACTCAGTATAAAGGCCTGTTCAGACCAGAGAATTCGCTACCAAGAGCGGAAGGGGTAATTTCGCTCGGATTTCGCTGTCTAGCGCGGCGCGTGGTATTTCACCGAGTATTTTGGAAACAGTAGGATAGGTAACCACAATTTTAATTTGGCGGTCGAGACGTAAGATTCGACCGTGGTGCCATGGTAAATTAGCGCCCTCTATATCATCACTCTCATAAACAGATGGTACGGCAGACTAACGGCTTAACGTGCTTTTACGACGCACGGGGTGTAACACCGCCATCTTCCTGACTTTGGGCTGTTTCTGTGAATTTTTCTTGTAAGGAAGATCATAACGACACAAATCTTGGTTCAACCTGGCATTTGAACCCGGGATCGCATTATCAACTTATTCCTTTTAATCCCTTGACAACTCCCCCTTGAGAGGTTGAACGCAGTTGAACTTGCGACCGCTAGACCAGGCAGTCTAAGTACAAGTGCTGCTAGGCAGGATTATAGCGTAACCACTCTTATGTCGCTACCGTTCTGCGTAGCGAATAACGCGGCGGTCTAAACAGGCCTTTAGCCGAGTTCATTAAGGTAAAAGTCGACGGCGGTCGGGCCTGCATAAATCAGGACAGCCCTAATGCGCTTTTGGTGTTCTGATACCTCACCGCACCTGAACTGAGTTTGGATGTAGGTTATGAATGTGAAGAAAGAAGAAAGCACATTTTGAAATCCGTAAAGCTTCACATTTCACTAATAATAAACTAATAATAATAGGCTCATGATAATGATGATGATAATAATAATACTCATCATCATCATTATCAGCCTATAGCAGTCCACTGCTGGACATAGGCCTCCCCCAATGAGCGCGATAGCGCCCTGTCTTCAGCTTGCCGCATCCAGCGTCTACCTGCAGTCTTTCGCACCTGGTCGGAGGGCGTCCTACACTACGTTTACCGAGTCGTGGTCTCCACTCAAGAACAGTTTGCCCCAGCGGCCGTCAGTTCTTCGCGAGATAATTATGGCCAGCCCACTGCCACTTCAGCTTGCTAATTCTTAGAGCTATGTCGATAACCTTGGTTCTCTGTCGGATGTATTCGTTACGAATCCTATCCTTCAGAGAAACTCCGATAATAATAATACTCAAATCCATTTTGGCGTGAAGAAGTAAGAAACATCCATCCATCCAATGTTTTTGTTATTGTAGTGCGTATCGCTAAGAAATTTTATAATATTCCAAATATTCCAACTTGGGGGAAGGACGCGCATTCAAGTCCCGTCTAAATGGAAATCCATCCATCTAAACATTCAACATTTATAATTTTAGTGTGATTAGTATGGATGTTTGCGGAAGACTGAAAGCTTTTACGATCATTTTTGTTAAGGAAAGCGTTAGAATAACAAAGATATAGCCTAGCAACAGACAAGCTAACAATTTGTCTTTCAAGGCTAAATGAGAGTGTGGATATTAACAACGCTATAGCAACCACAATATTGTTAGACTTTTCTTTGTCCGAACATTTGAGTTATTACCGAGACCTCATGTGGCCGGCCATGATATGCCTAGGTATTGTAAATTTTCATTAGAAAAACTATATCCTTGCCAGTTTTTAAAGCTCACGTCAAGGAGTTTTTCCTGACAACAGAATGAATATTGGCACTTACTATTTGTTTATTTAAGGTAATGTATTATTTAGTTTAGTATTTGTATTATTTATTATTTGTTTTTTAGTATTCTTGTTATGTTCTTATTTAGATAACCTGTGGTATACCCCCTGCCTTTTCTTAAATTCATATAATTCTTTCCATCCAAAGGTTGCCTGGAAGAGATCGATTCTAAGCGATAAGGCCGCCCATTGTACTTGTCGCATATAATGTATTTTTGTAATGATTGATTTGACAAAAATTCGTTATTGTACACCATGTTAACGAATTTTTGTATTGTATCGTAAAATAGGCCTATCATGACCGCAATGATATCCAAGCTAAGCTTTCTCAGTCATAGATCCATCTGTATAGAGGATCTCAAGCGTACGCTTGAGTGACGTTAATGCCATAAATAAATAAATAAATAATGGACAATCCATACACCGTCATCTACACCCAAGATAAGCAGAGCTTGTGTTATGTGTACTAGATGACTGACATACATAATACAATACTTTGCATAGATATATTAATTACCTATGCGTATGACCGGGCTATTAAACCCGGCTAAACTAAAGTGCAACCTCTCATAGAAGGTTAACGAAAGGGCTATATAGCCAGAAAACTTAAATACTCCTTCGAGACCTACCTATTTGCAGTAAAATTATAAGCAGGCGTTTTGTTAAAACACATCTTATATTTGAATAATGATGCATAACTCCATCCGCTTAGCCTTAAATTTAAATGTTGATTAGTAATTTTAAGAGGCCTCCGGAGGGACGAATTCTTCATACAAACGTAATACCAAAATGATTTCCAATTCAAGCATATTTCCACTATAATATTGTATTATTTGATTTAAATAGTAATTATCTAGGTTCCTAAATAGTTTTTTTTTCAAAATACTTGCCTAAAATTAAATGAAAGCCAATCGCATTTTGCAAATTTTTATGCGAAAATGGACAAGTTTTCTTGCTATTTGTTTCGTATTAAAAACATCAATATCTTATGTGTTATTTATTAAGGAACATAGCTTATATTGTCTAGTTACAGAATAAAAATACTTTGTGAAGAATACAAAAAAATTTCGGTCATAATTTTTGGTATTACGGAACAAACCAAATTTTGAACGGCTAATATTGCTATCGCGCACGCATGGGGCGCGGCGCAAGGGTTAAACAGGGACAGCGATATTCGGAGCGATTTTTGCAAGCGAGGGTCGCCGGTTATATAGGATAGGTAGGATAGGTTGTGTGAAATGAAATTGCTATGTGATAATAAAAAGGAATAGCTTAGGCTTGGATATCTTCTAGAATTTAGATGGATATGCAACGTTGCCTTTTGTTGGATGCATTTGTGGGACACTACTATCTCTCTTGGCTCTACATCTTGTGGAGAAGTAGAGCAACATTATGCTCAGACAGGACCTATTGGTTCGCTTTGTAGTATTTAATCAACAAGATTTCTCGCGTCCGTCTTTAGTTTTCTTTTTAGTATACCAAAAGAATGGAAATAAATGTAGACAAATTTATTTCGATCCTCGAGCCATTTGCTTAAACAATAGCTTAAATAAAACTTAACTCAACTAAAAATACCAGCAGTCGAGATTACAATTCGCGCACAAATTACGTTGGTATGTAAATTGCAATTAAGACTGAAATTATTTAATGCGTTTCGGAGATATGGAGAACTTTTTGGAGAAGCTTGGGCCAGGGCTCTGATAAGGCCGAAATGCACAACCACCCAAACTCGTTATCAAAGCTCCGGCCAGCACGTATTTAAGGCTTGGACACACGGTGGCATGTCAATCCTCTTACGATCTAACTGAATAATAAATAAATAATTCTGGACAATCCACACAGAATCATCTAGCCCCAAGGTGAGGAGCTGGTGTTATGGGAACTAGATGACTGATACTACTACTTAATACAATACATTACATATTTAATACAATACATTACATTAGACTATACTTAATACAATACATTACATTAATATCATCATCATCATCAGCCTATAGCAGTCTACGGTTGGATATAGGCCCATTACATAGATAATATACATTACATAGATAAATATTTTTTATTATACATAGGTAAGTACCAGAACACCCGGAACAAATATCTGCAGATCGTACACACAATTGTTCCGAGGCGGTAACCTCCTGCGTCGCAAGCGGACCTTTACCCACCGCGCCACAGAGGTCTTCAATATTGAGCAGTACAATGAAAATAAATCACTATTTAGTTATGGGTTGAACTGTTTCGTACGTGGCAGCCATTTGTATGAGAAGATAAGACACAGGATACGAGCATAGACAAGTAGAAATTGTTATAGAGTATTTGTCTCAATGTCAAAAGATCTAACCAACTAAATAAAAAAAAACAGCTGTTTGGTCAAATTAAATAAAAATAGTTTATACCAGAGAGTGGACCATAATGGAAACATTAACAAAAATAAACTAAACTTACAATTCGAATATGAGTTAACACAAATTCAGACAGCTGTATATTGGTCATTGGTTATCATCAGTCGTTCGCGTGATGATGATGATTGGAATTTCGACCGTGTATAAGAGCTTTCAGGTTAAAACAAACGTTGATTTAACATAAAGTTTGGTCCTAATCGGGCCGTCGTCGCTCGACCACCAATAAATACATTGATAAAAACCGGAACGGTAATAATAAGTTTAAGCAGTGGCGGTGTTTATCAATTTTGGACATTTTTTGAGAATCTCCGTGAGTGATTAAGGGTTAGCGAATGTGACGTCATCCACATGAATCTGATGATGATGAAAAGCATTCTTGTCTGACAAGATAGGAGAAAAAACTCCTATGCATTTCGCGAAACGCCAAATGGCACTTTGCTAATTTGGTACTACGCGTCGAAAGGGCAGTTACATGGTTGTGAAACATATTTGCAAACGGGGCAGAAGACGACCTTTTGATTAAATTTTCTACATTAACGCATCTGTAGGGGGAGTGGAGGAGGATTGATACGATTTTCGAAACATGCCATTTTTAGGTGTTATACCGATGATATACGATCAATGAATCTGATTGCAAAGTATTTTCTCCTAAAGATTGGTTCTTTAGTTAAAACATCACAAATCGTTTGATATTGTAAAATGAAGTAGTGAACTGAAAAAAAAAATACATACAGAATTCTGGATTTTTGTTTTCAGTTTTTTTAGGGGGAATTATCAAGAAGATAAACTTGAATATCATGAGAATAACAACTTTCATAATTGTCCAGCATTTTTTTTTGCACTAATATTCAGATTTTTTTAAATTTATGTACCATATTAAAGATATTGTTACATAGAAAAGCTTAAAAATAACATTTTGATGGCATAGTGTTTTAAATAATTCAGACTGTCATTTAGCCGTGAAGGCCATTTATAAGCTGTTTTGTTGCTAGGTTCATGTAACTAATTTCGTATTTATATAACCAGTAAACCTTCCTTAAATTAAATAAATAACTCATTATTATAGAGAACTGCAATGGACTACTGGCCTTAACGCCAAAATCCTTTAATCTGTAATCAGTTTATCCACAACAGAACCGATCTAACGCGCAGAAGTTTCTATCGCATGCTATATCATCCAATAAAACTTCTGAAACTATCATGGTTATTAACACTAAAGTCATTTAAAACGGGATATTTACCATGATTTGATTTTTTCGAGCTGTGGTCGATAATAATGAAACCGGTGGTAGTGGTAACGTTCGTAGCAAAAGACAGAAAATGAGGGTAGATCGGTATATCTGCTCATAAAAACGAACTCGCAGTGTCTTCAGTTATTCCGTGATCATGGCGCATGAAACTGTGCCGAAATATTGGAAAACTCAAAAATCAAATCATGGTAAATATCCCGTTTTAAATGACTTTAGTATATCATCCAAATATCAAATATCAAAGTTCTTTATTTCCTTTAGACCTCACAGGACTCTTAGACACGTCACAAAATTCAACTGTGCTCACAGGACTCTTAGACACGTCACAAAATTCAACTGTGCTCACAGGACTCTTAGACACGTCACAAATTTCAACTGTGCTCACAGGACTCTTAGACACGTCACAAAATTCAACTGTGCTCACAGGACTCTTAGACACGTCACAAAATTCAACTGTGCTCACAGGACTCTTAGACACGTCACAAAATTCAACTGTGCTCACAGGACACTTAGACACGTCACAAAATTCAATGGTCCCTGATATATTACCCAGCTACCACGTGAGAGAATTCAGTAGGAGTTAGAGTAGAAGCTTATTAGAAAGGTTATTAGACTAACAAATGCATACTACATGCAGTAATTCACAAAGTCAATAACAACCAGTCGCTTTAGCATGAATCACTCAAGCTAATGTTACCCTCAGTTTATGCGATTTCGTGTTGATTTATAAGCTTTTCAGTTTACAGTTAGAGATGTCAGTCAATGTGCCATTTACGTTGCTTTCCGGCACACCGCCTACTAGATCGTCTATTGACATGCCCAGTCTTGATCGTATTAAGGCGATAATGCAAGTTTTCTGAGCAACTAGACAGGACTTAGCATTTTCTGAAGGCACGACACTTTTATAATTGAACGGCGACATTACAGTTATTATGGAGCTGACGCAGGTGCCGAGGTGGTCTCGGTGTAAGAATCGAACCCCCTACTTCTGCAAGGATGTCGTATGAGTCGAGAAAGGGAATCTACGAATATAATATATAGCACAAGCTCTGCTTAGCTTGGGGCTAGCTGATGCTGTGTGGATTGTCCAGCATTATTTATTTATTAATATTAGTTGCAGGCTAGTTGACAAAATTTGGAAATTAGTTTAAAACTATAGCTTATCATCTATTTCACCCCAAAAATATATTATTTTAAGAAAAACAGGTCTTTGACATTAGTATTTTGAGTTTTTAAAAATGACTAAGACTGTCATGGCGTCTTGAATGACGTCACACCTCGTGAAACAACCTCACTTTATACGAAAATGACATCTACAACATGGCGTTTCGCGAGGTGTGACGTCACGCTACCATGCGATTCTCTGATTATTGTTTAATGTCACGTGATTAAACGCCTCATTTTGTTGATTTTATTTTCCTAAAATATTATTAATCTTTTATTATTTTAATAAAAAGTTTTTTTTGTTTACTATTTATGATGGTTAATTAACTCTAAGCCATCCGATTTATTCTTAGTGGAAACAAGCCTATTAAAGTTCGCCTATTTAATATTAGCGGTATCAATGATCATTAAAAAATGCTGAATAGATTGGAAACTATAAAACAGCTTTTTCAAATTGCAAACAGCTAAAAACCATTCAAATTACAGAAAATTCTTAAACCTACTTTGCTTAACACTTTGAATGCGATTTTTTTTGACGACTGTAATCTTTTTTTAACATAAAAAGTTCGTGCTGCCGATCTACACAGCGGTTGTGTTGCGCCGCACATGCGTTTCGTTCGAAAAATATTACAGCTGTGCTGAGTCATACAGATCTGTATTTTCTCAGCCGCTGCGCTAGTGTGGATTTACGCATATTAGTCACTTGTAGAAAACACATACCGTGTGATTTCAGCAGTCAAAGTGTTAACTTTAAGAGCTGTATGGTAGCTGATTTACGTTCCTCTTATTTTATCAGCCACCGCGAATAACGCCTTAAACGGCCTCTTTTTTAATAATGTTTTATGACCATTTCGTCTTTTATGTTTTCGAGTTTTTAAATGTTTTTTGTTGTTCGAAGCGCTTACTCTTTCCAATAACTATCATGCTAATCAGGGACGAGGTATTCTGATGCTAATATTAAGAATAGGTATGGTTTGATTGGATGGAAGAAGACAAGAAAATAAATTTGTTGAAAGATAGTCTTCCATTGTCACTTACCTCCATGTTAAACTGTTTTTGTTTTCCTTGTATTTTGTACCTGCTGTGTTATCTCGTGTTATCTGTTGCTGTGTGTATTCCTTCTAAACCATTTTCTCTATAAAGGAATTTCAAGTCAGTTTATTATGTAGTTGTTCAAAAGAGGCTTTCGTCATCTGGGACCGCTAGATATTGGGACCGCGGTCCCATTCGCCGGATTGATTTAATTATATTATTTTTATTCCGGACGGAAGCCTCGTTTAAAACACGCCAATTTGTATTATTTATCCACGATATAAATAATGCTGGATAATTCACACAGCATTATCTGGCCTCAAGATCAGCAGAGCTGATAACTGATATACCTACGAGTACTACAATACATTTAACAAAGACGGGTTTTTTTATTATATATAGAAAACAACTAGAACACCCAAAACAAATATCTGCAGATCGTACAAACATTTGTCCTGAGGTGGGAATCGAACCCGCCTGCGGACCTTCGCCCACCGCGCCACAGAGGTCGTCAATCTCACAGACGTGTCAGTATCTAGTGCCTAAGTGCACAAGTACACAAGTCATCTGAATAGATAAAGCGAGGTTTCTATATCTCGAATGAAATAGAAAACTTGAGTTACCGGCCTGATTTCACCTTGAGATCGGCGATTGATCCACTTCTTGTTATTACTCGTACTACGCCAGATCCCCCTTAGGTATGCGTTCCCGTCTTTACATTATTCATCAACATAATAAGCCTATGTTAGTCCACTACTGGACATAGGTCCTCACCCAATGAGCGCCACAGCGCCCTGTCTTCAGCTTGACGAATCCAGCATCTACCTGTAGTCTTTCGCAGGTCGTCATCCCACCTGGTTGGAGACCGTCCTACACAACGTTTACCGAGTCGTGGGCTCCACTCAAGAACACGTTTGCCCCAGGCCGTCGTCGGTTCTTCGCGAGATATGGCCGGCGCACTGCCACTTCAGCTTGCTAATTCTTAGAGCTATGTCGATAACTATGGTTCTCAGTAGGATGTATTCGTAACGAATCCTATCCTTCAGAGAAACCCCGAGCATAGCTCTTTCCATATTCATTTCTACTTCCTAACTAATTTTATAAGAGACATAAGTTCCTCTAAAAAACACAATTACGAATCAAAACGTCCAAAAATTATACCTATACATCGATGCAGGAAATTTTTAACATATTCATATAATAAATGCAAATTTTAATATGTGCAATGAAATTGTCTTCAATCGTCTCTCCGCGTGGTATTAAACTTTATAGAGGTCGCTGACCGATAAACTTACAAAAATATATATTAAATGAAGCAATCCGAATATACCAAATGGCAGGAAAATTATCGATAACATCACTTTGGTTGTCGAGCATAAAAACTTAACCGCTTAGAGATACCATACGATGAAAATAAGCATTAAAAGTGTGATTCATGATGTTTAAGAATCAATATTATTACTAAGTTCCGTAATAAATTTGGAGCTTAGCATAAAACTCTATTATTTTCAAATGATTCGATTAAAACATGTCGTTAAAATGCCACAGTCTATATTGTTCCTTCATGTCCAGTCCATCCTAAGGTTGCCTGGAAGAAATCGCTCTCAGCGATAAGTTCGCCCTTTATACTTCATTTATTCTATTGTTTATTTCTGTATTGTTTTCTGTTTTGTGTGGTATAATAAGTTTATCTGTCTGTCTATCTAAATTGTTTTTAAGAAAACTTCCACTTTTCGTTGAAGCAATATTTCACGTATTCCGGGCAAAGCGACCTTACGACCTCAGTGGCGCGGTGGGCGAAGGTCCGCCTGCGACGCAGGAGATATTGGGTTCGATTCCCGCCTCGGGACAAATATGCAGTTATTGTGCCAGGTGTCTGGGTGTCTAGTATCCACAACACAAGTCAAGCTCTGCTTAGCTTGGGGCTAGATGATGCTGTGTGAATTATCCAGCATGATTTATTTATTTAAAGCCTAGAACTTTCATTGGATAACCATTTGCCATCATCACAATAGGTTTCTTGACAGTCAACCAAGCAGCTTTCGTATAACTGGGCACCGACCATTCAAGCGTGACCTCCCACTCCCCGCTCGTGCATTCCTATGAAAGGCTCTCGCGGGGAAGATGATCTCGCTGTCGCGGGCCTCTCTTAATTGGAAACTTTGTATGTGTGCATTTATGTGGTTTGAACCGGTTCTGGCTGTTCACTGTATGTCTGTATGTCATACATCGATGTTTATAAAACAGATCGTTATGAGAGTGTATGTAGTTCATAGGTTTGTATGAAGTTTATTATGATTTGTATATCATTGACGGAGGCGTGATGGGTTGGTAGTTAGTGGAGACTGGTTGCAGTATTCTTCATTATTGGCGACCGATATGGCGCGGTGGGCGAAGGTCCGCCTGCGACGCATGAGGTTGCGGGTTCGATTCCCGCCTCGGAACAAATGTGTGTACGATCTGCAGATATTTGTTTCGGGTGTTCTGGTCGTTTTCTATGTATAATAAAAAATATCTATCTATGTAATGTATTGTATTATGTATATCAGTTATCTAGTACCCATAACACAAGCTCTGCTTACCATGGGGCTAGATAATGCTGTGTGAATTGTCCAGCATTATTTATTATTATTGTTTTCTGTAGGGATAAGAGTAACCAAGAACGTAAATCCTACTAATATTATACACTCGAAAGTTTGTGAGGATGTATAGTTATGTAAGTATGTTTGTTGCTCTTTCACGCAAAAACTACTGAATGGGTTTCGATGAATCTTCACGATAATATAGCTTACATATCAGAATAACACATAGGCTACAATTCAGAAAGATATAGTATATTAGGTATCCAAAATATCTATCACCACGCGGGTGAAACCGCGGGGCGCAGAAGTACTACATAAAATTACCTATTTGAACTGAAACGTTTGAAATTTATTTTGGTGATCGGTTTCCTAGCGTTTTAAGGCCGTAGAATTCCACGAGTTGTAGACAGATTCAAAGTATTTTGTGGTTTTTATTTTTTTCTGCGTTCTATAAAGATAAAAACAAGCGGAAAAGTAATTTGCTATAGGTAATTTACCATTTTCTATTTTATTAACATAAGAAAAAATGGCCTTGATTCACTGATATTTCGAGTATTTGGGAAAATAAGAGATTTTTGATTTAAGATCAATATTTTCCCCATTTCTCGGGAAATCCATTTGAATAGCTCGTGGGTTTTATCATACCTGAAACACAGTTTTTTACTAGTTCAGGGGCCTATGGACCCATATTGCCTGCTTCACTGTCTATTTCGTCAATAAATATTTTTTTACTTTACTTTACTATGGGTTCATCATCATCATCAGCCTATAACAGACCACTGCTAGACATATGCCTCCCCCAATGAGCGCCATAGCGCCCTGTCTTCAGCTTGCCGCATCCAGCATCCTGCAGTCTCGCAGGTCGTCACTCTACCTGGTCGGAGGGCGGCCGTCATAGCCGTTTATGGGTTCATAGAAAAGGGTTAATAAATTTGCGGCAAAATACTTTTCCGTTAGTTAAAAAAAAAAACTACAAAAAACCTTTGAATTTTGCGCCAAACTGTTTCGATTCTCCTTATCACCCTTATTTTATATGAATTTAATTCAAATTGGCTCATCTCAATCCGCGGAATTAATTTGAACGACATGTCGTAGTTAATGTCTCCGTCCTTATCTTACTAATAATTCTGGCGATAAAACGACGCAATTGAAAAGAAAATTCGTTATTTACGACTCCATTACAGTTCAAACGTTGCGAGGCGCATTCCGAAGGCGTAGGTATAATAACCTGGGATGACAATAGCTGGCATAGTGTCTTCCTGCTTAGGTTTTTGAACTTACCTGTTTATTTCACACTCGTAAATAGGTATGATTTCTGAGATGTATTTCCTGTGATCCTTTCCGAAGCACTTAGCTTCGTTTCCGTAATAAAAGACAACGAATTTTATAAAATACATCCGACAGAGAACCAAAGTTATCGACATAGCTCTAAGAATTAGCAAGCTGAAGTGGCAGTGGGCCGGAATGTTTGACGTTTTAGTATGTATATACCTAGTCAAATGTAAATAAATGAATAAATAATAAAAATAAATAAAATAAAAAACCCGTAATGATGTTAATATCTCGATCTCAAATGAACATAGGTCTCCAGATGTCTTCAGCTTGACGCATCCAGCATCTGCCCGCAGTCCTTCGCAGGTCGTCATCCCACCTGGCCGGAGGGAACACGTTTAAAAAGAAAATCAAATACAATCAAATAATAGAAACAAATTAGTATTTATAATTTAAATAATCGAGCTAACTATACCTACACTGTTGCAAACAATCTACACTAGACTAACTATATTTAATTTCAATCAGTTATGTGTAGTAGATATGTACCTACAGTCAAACCGATAAATTCCAAATCACGCCACACCTGCAACTAAAGGCCACTAACATTACGCCTCCACGATTTTGTTGCAAAATTGATTTTCTGATGTTATCTAACCTCCCGAGGGAACTGGATAAATAAATACTTTACGATAATCTTCTCAGATCTGCGACAGGCCAGTATTACAGCTTGCCTGCAATATTATTGCATTTTAATTCTGCATCGGACACTCCTCGATCGCATTATGGTGGAAAAAATGTTATGAAATGATTTAGTGCGGTATTGTGCAAGGTAAGATGATGGGGCCTTTTTGCAGGGGATCGAGATTGTATACGAGCGATTGAAATGTTCAATTGGAGGGAGTTTCGGCGATCGTGTCAGAATTTGCTGATATAGCAGCTTTTGTGTGTTAGTTTTGGAAAATTTCTGTTGACATTATCCTACTAATAACTCGTATAATGATGAAAGTTTCGGCAGATTTGTGTATGTTTAGGAATAAAACGCAATAAATTGCTGACTGGATTGTGTTCTCACACGAGGAACATACGCTACATAATAGTTCGATTTCGGAGCTTACTGGCCGACTTTCGCACTTTGCCGACTTTTGCAGTATCCAATACTGGTAATAGCGGAGTGCCGACTTTAGGAAATTTCTATATATCTAATTAATAGCTTATTGATGACTTTCACATACTTTATGACTTATTTAATCTTCCAATTCGAAGTTATGTATTTTGAAAGCTTTCTATACAAAATATTTCTTTCTACGCAAAAGCTCTGCAACACCACCTTCTTATCACCGTAATCAGCCCTTTGGAGCTAGCAGGTGCTATGTGAAATATATGAGTTATTTACTTATAAATAAATAAATAATGCTGGACAATTCACACAGCATTATCTAGCCCTATGGTAAGCAGAGCTTGTGTTATGGGTACTAGATAACTGATATACATAATACAATACATTACATAGATAGATATTTTTTATTATACATAGAAAACGACCAGAACACCCGGAACAAATATCTGCAGATCGTACACACAATTGTTCCGCGAGGCGGGAATCGAACCCGCAACCTCCTGCGTCGCAGGCGGACCATCGCCTTCCGCGCCTCATCGGTTGTCAATATATAAGTTTATAGAAAATCATGAAAATAAAACCAACTTTTCATAAACAAAGAAGAATTAAGTTGCCTAAATTTGCTCGCGTGATATTTAATCAAATAAATTCGAACTTGACTGTCTGATCTGAAATGGTTTGTAGGAAATCATGCCAATGAAACCAACTTTTCATGAACAAAGAAGAGTTTAGTTGCCTAAAGTTGCTCGCGCGATATTTAATCAAATAAATTCGTGAAGCCTGACTGAATGATCTTGACTGTCTGATCTGAAATGGTTTATAGGAAATCATGCCAATGAAACCAACTTTTCATGAACAAAGAAGAGTTTAGTTGCCTAAAGTTGCTCGCGCGATATTTAATCAAATAAATTCGTGAAGCCTGACTGAATGATCTTGACTGTCTGATCTGAAATGGTTTATAGGAAATCATGCCAATGAAACCAACTTTTCATGAACAAAGAAGAGTTTAGTTGCCTAAAGTTGCTCGCGCGATATATTCGACAAGGCTGATTCAATGAGCTCGGCCGTCTGATCTGATATTGGTGTCTTTACCACTAAATTACAATTAGGGTTCCAGTTTTGACGTTTTGATTCGTAACGCGTGCTTATGGTTGTCCGTTATCCTTTATTTTACACGTATTTTGGGTGTTTTGACCACGATTTTGTCACAGATTTAACTGATAAACATTTAATTAATGTCAATTTATAATTAATAAATCATTATCATGATTTCTTATATAAAAATACAAAAATTAATAATGAAATTATAAAATTAATTTAGATTACACATAATTTAAAAACTCATCGTAGGTATAGAACGTCTTTTCCACGAGCCAGTTTTTTAGCTTTAGTTAGTTTAGTCACATCATACCAATATCATAAATGCAAAAGTATGGATGTTTAGATGGATGGATTTATGGGTGTTTGTTACTTTATTATTTTTATTTTAATGCCGGACAATTCACACAGCGTTATCTAGCCCCAAGCTAAGCAGAGCTTGTGTTATGGGTACTAGATAACTGATATACATAATACTATATATTACATAGATAGATATTTTTTATTATACATAGAAAACGACCAGAACACCCGGAACAAATATCTGCAGATCGTACACACAATTGTTCCGAGGCGGGAATCGAACCCGCAACCTCCTGCGTCGCAGGCGGACCTTCGCCCACCGCGCCACATCGGTCGTCAAGTCACTTTGTCACGTCTAAACTATTGAATGGACACTCGATGGACCAACGACATCGTAGCGATGGTGGCGCCATTTCGCACACTATGTCAGGTGAGAAAGCATACATTTAGGCCTCGCTTATCGACGAGTTCGCGCCGTCGACTCGTTTTATCATCATATGCCTATAGTAGGCCACAGCTGGACGTAGGCCTCCCCTAATGAGCGCCATAGCGCCCTGTCTTCACCTCCTCGCATCCAGCATCTTCCTGCAGTCCTTCGCACGTCGCCATCCCACCTGGCAGGAGGGCGTCCTACACTACGTTTGCCGAGTCGCTGTCTCCACTCAAGAACACGTTTACCCCAACGGTTGTCGGTTCTTCGCGAGGTATGGCCGGACTGCCACTTCAGCTTGCTAACTCTTAGAGCTATGTCGACTCGTTTAACCTATGTTAAAAAGTTATGGTAGGTAGTACCTACTTATCTATAAGAGTACTAAGTACGTACCAAGTGGTACCTATCTGCCATAGCGCAGTCCCTGTCCGCTTGTCACTGCTATAAAGTATGATTACAAATCGTCTCATTAAAGGTCTTGTGCTATAAGAAGTAATCCTTTTACGCCTTGACTCGTTAAATAAAATGTAAGTTATTTATAGAATATTTTTATATTCGTAGACTTCTCGCTGGTTGAACTGAAGTTTTAATATACCCTATCGTTTAATTTACATGGAAATAATAACCTGTGTAAATAAGGAATGGGATTGAAATGACGCCATCTCTCATGCCGCTGTCCTGCTCAGTTTGAATTCGATCTGAGTGAGAAACCATGAGAGATGACGTCATTATTAGAATGCGGGTTATACATAAATGAGACGAGGTACTATAGGATGTAGTCAGCATCATCATCATGATGACTATATTCATCCTATAGTCATCATCATCATGATGATGATGACTATAGGATGTTATGATGAAATAAAACATTTAATTGATCATAGATTTAACATTTTCAGACCCATTTATTATTTATTTATTTATTTTATTTTTATCTAATCTATATTCATTATTTTGAAAAGTTTCTTCCCGCGGATCTTTCGACCTAAATAAATTTAGTAAGCACGGCACTAAACCCTTATTAACAGATCAAGGGATGGCAAAATAAAACTTATTATACATATATATATTATTATAAAGAGGAAAGGTTTGATTTTTTGTTTGTTTGTTTCTAATGAATGGGCTCCAAAACTACTGGACCGACTTGAAAAATTTTTTCACCGTTGGGAAGCTACACTATGCCCGGTGAACCTAGGCTATATTATATTTTCAAAAAAGTTAGGGATCCATACTAAAACCATGCGATGCCGGGAAGGCCCGCTAGTTATAATATAAATTAAGATTGCATTTGTAGTGACACAGGCTGGTCTCGTTTAGTACATCGATAAAAGTTGTAAAATGCAAATGGCAGTAGTGAAATGTTAAGAATCTTGCGCCCACGCCCTGTTAGCACCGTTATTTTATTCACATTGGTATTTTCACACAGCCCTGTGTATTTGGATTGCCTATAGGTTCGAGAGCTTCTTTGGAGGACTCATCAATATTTTTAAACTTACTCGATTAATAAGTCATTTAAAACGGGATATTTACCATGATTAGATTTTTGAGTTTTCCAATATTTCGGCACAGTTTCATGCGCCATGATCACGGAATAACTGAAGGCACTGCGAGTTCGATTTTATGAGCAGATGTACCGATCTACCCTCATTTTCTGTCTTTTGCTTAGAACGTTACCACTAGTGTTAATAACCGTGATAGTTTCAGAAGTTTTAATTATAAGTATTGATACAAACATTGTGTGTGTGTAAAAACGCGTTAAATACCCATTGGTATCAATCGCTTGTCAATATTTTGAAGATTGTACTTAACTTATATCTTGACCGTTCCTATGAACTAAAACTCGATGTAACGGTACTAGAAAGCGACAATAGCAATATTTTGAACAATAGACTCTCTGAATCGATGTAAAGGGACGCGACATTAAGGGAACCAATCATCTGGAGACATTCTTCCAGGATTCTCTTTTCTGTTACCGTGCTTCTCAATCACAATTCTATAATTAATCTATGTATTTTAATATTAATTCGAAATTAAGTCTGTCTACCTGTGGACACCTTAACGGCTGAAAAGATCAGAATGAAATTAAGTGAGTTATAGAACATATAGAATACAATAAATATGCTGGATGCAAGCTGAGAACAGGGCGCTATGGCGCTCATTGGTGGAGGCCTATGTCCAGCAGTGGACTGCTTTGGCTGATGATGAGATGATGAATAAAAAACGCCACGCGGAATCTAAAGATCTAATTTAATCTAAAGATTCTAACTAGCGATTCTGCGCGATACCATAGTCATAGTGTTTAGCTGAATTGGACTCTGGATCTGCTGAATAGCAGCTCCTAATTTAACTCGTTAAGAAGCTGTGAAATTCAGGTCTCCCTGCGATTTTTGAGCTTTCAAAAAGTTGATGTATCGTTTTGGAAATCGTAAACTATAGGTTAAAGACAATAGATAACAGCTTTAGCTACATTTCATTCAGTAATTGTAGGGTCGCACAGGCCGCCTGTCGATGATCAAGCGCCTGCTACGGCAGCTAAACGCCGTTTTGTCACTAGAGGTGAACTAAATCATCGATATATTCAATTTTTTTATAGACACATCGACATAGGGTAGTAGGTATTTGTTATCTATGTATGTCCCAATTAAATATTTTTCTGTATAACACCCTTTCGTCTATACTTGTTCTAACACTTCATATCCATCCTAAGGTTGCCTGGCAGAGATCTTTGTCTTTATCCTGTCTTGTGTATCTGTTTTTATTTGGTGTGCAATAAAGAGTAGGTAATTGTATTGTATTATATTGTATCAATTTAGTCAGTTACCTACGAATGAAGACCTGTGACCACGACAGTCTCTAAATCTGTTAAAACGTCGGAGATATAGGTAAATAAGCGCGTGAACTATCAGATATACAGTATTTATAAAAGTTTAGATCGCGTAAGTTTAAAAATATATAGGTATGTATTTAAGTATTTTTGTGTAGCTATACATTCAGATGAAATAAACCAATTTGGTTTCGCACAGTGTTGTAGGACAAAAATACGTCCAACAGTGGGTATGTAGAAGTTACTATTTATTGTTGAGAATAAATGCTTTAATATTTAAAAAAAATAAAGCAATCTCAGTTTATCTGTATTTTCGTCCAATAATAAAGCATTTTGCACGACCAAATTTTGGTATACCTGGTCCTGATTAAGACTAAACGACGAGAAGATAAAAAAATATTAAGTCTTACTCATCCTTTGAAGAATAAATACAACATACGTCATAGAGAAATGGATAAGCTAATTGTAAACTCGCATTTAGTAAACTTGTGTCGAAACTCCAAGCCATAAAGAAAACAAAAGACAATTAACGAAGCATAAAATCTCTATCGTGGACAGCACTGGCGCGTCTCTAGTGGAGGAAGCCGGCCGTAAAAATATTTAATTTGGTTAGCGCGTAACCCATAATTACCGACATAGTTCTACCACAGGTGAATAAATTCACTGTCCAATTGGCTTTGGATGTTTATTGTGTACCTGTTACATAAATAAAGAAAACATAAGTTTAGTTAAAAAAGGAGTTTTATGGTGTTTAAAATTTTTATAATTTATATAGCTTTTTTGTTCTCCTTTTTTATTAGTCGGTAACTCGGTGCTTAACTGTAACTTTTTAGTTTCAATCTGCATTGAAAAGAAAGAATTTGCAATAGGAAGAGTGACATTTTATACAGGTCCAAAATAATTACACCATGGATAGGACCAATATTAGAGTTGTGTAATTTATCTGTGACACAAAATAATATCATATTTTGATTAGTTAAAATAATTTCAGTTGCTTAAATTTCTCAAGCTCAATCTAAATTTAAATAATCAAAGTCTGAAAAGAGAAATTTAATTACTATTTTAAATTTTTTAATCAATAAATACTTTTTTCAAAACCGTATATTTAAATTTTAACTTTTTCAAAAAATTCAACGCATAATATTGCTTTCGTTATTTCGCTGGAGGTTTGCCTCAACAAACAATTTGAATGCTAATAAAACACTTCAATGAGTTTTTGAGCGTCTTTTGTAAAACTGTCAGTCTTTTGTTGTTAATTTAATAAGCACACATTATATACGTTGAGAGTGTGTGTAAACAAAAAAGTGTGAGAACGCTGCTCTACCAAATGATATGCAGACCTTCGTTATATATATGCAGATTATATGCAAAAATATTTGTTGGTTGGAATATATTCAAGACTAAGTGCATATTCTTATGATAATACAAACGTAAATATAGGATGAATTTAGATACTGACTAACGTTAATTATTTTAATAACCTTTAAATATCTAATTAAAAAAATATATAATATAATACAATCAACGTGTACTTAGTAGGTACTTCTTTTATTTATTATTATTTATTTTTATTTTAACTAGGTAAGGTAGGTTTAGTTTTAACATAAAAACATCATTATATAAAAAAAATAACTACTGCATACCAAATACCCCTTTTTGCATATATCTGAGTCTCTAATAATAAGCCTTTTCAATAGTTTAATTCAGTTAAGTGAAGGGCTTAAGAGTGCTTTGTTCGTCGTTTCTGAAAAGAATGCCAGGATGTGTATATATGTATATAAAAAGAAGAAAAAACATCGAGGTACTCGAACTTGCATTAAATATGTGAGGGCTATGTCGTTCAAGTTAGATAGGTAAGTAAAACGTATTTATTTTTAAGGAAGTCTTAGGTCTTATACCTACATGCAAAAACAAAATAACTTTTAGATATATACTGCACCACGCGGCTTCGTCGTGGTTTGAAATATATGAAAAATGGCACTTTTCCTAATTTGATAATATAAGAACCTTCTACGAAGTAGGTATTAGAAAACATAAAAAAAGATGAATGAAATCGGTATTAAGTTAATAGCATGACCAGGATAAATAGGGGTTTATTTTTAGATTATTACAATTTTGACAAAATTTACCATTAGCATAGATGAAACTAGATATCTGCCGGCAAGAACCAGCCCCTGAGAGAACAAAATGTAGAGTTATTTCTATAGGTAACATAAAGATTCACTTAGCATCCTGTTGAACAAATATAAACATATTTTCTAAAATATGCGACAACAAATTCTAAACATGAACAAATTGGCGTTAGTTTTGACAAATGTACAGAATTGACGTCACTTCCTTGTATTTATTGCCTTAAATTCCTCGCTACCTGTTGCAGGTAGCTTATTTTTTGCATTCCGAAAACTCCTACGCATTTCTATGTTGTTCTAACTTATAAAAAAACCGATATGAAAAGGTTTCATTTAAAACTTATTCCTCAAATATTATGATGTACAGTAATCCCATATTCATAAATGCCAGTTTTTACAATTCTTTGCTTGTGGTTATATTTAGTTTCCTTTAGTTTGTGGGATAACGTAAGTTAACACTTTGACTGCGGTTTTTTTTCGACGACTGCGATCTTTTTTTTTACCTAAAAGATTCGTGCTGCCGCTCTACACAGCGGTTGTGTTGCGCCGCACATGCGTTTCGTTCGAAAAATATTACAGCTCTGCTGAGTCACAAAGATCTGTATTTTCTTAGCCGCTGCGCTAGTGTGGATTTTCGCAGATTAGTCACTTGTAGAAAACTCATACGGAACCCTACAAAAGAGCTTCGCTCGCATTTTTTCGGGATAAAAAGTAGGTTATGATCATAGGTACCTGAGATACCGATACTTTTGTTCAGTTTTAGTAGTTAAAGCGCAGAAAAATATCAGACAGATAGAATTAATCTCGCTTTTATAATATTAGCATGGGTTGGTTGAAAATATGATCTTATTTAGTTTTTAACCTAAAAATTGCGTTTAAATTTCTTCAATCGGAAACAAAATGGTCTACATCAGGACAAAGCTCGCCATTTCCAAAGAACCTTTAGTAATATACCGTTTTGCAACGGAACTGATTTATCTAATACGATACAGTAGCGAGAACTCATTGGTGACCATAAACTAGAAAGACAATACCTACATAAATATCATGTTATTCCCTAATGTTTATATCTGACGCTAACGATGCCTCATTCTCTTAGCTCGTTCTCCATCACACAATCATACGTTTTACGAACTAGAAATAAATAATACGAATCGGGATTCGTATAACTTTAATTTAAATACCACGATTGGAGTGCTCTGTTTAGGCATGACTTAATAACCCTAGGTTCGTAAATAAATCAGCTGGACATTAACGACATAGCTTCATTTAAACTATAAATAATTACAAGTTCAAGTTCCAAACGAACCTTAAATCAAAACAATTTATGCATTAAGACGTCTCAGTGTGATTGTGGTTATGGAACAATAACGCTAGAAATTGACCTGTCGCTCTGGATCAATTTATAAATCACGAGGGAATGCGCAGCTATTACCTTCCAGAACACATGGAACCTGCGCCTTAGAAATACTTGCTCATGTACTGGTAAATGAGATTTGAATGCACAATACCCTGAGCACTAGCCATCTACAAACTTTAGTTTATCTTATTAATACACATATTGTTTTAGTTTACGTCGTATCAAGAGACAGTCTCTTGATACGACGTAAACTAAAACAATTTTTGGAATCGAAAGTTTTTTACTTCTTTGAGCTCGACGTCTTACGGGTTATCAAGTGATGTCGGCTAGTAACAAATTACCCCCAACTGTTTTCTATACAAAATTGTATTAAAACGGTGTCGCATCGCCTCTCCGGGAGTGATCTAACATCGCAGGCGCATCGCCGAGCCTCGCTGGAGACTCGCTAGGGGCTATAAAGGTGCGCCATAAAACGAGTCTCATTTTACGACCATTTGACGAAGATATACGTTTTTGAGGCTTTCCTCCGCCGGCCATTGTGGCGTGACCACGTCCCTATCGATTTTTTTGCAATAGCTTAAATCATTCAGACTTATCTTTATTACATCTATTGTTTTGATCTAAAGCGGTTGTCGGGGAATCAGTTTAGATCGCTAACAAATCGTGAGCGCGGAGAGTTCAGCCGAGCTATCTGAGGATCTGTAATCTCCACAATGCTGTATCAATATTCATGGTAAGGTCGCGACTCCTGACTATTTGCATAACTGCGCAATGCAATCTCCGGCAGCAACTGTTCTATTGTTTTATGATCCAAATGACCAGGCGTTATAGCTTCGGTCACGATAACCTTGTAAATATGTACAGAACGCATGTTTATGGCTACGGTACTAATAAAAAGGAATTTTCTAGCTTCGTTTGCAATTAGGAATACTACATGGAAATAAGCTCGTTCCGAAATTGCTTCTATAGGTAAAGAACAAGATAATAGTATTTTTGATAGAAAACTCAAATAACTGACATGAAAAAAAGAAAGCCACAATTTTTGTCTTTTTAGAATATTTAATATTTCAAGTAAAAGCTCTTATTATTGAACCCTTAGCGAGATAATGACAGTGGAACTGTGTCAGCTAGAAGTAAGGTGCAATAGGCAGCACAATAGCACTGTCCGAAGATAATTCCATTGTATGAGATTCTTAAATAATAGCTAAATGTTGTTTTTTTTTTCCAGGTAAGCTTGCCTGGAGCGGCCTATAAATCTGTCTATCAAGTTGGTAAGAAACTATTAATGGGTTCATACTTATATCGTTTTCGCTTTGGTATTTTTATAATATCATAAATGCATGGAAGTTGTGAATGGAAGCCATTGTCCTGAGTTCCAGGAGGCTGATTTGATGATTCATACATACATAATGATGTCATGGACTTTTGAAACACCAGTCTTGAGTTTTCACAGAAATATTACCTATATAATCATGATGGATAATTCACACAGCATCATCTAGCCCCAAACAAAGCAGAGCTTGTGTTACGGGTACTATAGATGACTGCAATACCTAATACAATACATTACCTAGATATATATATTTTAATATAAATATAAAACGCCCAAAGCACTCGGTATCATCAGATGGTACAAAAATAGAACAATGACGTTCAGCTTTCTTTTGGACTTACCTTTAACACAATAATGAGTTCATAATATAACAAAGCAATCAAAAAGGCTTTTCTCGATTATAGTAATTAAACTTTTTCAGTGCTTTAAACCAGCTCTAGCCTTAAAGGGGTCCGGAAGCAGCGATGTAGCGCGACCGTAGCCGTTTAAAACAAGAAACGGCGTATTTAATAGGACATTGACAAGAATCACAGGCGTAACTATGCGATAACCTCGGCCCCGCTCCGCTTGTAATGAAATTGTAAAACCTATTATTACATCGGGAACTTCGGAATCGTATTTAGTGCCTTGTTTCTTGGAAAGTTTATTAGTGCCTTATTGCTGGGTCGTTAGTCTGTTATAATTGTGGGTACTTTAATTTATTGACATTTTCAGCGGTAGACCACCTCTAGCCTAATGGCAACGGCGAAGGATTTGCATCTGGGAATATACTTTGACATAGATAGATAGCACTTTATTACACCACACAAAACAGAAAATAATACAGAGATCAAAACTTAGAATAAAGGTATAAAGGGCGGCCTTATCGCTGAGAGCGATCTCTTCCAGGCAACCTTGGGATGGACTGGACATGAACGAACGATATAGACGTGGCACTTTAATAAATAATTGATAACAAATACACTAAATACCTACATTATAATAAACTATATAAATAATAGACATAATTCACACATTGAATAGATAACGGTTTATATCTCGTTAAACCGTTTTAAACCTTATAATTTAGGATAGTGAAGCTTAAAATGCGTTTTAAGACGAGATATAACTAAAAATAACAGTGACGTAGCAACGCGTGAGACTGATAATAGCAGCTTTATGCAAACTTGAAGAATCAATCAATTGATGAATGGTGGAATTTCCTGTGAAACTACCTATGTATATGAATATGTAGAAGCGCCTATTTAAAACAAGACGATAAATTGAGCCCTGACGCGCTCATCAAGTCGTTCAATTATATCTCACAATGAGAACAACGAGAGGTATGGAGCCGCGAGCGCAATATTTTTTCAACGAATCAAGCATAAGGGATGTGAACTATTATTTCGTGTTTAACTTTTAATTACGATTGGAATTTAAATGGACAGTATCGATGGTATAATTTGAAGATTATTTATTTACCATCTGGAAGATAGATCGCTTCTCTGGCTGCAACCACATTCTAGAGCTTTTATAGGGACTAACCAGTATTAGAAGGTGCATTTTATAAATCTACTGAATAGCTAAGTTGCAATAAAACTGATAAGAGACCGAGACAATGTATAACTGAAATGTTGGTAGCAGGAGGAGTAATTAATACGACTGTAGTAGGTTGAATACTGAATGTTTATTGAATTTAAACAGGCCTTTTATACTATAGATTTACCTCTAATTTGAATTTATTAATTCCTTATCTTTGTAATTCGATATGCTTATTGTTTTAACACTTTGAGTGCTGAAAACGCACGGTATGAGTTTTCAACAAGTGACTAATATGCGTAAATCCACACTAGCGCAGCGGCTGAGAAAATACAGATCTTTGTGACTCAGCAGAGTTGTAATATTTTTCGAACGAAACGCATGTGCGGCGCAACACAAACGCAGTGTAGAGCGGCAGCACAAATTTTTTAGGTAAAAAAAAGATCGCAGTCGTCGTAAAAAAACCGCAGTCAAAGTGTTAACATAAAATGGTTATCTATTTTCTTATCTGAAGATTCTCCGTATGTAATCCGATATGTTTGACATTTAATAAAATATAATTATATTTTTCCCTATCTCTAAAGTAGGTCATTGAGTGACGTGGTACATTAGGTATGTACCTACACTACATAACAGTCAGCAGTTCAGTTCAGTTCAGTTATTTATTGATAAGAATATTCTTATATGTCAAACATAATAATACAAGTAACAAAAAAATACACAACGAATTACAAATCATACACACACAGGAGTTTACAGGAGTTTCTTATAAATAATTTTATAATTGCAATTTTATAACGAGGTACTGTGTACAGCGAGCACATATATGTGCTCGCTGTACACAGTACAGTATAGGACTTATGGATAATTCAAATGAATCGGTTTTTACCAATTTTTTTAACTATCATGGTAATTAACAAGTGGTACAAAAGTTATTTATAACGCGAGATATTACCATATTTAAATGAAAATGTAATGAAAATAAAATGAAATGAAAATATATTTATTCTGATATAGCAAAAAACTTAATTATCTAACTATAGTAAAGAAATACAGCACACGACTTAAAAAGACTTAAAGTATATAATTAATAATATGCATTGATTTATATATATATATTTTATTATTAATAGACATATCTAAATTAATTTAGTGTAGATCAAGCCGTGTGTGATGGTCAGTGCCGTGTTGCTGCGCTATCAGAACAGGTTCATGCTCAGCTGAATGTTGCGAGTAGCCCCACAACGCTGATTTTCAGCATGTACCATTGTGATGATGACGTACGAGACTTTAAAAGCTAGAATTTAAACAGTGAAAGGCAACTTGTCTATAAAATGTAATATAGATTAAAAACTAAAAGAGTACACGTAATTTTAACCCAAAAAAAAGAAAAAATGTATAAAAACAATAATAGTTCGACAAATTCATAGAAAAATCAAAACTCAGCAGATACATCAAGACTACAAAAAACACTCAAGATAATTGAAAAATCGACGGGCTTAATTTAATTAAAATGAATAGGGATAATCAGTTACAGAGCGAATTCTACCTACCCACTACAGCTGTAACGCGCTATGTGTTTTTCCGATATTTGATTTTTGCTTTATAAATGACTTTTGTGTACAAAACCATGATATGTAGTTTCAAAAGTTTTATAGTACTGTACGTAGCACAAGACAAATGATGAGGGTAGATCTTTATTTCTGCCAGTAAATACTTACATGTACTGACTTCAGTTGATATATGATCTTGACGGATAAAACTGCCTGCAGAAAATCATAATAGCTCAAATAATATTAAACATCCTGTTCTTCCACTAGTGGACAAAAAATTTAAGTGAACAGTAAAATTATTTTATTTGATAATAATTTATATATAAATAAATAAATAAATATAAATAATGCTGGACGATTCACACAGCATTATCTAGCCCCATGGTAAGCAGAGCTTGTGTTATGGGTACTAGATAACTGATATACATAATACAATACATTACATAGAAAGATATTTTTTATTATACATAGAAAACGACCAGAACACCCGAAACAAATATCTGCAGATCGTACACACATTTGTTCCGAGGCGGGAATCGAACCCGCAACCTCATGCGTCGCAGGCGGACCTTCGCCCACCGCGCCACATCGGTCGTCATCATATAAAATATGACTTGTCTAAGTGCTTATTTTGTAAGCCTAAAGAAATAAATGATTTTTTTACTTTACTTACTTTACTTTACTTTATTAACGACTTCAGGTTTAATTAAACAGCATTTCTAATACCGTCTGCAACAATACATTCTTTGCATGACTCCCGATCAGCAGAAACTTAAGATATTGCAGCGATAGTCCCCCTTGTCCCGGTCTATACATGGAGCATGGCCCCTGATCCCTACCAGATGAATACAGTCACAAGTCAAGCGCTTAGCTTGATAATGTTGTAACAAATGTACGCGACCAATCAGCCTTATTGGGCTGAAGTTAATTAATAGTTATTTACGAGACATTTGCAAAAGATCTTGGCCTCTTACGCTGGCTGGATAATGAAATAGTTCAGAAGTTACCTCGTCCTACCATCGATATATTAAATAGGCGATACGGACTGTAGGCAGTAAACTTTTTTTTTCTCTAAGTAAGCGCATTTGTTTTGTATATTTGAGAGTTATTGTGCTCTGAAAACAAAATTATGTTAATTACATTTAGATATAAGGTGTTATTTTATAGTTTTCAGTGCAATAAAGTGTTCATTCACCCATTCTTGTCGTGCCGCATAGCTAATAGGTATTCTAAGAAATGGAATAGTGGTGAAAATTGTATTTGACTTTTATTGTCTATCTGCGAGGCCTCTAAACCAAAATATCTTATAAAAATCTATACTAATATTATAAAGAGGAAAGGTTTGATTTTTTGTTTGTTTGTTTGTAACGAATAGGCTCCGAAACTATTGGACCGATTTGAAAAATTCTATCACACCGTTAGGAAGCCTAAATATCCGTGGTGAACATAGGCTATATTATATTTTCAAAAAAGTAAGGGATCCTTACTAAAACTCCAATAATATAACGTGGTAACCAAGGTGTATCAAGTATCAAGGTGCTCGAATTTCACCTAATAAAGTGAAATTCGAGTTTAACGCGGGTGAAACCGCGGGGAACAGCTAGTATCTTATATATCAAGTCAGTTTTGTCTTGACCCGCGCCTCAATTTGGTCATAAATTGCAAATTTATTTACGATCAATATCTTTCTTTGATTTATAACGACAGCACTATTACTATAAAGAGAATGCATACTCACCTTTTGTCCTTTTACTTAGACCTAAATCAATTGCCTTTAGCTCTTTCCATTGATTAGAATCGAACCTGTTATATCATCATCATCAGCCTATAGCAGTCCACAGCTGGACATAGGCCTCCCCCAATGAGCACCATAGCGCCCTGTCTTCAGCTTGCCGCACCTGCAGTCTTTCGCAGGTCGTCTTCCCACCTGGTTGGAGGGCGTCCTACCTGTTATATGAAATCGTATAAAATCTCGGATGTCCGCGCGAGTCGAATGAATCGTCATCAATTTATTTGTTTCAAATATTCTTGTTTATATAGTGCACACATGTTTATGCACATAGGTAATAACGTTATTAAAGCTAATGTCTCATGAGAAGTCCTCCTGACACAAGACACCTTTCAAACTCAAAGTAATAGTCAATAGCATTTATTTCTTTAGGCTTACAAAATAAGCACTTAGACAAGTCATATATTATACCAAAAATTATTATCAAAAAAAATACTTTACTGTTTTACTGTTCACTTCAATTTTTTGTCCACTAGTGGAAGAAGTGAAAAAGATACCACTAGCATGATAGATAGCTAGATAGATAGACAATACTTTTATTGCACACTTAAAAATAAAACAAACAAGGTAAACAATAATAATACAAGATATGTGACAATTTGGCGGTCTTATCGCTCAAGAGCGATCTCTACCAGACAACCGTGGATGGATAGGATCGTTGGATTGAAAAAGGGGATCTTTGTGCGTTATTATGTAGTTAATTGCAACATGAAATTTCATATTATGTTACATACAAATATTGACTGTATGTTCATCTCTTATAAGTCTAAATATAATGTGATTCAATACATGTCAATATTGAAGTAAAGCTACGCACAACATTAAATTACTTACATACTATTGTGCGAAATTGAGCGACATCTGGCCAATCTGACTTTACTTTCGTTACTTCCTGAGAGTTAGTGGCGATTCGCCATCGGACCCTTTTTTCTGCTACTTTTTAGTTCCATACTTTGAGTTCTGATTCGCCATCGTCAAATAAAATATTGTTTTTCGCGTGGTGATTTGCCATCGGCAGTTCCATGTACAGTCAGCATGTAAATATTGTGACTTACAACCAATATTTTTTAAATAAACAATAATATACAGGGTGTCCGGACCGCATTCGGCGTGGTCCTCCTCCAAAGCGATGAATAAGTGGAAAACCTAGGACATAAAACCATGTCACCTTAACCGCACACAATGCTCGTCCACAGGCAGCAGCTAATAGTTACATAATAAGTAGTCTGTATAGAAGGAAGATGCTCGCCGCATACCTATAGTGAGATACCGGCTCGCGAAAAAACAAACCACCTCCCAGGAGCTACTTAGCGGTAACTAATTATACCACTCGTTAACTTCACTTACCAGTTTTTGCAGCTGTTGCATCAACTTACGTCAGAGCTGGATATGGGCAAATAACCTTAGAAAAGGTTTATAGTGGAAAGGGTTTTTAAAAGTCCTGGTTCTTACTTTGTTGGACCTTTCTTCAAGTGCAATATATATTTAATAATTTATCATCTCCGTTCGATTTAGCGATCTTGTTTTATTAGTTTAAATTAGGTACTTATAAAAGAATATCGCTATAACTAAATTTAAATATTCGCAATAGTTACAGCAGCAACTCTAATTATTGTGGATAATATGACTTATTAAAATCAATAGGTTAGGTTGTTTTTTTTTTTTTTTTCTACTATAGATCTTTCTTTTGTTTTTGTTTGTAAGTAAATTATACCAGGATTATACTAATATAGGTGTAAGCACACTCGGCTAATATAATCTTAAGCACATACTTAAGTACGTATTTTATATGTAGGTACTAAGTAGAAACATTGTAAATACTTCTCATTAAGTGAACGTTATATATACTATGTTCTTTGAGAAAAAATAAAGATTCTTTAAACCGAATACAAAAAAGGTGTTATATACCGTTTCAATGGGTTGTTGTACATTTGCTACAACGTAAATTCGTCACATTTTTGTAAACTCCATACATTGAAAGTAAATTCGTCACATGCATAAAAAATATGTGTAAATTCGTCATAGGTAAGTAAAGTTCATCATAAAGTAGGGTTAGCAAGTAAAGTGAATGGTGTTTAGCGCTCGCAATGAATCAAAGGTTTTACCTATTGCCAAAATTAATTATGAATTAACAGGTTATATTACCTATAAGATAACCAAGAAAAATATATAAATGTATAATATATTATGTATAATATATTATGTATAATATATTATGTATGTATCCTTATGGCCCAGTTCTAGCCGAATTGTCGGCCACGACGGCCAATGTTAACTGGACAAGCCATGTGCCCATTACATTTTATAAAAATCTCTAGTCTTCGTTACTTATTCGAAAACGCAACCTTGCAGTTAGCCACAATTTTTAAATATCTCAAATTTATGCAAACGCATACAAAATACGTGTTATCTACAGGGAATGAGGCGTGGGAATGCGTGTCCACTATCAAATTATTCTACATACGTCTACGGTACGTCCTTGAAGCGTGACTGGCTGCTAAAGTGTACGAACGGACAAAATTACGATATTGTTTTACTTCGCACGTACGTTTTGCTAACACTGGAAATGATATTAGCTGGTTGGCATGGCAACCCAGGGCGCTATGGCGCTCATTGAGGGAGGCCTATGTCCAGCAGTGGACTGCTAATGGCTGATGATGATGATGATGGCAACCCAGGGTAGCCGATCGGCTGTAGATGCTGGCCAGTTTATACTCATATAATATACTAGCTGTTCCTCGCGTAAGGACCCGCGTTAAACTCGAATTTCACTTTATAATGTGATTTTTTTACACCTTGGGTTATATTATTTGAGTTTTAGTATGGATCCCTAACTTTTTTATAAATAAAATATAGCCTTTGTTCACCGGGGATAGTGAAGCTTCCCAACAGTGAAATAATTTTTCAAATCGGTCCAGTAGTTTCGGAGCCTATTCAATACAAACAAACAAACAAAAAATCAAACATTTCCTTTTATAATATTAGTATACAAATACAAATTCTTTATTAATAACACCAAGTTACATCAACCTATGTTAGTCCACAGCTGGACATAGGTCTCCCCCAAAGAGCGCCATAGCACCCTGTCTTCAGCTTGACGCATCCAGCATCTACCGCAGGTCGTCATCCCTCCTGGTTGGAGGGCGTCCTACACTATGTTTACAGAGTCGTGGTCTCCACTCAAAAACACGTTTGCCCAACGGCCGTCGGTTCTTCGCGAGATATGATTGTCCGGCATTATTTATTTATAAATAGACTATCGATCTGGTGGTCTGCCTTTTTATCGGTGAGCGTGTCTGGACTAACATATATACAGACTGTGGTTAATTTTTAAAGATTTTCCCTCAATTTTTTATTCCTTATTATTTCCTTTATAAAATTAATTGCTAACTTCTACGAAGCACTTCGTCACATCACGTCTAATAGGTAGTCCTACCCACACTACGACGCTAGCTTTTAGTTAGGTATAAGAAATACTGACAACAATATTTTGATTGATTACTTATTTACGGTAACTCATTTTAGCTTTAATATTGTATAGAATTACTTTATGGAAGGCGGAATCTATTAAAACATTTTACGAGGAGTAGAAATATCCAATAAAATTTTCGTTGGTACTCCCTATCATCATCATCAGCCTAGCAGTCCACTGCTGGACAATCTATCTACGTAATTAATTTATTTGTTGCAAAGATTCTGAATAAAATAAATAATGCTGGGCAATCCACACTGCATCATCTAGCCCCAAGGTAAGCAGAGCTTGTGTTATGGGCACTAGATGACTATATCTATACTAATATTGTAAAGAGGAAAGGTTTGATTTTTGTTTGTTTGTAATGAAGAAGCTCCGAAACTACTGGACCGATTCGAAAAATTCTTTCACCGCTGGGAAGCTACACTATCCCCGGTGAACATAGGCTATATTATATTTTCAAAAAAGTTAGGGATCCATACTAAAACTCAAATAATGTAACCCAAGGTGTAAAAAAATCACCTTATAAAGTGAAATTCGAGTTTAAGTTAGGGATAAAACCGTGTGAAGCCGGGAAGGTCGGCTAGTACTTAACACAATAGAATACAGTTGTTACTACGGACATTTCTGACATACCTGTGTCACTGTAAATTCTTTTATGCCCCTGTCGTGAAAGCTCATATTTCCTTGTCAGTGGCATGGCCAGAAATATATAATAGAACTAATAGCCGCATCAAATGAATTTTATATTACCTTCAGTTTTGAATTACCCGCATCATAGAGAAAAATAATTTCTTGTTCGTTAGCTTTCCGGCATTGAGGTCAAATCTTTGCCTGAGAGGTATCAAATGAGATTTGTTGTTGCCGCATTCCTCTTTTAATAGGTAGAACAGGTAGAAGCTATTACTGAAAGGTTCAAAGGCTATCGCTATTGCTGTGCAGTTTAAAGAGTTTGGTCGCAGGTAAAATAACATCCACAGGCACATGACGATCATTTTCAAATGATAAACGCAATAAAAAGTATAAATTGGTCAGCAAAAGACAAATTAATAAAGTTTATAGCCAGTCTGGTGAGGACCCTGTCGAAAAAGCGATAAAAAGCAGACAAAACGCTGTCGTTCAAAAAAGCCCCAACATTTTTGCACAAGTTTTGAGCGTAGTCGCCAGCGAATACAGTCATACCCCGCGGTAGAGCTATACTGCCCTCGTAAGGCAAAAAGCGGTAACTCAAAAAAAAACAATATTCTGTTTTTAGTATATCGCATAGCTTGTGAAATTGCGCATCAGCGAAATAACGCTATCTCTACAGGAACATTGAAAAAACCACTTAAAAATATTTAAGAATCTCGGGATATTTATCATGATTTGATTTTAGAATTTTCCAATATTTCGGCACAGTTTCAGTTATTCCGTGATCACGGCGCAACTGTGCCGAAATATTGGAAAACTCAGATATCAAATATCCCGTTTCAATAATGAGGAATGCTATCAAAGATTTGAGAGGTCGATGTGTACGATTAAATTAGCAGACGGAAGCTGAGTAGTTAGTGCGCGGGGCGGGTTGTCCTCGTGGCTATATATCATAAGTGCGCAAGCGTCGCTGGGCGTACCAGGGGCGGGGCAAATCATTTTTAAACGGTTTTTTGAGTTTCACAGGCCGCGGCGGCCAATGCAGAAGTAATTCAGGCCTCCTTTTCTGGCGCTTCGAAACGACGACACTTTTTCGTTAATTAGGACAGCCATTACTGCTAATTTTCTGGGCAATGACCTCTGGACTAATAATTGTTTGACAAAAAGTTGTTACGCGAGCGCTCGCAGACAAGCTTTAGACCCATGTCTTTACTTGTAAGCATTGATAAGTGATAGTATTGTACTAACCTACCTAGATACATAGAAATCTATGTTTGATAAGCATACATCAAACCATCACTGAGCTCAGAAATGTACGCTAAAATATCAGATTGAGAAGCCCTGTAAAATAGCCAAATTAAAAACAAATTCAGACATAAATAAATCCTAAGCAGTCCACTCAAAAAGTTTTGCCAAAACTTGATATCCCGATAAAATTGACAACCGATGTGGCGCGGTGGGCGAAGGTCCGCCTGCGACGCAGGAGGTTGCGGGTTCGATTCCCGCCTCGGAACAATTGTGTGTACGATCTGCAGATATTTGTTCCGGGTGTTCTGGTCGTTTTCTATGTATAATAAAAAATATCTATCTATGTAATGTATTGTATTATGTATATCAGTTATCTAGTACCCATAACACAAGCTCTGCTTACCATGGGGCTAGATAATGCTGTGTGAATTGTCCAGCATTATTTATTTATTTATTTATTTAATTAAAATCTCCTCGCTAATTTCACTTTATACTCAACCTTAACTAATTAATACCCCTCGGCCGCAGTTCGTCGGAGCATGCGTGCGCGCAGGTTTTTGCGCCGCGTCTCTCTATTGTTCTCTGCGGATCACAAGATGTTGCCCTTAATTCTTTCTCACTGCTGCAGCTCTGAATACTGATGGATGCGAGGGGTTATTGACATACCTATGTACCTACTTACTAACTATTATGCTCGTATAAAAACTGAGGTTAACGCATTTACTGTCCATCATCATCATCAGCCTATGTTAGTCCACTGCTGGACAATTTACTACCCAGCCGGAAGTTTTTGATGGCGCTCAAGGGCACACCGCGAACTTTAATCGATGGTGACGTCCATTAAACACGGTATAGGCATTTAGTTTACTAGCTAAGTAAGTATGACCTCTAGGTAATTCAGTTAAAAAAAAAGTGAAACTGGGACGAATCTAACCGGTTTGGCAATCAAACTAGGAATGAATGAATGAATGAATGAATGAACACTTTATTGTACCCAAAATAACAAAATAACACCTTATATCTAAATCTTACATAACAACAGTACAATAGGCGGCCTTATCGCTTAAAGCGATTTCTTCCAGGCAACCAGGGATGGAGAAAAAGATATGTTATACAAAGAGTTGGTAGAGCACAAACAAAACAGTAAAAGAGAAGTAAAAACAAAGAAAACAAACTTAATACATTGTATGCAAACCAAAACTACTTAAATTAAAACTAAACTACAAAAAAAAATACAAATAAGAATAACTGAATACAATAAGAAGGTACCACAGAAATAAAATTTCGATAAAATCTGATCACTGTTGGAGCAGGAATAAGAACTAGGCCTAGATCTCTACTCACGGGAATATAACTCAAATTGCGGGCCTTTACACACCCGTGGAATAATACTCAAATTACATAAAATTCAACATTTTTTCTTTTGTTTCTAGAATGTGAAAAAAATACGACTTTAAAAATCATGAAAGTGCACTGTTTTGGACATAATTCAGTCTAGATCTCTGGAACCCAATGGTATATTGAAATGACTTACGTACCTATGTTTTGATTCGTTGGTTTTTACTAATTGTTTGGTTCCTCGCGCCAGTTGTTTTTATTATTTGCGTGGTTTGTTGTAAATATAAAACAGCTTGCCTTGCTTTTACGCCGTTTCAAAATCGTTCGCGCTGTCCCACTCTTATGAACGCGAAATGTTATGCCTCTCTTTTTACAAAATGGCGTGCATTGCGCCTTCTTACAATTTATTTTTATCAATAAATCTAAACAGAATTAGTATTAATCTCGTTTATTTGTTAAGCCTTCTAAACAAACAATCAGAAAATCGGTCTTAGAACGACCTCTGTGGCGCGGTGGGCGAAGGCCCGCTTGCGACGCAGGAGGTTGCGGGTTCGATTCCCGCCTCGGAACAATTGTGTGTACGATCTGCAGATATTTGTTCCGGGTGTTCTGATCGTTTTCTATGTATAATAAAAAATATCTATGTATGTAATGTATTGTATTATGTATATCAGTCATCTAGTACCCATAACACAAGTTCTGCTTACCTTGGGGCTAGATGATGCTGTGTGAATTGTCAAAAAAAAAAAAATTAGAAAACGAAATCTGAATTTTGACTAGAACTTTCACCTGGACCCGAATACCACTATGTATGGAAGTCCATAGAGTAGACCTCAAATAATGTTGTTAAAAGAATTGGAAGATGATATTAGAATAGTTTATTATACGAGATCAGTGGTCCCCTGGGGGCGTGTATCCATATTATATCAGATACATTACAAACCCGTTCTCCTCGCCATCGGTTCTAACAAGAATTTGGACTCACAAAAATAAATACTGTCTGGTAACACGAGAGAGGTAATAACATCATATCAAAACGTTTGCCAATCAAATCTCGTCTAAAATACAACAGGTTAAGGTTTACGTTTCGTTACAACAGGCTGCGGTAGTTAATTCATAATACGGTTGGAAATGAAAAACTGTATAAGAATATTTATTATGACATTGGACAGTAATGTACAAAATTGATTTTATCGAGGCTTACAAACCATGCATAGCTTAAATTTCCCCTCAGATATCTTTTATATCTATTCTTGAAATGTAATTACTTTTCACCTATTTAGTTCAGTCTAATTATGCGTGCTAGTCTTTTTTTTTTCAATAGTATTATTATAACAAAATGTTACTACTAGCCAACACCATCCTGTCAGCAATAGCCAATAAATTGGACGGAGTTATGTACAAACATTCCATCTCTATATTAATTAAATATACCTAACTATAATAATTAAATTAAAACTAAGAAAATCTAATGTTTTTTATTAATTTATAATCTATGTAATCTGAACAAAAAAAATATATATATATATTATTTTAATACCATGGAATATTGATGTTCTTCCAACACAAATAAGGTTCGTAGTAAACCCGCTTACATCCATCCGTAAACAAAAAAGTTTATTTATAAATGCAATTATAAATAACTAGCGGACCGTCCCGGCTTCGCACGGGTATTGGAATTTTAAGGTATTTTTTTTACACTTTGGGTCACAATATTGGAGTTTTAATACGGATCCCTAATTATTTTTAATATAATAAAGCCTATGTTCACTGCGGATAGTGTAGCTTTCCAACGGTGAAGGAATTTTTCAAATCGGTCCAGTAGTTTCGGAGCCAATACAAACAAACAATCAAATCTTATAATATTAGTATAGACTTATTGCGCCCTTATGTCTGATTATAGCAAAGCTTTAAATAAACTCTTTTAACTTGCTTTCAAAAATTAAAAACAGTATTTCTCGCTATAAGTAAGTATTAGGATTAGATTTCAAATAGCTTCGTGAAGGTGGTGTAAAATACACTATGGGTTTTACGACAATAGCCAGGGCTGAGATAAGGTTGCGTTTTATTCCTGGACTGTCTCCGTGAGTAATAGAGCCGATACCAGTATCTCTCCTTGAGGAATACGCGGTTTTTATGGCCTCATCTACCTTGTATATTGTCTGAATCCTGACGTTACTTAATAATATGCACTCGAATATCCTCAATGATTTACATTACATCTATGCTGTCCCTATAATCATTTTCTTTTGTATATATCAATAAATCTAAATGCTCGCCGTGATTGGCGTAGCAGACAGTCGTATTGTCCACGGCTCTCGAAGGCATTCAAATGATGGACGACTATAAAACCAAATTGCTGCGAAAAGTTTCAATAGATATTCTACGTATTTATTACTAAGCATAAAAATATTTTCAATTAGAGATTGCAGGGCCGGACCGTTGTAAATCTTGGTGTAACGCGAGTCTGTGACTTTATTTCGTTTGCTAGGCAGTAAAATGCTGGTTATTTTAGTGTATAGGGGACAATGCTAGGCAGACGACGGGGACGCGACGCGTACGCACAAAAAAATAAAATCTTCAACAGTCCTCTTCGGCCCACACGCTGCCTATGGCCACTCAATCGTTCGTGTTTCTATAAGCACAGGAAATGGGGTAGAGATGAAAACATACTATAAACATTGACTTTATTTATCGCAAATTATATGCTGAATACGATTTGATATGGCATGTTACTTTTCTGTTTACTTAAAGGCACAAACAACAACTTTTGCATTTAACTGTAGTTCATCTAAAGCACTACATATTTCTGTTCTGGCGTAAAATCAATAATCGATATACTTGCAATCGATAATTTTGACATCTTTATTAGTTTGAAGTAAACTCCACAGCTTCCCTGTTCTAGGTAAATACACAGAGCAATGACACAGCGTTAATTTTCAAGAGATACTTCGATTCTTTAGAAGTTAGTTCGAGACACGACCGTGGCTGGCTAACGAGTCAGGATTGACTCGAGTGCTGTCGACTGCATAACCCGATGCCTTAATGATTCATAAATAATATCGAATGTGGAGAGGTGAGTTGGGCTAGTGGGAGGTAGGCTGACTGACAATCGATAGTCGCGGCTTCATCACACTAATAAAAAATGCGAAGGTTTGTATACGAGTCTCTGTCTCGTAAATACGTATGGATATATATTTGTTACTTCTTTACTCCAAAACTACTGATCGGATCGTGAAGAAATATCGCGTGGATATAGGTGTAGACGTGGTGATATATGTTTTTTATCCCATAAATTCAACAGTTTTCATGAAATATAAATAAAATAACCCCAACGCGTGCAAAGCCGCGGGCTGTACTAGTTGACGTGATGCTGGATTGTCCAGCATTATTTATTTATCTATACGCATTACTATCCACAACAACTGCACCGAGGTAGACGAAGAAATTAAATTCGTATCAAAGCGAAGCTAAAAGCGAGAAGAGAGCGACTTTATTTCGAGTTTATTCGAATGAATTCCAGAATAATATCGAAATAATAATAATAATATCGAATGATTTCCTTTAGCTGTAAAAGGTGTTTGAAGTACGAAATGCTGCGTTAGAATTTATAGTTTTGTTGGGTTGGCACGTAAGGTATGTAATATCAGTGTACAAATTATTTCAAATAATTTCACGTGAATTTTGCCCAAGAGTAAGCCACCAGAATATTATGTACTTTTACCGTTCGCAGCTTAATCAACTGTTAGATGCGAAAGATAAGGTACTCAACTAGATAATGCTAGAATTTTCCCTTGTGTAGGTACCTGTTGATTTTATGCTTCGAACGGTAAAAGTAAAGAATATTCTAGTGAAAGCTTACTCTAGGCTAAAATCCATGCGGTATTATTTAAAACAATTTGTATAACTAAAATACCTATATATTTTTTACTTTTTATAAAAGCATACAATACAATTTGTATGAAAAACTCTGTAGAACCCACCTACACACTCACTAACTTATACTATCCATATTCAATTCAAATAGGTTCTATAATTCGACGCGATCTCCATATTTCTTCCAAAATACGAAGCCATTACTGTTGGCTAGTCGAGTAAAGTGTAAAACGGTTATATCACGTCAATATTTTTACTTGGATCGTTTGAACGTTTTTATATTTTAGATCAATAAATGTCCAATATATAAAAAAATACTCGTGTGTTTGAGCCGCGATTGACTAGTGGGAGGTATTTCGAATTTCAACCTTAAGATAGCGTGATCTTATCTATGATTGTTCTGTATTTTCACCCCTTGGAAAATGTAGGAGCGATTTCAACTCACGCTATTTCAACAGAAATAAAAACACCCTGTTTAGTTAGCTACAAACTTATTGTGCAATAAAATTTCTCTAGATTTGGCAGATTAGGCAGAGGAAGCAGGTAGATGCTGGATGCGGCAAGCTGAGGACAGGGCGCTATGGCGCTCATTGGGGGAGGCCTATGTCCAGCAGTGGACATATGGGTGCTATAGACTGATGATGATGATGAGGCAGAGGAAATGGTATCGAGACGCCGCCGGAGAAGCTCTTTTCTTTGCAAGTCTCACATTAGTGACGACCGATGTGGCGCGGTGGGCGATGGTCCGCCTGCGACGCAGGAGGTTGCGGGTTCGATTCCCGCCCCGGAACAATTGTGTATACGATCTGCAGATATTTGTTCCGGGTGTTCTGGTTGTTTTCTATGTATAATAAAAAATATCTATCTATGTAATGTATTGTATTATGTTTATCAGTTATCTAGTACCCATAACACAAGTTCTGCTTACCTTGGGGCTAGATAATGCTGTGTGAATTATCCAACATTATTTATTTATTTTATTAGTGTCTGGTTTCTAGGAACAGCAATTTAGGGAATCTCGTTTTGAGCTTAATTTCTTTTTCTATTTAGATTGATTTTCTGACCTCATACGAATTGTGTGGACGGTTTATAACATGCTATCACGTCTTCCTCGTTCGATTGACAATACAAAGCACTACACAGTACTCGGTACGCACAATCCACTCCAAGTATTTCTATTTGTTGTTTCAACAATACATTGCCTACACGACGTGCGTCTCAATGCCTTTCAAGTCAGATTAAGTTAAGAGAGGTGCATTATTAATAACAGCCAATAACTTAGGCGTAGCTTGAAATATCGAAGTTACTTTTGCTTAAGCAACACGCATATATTATGTGCCCTAAGAATCTGTTTCCGGCTTGCTTTGTCAGCTGTGCCGGGATTAAGCTATCTACTTTTGTTGGCAAGATTGTGATGTTGCTGCAGTTATTTCTTATCTACTCTGTGTAAATGAACACATCTCCATCCTCCTTCACATGTTCATTTGTTCTTATTTCTCATTAATTCTTATTTACGCAGACACGCTGGAATTAAAGCCGTTTGTAAAACAAGTATTCAAATAATGCAGTGTTATAAATTTATGCCCTTGTAAACTTGCACTTGGATAAATATTTGTTTGACAAGGTTTTAATACTTTCCGAGGAAAACTCTGGCTCCGTTTTTAACGTACGTTTAATGTACTACCACGACTCGGTAAACGCAGTGTAGTACGCCCTCCGACCAGGTGGGATGACGACCTGCGAAAGACTGCAGGTAGATGCTGGATGCGTCAAGCTGAAGAGGGCGCTATGGCGCTCTTTGGGGGAGGCCTATGTCCAGCTGTGGACTAACATAGGTTGATGATGATGATGAATGCACTATATACGTACTTTTCTTGGTGCCTACTGTAGTGTTTCTTACACGAATGGTGCTGACAGTAGATAAAACTCTTAGTAAAACATACAACAAATATGGGATTATATGATGCTGTGTCAGCATTATTTATCTTTAGCTTGTTTGTAGTAAAGGTAGGTAGTGCGAAGGGTTGTAGACAAAGTGGGTGTACCTTAACACTTAGAATATTTCAATCTAGCGACGATGTTCTGGTCAAACGGCCGATTTATCTCGGAAACAAAAGCAAAGGAGATAGAGCTATTTATGGGAGGGCAACGTCAGGCGCTATCTTGAAGCGTGCCTTTGGAAAAGCTTTTAAAAGGTTTGCTCATCGTTCAAGCGAAAGAGGTTCTACATATACATATGTGTAAAATGAGGTTGCATTGCAGCTTATATAAAAACTACTCACTCCTGGCCCCTCTTTATCTCGGTTAAATCTCCACATGGCTTTCAAACTTTAATATCCTCTTGACATTTTCAGAAAATACCTGCTTTTGCATTAAAATTCGATACAATTACAATTTCTAAATTAAAACTTTTGAAACTATCATGGTTATCAACACTAAAGTCATTTAAAATGGGATATTTACCATGATTTGATTTTTGAGTTATCCAATATTTCGGCACAGTTTCATGCGCCATGATCACGGAATAACAGGATTGGATAACTCAAAAATCTAATCATGGTAAATATCCCGTTTTAAATGACTTTAATTTCTAAATTCTTTATTAAAACATCAGGTATTACGATATGAACGAATAAACAATTGTACTTTTTATGTAATGCTAGCCTTACAAACTATGTTGCGTAAGCCGTTTAGCAAGCTTTTTACTTGACCACAAAAACTTATAGCATTGATGATATATTAATTTAAATAAAAACAGGCAAACTTTATGCACATTAACTCGTATCCTGGCAATATGGTTATAAAACTCTTACGTAAGTTTTGGAGTTAGCTATTACGTTTTATAAATCGTTGTTAAAACATTATAATAGAAAATATTGTATATCAGGTAGATAGAAGAGCGACAAGAATTATTATTTGAATGCATATTATATTGTTTAAGAAGGAAACAAAATTACCTGCTCTTAAATACACACATATATAACTTACCTACTTTTCGACACGAAGCGACTTTGGACACAAGTCCAAAGTCGCCGGCGAAACCTTGTTTATATGTATATGTATCTGTTAATTTCAAGGTTCAACAGATGTAGTCATTACTTGCGAAATTGATAAAACCGGTTGGGTGTTTTACTGGTAATGTTAGTCTGTTCGACAGTGAATCAATTTTCTCTGCCAACTATTAAGATACTGAGGCGCCATGCACACAAGGTCATTTTAATTCTAGGGCTGCCCACGTGGCCATGATTTTGTTTAGATCGCTTGAACGGTTAACCCGAACCTCTTTTGATAAATATACATAGACATAGACAAACTGCGACACAGTATTTTACTTCTGCAGATCGCATCACTTCATATTTTTGTTACTAGCACCTAAAGTAAGTTCAAAATAAAGACTTTTTACTTTTTTTTTTACTTTTTTACAAAGACAAATACATCAATCGACTTTTAAATAATACTTTACCAATGTAATAACTATCTGACCTCTTTGGTTTATGGGATTCTGGGCAGTTGTTTTTGTAAAATCGGGTTTGCTATCCTTTTCAGAGTCATTCTGACCGAAACGTCCTCGTCGGATAAGGGGGTATTCAAACATCATCCGTTGTATAGGATAGGCTTTTTCCGTAATATTGTATGTAGGTAGTAGAGTGAGTTCACACACCCGACAGTATTCCAGATAGAGTAAACGATTGTTTCCAGTAAAAAATAGTTTTGTAAAAACGGATCCGTTGTGTGAATGCCCTACGGATTGAATTTAAAACATTTTTTTTGTATAACAACTGTTTTTATGCAAGACAATCCGTAGTTTGTATAGAGTTAGAAATCCGTTGAAATGCGTATTACGACATAGCCGTACAGATTCATTCTATGCTGAGATCACAGACCAATTCGTCATGGTAACCTTAGGAAATTGGTAGGCAGTTGATATTTTATTGTAAGAGAAATAGGAGTCAGAAGGGCATTTGCTAATATTATTTAATGGGTTGCTTAGCCATTATTTATGGTATGCAATGGGTATGCTTGAATTTATAGATACGAGTATCGGGCGGCGCCGGTTCTTGATTTGAATGGCGCGCTGTGATTGGCGGAGGGCATGCGCCGACGCAGAATTTAGGTCACAGCGTAGGTCTAGTCTAGTGAGCTTTTGTAACCTAACTATTGTGGCGCATAGAGCGTTGCAATCGTTGTTTATTTGCTTCTGATTATGTAAGCAATGCTCTGTATTCCAAAGATTTGGAAGCTTGTGTGCAAATTGATTATTATGCCAATCAAGTATGAAATCGGTTGAATTGAACATTTGCATTCGATTCGGTAAACTATCCGAAATAACTGATCATGCTTTTACCACTATTACTACAGAGTGCCTGATATGTATTTTTTATATTTGTAAGTAAAGTGGTAATGCCATATAAAATATAATTGACACAGATTCGGTGTCAATTATGTAACAAAAACATTCAATTCGATTAAAACGGACAATTAAATAACTACTTACACAAATTAATGAAAGTTAATTATTATAATCAATAAGTTACATATATAAAATAAGAAGTTATGATAAGAAAAAAACAATAATTGTTTATTATTAATAATATAAAATTAAAAAATTCAGATAAAAAGCATAAAAAAATTCAGACAAATACAAAATATATGCCTACAGAAAAAACTACGAAAAATCATGTCGACGTTGATAAACAATATAAACAAATAAGTAAGCAAGAGGAAATATAAAGTGTTTCTTTTCTCTACGGAACCCTCAAAGCAAGGGCAGGGCTGAACTGAGGTAGACAAAGAATGTTACCGTACCCAAGTCCAGTGATAACATAAGTTCGTCGTAAAAGCGAAACGCCTAGCCTGTGAGATGAATAAGCGCCGCCGCCGTGCTTATGCTTATGATTCTACTGGCTGTTGCCCGCGGCTTCGTACGATCATCCACGAATTTATTTTCTGTTTGGTGTATACGACTATGAAGTTCCCTAATTTGTGACAGGTGAGTGTGACTGAATGACAGAATGAAGTTCATATTTTGAATAACTTTATTTTTGAACAGCCTATTCAATACAAACAAAAAAATCAAACCTTTCCTCTTTATAATATTAAAGTAAAGTAAAGTAAAAAATCATTTATTTCTATAGGCTTACAAAATAAGCACTTAGACAAGACTTATTAGTATACATATATACCACTGTAAATGGTCAGTAACCTTCGTTTTGGTCCCTACACCTAACAAGACCTGGTGTAAAACGACCTGTGGCTATAAAATCATAAGTTAAAATGGGAATTTGTGGAAAAGTGCGAGTTGAAATAATCATAGGAGGTCTAGCACAAATGCACAATAGGTCTGCTCGTCTCCCAGGCACGTATGGTCGTAAATCCGCCCGCCTTATTATTAGCAAAGCATTGTTCGGGAGGTACACTCAGCCCGGGGCGCAGGCTTCCAAGCAGGCTGCTAAGCATCCGATGCAGCACGTCTCGAATTGTTTTGAGCTTTTTAGTGTTGTTTATTGGGTGTATAATCGTTTGTGAGGTATGGGTTTGTGTTGGAAGAAATGTAGAATTTTTTTTTTTTTTTTTTTTCGAATGGACTATTATGCTGTTGACCTCAGATGGCCATGACAGCGTTACCGGACTTTTGGCGGGCGCAGAGGGCGCCTCGCCGGTAAAAATTAGGTTGAGGCAACACGCACAAGGGCCACCACTTAGGTGCGAACCTCGGCTTGGGCTGTTGCCAGATGCTACAAGAGGGTAGGGAGGTAACGCCTAGGTGCACGAGTGCACCTGAGGGCGGAAACGGGGGATTCTTCGACCCCGCGTCCGGCGGGGTCGGTTATTGGTCGGGTGTGTAGTGTGCGGAAGCTGAGTTGTTGCCGTCACTTCTGGGTTAGCGTCAGTGAGTGGGTCAACGGGGTCACCAAGAACGTGTCTAGGTCTACGGAGGAGAGATATACAAGAAATGTAGAACTGGCTTGTGTCAACGTTTTGAATGCGATCTTACTCGATTTAGTGTGAAATGAAATAGGTGAGGATTGAGTCACAATTAAGATTCGCAAGGAATCTTTTTCGTCATTGAATCGGCAACGTGAAGGGGTAAACGAATAGGTCTTATTTGTGACTACGGATAATCAAAACTTTTTTTTTTTATTAGCCTGAACTGTCCTGATGGTGTGTGATGATGCTGCTCCTATCCGCATTTTGGAACGGATGGCCAGTCTCAACGAACACTAGCCAGGTGTGCAGCATACTATAGTACACTTTGTGCACGCAAACACTGGTGCACTCTCTATTCGCTCACTCTCATAATCCTATGGGACGGTAGAACGTAACGACCGGGGATAGGGTAGGCGCAGGACCAACAGATTTACTTTCTGAAGCACGGAGGTGTAACACTGCCAACATGCTTGCTATTCGACCGATGTGGCGCGGTGGGCGAAGGTCCGCCTGCGACGCACGAGGTCGCGGGTTCGATTCCCGCCTCGGAACAATTGAGTGTACGATCTGCAGATAATTGTTCCGGGTTTTCTGGTCGTTTTCTATGTATAATAAAAAATATCTATCTATGTAATGTATTGTATTATGTATATCAGTTATCTAGTACCCATAACACAAGCTCTGCTTACCATGGGGCTAGGTAATGCTGTGTGAATTGTCCAGCATTATTTATTATTTATCTAATCAGTTTTTTTTGCTTGCATTGGTCTAATTCTCGGATTAAAATCCGGGGTTGGGCCAAGATTTGAATCTGTACTGTCTTACTGCAGGGCTAAGCCCCTCTTTTCGTTCCACACAGCTTGGCTTTGTATGTTATTTATCTAAAGTATAAAGATTTTCGATTATTAAAAAGATCACCAAAAGTATAACTAAAGACTTGTGCAGCCAACTGTACGTCTGACGTCGGATATCCGACACCAAGTTTAATGCCCTGCCCGGCATAAACCAATCCTAAGTAAACCTGCTTCTGTAATTAGCTACGGCGTTGATGAATTTTCGATCGGTATTAAACCATAATGCTTTGCAATTGGAAAATAAAAAAAAAACTTGCAAATGATTGAAAATCGTTTGAAAAAACGGCTCACTAAAGAAATCAGAATAACGTTTATAAAAACACATACATAGGCATATAAAAAAAAGATTCACATTTAAATTGTGAAGGAATGTGTACGTTTTGCTCAAGGAACTGCATTACAGATTTACTACCAACTTCCTTCATTTTCTTATTATTAGAAATTAATTTACGACCCAAGGTAGTAAAATGGCCTAATCTCTTCCTAAACGCTCACTTGCAATTTGGATTTATAGACCTGATATTATAAAAACTTACCTCATAGGTAGTAAATGGTCTAATCTCTTCATAACCGCAGCTAAAGGCAGCAAACTAACCATTCCATAACAAAATTAAATTTGTGTTTAAATCATTTGAAAGGAGCAGGTTCCCAGGTAGTGCCTTGTGGGACGCCACTCAGAATCATTCATCTTTTAATCTGACGTGTTCTATTGTGGTCGGCAGCAGGTATAAGTTTGTGGGGCTACGAGGCTATTTGTTAGACTCCATTGCTTAATACCTTTGAACAAGGAAATATTCTCGGTTATATCGAATTTCAACGCAAAACGATCCATAGATACGGATTTGTATTATTTTTGTTGGGAACTAAGCTAGGTCGAGAATTTCAAACGTTCTTCTAAGATAAAGGTTAGTTGAAGGTTTAATTCGTTTGTCCTCGCATGTTTAGTTATGGTTTATAAGCCACTCAATAAAATTGGTTACACTTGAGTCAAATTAATTGCTGAACACGACGACGACGTCTATAAAAGACAAAAATAGGATATTATAAACAAGACATAGTGTTTAGGTACACATAGAAGATCATTTCCACGTTATTCGAAATTGTAAACTAGCAATTATACAAGACACAATAAGAAAAGTAAAAATATGTATTTACTTTTCCACAGTTAAATAATGAAAAAAATAAAAGACAGTCGTAAATAAAGGTTTGCTTGCGGCTCCATTAAAAGGTAGTCGATTAGAGAAGGAACACGAACAACAAAAGTGGCTTTTGACCATCGATCCATCAGACACTGGCGCAGATAAGGGCATATACCTGTCACAGTCATAAGTATTAACGCTTGACTCATATACACGGCATAAAAACAAAATACATTAATGTACGTACGAGGTGGAAAATAAAGAAACGGGAAGCCCAAGGTGAAATGCGCGGTCAGGGATGTCGCATGTCGAATTTACATGGGATTTTAGAAAAAAGTGAAAAAGTGCAACACCTCAATCAATCAACTCTATAATGTTAGAATATGTACATAAATTAAGTTAAGGTGTTATTATTTGTAGACTTTTTGGTAATTTTTTATTTTTTTTTGTAAGTTAAAGAATTTTGATGTGATTTTTATATAACACCGGCGACGACCGCTGTGGCGCGGTGAGCTAAAGTCCGCTTGCGACTCAGGGTTCGATTCCCGCCTCAGGCATCTACAAATATTGGTTCCGCGTGTTTTGGTCATCATTTATGTATAATAAAAAATATCTATCTATGTAATGTATTGTATTAAGTATATCGGTCATCTAGTACCTATAACGCAAGCTCTGCTTAGCTTGATGCTGTGTGAATTGTCCCGCATTATTTATTTATTTAATGAAAAGCATTATTTTAAAATGTACCCAGTAGTGACAGTTATCGGTATTGCTTCTCTCAAATACCAGGACTATCCCTACTATCCCTGGCTTACCTGATGACAATCACAATATCCCAGGATTAATATTTATATTATTTTTTTTTATCCCGGGATCCAAACCTTTATCACAGACCTCCATAGTATTCATAAATTTTGTTGATACATCTGCCGACTTCTTTGTTCTTTGTGGTAGTTTGTATTTGTTTCAGAGCTTGGCTAACGTTCGTTCGTGCCTCTATATATTCGATAATGTGACGATGTATCTGTATGCAATAAATCAATTAATACCTATCAAATAAATTTATATGATATAAAAAAAACATGAAAAAAGGTTTCGACAGATTTTTGTTTGCAAGTTACTTACAGGCGAAATACTAATATAGCTAAAATCAACTCCATAGTTTAGATACCCCACGTACGGACTATCCATGTGTGCATCTACGGCGGTGGTTGTTTGCGAAGTTAGTTGTTCATTGCAAATTGAAATAGCGAGGCCAGAGCAGTAAGTCCTCGGGTAATTAACGCTGTCTCAGTTTTAAATTAGCTCGTGCAAATTAAAGCAAGCCTTTAATTGCGACGAGTTGTTCAGAGAAGATGCGAAACAAGCTAAAATCTATGATTGTTGAAAGCTTTGTTGGGCGTGTTGTCGAGTTCACAAAATTCTATTAGGATATATGTAGTATTTATTAGCATTTCCCTCAAAGTCACCACTAGCAGCACAACTTAACATTATTTTTTATGTATTAGTATATTGCATATTTCTATTTGTATATGTGTATTATGATTTTATTTATCCTTTGATTTTATTTTGAAGCTTTGGTTGCCTGGAAAAAATTGCTTTAAGCCATACGGCAAATTCGTGTACGTTGTTTACAAATCTGTTTTAGATATAAGTTTAAAGAGTAGAGATCTATCTATCTTTATAGAAATAAAAAAGGATTTTATACATATATATAATAAAGGATTATCTATGTATCTTTATTAGTTATACTTTCTTTGTTAAACATTAAATAGTTTATAGAATACCTATACCCCGGCCATATCTCGCAAAGAACCGACGGCCGCTGGAGCAAACGTATTCTTGAGTGGAGACCAAGACTCGGTAAACGTTGTGTAGGACGCCCTCCGACCAGGTGGGATGATGACCTGCGAAAGACTGCAGGTAGATGCTGGATGCGTCAAGCTGAAGACAGGGTACTATGGCGTTCATTGGGGGAGGCCTATGTCCAGCAGTGGACTAATATAGGCTGATGATGATGATGATGATTATGATGATACCCCATAATCCTTTATACTGTGATGATATAAAAGGTGTTTTATTATTCGAATACGACCTTATGCCTTGTACAGAAGATAATACAACTTGTTAGTCAACAAATACATAGACTTTAATTCCATTTATTTTTGTAGGAACTATCCTCGATTTTTCCTATCTCCGATTTTTCCAAACCATAACTGGAGATTAGAGGAAATATTACAATACAATACAATTATTCTTTAGTGCACTGCAGATAAAAAACAGAAAGATACACTGGACAGGAAAAAGACAAATAAATAATGTGTTGTACAATGGGCGGCCTTATCGCTTAAAGCGATCTCTGCCAGGCAACCTATGGATGGACATGAAGTGAAAAATAATTATGTGTGGTAATTTAAATAAAAATACGCGTGTACACATAAACACTTCATCCAGAAGTGCTTATTTATATGTATTTAGACAAATCTAATTTTGGACTATCTGCTAACAAATCACGTAATGAGTGAAAAATAAGAACAAGAAAAAATTATTTGGCCAAAAAAAAAACAGGTTTCAATAGGTACAATAACAAATTAAAATACATTTCTTCCCTGAATAATAGGCAAGTATTCAGGTGAATCTACTAAACTTTTATAAAAAAAAACTGTTCAATTTCTAGTTCGAAATTGTTCAAATTTCAACATTCGCGTGAAAATCAGACCCTGTTAATTTGAGAAGGATTATATTTATGAGTGCTATCAAAATAATACGACTTAAGTATATATAATTTCAAAATCCAAGTTACATCAGTGGTGCGGTGTGATGGCGGACCATAAAATTTGAATTGCCTAATGAATATACGGGATTAGTTAAATGACGGAGGAAAATGCGGTTGTCATATGAGTCGGTAGTTTTGTTTTACATTTCATGTTTTACTAGAAGTGTAGATGTTGAATTCTTCTCTTTTGATGTGTTGAATTCTAGAGTGTAGATGTAATTCAAGAGTCACATGGTTTAATGCAATAGGTCAAGTCCCGTTATATATATTGTGATGTCTTTGAATTCCATTTATTTTTTTATTTATGTATTAAATATTATTTATATATTGAACACATCAGTTTAGAATGCAGCCATATATGTATTTAAGTCCTCCATTGGACCAAAAAATTTAAGTGAACAGTAAAATAATTTTATTTGATAATAATTTAATGTATAAAATATGACTTGTCTAAGTGCTTATTTTGTAAGCCTAAAGAAATAAATGATTTTTTACTTTACTTTTACTTTACATTTGTTTTATTTATTTCAATAGTTTCTATACTACTTTTTTATTTCTATACTCACGACAATAATGCCTTTAATACGAATGTATGTAGTTTTAATACCAGATATTTTACTCCAAAATATCTGTATACATAGACAAGCATCTTTGAGTTTTATTAAGTTTAAGAAGTGGGTCGTATTTTCGACTCCCAGTAATGATTATGCCTCTCATCCGCTAGCTACCCTGAGTGCGGTTGCGTTTTTTTGCATCTACTGGTATTCACTTTTTGCCGGTAATTACGTTGGTGGAACATAAAAGTTTCGCTCAGCGGCAGCGAATATAAATCGGCCGTTTCATGAAATATCGAGTCTCTGCCGTGGGCTATACGCCACGAATGGGTCGCCGCCCTTATCTTTGCCGATACGATTTTATACGATATTCCATTTTTCTTTTTCTGACTTTTATGGATCGGTTGTTCGCGGTGTATCGATAATTCGAGATCGGTCTTTACGTTGAAATTCCTACACAGGTAGCACGGGCATGTTCCCCTGCGTGAATGCTGGCTGTATCGCTAGAGTTCACACTGACGACGCCTAGCTTCGCTGATTTTAGAAATAACTCAAATTACGATCGTTTTCCTATAAAAAGCGTAAAGCCGGGTTCGAACCGGTTACACGTGAAGTTCTCACAAGGTTCGCTCGCTCATAACTGGCTACTTTATGCCATTGTAATGATCTAGGCTAGAGCTGGCACTGCGCTGCGCATGCGCGCAAAAACACTCGCATTGTCTGCTGCCGGCTGCGTCCGCGGCTGTTTTATCACTTCGCACGTCGGCTTTGACACTTCCGAGAAAATAAACTCTTCTAGCTTTTTTAATATTTCCCCAAAAAACCAGTTAATACTGGATTGTTGACTTTTACATGTGACAAGTTGGCACGTTTCGTTTGTACATTATTTTGTATTAAGATGGTGCATTTTTTATCTATTTCAGTTGCAGCAGTTCTCATCTGTAAAACTCTAAATGATAACGTTAATCAAAATATTGTTAACTATTGGTTGTCGTTGGTGGTGCTCGGTACATTATTCAGATAATGAGCGTTTAGCGTCTCGAGTAATGAAAGCTGCAATGTGTATGCTAATAATTTTGATTTCTAACCGCTAATGCGTTTAGGAACAGTTTCGCGATACAATCGCTTAATGAGCACAAAAAGCGGAGGTCCTACTTAAGAATTCCTCTTGTGTACACAGTTTTTTGAAGAACTTTTCGCAAACGAATTATTCATAATGAGCATCAGAGTATGAAACTTATTCCAAAGTATTTTATGGCTTATTGCCATATTATTACGACACTTTTCTGATCGCAGATTGTCGCACCCATGTTCGGAATTTTTATATCGTATCGTTTTTAAATTTTTAAAAAATATTGTGTTTGTTGCTCGAGGGTTGTAGGGATCGATTGAGTTTATTATGGGTATTTTTTATGTTAATGAACTAAATACGTACGTAGTTACACGGTTATGATTGTGGTCTGGACAGAGCTTGTAAGCGAGACTTCCTGTCGCGATTTCGTTTATTGGAAAACGGCTATCTGATTCTTTACCTATCATCTTAAGGTATGGTTTTATGGCAGTTACAAATATTCAATCTGAAACATGGTGTATTTGTTTATTGGTAAGTTGTAATAATTATGTGAAATATTAAGGCGTACCCCGACACACTAGTGCCGCCGCCACCTATGTTATCTTATTATTAACTTAAACAAAAAATTAAAAACTTCATTGGTCAGTTTGTGATACTTATTATTAGCTTTTGTTTAATGCCTCTGTAATAATTTTATTTTGTATACTTTAGGCTGAGATACGAACGTGCCCTTGGTTACCACCAAACTCTATTTTTATATCTCTGCCTAAACTTTATAGATGGCGGCGCTAACGTGCCTCGGGGTAGTGTTTGCCAAAACTACTGAACTCAGATCAGGAATAACATAATAGCTTATCATTATCCTAGAAAACGCGTTCAAAACTAGAAAACCAATATTTAACGCATTCGACGTAATTTTCCCTAAACAATTCTATTTATGTAAAGTATATTTTATTGCATGAAATACTGTGTGTAAAGCTGTTTTAGTATAAATGTGATTCAATGTTCATATTTATACCGTTACGTGTGCAATGTCAGATGTGCAATGTGTGTGTGTGTGATGAAATTAAATTGCAGAAATATGATTAAAATTAAAAAATTTGTAAAATAAATAATGAAAATTGATTGTAAACTGCAGCTTGCTCATTCTTAGAGCTATGTCGATAACTTTGGTTCTCTGTCGGATGTATTTGTTACGAATAATATCCTTCAGAGAAACTCCGAGCATAGCTCTTCCCATAGCAAGCTGAGCGACTTTGAACTGGTACTAGACAGTTCTGTTTAAGGTGATCACGCAAACTGTACCGACCTTCCGATAAAACGGAGAACATTTCTCAAATGGTTTTATTTTCGAGTTGGATTGTTGTCATAACATGTCGCGGTCCGGTCGGGTACACGCCGGAAATGTTACCGGACAAGCAACCGGACACCGCTGCGTGTTGCGTGTCGTACCGGCCGCTGCGCCGGCGCAGGCCTATCAAAGCAATGCGCAAATAAACACTGGGCTACTGGACATGGGGTTTAGAAGTTGAAAGCTGCCAAAAATGGTAGAGCTTGAGCTGTTCTAAAGCCGAAGATAGGGCGCTATGGCGCTCATTGGGGGAGGCCTATGTCCAGCAGTGGACTAATTATTATTATTATTATAGCCATTTATTATCAAAGAATAAGTATTAACAATAATGAAATATACTTAATATATTAAACATTTAAGAAATTATTATTATATTGAACATTGTTAAAATAAGAAAGTATAATATATATAAATATGAAATTTTTTATTATTCTTGATCTCTATTTGAGTAAAGGCCTCCTCCAGACTATGCAGCGCAGATAATGTTTTAAACTTTTTATGAAAAAGGAAATACTGGAAAACTGTCAATATGTAGCGAAGGACAGAAAGAACAGGCATAGTCTGGAGGAGTGGACTAATATAGGCTGATGATGATGAGCTGTTCAAGGGTTTTTTTACTTATCAACCCTGTTCGTTAAGACAATCCTTGTATTCAGAAACACATAGGTAGGTCCTCGAGTAGGTCGCTTTTCAGGGTAGGTGTATGTCCAGCTGTGGATTTGTAATGGCTATTAATGTGATGTATACTTTAGTGAGTAGGTACTTTTACGAACCTCTTGTGAAGATATTATTTATGGGACCAAGTATTTTTGTAGGAACCTAAGATCTTTGTATCTGGTCTGTGACAGAGATAATTTATACTTAATGGAATTGTAATATTTGTCGGTCTCTGTTTTTGTAAGACTATATCACAGATAATATAATACATACTGTACTATATTTACTAAATAATGCTCAAAGATGTTTCAAGGTGGTAGAGTGAACAACAACAATATCTAAGAGTTATTTTTTGGTAGCAGCAAGAGCGGGTGCTAAAGTAGAGGCAGATTCTCCCCTTTCGACCGTATACAAATCTGAAGGTTCGTAACCAGTAGCGGGAGAAGAAAAAATCTTCATTTTACGATACTATAGTTAGTAGTTACTAAACAATAGGTTTTTTCCTTACACGATACTGGTTTCGACATAAGAAATTCGTAAGTTTCTTCATGCTCATCTTTGAATCTATGTATCTTGGAACAGTTGGGCATTGTATAGAGTTAATATCTCCCACTATAACCACTGAAACTCCACAGTTACTTACACTAAGGACTTTCCGAAACTTACAAAATCGTCCCAAGTTTGAAGAAGGTCGTTCCTGGAAAAATAAACCTTCAATTTAATAATTCAATTCGCAACTCTCCATTGTAAATCAAACTTAATAACATCCCAGCCGAACGGTTCCCTCACGAAGCCATCATTTTTCACTTAAACCGATAGATAATTACTTAGTTTTACTATCCTCGGAAATAAAACAGCATAACCTAATCGTATCGTTATGCCCCCGTTCCGAAATCCACCATACGACGGAATGCTGGAGAACGAGTTTTACTTCCGTCCCTCTCGTTTCTATGCCCGCGCTATCTCCGTCCTTGTCGGTGTCTTGTCATTTTCTATAAGTTTTTCTAACGTGGTCTGGCGCGCCGCCGCCCCCTCTATTTCGCCCAAACGCCTGCTCTAAGCGATAACTGGTGTTTGTTCACCAGTTATGACTATTGTTCGACACACAGATGCTTGTTACGGTTGCTATCGTTGTTTGCTCGCTTAATGAAGCTCTGACTCCATCCTTCTAATGATTTGTTTACTTTTAACGCTTGCTGCAAACACATGACTCTTATCCAGTATGGAAAAATCTCTGGCGCCGAAGCTTAAGCCTAAAAGTTATTTTAATTGAGTCATTAATTTCCCAGCACAATTTCCTGTTCGTGTTAGAATTTGTATTAAACAATTAACAGTCGGTATTGGCTGACATAAATTAAAGTTTCTTGATATTGTTGGAAGTGGTGAAATACGGCCGTGTTTGGTATGCCCCCGACGCGGCCAAATCTCTATCTTTGGGGTACTTCTCGAATCCGTCGGCTAATGCTAACGACATACAAATTAAAAGAGACCGAGACGTGTGCCAAAGGTAACTTTATGGGCTTCGCATGTCTTATATCAATAAATTATTAACTACGCTCCTTGTTTGATTTCACATTCATACTTATCAATTTACGTTTCAATATCGACTTTAAAACGATTCTTTATGGTTTAAAATGGGATGGAGAGCGTGTGAGAAGGGACATAGGAATTTAATCCATAAAACCGAGTGTTAATGTATAATTTATGCTAGCAAGGGACAAGTACAAAGTGGCGGGGGAGTAGGTATTCGCGCGTAAGCCGGGAGAGAATCTAGGGTTTAATTAATTCGCTAGATCTAGGCAGCGAGTGCTCGCTACTTTCAATTAGGCCCGGCGCCCGTGCAGCTAGCGTGTTTTGAATTGTGTGATTTAATGGGATCCTGTATTTCCCATACAATTAGTTGTTACAAAGTCAGGCCTGTAAATCGCCACTCTGCTTATGTTAAAACATTCCCACGAACATTTTTCACGTAAATTTATCACCGAAACGTCTCAAATAACCTTTGCTCAATTAGCGACAATGTATCCAAATTGAAAATGTATTCGGCGAAACACAATAACATTTTTATTTATGGTCCCAGAAGGTGACACTGCGACGGTCGCTATTCGAAAACGATCTGAGATAAAACTAATTTCAACTATAAAATTAAAACAACACAAAATATACTGAAGTGAAACATAATCTATACCTATTACTGCGGCCGTGTACCGGAGCAGAATAAAGCTAAGTGTGAGTCAGACTTGCGCAACTAGGGTCCTGCACCGATAGGTAAACAAGTTATTTTTACTTGTTTTCATATTTATTAGTATATGGGTAAAACCTTTTTAACTGTTTCTTCTACAATTTAGAGATTCCAGACATTTAAAATTTATTACTGACATATTTTAAGGGGAGATAGATAAATATCGTTTGTTGTAAAAAAGATTACATGTTTTAGGTAAATGGCACCTTAAATCCTAAGTTAGGGAATTTAAATTCCTCTAAAAATTGCAGTAACTTTAAAGTAGTAAATCTCACGATATACAAAAGTAGGAACCTTTCGTTTGAAGCAGCCATTTTGTTTTGGTGAAATAAAGAACCGAACTAATGTTGTGAACCTGACCATGACGACTTATCATTTAAGAAGCGCACTGTGGCGAGCCCAGGTGGCATGGCGAGACTTAGTAACGGAGCCCAAAGCAGCGGGGTGCTGCCTCGCTACGGAACCCTGAAAGCAAGAAATCTATAAGTGTTCGTAGAGATATAAACTTGTCAATTTATGACGAGAGCAGCGCGAGTGTCGCTGTATTATTCAAAATAGGAAAAAAATATTCATGTCTACATTTAGAACGGCGATATCTGTACGAATCAATGGATGTAGGAATACTCAAATCTTGACCAATTTAAATAAATTATTTGACACCTTATAAGGTGATTAACCACTTAAAATATCTTGCGTATTGGTACTGATAAAAAGCACGTCGCCATAAGTAATTAAATTGATGTTTATTTCAGTTTTATGATTTTATAAAACTGAGGCTGTAATGATGACGAAATTAGAACTTAATAAACTTATCGTCTTATGTATCACAGAGGACCTTGGGCAGAGCTCTCGGTTTTATTTTACGAAGTTAGGGAGGAGATGGTCATTTGACTTATTTTTTATCTATCTATATTTTTCACTCGAAACAAATATTTGCAGATTTTACAAATATTTGTCTAAAGGCGGGAATCGAACCCGCAACCTCATGCGTAGCATACCTATACCTACCATAGTAACCTTCAACCATCGCGCCAAGATTACCCCCCTTCTAGCGCAGTCGGTAAGTAAAAACACAAGCGTAACAGTCATGTAAAATTAGTGAATAAATACCGGTAACGTACAAGCAAATTATTATAAGTTGACAAGTGGCCTGAATACTCCTGGACAGCAATGATTAGAGATACGGGAATATGCGAAGCTCCGAGAAAGGCTGGCACAGAACTAAGTGCTCAAAGTCTGTATAAGCAGTCACGAATGCGCAAGGTACACGTTCCTCTGAACTAGAGCTAGGTCTCATTTCAAAGTCCCCGGATTATGCAACAAGGTGATATCCCGGGGTGCCGACAATCTTATAAAAAGACGTGTGATGTAGAGAACTAAGTGGTCAATGTCTGTATAAGCAGTCACGAATGCGTACGGTACACGTTCCTCTGAACTGGAGTTAGGTCTCATTTCAAAGTCCCGGGATTATGCAACAAGTAAAAATCCCGGGATTCCGAGAATATTCTAAAAAAAATGTTTTGATGTGATGAACCATTAAGGATATCCAAAAATGTTGATTGAACCAATTTTATATAAACTATCTATCATAGAGAAAAAACATGGGCCTGTGACAGCAGAAGTATAGTGTCATTCAACATTTTTTATATTTTTGTAACCAAAATCTGTGCAAATATGTGTGAGTTCTAATATAATAAATAGCTTGGGAGAAAAAGTATTTTATGCTATCTGGAAATTATTTTAAGCGTATCTCGAGTCTCGACCCGAGACAAGTAACACATTTGGGTAAAATCCCGGGAATTCGAGACCAGATTCGTCCCGGGATCTAAACCCGATTCTACACTCTCTTAGTACTCACGACGTGCTATTGACACCAAATAATAATTGTCACGTTGTCAAAGCACATCGTGTCAAACAATGCCCCCTTATGATTCGAACCGACGAATGGTGAAAACATAAGCGATATTCACACTGTTTATTTACGAACAAGCTGAAGGAACAGGATTCAATGAAAATATTAGTTTAGACGTTTTGTCTAACTCGACATGAAAACATGTGCGATGAGAGTTAAGATAAAAAAAATTACATACTCTTCCAACCAATTCTTAAATTCGGTTGATGTAGCTTTGTAGGCGCGATAACATCAATACACAGAATAGCAAAACTGTGGCAGTACGTACCACAAACATAAACTAGAGCTATTAGAAAATGATATTTTCAACTTGAGCCGGTCTATTTAAGTCAGTTTCCTCGAAATGCTCATTTAAATTTTATAGCTTCAGTCTGATTTATTAATTTATCTATAGGATTTGATTGTTCTAAGTTATGAGAAATCTTATATTTTGGGATAAGTTACATCTCGCGCGGACCAGTTGTACTTTTTCTAAAAAGCATTCAAAGACGAGGAGTCTTTGAATGCTTTTTATCGAAAGTCTCTTGGTTTTTGGACCGGACTGGATTCGGACCAGTTTCTCCGACCGCAAAGTGAAGTAGACAACTCACACTCGAGAAGATCTTTTTGACTTTTCAAGGGTTTCGTATCTTTTTGACTGAGCTAGGGGCTCAATATTTGACGACCGATGTGGTGCGGTGGGCGAAGGTCCGCCTGCGATGCAGAAGGTTGCGGGTTCGATTCTCGCCTCGGAACAATTGTGTGTACAATCTGCAGATATTTGTTCCGGGTGTTCTGGTCGTTTTCTATGTTTAATAAAAAATATCTATCTATGTAAGCATTATTTATTTATTAAATAAATATAATAATTAGGTTAATTTAAACAAAATTCTTAAAACTATGTCTAAAAACTGTTGATTTTTGCATAATAATAATAATATATAGCTTATAATATAATAGCAAAGAAACAACAGTCGTAACTAAAAAATCACACGTTTCTCTGATAGAAACTACTCAGAAAGGTGTCTGCACAAGCCTTTACAAAGTTTACAATTCCACAAAGTGTCAAGACTCTAATTCGTAAATTGAGTTCAGCTAAATAAGATTTCAAATAAAGTAATAACCCAATAAAACCGGTAAATGACAATATTTATATTGATTAATTGGATGGTAATCGTATGTACATATTTAGTTGTATTGTAAATTTTAAAATAAAATATATGAGGTTGACGAACTTCGGTACAAGTGGGAAGAAAAGCGATAAAGATTTTTATAGTCCAAGTATAGTAAAGAAGGTATTCCTCTTGGCTTACGATTCTTCGATGCGTTGCGCAACCGATATTGGAAACTCAGTCTTTTAATATTTATTATAATTGTATACTCTTAACTTTAATGGCAGAGGCTAAGTTATTGTAGGTATCAGCTGATATTTACATGCAGTTGTCATGAAATAAAACTTTAATAAAGCTAGAGGTGGGTACATCTAGGGACACGGCAACCTAACATGAAATAATCAAACCAAAAAAATATACTGTCGGCCGGATATTCATTAGCAGATTTTAAAATAGTGCTAGGATTTCTGTTCTAGATAATGACGACTGACGTGGCGTGGCAGGTGGAGGTCGGCCTGGTTGCGGGTTCGATTACCGCCTAATGTTTGTACGATCTGTAAATACTTGTTCCGGATATTGCCTATGTATAATAAAAAATATATTTATATGTATAGTATTCTATTAATATACTTAATACAATACATTACATAGATGGATATTTTTTATGATAGGTACGTACATAGAAAACGACCAAAACACCCGGAACAAATCTGCAGATCGCACACACAATTGTCCCGAGGCGGGAATCGAACTCGCAAACACATGAGGGACCTTCGTTCACCGCGCCACAGGCGTCGTCAATGGTCGAGTCGTCATCATCATTATCAGCCATAGTAGTTTACTGCTGGACATAGGCTTCCCCTATAGAGCGCCTTAGCGCCCTGTCTTCAGCCGCATCCAGCTTCTGCAAGCAGTCCTTCGCAGGTCGTTATCCCACCTGGCCGGAGGGTGACCTACACTACATTTGCCGAGTCGCGGTCTCCATTCAAGAACACGTTTACCCCAGCGGTTGTCGGTTCTTCGCGATATATGGCCGGCCCACTGCCACTTCAGCTTGCCAATTTTTGGAGCTATATCGGTAATTTTAGTTCTCTGTCGGATGATTTCATTACGAATCTTATTCTTCAGAGAGACCCCGAGCATAGCTCTTTCCATAGCTCGCTGAGATAATTACCCACATTGTTTAAATATTTTCCAATATAGTCGAAGCTGATCGTTCAATAGACCCCGTGTGAACCCCACAGCGTTTCTCCTTATGTGTGTCATTGTCTACCAGTTAGCCTGAATAGCCGCGCTGACGCCTTACCCAGCAATCAGCGGGTAATTACCATCTAATCAGAACTAAGGTAAAACTCCATACACGGGTACTCCAATCCACGGTCTCACTCGTTATTCGAGACTACAGACAGATAGAGAATGTTGCTTAAAATATTTATTTTCTACTCATTATTATGCTAACGCGACGAGCTCGAGGTACATCTTCCATCCTGGCCTTTTGCAGCGTTGGATCGCGAGGAGTGGAAGGAAAAAAGGGAGGCCTTTGCCCAGCAGTGGGACAATAATAAAGTACCAATTGATGGCAAGAGTGAAAAAAATTGATTGTCTCGTGTTCGAGACGATATCACTGTGCGAAATTCGTCTAGGAAGATATCAGTATCTTCCTAGCCGGATTTCGTTCAGTACGTCCAATCTCAACGTAGACTAGCCGTTTACGTAGCACGTATAGTATATAAGATTGTACTACATACAGGCGCTAACTTCAAATTAGGTAGGTACATAATGTCAAACCTAATAAAATATATATATAATAACTACATAGCGTGAAGCGACTTTGTTTTATTCTATCTGTCTGTCCCTATACATATATGCTTAGATCTTTAAAACTACGCAACAGATTTTGATGCGGTTTTTAGAGTGATTCAAGAGGAAGTTTTATAAACTGGTTGATACATGGATTTCCACGCGAGCGAGCCAGCGCAGCTAGTAGCTCAATGAAATATAAAATTCATCAATTAACAACAAATTACATAATGTCAAACCTACAAAAATATTAAAATATATATTCTTGTAATTCTTGTAATTCTTTATTGTACACAAAACACTTAAAATAACTTAACTAAAAAAAGATATGTACATAGGCGAGCTTAACCCTAACAAAGAGTTTTCTTACAGCAAAACCTTAGGTTTAAAGGAGAAGCGATAGAACAGATAGAGGAAGTGTACAAAGAAACAAATTAGACGTAGAGTATAATACATATGGTATGAGATTAAAATATACATACATAAATTAAAATAACAATAGCTCAATAAACCTAATACATAACTTCAGTTATATAGAGGTGGTGTTGGATCTTAGTGATCATGTACAAGCTGTAAGTGGTAGTTACCGGTGGTTACTCGAGGTTTGCCAGCGCATTGGTAGAATCGCGGGTATTGAAGAGGCTTCCGGTGCCTGCCGCGCTTTCTCGGACCTCCTACTGCAGCGCCTTTCACGAACTTCATTAATAACAAGCTTGCTTTCAAATATTCTAGCCGATTAAATATAAATATAAATAAATATAAATATAAATAATGCTGGACAATTCACACAGCATTATCTAGCCCCATGGTAAGCAGAGCTTGTGTTATGGGTACTAGATAACTGATATACATAATAAAATACATTACATAGATAGATATTTTTTATTATACAAAAAAAACGACCAGAACACCCGGAACAAATATCTGCAGATCGTACACACATTTGTTCCGAGGCGGGAATCGAACCCGCAACCTCCTGCGACGCAGGCGGACCTTCGCCCACCGCGCCACATCGGTCGTCAAATAGAAAAAAGTCGTTTGCAAATAGAATCGAAATATCTTCGTCTTAAGTTATATAGTTTATTTATTGATAACTTTTGGTTCATCATCATCATTAGCAGCCTATGATAGTCAACTACTGGACATAGGCCTCCCCCAATGAAAGCCATAGCGCCCTGTCTTCAGCTTGACGCATCCAGCATCTGCCAGCAGTCCTTCGTATCGTCCTTCGATCGTCATGCCATCTGGCCGGAGGCCGACCTACGTTTACCGAGTCGTGGTCTCCACTCAAGAACACGTTTACCCCAGCGGTTGTCGGTTACGTTAACTTTTGGTTACAGGTCACATATTATAATGTTATATGAAAAAGACTACAGACATCACATTATAATAAATAAAAATAGATATAGTACATTACATTTTAAAATCATAAATTAATTATAATTATAAATCGATAGGTAAATTTTAAATTTACGCTAAGAGAATAATTATTATTATAAGGTTTTGTTATTATAGTGCGTAATCCGTCGCGCTCGGGGTAATCTCAAAGAAATGAAATAATTTCCCGAAAATTTTCGATTTCGACGGCAAAGGCCCTTCTCCTTCCCGTCGGTTTAAAAAAAAATTCGATTTAGTGTCGAAATCGATATTTTTTTGGGATATTATTTAATTACAATTGGTATTAGGTATTCACGGGTCATTATCGCAAGTATAAAAGCTTGTATATGCCATTTATATGTATATTATTTCTACCTTCATTAAGTATGTTTGAAATGAGACGATTTGTTTGAACTCATTCATGCCCAAGTGTGAAATTCACACAGTACAGTTTGACAAGTTTTGAGTTATGGCTCTATTCAAACATTGATTATTTACCACGCCTTAATGCCCGAGTCACACTTCGTTCATTCTCTTACATGTGTTAAAAAACTGGTATTAAATTATACTCAACTAGATACTCATTACACATAAAAAAATAAGGATATAAATGAACAAATAATGCTGGACAATCCACACAGCATCATCTAGCCCTTAGCTAAGCAGAACTTGTGTTATGGGCACTAAGATGACTGATATTACATACATTTACATTACATAGATAGAAATATTTTTACTATACATAGATAATGACCAGAACACCCGGAACAAATATCTGCAGATCATACACACAATTATGACGAGGCGGGAATCGAACCCGCAACTTCCTGCGACGCAGACGGACCTTCGCTCACCGCGCCAGATATTCGTTAATGGAATGCAAATGGAACGTTTTATATTTAAAAAGTAAAAAGGTTGCATTGCATAGGTATAAAAAATGACTCCCAGGCTACGGTTCGCATCACCGAATAATAACATGCTTTTATTGGATTAAAAATAAAACTACAAATCGATATTATACAAACCAGCATCCGAGCACCGAAAATTAGTTTCTTAATCAGGACGCAGGGCCATTTTGTAAATTTATAGCCACGTCAATATCCAAGTGTTTGTTTCCTTCGAGCAGGTAACATATCTCGCACGCGGCGGGGGGCGCCCCAAACCTATACCATTAATATGTAACCCTACCCATTTATATGTGCATCGGACTAGAAGTTGTAACCTTTTATATATTTCAAATGTTTTATGCTTCCTAATTGATTAGAGGCTTTTGGAATTTATTAGGATTATGGGGCTGTCTACATCCTACATGCCATCAAATGATTGCATGGTGAGACACAAATATCTATTTAATATTTACATTGCCATTGCAGGGCAGCACCAAAGCAAACAAGAAATAATATAAAAATGTTAAATCCTACTAATGCAATATTATAAACGCGAAAGTTTGTAAGTATGGATGGATGGATGTTTGTTACTCTTTCACGTAAAAACTACTGAATGGATTTAATGAAACTTTACAATAATATAGCTTATTCATCATAATAACACATAGGCTACAATTTATAAAGATATATTGTATATTATCCAAAATATCTATCACCACGCGGGTGAAACAGCGGGGCGCAGCTAGTATAAAATATACTAACTGAAACCGAACTTAAAAATACACCAACACGCTAACAACTATGTATAACTTAATACTAAGCTTAAAATTAACAATTTTACGTATTTCTATGTGTCCTATCCAAAAATGTTAAAACCGTATACCTACCTGAATATCGCGTTAAGGTGTTTCAGTGCTCGTTCCTGAATGTAATTAGGTAGATACACCGTTGGGCATCAATGTAAGAAATTTTTGCTTTAGAGCTCTGACATTTCGCTTCAATGGAAAGGACCCCTGTTTATCTACTTTATTACTACAATTTTCCGGAATGGAACATTCTCCAGCTTGGCTATACAACCTCAAAGCTTGGCCTCCATATTTTATTTATTTATACTCCTTGCACGAAAAACATAACACAAAACTTATTCTAGAAAATGTAAACAAAGGCGAACTTAACCCTAAAATGAGTTCTCTTCCAGCAAACCTTATTGGGAGAGAGAGACACAGTGAAGAGAGAAGCGGGTACATGTGCATAAATGAAATAAGAAATAGACAAAATATTAAATTTTAACTTACTTATTCATTATACTAATATATACTATATAATATTACCAAATATAAAATACTATACAACCTAAATTGAAAAAAATAAATTCTATATTTACATATATACATAAAATATAACAAAATTATGAAGATAGATAATGCTCTTTGACTTTACGCTTGAAAATGAATAACAATAAAATAATGTTATCAGTGCTTCCAAATCAGTTTCTGCGAACTCTTGCTAATTTCGCATTGGCCGATAACATACTGATTCAGTTTCTTGTCTGATTCTATCTGTTTCTCGAAGGAACAGCATTATTCAATTACTGTTCATACCAGATTTACCGTTTTTCGATACAATAAATACTATTTCGTTTCGTAATGCGCAAGATTTGCTACGGCAGAACTGTAAAGACAGAGATTCAGAGAAAAGTAATAACTTAGTTAAAACGTTGATTAAAGAAAATTATTAATTTATAATTATTGTTGGTCAAATGCCGCTCCTTCTTTCTTCCAATCCTATCTGAAGCCGTTTCCCTCCAGGTGATGATGAAGGAAGAGCCATTGATACTCGGTGTGACATCTTCCTATATTATTATATCATTAGGTATCTGAGACAGACAATTGGTTGTTATTCTCTGTTTTTATTGTGTATTCAAGATGTTATTTCATGACCTAGCATTTGCCCTGGTACATCCTTTAACACTATAACTACTAAGTTTTTGTTGGTTACCCTGATTACTATGGCAGACAACATTTACTTCAAATGAGTCAATTTGTCACCGTCTAAATGGCCGTTTGCTTGTGTGAATTTCACCTCGTTCTGTTCCTTTTTGCAACTTACTCGTTAGGGGCAATATAACTGCTAAAGTACTTGCCCACGGAATTACACGCAATAAGCAAATATGTAGTAACACGTACAAACGACAGCTGCATAAAATGCATTTTATTGTTGTTCATAAAATTCTACTTGCATTAGACTCTTCTATTTGCAGAACACCTTTACGATGCTGCTTTTTAAGATACCCTAGGTCTTTTTAAATACTTTTTAACAGACATACGCTATCTGAATACGTAATTATTAGAATTAAGAATTACTATTTATCGGGTTCTCATCAAGAATCGACCTTCATTTTACAAAAATCTCACTTGATGGTGAGTGACGATGAAGATTATGAACTGATAATATGAATGAGATCCACCAATAGGTTTATATTGATTATCCTAGAATGGGTCTACTACCGATAGGATTCCAGTATTTTCCCTAAAACATCCGTCTTTGGCGAATAGCAGTTTGAGGGCAGTGCAAACGAGCAACTGTCCCGTGAAAACCAGCCTGTCATAAACAAGATGGCGTCTTATCGCTAATCTACAAGCATCTCGTGGCCACATTTCACTGATCTGACACCAGTGTTCGGTAGAAAGTATCCCGTTTGCAACGGCATTAAACTGTAACCTTGGTGTGGCATCGATTAGGTCCGATTCGAGTATATTTAGGTTAGTTCCGGCGAATGACTCGCTCTTGCTTTTGTCTCTTGATTGCTTTTTGATGCAGCGATTAATGTGACTTATGTGGTTTTGGGTTAACGGCCACCTACTTAATGACGGACTTGCTGTTTAGGAGGCGGGCCGGTTCATGGGAGAATTATATTATAACGTTTTTCGACGGTGAATCCATCCAATAATTAACTGGCACTAGTTTTCTTCGTCTTTATTTTAGTTGAGACTATTTTTTTGATGCAACAAAAACCAATAAAGAACATCTCTTTATTTTCTTGTCTATTTTAATTTAAATAATTGCACTTTTAACTTATAGTTATACATGTATTGTTTGTACCTATGGAATAATTAATTTTTAATTTTGATAAGCGTCATCTTCATTGAGCAAGACACACATGTCTATCAGCAGCGCCTGTGGCGTAGTAAGGATGGGCAGGGAATGCCCATCCTTAATTTACGAAACTTAATTTTTTTCTTTGTGTATAACAAACTTTTTGGTATCTATATCTGTTTATTTAAATGTATTTAATAAATATCTTGTTTTGTTGCAGGTAATACGCGTTACTTCCTACCAGTGAGTGTGTAATACAAGCAACTTCTCTAAAGACTTGTCCAGAACAACATTTGAATTGCATTCAATTAAGATAATCACAGATGCTTAAGAAAAAAAAAAGTATTTTAATTTCCAAGAGCTTCATTCCAGAGCTAGACGTAGGTAGGTACCTGATCGCCCGAGGAGTAGAGCTACTAGTCAATCTTGGTCGGTATTCGCTGCCATCTTGGCTCTGGCAGACGGACGATAGCTTGTCCGCGGACTGTAATTGCCGAGCTATGCGCCCCCGGCCGTTTTTCTATAAAATGGCGAGTTACGGAGATGCGCGTTTGATACGCTCTGACGTTTGTCAGTTAGGTTGTTCTAGAACTTTGTGTGGGTTACTTTGAACGGGTTTAATCTTCTTCCTGGTTGGATTAACCCAAACTAGGTTATTTAGAGGTCATTTTGTTTGAATTTGTATCACATTATCATGTAGATATCGGAACTCTCGAAATAAGAACGTATAAAAATATACAAAGGCAAAACATAACAAATAACATTTCCAAAGAAACAGCAAATTCGTAAGGTGTACAAGAAAACGATTGATATCGCAACAGTAGCAGACGATATAAATCTTAATAGAAAAGTGTTAGGTTTTAACTATTATGTTAGGCACGTAGCAATCCATAAATGGTTTGTAATTGTAGGTGAATGCGGGTTTTTGCCGAGCGGCGGGCGCAGTCGCGCTCCAACACTAGTTTTTGCTCCATTCCAATGACATATTATATATCGCGGATGAAATGCGTACGGCCAATACGGCATTAAGCTTCCTAGGGCGAGAATCACTCGATTGTGCCGATTTGTACGTGACTCCATAAGCTATTTTGCAAGTTGAGCTCAGTTTTATCAAAGGGTTTGAGCATTTTCCTTATGATGCTGGCTTTATTGAAGTTCGTTTCGGGTAATTTCGTTCGTTTTCCCCGAATACCCAGTAATTTTATTGTTCAAAAGGCCGTTTTTTGACAATGTTGCGTAACAAATAAAATACTACGTATTATTTATATATTACTGTGCCTAAAATATATAAAAATACAAAAGATATTTTTTTTTGTAGAATAATAACATCTAATTTGAAGTGTGGGACAATCAAGGCATTGAATTTAGTTATTACTCGTATTTTCTAATTATGCCTTACCGGATATGAGCTCGTTTTTTTTGAGAATGATGCCAAATCATTTTATGGACGAGAATGATTAAGTTAGCACCTACCAAATTGGTTTATTAATCAGTATAAATTGGTATACCTACTTTGCAAACTTGAATGTAATTTGCTTCTTATTTAGTTACCGTTGAATATGGGCGTACAGCTTTCGTCCTAAACTAGTTCTCCTTTAACAATCGTTTTAACTTGTTACAAAGCTGAAATAGTAAATTCCATTCATATTTGGTAATTTGCGTAATGAAATTCAGGTCATCCACGTATCAGGTATTTTACGTATGAAATTATGGTCATCCGCGTAAAAGATATTTTGCGTTTCTGGTACTGTGCGTCGAAACGATTCATTTGTTTATTGCATACACATACATTGAAAATGAAATGAAAAGTTTATTTATTTCTTTAAGCTTACAAATAAGCACTTAGATAGGTCATATTTTATCATCATCATCATCAGCCTATATTAGTCCACAGCTGAACATAGGCCTCCCCCAATGAGCGCCATAGCGCCCTGTCTTCGGCTTGACGCATCCAGCATCTACCTGCAGTCTTTCGCAGGTCGTCATCCCACCTGGTCGGAGGGCGTCCTACACTACGTTTACCGAGTCGTGGTCTCCACTCAAGAACACGTTTGCCCCAGCGGCCGTCGGTTCTTCGCGAGATATGGCCGGCCCACTGCCACTTCAGCTTGCTAATTCTAATAATAAATAAATAAATAATAAACTTTTTATTGTTCAAAGAGTTGCTTATAGCTAAATTAATTCTCAGAGCTATGTCGATAACTTTAGTTCTCTGTCTGTTAGATCTCTGTCATATTTTATAGTTCACTACAATTTTTTGTCCACCAGTGGAAGAAGTGAGAAGAAACCACTAGTATATTCATAACTTATGTGTCTAGTACATTTGATTTGCTTATCTGTAAGTTGGTAGATTTTGAGTTGGAGCAAAGGAGATTATTAATTTGATACATTGTCACATAATATGAGCTTAGGTGTTACTAGTTTAGAGGTAGTACATGTACCTTGTAAGGGCGCAGCAATTTATTTAGAAAAAATAATAATAATAACTATATTTATTGGTAGGTAACGTATATAAAGAGTTAAATAATAACAATAAATAAATAATGCTGGGCAATTCACACAGCATTATCTAGCCCCATGGTAAGCAGAGCTTGTGTTATGGGTACTAGATAACTGATATACATAATACAATACATTACATATATAGATATTTTTAATTATACATAGAAAACGACCAGAACACCCGGAACAAATATCTGCAGATCGTACACACAATTGTTCTGAGGCGGGAATCGAACCCGCAACCTACTGAGTCGCAGGCGGACCTTCGCCCACCGCGCCACATCGGTCGTCAGAGTTCCTGAAGATGAAGATTATTAATTTGCCAAAACATGTCTTAGGTAAGGTAAAAAGTAAATACATTTTATGAATCAACATGCTCGATCGTTAGATGATTCTAAAATTGTGTTGTTAAAAAGTTTGTGCACTGAAATGTTTTGGGCCCTTTTCCTATCTTTCGGTTTTCCATCTGGTCTTCGTAGAGGGGCCCTACTAAAACTAGAAACATTTCGGGTTGGTATAGTAGAAGGTAGAACTAACTTTTTAATTCGCTGTGATTACATTTGAGCACTCAAATACTATTTCCAATTAGTGGCTTTGCACGCGAATTCGCGAAACAAAATGTACCCATAATATATTCATATTTATTTATTCCATAAAACAATATACATTGTGCGGAAACTTAAAAATAAATTATATTAACTAAAAGAGAAAACACAAGATCTGCTTAGATGCTGTGTGGATTGTCCAACATGATTTATTTATTTATTATTATTTTATTAATACCACAAAGCATATCCAGCAGTATTTTAGAAAAACGAGCCAAAGACCGAGTCTCTCGTATTTGAGCTGTCAGTTTCTACAACCTCAATGTCTCAAACATGAAAAATGATATCTCAAGCCGTGTGGGGTTTTCAAATGGTCTAGTTCAGATTTATGTCCCTTCAATAGCATGTTTCGATGGTTCCGTGTGCGACATACGTTCCGAAGGCTCGCTTTGACATTATGATGTAGGTACCCTCTAGACTAGAGCCTTCAACTTTCCGCCCACGAGTGAGTAATACAACGGCTTGATAGATATAATATAATGTTCTTGTTATATTTACTTAACTATATAGGGTTTTATTGGTATGGTGATCAAATAATCAGAAATTCTGTCGTACATTATCGTTGTATGGTTTATGTGTTTGTTTCATGTCCAAAACATTTTGTATCTTCTAAACAAAACTTAATAATGTCCCAAACAAAATTGACTTCGACGGGATTTGAACCCGTACCCTCCCTGGATACGGGATGCGCTACCTATTGCGCTATTTTATATATTTTTCGTCTAAGGCAGGGAGGGCACAATACGTCAAACATCCGGCCAAATGAAGAATAATAAAGCTATTTAAACAGTTTCTTAATAAAACCAATAGCATAACTTATTTCCTCCTCAGAACCTGACTATAGATGCCCAGGTTGATATAAGTTGATATGACAGCTCTACATTTTTTACTTCTATTTGGTTATGAAACAGGATCTTGTTTTAGTTATCCGAATATCGTTGACCTTTGATCAATCAAATAATAATACTAAATTGTTACCCTTTGCTAATTTATAATACCAATGCTATGTCCAGCAATTGACTAATATAGGCTTATAATAATATTATGAATGGCAGTCATTTGATCGAAAAAATAATAAATAAATAATGCTGGACAATTCACACAGCATTACCTAGCCCCATGGTAAGCAGAGCTTGTGTTATGGGTACTAGATAACTGATATACATAATACAATACATTACATAGATAGATATTTTATTATACATAGAAAACGACCAGAACACCCGGAACAATTATCTGCAGATCGTACACACAATTGTTCCGAGGCGGGAATCGAACCCGCGACCTCCTGCGTCGCAGGCGGGCCTTCGCCCACCGCGCCACATCGGTCGTCAAATAATAGTATAGAATAAAATTTATTTCCACAAAAGAAGTTAACACATGTATAAGTACAAAATAATAAGAAACCTGGAGATATAAACAAGATAGGTAAAGAATGGTGGTATTTAGGTCTATAAGTTCGTTTCTTTATTACATCTAAAACCTAACGAATAAACAGTACAGTTTTTTATACAGTTTTATTATGAGTTGTATATTCGTTTGAAGAATGCATAGTAGGAACAAAACATTTTCATTGTCTGACGGCGATTCAATAGATTCATACAAATGGATTATAGTTTTCGTATGATATTGAAAAATTTGTTGCATTTTGACAGTTTGAAGTGTGTGCCATCAAACTGTAGACTACAGCTTAGTTTATTATTTATATTTATTTAAAGGACAACCAGAAGCTTATATATAACACAATAAAAAGTTCATAAATACTAGAAAGCTTATTGAAGGTTTTCACGGAGGTTTTATTTAGTGTATGTTATAGGAACTTATATGTAGATGTACTGGAAAGCCAGTTCAGTTATTTTAGAAGAGATAAATATAAGAGGTATAGGTGTTTTTGCCGCCTTTGGCCCCTATTACTAACCATTAGTAGGTAGGTTCTAGTAGCACGTGTAAAAGTTAGTAAAACAAGGTATAATTAGTGTCCAATATGTAGAGTAGGTGTGCGAGGAAGTGTGCTAGATTGTAAGTAAAAGTGCTGGCTTGATTAACCTGAGAGAGCGAGTAATTAGTTGATTAATATGGGAGGTCCGTAATCAGCAGGTAGGTTATTCACGCATGAATAAATTAATGTTTTTTCGGTGACATTTTTTGTTAAACCTGCACTCTATTTTGGAGGAAAAGTGACAGTCAAAACAAACCCATAATTAATTACGTAATTTGAATTTTTAGTTGGCTTATCAACGATTTGTAATTAGACAAATTGATCCGTGTTTAAAATTTAAGTGGAAAATTTTGATTGACAGTATGCGATAATATTCAACAACGAATATTTTAATATCAGCAGGTGGACGTAACTCCGACCTTCTTTTTTAAAACCTGATTGATGAATGTCGTTCAAAAAGTTCCCAAAAAAGTAACCCATATTAGTTTTTCAACTGAACTTTTTCTAATGTTAACTTAAAAAAAGCAAACAAAAACAAAAAAATCAAATCATGCTAAATACCCCGTTATAAATGACTTTTGTGTTTAGAGTAAACTTTGCTTACTAATGCGATACTTATGAAAATTAGAGCCATTGCATTCAGAGTGAAATCAATAATACAATACAATACAATTATTCTTTATTGCACACCAACAAAAAAACAAAACAGATACAATGGACAGGAAAAAGACAAATAAAGAATGTGTTGTACAATAGGCGGCTTTATCGCTTAAAGCGATCTCTGCCAGGCAACCTTTGGATGGACATGAAGTGTTAAAACAAGTATAGACGGTGGCCTGTTATATAGAATAATATAATTGTATATTTAATTGTAATAACAAAAATTTTTACTAACAAATACCTATTGATAAATCAACAACGTAACCTGAAACTTTACATTAACACTTTGACTGCGATTTTTTTTCGACGACTGCGATCTTTTTTTTAACCTAAAAAATTCGTGCTGCCGCTCTACACAGCGGTTGTGTTGCGCCGCACATGCGTTTCGTTCGAAAAATATTACGGCTGCGCTGAGTCACACAGATCTGTAGTTTCTCAGCCGCTGCGCTAGTGTGGATTTACGCATATTAGTCACTTGTAGAAAACACATACCGTGTGATTTCAGCAATCAAAGTGTTAAAAAGATTGAAGTGAACAAATAATCATAGTGATCACTTTATTTCCAATTTTTACTTATGTAACTTGAATATTGTGACGTGTCCCAGAGTCCTGTGAGGCCTAAAGGAAATAAAGCAGTTTGTAGTTTGAAGTTCGACTGCTTTGTATATTGAATGCTTGCGGGCGATAATTTTGATAGCAACTAAAGTGCCCGTACGCCTGCATCATGCCAGCAATGATTTATAATCCGGGCCCCGACGGGTCTGGAGGGACAGCCTCAAAAATAATTTTGACTTTAAATTGGAAGCTGCATAATAAGGCCGGTTTTATGCGATGCGGCGTGATTGGCAGCTCCAACGCACGCTGCTCGCGAGAACATTCCGATCCTAAGCCATTGAAATAAAGTAATACAACTGCGGGTTTAGTTGCCTAAAGAGTGCATTTTCAGCTGGATTTTTTTACAGGTATACCGGGGAGGCCTATGTCCAGCAGTGGCATTACTAGACATAGACCTCCCCGGTATAGGCTTTCACCAACAATTATTTATTTTTGGACGATCTGCTGTCTGGTATTTTCTCGATTCCGATCTGTGTTCTTGGTTTTTCTAGGTCATCTTCTAGGTCCATATAATAAAATATGTAATGTATTGTATTAAGTATATAAGTCATTTAGTTCCCATAACACAAGCTCTGCTTAGCTTCGGGCTAGATGATGATATGTGCATTGTCCTGTATTATATTTATTTATTACCAGTGTAAATGCTGGTAATGCGTGATATACCTGTAATGTAAGGAAAAATAGGCGCGGAAATTATCCAATGAGAACTGAGAAAATCGACATCAGCCTTCCGAAAACACACAGAAATTGTAGGCGTGATGAGAATCAGCATCGTGATGAGAAACGGGAAGGAACCTTTGCCCAACAAAGGTACGACACAGGCTAATAGTAAAACCAGAAGATTATCTTGTAAGATCCATAGGCTACATAAGCCATGTCACACAAAGCTCTGACAAACTGCCGAAGTACAACGCAGCCTAATTACAACAGTCACGCCTCAACTAAGAAGATCTTTTGTGCTCTTTTCCCCGACCGAGAAATGTAACAAAACGAGAGGAATATTTTTTTCACCGAAATGAATTTAGTGTCACGGTTTTGACCGGACGGCTAATGAGAAAGCTTTGTGATCGTCGGGGCTGTGAGGCGCAAGCGGCTGTGTCGAATCGACCTGAGGTTTAGGGTAGGGCTGAAGAATAGGCTTCTAAGTTCGTATGCTTCGGGTAAATAAGGGCAAAGGTTTAATAGGTATTTTGGTTATTGACGACCGTTATGGCGCGGCAGGTCTGCCTGCGACATAGGAGGTTGCTTGACTTCCGCCAACGTGAGTTTTCGCGGACACTATGATGTCTACGCAAAACTCACGTAAGTGGTACATAACGTACCATATATCCTTACCATAGTACTTAATATACTTTCAATCTTTAAATCCGTCAGGTAAATCCAAAAAAATAATTTGATAAACAAAGTGGCAATAATACAATATTAGTTTAGGTTATACGAATTAAAGCAATAGGGTGATAAAGTGCCCATAAATAAATGAACAGTTACCGGCATCAAGCTATTGTTAGAGCCCGTTAACTGTTCCGCTCGTATCCATCAAAGGAAATTCTATGAAATTGGCCTTTGTGTCGGCCTGGCCCGGCCCATAACTCGAGCCTTAGAAGCATTGCTCCTTAACCCTCCTCGTGATGTCGTCTCGACCCCGGGCGAATCTATTCGCCCATCATAATCGCTCCTTTCAATTTACAGTGGCTATTCTTTCCTGTGATGTATGGCGCTGTTCCGATGTAGGAAATTGTTCGACAACCGACAACGGCAATGCAAATAGGAATGCGTTCATGGCATTCGCTTTTGAACAATATTAGTATTCTATTATAGTATTTAGTAGTATATATTAATAGTATTTAGTAGTATATTGAATAAGTAATTTAAAATTTAATCTTCTGTCTATTTCAAATTTTATTTATGCACATGTACCCACTTCTCTCTTCACTTTGTCTCTCTCTCCCAATAAGGTTTGCTGGAAGATAACTCTTTTTAGGGTTAAGTTCGCATTTGTATTAATTTTATTTTTTTAATGATTATTATTAATAATAATATTTCTGGACAATTCACACAGCATTATCTAGCCCCAAGCTAAGTCACGAATGACTCTCGCGATATCCTTTTAGTTTGATTGACATAAACGCAGATTTCGACTTGCTGCTTTTTGGGACAGAAAAATTTGGGACACACTGTCCCATTTATCACTTGTTGATTTTATTATTTTTGCTACTGTCTTTTCGGACACCTTCAAATTATTGCAGTTGTTGAGTACAGTCAGGTAAAAAAGGTTTAAGCAAGTAGGTACCTAAGCAATATAATATAATGTGATAAAGCTAATGAATGCTTTGCGAGCGTGTGGTGGCTTATATTTATGTAAAAAAAAAACAAAAAGTCTCATCCATAGCGTGTATTTAGTACAAATCAACATCTTGTATACTAAGGTATCTATACATAGGTACATATATTATGATCAATGAATATTATGATCATGTATATTTTGATCAGTGATCGAAATAGGTAGAGTATATTTACCGAAAGTTCGAGTGTGGAAGTAAAACAGAGTTGATAATACCTCTTCTACAATCCCGAGATGATGATATTGCTGTTTAAAAACCGCGATTTAATTTACTTTATAACTTGAAAATTAGTGATTTGAAGAATCATATTCCAGTTTATAGGGTTCTGGCAGGAATTGTTTTTTTTTTAAACGGTACAAAAACAAATAACTACCTATACATAAACAAATACTTATTAACCTTCAGGAACATTCCTAACTAATTATTATTTCCAAGAATTTAATTTGAAACAATAGACACCGCCACCGCCCCACAGCTTCACCAGACCCAGGTGGGTCTGGTGTTATTTTAAGTAACCCTTTTTGTTGCACTATTATCTAGTAAATATGCGCAATAACCAGCCAACTTTTCAAGAATTTATTTTCCTAATTAGAAGAAAAAAACCTTTTAATTAAATGTAAGAAACCCTAAAAAGGTAATCAGATTCCTGGACATAATAATTGGTTACGAATATACTCAAAGCTTAAAAAGTAATTGGCAAATTTAATAAAATAGTCAAGATTTTAACAAATCCAGGAAATTCCGTTGTAATACACAAAATTTAATATGATTATTCAAATCAATAATTTCTTACTAGTTTAACTCAGATAAAGTCCATTTCATTATATTTTAATCCCAGGACTTAAACATTAATATCATCATCTAGGGATTGTAAAAAAAATATTATCAACTCTGTGTTACTTCCACATTCAAACTTTAGGTAAATATACTTTACCTATTCCGATCACTGATTATGAGTATTAAACTAAGTTGAATTATTTAACTTACCCCCAAAAAACATGAAGAACAATATAAACTGCCACATAATTTCTTTAACTTTCTGGATACATGTCCTTGTTTGCACTGACCTTCACTTACTGGCAAGACGAATTGTTTTATTTTTGTCCTTCGGCCTAGGTGCAAAATAGAGCGAAATAGAGCTAGAAAATAAAGATACAGGGAGAGTGCGACCTTGCTATGCATCTATTTCGTCATGTTGCTGTGCCGTCACCGCGCCTCGATAAAAACCTGTTTTTTAACTGACTGTACAATTTACCTATTTTTAATGGTGTCCGAAAAGACAGTAGCAAAAATAATAAAATCAACAAGTGATATATGGGACAGTGCGTCCCAAATTCTTCTGTCCCAAAAAGCAGCAAGTCCAGATTTCAGCATAACGGTCATACAGACTGACAGTCTGGACGTTTAGTTATCGATTTTTGAAATCCATTAATTTGACGACCTCTGTGGCGCGATGGGCGAAAGTCTGGGTTAGTGTGTAGATTATGTGGTAGATGCTGTGTGGATTGTCCAGCATTACTTATTTCATTTTATTTAATCATTCATACACACATAGTATTATTATTATTTATTAATTTTATCTCTCTTGTCGCCTGAAACACAGGATTACCTAGTTCAGGCTAAATTGTTATACTTAGCTGTATTTATTTATTAAGTGCACTTATGTTTTGTCTAGCAATGAGTTTTCATGAATCAATGTATTTTATTTTTATTATTTTAGGATAGATAATTTATTAGAAGTAAAATGAGTAAAAAACACGTTATAACTTACCGGACCGAAAGCAATTCATTTCCACAATTAATATAAAAGCTTAACCGTATAGAAATCACATAAAATAAACTCAGAAGCATTCCAATACAAGGGAAGTATGGAAACCTTATCAATAAGGCGGCAGGGGGGCGATCCTATCGCCGCAGTATAGAGCTAAGAACTTTTGAACGTTACTTTGTCTTGAAATCATGACTCAAAAATATCATATTAACCATTTATATTATCCACCTATATCACGGTAATGGACAGTTCTGTTTGGATTCTTTTGTGGTGGTAAAAATATAACACTTTTATTTATTATAAACACATATAAATAGTAATACCTAATAGTTATACATAAACAACTGCTTAGCTTGTTGTATGCGGTAGGATCTGTGAGATTATGTAAGGTGATATATTCCCGCGTAGTTAAATTATATAGGTGTATTTTATTTTTATGTCTCATCTAATTATCTCAAAATATATGATAAGTTTCCTGGAATATAATATTTTTGAATAAAGTAAACTTTATGTGGTCTGCCGCTCGGATGAACAAAGATGGCGTCTGGATCGGTTATCGGTAAAGGATGCTGCCCGGGCGCTAGTGATTCATCAATTTTGGCTGATCGCACTCAGATCTGGAGAAATACTAGGAATCTGTTTGCATTGGCTATCTCTGTGTTTGAAAAAAGAATAAAATAATTTATTTATAGCCACACACAATAATAAACACAAAAATACAGAACAAAATAAGTAGTAGTTTAAACTTTACATAATGTAGCGTGGTAGTTGAGTCCCAAAAAAATAGTGTATTAATTTACGTAGATTCAGAAAATAGAATTTTTTTAAATTTGAAATTTTTTAAGGGCAAGAAGGTAAGTTTTTATGGATCTCTAGCCTATCAAGGTTTTAATGGGCTTCACACCTGTTCGAAGCCTATAGCGATATAAATCAGGACTATCGTTTACTAGTAAATATGTCATAAACCAATTTACTTCGCATTGAAGTACTTCGTGAGTAGCGCAATAGGAATGAGGCCACCACTCCTTGAATTTTACAATTTGATATATCTAAATGAAATATTTCAAACAAATTTCGGCCATTAAATTTAGGATTGCGACTAATCCAATAGTAATGTGATTCCTTGAAAGTCACATAAAATCAGATTATATTACCTGAAATCGTAAATAAAGTACCTAATCAAATAGTTTGCATAACGTTCCTTTTGATGCAGAATTTTATAGTGATTAAAGCATTGATTGGTTCCTGTTATTTTTAAAAGGCTCAATTCTCACTGCGATGACAGATTACGGCTAACATTACTAACGGACACTCATAACTATTAATAAAATCTTCATTTCAAGTCCTTTTAATAGCTTTAAAGCTTATTTTTTTATATATTAATATAAATAAATAAATAATGTTGCAGCGTTGGATCGCGAGGAGTGGAAGGAGAAAAGGGAGGCCTTTGCCCAGCAGTGGGACAGTAATGGCTTAAAATAAATAAATAAATAAAATAAGTAATTACTTTATCAGCATAGCACCAAAGTGACAGAAAAATTAAACAGATTAGAACGTAGTTTTACGTAGTTTTTACAATTAAACTCAGACTGTAGCAAATTATCTAGAAGAAGCTCAACTGATCCATTTCAATATCAATCCGAAGCAAAGTTAATTGTATGTACCTATATGTTATTTTTTTTAAATTTGACATTCTTCCCAAATTATTAGCTTATCTGTACAGTACACCCAAAATCTCCAAATAATCTCAATACGTAGTTACTTCGTTCTTAAGGGTCCGGCGACCCTCGCTTGCAAAAATCGCTCCGAATATCGCTGTCCCTGTTTAACCCTTGCGCCGCGCCACATGCTTGCGCGATAGCAAATAGCAATATTAGCCGTTCAAAATTTGGTTTGTTCCGTAATACCAAAAATTATGACTGAAAACTTTTTGTATTCTTCACAAAGTATTGTTATTTTGTAACTAGACAATATAAGCTATGTTCCTAAATAAATAAAACGTATTGATGTTTTTAATACGAAACAAATAGCAAGAAAACATGTCCATTTTCGCATAAAAATGTGCAAATGATTGGCTTTCATTTCATTTTAGGTAAGTATTTTGAAATAAAAAAATATTTGGGAACCTAGATTAATACTATTTTAATACAAATAATGCAATATTATAGTGGAAATATGCTTGAATTAGAAATAATTTTGGTATTACGTTTGTACATCGTTTGTATGAAGAATTCGTTCCCTAAGATGGAACTGTAACGAAGCAAATAAAAATAACATCGCACTAAGAATCTAGACCGCAAGTCCATAACTCAAATTCATATTTTACACAAATACAGCTTCACCCAAAGCAATTTGAACAATACAAGCCCCGTAACTGCACAGTTTATTATCCGCACCGACGGACAGAACTGTGTCGGTAGTAATAGCTTTCCGTGATAGCCTAGCGCGTGTGAACCCTAGACGACCTGGAGATCTGGAGTTCTACGTATTTTACATTTAAACCATTGACAAGTAACGTAATTGAAAATTATAAACAACTAGCTGCTCCCCGCGGCTTCGCCCCCGTGGAAATCTATGTGTCAAATTGTTTAAATGATATCCTATGTTAGACTCCTGGTTCTAAGCTACCTCTCCACCAATTTTCAGCTAAATCGGTCCAGCCGTTCTCGAGTTATAAGTGTTGTAACAAACACGACTTTCTTTTATATATATAGATTTGAATTGGTCATTTTTTAATATTTTTTGCAAAATAAGTAACACAGTAATAACGCGGCGGGCGAATGTCCGCCTGCGACGCAGTAGGTTGCGGGTTTAATTCCTGCCTCAGGACAAATATCGCCTCGCATCACGTAAATAATAATGTACCCTATCATCATCAGCCTATGCTAGTCCACAAAGGCCTCTCCTAATGAGCGCCATAGCGCACTGTTTTCTGCTTGATGCTTCCAGCATACAGTCTTTCGTAGGTCGTCATCCCACCTGGCCGGAGGTCGTACACTACCGAGTCGTGGTACCGGTGGTGGTCCACGACCACATTTAGCTTAATCATGAAACTAATATTAGGTAGTAGGTACTAGATAACGTCCTTAAGCTATGAACAACATACATTCGTAAAAAATGTGTGATACGTACGTAGAACGCGTACCTATTCCATGTATTAGTGTTCTTGCCTTAGTAACTTTTTGTTTGATAAAAAAGAAACGTATTATAAATAAATAATAAATAAATATTGCTGGACAATTCACACAGCATTATCTAGCCCCATGGTAAGCAGAGCTTGTGTTATGGGTGCTAGATAACTGATATACATAATACAATATATTACATAGATATATATTTTTATTATACATAGAAAACGACCAGAACACCCGAAACAAATTATCTGCAGATCGTACACACAATTGTTCCGAGGCGGGAATCGAACCCGCAACCTATTTATTATAGATCAATAAATAGGTACTAGTAATTCTAGCCGTCCTAGACTAGATCAATAAACAACAAAAAACTAAATAAACTGTTCATTTAGCCTTGAGTTTAATTATATACCTACATTTGATGTAACTGTTATCCATGGCTGGCCCCTCCTCTAACGTCTGTGGCCTGCAGGCTTTATTATTACTTCTGCTGATACAATTCAGTTTTGCCATGGCATTAAGAGCTCCTTGGTATGTAAGAAATTATGATCTTCATCAGGACCTGAAGATTGAATTCATCTATAATAAATAAATAAATAATACTGGACAATCCACACAGCATCATCTGGTACTACCAAGGTAAGCAGAGCTTGTGTTATGGGTACTAGATGACTTATATACTTTATATAATACATTATATATGTAGATAGATTTTTTTATACGTAGATAACGACCAGAATACTCGGATTAAATATCTGCAAATCGTACACACATTATTGTTTCGAGGCCGGAATCGAACCCGCAACCTCCTCCGTCGCAGGTGGACTTTCGCCCTTCTTCCTTGGGCGGAGTTGAGGCTCATGAACAGAGGCTTCATCATCATGTGATCGTCGTGGCGATCCAGCTACTCGACAACACGGATATAGTGAGAAAGTTCAAAATAACTAAACGTTTTGTTTTAGCTAAACGATAGTTATATTGTGATAAGTGCTTATTTTAAAGAACACATGAACCAAGTGAACCCTTTAATTAGAGACAATAAAAAAAATGCCGATGGACACGTTGTGAGTGATATGTTTTGACAAGATTACAAAATTACCCATTAGCCGAATCTATGGCTAGATTATAATGTTATTCTGGTGTATTTAAAGATATACTAGACAATTATAAAAAAAATGAATTAAGTAGAACTTTGGTCCTCAAAATTGACGTCAGACCAGGCAGAAGCCTTATTAGCTATATGATGTCCATCCATATGAACAAAGTTATTAAAAACGCCTTTTATTTCTGCCTTACCGTCAATGATCTGAAATACGTAGTACCGGGTAACATTTTATCAGAATGACCTCGTATATGCTTCCAAATAATGTCCCCAAGTGCGATGGTCGCCAAACGCATACAATACAATACAAAAATACTGTATTGTACACCAGTTATAGATAATTAAAAAGACCACATGATAGAAGTACAATGGGCGGCCTTATCGGTTAGAAGCGATCTCTTCCAGGCAACCTTTGGATGGAAAGAATTATCTAAATTTAAGAAAGGCAGGGGTGTACCAAGGATAAGCTAGAATAAATATGAATATAAGATGAATATTTAAAGATAATATATATATATATATAACAGTTTATAAATAGATAATAAGTAGGTACCAATATTCACTATTCTGACAGGTAATTCTTCAAATAAATTCCTAACGCGAGCTTTAAAAACTGGTAAGGACACTGCTTTTCTGTTGGACAATAATGTAGCATTAGCTTTGAAAAATCTCCCCTAAATCAAAGACCGCTAACTAGTGTCATGATGTTGCGATGTCTGTGTAGCCGCTTCTTCGTCAAGTCTTGTGCTGTAATGTGAAAATATAAGGATTAAGTGTAAAGAGGTATTATTAATTCCGCTCTATCTATGGTCTAAGTAATTTGAGCACTATGCAACTTGTTATACTTTGTAATTTTGCATATTTGCTAAAACCTTTCTCTACAAGAACAGCCAATTTATTTTAAAGACAGAGTTAACTAGAGAGACTATTATGAGTTGGTACGAGTATGTCCAAGAATCTTGGGAAGGCAGTTTGTAATTTGCACATGCCAACAAAACTGTTTGAAGTTTAAAAGTCATCAGGATAAGTTGCCGGAGATTTATGAGCAAGCTGAAATATGCCCACTTTCTGCAGTGCCATTGTATGCCATACCTTGAACATTCTTTAATCAGTTGGCTTGCCTATTACCTATTACTTACAATGACTATAAAATATTATATTTTGCCTGATTGTTAAAAATATTAAAATTTTGAGATGAAGTCGAGTCGTAAATTCCAACTTTGCATTATCCTTACCTCTTCAAACATAGCTAATTTACAAGGAAATTTTTAATCGGTAAATGCCTCGGGGTAAATACAAGTACATCCAAGTGGTCATACAATTTTACATTGTAGCTGAATTCCTATAACGTGGGATACTTACGTTCTCCTATCATGTGTTCGATGATGATTATAAACATGAGACTGCTGACCGCAGGCCCTGTTGCGAAATCCTTTATTTTTACGTCAAGGGGTTTTATTTTTGCGCCATGACATACCCTTTGCGTGCACGTATTGGGAACATTGAAAGAAGCTATAAATTCTGCCGCAGCATATAAAAATACGAGTTGATATAATAATTCAGATAAAGATGCTTGTAGATGTGAAAGTTATTTCACTATTGAATTAAATTATGTTATAAATATGATATGGAATGGATTTTTATGGAAATAAGATATTTTATCATTGGCACGGTTTTATAAGGAAGAGGAACACATTGACAAACAGGGCTTTGACAAATACCAAAGTATTTTTATTCATTCAAGATTTTAGATTTTTTCTCTGCAGTTGTTGCTGCAATCAATAATATATATGTTATTAATGAAATATAGGAAATAAATGATTATTGATTATACTTTTTTGAGTTAAGTTTCACCTAATTGCCTAATTGGACGTAGGAAAAGAAAAAGCAAAAAGTCAATTTTTTTCTCCTTAAAACCATTTAGATTTGTCAACTGGAAACATCGGACGGTTAACAAGTTTGTAAGCATAAACGTTACTCGACCCGATTAGAAAGCTCTTATCTACGATCGAGATGGAGATATCGTGCGACTTCTTTTTCTGTACCAATTATATTTGTTATCAACAAAAACTTTGGCAGTTGCTATAGAGGTGTAAATGCCGGCAATCTTTGACACGCTCATTTCTGTGAAGATAATTGAGAGATTAAAATGTTGCATGAAAAGTGAGAATTTAATTCTCACTTTTTTCGGTACCGAGAATTATCAACGTATTCGTTTAAAGCTAACTGTATGACGGAACTGTATTTTACAGATATTTTTCGTCACAGTTTTAATGATTGACAACTGACAAAAATCACCTCTAAGAGATGTAGTCACAGAAAATGTTATCATAGTTCTCTATATAACTAAAAACGTATTTACAATTTGCCTCTTCAGCTTGATTATGTTCGGTAGCTAACCAAATATTATTGAGATGAAATGAAAGACTTTGATTCTTTATTCAATTTTATATTAATACAGAATGTGTCTAGAATAAGTCCAGTTTCTCTTACACAAAATACTAAATCTGGTGTCGATATTGATTTACCCCTAGGTTATTTATTAGTTTACGATTGTGCATACATAGCTGACTCATTTAAGCCCAGCTCCAATACCTAACAAGCAATATACCAGTTAGGTACGTACCTATACTCTTACTAAGTAAACTAAGGCGATTTCACATCTCTATCCAAAAGTTCTACAGTCAAGACATGCGAAGCGAAGCGAAGATATTATCTTGTCCAGTCGAGATCTTGGCTTTACTTAATATTACATGACCAATCGAGATCTTACCAAGAACAAAGAAGGAAGCCAACTCTGTATATTAGAAAATCGGTCTCGATTTCTTTTAAACTGCGACGCATAACACAAACTCTGATTATATTGCAGCTAAATGTTTCTGTGGGGGTTATTCATCATGATTTGATTATTTGGCATGCAGAGAGATCCTAAATACTTTCCGTATCTAGCGAATTTTACTACTCATCAGAATACATCAGTATTTGAGGATAAGTCAGAAGATTGTGAGGAGTTGATGGATGGTGTAGGTTCAGGCAGAACTGCTATTTGTGACGTTTGGGGCAGGCCAATGTCAAGTTATGTATGATCAGTGAATTCAAGAAATGTAAATAATGCTTATAAGTTCGTTTAATCATTTTGAAACGCTAAAGTGCCTAAAATGTTATCCTCCTAAGATAAACTAGGAACTATAAGTAAATTTTTGAAAAGTTAGCTGCCAACACGCTCTAGCATAGACTATCTGAGTTTATAGTGGACACGAGACCGAAGTCCGTTCAGTAATTAAGTTCCTCTTGATTTGTGGCGTTATCTCGGTGTCGGCCGGTCGTCGATTTATAACGCTTTTAAAGCATTCTAATCCGTAACGCTGGTAGACCTCTGTGGTTGGAGCCTTGCAGGTTATCTTGCGGAGTCGTTGGACATTGACAGACATTGCACGGTGTCCGAATTGTCAAAATAACACAAGAATGTAATCTCCCAAAATGTTAGTAATTCGCAACGGGTGATTTAATATTGACATTAAATCCATGCTCAAAGAAATTATATATATCTCATTTTAACGGTGTTGGTTTTAAATGTTTAAGGTGTAGAAAAGTACATGTATAGTATGTTTATTCTATCTAGCAAAACAACTCGTAGCTAATCGGACATCAGAAAATTCATCAATTCAGCTTCATATTGTTTGCCATAAAATCAGCGGGTAATCATGGAGAAATTAATTGCTCAGTTTATAACTCAATTCCTCCATAGAATGTTGATAAAACCACTAAACAAATGAATATGTGTTATTACTTATTACTCACTCGCTGAAAGCTTTTTGACTGCATATAACCAGTTTGAAATAATTGCCGTCTGTAATTTCTTAAATAAAAAGCGACCGAGATAATTTCAGATCTCTAGATACGCCGTCGCCTTTCGTCGCCTAATAAGGCATGCTCGGAGATTTTTATCTCGTCTATGTAAACTCAGTTGTTCCCACTTCTAACAAATAACAAGCTATGGGCAGATGGTATCCGAGATTCCTGGTAGGCAGTGGTCAGTGAGGCTGAATGCCTAACGGAAGCGTCCGGGCCTAGTCTGGAGTCGCTGACGGCCTCTCCAAGTCTGTGCTGTCACTCAATCTCTGGCGAAATTATAGCCTAACAAATAACAGTACTTGTGCTAACGCAGTCGAGAAATTTCACACTTTTAGTGTCGAGTTTCTACAGGCGATATGCAGAAAACTTTCTATGCAAGCACGGATATACCTACTAGGACTAGATTAATAGGTACTAACTAAACTAATAAGGTACCTACATAACACAAATTAAGATTGATAGGATTCGATATGAATTTGATTCCGCATTCTGTTGGTTTTTTTTGTTATAATCAATAACCGTCCATCCTGCGCAGCGCAATCGGGTAAAAAAACATCTAAGTTTATGACACCAAGTCAAAGCAAGCGACTTGTTTACTCAATAAAATTCATGGAGTAGTCTGTATTGCACATTTTGACCATAACCTCTTAATAAATAAAAAAGTCCCGACAAGTTCTTTCTAAACCGTGCGAAAAATTATAATTAAATCAAGAAAACCCAGAACATGTGCGAAGATATACTGTCCTATATCCAGGCAACTAAATAGAAAAAGTAAATAATTCTGAGCATTAAAAATTACACGTTTAGACGTGGTGGATTTATGTGAATTGTTGTACCCAATAAAGTAAGCGAGGCCTCGTAAATCCTACGACGTACGCCCACGAGAGTACGTTAGGGGAGCGCATCAGAACGTTCTAGAGAAACACGCCTTTTTCTCAGGGGTGGTTTGCGGATGAACTTGTCGCTAATATTTGTATACTCGTACAATGATTTGATTAAGGTTTTTTGTAAGAAAATTCACAATGGGTTAGCGCATTTCCGTTCTGGAAGATTCCGGATTCAAATCTTGTCTAGGTCTTAAATTTTTGGGATATGAATTCTTAGACGAATTTGATTTGTATAATATAATAATAAAACATTTATTTTCTCTTCACAAAAAGGTCATCTCTCAGACGACGACAGTCTAAAGAACTTTGGGATGCAAGCACGTATTTATTTAAAATTCCTCGATAAAGTATTTGTTGAATTGTTAAGAAAAACAAAAACCATCATAAAATAAAAACAAAGCTACAATATTACAAGCAAGGAATTATAAGCGAGCGCGTTGATGTCTTTTGTAAGGCGTTTTTAAACCGCCCCGTAAAAACAGTGTACTTAAAACCTCGCTAAAACTGTAAAATTATGTAAACATGTAAATTTAAAAACCCACCTTTCTAAGATCACACGAAACTTTGAGAAAGGAATGTAGCAACAACAAGCTCAATGCGAAGAAACCCAACACTATCAAATGCGTTCTGTCGCAACGCATCCATTCGCCGAGCGGCGGCGTCGCGTCGTCCCACATCGCAGGCCGTATCGTTTATCTGGTATTGGATTAGCGCGTGTAACCCTAACTGCTTTGAACGGTACAAATAGTTGGCAGCGACACGACCCGCCTCAGCCAACTGCGTTAGGCGGCGGTTGTGGTGGACGGTGGTAGCGAACGCGGGAGGGAATCATAAGCAGTTTACCAACAGGTGAGGTTGATCGTTACGGATGTAAGCGGGCTAACTACGAACCTTAGTACCTTACCTTAACCTAACTAGTATAACCTTACCTTTGTGCTGGAAGAAGACCAATGTTTCATCTCTTTATAGTTTTTATAGTAAGTGAGATTGTAGCCAATTAAAGATCTATTCCTTTTTTTCTAAGCCTTTTCTATCTCACTGCTGGGCAAAGGCCTCCCATAAATAATGTGATCCTGTGCGATTTCCCATCAATCATCAGATAAAAAATCCTTTAAAAACCTTTTATGAGGCGTTACTTTCAGTAAGGTTTAAGTTACGTTTAGGACATTCAGTGCGGATAACAAAAGGCTCCTTGCAGATGCCAATATATAATTTCTTGGTGGATATTTTATCAAATTTCAATACTTTATAATCCCGTAATTACTTCAACGTTCTAAATGTAGAATATTAATCGTAATAATGCATGAAACTTTCTAACATCTTATCATCATTTCGCTCGAAAACAAAGGTAAAGTTGCTACCAGAAGGTTACAAAAATGTTCTAAAAAACAATATTAAAAGTTACAGCGTATTCGCTAGTAGAAAGTCACTTGGCTGAGGGCCTCAGGTAGCTATGTCGACCTAGAACAGGCCTGGTGTCGGGTAGCGATAGGTTCACCAGGGTCAAGCAAATAAAACCATAATGAAATTTGATATTCCTCGTACACGGACAAACCTACACTCAAATTTATGATCTTGCAATCATATTAAATTAAGGATCTGGCAGATCATTTGACGCTGTCCCACGACTCTTAAACACCTGAATGCTTTCTTGAATAATTATTATGAAACTGGTTTTCAGAATAATTATTCTAGAAGATATTAAAATGTACATACTCTGGACCTACAATTTTGTTTGCAATGGTACCCGGAGTTGTAATCGTAGAAGTTAGGTATATATTTAAGTTTTTTAGTATTCATATTCTTATATGAACGCCAAAAAACCTAAATATATTTAATTATAAGAGCTAAATATATTTTTGAATTTAACCCCAAGTCATTGTAACCAAAAACTATAAATATACCTAGGTGTCTTTTAAAACACAGGGAAAGCTATGTATGTACCTACGTAGTTGAAACGAGTATTATGACTCTATTATCTATTGTATTACTTTAGTCTTTACTACTCACTTACCGTTAATTACTAAGATTGTTTTAAAGAAACTGATTTTATGTTGTAAAATTAGTAACTAATTAAGTAATTGTCTTAGCTTCATACTTTTATCGTATAATAATATAGGTAATTAACTCTTATATAATGGAAACTAATTAGACATATACTGCGATAAAGCTTTTGAAACTATCATGGTTATTAACAATAAAGTCATTTAAAACGGGATATTTACCATCATTTGATTTTTGATTTTCCAATATCTCGGCACAGTTTCAGTTATTCCGTGATCATGGCGCATGAAACTGTGCCGAAATATTGGAAAACTCAAAAATCAAATCATGGTAAATATCCCGGTTTAAATAAAGACTTTATATACTGCGATTCCAATGAATATTGGTGGAAAATATTTAACGACGTATTGGTATCATCGATGCACAGCTGCATCTCAAAACAATGTTTGGTTATATATAGCTTTCATTAGTCATTTTATTGAGCTCTCGTTCGTTTTCGCTCCACATGAGAGATTATGCGTTGTTGAAGTTTGTGTTTTCGTTTTCAGTGATAACTTTGTCGTTTTTTTGTTGTTTTCTGTTGATGTTATCAGTTTTTGTTATGTCCTCATTCATAAAAGCCTTTATTGACATAACATATCTTGAATTCTAAATATGAGTACAGTAGTCACAAAATATAGCAATAAAATAGTGTCACTAACCACTAACCTGAAGCTAAGCCACCATTTTGAAAGCCTGGCTAAAACCGCTCTGCACGAGAAGTATTTCGATACCATTGTTAATGATGTCGATATGACCAGTTTCCAGCTTGAACCGCGCAAGTGACAGAATTAGTAATCATAGATTTCTTGTCGATATGGAATTGCCGAGGCAAATACCAGGTAGTTGATAAGACAAACTGCAATTAATCACAGACCACAGCCGCTAGGTAGGTTGATGCGTGAATGTGGAGGATAGACTTGAACAGTTTTGTCTGGATATACTAAGTACAGACTAAAGAGTTTAAATTTTAAACTCTTATCTACATTGAGTATAATTAGATCCTTTTTGGAACTATTAGGAATGTCTTCTCTGTTTGTTTTATTTATACTCTAGTCTAGAGTAAACTATCTTTAATTATCTACAACAGCAACAGTCAGACTATAATAAGAAATTGATGAAATTATGAAAGGCAACTATGAAAGTAATATAATGTTCTATTATCGTTTATTATGTTCTATTAGAATTTATTGTATATTTTATAACTCTCTTTTTCATTGCTAATTTATTTTCATTTCATCACCTGCCCTTAGCAATAAATTTTATATCAAATCAGTATAAGATGCACATTATGTATATCTTTTGTGCCTAATTTGCTGTAACATGAATACGTTTGCTGTGAAAAAATTATTTTTTCATATTTATGTTAAATCTGACTCAATGCAACTGTAGTTTAATAAAAAACTAAATAAAATAAAATATAACATTATGAACAATTTGCGAAAAACTAGCTAAACCTTTTTCAAAAGAGGAAAACTTGATAAATAAAACCCTTATGCTATTTTCTATAGTGCTATCTATAATGCCCGTTGAATATTTTCTCCTAATTCCAAAACCAGTCGGACATTTACAGAAATTGTGGCGATAGTGATCGCCATCAGTGTTACCAACTGGATTTTAGTTTTATGCTATATCGTTTGAAACCTTTGAAAATGCATTCGTTGTTTACACCGCCGCTGTAAGGATCTGTAGATGAACATTTGCGTAGTAGATCATACATGAGTTACCTTATGTAAATGCGGCGAATCCCGGTATAATAAGTTGAGAAAGCTTGTGATTAGTGGAGTCTAAGCTTTTGTTTAAGACATTTGTTTGATTCTTAGCACAGAGCACAACAAAGATGGTTAGCACTGCAGATTATCTCAAATCTAAATAATAATATTTGGGCCTGAATATGAAAAAAGTTCTAGATCTAGCTCTGAAGAGGCTACATTGGCAACACTGACACGTATTTCTGATCGCCATGAGTGGATAGCGCGCGTCGCATGTGGATACCGACCGATGCTTGTTTCATTTGCTTTTGTTACTACTGTCTGCAGTCAGTTGTATCGTATACACATAACTCTGAGCCATACAGCATCTTGAATCATCTGATAAATTAGTAATTAATGAACCGCTGCTGTAAAACTTTTATACTCGTTACAAGGAACCGATTATTAAATCGCAGTGGCAACACTGGTACAAACGTAATGATCCAACAAAATAATTGAACGGAAGTGAAAAACGAAGGGAAGAATAATCCTTGACATAAGATATACCATAAACTGAACCAATAGGATTTATGGTTACATGAATGGCGTTAGACGGCGCGTGCGTGCAACTCGCTAAAGCAAATCCATCCCACACAATATCTATCCAATAAATATCCAAAAAGCTTGTTCTGCAAGCATTCCTCGACCATTGTGTGCCTTACAGATATATCTTGCGTAAGGAGCTTGCGATTGTTGCTTTCGCCTCTACCCACGCTGCTAAACGCTCGTCGCCATTGATTGACGAAGTATCCATTACCGTATTGAAGCTGACTTTTATCTGAATCGATGGGACGCGAGAAGGAATGGACGCGTGACGGTTCCTGCGAGCGGCGAGCTTGGGAGGGTCGCGGTGACCGGTTGCCTAATGCAACGGTTGACAAATCGCTCAATTGTCCGAGCGCGGAGCCGAGTCCCGACTAGTTGGGTGGCGGGTTGTGCAACCGGTGCCCACTTCATACCATTTCACGAATGCCGGAAGACGTCCAACTTTACTGTGCTTTATTGCAATTGGATGGTGGTAAACGGGGAGCTGTGGGACTGTGAAAATATTTCATTATATTGAAAATTGAATGGACAATTTATTGTGGGGTGATAATTTTTGTGGGAGTTTTCCTTTTATTGATTTGTTTGAGATACGAATGCTTGTGTATTCAATTAGTGGATCATTTTCAGATTTTAGATAAGGTTCGATGAAATTCTTTGCTCGTTTATTTATTATGTATTTATTATGTACATTTAGTTGATAATTTCTTAAGTTTTTATAAACATTCATACAACAGACGTACAATTAACGCATTCACTGCTTATCCTCGGCGGGGTGCGACCCGCAGCAGGGGCTGCACGGGGCCACGACATCTGCTTCTTGGGCAACGAAAGTGTTAATGCGGCACCATGAAAATTGAATACAGCATTACACACAAATTGTCGTATTTATGTAGGTTCTTAATTATTATAAGATTTGTCGCCAAATAAATAAGTAAGTAATAATAACATCTATATTCTAGCAAAGATCACGCCGAGAAAGAGCTAACTAACTGTTCTAAGCTGCAAAGGTCAAGGCATGTCGGCTTCTACGCAGGACCAATCCCATGTATCCAGTTCAATATTTCCATACAATAATACATTGTTGCTGGCTAATTGAAATCAGAATGTGCCATGGGCTTGCGCCTTCTTAATTAACTTATGAATGGTATTTATGGCTGGACCGCAATGCGGTTGCAACCAACGTTTGGTTCGATTTGAAACCAAGTTTATGAAACGTTTGAGTCCATAAAGTAAGACATTCTGGACAATTGACTCAGTATCATCCAGCCCCAGAGTGAGCAGAACTAGCGTCACTGGTTAACTAGATAATTGATTAACTAATATACAATACAGTAATACTTTTATTAGTATATGTTATTAATTATTAATAATAAATAATGAAACAAAACCCGATAAATCTGCGGATATCGTAATTTTTTTGTCCCAAGGCGGGAATCGATCTTACACTTAACTCTGCAACCTACTGCGTCGCGTCGGATCTTTGGCCACCACGCCACAGAGGTCATTTAACAATTCAATTCAATCTATGATAAAAGAGCGAAAAAATGTTCCTTGAAACCAGTCGGCAGGGAAACAACATCTATCCGCCAACGTATTTTATAGCTGACTGACAAATCACACCATCCCCTTCACCATTCGTGAGTTGAATTGGTATCTTCTAGACCTTCGTGATGCATCTCCGGCCACATCTTCACCTTCCATCAGGTGAGATTGTGATCAAACGAAGGTCTATTAACTATAAAAACAACAGTCAATAAAAATACTATATTACTTAATTTTTTTCAGATAAATTCGGAGCAAAAGGCAACAAAAAACATTTAAAAAAGAAATATTCTTTGAAAAATATGTGGATAAAGTGTAATTTTTGGTTTCAGTTATTAATGATCATAATGACGATTGAAGCTATTAAAGGGAAAGGAAACATTGCAAAGTATATCCATAACTTAAACTAATAAGCTCGAAAGAATTTTATTATCAGTGTGAAATGAATCGTGTGAAACGGAAATATATCTGCGAATCTTTATTTTAATGGTCAGCAAAAGAAGGCAGGCCCAGTAAAGGGGATTTCAGACTAGTCTACCCAAATCCTACAAAAATAGTAATTATTAATTGCAAAATTGTAGTATGAGATATAAAATAAATAAAATAACAGGAGCTTTATTCCATATCACAGGGTCATTAGCAGGTACAATTTTAAACAATAATAATTATAACAATTTACATGCTAATTATAATTTTAGGATTAAATAAAAAATTATATCAGGTCGTGTGTCACGAGATGTCCGTTACTTCCTGATATGGAATGCCTTCGGCAGTGTATGCCTCCTCCAAGGATCTCCATAAGATATACCAGTGAGTAATAAAAATAATAATAAAATAAAAGATACAATTTGAAATAGACAACATAATAGAATTGACAATTGTTCAAAACTCGCAATCGATTTGCTGACGCCGCGCAAGCATATCAGTAAGTCTATGCACAAAGTTACACAACATTGTATGAAGGAACCTTTACATAGAGACCGCGAAATATTTCCCGCGATACATCGGCACGAGTGCGATGCAGCGATACCGGCGCGCGCGCAGTCGAATCGTCTATCGAGTCTATGATCGCCTCCGACGGGGTCACGCGCAACAAACGTAAATCAACATATCCCCGGGAGATCTAGCCCAACAAAACCTCAACTTTATAGCCGTAACACTACACCCGGGGAAAAAAGTACTTACATAAAGTAGGTACCTACATAAATTGGTCGGGAACAAGCGAACGTCTTGGATCTTACGGCGTCCACTTAAACGGCTTGTCGGGAACTACTTATCTATAAAATGTGGCTCATTTTATAATCCGCCTTTAGAGGGACTCATCTTGCTTCTTTATTAGGACTCGGCTTTTGAAGAGGAAGTTACTATGACGGCCAATCACGCCTTCGTTTGTTTAATATATGTTCAATATCAAACGAAGGATTTTTCTAAGGCGTGATAATTGCGCGTGAAAATTACCATTTCACTTACATTTGCCCAATGGATTTAAATTAATAAATGAATAAACACTTTTATTGTACTCTACAAATAACAAAATAATAATCGTTAATCGAATGAAGTACCAGAAATAAATGTGTCTGTAAAAGACTAAACTTGGCAAGTTCAGTGTTCATAAGTATTGAAGGGGCTTAGCCAGCAATAAGCAATATCAATATAAGCAATCAAGATAGCCATCTCAACCCGTGAATTTATATTAAAACACGTTATTAAAATCCGTATTAAATTAATAAACTAGTCGCCGTAAGAGTTTACAATAATGTTGTTATGCAGAAACATTGCCGGTTAATTGCACTAAACTCTAAATGAACTGTAACGAAACTTGTCGGTTAAATAACTACTTTATATCTTTACAGCTAAGGTTTTATTGGTACAGGCCTTTGTCCAGGATAGTGAAGATAAATCTTGCCGGAGGGTTTCCTACTTTATGTATATGTAGGTAAGGTTTTTGCTGCAATTTCTCCGGACAAACTGTCCAAGGTAACTCTGGGACGATTCGATTCGTATCTTCGCAATTGATTCTTATCAGGACAGTTTTACGCGTCGTGTCGCGTCTTACTGCGATGGATTCAAGGTGACTTTATTCCATTATATCATTTGTGCAGTTACTAACGGTCAATGGTACCTTTATCTTACAGTTTCCAAGAACTTGGAACTCGCCAACTCCAGATCTAGGGAGATGATAAACGATATATCACAAGCAGAGCATTAAACGAGTCCGATCACAGAAATTATTACTGAGGCATTAGTACCTAGCTGAGGGAGTTTAGGTCATTACTATTATAATCAGGCTGATTTCTTCCCAACATTTGTAAACCGTCAGAATTTGCTGCAATACAAGTATATTGGTATTCATTTGGTATTCAAATTAGTAACTTTAGGTACCCTAAAGTTACTAATTTGAATACCAAATGAATTCTTCCAACTAGTGCGCTATACTCAGCAGTAACCGAATGACAAAATTATTAACAAAACACTTGTAAATTCAAATAGGCTTTTTATCAAGCAACAGATCTCCGTAACGGTGCCTACGAGATATCACATTTGACTGGAGCTGCATTCTTGCTTTGACATCAACTGAATATATAACCACCATAACCATTGTAGAGCCGTAGAGAGGAATCAACTACGGAGAAATAAGGTTTTGACTAATACCAATTATTTAAATGTAAGTCTTCTTTACAAATGCTTTACGATATACTTTGCCACCTCTACTGACTGTAGCTCAACACTCTAGTAAGAGTAATGCTCTCTCTATCCTTTGTCAGTCCTCACCAACTAGATAAATACTTCCATCGTATCATCACTATTACAAAGCCACTGGTCGTTTTTCCTTTAATTGCGCTCACTTCACGGTGAAATCGATAACGAAATCTATTCGAGTCGAGATAGTTGCGAAGCGAGTTTAAAAGAAGTGAATCAGCAAAGTGAGCGCTAAAAGCATCTGTAGATAAGTAGGGAATCTCTGGAGTGATAGCGCTAATGAACCCATGTTGCCGTCACTCGAACGGCGCGGTTTGAACGATGGTGCGCCCATTAGTGGGCAGGGTTAGGCTGGGGCGGACAGCTAGCCGTAATTATCGCAAACAAACCTGGGATTATTTTCATGGTGACAAAGATTCGGTTGAAGTGCAACTTAGTGCAATGATCGCTGTGTTGGCAACTAATCTCAGTCACCTGAGAATTAACTAAGGCTTTTCACAAACTAGAAACGTAGGTACGGTAGTGTTTTAAATAAATAAATAATGCTAGACTATCCACACAGCATGATCAGTTCCGAAGTAAGTAGACTTGGCTACTAAGTAACTGATTTATACGTAATATATTAAAAACATACCTAAATAGATATTCTTTTGTATACTGTATGTATACAAAAGAATATCTATTTGATACCGCCAAAACTCCCAGAACGCAATCACCTGCATTGCAGGCGGTCACTCGCCCGTTGCACCACAGAGGTCGTCTCATTCGTTGATAACGTCTATTGCTTTAATCTGTGAGAAGTTAAAGTAGCATTTAGCTCTACTTGCTGCTGAATTACCTTCCACCCTAGCATTGCCACCAATGATTGTAACACGCAGAAAGCTACAAGCAAGCGGCCACTACCGTTATCCCAGCCGGCCTGAGAGGTGGATATACAGAATTCCATCCTCCGCCAACTCCAAACAGTAATTTGAAATACCCATAAACTTCATTCTCGTGACATTTGATCTTGACGTCTCATAGAATGGTTATTAGTGTGGTTAGTTATATTGTTTACTAATGACTGGGCAAATATTAGAAGGGTCCAGTCGTGATCGTGAAGTAGCGCTTATTTTACAATTTGGATTGGCTTGCGCTCGCGCAGTTATACGTTTGCGAGTATTATGTTGTCGCGAGAAAGCAGAGCTTTATTACACTGCTTAATTTACAATCTGCGCTGTGGAATGTAGCTGGACGCATTATGGTTACCACAATTGCTTCAAGAGGTACATTGCCACACGTTTTAATAAGCGAGCAGACGCCGTCGACAAGTTGACTAAATTCATTATGGATGCGGGTGTTAACTACGATCCTTCTGAGACTATACACTGACAGTAACCTATACAATATTCATACATAGAAATGATGTTCCAACCCACCAAGCAGGGTAAAAAATATTTTCCTGATCAGTTTTTCGGATTATTTTCAATCCCCTAATTTGTCACCCGGGTAAACAGTTTTGATTACTTAGTGTCTTTTATCTGGTGACAGAGAGACGATAGATACTACAATAGAAATTAGTGTACAGTGCAAATCTGCAGTTTAAAAGATAACAATAAAGATATAACTTCAATCACATACAGCCCGCGCCGGTTCACTAATTGTGCCTACCCAATTAATCAGTCATCATAATGGGCGACAGTTTAATCTGTTTTTCCTCTGATTTCAATGGATGCCGATGGATGCGAAATCCGCTATCTATATCTGTAGATTAAGGTCAAATAAGCACCTATCTATGCACCGCTTAGCATCAGTTCAGATAATAATATAAACAGTTGTCATGTTGATCGTACGCGGCGAGATAGGGCTTGGCATCTCGATAACTGACGGACGGACCGTTATAGTGATGAATTACTGATCAGAATTTCACGGCACGGGTTTTAGTCTATGTTATCTACTATGTTAGACAATGGAATGGATGAAAATAGAAACGCGTATTTGACAATCAAAGAAATGAAATGAAAGTTTATTTCTTTAGGCTTACAAATAAGCACTTAGACAAGTCATATTTTAAAATGGGTGCAAATTATTAAATACTAGCGGACCGTCCCGGCTTCGCACGGGTATTGGAATTTTTAAGGTATTTTTTTTACACCTTGGGCTACATTACTAGAGTTTTAGTAAGGATCCCTAATTTTTTGAAAATATATTATAGCCTATGTTCACCGCGGATAGTGTACAACGGTGAAAGAATTTTTCAAATCGGTCCAGTAGTATCGGACCCTATTCAATACAAACAAACGAACAAAAAATCAAACCATTCCTCTTTATAATATTAGTGTAGAAAAATAATAGAAAAGAAAACATATTACTCGAGTGATGATACGGTCTCAGCATAAAGTGATTGTGTACTTTTATTTTATAAAGGCAACGCCATCAAAACACATAACACACAACACAAATTAATTTTTATAGAAATGCTTTTTACAAAACTTTCAATAACAGTGGTCTAAACACACGATGTTTGGACCACTTAAGAAACCAATGATACCAATTTAAGAAAGCATTGCCCATTCTCCCAAATGTGATAAGGAGGATATAGATTAGTACCCTTACAAGATGACCAAACAAAAATGTTAATATGCACATAGGTTAGAAAGGGCAAACCCTTGGTAGTTCTGGGCGTAAATATATAATTGTGTTGTTACCAATAGCTTCCATTATTTACATTTGAATAAGATACAATGTGAATATGATAATTTTATTGTTATGAAAAAGCTAAAATCTGACTCCTAATTCCTTAGTAGGTACTAATTTTCATTGTTTTTTTTTAGATTTTCGGGTACTCCACACAATAGCTGAATAATTTTCAAAATCGGTCCATAATTGACGGTGAAATCGACAAACATACATAAAAACATATGTACAGCTAAACAAAGAACCTCCTCTTTTGTTTTTCGTCGGCTTAAAAAGCTTTGTTTTACAGGCAAACATTTATTTTTTTAAAATAAACAGACGATGATGCAGCTTATTTTGAAGTGTTTGTTCTTAAAATAAATAAATATTTTACCTTTCTTTATTAAATCAATAAATCTAATATGCTTTGCTGAGATTTACAACGAATGTATTGAAACTCGACTACCCAAGGCATAATACAGTTACGAAATTAGCGTTACAATGTCCCCGCTAATCAAGTTCTTAAGATAACCATCGGTTTAATTTATAATGAAGGCTTGATAACCGTGATGGGTATCTGTCTTCTAAATGGGGCTACGTCACTGCGGTAAACGTTCCGTTTACTCCACTTTTACCCTGAACGTGATCGTAATTCGGATTCGAGAAAGCTTGATGCTGCTGACCAGTTGGAGCAACTTCTGGAAGATAGCACGTATCAGATACGGGATATAAAGATTCCTGGTATGGTACAATAGTTATATGGTGGCCGTGTCATATCAAAGAAAAAATTTAATGATAGATTTGACGCCTGTGCAAGTCACTAGCACTATGGTCTTGGCTCGCACAGGCGTCAAAACTATCATATCAAGGCTATCAGCCGAGTCATAACTCGGCCAACATGTCATTGAAGCTCTGCACAAACTTAGTAGTTATTTACTTTCGGTCCAATTTAGGTCACTACGACACGCCATGTCGTAGTTACCTAAATTGGACCTAAAGTAAACCGACACCAGAGATCGCCAGTTGTCCTGGTCCCTTGCCGTTTTAATCAGTTGAAGGCACGAGGTTCCAATAGGTCTTTCTCGACTTCGTCGTTCCAGTGGACACATAGATAAGAGTATTTACCCAAATTATGCTATCATCTCAAAAACATATGTTCATCATTATCAGTAGACTAGGTATTGGTCTATGCTGGACTTAGGTTTCCCCAAATGAGTGCCACAGTGCCCTGTCTTCGGCTTGCCACATCCAGCATCTGCCTGGTTTCTTTCGCCTGGTAGTCATCCCACCTGGTCGGGGCCTACACTACCTTTACCGAGTCGCGGTCACCACCCATGAGCTCGTTCACAACAGCGCCACCTGTAATTGCGTAAAATATGCCTAAAATTTTATTTTAATTTTAGTTTAAAAATTGTAATGTAATTAAAAATGAAATGGTAAAGTAAGTCACCCACCGAACCAAGCTAACTCTAATCAGAGGTAGAACTCAGATTACAGCTTTCGGATACCTTCAGAAATAGAAATAGAACCAGTTTTGTTTCTATTAAAACCTCTTCATTAGATTGTAATCCCTTATTTCACCTTGGCAATATTTTATTATCTAAGAAAGTAAGTCGTATGCTCGGAATTAAGTATAGTGCTCCAGTGTAGAGAAAACATAGTAATAAAAGTTAAAATGTATATTTATCGCTCACGATCGCATCTCGGTCGAAACGTCGTTAAAATATATGCAAGAAATTGCGCAACAAATACCCGATATCATTTTTATTATGGAAATAAACGGGAAATATAATATAAAATGTACTCGTATCTTAGACATGAAATAACTTAATTTCTGTTACTTGAAAACTCCATTAATTCCTTTACAAACTCTTACAAATCTCTGTGATTTTCGTGTTTTTATTATAAGTTTTCCATATGATACTATTTTATTTGCTAAATAAATACAAAAAACAAAAAAAAGTTCTACTATCATTACTTATTGCCATGCACTGCTGGGTAGGTAGATAGCATTGTGTCTCTCATACATTACCTAGATACGAATGTACCTACAAATGTACCAAATGATTGCAATCAAATAAATATGAATATTACCTGCAAAACCGTCTGCAAAAGCTACTAACAAATACTGTCAAGAACAACTTCTTCAGTGTTCTAATACTTACCATTAAGTGAGAAAATGATTGTGCTCCTAACTCCGCGTACACAAACGTAATAACCTGATTATTTATAAAGGCGTCCGTGAGCGGTCAGCGAGGGGTCCTACCAATTAAATACCTCGCGGCCCCCACCGCGACTTACGATATTTTTGTGGGTATATGTCATCTTTTAATACCACTTTTTAAATTAGTTTATTATCCGCCTTTGCACTTTGTAAGTGTTTCAATAAAATTGGGCAGGCCATTTTGTGCGAGTTTATTTTCAACGTGACGACCGCTTGGAAAACATTTCGCAGGTTTTAGGGAAAGCTTTGACTTATCTATTGATGATGATGATTATGGTTTGTAAAGGTAGGATGATAAAATTGAATCATGTTAGCCGAAACTGAAGAAGCGGTGCGCTCTTGAACAATGATTGAACGATCCCTAATGAAGCTTAGGCCTTTATGGTGAAATGTAAGGGCGTGTGCACTTGCCTTTAAATGTGGATATAAAGATGAATACTGACCAGTGTTGGTGATTTCATAGAGTCCCTAAGAACCTTTTAGATTTGTATGTTAAAAAAACACGCGCGTATTCTATCTACAGGTTTTGGAGTATAATTGTTAAGTATACAATTAATAATTATATAATTAAAAAAGAAAATAAAAAGTTATAATTTTCTATAATTAATAAAATTAGATAGATAAAGTCTTTATTTGCAACTTTAGATATACACATACAAAAAACTACTAATAATACATTACACTAGTAAACACAAACAATAATAAAACACAGATGACTGAAAAAAAAACAAACAATGATATACATAATTAATATCTATGTAAAATGTTTAAGTGTGCTTCAGTACGTGAAAAAGCCTTGGGCATAGTGAAACATTTTGCTAGATAAGAAAAAATACTGATTTTCAGCCAGACCTATTGAGAGCAAGCAGAACGAGTTTCAATTCAATGCGTCTGTTTTTGGTATATAATATGGTTAAAAATACATTATTAACGCAATACAATACACATTTTAATGTTTTTCTAACCAACTTACTGTATGTATGAAACCGATTATTACTTCTATCGCGTCACCACACCTCAAGACACTTTGTGGCCTAGTGCGTTTCCTCTGAAGTGTGTTTCAAGCTAAAAATACGAACGCCAGTGTGTACTTCCCCTTACTCTTTGGCCTCTGAACAAGTGTGAATTATTTTTGCGATGAAGTCTCATCAATTTTAGGGTTCCACATTAAGGTTTCGATTAAGTTTAGAGTAACGATAATGAAGCCCGCGCATGAAATGAATTTATTAAGAATCCTTAACATATTATGTACCTACATACCCGTAGTCATTCTTATATTGGGGGTGATTCAGGGGCCAATTAAATTTTTATGTTGGAATTATTATAAATAAATAATGCCGGACAATTCACACAGCATTATCTAGCCCCATGGTAAGCAGAGCTTGTGTTATGGGTACTAGATAACTGATATACATAATACAATACATTACATACATAGATAGATATTTTTTATTATACATAGAAAACGACCAGAACACCCGAAAGAAATATCTGCAGATCGTACATACAGTTGTTCCGAGGCGGGAATCGAACCCGCAACCTCCTGCGTCGCAGGCGGACCTTCGTCCACCGCGCCACATCGGTATTATATATATATAGATAATGAAGCCCGCGCATGAAATGAATTTATTAAGAATCCTTAACATATTATGTACCTACATACCCGTAGTCATTCTTATATTGGGGGTGATTCAGGGGCCAATTAAATTTTTATGTTGGAATTATTATAAATAAATAATGCCGGACAATTCACACAGCATTATCTAGCCCCATGGTAAGCAGAGCTTGTGTTATGGGTACTAGATAACTGATATACATAATACAATACATTACATACATAGATAGATATTTTTTATTATACATAGAAAACGACCAGAACACCCGAAACAAATATCTGCAGATCGTACATACAGTTGTTCCGAGGCGGGAATCGAACCCGCAACCTCCTGCGTCGCAGGCGGACCTTCGTCCACCGCGCCACATCGGTATTATATATATATATATTATACAAAAGTCACTTATAACGGGATATTTACCATGATTCGATTTTTCCAATATATCGGCACAGTTTCATTTCCGTTATAAGTGACTTTTGTGTTAATCGGAAAGTCAAAAGGCTAAAGTCAAAAATCATTTATGCTTTAGGCTTACAAAATAAGCACTTAGACAAGTCATATTCTATACAGCAAATAAATAAAATAAAATAATAACCATGATAGTTTCAAAACGTTCTTATGTATATTTTAACTGGGTAAACATCTTAAAGGATTTGGGAAGTAAACGAAGAAAATAAGAGTGTATTTTACTTTAAAATTGCCTACCTCATCATCGCCTATGTTAGTTCACTGCTGGACATATGCCTCCCCAAGAGCGCCATAGCGCCCTGTCTTCAGCTTGACGCATCAAGCATCTACCTGCAGTCTTTTGCAGGTCGTCCCACGTCATCCCATGGCTGGGTACAGATACAGACTTAAAATATGATTTCAACTTAAGAAAATTTCGCGATTTGTTAACATAATTGATAACATATTATTTGAAAATATAATGCTAGTAGCTTATAGGTGTCATTTTAGCTTATCGGTAGTTTTTAATAAGTGTAAAAACAATTTATTAATATTTCTTTGTCGCTTTGGTGCTAGGCAGTAAAACTGTTAGGCTATAAAAAATGTATTATTAAATAAATAAACAAAAATAGTTAAAAAACGGTTATTTATCGCTTTTATACTTTTGTTACCGATAAATAATCATACAAATATAAGTTAATAGCATCCTTCATACGAAGCAATATATTCAATACCAATAGTTTTCTTTTGTTTCAACCTTGAAAAAAGAAACAAAAGATTTGAAACGGTATTTAGGTAACGCGGTTCGTTCGTTAGCGCTGAACGGGAATCGAACCCGCGCCGCCGGCCCTCGTGCCCCGACAACGATCTCCATTGTGTGCTCCAGAGGCGATAACATTCTACTTTACAGTTAACAGGAGATTTTTAAATAAAAAGGAACATTATGATGCTAATATAGTAAATATGTGTCGTCAAGATCTGCGTTATTTAACTTGGTCACATTTTCATTACAGCAACTAAACCAGCCGTGTAGATGTCGAATGCTGGACTTAAGGCACCCCCAATGTCAAGACGCCTTATGGCAAGAACTAATAAGGGAATATGAAAATATCCCTGATAGTTTCATAATCCCACGCATAAAAAGTAATTGATAATTCACCAATACACACACACAAGGTTTTTTTCAAAATTAAGAGTAAAAACCTCTATTGGGTATCTTTATTATACAAATATATATACAAAATAACTATTTTTGAATGTTATGCTTTTATCATTATTTATATCAAACTAGCTGCTCCCCGCGGCTTCGCCCCCGTGGAAATCTATGTGTCAAATTGTTTAAATGATAAAAAGTTTAAATTCTATGTTAGACTCCTGGTTCTAAGCTACCTCTCCACCAATTTTCAGCTAAATCGGTCCAGCCGTTCTCGAGTTATAAGTGTTGTAACAAACACGACTTTCTTTTATATATATAGATTACCAAACTGCGGTTAATATGGTCCATTCTGCAGTTCCGAATTACGATAAAGCGTCGTTATTTAAAAAAAAATACCTACAAATCCGATGACCGATGTGGCGCGGTGGGCGAAGGTCCGCCTGCGACGCAGTAGGTTGCGGGTTCGATACCCGCCTCGGAACAATTGTACGATCTGCAGATATTTGTTCCGAGTGTTCTGGTCGTTTTCTATGTATAATCAAAATATCTATATATGTAATGTATTGTATTATGTATATCAATTATCTAGTACCCATAACACAAGCTCTGCTTACCATGGGGCTAGATAATGCTGTGTGAATTGTCCAGCATTTTTATTTATTTTATTTATTTAATCAATCACCCGTCAGAATCCTCCGTTCTAAGTTAAAATTCACTTGTGCACTAATCAATACCCACTTTTACAATACTTATGTTAATTGCACATGTCAAACTTCGAAATATTGTGCAAATATCACCTATCATAATAAACATTATTCGTCAAGTTGCAAAAAACGTAAATTGATTTAATAATGTGTACAGTACTTGCTTAATCATTGCACTAATGGGCAGGTATTGTAAGTACGTCCACGTCTCGATTCGCAGTCTACACAGTTACCAGCTTTCGGCCAGCGGTGGGTCAATTATTCGGCTTCAAGTTTAGACCGAATCGAGTTTTTTTCGGCGCTCTCGTTCTGTTGATAGACATTGTTGCGTAAATCGTTGAAAATGAATCATATAAATTACAAAAATGCAAAGATTACAATTACGTAAATTTAATTCAATTGGATTAAGTAATTAAATAAATAATGCTGGACAATCAACACAGCATTATCTAGATGACTGATATACATAATACAATACATAACATACATATGTAGATATTTTTTTATTACATAATACTTAAAAAAACGACCAGAACATCCGGAATATATAATTGCAGATATCGTATAGATAGATATCGTACCAACATTTGTCCCGAGGAGGGATACGAACCCGTAACCTCCTGTGTTGCAGGCGGACCTTCGCCCACCGCGCTTCAGAGATCGTCGAAAATACACTAGCGGAAACTGCTACTCCTCCTGACAGTTATCCTTGTAAACTCTTACGACATCAACTGGCTGTAGTCCCCCACGACTAACGTAGCTAAGCTTGTGACAAACTGTCAAAACAAACAAACGAAATCATTCGCGATTACTCAGCCATCTTAAAACGGACCGAATCTTCGGCCCCGTTTCGGCGTCTGAGCTCCATTCACTAGTATAGATAGATATTTTTTATCCGCGATAACACACCTACGTCGCCCGGCGTCCATTAGTGACTGTCCAAACACGATGTCGATGGCTTTTAGGTGTCTCGTAATAAATTATTTATGTAAAATATAACTACTTTATTATCTAGCCAGATACTTGATCGTTCGTTGAACTGGCTCGAGACTTTTGTGTGGTTGGGTTCGTAGGTCATGTTTTAATGGTGAATTAGTTAAAGTTTGTTGTATTTAGAAAGTCGTCTATCTTTTTTAGACCTTAACACTTTGACTGCGGTTTTTTTTCGACGACTGCGATCTTTTTTTTTACCTAAAAAATTCGCGCTGCCGCTCTACACAGCGGTTGTGTTGCGCCGCACATGCGTTTCGTTCGAAAAATATTACAGCTCTGCTGAGTCACAAAAATCTGTTTTTTCTCAGCCGCTGCGCTAGTGTGGATTTACGCATATTAGTCACTTGTAGAAAACTCATACCGTGCGTTTTCAGCAGTCAAAGTGTTAATGTGGTGATACGGCATGGATATTTAGTAATCGGGGAAAATTGTAGAATATGGAAAATCTTTTTGATTTCTTGAAAGACAGACGTCATAATTATTTTTTACTAGCTGCGCCCCGCGGTTTCACCCGCGTGGTGATAGATATTTTGGATAATATACTATATATATTTATGAATTGTAGCCTATGTGTTATTCTGATATATAAGCTATATTATTGCGAAGTTTTATTAAATTCCATTCAGTAGTTTTTACGTGAAAGACTAACAAACATCCTTCCATCCATCCATACATACTTACAAACTTTGATGTTTATAATATTAGTAGTATAGGATATGAAACGTATTTTTTTCTTCTTAATTCAGATATACAAATAGCCTATAGCTTAATTCTATCTTATTTTCACATTACCTACATCACAAGACTTGACAAAAAACAATGGAACCGAAAAATATATTTTCCTTCCAACCTTCCGACCCAAAATCAAAGTTTCATACCCCATCTATTCTGTTAATCATCATCTAATATATTAGTCCACTGCTGGACATAGGTCTCCCCTTATGAGCGCCATAGAGCCCTGTCTTCAGCTTGCTTCCATCATTAGCATCTATTCTGTTATTTTTATCAAACAACGCTTCAAATTGGATTTCGAATAGTCAGTTACATTCTAGCGACTCATATTTTTTTTTATAAAGAAGCAATTGCCGTAGAGCAGTTTTATCTGCGGTCCTATTTATTATAAGCATTATGCTGCCGGCTAAACGGCCATTAATAGTACGGACGATAAACGAATCAGCTCTGTCACTAGAGCACTGGCGAACACTGGCGCTGTAGAGCTACGAACTTAAACTGTTCAAGGTTTTTGAACATCACTCCGTTATGGATGTGATTTCGGTGGATGGAAGTGATTTCAGACCACCGAAATCACTTCCAAAACATATCCCCTAAGTTCAAAGTTAGGGGTTAAGTTGTACGATTTCGGTGGTCTGCGGAATCGAGAGCAGGTGTAGATTAGCGGATGGTGTTATTCAGCGTCAGTGAATTCTTGGGCACTTGTGGTTATGCAAATGTAAAGTACAGGCAATGCAATTTACGGTAAGTAAGTAAGTAAGTAAGTTCATTTATTTGACACATAAAACACACACATACAATTTATCAGCTTAATCACAAAAGAACAAAATTAAAACAAAACATGATTATCAAAAGTAATTACAAGGAAATGCGTGTGTGTAGCAGTGCCAAAAAGGTAAATAGCTCAGTGATAATATTGCTCTATGAGCAAACACTGATTTTCAGCTATCACCTTCAAGGTGACGAGACAAGGCGAGCCCAGCGACACACGTCTGTCAGTAAATATACCTACCTACCTACTGTCTACAACGATAACCAAGAATTAAATATAACAAGACATCTATTACACTACATATGCACCTACAAATAACGGTACATGCTACATGCTGAAAATCAGCGTTGTGGGGTTACTCGCAACATTCAGCTGAGCATGAACCTGCTCTGATAGCGCAGCAACACGGCATTGACCATCACACACGGCTTGATCTACACTAAATTAATTTAGATATGTCTATTAATAATAAAATATACGTATATGTATAAATCAATCCATATTATAAATTATATACTTTAAGTCTTTTTAAGTCGTGTGCTGTATTTCTTTACTATAGTTAGATAATTAAGTTTTTTGCTCTATCAGAATAAATATATTTTCATTTCATTTTTTCATTTATTTGTAAAATTACAAAACTCTAAAATCCATCATGTTGGAAGAACACATACGATTCATCCTTTAACGAGGGACTTCATTATAGTAAAATAACATAAAAATCCCGGTTTAAATTTTTAAATTGGCTTTGTGTTGCCATTACATCAAAATTTGCTACTCTAATCCGAATGGAGCATCCAAAATGTACCTACCTCTTGTACCTGTTGTGTAGAGTAACATTTTGCAACATGATACCATAAGCAAATTTCTTTAAATAAGATTATTCAATTGATTACAATTATTTCTTTAGTACAATTTCTTCGATAACTTTTTGTTACTTATTTTCATTGTAGACATACATACCTACTTCTTCCTGCGTGACGACGCAAGAGATACTGCTGACCTGTCCAGATAAGTTGGCAGCACTCTACAAACTCTAGCAAGCACAAGAATGGCGACAATGAAAAGAGTCGTGATTCGTGAGTCATGGGTCTTGCTGCGGGCTAGTGATGTTGTGTCCGGCGATAATTATCGGTCCATCGTTAGAAGGCCGACGGGCGGGCCGAATTCGGCGAGTTACGATTGCAGATGCGAGGCCGATATTCGTTTTTTTTTTGGTCGAACTATGATTTACCGAGTATGGGTACAATCGCTAGTTATCTATATTATGGTACAATAATGTTTATAAACTATAGGTAAAAATGTTTTTTTTTTTGGTTATAGGTTAGCAAATAATTAATTTTAATTTATCATAAAATTGCAGATTTCTTCAGTTCCTAAATTATTTTGACTTATGTACATACTAGTTTCGCCCGCGGCTTCTCACGCGCTGTTTAAGGTTTTTTCCATGAGAACTGATTTACGAGCTGAAATTTTGCATACTACCTGTATGCAAAATTTCAGCCCGATCCGTTTAGTAGTTGCTGGTAACATTCATCCAAACGTATATCCAAGTATAGTGTGATATCCTACTAACTGCGCCCCGCGGTTTCACCCGCGTGGTTTTAGATATTTTGGATATTATTCAATATATCTTTATGAATGCCTATGTTTTATTCTCATGTATAAGCTATATTATTGTAAAGTTTCATTAAAATCCATTCAGTAGTTTTTACGTGAAAGAGTAACAAACATCCATCCATACTTACAAACTTTCGCGTTAATAATACTAATATTATTAAATATTATATTATTATATCTAAATATAGAAGTACATAATATAGTACGAAGTGCTTCAGCTGTTCTGTAATGTGTGTGAAACCATACTATTTTTTTGTTTCATATTTCTGAAAAAAAATATTTTAGATACATAGATAGAAAACATTTTATTATATTATACCACAAAATACAATACATAAATAGACACTAAAAATAGAAAGTAAGTAAGTAAAGTAAAAAAACATTCATTTCTTTAGGCTTACAAAATAAGCACTTAGACAAGTCATATTTTATATATAAATTATTACCAAATAAAATTATTTTACTATTCACTTCAATTTTTTGTCCACTAGTGGAAGAAGTGAAAAGAAACCAGAGGAAGTATAATGTCCGGCCTTATCGCTGAGATCTCTTCCAGGCTACCTTAGGATGCACTTAAGTTATTTTGCTTTATATCTAACTTCTACAGCTGTGTTGGGCGGTGAACAAACACTATTTTGTTGTTTGATACCTCTTAACTTAAATAAATTTAATTAGAAACGAAACCACCTTACTCCAAACATCCATTATTTGCAACTAGCCTCAGTAACTTCGACTTAACGGTTATTTCGAGATCGAGCGTCATTATCGACCGCGGATCGACCGACGTTCGATCGATAGACCCACATACCACAGTATACATATGGACCAGTATGGAAACTAAGCCTAGTTGATGAAATAATTACCCACCCTCCATTATTTACAAATAAGTTCACGAATTCATTATGATCGATCACACGGACTCATTATTCTATAACAATTATAATAATAAATTATTCTTTCTTTTCCAAATCAGCAGGAAGTTTAAAATACGACAGCTCCGATTTTGATGAAGCCGAGTTTACACAGCCGTATACAACGCAATAATATTGCGTTGTATACGGAATGTATGAAAAATGCCCCGATCATTATGGTGATCGGGGCATTTTTCAAAAAATAAAATTACACTTGACCGTTCATCTAGACGCGACAACCGCTACTGGCAGGATCGCGAAAACCCCTTTGAGGTCGTGTCGATGCGTATGTTTGTGTGAGTGTGCCGTTTCGAGCGTTTGTTCGTAGTTTCCATACTGTCCATATCTATGTATGTATACTGTGCACATACCGCGTTAGTACGATTTGGCAGGTTCACGGTATAATTCTTTGTTGCTATTATTCATTGTGATGACTTGTGAGTTGTGACTTTATGTGTAGATGGGCGATAATGTCCCGTGATCGGTTGACTGTTGGTTTGACTGTATGGCTGGTTGATTGCGTTGTGCTGAAATAAAGATTGGTTTTGCGTGGTTCCAGCATTTTAGTTAATATTGTTCGATTGTTTGTTTTAATTTTCTGGCCAAGTAAAATAACATACTACTAAATAAATAATAAATAATGCTGGATAATCCACACAGCGTTATCTAGCCCCAAGGTAAGTCGAGTTTGTGTTGTGGGTACTAGATAACTGATATTCTTAACACTTTGACTGCGATTTTTTTTCGACGACTGCGACTGCGACGATGCGACTGCTTTTTTTTTAAAAATTTTTGCTAAAAAATTCGTGCTGCCACTCTACACAGCGGTTGTGTTGCGCCGCACATGCGTTTCGTTCGAAAAATATTACGGCTGTGCTGAGTCACACAGATCTGTATTTTCTCAGCCGCTGCGTTAGTGTGGATTTACGCATATTAGTCACTTGTAGAAAACACATACCGTGTGATTTCAGCAGTCAAAGTTATAATACATCTGCAATCTGAAGATCATACAAACATTTGTTCCGAGGCGAAAATCGAACCTCTAGAGTCGCAAGCGCAGCCCACAATGCCACAAAGGTCGTCAATAAATTAATACATGTCTTCTAGACCGTGATTCATGGACAGCCATATTATCGATACGAGATTGTGGCAAATCAAAACGACTTTCATAACCTTAAAAAACAATTCTCCCTTGGCAGGAATCAAATCAATAAACACCTGTTTAACACTTTGACTGCGATTTTTTTTCGACGTATGCGATCTTTTTTTTTTACCTAAAAAATTCGTGCTGCCGCTCTGCACAGCGGTTGTGTTGCGCCGCACATGCGTTTCGTTCGAAAAACATTACGGCTGTGCTGAGTCACACAGATCTGTATTTTCTCAGCCACTGCGCTAGTGTGGATTTACGCATATTAGTCACTTGTAGAAAACACATACCGTGTGATATCAGCACTCAAAGTGTTAAGCCAAGCTACTCGCCCACCTCGCAACTATAGTCTATAGTGACTGAACAAACAATTTTTTCACCCAAAAATAATTATGCTCTCATTTTGAGTTGGTTAATCGCGTCGCTTTGTGGTCGCCGCCGCCCGATCGCGATCCGCGAGCGACGTTGAAAAATTCAAAGCTCGTGCTTTTCATCCGTGTTCCTCATTTATTTGTTCCAGAACCTGGTATATTGTTTGACACGAACGCTGGCTTTCTCTCCTTATCTTTATTGCGGGAATTAATAAAGGTTGTATCCTTAAACCAAACTTTAGAAAGCATAATTAAAACAGCCGTTTTTAATCTTAGAAATGGCGGAGAATGTAAATCATTCTAACGTTTGTTTTAAAATAGTGTCTATTTTAATTCTTATTTAATTTAATTTTTAGAATTGATAATTGTGTGCAAAAATTTAATTAAATTAAAAGATAAGCCATTGATAAGCATTTTAAATTAACTAAACGACAAAGCTTGCGTTGAGCAAAAGATCATGGTGAAAAGTTTGAATCACCATCATTTTGTCTGAGTAGGTACCTTGCTGACAGTCACGAATAAAAGTGCGAGTCACATAATATTATATTGCGTGTAAATATTTTGGAAGTTATTCAAAATTTTCCGAAAATGTGAGACGGGTTATTACGAAATTACACTATCGATCGGGCAATAATAGGGGCATAGCGCCCGCGGTGGCGAATTTAGGAGAAATTGAGGGGGCTGCGTGCCTTCCTGCAAGCTGAATAATCCCACATGACGTCTTTACTGCAAGTCAGTGCGGTTGTACCATCTATCCAGCACTTGATGGATTCACTAAATCATCAATCTATCCAGCATACTGGATGGATTGACTACACCATTCTCGAGAAGCTTTTACATAGCACTGCGAATATACTCTCTGTTAAAGCCTTGGGCGTCGGAACGATCTGGTAGAATAGGAAAGACCTTACTTTGCCGGTTGCTAAATTTGAGTCTAAATTATTTTGTGTGAAATGTCCAGTACTGTTGTGACATTTTAAATTATAAGCTTTGAATATCTTTTATCACCGACATAAAGTTTTTAGTCAAAGTGCCATAATTCTAGTAAAACGAATGCTAGCTACACTGTTTAATTTAAAGGAATATGTCAGTCCAGCAACTTGCACGGGTGCATTCCAGTCTGAAATGGTTCACTGGATTGAACTACTGGCATGGTGTAAGCAGGGCTTGAATATAATAAATGTTATTGAGCACAATCATATAGCACGCGGCGATTTAACACAGCCAAGAAACGTTTGCAAAACAGTTTAGATATTCCGTTATCTGGGTATTATTTACCAGATCGTGTCATGATGTTTTATAAACGGTTTCTTTTAAACGCTGATTTATTTCGGTAAATATTTGACCTTAGGTTATTATGTTTGGTAAAAAAAATATGGATTGACTCAATGATCTTGAAAACTCTAAGGCACTTCAGCTTTCGATTTTAAATTGAAGTATATAACAATACTATTTAGGGAAACATTATATAAAATAATATAAAATCGTTTTTTTTTGCGTTCTTCAGCAACCAAGCAGAGTTTTGATTAAAAAGCTAGCTAGTGCGGAGACAGATACGTATAAAGTTCATAATTTTAGTATAACTTGTTACGCAAATATTTACTTATATATTGTGGTAAGAGCAACAATATACTAACACAAGCAAACTTTACTTAAAGGGTGACCCCAGAACCTGTATTTATAGTTTTTTTAAGTTGATGCAATAAATTTTTTTTTTTTTTTTATTATATTCATTATAATTTTGGAAGAAAGTTCGGTTAAAGTTTTTAAATAATAACGTTTACGCAGCATTATTAAACCCAAAGACTGCCGGGCTGTTTCAACCGATCCACGGCTTCTAATCCAAGTGGCAGGGGATATGTTTATAATGTGTAGTCCATCCAGCTCCAGCATATTACCTGTGATATTACGGTAACCATAGGACCGAATATTCGCCGCGCCCGGGGCGATGCAAATTGCGTCGCCGGTTATTGCTGCACTTTATCCGGGGTACGCTTGCGTGCATATATTATATTAAGTTTATCTAGAGATAAAAGAATTGAGCGAAATAACGGTGTGAAAAATACAGACACTTTATAAAAAACAGTAAAGGCAAAAGAAGAATTGATTTGAATTTGGCGTTATTTGCGTTGAATATATGGAACCACATCACAGAGCAATCAATAGCTTGAGCAAGTTATAGTATTCTCGAGAAATTTTTGCAATTTCGGAAACTAAACAATTGTGATTTAAAAGTGTTTTCTATATGATTAAAAAAAAAAGCACCCAAACGATTTGAGACAAATCGAATTCACGTCTCTGGAACGCGAATGCACAGTTTATTCCTTGCACTGTTTGCATATTTAACATAACGCCGTGAGATGCGGAGTGGGCGGCGCCGGCGCACCTAATGCGGTCAGCCTGGGCCCCGGTAATTTGCCTGGGACTAGGCACCTAGGAAACACGTAGGAAACAAGCCTAAGAAACATCTTCAGGTGCAACACTTGGTGGGAAGTCGCCACATAAATGTCTCTAGGTACAAGTTTCTAGGTATTTGACCTTTATTTAAGTAGTATCAGCAGTTTATTTTATTACTGGAGATTTAATGATCATTTGAGACAGGGCGCTCATTGGGGGAGGTCTATGTCTAGCAGTGGACTGCTATAGGCTGATGATGATGATCATTACATCAGACCATCTCTGCCTAGTAGAGACAGCTGGTTTGATTTGCTTGATTCTTTCAGGTCAGGGTGTTTCTTAGCATTGTATTCGGTTATTCCTATAACACAACAAACATACAAACTTACAAAACTTAGTTTGGATCTGCGTTGGTCTACAATGTAGATGATTCCGTGAAATACTAATTATTTCAATATTTTAAATAAATACTGCCTCTTAAAACAAAATTATTTACTCCACTGATTTATTAGACTTATTTATTAAAGGTACACCATATAGTATTATTATTATGCAATCTATTGTATTAAGTATATCAGTCATCTGGTACCCATTACACAAGCTCTGCTTACCTTGGGGCTAGCTAGATGATGCTGTGTGTATTTTCCAGCATTATTTATTTATTTTACATACATATAATTTTATTTACTAATATTACAATTTTATTATAAAATAGTAAAAAAAGTTGGTCTTATAAGTCAAATTCCAATCTAATCTAAATTTAAAGGAAATGGAAGGTGAATAACTAATTAAGTTGTCAACTCGTATTAGATTTCACATTATACCCAATTTAAATTCAACTAATTGGCAGTCTTTTTGGGTCATTTCGCGTAGGCATAAAATAAATATGAGCTATAAAGATGGTATCTCTGGTTGTGGCCTAAGTTATCTATGACACCATGGCATAATCGTCTAGTCCTGGGGGTATAGCGGTCTTGGTCACGAGCTTGAACACAGGTCTTACTCCTAAAGACCCCACCATATCCGTTGGCAAGCCTTCCCTATACTTCGCAGCATCATATTTTACAAAGATATTTTGCATACACGGCAGTATTGTGTAGAATTAAAGCGAATTTGTAACAGATTTTGCGATACGGTAACCTGTTTTACTATAGTTGACGACCGATGTGGCGCGGTGGACGAAGGTCCGCCTGCGACGCAGGATGTTGCGGGTTCGATTCCCGCCTCGGAACAATTGTATGCACGATCTGCAGATATTTGTTCCGGGTGTTCTGGTCGTTTTTTATGTATAATAAAAAATATCTATCTATTTAATGTATTGTATTATGTATATCAGTTATCTAGTACCCATAACACAAGCTCTGCTTACCATGGGGCTAGATAATGCTGTGTGAATTGTCCAGCATTATTTATTTTAAAATATTTTATTATTATTCTTTTTTAGCTAAGGGATTGCTTGCTTGCAGAGGATAAATGAAAATGACGAAACAGCTTAGTCTTATAACTTACACGTAGGTACATTGAATTAAAATAAATACTGAACTTGAATTTTGTAAATAAATATTGTACTTTTGTACTTGTATTGAATGACATCTGAAGACCTATCCACAAATATTCTCCCTTCCACACAGCGCTCGAAGCAGCCAGCGGTAGATAAGCCAGCTTCATTTGAATGAACTGCCGTTACTTCTCACGTCATTAATGGCCTATTATAAAATACATGGAGTATGTAAGCCTTCAAGTACGTTAAACTGCCCATCAATTACTTACTTTATAGTGAGACATTAGGCACTAGTTGTAAGGATACATTGGTTATCTCTGCGTAAAGCATTGTATTCTTATGGTACAGTTTTTTTTATAAAAAACTAGCTGCGCCCCGCGGTTTCACCCGCGTGGTGATAAATTGTAGCCTGTGTTATTCTGATATGTAAGCTACATTATTGTGAAGTTTCATCAAAAGTAGTTTTTGCGTGAAAGAGCAACAAACATCCTCACAAACTTTCGCATTTATAATATAAGTAGGATAGGATACTCAAGAATTAACAAAAAGTAAATTTCCGAGCCGATGTTGTTTATATTCAACGGGTTAAAAAAAAAGGAGTAGGTTGTTAATTTTACTTTATTCAAGACATATTACACGATTCCAGACAATCTCTTCTGTAGGTAGGTATCTAATACTTGCGTAGATATACCCATGCGTACTTACCTTGAGTGAGGCAGGGGGATGTCATATCCCCGAAACTGTTCACTTGCGCATTGGAGGATATGTTTAGGTTGCTGGACTGGAAAGGAAAGGGCATCAACATAAACGGCGAGTACATCTCACACCTGCGATTCGCTGATGACATAGTCTTAATGGCGGAGTCGCTTGAGGAACTGAACCGGATGCTGGACGGCCTAGTTTCAGCCTCCCGATGTATCGGTCTTGGCATGAATTTGGATAAAACCAAAGTCATGATCAATGGTCACATTGATCCAAGGCCGGTGGTCGTACATGGTCACCTTCTCGAAACTGTTTCCGAGTACACTTACCTTGGGCAGATTCTGCAGTTGGGTAAAAACAGTTTCGAGAAGGAGGCCAAAAGGAGGATCCAGCTAGGCTGGGCAGCATTTGGGAAACTACGTCGAGTCTTCTCGTCATCCATACCGCAATGCTTGAAAACGAAAGTTTTCAACCAGTGCGTCCTACCCGTTATGACCTACGGAGCTGAGACGTGGACACTCACGATAGGGCTGGTCCACCAGTTCAAAGTCGCTCAGCGAGCTATGGAAAGAGCTATGCTCGGAGTTTCTCTGAAGGATAGAATTCGCAACGAATACATCCGACAGAGAACCAAGGTTATCGACATAGCTCAAAGAATTAGCAAGCTGAAGTGAAGGCAGTGGGCCGGCCATATTTCGCGAAGAACCGACGGCCGCTGGGGCAAACGTGTTCTTGAGTGGAGACCACGACTCGGTAAACGTAGTGTAGGACGCCCTCCGACCAGGTGGGATGACGACTTGCGAAAGACTGCAGGTAGATGCTGGATGCAGCAAGCTGAAGACAGGGCGCAATGGCGCTCATCGGGGGAGGCCTATGTCCAGCAGTGGACTGATATAGGCTGATGATGATGATGATGATGTACTTACCTTGTCCCCACAAAAGGATGTACCTTTTGTGTGCATATTTCAAGAAGGCAGTCTCAAAAAATTAATTAATGACTAACAATGAACCGATTCCAAAAATGCAAAAGCAACATGAATAAAACAAATCAGGAGCTTCGAAGGGAGTTACGTTGTTCAAAGTAACAGCGCTGAATGATTGATGAATGCGAAATTACGTACAATCCCTCAGAACTGACGGACACGGTCATGTCGCAGGGCCGAAATATGGATGAAATTAAAAATTTACTGCGAGCGGATCAAGTAATTTGGAGATTAATATTTTAACTATACAACCCGTCTTCTGAAACTGAAGAAGGTACCCGTTATTCGATGGTGGCCACTTCAAATAATACATTTGCATCGCTAATCAAAGTAAACGAAATATAACTTTTAATCAATTATAAATTTTTATTTTTATTATTTAACAGTTTTATTGAAATGTATTAATTATTATATTCGATTTATTTACTAAGTATGTGCAAATTTAATTTAAATTAAGTGACAATTATTGTAGATTGTAGAGTGTAGATTTTGCACGCCACAAAGGTAGAAATATATTGTGTCTTATTTAAACATACACCACCTATGTACCCTATTTACATGTATTTGATGCAATAAATATTTACTTTACTTTACTTTATAAAAAAAGTTGTAAAGTAGTATTTAAATTTAAAAAAAAGTGTGCACATTTAGAAATAGTCTAAATTCTACATATTATTTGCTGAAAGAAACATATAAATGTAAATATGAAAAAAAGCAAACAGAATTAAAAAATAATAATTTTCATTCGACTTTTGCCATATTCACACAACGAAAAATGAGCGCTATCCATCGTTATCTACATTATAATTTCTGTTCAACAATAATTTAAGTGAGTTATGTTCGAAATAAATCTTCTGAATTAGTACCATTTGCTTTTGAACTATCTCTGGAAATTCCTGTCTGGTATTGTTGAATCAGGAAATGCTGAATTTATGTTTACGGCTTGTCTATCTAGGTATTAGTCCAGCGAAGGCTAGGCTGGTCGTTAATCAATTAAATATTTACGTTTATTCCTAAAAACCTTGGATATTATCGTTATTCTAAACAAACTTTATGATGCTGGATGCGGGAAGCTGAATACAGGTCGCTATGGCGCTGATTGGGGGAGGCCTATGTCCAGCAGTGGACTAATATAGGCAATGATGAAACATTCCTTATAGCCGTGGGCCTCAGGTGCACATAATTTCATTCATTCAATAAGGTTCACATTCTAAAAGAGTAGATAATCCGAAACTACACCGTTTTTTGTTTTTTTGACAGTCTTTTGTTTATACGTACATAAAAATAATCAAATAATGCTGGACAATCCACACAGCATCATCTAGCCCCAAGTTCAGTAGAGCTTGTGAGCTCGTATTAGACTACTAACAGGTTTCAGAGTAAAATTTCAGATGATACCTATCAATGGATAAAAAATCCATAAGTAGTCATAATCATCATCAGCCACAGCGTCCACTGCTGGACATAGGCCTCCCCCAATGAGCGCCATAGCGCCCTGTCTTCAGCTTGACGCATCCAGCATCGACCTGCAGTCCTTCATAAGTAGTACATGATGTTATATGTCGTTTATTCTAGTCATGGAGAATAGGTTAAGAAACGTTTTGGTAAGTTAGCGATTAGAATCCTTTAAGAATACGACCATATCATAATGTTGTAGGTACAGCTATGTTTGCCTTTATAGAGAGGAGACACTGGATAGATCAATTTAATCTGTGTCCTTAGTCATAATATTCAAGGATCCATGCTAAAAGCTTGCAACTGTCGGAGATAAACAAATAATCGTGCAATGTGAACTCTTGACATCGCTCAGAAACGTACAAAGGCTGTGTTGCCATTATCGACAGAGATGCAGATCATTTTTCAACACATGCAGCAAAGTATTTCCTATTAATCTAGTAGCGGCGGGCAATCTATTATCGAAACTTGAGTAATCACCGAACCGAATAAATTGACGTACTGTCATTTCTTTTCCTTTAATCGATTATTTCAAACATGGACGGCGGGGGTCCGTGGCTCATGGTCGGGGATCTCAAGTATTTGGCTTATGGATAATAAATCAGAGTTTTTGTTTTATGTAATGCGTGTTACTAGAGTTATACGGCATAGTTTTGTAGACATTAAAGTAATGTTTGTTTTTTGTATCAGAATCGACAGTGCCGGCTATTTATAGAAATGCGTTTACGACGCGATGCGAGAGACTATCGCAACGATATTACTTTTCACTGGATTTTATTTGAACTAATATCAAGTCACTTATTCTGTACATACAAACAGGCCACCATAAAAGACGAATACAGCTTTTTCGTGATTTCAATGAGAATGTTTACCATACAAAATCTTCCCAAGCATTCAACGTTGAACAATGTATTTTATTTACACGTCACAATTGATATCCTCAAGATGCGCTCGCACAATCGACTTTAATTGCTGCTCCTCTTACGTGGTTTTCCGTGGGCGTCGGTAGGTATTCTATGCCCCTGGCTCCTCTATGCGGCACAAAGAAACTATTGAGTCATCATAACAAATACGCACGCTGTCCACGAGAACCATCCACAATCGGCTTTTTCTTATCTATGATGGCAGCGATCATTGTGCCGAGAGTTTCGTGCCTCGCCCGCTCCATGAATGACGAAATACTGCCGCGTTTTACTCTTTTCCTTTTCTGTGCCTTTGTTGACTTGTCGACTTCTCTCCGAGTCGTTTTTTGTGAGCGTCCGCCCGGTGCGTTTGTAAAGATCGACTCTAACTCCGATACCTTATCTAATTCATCGCATCGACCAACAGTAATACCATTTAATAGCTAGGGATTATAAAAAACAATGACATGATCAACTTAAATAAACGCATCTATATCAGAGGAGACGCGGATCAAGATTTATTGGCGATACGCAATATTTGGCTGTAATCAATCTCTGCGGAATATTCAAACAAAAACTCATCAGAACTTCTACTGCCAAAAATTACGTACGAAAAAACGCTGTCCAAAGAGAGGAAAAAAGTTTAAATTACAAGAAACAAGAAAAAAACTGGTCCATTAATCATATTGATGAATGCACTTAGTGCCTGGCTAGTGCGTCGAACGCGCTGCAACGCCGAAATAATTTTGATTTCCTTACGATTCGGTGCTGTTCGTCAATAGGCATCCGAAATCGTTTAAAAATGCAACTCATCTTGAGCTTCGAAGAAAAGCTGCTACAAAAACTAGTTTGGATGTTGGTATTTTAAGTAGGTATAAAAGCACCTATAAAGTTCTGAAGAACGTTACTTTATTAAAACGGGTCAGGGTGACGAACTTAATATATTACTCGTGGACTGTAATGACGAGGTATTTTGTAATTGTTTCCAGTTTTTGAGCATCTACATAATTCAGACATGGTTGCTTCCTTTCGAATTGCCTTAAACATGGTGTTTTGGTATTAACCCTGCGTGATATATTCGTCATTTACATAACCCTGTATCGAATCTTCGTCGTGTCAAATGTTCAGCCGTAAGGCACGTTTTGTCATCTGGAGTGGATCGAAGAATCGCAGCGGCGGCGTTCGGACCGCTAGCTGCATTTTTAGAATTATTAATTTGGTTCGTGTTCTTATACTGTGTTAAAGTGGCCGATTTTACCAGCCTTATACATTAAACATGGCGTGTATGTTTTGTAGTCGCTGGTTAAATACTTTATTATGTAGTTGCATTGTTTTGTTTTATACCTCGTTTACGCAAAAACGTTCCGATTTTCATTTCTTTTATATTCTTCATCAGCCCATATTAGACCACTGCTGGACCAAGACCTTACCTTATGAGTGCCATATCACCTATCGTCAGATTTAGCTTTTTTTATCAGCAATAACTCAAAAAAGCTTTCTTTTCAGGTGGAGGTGGTTATCCTGGATAAGAACGACAGTCCTCCAGAATTCAAGAACATACCATCAGCATATCTGGCATCCGAAGACTTGGCTCCAGGGCAGAGAATCGCGACGATTACAGCCGAGGACCCTGACACCATTGGAACCATCACCTACAGCATCCAAAATGATCCCACTCCCTTCACGCTGGACCCTCACTCTGGAGTTCTGACCCTCAAAGACCCTTTGGACAGAGAGACGGTTGCGGAGTACCACGTGGTTGTAAGAGCTGATGATGGAGTACAGTTCACTGATGCTACTATCGTTGTACAGGTTTGTAAACTTTTACATATGAATATAACACTAATATAACTTTTCAAACTTTCGCGATTTGTTAACATTTACATACAAAGTCGCCCGTGACCACAATCACAGTATCGTGATAGAAACGTAGGGAAGGTAGGAAAATACCTAACAAATAATCATTAAAATATAACACGAATGTTTTTAACTTTTGCAATTGACTTAAAATATATGTAATGTATGTTTATGTAGGTAAAAATTTGCCTTTATCCGTCTCCGGGATCTATTGCATTTAAAACCAAATTGCATAGATATATACTTGAGGATGTAACGCTACTGGACTAAACATAAAAAGACGGAAAAATAACATAATATTAATACTTAGCTTAAGTTTCTCATGTAAGTAACATGTATGTTGTAAATGAGAAAATAAATATCTTTGAACTGATTGCTAGGACTAAATGCGCTTCGCGGCTTCGCCCGCATAGAAATCTATGTGTCAAATGGCTACTAAGCATTCCTCTTAAACCACTATATCTTATAAAAAGCAGCGTCAAAATCCGTTACGTAGAGATAAACAGCGCGAAGCGACTTTGTTTTATACTATATAGTGACTAGACAAACTAAACTACCGACAGATTTGTACCGGCACATATTCGGTTGGTAACATCCTATCCTCGCCCGACTGGTACCCGTCGGCTCGCATCACTCAAACTGTATCCATGTCTCACAGGACGGTTCGCTGGCGATTAACTAATCATTACAGAGTTTACGTCTGTCTGCTTCATAAGTCTATTTACATCGACGTAGAACGAAACGCTTCCTGCTATAGATAGATATCTCTACGTGAGTTTTTTTATTGAGTTGTTTAAGTTTTTTTTTGTGTTTGGCTGTCTTGTTCAGTCTAGCTACAAGATAAAATGTAGTGTTATTGAGTTTCTGAGAACAACCTACATTATGTCTATAGATAAATTAAGTGGGATTTTATGACCTCATGATTTGTTAAAATCTTGGTATAAAAGACTTCAACGCGAACTTTTAACTAGTGAAGTGCATCATGTTTATTTTAAAAAATGTCACTTATAACGGGATATTATACAGAAACTGTGCCGAAATATTGGAAAACTCAAAAATCAAATCATGGTAAATATCCAGTGCATCATAAATGATCATCAAAATCATTAAATCCTTCTACTTAGTAACTTCAGACCGCACCTTTTTAAGTATTTAAGTAATTTTAAGATTATGTAGTTTTGACTGCAGGAGCAATAATCCAATCTTCCATCTTTCCAATATTAATGAGTGTGATAAACCTTAACCTTAAGGTACCCTCTGCACAACTGATATAAGTTCCGTATACATTATTACAAAGTTACGTTACATCACATAGTTTATTTACATAGAACACACCCAGAACATTTGGAATATATATCTGCACATCGTAATTTGTCCCGAGAAGGGAATCGAACCTGTAACCTCCTGCGTCGCAGGTAGGCCTTCGCCCGCTGTGCTACAAAGGTCTTTAAATCTGTCACAACAATCGTATTCAGAAAAAATCAGTCAATATTTCTTTTGTATTAAAAAAAAATTACAGTCAAATATTAGAAACAAACTAGTGCTAGTACGTATATTTACCTATATGATTGAAACTATTGAGCTAACTGCAGACTGTTAAAAATCTACAGGTAGCTCTAGAGATCCATATCAATACTACATATATCTAAGAACCTTAAAAAACTTTGTTTGTACCTTACAGGTGACGGACACAAACGACAACCCGCCAGTGTTCAAGGAATCAGCCTATTCCTTCGACATCCCGGAGAATGCTAACCGCGGAGTCGTCGTCGGCACCGTGGCAGCCCTAGACCTGGACTCCGGGGCGAACGCTCAGCTGACGTATACCGTCATCTCCGACTGGGCGAACGATGTCTTCTCGCTCAATCCACATACTGGCGTGTTCACGCTCACTGCTAAGCTGGATTATGAAGAGGTAAGGTTTATCAATCATCATTTATTACGTAACTTTCTTGAAATACACGTCACATTCGTTTTGGCTAGAGGTACGTAGCTATTTTAGAATAAATTAATGATTTAAATTTTACATACAACTAAATACAACAATAAAAAAAATGAATAGAGAATAATACAAGAATTTATCTATTTAGCTAAGATAATTAGGTTAAGACTACATCCTGACGAATACATCCGACAGAGAACCAAAGTTATCGACATAGCTCTGAGAATTAGCAAGCTGAAATGGAAGTGGATCGGCCATATCTCACGAAGAACCGACAACTGCAACGTGTTCTCGAGTGGAGACCACGACTCGGTAAACGTAGTGTAGGATGCCCTCCAATCAGGAGAGATGACGAACTGCATAAGACTGCAGTAAAGGTAGATGCTGGATGCGTCAAACTGAAGACAGGGCGCTATGGCATCTATGAGATGGATGTTGATGGAGATGTCCAGCAGTGGACTAACATAAGCTAATGATGAATGTTAAAAGCAGTATTAGTAAGTTTTCTTGATCTTAGTTTTGGCAGCAAACGGTAAAATTTGACCTACATATACCACGATTCATACCAGTGATAAAAGCAACAAAATTCTTAATATAAGTTTTAATAAAAGTCTTCACAATCGCCTAAAATACACAGACTCAAGTAAAACACGTTAAGGGTAAGTGCCTAAAAATGTAAATTCAGAAATTATGTAACATCAAACAGAACGACCCGTAATTCTGAGCGCGTCATAAGGAACTGAACAAAATGGCTTCACGTTTTAATTGGGACTTAAAATCGATTGAGTAGTAATGTAACCTGTCGATATAAACTAAAACTCCCAGCATGCAGTTTATTTCAAGACCAAGGGCATGAACAAAAACAAAAAGCAAAAATCGTAAAGTGCCACGGCACCGCAGTAAAAACGATCGAAATGTGCAATTAAAAACACTTAAAATAGATTAAGTGATTGCGGTGCCATTGCCAGCACAATCAACGGATCCTATGGAACCTTCGAGACCTTGACACATCATGCTTTCAGATCCAAAAACTTCGATAGTTTTAGGCGGATAATATAATCCTTAAAGGCTGATCATAGTGGTAGCGCTCGGGAGCTTGACACATCATGCCCTAAGTACAAGAACTTCGATAGTTTTAGGCGGATAATATAATCTTTAAAGGCTGATCATAGTGGAAGCGCTCGGGAGCTTGACACATCATGCCCATGTACAAAAACTTCGATAGTTTTAGGCGGATAATATAATCCTTAAAGGCTGATCATAGTGGTAGCGCTCGGGAGCTTGACACATCATGCCCATGTACAAGAACTTCGATAGTTTTAGGCGGATAATATAATCTTTAAAGGCTGATCATAGTGGAAGCGCTCGGGAGCTTGACACATCATGCCCATGTACAAAAACTTCGATAGTTTTAGGCGGATAATATAATCCTTAAAGGCTGATCATAGTGGTAGCGCTCGGGAGCTTGACACATCATGCCCATGTACAAGAACTTCGATAGTTTTAGGCGGATAATATAATCTTTAAAGGCTGATCATAGTGGAAGCGCTCGGGAGCTTGACACATCATGCCCATGTACAAAAACTTCGATAGTTTTAGGCGGATAATATAATCTTTAGAGGCTACTCATAGTGGTAGCATTCGGGAGCTTGACACATCATGCCCTCAAGTACAAAACTTCGATAGTTTTAGGCGGATAATATAATCTTTAAAGGCTGATCATAGTGGAAGCGCTCGGGAGCTTGACACATCATGCCCATGTACAAAAACTTCGATAGTTTTAGGCGGATAATATAATATACATATAAAGGCTGATAGTAGCGCGGGAAATTCTTTTATTTCTTGTTTTTTGTAAAAACTGCGTTCGACAGGAAATAAAGCTAGCTAGTAAGTCGTTTTGCGATGATTGTAAGCTATTTGCTACAAATGCTTGCTTAAACAAACTACGAATCAATTGTCTAGTTCGTGGAGTAGTTAACAAAAACTTACGGTTTAAAACACCTGCATGAAAACATACGATTTATACATTCGTTTACAGTCACACCAAGCTTATGGTTTAAAATGACACGTTAAAGCAAATTGGTCTTATAGAGAACAATCTATTCCAGAGTTTTTGTTTTTATAGTGCGTAAGCCCTTGCACAAGGGGTAATCAAAAATGTATGGGATATTATTAATTTCTATATCTATTCCAGGTAACCCTTTAAGGTATTTTTCATGGCCCTCAACCGCGAAAAGTAGAGAACAATCAAAGCGAGTTATTTATTGACGAGGGTTGATAACGCTAATTAAGAAATTTAATTAAAATATTACCATGGAATAACATGAACCCACTCTTTACTTGTTATGATAGTTACAATTTCTACAAGCCATGACATAATATTCGCTATAAAAATAATACTTACTTCTACTCCCACTAACGATAATGACAGGTTCATTTAAGCCCTACGTATCTTTATGAGGTGAGTGGAAGATATAATTCACACGTAATCATTCGTTCTGTGCAGTTCCCTAGATCATTAATGGGTCGGTAAGGGTATCCAGAGACAGTGAAACTATTTAATGGTACAATTTTTTTACTAAAGTTTTGTTTCAAGAAACTAATGACATATAAATGTGAATGGACTCGTGGGCAGTTTATTCTTGCACGGAGTTCTTACGGATAAGACAAAAAAATAGAACCTAGGATGTAGTTTTCAGATCTTCTAAAAAACTCAGGCCGCTGATTGAACCTCGCTTGAGCTATACATATATATTACTTAATATATATTTACATTAAATAAATAAATTAAATAATGCTGGACAACACACACAGCATTATCTAGCCCCATGGTAAGCAGAGCTTGTGTTATGGGTACTAGATAACTGATATACATAATACAATACATTACATCGATATATATTTTTTATTATACATAGGAAACAACCAGAACATCCGGAACAAATATCTGCAGATCGTACACACAATTATTGTTCCGAGGCGGGAATCGAACCCGCAACCTTCTGCGTCACAGGCAGACCTTCGCCCACCGCGCCACATCGGTCGTCCTATATATTACGTCCGATATATTGATATTATAACATATACACCAAAGTCGCTTCCCGCTGTCCTGTCTGTCCTATGTATCATTAGATCTTTAAATTATGTAACGGATTTTGGTGCGGTTTTTTTAAATAGGCATTCATTTAATACAAGGCAGGTTTATAATCAAAATAAAATCAAAACACATGTATTTCAGACATGTACTGTGAAAGCAAAGTACCTACCGACACAGTCCGTCGGGTAGGTGTGACATTTGAGTGTATCAATATTGCAGGCAGTCGACAATGTTTAGGCAAATTGTCTGTGGATTGGGTACTTTTGTGTAGACTCTAAGAATCCATTATCATAAAGTCTGGTTTTGTAAACAAATTCACTGTACAATTAGTAAAACATTATTCCTAACTAGACAAAACGAACTAGTAAATATGCCTTAGAGCTAATATATTCCTTAGGACAAAAACCAAAGTCTGCTTTCCTAGTTATTAGTTTATGCTAACGAAATGATTTCAACATTGTAGTGTAAAACGATAACTTGTAAGCAAATTGAGCTGCAACTTTCAACGGAACAGCGCTAAGCAGGTCGGTACCACTGGCTTCTATGGTACCTAGCAACGATGTGGAGAACAAGTTGTGAGTACTCAACATACCTATACAAAATACTAGCGGACCTAGGCTACGCACGGTTTTAGTACGGAAACCTAACTTTTTTGAAAATATTATATAGCCTATGTTCACCGGGGATAGTGTAGCTTACCAACGGTGAAAGAATTTTTCAAATCGGTCCAGTAGTTTCGGAGCCTATTCATTACAAACAAACAAACAAAAAATCAAACCTTTCCTCTTTATAATAATTATTAGTATAGATGTTTAGTATAGACAAATACATAATATTTATTCAATAATAAAGGATACACAATAACACAGTCTTAATCACATTAGAATACGCCTTTTTACTTCAGTATTATGGAAATACTTGTGTTAGGTGACTTCACTCTTCCACGTTCATTATGTATTTATTTATGTAGGCTTAGTTTAATTATTTTATTATTCTACATTATGTAGCATAGGTCCAAAAAAATCTAAACCAGAGGAAAAGATTCTTTGAGGGTGATTTTGATACCTTTTGCTCGTGACAATTGTTTTAATTCTTTTAAATACTTATCTATCGACACTTTGTGAATTTTTACTTCTATGCACATAATTATGAACTAGAAAAACTAAAAGCAAGTTGTTGAATACACAACCAAATCCTTCCTATCCGTAAAAGTAATGGATTTCACCTTGCAATCGAAATCTATGCTTTTAAAATCTTTTTGCATCTGCAGTGATTGGTAGTTGAGGCACGAGGCCTCACATCATCACATGCCTCATCCAGGAGTGCTTCGGGCTACATTGCGGTTCAAATAATTATTATCTTAACATAGATCTCGGCGGGGCAACGACCGAGTTCTAGTGAACCGACTCTTAAAATCACCAATGATTCTTTATGAGAGATTTATTATTTACCGCGTGGGTTTTAGAATTAATAGAAATAGCACGCAGTAACTTCATTAATAGTAACACTAAAGAGTTCTATTCTCGAGTCTATTGACAAGGATTTTGTGTAAGTGCTGGACTATTCACAGAGGATTATCTTACCCTAAGCTAAGCAGAGCTTGTGTTATGTGTAACTGATATACATAATACAATACATTACATAGCTAGATATTTTTTATACGAATGATGTAGAAAACGACCAGGACACCCCAAACAAACAAATATCTGTAGATCGTTCATTTGGTAGGAACTCTTTACTTCAAACGAATATTATAAATGTTTGGATGTATGTTTGGATATTTGTTACTTCTTCACGCCAAAACTACTAAACAGCTGAACGTTTTTTTTTTATTAACGGTTATTCTTAGTTCTTAACACTTTGACTGCGGTTTTTTTTTCGGCGACTGCGATCTTTTTTTGAACCTAAAAAATTCGTGCTACACTCTACACAGCGGTTGTGTTGCGCCGCACATGCGTTTCGTTCGAAAAATATTACGGCTGTGCTGAGTCACACAGATCTGTATTTTCTCAGCCGCTGCGCTAGTGTGGATTTACGCATATTAGTCACTTGTAGAAAACACATACCGTGTGATTTCAGCAGTCAAAGTTTTAAGGTGTTCCACTGGATTCCAGTAGCCAAAATCTAAATTCTATCTTCCTTGAAGGATGTAGATTCCTTGCAGTCTATAATAAATATTTACCATGATTTGATTTAAGAGTTTTCCAATATTTCAGCACAGTTTAATGCGGTATGATCACGGAATAACTAAAGGCACTGGGCGTGATATTTTATTGGCAGACATAACGATGTACCCACATTTTTTGTCTTATCTGTTAATAATCATGATAATAATATATAAGCTTATTGTTTCCCGAATAAAATAAAATAAAATAATTTCAAAAGTTTTATGGCAAAAAGTGTCTCCGGAAAATTAAAATTACGATCGAAAAATAGAAACATACTGTTAAAGATATAATGCAACTTGGCCCCTTCCTATCATATGCTAAAGCCACTGCAAAAGCTCTTGGCTATAAAAATGGAGGAGCTCATAATAATGAAAAACATATTAAAGATTCTTTTTTAATATTCGTATTGTGAGGTACCATCGTTCACGACTGAAGGACAATCATGCCTGCGAGGGTGGTTGAAGTCCGCCATTTTGTTAATGCATGGAATATTCTAGAGTATAATTTACTTAATAGACGTATTTAATCTTTTATAGATATTGAAATATATATTGCTGACTGATATTTAATAGCAGTACTCTTTTTATTATATGATAAACATATTGTAGACGGCAAAAAACACAAGTTAAACTGCAAGTAAGAAGAACATTATAGTCATTGTAGGATATCTTTCAAGAGTTTTCGCAGACATAATGGAACGATCTAGAAAACCACCCTTCGGGTACAGACCACTAAAAAAACATTAAATGAACATAAATCTTAAACTAATCGGCACGAGTAAAAGAATAAAAAATAAAAAGATTCTAAAACAAAGGTTTACTACTAAAGTTAGTTCATTTCACGTCTTCACAGCTTCGTGTGAAGTTGCCTTTATAAGTTCAGAGCCTCGGATATAAACGAGGCCCGCGTTATGGTTTCTATTTTTATTTTCGTACTAAAGTCTCGACAGTTTAAAGCTTATTTAACCTGTTTTTGCGGCAGCAGCGCGCTTCTTAAGGTCCTTATTGTAATACCCATCAATGCCATAGTAAAATGGAGAGAACCTTGTTAATATTTCTAAAGATATAAATAGCAGTTTGGATTCTTTACAGTGACAGTTACGATAAAAGGTTTTTCGATTGCCTGTTGCTTGTTTCCACATCAAGGAGTCTCTTAAAATAACTGCAAAAGAAAACAGCTCATCCTAAATCAATTAAATGGTTATTTAACGAACTTTTAGTTCAGTGATTGTATTGGATAACGAAATTAACAGATACAGTTTTTGTATAAGGTCAGCAAAAAATCGTTTCATTGTTTTTAAAATAATGTTCGCGTTTGCCTTTCTCGACACAATGTCCGCCCGGCAGCCATAAGAGCTGGCCTGCCCGCGCACTCATCAAGTCGGCCGGCCTGCTAATTAATAAAAACAATTCGCGTACCTCCCGCCCGACCGCCCGCCAGTTCGTCGTACCCCACTAGAGAGACCTGCTAATTTCATCCCGGTACTGTTTTTTTGCGGCGCGCATCATATTCGGCATTTGGCCGCTCGATCCGCCATCGAAATTAAGGCTTGAACAATGTCTGACAAAGCGGCCGTCGGCAAAACATCGCCGGCTGGATTCCGCCGGCGCTGCCTGTTTTTTAAATCGCCATCTCGCTCCACGATCCGCGAATGAGGGAGCTTGTCATAGCTGGGAAGCTTCGGTGTCCTATTATATGGAAAATCTGAATTCCACCGCGTCATTCGCTTAATGTTACTCTTGCCTTTCGTTAGTTATGTTTTTTAAGATGGCTTTCAGAATATTTTCGTACCAAATATGCTTTAATTAATTTGCTTTTGTAAGATGATATTTAATAAGGTTGGTTTCATAAGAACCTGGAAAGCTAATAAACATATTTTCAGTCAAATATAGAGCGCACAAATTGACTAAAAAGTACTAAAGATGAAAGTGGAGATTTTAAATAGCTACTAAATTATTTAGGTACTCTTTAAACAAAAAAAACCACAATTAAATAATAAAAACAAATTAGAACTAGTAGGTATTTACAATTGAAACAGCTGACATTACTAAATTAAAATTGATCTTTATCTCAAGGACATTCGTCATATTTTCCAGACGCAGCACTACATCTTGGTTGCGCAGGCGCAGGACAACGGGCAGCCGTCGCTGTCGGGCACTGTGACAGTCTACGTCAATGTCATTGACCTCAATGACAACGCTCCGATCTTCGACCCCATGAGCTTCTCCAACGAGGTCCTGGAAGACATCCCAGTTGGATCCTCCGTGGTCAACATCAGCGCTACGGATCTGGACTCTGGTATGCTTTATGAAGAAACATTTACAAGCCATAGGGTTCGCACATCAAAACAAACAATGCAATACTAAATATTATTTAATGTAATGTGATACTATTATTACAACCATAAAAAATATATTTAAAATAATGTAACTTTTAAACTTGACTGTAATAGAACAATGATGTATAATAATATGAGGATACAGGCGACTGGGCCCACTACAAAACTGGGACCGCGGTCCCAGTTACCTGATTAGTTTTTTCTTGTTTATTTCGTTGGGCGAGTGGGACCACTCGTAATTTTAACCACAAATCTATTGTTTAAAGTACAGTTGGCATTACAATACAATACAATACAATATAACTTTATTGCACCATCAAAAAAAAAAAAAAAAAAAAAACTATAGGTTCTTAATATTAATTATGCATTATGTCTTATTGTCTTATTGTGCAAAAAATATAATAAATAACCTTGAGTTCTAACAAAACCTAATAATAGGAATTTAAAAATCAGTCTTCGCATCGATTTAGGTACCTTTCTCTTAAAAAACTAGGTTCTGCCCGCAACATCGTACACGTATTTTTGGTATACCTACGTAAACATTAGGCTATGTCTAACTGAATGCCAAATTTCAGCTAGATCTGTTTAGTTTTGGAGATAGATAACAAAATACAATTATCATTTCACATACTTTCGGCTTTATGACATTATACATAATATATGGCGTAGGATATGACATTTTAACTAGCACATTACAGAGCTCAACACATAAATAAATAAATAAATATACATAATAATGCTGGAAACTTCACACAGCATCATCTTAGCCCCAAGCTAAGCATTATTCATTCATTCATTCATTCATTCATTCACTCATTCATTCTAAGCAGAGCTTAGATATGTTATTAATATATTATCGGTAGTCACCCAGAATACCCGGGGTATCTGCAGATCTTGCAAACAATTGTCTCCAGGCGGGAATTGAACCCACTACCTTCAGCGACGCAGGCGAACATCCGTTGCGCCATAGAGAGCCTTTTTATCACATGAATTCTAACATTAGTATGGATTTTATAAGTGTAATGTCCTCTCGTCATTAGGTACCTAATAGATATATTTTTTTTCACTGCTGACTAGATGACCGGTGTTATGTAAGTATGATTACATTCAATGGAGGTTTTATTACAAGCTTGTTTTGTAATTGTCTTTGTAAGCTTCGCAAAGAGTATTTTTTTATGGAGATATCATAATTAAAAATAAATAAATAAATAATAAATGATGCTGGGCAATTCACACAGCATTATCTAGCCCCATATATACATAATACAATACATTACATAGATAGATATTTTTTATTATACATAGAAAACGACCAAAATACTCGGAACAAATATGTGCAGATCGTGCACACAATTGTTCCGAGGCGGGAATCGAACCCGCAACCTCCTGCGTCGCAGGCGGACCTTCGCCCACCGCGCCACATCGGTCGTCAATTAGTTTGTTTTAAATAATAAATACATACTATTCAGGTAAATGAAAGAAAATTCAGAAACTTTTGTTAAAATTCACATCTCTACCAAAAAAGTAAAGTCTAAGAGAATAATTAAAATCACAGAATTATTCATGGGCACTAAAATAACAAAAATAATATAAGATTACATTTACATATTTAACAATAAATTAAAGTCATTACAGGTACTTTATTTTACTAATTTCAGGTCTCAATGGTAAAATCCAGTACAGCATCACATCAGGAGACGACGGCCAAGAGTTTAGGATCGCTGAGAATGGCACCATCTATACAGCTAAGCCTTTGGACCGGGAAACCATTCCTATCTACAACTTAGTGGTGACCGCTAAGGATATGGCAAAGATACCAGAACCACAGCTCTCTTCTACAGTACAGGTGAGCTATTATCTACTCTACATTGATCGATTACACCTACTTAAAAGTTCGACTGATACAAGATACATCCGATGTGGCGCGGTGGACGAAGGTCCGCCTGCGACGCTGGAGGTTCGATTCCTGCCTCGGAACAATTGTGTGCACGATCTGCAGATATTTGTTCAGGGTGTTCTGGTCGTTTTCTATGTATAATAAAAAATATCTATCAATGTAATGTATTGTATTATGTATATCAGTTATCTAGTACCCATAACACAAGCTCTGCTTACCACGGGGCTAGATAATGTTGTGTGAATTGTCCAGCATCCATTAATAAAAAATAAAAATAAAAACATGCGAATGCGTCAGAACGTATTAGAATATAATTTGGCGTGTTTAAGAGTATGTACCTTACCTTATAGTGTACCTTATGTAATTTTATAGTTAGAAATCGTTATTTATCTCAGAATCTGTGAAAGCTACCACCTTCATATTTAGGTAAATGATAATTCGAACTTTTATCTTGGATTCCGTCTTTTCGAAAACACGATTGGTGAAAACTTTCTCGATACTTTTATTTTTTGAAAAATACATGTTTTGCACACATTTTGCTATTTATCTCAGGAACCACCTAATTTTTTTGTTGGATTTTTGTTTTGTCGAGAAACGTAGTAGCATTTCTTCGTTTTCGTCTTTTTAATTTTTAGATTAGTTGTGTAAATAACTTGTAATTAGGCATTAGGCAGTTTTGGCGCTTACGTCGATAAAAAATACGGAGCACGTCTATCGCTCTGTGCTTCTCACTCACAAGAAAATCGTATCTTGTCATTCTGCTCTGAACTGAAGCGAAATTCGAATTTTGGCTGAGGTATGGCACGCTCTTAAATAAACCGACTTCAAATTCCAAAATAATGAAAATGGGTTTGAAACTTATTTTTTAAAGAATCATCTAAATCGGTTGGCGTGATATTAGTTATTCGTCCATTTGTGTCGCGCACATCCTTTATGCAAATTTAAGACTTATTATAATGGTTGTCTCATGGACGCCGTTGTCAGAACTGAACCAAATTGAAATCCAATAACACGGGAAGCTCCAGCTAAAAAAAATACAGTCGAATTGTGAAACTCCTCCTTTTTTGAAGTCGGTTAAAAAGAATTAAATAATTATTTGTTTCAATACGTTTCCTTCCGCTCATTCGACGCATTCCGTTTAGATTTAGTGATAATATAACCTTTGGTAGGTATACAAAGGCACCTATCTAACATTATACATATTGTGAAGCACCTGCTTTCAGTAAATATTGTATCTCAAGCAAGTAGTTTCTCAGTATGTTTTATCAGTAGATACCCTTCATGTTTACATAGTGCTCGGTATAGACGCGATGTTTGCTTTACAATACCGTGTTATATTTAGCGTGCACCTCTCAACTCGCTATGAAGTTTCACATCTCCTCTTTTTATTTTACACATTTTTTTACAACTTGCTTTCTGACGTAGACATTTTAAGTAGGTACTTACAATGCTGTTTTATGATGTTTGTCTCCATAGATGCAGAAGTGCTCGTTACAGAGTATTGTTGGATTTACCCTTTGTTGGTTTCACAATGACTTTGTTACGAGATGAGATAGACCTTACATCTGGTAACAAAGTGTATTTAAATGATTTGATAGTTGTGCTTACACAAGTGACTGCCTTAATTGCCTTAGCACTCTTGCAGAGGTTTTCTACTTGTATGAACGAAAAGTTTAGGATACGAACGTAGGGAAACGAAAAGTAAAATAAATTACACACAATCAATGAGGTTAACGCCTTACATTCAACTAACGTAATCTAATATTATTTTTACTTTTAGGTAACGATACAGCTAAAGGATGTAAATGATATGGCGCCTGAATTTGTAACACCCAACGTTACAACAATATCCGAAAATATTCCACTTAACACAGTAGTGATGACGATCAAAGCTGTCGACAAGGACGAAGGACGGAATGGTTACATCGAGTACTTTATGACACCAGATCCAGAGAGCAATGGGTTCTTCTCACTTGGAAACGTCGATGGCATACTAAGAGCTACTGGGAAACTGGATAGGGAACTAAAGTCCAGCTATACGCTAACAATCACGGCTAAAGATAGAGGTGACCCACCGAATATGACCAAAACTAAGCTGAAGATCAATATTCTGGATGAAAATGATAACAGTCCCGTTTTCGACCCCAAGCAATACAGTGCTTCTGTTCCGGAAAATGCTAGTATTGGTGCCAGTGTGCTTCAGGTATGTTGAAGATTCATTATTCTGCCTTAGAAAAATCGATTGTGTGAAAATATTATTAAAGCTTATTGTATCTTGCAGGTTTCAGCAACAGACATCGACGAAGGAGCAAATGGTAGAGTTCGATACTCGATAGCTTCAGGCGATTTGAACCGAGATTTCAGCATCAGCGAAGATACTGGCATAGTTAGAGTGGCTAAGAATCTAAACTTCGAAAGGAAATCTCGGTATATCCTAACAATAAGGGCCGAAGATTGTGCAAAAGATGATGTACGATTCGATACAGCTGAATTATCTATTTCCATTGAAGATATAAACGATAACCCTCCCACGTTTTTGGATTCTCCGTACTTAGCCTACGTTATGGAGAATATAATTCCTCCTAACGGTGGATACATAATCACAGTGCATGCCTACGATGCTGACTCACCGCCGTTTAACAACCAAGTGCGATATTTTATAAAGGAGGGAGATGCAGATGTGTTTAAAATTAATGCATCTTCAGGACAGATTTCACTGTTGAGAACCTTAGACCGTGAGGCACAAAATGAATATACTCTTGCACTTGTTGCTATGGATACAGGTAAGATTTTTAAGATTAACTGATTTTTATCACTTTACATAAATATGTTTTTTACTCAACAAATCATGAACATTATTTTTTTGTTACAGGATCACCCCCACTAACGGGTTCAGGAACTGTCAAAATCATAGTGCAGGATGTAAACGATAATAGTCCTGTTTTTGAAAGACAAAACTACATCACCAGCATCAAAGAAAACTTAGCACCTGGGACTTTCATAATTCATCCAATAGCAACCGACAATGACATCGGTAATAACGCTAAAATCAGATACAGTCTTCTTGGAGAAAAATCAGAACGGTTTTCTATAGACTCTTTGACAGGAGTAGTTTCGACAAATGATACCTTAGATAGAGAAGAGTGGGATGCTTATTACTTGATTATAATGGCGCAAGATTCATCTACAACGGACCCGAGAACAGCAACTGCAAATCTCACCATTATTGTAGAAGATGAAAATGACAATACACCCACATTTGCTAATCCAATATACGAAGCTCACATTTCTGATCGAACCGTGAAGGGAAATTTTGTGTTTGGTGTAAAAGCTAAAGATAATGACATTGGTCTCAACAAGAAAATAGTCTATGACCTAAGAGGAGAACACAAAGAACTATTTGTCATAAACAAAGAAACAGGAGTGATTAAGGCAAATGAAAATCTTATGAAATATCATCATAACGTATTCAATTTGATTGTTGTTGCCACAGACTGTGGAGAAATACCACGACAAAGTACTGCTGAGTTGACATTGATACCACAGTCAGTGAAAAACTTCCCAAAGTTTACTGTAAGTAACAAACTTACATTCACTTTCTCCGAAAATACTACCGAAGGAGTTTTGGTCACAAAATTATCAGCAACATCATTCAAGAAAGGTCCTGCCAGCTTGTTGCAGTATAGCATTGCTGGAGGCAATGTCGGAGATGCTCTGAGAGTTGAACCAATGAGTGGTGAAGTCTTTATAACAGGAAAAGGGCTGGATTATGAAACTATGCCAATGTATGAAGTTTGGTTTGAAGTCAAAGACTCAGATAATCCTCCATTAAAATCATTTATAGAAATCGAGATCAAAGTAACTGACGCAAATGATAATGCTCCTGTGATAGAAAGTGTCTTATACAATGCCTCCGTTCTTGAAGAAGAATCACCTCCGCAGTTAGTTATTAAAATTGAAGCCCATGATGACGATTTTGATGAAAATGGAAGAATTTCCTACAAATTAATCAATGATTACGAAGAAACCTTTGCGATTGACTCAGAAAATGGAGAAATTTATACAAATATAGCACTTGATCGAGAATCTATACCATTTTATGAGATTTTAGTAGAAGCAGTTGATCACGGAGTACCACAAATGGTCGGGACATCGACCGTTCTCATAACAGTTTTAGATAAAAATGATAATCCACCTAGATTTACACGCCTGTTTAGCGTCAATGTTACAGAGAATGCCGACATTGGCTCGTTTGTTATTCGAGTAACAAGTTCAGATTTAGACATTGGACCGAATGCTAATGCAACTTACAGCTTTGTTGAGAACCCAGGAGAAAAATTCACAATTGATCCGATTAGTGGAAATGTTACTGTAGCAAGACCATTAGACCGGGAATTGCAAGATGAGTACGTTTTGAAAGTAGCAGCAATTGATGGCGCTTGGCGATCAGAAACGCCTCTTACAATAACTATACAAGATCAGAACGATAATGCTCCAGAATTTGAATACTCTTTCTACAGTTTTAACTTCCCTGAACTACAAAAGAAAAATAGTTTTGTTGGACAAGTAATCGCCAACGATAGAGACAAACAAGGCCCTAATTCTATCATATCGTACTCATTGCAGCAGCCATCAGACCTGTTTTCTATAGATCCAGCAACAGGAGAAATATCTAGTAAATATGTAATGAGTTATAAACGAACATCGGTAAATACATCACCAGAAAATACCTATTCTGTGATAGTTGTTGCGACAGACAACGGCAAACCACCTATGTCTTCCGAGTGCTTGGTGACCATAAACGTCGTAGATGCCAATAACAATGCACCTAAATTCAAGGCTCATGAAAAGTTCGTACCAGTACCCAAAGATGCCACACTCGGTGAAAAAATAATAAAATTAATAGCAGAAGACAACATAGACTACGGAATAAACGCAGAAATAGAGTACTTTGTCAAAAATGGAAATGGCTCTGCATATTTCACTATTGACAGAAATAGCGGATGGGTTATTGTTACTAAACCATTTTACTATTTGGGACAGTATTATGGACTGAGAATCAAAGCGGTTGACAGAGGGGTGCCATCTCAATCAGATGAAACTATGGTGACATTTGTTGTGACTGGGGAAAACATGTACAGTCCTAAATTTACTGCACTGAGCTATCAAGTCATAGTACCAGAAAATGAACCCGTTGGATCGTCAATTCTAACAGTCAAAGCCAGTGACGATGACGAGGGCCCCAATGGAATGGTCAGGTATGGGATTTCTTCTGGAAACGCTGGGAAAGTATTTAAAATTCACCCCGTGTCTGGTGCTATAAGTATATTGAGGGCGCTAGATTACGATACGATTCAAGAATATCGATTGAATATAACCGCACATGACCTTGGTTTCAAATCGAGAGAAACAACTGCAACCCTAACAATAATTCTAACCGATATAAATGATAATGCTCCTCAGTTCAATCAAACACAATACGTAGCCTATTTACCCGAAAACTCTCCTGTAAACAGCTTCATATACAAATTAAAAGCCTCTGACATTGACTCTCCCAAAAATGCCGTAATAAGATATCACATAATCAACAAAATCTCACATTTCTGGATTAATCAAACGACAGGAGAAATATTTTCTAAAGATATTTTTGACTATGAAGACAAAACAATTTACAAACTGGAAGTCATAGCTGAAAATCCAAATTCAAATATGAAGAATACTACGGAAGTAATTGTTCATATTACCGGAGTCAACGAATATTATCCCAAATTTAAACAACCAGTTTTTCATTTTGATGTATCAGAATCTGCCGATGTTGGAACGAATGTTGGAGTTGTACAAGCGACCGATCAAGACAGCGGCGAAGACGGTATAATCTACTATCTTTTTGTTGGTTCTAGTAATGATAAAGGATTCAGTATCAATTCTCAAACTGGTGTCATAAGAGTTGCTCGATATTTAGACAGAGAAACACAAAATCGAGTTGTACTGACAGTCTTGGCAAAAAATTCAGGCGGAATACGAGGAAATGACACTGATGAAGCTCAAGTTATAATATCTATTCAAGATGGAAATGATCCTCCTGAATTCTTACGCCATCATTACGAGGCCACAGTTTCAGAAGGCGTGAGAGTTGGTCATCCAGTAATACGCGTACAAGCTGTAGATAAAGATGTACGACCTCAAAACAACCAATTTAGTTTTTCGATAATAGGCGGTAACGTGGATCAGAATTTTAAGATTGATCCTCAAACTGGAGAGATAGAAGTAGGGCGTCATCTGGATAGAGAAACGATCTCAGCATATAGTTTGATCGTCGGCGCCATCGACACTGGTATACCTCCACAAACTGGAACCGCTACGGTTAAAATTACTGTAACTGACATAAACGACAACGGACCCGTTTTGGATGTGAGTACCTTTGAAGGATCAGTGTATGAAAACGAACCTCCAAATACTAGCATCGCAACTCTATCAGCAAAAGATCCAGACTTGCCTCCTAATGGAGCTCCGTTCTCCTATACTGTGATCGGCGGGAAGCATCAAAACTTCATGAAGATTAACAGACACACCGGTGTACTGCAAACAACAAAACGACTAGACAGAGAACTTACACCTTTCCTAGAAGTAACGATCGAGATTGAAGATAGTGGTGTTCCTGTGATGAAATCGAACTATACTCTTCAAATAAAAGTCCTGGATAGAAACGATAATCCGCCGACACCAAGATCTGCACACGTTCTTGTTTATGCATTCAATGCCAAAGTACCTCGAGGGAAAATCGCTGAAATTAAACCTAACGATCCCGACATCGTTGGCGATTATAAATGTAAAATACTTAGAGATTCCACTTCAGAAACGACACTTACAATGCTTTATATCAAAACTGGATGTGACCTTTACACAAATGCAGTGAAACCTGGCCAAGGATATTCTTTTTCAGTTTCTGGGAACGATGGAATCCATAGAGATGTTGTTTCTTCGATCAGCGTTGAGTTCTTTTCTTTCGACAACACTACTGTAGAAGAATCCATTACGTTGCGTATATTGAACACTTCTGCTTCGGACTTTCTGACGCAATACTATCGCAGTCTGCTGGAAACAATTAAACATGGCCTGAAAAGTAGAGATAATATTTACTTGTACAGCATAAATGAAGTTGAAAATCATTTAGATCTAACTGTAGCTGTCAAAGATAGCCATTCAATTTGGAAACGACTAAAAACTGAAAAATACCTGAAATCTAAGGAAGCAGAATTATCAAAAATATTGAAGAGATCGATTATTGTGCCTTTCTATCCATGTTCTTCGAATCAATGTAAAAATGGCGGCCGATGTTCTGACGCTATAAGAATACTAGAAGATAGTAAAATAACAGAAAGCTCTAGTCTCATCTTGTCTTCTCCATTGGTAAGGCATCAGTATGCGTGTCACTGCATAGACGGATTTATGGGAGCAAATTGCGACAAGCGACAGGATCCTTGCACACCAAACCCATGTAGCTTTGGAGGTCAATGCCAAAAGCAAGGACACGACTTTACATGTTCCTGCTCGCCACGCCGAGAAGGCAAGACATGTGAACTCGAAAGGGATGACGTCTGTAGTAGCAACCCCTGTAAAAACGGGGGATCTTGTAAAGAAAGTGCTGATAGAAACTCCTTCTTCTGTTTGTGCCGACCAGGCTACCGCGGAAACCTGTGCGAAGCTTTAGTAGACTCTTGTAGACCCAATCCTTGCATGCACGGAGGCATCTGCATCAGCCTCAAGCCCGGATACAAATGCAGTTGTACAAACGGCCGCTACGGCACACACTGCGAAAGTACAACCTTTGGATTTGCCGAATTATCCTACATGCAGTTCCCGGCTCTCGATGCCTCAACCAATGACATCACCATCATATTTGCAACTTCGAAGCCAGATTCATTGCTTCTATACAACTACGGATCACAAACCAGTGGCAGGTCTGACTTCATAGCAATAGAGTTACTAGGAGGAAAACCTTTGTTCTCATTTGGAGGAGCGCGAACGTCGATCACTTCTGTATCCATAACTAGCTCCAACAAGAATCTTGCAGATGGCAACTGGTACAAACTGACTGCTACGAGAAACGGACGAGTTATATCCCTGAGCGTGACGTCCTGTACGGACCACGGAGATGTTTGCTTGGATTGCGAGCCCGGCGATGATTCCTGCTATAATGACGACACAGGACAGGCTGGGTACGTATCAATGCCGTAAATATTATACTATTTTAAAAAGTCTTTGCCGTCTATATAAGTTTAAATTAATAAAAAATAATGATGCACAATCCACACACATTACAGATGATGAGAGACCATTTAACCCCAAGCCAAGCAGAAAAAAAATTAAATTAATAAATTACAAAGATTTTTTACTATACATAGAAAATAACCAGAACATTTTTCCCAAGGCGGGAATCGAACCCGCAAACTCTTGATCACCCGCCCACCCCGTCAAATTACAATACAAAAAAAATACGCTTTATTGCACACCAAGACAGAGAAAAACAGAAAATAATACATTAGTCGCCTAAACGTATGAACCTTGTTTATGTTAGTAGCTGTAGTAACCTAAATTTATTTATTTTCAGTACCCTGAACTTCAACAACGAGCCTCTTCTGATCGGCGGACTCAACAAAGCAGACCCAGTGCTGGAGCGTCCAGGGCAGATCCACTCCGACGACTTTGTTGGATGCATGCACAGCATCTCAGTGAACGGTCGACTGCTGAACCTGTCCAATCCTCTGCATGCTCGTGACGTTGAGGCAAATTGCGCGCGCTCCGAGAAAGGTGCCTGCTTCCAGAAAGATACATGTGGTGACGGTGAATGCCAAGATAGATGGAAGAGTAGCGTATGCAAGTGTGATGGAAATTTCATATCTCCAGATTGCAGTTTATCATTACAGTCCATATCAGTTGCTGAAAATGGCCTCGTTCAGTACACTATCACAGAAAAACATAGAAGAATGCAGTTGCTTGAATCGTTTTATGGTGGAAATACGATTTGGGATAAGAAGCCTGGAAAAGGATCTACTAAAATGACAGCTAAAGTCAACAATCCATCGAAAACTTTGAGTTTCTTCTTTAGAACTCAACGAAAAGATGGTGTTCTTTTTTATGCAGCCACAGATAAATATTACACGTTGATAGAGCTGCTTAATGGAAAGGTAGCTTACACTTCAAAACAGAATTCGGTAGTGAACATGTCTCAAGCAGAACAAGACGATGTCTCAGATGGGAATTGGCACAACGTGACATTGTTCTCAATGGGACGTAGCATTCGATTGATAGTCGATGGAGCGCACGTGGGAGAAGAATTAGATGCAGCAGGTGTCCACGACTTCTTAGACCCCTACCTCACTATAATATCTCTCGGAGGAATCAAACCAGAATGGCTCACGACCTCTGCACAAAACAAATTTGAGGGCTGTTTAGCTAACTTTACGATTAATAATGAAATCCAACCATTCGGAGGAAACGGGAGCATCTTTAGAGACTCAGCTTATAAAGGAAAAGTTCTAAAAGGATGCCAGAGTGCCTTTGCTGGCGGCAATGTTCAAAATACATCTCCATTGACTGTTGGTTTAGCGCTGGTTCTAGTATTTTTCATCATATTAATGGCTGCCAGTTTGTTCTCAATTGTTTACTACCGCTTGCGCAGGCAAAAGAAAGAAAAAGGAAACAGTTCAAACAGCAAAACTAACTTGTCTCATACAAAACAAAATGGTGGCCCTGCGATGTTGAATGCACCCAACTTGATTGCTGGAACCAATGACAGTCTCATGAGCAGAAATCTACACAATAATGATACCAATCTCAACAGCTACATGTCCGAAAATGCAGACATAACTCGAAATGTAGGACATATCGTCGGCCCTGAACTATTGTCCAAAAAATACAAAGATCGTGAAATAATGAACATAGATCCGCCAAGACCTCAAAGGCCAGATATCATAGAGCGTGAAGTTGTCGGAAAAAGTCCGGCTCTTAGGGAAGATCATCACCCTCCACCACCGCCATCGACCAACAACTCTCACCATACTCACGACCATCCCAGTGGTATGGACTTGAACTCAGAAGTGCCGGAACATTATGATCTCGAAAATGCAAGTTCCATAGCGCCCTCCGACATAGATATAGTTTATCATTATAAAGGTTTCCGAGAAGCAGCAGGAGCACGGAAATACAAGGCGACCCCACCGCCCGTAGCGGGGTACCACCACAAGCATCAGACTCCTCAACACCGACATTCACCTCATCACCCCGGCGGATACCCATCAAGGATTCTACCTCAAGCTTCACAACTCCCCCCTCAGCCAACGCGGCAGCAACTGCAAACGACACCGCTGGCGAGACTCTCACCCAGCAGTGAACTAAGTCAGCAGCCTCGTATACTCACGCTGCACGATATATCTGGAAAACCATTACAGAGTGCTTTCCTAGCCACGACGTCTAGTTCCGGCGGTGTTGGGAAAGACGCATTACATAGTAACAGTGAACGTAGTCTGAATAGTCCAGTCATGTCACAACTAAGTGGGCAAAGTTCCTCAGCTGGAAGGAAAACCCCGAATGCTCCGCCTCAAGTGCCTCAAGTATCGGTCGGATCAGGAGCAGTCGGTCTCACAGCAGAAGAGATCGAGAGGATGAATGCGAGGCAGAGGACCTCTAGTCTCGTGTCGACGTTAGACGCCGTGTCGAGTTCGAGCGAGGCGCCAAGAGGCGGTGGCGTGGGCCACCATATGTCGCACCGACACCACTCGCCCCCCGACGATAACCGGAGCTCGACGGGTTCCGACGATGAAAGTGGCAACGACAGCTTCACTTGCTCGGAGATAGAGTACGACAACAATAGCATAAACGCAGATAAGCACGAAGATGTGAGAAGACAGAATGTCAGTAGCGGGAGTAACCCTAAAAAGCCCGTACTACCGCCACCCTACGAAAGTTTCGACTCGTCGTTTCGGGGCTCCTTGAGTACTCTAGTCGCCTCTGACGACGATTTGGCGCCTCATGTGAGCTCGGCTCTGTACCGGCAAGCTAACGGGTCGCCCGCGGCCGCGGCTCTCGGCTGGGACCACCTTTTCAACTGGGGTCCTAACTTTGAAAGCATGATAGGTGTGTTCAAAGACATCGCTGAGCTACCGGATTCTGTCAACGGGCGAATGTCTTCCTCGCTGAGGCTTCAGAATGGGACACCTAAGCCCTCTGAAGAATATGTATGAAAGTTTCATGTAAATATTGTGTGTAGCTAAACTTCTATATAATATTGAAGGAACAAAGATGACCTCATTAATTTTTATGTTCCAAGATATTATTGTAATAATTGTATAAATGTAAATCAATGTAAAAATGTATAATGTAGTTTATTATAGATATTGTTTTGCTGAAGTGCTAGCTGTGCTACGTTTGTATTATAAGCGCAGAAATGTATTATTTTTCTTTCAGATAATAAGACTGTTGATACATAATTGATGTATTACCTATGTTTTTCAGAGTCTTGTATCAAGATTCCTGAATTCTTGCCATATTATTGGAGGGTGTTGTTCAATTTCTATGTATGAATGAATATACATTTTTGAATAACATTGACCTACTACATTTTTTTCAATGCATAATCATTCAGGCATGAAATTAACACTGAATATAGTATAGTGTAATTTTTAATTGTGACATTGCTTGTTTGTAAATATTATATTGTATTTTTGTACAGTAATATTAATGATTTTCTGGGAAGTAATAACGTGGCTGATTGAGAAAAGGTTCTGGATACTTATTTTTGTGATAGTTTTCATGGAACGAATTATTTTATTGTTGAAACAGCCATTTACGTAGTAAGTTAGGTGCCAAATGTAAACTGAAAAGAACTGACTAAGTTAATTTAACAATAAAGACAATTCCAATACTGATATGTGGTTTTTAATTATCTTTGCAGGCTGATCCTCTGATTTGGTAGACTTGAATAGATGTACCTATGTAGTTTAGGCAGTTTATTTAATGTACATACCTATGTAGTTAGTTTAAGTAGATATATTATAATTTCCTGCAGGCTGTTCGTACGTTGATGATGATGTTGATTATTTGTTGTTGGCAGATGTGTTTGGTTGGACGTGGTTTAGATACATTTGCCAACAGCTTTTCTCTCAGATACAAGTAATTGAAAATTATTTATTTATTTATTTTAAGCCATTACTGTCCCACTGCTGGACAAAGGCCTCCCTTTTCTCCTTCCACTCCTCGCGATCCAACGCTGCAACAGGCCATGATGGAAGATGTACCTCGAGCTCGTCGCGCCATCTCATCCTGGCCCTTCCACGTCGCCTCTTAGCGTTGAAATAATTAAAAATACATATATTAATAATTTTAATTATAAATTATGAAGATTGTTTGGTTTTTCTATGAGAGCGTTCGTTATCTAGCAAAGTGTACCACGCGAAGGTTAGGTTGGATTGGGAGACGAGATGTTGGAGTCCCCGTTATACCTCTCGTACGTTGATTATCTCTTTAATTAACTTATCAATAATCAAATCTCTTGTCAACGCCATTTGGGCAAGAAATATTATGAAGTAGAGATCAACGGTAAACCTGTAGCTGAAAAGTTAAGTTAGCTGTGTTTGTGGTTAGATAAATTGTTCGACTGACCATTGATTAGTTAGCGTACAAAAAACCGGTAGGTAGTCCTTTTGTAGGTAATGGTAATGTCGGATAATGAAACTCCGACATATCATTCTACTAAGAAGGTTTTACTTTTTGACGTTTCCTTCTACATACAAGTGTTAGTTAATGTGTAGTTTAAAAATAGAGTTAACGGAAGACCGTTAACTGTATTTTTAAACTTAAGAATACCTTCTCTATCGGAAGTGATAAAAGCAATTACTCGAAATTAGCTCGTACAAAAAACAAGGCAAGGCGATAAGCCGCCGAAACAGGCATGTCTCTTGCTGGTAATGGAGCCATTTCCATACGTAAAACCTAATTTGGAACAAAAAATCTAAGGAGTTGGTATTTTGACAGTCAAATTCGTTTTAGGGTACAATTCTTTTTAGTTAAACTTTAGTCTTTGTTATTTTTTCCGTCTCAACGTTTTACTAACACTGGCAATCTATGTAAGAGACGTCTATAATTTTCACTATCATTAGATACTTACGTACCAACCTTCTCTACCTTCTTCTATGTGGTAAGTACCTTCTAAACTACTACCTGTATCACGGTAGCACTCTTATACCATGACTTAAGTTCTCAGTTAACAAAATCATGGCCCAAGACGCAGATGTCAGCACCAACGCGGCGGTGGCGGGGTGCGCCCTGCAGTCTAGATAATGGGCAGCGATAGCGTCAATGGCCACATATGGTTTGGCACATTTCTGTCAGTGTCTGTTCATTCACAATCTGTATAACATAGTAGGGGGAGCACAGGTGCCTATAGTACAGACTTTTCAGTCTAGTTCAGGCAACTGAGGCTACGTAATAGTTTGGATTAGAATCTCCATATACTGGACTTGTTACTAATGTAAACTACAAATGAATTATGTTATGTGTTTGTAAAAATTCTTTTTTGGCAATAAAAATTTATTATTATTATTTTATTATTGTTGTATATTATGTACGGAAACCTTTGCACCATCGCACGACACGCTCTTGTCACTTTTCAATGTGCGTAGGAAAGGTACCTATAATTTTTGGGGCCACTGCTAGTTCCATGTACAACTAGGAACTGCGTCATTTTCTATCTACATCGGAAGATATTTTCGCCTGAAACCGAAAACGCTCGCAGTTTATGTTTGACAATGAAACAAGAACCTTTTACAAACGGGTCTAGGTTTTTTTTGTTTTAAATTGAACTAGTTCTCAAAATCGTTTCAGTTTTGAAAATATTTTTACTGAAAATACTTAGGTAGAGTTTTAACAAAATATTTGTTTGTAAAGATGTTTGCGTTGCTGGTTCTCTCTTTCCTTTTCTTCTGTGGATTTCGTGAGTACCTACTGATTTTTTTTATCTATTGTTGTCCTCATAAGCAGTTGTATTTATTATATTTTTTGTATTTGTATTATATACCTTATGGCCAAACCACACAATTACTAACAACACATTAATTATTAGAAATAGATGAACTCATCTATTTCTAGATATTATTGGAATTTCAATGTCACAAAGATAAAATTATTACACCTATTAATTAGCTACTGTTTACTATTCAGACATAACTGACATCTCTAATATTAATGTTTCTCCTTATTGCCTTTCATTACAGTCCGTTTACACTTTCAAAAAAATATTTAAAAAGGTATTACTTGAGTCTCAACACATACATCCAATTCAAATAAGCCGTTCTTTGCCATCCTTTTAAAAAAAATTGATAATATTACTTACATATTAACAATCTCATTGTAGTTTTAACAGGTTTATTTTATTTTAAATGTACAAAGATCATTCTAAAATGTATATACGTATTTTATTTTAAATAATATTGTTTACTTAGTACATACAGTTTTAGTTTCTGTTGATTAATTAATATTTTTGTTTGGTTCCTCACTATATTAGGCCACCTTGCGCACCACGGTCTCCACGGAAGACCAGCGCTGTGGTACGATTTGCTCTACCATAGCACATGCTGAGTGGAGACCGAGTTTTGTCAGTCTCTGTCGTCTGTTAATCTAAGTTTAGTTTATAAGAGTCTCTGTTCTGTTCTGACAAAATAAAAATCTTTTTACTTTTACTTTTTACTTTACAATTGTTGACTGGTAAAACAGAGTTTAGTTTAAACAACTAGAGTTTAGTTTTAACAGAATATCCGTAATAAAATAAAAGAAAATACTTATAGCAGGTTTAAAAAACTGGATAAAAAAGAACGATTTTAGGTATTAGCCCTTCTTTTTACTTTCCCCGAGGATGGTTTATGTAGAGTTTGTTTATCGGGAATTTATCGATAGCTATAGTTTCTGCCCGCGGCTTTTATAGTTTCTATGGTAACGTTTAAAGGTCAAAATTATTTTTATCCCATGGACAACAGTTTTAAGGGATAAAAACAGCCTATGTTCATTCCAGGCTTGGGCTACATCTATGCAAAATTGCAGCCCGATCCATTCAGTAGCTTAAGCGTGAAGAAGTAACATAATATCATTTATTATATTAGTGTGATTTGTAAGGCAAACTATACAAGAACTACAACTTAATTACCTGCTTCATCATCATCATCATTAACCTGTAATAAACCAGTGCTCAAAGAATTAACAAGCTGAAGTGGCAGTGGGCCGGCCATATATCACGAAGAACCGACCACCGCTGGGGTAAACGTGGTCTTGTGTGGAGACCGTGACTCGGCAAACGTAGTACACTACGGACGCCCTCCGGCCAGGTGGGATGACGACCTACGAAGGACTGCAGGCAGATGCTGGATGCGGCAACCTGCAGGCAGAGCGCCTCGGCGGCGCTGATTTGGGGGACGCCTATGCCCAGCTGTTGACTACTATAGGTTGATGATGATGAGTCCAGTGCTGGACTTATCATCATCAACCTATTTACTATTCATACATACTTGCGTAAATTATTATTTGTATAATTTTATTTTCCAGAAGATTTTTCAGTAAACTCAGAATGCGTGGCTCCTCCGTTGGAATGCCCTAATGAGAACATCACCTTCTGGCTGTTTACAAGGTACCTACATCATTAACCACAGTTTTTCTTCCAAAACTGCTTTAAAAATCCTTTTTTATATATGACACAAAATTCACAGCCCTTAATTAATACAAACATGTTAATTTTCAAAACCTACGCCCAAAACGGACTTACTTTTCATACAATATTTTTTTATAAAAGAGACGGTCAGATGTTAATAAAAAAAAAATGTTTTTTTGATGTTTTATAAAGCAAAATGTCAAATGGTTTATAAAGCTTCCTCTTGAATCATCTATTAAAAAAAACCGCATCAAAATCGGTTGCGTAGTATTTTAATACTACGCAACCGATTTTGATGCGGTGTGATTTTGATGCGGAGATCTTTAGATCTAAGCATACATAGGGACAGGACAGACAGACAGCGGGAAGTGACTTTGTTTTATACTTACATAATTGTGATAGTGATACTTACATAACATAATAATAATTACCAATATAAATTAAATAAACCATAGTACTTGGTTTATTTAATTTATATTGGTAATTAATATTATATCATGTAACTATGTGTTCAACATAGGAACAATATCATCCTCCTCCATTACTTTAATTATTCTGTAAAGTCTTCTTATATCATATATTTCAGTCATCATCAAAAATTAAGGAAATGATAAATTAAAACTAGCCTTGAAAAGGTTTCATCCGTTTCCGATTTTCTAACATTGAAGAAGGTTGAGGTAGTGTCAATAAAAACATAATCTCTTTCTAAAGCAAGTTTCCCACTAAACCTAAACAAAGCATAGCGATTATTTATCACATGCAAAACAAATATGTATTTGTCGCGAATGAATTCTATTCGGAATGAACAACGTACAAAATTATCATACAATAAAATAAAACAGGTTATAACAAAATAATGCAAACATTTCGAAAAATACAATTTAAACTATCATCATTAGGTATTAAATTGTCTAAGGTAGATATTAACAATTCTAGTTAATGCAACTACATGAATTCTATTCCTTTTTGTGTGAGGCAGCCTTTTCGAAAGATGTAATAGATATCTTATCAGATGGCCTCTAAAAGTGGGATGGTAGGTCAGTGATGTTATTTTTATTGCCACGGAAGTAGGATTTATCAATAAAAAGTGTCGTAGCTTCCTTAAAAATTATATAAGTAGTTTACTAACTATATAAGTAGTTTTTTTTATCTCATTTAGTAGAAAACGTCATAATAAACCCACAACGTCCACAGATTAATATTATGATGATAATGAGGTTTTCCTAGCCGAATTTCGGCCCCGGCGCGGCGGCCAGTCTCAATGGAGTGTGCGCACCTGCACCAGGACATATTATAGTGCACAAGTGTGTATGCAAACACAGGTGCACTCTCTTATAATTCACTCTCATAATCCGATGGGATGGCAGACCAACATGACCGGGGTCGTGTTGGTCGTAGTTTTTCAAGTAATAAAAATTTACAGTACTCCCCAGTACTGTAAATTTTTATTGCTAGAAAAACTTTAATAACATTTGTTTCACGACCCGGGATTTGAACCTAGGACCTCATTATAAGCGAACATAGGCCTCCCATACTAAGCCACAAAAAATAACCCTATGACTGCTACAATTTCGTCAGTCTATCGAGTGGATGGATGGTCAAACATAATGTAGTTATAACCATATGTATGTGTAATGAAGGAAATATAATGTACCTAGCTCATTACCAGAGCCTTCCTTCCATTTGTCATGGTCTTTACAATATCCTATTGTTTTTTAAACCTAGCGAATTTCTGCAAGATTTCAACATTTTTATTGATACCTTTTTGTAGGTATTTATTTGTCCTAAGCTCAAGGCAGGGCGCTATCGATAGGGCTTATTAGGAGAGGCCTGCGTCCAGCCGTGGACTAATTTAAAAATCAATGTGGGGAACATTTCCCACAGTTTTTAATGTTTTGTATGAAAAACACGCAAAGTAAACAGCGATCCTAGAAAAAGATTAAAATATAGGTAGGTACAAGTTATTCAAACAAATCTTCCACATGAAAAATGTGGAAAATTTGTTTATATAACGCGACTAAATGGCTTTTTAAATCGATTAACACCGTAAATAGATTTTAGAATGACTAATGAAAGTGAACAAATTAACATTTCATGCTATGTACTCGTACTATTGTGTACACTAAATAATGAATTGAACTATATTGATAGTATTGTAAATTGAGCAGTAAATATAAAAGAACGAAACCCGGAAGGGGTTCTTGTTCTCAGTAAGTTACTTATTTCCAAACATAAGGTAGAAAATACGTCATTGCTGGCATACTAAATTACGGAATGGAAAAGTATGGAATTTCATTTCTCACGCATTTAGGAGGAGAGAAAAGTGTATAGAAATCCATTTTTAACGTGTTATTTTTTTTATGACATAAAACGTAGACTATTTTCATAATAGGTCAAACGAAAGAAGTTCTTACTCCGTTCCGCCATTATGGTATCGGCCTCTTTCGTATTCGAAACAATAAAATTTAAAAAAAGAACCATGTGAAAATTGCACGGCCACATTCATTAGAGTTTACAATTTGAATTTAATCGAGTGATTTTGAAGATTCTAAAACGATTATTGACATATCGTTGTATGATGTGATATCCTACACTCGGAAGAAACTGCGACTCTTATATCGTGGGTTTTTAAAGGCCCTCGGCGTGGTTTAAGGATTCTTTTCTTCTTGACTCACTTGAGTGGACTAAGAATTGACCACACTCCCGAATAGGTGTACAGTAAACCCTTGTATCTAGAAAACTATGAAATCAAAAAAAACATGTTAAGATTTAAGACGCTATCAATGGCATACTGTGACCAACGTCACTCGCTGTATATTTACTCAATATTCTGTCCCAAAACAGCGTAGATATATTTTACGAAAACCTGCCGAAAGCCATGAAAAAGGCATAAAATATTATTATTGAAAAAAATATATAAATTAATTAGTATTGTGTATATGTATAAAAATATGTAATTTTTAATATAAGTAGTTATAACATCGCCTTCGGGCTTTTTAAAAAAACCTGTAATTAATGTAAGTATTTCAATAAAAAAAAATGAATTTGGAACAGTAAATAAATACTCGTAGATCTATCTATCTATCAAAATTAATGTATTATCTCCGTCGTGACTCGGGTATAGAATGCGACCAATACTAACTTTTCAGACAAAATGAAAAGGAGGGTCACCAAATTCTGGTCAACGATTCAGAATCCATCATAAATGCTCCATGGGTCCCCAAGGCTCCGATCAAGGTACTGATCCACGGGTACACTGGGGACCGCGACTTCTCGCCAAACAAGGAGATCAGGCCAGGTAATTAATTAGTTTCGGTACAACATAGAGAAGATACGACGACTCGGTAAACGTAGTGCACTACGCCGACTGGCGTACGGACGCCTTCCAACTAGGTTGGATGATGATCTGTGAAAAACTGCAGGTAGATGCTGGATGCGTCAAGCTGAAGACAGGCCGCTGTGGCGATCATTAGGAGAGGCCTTTGTCCAGCTGTGGACTAACGACAGTTTTTTTTTTACAACAGTTCTCTATGAAATATGCGTCTAAAATAGAAATAAAGAAAACAGGCATCCTTAATCTTCTAGACAACCTACCTAATCTTTTAATATTCTAATAGCGTAGCGTCACCGATATTAATGTATGATAAAGCCCTGCATATAACTCCTCATATCTATACTAATATTATAAAGAGGAAAGATTTGATTTTTGTTTGTTTGTATTGAATAGGCTCTGAAACAACTGGACCAATTTTATAAATTCTTTCACCGTTGGGTAGCTACACTATCCCCAGGTGACTATTTAGAAATGTGAAATTTGAATTAAACCGCGGGAAACAGCTGTAGCAGCATATAAAGACCTCTAATATCTCCTTCCATCAACAGCATACATGAAATGCTGCGACTATAACGTGATATCCATCGACTACAACCCAATCGCCCGCGAGCCGTGCTACATCCAAGCCGCCAGGAACACCGAGCTGGTGGGCTTGTGCACCGCCCAGCTGATCTGCACTCTCGTTGATAAATTCAACTTCAGTACAGAACAGTTCCACATCATCGGGTTCAGTCTGGGAGGGCAGAGCGCAGGGTTTATAGGGAATTATTTGACGTGTGGACCGCTGCTGCGGATCACAGGTTAGTGGGGTTGCCATCTCATAGTTTAGTTTTTAAACTTTTTATCTTAATAACTGAGATAAGTAATTTAAAATGGGTTTAAAATTCTATCGCACACCTATAACCTGCATGACATTCACAAAATATACCCCGAACTCCGAAGGTGCTATTCAAACCAGCTAGGGGCCAAAGTCTCAGAGTAACTTGTACACCATCGAACACTTACATTGCACACCACTTCATACTCTCATATCAGCTTTCAGCTGCTCGTCTATAACAAAATAAAAATAATAAGTGTTTCTCCTTCTGCTTAGTACCTACAAACCAACTTAACCAAGCATTTCCTGTATACTGTCCTGGACAATTACCAATCCTTAGTTTCTGAAGCAATACGCTGATAACGAACCAATGAAATTACTTAGCAGTCAATTAAAATAATTAAACTGTTTCTTCTCTTTTCTTGACGTTATGCCCAAGATAGAAACTATTTAACAGACTTCCAGTTTTCGCTCAGCAAAATAATTGTTTGACTGTAAACTTTGCCTTTCTGGTCAGGCAGGCTGTTTTTGTAAACTGCGGAAAGATTTTAGGGTTGTCTTTATAACTACTGCGATCACAAATCCGCGTACGATCATTGTTTGGGGAAGGTTTCGGCAGATATTGTGTTGATAAGTTATGTAGTGCTAGATACTGATTATGTTTGCTCTTTACACTGCCCTAGCTCTAGATCCCGCATTGCCTCTCTTCGTCACTCCGGATTCAAACAAGAAGGTCGGTCCAGGCGATGCTATTAACGTGGAATGCCTGCACACGAATAGTTTGGAAAAAGGGAAGCTTGAGTCTTGTGGGGATGTGAACTTCTACGCAAATGGAGGGATCAACCAACCTGGGTGCAAGGCGACTCCTGAAGCAAGTAAGGCAGTTTTACAGTGGTGCTGAAAAGTAGGTATTTGGTGGAAATTATTGGGTGATGATAATAAACAAAAACATTTTTTTGTGGTTGGTTTAGTGCAGGAGCGCTGTTGCTTGCCCCCTTGTAGATATTCCTTAGTCTGGCGCTGCTGGTATACTCCTCGTTTTGTAGCCTAATCTTCCTCCATTCATAGCACGTGGCTGAGCTGGCGCAGCCTATGTGATTCTGTTTCGCCAATGATCATTGGTTGAGCGCAGCGATCTCGCAGTTCTTCGGCACCCCCTAAGAGCCATCCTCATGCTGGACTGGCTATATGGCTGGCATCCCTACTGTCTATGATATCTTTGAAGAGCTGCTGGTTTGTTTCCAGCAAAGTCGTCATGCAACCACGCTCGAGCCCCGATCTACTACGCTGAGTCGATCAACTCTGAGGTCGGATTCTACGCAGCCAAGTGCCAGTCCTGGATCACGTACATCATCGGTTGGTGTGATCTGTTCGAAAATAATGAAGAAATCCTGTTTGGAGAACATGCGCCTAAGAAGTGAGTGAAGAATCTACATTTCTGAATTTTAAAGCGATTGTATGGTATAGGACTTGAACGTCGATACATACTGCCTTACTAATATTAGGAACTAACTAGGTCTAGACGTGTGACTGAACAGGTTGATCCTGAAACATCAGAACTTAAGAGACAATAATTGGTCCCCCATACGCAGCAAGTTCTTAAGTCATGTTCCTAGGTAGGACCAAGTAGGACGTTTAAAGAGATATCCTTTGTCTGTGATCCTGGACTCATTATTTACATAGATTGATTGATATAAATATATTATAACACTACTAAAAGAGGAAATACATAAGCAACGCCTTGTTAATAATAACTAGTAGCGTTTTAATTTCGACGCTGTGATGTTATTTTTTTTTCAGGGGCCTATGACGGAGTCATATAAAACCATTTGAACATTTAGAATTATTAATTGATATACTCGTAGATAATATTTAAAACATAAACATTTTGAACATTATTCAAAAATAAAACTCTCATTTCCCCTACGTTACATAATCTTGTACCTATGTATAAAACAAAGTCGGTTTGTTCGAACACTTAAAACCCGAGAACGGCTAGACCGATTTTAATGGTTTTTGGTTTGTTGTATTTTTCTCCTCCGTCCCGAATAAAAGAATAACTATTAAAAACATTACAAAATTGACAAAAAAATGTAATAAAAGAAAAAACATTATCCCATACAAAATGTATGCTATATAGTATATGCATTGACTGTTAGGTTGTACGAAGTTCGCCGGGTCAACTAGTAATTAATATAAATCCATCAGCTTCAAGGTATAGGCTACCTTACATTGTAGAGTAGGTACATACCTACCACAGCAGTTCTTCAACAGTCGAGTGCAGGCACCGCGACACTTCCACCCACACTTTCACTGCTATAGTCTCTGCTTTGAATGTCAATCACTATTCCGTTGTAATTAAAAATACTAGGCTTTGTAGAGAAACTATTATAACAGTAAGTGTGCTGAAGAGAGAAATAAATAAATTTTGCTGCACTACAGCATCACCTCGGTTCAAGCAGAGCTTCTGCTACGGGTGGCTAGATGACTGATATACAAGCAGAAAAAATAATAATAACTAATAGATTAATTACATACCTATTTAGGTATATTTATGTAATAGATAGAAAATATCTAGGTAATAACCAAGGTTATCGACATAGCTCAAAGAATTAGCAAGCTGAAGTGGCAGTGGGCCGGCCATATCTCGCGAAGAACTGACGGCCGATGGGGCAAACGTGTTCTCGAGTGGAGACCACGACTCGGTAAACGTAGTGTAGGACGCCCTCCGACCAGGTGGGCTGACGACCTGCGAAAGACTGCAGGTAGATGCTGGATGCGGCAAGCTGAAGACAGGGCGCTATGGCGCTCATTGGGGGAGGCCTATGTCCAGCAGTGGACTGCTATAGGCTGATGATGAACTAGAAAATATTTGCAGATCTTACAAACATTTGTCATAAGCCGGGAACGGCCATTCACCCGCCGCGCCACATCGGTCGTCTAAAAATATGTATGATGGAGGATTATTTACCTTGACTTGAAGTCGCGCATGTGAATAGGTCATTCAATAAGTCTTATCTTCATCCATCATGTTTCACTCTTCACTACATAGTATATTTAACAAACTACCTGAAATCCTAAAATGCGAACCAAAAGATAATATATTTACGAAACACTTGAAAACTTTACTACTACTAAAATGCTATTATTCAATCCACGAATTTTTCTCCGATGACAATTTAAAACAAAAAACTGAAAGTGTACTAGCTGACATACCTACAGATTAAATTAGTAAGCCTATCTACCTAATCATGACATCCTATAATTTCTATATGACATTCCTATAATTCCTATATGACATTCCTAATTTTATAAATAATGATTGTTTAGAATATTAGGCTAATATTTAAAAAGAACCCAAAAATTGTTGTGCCCTGACAGGGTTTTTATGCATTGTGTACCTACCCACTAAGACTACACCTAAGTCACTACCTGTATGCATGAAATTACAATAAATGATATGAATTATGAATTATATGTAAATCAAAGCGCTTCCCGCTGCATGTCTGTCCCTGTCCCTATGTATGCTTAAATCTTTAAAACTACGCAACGGATTTTGATGCGGTTTTTTTAAATAGATAGATTGATTCAAGATGAACGTTTATAAACTATTTGTGACATAGATTTCCACACGGGCGAAGCTGCGGGGCGCAGCTAGTATGTATATTATAAAATAATAAAGTTGAATGTTTGGATGTCTGTTGAGGTACCACAAACATCACACCCAAATTTCTAAACAGATAGGTTTAGTCATAGTCGGAAGATGTAGTTCTAGACCTGGATTAACATAATAGGCTAATCTTTATCCCGGAAAAAGCGCCTTCGAAATCGAGGACTCAAGCTAGTTTTCAACAAATGGTCTTTATAAGATCTCATCGCCCAGATAAGCACCTCGTGCCACATAAACCATCGTCTCCGTTGGCTTGCGCAACCTTACGTAAGGCTTCTAGCACATTGAGACCGCTCGCAAAAACTCACCTACTTTACTTGCAGACCTGTTCAGATGCACTTCGTTCGCAAGGGTGCGTCTTCGGCCTTGTTGGTTCCACTAAAAGACCATCATCATTATCAGCCTATAGTAGTCCACTGCTGGACACAGGCCTCCTCTAATTGAGGGTCATAGCGACTTGTCTTCCAGCATCTGCCTGCAATTCTAACCAAGAACCAGTTGGGTCAAAATCGGCCCAATCGCCCTAACACTTGTAGGGTGACAAGCGACGGTTGAGACATTCTTAATTTCGCAGTCCGTAAGCTGACAGCTAATAAGGAGACGGTCGACAGTAGGCCCAATATGATATCCTACTAATATTATAAACGCAAAAGTTTGTATGTATGGATGGATGGATGTTTGTTACTCTTTCACGTAAAAATACTGAATGGGTTTTAATGAAACTTACTACAATAATATAGCTTATACTCCAGAATAACACATAGACTACAATTTATAAAGATATATTGTATATTATCCAAAATATCTATTACCACGCGGGTGAAACCGCGGGGCGCAGCTAGTTTAATATATTGCATTACATACATAGATATATATTTTATTATTAGATATACATAGAACATTCCAAAAACACGCGGAACAAATATTGGTAGATCGTACAAACATTTATTGGGAATTGAACCCATAACTCTTGCGTCACAGGCGCCTTCGCGTCGTAAAAATTTTTAGAAGATTTAAAAGCAGAGATTATTAAGTAATCAAAGATAAAGGTTAAGTTTCGTAAAGTTTTATATCTGTGACATGGCTACTTATCATACCATTTTTGAATAAAGTTAAAATTCGAACAAAAACAGAACGCGTTTAAAAGTAAATGGCTCTGCAAAGGCCATTTTTGTTGCAATGCAGTAAAGAGGTAGGGCATCTACTCAACCTTCTTAATTCGAACAAGGAGGCTAAATATTATTTTTTATTTTTCAGTGTTACTGGAGACTATTTCTTCAACACCAACTCAGAGGCGCCGTATGCGAAGGGCTCTAATAAGAAGAAAGATAAACGTAGCATATTTTCCAGGATAGATATGAGAAATACATTGCCGTTGATTTAAAACTATTTGTTTTATTTAAAAAAAAAACCATAACTATTGCCGATTTTCACCAAAGTAGAACAAAACCGAAAAGCGATACTTTTTTTTCAGGTTTATTTATACTTATATATATATACATATATACTTTTTTTTAGGATCTTAGTGCTTTAACAACACTATCACTTTGTGCCTTTGGCTTCTATCGCGTTGTTTCCAGAATAGTAACCTATGGTTTATTTCAGGTCTAAACTAACATCTATGCAAACGGTCAGCCCGATCTTTTTAGTTACTAGTTTCTATCCAAACTTTCGCATTTTTATGATTAGTGTAGGTACCATATATTATAGCATTTATGTAGTGTATGTAGTTTTAGACTCAATAATATATTATTGCAAATCCTTGCTTCGCTTTGTTATTATAATGTAGCTACCTACAAAGCTAAAGCTAGGGACATTAGTAAACCACTGTAATCATATAGCAGTAAGCTATTGGTGCCAGCCCACACAAAATAATGGAAATATCAACCAATAAAATAATGGCAATAATGTGATCCGTATTAGGTAGCATGTATCACAAAATTGCAAGGTAAATTCAATAACCATCAACAAAAAATATGACCTCAAGGTAAACCCACAGTTTCCTGCTCTCAAAAGAGGTTGAAAGTTATAGTACGAATCACAAGTTAGTACAGGTTTCTACTTCCTGACTTCATATAATCTGCAGTTTAAGAAAAGTAATGTAATACAGGTACATAACGCAACGATCATAAAATAAACCCGGGATCATATTTGGAAAATGAAAATATATTTTTTTCATTCGTTGGCGTACGAAACACTTGCATCGGATAGCGAAGGTAACTTCAATTTTCGTTTATACGAGTATGAAATCGGTATTTACATACTTATTTAATTTATTAAAATAAAATAAATATATAGATAGATAACACTTTATTATACCACATAAAACAAAACAATACAGGAATAAACAATAGAATAAAGGAAGGAAAAAGCAATAGGAACAATAGGATAAAATGGTATAAAGATAAAATAGGAAAGAGCTTTAATCGTCTAGTACCTTGTGCGTGCAACTTCTTCTGTGGTAAAATCGAGAAAGTGATTTTAGATTAAGTATGGAGGCAATGTTTACAAACTTATTCATTGAATTTGTCTAAGGTATAGGTAAGGGTATAGGTAAGGGTCACTTATTCATAGGCACCGAGAACAAGTGAGTCGGTATGCATCAGCCAGCAAGCACACGTCACACCGTAGGTCACGCACCCAAGTTACGAGCAAGTGAATTAAGAAGCGTGACTGCGTTGCCAAACACGTTGTTATGTCTTGCCTAAAAGGCGTTATAAATATGCGCTGGTGAGCATTACTGGTTGTATTGTAACGTTTTGTTCTCTTCCGTTGACCTTGCAGTGATGCAAGACAGAAGAAGAGAAAAGAAACATTTTAATATCCAGATATTATTTCAATAAGAGTGTTTTTACAAGGCTGCATCCTCAATTAAATGACAACGTGCGGACGTATGAGAAATGGGGCGTAAGATTTCTGATTTTTAGATTATCAATATTTTTTTATTAAGCTTACATAATAATCATTTAGACTAGTTAAATTATTATATCATAAATTAATAGCAAATAAGAAATAAGGTGTTTTTATTTTCTCTTATTTCTATGTTTTTAATAACACAAGCTCTGCTTACCATGGGGCTAGATAATGCTGTGTGGATTGTCCAGCATTATTTATTTATTTATTTTTACCACGTCTAGTGGAAGAAGTGAAAACTAGTAAATTCGTATATATCACTTATGTGTTACTTTGTAAGCCTAAAGAACAAAGGAGTATGAATTTGATTTTTTTAAGATAAAGCAATAAGTTTAGGTTAGTGAATAGAAACAACCTACGTCTCCATAGACACGACGCGTGTGAAGCTGGAGGCAGAAGCTAGTATGGAAATATCGAAGGTGATTTTCACAACATCCTTGGACCTCTACATATCATCAAATCATTATTGCAAAACTGTCTCCGGCATTTATGTGGTACCTGTATTGCATAGGCTTCAGCATCCGTATTGCTCAATCTTGCCGTTTTTCGACACTTTGGTGGCCTTCGAACCTTATCGTATGCCTAGCTTCTGCCAACGGATTCGCACGCTTTTTTGGATAAAAAGTTTATTATCAAAGAAATTAAGTAATATCCCCAAATATTTATTGTTTTATTTATATGTTATTTAAATATTTTTTAAACTCTTAGTATAATTTTAAAAATAGGTATGTACCATCCACAGTTATTATAGTTCTGTGGTAGTACATTAAAAAAAACGAATTTACGTAACTTAATCTACTTTTATCTGATTTATTTTGGAAGAGTGAGATTCCCTAACACAGGTATTTCTTTTACTTAAAAGGGAATCTCAAACACTGTTATATTAATTGTACATTAAGTTAAAGAAATAAATATTTTGTATTTATATTTCGGCGGGACTGGAATCCTTCGGGTTCTTGAATCTTCGATTATGCACTAAGATAACATAGGCTATTGTATTATATTCAATATGGATAGGCTGAGCCTTGCAAGGCTGCCCATTTGATCGCTCGTGGAATATAGTATATTATTTACTTACAAGGCCTTGTAAGTAAATAATATATTTTACGTCACTTAAAGACCATAGCATATACATCCGCTACCGCGCAGCACAAAATTAAGCATTCAAATATGGACTTTAAGTACATTTTCCAGTGACAAAATCAACAACAGCCCGTGAGCTACCAGTTATCTGATTTCCTCTTGCTTGTACTATATTATCTCTATGGCTTTACTAATAGAAGCCACGCTTAGTCAAAATGAGATAACACCTTCTCAAAGTGAATTTCCGATCACTTTTGTTTCAGCTAGTGAATGTTTTCGACACACATATATCTTCTTTTGTTTTTTATTCGTTATCAAAATGCAGCCAATAAGCGGAAAAAATGTAATGCTGGTCACCCATGGATACATCTGAATCGACCAGCAGTTCGCAATATTTAATCCTATTGTGACCGCAAGTGGATTATATCTATGGTTTAGGTTTAGGTGGAGGTACTCCTGTTTCCGCATTTGGACTATATCTATGGTATACTAACGATAACATAAGAAACGAGTTTTTTTTTAGTTTTGCAAAACAACTTTCAAATGAATCACCTATACATAGACATGAAAAAACGTATTACCTATATATACCATACAAAACAGAAAACAATACAGAAATAAAAACTTTGAATAGAGGAAGTAAAATTAAGTATAGTAATTAAGTATTTTTTCTACTTTTGTCGTGAACAACGATTTAAGATCCATCCATGCATCCAAACTTCTGCATTTTTAATATTATTGAGATGTAGTTGTAGGTGGTTGTCGACTTGTATGGGACTATAGGAGAATGCAGTGATGTCGCCATTTCATGATAATAATGTGAATGCGGTGAGCGCAAGGCTGAGAATGACACAAGATTCGGGAGGGCCATTGCAGCAATGGGTAAATACAACTGTCGATTAAGAAAAAGCTGTTTTTAATGTCATATCGTTTTACAATCGAATTTTGAGGGTTTTAAGCAAGGACGGTTCGTCCTTTTTCACTTAAAGTCTTTATTGATCGATAAGGCCGCCCATTGTACTCGTCGCATGTACCTAATGTATTTTTTTAATTATCTGTATCTAGTGTACAATAAAGTTTTTTTTGTGTTGTATTGCTCTTTATGGGTATGTTTTTACGCTTTTCACGATTAAACGGCTGAACGGAGGTTTATGAAATTTGGCAGGAATTTAAACTAAATCCCGTTTATGGACATCATTAACTCTTATCTAAAACACGTGTGCGAAGCCACGGGCACAAGGTATAGTGATAGATAAGAGATTTATTCGACACTGCAGCACATTATGATACATAGGTCAAAATAAGAAAGGCACATCATAAAATAATACAGATAATATTAGAGAACAGTGCAACAAAATCTTATTATATGATATATGAAATGGAAATTCCATTACGATTTTGTTTCTAATCCTAGACGAATTTAGGCCACGGCTGGGGTGTAACACCTCCAGCTTTCTGAAACATGGAATTTACTGTGAAAAGTCCTAATAGTTAAGTATAGTTGACTTTTTGGTCCAACTCGGGATTTGAACCCGGAATCTCAGTATCGTATCTGCGGTAGAACACGCTACCGCTACTATAATGAGAATCAAACAGGTAGACGCTTGAAATATTCACAGAATATTTCGTTACATATTCACTCGATAATCGGTATACCAACCGAATCCTAGCGCTAAGCAGAGGCAACCTTCGCATTAAGACAAGAGCCCTAACTGGACACTGTCGCCTTAACAAGCACGTGTTCAAACAAGGGCTAAGTGACAAACAATCCTGCAGATTCTGCGAGGAGGAAAATGGATGAAACACCCCTCCATCTGCTAGGTGAGTGTGGAGCACTGATGCGCAAACGCAGCATCCATCTGGGCATCTGCATAGCCCAGACGAGCTGCGAGACATCACCCCGAAGAAAATCCTACAGTTCCTAGCAGCTGCTACGGCTTCGGGGCTGAACGTGTAAGTGGCGATCACAATAGGCCTATCATGGCCGCTGTGATACCCAAGCCACCCAAAGATAAAAAATATATATATATAAATATATATTCACTTTAAAAATAATAATTTAATTAAAATAAAACAAATATGTAAAAAATGATTTCTGTTATATGTAGCTCAGACTTGGTATTTTGCCGTTTTTATAGATAATGGTACGGAACCCTTCGTGCGCGAGTGTCAAGAGATTAAAAAAACCGGCAAAGTGCGAACGTACGCATCACACACACATCGCACTTGGTTTTTTATAAATTACTATCAAAAATGTACAAGGGCTGCACTTTCAAAACAAGTGATAATTTCCGCGTGCTGTTCTAAAAGAAGGAGGCAGGGTCGCCAAGGCTGGTCACAACATGAACTACCACCTCCAGTCTCCGCCAGTGCATCGACGGACAACGCACGCGCCGCACGCATTTACTGTGCGAGACTCGAACCTGCGATATTGTGATAAACTTCTGTGATGTTATGTGATAAATATGGTCTCTAGTAGTAAATGGTTGTTTTTGATTGGGATAACGGCGCTGCAGTTCTCTGGTGAGTTTGCGAGTGTGCATTTTGTGTGACTTTTTTTGTTTGGTGGCATATATACATATATGTATATTGGAGCTGTTATACATAATAGTTCGAACTTTAACTTCGTCCTATATATAACTGTCGTAGTTTGGACGAATTTATTATGACTAAAATACTAGTTTTTGCACGTGACTTCGTCGTTGTTTCTATGGAAACTTTACAAGGGTATTTCTAACCCATGGGAAATAATAAAAAGTAGCCTATGTTTTATTCCAGGCCTAGAACTACCTGTATTCAAAATTTCACCCGATCTATTAGTTTAGGCTTGAAGAAGTAACAAACATCTATCCATCCAAACTTCCGCATTTATAATATTAGTGTGATATTGTGATTGTACAATAACAACAACGAGGTTTCGGTTCATGAACTGATTAAATAGGTTACTATTTAATCAGTTCATAAATATAAGCCATAGATTTAATCATTTCTTCAAAAAATGATTGCGTTAAGTTGGTGAGAAAGCGGAAATGGCTGTTGTCTGTTATCAACAGATCTATTGCTTTGTAAAGCTTTCTTGAACTTTTAACTTTTTACACATTGTTTCCGAATCTTTTAAAAATACGCTCCCATTCCCAATCTACCGAATTTACAATCAAAGAGCTGACTTAAAACTAAACATGTATTTGTAAACAAAAACCATAAGTTCCTTTTATTTAGTACTAGCTATTTCCCGCGGTTTCACCTGCGTTAAATTCGAATTTCACATTTCTAAAATATTATATAGCCTATGTTCACCGGGGATAGTGTAGCTTCCCAACGTTGAAAGAATTTTTCAAATCGTTCCAATAGTTTATTCAATACAAACAAAAAAAAAAAAACCTCTCGTCTTTATATTAGTACTAGCTGCGCCCCGCAGTTTCACCCGCATGGAGAAAGATATTTTGGATAATATACAATATATCTTTATGAATTGTTAGCCTATGTTTAATTCTGATATGTAAGCTATATTATTGTGAAGTTTCATCAAAATCCATTCAATAGTTTTTGCGTGAAAGAGCAACAAACATACTTACATACATCCTCACAAACTTTCACGTTTATAATATAAGTAGGATAGACTAACTAACAAAACAAAACTAGGTGGACAACCTAGATAAGTCTAATTCCACTTATGCAAGAAAGAATTCCTCAGAGCCTGACGTATAAATATTCATTCAGAATATTTAATTTGAATAGCCCGATCAAGAACCTTAATTTTAGCGACGACCTCTGTGGCGCGGAAGGTGAACACAGAAGGTTGCGGATTCAATTCCGTTTTCCAACTTTATTTACGAGTCATCTTGTTTCCACAAAGTTTTACTTTCTTTGGTGATCTAAAGTGAAAATAGTGACTATAAAAAATAGTACCCACAACACTAATATTAATACTATGGATCAAGGGCCAGATCCAAAAGGCGGTACTCCTAGACTCGGCACGCATCGTCAGGAAGTTCCTATCTCTGCAGCCCTAGTCACCGGCCGCTTGACCCTAGCTTCGCGGTCGCTGATCTACAGTTTTAATATATTTTTTAATGTAGAACATAGTTTTATAATATTTTATTGTATTTTCTATAGAAAAAAAAAATATTTTTTACGAGAATTTTAAATAAATGAGTAAATACATAATACTATAATGTAACGATAATTGGATACCTGTAAATAGCCTGAAAATGTATACTATATTACCCATATCGGTATAGTGTGCTGATAACTTCCCTAAAATAAATAAATAAACACAAGCTCTGCTTAACTTGGGGCTAGGTGGATCATCATCGTTATTTATTTAATTTAATTATAATGTTGTATGTCAACCTTGTTTATTTTGGAAGAACAAAAACGTATAACAATGATAGTTAATAAATCACTTAAAAATCAAGAAATTAATTCGTTTCACAGTGATATTTTTCTAGTGTACTAACTGCTGCCCTAGTCTTGATTATTGGTTATTCTTTTTGTAATTCGGCCTCCTGCGATACAGATTCTGCGGGGACCACCAGTAAAATTTACTTAAGCATTTTTTCGAAGGAAAGGAAGGAAGGAAAATATATTTATTGATTCACTAAAGTAGGTAGAACTTGTTATTACAAATTGTAAAATAAATAAGAACATAAAACTATAAAAATTAACTACGCACGAGTATCTATAAAAAGAGCAACAAGCGACTCCACAAAGCGAACCAATAGGTCCTGTCTCCGCATAATGTTGCTCTACTTCTCCACAAGAAGTAGAGCAACGCTGGTTTTCTGACAGAACCATTGGGCATTTTTTATACCATTTTCTATAGGTACTAATATTATAAAGAGGGAAGGTTTGGTTTTTTGTTTGTTTTTTTGTAATGAATAGGCTCCGACACTACTAGACCGATTTGAAAAATTCTTTCACCGTTGGGAAGCTACATTATCCCCGGTGAACATATATATCAGGCTATATTATATTTTCAAAAAAGTTAAGGATAATATAATATATATTAATAGGAAGGACGTAAACCGTGCGAAGCCGGGAAGGTCCGCTAGTGGTAAATAAAAGAATTTTGTATTTTTTTTTGTATAGTTTAAAGTAAAATGGGACGTTATAATGAGTCCACGGTTCTAGAACAAGTTCACGCGTCTATGTAAGTTCCGAGTGATGCGATACGTAACCCACTGCCAGCGATAATTGCGTAAGACTTATGAGTTTGTTTGTTGCTCTTTCCTCATCCGCCTTGTTACTCGGACTCGAATCTCTCTTAACACTTTTACTGCCCAGCCTTGGCGCTGCCGGAAGGACATGCATCAGTTTTGGTTTTATATTATAATAGCTGTCCCCCGCGGCTTCGCCCGCGTGGAAATCTATTTATCAAATGGTTTATAAAACTTTCTCTTGAATTACTATATCTTTTAAAAAAACCGCATCAAAATCCCTTGCGTAGATTTAAAGATCTAAGCATACATGGACAGACAGACAGCGGGCAACAGAAGCGACTTTGTACGTACGTACGTTTTTTATATGAAAACAGTTGCGGGCTGGGGGGTTCTATTTCTCATACAACAAAAATGTTCACATAGATATCTACAATAAATCATAAAATAATGCTTAATCTAAATATTACACCTCGGGGCCAGAAGGCGGTAAGTAATAGTAAGTAAATATAGTAAGTAGTTATGTACATAATTGGGTTTGCCATACCAGCCACGCTTGGCGCGATTGAACTTCAGATCTATCTAACCTTCGATAATAAATGAATTAAAAAATAACAATAAATATGTAAATAAACTAACATAATTTAGATATTTATTGGACGCCTTTAGGATTTCCTAAAGGCTATAAATTATGTTCGTTTATTGCAGGATATTTTGATATTTATCAAAAGCAACATGATCAATATCCCGAACCTATGAACACAAACAAATTATTAACATAGAAAATTACAATCAAATAATAGAAACAAATTGGAACTAGTATTAACAATTGAGCTGAGTGCAGGCTGTTGCAAACAATCTTGATATTCATGTTCATATCATTTATTGTAATTTCATGGATAGGTACAGGTAGTTTCTTAGGTGTAGTCTTAGTCAATTTTTTTTTCAATTTTTTAAATATCTTTATGTATAAACATAACAAAATATAATAGTAATACATTATCCAGTGTACATTTTTCCTAGATAATATTGACTTAAATTTACAATCATTTATAAGCGATGCGCTTTTTCAAACTTTTATACTAGGGAGTTAAGAATTACGTATATTACATACTGTTGGTTATTGAACCATTTATAAAAACATTTTATCTTAATATGACTACATGCAAGCTTTAGTTGAGCATTACATTTTAAATAAATAAATTATAGTGAAGGATTTATAGCAATAAGCCAACTTAATTATTTAAAGAGGGTACAAAAGTAACAACTATTTTACAAAAGCCAGTTATTAGCAACGTGTAGTCTTAGTGGGTAGGTACACAATGCATAAAACCCCTGTCATGCCTGTGCCTAAAATTCTAAACAATCATATTTATAAAATTAGTTAATATAGGAATGTCTTCAGGTAGTCAGACGCTCAGATATTTTTTAACACTTTGACTGCGGTTTTTTTTTCGACGACTGCGATCTTTTTTTTTTACCTAAAAAATTCGTGCTGCCGCTCTACACAGCGGTTGTGTTGCGCCGCACATGCGTTTCGTTCGAAAAATATTACAGCTCTGCTGAGTCACAAAGATCTGTATTTTCTCAGTCGCTGCGCTAGTGTGGATTTACGCATATTAGTCACTTGTAGAAAACTCATACCGTGCGTTTTCAGCAGTCAAAGTGTTAAGAGATTTCAATGTGATATTTGTAAATAAAAATATAATGACTGACTTCATAACAATATTGTTGCGGAACTAATTATGCGTAGATAGACAATCACCTAGCAAAATATATGTTTCCGCTACAAGAAACAAACCCGCAACCTTCTACACTACCTGCTCAGACTATATTCCGTAAAGGTCGTCAAAAGGTTAATATCGTAATCCATAGGTATATTCGAAAATCAAAAGCTATTTTGTCTGTCCTTTTCATGCCTAAACGGCTGAAATCCAAAAAATTATGTCTGACATCGATAAATTTAAACGACCATAGTAATACATTTAATTAAATTTAACTCCCCATCATGTCATATCATATATATGAAACAAAATGCGCCCCGCAGCTTCGCCCGTGTGGAAATCTATGTGCCAAATGTTTTATAAACCTTCCTCTTGAATCTCTCTATCTATTACAAAAACTGCATCAAAATCCGTTGCGCCGACCTAAGCATACATAGGGACAGACAGGCAGCGGGAAGCGACTTTGTTTTATATTATGTAGTGATTTGGCAGGTACGTAAACGGTATCCGAGGACGGGCATAATTATGCTAGGTACTTGAAAAGAGTTTAGCAGCAGTTAGTACCATTATAGTTCACTACCATCATCATTGGCGGCGTCGAGGCAGACCACCTGCCCGATGGTCGGACGACGTTGTGGGGGCTGTAGGGAAGCAGTGGATCCGACTGGCACAAGACCGCCAGGGGTGGCGTGATAAGGAAGAGGCCTAGGTATACTCAGCAGTGGGTGTTACCGGCTGATTAGATAGATAGATAGACAGAACATCATCATCATCAACAGCGTTTTAGGTGAATCCGTTACGCAGGAGGCGCTGCTGGCCACCTGTCGGTAGATACATATATATTTTTTCCAACTCTTTCTCACTCTCAAGTCATCTCTTAAACCCCTTAAGGTTACCTCTTAAGGTTGCCTGGAAGAGATCGCTCTCAGCGATAAGGCCGCCCTTTCATCATCATCATCATCCTATGTTAGTCCATTTGTGGACATAGGCCTCCCCCAATGAGCGCCACAGCACCCTGTCTTCTGCTTGCCGCATCCAGCATCTACCTGCAGTCTTTCGCAGGTCGTCATTCGACTTGGTCGTAGGGCGTCCTACATTTACCGCCGCCCTTTATACCTACTTCCTTTATTCTATTGTTTATTCCTCTGTTGTTTTCTGTTTTGTATCTATATATGTTTTACACCCGCGGGAAGAGTTGGGTTGGTGCAAGGTCTAAGCGGCTACAACACGGCATTTAATTTACCTGTCAAACCATAATTTAGCGAGGTAGGTACCTCCGCCAAATTATAGTATTACGAAAGAACAGCATACCACTCATTTTCCAATAGTATTTATTGCACGCAACAGGTATTCATTACGGACAAGGTTAAATACTTGAATACGCTATTGATGTAGGCAGTTTGCAAGTCTGATAAATATTAAGCCTTGGTCAAAACATCATAAGTTAATTAGGATCTTCATAATTTATTATGTTTTGACCAAGGCCTAATATTTTAAAGTTCATGGTGAAAAAACTGCTTTTGACATGACAATGATGATTATAGTTTTTTTTTTTTTTTGTATAATTTTATTTTATGTAAAAAAGATAAATAAATAATAAATAAATAATACTGGACAATTCACACAGCATTATCTAGCCCCAAGGTAAGCAGAGCTTGTGTTATGGGTACTAGATAACTGATATACATAATACAATACATTACATAGATAGATATTTTTTATTATACATAGAAAACGACCAGAACACCCGGAACAAATATCTGCAGATCATACACACAATTGTTCCGAGGCGGGAATCGAACCCGCAACCTCCTGCGTCGCAGGCGGACCTTCGCCCACCGCGCCACATCAGTCGTCAGATAATGTAACTTATAGGTTTAATTATTTTAAAACAGACTTAGAAAAAAGGAGGTGGTTCTATGTTCGGCTGTATGTATTTTTTATGTATGTTCGTCTAGTTCTCTGTCAATTATGGTAGGATTCCGAAAAGACTTACGCTATTGTAAGGTAATGAGGTCCAAAGTGGTCCCATAAAAATATGTATATTCCCGAGGGATTATTATTTGTCCCGCAAAACTTAGAAACGGTGTAAAATTTATTTGATTCGTTTTAATTTATTTCAAAACAAATTAATTATTAAATATATTTTTTTTATGCTGGTTATAAGAAATATGGCATACTATAATTTTTTATAAGCTGTTTTTTAACATTAATTGTTAACAACTAACATAGAATTAAGAAAAATATGCTACTAACATGATAAATTACTTAAGCTATGTCGTTTAATTTGATTTGTCATTTATTTATTGATTAATGATTTTTTTTTATTTAAGAAATCTTCTACAACTTCTGAAACTTCATAGGTAATTATTATCCAAAAGATATTCTTGTAGAATAGTTGAGCGTTTGACTCTCATTAGAGTGGGACTAAATGCACTAATTATTTTAAGACGTATTGCACCAATCTAGTCTTGTCTCAGTCTAGTTACCATAATATTTTATTTAGGAATTTTATTACCATTTTATTATCTGAGTTAAATAAATACAATACAATAATAGTTGGGTTATTCTACATCGAATAAATAAAGAGAAAATAGGGACCATCCATCACCCAAACATAGGCGAAGACACTTCCGTCACAAAATCTAATTCTGTGTTCATGTCCATCCAAAGGTTGCCTGGCAGAGATCGCTCATAACGATAAGGGCGCCCATTTTACAACACATTCTGTATTTGTTTTTTTTTTCTGTCTTGTGTATCTGTTTTTATTTGGTGTGCAATAAAGAGTAATTGTACCTATTGTATTGTGAACTCAGGTCATGTCAAAAAGCTTGTCTTTCGAACCGCGTCATGACACGAACGGTAGAGTTCGTGTCATGACGCGGTTCGAAGCTTGCTTGTCACTTCCGCGCGGTCACGACCAACATTCCTACTCGTTGCATAACCGTGAACCTTCCATCATTCTAAAATGATCGGAAATCGTTTATATAGCGAGACAGATAATTTTATATTCATCTACATCATCAGCCTATAGTAGTCCACTGCTGGACATAGGCCTCTCCTAATGAGCGCCATAGCGCCCTGTCTTCAGCTTGCCTGCAGTCCTTCGCAGGTCGTCATCCCACCTGGCCGGAGGGCGTCCTACACTATAAATAATAATAAATAAATAATGCTGGACAATTCACACAGCATTATCTAGCCCCATGGTAAGCAGAGCTTGGACACTACGTTTGCCGAGTCGCGGTCTGAAGATTATTATATTATTATTTATTTATTACTTCACAGTCGTGCTAGGGTAGGAATATCGCGTTTTGGGCATATTGCTATTATTGAAAGTGTTTTCAATCTTCTTTGCAATTGAAAGGTCAAAGATCGTTCTGAGCCGTAGGTCACTGCAGTCTCACATTTGTCGTTACTTCCGCCCAATGGCGATTCTCGATTGACATCTGTTACGGCACTGTGAAGAATGAGCACAAAATAACTTACGGCGACCTTGACGACCTCTGTGGTGCCGTCGGTGAAGATCCGCCTGCGATGCAGGAGGTTGCGGGTTCGATTCCCGTTTTGGACAAATGTTTGTAAGATTCACAGATATTTGTTCCGGGTGTTTTGTCGTTATCTATATATAATAAAAAAATATCTATGTATGTGTTGTATTATGTATATTAGTCATCTAATACCCATAACACAAGTTCTGCCTGGGGCTAGATGATGTTGTGTGAATTGTCTAGATTTATTTATTAAATTTAATTAATAACTATAGTATGCATCTGGTGAAAATATCAAACAATATTCATGATTTGATAACTCAGATAAGGTACAATGATTTTCCAGTAGGTAGGTAGGTACCACTTGTAGAAAATAGGCCAAGCAGACACATATTGGCAAAGAATCATCATTATCAACCAGTCAACCTCGTGTGCTTTCTCGATACTTATTTTATGTATGCATGCAAATAAATAGTGTTTTTTTATTAGAAGGCCTTACAGAATAAAAATTATTCATTGATTAAAGATCTATTTATTTATACATCCAATTGCATTTGAAACGTAAAAAATGTTTTTCATTCACGGAATTCCGCCGGAATTTGCTCCTGAAACATTATTGCAAAATAAAAAGTTATTATTTCTGGAATCAAAAATATGCTACCTCGCCCATATTAATAAGTAGGTTAGGTAGATTAAATAATGGCCCTGAATTATCTTATTTTAGTAAATAATACGAAAACGTGCTACTTGCAATGCAAATGACACACCATTATGCGTTTTGCTATGAAGCTATCCGGTTTGTTACACAAGTTGTCGGTGCCTGCTAACTTATTTAATAGTTATCACATTAAAGGGAAAGGAAATACTGGCAATTATTGTCCTCATTGATTCTCCCCATTTGCTAACCTTCTCAGTGCGACATTTACTGTGGTCTACCCACCCATCGAGGCTGTCAGAAAACATCTTGGAAAAATCATTATTTTTCTTATAACTCAACTTCAACTTCTTCCTAGATGGCTCTGCGTCTGGATTGACGCAATTCTGCCAGTGTCCGTTTCATGATAGCATCGCAAAATAAATCGGGCGATGGCGGGGTTAGAAGGATGTCAAAGTCAAACTATGCACGGTATATGTCATTTTAATTTGACAGACTAACACTAAAGCGCCCTCTTTTCAGTTTGGTAGAACTATTTTTTTAAAGTCACTCTGTCTTTTTCATCGACGCCATCCTTTTTATTTAAATCGGTAAAAAGGGTTGGCAACATTTTTAAGTGGAGCAGTAAATTTATTTAGTTTATTTTAGTTTTGGTGACATTACATCTGAATGGACACCAATGTCCTTTTTGTCTTCATTACTCGTACATTTGTAAACAATACAATACAATACAATTACTTACCACTTTATTGCACACCAAATAAAAAAGATACACAAGACAGGAAAAAGACAAATACAGAATGTGTTGTACAATGGACGGCCTTATCGCTATGAGCGATCTCCGCCAGGCAACCTTTGGATGGACATAAAGTGCCTATAGACGGTTGCGTGTTATACAGAATAATATCCTACTAATATTATAAACGCGAAAGTTTGTAAGTATGGATGGATGGATGGATGGATGGATGTTTGTTACTCTTTCACGTAAAAACTACTGAATGGATTTTAATGAAACTTTACAATAATATAGCTTATACATCAGAATAACACATAGGCTACAATTTAAAAAGATATATTGTATTATTATCCAAAATATCTATCACTACGCGGGTGAAACCGCGGGGCGCAGCTAGTATAATATATTTAAACCTTTTTTGTCCTTTTTAAACTTAAACTAAACTTGTAAATCAAATAAACGATTTCATTCTTAAAAGTAAATTAGATAACAACTTATTCACACCGGGTAACAATTAATACATTTCTTACGACACATCGTGGGATAAACCAGTTTGGTAAGATCCTATTGCAAGTGTGTTGTTCACGGGTGATGAGGCCACGATCGATTGGTGACATGATTCATATAGGTTTTCACTTTCTCTGCTATTCGCTTGTAGTTGCTGTCGTGATCTAGTTCAACTGCGGGTCAATTACGTAACAACGTATTTATTTTTAACCCCCAACGAAAATACAGATGAGTTAAATAATAGGGTTTAACTATAAAAATCCTCGCAGTTTGACGAATTCATTACGGATATGCTATAGATACTTTATCAAAGTTATCGACATTGCTCTAAGAATTAGCAAGCTGAAGTGGCAGTGGGCCGGCCATATCTCGCGAAGAACCGACGGCCGCTGGGGCAAACGTGTTCTTAAGTGGAGACCACGATTCGGTAAACGTAGTGTAGGATGCCCTCCGACCAGGTGGGATGACGACGGCGAAAGACTGCAAGTAGATGCTGGATGCGTCAAGCTGAAAACAGGGGGGCAATCATTGGGGGAGGCCTATGTCCAGCAGTGGAATAACATAGGCTGATGATGATGATGATAATTACGGATATAAGCGGGTCAACTACGAACCTTGCTCGTGTTGGAAGAACACCATCATTTCCTATTCATCTTCCTCCCGGTGAGTGCGTTTCTATACGCACGCATTTCTTGAGCACCGAAGTAACAATTAATATCAAAAATAATTATAAGGTATTTTTCATTTTTAATGCTTTTAATTCTGTACATATTTGTTTGTAAAAATATTATTGGTTAGGTACTTAATTAAGAAATACAAAAAACCTAAATCACACATTACCGTTTGTAATTGTGTGTTTTTTGTGTCTAGTGTAATTTGTTTGTAAAAATAGAATTAGTTACTGAATAAACAGATACAAAAAGCCTTAATCACACCACACCTTGTACTTTATAATTAACCCTTTATTTCTAAAGCATGTAACACAATAAGGATACGACCATATACGACACTATCTCAATCTGACATAACAATTACTACACGTCTTTAGCCGACAAATGCGAAGAATGCATTTACTAAATGTAATGTAATTGTTTGAAGCAACCAGAGCGCGGGCCTCGAAACTTGCGTCTTTGTTTTAAAATGAACAAACACGTGCACTTTAAACACTTGAGGTTGCAATTTATGGATGACAGGTTGCAGCTGATGTTGCAGTGGTTGCAGTTAACCATGGTTGCCGCATCACATTCCTTTTAATCTCTTACGCGTCCTAATTTTATTTAACAGATAAAATTGCAACTATGCCCACAGATTTATTTTTTGTTTGTTATATACACTATTCTTGGCGTATGTATTCATGCCCATAATACCCACGCTGGGCATGCTGGTTGGGGATGATATACACTACTATGGGGTTCCCTAATTGTTGACAAGTGAGTGAATGAAGACTGAATGACAGAATAAAATAGGTACTTTTAAAGATATTTATCGGTATATATCGCGTACCTTTTGTTTTATTTTACAGTTTCTTTCGACGACAACCGCCAATTTTTAGTTTATTCGTCTTTGCAGAGCCATTGCCGTGGTCGAAGATAAAGTTTACTAGGTTTATGTCTAATAGAATCGATGGAAACTTGAATAGGTAGATGTATTGGGCAATGAACATAAAATGATCACGGCACTTTAAGGATTCATTAATTCATTTATCGGATAAATTTCGAATAAAAACCTTCAAACCCGGTTAAATACCCGTTAAATAATATTTAACAAATCGCGAAAGCATAAAGGTTGAACAACAGTTAATTTTATATATTTTATAAAGTTATTCATTCAATAATAAATAATAAATAAATAAATAAATAAATAAATGATGCTGGACAATTCACACACCATTATCTAGCCCCATTATAAGCAGAGCTTGTGTTATGGGTACTAGATAACTGATATACATAATACAATACATTACATAGATAGATATTTTTTATTATACATAGAAAACGACCAGAGCACCCGGAACAAATATCTGCAGATCGTACACAAAATTGTTCCGAGGCGGGAATCGAACCCGCAACCTTCAGCGTCGCAGGCGGATTTTTTATTCAATCAATCAATAAATTTATTTCCGGCCCTGGTGGGGGCACAGAGAGGGGCCTCAAGGCTTGGCCTCATTACCCCGGCGTCAACTCGAGGGGTGACGACCCGTCGGTCCTTGGGTTTTGTGGGAATATCTTTTTTTCCTCTTCTCAATGTTTATATTTAGTTATTCATTAAAACACGCCAGTAAGTGCAGTATGTTGTATGCATCCTGCAAGTAATGCCCGAGGTATTTGTCCGGCCTTCGCGTCGCGTGTCACATACTACGAAACAGTATAGTCAAGTATATAATATTGCTACTGTTATTGACGGTGGGTTCAAAATTACCTATGGAAAATTACTAAATGGCTTCTATGCAAAATATCTCAATATTATTTGCAAGAATTTTATGATAATTTCATAGTATAAGCAAATCAGTTTCATGAAATTCTTATGACACATTTTAGTTGACAAATGGTACGCTAGTATTATTATATATTCTCTGCAAATGGCTTAATTTAATGGTATTATTTTAAATGCGAAAGTTTGAATGATGCTTCAGGCTTTACCTACAAAACGGATTGGCCCAACATTTTGCATTTAAGCGTGTAGTTCTAGATTAACGCATTTACTTTTTGCCCAGCCTTGCTGTGTAATCCCATGGGGCGCGTCGCAGCTCCAGAGTCTGGACTGAATGGCATGTTAACATAAGCTTTTTATCCTGAAAAACACATGGAAACCCGCGTGCAGAAGTTGGTTTTAAAAAACTATGCAATGACTTAAACTAAACATGAATATGCACTTACTTTTACAAATTAACTTAGTTGTTAAAGAGGGGGCTAGTTCTTGCCTAGCTAGTTAGGCCTTCTAGTTGCATGTTTTTTATTATCTATACATCTAATCTATCAACATCATCATCAGCCTATAGCAGTCCACTGCTGGACATAGGCCTCCCCCAATGAGCGCCATATCGCCCTGTCTTCAGCTTGACGCATCCAGCATCTACCTGCAGTCTTTCGCAGGTCGTCATCCCACCTGGTCGGAGGGCATCCTACACTACGTTTACCGAGTCGTGGTATAATCTATGTATAAGTATAAATCCTTCGGATAGCGTTGTGGGCTGCATTGTGAATATCGCTCATCTTTACATGGTAAAGTACTCTCAAATGTATAATAAGTTAAATGTAGTTTTTATTCCTCAATAAATAAATAAATAAAAATAAATTGTTCCAGTATCTGAAAGCCAAGAAATCGCCGAGAGGAAAGAGAAGAAGCCACAATCAGTGCGAGATCTCCTCAACACCACGTCCTGTATACAGCCGCCGTTCCGGTGTCCGCACCCCAAAATGCAGTTCTATTTGTATACCAGGTAAATACAAAGGATGTGTGTTTTCAGGTGTCTAAATAGCAAGCGTAGGCGCAAGGAAATAAAAACTCTTTAGTTACGTCATTGATTAAATAGGTAAGGTTTCATTTCGTTTCTGAAACTGGCCACCAACTTCGTTTAAATTGAATTTGGAACTCATTCAAATCGGAACGTTGGAATCTTGGCGAGATTCAATTATTTATTGTTAGAAGGCTTGGTAGTAAACATTGTATTCTCTTTGTATGTACATACATAATCTTGTGAATATTTAAACGCAACTTAGATTAAAGCACGTCTCACGCATTTTTTTTTTATAGGATTGTATTTAAATTGAAAACTAACAAGGTAAACGTTTCTTGTTCGTCTCTTTACTTTTAGCTTAAAAAGATTGAAATGAACAAAAAATAAAAGGGATCACTTTATTTCTTAGTTTTACGAAGGATTTGAATTTTGTGAAGTGTCCCAAGAGCCCATGTCTAAAGGCAATAAAGCGCTTTGACATTTGATCGGCTTTGATTCCAATATGAGGTAGGCTATTATTAATAAGGTAATTTATAAAAAAAACTAGAATCGCCCCGCGGCTTCACGCGCGTGGAAATCTATGTTTCAAATAGTTTATAAAATTTCTTCTTAAATCACTCTATCTATTAAAAACCGCAACAAAATCCAATAAAAAAAAATAGAAATCAAATCAAACGTATAAATAGGGGCAGACAGACAGCGGGAAGCGACTTTGTTTTATACTATGTAGTAATACAAGTCTAAATTTACTTCCAGATCAACACAAGAAAGAGGCGAACTCCTGAACACGCTAGACAACGACTCCCTGACCCGCTCCAGGTTCAACACGAAGCACCCCACGAAGGTCGTGGTGCATGGCTTCGGCGGGGGGCGGAACCTCTCCCCCAGCACAGATATGCGGAAAGCATACTTTATTAGAGGGAACTATAATATTGTCATCGTGGACTATGGGTCGCTGGTGAAAGAGCCCTGTTTGAGTCAGGTATTTATAACTTATCGATACTTTATTAGAGGGAACTATGATTAGTCATCGTGGACTGTGGGTCGCTGGTTAATGAGTCATGTTTGAGTCAGGTATTTATAACATATCGATACTTTATTAGAGGGAACTATAATATAGTCATCGTGGACTGTGGGTCGCTGGTGAAAGAGCCCTGTTTGAGTCAGGTATTTATAACTTATCGATACTTTATTAGAGGGAACTATAATAAAGTCATCGCTGGTGAAAGAGCCCTGTTTGAGTCAGGTATTTATAACTTATCGATACTTTATTAGAGGGAACTATGATAAGTCATCTTGGACTGTGGGTCGCTGGTTAATGAGTCATGTTTGAGTCAGGTATTTATAACATATCGATACTTTATTAGAGGGAACTATAATATAGTCATCGTGGACTGTGGGTCGCTGGTGAAAGAGCCCTGTTTGAGTCAGGTATTTATAACATATCGATACTTTATTAGAGGGAACTATAATATAGTCATCGTGGACTGTGGGTCGCTGGTGAAAGAGCCCTGTTTGAGTCAGGTATTTATAACTTATCGATACTTTATTAGAGGGAACTATGATTAGTCATCGTGGACTGTGGGTCGCTGGTTAATGAGTCATGTTTGAGTCAGGTATTTATAACATATCGATACTTTTTTAGAGGGAACTATAATATAGTCATCGTGGACTATGGGTCGCTGGTTAATGAGTCATTTTTGAGTCAGGTATGAATAACTTATCGTTGGAAATAAAATAATGCATGCTCTAATAAATTATTTAGTAATGAGGTTGCCTAGATTTCCACAAGTCAACCCTCAACCCGTGACTAAGGGAACCAAAAGAATAATGGAATTTATTCATAGCCACAATCACACATAATTTATACAAAAAAGGAAAACACAATAATAATATGCGTAATACAGAATTAATAAATCAAATTATAAACAAACATAATGTAAGCAGCCTGTAGTTGAAGACTATGAAAAATAGTGTTTTTCTTTCCCTACGTGCGCGGCTTATAAAGTCTCGCCTCAGCTTGCTGTCATAGAACATAGCGTACTAAAGAAAGGTCAGCAGCTTCCTTCTAGGTATATGTTTTTAACACTTCCACTGCGATCACCAATCTGCCATCTATATTAAACTAGTATTAAAGCAGCATGCCTAGACCTAGGTAGATATGTTCTACTTGTGGCCTAGCGAAAGTTGCGTCACAGTCGTTCAACTCGAATAATACGCAAGGGCTTCCGCGCTAGCGTGCTATCAAAATTAAGTTTTTACTTACTAGCTGCGCCCCGTGGCTTCGCCATCGTGGAAATGATTTATAAAACTTCCTCTTGAATCTCTCTACCTATTAAAAAAAAACCGCATCGAAACCCTTTGCGTAGTTTTAAAAATCATATACATCAATTTTTTTAAAGATCTAAGCGACTCGGTAAAGGTAGTGTAGAACGCCCTCAGACCAGGTGGGATGACGACCTGCGAAAGACTGCGAATCTAGGTAGATGCTGGATGCGTCAGAGTGAAGATAGGGTGCTGTGGCGCTCATTGGAGGAGGCCTATGTCCAGCAGTGGACTAACATAGGCTGATGATGATGATGAACTATACATAGGGATAGACATACAGCAGCGGCTGTGTTTTATACTATGTAGTAATTACTTTATTAGCCGGGAGCCAGTTATCAACGGATAATTCCAATAGCAACAATGGGTTGGTTCGGTCATTTGTGATTTGCATTGTTTACGAGCAAATTGCTTGATGGACTCAAATTACGTTGATTACCATACTTGGCGCAAGTAGACAAACTCGTTGTTTTGGTGACAGGCAAATGGCCACATGATGTAACAATTTAACCAACTTAAGTACTGTCCCCATTCTGCCCATCGTGAACATCTTGTTTTGTTTATAGTTTTAGGTTTGTGTCATATTTGTTATTGCAATCATTGTGTACATACGTAGGTTTTAGTATTAGTTTATCACGCCAAACGATTTCGATGATTATTTTTTTCAAACAAAGTTATTTAGGAACTATTGACATTTTATTCACATTTTTAGGATGATGTGGACCGACCGAACTGTGATCGCAGTTGAAATGCAGATGGAAACTCCTGTCCTTCCTCTAATAAGTTCCAATAGTTACTGTGCACACATTCACACCAAGAGACACTTAACCCCACAAGCACAATGTCTGATTCGCACTCAGCCTTATTTTTATTCTGAAAAATATTTGTCACAGCAATCATATTCCATCTATTACAGATCGAATGGGCCCCCCGTTTTGCGGGCCTCTGCATAACCCAGCTGATAGAATACCTGCAGTACCACCCCGTGAAGCCAGTCCGTCCTGAAGACATCCACACTATCGGCTACAGCGTGGGGGCGCATATCCTGGGGCTGGTGGCCAATAATCTGGCGGAGGGGAAGCTTGGCAGAATCACTGGTAAGTAACGAGTTATAACTAACTATTGGTCTATGGTCACCATAGACGAGAGATGTCACATAGATATATAGATAACTAGCGACCCCCCCCCCCCCCCTCCCCGGCTTCGCACGTGTGCAAATGCGTGTATTATATACATATAAACCTTCCTCTTGATTCACTATCTCACAATCTACCTATTAAAAAAACCGCATCAAAATCCGTTGAGTAGTTTTAAAAATCTAAGCATACAAAGGGACAGATAGACAGCGGGAAGCGACTTTGTTTTATGCTATGTCGTGATTTATCCATTACTAGCTGCGCCTCGCAGCTTCGCCCGCTATATTACCCTTCCTCTTGAATCACTCTATTTATTTCTTAAAACTGCATTAAAATCCGTTGAATAGTTTAAAAGATCTAAGCGATACTTAGTTAACAGTGCCTTAAAGCCTTTATTAGGTTTGTCTAAGCACTTGATCCTCACATATTTTAAATTAATTTATTATATTAGCTGTATAACAAACAATAATGTTTGTTATATTTTTTTTTCCAGGTCTAGACCCTACAATCTTCTTCTACATGGGCAACAACCGGTCCCGGGATCTGGACCACACGGACGCGCTGTTCGTGGACATCGTGCACACGGGGGCCGGCATCCTTGGGCAGTGGGGTCCTAACGGCCACGCGGACTTCTATGTGAACGGGGGGTCGAGCCAGCCGGGCTGTGCGCAGGATACGATATTCCGTAAGTTTTACTAACTAATTACAATACAATACAAAAATTCTTTAAAAGTAAAGTAAAGTAAAAAAATAATTTATTTCTTTAGGCTTACAAAATAAGCACTTAGACAAGTCATATTTTATGTATAAATTATTATCAAATAAAATTATTTTACTATTTTAGTTTGGTTTTTAGTCTATTGTACACCATAATCAAATCAACACACATCGTACAATGGACAGCCTTATCGCTTAGAAGCGATCTCTTCCAACTATTATTATCAATAAAAGGCTAAAGCCTCTCCAAACAGTAATGCTAAAAATCTATAAAATCTGTCTAATGACGACCTGTCAAATAATAATGGCATGGAACCTGCCCACAGCTTTGAGCATTCACCTGCAAGAACGTAGGCTGGTTGATCTTAGACGTTCGTGCATACTTTGATATGACATTAAAAAAATCGGAATGTTTTATTTCTTTAGGCTTACAAAGCACTTAGAGGTACACTAACTCACATACGAGTACTAATGCCAACCTCTTTTCGACGACCTCTGTGGCGTGGTGAGCGAGGTTGGTTCGATTCCCGCCTCGGGAGAAATGTTTGTACGATCTGCTGATATTCGTTTCGGGTGTTCTGGTCGTTTTCTATGTACAATAAAAATATGTATATTTATGTAATGTAAGTATTGTATGTATATCAGTTATAACCTAACACAAGCTCTTCTTAGCTTGGGGCTAGGTAATGCTGTGTAAATTGTTCAGTATTACTTATTTAGGGGGAAATCCGCTTCCCGCCTCGGGAGAAATTTTTCGGGCCTTACGGGTGTTGTCTATGTCCCCATGATAAAAAAAACGATCTATGTTATTGTGGGAGAACGAAATTACTGATATACCTACTTATCAGTTATGTACTTAGTACTCGTAACATGAAAGCGAAAACATCGAACCCGCAACCTCCTGCATCGCAGGCGGACCTTTGCCCACCGCGCCTCAGGTCGTCGAACATGACGAACCTTAGGGCCATATTATATCAAGTAATAACAATGTACATAGGTATTTTCATACTACATGGGTACGAGCTATGAGCCATAAAAATCACATAACATAGATTACATACTTTACCAATATGTACTATGTATTTTTTATCGCTAGATCCGCTAGTTTTATCGCTTTGTTAACTCTAAATGTTTAAATAATGGTCCTAGCTATAAATTAGAATTTTTACTGTGTATTGTTACGTAAAAAGTGAAAATACTTATGGTTATTGCTTGTACAATGCCGGTCTCGCTAATTACTTATTGTTAGCTGTAAGGGACAAGCATTACGGAAGCGGTTATCAACTCAGCATTCGTTTAACAGGTTCCGTTTTGTTTTCGTGATGTCGTCATATGTATAATTGTTGGAGCTAGTTCTTAAAACCGATAGTATTCCGGATCAAGTAAATGATCGTTTTCAGTAGCGAAGGATCTTTAAAAAACGGTTCTGTAAAATCGGATCCGCTGTACGCCCTACGTTGTTATTATTAAGCTGCTATCAATGTTTAGCTGCCAGCGCCATCTCTTTATTGGGTAATGCACACACTCACTGTGCCATCAAACTTTCCTTCGTGACCTCTCCATTCAAAACTTTCACATCATGTTTGACTCTACGTTAGGAAGATGGCGCTACAAGATGTTGTATTTGATTGAGTTTCTCATGTCTCGCCTTTGTTCATTATTTGGAAATTTAATTTGATTGTCAGTTATTTTAATAGTAGCTATGAAGCTACTAAAACAACTGACAATCAAATGAAGATAACGAAGATGATTCCCGCCGACCAACCACGATTAAGGAATCGTGGTTGGTGTTTACTTCAAAAGAAAAGATTTTAATTTCATTTGAAAAAATAAATAAAACGCCTTGTTTTTGTGTAAGCTAACGTATCCAACATTTTTACGATTTTTATACATAATGTTTTGCCTAATAACCGCATAATTCATTTGAGCAAGTTTCGTAAAAAATATCGTAAAACCTCCCACTCCCTAAAATGTTTTTAATATTATTTCTTAAGCTTTTTGTACCATTAATTATTTATAAAGCGCCTTCCTAGCGTCTGTGTTATTTTTTTTTGATAAAATAAATTTAACCTTTAATCAATACCTTTCAGAAACCCTATCTTGCGACCATACGAAGGTGACACCCTACTTCATAGAGTCCATCAACAGTCGGTCTGGTTTCTGGGCAGGCCCGTGCAGCAGTCTGTTCTCGTACCTCATTGGCTGGTGCGAGCCCAAGGACACGGAGTATGTGCTGATGGGAGAACATCTTACACACAAGTAAGTTATATACCTGACTCCATACTCCATCAACAGTCGGTCTGGTTCTGGGCAGGCCCTACAGCAGTCTGTTAAAGTATCTCATTGTCTAGTGCGAGCCCAAGGAGACGGAGTATGTTCTAGAGCCGAATTCTGCTAGCTAATCGCTTTTTTGAAGTGGTATTGTCACAGAATTGTCCATAGATGAAAGAAAATCTAGATGTAGTGCATGCGGTGTTGTTTACACGGAGAGATTGATTTATTGGTTTCTACCTTGACACTTTTGATACGCGACCCTCCTAACCTCTTATCTATTGTTTCTTTCATTATTCTGAAAAGATCAGAATGTGTCATTCTGAGACGATACCATTATTATATTATAGTGAAGCAATTAATTCAGTGGAATTTTGGCCCTCGTGCATGGGAGACAATCGTAAGTTTATTTACATTCATATCTATCTTTGCCCTGCAGCTTTGCTCGCGTCGAAATCTTTGTGTCAAATAGTTTATAATCCTTCCTCTTGATTCACAATATCTTAAAAAAAAGGCAACAAAATCCATTGCGTTGTTTTAAAGATCTAAGCATACCATAAGGACCGACAGACAGCGGGAAGCGACTTTGTTCTTATACTATGTGGTGATGAATTGGGTACGATACGGTAAACTAGGTACGATAGATTACGAGTATATATAGTTATGTAGACATTTTTAAAAACCTTACAGGCCTAACTTTGTAATTGTTTCTCATTTCAGCGCCCGAGGTGTTTACTACGTTACCACAAATGCGAAGCCTCCGTTCGCGAGAGGCTTCCCAGGAAAAGGCAGGCGGCTGAGATCCATCACTCCTTATAGTTGATAGTTAGCGATTTTAGTCTTTAGGAAATTTAGTAGGATAGTCATCGACCGATATATCCATGATAGATGAATTTAGAAGGAGAGAAAGGCGAAGCAAGGCACCTTATGCTGTCTCTATTTATTATTTCAAAGAAGTTTAGGTCTTACTTAAATCTGAAGCCGGTACAAACAACAGAAGATTTCTTTTGAAAATGATCACCAACAGTTTATTTCAGTTTCAGTTATATTATCTGAGGTCAGACTCACTCGCGTGTTTTGGACAATCAAATTATAGTTTCATTTCAAGACCTAAAGAAAAGTATAAAAAATGATGATGATGTTGTCATAGCCGAATTTTTGGCGACGGCGGCGGCCGGTCCCTACGAAGTCTCATCATGTGCGCAAGACATATTATTATGTAGTTATAGTGCACAAGTGTGCGCAAATATTGACATTAATATAAGATACTCAGTAACTAAACTACAGTTACTCTTTGTCAGGGTTAAGCTCGCGGATGTACATATCCTGTTTAGTTAAGTTATTTCTATTAATGTGTGTACAATAAAGAAGTTAATATACAAATAGTTACCAAAACCTGGCATCGGCAACGCACGCCACGGTAGAATTGTATAAAGCTTTAGTAGAAACATAGTTAATGTATTAGGTACCTACGTGTGTTATTATTATTTAAAGACAAAAATGTGATATGGATGAGTCTATTTATAAATTTTCTACAGAAATTATCTTTAATAAGCTGTACATAGTATCAAAATAATACATCAAGGGGTAGTAAGTAAGTATCTAAGTAAATAAATAAATTATTTGTACAAAATTGTGTTAATATTTCCTATCTTTAAGCTGAGGAAATTTGTGTTACGTTTGGATAAGAAACCCTTAGGCAAGTACGAGAAAGTACTTAAATGTTAGTTTTTTTTTAAATCATATTATTGTTAAGGACTTTTACTTCGTAAAGTATGCCAGTCCTATCATAACCTAAACTTACATATAACTAACAAACAAAACAAATAAACAGCAAAATAAAAACATATAAAATGTGGCTATTTTAAAGGGAGTCACCGATGCATAAAAAATTTGAATAAAGATGGCCGCTGCTGAATCTGGTTCCGCTAGAATGTTAATGAATGTATGTACATACTTAAATCAAATCTATTTAAATAAAGTTCAATCATCAGTGCCTCCCTTCGATCTTTGAACTTGACGCAATCCATCATCTTAAATATTAGGTAATGATTACATGATGGATATGCAAATAAGGTATTGAAATAAAACACGGAAAATAGTAATTTAAACATTATATTTGAGGAAGATAATGTGCCCATCTCGAAGTAAAACTAGGTCTAAAGATAATGATAACAACCTATTCAAAGAACATTATTGCACTGATTCAACTTAACTAGGAACCTACTTACCTTATTTACATAATTAACAGAGAAAACAATACATAATGCCATTTAAGTTATGAATAAAATAAACTACTCTTCTTAGTAGTTGGCTAACATTTTATTTCTATTGATTTCTCCTTATATAGGTACATAAGCTTTTTCCCATTTTCTGTGATAATTTGAAAGAAGAAGTGGACAAGTATAGACTGTTGATAAATTAAATAAATAATGCTGGACAATACCCACTGCATCATCTAGTCCCAAGCTAACAATGATGATGATGATAATTATATATTTGAAGTATACAAAAATTTGCTAAAGAAGTACATACGCTAAAAATAAACAATTTTAAGAAACATCTAAAAGTTCTGTTTCTTGTTTTTGTACACATTCGTCGCCAAATTCACACTGTGTTGCTAGCTATTATTTATATATTATCTATACGGTACCTATGACTAACAATATTTAATGTTACAACTATCATTAGATACTAGATAGGCTAAAATAGTCAACTAATTTTGTAGGCCAGATTGAAACGAATTATTACATACAATATAAATCATTTGATTCTATTCAGAAACGGTTATAGGTAGGTAAATACGTTGAATGGTATAGATATACCTATATTATTTAAAGACATTAATTTTTTTTGAATAATTACTATAAATGATTACATTATCTATTAGAATTGTTTGACGTTAATCTATTTTTATCCTAAGCATAAATTATTTTAAATAATTTAAAAATTAAATTAACTTAATCTAAGTTAATCGAATGATTAACTTAGATTAAGTTGTTAAATTAACTTAACTTGTTAAATTAACTTAATCTAAGTTAATCGAATTATTAACTTAGATTATGTTGTTAATCATTCGATTAATGATATAATGATTTATAAACGATCTAAATATGAATTTTTATAACGTATTTTATTTATAACCTACAACAGAAATACGACTATAGCTCTGTTATAAACGCGCAAACTATTTTTCTTTTGATTTTGACCTGAGCGACTAAATTGCAACATTTAGCAGTTGATTAGAAAATTCTTTCGAAATAAATATTTTGGAAAATACGCAAATCGAATACAAGTGCATAATCGGCAACTTAACTTAGAAAATATTCCACAATCATAATGTTAAAGTTACGAGTATGATGAAAATGAATTGTTCAACACCAGTTTTTGCAAATTTTAAATAACTAATTATGTATTTATTTACAGCTGATATAAAAATGAGGACTTTTAAAGCAAATCCGTAACCATGAGTCTAATCAGTAATTGACAAATCAGTGCTTTCTTGCTTATTTATTCCTAATTACGCTACGTTCACATTATTTACATTAATTATGTCTCATTTTAAATCAATATTACATGTCTATGTCTTTATGCCGTTATCCAATCTTAATTACATAATAAATTATAAAAAAAATCTAACGCAATCATACATCTTTGAATAATTATTGAATTCTACTCTAAGCATTCCTGATTGGATCAGTTATGATTAGTGGTGAAGAACTATTGGAACCAATTTGTGAAGTTATTGTCAAATTTTAACTACCTCACTACAATCACTAGTAAATAAATAAATTGACAAACAAAAATGTTAAACAATTTTTTACAATAATTAAATATTAAACTTATACAAATCCAATAATATTTCCTTAAAACTACGGTATTGTCTTATTTTTTACACAAAAATACCTTTTATACTTACATCTAGTGTCGCTTCGAAAAGCTTTATTGTCGCCACAGCCTTCCAGAGTGAGATCACCCCATTCCTAACCTAAGTATTATTGTCTTACATTATTAATATCTTACTTTGCTAGGCAAATTAAAAGAATCTAGTAAAAAAAATATAAATCTAGCAACAATAGTTTATAAAAAACCAATAACTAATATATAAAATAAATATAATATAGGATAACTAATTGTATAATATTAAAAAACGAATTCAAAACAGTCAGAGCCCATTATACAGGATTAGTCATAATTTGCTGACACTCTGTAAACTGCAGTTTCTGCCCATTATCACGATTAAATTCGTGAAGATGCCATTTTCCTCCTGCAGTTCACGCAGTGTCAGTGAATTACCACTAACCCTGTATATCTAAATAGGTATAAGTTAATATAAAACATAATAAAATACATAACAAAATTTAATAGCTAATAATATTATATTACAACTACATACATTAGCGGTGCATGCCAACGAGTGCATGGGGGATCATTATTGTACCCTTACCGCCATTTCCTTGGACATTGTGAAAATTATCATTTTTTTTTTATAAAATTACCTATGTACATTTTTTTATATTGCACTATGTCGGCCAGTACAAATAATTGTTTCCATGTCACTATTTGTTCAATTTCTATGTTTCGACAAAAAAAATAGGATTAGACCGAGAAAATTTTGCACCATAATTTTTAAGGGCGAATAATATTAATAAAAATACATAATAATCATTATTGAAAAACAACATAATTATACTACAGTTCAATAATAAACAGACGAAGTTTTCCTTATTGATACATTTTGTTAAATTACTTTATTTTTAAAAGATATGTATGGAAAATAACTTATTATATCGAAGATATTAACTACACACTGAATTATTTACTTCTTTTTATTCAAAGTATATTTTACATCACTGAATTGACGGCGTAGAGAGACGTCTTTAAACAATTAAATTGCCTTTCCTGATAACTCTAAATATTAATGATAATATTGATAACTTACAATAAAATAATGAACATTTATATTATAAATATAATTATGTGTAAAATAATGAACATTCAGTTAATTAATATAATAATGTGTAAAATGCTGAACTTGGTAAGTAGGGTATTTTGATTTATTTGAATTTAATTATTTGAGCAATGTTGTACTTAATTTTCAATCAGATTCCATTTTAATTTCTGTTTTGTTGTTTATTTGTATGATAATTCTCACCTATGTCCAATGCTTAATATATTATAATATAGATTATGTAAATTACGCATAAATATTTTTTTTATTCAAACCTTATTTTTATATTTCTAAAATTATTGTCATCATTATTAAAATACATGAAACAATAGTTAGATTCACTCATAAATGTGTTTTTTAAATAGTTGAAATTTTAAAGAACTGAAGATTTCGGAAATCTAATAATTAAATATTATGTTAACGTTATAATGCGCGCGTATATTTGCTGTACTTTTGAATTAAAATCAATGCCTAGGAATGGAATTAAAACAATTCACCATCATTTTCGTTTTGGTCGTGTGTTCTAAAAGTCCCAAATTCCTAAATGCATTCTCGGTAGCCAAAATAAAATAAAAATTTTATAGTAAATTTAATAATTATTTGGTACAGAGTCCGCAAATTTTTATGCCGATATGTACGCGAGTGTCTGCGTGACGTTGCGGTTCAAAAGTACACTCAAATCGAATGTCAAGTGTCATTTAATATTTTCGTTATTTTCTTTAGTGCTGTTATAGTTACAGTAATAATTATGCTCTCAACCGAACCATGCGTAGTTTCACATTCGAGGCTTTGCTCACAGAGCTCATAAAGACTTGCGCTCTCTATACGAGTGCAATGTATTAACGAGTGTTTGGTCTCAGTTACACACAGTCATTATTATTGTCGCGATACTTTGTAGCCAAAAAGCTAAGAATGCACATATAAATACGATTTAAATAGTTTTTACATAAAGGATTATGAGAAAGTTACTTAGAACTATTATTATTATTACTTTATTAACATAAGTTATCTACATACACTAACATTGGTTACTATACAACGACCTTACAAATGTTTTGGTTAGATATAATTAGTATTTATATTTATATATATAAAGCTAAATTACCACTGACTGATTCACTGATTGACTGATTGACATAATTGTTCGCCTTGATGGTGGATGGAAAGGTATGTTTTTTTTTACGGAATCGTATAGGGGAGGTAAAAGTCTCCTAGGGAAAATTCCGACTTTTTGAGATTTGCCCCCCCAAGACCCCCCCCTCAGGGGGGGCTCCTACGTGGAGCCATATTTCTTAATTTTTTAATGGGGATTATATAGAGGGGGACAAGTGATTTTGATTGCATAGAAAATTTCGCCCCCCCCCTGCCCCCAGGACCCCCCTTTTGAGTGTGCTACCGGATGCGTCGCGATAGAGGGGTTCTGATTGCGGGGTCGTATAGAGGGTTTCTCTTCGTTTTGGAACAAAAAAAAATTGGACCCCCCCCTTTAACCCCCTTTTTTGCCCCCCCTTTCCATCTCCAAAACGGATAGACTTGGAAGAGTTTTTTTTTCACAGTCTTGTAGAGGAGGACAAGTGGTTTTGAATGAGAAAAAAAAATTGCCCCTTTTTGCTCCCCAGACTCCCTTTTTTTAGGAAAAACCGAAAATTGGCCTATTTTTGACCTTTTTTTTCGGGTGGAGCATCGCGGCGAGCGAAGCGAGCCGCGATGCGACCGCGGGGAACAGCACGGCGAGCGAAGCGAGCCGTGCTGTGACCCCCCCCAATGACCCCCCGAGGACCCCCCAAGACTCCTCACCATTAACCCAGGGGAGCATTGCGGCGAGCGAAGCGAGCCGCAATGCGACCAAGGGGAACGGCACGGTGAGCGAAGCGAGCCGTGCCGTGACCCCCCACGCCCCCAGCCCCCTGTACCCCCTCCCCCAACCAAAAAATCTGATATGGGTATCGTTTTTGATTAACCTGGGGGTGAGGATTTCGAATTCGATACGACCAAGGGGAACAGCACGGCGAGCGAAGCGAGCCGTGCTGTGACCCCCCAATGACCCCCAAGACCCCCTCAACTATAACCCGGGGGAGCATTGCGGCGAGCGAAGCGAGCCGCAATGCGACCAAGGGGAACGGCACGGTGAGCGAAGCGAGCCGTGCCGTGACCCCCCACGCCTCCAGCCACCCTGTACCCCCTCCCCCAACCAAAAAATCTGATATGGGTATCGTTTTTGATTAACCTGGGGGTGAGGATTTCGAATTCGATACAACCAAGGGGAACAGCACGGCGAGCGAAGCGAGCCGTGCTGTGACCCCCCAATGACCCCCAAGACCCCCTCAACTATAACCCGGGGGAGCATTGCGGCGAGCGAAGCGAGCCGCAATGCGACCAAGGGGAACGCCGTAACCCCCCACGCCCCCAGCCCTCCTGTACCCCCTACCCCAACCAAAAAATCTGATATGGGTATCGTTTTTGACTAACCTGGGGGTGAGGATTTCGAATCCGATGCGACCAAGGGGAACAGCACGGCGAGCGAAGCGAGCCGTGCTGTGACCCCCCAATGACCCCCCAAGACCCCCTCAACTATAACCCGGGGGAGCATTGCGGCGAGCGAAGCGAGCCGCGATATGACCGCGGGTAACCCCCCCAAGACCCCCTCACCCTTAACCCAGGGTAGCATTGTGGCTCGCTTCGCTCGCCACAATGCGATCGAATTGCGACCATTGTCACACAGCAAGGCGAGCGAAGCGAGCCGCGCTTCCTGACCTGATGCGACAGCTGTCGCACAGCAAGGCGAGCGAAGCGAGCCTTGCTGTGTGGCAGCAGGAGCAGAGTCGTGCGTCAATGCGACCACCGCCGCAAGCACGCAGCACGCCGCACGCCGCAAGCCGCGCTGTGTGATGGCACACCCACTAATATAGATATCGTTTTCGATCAACTCGCATACGTCGACTACGAAAAAAATTTCCATTTCCAAATTCAAGATGGCTGACATCTCTATATCGCAGTTTATACTCGCCTTAAGATGAGCACCCACATAATATGGGTATCGTTTTCGAATAACTCGCATACGTAGATTACGAAAAAGATGTCCATTTCCAAATCAAAGATGGCTAACATTTTTTCATCGCAAAATTTTCTCATGGCTATCGATTTCAAACAAAATAATCAAAGGTACGAAAAAGAAGTCTTAATAAAAAATTACTGTTACACATAACCGCCGCGAGCTGCTTGCAGCTCGCGCACACCTAACAACTAGTTATAAGTATAAATCTAAAATATAACAGAAGGCAAACTTGGCAATTAACTACTTTTTTGGATTTCTAGCAGAATATCTATTAGAAATCAAAAAGTAAAAAAAAACCACCCTAAATGTTAATGAAAAACTACTAGTAGGTATCTTTTTTAAATTGATCTAGGAACGTGGATCTAACATATTTTTCAAAAGTCTGATAAAAATTATCAACCAAAAATTACTAAAATTACTATATTTTATCACATTTTATATGGGAATGGCTATTTACATTGCGCTTACAATTAACTTTCAATTAAGTGATTTTGATGGTTAACAACATAAAATTTGTTGCTAGATATTCTGCTGCCTAACGAATAGTTATTAAACTTTTATATCACAGATAATGGGAAATGTTTAATACGATATTCAATGTTTTTATATGGTTAAAGACTTTTAATAAATTAAAAATGCATAGATAGATAGACACTCAGTAAAAACAGGCAATAAAAACAATTTTGAGATGGTCACATTATCTTCAATTACATATTTTGGACTACTCTATTGGTAAGTAGATACCATATTATTATTTCAAATGTTTTTTATTTATATCACTAGGGAACAATTTAGTTTGGTAAATATATTTTATAAACATTTTACAACAATATAAGAAACTCAGCAACAAGGACGAGAGATAGTTTCTATAAATTAAATAACAGTTATTGATGCAAAATAATACCTAAAAACATTAATAAAATTGATAATTAAATAATTCAATAAAAACTCTAATGAATTCACTTTGCAGTTTTTCTCTACCTACAATACTTGAAGCTCCAAAGTTGTATTAATAAATAGGTAGTTAAGATCTTTCAATTATTGCCGAACAAAATGTATATGATATGCAATATGTGTCATATTTACAAAGATTTGTACATCAAATCAAATCCAATCGAACTCACTAATAGATAAAAATATATTTTTGCGATAATTTAGCAAATTAACTTAGCTAAAATAGTATCTTTATGAGTAAAAGGTTAATAGGTATGTACCAAATTTTATAATAGCCCTTTTTCTATTTGCACTATTTTGTGAGATACATTTAAAAATGTGTCTTTCTAGTGCAATGTTAAGGGTACATGGATGGTATAGTACAGGTACAGTCAATGGTATTCACGAAAACTTTTGATTAAGTTGTTTTTTATGTTTGTCTTTCTTATTTAGGAGAAAATAATATTATAGAACGGATTTTATTTGTCTAAATGGAACTTTTAATATTCTAATGTTCTCATTTAAATTAAAATATTACTTGTATGTTTCTATAACTATGTATATCAATGGAGTTGCACAGGGTTAGATAACTCGCCCGATATGTTTTCCTAACGATAATAAGATTCCAGTATACTTTATTCTCTTTTTATCGATTTGGTAGATACCTAGTCAGTATAAATTAACGAATTATAACAAATGTTCGAGTAAACGATGTCTAATAAATCACAACCAAGTAAAATAATTTTAAAACATAGCTAACAAGAGTGATAACCAGTTACATCAATATATTACAAAAACGACTAGAATACATTTGACTAGAGCTATAACACAAGCGTAACATATACGGGTAGTTATGGTGATATTTTAAATAGGTAGCTACTCGGCCTTCTTAATGCTTAGGTTATAAAAATTTCAAGCATTATGAACCAAATTTTGCGACTGTGATGTTAAGTCTATAGCATAAGGTTCGACATAATAAATAATGCTGTACAATTTACACAGCATCATCTAACCCTAAAGTGAGCAGAGTATAATTATTATTGATAACAAATCAAATTAATTATACATATGTAGTCAACCTGCTAGTCAACAATCAAACGATTATCAAGCCCAATGCTTGACATTAGCCTTGAACTGGGCTCGCTTTGTCAAAAGAACACAATCTTTAGGATTTTAGGAGTTAGGTTGTCTTCTTGATAAACAATCCTGAATCTCATTCCGATTTCCGCCGGTAGGTACTGTTTTTGAAAGTAGAGAAGAATCATTTGACTATAAAATCAAAGACACGATAACTACCCGTTTAATCACAAAATGACTGAACCATTACCCTATAGATTAGTATGTCCCGTCGTCAGTTAACTCTGGGTAGACCTGTGCGGGTGGTTGGACCGGCTCGGCCTGGTAGAATGCCCCGGACACGAAAGGGTTGTTAGGGACGTGTTGTGCGGAGGTGGCTGCGGGAGCAGGGGGCCGCGGGGGGGCTATCGCGCCGTAGCCTGGCTGCTCAATGCTCTTCAGGGGGGCTGACGGCTTCTCCATCTAGTGGGGAAATATTTGTGATGACAAATTTGAGTGTAAGTAAACATCTCACGTGGTACAAGTCACAGTTTTAATCGTCAATCGTCATACGGACATTATTTTATTAGATTGTCATATTATGCCTGCCTAACTTTGATATCTATGCACCTTTATGTAATAAATAATACCATAATGTAACTATCAGTACCTGTAAATAGCCTGCAAATTTATAAAATAAAAAAATAAATTATGCTTGCTACTTTTGTTTGTGACAAGGTTAAGATTCTGACTATGACTGCCTAAGTTCCCTTTCTACTCAATAGTCCAGTTAAAATTTGTGTTGAGTACATTGTACTAATTGCATTGCCAATAAGATAATAATAACTGGACAATAAGCATGAGTTTAAAATAATCCCCGGATTAAGCTATAGCTCAACATCCATGCCCCGGATACCTGACAAATCAGCACAGTCGTGGTCTATTTCATTATTAAATTAGGTCGCGTAGGTCGCGACCTACCTATAATCTTATTTTAACTGGACCATAGTTTTTCTTATGTTGCCTAAATCCTACAAAGTCATTGTCCACGTCAAAGCCCAGTCTTGATACTGGCAACATGTATTCTTTATATATTTTTTAATATTCTCACTGGTTATATCATAGCTATACTTACAAAGGTGGTCTCCTGCTCCAGCGCATGGGTGGGCTGGTCCTCCACGGTGGAGTCAGCCCAGGGCTGCAGCTCCCCTGATGCAAATATCCCGTAGATGGCTATCCCTATGAAGTGCACGGTGGCTCCCATCAGGAATACTTCGCGCCATTCTGTTATTGCTTTCTCTAGTTGATCCTGTAGGGAGATACATTTTCAGGGTAAATACATAGAGTTTTTGATGGAAATCTATCAATGCAGTATTTTGTTAACAACGTTTTAGTTATTATTATTATTATTTTATAATACTATGTAATACAAGTTATAGCATACACCAGACACAAGATTATACTTGTGCGGTGCGGTGCTACTTTATATTTTTCAAGGCCTATAAAAAAGACAGTATTAGTTTATACCAAATTCTATAATTTTCGAGAATTTATGCCTTCGACGTATTTTTGTATGCTGCAAAAAAACATGTGATCCACAGACGAATGTAATCTCGAGTCTTAAAGACACATATTTGTAGAAATAGATTAAATTCATTTAGTAATCAAGTCAAATTCAGGCAATTATTCTGTCCGATGACATATTTGGGAAGAAGTACCTACCCGTGGAAAATTATAAATCTAGAAAAATTATAAATAAATTTATCACCCCAACTTTATAACGTCATTCGATAACAATAAAGAACCTCATCAAAATGTTTCCAACACACTTTCCACGGTACGACCATTTCAAAAAGTGGTTAACGCGAACCCCAACGCGGTGATCAGCCGTGCGCGCCGACGCTTCTAGCGGGTGCTAATGACTGCGCAAACGGGCCACGCTCCGACAAACATGTCCAAGGGATCTAGAGTTACATCCATGTACCATTTCAGCCGAATAAGTTAAGTAGTTTTGACTTAAGGGTACGAAAAACTGATTTTTACTTCAGTAAATTGTGTTCTTACTAATCTACATATATTATCCCGCTGATGAAAAAAGGTCTCCCCAAACTCTACCAGAAACCGCGTCGCGAATGTCAGATTCTACCAATAAAACATTGATTATGAACGACCCTTATGCTGATAGAGGGTTATTTGTAGATATTGAAAAAAAAAACTCAAAAGTTCTTCTTGCTGTACCCTGAATATTTAAGTGAGATGCCTAGGTACAGGAAGGATCAAAGGTGTGCCTAATTGTTCTTGTTAATACTTATACACAACTTTGCGTTGCCCGTTTCTTTTCGAACTTGGCGAACGCTATATCACACGTCTAGATTATAACTGTAGTAAATTAACGAAACTAGAAAGAAAGATTCATCCAACTTCTTTGATAGACAACATTGCGTATCAGCAGTTGTCGTATGGCCAGGGGTGGTTTATGGAAAATGCAAGTGGCCAGTCTGCACCGACCGTTAATAAAGTGCTCAGCGCGTGCGACGCATCGCCGCGCACCTACAAAGCCACTCATTCCATATTCAGCGCGCGTCACGACTTGCTCGATTTCCTATTTCAAATTAGCCACGGCCGAATGTTCTTTTTGTTTCGAGAATATTCGCGAGCATTCGAGAACGCACTTGAGAACGCAATCTGTGTTTTCGAGGGGGCGTCACATCAAAGTTTTCGATAAAACGCACGAATTCATATTGAAGAAGCTCCGGTTTCTTTTGTGTTTATTCAGATTTTGTTTGTGATTTAAAATGCGGGGTTGGTTTTGTTGCTATCTTTTACATTCATAACAGCTAGTTCGATTTTATTATCAATTTTATTTGGGTTTCTTTTTGTCATAAAACTCTGTTGACTACATACATAAGCAACAAGAAACTGGGAATATAAGCCTAAAACACATGCCGTAAATAAACAACCTCTAAAATTCTCCACCAACACTAGATAAATATTGTTATGTCGTTGTTGCAGAAATTTGAGCAAATACATATTTTATTACTCGTCGGAGGTAATGGTTACTTTTTTCTGATGCCACTTCATAATCGGCTATTATAGACGAATATATGCGAACACGATCCTGTAGAGGGCTTACTCGCTTGTAGTCGCCGATCGTCTAAAATCGTGTTTGACAATGGCCCTGAAAAAATTCTTGAAAGAAAAACATTTACCAACAAATTTTCCCCTCTTACCTTTTCCGCAGTCATATGATCGATGACAATCGGCACCACGAAGCCAGCAATGGTCCCGATTCCGTTGGACAGGCCCATGAGGATAGAAGCGTATCTCGGCGCGATATCCAGGTGGTTCACGTTGTACCCGGATATGGCGAACCCGCTGCATGCTACGCCGAATGTCAGCTCTATGGTGGCTACGTACTGGAATTTAATACTATGGTTAGTTTGTCATTGGTCGCTTCAGTTCTACGTTTTACGTTACGTTGTGTTTTATGTTTTTTTTTTTAATTTGTTTTAGTTTTGTGATTTGTGTTTTGATCTCATCAATTATGATACTTTTCGGCAGCATGAAGACGGGAGAAAACGAGAAAATTTGGTATTTTTGTTCTCGCATCGCCCTAACGGAAGTACGGGTCATATCCCTTTTGTTGAGTATTATTCTATATATTCGTAGCGTTGCATTTGTCACTCAGCTAGCAGCTAGCTAACAAGGTGTCATACTTGTCATGGATGATCATTCTTCAGATCATTCTTTACTCAAAAACCAGTTACCTAAAACCGTTCATGATATCATTTAGCCGCCTCTTATGACACCCGCGGAAAGAGTTGGGTGGTGCAAATTGTAACGGCCACACGGCCAAACTCGCTACCTGGACGAGCTCAAATGAAGCCACAAAGAATTTAAATCCGTGGCTTCGTAAAACCTTTAAAGAAGTTATCTTAGAGTCTATCGTACGCCAAACATCCTCACCTTGTTATTAGCATACGCGACGAGCACGAAGAAGAAAGCCTCGAAGCCGAACCCGCCGCAGTTGAACAGCTTCCTCACGTTGGTTGTCGTCATGATGTTGTTCTTGCGCAGGTGGTCCGCCAGCATGCCTCCGATCGGGACCAGTGATGTCATTATCAAGTGCGGGATGGCGCCTACGAAGCCAGACTGGGGAAAAGGATCAGGTTCATAGAATATCCAAAGTCCTCTTAGCTTAGATTTTCTACCACAATGGCCAGTCTTAACGTCTTCTTATTAATTCAGTCTTTTTTATATTTTAGGTCTTTTTTTGGTCTGAAATAAATTATTTATTATTATTACGCTAAGAGGCGACGTGGAAGGCCCAGGATGAGAATGCGTGACGAGCTCGAGGCACATCTTCCATCATGGCCTGTTACAGCGTTGGATCGCGTGGAATGGAAGGAGAAAAGGGAGGCCTTTGCCCAGCAGTGGGACAATAATGGCTCAAAATAAATAAACAATAAGTAATATTATTATTAATAATGGAGGCATTATTATGCAATGCGACATTATAAAAGCATCCTGGAAATCCAGTTTATCAGGCGGTGATCACGAATATAAATGGAATCTATTGTACTTTTAATATGTAATGTTTAGATATAAGGTATTATTTTATAGTTTTAAGTGAAATAAAGACTTCATTCATTCTATTCACGAATTAGCTAGACCTTAGCTGCGATACAAATGAATTTTGCTTCTTTTATGCCAGACATAAAGATCATAGCAGCTTATGAGGGAAAGAAATGGGAACGTATGGTTTATGGTAACTCAGGGATATGGTAAGTAAGTACGTCCGTAGGTCCGTATCTAAAAGATATTTGAAGTGACTACAAAACTGCTAAAATGTCACTGCAGATCGCGAAATATATGAGACCACAAATTTGATTAAATTAGTTATCTGTAAATAGATAGTACTGACCTCAGTAATCTGCATTTGGAACCTGGTCTTGAAATACGCAGATTGGAAGATGACGAGCAGACAGAAGTTCCAAGTTCTGCAGAAATTGGCAACGATGATCGCGTATACCTGAGAAATATAGTTAGTTAGCACCGATCCCTATAGTTTTAATATAACTGCACAAATCATCATTTATTTTATTTATTTCAAGTATTCAAGTATTTATTTTCCTTAATATTACTCTATTAACTCCTATTTATAATCCTAATACAATGTGAAAGATCTTAAAAATGTCACTTACGTTAGGGATTAGGAACCCTGATAGGGCGCCATGTATCTTGAGGGCTAAGCTAATCATTTAATTAAGTAAGTATCACAATTAAAATGATTTATTTTTTCTTAATTTCTATGAGTATTACTTTTTGTTTTTAAATGTTTCTATGTCAGATTGCCATATGGTCAATATTTCCATAACTACACAATTCTAGAAAGAAAAATAAAAATAAATGTATATTGCATCCTGCCTTCTCAGTGTTTGTCTATTCGGAATCCAGTTTCTTCCTGAATCTTTCAGCTTTGAACTATTATTGAAAACCTGTCAATGGAAAATTATCATCATCTTAATGAGACTAACCGGTGGAGAGGTAGCGAAGGCCTTCCATGGCGTGGCCCAGAAGCCAGGCATGGCTGCCTGCGTGGCCGTGCCCAGGGACTGCTCGATGTACGTCAGTTCTTTGGGTGCGATGCAGGGGTGCTTGCTCGGCCGCTCGAACACCAACCATAACCACATTACGTACCTGTCGGGAAGATGGTTTGAAAGACTCTTGCACGTAATAAATAATGTGGGTATGTATAATGTGAACTACTATATTGTATTAGGTCATAACCTGTAAGAATAGATGTAATTGTCTTCAATAAATACAAAATACAAATAAATACGTTTTGGTTTTAATTGTAAGACCACTATTGAAATAAATAAATGAAATTGGGCAAAAGCCACGAGCTACAGAAGTTTTTGTTACGTCTCTGCATATTTAATCTTTTTGTTGCAAATTTAAGACGGATTGAAATTGAAACAATATAATTAATTTTGACACGGAGCAAGCATATGATTCCAGTCATCGTGGTCTAAAGTTCGACTTCTAAATGATCACTGTTAAACTATTTCGAGTCGTATTTTGTTTGTTTAATGTTCTTTTACATTAGCAAGTAAAACAAAAGATATTGCAATCGAATCTTATGAACTTGGCATATTCCTGATATCAAATACTATAGGTAAGAAAAAATAAGAAGGCGGTTATCCAGGAGCCGCGTCCGCTATAGCGGTAGCGCCATCATGCACCAGATGTGAGTTACAAAGGATTCAGACCCTGAACGTTCAGGATAGGGGGCTTCACTTACCAAATAACCCCAGAGACGCCATAAAAGTAGAACGGTGCCTGCCATCCGATATAATCCGTGAGGAGCCCGGACAGTGGCATCCCGACGACGATGCCCGCGTAGGTCCCACAGAATGCCAGCGTAGCCAGCCGAGACCTCTCCAGTGGGGGGGCCCACATGCGCCAGATGCCGTGGCAGGATGGGTAGGTTACACCCTAGGTGAGAACGTACGTGTAAATACAAATACAAATCCCCTATCTGCTTGACCATTGTATTTGTAAATTTACGAAGTTAAACTCGAAAATTTAAAACGTGCTTACGTCTTTGAATACTTCTAGAACTAAGAACATACCCACACCCCGCACACAAAGCTTTTTCTCAGTTATATATAATTGGCGTGACTGTGTTTTGTTTTATTTCTATGATTTAATGGAGCGTATTCATTTCAATTAAAAAACAAACTACTAGTGGTTAGGTTTTATATTCGATGTGTTGATGGTAGAAACCTAAAAACAAGATTTTACGAATTAACAGATATGTATTCCGCAACAAACAGCTTAATACAGAAAATACAAAAACATTACCTTTGTTAACAATATTATTTATTTGGTTACATTGAATAGACTCATTCTTCTGAATAGACATATTATTTTCATTTCAAAAGATGGCATCAATGGCTTACGATTTCATCTTTAATAGGATAGCATTGAAGAAGCGACTAAGCCTGGATGTGCGCCCAAAATACGTTGCCATGGCATCGAAGGGACCCGTAATCTTATGAATATACCTACAGATCTGTATAGCTACCAATAGATAGCAAGATAGAGGGGAATACCCTTTGCAAGGATGTCAATAACTGGGGAACGATTAACGATATACGAATCAAAGAAATTTCCGGGTTTTCTACTAAAATTTGGTTTGGTAAATTCACGAGGATTTACAAAAAAAAAGCATTTTTGTATAAGAATTAAATTTGCAAGACGAATTCCGTGTACCGAAAACTTGTCGAAAAAAGAAACGAACTAGCTTTATATGATAATGCCTAGTTTAGCATAGAAAAGTACCTAGATTCTACCAACGACAGGAAACAAAATAAATGCTGGACAATCCACACAGCACGATCTAGTCGAACAATTGCTTTGAATTTGATAACAGTATAGCTCTGTTGATTTGTGCTGAATATTTTGAGTTCTTCCACATTCGTAGCACAATACTTTATTTGCGGAGAATACGCTCTTTAATTTACGTCAGTACAATACTAAACACTAGCTGTTTCGCACGATTTCACCCGCGTTAAATTTAAATTTCACATATATAATATATCATAATACGATAAAGAGAATATAGCCTATGTCGCCCGGGGATATTGTAGCTTCCCAACGGTAAAAAAATATTAAATCGGTCCATTAGTTTCGGAGCCTATTCAAATCAAACAAACCAAAAATTAAAACTTTCCTCTTTATAATATTTTAGGATATTAGTATAGATGTGTATTTCTGTAATACAACATGACTATAACTCTACATGTATAGATGCAACTTTAGAAAACATAACATCAAACCTAACACAGTTCAAAGGGGAGTTACACCAAAACGTGATGACTGCCAAAATTGTCGGGTGTCAAATTTGAAGCATCTATAATAAGCTTCATCATGCAGCATCACGTCCGTTAGCGACAAATATTCCAAATTTGGAGATGCGTCGTTTTGCACGTCACTTGATACCCTTCCGATATTGGTTTAGCTAATGGGTCCGCTGCCCACCGCTTGGGTTCGGCAGATGGATTACATAATCCTTGATACTCGTAGGTCTCTCTGTGCAAAATTTAAAAACTGTTAAGGTATTATCTAACCATTATCTTTTTAATGGTGTTCATTTTACAATTTTTTTCTTGAAATATAGCTTAACTGTTTTTCTGTGTGTTTTTTGTATTACCTATACACGTATTACATAGGCAGTATTTTTTTAAACGACGTTGATGCCATTTAGACTTTTGATACACAATGTATTTCATTACATATAAATATTTATAAACACTCCTTTCTAAAAAAAATTTTGTAAATCCCTCTGCAAAGAGTTACTTACTTGTAAAAATAACGAGTTTTACCTACTTGCTCTGTCGAGTTTTACTTACTGCTCGCTCTCAGGTTTTGGCTGAAAATCAGTGTTTTTGCTTTTAGCAAAAAATATCGCTGAGCCATGGCCTATTTGTTGTACTGCGGCACACACATGTTTACCTACAGTAAGTACTTTAGTAGCCATTTTAATTGCTCGTTTTATTAATTGTTTTATGGTAATTTAGTTTAATATTGTATCTTTCTCTATGTTATTTGTATGTGTGTGTTATTAGTACCAAATAAACGTTTCATCTATCTATCTATCTACCTACTTGAATAATTTGTCGTGTTTTAAAAAATTATAAAACGACAAAAATTTATCCTAGAAATCGGTTGGCGTGATATTGAGTCATTCGTCCATTTGTCGCGCACATACTTAATAATAGTATAAGACATAAATAAAATAAAAATAAAAAAGCCTTTTATTCCTTAACCTTAAATAACATTGATCAATCATGCTTATGAAAAATTTGTTAAATCTAATGTAAGTATGTCAAATATTATAAGAAAATGTCAGTATGTAGATTTCATGATTAATGTTTATTAGTTCATTTAATAATGTATTTGAAAAGTTATTTATTAAGATTGAATTTAATGCATATATCACACTGGACAGAACTGGAGGAGGCCTTTACCCGAGAGGGGTCCTAACTACTTATTAAATATATGTATAAGACATATGGATGCCATTATCAGAACTGGATCAAATTGAAATGGGACCACACGGGAAGCACCAGCTTTCAAATAATGAATCTTCGAAATCGGTTCACTGACTCGAAAGTTCTCAGGTAACAAACATAAAAAAATACAGTCCAATAAAGAACCTCCTCATATTTTGTAGTCGGTTAATAAAGAATTACAATAAAACTTAAAACTCTAAAGCTAATCTTACCTCAATAAACCCTTGAGCCACCTTGAGCACGACCACAGCAGCAGGCCCCATAGTCATGGCACCAGGGATCGCCATGTTGAAGAGGGCTGACAGGAAGATAGCGAATCCGAAGATTCTATTGGCTGGATACATGGAGGCCAGGAAACCTCCAGGTACTTGGGTGATCAGGTAGCCAGCGAAGTAGGAGGAGTCTATGGTGGACTCGATCTCTACGGTCCAGTTGAACGGGGCTTCTTCGGTTGATGACTGTGAATGGTGTACAATTAGACATGAACCTCTTAATTAAATGATTAGGTACATAAACCTTCTATGATATATTCATCATCATCAGCCTATATAAGTCCACTACTGCCTCCCCCAATGAGCGCCATACTATGATATAGACCATAGAAAATTCCGAAAAACAGTAAAATTTTATTTTGAGAATTATAAACTGAATTAAAATAAAGCGGTTGCATTTTACTTAGATAAATCGATGGATCAAGCCTTTCTGTTTTTTAATTGCAGTCCCTTATAGTTTTTGCTATTTCAGCACACGTCATTTTATTGGCCATGTAAGTACTTTACTAATTCTTTCTTTAATTCCAGGTCATTTGCTGTGAGTTTTATTTTAGGCCGCACACAATTAAACAAAGCTAGTACTGTCGAGATCGTCTTTTGTTTTTACATAGAAGTGATGTTGACGTCACAAATCTGTCGGTCCAATATAGAAAAACTATAGGAGTATATAGTCACTGGGCATCTGAGCTATACGGCAAACGTAGTGTAGGACGCCCTTCGGCCAGGTGGAATGACGACCTGTGAAAGATTGCAGGTAGATGCTGGATGCGTCAAGCTGAAGACATGGCGCTATGGCGCTCATTATTGAGGCCTATGTCCAGCAGTGGATGTATATAGTTTTATAAAACTTACATTGCTCTTCTCCGTCATCTTCAGCTTGGCCATGCTCATGTTGCAGCGCATCCCGAACATGATACTGAACCCGAAGCAAGCCAGCAGCGCCACCGTGTACCGCGCGGTCATGCATGGCAGCTCCGCTTTTATGTACTTGTCTGTACAAACACAATAATATTAGTGCTAATCAAATAATTTACTTATTCATACTAAATAAATTATTTTAAAATCATTAATATAAAGAAGGAACAGTATACAGGATTGTTTTTTTTTAACAGCTCGACAATGATAGGTCTTTTAGGCCGTGTTTTGTTTGTAACTCCGTTTAAACTACGTTTTAGAATGCGACAGTTATAGAACAGCTACGTCGTAGCACTACAACTTGTAGCAACCTACGTCGTAGCACTACACCTTGTAGCAAGCTACGTCGTAGCACTACATCTCGTAGCTAGCTAAGTCGTAGCTTAGTACCAGCTACGGCGTGACAAGTTATAGCAGCTACAAAGCAAAAAAGATTGTTGAACTTAAATCAAATTTTACCGTTTTAATTGAACGCGATCAATATAAAATAAATTTAGATTAGCGCTCGCAAACGAGTTTAGCGCATAGGGCTTATGATCCGGGTAAAGCTTTACTTTTAACCAATCATGGCAAATGGTTAAATTGGAGCTTAGTATTGGACCATTCTAAGTTCACTGACCTATGGGTCTAGGGGGGGGCCGGTTGGGCGAAGGGGGCGTCTCGAGATCCTCGCCGTCATACATGTGGTCGTAGCCCTTCTGCTCCACGTGGAAGTTCTCATACTGGGCATTTCTGTAACAAACCAGAAAAGATTATCATCATCATCAACCTATAATGGTACACTGCTGGACATAGGTCTCCCCTAATGAGCGCCATAGCGCCCTGTCTTATAAATATTATGAAATAAAATGGAAACGGCATTGAAGGGGAGATGAAATCACCTGCGCTCGATTACAAAGAGCGTATTACTCATGAATAATAATAATAAAAAATAATAAAAAGTATTTATTTTCAAAAAATGGTTTCTTAAGGTTAACAGAGTACTTATCTAAAACTAATTACGATTATCTCTATAATATTTAAGTTTACCTTTAGGTAAAGTACTCTACCCTAAAACCTTAGTGCTGAAAATGCATCGACTCCTCGCTCTAACTAAGTAAAACTTGTGTTTAGACGCGAGGGCTACTCTGCCTCACAGACACCGGGAGTGCGACTAAAGTACAATGGTAGGTATAGTTGATACATAGATTATGTTGAACAATTGAAAGAAAAGCAAAACTAAGTATGACCAAAACATCAAATCGAAACGAAAGTGAAACGAAAATCGAGGTTAAACAAAAATCAGCTGCAGGTTACCTTATCTAAAACTAAAACAATATGTATAAGTAAATAAAAAATAAAAATAAAACTAAGATCAAGCCCTAAGAAAAAGTGTTTATGTATGTAGAGTTTTGTAAGTATAGATATGTGTATGCGTGCGAAAAATGTTGAATAAATTAAATGACACATATATATTGTGTGTATATAAAATATAGAGTTACAGAAATTATTTATAAGAGAATAGAAGTTATAATACTAACTTGACTTAATATTAACTGAATAATATTCAGTAAGGTGCATAGTTTATTATACATAGCCATTATACAAAGCCATCAAATACGTAGTAATCTCTTAGGATGTAATAGGATTTTGAAACATTATAAAGATTTTTTTGTTGTTATTTTGGAATAGTGAAACTTCCCAGTGATAAAAGGAGGCTGCAAAATACATAAGTGGCAGTAGTTTCTAATACTAATTCAACATTCAATACTACAAATATTCTTCTCGCAAGAAAAACTACATTAAAGTATTCCCACTTAATTTCATTTCATCTATTTGCAATAGTAGCCCAACGGAACACTTACTTACTTACGTCAGAAAGTGAGGTACCTACAATTGGTACTTCACTTCAGTTTCTATGAGGAAACTTAGCTCATTAATTTCTGACGTAAGCGGCCACAAGAAACTCGGTCCAGTAGACTACTTGCGTTGTTTAAATCCTCCGCAGGTACTGTTCTGAAGAGCTCTAGACAAGTTCAGAACTTGAAGTATCCTCTTTGACGACTTCGAACGAGACCAAGAACTTTCGGAATAGTTGAGAGTAAAATATTCAGTGGATTCGTCTCAACTGATTCTGAATCAAAAGCTAAATTCCAGACGACTCTACTTCTATAAGCCTTTTTATACACTACTAGCTGCGCCCCGCGGCCCCGCCGTGGAAATCTATGTGTCAAATGGTTCATAAACCTTCCTCTTGAATTACACATCAAAATCCATTGAGTAGTTTTAAAGATCTAAGCATACATAGGGACAGGCAGACAGCGGGAAGCGACTTCGTATTTATACTATATAGTGATACCACTATACCATACCAATATTGAATAAACGAAAATCACTCTAGTATGCCTTTTTTGTGTTTTGCCTTTTCATGATTTTTCATCAGAATGTATATTCATTTAAACGTATTTTTGGAATTCAGCAAGGATATAAATTGTAATTTGATGCGTTCCCTTGATTTATCTTCTTTCATAGAGATAAGGAGAAAAGAACCGCTATCTTATAAAATGACCACGAGAGCGTGACTGCGGGCCAAAATCTAGTCTAATATTCAAAAGGCAGATGAGCATTCAACAACAGCATTCCAGTAGTGCTTGTATTTTGAACTACCTAATGAAGTCATTTAAAACGGAATATTTACCATAATTTGTTGTGACACATTTTTGATGATGGCATGAAACTGTGCCGAAATATTGTAAATATTTTTTTTGACCTTTTAAATGACCTTAGCGTTAATAAACATGATAGTTTCAGATGTTCTACCTAACACACCAAAGTCGGCGACACAGCCCGGTTTAGTACGACACTTCACAAAGAACCACAGTGTTACATCAGATTCACATGCCCATAGATAAATAGATAGACATGAAACATTTGGTCTATGAACATTTCCTTAACTCAACATCAAACTGTTAATTTATATACATCATACCTATATTATATATGTGTATTTTATATTTATATTATATATTTATGTTTGTATTTATACTTATAGCTATCAATATGTATTTGTTAGTATGTCCCAATTAAATATTATTCTATATAACACGCCACCGTCTATACTTGTTCTAACTATTCATGTCCATCCAAAGGTTGCCTGACAGAGATCGCTTTAAGCGATAAGGCCGCCCATCGTACAAAACATTCTTTATTTGTCTTTTTCCTGTCCAGTGTATCTGTTTTTATGGTGTGCAATAAAGAATAATTGTATTGTATAGACCGTGGCCAGAGACAAAGAAAATCCTCTCATTTCTAATTCCGTCGATTCACGAGGCTCTACCAGATCGCTGGGTTCCTGATAAGAAATCATTTACGTTGTGCTCTTAAGCCGAAGATTGAATTAGTGCGCGTCGCGAGGATATCCTCGGTAATTGTAGTGTGCGGACGAAACGTGGTGCGAGCTTGGTTTTGTCAGCCGGTTGTGGTATAACGATGAAGAAATGCCTGCTTCAGATTCTACATAACGATAATTTTGAGATATTGGCAGCTTTATGCGCAAAACGTTACATGAAGAAATAAAAACAAAACTAATCTCGCTTAGTAAATAGCATGAGTAACTTAGTTTTTTTTTTTAAGTAGTAGTACTTTTTTGATAAACTCTTAAATCCTTTTTCAATATTTCAAACTACAAAGTGCTTTATTTCCTTTAGATCATTGCAGGACTCTAGGACTCGTCACACAATTCAAATTGCAGAAGTCAAACTAGGAAATAAAATGATTACTTTGTTTTTTTTTATTTAAAGTGAAGGAGCTAACAAGATACCTTTACCTTATTTAAGGCTTTTCGTTTTCGAGGATTTACTAGAAATAACATTGTAGTATCCAGGTGTAGTCCAAAAGCTACATACTCCAGGGTTCCATCTATTGTTTGCAAGCAGACAGGGACACCTAACAGGTTGAAGTGCATTTTACCGGCGTAACTTCGTTAAAATCCGTTTTACCGGCAGATGAGTGCAAAACATCACCATGGAACAATTTTAAACAAGAGAGGCTTTGGTAAAAGCTTTTGGACGAAGATTGATTTTGTGACTATTGCTTTTAACTATGAAGTTCTTGTATAAACCTACAATATAAGTGAAAACCTCTTAATAGCCTTCTGTTTCTATTTTCTTATTTTTAATTTACTGTATGTGCTGCTGGTTTTCCTTGTAATAAATAAATAAATAAAAATATAAACGTTTGGGATCACGAAAACAGCTCATAGCGGAACTATGATTTGAGGATTAAAATTCAGTGTTGTCAGGATCAACACGGTAAGTGTTGAGTGTTGTGTAAGTTTTGCTACCGCTATGGGTGTAGGCCTATACATATGTAAAATATTGTATTGTTGAATTGGTAAGAAATTGTACACACATAAGTGAAAACGAAACAGTAGGAGTGGAAAAAGAACTTCCTCTTGCTTCGCTCGTGTCTATTCTATGATAACACGTGAGTTTGATGAAACTCGCACTTTGTCACAGAATGATGTTACGATTATGACAATAATCGATATAAACATCGATTCTATCACATCATATCTTGCTTGCAATAAATACGTCGTACTCATTCTAGCGCAAATTCATTTTTCCGCTGACAAAAGTAATAAACGTGACTATCTGTCCGCGCCCCCGCGCCCGTCGGTGGTAATGAATCGTCGCATAAAAGGCATAACCAAGTGGAAAGGGAGGGCGACGGTGGCGCCCTCGCTATAATGTGTTTAGCGACTGTTGACGGGCGAGTTGTGACGGTTATACGGTAGAGGGAGACATGGCTAATTATACGTTTATGGTATTAGTTGGGCATTAGAGTGAGTGGTACCCTGATATTTTACTGCATCTGATAATTTGTATTCTGAGAACATTTATCAAGATCTAAACTGAGGCTAGTCCATATTTCTTAGCACGCCGCATAAACCGTTTTTTTTTTCAATTTTATTTCGAAAAAGCCTGTAAACAAACGGCTACAAAGATGACAGCCATCAAAGTAAGCGTCTAATGAAAAATAATTAAAAAAAAAAAAAGATCTGTGTAAAAAAATACGTGGCTCGATACCAAGAAACAACATAAACCAAACATTCATTAATCGCTCAGGTTTAATTAATTAAGTCCGTTGCAAGTTTCGTAACATAAGATGACAAAATATAGATAAAAGTAAAAAATCATTTATTTCTTTAGGATTACAAAATAAGCACTTAGACAAGTCATATTTTATATATAAATTATTATAAAATAAAATTATTTTACTGTTCACTTCAATTTTTTGTCCACAAGTGGAAGATATATACTCGTATCACGGACATGGATAAAAATATAGTAAAATGATCGAGACATGAAACATGGCGATCACCCACCCCATCCATTTTGCGCTAATGCACTGCGTCTGTAATTATCTGACGCAAGTCAAAATGCCATAATTACTGTTTTACACCCGTTTGTCTCCGCCCGCCTAATGGATATTGTAATTATGTTTAGTCAGTACTGATTTAAAGCTCTGCATATTTTGATAAAACACGATGATAAACTTTATTCGATGTGTAAACGGTTCGTAAAACTTGGTATGGGGGCTATTTTATTATACTTACTTTATACTTACCTGGCTACTTTACTCGCCACTTCGTCCGTGTAGAATTTAATTTCAATGTTATAGCCATACTGTTTGGGTTGTTGGATTTTGTTCTTCAGCTCACTGCTCTCGGCCTCATCAAACCTACCAAATCCATATTTTCAACTTTCAAGTCTCAAGCCCAGCGCTATATACTCGTACTGTTATTTGTACATCATTCAGTCCGAACCTTGTAAATGATACCATAGACATTAGACATATCATTTATTTGCCACTACACTACATGTAGTAGGTTCACACAATATTAATTCACACAATTTTGAAATAAAATACTTAATCATACCACAAAGTTTTTGAATGGTATGTCAGTCCCCTTTTGACTTAAGTTTCCTAGAAATAGTAAAAACTTCTAGTACATATGGTGAAATTAGTTGCAATCTAACGATTCAATCATTTAGTGTTTATGTTGGAGGTTCCCCACAGCATCGTCTAACCCCTAAAATAAGCAGTTTGTGGGTACCAAACGACCGATGTGGCGCGGTGGGCGAAGGTCCGCCTGCGACGCAGGAGGTTGCGGGTTCGATTCCCGCCTCAGAACAATTGTGTGTACGATCTGCAGATATTTGTTCCGGGTGTTCTGGTCGTTTTCTATGTATAATAAAAAATATCTATCTATGTAATATATAGTATTACGTATATCAGTTATCTAGTACCTATAACACAAGCTCTGCTTACCATGGGGCGAGATAATGCTGTGTGAATAGTCCAGCATTATTTATTATTATAGATACTGTAGACTAGGTACCTAAATATACTGTTTAATAACGTTCTATAACTTCTGTACAGTACCTACTTCGACACAAAGTGCTCAGTATGGGATAGTTCGTTCGTGACAGTTCGAGTTATGCCTCGAATTACAGTTGACCGACTTTATAACTCTTTGGCAACTTCGCTTTTAGTTCCTTTGAGCTGGGATATTATCTTAAAGTTACTGCTTTGTGCTTATACGAACACTTACTAGGAGTAACTCAATATGTGTTCATTATGAAGTATTATAATAAATGTAGTAACTAGTTATCTCTTTTTCACTGCTTCTGCTAGTGGACAAAAAATTTAAGTAAAGAGAAAATTAATACCACCTTTTTGATGATAATTTACGTTTAAAATGCTGCTTTTAAGTGCGTATTTGGTAGTAAACCTAAAGAAATAAAGTTATTGAAATCTGAACTCTAAATCTGATTTGATATCATTTTGTATAAAAACGCAGAAGACAAAAGGTTTTAAGACAAAATTATCCTGTCTCTCCACTGCGGTGGTGGTTTTTTGGTTGTGTTTTTTATTTATTTTGGGGCTTTATTGTAGTTGTGTGTGAAGTTGTATTAAGTATTAAGTATTTTTTTTTATTTTTTTTATTTTAAATAAAAAATAAAATAAAATTAAGTATATCAGTCATCTAGTACCCATAACACAAGCTCTGCTTAGGTGGCTAGATAATGCTCTGGGAATTGTCCAGCATTATATTTATATATATCTTTATTTATTTTCCCCTTCCATAAAAACAATTTAGTAAGCACTTATTACGCAAATCGACATCCGTTGCATTCATTTCACATGTAGAGCGCCCTAGAAAACTAACATCCAATAATTACTTTCCCAAGCATGCAGGTTCGACTCCTCGAAGACTGAACTCCTGGGTTAGACGTGAAGAGTCTGGGGAGAGGGGGGCATTACGTAGATCACAATATGCACTTGAGCATTCCCTGCTATGAATACCTACAGATTCCGGGCCGAAGTGAGGGCTTCATTAAAGAAGACAAAACAATTTGTTAGTGGTTTTGAATTTGATGGATTGTTATTGAGTGACCTGTAAGACGCTTTTATCTTGTGGTTCTTGGAAATTATAAAGAAAGGGGAGATGCGGAAACAATAACCTTGGAGTAAAGTTTATAACAAGGTTCAAACAGTGATAGGTATTTATGGCTTTTTTGTAATTACTTTATCAAATTTACGAAGAAACAAAAATAGGTTTCTGGGCTAGTCAATGCATGTGTGAAAACCCATTATTAATAATGGAAACCGTACGTTACAACTAACACATTAAGATCACTCATTCGTGACAAAACATGAATAATCAGATAAAATATATTTTCCGATTCCGTCCCTGGCGCGCGGGGGGTAGCTATTACACCCCATGAAGCCACCCTCTCTAATTGATTTACAATTGTCGGTTAAATTTGTTTCCCGACCACCCTCAGCGATCACGGATCGCAAATGCATTTAGGATACTTGTACAAATGAATTTTAACTTCAACGGCTTTATTTGCAAACGGGTTGAGTATAACTCATTTTGCAAAGTTGTGAAAAAATTGGGTGCGAAAGGATTAAACTTTTTTTGATTAATTTGTGTAAAGACCCTGTTGCTTCGATTTTTAGTAATTAGAAAGATCACGCATCCTTTGTGTTCACTTCGCAATAGTTTTAAAAAGATTGACTTGTTATACGAAATAGCAACCTATTACCAAGACCCTTGAGAAGAGAATGGTTTGCATCGCGTCCCCAGAAAGCGGCAAAGACTGTCAACCAAGGAGTATTCTCGCGGAGGTTGAATAAAACATGTAATAAATAAATGTAGCCAGTGAACGTGACGACCTATAATGCCGGTAGGCTCTGCTCTATTGAATCCATTGCAGGTCAGGAATTTTCTAGAGGATTTCAAAATTGATTATAAGATTTTTTCTCTGTTAGTTAAAAATTTAAGGATAAGAATGATTAGCGTCACTAACAACTAAAGATAGGTACTCTTTGTCTCTTAGTTGTTTTAAGACTAAATTTTGAAAATAGATAAGTTTTTTATTTGGCCTTTGGTTGTTTTCGTGAAAACTGTATTTGCTTGCCGTTTTTTTTTTCTATTTTTGAGAAAAGAACTTATCCGCGATCAATTCAGGATCTTTGAAATGTAATGAATATTAAAACTCATACTGTTTCAATGACAGCCCACAAGCACAACATACTATATTTAAGCTCCAGTTCCATAAAAAGCCGTTACTATTTTACTTCTGTTAGGTAATATATCAACCGCAAATCACTTCTAAAATATGACCCACAATGAAACTCGTAATAAATAAATCAAGCAAATGGTATCGCATTTCGACACTCCGGCGTAATAGAGTTATGACAAAAATGGCGGCAGAATAACTTGCGAACCAGAGACGCTTGTTAGCGTCTCGGCTTTATTTATGGCAGATTTCTTTTATGACCGAGGATATCCACTGGATCCGATAGGGGACGGATGAAATAATCGTGTAGATTTGGTTGTTGATTTCCAACGATTGAAACAAGAACCCTAGAAAACTAACTCTAGGTTAAGATTACCTACGATTTTGTATAGCTAACGTTAAGAGGCAATTCGAAAACTATCGAAGTCACACTGATGTACGTATTCTATTTACGATAGTTTTGACACATTTACGACGTTGACGACCTCTGTGGCGCGGTGGGCGACGGTCCGCCTGCGACGCAGGAGGTTGCGGGTTTGATTCCCGCCTCGGGACAATTGTGTGTAGGATCTGCGGATTTGTTCCGGGCGTTCTGGACATTTTTTTATGAATAATAAATATGATGCTGTGTGGATTGTCCAGCATTATTTATTTATTTTCGGGTGAGTATTTGTTACCTCTTTACGCTTAAACTAAATAATTAATCGAGATGGTATGTATGTTTGTATTTCTAGACCTGAAATAAAATAAATTTACTTTTTATACCGAAAACAACGGGTTTGAACCCACGGGAAGAAACTAGTTGTTAGATAATTCATACAAATATTCCGTATTCTAACATGATTATTTTATACGAACGTATATGGTATTGATATAGATCATTTTGAGCCACTTGTAGATTGCTCTGTATTTACAAGATGATGAAAGATTGTTGAACAGTATACTCAGCATAATTGTTTCTATAGTAAATACTAATTCTTATTTGTTTAGTCGTTTTTTTTAACAAATAAATAAAACTAATTTATTTAATAATAATAACTATTTAACGATATGTCCGTAGTTTGAATGCTACGGCGTAGCACCCGTCGCGTCGTAGCAATCTACGGTATATGGCATTATTATTCAAATTCAGTAATCTTGGAAAACCATAATAGAGTCTACACAAAGTCGAGTTATACCTAAAGTCTCGTGTGAGACGTGCTCCAAAAAACATTCCCAACGTTTCACAAAAAAGTATTTTCAACGTACCATGAAAGTCAGATCGGACGCATTGACGACTTTCAAATGAACACTGATATTTTGCACCAAATCGCCGCGACGTGTCTTCAGACTTTGGGGTGATTTAATTATTGATTAATTTAACGACCTTGAAACACGATTTAATATTTGCACACCTGCTTGCAGGTTGAATACATTTGACTCCACTCTAGTTATAAGACCTAACATGTACCTGTAATAATGTGTTCTGCAAATAAATGATTTGATTGATTGGTTTTGACGATATAGGACAAGTTCTTTTTAAGTCATTTGCTTTATCTGTCCATCTCTTACTATACCCACTTCTGGTTATAACTATATCTGTTTCTGACCAATTCTGTATTCGTCGATTTCTGGATCGGTCGACCCACACAGCCAGCATGTGCTTGATTGAAAACTGAATAGGATCTCCATAAACCGCCGTAATGATATGATATAATACGTTGATGGATGTCCATGAAATCACCACTGACCTTTCCAACTCACGTATATATGTACATACCATTATACGCAGAATTTCACTCATAAAATCATATAGACATATAATATAACCGACTATTTGCAACCCGATGCGTTTACATTTCTCCGAACGTGCTTTTAGTTCGCATTTCCGTTTCAAATATTTTTTATTTCCCGTTCCGGGAATTGACAAATATCATAAAAATGGAAGGTAAACAGTCGCTCGTATTTGCAGAGCCGTAGATCCTTCTCTTGCAGTAATCTGTCAGACCGCGTGGACATCACGTATTGGTAACTCCTCTGTTGTTTCTCGGTTTTCGACAACTTCATTTATTTGTGGAAAGAAAATGGTTTTACTGTTTTATGATTCAGTGTTAGTGGAGTTGACTGGTACAGAAAACATCCAGGGTTATAGAATCACTACATAGTATAAAACAAAGTCGCTTCCCGCTGTCTTTCTGTCCCTATGTATGGATACATAGATCTTTAAAACTACGGAACGGATTTCTATGGGTTTTTTTACATTTGATACACCATTTTCCATTTCCACGTGGGTGAATTATTTATAACAACATACAAATGACACTCTTATGGGTAGACAAGACAAATCAAGATGCCTAATGCCTAAACCCAAGGTGTTTATAACAAACTGTTTCGTGGTGGTGTGGCCACGGTGTGGATTTTTATTATCATTATTGGTATACATGTCATGGCTATGCCAAAATGTAGTAGTGCCCTAGCAGGGTACATTATTTATACCAAAATGTTATTTGTAACGGCATATCTTGTAGTAAAAAATAATGAATCTAAGAGAATGTAAGATTGGAATTTATTTGTGGTTTTTGCTAATTTAAAAATACGAAGGTAAAGACAGAAACTATCTATCTCATCGACAAACGCTCAAACCCTCAAAAGGTATCAAACCTTTCTCTTTCGTATCAATTCAAACCCCTATAACCTGTAATGTAACAGCTTTCAGTAAATATATTTAAGTGAATTCGCTTCCGAAGAAAATCCTAACAAATTCCCCTTTAATCCAAGAAAGAGCCTCCCAAATCCAGGTTAGTTGTAAATATCAATTACGCAAATACCCGGCTTTGGAGCTGTTAAACCGGCAGTAGATGCATTAACACTCGACTCAAGGGGTGAGCCCGGGACGGTTTATTGCTTCAAAATGTTGTAGTGATTTAGAACGGGAACGTTTGATAGACTTGTCTCGGTTTTCGTTACTAAATGAACATAACATTGATTGTATGAATTAGGTGCAATTGACTACGCAGCAAAAAGTTATATATTAGATCATTATTTAGATGTGAAGAATCAAATTCACGAATTTTCAAATGATGTATTTAATTTTATTCTATACTACAAAAAACAATAATAAAAATAAATAGTACTTTGTCTGTGATCGCTCTTTCGTTTTCAAATACGACTTTAGACATTTTTCGCAACACATGTGATATTGCGTTATTGAGATTTGTGTTTTAGTTTTTAGTGATAACCGTGTTAGTATCTTGTTTTTTCTGGTAATTATTGTAATCATTTTTTATAAAAATTTCTTGAATAAATGTCTTATTGACATAAAATATCTAGAATTCTAAATTGGAGTAAAGAGATTATCTCTCAAATATTTTTTTTACGCGTCGCATAGATTAGTGATTACCAAATTGAGTTTACATATAAACAGAGTAAATTGTGACTCTTTGTGAGCACATAGAAGTATACGATTTAGAGGCACTTAGCTAACAAGTTAAGAGACCGCCCCACATTCCTCTTATTAAATGAAATAGTAACGAGCGAACTGTACAAAGTAACAAATAAAAGGAACAGCCAATTGGATGAAACTCCCTGGAGATATTTTTTCCTCAAATCTAATAGAGTCGGCAGCGAGCCGATGTTCTTAGATGATTTTAATATTCGCCTCGGCGTCCCCTAGAGTCTTCTATCGATCACCGATGTACCCACATTCTGATTTATTGGGTCACTGTGTCTCATTTTGCAACCCCTTTTTAACCCAAAGGTCATTTACATCGGGATTTTTAAGTGTTTTTGATGAAGTTTGAGATAACCAATATGTCGGCACAGTTTATGCGTCATGCATGATCAAGGAGTAACTAAAGTCACTGCGAGTTATGTTGTAGCCAACTTAAAAAAACTAGGATTCTTTGAAGTGGACGGTATCTATCGGTATCTTTTTAATGTATATGTGACTAGAAAAGATCTTATTTTATTTTATTCGGTAATATCTTTTAATTGTTGTCCAATTTTGATTATTATTTCGCTTTCGTAATGCTCCCATAAAAATTTCAAAGTGGCTATTTACAACTTATTCAGTAAATTCAATTTATTTACCATTCACCAATCTTTCAAATCTTAATAAAAAATACTCTACATTTATTTGTAAAGTGAGTGAAGTGTTTTAGATACTGAAATGACAACATAACTTGAAGACGTAAAGATTAATTTAAAAAGGTGCTACGGGTATGGAAAAAACAATTGATAGAACTAATGAACGCGAACAAATTAGAACTGTAGCTGGAATTCATTCTCACTTTCTTTTAATTAATCTCAGAACACCCTCGAATAAGAACACCCTACCGGTCGGGTGTCGGTTGAATTTTTTTCCAGCAGTGACTAGTTATTCGTTTAGGATATTTATATCCCTAGGAAAATTATTTATGGGGTGATTTGTATATGCTGAGAGACCTGTGAGTATCTGGCGCAGCGGGGCAATACAGCCAGCGTCTTGGAGACACTTCTAACTGGTATTGATATAGATCAGCTTAGCTACCTGGAGATTGTTTGCAAAAATCTGCAGTTAGGTCATTTGTTTCAATTGGTAGGTACTAGTTCTAATTTGTTTCTATTATTTGATTGTCTGGCGACAAGACTGCAAAAAATATATCCAACTATTCGGATTTCATATATTCGATTGAAACATTCAGAAGACCCCAATCCATAGAACAGTCGTAAAAATAAATTGGCGTACCTGTGACATAATAATTCCCTCCCTCGGGAGCTGTGCCGGGACATAATGACATACAGACATATAAGCATAACTGCGGCTTATTGTACTGTGACGAAGGGCCAAATCACTTTGCGAAAGTCCTTGGAGACATTGTCATACATGTAGGATGTAGGGATGCTTAGCTAGGAAGATTATCGTCGGATTTGGAGCCAAAGGAACTTATTTAGGCTGTTGCTTTGCAAAAGTATGTCTATATCTATATTTGATTTCATAGTAGTTTTTGTCAATACGGGTTAACGATTACCAAATTGAGTTTTGGAATGGACTACCAGTTAAGGCACTGCCTGTTCGTCTATGGGCACTGAAAATACTTTAAAGGCAGTTACTACCCAGCTCCACAGAGCATTATGAGCGCCGTTACTATGTGCTTTCAACAAGGAGATGTGTGTCATAGGCACTGAAAGTGTTAAAACAGATATTCAACGTTTAAACTTAGGTAGGTACTTTTGGTATGCCTATCTCAACTCAATCGTTAAACAAAATTCATTATCGTGTCTATAAGAAATATAGTGTGTTACAATTATAACAAGAAACAGACTTCACGTCGGTAAAGTTTAACGTTTAGTATGGTAGCCACATTCACGCAATTCGGAGAACGTGAATTAACATTTTTGTAAAAGTAATAGATAGTCTCTAAAAAACTATTTCCTGTAGCTACACCGGCTACGTGTTAAACGGTAACGTAACGGTAACGTGTTCTTGAGTGGAGACCACGACTCGGTAAACGTAGTGTAGGACGCCCTCCGACCAGGTGGGATGACGATCTGCGAAAGACTGCAGGTAGATGTTGGATGCGGCAAGCTGAAGACAGGGCGCTATGGCGCTCATTGGGGGAGGCCTATGTCCAGCAGTGGACTGCTATAGGCTGACGATGATGATGATGATGACACCGGCTAGGGTACCTCCTAACTGCCATGTCCACCTTGTATTAGGATGAGTCTTATGACATGACAAACTTTTTAACCACATTACTTAAAAGTACAGATAATACTTGCTCCGTCTCCGCCCAAGCATCTATTAGGGTACCGTACCCCAAGGGTAAAACGGGACCTTATTACTAAGACTCCGCTGTCCGTCCGTCTGTAAGTCGAACCGTGATACTTAGACAGTTGACATTTTCACAGATTTCTGTTGCCGCTATGAGCACAAAAACAGAATAAAATAAATTATTTAATTGGGATCCCAAACAACAACAACAAACGTGATTTTTTTTTTGATCTTTTTTATAGATAGCTTATAAATTAACTGATTTACCAATAAATCTCTCTCTAATAAATATCGAAGCCGATTGATTCGTGTCACTATTCTTAAAAAGAAGCAGAGTCTACGAAATATTGCATTATTTCATTCAGTCAAAGAAAATAACTTTTGGACGGAGCATAGATGATGCTTTGTTTAAGATTTCATTGAGCATAACTCATCTAGTCGTTTAATTAGCACTATCAACTTAACCCTGTCTCAAACCCTCAGTCACACAATACATGCAAGCGGCTGCATGCGATTTAACATTTGATGTGTTACAAACACAATTAATAGACATACATACATATGTATATAAGTAACTACCGTCTATAACTATACTATAGCTACGTGTCCATCCAAAGGTTGCCTGGAAGAAATCACTCTTAGCGATAAGGCCGCCTATTGTGCATTTGTATCTTTATTTGTTTGTTCTTTACTGATTTTTTCTGTGTTTGATGTGCAATAAAGCGTATTTGTATAGTAACTACATATAACCCAGGTCTCTTTAAGACAAGAGTGTGTGTCTTTTAGATCTTTGTGATACATCGTCGGCAAAATTGTCACTTACCGTATATTATATATACCGTAGATTGTGGTCAAACGAAGGCCTATGTATACGATAATAAGAAAACGTTTTATCTGTATTATTCTAACACTAGCTACGGCCCGCTGTGTTAACCGCTGTGTACGTAAGTTTTTATTTGAATAATTTACTCATTCCACGGGGCAATTGCATATTTTAAAAATATAAACTCTCCTGATACCAAATTTTTATTCAAATCCGTTCAACCGTTTGAGCGTAAACTAAGAAATATATACAAACTTTTGCCTTTTAGAGTGTGTGCCATTTTTCGCTCCTAATAAAATTAATAGAAACCGAACCTTGCATGAACCTTGCATACTCATTTTTCAGGTATTAAAACCTCTATCGCAGGTCACCATGCAATGCCCCTACCCACTATACTCAATGAGAATCCATAAGACACCAATAAATTTCACTTACATCCGTCTCCAGAACATTTTCTTCGCGTTTCCTTTACCGGGATCAACAGGTGATAACTGGGCTCACACCCTTAGGGAATATTAAACCACTTGCTACCCTACACCCCACTTACACGGTCCAAAATTGAATCACAAGTTAGTAAAACAACTTGTGGATTTTTAACACAGTGAAAATCACGAAAACACTCAACGCTATATAAACATTGCGTCTATTCACGATATTTATATTATTTCATGGTATTTTTATAGTGAGATTACGTGTGATAAATGATTAAATTTTAGTGGTTGGTGCAGAGATGTTATTAACAAAGAAATCGTGATTGAAACTGAGTAATTTATGAAGGAGTGGAAAGGTTTTGACGTCACGGGCGCTGATATCAAACTAGTCGGAGATGCCTTCTACGCTCGCAGTCCTGGCTCGCAGGGGTATTCTGCGATTTCAGGGCGTTCTCGTTTTGTATTGTCTTGGGTTTTAACTTGAGATGACACGTTTTCATTAGAAACTACCAATTTTTTAGATATGTGATAAGTTTACTTACAAAGACAATTACAATTAAAGAATTAAAACTAACCAATTAGAATTATTAGGTATTTACAATAGAAACAGTTTAGCTGACTGCAGACTGTTGAAACAATCTAGGTCACGGATCCTATAGGAAGAGCGACCTATTTTGGCTATGATTCCGTAACTTCCGTTACAATTGATGTAAAGACTCCATTACCTATCCAATTTAAATACTCCATTTTGTTTACAATGACATTTTATTTTATTATTTCATTTCCTCAACATCACACAAAACGTATTTAATAAAACTAAACTAGGAACCGCGTACATATGTTTCAAAAGAAACGAGATTATATTTTTTTGCCCTTTTCCCACTCAGGTGGGGTCGTCACAACAGGTGTTATTCTTCGAATCAGTTTAATTAGATGAAAACTCAGCACTTCTTTTTTACTCATGACTTTCACAGTCCATCCATCTGGTCAAGAGAAAAGAGATGAATAATTCCGTCTTGGCAACAATAGACTTATAGATTTAGCCCAGCCGTATTTAAAGATACACCGGGCAAAATTGCATTGATAGATTCTTGATCAAGATAACAGTTTCCATAAAGTACGTAGCTAACTTAGAAGTCACAATGGAAATGAAAGACAAGGTGATCGAGAATAAGCCCGCAAATTGATCCTGTATTCTAGCGACGATGTGTAGATATAGTGCGAAGAGCTGCGTGCTAGAGCGGAACGACAACAACATTGGAGAGAGAAAACAAAAGAGAATTCATTCAACATCAGCTATCTTCTGGAAAAAATCCCAGCCGATTTCATAATCAATCTCTAGCCCTCTCATTCGGACCTGTGGTTCTACACGTCCACCGAAGCGAGAGGGAGTGTAACCCGGAAAATGTATTATTTCATGAAGTTGCAGAATAAGTCGAAAAGTCGTGTGAATGCTCCAGATTTACAGACAATGGCCCAATTTATATCCAACTCACTTACTGCCGGCGACACGGTACCTAGTCGAGAATAGGATGGATGCTCGCAATATTGTATCCCTACGACTTGTTAGGGCATGACTTTGATCAAATGAACTCGCTTACTTTGTGGGGGTTATCAAACTTACTCAAGTTTATTTTTATGTGGATTGGTATGCTTATTCTAATGCAGGCTTTTTTATTATTTCTTATTGATGGGATTAACGATTTATTTTGAATGTATTTTACTGTACTTAGAGAGTCCAAAAACTCTTCAATAACGTTTTAGGAGCCTGGTCCCATCGCAGGGCAACAGCTTTCCTACCCTCATTCTAATTCCCTCTGTGTATTCATTTTAGTGTACATACCTAGAAGTGTCTAGTTTTTTGGCAAATTAGAGTGATAATTTGCCAAAAAACTAAATAATAAACAGAAGGGAAATAGGGAGCCACATAAATCTGATTGACAAAAAAGAGATACCGTGACCAATAAGATAAATGTGTGTGGATTAATTAAATTTGTTAATATCTTTTCCGATTAACAAAACTACTTTGATTAAACTTCACAACAATGCCTGACGATATCACCAAAAGTTCCTCCGCGCCATACATCTAGAGAATAGGGTAAAAAACCCATCGCATAATGCCAATTACATTAAAACATTTGGCGGGGACAAAGGGCGCGAGAACAATGGCCGAGGAAGGAGCGCGATACGTCTTTCAATGCTTTTAACTTTCTGATGGCGGCTAGAGGGAAAAATGGTGACGTCTCGCGACAAATGCCCGTGAAATAGGGAGGGGAGGGTATCGATGTTTTGAATATTTATTATAATTGATAGTTTAACGTATGATTTCTTATAATTTGATAGTAACGTCGTTGTTTGTTTCGTCCGTCAACGGAAACTTCGTAATTCATGTCAAAGTAAACCTCCTTTTATTCAATATGTCTAAAACTTATTTCTAATGTTTATATGTAAGTATTATACGTAAATATCTTATTTAAAATATTAGAAAACCTACAAGCACACAGATCCCCTTGTACTGTCCAATGATCCTATCCATCCATGGTTGTCTGGTAGAGATCGCTCTTGAACGAGAAGAGAGACCGCCAATTGTTACTTATTTTTATTCAGGAATTTGAAGTCTGTACATAATTGTTGTTAACGCCCAATAGAGTTAACATTTCATGTTATACTTATCATCTACATATTAAGCCATATTTACGACATCAAAATATTATATAATTATTACAATAAAAAGTTTTATATATTAAACATAATTTAATTACGGCATACTAACAAAATATGAAGCGACCTGCAGAATTAAAATACTGTGTCGTAATTATTAGTTAAAATATTGAGTAAAGTTTTTAAAACACGCAAATTTTTTAAATTTATATTTGACAACCTTTTAGCAATGTTTATGTCGGTTGACTTTAACAGTGAACTAAATTATTTTAAAGTACCAGAAGTTTGAACTAAATAGGTAATTATCGATACTTCCTTACCCCATCCCTAGTAAAGAAGTGAGACGTAACCAATGGGGTATCACGGCTCGGTTGCACCACAAACTCATTTTATAAATCGCCCGTCCGCGCACCCGGAATCACGCGTTACCCTCCCTACCTTTCACTATAAAAACATTAAAAGGTTTCGAGAAAGGAGGTTTTCGATTGCATGAGTAAAAAGGTCTTTACAATAATTCAAAATGATTTATGTAGTGTCAGGCATCTTTGACCTTTTGATCAAAATTCCTTGGTTTCTACACATACACTGTGTAGAAATCAAGGTAAGGTTATTTAGTTTTAAAGAAATTGGATTTTTTATACTAATTACGTTAGTAGAAATTTGTTACTTTCTTGTAAAACTGACGTGATATACGCTAATTGTTGTTAAAGTTTTTCTTTATTAAATAAAATAAATAAATAAATAATGCTGGACAATTCACACAGCATTATCTAGCCCCATGGTAAGCAGAGCTTGTGTTATGGGTACTAGGTAACTGATATACATAATACAATACATCACATACGTATAGATAGATATTTTTTATTATACATAGAAAACGACCAGAACACCCGGAACAAATATCTGCAGATCGTACACACAATTGTTCCGAGGCGGGAATCGAACCCGCAACCTACTGCGTCGCAGGCGGACCTTCGCCCACCGCGCCACATCGGTCGTCAAACCATCTAAGATTGTGATTTGTCTGACTCTTATAAACAGTCGTATTGTACGCACATTTATATGCTAGTTTAATATGTGTATAAAACAGTGTGAGAATCAATAAAATTTAAATCCTTTATCCAACAACTTCAGTTATACCGTAAGGCGAAATATTGGAACACTCGCAAAAAACACATGTCTCTTAATGAACAAAAAAAGTTACAATCAAATAATAGAAACAAATTACAACTAGTACTTATAAGAAACAATTGAAATAATTGCAGACTAATGCAAAGTTTACCAAATAAACCAAACCCAATAACCTCGTAGGTCTCTTCAAGACCAGAGTGAATACGTCTTCTAGACATTCGTGATACATCATCGGCCACATCGTCACTTACGTCTCGTTACATGTTGGTCAAACGAAGGTTTATTCATATATAAAAAACCCCACATCACAAATTCCCTTACAAAGTCCGTCCCATCCTCGCTTAACAGCAAGTATCAACCGGATCTTAAGTAAATCAAATCGCCCCATGAATAGCGAATGAGAAGGCTTTCAGAGTTTCCACAGATGACTATCACAATGGCCGGGATCAAGAATCCTATCTCCGCGGAAAATGTTTCTTAATGCTGATTTAAGTTGCTTCCATTTGATGGTATCAGGCTGGGCTACCGTCTCTATGGCGACGGATCTAAGGGAAAATAGTTGAAGAAAATATTACGTATTTAGTACCTATTGTATTTGGGATGTGGATAAGGATACATGCGAAACTGCGGAGTTTCTATCCGCAGTTTCGCATGCGTTGTGTCTAAGGAAACGTTCAAAGGTTATTTCTATGCCATGAGAACTAGATAGATAGATAGATAGATAATTCTTTATTGCACACTAAAATGACAATGTTAAATAAAAACTTAAAAAAACTAGATACAATTGGCGGTCTTATCGCTCAAGAGCGATCTCTACCACTCTAGAACTGATCTATGAGTAAAGATAACCTATTATTCTGAGAGATAAATGTATTATTCTTCATTTAGACCAACATCTATGCAAAATATCATCCGTTCAGTAGTTTTGATACAGCTATAAATAAGATAAAAACCTGTGACATCTAGCTTTTGGTCTTTTAAAAAACGAAAACCAAAATATTTATAAAAGTGGTTTAACTTATTTGTATGTTAGGTTTAAGTCTATTACTAAGCTTTAAGTTAAAAGACGGATAAAATATTCATCTGCTACGCCGATAAAAAACTTTTAATGACCTCGTTGGAGACATTATTCTTAACTATCTAGTCTAGACAATGGATTTCACTACATTAATGTCATAAGCAGCAAAAGAAGCGGCTGAATTCCATATCAAGTGGACAACAGAGTCTATAGATATATGTATGTAGATACAATCTCCATCTCAGAAAATTGTATAGCTTAAAATCGAGTTCATATGAAACTATTGGATCTATTATTTATTTTGAAAAGTATATTTTTTTCTTCCGTTCCGACACAATAATATTATATTGTTTGATACGAAGACCATACATTGTTGAAACTAATGAAATTAGTTAGTTCTTCTCAGAATCCGGTAGGGACGCTGCAAGGCGCTTAATGTATAGAAGGAAATGAACATTTTTACAGTTTTTGTTAACTATCCAAAGCTACTAAAAGTGGTACTAAGGTCTCTCATAAGGGACCCAACCAGTAAAAATCGACTATGCGTCTTGCGCTTATTTTTGAGCACTGTCCTTTACGACATAAATAAAGATTCGTTTGCATCCGTAAAATTTTAAAGTCGTTTAAACACAAAGCAAACGTAACGATCCTCAAAAAGATGACTCATCTCAATTTATCACTGTAAAGGAGACTTTACATCGCATCCGCATTTACATTTTTATGGTTCCTAAACACTCAATAAAACCAACCGCGAGTATAAAAAATCTAAATGTGCAGAGCGTGCTACAAATCTGTTAGAAGCGGAAAATGTGCCGCAGTAAATGGAAATGCAGAGATGCAACTTCTATTGGGCATCCAATTTACTGAGTTTAAAACTGATTTCACATGCATGATCCTATTTGAGTTTATTTAGTAGATATTCAACAGATAATCATTTCAAAATGTTTATGCTCAAAAGTTAATTACTCTTTATTGCGTAATATAAGACTAAGTATTTAAGTAAGTAATATTTTTACCAAAACTGTTAATATGTGTGTGTAGTGTTAAAAAAATATTTGATAGACCATAGAAAATTTTGTTAAGCATATTGTTTGTAAGTTAATCAGTATTAAAAATTGTATATAGTATGCTATCCACGCCATCTCTGTTCATACAGATGAAAGTTCATTTGTCAGTGTAAAGTTGCGAGACTGTTATTCAGTTGTACTTCGTTTCCGGGAAGACCCTTTCAGTAGACGAAACTTCACCAGGGCTTTCAAAAACAACAATAACCCTCTACGTATGTATGTATGTATGTGTGTGTATGTAAGGATAAGCAATACACTTCAATAGTACTCTCCATAGAGTTATATATGCGGAATAAATGACTGTGATTGTTGACATTCTATTTGTACACATAGATGCTAGCCTATACTAGATATTTCCAACAAAGGAAGTTGTAGTAAACGTTTTAACTTACATTTATAATTAATTAGCCTAGCCTATATTAAAAAGGCATGTTTAATTTAGCTTAGAAATTAACTTAGTATAAGATTTTTTCCCCGAAAATCAAACTAGAGTTAAACAAGCAATTTCAAATAACCTACGAAAAGGTACCGTAAAAATATCTCAAGATGATATGAAGCCCATTATGCAGTTAATTTATTCGTTCAAAACAGCGCGACTCCCTATGAACAAACAACCAAAGATTGTAGCAATCTTTGGTGCGCGTTTCATATTATACTACCCGGATCAATAGCAATTATCACCCATGAGCAGATGACAAAAAGTTCAATCACATTTAATTACGGTATCATGTTTCGACAATTATCACCCCAATCCAACGGCAACTGCAAGTACCAAATCAAAAGCTCTAATTTGCATACAACTGACAGTTCGTACATTTTATTAGCTCTATGCAGCCCCTCTGCCACGCTATTTTCATGTTCCTCAGTACAAATGGGAATCCATTTAAATACTAAGCCGTTTCAATGTAAACTATGTTATCAATAAAAGAGTTTTGGGGTAAAGTTTTTATACATTTGGGATCAGAGGGGTTCTAGAAACTGCTGCGATAAAATCAGGGAAATAACGAATGCAGCTGATAACTAGTTTTTTTGAAAAATTGCGTATTTTAAAGTTACGCTGCGTGTATGAAAATGAAAATGAAAAGTTTTTATTTCTTTAAGCTTACAAATAAGCACTTAGACAGGTCATATTTTATACTATTAAATTATTTTATAGTTCACTTCAATTTTTTGTCCACCAGTGGAAGAAGTGAGAAGAAACCACTAGTATGTTCATAACTTATGTGTCTAGTACATTTGATTTGCTTATCTGTAAGTTGGTAGATTTTGAGTTGGAGCAAAACTCGTTCCAAGCTTTTTTATCTTCTAGGTAATCTGATATTTTGTAATAAGCTTTTTTATAGTATCAGTTTTGTCTTCAAATATTATAGAACTTATTTGATCTATAAGTTCAATGAATTATTTTAATTACTTATTTAAACTTTCGTTTTTAAATAATAGTTAAAATCAAATAATATAAATAAATAAGAACAAGTATTTACAATTGAAACGATTGATCTAACTGAAGACTATTGCAAATAATGTACAGGGAGCTCAAATGAAAAATGATTGAAATCATTATATAGACTTATTTTGTAACCGTCAAAAAAAGGTAATGCTATTAATCTCAAAAAAGTAAATAAATAATGTCTTAACTTGTAAAACCTATAAAACCTCAACACGTATCAGCAAACTTAAATTGCTTCGTAAATTTCCATTTATAATGGCAATAAGCCTTCCTTTGTAAGTTGCCAAAGGCTCGCGCGGGTTTCTCGCTTCTTTGAGATGCATTTGAAGGGCTTGGAACGTACAGACTGCTGTCCCTAACTCTGGAACACCATATTGTATATTCTCTGCGATAGCTATTCAATCTTACCATTGATTTCTGTGGAGATTCGAGATGGATTCAGCCGCTGTGTAGTTTGTGGTCGCTCAGGATCGGGGCCCGTAGGATTGCGTCGGCACTCTATTTGTTTGCCACTGATCGACTAGGGGAGAAACGTAATTTAGGGGTTTCTATGTCACATACGCTGCCGGTTGAATTGAGGAATCGGTACGATTGAACCACGCTTTTATGGGAATGTTGTTTGGATTATACGGTTGTGTTCCTTATAAAGTTATATTATGTAAAAAAAACTCTTTTATTTATTCTTCGAGTATAAGTAAGTAAGTAAGTCATTTATTTGACACATAAAACATATGTACACTCTTTATCATAACAGTATAATATAGTTAGTAATAGTAATAGTAATAGTTGTAGAACTTGAAAGCAGTAAAGTAAAATTTGTTATAAAACAATATTTTGTTAATTAACATTCGGTTTCTTCGGCTCAAAAGTCATTAGTAACGGGATATTTACGAGTGATTGATTATATTTTTGAGTTTTCTAATTTCGGGACAGTTTGATACGCCATGATCAATATAGGAAACTCAAAAATCAAATTTTGATAAATATCCCGTTATAAATGACTGTTGTATCAATAACCATGATTTGAGCGAGTTTCAAAAGTTTTTTTTCGTTTGATTGTTGCTCCATGAAACAATTTGTAGAACGAACTAATCAATGAAATGACACAAAACTCCTGTTGTGCGCAGAAAGAATGACATTATTGTTCGTACTAAATCACAAACAAAACACGGACACCCTAAACATAACTTCCAAAAAACTTCGCGACGAAATTTTTCAAAGCTTCCACGTCAATTAACATCAACAACTTTACTTTCAGTGTCGCCCCCGAGATTGTATTTTAGATAATGGCCCAGTAATCAGGGAGGTGATTTATCACAGTGCTATCACAGCCTTCACTGTCCATTAAGCAATCCGACTTGCAACCCTTTGTGAGCACCACCACACGCTTTGCCAGATGGAAGATAAACGTACCACTTTTTAGTGTTTGAAAGGTTTGTGTGAAATCAAAACAGAAACAGAAAATAAGATCGTGGAACCTGTAGTTAATTTTAATTGTGCCATAATCTATAGTAAGTAGTAATAGTAAGTAGACCCTCTATTATTATTATTTTTTTGTATTGATGGTGGTTATTTATAGTATTTTGTTTAGTGCGTCTGATATTGTGGAGTTTAGTTGGAGTTGACAAGGGTTTAATTCCACTGAATTAATCGCTTCACCATATCGTATCATAATGACACATTTTAGCATTTTACTTTTGATTAAATAAACTACATATGGAAGAACGCGTTTCAAAAGTGACATGATTGAAACCAGAATATGGCCATGGAGTGACAAGAGATAAAATTTACGTGTAAGTAATATGTGTATTTTGTAGTGTTGGATTGCGTGTTTAGCAACAAGATAAGACTAGACCGGTTTTCTTCATCATCATCAGCCTACAGCAGTCCACTGCTGCACATAGGCCTCCGCCAATGAGCGCCATAGCGCCCTGTCTTCAGTTTGCCGCATCCAGCATCTACCTGCAGTCTTTTGCAGGTCGTCATCCCACCTGGTTGATTTTCTTCATTGCTAAATAATTACAAGATGTCAAGAAACGTTTGCCTCAGAGCTCATAGAGCTAGATGATGCTGAGTTAATTTGTTCAGAATTATTTATTTAGGTACTATTTAAATTACGTAATTATTCGTGTATATTTTCCCCGAATAACTTAAAGTATTAATCTGGTGATGCTAACTAAAACCAATAATGTAATTATGTATTTAAGTTACATTTTATTAAATGGGTAAACCGTAGTCGCCCCAATGATCCAATCAGGTATAATTAACTACCGTTCGGTAAAAGCCAAGCAACTAAAATCGAAAACATGTTAGGTTCCAACGTCAGGTCGGTAACAAAGTTAGGGGCCCAACAATTGACATGCATTAACGGTATTTCCGGTGGCGTTTTGGCCCGCAATGTTGTTACGGACCGGAAATTCAATAGAGTTGAAACGTCTCTCTTATTACGTCATTGCCGCTTAAGTAACGTTTTGGAAGTACCCAGGGGTGAAGTACAGGCAAATAATGATATAATTTGAAATACTATCCATATTTAGTCAAACACGTCGTTTTTTTGTTTAAAATTAATAATCGTTGAAATTTAACAAGAAAAAATAAAATTAGAATGATATTTATAAATGCGAATCTTTGGATGTTTTTTTCTCTTTTACGCCAAAAGTTCTGAACGGATTGGGCTGAAATTTTGCATACAGGTAGTTCTAGACTTGGAATAAAACTACTTTTTATCCCATAAATCTGGTCCCATAGGATTAAAAATCGTGCGAAGCCGAGGGCTGAAACGAATACGACATATCATTTAGAGGCACTCTGTAGCATAAATTAAAGTCAATACAAAATTTTACGTTTCGAGAAACTAAAAAAGACACTGTACTAAAATCCATACAAAATTCAACGTTTCGATAACATCTCAAGAAACGAAACTGATGGCTCTGGTTTAAAATACATAATTAGGTAGCATCACGGCAGGCAGTGAAAAACTACCTTTAAAATGTAAAACACTAAAGTAATGTTTTCCTATCGCTTACTTATGGCAAAGAGAGTATAAACACTACTGTGTGTAGATGTATGTATGTCAGGCATTCTTTATGCCTGTAAAGAGCTGAAAGCCAAAGAGTGTAAAGTTGCACGTCGCTAGAGGAGTCATAAAACCGTCTCTATACTGATCAAAGTTTGTTCCAATTTATATTAAAATGAAAGTTGCTGTAATATTACCATCTCAGGCCTATTTCTGTGGCAACCCAAGCCCACATCATCTAACCTTTCTTAAAAAGCTGCAATTCCTATAGAAAACAGTATAAAGCACTGCGTTTCGGACTTATATCAATAGAAGGAAATAAATGAATTTTCATCACCAAAAGTTAAGACATAAAACTAAGCTTAAAACTTTTAAAACTATCATGGTTATTAACACTAAAGTCATCATGGTAAACAAAAAAAAAACAAATCAAATTATGGTAAATATCCCGTACAAAATGAGGTTGACTTGAATTATTTTATTTGACAATATATTGTGTCTAGTATGCCACTTTTCTGCCAGTGTTCAGTTAATAGAAAAATTAGCTTTAAAGGACCTAGTGGAAAGTGAATGGTTGTCCGGAGTAGTAGTACTATATAATGTCAATTAGGCACTTTATGTTTGCCGGCTTTTTTCCGACATTTTCCGGCTTTTCTCGCCACTCACAGCACGTCTTCGCTTACAAGCACTCGAAACGTGACGGAAGCGGAGTGAAGTGCGAAGCTGTCATGATCGCGCGATCAATAAGTCTTAGCGAACGCTAATATTTGCACACGGGGAACATTAGGAGCGATGTGCCGGCGAAATAGCGAATGTGCGGTGTTTGGGATAGTGGGGTTCTACTGGTACTTACAGAAATGTTTATTAATATTACTGTGAATTTGTGCATGACATTTTTGAAAATCTAGGTAAAAATTAAGTACCTCGTGGGTTTTAAGAGAAATCTATGTGTCAAATGGTTTATAAACCTTTCTCTCGAATCACTCTATCTATAAAAAAACCGCATCAAAATCAGTTGCGTAGTTTTAAAGATCTAAGCATAGGAATACACAGACAGCGGGAAGCGAGTTTGTTTTATACTATGTAGTGAAGAATTATGATGATATACAATAAAACCAAAAGAGAAAGTCGTGACTGGTTACATTAATTCGTCAAAGATAGTTGATAGGTGTTCGCGAGGCGACAAAATTCAAATGTGTTTATTTTCTTTAGGCTTACAAAATAAGCACTTAGACAAGTTAAATTTTATACCATAAATTATTATCAAATAAAATTATTTTACTGACACCACTTAGCACTGACTTGTTTTCACTATAACATTTTATCATGAGTTTACGATTGTTTTCACCCACGGCCGCCTCGCTCGGCGCCACAGAGTCTACGGTCTCCGCGGCGCCAGTCTACAGGGTGATAGCAAACTCCTAGAGGCTCAAGGAATGTGTATTTGAGATTGGACTCATCAATCATGTTGTTTGTTTCATGACGATTCGGTTAGTCTGTTATGTTTTGGAAGAGTGTCTTGACTTCTTGTTGTGGTGTGGCTAAGTTTCGGACATCCAATCAAGTATTAACTATCGTTGAAATAAAGTTACTAGTTTAGAAAACCAATTTTGTAGATCACAAAATTGGTTAAAACTGTGGTGTTAAAATCTAGAAATTACCTATTTTGAGAATTTTTCAGAAAATAAATGTTGAATATTTCTCGCAGGCATCATGCATCAAAGCAGAATCAAGTTCTTCCGTATTCGTCCCACTAGCTTCGACCCAAACTAGTTCGAAGGCGGAAAAAAACCTTGGTAAGTAGATGTCCGACCAATGACTAAATATAAATAAAATTAAAACCGCAGCAAACCTGTAATTTTATTACCTCCGGAGAACCATCGTCCATTGAGTCATAGAGGTCGTCTTTCTTTACTTAGGTTATGAATGTTTGATAAAATGTTAGTTTCAAAAGTTCTATTTGAATACGAAGAACTGTGGAACCTCTCATCCCTTATTGAAGCCCTAAACTTCACCATCATTCGATTCACGTATTGACTAACCCATTGAATCGAGACAGAATCGATCTCTCGTCCTCATTAAGGGAACTAAATTGCACAAATGACAGTTCTGTTGGTATTCTGTGGTCTCTGAGGACGCAGTCACACGGTGTGCGAGATTTTCGCTACAGTTCTTTGCGACTTTTGTTAATTTGATGCTAAAAATCGCAAGGAATGTAATGTACATAATACCAATTTAACGTTGCGTCTTAATTCACCCGCGATTGTAAGTAAATATTTTACGTCACATTATTGCCCCATGCTCGCTTTGTCGAAACGGCATAGAACATTATCGAGTGCGCGCATCACGGTTTTAATTCCCAGCTTGCTACGGCGTAGCAGCTGCGTAGCTACGATGTAGCCATGGCTTATCTTTTTACCTAGTGAAATAGTTTGGAACGAAATAAATGTTCTTAAATCTTTTCTTTTAAAAAAAGCATGCTTTATCTTTTAGCGTAGAGTTTTGGTATTCTACATATATTGCTAGACCAGGTGTAACCAGATCAGTTACACCTGGTCTTGCAGAATCTAGCAGAACAACCAATCTTAGTAGATCCATCAAGGATCAATTCAATGAATTAAGAGAGTTATCGTAGGTATAGGTAGGTAGTAGCTAGGAAGGTTGTGGGTTTTATATGTTTTTGTTCATTTTACTGACATATTTTGCAGATAATTAAAATCACGTGATTACATGCATAGGTGATGATATGCCCGTCCGCGGTGTGACTGCGGTTGAAAAGGACAAGGATTTAATTTCGCCGTGTGGACGGCAGAGGGCGACGCCGGCCGGTATTAATCCCACTTCAAAGGAAACTTTTAAATTACAACCTCTACAGTATTATATTCTAATGAATCTGACTTTGCGGGGATTCATTATTAGTGACTGCTTTTAATTAGTGGGGACGATGTATGACTTTGTATGGGCTCGTTCGTAATCATTTTATAGCGTCCTGGGATATAACTATACATTTTGGTAAATAAATGTTTACGATCATTCGGCCCGGTAACGCTGTCATGGCCATGGAGTTCAAAATAATTTATAATCCTTTAGAAAAAAATACACTCGACATGATTTTCAACGCTATATTCTTTTTTCGTACTCAGCAAGGAAATAAGCAGCGAAAACAGTCTGGGTATGTAAAAAAATTAGGTTGAGATTTGAAAATACGAAAGGAATTCAATTAACAAAATTTAATCAAACTTTTTAAAGTTTAAACAGACTCATCACTCAAAATTCAAATTCAAAAGTTTTTGTTTTCTTTAGGCTTACAAAATAAGCACTTAGACTTAGACTCATACCTTGCCTACTCAATATACCAACCTACCTACTACCTACATATTAGCACAAGTAGGATCTTTTATCTAAAAATAGTTCGTTGAAGCTCCTAAGAGAAATAAAGTTTCCTCATTTTCCGTGACTAACTAAGTGAAGCACAGTGGTGACCTAGTTCCTATCCTTTGTAAGAAACTAACTAGGGAACGTACACAGGCTAGATTTTAATGCAGAGCTTTTCTTTGATATCTTTGAAGAAAATGAAATACAAGAACTTGTAGTTACTTTGTACTGGAAAGTTCGAATTCGATCGTAGTCGGTGAAGTTTTAAAAATTGTTAAACATATTCTTTGTAAAAGCTTATTACAAAATATCAGATTACTTAGAAGATAAAAAAGCTTGGAACGAGTTTTGCTCCATCTCAAAATCTACCAACAATGTACTAGACACATTAGTTATGAACATACTAGTGGTTTCTTCTCACTTCTTCCACTGGTAGGTAATTATTATTTAGGCTTCGTTTTTGTCCTATTACTCAAATTCAAACAGGAAAATGTATTAATTCACGTTAGAAAAATAAGTTAACATATAGGAAATATGGAAAAAAAGTTAACATTTAGGATTATTTCAAAATTTTCAAATTCAAAATCATTTATTTCCATAGCCTTGCAAAATAAGCACTTAGATAAGATAACTTCTTCAAGTTGACAGAAATTTTTGAAAATGACCAACCAGAATAATTCACATAATATGTATTTCGCTACTTTGACCATGCAGTGCCAAACTAAACATTAAGAAGAGGATGAAAAAGACAAGCTTAAGACAAAATCTTACGCCAAAGGTAAAATATTGAAAAATAGTCCCATGATAGCCAATCAGAAGACAGACAGACGAAAATAAACATAAATATGATTCGTAAAAGCGGTAGTTAGGGAGATTTATTTGCGGCAAAGGCCCCCCTGGCGCCGACGGCGGCGCCGCGCCGTCCCGCCGGGCAGACTCCGCGGCGACCATCTATTGATCACAGATGACGCACAAACCTTCAGATACTTGCCAAAAGTCTGACAGAGAGACAACTAACTCTCGCCCTGACCTGATTTTTAACCCTGGAGCTTTTTTGGTTTAATTCTTGACCTCTATAAATAAATAAATTATGCTGGACAATCCACACAGCATTACCTAGCCCCATGGTAAGCAGCGCTTGTATTATGGGTACCAGATAACTAATATACATAATACAATACATAACATTGATAGATATTTTTTATTATACATAGAAAACGACCAGAGTACCCGGAACAAATATCTGCAGATCGTACACACAATTGTTCCGAGGCGGGAATCGAAACCGCAACCTTCAGCGTCGCAGGCGGACCTTCGCCCACCGCGCCACATCGGTCGTCTATATATGAGTAGAGCACCTACTTGTGAGTTAGAAGCTTTAAGACTATATCTTGATTTGACTAGATAGCAGATAAGACATCGCCTGACTAAATCACGATATGATCACATCGCGTTAGGACTAGATCGAGTCGCTCTTGTAGAAGTTTTTCCGCACAAGTAAGGACAGATCTGGGCGCCTCGTCCATACAAAGAAATATAGCTAATCAGCGGGATGCTAGTATTTCCTTTAATTATTTCTTGTTAATGTTCAACAAATACATCTGAACCTACCAATTTTATTTCTATTTACGTTCTACGAATGAAGATTTACGTTAAAACTATCTAAGCAGACGAAATATGTAATCCCTCGTCACAATAATCTTTGTAAAAGATACCCTGACGCGATCCGTTCGACTTGTATCAAGCAAGTCTCTGTCGGAACAAAATATAGACAACCCTTAGATCCTATTACAAACCTTCAATATCATGAAAGGATCTTCGGTTTCGCTGTCCAAACATCAGAGTATATCGCCCTAATATCTGGCTAATTGGCCGTGGCATCACAAAAGGACAGTGGCTCATTAAATTTTCAACGGAACCCGCAGGCAAATGTTTGCGAAAATTTAACACCCCATCATGTGGCATTGATGGGTCTGACGTGACATTTGAACAATACTGTATGTAGAAGTTTTATAAGTACTAGTAGAAGAAGGTAATATTACACAAGTAACTTTAGCCAATATTTCGGTTTGCAACAAATTCTGTTTACTTTGGGACCAGATGTTAATAGACGAATATAAACCTAAATATTTGAAACAAGTAAATGGAATAAGTAAAGCTTTTATTCATCTTGTGTTTCACAGGAAATTAAAACAAAGATCATAAAAAGAAATCAATAAGGAAAGGTAAAATAAAATTCATCTCCATTTACAAGACAAAACAAGACTCAATTTTCAATTTCAAAGTAAAAACGAAGACCTACTTCTGACTTTACTTACCTTAATGAATAAAATAAACCAATATAATTATGAAGATGCGTCGTCTGCCTGTTCATACGCAAGTACTGAGTAGGTACCTACGTAAATTCTGAGTAGGTACGTTCCAAAGATACTCGTAATATGGCATAAATAAATAGGTAATGCTGGACAATCCACACAGCATCATCTAGCGTCGCAGGTGGACCTTCGCCCACCGCGCCACATAGGTCGTCATAGAGATGATCAAAGTGCCCTTTCAAAAATATTTTTTCTGATACTTTGCACAAAACCGGGAGCGTCTCTAGTTCAAAATAAAACAAAGCAATAGCTGTGAGAGCAATTAATTTGGGGGACACAGCGGCCTCTACCGGACCAATTCGGTAATTGTTGCTGGCGATATTCAAATGGAACAATTAGAGTAAGTGCTGAGCGCTGCACATTCTGTCTGGACCACTGGTGGAACAACCGGCGACGATGTATTGTTTTCATAAGCTTTTATGAAAATTACGCTTCATTTGGCTGATCACACGAGCACTTTGTTCCTACCACGCAGATGCTTTTAGGTCTGGGAGTTTTTATTGTTTTGACTTCTATGTAGCTGTGTGATTTTTCTAGACTCGTCTATAACAGGTAAAGTTTCTTCTTTTATGAGTTAGGGGGTTCAACGGAATTACTCTTTTGGTTTTGAAAATTATTTCACTTATTAAGCTTCAATTATATCAAAGTGACATACTCTCCATATTATATAGATACTCGTACCATGCCACGTGAACAGACCCACGAGAAAAACCTATTTATAATTTTAATCTCATGATTGACTCATAGCAGAATAATGTATACAATAAATTGAGTAACTAAAATACATAATTTTTATTATCAAAAGACATTTCTTTTGATAATAGAAATTATGTATTTTAGTTAAGTCTTCTTCTTTTGCTACCTCTAGTGTCATTACACTAGAGGTAGCAAAAGAAGAAGACTTGCCAGTTTACATGCATGTCACTCAAAAAATCAGTATTTATTTTATCACTACTACCAAATATATATTATTTCTACTTAATTACCTTCTGCCACCGTTTTAGGGAAAATCACGGATTATCCCGGAATTTCAGCGACTGAGCATCGCCTAATACAATTAAAAGATAGAAAGCTTTACCTAAAAAGCCATAATGTTATCTACGCATACAGCTACACGCTACTCCATCGCAAAACAACGACTTCCCTCCCCTAGTTCTAAATCTCTTTTGTGTACATCCATATCGGTACAAAGCTTGCTAATGTCCTTTAAAGACTTAGTGATTTAAACGGACTAAATAATGAATCTACCCTTCCTTCGCTCCAATTTATGGGTTTTAAGCCTCTTGATGAAGCTGCTCTGAGTGGGTACTTCCAGTGATTATATTGATCACTCATAATCGTTTAGATTTAATTATCGTTTTAATATTTTAGGTGATATATATCTAATGTCTATAAACGAATGTATAATGTATTATATGAAGCATATCAATCATCTAGCTTTATATTTCCGGGCGAAGATCCAAAGGGAGACCTAGGATACGATGTAAAGATGGAAATATGTAGTGTTAAAGGACACAGTGTCAAGACTCTGAAGATGACGTCGAGGATAGAGCGAAGTGGAGGAAATCAATTAAGAAATTTGACCTCACCACTATATTATAGTATAACTAGATAGGAATAGAGAGTCATCTTGTACCCATAACACCAGCTCTTCTTAGTTTGGGCTTAGATGATGCTGTGTGGAATATCCAGCATTATTTATTTATTATTTTAGTTTCGTTTTTGTATCTCATGGTAAAAGATGATTTCTTGGGATAAAATGATTTTTCAGTGAGTTATATCACATTTACGATAAGAATTAACAATTATTTTTCATAGTAAACACTGCGACACTTTGACTGCGGTTTTTTTTCGACGACTGCGATCTTTTTTTTTACCTAAAAAATTCGTGCTGCCGCTCTACACAGCGGTTGTGTTGCGCCGCACATGCGTTTCGTTCGAAAAATATTACAGCTCTGCTGAGTCACAAAGATCTGTATTTTCTCAGTCGCTGCGCTAGTGTGGATTTACGCATATTAGTCACTTGTAGAAAACTCATACCGTGCGTTTTCAGCACTCAAAGTGTTAATAAACTGGACAACTAGAATAGTCCTAATTCTTTCAATCGATTCAAATATCCTTTGTACAAAGGGCTTAGTATTCAGTATATGTATATACCAAGGTTTTTGGTATTATGTGCGTAAGCCCTCGAAATTAATATTTCTTAGAGTTTATATGATGTTCATATCAATGTGGATAAGTAAGAATATTATATTCACAGTATGTAATTTAAGTTGTTATAATAGAAGCAGCACAAAAAGCCATCAAGTTCATAGCAGCTATTTTCCATGAGCATAAAAGACAGTGATACCATTTTCGTCTTCGAGACATTTTTTTACGCAGACCTTACGAATTATTCTCTTCCATTATCTCATATTCTTCATTCCTGATAATATTAAAAGACCCCTAGTCAAACAAATATCAGTTTATTCCATAACAACGAGCCGGTAGTCTGACAAGCGGATAAGTTTGCGTCAGTGCATACATCCAGGGAGTCGGTGAAGCGGCAGTCGTAAGCCGTGTAAAATCGATCATATGATCGCTCGCTAAGCTTCTAACATAGCCTGGGGTGATACACATGTAGAGGTTTGTAGTGAAGGTTGTTTGTGGATTATATTTATTAATCTTTTAGATGATAGATTTAAAAAGTCTGGTAGATATTGCGTAAGAAGAGGGTTTTATTTGTATGAAATAACTACATATATTGTGTAACCTTCGTTAGTAAATAGATTTTCACTGTGTCGAAAATGCAGAATCCAAATGATAAAATCTTTCTATATATACGTATATTTTAATTTAAATTATTATATCAGCATATTTTGCTGATATAATTATTTTAATTAAAATAGATTAATATAAGTGTTTAATGATGAGTCGACTATTGCAAATATTGTTAATTAAAAGTGACCAAGGACAACCAATAACATAAACAAACAAAATAATTATATCAGCAAAATATGCTGATATAATCATTTTAATTAAAATAGATTAATATAAGTGTTTAATGATGAGTCGACTATTGCAAATAATGTTAATTAAAAGTGACCAAGGACAACCAATAACATAAACAAACAAAATAATTATATCAGCAAAATATGCTGATATAATAATTTTAATTAAAATAGATTAATATAAGTGTTTAATGATGAGGCGACTATTGCAAATAATGTTAATTAAAAGTGACCAAGGACAACCAATAACATAAACAACTTAAACATTTCTTAGCTACATACTACAAGTTTTTTTTATGCTTAGTGTCCTAAAACACTGTACAGTTTTATCAGGTCACCTATTTCAGATTGTATATTTCATACAAGTAGGGCCCTGCCACTGCCTCCTCAAATATTTGCTTTGTTTTTTTAGGACCAGCATAAATTGTTTAAAAAAAATTGAACACTCACCCCCGCTTAATGAAACGCATCTCAGATTTAAGCGTAAATTACGAATTTCTGACAGATTTTCGTTGACAACTATCGATAATTACTGACGTGCTTAAATTTAATTGGTTTATACGAAAACTTGCTATGAAGATTTCATTCTGTAATATTACTTTATATGGACGAATGGAAAACAGGCAGAAAATTGTTTTGAAGTTGCTACGATATGATTTGATACGAGATATATCATGGTGGCTAGGCTAGAATGCCAAAATAGGCTGACGAAAAAAACATATGAAGTTGCGGCATTAAAATAGTACCAGCCAAAGAGTGGAGCTTACAAATCCGTATCCCTCAAGAGGATCCGCCGCATGACGTCACAAATCCGCGTGCTGTCTGTTTGTTATCAGCCCTGAGCAGTCGTAGGGCTGCCTCCGAATTATCGCTTCTACAGCGCTCGCAGACGAACAGTACAGGGTAATCGCTAAATTATCGCAAGCGATTTTATTGTAAAGATTTATTGGTAGGTTATGGTTACTCGTGGGGACGGCATATCGGGTTCCATAAATGCACTGGTCATTCAGATCCAATTTCGATTACCTATTTTGAACAACTAATAAGTTTGAGTAATTTTCAATGGAATTTGTACGAAATATTCCTTTTTATCTGTCAAAGTACTTGGGTAAAAAAGATTTTACGTTCAATAAAAGAGTAAATAAGTTTAAGTAAGATAACAGGTAAATTTTAATATTGGATTAACTATCGACAAACCAAATTACAGTTTTCTAGTACCAATAGTCGCTGAGGAAGCCCGCTGTAGCCCGAAAAGACGGACACAGCTAAATTTCAAAGGGTTCTTTGCTGCCTACGGAATACTAAAAATAATTACAAATAGATATACGCATAATAAATGCATGATTCTTTAAAAATGATTGCCCTTAGATAGGGCTGGGCGGGTTCGTAATAATCTGTGTTGACAAGATTGCTACGCCGCCGTAGCTGTACTACGGCGTAGCACGATTCACAAGACTTTACAATAATAGAAATCAACTATAACATTAATTGGTTATAGATGTTGTAACAACATAGTTTGTGGTGCTTTTTGAATATTTGATCTTTTAACATCAACTTAAATTGGTTGTAGAAGTAGAGCTTCTTGAAGTATCATATTTTGTGGTGTTTTTACATATTGGTTGCATATGTTACTATGCTGTGGGGCTTTTAGGGGTGCTGAATGCTAACTACTGCTGAATAATGTACATGTGTATACAAAAATGTCCTAAACTTTTTTTGCAAACAGTTTAATTACAAAAAGGTTTTTTCAACGTTTCCTTTAAACAACGAAAAGTATAAAAAATATATTAACAGGACGGAAAAAATGGTTTGTCATAAAAAAGGGCATGAACCCTGCGTAGACTCAAAAACGAAGGCTGCTTGATCTTAGGCAACCGTGCATAGTTTGAAATGACATACTAATGTCAACCTCTATTCTTCCACGAAAGATCCTGTTCATTTGTTGAGTTCTATTGTAAACTAGCTGCGCCTCGCGGTTTCACCTTCCTGTAAATCTATGTGTCAAATGGTTTATAAACCATTCTCATGAATCGTTCGATCAATTAAAACCGTATCGAAATCCGTTGCCTACTTTTAAAGATCTAAGCATACATAAGGACGGACATACAGCGGGAAGCGATTTTGTTTTATACTATGAAGTGATATCGTTTTTTATTTTATAGATAAATTAATTTGTTACATTTTTACCTACTTTAATCTCAGCCGCACTGCCACAGCCCTGTGCAACTCTCAGATAGAGTCCGAGATTCAATCCCCGTCGTTATATTTTATTATTGCTTTCGTTTTATCCTCCAGTCAATATTATTGTCGGCTCGCAAGATTGGTTCTGATGCTTGTTTTCACGATCGTTTTGTAGTTATGGATTAAAAAAGAATGGAGTAGCCTTGTAGTAACTGTGAATTTATGAAATTGCGAAATAATGTATAATATTGTTAACGTTAGAACCGCTAGACCAAGTGCGATATTTTATTATTGGAAACAATTAAATTATAGTACTTTTTGGTACTATTTAATTCCTTAATCAAATAATCTAGTACCTCGATGAATAGTGAAAAAACTTGAAAAGAAAGTGGTCAGATATTCTGACGTCAGATTGTCTCCTTTTTCACATAGAGACATTAAAACTCAAATATTTCTTTGTAAAAATTATACGAGTTGAAGGAATTAAAAAAGATATCATGCTTTTATCAATACTAATATTATTAAGAGGAAAGGTTTGATTTTTTTGTTAGTTTGTAATGAATAGGCTCCGAAACTACTAAACCGATTTGAAAAATTCTTTCACCGTTGGGAAGCTACACTATCCCCGGTGAACATAGGCTATATATAAAATATTTTCAAAGAAGTTAGGGGTCCGTACTAAAACCGTAAACCGGAAGGTCAGCTAGTTTTTAAATAGTTGGCTGACTGTCTTCTACCTTACATAATAATTAACGCCTTATTTGGCAGTTAAATTCATTTTTAGTATCTATAATAAACTGAAGCTTATGTAGCCGTCAAACCTAATCACTGTAACACAAACCGAGTACAGTGAAGATCACTTATTTGGCCTTATTTTAGCATTAGCCTTTATACTGTTAAATATAAAATGTATCGTGGTTGGATTACTAAATAAATTAAAATTAAATCATCAAGTTCTTAGCTACGTTGTATAAAAAGAATATCTGCTCACAAGACCAACTTCTTAACGTATTTTTAGAGGCACATGGCAACACTGCCTACTTCTTGCCTCCGGCGTGCTGTTGTGATTTTTCCTTGTTGAAAAAAATCGGTTAAGTGATGTGTGCACTTACCCTGGTGTTCACCAAATTGTGATCGGGCAATTACATTTTAATTGCGGTTTTTAACAGAAGTTTTCATCACTCATAGTCACAAGACATACAAAACGTTAAACGAGTTATTCCGTGATCATGGCGCATGAAACTGTGCCGAAATATTGGAAAACACAAAAATCAAATCATGGTAAATATCCCGTTTTAAATGACTTTAGTGTTAATAACCATGATAGTTTCAGAAGGTTTATTAGAAGTTTTCATACATTAAACGTCAAAATTACCCGAAGAAGCTAACCGTCCGGTTTTCTTTTGGTGCACACCACCCTTAGTGACAATGTCCACATTAAGTGACCGGAGCACCAGCTTTGCCTACTTTACGTTATAAAATATAATGTTTGACGTTTTGGTATGTATTACTGTAACTCTAATATGAATAAATAAATAATGGACTCTATCAAACATAGCCGTCAGGACTATTGCCACCCATCAAATACCATAAGCTCTTTGTGATTTATTTTCTGTAGACCTCACAGAACTCTTGGACATCTTGCCTTCAGCTTCGTTTATCTCTATTTTAGAATTCTACCTGAAATAAAACCTAGAAGTAGGTACTTAGGTCTAGTACTCACTTGAACAGAAGAGGTCTGTTAGCGAAGAGCCCGGAGGCTTTCTCCTTCGCGGCTTGCATCGCTGTGTCCTGCTCTCACACATCAAACTGCGCCGGACATCTATAGACAAAAGATAAATTAATAAAACTGGACAACGCAAGATCTGAGCCTTATCGAAACTGCCCTTGCGTCACAGGCGGACCTTAGCTCACTGCGCCATTGAGGTGGCCAAATATTACTGAGCTTTTAAAGATAACGCAATTTTAGTTATTACATTTATATTATTGATAATTCATACAGAGAAACAACAGGTAGATTTGTTAAAAATGGCTCTTGTACAAACAAGAGTAGAGTAACAAAAAAGCAATTACATAAGTACTTATTTAACAAAATTTTATTTACTGTTTAATATAGATGACCTCAAAAGATTTAGGGATCATTGATAATTTTTATGATGGATCCAAAAATCTTTTTTGCCGTCGGAAAAACGTAAATGGTTTTATTTTTATGTATGCTTATATCAAATTATTTAATAAGACACTATTATGCAATTGAAGTCACCTAGAAAATCATCAGACGAAATTTTAAAATAGCTGTAATTATGTCATGAAATAAAAACGCAGGGTTAGCTAACTGTTGGAAAAAGAATTTAAATGTATCATATATACATATGTAGGTTTAGTTAAAGAAGTGATGTTGTATAGCTACATAGCTAGGTACCTATAGCTATGTAGGTTATAGGTTATGTAACACGGAAGAATCTATAGCGATAGCCCACAATGATATACAGACACGAAAATACGCTCAAAAGAACAATTACACTGTATTTTTCACAAAAAGAACAATTTTGGGGGTTTTCAGAGAGCTAAAATGAATAATAAGAGTACTTACTTCAGTTCCCAGGCAAGGCTGTCCCGGTGTAGCGTCTGGCTGCCCCGCCACCGCTCGGCATCGCGCGACGACTGCGCGAGCGAGCCTCGCCCATTGGCCCGGCCGCCTGCTGATGTAGATAAACCTCCACCAATCACGGCTGCCGCTGTAAAGGGGCGGGGTTTTCCAGTTTTCAGAAAATTTTCAGAAGTACCCAAAACAAGTACAGTATCTAACTCCATTACTGTTTCCATGTGAAAAAGCACGGGATGGAAAACAAAGGATGGCGGTTTATGCAGCCTGTCTTTTATCAGGTTTCATAAATAATAAAAGGGGATATTATAATGAGGATTTATAATTTTCCTTATTAAGGTTTTAGGTATCTACGAAAATTCAAAGAACCTACATGAGATACTGATTATGCCAAATTAAATTATCACACAGGCTTTGCGTAACCGCTTTTTTTATTTTAAATGGAACATGGAAAGAGTCGACACTGAAATCTGGAGGTAGGTGCTGCTTTTTTAATCCTCAAAAACTTCTTTGCTATTTATAAGATTTTTCGGTATTTTTCCGAAATTTAAATTATTTAGTGCAGTAACTTTTTTGTGTGAAATAACATGGCTTACATTTTGTTTAATTACATTTGGCATAAAATTTTTGAAACTATCATGTTTATTAACCCAATTTTCGCATATTTTATTTAAGCTTACAAAATGAACACTTAGTAGTCAAATTTTATTCAATAAATTATTATCAAGTCCTGTGCTGCCTTCATCCATCGACTCCATGCGACCAATACGATGTTGTCGGTCCATCAAGGATGGTCTCCCAATACAGCAAAATAAAAATAAAAAATAGCCGCGAGGCTTTACAGGGTAAAAAAAGCCAAACTATTGCTTTTGGTTCCACCTACCCCAGGTTTCATATGACAAACGTCGTGCATCGTTATGAATTAAAACCTACCTTGACCAACAAAAATGTTTATAAAGGTACCCCAGGTCTCTCCCAATATTCTTTCTGCCTTTTTTGTTTTTGAAGAATGAAAGAATTTTTTTTTCACACAACTAGATACTGATAGGAGTAGCGACATTGAAGAAATATTTTCAGAAAGCACCCCACGCTTTTTTACATTAAAATAATTTCTTTTATATATATATTATCATATATTTTCTATTTAATTATAATAGCGTGGTTTTTTTAGTTTTTTTAAACTATTATTTATTTATTAGTGATGAAAAACATAAAATACAATTGAATACAAGGGACGGATGCTCAGACTGACACAGACGATGACTTCATTTTTTTTAAATAATAATGCTTAATAATCCACACAGCATCATCTCGCATCTTGTAAGCAGAGCATGATTCGCCACGCCCGCCGCGCGCCGCCGTGTGCTGAAATCCGTCTCATTGCTCGTTGCGAGCGAACCTTCTTTCCCCGTAGGTACTGACCACACGAACGCTCGCTGTGTAACACGTTACATTACGCCCCGTAGCGCCGGTTATCACCCACCGCATTATCAACCGTACCGTAGCCATCTTTTGCATTAATCTTTTTTAGGGTACCGTACGTACGGAACCCTGAAAATATCGTAATAAACGATCCCGGTTACTTAAAACATTGCAGAATCAGCATCCCAGCCCCTGCGAGGCAATACCGCCGTTTCATTTCACGGGCAGAGGAGCTCGCAAATGAAGTTTCCCCGGTCCACTGAGCGAGTCTCGAAGCTTCCCTTCTAGTGTGGATGCGGTATTCGTTTGAAGGGATATTGAAAGAAGGTTAAGCATATTTAGCGATTTTTTTCTATTGTAGTTATCAATGCGAAAAATCTTGGAAATAATTTACTTCCAATTCAATCGTTTACGCAATGTATAATATGTTCACAACAAAAACACTATGATAGAGAGGCTGCAGTGGATTGAAAAAGTGGGTACTAAAATACTCGCCAAGTTCATTAGAAGAGTCATAAACAGGAACGTCTGTAGAATTTATTTTGGACATCGAATACATTTTTGAAGATAACAATATATGTTTTATCATTTTAACACTTTGATCACACTGTATGTGTTTTCTACAATTGACTAATATGCGTAAATCCACACTAGCGCAGCGGCTGAGAAAATACAGATATGTGTGACTCAGCACAGCCGTAATATTTTTCGAACGAAACGCATGTGCGGCGCAACACAACCGCTGTGTAGAGCGGCAGCACGAATGGCTTAGGTTAAAAAAAAAGATCACAGTCGTTGAAAAAATCGCAGTCAAAGTGTTAAATAAACCCGCCAAACACTGATTCTGAAGTTTTTAAGAAAGTAAGTGTACCCCACTCATTTGTAGCAAACAAAGGTAAGGAGATTTTACAGTGTGTACCTTCATAGAAAATAATAATGTATTTCGTTCATGTCTTGAAACAGGTTTGAAATGAGAATGAGACTGATGAGAATGAGTCTGATGTAATTTATAAAAAGTGCGTATTCTTGTTATTAATTACATAAAATTATCTTGCTGATCCCGGTGAAGGGTTGTACGTTTCGTGCCACCTCCGTCGCTTGCTCAGCAGTCTACTTTAGACTATTATTAGAATTGTGCCAAAATTATTCAGTCTTTTCATAGTTTTATCTTTCTCAAATAATACAGAGACCCAACGCCTGTAGTGGTAAAAAGTCAAAAGAAAACTCATTTATTTTCTTACAAAATAAGCACTTAGACCAGTAAAATTTTATACTATTCATTATTATCAAATAGCCATTACCATTTTAATTTTAATGTAATGATTAAGGTAACGTATTATAATTGTTTTTAAATAAATTAATGAAATAATTCGAGACAAATTGCTGCATAAGATGCCAGTAATTACGTATCCATATCTGATATTTTCGTAGCTCGAAGTCACGAATCATATTGCCGCGGCGGATGAATAACGCGTTCGAATCGTATCTGCCCATCAGACCGTTTTAACTTTATGTCTGCAGTTCTTCAAGCCTTTGACGAGGGTTGTTATGAGATTTTTCATCAGCTGACTTGTTTCCTATTCAACAAGAACTGATGAGTCTTGCGTGACATGTAGGCTTCACGCGAGTAGATTTTAGTATAGAAAGATAGAAGGAAAGAAAGGAAATACATACATACGTTTATTTGAAAACATATATATATGTATATTTTATGATATATATGTAGTATATTTCTATGTAAGTACTATAAGTATTTTATTTATAATATCCCATAACTTACAAGCACACAGATCCCCTGCTACAGTCCACGATCCTATCCATCCATGGTTGTCTGGTAGAGATCGCTCTTGAGCGATAAGACCGCCAATTGTACTTAATTTTTAAGTTATTACTGTACATAGTTTATAGTTCAAGTGCAATAAAGAATTTTCTATCTATCTATCTATCTACATAACACAACACATTAATAAGTAAGTATAAAAATAAGTCTAAGAAATTGGTTAGTTAGGAAGAGGTGCCTAGTAATAGAATACGAAAATACCTTTTTTTTAATGCTAGCTCATAACAAAAAATTGTTTGATTGGTCTAGGGCAGAGTCCTATAGACTGAAAGAGATTGCCCATGATTCTAATCTTGACATTCGGCCGAATACTTTTCCTGTGTAAGAATTCAGAAGTTGTAGCAGATGCGGCAAACAGGTGCAAATGTAAACACAGTGGTGAGTTTAGTCGCTAGTAGTCCGGTATAACCGCTATATATTTCGCCCCTTAAGAAAGAAAGGTATCCAAGATGTTTTTCCGCGCTATGAAAAAGGTAGCTGTTATTTGTTGTTGCATAGGACTCTGGTTAGACTTCGAAGCGTCTGATGTTTTTTTTTGCATATTTAAGTTTGTATTTTCAGATGTCCTAAAGAGAAAAAAAATTATATCTACGTGATCATTATTTAAAACTAGCTGCGCCCCGCAGCTTCGCCCGCGTGGAAAGATATGTTAAATGGTTTACAAACCTTCCTCTTGAATCACTCTATCTATTTAAAAAATCACACAATAAAATTCGTTGCGTTGTTTTAAAGATCTAAGCATACATAGGGACATACAGACAGCGGGAAGCGACTTTGATTTATACTATGTAGCGATAAGTTAGAAGCTCTCCCACTTTTCTCTAATTCATTTTTAAACAGTTCTAACAGAAATATAACCTAGCGCCAAAAATAATATTTAACGTCGTCGTATTTAAGTCGTCAACCTACTTAGCTTCATAACTTAAAATTTTTAATTATCTATCAGCGGAAACTTTTAATTAGCCATCAGCAAACATGCACTGGGTCTTTCCAGGCATGTTCTATATATGTACCTCATTTGTAAACCTAGCTGTAAGTTTCTCCAAAATTTTATAAATAAATAATAAACTTTAAAATAATAGTCTAAACTTTTGCTATTTGCAACTGAAAAGATTAGCAACGCAAAGGACTCATAAACTGCTGAATCCGTGCAAATAGCAACAATCAGAAGCATTAGGGTGTCTTCATTAAAAAGCAGAACGTCGCATATTATCTGCACAGTAAGCTAAGCTGACAAACGGCGCCCCTCGTTATTTATGTATTATTTTACAAACTGAAACGTTGTGGGGTGCAATTCTATTTTGTTAATAGTTGTGAAACCTCAGCAAGTTTAAAGTAGAATCATCATCATCATCACCTATGTTAGTCCACTGCTGGACATAGGCCTTCCCTAATGAGCGCCATAGCGCCCTATCTTCAGCTTGCCGCATCCAGCATCTGCCGGCAGTCTTTCGCAGGTCTTCATCCCACCTGGCTGGGGGGTCCTACTCTACGTTTGCCGAGTCGCAGTTACACTGTTCCACTCACTCCACTCAAGAATACTGTTTTCCCAGCTACTACTTAATAGATATTAAACTCAATTCCCTTAAAATATTAATTCCAAATTTTTAAGCTTGATTATTTTCGGCCGACGGAAAGCAATAACCAGCTGATTTTTTTACAATTTCCTTACAGATGAACGAAAATTTCAGGTTGAAGGGGTGAATTCAAGTCATCGATGGGTGTATTGTACTCAAAAGGGTACTTTTCAACGTAAAAGTGCTAACGCGTGTTTCGCAATATAGCCAGATAGGGGGCGCGCCCGTCGACACTTGACCAGGATCGAACACTCTGCAGAGAGCCTACTCAGCTGATATCGCCTTTTATGCACCACTTTCGATACTAAACAAAGGTTGAAGCAAGCTTTTAAATCTGTAATCGTTTTCTAATAATGCTGCCATTTGTCGGCAGGTATAATACAAGGAAAAAGTTGCTAGTAGATAAATAGGCAAATTGCTTCGTACTTTTCACATCAACTCAGAACTGTATACACATAGTTTAGTTTTTATAAACTTTAATAGTTAGACTAATATAAAATAAAATAAATAGTGCTGGACAATTCACACAGCATTATCTAGCCCCATGGTAAGCAGAGCTTGTGTTATATACTAGATAAATGATATACATAATACAATACATTACATAGATAGATATTTTTATTATACATAGAAAACGACCAGAACACCCGGAACAAATATCTGCAGATCGTACACACACGTTGTTCCGAGGCGGGAATCGAACCCACAACCTCCTGCGTCGCAGGCGGACCTTTGCCCACCGCGCCACATCGGTCGTCGAGAAAGTCGAATTTATAAAATTCAATATTAGTCAATATTATATGTTACGTGCTTATAATTTTTATATAAATTGAATTACCTACCTACTTAAGGTTATAAATGTTTGACGTTTTGGAATTTATATTATCCTGTTAGTCAAATCTGAAAAAATAAATAAGTCTCAATCTGTAATAATAATAAAATGTAATGTAATTTCTATGTCTCTAATGTCGAAGCCAAATGAAAACATTTCTAGAACTAAATCTGACAAAGTAGGTAAAAGAAAACATTCACTTTTACACCATGCATAAAAGACATGATAAATAGTTACATGTATTGTTATTTGACCATAAGTTCCCGCTCACGTGTTCTAGCAACAAATAAAGAGATCTGTGCTGGCGGCACCCAAGAAACTCATTTAGTGACACCTCATGACTCTCCAAAACCTTTTTCCAGACGATTGCATATCACCACCTGGGGGACCACCCTTCCCTTTTTATCGAGACGCTTTTCCCATCTCCCCATCCCTCTTCACCTTCTATTTATGACTTATTAACTCCTCTGAGGTATCATAGCAACCGCTCCTACCGTCGCCAACGATTTAATATAGAAAATTGTGAACTCAACCGAAAATAACTTTGATACAGTTTATTAAATTCTGCAGAGCGGCGTAGCATTCAATTTGTACTGCTTCATTACGTAGCGGCTTATTGAATCGGGTTCCAACATATCCGAGACCAAATCAACTGAATATTTTTCTTAAGTTGTTTATCGCAAGCAATATTTTGCTCTTGTATTCCAAGTATTTCGTGTGACTACTCACATAAAATATATTTTTTCTTTGATTCTCATTCGTCGCAAGTTTTGTTAAAAGATCATTTGTAACCGGTGATTATCGAAGCGCTAATTTATTTAGATTTTTTTGTTAGAGGATGCTTAAATTTGAATCGCAGTCCAACCTTGATTTTTTTTTAAACGGTGCGCTGAGAGCTCAATTGTTTCATTTAAAGTTCATTTTAAAAAGGTGGCGCGACACTCTTTTCTTTTTCATACAATAGGGTATTTTACCTACCTGGTACTGATCCTTGCACGCCCCTTCACGCCAATACTACTGAACGGTTCGGAAATTGTAATTTTGTATAGAGATATTTCAATACCTAAAAAAACAAAGGCTACTTTTATCCTTTAATCAGTTCCCATGTAATAGAAACAATCATTGAACTTTTCCATTGAAACAGCGCGTGCGAAGCTGTATATATAGATTTAAAAAAAAAAAAAAAAACACTGCGCTGTGGACAGAAACTAGTGAATTAATAATTTATTTACATACTTCATAAAATCCTTTTTAGAAATATATCGAAAGAAAACCTACACTTTCTATGAATGCTCTTCGTTTTAAAAGATACGATTTGAAATGAACACTATTTTCCGTTTTCTAAAATACAAATCTCACATACAATATCTACGAAATGCTTCGAATCTCGAAACAGAGGATAAACACAAAGCATCGCAAATAGAAAATAAAATGTAAAGTGTGGATGCTACAATCCTTAGTCTCTGGTGGCGGATCCACTGTTTGCCAACCTTTTGCCCACCGATCGCTCCTTGGGGAGACGACTTTCGCTCGAACCAATAAAATACCCCTAAACTCTATATTTATTGAGGAACAGAAAATACTGCTGCTTATCTCGATAATATTAGGCGTCTGTCAATATTGGATGGAGTTTCAAGGGAGATTAGTTATTTTGCAGGTAGTGGTAGTGATTTGGTAGCGGTGAATTTACGAGTATGGAGGGATGGAAGGGGTGATTGAGTTTAAAAATAACATAAAACAAAATCTCATCAAGAAGGTTTTCTACTCCATAAATGATTATCTCAAAGATGTTAATGCTTGGCCAGATGTCGCTCAGTTTCGCACCGACAATAGTATGTAAGTTATTTGTTGTTGTGCATAGCTTTACTTAAATATTGACATGTATCGAATCATATTATATTTAAACTTAAATAGGCAAAAAACCATGCATTAGACATATAAGAAATGAACATACTAGTGGTTTCTTTTTCACTTCTTCCACTAGTGGACAAAACATTGAAGTGAACAGTAAAATAATGTTATTTGATAATAATTTAATGTATAAAATATGACTTGTCTAAGTGCTTATTTTGTAAGCCTAAAGAATAAGTGAATTTGACTTTGATGGGGTAAATTATATCCGTCTAATTGAGATGATTAGCCTGTAAATCATTTTTTATGAGAGAAAAGAATATCAGCAACACAGTATCATTGACAGCGTACCCGACGTGTTTATAGTGTGTTATAATTATAAATCTAAGATTTAATAATAATTATTTTCAAATTATAATTGTTTTTTATTTCTAAATAAATAAAGTACAAAGAGTTGAACTGCCTCATTTATTGAATCTTATGAAACCCATACAGCAACGATTATTAGATAAATTAATCCTACTTAATTTCTATTTTAGAACTTGTTGGAAGAAAATTGACATTTGTTACCTTATGGTATAGACTATAGGGTATTTATAGAATAATAAAAAGTATCTATGTAATGTACTTATATTAAGAATATCAGTCATCTAATGCCTAACACAAGCTCTGCTTATAGAATGTTGTATGTATTGTCCAGCATTCTTATTTATTGATATCAAGTCCAATTCTATTGTAATGTCACTTTGGTTACTGCTTATTCCCAAAAATATACCTCTAAATAAATGTTTAAATTTTGCGTAATTTTATTTTCTCAGAACTGTTTAATACCTCAAGCGTGTAGTTTCGCTACAGATAAACCTACAAAGAGAAAACCTGTCATAGGTATATTCCCCGATACCTTTCTCTATCAAAGAGCTCGTCTACCACAGAAATGCAGCTGTAGGTCTATGAACAGCTATAGCTAGATTCACTTACCAAAGCCAGAAGCTGTACGACTATTGATTGGTAACCAAGGTACAGGCATATAACTAGGTACGTGTACCCACACTGCAATGGAAGCTCAGCCTGATTGTATTCTCAAAATATACATACCCAGGTATAGATAGATATGGTAATGATTTCCAGGTGAACAAGGGCGGCGCCCAGCTAGCCCCGCCCTCGGCTTCCATTGTCTCGCGTCGCTTCAAATTGAATAAATTAGCGATAAATTAAATAACTCTATTAGCACTGATGCAAACAACTTTTGAAGTTTAGCTTGGTCCGGTATAGGGGCTGTTGAAATTAGATTAGTAGGTACACATATTACTTTTAGTAAGGGACAAAAGCATTCCAGATTCACATGTTTATTTGTTCATTTATTTTCGTGTTTAATATTAGTTTAGGTTAAGAAATTTACAGGCAATAATTTTTTTTATTATTATACACTCATTTATTTAAAATTCTCGTAGAAAATAAATTTTTTACTATATAAAATGTATACAATAAAATATTATAAAACGATTCTACAGTAAAAAATATATCAAAACGGTAGAACACCGACTGCGAAGCTAGGCTCAAGCGGCCGGTGTCTAGAGCTATTATTATTTTTATGTTAATGTCTCAAAGGGTTTGGTCATTAAAAATATTGAGTATGATTGAACACGGTGAGAATTTATATTTGTAACATTAAAATGTCCATGCATATCGTTGGAACTTATCAGAGAATGTTTTGTGTGGAATTATATATAAATATTTGACCTTCTAATCTGTGCAGTAGATTTCGGCAAAGTAACGGGATTAACGGCTGAATCTAATATTATTCATAAATGTAAAATATTTTGTAAACATTCAGCGCAAAACCTTATTTGTTAAGATCCAACAACATGTACGGGCATTAATGTTTAGTCATATAATTATGTATTACATAAAATGCTCAATCAATAACTAATATTTTTAATAACGATGCCATTCGCTATTAAAATAATTAAAAAAATTAAATAAAAACCACATAAAAAAAAAAAAAGGTTTAAGTCACGCCGAAATCAAACATATTTGGGAAATTATTTAATTTCTTAGAGATTACCCCGAGTGCGAGGGTTTACGCACTATAATAACAGAAATATTAGAAATAAAGAGTTTTTAAATGTCCAAACATATGTTTCTATGCCTATGGGGGTAGAATTGTCTATCGCGAAGGACAGCGGATGATTAAAAAAATACCAGGATGCAACTTAGGCAATTTCATACTTTAACCCTATTATCAAACCATCTGCATAATTTGATAACTTATTTTACAATTGACATAAATGCCATTAACTAGTAAATTACATTTCTTTTTTTTTATACCAGCCAATGTAATCTCACAAATCAGCCACTAACATATGTATTTTCAAAATCAACCTTATTGGTCGCCTTTATTTTTACCACCGAGATTGAAATCTAACCTTTTTAGTTTTTAATATGCTCGAAAGGTAACCTTTCGAGCATAAAAACAGATCCCTATTTATAAAAATCACAACCAAGTATTCATATGAAGAAATTAAAGTGGTTGGATGAAGTACCGTTTGTTTATAACTTTGTAGTAGAATTCCAAAGTATTTCACTAGCGTTAAAAAGTTTTTACTCTTTAATAAGTTCCCTATAACATCACTAAAGTCATTTAAAACAGGATATTTACCATGATTTGATTTTTGAGTTATCCAATATTTCGGAACAGTTTCATGCGCTATGATCACGGAATAACTAGAAACCAGTTATTAAAAAAAAAAAAAAACAATCATGGTAAATATCCCGTTTTAAATGACTTTAGTGTTGATAACCATGATAGTTTCAAAAGTGTTATCCCCATAACATCAACTATAATAATATCCTCACAATGTTTTCATAGCAAGGTAAAATCCACCATGAGTGAATTAAAATTGCGCTATAAAGAAGTAACTAAGTCCATGGTAACTAAGTAATAATTTTATTGCATCCAGTTAAGAAAATTGTAACAGCTTGTCTTTTTTTTACTTTCTGATATACAAATAGAAACAAATCATTACATCACTCGCAGGACACTTTATATTATTTATTTATTTATAAAATTATTTTGGATAGATAGAAAGATATATTTATTTTTTATTGTTAAAAATTTGTTACAGTTTGTTGATAGCATCTTAAATCCTAACATAAGTTTAATATATTTATAGTTCTTGTTGGGTGATTAATATATCTAATAACATTTAAAGTTCTTACCTGGTTATAATATAGTTGTAGCACTAATACACAACGAATTCACTATAATATTTTTACTATATCTAGATATTTTAACGTTAAACTAGATTAATATTAGATATGATTAGGTTTGATATGTTTGTAGTATTGATATTCTTTAGAGTTGTTGTTTGCATTCTATACATTACTCTAAGTCAATACTTAAACAGGTATTCATATGTGTTCAGATACGTATCGTCCAAAGATATTTTAATTATGTATAAGCCGGGGGGCATCACTTTTAACAGTTCGATAGCAGCTCCAACTTTGCTTTAGTTTTGTTTGAAAACACAGTAGTTTACGAAATAACTCAACAAGATACTGTCAGTGAGAAGCTTTAGTAAAAAAAGAAACGTAACTTTGTTCAAATCCGCTTTGTTTATTTGTTTTTTACTAACGCGCGGCACTTATGTTCCAAAAATAATACTGAGACAATTTTCTTCGTGAAACATTGGCAGGTCAGAGTATTTATCGCGTAGACTTGTGATGAAGATTTGACAGTAGTTTCCTTTGAAAACTGAAATAATATTGTTTAGGGAAGTTTATGATAGTTTGTGTGGATGTTGCAGGGTGCTTCGAACCCTTAAAAGTGATGCGCCCCCGACCGGCGCCACGTGACTGCGGCGTCGGGCCTCGCTTTGTGTTTACATCCCCTCTGCCGCCGCCGCCCCTACCCCCTGCGGATATCAAGCTAAATTTTATTGTTTCTCGGTGTTTTTACACTAAGTTCGCTAAAAACTATGATAGTTCAACAGTTTGGAGTAAGTAATTAATAGTATGGAGCAGACTAGCTTTGGATGGATCAAGCATGGAAGGACCAGAACCTGAAGGAGAGCTTTCACCACTCTAAGTGGTACTGCCACAGAGCTATAGTTTAAATTAAGTGCAAAAAATTGGCGACGTTCAAGTTGATAATGTTAACGACTAACTTGTAAGGTTTCTAAGGACTTTCTTGTAAGTTAATGGAATTAAATGTGATTGAACCTGAATATTTCGTTTAGGCTTAGAAAGTGGGTGAATCAGTAATTAACTGTAGGAAGAGGCTGGCAACCGTATTTTTTGTGCTTTAAATGTTCAATATTCAATTTAATGGAAATTTTCGAGCTGCTCGTTTTTACGAAATATGTGTACAAATCTTGATTTTTCTTCACCTACTGTTTACTGCCTACGAACTCTACTCTCTTTCTGTAAGTGATTTTCGGGGGACAGTGATGATGACAACGGAAACAGGAGAAGATTTTACAATTATTTTGAAACTGTACCTACTAGGTATCGTACTGCGAGAACAAAGTATGGAAAACCTTACAATTTATTAGTCTTTACAAATGTTATTTATTTAAAAAAATACATAAATAATAAGATAATTTCGCCCTGACAGCGTTCTTTTTAGCCATACACAGTGTTTTTAAGTGTAACTTAAGCTTTCCTCTATTTAATGTGTAACAGGGGTAACAAAATAAATAAAAAATGATGTTGTAGATATCGCCTCAACGGGACTCTTGTGTTTTAATTAAATTCTCAGTCTATATTATGAATGACAGAGTCGGATATAATCATTATGAACTGAAACAAAATACGGTCGTAAATTAGTATCAATTATGTCAAATAATCTTATTTGACAACTAGCGGACCTTCCCGGCTTCGCACGGTTTTAGTACGGATCCCTAACTTTTTTGAAAATCTAAAATGCTTATATTCACTGGGGATAGTGTAACTTCCGAACGGTGAAAGAATTTTTAAAATCGGTCCAGTGGTTTCGGAGCTTATACATTACAAACAAACAAACAAAAAATCAAACCTTTGCTCTTTATAATATTAGTATAGACGTGCGCATTATATGAGAAATGTGACATGAAATATTTAATTTGACAAAGTTCCGTACCATTCTGGTCGCGCATTATACCTATGTTTACTGAAGAACATCTATATCAACGTATTAGGAACCCTTTACAATGAGTTCATTTAGCCCACGCTCGCAGTTTGACAAAGTGCCCACAGCGCCGAGCTCGCCGGCGTGGAAACAGAGATAAGGAGATTTCCGCCATAAAAACGGCATTTACGGTAGAGCTGGATTGATGAGGGAAGAACAAGATCCTAATATTTGGGAGGATTTCAATTATTATGAAAGAGAAATTTGTAGAAAGTTTCATGTTTACAACTGAGTCCTAACTTGTAAATATGAAGACAAAAATAGTGTATTTCTGTCGACCTTCGTGATAATTTATTTTATTTTAAATTTTTTGGAATTTAAATATACAATTTTTTGGAATCTAAGTCTGAAAAATAGTTAGTAGGTTAATCCGAAGTACGTACACACATGATATACCTTAAGATCAATTTGTTTGTTAAATAAATTTAATTAATTTCACGAAATTATGATAAGCATGTACCTATTATTTTATTTTTTTATTTATAGTTATTAACTTAGTAAATACCAGCGCATGTGTGCTGACATCATCACTTACCATCAAGTGAGATTGTGGTCAAACAAAGGTCTATTTTTCAATACAAAAATGTAAGATTTGACATTGATTCTACAGTAAACTGATTTTCAGATAGGCACAAATAGGGGAGTATCATATTTAAAACAAATATTTAGAGAATTTTTAACAATTTAGAGCTTTAAAAGTTTACGTTTTATCAGATACTTACTCGTTTCTGCCCTCGATATCATATTGTGCTCTTTTGTCAAATTGTCACATATCTTGTATTTTTATTTTTATCTTGTTTGTTTTATTTTTAAATGTGCAATAAAAGATAGATAGACAGTCTTTTATCTTTTTTGAAAAAAGAGTTGATTAGGGTGAAATCTATTTGTGAAAAAAAAATCAGATAAATATAAAAAACCATTACGTTTTAACAGTTAAATCGTGCATGATTTAAACGTAGGTCGTAGATTCATCAGAGATAAACACCGTTAAATAGTGTCTAATGGACAAATGCCATTACGTGGGCACGCGAGACCGACAATAACCGGGTTTTTGTACCACACATATGATAGATATACCATAAATAGATACCTACAGCATGGTAGGTCACTCAGTTTCTCTGAAGGATAAGATTCGTAATGAATACATCCGACAGAGAACCAAAGTTATCGACATAGCTTTAAAAATAAACATGCTGAAGTGGCAGTGGGCCGGCCATATCTCGCGAATAACTGAGCACCGCTGTAAACGTATTCTTGAGTGGAGACCGCGACTCAGTAAATGTAGTGTAGGACGCACTCCGGCCAGGTGGGATGACGAACTGCGAAGGAAGGCTGGCAGGCGGCAATCTAAAGACAGGGCGCTATGGCGCTCATTGGGGAGGCCTATGTCCAGCCGTGGACTAACACAGGCTGATGATGATAGTTACTACCAGGTAGAACTTCGTGAAGGCTTGAAGCTTCAATAGAGGGACTAAAGCCTCTTACCTGCTTATAAGCTCCTCTAATTGGCGCTCTTTGAGTTGTGTAAGGGAGTATAAAATAACTCGCAATGGCTCGTTAGACCGGATTAACTTTGACGAGAGATAGGTATCGTTAGCTTTGTTGTTTGTGATAAACATCGAGCTATATTTTTCTGTTAATAAAAATAATTATTGAAAGCTACCAAAACAATCTTTTTCTAATCTACGATAATGACCCCGATCATAGAGCTTTTTAGGCACAATATGTTAAGAAATTCCAATGATTCTGTGAATTATAGTTATTTTCATTAATACATATATTAAAATTCAGGACACCATGATACACATTATGAACAGTAAGAAAAAGTTCTTCGGTATCAACAGGTCAATAGGTTTGGCTGAAAATCAGTGCTTTTGCTTCTTTAGCACAATATTACGCTGAACCAAGGCCTCTTGACGTAGGTACTGCAGCACACACAGACATTTTACCTAGATTTTAATCTTATCATATTTGGTTTTTTTAGTCAACTGTGTTTTATTATTGTTTGTTTTCCTTGTTTACTGTTTATATTTTGTATACGTTCGAATACATAGACTTTATCTATCAACAGATTTACTCGAGGATTATAGTGAAATGATTGTTGGTTATTTTCAATAACCAACAATTATTAATAACGTTAAGATACCAAATAACCATAAATAAATAAAAAAGTTAAAATAGGTACCAAATTTGTGACAAAAAGCACCATAAATCTTAGCCAAAGCATTTACCGCCCAGCAGGACATGAGAAAGGGTTATGGTGCGTACTTTTTAATCATGGCGCGGGTAAATAGAGGCCTGCAGCGTGGGGGCCTTTCATTTTGACTTTATTGACATTTACACAGTGACCAGTGTGGTCCGTATACGTTTAGACACTGGCAGAGTCGTAGCGAAAAGCAAGCGGCGCCAAAGCAAAAAGAAGTTGAAGTTGAGTCAAAGCCAACGTCACGTTAACCGCTGGGGTAAACGTGTTCTTGAGTTGAGACCAAGACTCGTTAAACGTAATGTAGGACACTCTCTGGTCAGGTGGGATGACGATCTGCGAAAAACTGCAGGTAGATGCTGGATGTAGCAAGCTGAAAACAGGGCGCTATGGCGCTCATTACGGGAGGCCTATGTCCAGCAGCAGACTGCTATAGGCTGATGTTAATGAGTACCTACCTTAATAATGTAGCTTTAGGCACTAAAGAATAATATAGCTAACGATATTATAAAAAGTTATCTTACAAAACTCTAATAATAACACCCCTAAACCAGTACAAAATACAGAAGTATTTCGTAGGTATCAAAACGTCATGTTTGATAGAAATGGTTTCAAATTTCCTAATTAGAAAATCCCTCTATTGTAACTTCTCGTTGCCTTATTAAGAGTGATTCATAGTCGTGCTTTCATCGCGCCGCCCGCGGACAAATTATTATCGAGCATTCATCACTATGGCCGCATTCAGATCCAATGAATGCTATCTCAGATTATTTTCAGATGGCTCACCGGGATAGCGGGACAGATTGAGGACGGGGAAAAGGGGCGGAGAAAGATTTATATTACAAAGGTTGCCTAGAAATCCCTATTAGCGAAAAGGCCGCCCGTTCTTCATCTGTATCATTTTTTTTAGTTATTTTCTGTTTTTTTTTTCTTTGTCTTGATGTGCAATAAAGCTTATTTGTATCGTATTAATTACTTTCTTACCATTGTTGACAGTCCAGCATCAATCAATTGAGACAACATTTGTTTATTATTTTGAAGTATAAATGTCTAAAGTCTTTTTGAGAATAAATGTCTTTAAACCGAAGTATGAGTTTTACACTCATACCCACGGCAATATTGGCTTGGCTATATGTAGTGTACACTTTTATAGACACGTCATGTCTGGTCATTCTCTCGCATTATTTCTTGTGCTCAACGGGACTTCTCTGTATTTTTTTTACTGTTAATACGCCACAGCCAGGTTAAAGTTTTCTCTCACTGCTCGCAATTCTACATAAATGTAGCAGTTTACCGAGTTATCAGCCATCTTTCATTAACAACATCTGTTCATCAAGATAACGGTAAGCATAAAACCAGGAGGAACGGCCGTCGCCGCGACGCCTTGGTTTTGACCACAAGTAAAAGTTCACACTCCTAATTTGATAATATGTGTAATAAAGGAAATAATACAATGCGCCTTCTAATTATTATGATAGCTAGCTGTGACCCGCGGATTCGCCCGCGTGGAAATCTATGTATCAAATGGTTTATAAACCTTCCTTTTGAATCACTCTTTCAATTATCTATTAAAATACCACATCAAAATCCGTTGCGTAGTTTTAAAGATCTAAGCATACATAGGGACAGACAGACAGCAGGAAGCGACTTTGTTTTATAATGTAGTGACTAATCATAAGACGGGGAGACAGGAACAACATGGCTTGCGAGATTACAAATAATATCGCTAATATTTTTGCCCAAGTCCTTTCCTCCTGACTACCTCCCTGTACTAAAAAAACTGTATAAAAATACAACAAGGGGAGGGTAAAGGGGGGGACAACGGTCTCGTTACGCAGCATCCGGCGGAAGTCGGCTCGTGATGCATTGTCGACGCGGAGGGTGGACCCTGTTTACATTGGCGTCGCAAACATTCATATGCTCCGAGGCATATTTTTATAGCTGCGATATTGCTTTGAGTACAAGCGCCATAAAATCTGGCCATGCTGATAAAATAAGTTGTTTCGCAATGAAAATAAATGATTTCTAATTAATTACCGAGATACGTCATAGACAGGACGCTATGGCGCTCATTAGGGGAGGCCTATGTCCAACAGTGGACTATATAGGTTGATGATGATGATACGTTATAGGTATGTTACGTATATCGGAAATCAATTAGATAAAGAGACCTTATGAGATATAGTACCAACTTAGTTCTTAGCTAAAGTAGACCAAGGAACTATAGGTACATCGCGTAAATTTCATGAAATATAAGTGGATACTTAAGTAAAGTAAATGGGCCCAATAAGTGAGTGCTGAGTAGTGTGAAATTCCTTTGTCCAACTTTAAAACCTCCACGAAACATCATGGGCCTTTTGCTTTCTTTAAGTCCGCGCAAGATCAGAATGGGATGCAACCTTGTCAAAGTCAATTTTTACGATACATTTCTCATAAATCAATCAATCAATCCGCGTCCTGTCAAAATGCAATGGACCCTTGACAAACAAAAAAATATCCGACTGTGTTAAATAAAAAAAACATATAAACGTTCTTTTATTCAGTCATATTATTGTCCATACACATAAAACAATTACAAAACTAAAATAAAGAACCAAGCATAAAACATAAAATTAAATTAACATGTTTGTTTTTGATTCAGTTCGAAACGGTTCCATCCCACTCTGTTTACGCGCGGACTACACCACTAATAACCATTAATATTCCCAGAACACCAAATAAACAATTATGCGGCAAAATAATTATCATCGGAGCAGCTGTCAAAGTATAGGAAAGTAATATCGTGATGCGGAGGTGTCTTTTAGGTCCGAGCCCCGCGGGAAATCACGGTAATCCTCCCCGTCGACGGGTAAATCTCTCTTCACTACACACTAGGGATGCGCCTAGTCGATAGACTTAGCTGTCTGGTATCGATAGATGATCAGCCATCGACTTTTGGTAGGAGAAGCAACTTGCTGGAACATTTGTTTATTTTAAAACTTTTGAATCTATCATGGTTATCAACACAAAAGTCATTTAAAACGGGATATTTACCATGATTTGATTTTTGAGTTTTCTAATATTGTCAATACTCTTGTGAAATATTTAAAGACCCAAAAATCAAATCATTTATTTATTTATTTACAAACGTACCTCTATTTTTACGGGAACACCCAATGCAATAGAGTACATATTTAAATTTAATATGAAAATTAGAAATAATGTTATAATACAGAAAAACAACACAAAAATCATAGAGTCAACCTTACTTTAAGTTTACATTACAAAATCATAAATTAAAAATCACAAATCATATCCATTTCCATATACAATAGAATTTCATTAAATAAGAATATTATCGATATTAAAAAATAAAAATTTCAGTCTAACTGTGATAATACGGATTTAAACAAATAACGATTATATAAAATAAACAATGCAGCTTTTTGGAACTCATGGTAAATATCCCGTTTTAAATGACTTTTGTTATCTGTAAACAAGTTTCCGTACACTTACCGCCTACTTTCATTGTCGCGAGCGTCTACGCTACCGTAGCACTTGGCTACAACATCGTAGCAATTAGCTACGCTTCTCGTAGCAATAAGCTTCGCTTCCCGTAGCGATTGCTACGTGGCTGTCGTAACGACATTACTTATAAATAATAAAATAAACAATTCAGAAGTATTTTTTTCTGTGTCGCTTCTTGACTTTACCTTCAAAAGATTGAAATGAAAAAAAAAATCTAAGTTGTGTTCCTATACTCATGTATGTCATATATGTCTAAAGGAAATCAAGCAGTTTGTTATTTGTCAATTGCTTACCAATGCTTTTTTTTTCTCAATTCGAGTATGTCAAAAAAGAAAACAAACGATTCGTAGGTTTACTTTAACGTTAAGATTACTTTTAAGCGAAAACCGACCTTACAGTTTTGCAATCAGTTTCTATTTCGATGTATTTCATCGATAAGTCGTTAAGTGGGACTTCCCTAGGTAAACCGCGAGTGAATCCCGAGATCACCGTGAATGGCTCCTGATGAATGATGCCCGCTCACGTGTGACGGTACCCACTGATCGGAGAGGCTTGCACTATGTTGAGGTACATTCTATATAAATAGAAAAAGTGGTATACCACCTCATTCGTCCCCGGTCGATAATGACAACAAGCTGAGACAGGACCTTATTAACCGCGCACATAGGGAGAGACAGAGAGAAGAGTTTTTCTTACTCTTGGGACTCTAACACACTACATTATGTTAAAAGTTTAAATCCCTACGGCTTACATATGTTATGCTGTATTTTACATTTTCCATATTTTGTAACTATAGATTGTGTGTGTGTCAATAAATAATTCAATAAAATCAATAAATTATTTTATTCTTTTTTATTCTATAGCACTCTCTTCTTTACTAAAGAGACTGGTGTCTCGGGAGACCATGTAGTCACCCATACACAAACACTTACAAACCATACTATGTTTCATGTGAATTTGTTACAGCCAGCAACAAAGAAAAACCGATGACAGACTCGTGGTTACACCGTTTTGCTACACCAGTGTGACTACGAGTAATTTATTTTACTCGTGGTCACACTGTGCGGTGTGATCAACAGTAATTAGTGAAACATAAGACTCGTGGTTACACTGCTAGTGTGGGGAAAGTGACAGTGTAGGTACCGATCAATACGCTACTCAAAAATAAAATACTAATGTAGTTATCGAAACAAAAATAGTAATTGCATGTATTGTACCTACATAATACATAAAAAATAAAATGAAACAAGCTTTACACAAACAAAAAACTAGACTCGGTAATAAATACAGTCCGTGAAAAACTGTAATATGCGACTTCTTATTCTTCATAATTTAGCGTAAAACCATATGTACAGTTATGATTAAGTTAACTTTCAAATATTAGTTAGTAATTTATATGTAACTTTTAATTTATTTAGAAATCTAGGAGTTAGGCATTGACATTGACATTAACTACACAGTTTGTAAAGCTTCGGTGGTGTCATCGTTTCAATAGGTATCTATGATCCTACTAAACTATAAGTAAACATGTTCTAAATAAAGTTTTTTTTCTACCTGCCCTTCTCGCATATCTTTTACGTATCATCATCATCATCATCAGCATATAGCAGTCCACTGCTGGACATAGGCCTCCCCCAATGAGAGCCATAGCGACCTGTCTTCAGCTTGCCGCATCCAGCATCTACCTGTAGTCATTCGCAGGTCGTCATCCCACCTGGCCGTAGGGTGTCTTTTACGTATAAAAGTAATTATTCATTGATTTAATTCAGATCCATAATCCATAATATGTACGTACAAATTAATAAAATGCTACATTAAAGATAATGAATTCGGTATTTTTTTTATAATAATAATTTGGTGTTAATTTATTCAGAATTACCTAGTATAACAATAATTGTTATAAGATGGTAAATAAATAAAATCTGAAGATAGAAGGAGACTCAATTGCGATTAGACATACAGAAATTATTAAAAAATATACAGAAACAACCAGTAGGTAAAGGTATAAGCTTGAACAAGGTTGAGCCTTAAGACATTCTCTTTCAGCAACTTTAATAAAGCGTCCTTATCCTTAATTTATAACGATATAGTAGATATAGGTGCATACTCACTTAAAGTAAAGTTAAGTAAAAAATCATTTATTTCTTTAGGCTTACAAAATAAGCACTTAAGACAAGTCATATTTTAAATATAAATTATTATCAAATAAAATTATTTTACTGTTCACTTCAATTTTTTGTCCACTAGTGGAAGAAGTGAAAAGAAACCACTAGCATGTTCATCTCTTATATGTCTAATACATGGTTATTTGCCTATTTTAAGTCTAAATATAATATGATTCGATACATGTCAATATTTAAGTAAAGCTATGCACAACAACAAATTACTTACTACATACTATTGTCGGTGCGAAACTGAGCGACATCTGGCCAAGCATTAACATCATTGAGATAATCATTTATGGAGTAGAAAGCCTTCTTGATTTGATTTAGTTTTATGTAATTTTTAAATTTACGAATAGGGAGCTCAGTTGCTTCAGATGGAAGCTTATTATAGAAGCGCACGCTATTGCCCATAAATGATTTCCCTACCTTGTGTAATCTAAATGATGGGATGTGTAACTTGTTCTTGTTTCTTGTATTTCTATTGTGAACATCACACTTTTTCATAAGGCTATCCTTATTTTTGATGGTTAGAGTTACTTAGATATATTTACTTACTACTGTTTTGCTCTTAGAGCGAAGCAAACACACTATTTTCAAATCTCTACTTTTTAAATTGTTTATAGTATTACTTATTGTTTACCATTACTATTGTTACCTTTATATCATGTGCTGCAGTGTCGAATAAATACATTATCTATCTATCAATCTACTATACTTACTGCCTACTGGCCCCGGAGGTAATATTTAGATTAGCCATTATTTTTAAGATTTATTGTATCTCATTATAAGTGAAGATTTTGTTTTATGAGAATTAAACATCTTTAAAAGAGAAACTTATAACGACTGACCTTAGAGTAACTTAATATAGAGTTAACCATTGTTATTGTGTATTTTTTTTTTCAATCAATATTTTCATTTCATTTAAACTGAAACCGTCTCGGTTCTAAAGCTCAATAATGCTCTCAGCTGATTATGAAACACAATCTGAGAACAACAGCGATTACGGGCGAGATACGTCAAAGTCAATTTCAGCATCATCAGATAACAGGGGAGTTCCCCTAATCACAGAGATGACAATTACGGGCTTGAGGAGCGACGGCCAGACTCATAAGTCTTCATTACTTGCAAGTTGCTGACGGCGAAGTTTGAGATTTTAGCTCGGTTATTTAAAGCTGGCACGATCGTTAGGTTTAAATAGTAACCATGGGCAAAAAATTAAAGGTCTAATCTCGCGTGCATCCTAGTGAATGATTGAATGAATATTCATTTTTCAGACAACTTAAGCAATAACAAAAACACATTACAGTATATCTTATCAGTTACATATAAACAATTATATTAATAAAAACGACAGAATAATAATACTTCACTACTGAGTTAAGACAATTGATCAAATTACCTACCTTTTAGGAGATTGCACACTTCAAATTATTATAATAGGTATGTAGTTTTAATCCAAAACATTACTGTTGATGAATCATATCTTGATAAGTTCAAGGTTCAGAATCTAATGTATGTAAATGATACTCTAATATTCCAATTCAGAATGCTAATACTACCTACCTCACATATATTTTAATCGAGAAGACGCATATCTCTTAATATTTTTATCTCGCTCACAGTCTCAATAATCAGTGATAACGTGGTCCAGAAATGAAATGAATGAAATGAAATGAAATGAAAATATTTATTAAAAAAGAAATACACAATAACAATGGTTAACTCTATGTTAAGCTAAAGTCAGGTGTTATCAGTTTCTCGTCAATTAAATTAATTATAATTACATAAGTTCATTTGAATTAGGCATGTAGAGATCAGGAAAGGTTCGTCTTTGAGGAATTGCAAATTTTGTATAATCATTGTCAAGAAATTCGCTTACAGAGTATATGGTTCTATCTAATAGAAGAAGTTTCACATTACATAAAAATGATTTTTCACATGTTATGAGTCTAATACACAATGGAAGTTTATTAAAAAGTTTAGGACCAATTACTTCTGGTTGCTTTTTAGACATGTATCTGAGTCTATGAGGAGTTGACTCTAGATACATTTGATGCCTATTGCTGTATCTGCTTTGACTTCCTCTTACATTAAATTGAGATATATTCTGTATTACAAACCAGGGCTCTCGCCTCCAACAATGCAAAGGCGCAGTTATTTTTTTAAGTTATCACGCTAAGAGACACGAACCTGTCGTCCATATACTTAAACAAAAGACGGTTCCGCCAACTCTGGTTGCTCTACCTAAAGATGATCCTTGTCAGCCTCTCTGGTGCTTAGTGCGCTAAAACTGCATGTCGATAGTCGTCGCGCGTCCCGACGAGCTTTTAGCTTTTTGACGTAGATTTAAAGTGCTGTTGGGTAAGTTTAGTAGTAAATTTAGTATGGATACAATATCGTTTTGCGAATAAGTAGATATATCTAGACTTTGACAATAATTACTGAGCTGGTAATTATTGTCATGGTAAACGTAGTGTAGGACGCCCTCCGACCAGGTGGGATGACGACCTGCGAAAGACTGCAGGTAGATGCTGGTAGCGGCAAGCTGAAAACAGGGCGCTGTGGCGCTCATTGTTGGAGGCCTATGTCCAGTCCAGCAGTGGATTAACATAGGCTGATGATGACTGAGCTGATGTATGATTAAGGTAGGTACTTAGGTACGAGTATATGACGCACTACATGTATACTATGCGAAACTTGGGTTCATTATTAATTTATTATAGGAAAAAAATATTTAACCTGCCGAAATCACTAAGTTACCGGTACGGGTGCCGAAAAAGTTAGAACTGGCCCCCAGTCCAACGATTCGCATCGGAATTCGTTACGTTGCCGTGATTAACATATTGAGCGATCTTTGTATTACGATGTTGCAGTCAAACTTACAAAAATAGTATTATGGTCGTTTATCTCGCATAAGCTTAAAATCTCCCAATAAGATTTACTGGAAAATATTTCTCTTTAGGGTAAACTCGCCTTTGTTATTAAGTACCTGTCTAGGTTTTTAAATGTAGTTACTATGTATTATGTAGATTCATAATTTAATTATACCGAATTGTGTAAATAATGAAGAATTTATGCCGTCTTAATTTTGACCCAAGTAATGGCCAAATTGGCTATAAGTCTTCCAGAGCTTGATAAGGGAGCTTTTGCCAAATGTGAAAGAAACTGGTTATAATCTATATATGTATTTATGTCGAAGATGGAAACACATAAGACCATAGAGTTGCACTAATACCTTCGTTATACTCCAACTTTATGCCGTAGAGAGAGTGGCATAAACAAGTAGGTTTTACTATAAAAACTGTTTGTAGTTTGATGAATTACTTAAGGATGTAAATTTGCAAAAAAAAACAAAATATTTTATTTCTTTCGGCTTACAAAATAAGCACTTAGACAAATAACATTTTATACAATAAATTATTATCAAATAAGATTGTTTTATTACACTTAAATTTTTGTCCACTAGTTGAAGAACTAAAAAAGGAACGACTTAATATATGAAAGTTCCTAGCAGAAACAAGTTCCTCCAACATTTCCTTGTTGCTCCGCGGCAAAGTAATCGGAGCTTAGCCCAGCGGCGCAGCAATATTGCTGTTTGCCAACAAACATTTGCAGAACCGCCCGCCCCGCTACTTACCGGAGTTAAATCAATATTGAAATCGCTTGAAAGTTTGATTAATTCACAGATATTATTGTTTGCACTGATGTCGTTACATTCGGATTATGGTAATGTTGTTGGCTGAGTGTATGAACTCGCCATTTTGAACGACTCCATTTTAAAATACTTGATGAATTTTGACGATCCAACTGAAATTCTTTACTTGTCTGAAGTTGTTTTCAGACACACACATACAAAAAACAACAATGATACAGTACCTACACAGGAAAACAAACAAACGAACAAACATAAAGAACCCATACTATACCTAGATTCCCTAACACTTCGTCTGAAATGTAGGTACATGTTGTCTTTTACACCAGCACAGATTTATGAGAAAAACACAAAAGTCACTTATAATGGGATATGGGATGAGGAAACTACAAAACAAACTACCAGACTCCGTAACATATGACGGCAGTCTCTCTCTCGTGTTTTAAAATACGACTTAACGTTGGCTTGTCGACAGAAATTGTTAACCATTTAGTACATTTTTTTTATTTATTCGACTTAATGTGATTTATTTTTATTTGAATTTGTACAAAAGTTTTGTCTTGTAAAGTGGTTTTATGAATAAATTGTATTTTTCTTCTGGAAATAGTACTCAAAAATCAAATCATGGTAAATATCCCGCTAAAGGTGACGTAAGTGCTAATGCGGTTGATGGATATATTACAAGTTCCGAGCTCATTGTTAATTCGGCTATCAGCACTTACATCAGCTCATCTTCAGCGGCTATTAAACAGTTTAAGGGCATGCATTCTTCATGTCCCCCGTCCCGGTGTCGGCACGCTCCCGTGGGAGCTCCGCTAGCACTCTATTAAGGGGAAGCGAAGGGGTTTTAATTAACATTACGCGGTGATTCGGTCTGTTGTTTACTGAGAATTGAAAAAGCGTACATTGTGAGAAACCTGATTTTATGCTGTTTAATGCTTAGCTTCTCTGTTTAGGATACGGCAAATTATTTGTAGATAACTGATAATAGGTACCTACCTTATTAAAGGTAAAATTAAAGATCGTTTCAGATGTTTAGGTGTGCAGAGGTAACAGACAGACATAATTACTTTCGGATTTATAATATTAGTACATACTTACCTAAGTAGATACGAGTATGTATTGTGTGGTAGGTAAGTAGGTAAGTCACCGTGAGCCGCTTAGTTTTAAATTATTTTAAACTAGCTGTTTCCCGCGGTTTCACCCGCGTTAACACTTTGACTGCGGTTTTGTTTCGACGACTGCGATCTTTTTTTTAACCTAAAAAATTCGTACCGTCGCTCTACAGAGCGGTTGTGTTGCGCCGCACATGCGTTTCGTTCGAAAAATATTACGGCTGTGCTGAGTCACACGGTTCTGTATTTTCTCAGCCGCTGCGCTAGTGTGGATTTACGCATATTACATTTCTAAAATATATACATATTTCTAAAATAATAATATAGCCATATTTCTAAAATAATAATATATGTTCACCGGGGATAGTGCAGCTTCGAAACTAGTAGTTTCGGAGCCTATTTAATGCAAATAAACAAAAAATCAAACCTTTCTCTTTATGACGACCGATGTGGCGCGGTGGGCGAAGCTCCGCCTGCGACGCAAGAGGTTGCGGGTTCGATTCCCGCCTCGGAACAATTGTGTGTACGATCTGCAGATATTTGGTCCGAGTGTTCTGGTCGTTTTCTATGTATAATAAAAAATATCTATCTATGTAATGTATTGTATTATGTATATCAGTTATCTAGTACCCATAACACAAGCTCTGCTTACCTTGGGGCTAGATAACGCTGTGTGAATTGTCCAGCATTATTTATTATTATTATAATCAATTATTTATAATATTAGTATACACAATAACAATTCCTGAAACCAAATAAGCGCCTTTTGTAAAAATAAGAACAAACAATGAGTACAGCATATTAAACAAGCTCTGTAGAACTTCCGGGATAAAGTGAAGACAAAGAAAAGGGAAATACTCTTTTAAGAATTTAAATAAATTTCCAATAAAGAGAGGGAGATCTTGTTTCAAAAGGGAAATGGGAGCTAATAAAAATGCCGAAGTAAATCGCGCCATTTTACAAGTACCTACCTCTCGGTTTAAAGACATTTATTCTCAAAAAGACACAATGTCACTTACATGAGAACTAAGTTACCTTAAAATAGTTTAATATAAAATGTTAATGTAGGTTATTATAAAATAGGTGTAAATTAAATGAAGGTAAGTCGTCTTCGTACATAGGTATAGATAATACCTATCCAATGCATTCAAAAATAATTATACATACATAATTTGATAGTTTTGTTTTGAATGCATTGAATGAGTTTTTATCATTTTTTATAATGGAGGGTATTTTATTGTAATACTGTGCACCTTGGTACGTAAACATCTTTTTCCCGTAGTTATTAGTACGCGGCTTGGGTAGGACTAAAAAACTTGCTCTGCGAGTGTTTCGCTTGGTTATTTCGCGCTGTTAGACTTACCTGCCTACTTACCTAGATAGGTAGCTATCAGGTTATTGCAGGTAGTATCTACCAACATTATAATCATTTGGCGTGTTTTAAAAAACTATAAGCCGACTTCAAATTCCTAAATATTGAACATGGACTTGGAACACTTTGATAGCGCGATACCTATTTATCTACAATAAGGAAAGAAACATTAGAATCTAATGAATTGGCGAATCAATATTACTGTAGCTAGAGCTAGTCGTGATTTTTCTGAAGAAATATGTATGGTGCTTTTTAAGCTTGACGGGATAAGTACATACTCATATCTCGGGAAATAGATAAATAATACTTTTATTTCACACTTAAAAATAAAACAAACAAGATGAAAAATAATAATACAAGATATGTGACAATTTGGCTGTCTTATCGCTCAAGAGCGATCTCTACCAGACAACCGTGGATGGATAGGATCGTTTGATTGAAAAAGGGAATCTGTGTGCGTTATTTTATTATGTAGTTAATTACAACATGAAATTTAATATTATGTTACACACAAATACCTATCTACTACAAATACATAAATAAATTATAACTAATAATACATACCTACTTACTTATATAAATATATAATCTTTATTTTGTAAAGGGAAACAAGGGTGTGGTCAGTGACAGCAGGACAAATAGTGTTCCTTTACCATACTCTTGAATATTGCTCATTAATTATAATATAATATTGAAAAAATATATTATTATATTATATTTAAATACATTTTTAAAGGACCAATTCGGGATAATTATCAAATACCTACTAACAGTAAAATCGATCGACAATTGACGGAAAAAAACATTAAAAAAAATTAACATATGTAGGTACCTAAGTACCTACATAAAATAAAATACATACAGCCGAACATAGATCCTTCCATCATCCTGAAATCAGTAAAAAAATAATATATTATTAAGTATAAGATGTATTTTTTATTGTTTAGATTTAATCTAAATCAACAATTAGGTAATAGGTACCTATCCGTGTCCCGGCTGAACAAATCTCTATTGGATTTTTCACAGGAGATGGAATCCAGGGGAAAGATATATTATATAGGCTTCGTTTGATCACAACAGGAAACTGACGATGTGGCCAGTGATGTATCGCGAAGGTCTAGAAGACATACTATTAAATTTTGGCTTGAAGACCGGAAATCTTACCTCCTTGTAAAAACACGTGCGAAGCCGCTCGCAGAACCTAGAGTAAGACTAATAGTCTCGTGAATTTGTGCGTCCAATTCTGAAACTATTCGTCACATGTCGACGAGTCCATTAATTTATATAGAAAAATACATTACGTGTCGTTTCACTTCATTCGGTTACATAAAAACTACATTAGATTAGGTTGCTTGAGGTAAGCAAGCACATACATAGGTACACAGCTAAGAATTTTATTAGCTAGGTAAGATACCCTATCAAACCCTATGCAAATATATGTTATAATTTATTTAAGGTGCGGGAGGAGCGAAATAATCAGCCGAAAGAGTAGGTATAATTCCGTCAATCAAGTGCAATAGGGTGATTTTGTTCGTCCAAGCTTTTGCGACTCCAATTACCAACTCACTCATAGAATGCTAGATCACTAGATGAAAGGATGGGGATGGAACCTATGGGGATGCTAAGGGTAGATCTAATCCAATCATTAACTTCCGTTTACTTTTTATCAACAATTTCATTCGTGGGAGGTTGCCAGCTGATAAACATTTTTTTAATGACTATGGGAATTTGGGATTGCAAAATAAATAAATTTTACTCTCGGGTATAGTTTTCAGTTTCTAAGCTAGCTTTATCTCTAACCTTTTATGTACCTACACAGATGAAAATTAAAATAATTTAACGTTTGATTAAAAATGTTCATCCAATGCCTTCATAGCATAATTGTATCTATGAAAGATTTCAGCTTTTACATCACTGTGTGTGTGACTTGTAAAATTTGTTTTTACCAATAAATTGATTATTTTGATTATTCACTAAAGTACTTGTAATAGTGCGTAAGCCCTCGCACTCGGGGTTATTTAATTTCTTAATGACTTTTGTGTTAACAACCATGATAGTTTCAAAAAGTTTTATCATCAAGAGTCTCCATCGTTTTCTCTGCCGAAGATTTCTGCCCCTACATTTCGGGATCCTACGTGTGACGAGGACGTTACTTGAGAAGAAGAAAACACTAACGTCTTATATTAATCTAACAACACTTTTGGCGAAAATTTAAAGAAAAACATTATTTGATAATTCAATATAGAATGGATAGTAATATTTAGCTTGCCACACGCTTTTTAACGAATTGTTGACATTAAGCTTGGCTTTCGAAATAATCAAAAACGATACAAAAAAAATCTGATTTCAATCGTGTGGCAAGCTTACCCAAATATTTATTGTCTGTGGAAGGAAGGAATGATTGCCAACCCCGTATCCAAATATTCATTCAATCCACTTTCATTTGTTCATTCATATTTAGCCGGCGAAAACGACGACGGCGTCTGCGTCTGCGTGCTTCGTCGTCGTCTCTGCAGGAAAAATATTTTTTCTACTAGTTTTCAGTTCCTGACTTCTTTTCGAGGATAAAAACAAGGTATTTATGTTATGAAATCGTTGATTTTCTATGCAATTTGTTGTATTGGGCTATCAAACACAAATATAAAAACTGTCGCCATTTTGTGGTGTAAATTAGAATGACGTATATTTCGTCACGAACAATAACAAACAAACTAATGGTTTGTTGGGATTTATATGGGTGCTAGTCTTATTTTCAGACAGGAAGAAGCATATTTTCTATAGTGATAGGCATCGGTGTTGCTCCTGTCCTATAAATTAAGAAAGTATCCGCCATTATTGCTTACTTTGCAAGGTAGGTATCAAATTGCTAAAATCAGCATGCTGGGAATCAGAATTCAACAGGTTTATAATTACCATCTGGGCGGTGGGTCCCATCAGAACAACATTCGAGATGTTTTCGAGTACGGAGGAAAGGAACCCACCACAAATTATGACTTTATGACCACGTTTTATCCTCCTTTCTGTCTAAAACCAAATTTTATTCTACGGTGATTATGCTCTTGTAAAAACGTATAGTTAAAATATAATATAAGCTAGGTACCTACTGCTGTAGATAGTATACTCCCCTACTGATCCTACCGTTTGCAGCTTTTTTCCTGTTGTGGCATGAGGTAAGTTCTGGAATGGTACCTAGTTACCTACTACCCTCAGTGCCCATGACAATCCCTCTCCCTGGGTTGCAGAGTCAGGACCGTGGGGTTACCATGGTCATAAGATGTATTGCAATATACCTTCCTTAGGAACTAACTAAACGGGGATTAGGGTGAGCCTTTCCATTGGCCAAATACCTACCTAAATATGTTTATGATTTGATTAAATCAATTGGATCATCATCATTAAATATTTTTTCTTCAATTGAAATGATATCATGTTCGTCAACTTCTTTGAAGCAAATACAATATTGTAAAGAACAAAAATTTATAGGGCTCCCACTCGAGATATATCTCTGGAACGGGAGCCTTTTCAATTGATAATTCCATATGCATATCTAGAATTATTATTGAACAGTACTGCTGCCCGCAGACTGTCAACTTATTCTAGAAGCAAACTTACCTTTAGTATAATAGATTTAGATAAAATAGATTGGTTTTTTAGGCTGCCCGAGGTTGGAATTTGCTTCATCACAATTAAATTGCTGAATATGTAGACAGAAAACAAAACATAAATAAATACTTTGAATATGGAAAGTATAAAGGGTATAGATCTTCTTTCTCAACTGGGACTGGTTCCAGATTTAGAGCTAATTTCTACCCAGAAAACATGCCAGAAGCTGAGTGTATAAAAGAAACTATAAAGTGCCTTACTGGGCTGGTCATATTTGATGTAAATAGTTAAGTGGCATTAACAAAGCATCCCTGTGAAATCAGCCTACTTTTATCATTACCTATCCTTATAGAATGGAATAAAAGCTAAAGGATTATGAAATAAAACTAAAAATCATTAGACTTTTTATGCTCTTAATGATTTTCACCTGTGCCAACTCAATTAAATGTAAATAAGTGCCTGTTTAAAGTATTTTCCTTGAAGCACTAAACATTATTGATGAAATTGGAAGAATTCATAACTTTTGGACAGATTGTCGCGAAGCAAATATGCACGTGACGTTAAATAATCCGGCTAAATTAAAATAGTATTATTTTAATTTTGCCGGATTATTTAACTTCTTTTCGTTTCTCTTTGTAAGAAATATGTATGGTCATAGTGCTTCATCTTTGATTCGAAATCGTAGTTAAAAAGTAACCAACTGTTTGCAACAAGGCACGTCAAAACTGAGATTCGTTAGGGATGGCACTGTTACAAAGACAAAATATCTCTAGTGATTTTAATCTTTGTTTTTGACCACATAATGTCGATTTGTAAATTGAAATAATTAGATTCTGCATAGAATTGACGTCAGGATTATAAAAAGTAATAAATATAATAGAATGTATATGTGAAATCATTGGAATTCTATTAGGCCTGCATCATTTCGTGGTGATAACCCTAAAAATCAGCTGATTTCTTATGTTTACAAACGTTCTACATTCTGGATGGATAGACTAGTGTGTAGGGTACAGTAATCTCTTTGTGTTGTTTTTCATAATTTATGTTTTGAAAAGACTCAGTTATGATAAGCTGCTACTACGCCCTCCTATTTCAGCTTAGTTCCTCACTGGTGGTTGTAGCACATTCAATAATAATAATTATTGCTGTCAACAGTTGTAATGGGAGATCGTGGGCGAGGACGCTCACGGGGTCGCGCTCGCGGGGCTGACGCGGCATCGGCGGCGCCACGGCGTCCCGGCGAGGCGCAGGCGCCCGCCCAGCAACAGCCCGCGCCGCCAGGGCCGCGCCCGCAGCCGCCCTCGGCGTGGGCCCGGCCGCCCGGGGCTCCCGTGCGCGCCGGCGCCCCCGCGCCCGCCTCCGGCACGGGCCGCGCCTCGCATCGCGAGACTCCGACTGTGCACCCGGGAGATGAAGACATACAGAAACGCATGGAGCAAGTGGCTATAGGAGGTATGACATTCTATAAGTCATTTAAAACTGGATATTTACCATGGTTAGATTTTTGAGCTTTCTAATATTTCGGTACAGTTTCATGCTCCATGATGATCACAGAATAACTGAAGTTTCAAAAGTTTTATTGGTATGACATTCTTCTATTGTGGGTAGGTATTCTATCTTTTCTGACTAACACTAATCAAATCTTGAAATTAAGACATTCACGGCCAGCCTGAGGTTTCTGGGGAGTTTTATAAATTCATTGTTATAATGCAACCTGTGGCTTCTTTATTTCAATACTCAATACTCAATACTCAATACTCAATGATTTATTGCTTACATGTGTACAAAAGTTCTTAAAAAATAATATAAGTCCAACATGCACCCTGCAAGGGTATTGCAACATAAATTTAAAGTTAAATTAAATGCTAGGTGGCTATATACAATAGAGTTAATAATATGCTTAATTTACCATTTCAAGTTAAAATTATAAACCAATTATATTATATCTAATCACTCAGAAGAGTCACATAAAAAAGAAACAAGATTATACCTTATATATACTAAAAGCTTAATACCTACTAAAACTAAAACTACTACACTACTACAACTAAAACAGGGCTAGAGAACAAGGAACATCAATTAATTGTAGGTTTCTATTTTTCAAAATATTCTTCGAGGCTATAAAAGCATTTTTCTAGTAAAAAATGCTTCAATTTGCTTTTAAATTGGAGCAAGTTATCTTCTTCTCGAATGTTTTTCGTAAGATTATTATATATTTTTACACACATGGCATGGGGGCCAGAATGATACATGTGAAGTCTAGAAAAGGGTATTGAAAGTTTGTTATGTGGTCTAAGGTTTCGTGGGCGAGTATAGGTGTCAAATAAGTGGCTATTCTTCTTTACAAATAAACATGCTTCTAATATATAAATACATATGAAAGTTAAGATCTTTCCCTCTATGAAATAGGTCCTGCAACTAACCATTGTATCAATATTAAAAATAATTCTAATACATCTTTTTTGTAAAATAAAGACTTTGTTATTGTCGGTGCTATTTCCCCATAGAACTATACCATACTGAAGCCAAGCATGGGCATAGGCGTAATACGCACATGTTGCCGTCTTTGTGTCAGTTGACTTTTTTAGTTCATATAGGGCATAAGTAAATCTAGATAGTTTGGCGCTGACATGTTTTATGTGCTCTTTCCAGTTTATATTTGAATCTATTTTAATACCTAAAAGAGGGTATGAGTTAATGCATTCTATAGGGATATCGTTGAATGAGTAGGATATACACAGAGGTGGTTTTTGGTAGGGGTGGAACTGCATTATTTTGGTTTTTGTGAAGTTGAGTAATAGGTTGTGATCAGAGAGCCACGTAACTATTTTATTTAAAGTCGTACTAAGATAGTTATTTAAGTTTACGTTATTTTTACAAGGGAATACCACAGAGATGTCGTCTGCAAATAAAGTGCAATTGTTATCTATGTTTTTTGGTAGATCGTTAATATATATTAAAAATAAAATGCAACCTAGGACGCTGCCTTGAGGTATAGATTTGGTGACATCGATCATTTTAGAGGAAACTTTATTAATTGTCCCTGTGTTTTGGTCATGATGTTCTATTTCTACAAATTGTTTCCTACCTTCGAGATATGAAGTGAACCATGTATAAGCTGGTCCTCTCACGCCGATGCCGTAAAGTTTTTCCAGAAGTATATTATAGATTACTCTGTCATACGCTTTGCTCATGTCTAATAAAATCCCTATTGCATATTGCTTATCATTTATTAAATTAAGAATATTATTAGTATATTTATATACAGCTAGAGATGTAGAATGGTTCTTCCTAAATCCATTTTGACTATTATGAAATATGTTAAATTTTTCACAGAAGGAGTAAAGTCGGTTCGTCATCGCGGTTTCCAATATTTTCGAAAATGTTGGCAGTAATGCTATTGGCCTGTAGTTGTTGGTATCTGTATGTTCCCCTTTTTTATATAAGGGTTTGATCACTGACAATTTTAATGGATGTGGAACGGTACCTTCTACAAAAGATTGGTTAATTAATATAGATAAAGGCAGGGCAAATTCTTTTGCACATTTCTTAATTAGTATTGGTGGTAAATTATCATGCCCATAACTCCTTTTGTTTTTTAATTTACGTATTATTTTATAAGTTTCTTCTATAGTGACTGGTTTAAGAAACATCGTGTTCTCTGTCGGTGTTATTACAGGGCGCCCTGGTGTGGGTGACGGGGACGCATTTCCACCTACTGATATAAAGAAGTCGTTAAAGGAATTTGCAATTTGAATGGGGTCTTCTGTTTCTACATTGTTTATTTTTAGTTTTATGTTTTTTCTACTTAGGGATGGGAGCTTGTTGGTTTGTTCTTTGACAATGCGCCACATTGTTTTTACAATGTTATCAGAATTCTTCATTCTCTTTATATTTTGTATTTTTTTAGAGGTAATTACTGTTTTCTTGAGGCATTTTTCATATTTTTTATAATTATTAAGTAAGGTAGGATTATTAATTTGTGATAAAAATATTTTTAGAGATCTTTTATGTCTGCATGATTTTTTGATTCCGATAGTTAGCCAGGTTTTTCTATTTTGAATTTTAATTTTAGTCTTTATTTTTGGTATACAAATATCTAAAATATTTTGGATTGATTCGCTGAATTGTTTATAATTTTCATTGACATCATAATCGTTTTTAATAATTTCGTAAAAATCTATTTTTTGTAATTCGGTTTTAAATAAATGAATGTTTTGATCACTAAATGCTCGTTTTTCTTGAATCCAGTTTTTGGGTTGTTTTAGTTTCGTTTCCGGTGCAGGTATTCTAAACAGAACACCTTTATGATCACTGAAACCAAATTCTTCTACTTTGGTGCTGAGATTCTTGTTCAAAAAGTTAGTAAATATGAGGTCGATGCAAGTATATTTTAATGTATTACTATCAATTTTATTTCTCGAGATTCTAGTGGGTTCTTTGACGTGCTGGTGAAAGTTAAAGCTATGCATTACATCAAGTAGAGTGGTCGAGATTGTGCGGTCAAGTACGTCAATATTGAAATCACCTCCTATAACAATATCTTTCTTTACATATTTTTGCAGAAGGAACTGCATGAGTTTAGTTAAAGTTTCATAAAATAATTCGGGCATTCTCTTTCTATCCGGCCAATATAGCGTTATGAGTATTAAATTTGAATTAGTTATTTCTATAGCGCAAATTTCCATCAAGAATTCTTTAGTAAAACTATTTATATCTTTCAGTTCAACAAATTCTATGTTATCTTTTACAAAAATACAAACACCACCGCCTTCATAATTAGAGCGGCAGTAAGAAGTCGCTAAATGAAAGCCTTCTATATGAAGTAGATCTTGTTTCAAAATGGTAACCCAAGTTTCTGAAAAACATAAAAAGTTTATTGTTTTGTCTAAATCTGTTGCTGCTTCTACTAAATGTCTCTTATTGCACAAGCTTTGCATATTTTGAAAAAGGGCGTTGACATTATGCAAGAAAAAACTGTTTTTGTGACTTTTGTTGCACTGATGTTGGTTTTGTAAAATTTTGGAGAGAGGGATTTTTGATATTATCAACAATTGAGTCTCCTTGTTCTCTATCTAGGGTTGGGGTTTTGTGTGGTGTCTTGTCAGCGGTCTTATGATTTATGGGTATGCCATATTCTTTCCCGTCAATGATTAGCTTATTATTGATTATGTTAGCTCGTTTTCCGTTACGTCGGGCTTCTATAAGTTTTTCAATCATTTTCTTTCGTGTTTGCAGTGGCTCTGGTCCTAAAAGTTCAGAAACAGCAATGCCGGTGTTTCTGAAAGCTCGACTATTGTGTAAAATATACTTTGTCATATTCTTACTCAGCAAGTCAACTACCACCGGTCTTCGGTTCCCCCACTTTCCTATACGTTTTAAGTCATCTATGTGGCCTATGAGATTGACATTCAGTATTTCTTGGAACAGGTGGATTATTCTGTCGTGTAGTTGATACTCGTTTTCATTAGGGTGTTCAACTAGGCCATAGACTACTATATTTCTGCTTTTATTTTTATCTTCAGCTTTTACAGTTACTGTTTTTTTTTGTTCGATATCTTGGTTATAGTTGTTATGTAATACTTGACTTTTAATTTCCGCTAATTCCTCGTGTAATTTTGCATTTTCGCTTATAAGCTTCATTACTGTCGCATTTGTTGCTTCTATTGATTTTTTTAGTTCTTCCTGTTCCGTTTCTAGGATGTTTGTTTTTTGCGTAAACTCTTGTCTCAGTTTTATCATTTGACCTGTAGTAGTCGATATTATTGTCTCTTTAATTTCGTTCAGCAAGGATATTTTTATGGTTTCTAATTTATTTTCCAGCAGTGTTTCTAATTGGTCAATGGTTATCATTTGACTAGTGGATGCTTTTGGCTGATAGGTATTTTTGATGCCTTTGTCATCGTCTAGTGTATCACCAAGGGTATCTATATCGTCTTCGGATGATGTTTCATATGGAGACCTTTGTTTTGGCTTTCCCGATCTTCGAGTTGTTCCTGCTCTTTTGTTCTCATCCGGTGTTCGTGTGTTCCTTTTATATAGAGAATGAGCGTTTTGTCGATTTAAAATTTGTCGTTTAGGACGTGCTACAGGTGGGTGAGTAGGAGTATCTATATTCAGCCGCTTCGGTCTTTCACTGATGCATTTTAAACATTCCCAAGAGTTCCGATCCATTGTATTGTAATATCGAGTAAAAGAGACATTCGCACATTCTATGTCGTAATTTAGATTGCAGATCATACAGGTAAGGTGTTGTCTGTTTGGAATTGTTTGTAAACATTTCGCACATGAAAGACTCATTTTTTATTTTTTTAGAGAAAATATTATCTAAATAATTTTTGACATTAAACACACAGAAAAAGTCCAAAAAATAATATTTAAAACAAACAAAAAGTCAATTTTTACACTTGTTGGAGAATAGCTAATTTACAAAATGCAAAAAGTCGACTGTCGCTGAAGGGATCGAACACCGGTTTCACGGATCGCAGGCGGCACACAGAGCCTACGCACCACCGTGTCTTACAAACAGTAGTCGAAAAAATATTTCACTTTGTAGTTCTAAAGTGTATGGGTCTGAGTTCAGTATGGTTTTCCCAAATGAGGTCAATGACATTGACACCTGTGCGAGTGAGAACTTTGTGCGAATAAATTTATAACCTATAAATTGTTCCACCTGTTTGATGTTTTCCTGTAGAACACATATTTTAGTCTTTTTGTCGCACACAATAAATTCACAATTATGAAGGAGTGATTTAGGTTTATTAAATATTAGTCTCAATGGACAGTTTTACTTATCAGTCTGCGGAAAAAGATTGGTTTATTCGATTTGTTTTGTGTTCACGAATTGAGATAAAACAATATAAGCACTGAAACACTATTCACTTTATGTTACATTGTTATTGGATTCACTGTTTTTTTACTCATTTATACTACTTTAAAGAATATTTTTGTGAGAATGTAAAAAGAGTTGATGTTGTCATTGCGCCACCTAGCGGCATTCCAATTTGGTGGTCGATTTTGGCCCTAACATCAGCCACCATGTTTTACTTTCAAAATCGCGGTGCACTATGAAAATTACATATTAGGATAGAGGACCACAAAATAATAATAATAAATAAATAATGCTATGTAGCATCAGAGTCATGTCCTAAGCGTCAGGTTTTTAATATATTTAGAAATAAAAAAGTCTACAACCTGAAAAACGCTGCCAACTATAATGTGACCTCTTCACAAATAAATATACAGTTTTAATGATGTGGCGCGATTTTGAAAACAAGACTAAGTTGTGGCTGATTTTAGGGCACCCTGCATACATAGATCTTCAAACCACTTAATGAATCTTCACCGCAGCTCCTTAAGTAAGGTGGCTGTGCATATTACCAACATACCTACCTACCATCCTAAAGTGTTTCATTACATGTCTCATCTTAACATACACAACATGACACTAGACTCTTACTAAAGTAACTTCTTAAGGCTTTACCACAACTATAGAAAGAAGTAACATTCTGATAGTATTTTGCTTGCACCTTTAACATTGCAGTCAAAAGGCAGGGGAAGGACCCATTTTGCTCCAATGGGTGCTGGGATATTGTTATTAAAAAAACATTAATTTCCTGTAGATCTGTGAGAAGATAACAGTAGCTTAGTAATTACTTAGTTTAGTTGTACCTAGGTACCCTACACTCTGGCCAAACTGAAAACATTGTACAAACCTACAATGTTTTCCCCATACTTAACCTAAAACTCACTTGTTTTGTCCATTTTGAGGGACAATTTGATGTAATTCTCAATTTAAACTCTTTCTTTCCACTTGATAACGCTCATAAATAATTGATCAAACACCACACAACAAGTGGCAGAGTGCATGAAGTGGATTCTCCTCCCAACTTATTGAGAGTTCCATTTGTCTCTTCTAATTTTATAAATTCGACTTTCTCGACGACCGATGTGGCGCGGTGGGTAAAGGTCCGCCTGCGACGCAGAAGGTTGCGGGTTCGATTCCCGCCTCGGAACAATTGTGTGTACGATCTGCAGATATTTGTTCCGGGTGTTCTGGTCGTTTTCTATGTATAATAACAAAAATATCTATCTATGTAATGTATTATATTATGTATATCAGTTATCTAGTACCCATAACACAAGCTCTACTTACCATGGGGCTAGATAATGCTGTGTGAATTGTCCAGCAAATAAAATTAAAAAAAAAAACTAAATGGCCATCTATTGTATGTATTTACAGAAATTTATTTTTTGATTCCAGAGGCGTCCCGGGCGGCGACTGGTGGCGGCGACGCGGCCTGCAAGGATAACGTGGGGCGCGGCAGCCGGCGCGGCGGCGGCCGGGTGCTCGCTGATCAGCAACTACCGCAAATGGTACTCCGCACACGGCCCGCTGCGCTCACATCCAAGCAGGGTAAGTTTTGTTTATTTGTATCGTGAATAGACCTTCGTTTGGAGCGCAATCTCACCTGATGTACGAAAAGTGTCGATGTATCATCACAATCTAGAAGATAAATATTTAAGAAAAGAGTCTCTGTTTTCCATCCGACTACCTAGTTGGATGGAAAACAGAATAATAATTTGGTAGAAATCCTGTATGACGGACGTAGCACGTAAAAACTCGCCACAATAAAGTCAAATAACATTTAAAAATATAACTCCCATGACACAAACACCACCAAAAACAAAGTAATTACGAGAATTCACCGTTACAAAAAAAAATGCTTGTGAGTGAGTTACTAATAAAACGAGCGCAACGTAAAGCTGTTAACTTCGGAGGTCAAAAATGATGTGATTATTGGGTGAAAATGGTGGACTATGTATACTTTAGGGTAGCTTATTTATCGGTTAATCGTTATAGGTACTTGAAACTATGGGTAGTAGACAATTTTTGTTTGCATTTTACCCTAAGGCTGTACCACCGCGGCGGCGTTTTTTTTATTAGTACTAGCTGTTCCTCGCGGTTTCTCCCGCGTTAAATTGGAATATCACATTTCCAGGACTTTAAAGACTATGTTACTTCATGTCCTTTTTTGGGTTTTTTAACTGGAAATATTAATAGGTTCCCACGGCGCACCCATCGACCTACTTGCCAACTACTTCACTGTGGAGGCGACCCCGAAGTGGGCGCTGTACCAGTACCACGTGGACTTCGACCCGCCAGAAGACTCCACCTTTGTGAGGAAGAAGCTGCTTCGCATTCATGCGAATGTGTTGGGCGGGTAAGTCCTTGCAGCATATTGTATTTTCTTTTGGTGTCTTGGGTGTCACTGCGGCCTATAATGGCCGCAAGATATATTCTGATCGCCACTTTATTCGTTCAACCCCAAAGCTGTAGCGTTAATAATTCGCCTCTAACCCTTGTAGCTGCTAGGAACTGTAGAATTTTCTTCAGGGTGAAGTCATGTAGCTTGTCTGGGCTATACAGATGCTTGCCCAGGTGGATGCTACGTTTATGCAGTACTCCACCCACACTCTCCGATGGAGGTCCTTGCAGCATAGTATACCGTTAGGCTTGGAATTCATTAATAACTGCAATGATTGAGAATCTCTCCGGCGCTGCGGGCGAGGCGACTGCGACGCAGTAGCGGGATCGATTCGCGCCTCAAGACGAATGTATGCTTTGCAAATATTTTGATCACAATGCCGCCTTAACACTCAAGCCACTCCAAAGGAAATAAAATAATGCTCTACACTCTACAGAACTGTTCTGTGTGTAAATGTCTTTCTTTGTATATCAGTTAGTACCCATAATAAATGCTCTGCTTACTGTAGAGCTATATAGTGCTGTGTAAATTGACCAGCATTATTTATTTACATATATATTCCAGCAACATCTTTGATGGAACAGCAATGTACACTGTAAAGAGATTGCATCCGGACCCGCTTGAGGTTTATTCGGATAACATCAATGGAGACCGCATCCGCATCCTGATCAGGGTATGTTTATAACCATTCTCTCAACTACTGGTCTGTTGCTTTTATCATGTGTTTTATCAATAACAATCTGTTTCCAGTTGATTGGGGTCCTAACTCCTGGGGACTACCATTACATTCAGGTCTTCAATATTATAATCAGGAAATGTTTCAATCTCGTTGATTTGAAACTGATCAACCGCGATTATTTCGATCCTTTGGCTAAAATTGACATCCCGGAGTTCAAACTGCAAATTCTTCCGGGTTATAAAACCACGATCAATCAGTATGAAGACAAGCTCCTCATGGTGACGGAAATCGCGCACAAAGTAAGTCTCTTTTTACAAAATATCAAATTATCTATAAGATAATAAAAATTGGAACGAGTTTTGCTCCAACTCAAAATCTAACTACTTACAGATAAGCAAATCAAATGTACTTTACACATAATTTATGAACATACTAGTGGTTTCTCACTTCTTCCACTGGTGGACAAAAAATTGAAGTAATGAACAAACAACAAAACATTAAAATAATGTTATTATATAATAATGAATTGTATAAAATATGACCTGTCTAAAAGCTCATTTGTAAGCCTAAAGAAATAAAAAACTTTTTCTTTTTCAAAAAATGTACCTCATATTACCTTTTTTGTGGTATCCAAATGTTTGTTTAAAATAAATGATCTATTTTGAGGTTCTGAGGATGGATACAGCGCTCCAAATGTTGAAAGAGTATGCCTCCACCAAAGGCAATTACTACAAAAAGGCTTTCACGGAAGATATCATTGGTTTGTATACTCTTATCAACCATTTCTATATCATAATTCTGGTTATTTGGTGCAAACTTTATCTTTTCTTGGTTTTTAGGTAAAATTGTAATGACCGATTACAATATGAAGACCTACAGAATTGACGATATCGCTTGGAACGACACCCCAAGCAACACCTTCAAAATGAGAGATGATGATGTCTCTTACATCGATTACTACAAGAAGGTAATATACTTGGACAGGCCACTACCGTAGCTCTGATTTTGGTTACATACTTTATTTTGCAAACAAAAACAATTATTGACTACACTCTACAATTTATATCTTGATACTCGAACGGCGACAAATGTAATGTTGCGCAGCGGAACTTTGCGTTTTCGCTGCTATGAAAAGAAAAAGAAAGATATTTTATTTTGAACTACAACCAATCACACACATACAAGATCTTAAAACAAATTATAAAAGTACATTTGGTAGCGATACTATGCGGATTGTAGCTAAAAAATTAGGAAATGGCTCAGCATGAATGCTACGGGTACTGGTAGAACACATACACGCAGCGCTGATCTTCCGCCGATTCCTACAATCAGTAGCAGGTAGCGCACAATGATAAAACAGTGTTTACGTAACAAATTAGTGGGACATATCTGTGCTTATGAAACATATTTTATGTTATAATTTAAGAATTTACAAAGCTTATCCTATCTTTACAGAAATATAATATCAGCATACACGACCGCGGACAGCCGCTGCTGATCTCCCGCTCAAAGGAGCGCGACATCCGCGCCGGCCTGCCGCCGCTGGTGTACCTGGTGCCGGAGCTGTGCCGGCTCACCGGCCTGTCCGACGACATGCGAGCCAACTTCCGGCTGATGTCCGCGCTCGACCAGCACACCAAGATCGGACCAGACAAGCGCATACAGAAGCTGCTGTCCTTCAACAAACGGTTCACGCAGAACAAGGATGTGGTCAAGGTATGTCTGAAAACTTCTTTTTAGTCTAAAAATGCTGGATTCGCTTTGATCCAACTGGATAAAAAATGCTGCTGAATTGATAATCCATTATCCGATATTATGATTTGATCTTATAGTACGTTCTTGTCAGATTCTTTGTGTGAAACAGAATCCTCTCTGCCATCCACCCGCGATCACAAATACTATATAGATTTCGGGTCACATACAAAATCAAAGGTAAAAGCCGTCTCCGTAAATAAGAGAGTACTTGAGGTAAGTAAATGTAGAATAATATATAGTTATATTTTTAGCTTTAAACTAACAAATAATATTTTATTTTTGCAACTTTTGAATAAACCTTGCGGCATTGTGACACGTGTTTACATTGGCTGTTCACATTACAAGTGCGCCGACCCGACGACATCTAGATAGTATAGCTGCAGCCCTCCACACATTCTATATTTTATATGGATGTGCAACCAGACTGCAAGTTCTTTTGTTTTTTTTGTTGCAGGAATTGGGTACATGGGACCTGAAGCTCTCAAACGACCTCGTGAAGATCAAGGGCCGCGTGCTGCCCCCTGAAATGATTGTTCAGGGCAACAATGTCCGCTACCCCGGCACCATCGACACCAGCGAGGGCTGGACCAGAGACATGAGGTATGGAAACACACCTACAACTCATCACTCGTCTTTTAACTTTTTAACAAATAGGTACCCTATTTGAGAAAAGTCAAAAAGTAAAACTGAAAGGATTGAGGTGAAATCTTGCATAGATGTAGGTAGACTTCCTACATTCCCTGGGAATATAAACAACGTTTAAACCATATCCATAGAAATAACGCGTTTGAAGTCGCGGGCAAAAACTCGTAATATAATAAAAGGAAATGTTAAAGGTGTCTCTTGCATTACGATTTTGTGTAAATTAAATAAATAATACCAGACAATTCACAACGGAAATACGGTACATTTTATCGACAAATCACTATTCCTATTTTAGTTTTTTTTCTCTCTCCATTATAAAATGGCAACCATTTTGTTTATGCTGAGAAATAATGTTTGGTGTGCATGTTCTAGATCTAAAAATCTATTCTCAATCGCACCACTGGCTTCTTGGGTGGTGCTGACTCCGGAGCGAATACGCAGGGATGTGGAGGCGTTCACTGATATGATCATGAAAACTGGCGCAGGATGCGGTTTTAGAATGCCAAAACCGGAAATGAGTAAGTAAACATTGATAGCTCTATCTTATGTCTATGTAAGTTTATTATAATGTTTGTAATGTAGGTATTATGGTAAGTATTTGTTTTCATATATCGACGGTGAAGTGCGAATATCTTCTATCCAACATAAACCAAATTTTACAGGAGACGAAAAAAACGTTTAATTTTTTTAATAATAAAAATAAATTAATGTAAACTATTGTAATTCGTATAAAATAATATGACAAATTCAATTAAGTTAATTACATTGGCCTATGATAAGCTATTTTCGAAATAATGTCAGTTAGGAGTTATTGGCATCATTATTAATGATATTACAGTTAGAATTTCTTATTTAGAAGGTTTTTATTAAAAAAAAAACATACAAATAAGTGAAGAAAAACATGTTTATTAATGTATTAGTCTAGTAATTCTTTGCTATAATTATTTAACGTCATCGACTGTTTTATTTTTGATGATTCTCATCAATAAAATTTTTAAATGTAACTCAAGATAACAACAATTTTAAGTATTTAAATTAGCAGTATTACGTACCTACTCTTATGTTCTTAATCTAAAGTAATACAAGGTTAAACAATTAGAATTAATGAATACATCATCATCATCAGCCTATAGCAGTCCACTGCTGGACATAGGCCTCCCCCCAATGAGCGCCATAGCACCCTGTCTTTAGCTTGCCGCATCCAGCATCTACCTGCAGTCTCAGCTCCGTAGGTCATAACGGGTAGGACGCACTGATTGAAAACTTTAGTTTTCAAGCATTGCGGTATGGATGACGTGAAGACTTGACGTAGTTTCCCAAATACTGCCCAGCCCAGCTGGATCCTCCTTTTGGCCTCCTTCTCGAAACTGTTTTTACCCAACTGCAGAATCTGCCCAAGGTAAGTGTACTCAGAAACAGTTTTGATATAGCACGACCTTCGGAGCTTCAATGGTACGGCACGACCTTCGGAGTTTCAACACGCGCCTCATTCAAGAGGCGATAGAGCGAAACCGAGGGTCCAAGTGAATACTTCACTCAGCAGCTTGGCAGGAGCCACCTGACAAAGCTTAAAACGCACGACGGGAGGACCGTATTGTCAAAGCCGGAGATATCCGCCGAGATAGAGGATTTCTATGGCCGATTATACTCTGCACATAACCCTCGTTACCGACGAGATGACCAAGATTCCAGAGCCACCCTGACATGCCACTATACCGACGAACTGCCTGAAATCAGTCAAGTCGAGATCGTGTTAGCTCTATGGCAGCTTAAAAATGGAAAAGCCCCCGGCGAGGACGGTATTACTTCAGAGCTTCTTAAAGCCGGAGGAGCCCCTGTAATACAGGAGCTACGGAACCTCTTTAATACCGTCCTTGACAGTGGGAGAACTTCAAAGGCGTGGAGCGGGAGTTTGGTGGTGCTCTTTTTTTAAGAAGGGAGATAAAACCCTTCTTAAGAATTACAGACCCATCTCACTCTTGAGCCACGTCTATAAGCTGTTCTCACGAGTGGTCACGAAGCGTCTCGCCAGGAGACTCGACGAGTTCCAGCCACCGGAACAGGCTGGGTTCCGCGGAGGATATGGCACCATAGACCACATACACACAGTGAGGCAGATTATACAGAAGTCCGAAGAGTATAATCAGCCCCTGTGTCTGGCTTTTGTGGACTATGAGAAGGCATTTGACTCCGTCGAAACCTGGGCTGTTCTGGATTCCTTACAGCGATGCCAAGTAGACCATCGTTATATCCAGGTGCTGAGATGTCTCTACAAGGCCGCCACCATGAGTGTCCAAGTACAGGGTCAGCAGTCTAAACCCATCCAATTGCGCAGAGGAGTGAGGCAGGGGGATGTCATATCCCCGAAACTATTTACGTGCGCATTGGAAGATATGTTTAGGTTGCTGGACTGGAAAGGAAAGGGCATTAATATAAACGGCGAGTACATCTCACACCTGCGATTCGATGATGACATAGTCTTAATGGCGGAGTCGCTTGAGGAACTGAACTAGATGCTGGATTGCCTAGCTTCAGCCTCCCGATGTATCGGTCTTGGCATGAATTTGGATAAAACCAAAGTCATGATCAATGGTCACATTGATCCAAGGCCGGTGGTCGTACATGGTCACCTTCATTTCGGTTTTGGTATGTGCAACCATCTGAGAATATTATAATGGGCAGTTTCAGGGGTAAACAATGTTGCTCTATGTAGTCAATCAAAAACGACGTAAATGTACTGGAGGTCATGTCAGCCGCTGTTTCGTTGAACCAATAGCAAGTGCAGTGGTGAGTAGTGACATTATAGACAGTGAAATTGTGACACGTCAGTTTTGTCTTAAAGTAGAGTGAGCTTGCAGTCAGATAGGGGCATACCTTCACAGGTTCTAAATCCATTGTAAGAAGAATACATTCTTTATTCTTGGCTTTCTGTTTATCAATGGATTTTTCTTCTCGTGCCCGGGTTTTCTTTATAATGTGTACTTGATAGTCTACTTGACGTCCATATTTCCAGCTATGTAAGTCAAACACACGTCACACATGTCTGGTAACTGAGCAACAGAGCGCCGCCGCAACGTGCACCTAACGGAACATCTGTCTCTTTCGCGCATACGACGCGTCGTTTTTCGCTCCAGTATCATTCAAACAAGTTCTTTCGTTAAGTTAAAACGTGTTTCAAAGTATATAGGAGGTATTCGAGCAAAAAAAAAATACAAAATGGTGTATTATTTAACTTAGAAGATATTTGAAGTAGTAGTTAGAGTTAGTTAGCAGCAATTTTTTGTGATGAAAAATTTTGGAGGTATTACCAAAATCATTTTGACACGTTATTTTTATTCCGATCACTTAGAAGTTTTGCCAGAACATGCAAAATTTAACTTTGAATCCAATAGCATAAATAACTCATTTTCCCAAAAAAATGTTAGATAGGAGATATTCGCACTTCATCGTCGATATCTACTAAAGTACCACCGTCTATTTTGTTTCTTCATGTCCACTCCATCCAAAGGTTGCCTGGAAGGGATCGCTATCAGCGATAAGGCCGCCCTTTCTACTTCCTTTATTCTATTGTTTATTCCTGTATTGTTTTGTGTGGTATAATAAAGTGTTTTCTATCTATCTATGAGTAAGTTTGTAGCTATTTATATATTAATTAAAATATAATATAGCCTATATTCAGCGGTGATAATGTAGCTTCCCAACAGTGAAATAATTTTTCATATCGGTCCAGTAGTTTCGGAGTCTATTCAATACAAAAAATCAAACCTTTCCTCTTTATAATTTTAGTATAGATATTAATAAGTAAAAATCATTTATTGCCTATTAAAATTACACACAAATAAATTACTTATAATAGGCAAAGGGAGTATATTTATCATTGTGCTGTATGCCAAGACATCGGCGCTGATTTTAAATATACTCCCGTCGGGTAGGTGGTCACAGAGGGAATGGCGTAGCGGGCTTATATTGTTGTTGGAGGCTTGGTGGTTTGACTAGCGTCCCCACCCTAATGGCACATTTTGACGACCGATGTGGTGCGGTGGGCGACCTGCGACGCAGGAGGTTGCGGGTTCGATTCCCGCCTCGGAACAATTGTGTGTACGATGCAGATATTTGTTCCGGGTGTTCTGGTTGTTTTCTATGTATAATATTAAAATATCTATCTATGTAATGTTTTATGTATATTATTTATCTAGTACCCGTAACACAAGCTCTGCTTACCATGGGTCTAGATTTATTATAAATTGGGCTCAGATGTTGATTGTAGAAGTTTTGGTGCGGCGGTTGAGCTATAAATTTATATAACTCATTGTGAAATATTTATTTTCAGTTTCAATGAGGAACGACTCTGCTCTTGAATTCGCCAACACATGCGAACAAGTAATCGCCAAGAGGAACCCATCACTCATTATGTGCTGTTTGATGAAGAACACTGCCGATCGGTGAGTCTTGATACTTATCTTTAGTAGCGAGGTTAGAATTTCCACCAACCCCAAATTTTCCCGCAGGTGTCTTAAGAGAGTAAGGTTTAAGGGCACTACCCATATGATAAAAACCATTAAGGTATTTGTCAGGCGGATGCGTGCGTCCAACAGTGGCCCAGTATAAGCCGTGGATGATGAATATCCCTATGCCTATGCCTAATAATCTCAAAAAGTAGAAATAGTATCAAGACCTGATTTTCAGATATGAGGCCATAAAGAAGAAATGTACCGTGGACCGCGCGGTGCCCACACAAGTTGTATGCGCCCGCAAAATGACTGGAAAGTCGGCCATGTCTATTGCTACGAAAGTGGCAATACAGATTAACTGCAAGGTATTAAACTATTATATTTTTTTTTATCGACTTAGCTCTGAGAAAGAAACCTAAATAATCACTAGCATTGAATTTAATAAAACTAATAATCCAATATACACATGTCAGTAAGCAAAATATCGGTACCATTAAGGTACTGTATAATGCACTCGTTAGAAGTAGGCTGGAGTGTGGAGCCATGATATGGTCCCCTCATGAAAAAAAGTACAGTAGTATGGTGGAAAAAATGCAGAATAAGTTTTTAAGGTTTCTCTATTTAAAGGCATACGGAGTTTACCCTTTTTTCCCATTAATGTACCCTACCTTATTCGTACTGGGGATGGTAGGGTATTTTAAACTAGAAGTGAGAAGGGAACTCTGATGTTGATAACTTACATTTTTAGTGTGATTAGAGGCATAATACACAACCCTCTTGTTTTAATGCATATAGGGCTGCACGTACCTAATAAGTATGTATACGCACGCCGAAGACCTAAGCTACTAGCGATCCCGAAAGCAAGAACTAACCTCCTGAGCAAGTCCCCGTTCACAGGGCCCTTCGGGCTATTAATACTTTATGTGCAGAGGAGGATGTTGACATATTCTATATGTCCTTACCAAAATTCAGGGATGCGGTTTTAAAATTTTTGGATAGGACCCATAGGAATATGTAAATAGGTTTATTTTAAGTTTAATATTAAGTGGTAGTTAGTAGTGTGTAGAATGTTAGTTTTTTGGTTTGTGTTTTAAGTTTAAGTTTTTTTTGTTATATTTCTTTGTCGCTTTGGTGTCCAACTGTAAAGGCATTGTAAATAGTTATATCAATAAATAAATAAATAAAAAATAAAATCACTAATATCCTTATATAAATTGCGGGTATCGTTTTCGACTAACTCAAACTCGTAGATTACGAAAAAGATTTCCAATTCCAAGATGGCTGACATTTTCAAATCGCTAAATTTAGTCATGGATATCAATTTCAAAAAAATCGTCATTTTTACCTTTATAAAAAGTAATTCAATCAATTTATGCAAACTCAGCAACTTTGCAAGCCTATATCTGCCAAGCCCACTATGACCCAAAATTGATAATCAGTGATCGTTATATCTACGTTGCGTTGGGGCCATACGCTGATAAACTCTGCTTTTATAAAATGACGAAAGTCGAGCGGTCGCTAACTCTAGTCCTTTAAGTTTACTGACCAATTTAGTTATTTTGCTAACAAATTTAAGTAATTGTACTAACCAATAGCTGAATGACGTAGCTCAATTCACTTATTTATGCCTTATACATTTTCTAGCCGCTTTAATGAATTCTTAGATTTAGATAAGCTAATCATATTAGACACATAAGTTATATGAACATACCAGTCGTTTCTTTTTCACTTCTTCCACTAGTGGACAAAAAATTGAAGTGAACATTAAAATTAAAATAATGTTATTTGATAATAATGAGTAGTATAAAATTTGACTTGTCTAAGTGCTAAGAAGTAAGCCTAAAGAAATAAATGCTATTGGGTTTTGAGTTTAATAAGCTAAGCTTTTGTTTGTGTTGTACAGTTGGGCGGCGCGCCCTGGTCCGTCGACATCCCGATCCCGAACCTCATGGTGATCGGGTTCGACGTCTGCCACGACACGCGCGCCAAGGAGAAGAGCTTCGGAGCCTTCATCGCGTCCCTCGACAAGTCCATGACGCAGTACTACAGCGTCGTGAACGCACACACCTCGGGCGAGGAGCTGAGCGCGCATATGTCCATTAACATCGCGACCGCCATGAAGAAGTTCAGGGAGAGGAATGGTTTGTGGTTTTTTACTAATAAATGCGACGACCTCTGTGGCACAATCCCTTAGTAGTAATAAATAATATCTCAAAAAGCTTCCCATATAACTTTATGGTTTCGAAGCTGTTAAACAAACAATTTCAAAGCGCAAAAGTTACTACCTTTTGCGTCTACAAGTCTTACGATAAAAGATGGTGTATGGTTAATGTCACTTTATAAAATCAGCATCATTTATTTTCAGGATGCCTGCCTGGACGCATTTTTATATACAGAGATGGTGTCGGCGACGGACAGATTCCGTACGTGCACTCTCACGAGGTAAAAATAACAATCCTATGTATACAATCCAAGCATTCATTTCAACACATCATTTACATAAAAACCAACAAAACTAAATATGAAACATCTTACTTATAAGGTGTGGCAATTTCGGCGTAAGAATAGACCCCTTTTTCCTTAACTCTGCCCGTGGAGGTCGTAAGAGTTGACTAAGGGAACCAACCTGAAGAAAGTGTATTCTGTCATCAAGAATCAATCAAAAAGATGAAAAGACCAAATAGAAACAATTCATATATTGCTACACTTACACAATATTTTATATAGACTATTATTTAACAATAAACTCATGTTATTATACTTTTCTGCTGAAATAGATATGTTTGTTTGCTAGAATATGTTTTTTAAGTGCAATAGAGTGTGCATTAATTCATAAATATTTTTTTGTAGGTTGAGGAGATAAAGCGAAAACTGACGGAGATTTACGGAGGCGATACGTTCAAGATGGCGTTCATCATCGTCTCGAAGCGCATCAACACGCGCATCTTCACCGCCAATGGAATGAACCCGCGTCCGGGAACTGTCATCGACGACGTAGTCACCTTGCCGGAGAGGTAAGCTTTGATAAAGATAACAAGTTAAGATTTCATTCATTTCAAAGAATTGCTCAATAAAGACCACTACCGTTATATATGTTACTTGAGAGGCCTTAAAAATATACATAATGACCTTTGTTTTAGGTATGACTTCTACCTCGTATCGCAAAACGTACGCGAAGGCACCATATCGCCCACCTCGTACAATGTCATTTACGATACGACATCGCTTGGCGCTGACAAGGTTAGTAAATTAGTTATTAAATGCCATTCAGATGTTCAGTCTCTGTCGAAATCGTTATTTTGTAAACCATAATATTATTAATTTATTAGATAACTGGTTAAAATTATTCTGGTATTTTAGAATATAAAAATATGTGAATTCAGTGAAAACGTAAAAAAGTCTGTAATTATTCCCGATTTCGAATTTTATGAGTTTCGTTGTTTGTTTTTTGCTTCCTAGTACACTTGTACCACGATACCCTAGCGTCACTGGTATCGCTTTAGGTTTGTATGGAAAGCGGCAGCGATAAACAATGCATTTCGTGGAGGAGGTGACTCCTGTATCCTCCTTATTCGGCACTAAGCATAGATAATGTAATAATAATCACTACATAGTATTAAACAAAGTCGCTTCCCGCTATCTGTCTGTCCCTATGTATGCTTAGATCTTTAAAACTACGCAACGGATTTGATGCGGTTTTTTTAATCGATAGTGATTCAAGAGGAAGTTTTAAACCATTAGTGTGCAATAAAAGTATTGTCTACTATCTACAAAACCTAAGCCCTCGTACAAGTACACATAAAACTCATTGGGCCAACTCTACTGCCATACGTGCCGTTAGGGTATTCAAGACCAAGTTCAGTCTAGCGAGCCATATTAGAGCTCATGATGGAAGAATCCGTGATATCTAGGGTTGCCGTCATCGAAATCCACGAGGAGGCCTATACTATACTATTTATCTACAAAATGTGTTAACAAAGTGTCCATTTGTTACAGATCCAGCGTATAACATACAAGTGCACCTGTATGTATTTCAACTGCTCGAGCAACGTCCGCGTGCCCTCGGTGTGCCAGTACGCACACAAGCTGGCCTTCCTAGCGGCCAACTCTCTGCACAACGCTCCCCACTACTCCCTTAACGAGACTCTCTACTTCTTGTAAATTAAAGATAGATTGCTCGCCACCACTTACGTCTTAGGCTCTAGACAGACGGACCGCATTTCAACTGCAATCCAACCGTGTCAACTGCATTCAAACTGCAAATTTGCGGTTGGAAGGCTCTAGACTTGAGCCTTACGGCAAAAACAGAAACAACAACATTACATACAACAACAGCAACATTTAGTTCTGCGAAGAAAGCAGCGCTGCGTCTTTCGGACTTCAGTGGTGGCGCGGACTCTAGATCCAACATGCTCAAAGCCTACTGTACGAATAGTTAGCTTCAGTGCCATAAAGTATTATAGTTACTTACATTCCTGAAGTACTTGTGTGTCTAGGTTTAAGCAGGTCTTGCATTATGTTAACTATGTATGTGACTTATGTGAACTGGAACTGAAGTGCATTTGACATTTAATGATAAGCCTACAATAGTTATCATTGTCATAGTATTTGTCTTGGATGTTCTAACCTGAGATAATTACATTTAAGATAAGATTACAAACCAATTTTATGGTAACATTTTTCTATTTGATTAAAGTTAGTACTTAGCTGTTCTAAAATCGGACAAAAAGCGTAATTTTGGTAATAATTCTTAAAAATTGTGTCTAGTTAAGGTATAACCTTCGTACGTGATTGAAAATGACGTCATCTTTCCGTTTAAATCGGATTCGAATAAGCGAGGCAGTATGATAGATTAGATTATGCTATACTCAATATCTCAAATCATTTCATTAATTGATTATATCTATAAGTAAAGTCTAGCCAAATTTTATGTGAAATGTTTGTAAACAAAGTTATGGGAAGCTAGTTTCATCATCAGCCTAGTCCACTGCCATAGTGCAGTTTGTTTACGTTACCTAAAATGTATTATGGTGCCGTGAAAATTTACAGTACTTGTCCATCTCATCTTCCCTTCACCAAGTATTGCTTACAATTATAACTGAATCTCGAACCCATTCTCACGTTTGTTATTATGGTTTGCTCAAAAATATTTCACATTTAATTTGGCTGCAGTAATGTTAAAGGTTTCGATTCAGATGTCGCCATAACTGATCAAATTTGATACTATTTTTTTATATCTTTGTAATTTGCAATCTGTGTTTGGTTCGCGACTCTTGCTAGTGTCCGGTACATGGCAAAGTCATGGAATCGATAGTTATAAAAAATGGAAACATTTTTATGTTGTCAAATTAGTTTACTTGTGTCGACATCAGAATGAGGTGTTTTCATTAAAATAGAATATCAAAGAACTCGAGTCTGGTTTCCTACAGACTGAAAAGATGGCGTTTGTGAAATTAAAATAGCAGATGTGCAAATTACACAAAAACCACCCATCCTATTAACCTTCGTGGTGGCGGGTTCGAATCCCGCCTTGGGACAAATTATTGTACGATCTACAAATAGTTGGTCTGGGTCCTAGGAGGTTGACATGACACTTCCACAGTCAATCCTCGGCGAAAGTCCCTGCCGCGCCGTCTGTCTATTGAGTTCGGAAACTAAATGGGTATTTTATTTTTGGAAAACGCCTCATTGACTGACACCATAAAAGAGTTATTTTATGTTTTATTTTTTTATTAAAAATTGATGTGTAGAAATAAGGTAAGGTAGCTGTGTGTTCAATAATGGTCAAGTCCGTTATTGGAACAAACAATTAATTGTATTCTTAGCTTTAGTCAAAATTATTACCCATGGTGCTTTTGGGCCTTTATTATTTTTTTATATAGATAGTATTGTCATACCTACTATTATAAATCCTTGATAAAAATATATTTCTTCCCTTACTTGGGAAGACATGATTTTTGATAGTTGTACACAACACCAAGTGTTGTCTTTAGAACGTATTTCATCAGTATCTTTGTGATATTTGCGCCTAGAGAGGGTGTCCAGATCTGAGGCATAGTCAAGTTATTGTTGTTACCTCAGTGCTGCCAAAATATATGAAACCCACCACCATTCATTAAGCACTATTCTATAGTAAGTTTTCATTTGCTTTGCATCTGATAGTTTTGTTGCCTAAATATGTAATTTTTTTATAAACATTGTACAAACTTGTACTCTTAGCTCGTAATTAAAACATTTCCTAACTAATATGAGTTTCAATCACACCAGTATAGTTATTAAATTATTAACTTGCCTTGTTAGTAGGTACCTAACCTATGTATTTACAACTTGTGTGGGACTGAATTTTAGACCAGTCTTAGTCTTCAACCGATTGCATCTCATCCTATAAAACATTTAAAACGGGATATTTACCATGATTTGAGTTTTGAGTATTTATATAAGGCATATTATCTATGTAAATTCGGAAACAAATGTAACAATGCAATGTTATGGTACCGTCAAGCTGGTCTGGTGATGGCGGAAGGTGACTACAGGAAACGACGTACCTAAGCCCTTCGAGTGGGTTCCTTGTGTTTGTCTTCCCATCCTAGATGATGGAACCAAAGAGAATACAATAACTACGGATTAAAATGGAGGGCGGCATTGCTTTTCTTTATATCATTTTGTTGAAAACGAAATAGCGGTCGATGTGTGGAAGCAAGTCATCATCATTCATCAACCTAAAACGTAATAGTCCACTGCTGGACATATGCTCTCTAGAGAGTTGTAGTAGCGCCCTGTCAAAAATTAAGTTAGCCGCATCCAGCATCTGCCTGCCTGCAGTTTTTTGCATAAGTCTTCATCCCACCCTGGTCGGAGGGTGTCCTACACTACGTATGCAGAGGAGTTTCTCCACTCTAGAAAAATATCTATTCATAAAAAGACGTTTACCCCAGCGGTTGTCGGTTCTTCGCGATATATGGCCGGTCCACTGTCATTTCAGCTTGCTGATTCTATAAGCTATATCGATTACTTTGTCCAACAAATCAAAGAGAGATTCTGAGCATAGCTACTAATGTGGTAAGTATAAGTACCTACTACAGGCGATTTCTTTCCAATTATTCTACTGTAGCAATACCAAGAAACTACTAAAAACTATCGATTCTTGCAGGAACCTTGTTTACACACTAGGACTCATAGCAACGCGGTCTGCTCAACTATCGAAGCGTGTTGATTTTCGGACAAGAGTGAATTTTTTAATTCACTACGCCCTTATTATTTATTTATTCTCGCCCTTTCATACGCGATGGAAGAAGATAAAGGGAGTGAGGATACTGAGAATTGGAAGATTTACGAAACGCTTTGCCGGAAGACTCCCACAGAGGTAGGCATTTTGAACAACAGTAACTTTGAACTTTCTGAACACTAGAGGTCACTTCTCTCATCGTGATCTGTCACCTACACAACAATACTTTCGTTACGTGTTTACAAAGGGTTTAAAGCTTTGGATCTGAATGCACTTTGAATGGATCATCTACACTAATACCTACTTGGGATGAGTAAAATATGTTTGTTTATGACTTACTGAGTAGGGGATAATCTCTGGCTTTGACTAGTGAAAGTAGTTCACTAGTAAAAGCTTCAACATCCAGGGATGTTGCCACAGAACAGTAGAACCTCAGATGCAAGTTTATTTCATAAGCTTTTATCGAAGTGTGACGCGTGAACGAAACCGCGCGCAGAAGTTAGTATAATATTTATTCATTGTCATAGGGTGCTGCTCTTTGTCCTTATCCACATGCACGTTTCTTTTTTATACGACTGCCGAAAAAAGGAGTGTAATGTTTTAGGGTTCGTGTACGGTAGGTACACGAACCCTGAAAACATAAGTATGCTTGTGAGTCGATAATATTTGGATGTAGGTTTGTATATATATATATATACCGTGGGGCCGTGGGCAATGTTAGATCCATACATCAATTATAATTGTTAGAGCTCCGTGCGGTGGCGGCGCGGCGGTGCGCGAAGATCCGACTGCGACCCAGGAGGTTGCAGGTTCGGTTCCCGCCTTGGGAAAAATGTTTGTACGATCTGCAAATGTAGCGGGTGTTCTGGGTACTTTTTATATAAATTAAAAAATATCTATTCATATTAATATATTGAATTAAGTTCCTATATCAGTCATTTGGTACCCATAACATAAGCTCTGCTTAGCTTGGGGTTAGATAATGCTCTGTGAATTGTCCAGCATTATTTATTTATTTATATGATTGAAATAAAAAATGTCAGTCAGTGCCTCCTCCAAACAAGGAAGATTTTCCCATAATCACCGCTTGGCAGACGGATTGGTGATCGAAGTGAAGGTGTTGAAAATACATCATAGGTTTTAAATCCCTATAAGCTTGATGTCTGATTTGATGTTAATGTCACATTAACATACTTTTGCCTTGTCACATCCACAAGGCCGAGGGGCACAGCAGGATATAGGCTAATAAACACATATCAGCGCCCACTGATATTTCTACATATACATATGTATGTCCTTATGTATTTTAAAACAATTAAGGTAGGTAGTTGATCGAGATCCCATACAAAAAACGGTAACATGTTGTATTATGTCGGTACAGTTAAACTATATAATGTGCTGCAAATTACGAATATAGGTACAGGGCTCTAACTTCGCCTAATATCGTAATATTTTTGTTGACTTGACACTGTTCAAATAATAGTACCTACCTACATCACTGTCGAGGTCTGTAATGACTGGCTTGCTGGTAGCGATGATGATAAAACTTTTGAAACTAGCATGGTTTTAACACAAAAGTCAATTATAAGGGGATGTTTACCATGATTTAATTAAACCGGTGGTAGTGGTAGTAGGTAGGTAAAGTTTGTAGCAAAAGACAAAAAATGAAGGTAGATCGGTATGTCTGCCAATAAAAACTTACTCGCAGTGTCTTCAGTTATTCCGTGATGATGGCGCATGAAACTGTGAGTGACGAAATATTGTAAAAAGATAGGTACCTAATATGTACCGATAATACATAGGTATTAGGACGTAGTAGGATTATACTAATATAGGTGTAAGCGCACTCGGCTAATATAATCTTAAGCACATACTTAAGTACGTATTTTATATGTAGGTACTAAGTAGAAACATTGTAAATACTTCTCATTAAGTGAACGTTATATATACTATGTTCTTTGAGAAAAATAAAGATTCTTTAAACCGAGGTAATTATGTAGGTTCATTCGAATTGCATTTTGTTGGATCTTATAGGTAAGGAGATTTTGACCTCAGGGTTTTGTGCAAAGCAATTGCCTGTATAATTACTTCTATTATACTAATATTTTGCAAATATATATTTCCGCAAAGTCAGGCCTGATCTATTTATAAACTGTTCCACTATTTTCATCACTGTACTACTCGAGCGCGTATTTTGTTCCACTTTGTTTACGAACAGGGCCGCGATCGTTTACGAAAGTAGGTGGTTATGTCTACCTTTAATATTTCATGGTGGCCCATCATAAAGGGGGGAGCTTACCATGCGATACTTCGTACCGTGCACGGAAGTTTTCCGGTATCGGTGTATGTAACGTCGGCAAAAATAGTCGTTTGTGGGTAGTTAGGTAAATTACTTAATTAACGCTAAAAAAATAAGTGAGTTCCGTTTAAAATCTTGTATCTTTTTCGCAAAGGAATCTTAGCAGCAGCGGATTAACAACTTTCAAAGAAAACCTCGCGTATGGTTGGCAAAAGACCATCTATCGAAATATAATCATCAAAAACGCATGTTTCCACTACCTATCTGAAATGCACATTATAACCGAGACGTAAGTTCATTAGGTACCTTCTTGAATAACGTGACTTATTAAGGTGATTGTACTGCCGACCGTACCAAACAACTGTGAATGATGTACAAGATAATGGTGCATTACTTGCTATTTCCGGACACAGAATGCGTATTTTTATTAGTACCAACTAAGTTGAGTTAGGTTGATATCTACGATTCCCGTAAATTCTCCAAGGCGGTTCCTGGATTTATGTACATAAATTCCCCAAGTGAGCATGCACGGCGTATTCAATAAGATGTCGTGACTCCAGGCACGTAAGTCTTAAATAGCGAGGCGGATCACGCTACATGCAATCATGGAGTACCCGCTTTTTACCCTAGTCGCCTTCTGCCAGTCACGACAGACTGTACTTGCATTTCCCGGGGCGTACCGGAAATAACTGGAATTTTGTGAGTTTCCTGACAACTTGAACATCTTCGTTTGATAGTATGGGTGTGACTTTAACTGATAATTTATTTCAGATGGATGCAACCGAAGCCGGGAATGACCTTATCACATCGTTGAGAAGCGATTTGGCCGGACTTCAGTACAAGAGAGATAAACTTACCTCTGAAGTGAGCTAACCATTCCCTCTTATAAACCACAGCATGTAGATACATTTCCGACTAACTTATCGGCTTGGGTATTACAGAACAGTGACTTGAAAAATCAAATGCTGTCCCGCGATCAGAGGGTCCTCGAGCAGCAGGTCGAAATCGACCACCTCCGGGAGCACAATGCTCGCCAGAACGCGGTCATATCCTCGCTGCGGAAGAAGATACAGGACCTCGAGGAGATACACAGGAACCTGCAGACATGCCAGGGGCGCAGCGAGATCGCCCTGCAGACCCTGCAGAGAGACAACCGCTTCCAAGAAGAGAAGATTAAAGATTTAGAGAAGAAGCTGCGATCTCTTGAGCTGGAGTGTAATAACGAGGAGCAGATGAAGGAGAATGCTCGTTGTCAGTTCCATGACCTCGTCCGTCGACTGTCTGCGGCATTGGACGCGGAGTTCTGTGACTCCACACACACTCACTCGCCTGAGAGCCTCATCATCAAGGCGGCAGAACTCGTCCAAGACATCACGAGGCTGAAGAACAAGTGTATGAACACCACGGAGAACCTTTCCAGCACGGAACAAGACCTCCGCAGCTGCAGAGACGCCTTGGAAAGAACCAGCGCTGATAAAGAAATGCTGCAGAGGCAAGTCTCAGGCCAGATCCTTGATATCGAGCGGTTAAAACAGGAGAAAGAGTCGCTGTTGGTCCAGAACAGAGTTATCGAGAGGGAACTGCATGAGGCGAGGGAGAAGCTGGCGCATTGCTCGAAGAACTTGAACGTTGTGACGGACAACGTGAATCAGAATGAATCTTTGATAATGCAGTTAAGAGGTAAGGCCGCACTCAAACACCGACACACTCATCCCCAGACACCCACACACAGCGCAAGTCCTGAATCGTTTGTGCACTTAAATTTAAATGTATTGTTAATCTAAACTAGACAATATAAATAAGTTAATAATACTAGCTTCTACTGTAGCTGCACCGGTTTAACTGTTTGTTTATGCCGAATGAAAAATCTCTACAAGTCTGATTACATATCCTAATTCACTAGATTGCTAGGCTATTTTTTTTAATATACTATTGCTGGGCTAATGCAGATGATAGCTCCATTATACCTGAGTCCTATGAGTATTTAAAATCAAAGTATGTACCACTCGTAGAAACGAATCCTCTAATCTAACTAATAGATACCTAATCTAACCTATTCAGAGGACCTGAAACATCGCGACGAGAAGTACCTACGGCTCCAGGCAGAGTTCCGGAACACGATGGAGTCCATCGCCATCCTGCTGAGCCTGCCGACGCGGTTCGTGGAGGCCCATGAGAGCACCATCAAGGATAGGATCCGAGAGATACTCAGTGAGAATAAGGACCGGGCCGTGGTAAGTACACTGTGTAAAAGTTGCTTATTCGAGTTCAAAACCGAACGAAAGACGAATAAAGCTCCCAAAACCCTGACAAAATAATTTCGAACTTTTACGATTTCTTCTAATGATTCGATGAATGTACACTTTATTGCATTTAAAATATAACAAAATAACACCGTATATCTAAATATTACACGTGAACAGTACAATAGGCGGTCTTATCGCTGACAGCGACATTTCTCCCATTATTTTCAAAAATAATGTTTTTAGAGCAAACCGTTAAGTTAATCAACTCTTGAAAGTCTTCTAACGTATACAAGTTATTTAATTTATTTCTCTAATATTTACATCCTATCGAAAAATCCATTGTTCTTATTTGTCCAGGCCATGGACGCTCTCCGCGACAAGCTGGGTCTGGAGTCCCAGCAGCTCAGTCGCACAGCGCACATGAATGAGCAGGTAAATTATTTTATACTCATCTTTCAAACAATGATTTGTGTAACATAGGAGCTGCCTATATTACAGACTTTTCAGTCTAGTTTAGGCAACTGAGGCTACATAATAGGTTGAACTGGAATCTCAATATGGACTCATCATCATCATCATCATCAGCCTATAGCAGTCCACAGCTGGACATAGGCCTCCCCCAATGAGCGCCATAGCGCCCTGTCTTCAGCTTGCCGCATCCAGCATCTACCTGCAGTCTTTCGCAGGTCGTCATCCCACCTGGTCGGAGGACGTCCTACACTACGTTTACCGAGTCGTGGTCTCCACTCAAGAACACGTTTGCCCCATCGGCCGTCGGTTCTTCGCGAGATATGGCCGGCCCACTATGCCCAATATGTACTGGACTTATGTATTTCCAAATGTAAACTAGATAGATAAATATGGGTAAGATGTCTTTGTGTGCTGCAGTATGTTAAAAGGCCTGGGCTCAGCGTAATATTTTGCTAAAGATGCAAAATAACTGATTTTCAGCCAGATCTATTGAGAGCAGAACGAGTTTCAATTCAATGTGTACCTAGCTACTAAAAGTGTCTGTGTAGTGAATCTACAAATTAATTATGTGATTGTAATGATTCTTTTTTGCAATAAAGTTAATAAACTTTACAGGTCACCACGAGGGTCCGCATCCTGGAAGATGAGAGGAACATGCTGGAAGCCAAGCTGCACAAGCTGGAGGCCGAGCTCAATGGGGTGGAGATGGCTAGGGATAATCTCAGGAAGGATAAAGCTAATGTTAGTTCGAAAAGCTCATTTTATGATCAAAACATCGAGTTTTCTGATCATTCATCCAGCGCCTAGTGTTTTTAACCAGCTAAAAAAAGGGAGGTTCTCAATTCGACTGCTTTTTTTATTTTTGTTAGCTTAGAACTCGACTGGGTGAACCGATTTTGATGATTCTTTTTATTTAAAAGTTGATGCTTCCCGTGTGATCCCAGTTCTGACAATGGCATCCATGAGGAAACTATATAGATAGGCTTAAATTTGCATTAAGTATGTGCGCGACAAATGGACGAATGACTCAATATCACGCCAACCGATTGCGATGATTCTTTTTATAAAGTTTTAACCCCTTTTTCATCATTTAAGAATTTGAACTTGCAGGTTTATAGTTTTTTGCATCACGCCAAATTATTAAAGTATTCGTCGCTTTGACCGGACGAAGACCTCGACCTATTCCAGCCTGACCTTTTCACAAATACAATACAATACAATTCTTTATTTATAACACCCAGTTACAAGTCACACGTAGTAATAATAATGCAAACAATATAGAATACAATATTGTCCTTAACTAATATGTATGTAATTCATAAAAAATAATTGACCGAAACTGATAATTTGTCATCGAATTAGTATTTCACAAATAACGGCTATCAATAAAAGAACCATTTGTCCCAGTTCGTAGGTTTCCTGGAACGGCTCAGCCGCATCCTCAACATGGACGAGTTGACACAAGACGTGGGCATCGAGCTGCACACGGACGCCATCATCCACCGCGCGGAGCAGCTGGCGAGACTCGAGAGTGACAAGATCGTGGATAAGGTCAGTCGGGGCACTTACAGCCTGTAAAAAGTAAATAACTAAAAAGATTTTTTATTTTGCCAGAACAGAGACAAATAGTATACAATCTATACGTATAAATTAACAGAGAAACCAACAAAATCGGTCTCCACTCAGCATGTGCTAGGTAGAGTAGATCATATCATAGCGCTGGTCTTCCGTGGTTACCGTGGTGCGTAAGGTAGCCTAAGTAATTAAGGTTGGAAATGCGTGAAAAAATCGGGTGTCTACTATTTTCTAGGTTTTATAAATAATTAGATTAGCAAATGGCTTATATTCTGCGCAAAACTTCTTACCCTGTTCTCTAAATTACTTGTAGAACTTAAAAAAGAATACTAAAATTGATTTTTTTTACGCGTTGTAAATATAATCTATCGTTGTTTGACGAATTCATTGCTGATATATAAGCGGGTTAACTTCGAACCTTATTTGTATTGGAAGAACACCAACGTTTCATCTCTTTGGGGTGAGTGCAGTTCCCCAGTATTCCTCCAAGCACTCCAACACTAATAAGGTTAGGTAGTTAACTCGCTTACATCCGTTCATCCGTAACGGCCGTTGTAAATAGTAACATTAAAGTTCCTACATAACATAAGGCTACTAAGAAAGTGTTTAAGGGATTGTAGGAACTGTCTTTTTTTATGTGATTTTAAATGATATTATTATTATATATATTAAATTCCACCTTGTTTTACAGCTCCGACTCTGCGCAACAATAAAGGGCAGTTTATATCTACAGACATTAAGCGTGCCAGACACTTGCCTTAATAGACATTAAAATATTATACAGTACATTGTGTATAAACGTATTTATATCTACAGTGTACAAACCGACAGACACCGGCCGCCGCGCCGTGCTGGAGGAATGAATATTTAGTCTGCGCGGGTCTGACACGCACTGTGCCGGTAGATGTAATCGGACCTTAGATCACTAAACGATACTTTAGACGAATGTCACCATCATGAAACGCCAGAGTCGGGCCTAGATACAACGCAAAAACATACGACGTCTTCACGGATGGCTTGCCCTCTTTTTATAATTGATTTGTTTAGTCATGAAAACACGCGTTACCAGGGTTTTACCCACGTTTTACCTGTAAATAACAACCTTGTGGGATATTTCCACATATCCTGTATGTAACTAATTTACGATTGCACCCTTCTTTTTATTGATTTCATTAGTCATGACGACAAGCGTTTTCCTTCAGCGTTGTCGCACACATTATTATGTAGATTGGAATCGGTTACAGGCATAAGTAGAAACAAGTACTCGATTTTAGAATCCAATATATTATTTATGGGTAACGAAATGTATGTAAAAAAAACTTATAACGAATGACTACAACTTCAACGTAAAACGAATCGCAATCGGATTCCAAACCGGACGAGAGACGAATGAATGCAAAGTCAAAAAAAATGTTTCGAACTTATGCAATTAGCTCCGAAGCGATTAGCTCCCACCACCAATTTTGATTTAGTTCAGTTACTAATTTTTGTTTGAAGTTGTTTAATTTTTGTTCGCAGTAGGCTAATTTTGTAAATTTTATTTTAAGAACTCAAATATCTTAAACCGTACCTAACCCCTTTGTTTACAATAAATATCGTGGATTCTAAATATATTCTGAAGTATCATAAACTCGAAAAGATGCCCTATGATCATCATCATCGTACAACATAACTACACTACAGTCCTTAATGTGTTGCGTTTTCTGTTGCCGCGACATTATTTTGTGTTTTAACTATATTTTCTATGATCCAGCTCAATTTAATTGATTCGATAAATATTCATTTTGAGCACAAAATCTTATATTTTCTCGAATGCCAAAAACACCAATGAATCAAAAGTTCTGTGTTTAAAAAATGGTTAACGATTTGTGGCAAATTACTTTTTCCTTAATTTTAATATTGTAAATCGTAGAAAAAATTCAAAACCACAATATAATTTTAATCTCGCGTCAACAAGGCCCTTTCAAAAGCTATTTTTTATTTAATATTTAATTTGATTAGTTATGTGTCGGTTTTATATTATATGAGTGTGTTCTGTGTAGATGCTATATTACGGATACTATGGCACCTTACCGAGGCTGCGCCGGGAACGGTCGTTCCATGACTTGCCTTATCTAAAAGAAGTAAGACAAATGCACTTTATGGACATTAACATTAGTGCTAAATTGGCATGCAGATTCTCTAGCCTCCAGTAGGTTATCGTTGAATGCAATTGCAATTTGCTCACTTCTTTTGAATGCTGATTGAAATCATATCCATGTATTTATTTACCTATAGCATCGTATAATTCACTGAATGTTTACAATTCGTAATAAGTACCTTTAGGTAGCTTGTGAATCTACATAGGTAGAGTAGGTAAAATTGTATGCACTAGGGGTACCTATCAAATTCGCAAAAGCCATTCTTACAAAATGTATGCATATGATATTTATTATTTATTTATTTATCATTTATCTAGTGTTCAGTGATATCACGTTCTGTCTCACTAAGAAACTAAATAAACAATAGTTTCAGGCGTTACTTTAAGAAAATCCATTGCAAACTTTGACTTGGCGCGCTGGGCTTGAAGGGGCAAACATCTCTTCTTGTGGGCAATATAAATATCTTGGACGTTTAGTCGTTAAGAAACTAGACATCGAAACCAGATACAGAATACTACTAAAACCACTTTCCTATAAAATACAATACAATAAATAAATGTAGGTATTAAGGTGAAGTCTTGTAATTGCAACTGTCTGGTAATTGCAACTGACATAAGCAAAGATTGCAACTGACATAAGCAACTCCCTCTTGTCGTAGTTCAAAACAGTGATCGTAGAGTTGCTTATGTCAGTTGCAATTACCAGACAGTTGCAATTACAAGACTTCACTTTATATAAAAATCATATCGTCATAGAATCTTCCACAGATGATAAAAAACTGGGCTTGGATTGACACCACTTGACTTAATATGTAAATCATAAAACTTCATAAGCTAATCATTCTACTTACCTTTTATTCGTAACTAGATATATCTCATCATACTCTCAGCCAATCTTAGATGTACCTTAATATTAATATTATAATGCACATTGGGTACCTATGTACTTATGCACTTGTCATCTGTTAACAGAATTTTCCACATTCAAGTACTTATGTCGTTAAATTGCAATTAATATAGCAGTTTTTATTATGAATGTTTTTTGCGTAACAATTAAGCAAATTGGTTGGCACGTTGTCGTATTCATCATTAGTTTTATTTTAGACTTTGATGGCATTTAAATCACTATTATTAATAACACCTACCTCTATCTAGCTAGGTACATCCATAGTTAACTATTAGTAGTTAAGTTGATGGTCATTTTAATTTTAATATTTATAACATCTATAACTAGTTAAGTAGTATTACCTAATCCTATAATATTAACGTACCTGTTCTCGGGCGATATGTGCAGTTCTTCTGTGTTATTCCATCTATGTATGTATTATGTATGATTATGAACCATGTCTTGTTTGAATAAATTTGAAATTCTGAATTAGTCACTACACTGAAGTGAATATTCTATCATGAAATAAATTGCTGATACCTTCTATGTTATACTGCTGTACTATGTATACAACTATGTATGCCCTTGCATACAACAACTCGGACAGCAAAGTTTACTTCCATAAATAAATATACTTATATAAGAATTCTTGAAATTCTAAATTCATATTCAAATGTTTTATTTTCTTTAGGCTTACAAAAGAAGCACTTACTCTGATTGATTTTACTTCATCCGTTTAAATCCATCATACCAGAGCTTTCATGATGGATAGCCGGGGTTTTAAAATTTTATGTAAAATCTTCTGAAGTTCAGAATAGGATATTTCCCATGATAGTTAATAACTTGCAGACCGCGGTGGTGTACCAGCTACAGCGACGCATCAAAATACTGCGCGAGCAGCTGCAACGCAAGGACCTGCACCTGGACCTACTGCGGCGCAAGCTCAGTGTACAGGTATCGATGACGGACCTTGCTTGTACAGGGTACCTTTATTTTGCAATGAAAACCTAACAAAAATATCTGACTTCATTTGTAGCACATTGTAGGTAGAATGCGATTGTTTGACGTAGGTAAATATTTAATTGTTTTTTAATTCCAATAGTATTCCTGATAAATCAAAGCAGGCTAAGCCGTAGTGGCTATAATAAATACTTAAGTATATTATATAAATATATCAAGACATGCAAATGGAAATAGTACATTACGAGGGAAAATAGTGCATGGATTATACCTATCTAGACAATAAAAAGGTCGTATATGTTTATATCTTAGGAGGAGAGTTGCCGTGTACGCGCAGTATTGCAAGCGGAGCGCGACGAGGCGACGGCGCGCAGCAAGAAGCTGGCGCGGCAGTGCGACAAGCTAGCTGTGCAGCTCGCCGACGCACGCGGCCAGCTGCGCGACCTCAACGCGCAGCTCGCCGACGCCGCCGACTACAAGGTACTTACAAGAAACTGAGTCGACCCGCCGACGCACGCGGCGCCGTCACCATAAGCTTCTTGTAAGTAGCTTCTTGTGACATACGCGGCCAGCTACTAATAAATACAAATACAAACTGTTTATTGTCATTCTCTTATGGTTCATATACTCGTTCATTGTTCAGTGTTCGAGAACTCCTTTTAAGTATAAAGGAGGAATATTAGGAGGAAACGCTCTTCCTAAGCTACAACTCATCTGTTTCATGTGCATTTTGTAACTGAATCTGATAATTGTAATTTTTATTTAAAATAATTCATCCATGATAAGTTCTCGTTCACCAGATAGCAGCATTAGAACGGGCGCGGAAAGTGGAAGAACTCCAGAAGAAGTTGGAGGAAGCGGACCTGGTCCGTCAGCGATACAACCGCAAGGTCTGCGTGCTGAAGGATGCTGTGAGAGCCAGCGGAGAGACCTTCGAGCAGGAGAGGAACAGTGCGGAGCATCAGCTCACGATGATCAGGGAAGACCTGGGGAGGACCAAGGAGATGCTGGCTGAGAGTCAGAGGAGAGAGGCGCAGCTGCAGAGCTTCAGGTAACAATACTACTACTACCAGCAGTCTTTTGCAGGTCATCTGGCCGGAGGGCGTCCTACAGTATGCACTAACTTTGTTCTAGATTAATGACTAATGATTAATTTCTTCCATCTAGGAATTCAATCGCCAAACTGCTCGGCATCATGGTTCCGGCGACCGTTTCCGACTTCGAGATGGTCTCCCGTCTGCAGAAGCTCATCGACGCGCACCACGACTTCACCGTCGTCTCGCGCAGATACGATGACCCCGCGCTCCTGCGAGCGTCGTCCCGCTCGCCGCCGCCCTCGCGTTGTCGCACTAGAACCCCTGACAGGTAACATATATATATTCATATTCTTTATGGGCAACAGAGTAACAGGTAACACTTGAGACTTCACCGTCGTCTTGCGCCGATACGACGACCCCGCGCTCCTGCGAGCGTCATCCCACTTGCGTAGGTAATCAATTTAAATATGTTTGGTCCGTCTTCTGCATTGACCAAATAAGAGATTACGAGACTTCTATCAAAATCAAAATATCAAAGACATACAAGCAAACCTTCCAAGTGGAAATAAACTGTCATACATTTAAACACGAACAAAAGACATAAACGCGCTCGGTATCTGTTATTTGAGTCGAAAAGGCTTCACTTTTCTACATGTATTACGATAATATTGTCTTATCGACATCCAATATTTCACATAATATTAACTCGCATTAATCTTTACAAAAATCTTCGTAAATGATTCTACCTGATTCATTTGCTTATCTGATGATAGCATCCAGCCTCCCATGGAAATCCCTCGAATGAGCAAATTAAAACAAATGAACTCGCTCATCCTCTCTGAAGATAACCGATGCATCTACGATGACAGTGCAATTCAAAGCATGATTTTAGTTTTTCTTTTATTTTTAAATAATGTTGGACTCAGTAGATTTGATGTAGGTAGATAGATATAAGATATTCAATTTAGTAGAGAACCTTCGCAACGTAGTTAGTCATCTTTTACGTTGTTATTTCCGACGTTTTGAGATGCAAATTACGATTTAGAGATAAATACTGTCTAGGGAGAAGTTATTACAAATCTTCGTTCTACTAATTTTCTTGTTGCCTGTTCGTATTCATATCCATCGAACGAAGACCTAAGGTTCTAGTAATATTCTCTCTGTACCGAACTTTCCTGCTAGCAAGGGCTTATATTAATTTCAAGAAACGAATTGAACTTTTTCATTTTCTATAAATAAATAAATAACGCTGTAAGAATCATGTATCCCAAGTTGTTCCATGGCGTGAATCGAACCCGCAACCTTCTGGGTCACTTCTGCCTGCTGCAGTCATCTTTTTATTTTGGTACCGATGGTCACACCGGTCCTCAAAATAAAAAGATGACCTGATTCAACAAGGACTACAATGGACTCTGTAGAAATTCCATTAACCAGTTTCTCCCGGATGTGATATGACTGTGATGATTGAATCCGCAACAACCGCAGAGGAGTGCACTAGCTAGTGTAGTAGTGTCTCAAATTATGCATGGCTCGTTTCCGCCCGCGGCTTCGCACACTATTTTATTTTGTGTCTAGGATGAGTTGCAGCCATTTCATTACAGCTCTTTCCCTGATTCCAATGTTGACGTTGTTGTTTATTTATTATATTTCTTTAATGTGGTATCAATTGTTATTCTCTCTACTCTATCTATTGTTATTTTAATTTCTTGCGCTGGTAAATATCATCGATGGTTGCCGAACTTTTGTCAAATTAATGTTTTTTTTGTATCGGCAGGTCCCTCCGGTACGATGACTCCGGTTACGCCGACCCCATCCCGTTCGACCTGGAAGAGGACCTGTATAAGAGCCGTGCCGCCATGTGACACGCGCAGCGCCGCGCTCGCTTCTAACGCAACGCGGGACAATACGTGGAGCCCTAGGCCTTAGGCACTGGTATAACACTCGGTGTCTCACTACTTATACGTGTAAATAGTAGATCGCCAAGATGACCTACGAGAAACAATCTCCTCCCAAAACCCCGGGTCAATATCGCAAGCGGTGGCGTTTGCACATATCCTTGTAGCGCAGATGCTGACCGCCTTGTCTCCGATTACCCTCTGCCATCTCCGAATAAAAGACAGCTTTTGGTAAACGACGATCTTCCATGCGGAGGGCATGTCCACACCACTTAAGTTGCCGTTGCATCAGAAGCGCTTCCATGCCGTACATTCCGGAGCGACGCAAAACCTCAGAGTTAGGAATACGGTCCTGCCACTTGATCTTTAAGATGGATCTTAGACAATGGACGCAAGACGCCAGATACGAAAACAGAGACCTAAGCCCTCCTAAACGTATACAAATAACTCATCGGGCCAACTCTACTGCCATACGTGCCGTAGGGTATTCAAGACCAAGTTCGGTCTAGCGAGCCATATTAGAGCTCATGATAGAAGAATCCGTGATATCTAGGATCGCTGTCATCGAAATCTATAAGGAGGGCTATATACTTATACGTACATGTACTCAGGTCAAAAGTGCAACGACAAAAACAGAAATCCTCGACCATCTGAAGTCACACCGCGAAGCCTGTGAAGATCCCAGGAAGATTCTGCGCTTCTGGACGGAGTTAGGGTGGTTAGACTAGCAGAACACGACACGACAATCCGAGTCAAAGTGCGGAAATAAGAGTACATACCATAACCATAACTCCGGTCAAATTAAAGATAAAATGTTTTTAAACATGGGCCATGCAGCCATACTGAAACAAAAAATCTTAGGTTTTTATAGTTATTATAGTATACAAGCTGCGCCCCGCGGCTTCGCTTGCATGTTAATTTACATATGTGTTAAATGGAGAATTATTCGGATATCCACCGGCAAGGGGTGGTTTTTGTAAACATAAAAAATAGGTGATTCATTATTTACTTTATGTTTATTATAGTTTCTTTATATCGAGTTTTGAGTGAATCTCGATCTCGAAATAGTTTAATAACTCCTGAACTAATTTTTGGCTACTAAACTCGCTTCTCCACTAGATTACTAGCCCAGTTCTAATCGAATAGCAAAACCCAAACACAACTCAGATATAAGCCCGTCTAAAACGACGATTTTCTGACAGTATTTCATTGAAAACTGTCAAAATATGCCTACTTGAGACGTGCTTAAATCTAAGATGCGTTTGAGCATTTGGGCGTAAGACGCTCGTAGTGACCACCACTCGCCCCTTCAACCTAACAATGCCTTCGGTGACGTAGCCTCAGCTCGCTAAACCGATCTGTATCAGTCAGGGTCAATACCACAATACCTTTACTTCAAGTCTTACATAAAGAAAGTGTTTCCTATTGCCAAATGCTTGACAATGAGTTATCGACCTTTGTTGCGAAATAACTGATGAATGATCTCAGAGATTGGTTATTTAAGTTTTGGCGCATTGTAAAGGTAGATAAGCAAATTGGGATTAAAGAAACTTTAAGTCATCGTTGGACCTAACTAAAGCCTCAGCTTCCAATCAAGCAGTTATTTTAATGTTTAACTTAATTAACTAATCCGTTTAGAATACGCTTACATGTTACCTTAAAGTATTTAAACTGTCATTGTTCATTGTTTGTTATACTGTTGCATATTTTTAAAGTACCTAATGTTAACTAAACTTCCAAAGTAATTAATTTTGAACTTGTTTCAATGTTTAGTGTTGGTCGTTATCCATGTTAGTCGTGATGATGTCTTCACAGCTGTATTTCGACCACGGTGGCCAGTCTTAACGAAGACTAGCGCAGGACATATTATAGTGCACAAGCGTATGTGAAAACACAGATGCACTCTCTATTCCCTTACTGTCATAATCCGATGGGCCGACAGACCGAACGACCGGCGATATCAGGCGTAGAACTCACGGCTTAGGAGTCGATGATACCTGAATAAACTATGCTATATAATATGTGTAGTACGCCATCCGACCAGGTGGGATGACGACCTGCGAAAGACTGCAGGTAGATGCTGGTAGCGGCAAGCTAAAGACAGGGTGCTGTGGTGCTCATTGGGGGAGGCCTATGTCCAGCAGCGAACATATAGGCTGATGATGATGATATAATATGCCGGGCTTTTCGAAACACGGCGCTGTAATCCCGCCAACTTCGTGTTAGTAATTTTTATCGCGAGTAGGTTACTATGTCCTGCCTATATTGCATGTTTTCAGATCTTCAACAAAATTGTAGCTATTGATAAAGTCACTACCAAGTTGGAATGTTGCTCCAAATCTATTTATAGGTAACCTTAACAACCTAGTTTTTTGGGCGCTTCGGGTTTCATACGCCGTTTCGCAACAAAAACATTATCCTCATGTTCTACATATCTAGTTTTCTTCAGACAAAAGTCACAATATTGAGTTATTCGGGTAGATTATAGAAAATCGATAAGAAACGTCGTATTTCAAGGAGGTCATGACATGGCCTACATTCTGACGTTATAGGTCACGCGACTTTAATTGTGTTTCTTTATGTAGAAATTGAAGAGTGCAGGAACCGACTTGGTCGGGTTTAATTTGTACCAGGCTGTGTCTATGGTTCCTTCATTTCATTTATTCCACTATAGGAAACCCGCTCACGAGCAGTCTTTGTGATGGTGAAATCGGGGCCGCACCTCTCGACACCTCTCAGTCGTTTGCGCCGATGTTGTTCCTCGCCGGTAATTTACTCCGGCTTTTAAGGAACCCATCCAGCATTCGGCAAGCCACCGTCTGCCACTCTTCCTAACATTATGATTGACTTGTTTATGGCAGACGTCCGCAATCTCCCCTAAAACCCGATTACCCAGTCCAACCATCCATCACAATAGCCTGGTTTTATTTCTTTCATTTTTCTTTGCATCTCGCGGATACCATCTTTGGGTGTATCATATTGTGCACCCGAGGATGATACCCGCTATGTGTAGCCATCGCCTTTAGATTAACTTCTCAAAGGGCCTCTGTGCTGTTGGCTTCGGCCCCACGCAAGCCTTCCAAAGGACCGGGTCACTTTATGGCCCGAGATCATGGTAAATGAGAGACATAATAATTACTTAATTATAATCATTTCACGTGGTAGGTACTTAGATAAAGCGTAGCCTATAGCACTTTGGATTAAGTAATTGTGTAGTAGGTATTAAAATATAATTTTTAAATGAGATTTCTGATTCGATTTTACATCCTACTAATATTATAAATGCGATAGTTTATATGTATTGATGTTTGTTCCTCTTTCACGCAAAAACTACTGAACGGATCTGGCTGAATTTGTATACAGGTAGTTCCGGAATAACAGAAAAGCCATAAATCCCATATTATCCCATAAATCAGTTCCCATGGGATATAAATAATCTTAAAACGTTTTCATGGAAACAACGTGTGGGAAGCTGCGGGAAGAAACTAGTATTATTTATATAATTGCCTACTCATTAAAAACTTACAAATATGTATATCAAACAGATACCTCCCTCGTTACAGGAATAGTATAGGGGATGAGTATTCATGTGCACTGTGCACTATATTAGTACCTATGTTTGTGACTTAGAAGCACTGAGGGGGTGGTGTTCATCGAAAGATAAATCGGACAATTATCATCTTTTAGTATAAGGTTTACTTGGACGTAAATAAATTATACAAAATCTTATGTAAAAAAAGTCAATTAACATGTAGTTGTTTGATTACCATATTACCTACGTGATAATTAAGGTTTATTTTATGTATTTAGCAGGTACATATTTATATTAATTTGTTATGGTTTTTGACTCGATTTTGTTATTTTTTAAAAGTCTTCCATTGCTAATTATAACTATAACATTGTCTTAAATTTCTATGCATACAATATTTAAGCATTTATTAAATTACAAATATTGTTATTTTAGTGATACAAATCTGTCTACAAGTAGTCGATAGACATAACTCAATTTGCATGTCGAATAAGTAATTACTTAGTAAGTACCTAAGTACCTATAATTACATATCAAGTTTAGGACACTAGTCATTAGATGTAACTAAATTAAGGAAAATCTAATAAATTATTTATGTACATACTAAACGTAATTGCTTTATTTTTCGGTCCCAATAACGAAGTTACGTTTATTGCTCGATTTGCATAACCACTTACATAAAAAGGTATGTATTTAATTACCTAGTGCAAGTTTGTTTATTATGGCGCCTTTTAGTAGTTACTTTAACGGAATAATTGTTTTATGCAAGTTTGCAGACAAAATATTATTCTGTGATCTTTAAATCTACATTTTTATAGGTCTACATTACAGAAAGGATGATGTGGCATGAAGGCCTAGTTAAAACAGGTAGGAAGGCTCCTATTTACTATGAAACCTTTTTGTTTGTGCTATGAGTTCCAATATTTAAGTATGTATGTCTTTCGTAGTATCTTTTATCAATATTCTATAAAAGTACTTACTACTTACGCAAAAAAATATTGGTAAAAGACTCTGGCGAGTTCCTATAAATTTCTTACTCAGACATTATATGTGGGTAGGTAAGGCAAGTACAGAAATTCACTAAAATACGAGAAAGATAATTCGAAGGAGTATGAAGGTAGACATTAAAAATTACTCGCCATTTTGCCCTTGGCCTGCGAAGTAAGAATAAGTTGCAGCTAATTATAAAACAGTTTAATTTACTGTTAGAAACATGGAAATCAATATAATTTGTGTAATTCTGTTCGCAAGTTCCGGTAAGTCGAGTTATTGTATCTAATCAGAGTTTGTGGTCGATCTAATGAACGTGGAATTGCGGCCGGTTGCAGTTTTCACAATGATTTTGTCAAAAAACATGCCATTCATTGGTGATCGTACTTTTACTGCATAGAAAGAATGATTTATGTTCAAAATCAAATACTAGCCAATTACTATACTAATAGCCTACGTAACTATTAGTTGTCCTTATGTAATAACTTTTCATGTAACTCCTCATGAAGTAAAAAACAGTTCACACATAATCTAACTTAGGTAGTGAATTATTTCATACTTAGGAACGTATGCAGCTTTAAAATTATTCAATTTGTTTGACTTGATCATATCATGGACATTTATTTGATTGCTTCTACATATTAAAATATTTTCATTTTTACTGTTTCTAGCTCTTGCCCGAAACGTTCCAAATTTCAAAGATCTGGACGAAGACGAGCAGATGCTCTTCCGGGCTGCCTACTCCGATGACACTGCATACTCATACAGCCCAGACCATGCACCGTACAACCAGCCTTACCCCGCTGATTATAGCAACGAGATTCCTGTGCACAAGCTGGATCTCTTGAAGGATGGTATGTGGGCGCTGAAGGCAAAGATGAAGGAGTTGAAAGCGTTCAATAAGGCGCTGGCCGCCAACTTACTGCTGACCAAGTTGAAGGTCAAGGAACTGTTGGAGGGGCTTAAGGTGAAGAAGCTTCATGTTGAGGTGGATAAGCCTGCTTATACTTACCAGGTGGGATTATTTTATTTATTTACTAGCTGCGCCTCTCGGTTCACCAGCGTGGTGTTAGATATTTTGGATAATAAACAATATATCTTTATAAATTGTAGCACGGTTATTCTGATATAGTAAGCTATATTATTGTGAAGTTTCATCAAAATCCATTCTGTAGTTTTTGCGTGAAAGAGCAACAAACATACTTACATACATCCTCACAAACTTATAATATTAGTAGGATAGGATTTAACAAAATCCACAGTCCTTTTTCTAAACAAACTTAAAATATGTTTTTCCTACGGCCAATAACGGATTCACTTTTTAAAGATGGATAATTTTAAACAGACAGACAAATAAGTTTAAATTAATGTTAATCAAAACAAAAGTACCATTTTACTAAGGTTTTACTAAACTTAAACTTAAAATGAAGCCTAGTTTGACCCTTTGTTCAGGGCTACTTGGGCGAATTCCTTGTGACCTAGATTACCTTGAGCGTAAATACCTAAGCTAAAAGCAAAAAATATAATTATGACTCAATAAAAATCATTGGTTCAGCATTGAAATAATGTTGAAATATAATGTAAGTTTTTTCAGAAAGAGCCAGTATAGGTTATATTATTTCTTTATACTCTAACAAAAAGAGTTTGACTTATTTGTCTGCTCGTTAATTCAACCTGTAAATGATTACCATATTTTTTATTTTATTTTATTTTATAATTTTGGGAAAACTAACAGCTAGGTAACTAAATACTAAACACAGTGTGTAACTAACGGCTAATTATAAGTTTCCACAGATATAAGAAAAAGATACTAAAGTTAAATACTAACAGTCGAAAAAGGAAAAAGACAGCACATTTGGTTGAAAATACAAACTAAGTTACATTAAATACTTAAGCAAAGAAAAAACTACTCAACCAGCGTTTAACACGCTTGGTTGAGGTATTAAATAAATCTAAATCTACTTCATCGTTGCCATCATTAAACACAGTATTTGCTTGGATGTTATTGAATGATTTGCATGCCCTTAAGATGAAAGAGTTCTGCCTGTAGTTCGTCCTCACCAGTGGTTCATAAAAGAGCTTTGGCTTACGAAGTGAGCCTATGTTCGTGCGCAGACCAATCAGCTCTAACAGCCCTGATTTTGAGCCTTTATTTTGGGATAAACTTACACCTATTTTATATTTCTACTTTTAAGTACAAATATAAATGTAGAACACTCCTAGATACACCATTGCATGCTTACTGATGAGCGACATGCCTTAGATAACGTCTCTCAATGTCATGTACATATTTAGGTTCGTTGTACAAGTAATGACATAATTTCCATAATTGCCTTACTTTACAATGTAATAAAACTGAAGCATTTATCCTTTTCAACGACCCGCAGAATCTCTTTTAATATTCAAAGAATACCATAATAAATAATCAATAGAGTATGCTGTCATGGAACTTACCTAGGCTAACTAGGTAAGTCCTTATATAAAATCGCTATAAGTTTACAAAATTTTCCATTGAGTTACGAATTATTCAATCTGGTTTTGACACTATTTTGATTCTTATATTTGTTGTAATGCAGTAGGTGCCTACATTTCAAAAAGGTGCATCTTATGATGTAGGTAAGAAAGCATTAACGTTAGATTATGTTATCTACCAAATACTTTAATGTTCCTTAATATTGCACAAAAATTTAATTACTCTAAGCGAACCAAAAGGTTTACTTAGAGTAGACCATCTACTCTAACTAAACGACCTAGACACGGCCCCAAAATCGAATAACCCTCAATGGAAATGCCAATGAAAGTTGTATTTTTCAGCCTACTTCGTACCAGCCTCAAAGTCCGCCGCACCCGCAATATTCGGCAGCCACTCCGCAACACTCTGCAGCCACACCGCAATACTCGGCAGCCACCCCGCAATACCCGGCGGCGACCCCGCAATACTCGGTGGACACCCCGCAATATGCACCCACATACGTCCACTATGGGGCCCCGCCGACCCCACACGACCCCTATAATGGACAGTAAAAATACATACCCTTATATAACTACCCGATGAAAATGTTGTTACCAATTGGAATTTTTTTGTTAATTTATATTGTGTCTTGTTATCTCCCTAATCTTTAATTCAAAGAAATAGAGTTGATTTAACCCTTTAATCGATACGAATGAATAAAATTATGTATATTTATTGATCGAGTTCTTTGTCTCATCTTAGAAGTAAGGCGAGCCAGTTTATGTCGTGAGCGACTTGTACCACGTCATAAGAAAGTGCATTAATAAAATAAATTCATAATTGTTAAGGTCACCAAGAGCCTGCGGTAGTCAGTACTAGCTAGACACGCGGCGCGCGCGCAGGGCACTGTTCTAGAAGCGAATCGCTTGTCCGATAATCGAATAAAAATCGATTAACCGAATGAGAAGATCGCTTAGTTTGACAGGGTCCGGGAGCGGCTGAATACGTGATAAAGTTGAACTGAGTTTGAGATAAAATATGTTTTTACGAATAAACAGAGATCGAGTGGACATGTCGTTGTCGATACAATAGGAGCACTGACACACTGGTGCACTGGAGGCTCGACGTCGCCGAGATGAATTGGAACCTAATATGGATTTTTATTCTGGTGGGTCCTCGCTGAATTTCATATGTTTAGGTACCTATGTAGTATCTTTATGTAAGCGACTTCGCCCGCGTATTTTTGGATGATAGACTGCCTTTGTACTATTTCAGAACATTTTTTTATTTACCTACATTATGTACTACTGATTGATTTATCTAAATTTAATTGCTATTCGTTAGTCTCGCTAAAACTCAAATCGGCTGGACTGAGTTGAATATGTATTGTTTTGTTTTGTTTTCTCTCAACAGAGGGGGTTAACAAGAAAATAAATAGGGGGTGAAATAGTTGGTAATTTGAAGTTCACGGGATCATCTAGTTTAATTATAAATAGGTAGATTATGTCATCTCATCATTCAGTATCAATTTCGTTAGATATTTGATTTACCCCCTAGAGTTTAAATTTTAGAAAATACTAAACGTTCTAATTCTATCACAACAATGGATAATTCGATTTAAATGTAAAATTATGATTTCTGAATATAGAATATGCATATTCAAAGCGGGATAAAGTTGGTTCCTTCCTTCACGTTTATGTTAGAATCATCTGCTCGGACCACACGAGACAGGCTCGGCCTAATGAGAGATCCATCATCCATCGGTAAAATGGAAGTCTAAGCCCTCAGCAAGGAAAAAAAGGCGTAGCTTAGATTCAGATTCTTTATTGGCAACATAGTTACTGGTTCTTGGAATGTACATTCATACTTAGCTTAGGCTATAAAGACTCATAAAGACCGCTCTCGTATTATGAAGTTTTCAATAATAGATGTATGTAATTGGCGGATAGCGCGTTGATGTCTTTTGTATGGGAATGGGATGTCGAACAATTCAGTAGGGATGGGTTTTTTATTTTTTCAACTTCGATTTAATTACGACAGCTCTTATAATTATTTTTATTATGTTGAATTATTTTATATATTTTCGTTATTAGGGTTAGGTCGGTAATATTTGGTTTTAATAATTTCGGAAGTTATGAAAATGGTGCTTTTTTAATTCTAAGTTATAAAAAAATGTACGATATGCTTGTCGAATCGCGTGTTGAATAATGTGGTTCCGCAGTCGAATATTCATTTGCATAAGGACAGGAAACGGGAAAGTAACATTACGACTAATGACAATACGGCGCAAGGTTGCTTGAACTCGAGACCTTTGTAAATATTTAGACAATGTGATATATTATGTACATTCACTAATTACGGTAGCCGGAGGTTACGGTATTTAGGTTAAAAATTGTTAACGTATTATTAAATATAGCCTTCTTCCATATTTCAAGCATTTATCTACTTATCAAAGCTGTAAATTAGTATTTTGCCAAGATTACAAAATAATAGGAGCGGTCGGTATGAGATAAGACCAAAATGTATTTATATACAAAAATTGTTAGAAAATACAATTATGCCTACATATAGGATACGGTAAATATGTAAAGTACTAAACTAGTTAATAACGTACGTATTATTAATCCCACATTGTCACGAGATGTGAGATTCATCTAGTTCCCATTGTACAAGCACTGCCATGCATGTGCACAGGACATTATTCTAGTGCACAGCACACGCCTGTTCAATAGAATATTGTCCTGTGCACATGGCTAGTCTCGAAAATGGTATTATTACATATATATACAATCTGCTAGTATCAGTCTGTCTACATTGATTTGTTCTGGAGTCCGTAAGATCGGAGAGCGACCGCCAATAAATTTGGCTTGGAGGGGATCATCATTAAACAAACTGTGTTTGTGGGTGATGGACGATACGAGTACTTGAGACTGACCTTCGGCTCGGTCGCCCTAGCCGAATTTAGGCCACAGCGGCCAATTTCAACGATGACTAGCTGTGCCGTGCGCAAGACAAATCTCACGACATCTCACCAACTAAGACTCCCCGTTGTCGTGAGATTCGGGGTGCGGAAAATCGCCTCACGTAGGTAATATATGATGCCCTAAAAGAAAACATCATTTATTAATTCGATTTTAAACTGATCCAATTATAGTGTTTAATTTTCTTTGCATTCCCTGCCTTAATAACTATTTCATGACGCCATACAATGCAACTCGTCTTATTCGTCGATTTAAAAAAAGTTTTGTGAACAAACAAGTGGTAATGCCAAGTTAAACTACATTGTTCTTTAAATGGCACTCAATTAATTACATAAATCACACAGCACTGAAGTATTTTTCTCAATTCTCAGGAATTATTTTACCGTAAAGCATCAACTTCTTATTATATCGTCCAAATATCTATAGAGGACACGAAATATTCTCAAACTTGCAAGCAAATGCACTGGCGTACCTATCTTGATGGTATCTCAAGGTGTTTCACACCATTCGAAAAAAGAAATCTAGATTCGTTAATGTTTCATTGATGTTTTAGAGACGTAATTAGCGTAGGTTCATACAACACCTGCATTATGTCCATATTGTCCAGCATTATTTATTTATTAATTAGCATAAAGATAGTTTTATCTTTATGTAACTGACAGAAGATGAGGTTTTACACGAAGGCAAATCCGAAACATCGTTTTTTGTTTTCCAAGTCTGGATTTAATTTATTTGGTAGGTGCTAGAGACCAGTCTTTTTTTGTTGCTAGCAGTTACCAAAACTAACCCATCGCACTCAGGTATGAACTTGATTGAATGATGAACTTCGTTTTTTTTTCAAAGTAGACCCTCAGGTAAGTTCCTCTTTTTATGTCGAGTTGGAAAACCTCTCCCTTTGGTAAACCCAAGGGGCTAAACCCAGACCAGTATAAAATGCCATCTTGGTCGCCACTGTTACCAGGCACCCGTTTATTGTAAACAAACAGTTAAAAAGAAAACACCGATAACGAATACTAAAATGTCAGAGTGATCTTTAAGCAAACTGGATCAAGTGTTTGCTCCAGTTGAGGGCGAAACGGGTCTAGCTCACTTCCTTATGTTTTTATGAACGGCGTCAGTAAGGACGAGTGCACATTAGGTGTACCTATAGTCGGTACGGTATATTATTTTGCTAACGCGGCGCGGCGGCGGCGGTTCTCATAAGCCACTCGCATTATGTTCCTATCTATTTTTCAAATTAGGTTTGGCTAGTGTTTATGATAGTTAATATTTGCTCACATTCTTTTTATCAATCTATCATCTTATCATATCACGAAGTACATATACGGACCTTCACCTTACATATGTAATCGCGTGCGGTAATACGCTTGTCAAAAACTATCTGGCCCAATAAAATATACTCCTTCTCGGTATTCAAGCGAGCGTTTGTACGAATATCGGACTAGACCATGGATGAAGTAAAAATAGGGAGGGCTTTAGCTTCTTTAAAGGGAAGGCTCAAATTAGGTCCAAGTAGGTCTACCCACTTCAGTTAGTCGAAACGGCGCGCTTTTTTACTTTCATTCAAGGGCCAGACAGATGGTTTAAAAAAACACGTTGACAGTGCGCGATATAAACGCCTAATGTGTACTCGCTTTATGGAAGTATCATTATAATCTGTGGTGGGTAGGTAGGTAGGTATGTCCGTGGTATTGTGTAGAAATGACTGTCAATCACCTGGCCTTTATTTGCTTTTTTAATTGCTAATAATGATTAGTACCTACTGGTTTGGTATTAAGACAGCCCATTAGATTAATTGCATTTCTTAGATTTTTACAATCATTTTAAGATCGTTCTTAGGTTAATTTTGTAGACTTCGAGAGATTTTTTAAACGATCAACTTAAGTATGATACAGTGTTTTTATTAGATCAGGCATAGGAACAAGGTGGTCTCGGTTTCTTGAAATAGAAAAGAATAGAAAATATTTACTTGCGTTTCAAAACATAAATTAAAAACTAAAAAAATAACAAATTAGGAACTAATAAAAAGAAATTAACGACGAGTACACAAATAGGCTACCGGCTCAGCATTAAATGCTGCATTGACACGGTGCCGTGCAGCGCTGGTGTTCAGCGGCGCATTGTATTTTTCTTCTCTTTTCTTAGCCGTATTTTATTAGCACTTAAGTAATTTATATTTTTTTGATTTATACGTAGAGTTAATATCCCTTTGCGGATGAGGTTCTCCGCCATTGTAAAGGTTTGTGGTTATTGTAATGAAGTACTTGTAGGGATTTAAATAAATAAAAAAAAACTAGGTAGAGTAGAAGAGAGGCTTACCACAAATTACAGAAACTATGCTGCCTGCAACAATAATGTTGCCAGCCTATTCTTTATGACTTAGCCAGCGATTAATTCCACGATACTGAAACTTTGTTCTCAATAACCGATGCAAGGGACCACAGAGGGGACTGATGTAGAAGGCCACCCTGTGCACTGCGGCTGACATTTTCGCGGTCTAACGACTTCCGATCACAGTGTCTGTGTGTGGTGTGTGACAGATGAACCACCGAGGGTTTTGAAGTGAATTCATCACTGAATCTTCTTTAATAGAATCATCAGCCCACATACACGTCCACTGCTGCACATAGACCTCCCACAAACGACGCCCTGACCCATCTCCGACTACTCTCAATTGAAATGAAATTTACTGCGACTGCATGTAAAGCTCAATTCAATTCAATACATTTATTCCACCTTTTGATAAGTAGGTACATATAATAGCAATAGATAATTAGGTTATTAACAACACACAGCATGACATTATGTGTGCATTACCCAATGCTTCATGGAAGCACAGTCCGTGTTTAGCCTTCCATCTGAATTTTATAATTCAGATAGCTTCTGGCACCCCCCCTCACCCGGCGCATCCGGGATGCTGTTCTGTTGTATTGTACGCAATACATGACATCATGACTCACACACGGGTTGTGTCATGGGCTACATACTCTGAAGCGAATCTCCTAATGTCATATTATGATATTTGAGTTTTTCGGAAACCACCCGAATTACCACCCCCATAGTGCATTTTAATTTCAAGTATCCAGTCTACAGCGTAGGTACTCTACACATGTTAATAATAAATAAATTCAACACTGTGTGATATAGACATATCAGCTAGAAGCTGCTCGTCTATTAACAATAAATAAATAAATAAATGTGGTGTAGTAAAGTGCATTGATGTGGTCAACGATGCAAGCGCACCCTTCTTTGTCTCAAGTTCTTTATCATGGGTATATTTGCATTCAAGTTTAAAATACCGCACGATCTGGTAAATCAGAACTGGTTTGCAGCCTCGCCCTGCGCCGGCGCATGGCGGGCCAAAGGCAATGAAACTAAACTAGGATCCTGCCCCAAGTTCATGTGCCTTTAATTACTTGCACTTTTTGTCCGCATACGAATGAACTCGCAATTAACCTGTTCGTGGAGAAAAGTAAAGGAGTGGTTTTGGGCTAAAAATAAATAATCGCTGTAGAATCGACTGCCACCATTCCTGGTTGTAACTTGATAAGATTTTGAAGGTTCTACTAGAAATCTGATATGCTGAATTGAAAAGGACCAATAGCGAATAATTTCATGGCAATCAAATTCCGTGTTCAGAACTGTCGAAATACCATTTTTTCGACAATTTACACAGCATCATCTAACAACATCCATTGAAGTGAATGACTAATATACGTAATACATACAATACATTACATACATAGATAGTTTTTTATTATACATAGAAAACGTCCAGAAAACCTATACAAATATCTGCAGTTCGTACACACAATTGTTCCGAGGCGGGAATCGAACCTACAACCTGATGCATCGCGAGCGGACCTTCGCCTACCACGCCACAGAGGTCGTAATTATGCAACTTCTTTCTAAGGTAGGCCTTTTAGCATGTTTTGAGAGCGCGAACTTGCCAGCCTGCGACCTTCGTATTTCACTGCCAGGCAGCCAGCGCGTGCTATACCTTACCTCCCACACCGACCGCCCCACTTCTAGCGACGCGACGTAGGCACTTGCGCACTTTCATTTGTTTCAATTATATTGTATTTTGTGGTTTACTAATGGAATGTAGGTGACGTGTATGGGCTATGAGGACTCTTTTCCTGTCATGCGGATTTCCGCCCGCGTGCGGATCTAGTCCGCGTGCGGGCTGTTCGAAACCTATAATTTCATATTATGTTTTTCCTATCACGCGGACCGTGTGTCATTTTGTTAGGTAGTTATATTATGCAATATAGTGTACAAAAATTCATTCACGAGGAACGCGAATTGTCCCTCGCAGGCCATCCGAAACCTACAATTACTCCATTTATCGGTTTCGGGTGGCCCGCTTGCGGAATTCCCCATGTCAGAAAAAGAGCCATACAGCCTCCATTTCGAATCAGCTTGAGGCCTGCACTGCGTTAAGTGCCCATTTTTCGAAGGTTGTCAGAAATTTATCGCCACAAAATATTTTGCAGAGTAGACCCCCTGATATCATCTCGTCGCGAGACACTCACTCGTGGCTGTCTTATACGTAGGTACTTACCGATAAGACGGCAGACGGACACGACCCCCGACAGACAGAGATCCGTCCCATCGCACTATGATAGCGAGCGAGGGCGCACACACTTATGCACTATCATAATGTCCTGCACGCACACCTGTGCTAGTTGAGACTGGCCACAGTCGTCGAAATTCGTCAAGGAGGACATTATCATCATCACCAGGTAGTACCTAACCTCATCGGCAGTGCTGATCCAGCACAAATACGTCCTTCTGTTAGGTTCCAGAAGTCGACTCATCCAGTGTTAAGTTTGCAGGGGTCGGTCTATTCTAACGCCGCGATCGCCATGGCCTATGTCATTCATATGATTTATACATCAGTTCACACTGAGACGGGACGCGATGCTGCGCGCACTGATTCCAAATACAACTTTATTTACTACGGAAAAAGATACACATTTATTGTGATAATCCGAAAATGCCCCGCACTGCGTAGACACTGGCCTCGTCAAGCATCATCGTCGCGTGTCGTCGCTTTGCGCCTCGGTATGAGCTGACCCATAATAACCAAAGCAGAATCAAAGTAGATGGGCTTAACACTGTATTTCTAGTTAGTTCTAAACTAGTTAGAATATGGAAATGGAGCCTCTTTAGATTAGGTACTGTAGGTAGGTATACTCGGTTATGGTATCAGAGGTCGCGCTATAATTCTATACCGACTGCGGTGCAATTTGCATCTGTGATGTGATTGGATTGTGGAGGAAATTATAGTTCTAAGGAATCATCAGCGAAGGAAATATAAATAGGTCCGGTGCAAAATCTTTTGTGTATTTTTATGGCCAGAAAATATATTACTTAGGTATCGAAGAAGTCATAATAGGTAGTGTAACAGGCAATACGACTTCATAGGTTCCTGACTAGTTAAAAAACTGTGTTTCAGGAACTAGTGGTTTAAGTAATGATATTCAATTATAAAGTATATGGTTTCGTTTGATTTTTGTTTGTTAAAAATGTTACTCGAATTGATGACGTGATTGATAATGACGCAATAATTCCAACTCTATTCGAGTAATATCGAATTTGAGTGAGTTGGAAGAAAACTCGAGCCTTCCTCCGCCTAAAATACGAGTGTTTGTGGTACGGGGAATCCCGCTATTTCAGTCAAATCTTAAAAAATAACTACCTAAAAATTAACATTATGTAACGTTATGTGGAGACCAGTATGTAAACAATGACTATGACATACAAACAATTGTCGGGACCTACCTAACGTAGAAGCTCAAAAACAATTAGGTATAGATAATAAATAATAAAATTGTGCAGCTATTCGTTATGGTCAATTTGTTTTAAAACTTTAATGACTTCAATTATCATAATGTATGTTTGCTACATAATAATTTAAGTGCTCGAGTTTTTGAAATAATTACCTACAGCTTAAAGAGACGTCTAAAAAACGCTTCCGTAAAGGTAAACTAGGAGCTTTAAAAGAAGCCATTAAAATTTACTTGCCGACATTTGTTCATATTCTCCGAATGAGGTCAAATGTATGTGCACTAGCTTCTACCCGCGATTTCACACGCGTTTTTTGGAATCAACTGTACCATGTAGGTACGTAGGTATTTTACTCAGGTCATTATCTATGTGTGCAAAATAGCCTGATACATTTAGGTATTGTGGTTTGTTGTTTATTTATTTCCACCGAAGGTACACATGTTACACTTGATGTCGGAAAGTTCTATAAACTTTAAAAGTATATTACACATTTATTATATAACACACACTAATTTTGACCCAGGAAACACCATAAGGGATTGTGTTCAGAAAAAGCAGACGGACATGCCTTCTTAAATTCATTCAAAGATGGTCTTTATATGCAACTTAAGACACACACAAAAAAAATACCTACATTAAAAAAATACATAAATAAAATATAGATTGGACGAATAAAAACAAACAATGATATAAATAATATCAAACAAATTCAGTCGTTTTGACGTTGTCTTCAGCCAAACATCTTCACAGCAAACTTTGGAATTTTTCATATACCTACGAAGGATAAAATTCCCACAAAAAATTGAAGAGATGAGTCAGTAATATCAGTTGGCCTTTCTTCGAGGATTCTCGGCATCCGCAATGATTATTTATATATTTATAAGTGCTATTAAAAAGATCATCTCTGTAACCGGCAATAATAAACTACGCCTATAAAGTAGATTGAGCTGAGATCGATTTTTACGTCAAGTGAATGCGAAATTTCCGCGTTCAGGGGACCTCTTTGTAAGTAGGTATATATAGGTAGGTATCTGGTATTGTACATTCGTCGTGAAGAATGCCTCGTATTTACTGACATTTACAAGCATTATCTGTGAATAACAAGTACCTACTTACATCTGTGAAGTGTCCAGGATTATTTATTTACAAGTATTCACTTACACAGATCAAGTCTGCATGGCTCGGCGTGGTATGTGCTTGATGGATAGCTTTTATCTTGGCTCTGTTTGTAATTCAACCTCCGCTATGAATAAACATACATTTCTAGAGACCAGTAACAAAGTATACCAACTGTTTGTTTCCTGTGTAGTTTAGAACATTATAGGTATTATAGGACCTGTTGTATTTATATAAATGTCCTTTATATACATTTTAAAATGCGCCGTGATTTAAAAAAAATATAGGTACAGTTTGGTTACCGATCTTAGGGCCAAAATATTCAAACTTCAAACCCCTTTCTAGGCATTCTGGTAGGTAGGTAAATCTGCCTATCGTTATCATTGATAAAGCTTTTCTATCTTTAAACCTAAAAAAATTAAAGTGAACCAAAAAAAATATCACTTTATATCCTAGTTGTACTTATGTTATTTGAAATGTGTGACGTGTCCTAGAGTCCTGTGAGGTCTAAAGGAAATAAAGCAGTTTGATGTTTGACTAATATCGTGTTTCAAATTCCAGGTATTACAACTGTGCTACGTGAGTTCGCAGCCGGTCCCCGAGGCAGCCAGCCCCCGCCCCGACCAGCACCTCCCCAGCTCCCACAGCCCTCCCGATGAACACACCGACACACATCACGACGAGAAAGTTATCTCAGTGCGAATCACATCATCCGTAGCAGTCGCGAGAGGCACAGGCAAACCTACCAGATCCGACAATGAGCATAACCTCCCATCGAAATCAGTTAAAAAAGAACTGGCATTCAAAAATATGACAGAAACGAATGAAAATGAGGAAGAACAAGACACACCGACAGAACAGAACCTTAGAGGCGCCAATACAGAGTTCCTCAAACAACTCCACGCGAAAAAGGAACCGATACAGTTGTCTCCCGAGCATGACTTTGAAACATCTGCTCTACGATATGACGACGAGGAACGCACGCCCGCATCGAACAACGATCGAACTAACTTTAAAAATAGTGATGCAATAACTAGCAAGATATTATCATCCGACGGCTTCAAAAGCTTCAGAGCGAAATCATTGTCCATTTTAGATGAAGCTTTGAAACTAGCTGATGAACGATCGAGCCCCAACATCACTGACGAACTCACTGAAACTAAAGCATCAACTGAAAACGTATATTTATCGACATTTTACGAAACAGAATACAGCGCTGAAGATAAAAGTGGCCTCAATCTCTCAGATAGCAAGGAGTCAAAAGAAATAGATGACTCATTAGCGGAGTCGTCCATAAAATCTATCTTAGAAATAGCGAAGCAAGACGTAGATTTCGTAAACGTTCCGCTGGCTAGGTCACTGCATGCGCAGACTTCAAAAAATTACATCCAAGGCTCAAGGCATAAACAATCGAGCGAAAGGGAATCGAGTACCCGCCTTACGACTATCAGTTTTAACATAGTGCACGACGCCCCTAAGGCTACCTACAACGAGCACAAACCTTACTCGAACCCCACCCACTATCAAGAACACAAGTTTTACGAAACTCCTACGATTTACAGCCAGCCTGCTAAGATATACAGCGAGCCGGCTCAAATATACAGCGAACCCGCCAAGGTATACAGCGAACCTGCCAAGATATACAGCGAACCTGCCAAGATTTACAGCGAGCCCGCCAAGGTTTACAGCGAGCCGGCCAAGTTCTACAGCCAACCGGCGTCTCTGCATCTGCAACCCAACCCCAAGAACTCCTCGCCGCCGCCGCTGCAGTGGCAGTCGCCGACCACCGTCCGCACTACAAGCACCGAACCCGCGCAAACAGATGAAAAGAACTATGAAATAGACGAGAAAGTGAGCGTCCTCACAGACGGCCGCAGCTACGGCGTACAGGAGGCTACCACGGAGAAATGCAAGCAGGACAGCTGCAAGGTCGGATACGTGGTGAAAGGACGGCAGTTCAACAAATACAGGGTCGAAGAGAGGACGGCAGACGGGTTCATCGTGGGCGAGTACGGGGTCGTGAGGAATGAGGACGGTGCGCTGCGGGGCGTGCGGTATACTGCCGACAGCGAGGCGAGCCCCACGCTCATACACGATGCACTCATGAAGTTCCTACAGCTCAAATAGAGTCTGGCTACCGAATGTTGCTGCAACGGCAATATGTACAAACTTTTTAAATGGCTCATATAGATAATAATATGAATACTACTACACAAATAGGTCAAACATTCGGTTTTGTGGTGATCTTGTTTTAGGTACCATTTTACGAGTCCGAAATTAGAGAACATTTAAAAGTGGAGTGCGTATGATAAAAAAGTGGCCTTAGCTCTTTTTCAGTATCAACTCTCGATAGCCACACTATAATAAAGCTCAAGTTAGCGTAGTTCACAATAAAAACCACATGTAACTTTATTTGCTCATTTATTTGTAAGTATTTGTAGAACGAATAACAATCATACGAGTTACACCTTTAACAGTTAATAATAATTTATTTGTAAACTTTAAGACTGATTATAATGGTATAAATTCAACTGATTGGCTCCGGAAACAATGCTAAGTCGCTCGTCTCTGAACCCGGTGAAAAGATGCAGCGTTTTTTGAACGACAATAGCAACTAGTGCTTTATGGCATTATGGTGTAATGCAATACTAATTATGTCTGTAATATTACGCCGTTCAAAAGTTAAAATGTAAAAAACATCACAATTCATTTGGCGCTTTCTTCAACATTATGCCTCAGATATGTTTTGTGTTTTACTTTAAATAATTTTGGATATGTGATTACAATGATTTAATAAGCGATATTAATATTCAATTCCTAGAATTAATTATATAACCATACTCAGCATCACTTGGCAGTGAGTGGTAGTTTATAAAATAATAAATATGGGCGTTTTCTGCAAAAATGTTTTTGTATGTGAGAAAAAAAATTGAGACACATACATAGGTAATGGGTCCCAATTCAAATATCCCCAAAACTAAATTAATTTGACAACATTAAAAATGTAGGCCGTGTTATGATATATAGGGTATGCATAACATGACTAAATTTTTTTAGTTTTGGCGACATATTAATTGACACCTACCTTACATAGGAAGAACTTCGAAACATATGCTCACAAACGAAACATTTTTCAGAAAACTTCGTATGTCCGTCGTTATAAAAAGTGCCATTGGACACTGCTAGTGTTATTGAAATAATTTAGTTTTAGATAGAATTCGATAAGTAACTTCATAGGGTAATAACAGGAATTAATATAAGAATAAAAAATGTTTCGCAATAGATATTGGATTACAACTTTCCCTTTCAAGTTACAAGAAGTTTAGAATAGCTTTACATCTCTGAACTATTTATCTTGCCGTTAGATACACAATTATAATACTAAGGTACATTGAGAGTGAGAGCATGATAGTATAACGTCGAACTATTGAACACATCACCAAGATTTACCCCAAAAAGTACTCAGCGCGCCTGATGAAGTTTTCACTTAAAAACTGCACTAAGCACTTTTTCAGTATCAACTCTCGATAGCCACACTATAATAAAGCTCAAGTTAGCGTAGTTCACAATAAAAATCACATGTAACTTTATTTGCTCATTTATTTGTAAGTATTTGTAGAACGAATAACAATCATGCGAGTTACACCTTTAACAGTTAATAATAATTTATTTCTAAACGTTAAGACTGGTATAAATTCAACTGATTAGCTCACCAAAACCGGTGACAAGATGTATATTTTTTTGAACGACAATAGCATCAGCTATTGTCGTTCAAAAAAATATACATTATGGCGTATGTAAGATTAAAATGTCTGTAATACCTATTACGCCATTCAAAAGTTCAAAGATGTAAAAAACATCATAATTAATTTGGCGCTTTATTTCAATGTTTACAATATGGCTCAGATATGTTATGTGTTTTACAAAATTGTGGATATGTAGTAACAATGATTTCATAAGCGATAAAATATTTAATTCCTAGAATTAATTTTGTATTACAACATTCAGCATCACTTGGCAGTGAGTGGTTGATTATATGATAATAAATATTCTGTAAAAAGTTTATTGTATGTGAGCAAAAACTATGGGCATTCAATTCATATATCCCCAATATTGAACTTATTTGACAGGACTAAAATATTGCCATCCTTTTCATTACGATCGCAATAAAAATGATGGCATCATTTTTAAGTCTGCAAATTATAAAAGTTTTGATGACACCTTTAAAATAGTCATATGCGACACATTTTCAGAAAACTTCGTATGTCCATCGTTCAAAGTTTCATTAGACACTGCTGCTGTCGTTAAAATTATTAGTTTTATGATAGAGCTCGATAAGTAAGTTTATATGGTAAATAATTAACAAAAAAAACGCAATAAATAAAATAAATAAATAATGCTGGACAATCCACACAGCATCATCTAGCCCCAAGGTAAGCGGAGCTTGTGTTATGGGTACTAGATGACTGATATACTTAATACAATACATATAACGACCAGAACACCCGGAACAATCATCTGCAGATCGTACACACAATTTTTCCGAGGCGGGAATCGAACCCGCAACCTCGGACTTTCACCCACCGCGCCATAGAGGTCGTCAAAAATATTGATATGGAGATTACAACTTCCCTTTTAACTTTAAAACTACTCTATACTTCGTTCATACAACTATTTCACTCTTTTAGATACGAGTTAGATACATAATTATGATACATACAAACATACATACGTATTTGGACTATGATATAACGTCAAACTGTTTAACACATCACCAAGATCTACCTAATTCTTCTTTGTCATTACGAAGATACATTGTTAAAGAATCGGACTTCTAACATATCCTGATTTTTGCATCTTGCGAAAAGGTCTCTTATATAATAATATATATCATATTATATACCGACCAGTAGGTAATATAATAACATATAGAACATTAAACGAATTGCTCGGGTACGCAACATTAAAGACACAAACGCTTAATTACATTCCTCTAGCATATTACTTACATATTACTTACAACGTCTCATTATAAGTACTCTTATATAATTAATAGATATATCAAACATAGGTCCTCGACCTGTTATAGTAAACGCGATTAGCTAAACGTGCGTAAAACTTTCAACATTTAACGATGTGGAAGCACATGATACTTGAACGGGCACAAGCGGCTCCGTGGATGGATGTCACCTATAGCGCTGCTAGATCCATAACTACATCTGTGGTTGCGCACACACACACTGGTGCACCAACATATGTCCTGCGCACATGGCTCATCTCAATGGAGACGACAGGACATCAATTCTTAGCTGTGAATTCACAAACACTAAAGGGCAAGGGCCGATTTACTAGCAATCTTTTACATTGTTAATCAGTGCAATAAAAGCAATAATAGAAAATAATTGTCTAGCTAGGTAGGTATTCAGCAGCGGCGCAATGCAGCCAGCGTCTTGGGGACGACGACTATTTGTCGTGATTTGGATCAGTTGGGCTATCGCTAGATTCTTTTAAACGAATTAAATAAAAATGACAGCGAGATTTTGTCCTGTCAAAACTAGTTTAGTTTGTCCCCTATAGTTTGTAGACTTGAAACAGTCCAGAATGATTTATCATGTTAGAATAATATTTTCCTGCTCTCAGAAATAGCTTTATAAATGATACGATTCTTACCGAGTATGTAAATTCAAAATACATTTTTGTTGCTGACGTTTCAAACAAGACTAACAGGGTGTTTGGTATTTACATGGACCGATAAAAACTCTGTCGGAACATTTAAGTACCAAACACTTTGTTACAGATATTTGTAATTTGCGTTTGGCCATGTGAGGTTCAATTCTGTGCCTAGAGCCAGATAATATATATATAATAGTAACTGCGCTAATCGGGTCAGAGTTAGGCCATACAATAAAACTAGATTAAAATACATTTCCTACTCTTGCTGCCTACATGTGCCTCACTCCTTAGTTATATTATAATATAATACAGGATAAATATAATATGGGATTAATATTAACACTTAACACTTCGTAACACACTACTGTAACTAACAGAGGAATATTCCTTTTCAACTCGTGTCATTTTCGTTGCGTCTTATCCAATAGGTAGTGAATTTTCTAATGTTTTCTGCTAGCACTCTACACATATTATATTTTAGTCTAACTTCATCCTTAGATTATAATATGTATTATTAAAAAATTAACATTACATTAATATTAGTGGCTAACATTTATGCAAGCCTAACATTGAGGCAATCTCATAAATGACACACTGATAGACAATATTAAGAAGTTAAAATCAAGCAGAGATGATTTAATTACGAATTTCACGTAATAAAAACATCAAATATTATATTTGAAGCAACAGTATTAATCACATAACAATAATTAATATAAGATACAGATATTAATTACAGAACAATAATTAATATAAGATACATTTATTAATAACAGAACAATAATTAATATAAGATACAGATATTAATAACAGAACAATAATTAATATAAGATACAGATATTAATAACAGAACAATAATTAATATAAGATACAGATATTAATAACAGAACAATAATTAATATAAGATACAGATATTAATAACAGAACAATAATTAATACAAGATACAGATATTAACAACATAACAATAATCAATCTCTTGTTCGTAGAGATTAACTAACTATAACCTACATATTAAACATTAAGATTTGATCCACTTCGAAAGTCCTTTTTGTCTTATATGCATATTATAAATACAACTAAATCGCAACTAGTAGCCATTAAGTTACAACATTCCTTAAGTTTATAGTAAAGAGAAAATACAAACAAGCGTGCAATGAAATATATATACAAAACTGTAAAGTTTCCAAAGTCAACTAACTCAGTTCAAACCAGACAGGAAAAGAATCAAAAAATTACAACTTGTATGTATAGAATAAAGTATCATATTTCTGGGGCCCTTATTCGCTACGAAATTTTCGATACTTTATAGTAGCTATATGTATACGTTTTGTTCACGAGACGTTAATAAACAAAATAAATATTAAAACTTCTGAAACTATCATGGTTATTAACACTAAAGTCATTTAAAACGGGATATTTACCGTGATTTGATTTTTGAGTTTTCCAATATTTCGGCACAGTTTCATGCGCCATGATCACGGAATAACTATTGGTAGAAAATAATTGATGTCACTGAACTGGTATCATCTGAGTAAATAGCAAAAGTTTAACCAACTTTAGGAGAATGAAATTTATAATTCTTATTTTTTAATTTATGTTATTATATTCTATTTTAAATAAATAATGCTGAACAATTCAAACAGCATTATCTAGCCCCATGGTAAGCAGAGCTTGTGTTATGGGTGCTAGATAACTGATATACATAATACAATACATTACATAGATAGATATTTTTTTTATTATACATAGAAAACGACCAGAACACCCGGAACAAATATCTGCAGATCGTACACACAATTGTTCCGAGGCGGGAATCGAACCCGCAACCTCATGCGTCGCAGGCGGACCTTCGCCCACCGCGCCACATCGGTCGTCAGCAAATGATGAATGAAAGCTTCTATTCGTCATTAGAACCGCTTCCCATCCGCTTTCGAACTTGAATTTAAAGTTTATAGCTAAGCGTATTCAATAATGCGTTGTTCAATTTTGGTTTTTTGTTTTTAATGATGACCTAGTTTTCTCTGTTATTACTAGGTATTTATCCATTTTTTTAGTTTTCATTCAATTTACCTAATTGTCAAAAATAAATGTCTTTGTTTCAAATGTTTAATGCATTTAACAAAGAAAATCAAAATTTAATAATAAAAATAGATTATAATTGAAACAATTGACCTAAATGCAGACTGTTGCAAATAATCTATCGGCAGCTCAACTGATCCTACCGGATAAGTATTACACCAGTCGGAAGTAATTATTTAAACATTATATTATTATGTTTATACACATTTATTTATTTCAAATATTTTGGATTGTATTACGACACAGGTGATTTCCAGCTCAATAATCCTCATTTAAACGCTGGTTTAGCCAAGATTATATATGTTGAATATAACACTTTGTACTATAACCTACAGAATAATAAAAACCTTATCTCACTAAAATATACATTATCGTGCCATGTGCCGAATAAGCGCCCTGATATGAGTGCATTCTTAAAACTAATCGAATACATTGAACAGCGGTAACTAAGCAAGCGTTTACATCAACTTAACAAACTCTTCGTCCCAACTATTCGATAGATGGCGCTACAAGGAATGCTCCAGTTGTCGCCAACATTTTATTTTCTCAAGTCAGATGCCGTCAACCTTTGGTTTAGTCGTAAGTCTCGGACTCCTGCTGGACCAGTTTGAACCGTCGGGGACTCTTCACCGCTATGGAGCCGTGCCCGTCCAGGGACAGGCGACCTTTCATCTGGAGATACCTGCAAGTCAATAAATGATTCAATAACTAGATAGCGGATATAAAAATAAAATAAGCCTGTATTGCTGGTTAACACATTATTAATTATTATAGATTATTATTTACAATATTAAAAAAAACATAAACTACTACTGATGTTCTCGGCGCTCGGTTTCTTCCAGCTTGTCTCAGCTTGTCTTTCAACAAAGGCCTCTTCGGCTTTCCACTCGTTTCTGTCTTTTGCTATGCGTAACCATTTCGGTCCAGCTACTTTCTTTAAATCGGGTATACTTAATAATGTAAACCAGACAGACCAATAAAGATACAAAAAGAGTATACCTTACCGTTTTATGTAACGACACACAAGCTTCGTAGGTCTCTGCTGCCATTCATCTAGGACCTCTTTGGGCGCCAGGACCTGAAACAGAAGAACAGCATTTTTAGAACCTTTCTAAGAAAAACTATAATATGATTTACGGAGGGAATGCCGCCATGACACTTTTAATGCTTGAGTACCTTTACTTTTTTGGTAAATAATTAAGAATTAATAAAGAAATAATGCTGGGATTGCCCAGCATCATTATCAGCATTATCTTTGGGCTAGATGATGCTGTGTGGATTGCCACACAGCATCATCTAGCCCAAAGATAAGCAGAGCTTGTGTTATGGGCACTGGATTACTGATATACTTCATACGATTCTATTCATTATTGTAATGTGAGCCGTCCAATATTATAGAGCCACATAGATTTAAGAATGACATTACTTGTCACCAACTGAATAGCCTTGTGTGATCTCATGTTGGATGTCCTATTTAATAAATATAGAATACTAGTTTCTACCCGCGGCTTCGCACGCGTTATTTTTATGGAAACGTTTTAAGTTTATTTCATGGGAATTTATTTATTGGATAAAATAGAAGCCTATGTTTTATTCCGGGCCAGGAAGTGCCTGTAAAATTTCAGCCCGTTCCGTTCTGTATATTCGCGTAAAAGAGTAACAAATATATAGTAGGGAAAATAGTCCAAGTTTGTGTTACACAATATGTACCTGTGATCCTTGCGATTGAATTATAATTTTCTGCTGTCTCTCTCTCTCTCATCTAATAAACAGAATTTTCTAGAAACCCGGCTCACTCTCAGTAGTCAGTCAGTACCTATTGCCACGCCATGCTTGGGTACCATTGTGTCTCATATACATACATTACCTAGATACTAAGACCTACAAATGTACACAATGAGGCAATAAATAAATATGAAATACCTGGTCCCCCTTCAGTCTGTCGAGCAGCGTGACGCAGATGACAGCTGCCTTGATCCCCGCGTGGTGCGTCAGGGCCGCGAACGCCAGGGACTCCATCTCAATGTTGACGACCCCTGACTTGTGGATGCTCTCGAGGTACTCCATCTTGTCTGCTTCGGTGAAGTCGCAGAACGCACCATCGAGGCGGCCTTGACCTGGAACAAAGTATTAAAATATTATTAAAATGATGGAGAAACCTTTTTTCTACTCATCATCGTCGTGCGTAACTCGACTTCACCCACTACTGGGTATACCCAGCATATAGGGCTATACCTACAGGCCTCCAAACTCTGGTGGCACTCCACAGGGTCCGGCGCCGATCACGTCCAGATTCGCCCCGCGACGTAAGCGAGTTCTCCTATTCTGCTAATATTACAAAGGTGAATGTTTGTGAATTTGTAAGATGCTTGGGTTAAAACAACGCCATTACTAATGAACGAGGCCGAACAAAACTTCATAGTCGTTAAGGCTGGAGACCACAACTCGGCAAACGTACTGTCAAATGGAACGACGACCTGCGTAACACCGCATGCAGATGCTGAATGTGTCAGAGTGAAGACAGACTATGGCGCTTATTAGAGTCTATGTCCAGCAGTGGACTAATATAGACTGGTAATAATGATGATGATGACTTAAGTCTATTTCTGCAAAACTTTATAGACTACAATTATCTCGGGAAAAGGTGTTCCCACACCTTGGTAGTCTGCCTAGTCGCGGGCCCGAAGGTAATAAACTTTTATGGTTTTTTTCTGGGTTCTTTGACTGGAAAATAATATTGTGGCGGACCACAAAGAAGATCGCACAGTCGTACTTTACGTTTAGTAGTTTAAATAATGCTTATTTGCCTAACAGCGAATGTAATGGAAAATTACAGGCCATGATACCTTCCCTTCTCGTATATGGTTTACTTAAATGCTGTTTGAAAACGCAATACAAGCTGATATAAATATTTGCAATGTCATATCCGCCGCGCGTAAAACAATAAAACAGCATATGTTACGGTCATACCGCAAAAAGCAACGCCTTCAAACTGGGACCCGATTCTGACGAAATAACCATTCTGTGTGAATGTATGTGCTATGCCCCGACACCGGCATTATCTGTGTCGGGACATAGTACATATACACATAGATACATTTCCTTGCGCGGTCCCCTTTTGCTTTATATATAGGTGCTGAAAGGCCTGGATTTGTGACATCAGAGCGTAGATAATTGTACAAAAAAAAACACTTTCACGCCAGCTTTTAAAAATTGACCTATACCCTGTCAATCAAGTAGCGATCACAATAATGTCCGGCGGTGGCCTTGCAGTAGAGATTGTCCACGGCGGATGCGGAACCAATGTAAGGACAACTTGCACTCACCGAATTCTAGAGTTAGTTCTTGCCAAATTGTTTGTCCATTTTACTTTCTGTTCATTTTGATTTTGTATTTGAATTAATTAATAAATGAATTTTATTTGTTACAAGATTTACACTGAACATAATAAACTTAAACTAAGAGGATATATTGTAAGCCTAAAGAAATAAATGCTATTTACTTTGACTTCGAGGAAACGTGTGGAAGTCCCAGTAACAAATGGCTCTACCTCAGCATAAGTTCGATGACTAGCAAGCTAGCAACCAACGCTGGTCTTCCGGCAAAGCAATAAAAAAAAACATCATCAGCCTATATTAGTCCACAGCTGGACATAGGAGGCCTATGTCCAGCTGCCCTAAAAAAAATTGAAGTGAACAGTAAAATAATTTTATTTGATAATAATTAATATATAAAATATGACTTGTCTACGTGCTTATTTTGTAAGCCTAAAGAAATAATTGACTTTTTACTTTACTTTACCCTAACGAGCGCCATAGCGCCCTGTCGTTTCCTCTTAGTTTAAGTTTATTTTGTGTTCTGTGTAAGTCTTATAATAAATAAAAATTCATTCATTTACAATAAACTGCAAAAAACATGGAAGCATTCCTTGCGCTAGAAAATGAGCAAAAGCAAACAATTTTGTGTCAAATTGCGCGCCTTATTCCTTTGAAGGAAGGCTTCCATGTTTTTCCATTCACTGATCGTATAGCGACGAGATTGTTTCTTGCCTTACTATGCCAATTAATTACTCGCTGATTACTAGTATAACTAATTAATTGCTTACACTGTGTCTGATAACGAAGGAACGTTGATTGGTATATTGAGTAACGATACCTATAGATTGACAGATTGATAAAGTTTACAAGGAACATTGAGTTACTGATTAGGAAATTATTTAGTTTATATTTGAATTTAAGAAATGATTTTGTTTATAATCGATAGATGTTATTTCCAAGATTTAATTAAGATAAGTTGTGTAGCATTGAGACGAATACTTAAAGATATATAAATAAATCATTATAGACAATCCACACAGCATCATCTAGCCCCAAGCTAAGCAGAGCCTATTTTATGGATACACTAGATGACTGACAGACTTAATACAATACATTAAGTACATAAATATTTTTATTATACAATACTAACCTAACCTAACCTGAACACCTGGAACAAATATCTGCAGATCGTACACACTAGTCCCGAAGCGGGAATCGAACCCGTAACCTCCAGTCCAGCGTCGGTGAGTCGGGCGGTCCAGGCGGTTCTGGCCACCTTTTCAAACATATTTGTCGATTATTTTTGATGTAATATCACCGGTCTTGAGGAATGCAGTTCTTATAATCTATTCTTGTTATATTACCTTCATAAAAGTCGTATGTGCACATGGTCTTGCCCGTGATGGTGTCGTAAGGGTCCTCAGGGTCTCCCAGCAGCTTCAGCTCGCGCGCCAGCCGCTTGTCCAGCTTCGCAGGCCGCTGGATGTTCTTGCCGAGGACCGTCTGAAATACAACATGCGTTTCATCATCATCCTACAATATTAAAAAAAAATATTTAACGTCCAGCAGTGTACGTAAAATAATGAGTTGGTACACTGCTGGATATTACCCTAACGATGTGAGGTATTGTCATAATCAGCACAGGTGATTAAACGTAGGCAGCTCGCCCCGCCGCCGGTCCCTATGCGGAAGTACACAACCTACATTTAAGAATCTGTAATCATCTGGAAGGTTCTGTAACATTGTACGCACCAGTTCGAGGCAGTTCTTGAGCGCGCCGTCGACGGCCTCCTCCGAAATGACGACCGTCCCCCCCTCGTAGCCAACCCCCCCGCACGTCCCGATGCGGAAGAACACGGGCTCCCGCACCTTCGCGTGGTACATCAGCTTTATCACCTCGTGCAGGAGGATACCCACTGATGGGATGCCCATGCCGTGCTGGAACAAAGAAACAGGACCATTCATCATCATATTTATCTTTGACGACCCCTGTGGCGTGGTGGACGAGGGTTCATCTGCGACGCAGGAGGTTGCGGGTTGGATTTCCGCCTCGAAACAATTGTGTGTACGATCTGCAGATATTTGTTCCGGGTGTTCTGGTCGAAAAATATCTATCTGTGTACTCCATAACACAAGCTCTGCTAACCTTAGGGCTAGTTGATGCTGTGCGGATTGTCCAGCATTTTTTTATGATATCTATTTTATCATCAACACAACTCCGTAGCATGACCGGTATGTTCATATATCAAAGTACATTACATTTGATGAACTTGCATTCCGTGACGATTACTAACAATCATTTGTTGCGCTAGACATTCCTACCTATAGGTACATGAGACTATAGATAGACTGTAAATCGCTCTGTCTTAATGAACGAATAGACACATATTCACAAGATACAGACAATAACAAAGATTTAAATCGTTAGATGTGCCCGTACCGTGGTCAGACCGCGCGTCCTTGTTGCCACGCGGCGTGAGTGAGCTCACTCACTTGATCTCAGTGTACATCTGAACACAGTGTGAGCCGGACGCCATATTGTTCACGAAAGTATGTGCAGTATGATTGCACACATAATGGTAATAATAATAATTCGGTTTATTGGCAATAACACTATTTTTAACTACTCATTAGGTAGTATCCGTGCGTCATACGCACGATTTACGATTGACGCACACATTTAAATATTTTCGATTTCAGGGCAATAGGTCATTAAAACATGTGCAATGTTATGACACAAACAATGGTAATAATAAAAGTTAGGTTTATTGGCAAAAACACTTATTTTAACTACCTACTCGTTAGTAGTGTGCGTGCGTCGGCATTTCTGACGCACACATTCAAAGACAAAGCTACAGTTTTTGGACTCGCGGCGCATCCAATCCAACGATTTAAATCTTCGGTCAGATACATACACTGCGTTGCGTCGATACTACTTTCAATTGACAGAATGAATCAATAAACCTCTCGTTGAAAGGTCGTGGTTCACGGACATGAAAGTGACTCTGCGTAAAATTCGTGTTGATTTTTATCACCGTTATTTTAAATCAAATCTGTCTGTAGAGTAATAGTTTTTTACCGGTAAAAACAACGTAAGTTTGACAACAACAAAATAACACAACCAAACCCTCTCGGCGATAAATATACGATCGTTTTTACTTTGAATCTTTGAAAAGTAATCGCATAATTAGCCACTTTGTACGCAACAAAAAGCAAATTCCTCGAGAAATTGATATGTGCGCCATAAAACGTATCCGATTTCCGAATAGTTTCCATGGCAACGGGCGTGAACAATAGGTATTTTCATTCCTCGTTATAAAGATGTGTCATGTGTCGTTGAAGTAGTTCCTTGAACGACTTGTTCACCAACAACTCAGCCTTTTCCTTAATACCAATAACCTTCTTAACCCTTTCCAGTCTGGTTTCCGTCCAGGCCATAGTACCACATCAGCTCTCGTAAAGATTACTGACGACATCCGAGATGGTATCTGGAACGGATCAGCAACTGTCCTAGCCCTTCTCGATTTTAGTAGCGCCTTCAACAACGTCGATTTTGACATTCTTCTAGGTATCCTTTGCTCTCTTAACGTTTCCCAAAATGTAATTTACTGGCTTCGTAGTTACCTGTTCGGTCGCCGGCAACGCATAAGCTTTGATGACAAAATTTCCTCCTGGTGTCAACTGAGTGCCGGTGTACCACAGGGCGGCGTTCTATCTCCTCTTCTTTTCGCTATCTTCATTAATTCTATCTCCAAACAAATCTCTTCTTCCTACCAACTTTATGCAGATGATTTACAAATATACAGTCAGGCTCTAGTAGAACGACTAAGTGAAGCCATCCATAGGGTCAATAACGATTTGAACGGTATTCTTGCTTGGAGTAACGCGCATGGATTGAGAGTGAACCCTACGAAAACGCAAGTAACCATAATTGGTAGCTCGCGAATGGTTTCCAGGATTTACTGGGCTCACCTTCCCCTAGTTCTCTTTGATAATGTCCAAATTGAGATCAGCAAGACTGTCAAAAATCTTGGTATTATCATGGATAATCAACTGTCCTGGGGACCCCAATTGGCAGAAGTAAGTCGAAAGATCTTCGCATCGGCGGCTTCGCTTAAACGGTTGCGAAACCTTTTACCGACGTCCACCAAAATTGCGCTCGCCCAGTCACTCCTGCTTCCCATCCTAGACTACGCCGACGCCAGCTATCCTGATTTAACCCAAGTACAGCTTGATAAGCTTGAGCGGCTTCAGAATCTTAGCTTACGCTTCATTTTCGGTCTACGAAAGTATGACCACATCACAGAGTACCGCAAAAAGCTAAAATGGTTGCCCATCCGCCTTCGCCGGGATGCACACTACCTCCCTCCTATATTCTATCCTCTTCGTCCCAAATACACCTAGTTACCTCAAGGAACGTTTTGAATACCTTCACCAAACCCATAGCCGCTCCCTCCGCTCAACAAACACTCTTCAACTAAAAACTCCCCGCCCCTTCCATTCCTATAGCTCCTTTACCGTACATGCCATAAAACTGTGGAATGCCCTACACATTTCGATTCGACAAGCTAAGTCTCTCCCTATATTCAAACATATGGTCTATGAACATTTCCTTAACTCAGCATCAAACTGTTAATTTATATGCATCATACCTATATTATATATTTATATGTGTATTTTATATTTATATTATATATTTATGTTTGTATTTATACTTATAGCTATCAATATGTATTTGTCCCAATTAAATATTATTCTATATATAACACGCCACCGTCTATACTTGTTCTAACTTTTCATGTCCATCCAAAGGTTGCCTGGCAGAGATCGCTTTAAGCGATAAGGCCGCCCATTGTACAACACATTCTTTATTTGTCTTTTTCCTGTCCAGTGTATCTGTTTTTATGGTGTGCAATAAAGAATTATTGTATTGTATTGTAGTTATGTTAGTATTTGGAATTCACTTGGAGTTACTATATTTTCTGTAAAGTCTAAAACCCTGTGTGCTGTTTTCAAGTGTTATTCTCCAGTGATTTAGATATTACAAAATTACACAAACGATTGTAAAATGAAACATAAACTTTTGAAGATCAGTTATTTGTTTACGTAATGTGATATTTTTAATCACTTATATTAGATGCACTTTAGAAGACGGTAAAAGAAGTCACGTCATACATGGCATTCATAAGCAGTTTTAGACTCGAATTTCAACTGATGTCGCAATTAGAAAAAAATAGAACGCGCTATCGAAATGTTTCTTCCAAAATCATTCGGTTTTTTTTTATAAATGAATTCTTAATATACATATATATTACTTGATTTTCGTATTGAATCAATTTATGTTATGGCTTCTCTTACAGCCGTCTTTTTAGATTCTTTGATTTGAAAAATGATTTTGTCGAATCCGCGCAGCTTTCGACAACACTCATATACGGCATCCTAAAGATGATTGTGGGACGGACAGACTGCCCCATTCAAAACAGGTGGATGATGGGATCTATCTGATCCTAATTTTTTTTTTTATTTCTTGTAATTTCATTTTATTATATAATTTTATTCTATGGAGAGAAGTATGTTAAGCATAAAGAAATCAGACAGAGTAAGGAACACAGAGATCAGGGAAGCAACAAAAACGAAAATATCACATTGGTAATTAGGAAATACAAATGGAGATGGACAGGTCACACCTTAAGAGGAACTGAGAGGTGGAGCAAAACAATAACAAACTGGCAACCCAGAAACCGCAAGAGAAAATGTGGGAGACCATTTAAGAGGTGGAAAGATGACCTAAAAGCTATCGCTGGAAAACTATGGTCAAGAACCGCCAGGGATACGAATGAGTGGAAGAAGATGGAAGTGGCCTATGCCAAACTAGGGCAAACAGATAACATGTGCTAAAAAACGTTAGATTTAAGGAAACTTGTTAGTTATCTGAATAAAGGCTTATATTATATTATTATATAATTTTATTCAATTTTAAATTTAGTATGACATTTTGTTTGATTCCTTTTATGATGTTGTGTAATTTATAATTTATGAATCTTTAATTTTTTGTTTATTTTTAAGTTGTGTGTCATAATTTTATATGGATTTTATGATGATCTGAAATAAACTAAAAATAATAATAATATGTTACCGACTAAGAACATATACATATGTATTCCTGAACATAATAACCTCGTTGCTTTTAAATGGCGGTCTAGCGCAACGAATGGTTGTTAGTAATCATCACGGAATGCAAGTTCATCAAACGAACATACCGCATAGTATATGAACGAACATACCGCATAGTATATGAACGAACATACCGCATAGTATATGAACGAACATACCGCATGCTACGGAGAGTTGTGAAAAGCAGAATTATCAGGTTTTGACAGGTCATCTGTAAAGCAGTCTGACTAGGTATGTCTCGAACAAAACCAAAGACCACAAATGGCTAATGCTTAGTCTTCACAAAGTGGACATATTGGATGTAGAATATTTGGAGACCAATCACAACCAAAACTAACTAAAATTATCGTGTTTGGCGTCGAGTTTTATGTTGTTAGCAATATTTAAAGTTAGTTTGGGTAGATCGCGTTACAACGATCGTATTACCCGAAATAATTTTAATTTAGACAATTAGGTAAAGATAACTCAAAAAATAACCTACTTACTTACAGTAGGTACCTATGCAATGCTTGTCAGTTAATTATGCACATAGATAATGCTTGCAACATATAAAAAATACCTAATTGTCAGTTTGAACTTTAAACCATTTTCTAAGAGATTACCTAAATGCATTTTAAAATGAAGGCTACATCGATTCGTTTAATTAAACACGTAGGTAAGTCTACAGGGTGTTTGGTGCATCGTATGCCAAAATGAAATGAGGGGTGGGAGGAGGTTTTAGCTACCTTCTCAACCCCCTAAAAAAATTCCTAGCCCCACGGAGGATTTTATGTGATTTTTTGCAAATTTTGATAAAAATTTACCAAAGTGTAAAAAATCTAAACTTGTATTTAAAAAAAATGGGGTGTAGCCTCCGTATTTATATTTTATTCTATCGAAATCTAATTTACTCGGTAGCAATAGCAACTTCTTTTTTATCGTCATACAAAGTTTCTAAAAAGCAAGTTGTTTGTTTGTAAACAAACCACAGCATAGAAGCAAATTTTTTTTTTTTAATTTTACGTCGGATTTATCTAGAATATAAATAAGTTCCAAAATAAGTAGTAACTTACACTGATGCACAGTACAGGGCCAACTTTGTACATAGAGTATCGGTATGAGAACTGGCTGATGTCCTGCAGTGTAGTGCCGCAGGGCAGCTTGTGGCCGATCTCCGCCATGATAGTGTACGCGAACTGCTCCATTCGCTTCGGGGTCCCTCCCATACACACGAACTGGACAAAAGAAAGTTCACTATTAGTTAATACTAGCTGCAACCCACGGTTTCGCCCGCGTGCTGATAGATATTTTGGATAATATACAATATATCTTTATGAATTGTAGCCTATGTGTTATTCTGATATATATATTGTGAAGTTTCATCAAAATCCATTTAGAATTTTTTACGTGAAATAGTAACAAACATCCATCCAGACTTACAAACTTTCGCATTTATAATAGTAGTAGGATTAATAAGCATAAGGCATCATCGGTAGTATTTATAAATAAATAAATAATGCTGGACAATTCACACAGCATTATCTAGCCCCATGGTAAGCAGAGCTTGTGTTATGGGTACTAGATAACTGATATACATAATACAATACATTACATAGATAGATATTTTTTATTAAACATAGAACACGACCAGAACACCCGGAACAAATATCTGCAGATCGTGCACACAATTGTTCCGATGCGGGAATCGAACCCGCAACCTCCTGCGTCGCAGGCGGACCTTCGTCAAAAATTTTTCTCCGTATTGTAAGTATAGATACAGAAAAGCCCTTATTTTCACAGATAAATTTAATTATCCTATTAGTTACTAATTAATCTGTAATTATTTTTAATAAACTTGTGTAAATTATAAATTTGTTCTGTTAATAAAGTTTGTAGCATCAGTTGTAATGTTGAATTGTTTTTTATTCGGCTATTCGATTTTCTTTATCCTTACCTACCTTAGCCAAAAACTCAAATATATATAAATGGTTTTTCTTGTTTGAACCGCAAGTAGACGCGGTTTAAACGAGAAAAACGAGATAACGTGAAAATAAAGTGCAATTTTTTATTTCGTCCGGCTCGATATTGTTTTTGGCTAAGGTAGGTAAGGAAATAAGGCTTTATTCAGAACTAGGTACTTATTCACATAATACTTAACATAACGACAACAACAACGTACCATAAACAATCATCAACGAGTAATCTCCGCCGTGAAGGAGGAACTTCCTACCAGTACCTACCATCCGCTTGGAATGGGAGATCGCATGAGATCTAATCAGACAATTTGCAACAGGAATGCTATTTTTATTTACTGCGCACTATTGCAGTTGCAGCGCATACAGTATTTTGGTCGTTGTCGCGTTTCATTCGCATACTTTTCCAACGCCATAACTCGTATGTCTTGTATTGTATGCTTAGCTTTGGGCTAGAGATGCTGTGTGGATTGTCCAACATTATTCATTTATTAATAATCTTGCGTCAAATAGTTAGTGCTGTTACTGTAACCTGTGTACTGCATGGACGAACATGTTTAGAACGAAGTCTTATTGTATTCCTAGACCAGGTCGAAATATGATGTTGGAAACCCTACCTTGACGTCTCCGAACATTTCCACCAGGTCGTGCGACCCGCTGCCCAGTGCCAGGTGGTACAGGATATCCTGGTCCATCAGCTCGATGTTGGGGTTGCGCAGGCGCACCGTCCCGTCCGGGTACCTGAGAAAACACAAACAATACAATAAAAGAGGCTGCATACCTATTTCTGCCAGAAGCAACCTTCAGGAGCTTTAGAAGCTACCTACTCGTACCATTCGTAACTTCAGATGAAACATTTATACGCTACGTTCTATGTGTCACAGGTATAATAATACTAAACTGGTATTATTCGTCAAGTCTGGTGCTGTAATGTGAAAATATAAGAATATAATTACCTCACCTCACCTTAACAGCCTACATTCGTCCACTGCGGGACGCAGGCCTCCCCTTGATAAGCGGCTTATTGGCTTTTATCTCAAGGGATTTTATTCAGAAGACAACCCTAGCAGATAATTACCTCTTAGTTTATCCACCTTATAAATATTTTGTTACGTCATGCATGACGCATATTATTGGAAAGAGTAATATAATAACTGAAGAACTTCTTAAAAGTAAAATAAATTCAATATTACTTGTTTTGTTTTTAAATGAATTTAAGAAATCACGATTTACCAATTTTACACATAATTTATGGTATTTCTGACTTTGAATGCTCGGCACTCTTTTTTTCTAAAGTGAATTATATCAAATCAAGTACGAAGAATAATTGTTTGGTGATATTACAACCACAAACAAAAAAAATACGATGATTTAAATGCGAGATTTTGAGTGATTTTCATAAAAAACGTTCAAAAATCATATCTCAATGTTTGGACTTTATAATGGGAGGTTTCACCTCTGTGAGCCGCATACAATTTGGCTTATCGAAGGGAAGGAAGGAGGCTTTGGAAGGAGGTTAGACAGGCAGTGTTCAACCTTCTTAAAAAGAAAAATTTAATTCATTCGCGGTTTGAAAGAGGTTTATAATAGTTGTTTACCAAAAGGAGTTTCTGAGATTCGACCAATTTTATATATTACGATATATTTTCAAAAGTTGTATGTTTGAATTTGAATCGATTGCAAATGTTTTTTGTTACGTGCCTTTTAAATCTCTCGCTAGTTTAGCAGTCTACTTTAGAGCCACTAGCTACGCTCGTGACTCTACTCGAGACTGCTTCGCTCGAGATTTACCGCTATATCTATTTAGCTTTATTATACAAAATATTTATTTCTTTAACTTAATGTACAATAAATATAACAGTGTTTGAGATTCCCTTTTAAGTAAAAGAAATACCTGTGTTAGGGAATCTCGCTCTTCCAAAATAAATCATATAAAAGTAGATTAAGTTACGTAAATTAGATGTACTACCACAGAACTATAACAACTGTGAATGTGGATACATATTTTTAAAATTATACTAAGAAAAGTTTAATGTTTTAGTGCACAAATGTTTTAGAACATGCGCGTGATCGTGTATGTTTGTGTGGGTAATGTAGTGTGTGAGTGTGTGTAGTGTTGTAAGTGTACTTGGGTCTCCCGAGGCTCCAGTCTCGTAAGAGTCTGGGCAACAGGAGACTCAGATGTGTAAAGTTTTTGAGTGGGTCCCTCTGTAAAACTCCAGTCTCTTTAAGAGTCTGGGTGATACAGGGAGAGCATTGGGTGTCAGTTCAGGAGAAAATCATATCCGCGAATAGATAGATACATTTATATTGTATATAAGGATAACATTTCTACCATTGATATAATGAAGTAGGTGGTAAATAAATAAAGGATGATGATTTAATTTTAGATTTAAATGACTAAATTTAATTTATTTACTTAACAGTGCTTCTGTTTCTTCGTAGCTTAAGTTTAATAACCATTTAATTAGATTTTTTTTTGCATTCATAGTTACTTAAGGCATATATATTCTGTTTTTTATTTATTAAATTGTAGAGGTGGAGATTATGTAACCTATAAGTAGTTATAAGTAGGGCAATAAATCATTAATCTATTCTATATCGGCACATTCAAAAACAAATGTTTTGCCTACTTGTTGAACCAATAAATAATATTGTCTCATAAAAACGAGATTTGTTTTGACTAACAGCCTTGGACAATACTAGTTTTCACGTGCACTGATGATGACGGTCAAACCCGGAAAATGTTAGTAGTTGAGTAGCAAAGCTGTTTTTAAAGAGATTTTATTTCTTAGCTAAAGTAATCAAACGGTATATTAGATATATTTATTAAACTATTATAAGTAAACAAGAGCTTAGGTTAGGTAAGGTCAAACTCCATGGTTAGTAGTTAGATAAAGAAGACCACCACCAAAAAGTATGTAAACTAAAAAACCGTTGAACCACCTAACGCTCTCCCTTGGAGCGTCCCCGATTGCTGGGGGGTCAAACGAGGAGTCTGCGACCGCTGGGGGGTCAAATGAGTCTTCATTGTCAAACACCTTCCTGTGAGGATGGTGCCTTTCCCCTCGACCGTTCTGGCATCCGTTGCTGTGCTGTGTACCATTCGCCATCACCTCTTGACAGTCACACGGCATCTTTTAACTAAGTGGAATTAAAACATAATTAAGATAAAATATAGTATATATATAGATAATAAAAGTATAAAAAAAAATAAAAAAATTAATGAATAAGTTATTCGTGCGTGATGGAACTTGCTTGATTGAACACCGCTTTGAATGGGCATTTCTTTTTAATTTTTATGATATAAAAACAATAGAAACCAATTAAACTAAAAGACAATCAATGTAAATAATAATGCATTTAATGGTTTGGGGACAATATAAAAAGTAAGTAACTTACTAAACATTCATACCTATATATAGGTTCGGTAAAAAAGACGGTATTTTGAAAATTTACGTAGGTACATAGGTACTAAATTAGTTTTTTATGTATGTTAGTAGGAAAATGACCTTATCCCTTAGAGATTGTAACTTTGATATTAGCTAATGTATAATCTGACATTGGCTCATGAATCGATTATCAAATTGCCATGTCCATCATATCACTGCCATGTCACATTTTATCATTTCACTCAGCGCGGGGTTATCGCTCCTAGTTTCAAAATATTTTTGCATTGATCTGATATGTTGTTCGTACATATGTTTGCAAACAATTGTTTATTGATTCATCTTGAACGAAGAAATATATACAAAACATAATACTAGATTAGGCGACCTTAACCCTAATAATAATTAATTGTTTATAGTTTTCATTTGTTTAGGTAATAATTATTCTCAATTAAGTTAAATAAAAATATGTATATTCTTTAATCCAATTTATTGATTCATTATTTAATCCAATTTATTGTAAACGATAACAGAAGGTGTCTATATGTTTGAAAACAATAGGAATGATGACAGAAACTAAAATCACCAATATTATGTAATTACCGAATTTAACCTGAGTACAAAACACGTACCTGTTATATTTTGATCGAGATTAATTATTATTTTGATAAAATAAAACTACAAAATACAGTTTTCGCTCCGACTGGTTCCACGTTGAACACCAATCAGAGCTTTACACAACAGTGACGTCACAATATGTAATGCATAGGCCTTAGAGCATGGTAGGTATAGGCACAGAATAACTATGGTTAAGGTCTGACTTTCTTCTCTCGACTATATTATGATCCTTCTCTTAGAGCACTAGGTTTAATGATCTAAGGGTCCCTATATCATCAGAATGTCAACGGTGACTCCATAGACAGACGCCACGATAAGTTTCTAGCGTTTTAGAGCAAAATTGAAATTGTATTTTTAAAAGCTCAATTTTTTCTTCATAATCAATTTTTTTGCAGAAATATGATTTATTTTGTATTAAGTAGATATCTAAAAACAGTTTGGAGTAGTTTCTCTAAATCAGTCATCATGCCTATTGTTCCTATTTATTAACCAACTGTTCTCGTTTACATTAGCGGAAGTCATCCGTTGTTTCACAGTTAATGTAGGTACTGTAGGAGGGTACATGTTGGGTACATGCATGGTATGGTAAAGTGCACTATGTCATGTGTTCGCAAACATCATTGAAGGTCATGAAATGATGCCAGAATGGTCTGGATTGCTGATGACGATGCCCGTTTCTTTCATCATCAAGCTCGGCGCGTATAGAGTGACGCAATTAATGATTTACTAAGATAAAATTAGACCTTAATATGGATCTTTTTAAAATTGAGCTTCATGGGATAAAAACCTGAGCCTATGTAGGGTATATGTATAATATTATAGATATTATTTTTAATCGATTCGCTATTTGGCGTTGGATTATTGCATTATTAAAAAATCTTTTGTATCAAAATACTGCGTTTCTTAAGCGGAATATTTATTAAGAGGAAATGAATGATAATATCACAGAAACCAATGAACCAAAATAAGTTACAAACACCTAACAATTTTTACTTTCCACTTACCTTATTTAAACAATGTTATCACAACACAGAATCACAAAATATTATCTTTTAGGAACGCAATACGAACGTACGAGCGAGCCAAGTTTGCAGAGGCGACTAACATAGTTTAGTTTACCAACAAACAAGCGCTGCGCTGGTTGGCAGGCTCCAGCACTCCATACTAACTGCTGTTCATTCTGCCTACTGTCTACACATAGAATAACGTAATAGTGCCTACTGCGTCTAGCCCAGTAAGAACTACATTACATTCAGTGACTTGTTCAGGAATTTATCGCGCTCTACCAGGCCGTCATTGTAACTCTCCTTTGTAGAGTAAAGCATCGAACGCTGGTGGTGCCGCTCGCGATAGGCATCGATCGACACCCAGCGATGGATATCACGCTATATTTTATGATCGAGAGTCGTCCTCTGGATTCCAATTACTGGATTCCAATGAATGATTATGATTATACCACCGCTCTGTCGGCACGACGACGTGTATCATTGGACTTGGCCTGGGTAGATCTTCATTCTTCGTTATCGAATTCGAAAAAAAATTATGACTTTAAAATATTATACGGATTATGGAACATAAAAATACAAAGGCGCGGGTTCTAGTTCCTTTCGGTCTTTTATAGGAACTACTGTCACAAAATACGTAAAAAAAGTGTAAGCGCTGCACCCACACAAAACACGGTAAAAAATACAAAAATACACCCAAATACACGGTTTATCAGAAGTTTTGTTTGCCTATAGCGGATTCAGAGAAATACGCAGAGCTTACACCTTTTTTTTGGCGTATTTTGTGTCAAAAGTTCCTATATAAGACCGAAACGAACTAGAATGCGCACCATTGTGTTTTTATGTTCCATAATCCGTATAATATTTTAAAGTCATAAAAAATGGTTCGAGCGTGTGTAAAATAACAAAAGAAGATCAACCATAGCCGCGTCCAATCATGTGTTCCGATATCGATTGTTGGTGGTTATTGTATCAAACGTCGAGGGTTTGCAACTAGGCAGGCCACTTTTAATTACAGATTTACAGTAAAACCTTGGACTTACGTGATAGGTGGAGCCAAGCTATAGCCGTGTAATGTTAGTCTAATTCGCGTAATTTGGGGTTCAACTTTGTATACTCATAAATACGTATAAAGTTTGTGTAATCGGAACTAGTCTAATGAAAACAATAATTTAGAAGAGACATTGATCATAAAATGTTAGATACTAAAACCAATTTACATTGAGACAAAAAGGGGCAAGGGTGTTTTAAGATGTGTATATGTAGTATATATGTGTGTATGTTATATAGTATTTCGTAGTCTCCAAATGCAAAAATGATTATTTTTTTTGTTTATAGCAATAGAAAATATTTATTTGTGTTTCAGAAAATTATATCTACAAATGTTTGAAGGATGGCTTCATCAAAAGTGATATTTTAATGAAAATCGGTGAAGCCGTCGCGTCGGAATGTTATTAAAGGTCAAAGTGTAACCATTATCGTTTTAATTTCTTGTGAAATTTGCGTTGTTATCAAGTTTTCAAGCATAGAGCGGTGGTCTGACATGGCGCGAACGAAATTAGAGAATAATTCTTGATAAGATTCCCACAGTTTAGTACATAAGTACTAAACATATTTGCCCCCAGCGATAGCTTATCTCATTATTATCGGATTATGTATGATATGATATATCACTGACATTATCGAGTTTTTTTGCATTTGTTAATAACATTATATGCGCATCGCGAACCGGTACTATCACCGTGTATTATCGTTTCGTATGATTAAGTAGAGATTGTTGGTATCGTGTGTTTATTAAGATAATGTTTGCCCGCGGCTTCGCACGCCTTTTTCCGGGATACAAACACTTTAATTGCAGACACTGGCAGAGTCGCACATATCGATAAGGCCACATATTCTGTGGTACTTTTTTTTCTCCTGTCTTGTGTATCTGTTTATATTTACTCAATGTTCTGTCCAAAAACAGCGTAGACATACCTATTTTACGAAAACCTGCCGAAAGTCATGAAAGAGGCACAAAATGTTATTGAAACAAAATCATAAATTATTTAATATTGTGTGTATGTACAAAAATATGTAATTTTTAGTATAAGTAGTTATAACATCGCCTTCGGGCTTCATAAAAAACCTGTAATGATGTTATTATCTCAATAAATAAATAAATAAATAAAAAAAAAAAATAATGCTGGACAATTCACACAGCATTATCTAGCCCCATGGTAAGCATAGCTTGTGTTATGGGTACTAGATAACAGATATACGTAATACAATACATTACATAGATAGATATTTTTTATTATACATAGAAAACGACCAGAGCACCCGGAACAAATATCTGCAGATCGTACATACAATTGTTCCGAGGCGGGAATCGAACCCGCAACCTTCAGCGTCGCAGGCGGACCTTCGCCCACCGCGCCACATCGGTCGTCAAATAAATAAATTTGGTGTGCAAACAAGAGTAATGTTATTGTACCTATATATATAGTTCCAGGTCTACAATTACATCTATACAAAATTTTAGCACGATCCGTTCAGTTATTTCATCGTGATGTGGTTTTCAAATAGGTACAATAGGTACTAGGTAATAATAGCTGTCTGCAAAGAACTCTTTATTTTTTGTTTGTAAATTGTGACCTTCCTAAGATACCTATTAAGATCTTGTTTTATTGAGTCATTTTACTTTTACTTAACATGATTTGAGTTTCCCAAACTCAAATCATGGTAAATATCCCACCTAACCTAAACCTTCACCTCGAACAGGGATATATACTCGTACCTACTCGTAAGCAGATATTATCGCGTGGTAACCCAATGACTCGATTAAGTCGGGATGGTTCTCTCGAGCAACCGGATATAAGGTACTCGTAATTGAACACTAGCGGTACAACTCGTACATACCCTCTGATTGCGGGCCGCTAGAACACCCGCTCCCTTTGTACACAAACTGAAATCCAATGACATCTACTCTACATAAAATGTACTCTTGTCTTTTTGTGCTTAGTTAACATCGAGTGTGCTAAATGAACATGGGACTGAGCCGGTGTGTTGTATGCTGGAGGAGTTCCGGGCAAAAACGATTGCGGAATAGACTCCAAAATCTGGGCGTCCGCGTGGAAGGCCTAGCTAGGTTTAGATGAAAGGACAAGCTAGATGCATACCAAAAAGAGTGGCCAAGCTAGCTATTGAGTAGTAGAGTAAAGTAGAGAGAGGAAAGGGCGGCTTTATCCCTACAGCGGGAGGCTATAAGCTTATAATGATAATAAAATCGAGTAATTTTACAAAGCTTAACGTAATAGATAGAGTATAACGTGTACGTAGTACTTAGAGTACTCGAGTGTGGAGTCAACTTGTCGAGATTAAGAAGCAATAAAGCGTGTCCATGTTTTTTGTAACAACAAAAAACATGGACACGCTTTATTGCTTTTTCAACGATTGACAACGTTAACCGTCCTCACGATATCGAATGTTTCACCGAATACCCTAATAAATTACTAAAAGACTGACAATTAGGCCTCTTTAGCTAACTAATTCAGATCGAAGCACATAGTTACAACTGACAGACCGAGCTCATTTGCCTTGTGAACGTAGCTCCCGAGCAAATCAGGTCAACAATTATTGAATACCCAGTTCTCAGTCGCAATTCAAACCACCCTCGATCATTGACGCAGTACCGAGAGCACAGAGGTTCTTGTAAACACCTAAGTATCTACATATCCGACACCTATACTTTAACACTAAAGGTTACAGAGTAAAACAAGGTGGGGAAGTAACTTACTCGTCACGCAGCTCATCTTTGTCGAAAGACATCGTGTTGCACTAGATACTGTTGCAATGGGGGATAGTATAGCACTGATTGTTCACTAGTTAGCAGTAGATGCAGGATCGATGTGATAGGGCGGGCGGTGCGCGACTGGCGCTAGGCGGCTGACGGCGCGGCAGGGCGGATTCCAATGTCTTGCGCAATGGAATGCGCGGAGCAATGAATTATCTTTTGTTACGTATTTATTTTGCAAGTTATCGCGCAAGCCTGCCATCATAAACGTCTTTTATCATGTTAGCTGATAAGATTAATGTTATCTAAATAAGCTCGTATAAGCCTCGTAAAAACCTAATTCACTTACGTATTAACTTATTCACTTTTCGGAAATCCATTGCTAAATATTGAGTCACAATTCCGCGCAAAACATCTGATAAGATCCAACACAGTGCAACTTATCAGATGAATGGATGTTATTAAAGGTTTTGAGCGAAATTGTTACTCAATATTTTACTAATTTTTATATCATCATCCATCATCATCATCATCAGCCTATATTAGTCCACAGCTGTGCATATGCCTCCCCCAATGAGCGCCATAGCGCACTGTCTTCGGCTTGACGCATCCAGCATCTACCTCCAGTTATTCGCAAGTCGTCATCCCACCTAGTCGGAGGACGTCTTACACTACGTTTACCGAGTCGTGGTCTCCACTCAAGAACACGTTTGGCCGTCGGTTCTTCGCGAGATATGGCGGGCCCACTGCCACTTCAGCTTGCTAATTCTCATTTTTATATTGGTACTACTAAAACTGGAAAAACGTAAAGGCCGGATTTCTATTGAATAAGGAAATTTATAAAAAAGAAACATGTTTCATTTTTATAAATTTCCTTATTCAATAGAAATCCGATCGGATTTACCTACATGTGAATTCCTTTGTTATTATATATACCGAAGACGATGAATAATTCTAACGAGGATTATAGAAATATAGGAAATTTATAGGTAAAAGAGGAAATAATACAATTGGAGTTGCTTGCACAGGTTTATTTAAATACACTGGTAATCATAGATAGACATTGATCAACGGTTACATTCAGAACACTTCAAATACTACGGAACACTTAGCTAAACCTAAATAATGTAAATACTATTTTACTAACACATTATTAAGGTCTGTATTTAAACTGCAATGTTTCAGCAACACCTATAGTCCAGAGAAGCGTCATAAAGAATATCGCGCGGTTTTCGCTACCGGTAGCGGTGTTTCGCTTATATTTCGCGCTACCCGCGGTATTACATAGGTAGTTGTGGTTAGTGACAGTAGGTTAGGGATAAAGGTTGTATGGAAGAAATGCTGTTAGCGATAAGGCCGCCGATTATGCCACTAGATTAAGTTAGTATTAAGATATTTTTTATATTGATGGTGCAATAAAGATGTATTGTATTGTAGGAATAACCGTATAATCATCATCACTCGGATTTTGTGACTGCTCTGGGTGGGGCATACCGCACGGGTCTTAATTTATATCCTAGTTAGTTACTAGCCCCATTCGCGTGCGGCCCGCGCGGGCTCATTGAATACAATTGATGAGTCACCAATCACCACTGCCAATAGAGGTTGTTTTTTTTTTATAGAATGTTCTACTTGTAGCCATAAAAGACTGTAGAGGTTTTCTGTATTTCATGACTTTAGGTGGAAACTACAGACCTTAGTGAAGCAAATGATACAGGTAACTCTGAACCCGAACATTGGTAAAGCCTCCAAACACACGGCGACGTACAAGAATAGACGATTTCTTACGATGGAAAGTTTTTAGCCTAAAATCTTATTATAATTTTGTAAAGAGCGAAGACATCGATTGTATGGTTTGTAAAAAATAATACATATATTACAACGGTTATATATAATAATAATAATATATCTTATATGATTTCATAAATACATTATGATTAACTACAAAATAACTGATTAAAATATAGCAAAGTCGATTAAAATAACTAATTAAAGCTCAAAAGAGTAAGAAAATGTAATATTTAAAATGTATTGATTTTCATCAAAAACTATAAGTTTTAGCTAAAACGAAGAAATTCATAAGAACACTGTTATTCCTTTCGGTATACATAATACGCTAGAATTCCAGATATTTTTAGTAAACAAAGGGTTTACAAAACGAAATATATTGGTGGAAAATATTTTACGAAAGCGTATCACTAGAGAAACTCGCTCGAGTTCGAAACAATATTTTACATCATTTCATAGTACGTGTTCATTTATGCGTCGTTGAAATTTGTTTGTAAGTTTTCAATGATGACCTTGATGTTACGTGATTGTCAATCATAACTGTTTGTTTACATAAAATATCTTGGACTCTAGAACTGAGTTTTATTCACTGGGAACACATTTCACTTATTATCGGAACAAGTTTGATTGAGTTTACTAAATTAATTAGACTACTGACTAGCCGACGAGATGTACCTGTAACTTAAAATGACTAAATATTATCTAGTAAAAGCCTTCAACATAACGTTACTAAATAAAATACAAATAATTCACTAAATCTATGTCTTTTAGTATATTTTAGATATGCACACATTTACATCGAGCCTAAAGAACAAATGCTTTTTAAAACTCCAACTCAATTTTGCTATCTCAAATGAGAAAGTTTACCTACATCCAGAAAAATATCTACTTATAGGCTGTAGATATATTTTGTTCAACAAAATCTAAATATGTTTTTATAAACAGGGTTACGTGTATTCACTACTTACTTAAATAAAGGCAAGTCATTGTCTCCAACCCAACACAGGAGCTTCGTCAAAATCACAACAAAAAAGTGAAAAGAAAAACATTAATCAACTTGTAGGTCAAGCACGGGAATTGTTGTCTAGGGCTACGAATAAATAATAATAAGTTTAGGGTAGATAAGTGATTAATTACGTCATCGAATGCGTAAATTGTTTACAATTAATTTCTTCAGCTTCAATAATGTACGCAATGTATGGCGATGCGATGTCATTATTGTGTATTCTACCATAGAGATCGATCCCCATGCTTGGCCTAATGAACGTTGGTTATTCTTAATAATTTTAAACTACGGTTTTTAAACATATTTTTACTGCTGGTCCGTATCATTCATACTTTTTTCGTCGCTCTATGGTTCGGTTTTTGTTTTTTATATTTAATCAAAATGCAGCGAATGAGCAGTGAAAATAGTATGAACGATACACTCATTAATACATCATTGACCAGCTGGTCTATCGATACCCGTAAAAATATGTCCAATTGCAAAATAGTTAACACAGGTAAGAATGAGTACAGAACACAACACAGTGGCTTTCAGGGGCAACTTGTACTAGTTACTAATAAAGGTAGTTCTTTCTCGGGAAGATAGCGTGGGGCTCCTTGTAGTTGGGATCGGGTTGGTTCCGGTAGCGGCGAGCTAGCCACACGGCGAATAGCTGGAAGATAAATATACCTTATGTTTTTTATTCCATAAACAAATGTTCGGTGATCTACACTGAAGTTACTTTTTGTTGAGCATCAATATGTCATCATTATTTCTTGTAATATGTATACTTACTTCATGAATGCCTAAGTTTGTGAAGATGGATAACTGAAGACAGCGCGAAATTTAATGATTGGATCGGCCTGAAAATATGGTGTATACAGAGAGTAACGTAATGTAAGGACCAAACTTTCATGGTTGGTTCACACTCGTTAATAGTACCGAGGAAAATTAATTAAAAGATCACACTATTCGTTTCCGAAAAAATAATTTTAAAAAAAATTGGCTCGGCCCGCGATGTCATTGGAGCGAGCGAAATAGCTTTTATTTCTCAAAGTTTTTGCATTGAAAAAAGCTGCTCAACAAAAAGGAACTTCGGTGTTAATGTTGTTGTCAATCAGATGTCGCTATAACTAAACAAATTTGACGGCAATCAAAACATTGCCATTTCATAGCGTTCGAAATAAAAAGGATAGGCATCATGTCTAATGCTGGCTAATTAGCCTATGTTTTGGTTTGTTGATATATGTTGATATTAATAATTTTATTTTTATCCTAATATTAGGCTTTATTAACTAAAAAGTTACGATCAAATAATAGAAGCAAATTAGAACTTGAATTTAAAATTGAAACAATTGAGCGAACTGCAAACTGTAGCAAACAATCTACAGATAGCGCAACTGATATCATTTCTTATTTTAATGTATTAATTACACATGACAAGCAATAATAGAATTATACAAAAAATTAAATATAATCTGGCTTGAAACTTAAACTATAGCTTAGTTTAGTTTTGACGACATCTGATTTGACACGAATGTCTATTCATCTTATCAAAGTAGGAAAGCAGTAAGTTTAAGCCGTATTAGTAAGCATGCATTCGAGAAACAGCGAGAGAATTAGGCAGATTTTTTTGTACAGATCAACCTAAAAGCAATCCTATTACATGTATATACATTTCATTCTACCATGCCTCAAGCCTTGCCCGAGGAAAACATTAGATTGCTTGTTGTGACACTAATGCATGGGACAGATAACATACATCTAAGGGATCGCCTCCACGGACGGTGTATCGCGTAACATAAGACAATAAAAACGCCGCGGTAATGTGAAATCTGCGTCTAGAGACACAATATTAAAGTTTATCAATTAATATTGTATATTAAGTTATCGTGTGTTTGCACTCGCACTCGGGGTGATCTCTAAGATAACTTGTATATTATATTAATACTTGTTATATTATATTTTTTTATGTTGTTTTTTCCTAATCTATTATTATTATCATCGTTATTAACACTGCAATCATTTACTAGGTATAACGATATTTCCATGATGTTTATTTATTTGGGTAATTCCGTATTTCGGCAGTTTCTTACACGCTAGTGACTTAGTTATTCCTTGATCATGGCGCAAGCATATGTGAGCAATATAAAAAACGCAAATCATGGCAAATATCCTGTTACAAGTGAGTTCAGTGTTGATAACCATGATAGTTTTAAAGTTACGATTACTTATAAACGAATTGCGTTACAATTTGTTGTTATATAATAAAAGTAAATGGCTAGACGAGACTACCACGCCGACGATACTCACGCCCGTGGGGGAGGTTCCTTAGTAAGCTAACACATCAATTATTACGTCATGCATCCATGCAAGTGCTAAATAGAAGCGTGCACTATTTACAAACCACTCTCATACAACTCAATACATTAGTAGAATCCCTATTGTGAGATATTACCACTGTTTGCCTTTTAATGACTTGAAGTATTCGATTCGCTTTGTCAATCAATTACATAATTTTCCAAAAACTTTGAAAAATGATCGGGAAAATTGCGTACCGTATTTTAATATTTATTGAGATGAGTAGAGATGCCTCCAGATTATTTGCAGACAGGTCAAAAATACTTTCACCAAGTTATACGTTTCTTTGTAAATAAATATTCCTACTTACAGTAGAACTTCAGGCACGAACGCAATATTATTATTATAAAGGTCCAAACAATCTAGATTCAATTAAATGAATCACAAATACATGGTACATAATGCCATAGAAGGTGAATAGCACCGTGGAATAAACACAGTTCAACATCTGTTATAGTAACGGATATCACAATTCCCCGGTTTCTATCCGGCCGTTCGTTGATACCTTTATTTCGCAATATAAAAAAGTATTCATTAAACATTAAAACCTTTTTCATCTCTATTGTATATATTTTTGAGGTGAGGTGAACCAATAATCAATATCATATCATATGTGCTTCATGCACTAAATCTCCACACTCGTCTAAAAGAGCAACTACGAAGTGTAATGATATGCAATTTATTTAATTTATCTCCATTCTATAAATGCTCTAAGATCAATAATATCGCTGTATGTACAAGCTCTGCTTACCATGGGGCTAGATAATGCTGTGTGAATTGTCCAGCATTATTTATTTATTTATCTAATATCTACCACGACCAATTTATAAATTCTGACTGGACAACAATACCTTCATAACAGAATTTGTTCACTTTTAAAAGCGTTTGTGTCTTAACATACATAATTACGTACATATTTTATTAATTACGGGTTTTATTCTAGTTGAAAATTCAAGTCGGTGGTGAAAGCGATACGAGAACAGAACTCTTGATTCTTATTTATTTAATTATGGATGGTCCATTGTTTGACTTTCAACCATAATCTCATTTAAGGTCAAAAAAAACATTACGCGAGAAGCCGCATGATGGAAAAAAATGGAAAAAAACCCTATCTCAGTTCCCCTTAAGTGCCCACGGTATACCACCAAGAACACTCTTCTTCAGGGACCTAATGGAAACTTTTAAAGCGTGAATAAAAGACTTCATCGAGGACTCAATGGTACCTTAAAGCGTGAGCGAAACCCGTAATCAATGAAAAAGCATTGTGAAAAGGTCTACGTCAAACAATTAGTATAGTTTCTGGCGAACATGCACGCGAATGCAACATAAAGCAGCGAACCACCTCAGGTGATAAAGTGGAGTCCGTTCAGATCATTCAGAGAAATGCACTGGGGTTAGCGCTCGGGTCCTTTTGGTTACGATATCTTACAGTCAACCAAACTCCTAGAAACTGGAAAGTATAACACCTGTTAGTCACATCAAGCCCACCATTCAACCTTTTTTAGTATTATTTGTTAGAATCTTATTACAACTTAAACAAACGCATCCACTGCCCAGCTTTAAGTGTGCTTCTTGGGACGTGAATGTGTTAAAGAATGTTCTAGGAGGGCGACATGATAGTGACGTGTTGCGATATCAACAAGTCGAAAGACAGGGCGAGAAGTAGGGCGAGAACGACAACAGCCTTATAAAAACTTTGCGTGTGATTTTATCGTGGTCAAAATTGTACTATGGAATCTACATCAACTGACATGTATGTATGTATATTTCTGTATAAGGATCAAGTCTGGATAGTCACCTCCGTAGTGTTAGGTGGTACCCACTGCCAATAATCCTTAATCCTAAAAATCGCACCAAGCATTGATTGGGTCAACACAAGTCTATCAAATCTCAATTGAAATTTTCGGAATACATCCACGCGGAATAAATCCGGACTTTAAATGTACAATTATTATTGTGAATGTATTAGCATCGCGTCATGTCGCCCGCATAGAATTACAATGTCAGCACAGTGCATTAGATTTTATCTGTATCAGTTGACTGGTATCCTTCAAGCGGAAGCAATCACTATGCGCCAATATTCATAATTATAATGTTCAACAAAGATGACTTTTAGTAAGAAAGGTTATAAATTGATTAAATTTTTATCAAAAAACGTCTAGTAGTTCAAAAAAGGGAAACTATAGGGCGGCACTTTGGTTTTCTAAATGTCATATTTGTTGAAAACATTAACTCCATAACCATCCTGTTATATTAGCTAAATTTGTGAATTTGACTATGTAGGTATCCCAATCGTTCAGAGTATAATATTCCTGATACAGCTAAAATAATTGATCTGATAATAAGATTATGTTAATATATTAAAAAGAGAGTCTTTAAATAAGAACGATTTGCTGCTTGGAGCTAGATGATGCTGTGTGGATTGTCTAGCATTATTTATTCATTTTAAGTTGCGTTTGTGAGTGAAGCCTGTCAAGAAGAGTTTAAAACTGGTGCAGTCAATAGTTATTATCAGAAGAAATAGAAAGATTGAAAACTAGCGTGATAATGTTCAGAATTTGTGTATTCTTAGGCCATTGAACAAAGTATTAAAAATGGTATTAGTAGGAACAAAAAGATGTAAGTTATGTTGTTTGTTATTCACACATTTTATGTACTTTAACCCTCCTAAATAACACCGAAACAAGCATATTATATTTTCATAGTCAGATAATCACAACATATGTCATTCTCAAACACTTGCATAATTAGATTGTTTGCTTTCCGACACCAACCGAATGAAGTACTGTATTGGTAACGTGTTAGAATCATTAGGTTTAGAATTTAATTCTATACTTGTTTAGATAAGTTGTTAGGAAAACGGTAACGTCAATACTAGGATTTAGAATCTAAGGCATTTTTTGTAAACAAAAAACGTAAATATTAAACGAAACTGCTATCATCGGAAGAATTTGCGAAATTCGAATCAATTTTTGGTTTGTCAGAATTTGAAGGGGACGGGAACGACAGATTCGCCGCTTAAATAAATCATCATACATAAATTGGCAAGCACAATACATTTCTTTGTTTACAAAAAATGTCTTGGATTCTAAAACACCTGATATGGTGTGAAAACACATACGTTAAGATCTAACAATGTTAAGTGTAATATATTAGTCCCCAATAGTATTTAGACCCAGGATGCCGTTTAAATTCAAATAAAATAAACCATATCATGACACCAATAAAGCCCCTTCCCTATTAGGTATCAGCCCTCCTGATACTTTTAGGCTCAATTCACACCGGGATGGCAGCGACCAGCAGAGAAGCGGCGAGAACTTTCAGTTTTAAATAATTTTAAACTTTATCTACATTCCTAAAACACCAATACAGCTTAAAAAACACGAAAATGTAGCGACCTCGAGGCCTCTCAGCCGTCCAACTCAGTGTGAATTCAGCCTCACGGCACTCTTGGCGATTTTGTGTTATCACTTTATCACACCACCAATTTTGCTTAACTAGTTTGCAGCTAATATGTACCTCGGTGAAACTGAAGAACAGTCCAATGCCACCGCACAGCTTGAACGAGTAGTCGATGGATTCCTTCAGTTTCTCCATGCAGGGCTCGCACTGGCAGCTCACTGATATGGGCAGGACTTTGCAACAGTCTTTCTGGAGTTTACAAAAGACGCAGTCATATTTCAATCAAGGCTATGCAACTTCGCGCTTGACTGACAAAGGAAGTAAAATTTTGCTTTCAGATAGTAACACAGATATCACAAGTTTAGAAACAATAAAAAATTAATATCATATATCAAAGTACTCTGACTCTTGGACACGTCACAAACGAGGCCGTCACGTAAGACCAGAGAATATATCTATAGATGCGAAGTCGCGGGCAGAAGCTAGTAGTAAATAAAATAGGTAGGTGTACTTACATCAACCAGATCACAAGACGGGTAGTCGGCCGTGCCATTGATGGGAACCAGTCTGTTCTGGAATCCACAGCAGAGGAACTTCTCCTGAACAGTCTCCTTCACATCCATGGTCACCGTGTTCCAACCCTGCAATGGATAAATAAATAATGCTGTACAATTCAGGCAGCAACATCTAGCCCCAAGCTAAGCAGAGCTTGTGTTATGGGTACTAGATGACCGATATACATAATATAATACATAGATAGATATTTTTTATTATACATAGATAAAGACCAGATCACTCGGAATAAATATCGGCAGATCGTATAAACGTTTGTCCCGAGGCAGGAATCGAACCCGCAGGCGTCGCAGGCGGCACCTTCGCCCACCGCGCCACAGAGGTATTCACATTAACTTGAACAATTTTGCATCAAATCTGGACAATTTGTAAAGGTTGAAATACTATTGTGGTATGTTGCGGCGTGACGCGTCAGAATCGCGGTTGAAGTAAAGTAAAAATGAAAAGTCTGTGTATACTAAATAAATCCTATAAGTCTTTTAATTCGCAGCCAAATTCAAGATACGTAATATACAAAGCATGTCTGCTGTATATCTTTCTACAGTAGAAACATATTATCAAAATGGTAACTAGGGCTGCATGCAGATAGGAACTTCGTGATGATGCGTGCCGAGTCTAGGAGTTTTGAATCTTATTATTACTATTATTTAATTATAGCTGAAAGCTGATATGCCTATATCAGTGCTTTTCTTTTTCACAAACTAACATTATAGTTTGTAGTAATGGTGGTGAGATTGGGCGTACATAACCAGTTGAGTCTGTTTTTGGAGATGTTCACAAAGAATAGAATAGAATAGATAGAGCACCTTTGGTAACTCGGAAAAAATACTATTCCATTCAAAACAAAAATAAGTATCTATGCAAAAATAATTCCTAAGCTAGATAAGTCAAAAAAGAACTGTTTGATATTTGGTTATCAAATAAATCTCTGACGCATTATGGACTAGTGTCATGATGTCAAATGATTATTTTGAACCTCTTATCTAACTTTATATTAGCACAACACAAATAATACGATTCCTATTATCAGTTGTTTGTTAATTCCTGATAACAAAATTACGGAAAGACACCACAATCAATAAATCTTTATGAAATTAAATAATAATAAAAAAACAAAAATATTCAAGATAATAAATAATGTTACCTGCGCAGCCAGCATTTCCTGTTGCTCTGAGTTGACTGCAAGACAGGCGCAGGCCACCGAGAACTGAACCAGGAAGAGCATAAACAGGATCACCATGTACTGGATACTGAGTCAAGGAAATCATTAGAACCTGTATCAATACCTTTTCTCTATTCCCTCAGATAAAATAGGGCATAGAGAGTGCATCTGTGGTTATACTTAGCACTATATAGATATATATCTTGTGCAAATGGATAGTCTATGCTGAGACTGGATGCCGTTGCCAAATTCAGCTAAGAGTACATCACTCCCCTTTGTTGGGGACAGAATGGTTCTTTGGCTGTACTAAATCATGTATATTTGTATTACTAAAATTTTGTCTAGTATGTAGTTCATCTGATATGTATTACATATGATATTGTGAAAGCCCATCTAAGGTCACAAATAAAACAATGACCATGAGTTTTGGATCACTTTCATTTTAGTGAGCTCTTCATTCAGTGTTAAAATAAAAAGGATACAAAGAACAGCATGACCTGGTGATGTTTCACAGCTCCAGCGAGTCCCAGAAGGGATATTAGGATCAGGAATACTCCACATGCCAGAATCCCACCCACAATGGGCAAGTTCTCCCCCAAAGACGATGCTTGGCCATAGACAGCAACAGATATCAGTATGCTCGCCACCACCTAGTCAAAAGTAGAACATATTAGCTGATTTCATAAACAATTACTGGTTTATCGAGCACGGAAAAGATAACGGAAGAAATCTATTGTTCCGCAAAACATCTGCGCTATCTTACCACATACAATACATTGAGGGCAATCAAAGCATTTTTAGAACAAGTAAATCCACCACACATCTTGAGAATATTAACCGACGTTTCTTAGCTATTAAATAAATGGCATTTGATCAAAATAATCAAGAAATACGAAACACCACTGTACGATTGAACGTAAAATCCATAATCAAATTCAATCCAAAATGAATTGAAAAATTATCTTGTCTGTCACACTTAAATTGACACTTGACATAAAATGTGAGCTGAGGCCGAATGAACCGGCGAAAAAAAAGTAAAAATCCAGACAACGTTGCCATACAAATAAGCATAATATGCCTATTTGAAACGGGATATTTATCATGATTTGATTTTTGAGTTTTCCAATATTTCGGCCAAATTTCGGCACAGTTTTATGCGCCATGACCACGGAATAACTTTTAAAAAAGCTTATAGCCCGCGGGCTGAAAGATTTTTGTGCGGAGCGTTTAGCCGGTGTATTATATATCTGTGGCCGGGGCGTGCCCGACCACACGCTCTGTATTAATTGCAAGCATACCTGCAGAAACCAGTTTGCGCAGCAGGTAAGACGGATCGTGTGGAGGAAAGACGGTAGCTCGCGCAAGCCCGAACGAGTGGTATAATCCTTGATAATGCCTTGATATGCTTTAGATTGGACTGCATAACATAAATATTGTTTGCACATGTTTATTCGAACCAGTCTGTTGCCAGTCATCTAAGCCGAGCTTAAGCTTAGGCGACTAGGCGTCGTCATCGATTGTAGTCCCAGTAACTTTAAACTTCTGACCTGGCGTCAAATAAAGTAGTTCTGAATTTATGTACCTACCTACTCGTTCCTTGAAAGCGAAATCAATTCGAAGTTCAAGAATGCGAAAACCGGCATCGGCAGCACGCCCAGCGCAGGCGCGCCGAGTTTCCTGAGTAGGTCAAACGAGATAACTTTATAATGTAATTTCAGAAATGTCATCAGATGCCATCATCATCGGCCTGTATTGCTTATTTTAAACTTTTCCGCCATGTAATCCATGATATTTCGTACACATAAAGTGTCAGCACTAAATAGATAAAATATAAGCAAAAAAAAACGATTTTTTTAATATATTTATATGTTTTTTAATTAAAAATAATAAATAAATAATGCTGGACAATTCACACTGCGTTATCTAGCCCCATGGTAAGCAGAGCTTGTGTTATGGGTACTAGATAACTGATATACATAATACAATACATTACATAGATAAAACAATAATAATCAAAAACTTGTTTTACTTAAATCATTACAATAGGATTAAAAAAGAACAGTTTTATAATGAGCGCATTGTATTTACAATTTAGAAGGTATCTGTAATCAATATCACTCAGTCATTGCCGACAGCTTTCATAAGATTAATCACTCTATCATACAGCAGCGCCTTGGCTCCCGTACCCCACATGAAGTCCAAATGACTGAACGTAGCGTGCGGGACCCTGAACATGCCGACAGGGTTCCCCAACTCCTGGAACAGCCTCCGCACATCGTTGACATGCGCAAAGATATCTTCATCGACATAATGGAGGAACACCGGGGAGGTTATCCTCCGTAGGTTGTAGGAGGGAGGTGTGAAGCTGCGGTATTCTCTCCAGTTACCAAGGGAACCGTAGTCGAAGCGGCGGAAGAAACTCTCGCGGATGTGTTGCCCGTAGTGGACGATTTGTCTGACGGCGGCGCCCGCGGGCGTGTGCGCCAGCTTTACTGGCAACATCGTCTGGAAACAAAAGAGAAATTACACTTTGGCCACATGGAGGTCCATAATGAAATAAGTAAATAAATAAAATAATAGATTAATCAAAAACCCTACGGTTCGTATCGCGCGGTATATGTATCACCGGGTATTTAGGTGAACAGTAGCATCTGCAACGGCGTACCTACCAATTCTGCTTTCGTTACCTTTCTGGGTAGTGAATACCGAGAGGTCTAAACTGGCCTTTAAATTCCGCGACCTCACTCTGATTGTATAATAAGTGCCATCCTAAACTCAAATCATCAACAGAAAGAAAATTTACAAATGGACGAGTAGGTAATAAACCTTAGCATATGAGCCGTTTGCTACTTTTTCACGCATAAACTACTGAATGGATCGGTCTGAATTTACGTAGATGTAGTTTTAGGCCCGGATTAAAATACAGGTTATAACGGGTGATTCATTTGGAGGTACTTTTTTAAATTTAGAAAATAAATTGATAAAAACAAATTTAACGGATAATTTTTATTATTATACAAAAGAACTATTCTTTACATTTATTTTTTAAAGGTTATTTGATTCAAATGTCGGCCGTAACTCTGGTTGACATAGTCCATTCTACCATTAAGCCACGCTATCCGTGGTGAACATAGGCTATATTATATTTTCAAAGGGATCCTTACTAAAACTCCAATAATGTAACCCACAGCCGAAGGTGTGAAAAATGTATCTATAAAATTCCTTGCATATACGCCTTGTATATACAGGGTGTTTGGAAGCTGGGTGCAAAGCCTTAAGGGGGTGTTAGTACAGACCATCTAGAACATTTTGAGCCACATTTGTCCTAACCAAAGTCTGATTGTTTTTTTTTTAGGGATTTTTTACGATTTTTAACCAAAATTCCAAATGTTTCCAATAAAGTGCTAATAACGCATAGTTTAAGTGGAAATGTCAATTTTTTTTAAATGTACTTTATTAGCCTAATGTGTGTTTAATGATATCAAATCATTTTAAAGCACCATTTTTAAGAAAAAATAACTCTCAGACTAATTAAGCTTTACAGAAAAAAAAATAGAAGAAGAAAAAATTATTTTTTATTGACATTTAAAAATAATAATAAAATAGCTACAGGTGTTCAGACAATTTTAAAAACATGCTGAGTTATTGTTCTTTCGTTTAAGGTATCATTTACCTAGATATGTTTACAATTTTTGAAGTTAGGGTGCCTGAACCATTTAAGGGTAAGAAATTAAAAATTTCAAGAAAATCAAAAAAAAACTTAATTTTTGCTCTAATAACTTAAAACTGATATCTAAAAGTTGCGAGAAGACGTGTTTGATTGAATTGTGATCTGTGCTGTGTTGTGTTTGTGATTCACCGTGTTCAGTTGCAGCTTTACGCTCCTGCACGTGTTGATTTTGGACTATTGAACTGATTGACATTTTAATTGTGTACTTACTGCCATGGCGGCATTTACAAACCAAGAACAAGCGGATATCGTTTTTATGTATGGCAGAGCTGATGGTAACGGAGCTTTGGCACGACGTTTGTACCAAGAACGTTACCCAAACCGCAGGTAAAGTAACTTTCGATTCTAAAATTATTTTAATTAATTGCCATTTTTATTTGTAATAGACGTCGCCAATAAATAATTTCATTCATTTCAGGGTACCTAATGTCCGTGTTTTCTACAACACGTTTCGTAGGCTTTCTGAATCCGGCATCCATCACGCAGAACCTGGAGTAAATCCGGGAAGACATATCCCCGCCGATGAAGAGGAAATAATTGCAGCCTTTGAAGCGGATCCTACAACTAGCGTCAGAGTTGTAGCGAGAGACTTGAACCTTTCGATATGGAAAGTTTGGAGTACCATGCACCGGGAAAAAAAGTATCCGTTTCACGGTAGAGGCGTACAAGGCTTATTAGAAACCGATCTTGGGAGAAGGATGCAGTTCTGCCGATTTATGCTCAACAGTGATATTGATGACGGATGGTTCCTAAAATCGATCCTGTGGACTGATGAGTCCAAATTTTCAAGAGAGGGTATCACGAATTTTCATAATTTGCATGAATGGGCTGACAAGGACAGCAATCCGCATTGGAAAAAACAGGTACAAATAAATGTTTATTCTTTTAATTCTAGACGTTCAACACATCTTTAACAGAATATTTTAATTAGAATGCATTTTTGTTTTAGGTGTCTTTCCAAGCAAAATTTGCAATAAATGTATGGGCTGGAATAAGCGGACGAACATTGATTGGGCCACACATTTTACCTGATAATTTAAACGGTGATAATTATCTGCATTTTCTGCAATTTCATTTACCGGAACTCCTGTATGAAGCCGAAGTACCTATACTAAATACGGACAGGCCAATCATCTTTCAACAAGATGGATGTCCAGCACATTGGACGTTAAGTGTCAGGGAACATCTCAACAACTGTTTTCCAGACAGCTGGATAGGCAGAGATGGGCCCATCCCTTGGCCCGCACGATCGCCTGACCTGACCCCGGTAGATTTTTTTGTGTGGGGACGGGCAAAGGAGCTCGTATACACTACCGAAATATCCACTAGGGAAGAATTACTTCAAAGGATTGAAACAGCTTTCGCTACTATGAAACAGGAAATGCAGCTGAAAATCACGACGACAGAAGTGAGAAATCGTTATCGTAAGTGTATACGCAATGGCGGAAGCCATTTTGAGCATCAGCATTAAAAAAAATCAACAAAAACTGTATTTTTTTTTATCTCCTTAAAAATCGATATTACGGACCTTAACTGGTTCAGGTACCCTAACTTCAAAAATTGTAAACATATCTAGGTAAATGATACCTTATACGAAAGAACAATAACTCAGCATGTTTTTAAAATTATCTGAACACCTGTAGCTATTTTATTATTTTTTTTAAATGTCAATAAAAAATATTTTTTCTTCTCCTATTTTTTTTTCTGTAAAGCATAATTAGTCTGAGAGTTATTTTTTCTTAAAAATGGTGCTTTAAAATGATTTGATATCATTAAACACACATTAGGCTAATAAAGTACATTAAAAAAAATTGACATTTCCACTTAAACTATGCGTTATTAGCACTTTATTGGAAACATTTGGGATTTTGGTTAAAAATCGTAAAAAAATCCCTAAAAAAAAAACAATCAGACTTTGGTTAGGACAAATGTGGCTCAAAATGTTCTAGATGGTCTGTACTAACACCCCCTTAAGGCTTTGCACCCAGCTTCCAAACACCCTGTATATTACAATACGCCATTTTTCCTAAATAAACGTGGTTGCCTAGCAACGCCTTGACAACAAAGGTCTGATAACCTTTTTTCTAAATATTTATTGTATGGAAACTCTTTTGTTAGGTTGTAGCGTAAGACCTAACAAAAGAGGTTCCATACTTTTTAGTAAAGCGTTTACATTATCTTTGATTTTGTATTTGTAGACAGGATAAATAAGGAAAGGCGGAAACATACTTCTAAAACGTGTCGCGACGCCACAGCACCCGACGCATGTCAGTACTTATCAATTCCATATATTTAATTTGGTCAAAAGCGCATAGACAACACGCCATGTGACCACACGCCGTAAAATCCAATCGATTTGGATCAGCGTGTTACCGGGACACACGCCACCCGACGAATCAGCGTAATGTGTTTCTAGTTAACACCCGACGCCACGCATCATTCTTTCGAGATCAAACAGAATCGAATCCATGGCCACGTCACACGTCAATACACTTCCGTCTTTCGCGAGACTATACACGATGCGTGTTGTATTGTAGCATCGCGTGGCGTGTTCCCTGTATCTCAGTATAAGTATATACAGTACGGAAACTAAGAACAAACACTCGAAACGGCACACTCACACAAACATGCACATTGACACGGCTTCTGGGTGATTCTCGGGGATGGTCAGTAGCGGTTGTCGCGTCTAGGCGTGCGGTCGCGTGAAAGTGAAAAATGACCCGCTACAGATATTGCGTTGCATACGGCTGTATGAACTCGGCTTCATCAAAACCGGAGCTGTCGTATTTTAAGCTTCCTGCTGATTTTGAAAGGTAAGAATAATTTATTATTATGATTGTTATAGAATAATGAGTCCGTGTGATCGATCATACATAATGAATTCGTGAACTTATATGTAAATCAAGAATGGCGGCGGTTTTGAGGATGTTTAAAGTCAATTGACGACCGATGTGGCGCGGTGGGCGAAGGTCCGCCTGCGACGCAGGAGGTTGCGGGTTCGATTCCCGCCTCGGAACGGTGTGTACGATCTGCAGATATTTGTTCCGGGTGTTCTGGTCGTTTTCTATGTATAATAAAAAAATATCTATCTATGTAATATATTGTATTATGTATATCAGTTATCTGAAAATGAAAATGAAAATGAAAAGTTTTTATTTCTTTAAGCTTACAAATAAGCACTTAGACAGGTCATATTTTATAGTTCACTTCAATTTTTTGTCCACCAGTGGAAGAAGTGAGAAGAAACCACTAGTATATTCATAACTTATGTGTCTAGTACATTTGATTTGCTTATCTGTAAGTTGGTAGATTTTGAGTTGGAGCAAAACTCGTTCCAAGCTTTTTTATCTTCTAAGTAATCTGATATTTTGTAATAAGCTTTTTTACAAAGAATGTGTTGAACAATTTTTTTAAATTTATTTATTGATAATTTTTGCAACTCACTTGGAGTTTTGTTGTAGAAGCGTATACATTGCCCTTTAAAAGATACATTTATCTTGTGTAGCCTAGTTGTGGGCACAGCGAGTTTATTCTTATTTCTAGTATTTACATTATGTATATCACTTTTTTTAGTGAACCGATTGATATTTTTATGAGTGTACAACAAGTTTTCATAAATATAGTACCCATAACACAAGCTCTGCTTACCATGGGGCTAGATAATGCTGTGTGAATTGTCCAGCATTATTTATTTATTTATTTATTTAATGAGATTTTACAAATCGAGACGTCATACTCATTGTAAAGAAATAATAACTTGGCGATAATTTATTAAAGCTACATACCTACCTAGCACTGTTTGAGCAGACAACGCAAAGCGGCAACAGCGCAGTGATTTTAGTTCGAACAGACGAGACGCCGCCGCACGGCATATGTCCTTATCTCTGTCACTCATAAACGCAACGCACGCATTACTTGTCTCGTTCGTGTAGGTGGCAACCTCGCGGCACTGATTTTTGAGTAAATATAACATCATTGTTTAAACTAGATTGTAGACTTTCAAAATGTAAATATAAGACGGCGGCTGCAATCAATTATGAAATTTTGCATCACGGGTACCGTTTTTATGGTTTTCGAGGGTGCTGAAGCCGATACTTCTGACAAAATGTGATTCCAAGATTGCGGTTGCTATAAATTATATTTTTTTCTGTCATGGGTGTAATTTTCATGGTTTTCGAGGGTGCTGAAGCCGATACTGCTGTCAAAATGCGAATGCAAGATGGCGGCTGCTATAAATTATCATTTTTTCCGTCATGGGTGTCATTTTCATGGTTTTAGAGGGTGCTGAAGCTGATACTGCTGTCAAAATGTGAATCCAAGATGGCGGCTGCTATAAATTATCATTTTTTCCGTCATGGGTGTCATTTTCATGGTTTTCGAGGGTGCTGAAGCCGATACTGCTGTCAAAATATGAATCCAAGATGGCGCCTGCCATAAATTATCAATTTTTCCGTCATGGGTGTCATTTTCATGGTTTTCGAGGGTGGTGAAGCCGATACTGCTGTCAAAATTTGAATCCAAGATGGTGGCTGCTATAAATTATAATTTTTTCCGTCATGGGTGTTATTTTCATGGTTTTCGAGGGTGCTGAAGCCGATACTGCTGTCAAAATGTGAATCCCAGATGGCGGCTGCTATAAATTATCAACTCGCATTTTGAAACGCGGTACAGTTCGCAGCCGCTCATGAGCGTTGCGCGCGCGCTGCCTGCGCTACAATGTCTGCGTGCGCCCGCTCCGACGAGCTCACGAAACGTTTACGTCCAACCGCGGCTCACACGCGACGCCATGAGATTACCTATTTAAATTGTAATTTGTAAGCAAATACTTTACTAATCAAGAAAATTTAATTAGTTAGACCTAATATTTACAATTAAAACAATTGACCTAACTGCAGACTGTTGTAAACAATCTACAGGTAGCTCAATTGATCCATCATCAATACCAGTCGGAAGCGTCCCCAAGACGCGCTGGCTGCATTGCCACGCTGTATGGCAATGCTGGCTGATACGCTAGGCAACATACTCGCCAGATCTCGGGTCACGCGTCGCTTCGACCAGACGAAGATATTATTATATTATACCAGACTACATTTGTAAGCTAGTTATTTCAATTCCATTTATTGTTCACTACAGAATAAAAAATCGTCTTAATAAAAAATATATATCAAAAACAAGAAAAATGACAACCCTAGTACTATAATGGAGCGTAGGTATTTATTTCATCAACTAGGCTTAGTTTCCATACTGTTGTACTACTGTACTGTGCCTATATGCACGACAAGCGTCGGGTGTCGACACGACACATCGCGTCGCGTTTTGATATTATATTTCCACCATAATATTTTGTTGTGGTTGTATTGTTCAGTGTTGATCTTTCAGATTATTTGCGAAAACTGACTACAATACCTAATAGGTACATAAGTTATCTATCTTCTATCATAATGGTTGAGACAGACTGGCGAGAAATATTGAGCTTCTCACAGCGAGAGCTCGGGCAGGCTGATAAAGTGAAACTGCGAAGGTCTATCATGGATGGAACGGACAATATTGAACTCATCATTTCAGATATGAAGATACTGTTTAGACTCGCTCAAAATATCTTACAATACAAAAACGAGCAGGTATGTTCCCGTTTTAAATACCCAAGTGACATCCTTTATCTTACTTAATATGATAAACGCGAAAGTTTGTAAGTATGGATGGATATTTGGTACTCTTTCACGTAATAACTACTGAATGGATTTTAATGAAACTTTATAGTAATATGTATTATAGCTTATACATCAGAATAACACATATAGGCTACAATTTATAAAGATATCCTACTAATATTATAAACGCGAAAGTTTGTAAGTATGGATGGATGGATGTTTGTTACTCTTTCACGCAAAAACTACTGAAAGGATCTGGATGAAATTTGACGGGAATTACGCGGGTGAAACCGCGAGGCGCTGCTAGTCATGAATAAACGCGTGCGAAGCCGAGGGTATAAGCTAGTTTCATGACATGACTCACAGCATTGTGCATATCCTCGCTCCTGCCGGCGGCGATGAACAGAACGTTGGAGCACACCGGCTGCATGACAGACTCGTCGCTGCAGAACCGCTGGCCCATGTCTGTCATGAACGGAGTGTTGGGAAAAAGCTCATTGACGCCTATGACCCTCAATATCCTCTGAAACAGGTTGAGTAGGTATAGTTGGTATCTTGATATATAAGCATTTCATTGCTGTTTTTTAAATCGTACATGACATGCATGTTTCTATAACAAAGATAATCGTACATGACATGCATGTTTCTATAACAAAGATAAAATCTTTCGGCTTTTAAGGGTAGATACTGTTTTTCGAAAAGACAATAGGACACTTCATTAAATTTGATTGAAGTTTTGGACAGAAATTTTAGAACATTATATCATAGTTGGAACCTATGTTTGGAACTTTGAAGTTGCTTTGAACCGAGCTTTCGAATTTATTGTATTATATGTGTTTCGAAGCTGCATATTGTCCGTAGAACACCACCAAATTTAGAACAAAAGATAATACTATTTGCAAAGGAACAAATCACTTTTAAAATCATTGCTGCCTATCAGTTATTGGATCTTACATACCTCAATATTATTACTATGCGGAGCCAATGCTAGGAAGAGAGGATTGCTGTTGTATTGCATATAAGCCACGGGCGCTAACGCCTGCATGGAGATAATCTTGTCGTTGTACTCTGGGCGCAGACTCGCCATAGTCCAATACACGGTGGTGCCTTGCGAATGGCCGATGTAATGCAGGCGGGACTTCCCCGAGACTTGCAAGGCGTGGTCGATCATGGCGGGCAGGTCGTTAGCACCAATCTGCTCCCAGCTGAACTGCCAGAACGCGGTGCTGGTGTCAGGGTTGAGGGTCGTGTGGTTGCGCGAGTAGAAGGTCCCTCGGGCGTTGCCTAGCCACACGTCGTAGCCTTCTTCCGCGAGAATGTATCCTGGAATTTAAGGTTTTGGGTTCGTAGGATGTCACTTTGATTTAGCACGCTATTGTGGTTATTTTGGTAAAATAACAACTAAGAAAAGTAAGTTACTAAGTTATTATTTTACCAAAATATACAAATTTTAAAATATTTCTATATCAATAGAAATTGACCTCAAACTTAACGCGGGGTAGGTACCAATCGATTAATACTTAAGTCATTTAAAACGGGATATTTACCATGATTTGATTTTTGAGCTATTCCATGATCATGGCGCACGAAACTGTGCCGAAATATTGGAAAACTCAATAATCAAATCCTAGTAAATATTCCGTTTTAAATGACTTTAGTGTTAATACCTAACCATGATCGTTTCAAAAGTTTCAATCGATTAATGTCACTGTACTAGGTACCTCCTTACATACACGGCATCGTAACGGCACAGAATAACTATGTATATGTATGCATAGTAAGTACGAATCTGTCGTACCTAAGCAGAATCAGATCTTTATAGAATCTGACTTTTAACGAACAAGGGGGCGCACGTGTATAGACGGCGCTTTTAGGGAGGGAGACTCACCAAGCGCGGTGCCAGGCCCCATCAGCACCCAGTCAGCGGCAGACGAGAACAGGCCATGCATGACGAGAGCCACGGGCTTGCTCGGGTCGCGCACGTTGTTCTGGTCGCGCCCATGGGGAATCCGCTGCATTTCCAGGATGTAGCCATCTTCTGTCACCACGTTATGCACCTCTACTGGATACCCATATTTTGTTATTAGGCCAGGCTGGGGAAGAGAACAGGATGGCTTTAAAATCTTTACACTTTCGAGATTCCTTAATTTAAATAAAGCCAGGAACCGAAGTGATGTACCAACCGTCTCGCGTTCTGATACCGTCAGTATTATGTTCGGAGCGAGCTGAGTTCGATAATGAAACCCGGGGTAGTTGTACCGTTTGTAGCAAATTACAAAAAAGGGTAAATCGGTATGTCTGCTAATAAAAACTTACTCGCAGTGCCTTTAGTTATTCAGTTTGCGATGAAACTGTGCCGAATATTGGAAAAATCAAAAATCAAATCATGGTTAATATCCTGTTATAAATTATTTATCTTTGAGAGTTAAACAGTCAATAAGTAAATTTCATAGGATTTTTCAATATTTGGTACCTTTTATTTATATACGCTGTTTTGGGACAGAATATTACGAGTTCCAGCATGTCGATATATTACACGACAAGATCAATGTTATTATAAAAAATCTGTTAATATATTTAAGTTTGAACAATGTAAACTTAAATAAATAAATAAATAGATAGCGATAGTGGAGGCAAACTTAAGAAGGTTTGGGTGTTGTATGGGGTGTCCGATTTGTGTGCGTGCGCTGTTCCTGAAGTCTGCACTGAATTAATTAAATATGACAGACTTACCACATCAAGCATAGCATCCTCCAACAAGTTGTTGGAGTAGCGACCAGCTTCCGGGCCATTTCTATAGTATTGCTCCACTAAGTCTGCGTTAGGCGGGCGCCGCGCAAGGCCCGCGCTCGCGATGCATACGACAACGAAGGCAACGCTTAACATGGTGAACGCGACTCATCTTGCTCCTCCGATCTTTTATAGAGCTCCCACAATCAATCACCAGATAATTAAATTGATAAAACTAAGCTGTTGATCAGATTCACTACGGCTATGAATAACAACAAATACCTAATCATCGATTTGTAGATAAACACTGATTTAAAAAACAATTCGATACAATTAGGTACAAAGATAGTAAAGTACGCAATTGATCATTGAAAAAGCTTGGTACTATGCGTTACTTAGAAAGGAAGTTTAGCGCCATAAGTTTAAATTACATAATAATGTATTAGCTATGTTTGCAGATTTGAACTGCGTTTAATAATATGTCACATTTTAAAGTTATTTTTGTGTCCTAATGATAATCCTTAAAATCCTTAGTACCCATATACCTACTTTCACAGCTACCTACTTCTATCTTCATAGTAGGTAAGCAAATATTTCATTTTTCAAATTTGAATACAGATTTAATTCTGTGGGTATTGATCATGAAGTTATCGCGACACTATCTTCGAACATTGACAGATTCCCATCTAATACAAGGTATATCTCTACAAGTAATTAAACTCGAGATATTAGTATTAGAGTAAAAAATATTTTGTTAGGTACCTATTTTTTACCTGCTCTGATTGCGTAGTATGTCAAGGGCAGTGCACGCGAATTGCATTTTGTTGGATCTCATCAGAAGAGAAAGTTTTACGTCTTTTATTGTTACTAAATATTTTGCAATGGATTTCCGCAAAGTAACTAACGCATAAATCCATTATTATTTATTTACCACAGGAGAGTTTTTAGATTATTACTTACCTATATTAAATTTAAGGAGGACTTAAAAAAACTTAAAGAAATGAATAGCATTACTGCATTTATTTAAACTGACTAATAAACTAAGGACATTTCCTTATTAATTGTTTAACTATATATGTACACTACATTTGAACTTATGCTATATGTTACTTTCTGAAGAGATCTCTTCTTTCCCTTGCCTTATCTCTTTCAGTTTATCTTCAAAGAACTGCTTCCGATGCACTAAGGCGAGGCGCGGCTGCCGCAATCCGAAATTTTCATTTCCTAACTTACTATATTTTCCCTCTCCCTCTCTTCCCATTAGTTCTCTTAGTGCTTGGTTTCTCTCTAATATTTTTTGGTAGAAGATGACTCCACTTTCTATAAAATCCTCGCCGAGTTCACAGAGTTTCTTGTCAACCTCAGATTCATAGTAAACCTCCGTGACATCTTTCATAAGGAAGTAGGTACCGGTGGCAAATGTACCCACTAACGTATAAAGGATGGCCCTCAGACTCAAGGGACCTTTAATCAAGTTCAATCTGTTGTTCAAGTATGCACTCAGATTGTATGCAAAAAATACACAAGCAAATGGATAAATTGCATCAAATATGATTTTGTTGTTGTGACTCATCAAAATCTCTCTGCAAATAGCAAATTCTTGCACTTTTTCAGGCAGTATGAGGGCGTTGGATAACTTCTGTCCAACTTCAGAGTTCCAGTCTACTTGCTTCTGATTCACCTGTAAAGGTTTCACATTGAGTTATAAAATAAACTACATGGTCTTGCTTAAATTTCATATAAGTACATAATCAATTAAGAAAGTAATTTGAGATCATGGCATTGTCATTAAAAGTAAAGTCAGCTGCACAGATATGTATACACTCCCAAAATTTGATATAGAGTATACTCGTTATTTTTCAAAGTCAAGTACACCAACTACATTTCAAATGAATGTAGCCATCTAAATCGTCAGAAATCGGTATACAATTTAGCAAAATTATGTTGATACGATTTTTAACACAGATATGTAGGTATCATGGATATTATTGATATGTAATCGTGATAATTTCTTAATCAAATCTACAATACAGTTCCAATAACATGTATACGGAAATCCTTTCACTATACATACTATTAAAATGTTGTTTTGACGGACTCTAAATGATATTTAGCACTTTCAGTGTCAATGACACGTGTGGTGATGTTCGGCTACCGTTCATTTTTCATTTAAAAATGCATTCCGATTACAAAACCATTGTTATCCAGGCATTAGAGGCAAACTGTGCTGTTATGTAGCTATCTCTATATAAATTTTTTGCTTACCCTCACAATTTCATGATAAGAGAAGAAGCGGACGAATCAGTTTCGGTGTATGGGGCTGGATGCATGCATGCCAGTGGTCCCGGGGAGTTGATCCAATTGAAGTATTGGAAGAGGTGTTAAGGGCAAGGCAAGTGTAGGAGTTTACTTTCCTGGTGCTGGGCCTGTTCCGTTCGTGCAAGACAACTCGGTCATTCATAACGTCCGAGTGTGTCGAGCATGGTTTGAACGGAACCACAGGCTGGTCAACAAGTTGCCCTGGCCTCCAAAAAGTCCCGATCTCAACCCCATCGAAAACCTTTGGGGGTTGATGGTCCAGCAATGGGACACAAATCAGTGTAGGACAAAGGAAGCCCTAATCAACCATGTTTATGACATTTGGAAAAGCTTTCGCGGCACCCAAATGTGCATAAACATGGTTTTTTTCCATGCGCGACCGGCTACAGGCAGTGATTGATGCTGGAGGGCGCTACACAAAATACGAATTAAACAACTTCATAAAATTGCATAAAACGTGATTAGTGTAAAAAGAGTGAATAAAAATAATAAAAAAAAAAATGTATGTAATTGTTGTTTTTTTATCCCCATGCTTGAGTTCACTCACTTCGTCACTACTGAGGTCAAGTCAACAGTCACTGACGAGCTAGTTATACTACGTAAAACGCACATTTACGTACATTTTTATGACTATCAGTTATGTATACATTATTTTGGCCTTGCCGTGGATACATACATATTTAAGATAATTTGTAGGAATTTTAGTAAAAAGCGTTTTTGTAAAATGGGACATTTTGTATACATGTCAATGAAAAACATCGTACAAATTGCTGTATATATTTTTTTGGCCCTTCATTATGGATGCATAATTAAGGTCGTGTATATATTTATGACGACTTGCAGGATTTTAAGTAAAAAAATCCTTTTTAATAACATATTTAAGACCAAAATACTGAATACATTTTTGTGACATTCTTTTTTGCATACATTATTAAGGTGTGGTCTTGACTACATTAATTTGTTATTCGATGGTATACAATTATTTGACTAAATAATGTATACATTATTATGATAAACTGTATACCACGTTTTGACAAGTACCATGACTACATCAATTTGAAAAATTGTGGCATATACTTTAATTTGAAAGGTTCACATATACATAAATCATACCACCATCATACCTATTTTATATATTTATATTTGTATTTTTTATTTCATTTTATTTATATTATATATTTATGTATGTATTTATACTTATAGCTATGTATATCAGTAGGTATTTTATGTATGTCCCTATTAAATACTTTTCTGTATTACACGCCAACGTCTATACTTGTTCTAGCACTTCATGTCCATCCAAAGGTTGCCTGGCAGAGATCGCTCTTAGCGATAAGGCCGCCCATTGTACAGCATATTTTTTATTTGTTTTTCTTTTCCTGTCTTGTGTATCTTATGTATTTGGTGTGCAATAAAGAGTTATTGTATTGTATTGTATAAATATGAAATTTTGGGAGTGTATACATATTAGTGCAGCTGTTAAGTTGTATAAGTTGTTTTACCTGAATATCATCATTTTTTAGGTCTTCTACATTTTTATATGTAAAATTTACTGGAATTCCAATAGCTGCACCAAACTTAGAACTTGTACTTCCTGGAAACAATAATATATACCTACATTTATAAAAGGTTTTATATGTATGATGACCTCTGTGGTACAACAGGCCAATGTCTGACTATTAATTAGACAAGTTGCAGGTTTGTTTCTTGCCTCAGGACAAATCCTTCTATGGTCTGCAGGCTCCTATTTGTTCTTAGTCTGTGTTTTCTATAGATATCTATTTGACAAATATTTCACAATATACAAGGATTATAGCAATCAGTTTTACCCATAACACAAGCCCTTATTGGTTTGGGGCTAGATTGCCTCAAATTGCTGTGGGTTGTACCTCATTACCACACTAATATCTAGGTTGCCTGGAAGAAATAGCTGTCAGTGATAAGGGCGCCGCCTATTGTACAGTTAATGTGTAATAGTTTAGATATAAGGTGTTTTTTGTTTTAAGTGCAACAAAGCAGGGTTGGCTCTATTAAATAGTTCTGATTTGTATCAAATGATTTTATCAATAAAAATCAATGATTTAAACAAAAACTAGTTTTCCAGCCTTTTCGATTCCCAGTTGGTTTTAATTTGCTCTGAACAATTCCAAAGGTGGAAAACTCCTTCTGCAACAGCTGAAGAAGCTATCGCCCCGAACAATGGCATCACCACTGGAAATTTATTTCTCCCATCATGAAGCAATTGCAACATTTTACCAGTTTTTATATTGCTGTTTTTTCTGTGAAATGTTCCCAAATCCTATCTCTTTGACGAGTCATTTTATTTATAATGAATTGGTCACACACCCATCACAGCAATAACAATAGATACTTACTAAACAAAACTGACCAGTCAGAAATATCCTCATTTATACATTTTATTAAAGAAGCCCACAATTTTGGAATCTTACCAGCGTGAAAGAGGTCATATCCAAACACACTGAATGGTTTCAACAACTTCTTGTGTATATCTGATGCGTTGATGATGTCCAAACACTTGCGATAACGTTCTTGAAGCAGATCTGGCAATTCAACTGGCTTCCCGTCTCTGAAGCAAAATATATACTACTAGGTAAAAAATAATATATAATAATAAGATAATATTAAGATATTCAAGTAAATAACCTATTGATTTAGACTTCGGTTTTCTATGGGCTTGGGAAACTTATACCCTACACAAATTTAGATTTACTTACTTGTAATAATGAACGAATTCCTTGTATTTGTACAGAAAAAAAGTATGTGGGGCATATTTTGCTATTGTAAAACTTATACCGGCTGTAGTAACAGCGCTGAATGTAAATTTGCGTCCATTTGGGGTGAGAAACCAAGATATCGGTATTTTACTGTTCATTTTCACAGTCACTCAGTTGGCATTATTCAGTTATAATATAACAAACAAATCTAAAATCTATCCATATGTATAAAGGTAATTTAAATTCTCTTTGCTGAAGGAAGAGAAGAATTATGAAAGAATGGTCTGTCTGTCTCGTATAACGCTGCCAAAAACCAAAACATAGGTGATATGATATTAGACATGTGTCGTTCCGAACCGTACGTAATAGTTCCTTCCTGGTAACTATGTATGTCCTCACCTAGATCGTTCCGCTCCGATGCGTCCACAGAACAATAATATCCTAACGGAAAGAAGTAAGACTCCATAGAGTAAAAATGCCAACACTAGAGGACACTAGCGCCTCTACCTTAAGCCCACGGTAACTGGCGTTTGGCGGGAGCTTCAAATTAAATAGGCGCTCAATTCAAAAAGTGCCTTTTTAATTTCTCTGCGACTATAATTCTTTATCAGACGAATGGTAATTATTCAACATTTTGTTGAATATTCACCATTCACCTGACACATAAAATATAGAATTGCACCCAATACTTACACTTACTTACAATACTAATATAAATACAATCACTGATTGTATTCAGCAAGATGACTCCTTGAATAAAAGCACAACTCTAATTGTTCAGATAGGTGAAAGTTGTGTAAAGCGGTCACAGTTGATAAGGCTAGTTGAAGTACTTTTAGGAAAGATAGAAAATGGACTAGGGAAACTTATTATTTGCTCCTTCCCTTACTCAAAATCATTAACATCACAGCAAAATGAGAATATATGTAAAAATAACATGCTGCTATACAATATGACATGTCGTCATAGTGACGTTTTAATTTTTGACACTAATAAATTTATTAGTACAACTTTTATAACTAGAGATACTATGTATCTTAACAAACAAAGTAAATTGATAATTGCTAAATTGTTAGCATATAATATTTTTGATCCCATTATAAGTAGTATAACGCAGTTACCTGACGAGCCTGTGTGTGTAGTTAGTAATAGTACTAATGAGGGCATCAAAGCCACTGTGTCAGTAAATACAAATTTAAACTGATCACATCGACAATGGGAAAGCCAAATACATTTCATATAGTCCATCAGAATATACAAGGCTTACCCAGCAAAGTTCTAGAATTAGAACTATTTTTAAATTATTTAAATGTAGATGTTATGTGCATAACAGAACACTGGATTGTGAAAAATCAGTTACTTCCCTTTTATCATAACTATTGTCTTGCAAGTTCCTATAAAAGAAAAGCTGCAATACGTGGTGGCTCTCTGATTATAGTTAAAAATAGTCTTAAATGTAAAGAACGGAAAGATATTGTTAAACTTAGTATTGAGAGAACTATTGAACTTTCTTGTGTGGAATTGGAGCGGCATATCATAGTGTGTGTGTACCGCCCTCCCGACGCAAATCAGGTAGACTTTGAAAGTACTATGGAAGAAGCTATGCTAAAAGTATTTACTTGTAGGAAGGATCTCATTGTTTGTGGCGATTTTAATATAGATATTTTAGCGAATCCTCTCGCTGATAGATTGATTAATTTATTCAAATGCTTTAACTTACAACACCTTTTCAATGATCCGACTAGGGTAACCCAAACTTCTGCCACTTGTTTAGATAATATTTACTGCAGTCAATCTCCAACCAACAAAGCAGTAATTAAGCATTTCAAATCAGACCATTATGGTCAGAGTGTTAATTTTATTAATAATTTGAATGATAAAAAAACAGTTGAGGAATATACCTACAGGCCTATCACAGAGAGCCGTATTAGTAAATTTAAATGTAAAGTAGATCTAGCAGTAGCTAATATACCTTGTTCTGATGACCCTAATGTTTTATTTAACAGACTTTTTAATGTTATAAACAAAGAACACAATGAAGTATTCAAACTTAAAACATGCACAGTTAGAGATAGGGTCGGGTTTACTGATTGGGCCACTCCCGGCATTTACAGAAGTAGGAATAGGCTATACGATCTCTATGGTGCTAGAGAAGCTATGTTACATGACCCTGCGTTTCTTTTGTATGTAAATAACTACTCGAAAACATTTAAGAAAGTCTGCAACACAGCAAAATGCCTATTTTTGAGGAATAAAATAACAAACTCATCTAATAAAATAAAAGCGACATGGAGACTAATAAATAATGAAACTGGTAAATCAAAGCCACGTAATAGAGAAATAAAGTTAAAAGTTAATAATTCAATTCTTATAAATGAAAAAGATATTGCAGATGCTTTTGATGGATTCTTTGCTGATATCCCTAAAATTGTAACCCGGTCTCTCAATTCCTCTGCTTTAAAGGCAGTTGAATTATTAGAATCATCTGTTGAGAAATGTAAGGAAGTCTTTATCTTTAGTCACGTAAATGGTAATTACATTGTAAAAACTTTTAAATCTATAAACATCAAAAATACTGAGGATCTCTGGGGCATTTCAACAAAAGTACTAAGTTCAATTATTAAGGAAGTGGCTCCCTGCTTGGCCCATATTTTCAATAATTGTGTAGACGCAGGAGTTTTTCCTGATCTTATGAAATGTAGTAAACTGGTTCCTCTTTACAAATCTGGTAGCCATACTGATCCGGCCAATTACAGGCCAATTTCAATACTTCCTGCAATAAGTAAAATTTTCGAAAAAATTATCCTCACTCAGTTGACTTCACACTTCAACCTTAACAGGCTGTTTCATAAAAATCAGTTTGGCTTCACCAAGGGTAGATCGACAACCGATGCTGGCACAGTTCTATTAAAACATATATTAGATGCCTGGGATAAAGCAAAAAACGCTATTGGAGTATTCTGTGACCTTTCTAAGGCTTTTGATTGCGTGGATCATGGTACACTAATTAGGAAGTTGGAACACTATGGAATTAGTAACAAGGCACTAGACCTTATGCAATCATATTTAGCTGATAGAGTTCAAAAAGTAGATATTGGTAAAGAAAGATCTAGAGGATCAAAACTTGAACTAGGCGTCCCGCAAGGATCAATATTAGGTCCTTTTTTATTTTTAGTATATGTAAATGATCTTCCGTTTTTAGCAAAAGATCTTTGTGATATAGTCTTATTTGCTGATGATACTTCATTGATTTTTAAAGTTGATAGAAATAAATATAACTATGACGATGTAAATAATTCGCTTTCACAAATACTAGATTGGTTCACCGCCAATAATCTACTACTCAATGCTAAAAAGACTAAATGTATAAAATTCATGCTACCGAATGTAAGAGAACTCCCAACAAAAATAATGCTGAAGGATGAGACTGTTCACCTTGTAGACTCTACTGTATTCCTAGGGTTACATATTGATTCTTCTCTTCAATGGAGGTCGCAAATAGAGGCTCTGGCAGGTAGACTTAGTTCTGCAGCTTATGCAGTTCGAACAATTAGATATATTACCAATGAAGACACAGCTAGGTTAGTTTATTTCAGTTACTTCCATAGTATTATGTCTTATGGTATTTTGCTTTGGGGACAGGCAGCTGACATCCAGACCATATTTGTTCTTCAAAAAAGGGCGGTACGCGCTATTTATAAATTGAAGCCACGAGATTCTTTGAGGGAATTATTTAAAAACATTAATATTCTGACTGTAATATCGCAATATATCTATGAAAATCTAATGTATACCCACAAAAATAAGGATAGCCTTATGAAAAAGTGTGATGTTCACAATAGAAATACAAGAAACAAGAACAAGTTACACATCCCATCATTTAGATTACACAAGGTAGGGAAATCATTTATGGGCAATAGCGTGCGCTTCTATAATAAGCTTCCATCTGAAGCAACTGAGCTCCCTATTCGTAAATTTAAAAATTACATAAAAATAAATCTCATCAAGAAGGCTTTCGACTCCATAAATGATTATCTCAATGATGTTAATGCTTGGCCAGATGTCGCTCAGTTTCGCACAGACAATAGTATGTAAGTAATTTGTTATTGTGCATAGCTTTACTTAAATATTGACATGTATCGAATCATATTATATTTAGACTTAAATAGGCAAATAACCATGTATTAGACATATAAGAGATGAACATGCTAGTGGTTTCTTTTTCACTTCTTCCACTAGTGGACAAAAAAATTTAAGTGAATAGTAAAATAATTTTATTTGATAATAATTTAATGTATAAAATATGACTTGTCTAAGTGCTTATTTTGTAAGCCTAAAGAAATAAATGATTTTTTACTTTACTTTTACTTTACTTAAAGAAGGATTTGGTTAAGTAATTAAAATGCCAATTTGGTCAAAACAGTGAAAAAATATATAATTTAGTAGGTAAATATAATATTTTTTTGTTTCACACGTAATTCACCTTGTTTTCACAGTATGATATTAAATAAAGAAAAAATACAAGCACTTTAAATGTTTTGTGGTATATTTATTTTCCTTTTCATTGCTTTCTTCGATGCTTCGTCCGTAAATTGTCTATTTTTTAACAATTATGTAGTACCGTTTAATGCATAATGCATATTGTCGACACAATTATATGCAATTTTTTTTTTAAATGCTGGGAGCATCCTTGCAACTACTCAAAATCTACTTCATTATCTAATTTTTCTTTTAATATTTTTTTAATAATGCGTCAAACATGTAAAATGAATTTAGAATAACAAATTTTTTATAAATCGTGGTCTTGTTTATTTTTATTCGAATACTTTGGTTTCTTTCAAAGGTAATGAAATTATATTTTTTTTTTATGGGTAATTATTTTGTGACACTTTTCACATTCCGGGGAAAACTTTCCCGGTGCTTTGGTACTACATTTTGGGTACAAAATATACAATAAAAATATAAATTGAGTGTCGAGGCCCATCACGCGTAAATATAATAATAATAATAATATGAGTAGCGACACCACGGGTACCGAGTGCTCCCGGGGAAGTTCCTGGTTCTCGTCTCCGCTTGCGGAGTGGCATCCCAAGAGAACCAGATCCCCACCTCTTGCTTGCCTTCATTGGCCGGTCTGAGTGGAGTCGCGAGAGATGCATCTTAGGATGTAGACTCGGGGGTGGAAGTGTCTAATGGCGTAATAGCGAGGAAACCCGCTCACGAGCAGTCTTCGTGATGGTGAAATCGGGGCCGCACCTCTCGACACCCTCAGTCGTTTGCGCCGATGTTGTTCCTCTCCGGTAATTTACTCCGGCTTTTTAAGGAACCCATCCAGCATTCGGCAAGCCACCGTCTGCCACTCTTCTTAACATTATGATTGACTTGTTTATGGCAGACGTCCGCAATCTCCCCTATAACCCGATTACCCAGTCCATCCATCCATCAGAATAGCCTGGTTTTATTTCTTTCATTTTTTTTGCAATAGTCTCTACACCTGGTGGATACCATCTTTGGGTGTATCATATTGTGCACCCGAGGATGATACCCGCTATGTGTAGCCATCGCCTTTAGATTAACTTCTCAAAGGGCCTCTGTGCTGTTGGCTTCGGCCCCACGCAAGCCTTCCAAAGGTCCGGGTCACTTTATGGCCCGAGATCATGGTAAATGAGAGACATAATAATATATTTTGCTGTCATATTGTCGTGTATTATTGGTGACCATAAATTACTTTACATGCTTTTTACTTTTACTACTCTACTCTATCTACCTACTCTTTGGTTTGTCGCCATTGTTTCGCCATGAATGACGATTTTGGAATTATTTATTTTGGATTGAAAATTGTAACGCGGCATTACTTTGATGCAGTGTTTTTAAATTTAGATTTTTGGGTATTCTGATTGATTCAGTATTTCAGTCCGACCCAGGACATTATAAAACTTTTACAAGGTCATCATCAAATTGATGAGTGAAGCCGAGCCGACGATGGCGGGAACCGCGGGAAAGTAATGGATTGTTTTGTTTGTTTCGTCTTGTAGAACCTCTGAACTGAGCGTAGAACAAAACAAAAAGATTCAGCATTTTATGCTGAGAAGATGGTTAAGTGTGCTCATACTGAAGCACGAAACTAGTGCGCTTTAGACTTTTATAAGCTATTTACAATCAATTCATCAAAATGGACGAGTTAATTGAAGTTATCATGAAACTAGATTTGGGAAGCCTTCCTGACGACTGGGTAGAGGCTGCTTTTAAAGATGAGTTTACTGCATTTGGTGACATCCCAGAAGAATATCAAAGTATTTTGGATTCTATAGACATTCAAACTGTCTTTGACGACTTATTATCAAGTATTGCTGAAATTAACATGGAACAAATCACTTGGTCGCAGTTATCGCAAGAGATTGCCTTTAGGAACCTGCTAGCTGTCATTGGATACCTTATTAAACTTGGTGTTAACCAGGTCACCATATCGGAGACCAGAGACAGTGCACTGCTAGCTGCCAGAGTATACTTCAGGTTGCTGATGATCCCGGGAACTCGTGCCTACAATGTTTACCACTCTCAGCTGTTTGCTAATGCCATATCTTGCCTCGGATACCCTAAAATGATGTGCGAAAGAAGTAATCAATTTGGTAACAATAAAAATCTGTCAGCCGAGGTCAACTGTGTGCTAAGTGCATTGTCAGAGTATGTCACTGATCTGAAAGATATTATTTTGCAACTTAAACTGACACCAGATGATATAAACTTTGAAGATATTCTTAGTAATTTATTGGATGTCACTGGATGTTCCATAACCCAAACTCTCGCAAGTGTTGGTAAGTATATAGAAGCTAGGTACTTAATTTTTTTATTATAATTAAAACCACTTAGAGTAACATCTATGTTATATTTGATTACAGACAAAATTGTGATGTCCAATGTATCTGGTATGATCTACCATGTGATCACCTGCATGCTCTGTAACTACGGAGACCAGCCAAACCCCAAAGCCATTGAGTTGCTGTTCAAGTGCATGCTGCCGAAGCTCATTGCTGTGTGTGGAGACAACAAGACTGCATCTGTAAGTTAGCCCTTCCTGACATCTTGCAAGGAAGTGTATTGTATCCTCCTGCCTTGCACATCCACTGAGCAGCCTCAACAAGTGTGCGCTGCTGCTGCTCACATTCACTGTCTAGCCATGAGGTCAGACAGCAGCAGCAGCGTTGCTATGAAGCAATGTTGCTGCTGCTTGTCAGTGTGGCTCGCGACTCTTGCAAGGGTGCACTGTATAAATAAATAATTTTATTGTTTAAAAAAAAATAGACTTCAATTTCCTTCGTTTTCTAATAATAAACTTAATATTTTTGAACAAAATCAATCAGAACGAGAACACATAATTACATGTACTATTCATATTTTAATGTACATGTGTTTTACTGAATGATAAAACATCTCAATAAAACAATGTTTTTATTTAATTGCAGAATATTGTAAGAGCATCCTATGTGACCTATGCGGGAGTAATTCTGACCAGCTATGGGAAAGCATCTATCAGACCCTACATGACCTTTCTGGAGCACCTTTGCTATAATAGGGAGTTATTGGTAAGCAAAATTATATGTTTATACTAGTATTAGTTAAAAGAAACAACAATCTCCCACCGGTTGTTAGCATAAAGGATTTCTAGAGACCGCAAACATAGTGTATCCTCCAATCAGGTGGAATGAAGACCTGCTAAAGACTGCATGCAGATGAGATGAGATGGAGATATGGCGCTCATTAGGTGAGGCCTATGTCCAGCACTGTGGACTAACATAGGCAGATAGTAGTTTGGATGATAATAAGTAATATTCAGTGATAGAAATGCTATCTGCACTGAAAGCACAAAAAAAATTGAAGTGACGAGGAAATCAATAACACCTTTCTCTTCTTCACTACATAGTATAAAACAAAGTCGCCTCCCGCTGTATGCTTAGATAGATCTTTAAAAACTACTTTAAATCTGTTTGTCAAATGGTTTATAAAAGTTCCGCTTGAATCACACTAACTTTAAAAAAAAACTGCATCAAAATCCGTTGCGTACTTTTAAAGATCTAAGCGGACAGACAGCGTGAAACTATTTTTTTTACACACGATATTTGTTCCGGGTGTTTTCAATCACTTATGTAGTAATTGAAAACACCTTACAAATATCTGCAGATCTTCCAACATTTATTTCGAAGCTGGAATCGAACCTGCAACCTCCTGCGGCTAGATCGTCGTGTCAGGGTAATAAAAAACAAAATGTATAACATATGTTATTCCAGGAGCGCGCTGAGCCCCGCAACGCTCGCTCGGAGATGGTGGTCGGGCTGATGAGCTTGCTGACGGACCAGAGACATCGCTCCTTCGTCAAGTGGGTGCTGCTCCTCTCCACCTCGGCCAAGTCTCAGCACAGGCATATAGCATTGGTGAGAACTTCAGGGGGCTTAGGGGTGTAAGAGGGACTCCAACATCTCGTCTCCCGTACCAGGTACCATGAGGTACCTTGACTAGAGACACTGCCGGGCTAGCCTCTCAGTTGATAAAGAAAAATACTAAAGTAAAACATTTAGTATAAAAGTTATTTATTTACATATTTCCTTTATTCATATCTTCAATGAGTATGTAAGGTCTGGCTGAAAAACAGCGCTGATCATTAAATGTTCAGCACACGCTGAACCAACCCCTATTTCGGCGCAGGGTCATAGAGGCAGTCTTATTTTTTTACTATCACCCTTTTGTGTCACTTACCTCCATGATAAACCCCTTTCGTTTTCCGTTGCTTATTCTATGCCTATATTTTGTACCTGTTTCCAAATAAAAGTTTGAATTGAATTTTCTATTCTATTTAATGTGTTTAATATGTGATGTTCAGGAGATTCTCGCGCGTTTACTGAACAACGAGCCGGAGATAAACGAGCAGCGAGCGACGCTGTGGAGCGAGATCGAGAAGCAGCAGGCGGTCGCGGCGGCGCTGCGGACCGTGACGTCGGACCACTCGTACGTGCGGCCCGCAGTCGAGGATCTCAGCGAGGACAGCCAGCAGTCCAAGGAAAATGTCCGAATATTCACCTATTATTAATGGTTCGGGTGGGAGAACTCTAAAGGAGTTGAGTGGAAGCGGGAATTTGGTGCTCTCTTTCAAGAACGGAGATAAAAATCAATAACTAATTAAGTGATTTGTAATAATAAATCTTACAATAATCTTAATTACATTTGTAATATTTTAACGTTGACAAGTTGCTTCGTCGGTCGGGTCCATTCCACAGAAAATTGTACATAGTACGTTTATAACTCCCCCGGGTGGCGATACATTGAATGGGAATTTCAGAGCGTTATCGCACAGCTGCAAGGCTACCACGCTATTAAGCACATAATGTTACGCACGTTATCAGCGTAATAACGTTAATTTTAACATGAATAACGCGTGTTGCTAGTGTGAGTAACGCCTTTTCACGCTATAATTAACGTAATAACGCTGATAACGTTACGTTATGTGCTAAATAGCGTGGTAGCTTCCTAATGAGTGTGTTTGTTGTTAGGAGGAGCCGGAGGAGGAGCAGGTGTCGGGCATCCTGCGGCAGCACGCGCACACCGTGCCCGTAAGCTGCATCCTCGCGGCCGTGTACGAGTGCGCGCAGGACGTGTCCAGCCAGGTGCGCGCCCGCGCGCTCGCCGTGCTCTGTGAGAGCGTCTCCAGCGACCGTCCGCACATGCGACGCGCACTAGAGGTATTAAATTCCCGATACCGATATTAATTGTATTTCAAAGATATGTAAGAAAAAAGATTTTTTATAAGTCATAAATATTATCGACTGTACCAGTCACAAACTAGATAATGACAAAGGTACAGTAAAATATTTGTTTGTGTGCAGGAGTTAAACGGCGACGGCGAAGCGCCGCGACTGATGGCGCTGGCGTCGCGCGGCGTGTGCGACGAGCGGGCCGTCGTGCGGCGCAGCGGCGTGCTGCTGCTGCTGCGCGTGCTGCGGGTCAGCCAACGCCCGCTGCTTCCCGCCGATCTCGTGGTATCTCAATACTCTATTGATTGATGGCGCTGGCGTCGCGCGGCGTGTGAGACGAGCGGGCCGTCGTGAAAATCGTGTATCCTTGCTGGCTACCATCGCTTTATCTCTCTTGTGATCCCACAGATGTTGGAGAAACTGTGTCGCGACGCGGCCGTGACAGTGCGCGCGGCGGCCATCAACGCGATCGCCGAGCTGCTGGTGCAGCGGCCCAGCGAGACCACGGTGAACGCCTTCCTCAAGGGGCCCATGCATCAGCTGGGGGACCCCGAGACCAAGGTAATGGACCAATCGTTTAATGTTGGAAAACTCAATAATCAATGATGGTAAATATCCCGTCTTAAATGACCTTAGTGTTAATAACCCTATAAGATAGATAAAAAAGATGAAAAATTCTGTACTGTTTGCATACCTTACAGAGTTACATGTTCCCGCGGGTCAGCGGTTTAACGCAAACAACTGTCCTTAGGGCAACACGTCACGGCATAAACTCGCGATCATCAACTAAACTTAAAAACTAATTAAACTTTTTACGACACTTTGTGCCTTTAAAATTCGTCTTTTATATAGTTTTAGTTAATTGATTCTCACACAAATCGATTTCTGTCCGAATACAATTACGAATAACAAATGAATGGAAAATCAAATAAATAGTTACAAAGCAGTGTGTCTGTCTCCCCAGGTGTCGGACATCGTGAAGGCGCAAGTAGACCAGCTGGTATTGAAGCGGTTGGTGAAGTACATTCCGGGGGGCTGTATGGAGGACCAGGTGGGCTACACATATGTTACTATATAGTGTTTTTTTTTAACTGTGATAGTAGGGGGACACTCATAACCTAAAAGAGGAGATACATGTGCAGTTTATTTTGTATCGTCAGCTACTTTTTGCAGAAAAACATTTTGGCATTAAAACATTTTTGATCAAGCGTGAGTGTGCCTTAAAATGAATCAAATTGGGGAAAAAAATATATGCCAATCGACTCAGTCCCTTGAAAGGATTATTATATTTTATTGTATTGGATGAAAAAAATCTGAGCAACGGAAGTTTGTCTGATATTTTAAAACAGGTTATGGGTGCCCTCGTACTGTCCCAGTTCAAAAAAATACTAAAGGCCTCCTCATCGATTTCGATGACGGCGACCCTAGACATTTCGGATTCTTCTATTATGAGCTTCTATATGGCTCGCTATACCGAACTTCAAGCTGAAGACAGGGCGCTGTGGCGCTCATTGAGAGAGGCATGTGTCCAGCAGTGGACTAACATAGGTTGATGATGATGATAAGACCCAACTTGGTCTTGAATACCCTACAGCACGGATGGCAGTAGAGTTGGCACGATGATTTATATGTATGTATACGGGCAGGAGGGCTTAGATCTCTCTTTACGTATGTGGCGTTACTAGGTGTAGGTACAAATCTATAGGGTACTTCCCGTTGTCCTAGAATAATGAAATTAAAAGCACTAATACAACGGGTGTTTATCGCGTTTATTAACCTATTTTTCGCAACGACATTTCAACAGGTTTACACACTGTCGTGGTCACGGGTGACTGTTATGACATGACTGACGCGATAAATACCCTTTACGAGTATATTAGTGCTTCTAATTATGTATTCAGATCGCGTAAGTTTAAAAATATTATAGTCATGAAATTTGGCCAGGTGCGAGGTTTTTAACAAACAGAACTTGGTTTATTAATAACCTTACATGAAAAGTAGTAAATAATCGCTTAACATATTTAAAACCAAATTAAAAGAGCACTTCTTATTATGATAAAACTATCTATCGAGGTATATTTATATATCAATATTTAATTATATTTTTTTTTATTTATATTGAAACTGAAGTTATTTATTAGGTTTATTGAGCTATTGTTATTTTAATTTATGTATGTATATTATAATCTCATCCCGTAGTGTATTATAATTATACTATTAGTCTTATTTGTTTCTTTGTACACTTCCTCTACGTGTTCCATCGCCTCTCCTATAACCCTAAGGTTTGCTGCAGGAAAACTCTTTGTTAGGGTTAGGCTCGCCTATGTACATATCTTTTTTAGTTATATTTAAGTTTTTTGTGTACAATAAAGAATCACAAGAATAATATTAGTGTGATACTTGTTGTTGAGCTGAGACGTGGACACTCACGGTAGGACTGAGCCACCACTTCAAATCGCTCAGCGAGCTATGTTCGGAGTTTCTCTGAAGTATAGGATTCGTAACGAATACATCCGACAGAGAACCAACGATAGCTCATAGCTCTAAGAATTAGCAAGCTGAAATGGCAGTGAGCCGGACATATTTCGCGAAAAACCGATAACCGCTGGGGCAAAAGTCTGAAATACGTTCTGAAATACCTTCTGTAATTCTTGTAAGCAGCTTTATATACGTAACCTGGCTAATGCACGTAAGTCAGGCTTTTTAAGTGTTCTTTTGTGGAGACCACGACTCGGTAAACGTGTAGGACGCCCTCCGACCAGGTGGGATGACGACCTGCGAAAGACTGTGGGCAGATGCTGGATGCGGCAATCTGAAGACAGGGCGCTATGGCGCTCATTGGGGAGAGCCTATGTCCAGCATTGGACTAACATAGGCTGATGATGTTGATGATGACTTGTTGTTTCTATTTAGTTGCCGTGGATGGTCCTGCAAGGCATCATCAAGAATAAGATGAAACGGCACCTGGAGTTGGCCTGTGCACAGTTGGCCAGCACGGAATCCTGTATCAGGTATGAACATGTTCTTGTTTTGTTTACTTGGAAAACAAACAGCTAGCTTTATTTGCTCTAAACTACTATGAACCACTTAAATAAATAAATAAATAAATAATGCTGGACAATCCACACAGCATTATCTAGCCCCATGGTAAGCAAAGCTTGTGTTATGGTTACTAGATAACTGATATACATAATACAATACATTACATAGATAGGTATTTTTTATTATTATATTAGACGACCGACGTGGCGCGGTGGGCGAAGGTCCGCCTGCGACGCATGAGGTTGCGGGTTCGATTCCCGCCTCGGAACAATTGTGTGTACGATCTGCAGATATTTGTTTCGGGTGTTCTTGTCGTTTTCTATGTATAATAAAACAAAATATCTATCTATGTAATGTATTGTATTATGTATATAAGTTATCTAGTACCCATAACACAAGCTCTGCTTACCATGGGGCTAGATAATGCTGTGTGATTTGTCCAGCATTATTTAAAAATTTATTTAAAATTTATTATACATAGAAAACGACCAGAATACCCGGAACAAATATCTGCAGATCGTACACACAATTGTTCCGAGGTGGGAATCGAACCCGCAATCTCCTGCGTCGCAGGCGGACCTTCGCCCACCGCGCCACATCGGTCGTCAAACAAAAATAAGCATTTTGCTTTCCAAATAAATAAAAATAATAGAATGGTTATCGTATATTTTTTATATTGACCGTCGTCGTGTGTTTTGATATTGACTGTCGTATGTTTTTGACATTGATTGTCGTACGTTTTTGATATTGATTGTCGTGCGTTTTTGACTTAGCTGTTTGTATGTTCCAGCGTCCGACTAGTGGACATCGTGAGCTCACACGTGGGCGTGTCGCCGGCGCGCGACCTGCAGTGTCTCGTGCTGCTCAACTGTGTCGCGCGACATGTCGCCTACTCGGACGTGCGCTTTGTACTCGACTTGTACTACAAGATAACACGAGAGCCTGACCCGGTACGTATGAATGAATGCACACTTATGGACAGAAGATAAATAGATCAATTCTTTATTAACAACTTCAGACATATGTACACATATAAGTACAAAATACAACATTAAACACAATTGTAAAAAAAAAGATAATCATACAATTATGAAATTAAATATGGCTAAGATGTCTGTGTGCTGCAGTATGATAAAAGGCTCAGTGTAATGTTTTGCTAAAGAAGCAAAATAAGTTATTTTCAGCCAGACCTTTTGAAAGCAAGCAGAACGAGTTTCAATTCAATGTGTAACTAGATCATAAAAATCTTATATCCAAATTTTAAACATGAACAGTACTCAGTTTCTCCCAGGAAACAAGGATAGGAAAAAAGATATAAGATATAAGTGTTGGTAGAGCACAAATGTACAAACTACGTACATTACAATACAAAACTAAAAAAATTAGAAAATAACCTACAAGTTAATCTACGTGACGAGCGATGTGGCGCGGCGGGCGGAGGGCCGCCGGCGACGCAAGAGGTTGCGGATTAGATTCCCACCTGTTGCAATGATAATGGTGAAATTAATAGGAATGTGTTTCCATCCAGGACTCTCCCCCCCGGAGCGCCGACCCGCGCATCCTGCAGCAGACCCTGGACCTGCTGGGCTCCTGGTCCGAATACATGAAGGCTCCGGACCGCGCCGCGCTGCGGGACCAGCTCGTCACGCGCCTGGCCACCGCGCCTGATGACGGTCAGTTTAGCTTTCCATCATCATCAGCCTATGTTAGTCCACTGTTGGACATAAGCCTCCCCAATGAGGGCCATAGCGCCCTGTCTTCAGCTTGACGCACCCAGCATCTGCCCGCTACACTACGTTTGCCTCCACTCAAGAACACGTTTACCCCAACGGTTGTCGGTTCTTCGCGATATAATGGGTTTAGCATTTACACCGCGTGAAAACGATAACATATATCAAAATGCTTTATCTCGAGACTCGGACAGGACTCATGGACACGTCACAAAATTCAAATTATATTAGTAAAACTAGGACATTAAATGGTGATATATATTTTGGATAATATACAATATATCTTTATTAATTGTAGCCTATGTGTTATCCTGATATGTAAGCTATATTATTGTGAAGTTTCATCAAAATCCATTCAGTAGTTTTTGCGTGAAAGAGCAACAAACATACTTACATACATCCTCACAAACTTTCACGTTTATAATATTAGTAGGATAGGATGGTAGGGAACCCTTCGTGCGCGAGTCCGACTCGCACTTTAAAATGGAATTGGAATTTAAAGCAAAAACAAAGATTTTTTGTATGTAACACATTTTATAGTATTAACGAGTTTTTAACGTGCTCATTTGTCCGTTTGTGATAGTTTATACATATCATTATATTATTATAATTTAGGGTTAAATTTAAGATTATTCATTGTACTGTAGTATTTAATTGGCATGCCAATATTGGTGATAATGTAATGGTGAATAAATTGAATTTACTGAATTGACACTTGTTATATATAGTATTGATGTGCAGGTTGCCGTATCCCGAGCGTGATGCTGGCCGCGGCCCTGGACCGCGACAACCTGCTGTGGGCCACGCAACTCATGCAGCTCTGTAAGTCCAACCATCTTATCAACATCAAAAAGTTTTTATTTCGTTTTTATTTCAACCACGCTTAGGCTAGGCTAGGATTTTATAGGTAAATTTTTCACACCTTGGGTTACATTATCGGAGTTTTAGTAAGAATCCCTAACTTTTTTGAAAATATAATATAGCCTATGTTCACCGCGGATAGTGCAGCTTCCCAATGGTGAAAGAATTTTTCAAATTGGTTCAGTAGTTTCGGAGCCTATTCATTACAAACAAAATCAAACCTTTCCTCTTTATAATATTAGTATAGATATATTCGTGCGTTAAAAAGTAGCCTATATTTTATTCAAGACCTGCGCAAAATTTCAGACCGAAATGTTGAGAAGTTTTGGCGCGAAGAAAGAAACATATATCTATTAAAACTTGTGTGATGATCCACCCTTAAGTTACATCCTGTATATAAATACAGGCAGTGGCGTGCCTAGTGCTTGAGAACAGGGCAAGCCCGAGATACTATTTGAAAAATAACTAGGCCCCGGTTTGCCGCTATCTTGTTGTTGCATATGTTTTTCTAAAACAAGGTCGTATTTGGAAAGCAAAGACACGTGCTCTAAGAAATGTCTTATATTCAATGAAGTTTTAGACTCATCATGACCTCTGAAAGGTTACTCTTGTTGTGTTTAATGACAAACAATGTCGACTAATCTCTGAAATACACTGCGATTGTGCTCAACACGCGTATTGTGATTTGAAATTTCTTCAGATAATTGACGAGATAAAGATGTCTCTCTGTGCGTTGTTTACCGAAATTACAAAATGACAATTTCATTTTGTAATTTCGGTAAACAACGCATACGCATTCGTGTTTTTTTGTGAATTTTGATGCCTTTTAATGGCACCAGATAAGTTATTTAAATCATCATAATCAGAAGTATTCCAAGCCGTTTTCTCGTTAGAAAAAAATATGCAACTCCAGCAATACAGTTTATTGGAATGAGAGCAACCAACAATCCAATGAATTTTGTACACTGATCTATTAAATTGTCTTATGAGACTTACTTGTTTGTCTTTTTGTTCAAAACAAGATCGATAGTGGGTTTTTTCTGCCCCTATACCAAACTGTCTCTTAGATTTATAAAAAAAAAAAACAAATATAAAAATTATAGGTACTTAACGTTCTCCACTGCAGCTACCTCACTAAAACAGCGCACCCGATATTATATAAGCTTCTGTTATTTTGTAGCGGAGCAACGTGCCCTCGAGGGTAGCGATCTGATAGAGGCCGTGCGCGCCGCGGACCTCGCCGTGGTCACGCCTGCGCCACCCTCGCCGGCGCTCTTGCAGAGGTTCCTGACATCCATCGACCACCCGCCTCCAGGTAACATTGAGCCAGTCGCTGTCTGAGGGAGTGGCCGCCATTTTGGATGACCTTGACGTTCTACCCTTGTTGTAAGCGCTAAAGTTGATGATTGCGTTACAGATTATACTGACGCGATGCTGGGGATGGTGATCGTGGGTCTGGGCCGCATGTGCCTGCGCTCGCGCACGGCGGCCGCGGCCACGGCGCCGGCGCTCGCGCGCGTTTTGCACGCCGCCACCGCGCCCATGCAGTCGCGAGTCAACGCGCTGCTCACGCTCACGGACATCTCGCAGAGGTAACCTCCACTCTGGTTGCTACCTACGGAGGCTCTTGATGTACTGATAGCGTTGGCCCGGTCGCGCCACGATCCGACTTTTTAGTACTAATATCTGAATCAATCATAACAGACCGACTTCTATCCCGCGAGTTTCTGAATCAAGTGCTCCTCTCTGTTCAGTGTCTGTGCATATTTAGTGCCTGTAAGGTAATGCCATGTCCCACAGATACACGTCCTTCGTGGAGCCGCTGCTCGGGCAGATCTGCGCGTGCCTGCGCTCCTCCGAGCCCGTGCGGCTGCGGCGGGCGGCCGCGCGCTCCATCACCGGCCTGCTGCTGGGCGGGTACCTGCGCCTGCGCGACTCTCTCTACTACAAGTGAGTGTACACTGCGCAGCTGCACGTAGGCACACCATGTGTATTAGAGTAACGATGTGTGTTTGTGTGTTCAGGTACGTGGCGCTGCTGGCCGACCCGGACGGGGAGGTGCGCGAGCCCGTCGAGTACTACGTCACGTCGCACCTAACGCCTGACACCATCTGCCACAACTTCGTGGACTGTGTCATGCGTTATAACAGGGCTAACCACGAAGGCAGTACGTTACTCTTTGTAATATCGTCATTGTACATGGAATATTAAATAACTAACACATTTTACGAAATCGACTTTATTGCATTTCAATTAAGTCTAATTCAAGCTTCATCTTCCCGTCGTACTAACGTTTCGCTATCTTAATTTATTAAAAAGTTATTTGTAAATGAATCTTGCAAGACAAATAAGTGGGAAAATTAAATAACGCAGCCTTGTATACCTACGTGTCAGATGTCAATAGGCTGACTATAATCATTTCATAAAATAACAAAATGCTGTTTTTTTTCGTTTGATCATTGTGTTCCTGAACACAAAACATTTAAACGTCAAAAGGTGGCAGCTGTCCTGAAATTGTTTAAGTTCTTTACATATTATACTATAGTGCATCAGTTATCTAGTACCCACACCAACTCAGCTTACATTGGGGCTAGATAATCGGACCGCCCAGCTTGTGTACCTGTGAAACAGGTTATTTAACCCAGTTCAGGCAAATGTATTATTCTAGAATTTAAGAACAGAGGATAATTGACAATTGTTATCCTTTTAGAATTTATTCGTTGTGTGTCGTGTGTGTTATGAGTTTTGAATAAATAAAATAAATATTTCTGGACACTGAGCATTATCTAGCCCCATGTATTATATTACCTGTGCCCATGGTAAGCAGAGCTTGTGTTATTGGTACTAGATAACAGATATACATAATACAATACATTACATAGATAGATATATTGTATTTACATAGAAAAAGACCAGAACAAATAGGTACATATCCGCAGATCGTGGCGGGAATCGAACTCGCAACCTCCTGCGTCGCAGGCGGACCTTCGCCCACCGCGCCACATCGGTCGTCAAATGTTGAATACAAATGATTAATTTATTATTTCAGTAGTCCTGGACTTCGACGCTCGTCAACTAGTTTACGACATTCTGCTCCAGCGGCTCACGTTAGTTCAGAAGTTGAACACTCAGTGTCGGCTGGCGCGCGAGGTGCTGCTGCACGCCGCGGACCTGGCTGATGATGGAGAGGACATCCCCGAGGACCTGCACAACGCCATGCTCGACACCATCCGGGTCCTCACCGGACCCAGGATGCGCCTGCCAAGTATGTTATTAATGTTCATTTATATTGTGTGTATAATTATTATTATATAGCCATTTACTTATCATAGAATAAATTAACAGAACACTATTAAAATATTAAAGTAATCATTTTTATTATTCTGTTATCTCTATTCGAGTAAAGGCCTCCTCCAGACTGTGCCTGTTATTTCTGTCCTTCGCTATCTACGGTTTTCCAGTGTCTATTTTTCTGTTTTGACACAAATCCTATTTTTTTAAATTAATTTGGATTATAACGTTATCTGCGCTGCGCTGTGTTGACATTGACATGAGTTAGTAGGATTATAAACAATTGAAAGTCTATATCTTTATTCAAAATTAAGTAATTCTCTCTGTTATTCCAATGAAACTTTCTATATTGTTTTTGCATTTCATTTTCTTTTATATTGCGTGTATATGTCGTGGCAATAAATGATGTGTCTTGTCTATGTCTCCTCTCTTTGTAGCCGCGGGGTCGAATGTTGCTCCTAGCTGACCTTTTTATTTATTTTTATTTAGATGGAAAACAAACTCAAAAGTTTTTACAATGATTTGAGTTTTTGGAAAGCAAACAGCTTGTAAACTTAAATAAGTAGAAACAGTCCTGGTTTAACTGAAGCTTCAGTTTTCACAGTGCTTAAATATGTTTATACTAAAATGTATATAGTAGTATATAGTAAGTGCGAGTTCATAACATAATATAAACTTAATGAAAGTGTCTTGCCTGCGAATGATGCAGAAGACATCTTATTATTTCAGCTTATTACAAAATATCAGATTATCTAGAAGATAAAAAAGCTTGGAACGAGTTTTGCTCCAACTCAAAATCTTCCAATTTACAGATAAGCAAATCAAATGTACTAGACACATAAGTTATGAAAATACTAGTGGTTTCTTCTCACTTCTTCCACTGGTGGACAAAAAATTTAAGTGAACTATAAAATAATTTTAATTGATAATAATGAATAGTATAAAATATGACCTGTCTAAGTGCTTATTTGTAAGCTTAAAGAAATACAAACTTTTCATTTTCATTGAATTGCTCTCAATGCCTTGACGTTGACGTCACGTGTGATTCTTCTTAGAATCGAAATGTATCAATTCATTTCAGTTATTTATTAATAAGAATGTTCTTAATATCTAACAAAATATACATAGGTAAAAAAACATAACGAAATAACGATTTAAATACAAAATAGTTTAAAATCTAAGTACAGGAATTTCTATTTATTTTTATAAATTTCTTTGGTAATTTCACCAATAATGAATTATATGTTGAGAGATACGTTGGGTTTATTCATTTTTGTTTTATTGTAATAAATTAATCGTCGCAATTATGATGATTCAGATGAAATAAAGATAACTAAACAAAATTTTTGAAACCTAATAAAAACTTATTAATTGTTTTAGTTTAACTAAACTAAAGCAATTAGTCATATGTAAGTAGGTTATCCCTATATATACATAGTAATAATTAATAATAATTATTCCCTAATGCATTTTACGAATTTTCGCTCGGGAGGAAACAATTGACCAAATTTGTATCTGGCTCCCGGACCATTATTTTGTATGTATTTAAGCTGTAGGCCATCCTTAAAATAAATAAATAATTTAAATATTATAAGTGTGGATAAGCGACGACAGCGCCATCTAATTTGTCATTTAGGAACTCTTCTAAATTGTAGTGTGTACCATAAGCAGCTCGTTCAGCTTAGTTCAGAGCAGAGAAGCTAACCATTTAATGTAGGACCATATTCACAATTATAAATAGGTTAAAAGGTATAAAAGTAGACCGTGGTATCTCTCAATATCCTCTATTTGTGACCGCAGCCTGTGCCAGACTTCGGCCCTTCGGCAGATACTTTATAATTATTCTTTACTAGCGGCTTCCGGCCTTCCCGGCTACGCACGGTTTTAGTACGGTTCCCTAACTTTTTTGAAAATATAATATAGCCTATGTTCACCGGGGATAGTGTAGCTTCCCAACGATGAAAGAATTTTTCAAATCGGTCCAGTAGTTTCCGGAGCATTTTCATTACAAACAAACAAAAAATCAAACCTTTCCTCTTTATAATATTAGTATAGATTATAGGTAGATTAAAAGTTGAAATCGATCGCATAGAAACATAAATAAACAAATGTATTGGAAACAAAAACAGCGACGGTACAGTACAAAGTATACTTAAATCTAAATTAATGTTTTGTTTAAAAATGTGTACTATGATAGTGTAGTAATGATTTTAAGAAGAGGGCCATGGAGAATCCAGCTGGGCTAAGCAGCGTTTGGGAAACTTCGTCGAGTCTTCTCGTCATCCATACCGCAATGCTTGAAAGCAAAGGTTTTCAATGAGCGCGTGCTACCAGCCATGACCTGCCGGAGCTGTGACGTGACACCCGGTAGGGCTGGTCCACCAGTTCGAAGTCGTTGTGCTCGGATATCTCTGAAGGATAGGATTCGTAACGAACACGTCCGACAGTGAACCGAATTTATCGACATAGCTCTAAGAATAATAAGTAAGCTGAAGTGGCCGTGGGTCAGCCATAATCTTACGAATAACCGACAACCGCTGGGGTAAACGTGTTCTCGAGTGGAGACTGCAACTAGGCAAACATAGTGTAGGACGCCCTCCGGCCGGGTGGGATGACGATCTGCGAATGACTGCAGGCAGATGCTGGATGCCGCAAACTGAAGACAAGGTGCTTTGGCGCTCATTAGGTACGGTGTATGTCTCTGTGAGTAGGCCAATGATTATTCACAAGAGCTCTTACAACAGTAACATGTAGCAATACGAATCACTAATATAATAATCCCTACAAAAGCCCCCAATATGCGTACGCTCATAGTTCCGGAGTCGTCCGTTGTCGTAACTATGCGTATGTCGGAGGGGTAGAGCGTGCCGCCGCGCCGCCGGCTCGTATGGTACTTGCACGAGTACATGTCGCGAGGCACAGGAGGACCAGCACTGACAGACTGTTGCGTAGCGCCATCTAGAAAACAATACATTTACACAATTGCATTTATTTAAACAATATACCTATTAAAACTTTTGAAACTATCATGGTTATTAACACCAAAGTCATTTAAAACGGGATATTTACCATGATTTGATTTTTGAGTCATCCAATATTTAAAAAATAAAAATCTAATCATGGTAAATATCCCGTTTTAAATGACTCTAATATACCTTTTCCATGAAACTTATTTTATTTTTGGTAGTTCGACTGTCAATCACATAGGTCATGTCCTATCATTACATTACATAAGTACATAAATAAAACAAAGTCGCTTCCCGCTGTCTGTCTATCCCTATGTATACTAAGATCTTTAAAACTACGCAACGGATTTTGATACGGTTTTTTAATAGATAGAGTGATTCAAGAGGAAGTTTTATAAACCATTTGACACATATATTCCCACGCGGGCGAAGTCGCGCGGCGCAGCTACTATAACATATATAAGTGAACACCGGCCGCAAGGGCGGAACTAAAATAATCTCGCAAATAAGGAAATTTAAAGTACAATAGTTAAAATAACAAGAGTAGGCAAGATGTATATCTTAGATGGATATCTAAGTAGGTATAATGAGAACAAACGGTAAAGGAATGTAGTACAATATGGGTTAACAACTCAAAAATGGTTTGGATATGGTTTCGCGCGCGTTGTTAGTATGGAAACGTTTTATGGTTATTTTTGTCCCATGGGAACTGATGTCTGGGAGAACAAGTAACCTTTGTTTTATACCAGGCTTAGAAATTCCTGCATGCTAAATTTCACTCCATTCCGTACGTTTGGCATGTACAAGTATCAAACATCCATACATACATCCATTCACCCATCTATACATCCAAACTTTCGCATTTACTTTCGCAGTTTCAGTTTTTATATATTAATGGATCGAGTCCCCCGTAAGAGTCACGAGAATATACATAACTAGCTGTTCCCCGCGGTTTCACCTGCGTTAAATTAGAATTTCACATCTCTAGGTCTAAAGTGGTATTTTTCCTTGTTCAGTAGTTTTTGGTGAATTGAGAACCTCCTTCTTTTTTTAAGTCGGAGAAAAGTGGTATTAGGTTCTCCAAGCACTAAATATTTTCAAGCGACAATTTATCGAATCCGCATACGACCGCTGCTAAAGATATTTTTGACTCCCGTAACAGATGTCGATGCCCGTAACCCATTGACGCCTACATCGCATAGTTAGCCGAAGGGACTGGGCGGCGACCACGCGACTTTTCTAATAATTACATTCTTGAAATCGTGATATCTTTCGAATGGAATAATTCAAAAAGTTATATAAAGGTATTAGCAGTCATGATTATAAAGTAATTTATTTTGATAAGGATTCATACCAACAAGGTACAAATAAAGAGCCTTTTCTAGCGGCGGATATACAATTTTTTTTATTCTAATTTCATTAGGGACTTTGAGTCTAACAGTGACTAAGTCAGTCCCATAGGATATCTTATAACTAGTTAATCAATATTTAAAAGTATCTTATATTTAAAAATTTAAAATGAAAGAACACTCATTGTGGCATAACTATAACAATTAGACATATTGCTGTCGCTACATTTTGTGTAGATAATGATGTGTTCTGCAAAGTCGTAGTACATTATTTTGTTCATTATCAATAGTTTTCGCAGCGCACGCGATATCAGAATTATTTTTGGTAATTATTTTACATCTTGGGTTTACATTTTTGGAGTTTTAGTAAGGATCCCTAACTTTTTAAATTATAGCCTATGTTCACCGGGAATAGATAGCTTCCCAACGGTGAAAGAATTTTTCAAATCGGTCCTGTAGTTTCGGAGAGTATTAAATACAAACAAACAAAAAATCAAATCTTTCCTCTTTATAATATTAGTATAGATATACTCGTATAACTAAAACCAGTTGATCTCGGGACTGAACATTTCAGAAATTTTTATATTTACAAATTACTCATTCTGTACTCACATAACTTAAATGGGCGATGGGGGCCTTCATATCCACGGGGGCCTGGCGTGTCGCCGAAAAATATTAACAATATTTTATTGAACGTAAGTAGCTTACCTAATACGCACACTAAGTATCAGGACCAGCACTTCTTCACACTTAGTACACACTATAGGAAGCACCTTACCTATATAGATAGGTATTAGACCATCTCTAGACGCAGGATTATAGTTCGCTTTAAGAAAAAGATAACTTACTTTTAATTAAACTCGTTCAGGGATATATATCTCGACTCTATTAGATTTAGGACACAGTGTACTGAATCGAAGCACGGCCGGAATTATAATGATGTTAAAGAACGTTTTAAAAGCGGCAAAACAAGAAAAAAATACTGTTTTTTTCACCTTTGTCTAAGCCAGATAATAATTGGTAGGTATTGTTAAAAAAACGAGTTACGTTATTTGATTAAATCGATTTATATTTTCTTATTTCGTTCGGAAAGTATCCGTGTGTGTGTGTGGCTATCAATAATTATTTTTATTTATTCTTATCTCCTACATTCCTAAACAAACCGTTCAGTAACCACGGTTTCTGTATTCGCGGCATATTTACAGAACGTATACCGCGAATAAGGAGGTTTTACTTTAATTACAAAAGGTAAAGCAGGAAACGAGACGTGGTTTCGGTGGGGGACCACACGGAATGGCATTTTGCTGTATTCGTTTATAATTCTTCTTTTTCATGATTCCTTCGAGTTGTACCAAATCTCCGGTTCCATAGCGAGAAGCCGAGAAGCATGCCCAGACCATAATGGAACATATTTGCACCACACGGTCTAGCATAATCTTTTCATCGGCGCGCGGCACTACGTCGAAAAAAAATCGTCGTTTTCGTTCATCTGTATTTGCAATAAAAACAACTGTAAAAGATGCTTTAATAACAATTGAATACGCAGGTGTTCAAATTAGTTTTTCTCATCTGTAATTTTGAAATACATATTTTGTTGTTGACTAACATTTTTAGAAGTGGTCTGAATGTTTACGGGATGGTTTTCCTTAATACCTTCGCGTTCTATTTGGGGTATAACTGAGGAAAATAACATTAAAAACGTGGTGTCTACGAAGAGGTCATCGTCATGATAAGAAAAGTTTAAAATTTGAATGGAAGTCAATTTATTGGTTTATTTATTTAATTGAAATATTCGGCTGCAAAAATCAGCTAAAAACAATTACCTTCGATTTTATAATTAGAGTAGGTACATACATAGATAGATAGATATATTTATTTATTGACACAAATTTGTTACATACTGTTGATAGCATCTTAAATCCTAAAAATTAATGCTAGCATCGGTAATTAGCGCGGTAGGCAGACACGCAACAAGCACAGTTACTTCGCTGTCCGCTGCATGGCTTGGCAGCCGCACACAGGCGATCCACCAATCACAAGCGAGCAGCGACCCCACTGCGCCTGAGTTCAGCTACAGGATGCTCCTTTATCGTTAAATATAAGTTTAAGTAAAGATATGCTAGCTTGAAATATAAAAATAATTAAATAAATGTTAAGATAAATAATATTTTATTAATACGTTTTTAATATTGGGTTATTTTTATTTTTAATTTCTATTGGTAGGTTATTTATTAAATAAGGAATTAAGTAACGAGAGGTCCGTTTGCCGTAAAAAATATTAAATTTTGGTGTTGTTAGCTTTTTTCTGTTATGCTTCTAGTGATTATAGTGTGGCTTTTAGGTAGTTTGCTATCTGGACGAAAGTACTGTTCTATAAGTTGGTTAATTTGCATTTGTGAATTGACCAATTGACCATCAGGATCGCCCGAGTACTTTGTTTTTATTTTATGGGGCACTATTATCTTAAGTTGTCTATACTGTATATTATGGATCTGATCGATATATGTTTTAAATGTCCTACCGTAGCTACTTAGAATGTATGATATAATACTTTCAACGAGTGTTCTGTTACTTTCAACATATAAGGTTAAGGTAAGAATGTCATATGGAATTTTATGTTTTATAATACAGAATTTGGCCATACTCTAAGCTTAATGCAGAGATTGTCAATATGCTTCGCAAAGTTGAATCTGTTGTCTATTACTTGTCCAAGGTAGGTATGCTGATGCTGAGTCACTTGCTCTTATTAGTTGACAGTCTTTGGTGCAACTGTCAGAGTGTAGGCAAGACAATCGTGACTATGGGACACTACTTTCACACACTCTCTGCTAGGACAATGATTATGGCTAGACCGAACATGGATCAGCTTCGTTTTATTTTCATTAATGACAAGACCTGAATCGTGTGACGACTTGCGAATGGCCGTGAAGTCATCTATCATAGGAAGGGACGCTCGGCCGGGAAATAAATAAAATCATGCATACAAAAATCTGTCACTATATACGACCGTTGTGGCGCGGATCGATCTATGTAATACATATATTGTTTTATCTATATCAGTCATCCGGTACCCATAACACAAACTCTGCTGGCCTGGGACTAGATGAAGCTGTGTGGATTTTCCAGTGTTATTTATTACAATATAATGTATCATTTAGACTCCACCCCTATCCTAAACATTTTATTTCGGATTCGGTTACCGTTACGGGTAGTTTTTATTTTTTCTATCCGATAGTTTCGATTGCGGTTACGGAGCTCTATAACATCCCTAGTATAAACCTATGCTTTTCTCATTTGAATGATTGATATTGCTCTTTTAACTTAAATTATTTAATAAATCCTTAATTTTTTTGATCTTGTGTTTGCGTATATTCAATTATAAGCCAGAGTTCGCAGTGGCTGACCAACAACCTACATAACTACCTACTTTTGTACTTATCTTTTTAAATAAAGATATAAAAACCACGCGCGGACAGCACACTCTCTAGTTGGTTTGAGGGTAGACTACAGCCTTTGTTATAAAAGCAAAGCGAACGGAGAGGTACGCATTCAATTCCAGGCGAAGTTGAAGAGCATATCTGTTGCATGGTGGAAAATTGCGTTGTTTTAAAATGAGGTCACCTAGAAATATATATACGGACAATTTATTATATTTCTTTGTGTGGAAACGGCTTAGCTGAATTTTTCTAATTGCAAGTGTTTAATTTTGTAGTTGTAAGGCTTTCTGTTTTCCTAAGTAAGGTAAATAAGCCGAAGCCTCCTTAAAGACGAGTGGGACAGAGAAAGGGGACAGCCCGTCCCTGTTGCTCTTTCCTTTATATTTGACGTGTGTGTTTCATTGTTCCAGGGAAGCCTCAGCAGATGGGTGACACCGCAGACATCGAGGACCTGCAGGAGCGAGTCACTACTAACATCGTCTCCCATGTGAGTACACTATTATTTACATTTCAATACTAAATCTGGGAGTGTGGTTTCTTGACCACACTATGAATGGATGTTTGTTTGTTACTTCTTCACACCAAAACTACGGAACTTGAACAGCACATAGGCTACTTTTTAACCTATTAGCAGTTCTCATGAGATATAAATACAGTTAAACGTTCAAATATAGATAAATAATGCGTGACAGAACGCTGGGAGAAACTAGTCATACTAATATTATAAATGTGAAAGTTTGTATGTTTATACTCCGATTCAAAAACCTGGATATATTTTGTATACAAAGGGATTACAAATCCCAAGGAATATTGGTGGAAAATATTTAACGACATTAGTATCATCGAAGCTAAGCATGGAAGCTCGAAACCATTTTTGTTTTTGAAACTTGTTTTATTCATATAATCTTTAATTTCAACTTTTTACTCCACATGTGAGATTATGAATTTTTGAAGTTTGTGTTTTAGTTTTTAAATATCACCTTGCTGTTACCTCGTTGTTTTCTGTTATTGTTAACAGTTATTTTTATCTTTTCATTCAAAAATATCTATGTTGACATAAAATATCTTGGATTCTAAATCGGAGTATAGATGAATGGATATTAATTGCTTCTTACATGCTAAACTACTATTGAACGGATCTGAATGAAATTTTAAGTTTCGACAATTACCCTTTACGAAGGCTATTTTATTTGTATTTCTTTATTAATCAAAAACTTAAACTATAATTTTTTTCTAAGACACTAAAAACCAGTTTCTTTAGCCAGTGTCTGCGCTACAGCGGGTTGCCAGACATTTGGCATTCTTCTATTCCTAGTTTCCCCGAACATTTGACGATGTAAAATAATACAGAATTTCTCCTTCTAATTTCCTTAGTAACATAATATGTAGGTTATTTGTTACTTATAACTCCGCCCGCCGGCGCGGAGGCAAGGTCACCCGCTATATTGTTTTTATTTTGTTATCAATACTTCTAAGAATTTATACATATATAAAAAAAAAAAATTACCGACTTAGACTGAAGTGAGTAGAATGTTTATATACATTTGTGGGATTTATAAATTGTTAGAATATCGATAACATTCTGTACATTCTATATTCATATACTATTTCTTAACCTTTCTTTTTCTGTTCTTGTAACGCTGCAGCTGAATCCGGTAAATGTATTTATATATTATCAGTATATTACCAGAGTACAGTAGAGAGTTTTAGCCTGATTGTACCCCTTTTTACCGCTACTCCTGCAATCCTTACACTAACCGCTATGCTGACTGTACGCCAATCATGACAACTACTATGCGTCCTATGGCATTCATGCTTTATTTTATTAGTATGCATGCGCTAATTCAAGATTTAATCTCATACAAAAACTTCAATCAAAAAAGTTGATGTATGTGTGTAGGTACCTAAAATTTATTGTTATTTTAATGTAAAGGATAATACGGACTAACGGCGTAATATTGCTCCCTTTCGACTGTGGGCCCATTCTGCTAACCCAATGGTGTCGTCCCCATATATTTTTCTACGGCCCCAGATATTGGTCCAGACGCGGGACGCAGAAGGGTGTCTTGACCCTTAACAGTATCAGTTGTTGTTCTCAGCAATATCGTGTTTGAGTCGTTATTAAGTTTGTACTTGAATAATTCCTACGATCTCGAGGTTTCTTTTTTTGCTTTGTTTATTATGCACTTTGAATCGATCCTAATCCGATCCATCTCCTCGCTTTATCCCTACTTTCGACCTATGCTTACTGTAATTTTCGTGTTTCGAGGCAATAGTTGATAGTAGGTGTACGGTCTTATGCCATGTCCTAGCTGAGCAACAAAGGCGGTGCGAGACAGGACCTTACTTACACCTCTAAATGAGTAGACGTCGTCGCCGCCTTTGTCGCTCGCCAGCGCACGGTTTATAGTAGAGACAAGATAAATGGTTCCATTTGACAGTTGTCAGTCTTATAGCTTGCTAGTGAGGTGACAGGTTACTCAATAAATTATGAATAAATACCATTTTCAAAAGTCTACGTCAATTCAAATAATTGAAAACTAGTAAAGTGCGAGAGGCCACAGACCTCCCTTAATGAGCGCCATAGCGCCTTTCTTGAGCTTGCCGCATCAGGCATCTGACTGCAGAATTTCATTTCACAGGTCATCCCACCTGATCGTCGTAAAATACGTTGTTTAGCAAGTCGTTTGTTGCGGCCTCGACCCCTCATTTACCCCGGTATGGTTGGAGTTCAAAGGACAGCCTCGAAATAAAAAAACTTTTATTTCGTCAGACAAAGTAACGTCACTGACAAGTCAACTTTGAAACTTATAGTCTATCCATCCAGAATGTAGAATGTTTGTAAACAGAGCCACTGACAGTTCAATCAGCTGAAGTAGGGGTGAAAAACATTTTTTTATTTAGGTCACATCTTGAGCTTTGATGGGGGTGCCTTACTGGGCTGGTGATATTTGATGTAAATAATTAAATGGCATAAACAAAGCATCCCTGTGAAATCAGCCTACTTTTATCATTACTTATCCTTATAGAATGGAATAAAAGCTAAAGGATTATGAAATAAGACTAAAAATCATTAGACTTTTTGTGCTCTCAAACGATTTTTCACCTGTGCCAACTCAATTAAATGTAAATGTGCCTGTTTAAAGTATTTTCCTTGAAGCATAAACATTATTGATGAAATTGGAAGAATTCATAACTTTTGGACGGATTGTCGCTAAGCAAATATGCAGCGTGAAATAAAACGTTAAATAATCCGGCTAAATTAAAATAATACTCTCTGTCAGAAATATGCATGGTCATAGTGCTATCCTTGATTCGAAATCGTAGTTAAAAAGTAACCAACTGTTTGCAACACGGGACGTCAAAACTGAGATTCGTTAGGGATGGCACTGTTACAAAGACAAAAAATCTCTAGTGATTTAATCTTTGTTTTTGACCACATAATGTCGATTTGTAAATTGAAATAATTAGATTCTGCATAGAATTGACGTCAGGATTATAAAAAGTAATAAATCGAATAGAATGTATATGTGAAATCATTAGAATTCTATTAGGCCTGCATCATTTCGTGGTGATAACCCTAAAAATCTGCTGATTTCTTGTGTTTACAAACATTCTACATTCTGGATGGATATACAATAGTTGAAACCTAGTCAGATTTAAACAAAAATCTCAAGGAAAACTTGTCTAATGGTCCCGTTCTAACTTTGGTAGCGAATTTAATTTCATGTGGCCGCGGTTACAAGATCAGCGATTAATTTTTTGATGAACTGTCAAATGTGATCTTAATATGAAAAAACTAATTACGACGACCGATGTGGCGCGGTAGGCGAAGGTCCGCCTGCGACGCAGGAGGTTGCGGGTTCGATTCCCGCATCGGAACAAATGTGTACACACATTTGTTCCGATCTGCAGATATTTGGGTGTTCTGGTCGTTTTCTATGTATAATAAAAAATATATATCTATGTAATGTATTGTATTATGTATATCAGTTATCTAGTACCCATAACACAAGCTCTGCTTACCATGGGGCTAGATAATGCTGTGTGAATTGTCCAGCATTCTTTATTTATTTATTTAATTACGAAGTTAACTGATGAGTGAGTACAGTTCGCACAAAACGACCGACCTCTTCTTTCGATGACCCTAGTATGAAAATGTTTCTAGCATTTATTTTTGCGATCCGAAACAAAAGGTGTCAGTTAGTGACGCGTTTGAAGCAGTTTGGTAGTTAGATAGTTCGTTGCGTGCGTGACCCGCAACTTCGTATTTGGTAAAACGCGACGTTCATTTTCGTGTAAGCACTCCCGAATGCAAACTGGCAACATGAGTTGCGCGGGCCTGACGTTACTGTTTGTACCTTTTAGTAGGTGTTAAGTATTAAGCAGTCTTATTTGCTTACTCGGAAGAAAGCGTCACGTCTGTCGCTTACTAAGGACACATCGTAAGGTAGAACTGCGATATACACTGACAGTGCATGTGCGTCAGTGTAGATCCTTTAGCCTAACTCTTGGTGTAGAGGAGTCGATCTTTTGGTGCTGGACACTACAAGTAACACCTAAGGCTGGTTTTATTGTAACGCGTTTCGGCAGCACCGTTGTAGCGCACGTTCGGATGGGTAGTAGTTGCGTTTCAAAGTCGCGCGCTTGTGCAGCGCCGTTCAATAAAACGCTTATCAGTAAACGTTAACAGCGCGCTGCCCAGCGGTGCGTCCAGCGGTGTGACTATATAACCAGCCTAAGATGCTTTACGCCACTGTCTTATTGAGGCATCAACTCGTCTACTGTATAGATCAGCGGTCGGCAACACGCGGCCCGCGGGCCACATGCGGCCCGCGGACGTCTTACTTGCGGCCCGTGAATGTTTTATAAATAAGTTATAAATATCAAAATAAATGCATTAATTAATGAGTAAGCGCGCCTTTTAAGAACGCGCTTCGCCCTGCCCTGAAAAAGGCAAATCTATTCCAGAGCTAACAAATACTCAATAGTTAATAGAACTTGGATTTTTGACAGATATAACTCATGAATTAAATACACTGAATGTAAGGCTTCAAGGTAAAAACAAACTTATCTCTGATATGCACACAGACGTAAAGGCATTCCAAATGAAAAACAAACTCTTTATGAATATTGATGGAAAAAGTTAGATCATTTTCCGAATTGTAAAAAGGCCGTCGAGGAAGCTGTAATTAATTTTCATTGGAAAAGTGATAAAATTAAAGATATTTTAATACAACTGCAAACACAATTCAGCGACAGATTTAGTGAATTTGAGAAAGTTAGCTGAGCAAACTAAAGATTTTTGCAAATCCTTTTTCGTGTGATATTGAGGTACATCCTCAATTACGAATTTATTGTAGTTACAATTACGAATTGCAACTACAAATATGACAGCTAACATACAAGAAATAGCCTCCCAAATGCAACCTCAGACATCAAACTGAAATTTGTATAAAATCAGTTACCTATTTAGGTACTTTGTGGTTTTAATTTCTGAATGATTTACGGTGGTTATTTTTCTAGCTATAAAGCCCAAACATAAATATGATGTGAGTATTACGTGTACGAATTAAATTCCGTCTGTTTTAACAATTTTAATTAGCATTTTTATTTTTTCTATGGGATGTGACCAATTATACGTAGGTATATTGAGCTTCTAGGGTTAATGTCACAAGTACGGCCCGCTTTTAGTTTATTTTGCCACCTTGTGGCCCTTGCTTGCCAAAAGGTTGCCGACCGCTGGTATAGATGAAGTCGTTGCGTCAATAAGACTATGTCTTTTGTCTGCCCCTCTTTCCGTAGCCGTATTTATTTCTGCTTCTGTAGTTTCTTTCGGTCTGATCTGTATCTGAACTCGATAGTATACATCGCTTAGATACAATACATTTGAATTGAAAATGACAGCTTCTCGCATGAGGTCCCGCTTGGGCTCTAGACAGACGGACCGCATTTCAACTGAAATCCAACCGCAAATTGCAGTTCATTTGCAGTCGAAATGCGGTCCGTCTGTCTAGAGCCTTATATAATATTTGATCTAAACGGGACAGCATGAGATCAGCGGTCATTTTCAACCCCAATATATAAACTACGCGGTTTATATCTATGTATGACGTTCCATTTTTAAACGGGATTTGCAGTTTAATGATACTTTTCATATACACATCTCTCTATATTCTCTTTGGTTTGATGTTCGCACGGTAGAGACGCAATAACAAATCCCATACAAAAATGCAACGATTGATACTACCCAGTTTACCGAACTCCGCTTTGTTTGTGACACATACCTGACGTTTGTATTATGTACAGAAAATGAAGCACACAGTGGCGGAGGTGATGGTCCCGGCGGTGATGCGGCTGTACGCGCGGCTGGCGGCGCGCGGCGGCCAGCTGTCCGCCTACCTCGTGATGCTGGCGCAGGATCTGGAGCAAGACTACCAGCAGGAGGTCATTTATTTATATAAAAACTTTATTGCACTAAAAAGGGTACAAAGGGTGGGCTTAATGCCGAGGCATTTTCTACCTGCGTGCCAACAAACATTACATAATTATGTAGTTTCAGAAATATAAAAATAAAATATAAGTAGTATGTTTATGGTAAAGTGTGCCTCGGGGACCGGACGGGGGATCTCATCCTGTGTGTCTTATTGACGACCTCTGCGGCGCGCTGGGCGAAGGTCCGCCGACGCAGGAGGCTGCGGGTTCGATTCCCGCCGCGGGACAGTTTTTGTGTACGATCTGCAGATATTCGTTCCGGGTGTTCTATGTATAATAAAAAATACCTATCTATGTAATGTAGTATTATGTATATCAATAATCTAGTACCCATAACACAAGCTCTGCTTAGCTTGAGCCGAGATGATTCTGTGTGGATTGTCCAGCATTATGTATTTATTGCTCTGTCGGGGATATAACGCGTAGGTTGCACCGCGGACGCAGCCGCAGTAAACTACGTGAGACATGTTGAGTGTGCTAGACAACGGTACGCACTAGGATTCATCGTTAGTTAAACGCGACGATATATATTCATCGCACTACAAACTTTGGGCTCGATGATGCTTTGTAATTTGTTCAGATTTGCGTATTTCATTTCATTTATTGCAAGAAATATGGACTTAATACATACAAGGTCTTAAACATTAGAATAGGCATTGTCACATACTTCACCGAAACACATGACATGCAAACATTGCTAAAGTAGGTTCCTATATAATGTAATTACTTATGTAAGAAATATTTTCAGATCGACGAACTGCTTGAGAACGATGAGGTGCTAGTGGAGCGCATAGCCTTCTTCCGGGAGCACTTCAGCATGGAGCGCGGGTCGGGCAACGCGCGCAACCTGGTGGCGGCCTCGGGCCCGCCGGAGCCCGAGACGCCGCGCCCCCCGCGCCGCCGACCCGCGCGCCGCCCGCCGCTCAAGAAGCGCAGCCTCAACATTTGACCCGAGCCCCAAAGCTCAGGCTCTACAGACTCCGTCCACACCATCCTAGACACGTCCGACCTCCTCTTTGACAGCATCGCGGAGTTTCCTTTGCCCACACCGCCTAAAGCCGCGCCGAAACCTACACGCCCTAGCTCAGGCTCTACAGACTCCGTCCACACCATCCTAGACACGTCCGACCTCCTCTTTGACAGCATCGCGGAGTTTCCTTTGCCCACACCGCCTAAAGCCGCGCCGAAACCTACACGCCCTAGCTCAGGCTCTACAGACTCCATCCACACCATCCTAGACATGTCCGACCTCCTCTTTGACAGCATCGCGGAGTTTCCTTTGCCCACACCGCCTAAAGCCGCGCCGAAACCTACACGCCCTAGCTCAGGCTCTACAGACTCCATCCACACCATCCTAGACATGTCCGACCTCCTCTTTGACAGCATCGCGGAGTTTCCTTTGCCCACACCGCCTAAAGCCGCGCCGAAACCTACACGCCCTAAGAAACCTATTACAAAGTATGCCCCTGCAGCCGCCGATCCTACAAGCAACGCGCCTCAACTCATAGAACCATCTCTAGCTTTAACTGAACCCGCAGCCAAACCCGTGAATAAACTGAAACCTAGAAGCAACACAACTCAACAAAAAAAGGCATGTGTAGCTTTACCTGAACCCTCTTTTGGTTTAACGGAACCCGCAGCCAAACCGGTGAATAAACGGAAAACGACACGCAACACGGCTCGACTTGAAAAGGCAAGTCTGGCTTTACCTGGACACTCTTTTAATTTAACTGAACCATCTTTTGATTTACCTGAACCCTCTTTTCATCTAACTGAACTCGCAGCCGAACCCGTGAAACAATCTAAACCGACACGCAACACAACTCAACTCAAAGAGGCATTTCTAGCTTTATCTGAACCTTCTTTTGATTTAACTGAACCCGGAGCCGGACCCGTGAATAAACCGAAACCTTCGAAAAGGAAAGAGTCGCTGCGGGTGCAGTTCAAGCCGCTGACGATATCGTCCCCTCCGCGCGGGGAATCCCCGGACAATATCCCGCTGTCCCGGTACGTCAGCCCGAGAGCCCACGGGACCGACGGCAGCGACCCGTGCGACAGTGACGACGAGAGTCCGCGACGACTCGCCACCATCCGACGACACGACGACGCCGGCACGAGCTGGGACACCTACCTTCCTGAAATTACTTACCTACCTGCCTATTCCTCCCAAACGTTTCCGGTCGCTGATGTTATACAGAGCGAGGGCGAAGATCCTGCTGATAAGTATAGAAAATGCCCTGCGAATAAACGACATCTCATAAAAAGATCGAAGCCTGCCTCCGAGAGGATGCCTGACGTCGATCATAATTGAGACTGACACTGGTTGAGTGCTACCCAGCCGGGCCTCGGCAAAGTATAGCTTTAATGCTGGCCCACCTTATATCTTAGGATTGTGATTCCGACTGCATTTCATAGACTATATCAATCGGAATCACTTTGTGTATATATTTCCAATATTAACGGTGCACCACCGTCCTTACGTGGTCTAACCCGCGCGGCCGCGTAGCGATCATTTAAATGCGTGATAAACAAAAAACTAAGTTTGTTTTGTGTATAAATTGTTACTCACTGAAGTTCTGAACTTCGCTAAAAATTAAAGTTTTGGGTTGCTTACAAAATAATCATATAATATCTGACTTGAGGGGCAAGTCTACTCGGACTTTACGGACTTTAAATTGCAGAACGAGAAATCAGGCAGCTGTAACAGAAATTAATTTTATTTCAGTTTGTGTACAGAAGTATAGTTGAAGTCTGGGGAAATAGTCTGGAACAGCAGCGCCTCTAGTGGCGCTGTACGAAATACTTAAACAATCAAATAATCATCAGTTACGTGTATCGCAACCTACCTACTGAGAGAGGTCCGCAGTGCCGTTAAGACACAGATGGCGTTGTGTTCAACACGGACTTGAAAAGTCGAAATGTCTTTAGACTTGATTGTGCTGTAGGCACGTATTTCCAAAGATTTTTAAATGGTTTACCAAATATTTGTATATTAAAATCATGTGCAACTTTTTTTTATAATAACTTAAGTATAATGTGTATTGTAGGATAAATCGGAAGATTTTATACTTTTGTATTGCTTCATTTCCAATACTTTGGAAATGAACTTTATGGATAAGCATAAAAAAGTGTTAAACGAGTAAGTACATGTGTCGTTATATATCGGGCACTTATGCATGATGTCAACATCCTTATTTTATAAGTGAAACAACTACATAATAATATATGTATTCATTACGTTACGATATAGAATTAAAGTCTTTTATAGAGTGTAACATAAAGTAAGGATCAAACTTTCAGGGGTGCTTCCGACTTAGGCATAAAGCTAATAAAAAAATAGAACTTTAGTTTTTATATAATAAAAATACATAATCACTAGACAAGGCAATGACTACTGCATGTGCTTATTGTCATTAAGAATAAAATATGCAGGCGTACATAATATATATAGGATAGTTATTTTTCGAAAACTAAAAGTCAGGAATGTTTATTGTATTTTACTCCCCCTTGAAAGTATGGTCCTTACTTTTTTTTATATACGCTTTTTTTGGGTTGTCAAAATTCAATTAGAGAACCGCAATGTTTTTTATTTTGGTTACATTTTAGTTGCCATCGATCGTATGTTAAATCTATATATACATTTTCTATTTTTGTCTACTGTTGTAACGCGTTTTTGATATTTTAGATATGACGCGTGTGAAGTACAATAAAATTGATATAATTAATCTGTCTACTATAAATTCCCCCTTTAACACACAAGGAACTTGCCCCATCATCGTCCGTGCCGACGAGAAAGGTAAGCATGTGAACCCGCTCTTTAGGCCTGCGTTATGAAAACTTGCTCAGTCCATAGACATATGCTTGAGTACCGATTTTACATGGCACAAGCGATGCGATTGAGCACAAGCATTAATCGATACCAGAGCAAGCTTGTTCAAGAAACCAAACAATAGAGTAATAAACTACGAATCAAAACATAAGTAAATTCTATAGACCGCAGGGCTCCCGAGATCTAGGCCAAATTATCTGAAATAGTGCACTTTGATGTTTTTTTTTACCGTATTTATTCCTTAATTGTCACCTCCCGCGAGTACCGAGATTTAGGCCTGGTTTGATAACCAAATCCGTTAGGTTTGCCCCATAATGATTCATACTTATATTTTGCAAAGGATTTTGGCAAAGTAACGAATCTAGTTAACACAGCAGCGCGTGCACATTCGTAATATATTATATGGTTATAATAACTTAGAACTCAAACAATACCATTTCGTAATAATAGCATACCATTTTATTATTGAAAAATAGCAGATCTTCATCAATGAACATATTCAAGAATAATTTTATGTATATTTTTACAATTAAAACAATAAATAATAATTATTAAATAAATAACACATCTATAAAACATTGCTTAGATTCACCTTAACAACTAGGTCACTTTCATTTTCTATTTTCAATTCCTTCTTGAATGTTTTCTTCAGTAACATGTCGATAGCTGCTTCCTCTGAAAAAGGAATACGCAATATATTATAGCGAACGGTTAGGAACAGTAGGTAACGCTCACAAATCACAGCACAATATGACCGCGGATGAAAACAGTGAGCGAAATTAGATGTTTTCTCACATATGAAAGAGAGAGAAAATAAGCAATTTTGAAGCCTAAATAACGCTGACGTGGTTTTATTGATGTCTGCCGGTAAAACTGATGGGAGGCAACTGGTGACCGCAAGGTGTGGATGTGGAAATAAGAAGCCATTGCCCAGCTGTGGGACAGTGAATACGCTACAAAGGGGAAAGCAATATATTACCTGTTATTTGTATAGCGAGCAGCTGATGCACGATATGCCTCGCGGTAATCTTAAACAAATCCCTGTTGCTTATGTGCTTGTTCTTATAATACGGCATGAGCAGCTTCACAACGAGGCCCGCTACGTCCAACTTTTCAGTTTTTTTGCCGGAATTTTCCTCTTTTCGCTTTTGCTTTTCTTTCTCTTTACCAAGTTTGTCCTTTTTATGTTCTTTATATTTACTGTTAAGGCTCAGGCGATGTTTCTTGTGCCTTTCTTTTGGCTTGTCTTGTTTAACTGGAGAGGGTGATAAAGGTTTCTTTTCTTTTACGAGCTTTTGTTCAGCGACTATGATAGTTTCAGGCGCTGGCACGACGGGCTCCTGAGGCAACTCTGTAAATTGTTTCAATTTGGCTAAAACCTCGTCTGCCTCAAGACTCAATTTGTGTGCTTTGTCCAGTTTTTTGTATTCAGTATCTGAAAGTAATGAAGTTTTCGGCTTATCCGGAGACTCCGATTCAATATTGCTTTCTTGATATGTCGTTAAGCTTTCGTTTTTGTCATCCTGCGAAAGTTTTGATTCGGCTGAACTATTTAAATCTTTATCGCTTGGGATGTCTTCAAGTTTTAACGTTTCTTCAGCGTCGATACTTCTAGTGTGTGTTTCGCTGCCATCGTCGATAACCAATTCTTTCTCAGATTCACTACCTGAATAATTGACATACGAACTATTTTTGTTTTCAGTAGCCAAGTCGTTCATTTTGTGTTCTTTATTTACAGACTTGTCGATTTTTTTATCATCTTTGTCATGTTTCGAATGTTTCCTCTTGTGTTTATGTTTGTGGCTCTCATTAGATTTCTTATGTTTTCCCAATTCAACCTCTCTATCATCTTCTTTGTTCTTTATTGTTTCTTCTTCCGTTTCACTGTCGTCAACTTTGTGCTTACGTTTTTCTTGTTCTGTTTCACTATCGCCAGCTCTATGTTTACGTTTTTCTGATTCAGACTTAGTGTCCGTTAACTTCTTTTTGTGTTTCTTATCAGTTTTACTATCTTTTGACTTATGTTTCTTGTGACTTTCTGATTCTCTGTCATGTGATTTAGATTTTTTGGGAGTTTCCGGTTTCGTTTTGCTATGTTTCTCTACTTTTGCTGGTTTGGTTTCACTACTGCTAGGTTTCATTTTCTTGGATAGCTGCGGCTCTTCTTCGTGTTCCTCGTCAGATGACTCTCCGAAAAGAGCTTTGATTTTTCTTTTCGCTGGCTTTATTACTTCGCAAGGTTTGGATACATCTTTATATTCCTTGGCTTTTTTACTTGGGACGCCCTCGAGGGTGATGTTTATAAAGAACTTCTTAGTTCCTTTGACGGGCGTCTTATCGACACTGCTTGGGGAGTCAAGTTTCAGAGTAGTATCATTGTGGTTGCTGTTATTATCCGGTTCATTTATTTGAAGCGTGGTTTCGTTGTCATCTGGCACATTATGTTCGTCCTCGACAAGCTCCTCATTTTCGCTCTCATCTGTGGGCGTGGCGATGCCAGGCGAGACGTCGGAAGCTTTCCTGAAGAAAGTTTGCAGTTTTGTTTGGGTGAGGGGATCCTTTTTGAACGAGTTAGCTTTTCTTTTGGTTTCTTTGTCTGCTTTTGAGAGCTCTCTTGATTCCTTGGATGCCTCGGCCTGATCTAAAACAGAAACGTTATGTTATTGTTTGATTCTAACTTTAAAATTTATTTTTGTACGGAATACTGCACGATAGGTTCTATCAATGAACTAGCGAAGCAGATTTATCAACTCACGCAAATACAGTTCCTTATCTACATCATTTACTTTAATTTCTTTTTATTAGTTCCTATTCCTAATTTTTATTAATTTATTTTTAATTGCAATAAATATTTTCCATTTCTAATAAATATAATTAATAAATAATTTATAAATAATAATTATAATAGCACACTAGGGTCAATCTAGCACTCGGTGGTTCGATTCCTACTTTATTCTTCCCTCTAACGATTAACTACCAGACAAACAATTAACTATGTATTTAACTATTAACACTTTGACTGCGGTTTTTTTTTCGACGACTGCGATCTTTTTTTTTACCTAAAAAATTCGTGCTGTCGCTCTACACAGCGGTTGTGTTGCGCCGCACATGGGTTTCGTTCGAAAAATATTACAGCTCTGCTGAGTCACAAATATCTGAATTTTCTCAGCCGCTGCGCTAGTGTAAATTTACGCATATTAGTCACTTGTAGAAAACTCATACCGTGCGTTTTCAGCACTCAAAGTGTTAACAGTAGAAAAATCCCTACAATTATAGAGTACATACTCATTTCTAGTTCGGCCGCCGTCACGAAGCCTCCAAACTTGTCCTTCTGCTTCTGGAGTTCAAACTCGTTAACGAACTCTCCGAGAGTGTTTTGTTTCGTCGGCTCGAACGTCTTCAGCTGCGGGTAGACTTGGTCTTTGCATGCCTTCACTGCGGATATCTGGAAGTATTGAGCCAAAATACATAACAGTCATTCATAAGTCGTTTTTTAATAGACTTCGAAAAAAGGAAATGGTTCAGCTGTATATATTTTTATTTACATATGTTCGTCGATTCCTCCGTCCCGAGCTTTTGAAAATTCTTACGCTATTTATTGTATTAAGAATGTTACGGGGATTAGTATTTGTCTCGCAAAACTTAAAAACAGGTATTCAGTCATTTTTTTTTTCGAAACTATTCAATAATTTAGAACTAGTTTCTGCCCGCGGCTTAGCACGCGTTGTTTATATGGAAACGTTTTCAGATTATTTATATCCATTAGAAACTGATTTATTTTAATAAAAAGTAGCCTATGTTTTATTCCAGGTTTGGAACTGCGTGTATATAAATCTCAGCCCGATCAGTAGTTTTGGCGTGAAGAGGTAACAAACATCACAACTAAGTGTGATAGACCTTCGTTTTACTGTAAAACAATCCTAGTTTGACGAATTCGTATGAAAAAATCCCTCGGGGGAAGCATGTTCAGCGGTAGATGTATCGACGACTTCCGTGGCGCGGTGGGCGAAGGTCAGCCTGCGACGCAGGTTGCGGGTTCGATTTCCGCCTCGGGACCTTTGTATGTACGATCTGCAGATACTTGTTCCGGGTGCGTTATTTATTTATTTATTACAAGGAAAACCAGCAGCACATACAGTAAATTAAAAATAAGAAAATAGACACAGAAGGTTATCTACGAGTATGTATAATAAAAAATATCTATCTATGTAATCTATTATAGTATATCAGTCATCTAGTACCCATTGTTAAAATAAAATAAATATCTGTACCATTTTGGTCATAGCCCTCCGGTAGAGGCTGACGACGGTGCTGGCGCGGAACCCCTCGTACTCCATGTGCACGGCGCACTGCTCCACCTCGCCGCGCGACAGGCTGCGGGTATACTCCGCGTCCAGGCCCTTCGTGCTGGCCAGGTTGTGCGCCAGCGCTTCGTGTAAGAGAGACAGGTAGCTCTCTCGACTGGGGATCGTTAGGCCGTTCACCTGGATGAGGAAATAAATCTAGAATAGACATATTTGTATATATCTTGAAACCCGTAGGGATTTGACACGAATGTTACATTCCTCGGTTTTTATCTTAAGAAAGTCTACTTAACTTTTTACGAGTAAGTCATTAGTCATTCATTTTCGTCATTATTTGTTTTATTATTTGTCACACATTAATTCCAAAAATTATAAATTATACCAAAATGTAGTTTCAAATCTATATGAAATAATACGAATAAATAGATTATAGAACAGACTATTATACTTTAGATTTGAACACTTTAGTTCCTTTGGTCAAGTTCGAGCATATTCCATCTATTAAGGGAGACTAATACGGTCAAGGTAAAAATTAGTTCAGTCGTACCTTATTCCCCGTACTCCCGGCCGCCTTGCACCTGGAGAACTGAGCAGAGTCCTCGTCCCTGCCCTTGGTGGCCTCCACCCGCTGCTTGCGGCTCGCGAACTCCTTGAGGATGAGGGACTTGGTCTCGGCGGCGACGCGCCGGCGCGCCTCCTCGCCGTCGGACTCGTCGCTAGCGTCGCCGCCGTAGCCGGCCGCTTCTCTGGAAGGGACGGGTGAGATGTTATGTGGGGTTTACATGAGTGACTTGTTTGTTGTTTATTTATTTCCACCGTAGGTACTCGTGTTACACTGGATGACGTTCATTTCTATCAATTTTAAAAGTATATTACAATTTTATTATACCTTATTATAAACACACACTAATTTTGACATAGGAAACACCATAAGGGATTGTGCAAAGAAAAAGCAGACAAACATGCAAAATAACTTAACTAAAGCAGCACAGCTGTATAAATGGCGATTCGGCTAGGTCACAAGTGACTAAAGTGGTGAGGCGATTAGTGAAGCAACTAGCCGCACGGTGAAAATCGATCCGTGTAAACCCCCCTTTACAGACAACGTGCGGCCACGTCCGTCGGTTGTGTCGACCGACATCTCTCTCTCGCAGGTTATATGATCTGCTAATTTCTTGCGGGTGTTCTGGGTATTTTCTAAGTATAATATGTAGTATCCTGTACGTACCTCATCTGTCCCGTGCGTCCCTCTCCGTACAACTGCGTGGTGTCCTGGTCGACGACCAGCCCGCCGGCCTGCAGGCGCGCCGACATGGCGCGGCGCGCGTGTTGCTCCAGGGAGCGCCGCACGCCGCGCTCGTCGTGGCACACGTCGCAGCGCCCCCCACAGCGCGGCGCCTCCTCGCCGAAGTAATCCGCGAACGTCTTATGACGACATCTGTGCAACAAACACACGCAATTAATGTCATTTAAAACGGGATATTTACCATGATTTAATTTGGTTTTAAATGACTTTAGTGTTGATAACCATGATAGTTTCAAAAGTTTTACACGCAATTAACTTCACATTTTGATGTAATAACGCCAGACCATCTGGACCAGCTGATCTGTTGCAGCCGACAGTTTCGTAATTCCCTCTTCGAATCGTATCGACTGCAGCAGATCAGTTGGTACATATATATAATAATCCTATATGTTTAAACCATAAATCGGTTAGACTCTGTTGGATGAGTTTCTGGACAGTGTCTGAATAATCAAAGTATTATAATGACCTGACTTCCTCGCAGTATTTGACCATGATCTCGAAGCTCTTGTACGCGTTCTTGCAGCGCAGCTTCTGTTCGGGCGTCTTGCAGCGGTTGAGCTCCGACTTGAGCAGGAAGTCCACGGCGTTGCGCTCGCTGCGGCAGTAGTAGATGCGGCAGAAGGCGGGCTTGCCGTCGCGACCCGCGCGCCCAGACTCCTGACAAATTATAATTATTCATCATTTGCACGCTTCCATGCCTCAGGAGAGAGACACGTCACACATTTCAAATTGCATAATTAAAACTAAATAAAATGGTCACTTTGACACACCCTTAGGTAAAGTAAAGAAGCGAACAAGAAACCTTCACCTTGTTGGATTGTTCGTTTTTGAATCTCGAGCAAAACTCGTCCCAAGCATTTTTATCATCTAGTCTAGTAGATAATCTGATAATTTGCCTTTTTACAAAGGATGTGTTTGACAATTTGTTTGAATTTATTTATTGATAAAATTTTTGCAACTCACTTGGAATTTGTTTGTAGAAGTGTATACATTGCCCTTTAAAAGATACATTTATCTTATGTAGCCTAGTTTATTCTTAATTCTAGTATTAAATTATTTATATCGCTATGTTTAAGGAACCGATTTATATTTTTATGAGTGTTCAACAAGTTTATTCATATATTGGCATGATCACGTGTCTCGTGTACTATTGCGTACCTGGTAGTACGCGGCGACGTTCTGAGCCAGCCCCCAGTGCGCGACGGCGCGCACGCTCGCCTTGTCCACGCCCATACCGAAGGACACGGTGGCGCACACGCAGGGGCAGCCGCCGCCCGACCACTGCTCTTGTACGAACACGCGCTCCGACGACTTCATACCTGAAAACGTTATTGCTTTTTAAGACTGGGAGAGAATTTGCAATACAGGGTAAAGGCCTTTCTCTCTTAGTTTATTATTGTAAATTGTATTTAGTACACTACACGCCCAATAGGGCAGAATGCATTGTGACATCCCATTACTTATAATAACTTTGATAACATGTATTTCATGCAATAAATGAATTTGATTTGATTGTCTTTGAGTTAAAAGATGCGTTCCCATCCCACTGACATGTTGTGGAGTGGAGTCAACTAATCATATTGGTGAAAACACACATGCATCTCGGTTTGTTTATTTTGATTGGTCAATCCAACTCTGTTTCGCAAACCAAAACCGTATTTGGATATTGTAGTAGGAGGCAAGTGAAGGAAAGAAACTAAAAAGCCACAATAGCACAAGTTAACACTGTCACTGCAAAAATATGGGGCTTCAGCTGTAAAGAAATGTGTTCAGTTCATGACTAAGTCAGTGTTTACCTCCATGATATGCAAGTGACTTCAACCCCCTTTTGGACAACATATTGGCAAGCTCTTCTGTTTGGTCTCGCGTCCGGCAATAAACAATAACAGCATTTTTGTCTTTCTGAAACATTTTTGTGATACAGTAAATATAATTTAGTTCTCACACTATAAACAAGTGTGGAAATTATTATACTTATTGTAAAAAGAGCTATAATGTGAAGTAGTAATGCTTACTTGTTTTACACTTTCATCTTCCTTCAAACTCTTCTTTAAAAATTCTAATAAATGTCCAACTTCATCATCTATACAATTTTGATAAATAATATCATAAAACAGGTTCCGCCTGAAACTTGGAGTTTTAAACTGAGCCACTGGTTTCAAGAGTTTCAGATTCGTCATGATATCATTGACGACCTCGGAGCTGGCGGTTGCTGTGAGAGCGACCCATGGGACTTCTTTGTGCTTTTCTCGCAGTTCCCCTAGCTTTAAGTAGTCAGGTCGGAAATCATGGCCCCATTCACTCACGCAATGTGCCTCATCCACGACCACATAAGAAACCTTCTTGTACTTGACGAGATGCTCCATTAAAGACTTGAAAGTAGCCGTTGCTGCTTGTTCAGGGGTAATGTACAAAAACCTTGTATCTGGTTTCATGCTTCGTAGATCATTAAGTACTCTTTCTCTGTCTTTTGTGGTCATTTTTGAGTTGATAGATTCAGCGACAATCTTTAGTTTGGATAAATGGTCAATTTGATCTTTGATGAGGGCCAGCAGTGGTGAGAATACAATAGCCACTTTGTTGTCTTGCAACATTGCTGGCAGCTGGAAACAGAGGGATTTCCCAGAACCAGTTGGCATTGAAACAAATACATCATGGACACCTGGAAAAATATTTTTGGTATGATAATTACTTAATAATAATTATAACGTACGACAACTTCATTACTTCTTTGTTAGGGTAGGCCAAAGAGAATATAAATAAAGTAGGTATTGGAGCCTATTTGAATTTCGCGTCAATTTGTTTTGACAGTTGGCGCGTAAAACCGTCAAAGAAAAGAACTCGTATATGAAATCGACACAGCAAAGCAATAGTCGACGCGATTCGGTGGTAAAATTGGTGTGCTAAAAGGAATTACAAAATATTTCAGTGTAATAATGTTGTAAAATTATAAGTCTATACCTCTATTTATGGCTCGAACAGCTCGCTCTTGAAGTTCACTTTTGAATTTTTTGTGTCCAAAACATTGCAAAAGATAATCAGTTACATTATCCATCACGGCGAAGTGCAGATTCTTGTGCTAATTTCCAGACGCACGAAAGACATTGATATTATCCGGTATGTTTACACTATTTAGCAAATATCTTGGTATTCTGTATCTGTAACCTCGAAATAGATTAAAATTAATTCACAAAACACAAATTATTTTTTAGAAATCTGCCTTTAGATGTCGGTTTGACAGTTTTGACATTTGTAGTAATGAACGACGTAAACCTAAAAACAAAATCGAAATGTTGAAAGATGAAAGATTGAATCGATCACATTGTTAATTTTGTTCAGTTCGATATGCTTACATTTACGACTACGTGAAATAAAAACTAATAATGCACTTCCCACTTTCACTTCTTAATTTTTAGAACGTGCACATTCATTCTTAATGTAGCCTGTCGCTATGAGAAGCGAATGGCAAACTGAATCCAATTTAAAATGTTGCTTGGCTGAATCGAACTGTCATAACTCGATATTATATAGAGTGGACTGGACATCTCTATTCAAAATTGCGCGAAATTTTGAAATCTTAAATCTATGTTTGAAATGATCAGGAACAGCAGGATTATTTTGAGTTTTCTTTTACATATTTCTATTATTTTTATACATTAACATTATTAATCATAGTAAACGATATTTTATCATTTTAGACACAAACATAATGAGTAAACGAAAAAATCCAGGCAATGATGACAATCTAAATGCAGATTTTTGCGATTTCCTTTTGGAATTGGCCGAGTATGAGAAAAATGTTAGTCGCAACATACATAAATTTAATGCATACAAAAAAGCAGCAAGTGTTCTTGCAACTCATAAGAAGCGAATAGAATCCGGCGAAGAAGCTAAAAAATTAAGCGGCATTGGGGATAAAATCTCGAAGAAAATTGACGAATTCCTGCAAACCGGCAAACTGCGAAAACTGGAAAATATTCATCAAGACGAGGATGCGCAGGCGATCAACCTTTTGAACCGGGTGTCCGGGGTGGGGCCCGTTAAAGCGGCCGAGTTCGTCAGGAGCGGAATAAAGTCTATAGAGGATCTCAGGAATAACATGGACAAGTTGACTCACCATCAAACTTTAGGAGTTAAGTATGTGATTTGTATTAAATACTTCTTGCATTTAGGTATGTATAATAGTACCAGAACCGACTTTGTGGTAGGTCATACACTACATTATTTTTATAATAAATGCAACTTTCATTAGTACCTACCAACCAAGTAGGTGTGTAGGTACCTAGCCAATAGTATGTAGGCTACCTACCTACTAAAATCAATATCTTATTTCTCTAATAATTAGAACTTCATTGTTATTCCTATTTTCAACCAAATTTATTATAATACTAGCAGACCGTCCCGGCTTCGCACGGGTATTTTTTATTTTTATTATTTACCATCCATACTTACAAACTTTCGCGTTTATAATATTAAGTAGGATAAAGGATGTCACTTGGGTATTTAAAATGGGAACATATCAGCTCGTTTTTGTATTTTAAGATATGCTTTAAGATATGCTATATATGAGCGAGTCTAAACAGTATTTTCGGATCTGAAAAGTTGAGTTCAATATCGTCTGTTTCCATTCATGATAGACCTTTGCAAAGTTTCTTTATCAGCCTGCCCGAGCTCTCGCTGTGAGAAGCTCAATATTTCTCGCCAGTCTGTCTCAACCATTATGATAGAGAACTTATGATTTGGGTATTGTAGTCAGTTTTCGCAAATAATCTGAAAGAATAACAATGAACAAACACAACCACAACAAATTATTATCGTGTCTACAGATACAAAATCAAAGATAATGTAAACGCTTTACTACAAAATAATCAAAAAAGGCGTATAACCTACCTAACAATATAAGTAACAGGAGTCTCATAATAAAATATAAAAAATGGACTTATTTCAAATCCCTGGACTTAGTGATACTAGTGATAAATAGGGGACTTAGAGATATTATTGCAGTACCCAGAACAACAGCCGAACAAAACCGGCTAATCATTCAACTTCATCTTCAGAATCGAATTCTGCAGGGGGTTTCGAGTTCTATTCAATAATTCCTCATAAAAATATCTTTCCGATTCAGGAACAGCTTCTAGCAACCGCTTTACATCTTGCAATTAAGCAACCTTTTTTTTAGACAGAAAGTACCTATTTTAAATTATGAATAACATGACAACAAAAAGAGATAGACCTATAATTTTTGGAGGATTTGTAGACTAAATTGTGGAGTTTAATACAATATGCAAAAAAGTACACCTCAATGACCCAGTTTTAAAGTTACAGATGAAAATAAAATAAAATTCGTTTTTTTTTTGCAAATTTCAAAAAAAAAATTGTCTTTTCTAGACTTATGTACCGAAATTGTATTTTTTTCTTATTTGCTTAGCTAGGTAGATTATCTAGCTTTTAAATGAGACTACTTTGAATAAAATACACAGTTTATTCAAAAAAAATTTAAATCGGCTTTGTTTTAGGGATAGGTAACATATAATTTTTTATTTTTTATCGTTAAATATATGTCGTGATAAATCATCTCGTTAGATCAAGGTTCAACAATATACATCGTATATCTATTTTTGTTTTGACTAAAGCAGTTGTCACAGTCACAGAACAGCTCTGTTCTGTGGTCACAGTAAAGATTCTGCTGTTGACTCAGAGATTTTCTTTGAGGGGGGCGGCGCGGGCGGCGGGACTGGCATGATACGTTAGTTAACTACTAACGTATCATGCCAGTGCCGCCGCCGAAAAACTGAGTCAACAGCAGAATCTTTACTGTGACCACAGAACAGAGCTGTTCTGTGACTGTGACAACTGCTTTAGTACCTATCCCTGAGTAGTCTGTGCTGGCATGGCAGGCCGCGTCACGGCAAGCAAAGCAACCAGTGGTGATTAGATTATAATAATATGCCTAAACAGCGCGCCGCCCCGCCTGAACTTCCTGATTGTTTTCTGTAATTATTCTGTAAATAAAGTGATGGACAATATAACTGACTATCTGTGATCGGCCCTACCCCTTCTACACACAGGACACATACACCTATAAGTAGGTACCTACCTAGCGACTTTATGGTAGGTAGGTACAAGTCGGTACATACACTGCAATATGCATTTATATGTAATATGCACGATGCAATATATACTTAGTGGATATAGATAGGTAGTTAATTTACCTACCCACTACGTTTTTGACATGTAATAGTCAGGTATTGTTTTATTTCAGATATTTCGAAGACTTCGAACAAAAGATACCGCGCAAAGAAATTGAGGACATAGAGAGCAGATTAAAGAACCTCATCAGGAATTTGGACCCAGAGTTTACTGTTACTATTTGTGGCAGCTATAGGTAGGTAATTACCTATATTTACTAATATATACCTATATTATATATTTTCAATAGGTATTCTGTGGAATAAAAAAAAAAAGTACTAGCGAATCATCGACGAGAGGAGAGGGTCGCAGCAACAAAGAAGGTTGCGTTGCGGGTACGATTCACGCTGCCGCCGCCTCCCGCCGCGCCGCCCCGCAGCCGCGCTACTGGAGACAATTACTCGTACGTTAAATGGAAAAGCCACACAGCATCATTTAGGTACCCATAAAATGAATGTTTGAAAAAAAAAATAGGTAGGTGTATTGTAAAGGTACCGAACATGAGTAGTACTTAATGCTTACCGTTATGTAGTTTACTTATAGAAATCAATATCTGACTTTTATTTCTCTAGGCTCACAAAATTAGCACTTAGCTAGAGCCTTATCAGAGTTATCAGTTACCATTATCACATCGCACTGGTGATTGGCGAGCTATTTCAAAACGAGGCTATTGCGTAGCGAGCACGCCGCGAGGTCGAAGAAATCGCCTATCGTTCGCAAATCGCCGCCTTATGGCTCTAATACCTATACAAGTCCAATTTTAAACTTTAGATTATACCACAGATATCAGAGTGGATTTCACAGACAGACATTCACGTATAGGTAACAAGCTCTGCTAATACCTACTTTGGGGCTGGATGATGCTGTGTTGATTGCCTTCATAGCTACCTACCTATTATAGGTAGGTAGGTAGTACATGTATCTCGGCGGATATCTCCGGCTTCGACAATATATAAATAAATATAAATAATGCTGGACAATTCACACAGTATCATCTAGCCCCAAGGTAAGCAGAGCTTGTGTTATGGGTACTAGATGACTGATAAACTTAATACAATGGATTACATAGATAGATATTTTTTTTATTATACATATAACGACCAGAACACCCGGAACAAACATCTGCAGATCGTACACACAATTGTTCCGAGGCGGGAATCGAACCCGCAACCTCTTGCGTCACAGGCGGACCTTCGCCCACCGCGCCACAGAGGTCGTCAATACGGTTCTCCCGTGTTTTAAGATTCGTCAGGTGGCTCCTGCCAAGCTGCTGACATATTGTTGGTGTAGGTATTTTATTTAATACCAGCTGCGCCCCGCGGCTTCCCTCGCGTGTTAGGTAATGTATAAAAAAACGTATGTATTTCAATATTTATTTTGTTTATAAAACTTCCTCTTGAATCACTCAATTTTTTGCTGAAAAGTGCATTAAAATCCGTTGAGTATTAAAAGATGTAAGCAAACAGACAGCGAAAGCGACTTCATTTTATACTCTTTAGATATTTACTTTTCTAGACGGGGCAAGAAGGAGAGCGGAGATATCGACGCACTCGTCACCCATCCATCTCTGAAAGTGACGACAGAAAAGAAGAAGAAGCATGAAGCACAACAGATGAAGAGCCTGGTTGACTCGCTGAAAGGTCTTGTTACTGACACTATTTCTATAGGAGACACTAAGTTCATGGTAAGTAATCAATAGGTAGGTACCTAGGTATGTACAATAGATACCCTGCATCGTTTAATTCATAGACCAACTGGACAGCTTATCTCTTATTGAGCGCTCTGTCTTCAGCTTGCAAGATGGGTTACTTAGAAGCTTTAATACTTTGACTAGATAGCAGTTAGGACTAAATCGCTTTCGGACTAAATCTCGATAAGACCATATCGCGTTAGGACTAGATCGCCATGTATATATACTTATACTTCATTTTCTCAGGGCGTGTGCCGCCTGTCCGCGTCACATCCGGCGCGCCGCCTCGACATCCGGCTGGTCCCGTGCGCGCAGTACCACTGCGCAGTGCTCTACTTCACCGGAAGTGACGTCTTTAATAAGAGCATGCGTGCGCACGCGAACGAGAGAGGCTTCACCCTCAACGAGTACGAGCTGAGGCCGCTAGGGGTCACCGGTAAGCTTCCCGCACATACGCTACCAGGCAGGCCCCTACTGTGAAGTGGGCTGCTAAACCCAACCACGCTATTTAACACATAGCGTAACGCGCGTTATCAACGTTATTACGCTAATTTGGCGCGTGCTAAGGTGCATTTTAACTCGTGAAAAAGCGCTATTCGCGTTCAAATGTCTAAATTAGTCCTAACGTCAAAATCTGTAATTAATTTTAGTAGGAGTTATAAGCAAACTAACACAATGGATTGATTAATTATCTGAATAAATAAATTGAATTATATATTTACAGGCGTTCCAGGCGAAGCAGTTCCAATATCTTCGGAACAAGATATATTCGATTACATCGACTATCCGTACAAACCGCCAGAGGAACGCAACATGTAGGAACTATATTATGACAAATAAAGAGACGTTAATACTTATTAAAATCATTGTTTATTGCAATATAAAATACTACCTACCGCCTTTATGCATAGTTGAGTAACCTCCCGATAACTATCACTTACTATCATAGTTAAGTGGGTTTACAGCTGTCCACAGGTTAGAGAACTACACATATTGCGCAATAACTTTAATTCTCCACCATCACAATATCATGAGTCTATTGCTCGTCGTTTATTATCACATAGTTTGCAAATATCAAAATCAAAGATTTCGGAAGACGATAACTAAGTCATATAGGCGCTTCCTCATCGTGGGCATTCAGCTCTGCGCACATTAATCCAACACCGCGACCGCACATTATTGATTTCGATTTGTTTTGTTTGCGACGATTGTATTACGGTACAATAGCACACTAAGGACTGACGATCATTCATAGTTCATTTATTTATTTAAGTACAAGTGGACTAACAGTTAAAACCAAAGGCCCAAGAGTCTACTATAAATTGTTATTACGAGTGAATGTTCGCGGTGAGCGAGCGCCCTAAGAATAATAAAGAATGCACATTGCGTTGCGCGCCTAGATCGCACTATGTAGGGGTGGACCCAATCCTGCTGTCGTTTTTTTTAAACTTCCGTTAAAAACGGATCTTTAAACTTGGACTTTCTTTGTGAAGAAACACTTATAGCATAGTGCAGGTCACATTTTTAATTATTATAATGTAATGTAACGAAGTGATGATCCTAACAAATTAATCATCTTCCGTAGATTTAAATGATGCACGTAACAAAAATATGTATATCTCTTAGATTCAAGTAGTCTTTAAAAGAAAGCAGACAAAAGCTGAATACAGAAATAATACCATAATAATACAGTTTTATATAACGGTTAGTCATTTTACTATCATACTTTATTAAATTATCATTTGGTACCGATTCCACGGTTGTAGCCTTTTGTGACTAGTCTCTCTTTACCTTAGTCTAATCCTTATTGTTGATATGATTCTACAAACACTAGCGTTCACATCTGGACCTATTCAAATTCAACATGACATAATGAAGTATATTAAATATTAACTTATCTAGGCACCCATGTGACTACAACAAGTGAATGTGTATATTGATAATATTTAATAATTGAGCAATACATATTGATAATACAAGACCCGCTGAGGAGGATCATGCTCAAATTATAAATGGTATTGAACAAATTAGAAATATTTAATTTGAAAACCAGAATCAGTATTAGCTAAATTAAAATGGCAAGAAGTACCAAATCCGCTGAACGTATTCACTCCGCTACCTATATAGGTCGATATTCAAACATTCAGTATCTCTTTACCTTTTTATCACATCTCTAGGAATTACAAGGAGTCTTATGTAAGCCATACACGCTGCGGTCCATCGAACACGTTACCTGTGCGGTTTGCATGGGAGTCGAGCGTGTATGTACGCGTGGGGACGTTCCGGTGTACCGGAGCTGTCTCCAGTCTTTTTGCGATACCGTACGGTAGTGTCACTCGAAACAATTGGTTTTCGATCTAGCGCCCGTCTTCTGCACGGGTTTATGAACCTGCACAGTCTACCTGCGAAGGCCTGACAAGTAGACCTCTCCGGTGGACCGTAGCGTGTGGCCGGCATAAAGGCTATCTCCATTTAAATTATCTATCACATTGTCTACTCCCACAAATCGATTTCAAACATTTACAATCTTTGTCTATTCTATCACATCCCAAGCAAAAGCGACAAGTCTAGGCCCGCTTTATAAAAGCTCAGTTATCAATCTATGCTTGAGTAATGCTATCACAGAAAACTGTGGCATAAAATTAGCTCAAGCGTAGATGTATGACTGAGCAAGCTTTCATAAGTGTTTAAATCAATGTTTATTTCACCATTATACTGCCTACGGTCACATTCACATCAAAATTAGAATACCAATAGGCAATACCAGGCGCTGACCCCCTACCTCATATCACCAGACACTAGCTTATAGAAATGCGAGTCGTTGTCCGCCAAGGCCTCGTCCGGCGGCCGCAGCTCCACCACCCTCCCCCCCGACATCACCAGCACGCGCGTGCACTCGAGCACTCCGGTGGCTCGGTGCGCGATGAACAGGATCGTGGAGCCGCCGAACGAGTGGTTGAGTGTGTCGAGGATCTGGCGCTCCGTGGCGTGGTCCACGTTGGCGGTCGCTTCGTCCACGAGGAGAATCTGGGGAAAATATGCTGCGTGAAAGTTTGAAGTTTTAGAGGAAGTTTAATTTAGAGATCTGAGAGTTAAGGGTCCGGCGACGCTCGCTCCCAACTTCAATTCAAGGCGCTTGCAAATATCCGTGTCCCTGTTTAACCCTTGCGCCCCGCCCCATGCGTGCGCGATAGCAATATCAGCCGTTCAAAATTTGGTATGAATTTGGTTGTGTTCCGTATTACCTACCAAAAATTATGACTGAAAACTTTTTGTATTCTTCACATAGTATTGTTATTCTGTTACTAGACAATATAAGCTGTGTTCCTTACTAAACAACGCGTAAGATATTGTTGTTTTTAATACGAAACAAATAGGAAGAAAACCGGTTGGTTGTTACCTGCGCCCGGTGCAACAGCGCCCTCGCTAGACATATCATCTGCGCGCGGCCCTGCGACAGCGCGGCGTGCGTCCCGTCGAGCGGCAGTCCCGCCGCGCCGCACGCCCTCAGCGCCCTGGCGATCTCTGCGTCCGTGTGGTTGTGCAGCGGGTCCACGTTCTCGCGGATGGTGCCCGTGAATATGAACGGCTCCTGCGGTATCGCCGCTATTCGCATTCTGAAAACAAACCGTTTACTTACTATAACTACTACACTAGCATGTAAATAAAAATATTGTTTTTATAGGGGGTTGGTTGATACCCCTCTTTCATATCATTTTATCTGTTTTTGGTGTGTGAGCTCTTGTCGGCCATTCTACCGACCACGGCTAACTATAAAAAATAAAACATATTTTTAAACTTACGCGATCTGAACACATAATTATAAATATTGATACAACGGGTATTACAACGAAACCAAACGTGGAGTCATCCCGTGCACACGACAGAGTGTAAACCTGTTGAAACGTCGGGGAAAAAGGTAAATAAACGCGATAAATACCCGTTGTGTCAATATTTATAAAAAAAACTTTTATTTCAGACCATAGAAAAGTAACAGTGGGCTTACGACTCTTTCGAACCACCACGGTGAATCTGTCCGCGTCACAGTACCCCTTCCCAGGAGCCGGCGCAGCCCCGGTACTACGTGATGGTTCACAGGACTGCTTTTGTCCCTTCCTTTTAGAGCGCGCCGCGTCCAATATCGCTGACTCGGACAATGACGGCGACATACTTTGCGCTCCTCGATGATGTTGGCGTGCAAGTCTCTGGTGACCTAGTTTGCGTGGCTGCACGCAATGTTGCAACCTCGTGTACCTGAGCGAGTGCAGTTGTATCTTGGTGACGTCGACGCCGTCGATCCTCAGGGCGCCGCTCGCGAGGGGCGCCAGCCGCAGGATCGCCTGCACGAGCGAGCTCTTGCCCGCCCCGGTGCGCCCGACCACGGCTAGCTTCTCTCCCGGGTAGCTAGAGAATGTGACGCCGTTCAGCGCCATCGTCGCGGTTTCGCGACCACTGGAAATTTCGAACTAGTTAGAGTATATGTGACGGCGAAACGGCAACGCAGAGTTTAATGAAATACGTCACATGCCAGCAATGTTTCTTTTTATTTAGCCTGTTTTGTCTGACAACTGAGAAAAGGTCACTGTGAGCCGCAGAGCTCGTAAGTACACGGATATTTCTTCGGGCTGACGTGGCGCACAGTCCCACTTCAACCTGGGGATGTTCTGTTCATGCTCCAACATCAGCCGACATCCATCATAGATGATGGCGCCACTAGCTACTCTCTGACATGGCGCGAAGACGCCGGATTGGTTAACCCCTAATTGGAGGTGGCTTCTGATTGGCCGTAGGTCTATTTTGACGGAAAGTATATGTATTTAATTTGAATATTACGGCGGGAGATGATAGGTCTATCTCATGTAAGTCGATGAATATGCGTTTTATTTTATATAAAAAGCTTGTATTAACGTTGTGTAGTGGCGTATTGAAGAACGCAAACCCTAACAAAACGCTTCTTGAAGTAGAGAACTACGTTACTAATGTGAGAGCACATAGTTTACCTGTACTTCAAGTGAACGTCATCAAACTCGATGACGCCTTGCGAGGGCCAGCCGAACGGAGGAGGCTCGCCGTCTACCTTCTCACTCTTTACCTGAAATACAGATATTATGTGTTTAGCGACATTCGGTATGGTTTATTAATTTATTTAAACTTTATTGCACTATTAAAGGTAGAAAGGGCGGGCTTAATTACTGCTTTAGTTTGGTTGCGGTTGCTATTTAGTTTCTTAATACGATTCATATACACAGAAATCTTCATTATGATCAATCACAGTTCTAAAGCGGGCCGGACGAAGAAAAATGAAATAAATAATGCTAGATAACGCACAGTGAATTATGGTGCCGGCTCAGCCGTATGGTGCCGGACTAGAATTTGTGTGTGGATTGTACAGCATTATTTATTTTATTTACCATAGAACTGCGATCCCCAACCCGCATGCCTAGCGGCAGGATTATAAGCAATTCCCCAAGGTAATTAAGTTGATCACTTAGATTTTATGTTCACTGTATCTTTTTGTAATATAGGCTGTTGACGTTGAGCCCCAAAGCTAAGCAGAACTTGTGTTAATATTCCTAATTTCTCAAATGATATTGTGTGCGACGTCATTTTTTTACAATGAATATTGATTGTATAACAGAGTGCAGTAGTTGTTTACCTCTCTAATGTACTCGCCGACGCGCTCCACTGCGATCATCTCCCGCTCGGTCTCCGTGAAGGCGTTGAGCACGTTCCCGAGCGTCGCCGTCAGGGACAGCGCGTACGATATCGCCAGACCCACCAGACCTGCCCACAGACCATTGCTTTCTTTATTTTGGAAACCATCAGGTAACGCAATATCCCAATGTGTTATCAGCGCTAGAATTGTATATCATTGTATACCCACCTTTAGTGACATAGGTGTGCCACAAGGTTGCGTGTTAGTCCTTCACTATTCCTGATATACATATGTAAGTTAACGTTTAGTTACCTGGGTCGGCGGCGTGCGTGGCTCTCTGCAGCACGGCCAGGCCCGCCGCCGCGGCCAGCGCGACGGCGGCGCTGCCCTGCAGGCGCACGGCGAGCCACTGCGCGGCGGCGGCGGAGCAGAGCGCGGCGCGCTGCCAGACCTCCACGTCTTGTTCCCCGCGCGACATCCACCGCCCCGCGCTGCCGTGCGCACGGATGCAAGCCAGACCTGACAAGTTAATGAAGGGAATAAATACATGATTACCGGTCGCAGCACGTATTGCGTCACACAAGGCGCCGACATTACGTGCTAGTAAATAGGTTTATTATAAGGTACTAGACTAATGTTGCCTGAAATAAATGAATTGAATTGAATACACGACTACTGAAGGATCTTAGTACATTAAAATGAAAAGCACGAGCTATGGGAGACACAGCGGTGAATTTACGGCTGTTGGAACCCTCATACCTTCCAGCGTGTCGCTGAAGTGCGTGTAGACGGGCGAGAGCGTGACGCTCTGCAGGCGCTTGAGCTGGCGCGAGGTGACGCGGTAGCGGCGCTGCAGCCACCAGTACACCAGCGAGAGCGGCAGCACGCCCACCAGCAGCCACGGGAGCCCGTACACCGTCACCGCTACTGCACCTATAACACAACGTTACCTTTTATAAGACGAGATTAAAAAGCATAAGGGTCAAAATACAACAAAACGGCAGCGGCCGGCGGCGTCTCGACTAATTGAAGGGATCGCCGCTTTGACCGGACGCACGGTGTTTGCAGCCCACGAAGCAAGAATGGTTTACACCAGTTACTTCTTACTGCAATATGTTCTTGTATATACACGATTAGAGACGAAGCATGATCATAGGAACAGTTACCGATGAGCGAGAAGAGCTGCGCGAGTAGAATGTTCAGTATGAAGGGCAGCGAGTCGTCCACCGTGTACGTGTCGGAGGAGAACCGGTTCACGATGCGCCCCGCCGGAGTCACGTCGAAGAACTTTACGTTTGCCTGCAAAAACACATTTTCGAGTTAAACTCGCTCCTGAACGGTCTACCATCACACTAATACTATACATGCGAAAGTTTGGTTGCATGGACGCAGCCGCTGCGGAGTCTGTGAAACGTCTTGTGCTTCACAGCATGTTAATCAGAGTAGTGCGGCTCGATGATTATGCTGTAGAACTGCGGGTGCCCCGCTACACTAGGATAGATGTCAGCGATCGTTGAATTGAATGTCCAATGCTTCCTTGCAGTATACTTTTCTCTCGTATACATTTCATCAGTTACTCAGGCATTTCTCTTATATATGTATAAACAGATAGAAACACTATCTTACCGTCACCACCACCTTCAAAAGCAGTTTGTGTATCGACTTGGCCGCCTTCACCCCTCCGTACGCGAACAGAAACGCCCGCATTATCGTAAACACCAGGTTCAACCCCGCCAACCCAAAATACACCTTCAAGTAGTAAAAATCTATATAATCCATCGTGGTATTCGCAGCCGCCGCTTGTAGTTGCACCACTGGCTTGACATCCGTAGCGTTATACCCATCGAGTTTGTGTATGATCGCCATTGTGGAGTTAAAAACGGTATGCACCAGGCCGTCTATAGCCGTGATACCGTGGTCTAGAAATGAGCTCTTCTCCGTTGCAATATGGTCTATATCGAAGGTATCGATGTGGGTGATGTTCTCGCTCCTCGCTTTGACCCAGTAGGTGAGCCAGAGGAAGGTGAAGTTCTGCGAGAGCTGCATGAGGAGCAGGGAGACGAGGATGGCCACGGAGAGGAACATCCCGACTGCGCGCAGGTACAAGCCGATCACCCACCATGCCACTGAGCCTTGCGACATTGCTTCCTGAAACGAAACAAAAGTCATTTAAATGCGTTGCCAACAAAGATGGGATGAAGTAACGTTGTAAGTGGTTACATCTCATAGACACTTTATATCTCAATCGCACCAGAGAGACAGCGGCCTCTTTCAGTGTAAAGCTGGTTTCAATCATTTCAAAACCTCGAAAAGGTCGCGCGGCTTTTTGTGATGAGTATGGCAAAGCCATGGGGGAGTTCTGTTCAGCCGCGGAAGTACACGTGTGTTTTAATTTATTTAATAAATTGTATTTCTGTGCTGATTGATAGGGACATGACTGTTTGAACAGTATCTGTCAAGTTACCTCTTCGTCCAAGCTGTTCCTACTGACGTTGTCCTGCTGGTCGGCCGGTCGCTGCGGCGCGGGCCGCGGCGGCTCCTCGCCGATAGACTCTGTCTCGCTCGGGAGGTACTCTTCTATGTCGTTCAACACGGATTCTGGGGGACCTAGGGAGGGATAAATAGAATATAAATAGAAATAAAAAAACATTTATTTGGACACAGGTACAAAATACAGGCATAGAAAACAAAGGAGTTTATCATGGGGGTAAGTGACACAAATTGGTGATATTAATAAATTGAATCTTTAACTGATATACACTGCTGTATGTTTTCATTATATGTATCTTAGAGATTGGATGTGAAGCGCGTGGTCTACACTCCAGTACGGCGACTTGAGAGGCTTTTCATTGAGACAGAATAAGTCTCCTTTGAAACTATCATGATTATTCACTGATCATGGCGCATGAAACTGTGCCGAAATTAGAAAACTCGAAAATCTAATCATGGTAAATATCCCGCTTTAAATGATTTAGGTTTAAGTCTCGTAGATAAAGATAGGGATCTAAAATGATGGCCTCTCTTAAAGGTTGTCTCCCACTCATGTGGCACCTTGTACAGCTACGTACCGTGCCGCACGCAGCGCCCGCCCTCCATCAGTAGCACCGTGTTGGCGCGCGCGAGGTGCCGCGGCGAGTGCGCCACCAGTACGCGCGTGGTGCGCCGCAGCAGCCCCAGCACGCAGTGCTGCATGATGTGCGCCGCCACCAAGCCGTCCAGGCCCGCTAGCACGTCGTCCAGCAAGTATACTGCAAGGAAACATTGGACGTTCAATTCAACGATCGGTGACATTTATCCTAGTGCAGCGGGTGCCTCATACAGCGTGGCGAGTGAAGCGACCCGCACTGTAACGGCGACTGCGTCCTTGGTACAGCCGCTTGTGGTGATGTAGAACCAACCTTGTTTCTCTTGGTAGACGGCCCGCGCCAGTGCGATCCTGGCCCGCTGGCCGCCGCTGAGCGTGCAGCCGCCCTCGCCCACGTACGCGTTCCATCCCAGGATGTCGAGATCCTCTGAAAACAACTAGACATTGTAGTTCACCATCAATTCAGCACCGAGCTGGGGTGGAGCAACCCGACAATGAAGTCTGTGATGTGATATGATGTGGCATTGTGCCACAGAGAGGGAAGAGTGTTCGGGACAAAGTTCGTAGGATTCGTAGGCCTAAGACTCCTAAGTGGTTCGCGCAGGTTCCTGCGTTAGACCGCATCTATTGTGGCCCCGTGACCTAGTGATTATTAAATTAACGTTACTTTCATTTCTGGTAACTGTTATTCAGTGTCAGTGCAGTTCAAACCAGAGAGAAAATACTAAAAAGAACTGAAATAACACTTCATAATGAGGTAATGAGCGCGATATTATTTGGTTCCAAATAATTTAAGTACTAGTTTAATTCCTATTCCTGAAACAAAGTGTTAAAGCCATACCAGTCAGAGCGCAAGCGTCCACCACAGCGCGGAATTTGGCTTCATTGTAATGCATCCCGAACAGAATGTTGTCGCGGATGGAGCCGCGGATCAGCCAGGGCTTTTGAGACACGTAGCCAAAGCCTAGAACAAAACAAACACAAATTAATTTTAAAAAAATTAACTGCTTCAAAGATTAAACAATTATTTAAGCGATCATAACATAGAAACTGGTGTATTCTAGATTTATTGTAAAGAGGAGTTATCAACAACGTTTAAAAATCTCCAAGCATTCTTAGCTTTCTTACAAAGACAAACTAGATCACAATCGGTTAGAACGGAGGACGGTGCTCGCTGATGTCCCCATACCGCATGATGCTAACCTCGTTAGAGCTGAGAAAGATAAACTTACCAAATATCTTGACTTGGCTAACGAGGTTGTCAGCATGTGGGATGTAGATTCAGCGAGCATCAATTTGGGAAATCAATAGGAACATTCGATTGCACACATAAGCAAACAAACCAACATACACGACGTGCGTTACGTATTTATGCGTTGAGGGTGAGCAGTTGTCCCCTGATAGAATAAACAAAGTATTACTTATTCTGTTCCATGCGGGGGTAAAAAAATTAAACAACATTATAATCTTGTGAGTCAAGGTCAAAAATGCCAACGCGTTGTAGAGGAACATGCACTTAAATAAAAAAATAAAATACCTAAATATTGCTGGACACTTCATAGCAACATCTGAGCAATCCCCAAGCTAAGCAGAGCTTGTCTTATGGGTACTAGACTAGATGACTGATTTACATACTACAATACATTACATAGATAGATATTTTTATTATACATAAATAACGACCAGAACACCCGGAACAAATATCTGCAGATCGTACACACAATTGTTCCGAGGCGGGAATCGAACCCGCAACCTCCTGCGTCAGACCTTCGTCTACCGCGCCACAGAGGTCGTCAACTTAGTAACTATAGACTTACTATTTAAATTTTCCGGCATTTGCATTTGCCCGTTCTTCTTCACCATTTCCCCTATAATGGCCAGCAGCAGCGACGTCTTCCCGCTGCCAACATTCCCGGTGACGCCGATCAACTCCTCTTTGCCTATTTCGAAGGACAAATCTCTCAGCATGAACAATTCCCCCTGCACTACATTCTCAGAGGAAGACGTTTCGTCCGTTCGAGGTATGGATATAGTTCCACGGGACGACCGCTTTTTGGACTTCCCCTTGTTTTTCTTTAGTGGTTTATGTTTGGTCGGGGTCACCCAGGAGAATGTGGCGTTTTTGAAGATGATCATTTTGTCCTCGTCATCGTTTGTGTTCAGTTTGTCGTAGTAATGTTCCGGCTGCATGTCGGGAAGCTGGAAATAACCGCCGTAACATTTACACATTTATAAATCAATTTATTCTGTATTTAATTCATCCTGTTTTTGGATTTTGAACTCCCAAGTCACGCGCCTCGCCAAATTGGGCGCTTGCAGTGCGGCCGTGACCTACTTGGGGTGCGATAAGATACAATATTATAGATATGCTATATGATGACTTGATAAAGACATTCATTATAATTTTTCCATTCACGGGTACAGTTATCTCGTCTTGTAAAATATCTTTGTAACAGGCATTGTTCTATTTTATTGTGTTTACTTTACAGTAACAGAACTAGTATCTGCCCGCGGCATCGCACGCGTTGTTTCTATGGAAACTTTTATAGGCCCCATATACAGGGTGTTTGGTGGAGGGTTAGACAAACTCGGTGGGTGTGTAGGTGGACCTATTTATAAAATACAAATTGAAGTAGAAGACCCTAACTCTTTCCAATTTTTTTCAATCCTGTTTTTTGTATTTTTAAATATTTTTCCGAAATTTTAACTCTTTCCCCCTACAATTTTTTTTGGAACATGTTTTCGATTGTTCTTTTTATTTGGTTTTGGTCCCAGATGTCTTCATCTATTGAAGGCATTATTCATTAAAAAAAACCAGTAAATAATTAGTTATACGCTCTCAAAGTTAAAAAAATTAAAAACTGAGTTAAGAAGGTCATCTTTACATCGTTTTTTAAAAAAACTATAAGCGACCGAGGAGATCAAATGTTTTTAAAAATGTATCTTATCATCGCTTATTCCAACGGTATACCACATGTAGCCGAAAAGTCTATAAACTTGTCAAAAATTAACACTTAAAGGGAAAACGAAGTAAAAATTCCAAGGAAAAAATAAATCTTTTTTTCTACTTACCTAACAAACCTTTTTACTTTTTTAATCTTAGACTGATATGTCTATTAGAGGATACAAATTTCGAAATTTGAATTTCGAATTCTAATCAATAATTGTACCTAATCGATTAATTTCCTTGTTATTTTGGGTATCACATCTATAATATTAGTGTGATTAAAACATGTGCTTATTGGATTTACAACATACATCACCTTACACAACATTGGGTTTTAGAAATACAAACGGCAAAGCTAACTACATACTATGTAAACTAGGCGGTGCCATCCCAACACTAACAAGGTTATTAACCCGCTCACATTCATAATGAACGATACTTTTTATAGTAAAATTACATTTCGGAGAATGAAACATTAGATGCCTGAAAAAGACACGTCAGTCGATTAATTCTCAAGATCGAGTTGTGTGTCGTGACTCGTGATCCACCAAAGGAACTAAAGTGTTCAAATCTAAAGATGGTGCTTTTCATTGGAATTTCACCTAAATATCCCAAACAGCAGATTGTAGATAAAAAAGTATGAAAAAAAAACTTGTATCTTGAAAAAAAAGTGTGATCGACCTGCGTTCGCTAATAAAACCGGTACCGCATATCCAATCCAATCCAAAACCAATAGCCCTCTGGGTAGCGAGTACCGCGTTATTCAGAATAGGTTTTAAAGTAGTTAGTAGGTACTTACATCAATGAGTTTCTGTATTCGTTTTATGGAGACCCAGGCCTCCATGAGTCCGTTCAGCACCCACGGGAACGCGTTCAGCGGAGATATCAACATGTTGATCAGCGCGATGGTGGTGAACACCTGCAGGCAAGAACAAACATAAAACATACGGTAACTTACTATAGATACTTTAATAGAAACATCTTCGAGAATTGTCCACCAGAAAGAAAATTGAAAATCAAATTGAGAGCATTGTTGTTCTATGAAACCTCATTTACTTTGTTCACTAGAAATTATTTATTAATTAATACTGGACTGACACAGCATTATCTAGCCTCAAGCTAAGAAGAGGTTGTGTTATGGGAGCTAGATAACTGATATACAATACATAGATATATATTTTTTTATTACCTATACATAGAAAACGACCAGAACACTCGGAAAAAATATCTGCAGATCGTACAAACATTTGTTACGAGGCGGGAATCGAGCTCGCAACCTCCTGCGTCGCAGGCGGACTTTCGCCCACCGCGCCACATCGGTCGTCTATATATAGAAATAGAGAAAAATATCAAGAGGTGTACTTACAGTAGGCGCGTCTAAAGGCATTCTCCTCAGCGCGTGCGTGCCCAGCGTCAGCGCCGCCACTAGCACGGGCGTGGTCGCCCAGAGGACCACGCAGATCGCGTCTAAGTACTTCCGGCCGCGAAGGTACTTCAACTCTTTACTGCGCTCAACTGAAAATTATTTAAATTTCGTCTACTAATACAATACATTACATAGATATATATTTTTAGTATACATAGAATACCCAGAACACCCGGATAAAATATTTGTAGATCGTACAAACATTTGTCTCAAGGCGGGAATAGAGCCCGCAACGACCTGCGTCGCAGGCGGACTTTTGCCCGCCGCGCCTCAGAGGTTGTCAAAATATCCATCCTTATAATATAAATTGCGAACTTAAAAAACTTTCGAAATTAAACTCTCAAACATTTTTGTGTTTGTCTGTAATCTTTCTCGACGAAACGGTTGAACGGATCTCAATGTAATTTTACCGGCAAGGGGATAGATAATATCCCGGCGCATAGGCTACTTTGTATCATATTGAAAATTACGTGAATTTATTACTCTAAGGCGGGGACGGCTAGTTATTTATAAAAAAAACATGTTTGATGTATGGAAGCCCCCAGTAATATTTATATCATTCTGTTTTTTAGATAGCGGCAAAAGAAATGCATTATCTGTAAAAATTTCAACTGTCTACCTATCACGGTTCGTGAGATACAGCCTGGTGACAGACGGACAGACGGACGGATAGCGGAGTCTTAGTAATAGGCTCCCGTTTTACCCTCTGGGTACGGAAGCCTAAACACCACCAGCATAAGAAACACAATATTGCTTGAGCAGGTGAAAAAAATCAGGACAATGAAGTGCTCACCACCAACACGATGAATAAAGTAACTCTCCCAGACATGTATCTTGATGGTCCGTATGCCGCGCAGCACGTCGGACACCAGGCTCACGCGGCTGTCCTTGTGCCGCATCAGCTCCGCGCTGAGGCTGCCGATCTTATTGGCGATGGCGCGGTTGATCGGGATCAGGAGCACGGAGAATGCCACCCCCGCCAGGAACGATATGCCCACTTGTTGGTACAGTAGGAATAGTGTTATGAATAGCTGGAATTGGAAACGTAATGTTAGATGTTTTGATAAAGCTGGGGCCAAAGGGGCGTAACTTTTTAACTTAAGAGTCGTGAGTAATAGTTTAGTAGATAATTTTCAGTAGATTCATATAAAATAAGGTTTGTGCCACACGGCGCATTTTACGCACTTATCATATCACTGAAAAAAAAACCTAGGTTACGTAACATAAGAACATTTAGACCGCAATAGAGGGCGCTTTAGTGTGGGGCTTACGTCACGCTACAGCGCACTCTTTTCAGTTTGGTCACACTAATTAGTATTTTTGAAAGAATAGGCTGTCTATGCAGGAACGCCGCCCGTCGCCGTAATATTCATTAAATGTCTACGACAATCGACACAGAACCAGTCAAATCAACTTAGAAACTTTAGTCTAGTCTAGGACAAAACTTTTGAAACTATCATGGTTATTAATACAAAAGTCACGAATTGGCGCATGAAAAGACATATTGGAAAACTCAAAAATCAAATCATGGTAAATATCCCGTTATAAGTGACTTTGTAGTCAAGGACAATCACTCGCGCGGCTTCAGTACGGACCTGCAGAGGGATACTCCACAAGGCGTGGAAGCTCGGGCAGGAGTTGACGATCCTGTCGGTGTCAGTGGACATGAAGTTGGTGATCTCTCCCACGGAGAAGGACTTTGTCAACTCGGTCGACGTCACGCTGAGAGTCTTCCTGAGGATCGTGGCGACGAGGGCGCCGCGCATCTTGAGGCCTAGCAATTCAAATATTATATTTGTTCAGACACCGCACTGGTAGCTAGCAATTACCAAGATCACACTAATATTCTTTAGCCAAACTGGATGGGAATGTGAAGTAAACAAACCACGACACAAAAATCTAAAACCCACTTGCATGCATATTGCCGCGTATTTTATACGGAATTTACATTAAGTGTAATTTCAGAAGAGTGAAATTTATGCGGTTTTTTACAAACATAGAAACACATCGAGTTTGGATAGCATTATAAATGTGATTTTAAGATGGGTATACGAATGGACGGCTATTACTTCTCTTCACGTCAAAACTACTGAATGGGTCGGGTTGAAATATTGCTTAAGTAGATATAGGTTAGGAAATAAAGCTTGGAATAACAGCTATCTAATTTTTATACCATCAGTTCTCAGGGAAGAAATAAAATAACCTTAAAACGTTTCCATAGTTGTATGGAAATGTTAATAATTTGATCTTTGATGACTTGATTCATTCAACAACAAAGTTGTAACTAACAAAGTATCTATAGGCAACGCGTAAACAACGCGCGCGAAGCCACGAGCAGAAACTAGTTATCAATATACATATCTGCCGAGGTGCAAAGATGACAACTAGTTTCTGCCCGCGGACTTTTAGTATGTTGCGAGGTGCAGAGATACTGTGACCGGGTGACGGGTGATACTCACCTATGACGGACATGAGCCAGTTGAAGTGCACGTTGAAGAGTGCGGAGACCAGCGCGGTGGTCAGCAGGCCGCCCGCGTACATGTACCTGCAAGAGAACACTTCACATTAGCACACGCTTATCAAATTCTAATTCAAAATGTTTTATTTCTTTATACTTACAAAACGAGCACTTATACAAGTCAAATTTTATACTCTAAAACTACATAATATAAAAACCGCATCAAAATCAGTTGCCTAGTTTTAAAGATCTAAGCATACACAGGGACATACAGTCAGCGGGAGGCGACTTTGTTTTATACTAAGTAGTGATAATATGGTTATTATTTGTCTGGTAATGTGGTGGTTACATGGATAAATAGAAAAAGTGCACCTAAAATGTAAAACACTGCTTACAGTGTTGACTGGTCCTTAGTAGACGTGACTTATCAGAACTAAATTTACATGTCATTGATTGAAACCATTTTTAATTGTTTTTGAGTTAGCGTTGTGAACAATTAGAAAACTTTTGTTGCAGTGACGAATTGTTGCCTAAATCGTACATTGATTTCTGCCTGTTCACGGTGACTTACCCTAAATGCTGATCAATGGTCTCATCCTCCACAAACGCGACCAGCCTGTTAAGCAGCAGCGGGCCGGCGAAGCCCGCCATGTCGGAGACCAGCTTCAGGAGCCCTATGCTGTAGAACTGGAAGGCGAAGCAGGCGTGCAAGGCGCGCAGGAGCGTCACGTTCTGTCGGCGCAGCGGCGGGACCAGCACGCGAGCGGTCGGCGTCACTGGCGTCGACATCTGAGGGACGGACTCGCTTGTCGCGCCGTAGCCTGAGACAAATAATTATTTTTAATCTTATGCGATCTGGACATACATATAATTGACGACGTCTATGACGCAGTGGGCGAGGGTCCGACGCAGGAGGTTGCGGGTTCGATTCTCGCCTCGGGACAATTGTGTGTACGATCTGCAGATATTTTGTTCTGGGTGTTCTGGTCGATATCTATGTATAATAATAAATATCAATCTATGTAATGTATTGTATTAAATATATCAGTCATCTAGTACCCATAACACAAGCTCTCCTTAACTTGGGGCTAGGTGATGCTATGTGTATTGTACAGCATTATTTATATGTACTTATATGGATAAACCTATATAAAAATCATTCATTACACGTAAAATTTACTCGCTACACATACATAGTCCTATCTACATATTGTATAACAGGGTTCGTTCCCTACCATAATACAGCATGCAAATGACTTGACTCATATAACACAACAAGTGTTCATATCCCTACTCAAATATGCAGATACTACTATATACCATTGTCTTCTGTAATCAGGCAATACCTAAACCCTTTCCCACTAACAATCACAATCTATGAATCACTTCTGTAACTAAGCATATAAGGTTCAATATCATTAAGATAACATGACCTCGTGGTTCCTGCAACTTGTGTGTTTGATGTTGAGAATTTAGATGTAAGCCTAGCATGCACATTTCAACACACATCTCTGTATTTGAAAGTACAAACATTTACCTGATGCAATAAAAGGCTCATGGGGTATTTCAGCGTACTGCTGGTACTCATCTACATTCCCAATGAGGGAGCGATCCATACGAGCCCCAACATATGAGCACCGGTATTCAGATGGCAGGTCGAATAGCTCTTCAGGGTCGTACAGCTTGTTTTCTACGCCTGAAAACATTTGTATCTTATTTTTAAGTACTGCATCTATGAGATCATTTCTTGTGGAATGGTACAGTATAAAAGGGATGATGAAACTTCTCCGAAAAGTTTTTAGACAGGTACTAAATACAAAATAAATTATATTTCTGCAAAAAAATTAATTGTGAAGGAAAACTTGGGTTTTTAAAAAACAATTTAAAATTACTTGAAAATATTAGAGTACTAGTCACACCTATGACGTCACTGATGCACGAACATCAGATGATACAGAATGACCATAATATAGTCAGGTTATTCTGTGCCTTTTATTTATTTGAATGATTGCATATTGTGATGGCATGACATCGCAGTTGTATAATGCGTACATTGGTATGTAGTTTTAATTGATCATTATAATAAACAATCTCCATCAAAATAAAAAATATTAGCATGTGTTTTGTGGCTCAAGTATTATTAGTTAAATACATAATTTTGGTGATTTTAAGTTACTGACATAATCCCTATTGAAATAGTTCAGAAGGGATTTTACTTTACCTTTCTGTAGCAGTGGGTTTACCCAGGAAAAAGTCAGTGAAGAAATACAACCAGTCCCCTGCATCGCAGTCCCTAACACACCCTCATCTAAATGTGGAAGCAGAGGGGTGTATTCATTCTGAAACATATTACAATCATTAACATTCCTATCAAATTATTTTAAAGATCCAAAGCATATAGTTGATACATACATGATTGTGTTGAGACCCCACTAAACATGGTGAGTAGTAAGTTGGCCGGGACTCACTTGAGGGTAGCAATGTCAGCAGATATATGCCATGGCAACACAGAGTTGCCACAATGAACCCCAAAGGTTCACCGGCCAGGGTGTAACTCCGCAGCATCAAGACATTTACTATTGCTACTAGACTCCACATGATGATCAGGGACAGGGGCCCGCGCGCGTTGGGCCCCAGGCGATGCTTCAGTGCTAGTACATAACCAAAGTGCACCAACCACGACAGCACCGAAGTCCCTGCAGCGAAGTAATCCACAGGATATAGGATGTAACCAGGTGTAGTCATAAACTGATACAGTTCAACTATAGGTATAACTACAAGAGCAAACACCACAAAACTGCGGATGATTATTATACGCTCTTGTGCCTTTTCCCGGACAACCCAAAACCTTCTGTAACCGACGTAGTACCCTGATATGATGGCTATCACAAAGCAAATTGGTATATGCAGAATCAATTTTTCAAAACACTGTCCGAAGTCTTTAGATTCATCGTCCCATGGCCGCAGGCCCTTGGGTCCGCAAATATCTTCCCATTTAACGCCAAAACGATCCATTTTGCAGATATTAAGTACGATATGGTCATATCATTCTGTTAAACACTTTTTTGTGAGCCACTGTTTATCACTTGTCTTGTCAGATTTAAGTTATTTGAACACTTATCGAGCGTCACATATTTTGTTATTTTAAGTATTATTTACAGATGATAGAAAAGGAAAAACAAAACAAAGAAAACAAGTTTTTCCACGAACGAATATTATAGTTTTTCGTTTCTTTTTCAAAACAAAGTAAACTTCATTCAACTTCTTAGAAAATTGCTCCTCGAATCTCGGGTAAAGTAACTGACACTTATGTACATAATATGTCTCCTCTACACTTTGGCTGCAAGTTAGCCAATACGTATTGACTATCGTATCGTGTAGGCCAATAATATAAAAACAATGGTGCTGCGCTAGATTAGTTTGATGTTGGTATTTCATCGCAGATTAAAGGAGTTCTTGTCGCATGATTAAGTGATTAAAGCCGTCTCGTCCACACTTTGGCCAAGTGATTACGTTACTAAGTTAAATCTTTGAGGCTGGGGAAGTAAATGGTATCTCGGAGACGAATATAGTCAAGTCTGAATAAATTAATACTAAGATAGTTTACTTTTTATCCCGGAAAAATCAAGTTTTTCTGTATTGTAACTACTCTTTCTAAATGTTTACTATACTTGCGCAACCCATATAATGTATATTATTAAGCTTGCGACGATGATGATGGATGCTACCATGAGATGGGCATTATTGGCAGAATTGCGTCAATCCAGATGCAGAGCCATATAGCAAGAAGTTGATTGAAGTTTTTCATGAAAAGTATTTTTGTTTGTGTTGGAAAGAGAATCTTTCATTTCATTTATATAATATAAAGCTTTATATATTATAATATATTGCAGAGATAATACAAACATTAACTACGATACGATATATTGATTCTGGAAATGAAGAACAGGGAAATGTAAAACGGCACAAAAAGCCTAAAACACAGCTATTCTCAATTCTTTCAACTTCCATCCATAACAAGCTTAGCGACACCTTCCTACCGATTAGGTGTTTGCTCAGTACAGATTTTTGCGGTCGCTATACCGGCTTGAGTTAGTAAGAATGCAAGCAGCCGACGAGGCACTACTTGAAGAAGCAGTAGATCCAATTGATGACATAATTGACTATTTAGTACGATCTGCAAGAATTTCGTTTAAGAATGCCCACTTAGACGAGGCAGAAATAAGAACACACGAAAAAATTCGTATGGCAAAACAATTGTATGCGCAATCACCTATTGATTTTCTGGTCCAGTTTGGTAAGTTCTTGGCTCCCTATCATATTGGATATTTTGAAAACCAGTCTCCAAATAACAGGCAATATAACAACTGCATAAATGAATTGAAAGTATATCACTCCGAGACAAGCAGACACAAAAGGGTGCGCAACAGAAGGTATAAAGCTCTTCAACAACTACAGAATGACTCAGATTATTTCAGTGAAAAGCAAATGATGCTTAGAAATCCTCTGCTATACGAGCAGCTGATCGGCCAGTATTTGACAGATGAAGAGATCAGTGAGAGAGATGGCACTGATAATGAAAACCTCACATTGCTCTCTATGATCCTTGATACTGTGGATAGAAACCACATGAGGGAAGTGAAGAACGAACAAATGCTCCAGGAGAGCTTTGAAGCAGTGGACCTCAACTGTGAGAAAGAGAAAGAAAAGACAAAAAGCAAAGCCATGTGGGGAGAATTTAATACAACGGAGACTAAACCCAAAGCAAAAATGTGGGGAGAATTCGATACACCTGATACGAAACCAAGTGGTGGCAGAAGGTGGGGAGATTTTGATAGACCAGACCCAATACCAAGTTTCAAGCCTGAAGTGAGGAAACAGACTGTGATCAGTGCTCCTGAGAGGAGGCTGCTCCGTGAGGAGTTCCTACAAGAGATGTATAGCAGCTTTATTGAGGGCAGAGATGACTATGACTATGAGAGTGTGGATACCAATGAGTTATTTGATGACCTGAAGCAAGTCTCACAAGATGCTGAGGATAGGTACTTTGACTCCGAGACCAATGAAGTGGAGAACCTTGAGGAGCACATGAACCTTGTGCAAGAATACGGCAGGAAAAATTCCAATACCTCTATTGATCCACTGGATGAATTTATGGAGCATATTTCACATAAAGTCAAAAATTAAAACATTGTTTTATTTCATTGCATTTCACTACATTTCCTAAAGCTTTTCCAGAAAATCTAAGCTCTCAATGTTTTTGATAGACTTTTCTTGCTCAAAATAAATAGCAAAAGCTCAAGACTGGGTGCCCATCTTCAAGTTAAATAATTAAAACTGACATTTTGTCCTACATGATTAGGACATTTAATGATATATGATGAATAAAAACGAAACCTTAACTAATTTGTCTTAGTTAATAAATGTTTACTTAAATAATTTGAATAAAAAGTAATAATGTAATTGACTAACAATTAAAATTACAGTGCCCAACAGGATGTATGTAATATTGGCAAATAAATAAATGAAATCCCACATGGTCGCATTGCGGCAGTTATATCACAGGTTGCATAGCCAACGCATAATAGAACCATACTCCAAAGAAAGTATGCAAACGCCTGTTCGATTAAATGTAGAATAGGCAATGTTGCACAATTAAATGTCTTCCTCATAGTGCAATCAGCTCCGTCTGTAGGTACTCGCCTATAGTGCGTACATCGATAATTGGTCGTTTCGAATACAGGCAGCGTTTCACTGACACTACTTATCGCGTTTGTTTGTGTGGATGCTTCTTTCTAAGGTAGTAGGTGCGTGGTATGCATTCTGAGAAGTATGAACTACAAATTTCACATAACGCACCTACATACCTAGCGCCTGTTCGTTCCTACGTGTTATGGATCTTTCCATCAATGTGTTCCGTTTTTCCGCATCTTTCTCGTAAAGTTAGATACGATAAACGTAAGTACTAGATACCTACAGCATATATTGTAAGTTGCCTTGATCATGCCATAAACTTGGAGAACTAAACGGTACTTAGGTAGGTATTTTACTAAATCAAAATAGGTACCAGTACCTACCTAGGTAGGAACAGATCCCACATATCTGGTATTTTGGAATCCTTTAAATTTCTTCTAGAAAGAATGGAAAAATGAGCCTCTGCTCGTCCGTCGCAGTGACCCTACTCTCTCCACGCGCGACGGTCGCACATCATTTACATACAATGCCTGCCGAGACAGGCAGCGGCCAGCGATAGCGCTCCGCAAAATTAGGTAGGTACCTCACGCTCAAAAACCCGAAACTGCAAGATTATGCGATATACCTATTGGAAATCTGACATAAGGGGGTCAATGTTTGTAAATTTAATTAGCTACTTTTTCTTTTTAGTATTTTTATATCATTAGCTGTTTCCTGAATGCACCTAAGTTTATAAAGTCGCGAACAAGTTGACGAATGGTATCAGAATACGCCGAAAGCTGTTATTCGACTTTTTTAGGCTCGTTAATCACAAATGAACACATTCATTTATATTCATAATGAACAGCCGTAATCGGCGGCAGCGGCTTAATGACGCTGAATTTAAAATAGTTGATACAGTTTAACGCTCTTAGCCGGCATTTAACTTAGGAAAACCTAATAAACTGAACTAAAATACACCTACTAAAACTTTTATTCCCCAAGACCAATACGAGACCAATTTTCGTCTGCAATGTGAGGCTGGGCATTGGAAGCGTGCTGCAATATTTGGACATTTAGGATGACTGCATAATACGGCACAATGGCGCTCGTGTGTTGTTGCAAGCTGCATAGAGATGGCCAGGTAGCAGCAGTAGGTATGTGCCGGGCATGACCGTACCGACCTGAGCTACGTAACGCGAAGTTTCGAATGTGCTGCGCTTGCGCCGGCGGCGATGCGTGCGCTATGAATGACCGTCGCTGGTGACCGGCAGACGTCGCGCAGACGCTGAGCGCTCCACGCGTCCTCGCCCTCGGCCCGCGTGTCTGCTCTCCTGTGCTTTATCGTGTGACGGACATGGATACAATGCTGGTAAGTCGAATAAAGCTATACTTATCCTACTATTATTATACATTCATTAATTATAATTCTCGTAGAAAATACATTTTTAACTACAGAAATATATACAAAAAAATATTATAAAACTATTCTACAGTAAAATAAATATCAAAACGGTAGATCACCGACCGCGAAGTTTGTGAGGATGTTTGTTGCTCTTTCACGCAAAAACTACTCAATGGATTTTGATGAAACTTCACAATAATATAGCCTACATATCAGAATAACACATAGGCTACAATTCATAAAGATATATATTATCCAGAATATCTATCACCACGCGGGTGAAACCGCGGGCTCAGCTAGTAATAATAATATATATAAGCTTGTATTTTCCTTGTTAGGTGTTAATTATTTACCTGGTAGAAACGGAATCTAGCGAATTCAGCACGCATCCAGCATCTACAGTCTTTCGCAGGTCGTCATCCCACCAGGTCGGAGGGCGTCCTACACTACGTTTACAGAGTCGTTGTCTCCACTCAAGAACAAGTTTGCCCCAGCGGCCGTCGGTTCTAAAATAAATTCATATAAGTATTACTAATTTAAATAAACTGATAATGCTGGATACTCCACACAGCAACGTCTAGCTCCAAAGTACACAGTGCTTATGTTATGTTCTGTATGATGATGATGGGTAATTCAGTTTAAGTTATCTATACTAATATTATAAAGAGGAAAGGTTTGATTTTTTGTTTGTTTGTAATGAATATAGGCTCCGAAACTACTGGACCGATTTGAAAAATTCTTTCACCGTTGGGAAGCTATATTATCCCCGGTGAACATAGGCTATATTATATTTTCAAAAAAGTTAGGGATCCGTACTAAAACCGTGCGAAGCCGGGAAGGTCCGCTAGTGTTTTAATAAGTTAAAAAAACCTAAGTTGTCTAGAATTTCTTTAATCTTTGCGATTTGTTATGGAAATAAAACCATGGTAAGTAAACTACTTACGCGATGGGGAAATAAATGACATGATGACTTTTATCTGAGCATGATAATAATCTTGTATTTAATCATTACGTACGGTTGGTACTTACTTAAGTATACTTTATAAGGCGTAAATTAAACTCCGTGCCATCTTAATACATAATGATAGCCTAATGAGCATTCAAGTAAACTATTTTTTTTTAAATAAACCAACAAGGTTTGTAACATCTTCATTCACTTCCTTACGTGAAATGAAACGTTTAACAATGACCATTATAATACTAGAAACGCAGTAAAATCTAAAATCTAAAATCGCCTAATGTACCGACAAAATGACAAACCAAACTATGTTGCTACGAAGGCTCTACGAAACATTGTGTTCGAACAAAAGATCTCAACGCGTTTACCTTGCTACGCATCGCGCCGCCCGGCCATGGCGCGGCGGCGCGGCGGCGGCGCCCCTGCTCTTTTTACTTCGAAGCTTTACACGTAAATCAGTTTTATTTTAACTACATTACTCACAAATTCCCATACCTTCTTAAATTTGAGTAACAAAATGCAAGAAACGAAAATTTGAAAATTGTTTGTATCCAAAAATATATGAACAACTTAGTGTTCGTATTACACACACACGTATTCGAATAGAAGTTTTTCGTAAAAAGACATCAACGCATTCAATACTTACAAGATTTTCAATACTTACATCAAACAAAGCAAAAAAATATGAAAGAAATTCATATTTTTTTGCTTTTGTTTAAAAAGCAATCAAATATGAAGGTAAATGTCGTAGCTTTCGACACATTATCGATTCAGTCAGAACTGAAAGAACTGAAGTAACAACCTAATCTGTGGTAGAATCCCCGACAGTGGCCTGGCCACGGATCCTACTGCCCAAGTGTCCAGCGAGGTCAACAACACTAATCATGTGAAAGTGATGTGTCCTTCAGCATAGCACCCACGCCGAGGCCGATCCCGTCGAGGACAATCCGGACAATCCGACCCCCATGCACGATATCGTATTATCTATCTTCAATATAAGTATAGGTATCTATAATCCATGGAACCCATACGATAGATACGTGTGTATTGTAGGAAGATTTTTACTTACAAAATAAGCACTTATTTTATACTATTCATTATTATCAAATTACATTATTTTAATGTTCACTTCAAATATGTCCCGAATGGGAAGAAGTGAAAAAGCAACCTAGTAACTAGTATGTTCATAACTTAGGGGCACAGGTATGCCTCTAGGAACACAATTTTACCGACTATTTGGTTACCTGATGTTAGGTATAAGTGGTATGTATTGTATATTGTCTTTTTATGCATATCGTAAAACAAAATATGAAAGCTTCTGTAGAATTCATTCGTTAGGTACGTTCGTGAACTTTGTAAGTAGGTAGGTCCCACATCTTTTAAAGTAAAGCCTTTTATAAAGGCTTTGGTTTAAAAGTGGTGCGCGGCGTGGGCGTCGAACCGCCCGTGGCGTCGTCAGTCAGTCTGCACTCGATGTTCTCACGCCTCCGATCGTTGGCCGGAGGAGAAGTGAACTTGACGAACCATCGTCATCAAATTAAATTCCTTTATTGATTCAGACAAAATCCATACTATGTTTAGTATTTAAAGGTAGGTAGTTAAAATTACATCACGATCACATTGCGTTATTCACATTAACACTTACAATACATTAATTTATAACAAATTTGTTTAGCATAAGGGTTCATTAGACTTGACATCCAATGCCTTTGCTACTGCAATGTCTGTCCACCCTTAGCAAGCTATTGGTGCTCTGTAATGTCGTAATACACCCACTAATATTCATTGACGCTAAAATGGACAAGAAAACCACATAAAGACGAAATAGATTCAGAAATTTAACGCTTTTAAGCTCTATTCCTAACACGGGTCTTTCCTCATGAATGTGATATACCCACATACGTCTAGGTACTTAAATAAAGAGTGAAGATTTATATTAGGCTGTTAGACGACCTAAATAAAGAAACTTTTGGTCAAATGTAGAGCACGAGGTCACGACCGACCATGACCTCTTTTAAGTAATCGAGACACTTAGGGCTTGTAATAGGTATTTTTACCCCATTATCCCCTCGCAAAAATCAAAGGCTGCCGTTCAATAAATAATGTTACTCAACACTTTCACTCGAATGCTGAGTTTTAGGAAGTGCGTGGATATTAGTTAAGTAGATATTCGACGACCGGTTACTCGTGTGATCTATCTACCCACGTAGATTCATCTAAAATTATGCAGACTCGTCATTGTTAAAAATTATTTAAATTTAACACTCATTAAACCCACTGCCGGGCAAGGCTACCCTCCCTTCATGTGTATACTTTAGTACGTGTGTTTTTATCCATTAGTTTTTTTGCGCGTACCAGATAGCAATCAAAATTGCGTTATTTATAACTAGTTTTTGCCTGCAGTTTCACACGCGTTTGAAATTATTTCCATCCCATGGAAACTGATTTATGAGATAAAAATTGGTCCATGTTTTATTCCAAGCCCAGAACTGCCTGAAAGCAGTCATTTCAGCCCAATCCGTTCAGTAGTTTACATGTACCTATGGATATTGTTTACCTCTTCACGCCAAAAAGAAGTAACAAACATCCATAAATCCAAAATTCTAAACTCGCGCATTTACTATATCATATTAGTATGATTGTATCAAACTCGCCAGACGCATCTACCTATATGGATCTGTGTCATATTATATCGAATTGAACTAATAAATTAGCTAAAAAAAATATTGAACAACGTAAGTTTCAATACATGGTTCGCGCGGCGCGGCGGCGTCTCGGCCGGTAGCCACTAGATGCAAAAAATGTTGTCGATGTAGAGAATGGCTAGAGTTGAAAATGTGGTCTGTACACAATTATAATGGGCACCGCGATGAGCCACCACACACCACAACCACAATTGTGTAGGTTTAGGGCTTTTAGAGTTCAGTCGTGCTCTTTCTCGTTTTATTGCGAAGTATGCCGGCCCCGATCGGTGCCCCTGCCCAGTCATAAAAGACGCAATAAACGAAAGAATCTAGCGCGCCTGATGGTCTAGACTTAGAGACATGCTCAGCACATCAAAACCTTAAGGCAGGTAGGTATCATTTATCCTATGTTATGTAGGTACCTACCTATAGAGCAAATGAAGTTATGGCGGACACTAACGGAATTCGTGTCGCAGACAGGTTTCTGAAGCTGTTTTATGACACCTCCATTGTGTTGATGTGAGAGGCTAGTGGCAGCAGGTGTGTTCACTACAATACCCCCTGGGATTGGATCTCACTCCTGCACCAATGCTGAAACCGTACCTAGACCACACCACAATTCCTAAGAACACGCTGAAGAAACGAGCAACCGACAACGTTCTATAGGTTTGTCGAGTTCTTTAGTGAATATGACTGTACCTACAATGTAAGAAATAGCATACAGATGTTAGAAGGAGGCGGATTACGTTGTAATGTAATTTTGCTCAAGCATACTTGGATAATTTTTAGGAACTTTTCGTGATAAGTCAACTTTTTACCAATCAAGGAAAGGTTAGATTTTCAAAAGAAGTCCCATTCATGTTAAAGTATTATTAGTGTACCAATACCTCTCTACTTGGCTCGATGGAGGAGAAAAAATTTCTCCTTGAACGTCTCATTGCATTGTCATGTAAGTTGATAAGTGGTATTGAAAATCTGCCTCACCGCAAAGTGTTTCGAAGTAAATAGGGAAAGGTAGGTCAGGTAATGTAAGCCAGGATTTCATTATCACGAAATATCACCCATGTGTGGTTTAAGGCGAACCATGGAGCACCGGCGGTGGGCCAGCAACCACAATGCTTATAAAACTAGAAATGGAAAGTTGCCACACATCCGCACGTCGACTGGATGAAATGTTTACTGAACGTGCTGTTTGGGGGAAAAGTCAATTTATAGACGATTTGAATACATATTTAATCAACCGATAATTCATGTCATTAAGAAGCCAGTGGTCTAATCCACAGACTTAACTCCAGGTAGATAATTCATCGCTGAGCTCTTGGTTCTTGCTTTGTAGCTTCTTTCCACGAACCCACCAGATAAGGTACTCAATTTAAGTAGAATAATTTTACAGTAAGCTTGTCTAAGAATAAGACCATATGAAACATCTTTATACACAGCGATGACTCTGTTCTGTAGCTAAAAATAAACAACGCGAGGCTGCATGCTGCGCCAATGCACATAAAAAGCTTCGACAAATGATTATTTTGACGGTTACCGCATTTCGTATCGTATTGCGGCAGGTTATACCGTTACCGTGCAGAGCGCTGCCCTGTCATCGAGTAGGCGCCATAGGGGTCTATGTAAGAGTGAAAGGACAATCGAAAGAGGGCAAATTAGACGCAAAACACCTTAGTGATTCCCGGCAAGTAGCATCTAGCCATTCAACGCACGGACGCACGCGCCGCTTTCACTGACGGCGCAACGCGTATCCTGGTATTCGCATCGTGTCTGCGAATACTTATAAAAGGGCATTTAAAGGCATCACTTCGACCTGCAATATATTATTAGGACAACTACTTTACAAAGAAGTTATGACCAGTTTTTTTCGAAGAGCTATTGAGGGCATGAATCTTGTACAGCTACTCAGAAGAGGATGTTAAAAACATTCAATTACGCCTGATTCCCATGGAACCCGGCATTTTAACGAGCCTCTTGCTCTGAACCACCCAAAAAACTGTCGATGCTCTAATTGGGTGAAACCCAGGGCTGAGTCGACCGGTCAGCATAAAAAATTGAAAATAATAAGCCAGTTGAATCAACTTTTTGTAAAGGATTTCGTAGTTACTGAATTTGGATTGTTCTTGAAAATGTTGAACTGTGCAGAGCTGACTTTAACTGGACCATTTCACACTTTTGCAGATCCCGGGGAGTCCCAGATTGTTGCTTTTTTCGGTGCTCTTTGCAGTCTTCGCGTCCACCGACGCATTGGGCTCACGGCATCCCGCCGAAGATGCCTTAGGTGCTCGTCTTAATATTTCTTGTAAGTATCGTTCATTTCACTTATAGTTTTAGATATTAATCCAATCTAATCACAAACTTAAAATAAAAAATCTTGACTAGTTGGTAAGTTTGACTGTTTTGACTTCAGATGCGAGGGAACACTCAAACCCAAGTGCGTTGGCATCGCTGTTCTCCCCGCGCATGGACTTCGAGCAGTGGAAGCCGCTGACGGGCCGCGGCGACCCGCTGCACAACGACCCCACCTACGACTACGAACCGCCGGTGTTGGAGCGAGTGCACTACTGGGCTGACGATACCAAGTCTGAACGAGAAAACTTTCAAGATAAAAAGTCTGAAGTCCTCATGCTCGGCGTATCCTCTCGAAAACCGAGCGTCACTCCTCGCCAGCCGCCCTTGCCACCACCCAGACGGCATCACCAGTTTCGACCACCTCCGCCTAACTACGAAGATTTCGCCTACAAGTTGAGCGACACCTACCCCATGACTATTTTAGTACCCCCACCGCCCCCGCCTCCAGGACACAAGCCGTCACTTTTCATTCTCGATGACAAAGAGATACCGGTTACCCACACCCACATAATGGAAACCGTTTCACCGGTAATTACCGCGAAGGAAACCACTAGAGCCCCCGAGAAGATAACGTCATCTTACGCTCTTCAAGAGGCAAATCTGATCTACCAGTCTTCCTCTACCAGCCAGAACTGGATCCTTGACGTAAACGAAACATCAGAACACGACTTAAACAAAATAGTGAGTAGTGACTACGCGGGCTGGGGGCCCACCACGCCTATCGATGTTTACGAGTCTGCCAACGAAACTCACAACCTGGTGTCCAACGATCACGCGGAGGTGGTCAGGCACCCCTACTCGTTCTACCGGCCAATGTTGTCGGAATCTCCTCCTCCTCCTCCTCCTACGGAGGAAAATAATACTTTTGTGCATTTTTCCACGTTTTTACCAACCGCTTTGCCTCCTCTAACCACTGAAGACTCTACAACAGTTGCACCTGAGACAATACGCCAAACGGAACAAACGACTTCTGAAATTATTACAGAAAACCAGGACTACTATGAAGACACACCGCCGCCAACAAAACCTACTGAAGCGATATTTCGGCCAACGCCAGCTATTAGTGAACCGACACAAAAACCTAAAATTGAAGAAGAAATCAATATTTTCAGCATGCTCGGTCCCATGATGTCAATGCCAATATTTAACGGACCGGACCGACTAGAAGACAATCTTTACGCCCATGCATCGGAAAATATGCAAGTTTTTAAGGAACGGCATCCAGAAGACTTATTGAAACTTGAAAATATGCAAACTATGCAACCACCACCACCCGTTAAGTTCGCAGAAAGCACTACCCCATCTCATAAACAACCTTATCATGCAAATTCTAATATTATAAGCACTCTAGAGCAAAACAAACCATTTTTACATACACATGATCCTTATTTACATATGCGTTACACCACACCGGTTTCAACGTCATCGGCAGACTCTTTTGAAGTAAATAAATCTACTACGGAAGCTTCGGCACCCATGTATCTTATAATACAAGGACATTCTAAAGTAAAAACGTACAGTTCCAAGCCAAAGCCCGGCGACGATCAAAAGCATGCCAGCGATAATGAGATTCTGAAGCCTAACGAAACTACAGAGGTCAAACACTTGCATCCCAAAGAAAGGTTTACAAAAAAACTAAACATCACATCGGTTAGAAAGAGTAGGGATCGAAATTTGAAAGCACTGGTCGACCGGGGCTTCGGGTCCATTGAGATTCAAGAAGCGGATTTAGGAATAAAATATGACGTGAGCGATGGAAGCGATGTCCCGTTGGAGTTATATAGAAAAGGAATCGTTCACAACGTCGAGACAGCTTACAAAACAGGCAAGAGCACTGAAGCTCGCGAAAAGAGACAGGTTGATCTAGAAGATCTTATTCCGTTCAACGAAGATAGCATTGAGGAATTCGTTTACAATTACTTGGAAGGTAAAAAGAACGATACCAGCATTACAGGCATGATCGCGCAGGTCGTGACCAGCGACGCCGCTGACGCCGTGGATGAGCTGGAGGACGGAGCCAGCAGTGAGGAGTCAGGAGACGAGGACAGGTGAACAGAGGCTGACTTCCTACTTATAAAGGCATCATAAGGTACGATTAGCATGTGCCTAAACTGTTCGGTGAGAAAGTTTGATTCGATTGTTGTTACCTACCTAATCGCTTGATAAAAACTCCATCACTGATTGCTGTCTCAGAGTTGTTTGCTCAACGGTTTTCCAGTTTATAGCCCCACCGATGATTCGCTCACGTTAGTATGTAATGTCTCTTAAACTCCACAAATTAAAAAAATAATCAGAAGCTACATTAGTTGATAGGAACATTATAATAAGTAGGTTATTTAAAGAGTAGTATAGGCCAAGATATTTATTGTGACTATTTTAAGAATCTATTAAATAAAAATGACTTTTTTACATTACAAGTGGAATGTCTTGGTTATTAGCAAAGGAGAGGACTGTGTTTCTGCTGGGTGCTTACTAAAAAGTGCAAGCAACGGGCTGCGACCGACGATTACGACGTGAATCGCGTCTTGGAAGCCACGTAGAAAACTCCCAGTCACATATAGAATAAATTTTCATTCTCCTAATAATGCCTAGGCCTTTATGGATTGGATGCTGAACAAAAACACGTGCGACTCAGCGGACGTGGCCCACTAACACAGAACACTTCTTGCCATCTTTTTCGTAGAAATAAACACAGGCACCTTAGATAAAGTGAAAGCTGCTAAATCCATAAAGTCACATTAATGCAATCCACTTCAAGAACATTTATGATGAATGCTTTCATTCGAGGAACCTTAGAACATTAGCACATTAGCTCTAAACAAACTAACGCGGTCATGTAAAGACAATAAGAAGCAACATGAAAAAAACTATAGTTCTCGCGTGATGATTGAGTAGGGTGTTTCGTGAGCTGGTGTTGCACCAGTCCGCTTGGCACAGACAAACCTTGTACTCCGCTTCGGCGAACCTGCAATGGATTTGACACTTGTTGGCGAACTAATAACTTTACCTATATTATCCGGTATAATAAACTACGGCACGACGCGTGCGTATTAATGTTAAAAGGAAAGGTACCTAATCTTGAAGCATTCGACATAAAATGACAGTCACAGACCGTATCAATTAGGTAAGCAGGAAATCTAACCTCAGAGTGGGTTGCAGTTATTATTATCATCATCCTATTTATCGCCCGCTAGGTTCTCGTTACATTGTAAGAGGTGGCTCTTGTTTCATTGAAATCAAGTCTAATGCATGATATGAAGTATCCAAGTAGTAGGTACCTATTCAAGACCTTTTCACATGCACACAGTATTTGCATGCTCGCCGCCGTCGTGCCATGTCGTCACGTGCTCAAGATTGTTTTTTCAAATGCCCTCACTCACGCGCGGTGTCTGAACGGCTGGTTTCAAACGTGGACGCGAGCATGTGAAAAGGGCCTAAAGCCAGCCATGTAGCTACGTGTTGAGAAGGTGAGTGAATTACCTTTCCCTCCTGCAACTCATGGAGCGCGCAGGCAGGTTCATGGCGGAAGGCAGGGGGTCGTTCTCCTCGGGCGTGTAGCACCCTCGCTGCACCAGCCACGAGTGCCGCGCGCGCTCCGACCACGAACGGACGAAGCACATCGCGCCTTCTGTCAGCAGATAATGATGATATGAGATATACTTACATGGTCTACATCAAGAAGGAAAGATATTATTGTAACAATAACAGAAAAACAAGAAACGCAACTGCCAGTGCCTAGGTTTGCGGATTGCTTCACGTAGAGGTAGCTATAGCGAGGCTAAGAGCTCAATATCCAAAACTGTCATCTGCGGAAACGTTTGTGTGTTGTGTTTGCTTACTTTCATGGCTACTCGTCATTGTATAGGTAGGTACAAAACATACCGTGGCAGTCGCGGCGTAAGAATCGACCCCTCCGACTCAGCCCGTGAATCTCATAAGAGCCGACTAAGGGAACCTACCAGAAGAAAGCAGCTGCTTGCTTATGTGTATTTTTAACACTTTCATTGCGGTCACAATTCCGCCAAGTGGCAATATCCCTACCCTCTTGTTCTGCAGTGGACGTACGTAGGTATGTGCTGGTGAGGAATACCTTCAGTACAGTTGACCAGGAACTTCCGGCTTGAGTTGAAAGGCCCGCCTGGAGGGGCGAACTCCCCGGAGCAACTGAAATAGCTGCCCAACTCCTTAAAAGTGCTCGAACAGTTGTAGCACAGTATCGCCTCGGAGAGACCCCACAAGAGCGCGGAAGACACAAGCCAGAGCATTGCAAGAGTAATGTATTGTGGATGCACACAGAGTAAGGAAATTTTACATTAGGTCACGTTGTATCTAAAATAGCAAGGTTTGCTTTATGCGGGAGCTACTTCATTCATTTGTAAAAATTGTGCGAAGTCGAGAAATAATACAGAAAGTGACGTGTGGCAACTTTGACAACTAACCCAAGAGGCTAATCATGGGCCATGTGTAAACAATGTCATAATATCATGGCTACAATATTCTATGAGCTATTAACTGCTGCCTGCGGCTTCACACGCGGCTTTCAAGTGTCCTATGTACGGACAAAGACTACTTGAAAAGCGCGCGCGAAGCCACGGGCTGCATCTAGTAGCATGAAATATGGCAGGGGATCGCCGGGATACCATTTACCTCCCCCCTGATTCGTTCAGCCGTAGTTACCCAACAAATTTATTAGTAATAGCGTTTCAGGCTCATCTATTCGTAGAGAGTATAATAAATCAGTGACTTGAGAGGTTGTATACCTGGGCATTTGACAGTCATGGCGCAGCGGATTCTCGCCCCTGCTCTCCTGGAGCTGAACAATCCTCTGTTCCATATGGGGTCTACTCCGAACTGTCGGTGCGAGAATGTGCAGTTGTAACATAGGATACTGTTCGTTTCCTGAGACATACACACTAGAAACACAATATAAAGTAGCATTGTATTCTATGTTAGTTAATGTGCACTCCACTGCATTGTTTGTTTCATGCATTGAGATGAGACCAACTAGAAATAACGATCATAGATGAAACCTGTTTGCATGAGTTTTCAAAAGTACCTACCTGAAAACTTGTCCTCATAAAAAAAACTCGTGTTTTAATTCTATAATCCTATTTAATTATACCATGGGGTGTTCTTCTATCTATAAGTATAAGCAAAGTGATTATAAAATAACTAGGTAGGTATATCAACATGTATTATTCAGTGGAATGTGTCCCGATTTTGTTTACTAAAAACGTATTTAATTAAAAAAACTATGTATACATTCAGAAAAATGTCTTAAATATATATCAATTCTAAAATCTTGATAATCAATAAAAAACATATTCATCTCAATAAATGTATTTAGTAGTTTTTCATAAATTGATAACTATTTACTATCGGTGAGGTAACAACTCTTGTAGACCATCTCGGCGAGCTAACTATACTTTCACAATCTAACAAATAATTTAGAGGTGCATTCAGTACATGGCAGGCGCCGCCGCGCCGCACGCGCCGCAGGAGGAGCCTACATTAACACGTAACGTACATATACAACACTATACTACAATAATCACTGCGGACGTTGTTCCTCGACTTTGCACCGAAGATATCTGGAACTGCATCCGAGTGTGTTTAACAATAATGTTCGACTAATGATGGCAGCCCGCGACCAATGTAGAATGCACCTTTAACGCGCCCTACGCTGCGCTCGACGACAGCGCGCGCCGCCGCCGCGGCCGCCGCGCCGCACGACTCAGGCGCGTACAAGTAAATGCGACGTTCGTCACTCCTCAAAGATACAAGCTTGCAGCATCCAGCACAAAACTATTTTAAATTTGGACCCAAAATAAAAGTTAAGTAAAATCTACCTAACAAAAATGTGCAAACATAGACAAGTCAAAATTTCTCAACTAAAGGTTTGTTACATAAATCACACAATAACCTCACCAACTATTTAACACCAATATCAAATAACCATAATCTTAAAAAGGCCTAAATATAATAAATCAATCATACATATTCTATTTACGTAAACATTGGTATGGTTTGGTCAGAATTGACCTATATTTATAGGTATTTTATGCGACTTTCAAAATGTTTCTTGTCCCAAGTGAGCTAATAGCTGACCAAAGAATAATCATGTTTATGATTTTCATACAAGGGTAAATAACACATAAATAAATACACAAACTAAATTAAATGCACAATTTTGCGACCTTTATAACATCAGTTTAAATTATACCAAAACACTAAGGGCCATATCAAAGCAGAGACAGCTTGCTTACAGCAAGAATCTGCCTCTGTATCCTTGAATGAAGCCTTACATCCCGTAGCTGCTTATGTCGCATTTCGGGATACAACATGTTTATGAGCTTGTTCTGAGAAGTGATGAATAGTTTTTCAGTAACCTGGGTTATCGTGGGCTCTCGATGTCGCAGGACAAGTTAACTATTATTGAATGTAAGAAACTGCTCCCAATAGACTAACGCAATGTGTCTATAGTTAGTTCACGCGTTTACCTTAGTGGGTTACTGCATTGATTCACACTAATAGAATTTGTATCGCTTTTGAGAAAATTGTGTCAAAATATTTAATTACCTACCTACTTGAACTTTACTAAAAGTTTAACAATGGGAAACATATTTACAATAGATTTTATTTTTATAGTTGATCAAGGAGCTATTTGCGAGGGCAACTATCATCAGCAAAGAATTTGTGTATTGGATGCACATTTTAAGCAATATAAATAATTAATTATTATGTCAATTATTGTAATATGTGTGACTGATATTTTTGCAAAGACTTACAGATACCCTGAATAAAGTTATAAGTAATAAGAACACCTACATGTGCCATTAAAAGGAGTCCTAAAAAAATCGTTGTCAATTATGTACATACAGGATATGCCTGTAAAAATATTCTACAGGACTTATGTAAACAATACATAGAAGGACGTTTCCGCAAGCAGCGCAGTATGTCGGCGGCGGCCCTAGGTTCCTCTAAATAACCAACGAGAAGGTTGACTGGCTCAGCTAATGTCTATTACGAAAAGTAAACACATACAATTTTACAGATAACACAAGAATATGTGTAGTGTGTGTGATATCATATAATTTGGACGGCCAGGTTTCATTCTCGTTGGTGCGGTGGCAAACTTGTGGCATTAGCCTAGCTCACAGTCCAGTCAAGACCCCAGCGCTCCGACACCTTCAGTTGAGCAGCAGCTGCATCCTTCAGTGAGAACAGATGGGTCATCTCTAGTTCAGTTTTGGCCAGAGATATGGCTTTCTCAAACAACTCTAGTGACCTCTTGAGGTTGCCTCTGGAAACAAAACATAATGCATCACATTGGGGCCTGTCACATGCCTATTCATATTGCTTCTAATGTTAATGGATTATGTAAGCATTATCTGTTATCTTAAAATGTTTACCTGCTTACAGGAGATAACAGAGCTCAGACTAGCTAGGTACTCAAAGATAGTTGCAGCTATGAACCACTAAGGCAAACATCTTTGAAAGAGTTGACATAACCAATGATATAAAGATTTATCAATTTGAATCACATTCAAAAAATTGATAAGTTATCTAACAGTCTTCTGACCTATGTGTACAAGGCTAACCTTTTGACTATACATTTAGTAAACCCAATGTAATATGATTATGATAGTTACCTCTGTACTTCAATAGTGCCAAGAGTTTCATAAGCAAAGTCACATTTGTCATCCATCTCAATAGCTTTGTTGATGAGTTTAACAGCTTTTTCAAAGTCTGTGCTCTTCTGGAGTTGAACAAGGCCCTTGTGCACATACAAGGTGGCATTGGAAGGATCCACACTCAGGGCAGAGTCAAACAATGACTCGGCGCGGCCCCACTCCTGCTGGTCCGATAGCACTTGTGCAAACAGAATGTATGCCTCGGCACAGCTGGGGAACCTTTCCAGGGCTTTCTCAAAGTCATTCCTGACCTGGTTGAGTGCCCCAACATTCTTGTGTATCTGTGCATGTCTGTAGTCAGCATAACATTTTTGAATGTAAGCAATTGAGAAGTCAGGATTCAGCTCAACAGCTTTGGCAAACTCAGCAGTGGCCTCATCCATGCGCTCCAAGAGCAAGTAAACCTGACCTCGGTGGTGGTAGATGTCAGAGTTGTTGGAATCTAATTGAGCAGCACTGGCAAAGTCTTCCAAACAGCGCTCAGTGTTCTCCAGCTGCGTGAACAAGGATGCTCGCTTGATTAAAGCATTCACCTTCACCTTGGTAGAGGCATCACTGTCAACCACTTGGCCTAGGTCAGCCTGCGCTTCTTCATGCCTTCCCAGAAGCAGGTAAAATGTTGCACGCAGAAGTATGGCTTCATTTTTGTACTTCCCATTAGCATCCACTTCCTCTGTGCAAGCCTGTACCACAGATTCATAATCCTGTGACTGCATAAATGTTTTGGCCTTAGCGAATCCAGTTTGTATATTCTCTTCCAGTTGGAGTTTAGAAATGGGATCTTCAGAGAATGCAGAGAAGTATGTTTTGATGAAATGTTTGGAGGGCATGATGGGGCGCCTCTTGGCGAGCGCCTCGCGCGCGTGTTGGCGGCCCAGCGCCTTGAGGATGCGGTCTGCGTTGACGAGAGAGCTCTGCACCTGGAAGCGCTCGAGGATGCAGGCCGAGGTCACGTCCTCCAGCGCGAGGACCAGGTCGCCGCTCTTCTCAGCGGCGCGCGAGCGGCGCAAAAAGGCCTTCACGTACTTCTCGTTCAGTTTAAGTGCGAACGTGCAGTCTTCCTTGACTTGCTCCCACATCTCGCGCTTCTCGTAGCAAGCCGATCGATTCTGATAGAACGTGGCCAGGTCGACCGTGCGGTCCGCGGGGCATGCCTCGATAGCTTCGTTGTACAGAGATATAGCTTTATCATACTCGCCCGCGTGAAAAGCTCTATTCCCGGCGCCCTTCAGTTTCATGGCGCGGTCGATAGCGGACTCAGTGGCTTTGGTTGTATTCTCCTCATTATCTAACGATATTGTGGTTTTCGCCTTCAACTCCGCGATCTTTTTCTTGTCTGGGTCTTCTAATCTGTTTCGGAGGTAAAGGTAACCTAAGCCGATGGCCAAAGGTGCGCCGAGTAGAATGGCTAATTGCCATTTCGGAAACGGCGTACTTCCAGTAGACATATCCTTGATTCAGTTTTATTTGTATTTATAACTAAATAACCATTAATCTCACTTCGTTACACAATACAATACAAAAGTCAACACAGAACAATAAATTTTCAATTTTTACACATTTCTTCACATTTCTCTAAATTGACATGACTCGATTGACAGCTAAAAAGATGTGACAGATAAAAACGTCAAAAACCACAACAGGAGGAAAATCGACATCGCTGCCAACCCATAGAATTTAGTAGGCCAATTTCACATGAATTTTGCTATAGCCATTTTACAAACTAGTTTTTGCCAGTTGGTTTTTTTTTCCACCTTTTGTATGTTATTTCCATCCCATGGGATAAAATCCCCCATATTCTAGTTGATCTGATTCGTGGGATAAAAAGTAAATTTGGTGTGAAGTGTAATTCGTATAAATGCCAAAAAATATTTCGATTAATCGATCGATTAATTGTAATAATTAAATAATTAATTAATAAAACAAATTGCATCCTACCTGGCTTCCACGTACATACATAGGTAAAGTATGTAACGCGCTTTATCAGCATTACTACAATAATTTTAGCGTGAATAACGGGTGTAAAGGGGCATTTTAGTGTGATAACTCGTAAAAAGGTGTTATTCACGCTAAAATGCACCTTTACATGCGTTATTCGCGTTAAAATTTGCGTAATAACTCTTATAATGCGCGTTACATTGTACGTTGTGTTATACGTCCTGTACACGTTCGGCCAATGCCTTGGGCTAATGCGCCAACGTGTGAACACTGTTTGCAGAGTTTATTTATTATTATTATTTACGTGTGCACGAAAAACCGACACTAGTCGGTTTGCGAGCCAACGTTCGCCGCCAACTTCCAACATGCGCCAAGTAGGTCTCTACACGTTGGCCCAACGCATTGGCCCAACGTGTACAGGACGCAATAGCGTAGAGCTCAGTGCTAGCTATTGTATTATCTTTGGTTCTTTGGGTAGTCATGGAAACCAAAACGAATACAATAATTATTATTGAAAATAAAATAAGAGAAAATACCCAGGACCGAGTAAAATAAAATATTTACCAAAAAAATTCCGAAACTGACTGAAATTTAATTCCCTATGATCCCTATGATGTTATAAGATCCTGCTGGAAAATATCGAAAAAGTTCACAATTTACTACCACCTAGTATAAAAGTACGGTCGATCTAGGTATAGCTTCTAGTACTCAGATAGGTACATAAATAGGTGCTAAGTAGTGTTGGAAATTCCTGACATAAATAAAGCACTTGCATAAAAGTGAAAAATGGTAGCAAATACAACGGTATCTCTACCAGAAATAGCCACGAATCTTGTGGATAAAACCCTTTCGCAAGGAAATGACCATAATTGCTGCACATTTGTCTTGGCCGGAAGCAAGGAAGTTGTAAGTCAATAATGTTATCATTATATTATTTAATAAGATTCCTTCCTACCTACGTTTCTTTAGAAAAAGTACCGCAGCCTCACTACACAGAAAATGTAGCGTTATTTATAAATTATATTTAAATAAATATCTCACTCCTACTCGGGTCTATAAATGACAAGAGTAAGGTGTCCTCTAAACCTTCGTGATGCATTACCAACCACATCGTCACCATCAGGTCTATAAAAAAAATCACATAAAACAAATAAGATTAAAATCCTAACTAAGCTAGTCAAGCCCATTATCCCATCATATTATTTTTGTAACAGGGTAAATCGACGCTACTCTACACATTTTTGGAAAAGACCGAAACACCGCGAGAGACACTGGTTTTAGAATATTCTTATGGACGACGAACAAATCAAAAACAAGGCATGGAAAAAACAATTTGCCACGTTTGGGAGTACGGTGGCAAATTAGAAGCACTGAAAAATGTTTTAACGTCTATTACCGTAAAAGGAAGTTATTACTTCTTCATTGTAGTGGATTTAAGTAAAGTAAAGCGCGTATGGGATACCATTGATACGTGTGTTCAGGCGATGCAAGAGACCTACGCAGATTCTAAGATAAAACCACAAGTTGTCATCGTTGGCGGAAAGTATGATATCTTCAAAAACTACGGTACCTACCTATTAATTTTATTTATTTTATTTTTCGTTTATTAAGGCACAAACAGTTTACATACTGTAAACTGATTGTGTTCTTAAAGTTAGTACAGTAATATACTTAGTTTATAATTTTGATTCGTATCTACTTAACCGCATTATGTTTAGTTATGTAGGTACCTCTGTTACAGAGAGTAGATTAAGGCAACTTCATATTAAGTTAACCGCAGTTTTGTATGGTATCTAAGCAAAGCACCTAACACTTACCAAAATTATTTTATTTTTTCAGACAGTGAAATAAAAAAAGCTATGTGCACAACAATCAGAATTATAGCAATCATTTACAAAGCACACGTTTTGTTCTATTCGTCAAAAGATCCATCCCTGGTCAGGCGAGCTAAGGACTTGCTGCAAGGCTGCTCTTTCGGAACTGGTATAGTTTTCAAAGAAAAGAACTCGAACTTTACTAAGCCATTGTTTATTCCGATGGGTTCAGATTCATGGGAAAGTATTGGTGTTCAACCGACTTCTATAGATCAGGTAGGTTCATCTTATTTTTAAATTTATAAGCCATAATTAGGCAGTCTACTGGCACTATGAAAATTGTCCGGAATGTCCTATGGCATTGGCTAAGCTTCTATTTAAACGGACGAAGCCAAGCGATATATCCATATAAATATAGTTTAATTCCAAACAAACACAACTAGTTTTGGCCTATGACTATAATAATATCCATTTCCAGCTGAAAGGGAAACATCTATCCCGCTTTCCCTCCGAGCCTATCGTCCCTGAGAGCTCCGCCGTCACCGCTGCGCAGACGGCGCGGGCGCACCCCGAACCGTCATTGGACAAATTAGTGGCGCTCAAGTACGAGGACCTGATCGACTACCAACAGCGGAATGTGGACTTAATGGATATTTCCGTTGACGATTATATGCTAAGTCTTACTAAATAGTTTAAAAGTATGAGTTAATAATATACTAGCATAGTTTTAATAGTAATAGCCATTTATTGTTTAATTTAAACTATAAAATATATATAATATACAATTATAACTAAAAAAGAAATGAACCTTATTCCATGGGAATAATGTCGTCATCGCTGCCGCTACCAAACCCACCCACGGAATCGCAGCTGACGGTCACGAGTATTCATAATAATAATAATCCCTAATGCATTTTACGAATTTTCGCTCGAGAGGAAATCATTGACTAAATTTCGTCCTGGCTCTCGGACCAAAACGACGCAAAACGGAAATTTACCGAATAATAAAATTAGGTCCTATTATATAGAATAATTTTCAATCCTAGTAGGTACTACATTTTTCTAGCGACCATTCTTGCGTCGAGCACTTTGAGTGCATTCCTAACTCCTGCGTTCTCGGAGTTGGTAGCGATGCTTACTTGCAGGCATCGCCGGGCGAGAGTCATATCTCCAGTCGACTGAAATTAAAATCACTCATATAAGTTGAAGTCCTAAATCTATTATCTTTATCAGCTATACTACTCAAAAGAGGGAATATTTATGACACACATAGGTACAGCTGCGAATGATAAACTTACGAGCGCCACATGAGCCAGATTAAACCAAATGTTTGCCCTAGTTTCCGGGTCAGTAGCAAAGTACAAGGCTTGGCGGAAACACGGCAGAATCAGGTCCCATTGGTTGCAGTACAAACAACACAAAGCCATGTTGTTATAAATCTCAGAACCCGGTTGATTTGTCGCCAACAACCTCCTGAAAGTTGATTTTACTTTTATAATTAGCCTCCTACTAAATAATATAGGTACATAATTATCTAGCTAACCCACCTGTAGTAACGTAAAGCAATTTCTGGTTGATCATTGTAAAAGTTGTACAACGCTATATTTGCGATTGCTTCAGTATTCGAAGGATCCTCTAGAGCGACCATGCGGTATTCCTTCACAGCTAGAGCAGAATTACCCATTTGGTCATGTATTCGAGCTTGTTCTAGCAGCAACGGCGTGTATTCATGAAAAACTGTCAAGCCCTGCTTGCACACCTCCAGAGCTGATAGCGGCTGGTTCAACCCCACATACATGGCAACCAGTCGGAGGTAGATGGAGATGTGCTTATGCTGCTTCAGAGCTTGTCGCAGGCATTCTTCTGTATTTCTGTACATTCCTAAAGCGTAGTAACAACGAGCTAGAGAGAAGTTCCACCACCAGTCTTCAGCGTTGTTTAATCTCTGCGCTTGAAAAGCTACTTCCACGGCCTGTGAAAATTATTAAATATTCTAGAATCCCGCAAATGGCCAAATTAAAGATTCAATCAGTCATCGTAACATACCTTTCTAACATCGCCTTCACAGTAGAATATGTATTCGAATAGAGTCTTAGCGGCTGGATTGAACATTTTGTCGTCCTTACTTAGAAATCTTAAAGATAAAGGCACACTAGCGTTAAGAATTCCTCCACCGGCACCGGACAGAGCCGTGGCTGCTCTGGACGCCCTGGACGCCGTGTGGAGCGCTGTCCTAGCGCTTCGTCGCACGTATGCTGAGTTGATTCCACCTCTGGACCTTGCGGTCGCCGTGGCCGTAAATCGCTAGAAATTAATAAGTGGCGGTAGAAACATGTTTGTGGAATGACTGTCTCCTTTTAACAAATTGAATATCATAGACCTGCATTGACTCATAATAAATAATTATTATAAATAAATAATGCAGGACAACCCATCTATCATCTAGCCCCAAGCTTAGCAAAACTTGTGTTATGGGTACTAGATGAGATGACCGATATACTAAGACTAAATACAATATATTACATAGATATGTATTTTTACTAAACATAGATAAAGACGAGAACAACCGGAGCAAATAAACTGCAGATCGTACACACAATTGTTCCGAGGCGAGAATCGAACCCGCAACCTATGTCGCAGGCGAACCTTCGCACCACAGAGGTCGTCGACTCTCGACGTCGACGTCGTCTCGTATTGAGTGATCATTATTGGTTTTATTTTTGAAATGTGTCAAAGTACCTTCGTCAAGTCAAAGTTTTGCGCTGTGTTACTCGCTTGCCGCTGAAAAGAGGTTCCAGGTCTTGGTGTCTTAGCAATAGCAGTGGACATCAAGGTATCCTGTTGTGGGAAATACTCCACTTCTTCATACCCATTGCCAGCAATCTTGGCCTGTATCGTCATAGCGCGCATCCTGATGAATTCCACCATCCGATCATCTTTCGTTTGAAGCGCAGTTTCACATAGTCTGAGGCATGCATCGTATTGCTTCGTTTTATATAAATTTAGTATGACGTAATCAGTTTCCATTATTTATCGTCTGATTAAAGTAATACGTAAAGTCTTACCTAATACAACACTACACAGAATATTTCTTTTCTGACGAACAAAAATAAAGATGATCAGTTGCTAAGCAACCGGGCTGTCAACACGCTAATTATTTCAACTTGATACTCTTGATACTATTAACACATTAATTAGCACACTAATTGTAGTGTACCAACAAAAATGATTGCTTCCAAATCCCCTCTATATATAAGTTCATAGTTCGGTGGGTAGGTACTAGTAGGTACTAGGTAGTACTTGGGTGCCTGTCCGCCCCATAACACTTTATCGTTGGACGTCAACGCAATGGGATGGAAACGAAATTTCTCCGTTTGTAAATAAAATGAGGAAGGATTCGTCAACCTTTTAATAAAACTAATAATCTAAGGTCTCTTCGATGATTAATAAATCAAAGGGAAAAGTAGGTAAGTATTGATTATTTATCACATATCTACCATAATGCCATTAAGTAGGTAGGTACAGTTTTTATCCAATATAGGAGGACTACTTCAACTAGTCAGATTAGGATTTAAATTTCATGAAGCTAATGAAGACATACCTAGACATTGACCTGCCTTTTAAGTCATGTCAGCTTAAAATATATTCAATATCAATAATTTGTTTATAAAAGGTTCAGCATCCCTTCTGTTTCTTTCGGGATAAAAAGGATGGCCTGATTATATTATTTTCATTCTCAACTGGAATATTATCCGGTCTAAATCAACATGCTTCTGAGGTGTCTTGTTTTGATTCTATGCATTAGTCAAATATTCGCGGCTGAATCATGGAGGAAACCTGGGTGCCATAGGATTGGTGCGTATAATTTTATATACATATAATAATACCTACCTACTGTTAGAATTTGACATTTACAGAAATCGTGTAGATACCTTACCTTTGACGATTACATTCATACAGACATCTCGTTTATAATTTGGTTTGGTCTATAAAATTTGGAGATATAGTTTTTCTATTTGTTGATATATTAAGCAACTAGCTACGCTACTAGGCTTTCTTATCTTTAGTTAGGTGCTTTCGATTTTAAAAGATAGATATATAGACTTTTCATCAGGTTCGAAAATAAACAGCAGAGGAATTAAAAACAGAACAGAAACAGTAGGTACTATAGGTTCGTAGACTATAGGCACACATAAAATGTAAGTTAATTTTTAATTTAGAAACTGATAGTTTCAAAACAAATGAACGCAAAAAACCATGAGATGTACATATAAGACACATATGATGCTAGTGGTTTGTTTTTCACTACTTCCACAAGTGGAAAAAAAAATGTTGTGAAAAAAGAAACACCTTATTTCTCCCTCTGGCCACGTGGTCCTACTGCCTTTGTCCTACCGATTGGACCACATGAACTTTTTTTTTCCTATTAGTTCGATTAATCGGATTATAAGGATTTGTTTGACTTTAAACAGGGCACACAAGAAACATAAGCATACCAGACTGCATGGAGTTCAAGATCACCACGAACGCATGCCGGGGGTACTGCGAGTCCTGGTCTCTGCCGAGCATCATGCTGGGCTTCAAGCGGCATCCCGTCACCTCGCTGGGCCAGTGCTGCAACATCATGGAATCTGAAGACGTAACACCTTTTACTGCATTATGTATAGAAGGCTAACAAAACAAATGACATAATATTGTGCATAGTAGATAGATAGAAAACACTTTATTATACCTACCACACAACAGAAAACAACACAAATAAAAACTTAGAATATAGGTTTAAAGGGCGGCCTTATCGCTGAGAGCGATCTCTTCCAGGCAATCTTAGGATGGACTGGACATGAAGGAACAATATATACGGTGGCACTTTAATAAATAATTGGTAGAAAAAAGATTACTTACATTACCTATTTAATAAAAGATAGATGACGACCTCTTTGGCGCGGAGGGCGAAGGTCTGCCTGCGACGCAGGTGGTTGCGGGTTCGATTCCCACCTCGGGTAAATAAAATTGTTTGTATGATTTGCAGAAATTTGTTCCGGGTGTTCTGGTCATTTTCTATGTATAATAAAAAAATTCTACCTATGTATTATGTATGTATATCAGTCGTCTAGTACCAATTTTGGCTTAGTTTGGGACTAGATGATGCTGTGTGTATTGTCCAGCATTATTTATTTATTATTTCACGTACCCAGGTCCATCTCGTAGTTCCCAAACTTAAGGACCGATTTTGTTAATGTGACTATGTTTGTTGTAAAACCGGTGCAGCTATTCTTATAATACGAATGGATTTTGAACCATTCGTATTATAAGAGGTTACCTAACTATATATATATATATAAATAAAATCTACCTTTGTATCTATTTCACTATTATGATTAATTTCAGGTGCCGTTCAAAGTCCTGTGCCTAGATGGAGAGAGAAACCTGATATTCAAATCTGCGGTATCGTGTGCCTGCTATCATTGTCAGAAGGAATGAAATTAAGATAAAACGTAACTACCTACTTATGTGTGAAAAGTAGGTGCATGTGCCTACTAATGTTAATTAAAATTAAAAGTGTGACTTGTAAAATAATTTATAACCTGTCTACGATTGTTTTATATTATACTTAATTTAGTTTAAGAACTTAAAACATGTAAACGGAAAATACTTTTAAAGTTTTGGTTAAGTACAAAAGGGAATTTACGAACCTACTCGTATTAAAATAAAATAAATTTAATTTAAAATCTACGTGTCTACTATTATTTTTAGACCTGCCTCGAATATGGAAGCTATGATCAAAGTTAAGCCTAATTCGTATACCTACGTAAATTAGTTCTTACTAACTCGATAACTTTGGGTTCTCCGTCGGATGTATTCGTTACGAATGCTATCCTTACTCTGAGCATAGCTCTCTCCAAAGCTTGCTGAGCGACTTTGTACTGGTAGACCAGCCCTACCGTTACTAGTAGTAGTACCTATTGCGGTATAAATGATGAGAAGACTCCTAAACGCTGCCCATCCTAGTTAGATCCGACACCTAACTATTTTTTGAATAAACGGCAGTACCTGCCTAAAGTATGAGTAGGTACTAAAATTAAATAAATACTTAGAAATTTCTAATTATATTTTTTAAAGTAGGTAACATAATGTGAATGAAAAATAAAAGCCAATCAATCAATACTAATTGCTTATCTTGGTACAGTTACCGACAACAATTAAGTACGTACCTTTGATAGATAGATAGATAATTCTTTATTGCACACTAAAATGACAATGTAAAATAAAAACTTAAAAAAACTAGATACAATTGGCGGTCTTATCGCTCAAGAGCGATCTCTACCAAACAACCATGGATGGATAGGATCGTGGACAGTACCAGGGGATCTGTGTGCTTGCAGGTTATAAATACATTATAAAATAAAATATAATACTTATAATACTTAAGTGGCAATATACTACATACATATCATAAAATATATATATGCTTATACTACTTATATACATCTACTCAGTTGTGCATTAGTGACAGCAGGACAAATAGTGCTCCTTTAACATAGTTAAAGTGATATACCACTTGTTAAACCGGATCCACTGTTTTAAAAACTTAGTAATTCGAATTTGACTTTATATGCATTTGGAAGATTTCCCCATTGGTTTTATGTCGTTGCTATACTAACGTCATTAAGATAGCATTGGTGTTCGATGTAGAATATATTAACATGATGATTGGAAATTCTCCATACTTTGAAATTCTCATCGTATGAAATCAGCCTTATAGCCGCTCATTGCCCGGAAAGTATTTTAGATACACACCTATTCTGCTGTCAAAGTCATTGTCATAATTAATAAACAAATAAAAAATGTCAATGTCATCGCAGACGTGGAAGTAGCCGAACGAAGTTGTGCTTTGCGATTTTTCCGAAGAATTTTGAGAAACATTACAAATATAAGTTTTGAATAATATGGCCTGTTTTCTAAGCTAGTGAAAATTAAGAGATTATAAGCAAAATTGTCGTTAAAATAAGTTGTACGAGAATGTTATGGAGGACGAAACAAGTTCGAGTAAGAAGCCTACCTGGCAAAACTGTATCCACTGTCCAAGGCTGTTATTTTCAACTACTACCGAATTCGAAAGGTAAGAGCTCCCAAAATATGGAAGAAATGTACCCTATTACTTATATTTATCGTAATATATAGGAGAAGGTTATTAAGATATATTTTATTAATAATTTCAGGCATGTTCAAGACAAGCACAGTATCAAGGAAGGCTCTATTATACTTTGTCAATACGGTCAAAATGGGATGTGTTCAGCCTTACAATTTGGAGATTTACGTAAAGCCGGATTCAAGTATCACGTGAGACAGTACCACTTGTACTCTGACACTGAGAATGATGACTGGACCTTCTACTCATCATCTCAAAATCTTCCAGCAGTATTAAATGATCCCAACAGAGGTAAACAGACCAATTTCCTCACTAAGACGTGGGGAGACAGTTTTGTTGACAAGGTGGAGATATTCCCCAGCCCTTATTTACCTGACATCACACTAGCTCACTTTGAATCATACTGCAAGCGAATAGCGCGAAAATACCGCAGGCATTGTAGACTTAAAGAAAATGTGCCTTCCAAGGCCAAAATACAGACTGTAGAAAATGTTGGTGAAGAAGTTCCTGCAATTTTTTATGAACCTTCATTGCCTCTGAATGATCCTACAGTTTTTAGTAAAGTGTTTCCTAGTCTCTGTAATTCTGAAGATTCAAATGCTGCGATAAGATCCCTTCAAGAAGAATTAAGCACTTATCTTGATGTAGTGGAAATGAAAATATCAAAGCAAGTAGCTCTGAAGTCAGATGCATTTTTCCATGCCATGTTATCTCACGACACTATAATGGAACAAATGGCTAAAGCAGTGAGTACCGTGCGGCACACCCGGAGCAATATAAAAGATGTAAAAGGAAATATAACAGAATGTCCATTGAAATTAGTTAGTCTCACCAGAATGAATAAAAACCTTGGCAATGCACATGAGGTATTGAAACTAATGGCCACTGTTCAACAGACACAACCTATGATCCAACTGCTGCTAAGCACTTCTGACTATGTAGCTGCTCTAGATTTAATTAGTTCAACTCAGAAAGTCCTCTCCACAAGGCTATCAGGGATACAAGCCTTCAGACACCTGTCCCCTCAGCTCACAGAAATGAAAAAACTTATCCACAAGATGCTGAGCAATGAGTTCCAGAGGTTCATTGTATCTGACCTGAACAGGCCCCCTAAGGATACATCAGAATCACAAGACAGGGACAATTTAGTTTCAATTGTATCAGGAATCCTAAGATTGAAGGAGTTTGACTTCATAGACACATTTAAATCAGAAGCCATGACATCAGTTCAGGCAACAATTAAACAAAGTGTCATAGAAGTGATCTCACTGAGGGATGGAAGTTCAGAGATTGTGTTAAGAGGATCTCACTCGGACAGCATGTGGCTTTTATGCAATGAAGGGATCACATTTCTCCAAAAAGTTGCACCAAGTTTACTAAATTTATTTAAAAGAATAACATTTTTGACCAATTTGATAATAGAAGTTTGTCAAATGGAAGATGTGACTGGCAATGAGAGTGAGGAATGGACACAGGAAGAACTGACCTCAGTTGAGGAGAAACTGAAGAAAATGATCAACTCACTATCAGACTACTGCAATGAGAGATGTGCCAATCTAATAGTGACCAAAACAGACAAAGATTATGTATTCTGTGATCTTAGCCATCTATCTAAACTATCTAAATTAATTGAAAGCTTTTGTGAAGAGTGCGAAAAGATAACTGGTCACCAGAGCAATGCCATGAACCTGGCACTGAGGAGTTTTGCAATGAAATACATCCAGACCCTACACTCTGAGAGGAGAGCCCAGCTCACCGCTATTCTAAACACAGAGAGATGGAAAACTGCAGATGTTCCATATGAATTACAAAGTGCTGTCAATAAGATTTGTGAAGGAGGGGAAATACCCAATAACATAATGTATGAAACCGGAAAGCCTGATGGTAAATTTTTAGTAATCAATAAAGAGAGCTATGCTGTGGTTGGCACAGTCCAGCTCCTCATTAAAATCTTATTAGAATATTGTGATGCAACTAAACAGTCTCCTGTCATAGTCCAATACCTGCTGCACTGTATGCTGGAGCTCATCAGACTGTTTAACTCCAGATGTTGCCAGCTGGTGCTCGGGGCGGGCGCAATCCAGAGTGCTGGCCTGAAAACCATTTCAACCTCCAATCTAGCATTAGTCTCCAGATCACTGCAAGTAGTTATGTGGTTCCTGCCCATGATAAGAAGTTTGCTTGAGAAGCATCATTCTAAAGAGCTCACCCTAAATGGCTTTGGTAATATTGAAAGTGATATTGTTAGTCATAAGAAAGAAATAGAGAATAAGATTAGTACAATAGTTAGCAACATGTTGTGTTCACAGTTGTCCGGGTGGGATGCCAAGCCCCCTGTACCATCTCAGACATTCCGAAACATCTCAAAGCATTTGGTTAAGTTACATGAAGCACTAATTGATATTTTGCCAACTGAACAAATACAGTTTATCTACAAAAGAGTTCATGATAACTTCAAAGATAAGCTAAGAGAGCAGCTTGTTAAGATGAATATTGTAGCTAATGGCAGTCCACAGCATGGTGTAGTCACATCAGAGCTTACCTTCTATTTGCAAACTCTCAAGACTCTCAGAGTTATAAATGAAACAGATAATGAGGACAACATACTTTATGATGTTTGGCTAAGTTAATTGTTTAAAAGATTAAATGAGATGATTGTATGATAAATGAACTATAATATAATAATGTATATCTATTAAAATGTTGTATTTGTAGGTTTGATCTTTTTATTTTATGCTTCTGATATTTTAAAAAATGAGACCAAAGATTTGTTGAGTGAATGATTTGCAATGCTTATAATAATATTTATTGTTGAATTAAAAGCTCCACAAATTTCAATAATAGCCACATATTTTATTAATAACCTTGACCTACTGAGATATTTACGTTTTTATATTTACAACAATAAAAATAAAAACATTTAAAATTACTTTGTAATTATATCACTGATTTACAATTACGCCTTTGCTCTTTGGTTTTCCTATCATAATCACCTGTACAAAAATAGTATTAACTTAATTCATGGAATATCCTTACTAAGTACTACTTTTATGTATCATAAAAATAGGCAGCCATAGGATATCTTATTAGAAAGGCGACACAACTACAAAATAATTGAAAGAACATGATTGACTTGGTCAACCTGCCTTCAGACATTGGTCCTAATTTAATCAAAAACAAGTTTATCAATGTCAAGTTATTGATGACTATGCTTTCTTTATCATCAATTCTATCTACCAGTCGTAATAAAGTTAGAATATAAAGAAAAAATTTAGACAAAGCATTCATGTCTTTCTTCACAATCACTGTTCGGCTGGCTTGGACACAATCAGTCTCTGCGGTATACTTGGGCAAGCGATGTCTTGGACACGGAATGAAATGGAATAACTGAGGCACTGAGTAAAGAAAATTGATGATTTGTGGTAAGAAAAATAATAAAACTGTTTTGCTGAAGTGGCTCAGTATCCCCACAACAGCAAATGTCATACCGGATACATAACAAAATGTGTCCCCCACAAACACATTTGATGGATACCTGGAAGCAAAGAAAGGGGATTATAAATGAGGAAATTATTAGTTCTACCTAAATATAATCAACAAAACAAAATTTGATATTAGGTACAGAGAACCATTAGTACCCAGTCTATATGTCACATCTTCAGATGGACGGAGGGTTTTGGTGGTACTATTTAATGCAGTTTAGTTATTTAACTTACCAGTTGTGCTTTAACAAAGCCAATGTTGTGCCCAGATATGGTATCATGATGACCAGTGAGAAGGAATGGGCTTTAAACTGATCTCCTCTGAGCTCCGTAATATTGAAAGCTATTATTGAAAGTGCAATGATGACAGACTGTCCAACCTCCAAGCCATTTATTCCAGCCAAGATGTTTATGGCATTTGTGCAGAACACTGCCAGCATTCCCATGTACACATAGTACAGGAAACCTGAAATAGATGAACAAATTATAAGATTGAGCACACTGATATTTATATTAGAAAATCATTATACATTTTATTATTGATTGAGATTTGCACATTATTATCATTTTGTATTATCATTTTACATTTTCGTTTCCACTTATTGTTTTCTGTGATTATTACAAAACTGGGTTTTATAACTTACCAATGTTTACAGAGGCCCCCAGCCAGTACCGCAGGGGAATAGGCACAACAAAGGTTGTAGAATTAAAGTTGACATAGTAGACCACAAGCAATGGCAATGATGCCACACTTGGCAGCAGCAGTTTGTATCTCCATCTCAGATCCAGCACATCATCAGCAAAGCCCAGCAGCAGCATACAGCAGATCGACAGCAAGGCTGCTAGCAACTCTGCAAACTGTTCCAAATAACATATTTGATATTGTTTTCTAATAGGAGTTTGTGGCGCTGTTTCCTAGTAAAATAAACATATAAATTACCTCATTATGTGGAAAATGTTCTGTATCCATAAGGCCATACCCAAACTTGATCGGGATGAACAAGAAACATGTTACGAGGAACACACATCCTGAAACCACACCTAGAGCTTCTGGGCTGAAAGTAACGGTTTTACTGAGATAAAAGTACATAGTCAAAACTAAATAAAGGTCATGCGTAACTGTATTGTTATTACATTTTATTCTTGCTGTTTTTACAAAGGTCAATCCCAAATAAACCGGCTGTTATAAACAAATCCTTGAGCTTTGGTATTAGTTCGTCAGTCGTAAAGTAAGCTATGGTAGACAAGACCAGTAATAGTATAAATTCCCACATATTTGGAAAACGCACTATAGTTTTCAGTGTGTTAATGATAAATCTTTGTAATAAACACTCGACATTAGTAAGACAACAATCGTAAGTTTTGTGTTTAGCAGCTGACTCGGACGAAGGAAATCACCCCCATACATGTACCGCCAACAGCTGATGATACAATATGACACGTGGACTCAAATGTCAATTTGACATTGAAGTGCTGCCAGCTAAAATGCTGAAGGACCAATACAGACGAGATGACCTGTTCGATTCGCCCTATTTAGGCCACTACATAATCTAATAATACTCCCTACATAATCTGTGCTCCCTACGTTCTTATTTATTGTGTTAAATAACACAATAAATAAGAACGTAGTCATCGATCACCAAAATGATTGACAAATAGATGAAGCCAAGCCAACGGCACTTCCTTTCCTACGCTGAAAAAGAGTGGGTGGGTGGGTAGCAAGGCGATAAAAGATGTTTTTGTTTTGATTTTCAGTGTTTTCAGATATTCTATTAACTGTTTTTTGCCCGTGTATCTCTTAAAATACACAATAATCACTCACTCACTATGGACGAAATAGAAGAGGAAGCTAAAGCTGCAGCGGAAAAAATGGTGATGAATATGATGCAAAGGCCGGGACAACTAGAAAAAGTAAGAATTGATACCTTATTACTAAATTTCACAAATCCTAATCACTGAATAGGAACAAGTATATGGAAAAAACCAGCGGACATCTTTATCCAACTCTCTAATAATAATCCCACTACTGTACACTATCATATATATCCGTATCCTTACACTATGTACACTTTGGCCACAGGTTGAACAATATAAAAAGAGGATAACTCACAAGAAAGCATCCATAGAAGCACAACTGAAGTCCGCTGTGCAGGGGAAACTAGATGGGGTCAGTGTCGGCCTCAAACAGCTCCAAGAATGTCTTGATGATATCCAGCAAATTAGTATCAAGTATGTGTTATTGTCACCATATGTAGTTTCAATATCTTAGTGCAATTAACTTATTTGTATCCAGTTCACAGGCCACTGATATTAAATAAATAATATTAAAAGCTTACTAAGCTACAGCTAGCCTATTATTATTTCAGAATGGATGACTTGGAAGACTTGCTAAAAGGTGTCCCACCCTTAGTAGCTTCACTGCAGTATGTCAGAGAAGAGGATTCTCGTCATTCCCAGTATGTCACTGCTATGGATAGCTTGAAACACATCTTCACGGTGCCAGAGAGTGTTGCTAAGACTAAACAGTGGATAGGGGAGGGGAAGTTGTTGCATGCCCACCAGGTAAGGGTGACTCCCTTACTACTAACTCCTTGTATTGCAAGATTCAAGTATTTTTAAGAATATGACTTTTATCAATTGCACATCTATTGTTGTCATCAGAGAAATAAAAAAAACTCAATTAGCTTACTGAAACTATTTCATAATGGTATGCATGATGCGGGTTTCTTGGTCCATTTCAAAGGACATTATGGTTTAGTTTTGTGTTAGTACAAAAAGAGCAAGAATATTACAGTGTAATACTATTACCATATCTATCTGGATTACTGAACTATCTTTAATAATTAAAATCCAACTATCTCAACTATTTGAGTTCATATTATATAATAATAAAGCAATTAATGTCATATAATAATAATCTTGTCATAGTGCCTAAATGATTTGGAGAATTCAAGAGATGATCTGCTATATGAACTGCACAGACTGCCAAACCAATCCTCACATGACAAGATAATGCTGAAGGCATACTTTGAAGATGTGGAGATGGTTTCAAACTTGCTCGAGAAGCAGATCAAACTGATCCTGGCTCGGACGCTCAATACTGTACGCAAGGAGCCCACGGTTATTGTGACTGCATTAAGGATTATTGAAAGGGAGGAGAAGAGGGACCAGATGGCTTTGGAGGTAATTATTGACGACGTATGTAGCGCGGAGGGAGAGGGTCTCCCTGTGACGCAGGAGGTTCGGGTTTGATTCCCGCCTCAACACAAATGCATGTATGATCTACAGAGCTTTAATGTTGTCTAAAACACAAAATACCTACAATTAAGTAGGTATTTTGTATTATATACAAAAAAGGAATTCATAAGTCCTAGTTTAAGATCTCTTGTCCTATCTGACATGTGCATAAATACTTACAAAACATTTTTCCACCGAGAGCCCATTCCTTATTAAATAGGTCAAGCTCATCCCGCCAGCTATGCTTACGCCTTCCACGTGGCCGTCGTCCGTCCGGGACCCAGTCAGTAGCGATCTTCGCCCACTGCTGGTCTGACATGGCTCTCATGACCAGCCCAGTCCCACAACAAAAACATTCATATTTATTTATTTATATTATATATATTATATTTATTTATGTAATACATACCTGGGGCAGAAACTAGTATTTTTAATTATTTTTATAATTGTTTCTGCCCGCGGCTAAGCACGCGATATTTCTAGGAAAACATTTTAATGTTATTTCTATCTTGTGGGAACTTATATTTCTAGGAAAACATTTTAATGTTATTTCTATCTTGTGGGAACTTATGAAGGGAATTTATGAGATGAAAAAAAAACTAAACTAATGTAAAACAAAACTAAAAAACTAAAATAAGATCAGTCATCTAGTACCCAGAACACAGGCTCTGCTTAGCTTGGGGCTAGATGATGCTGTGCTGGTTGTCCAGTATTATTAATATATTTATTGTTTTTTGCCTAAACTGATAAATAAGAGCCATGAGCCAATAACAGGGATCATAACAGAACATTTCAATTCATGCCAATATGGAGATTGAAGCAGTTTCAATAATTTCTGATAGGCAGTCCCCTTCCTCCAATATTATTTTCAATGTCGGTCCCAAAGTACATTTTTTTAAGAATGTTATCCATATTTTTCCTCTTCACAGCAACAAAGCCAAACAGGCTTCATGCCCCCCGGTCGACCCAAGAACTGGCGCAACAAGGCGTTCGAAGTGTTAGAGTGCGCGGTCGGCCAGCGCGTGGAAGGCACACGCGTTGACGAGCGAGAAGACAACAAGCTGTGGCTCATTCGCTACCTGGAGCTCACCAGACAACTTATACTGGAAGACTTGAGGGTCGTGAAGACGCTGTGTGTGCCTTGCTTCCCGCCGCATTACGATATCGTCAATAAATATGTGAATATGTATCATACGAGCTTGTCTACCAGTGTGAGTTTTGTTTTATATTTTAGGGTGTAGTATTTAAACAGCGCTCTCCGCGAAATCGCATGCCAAGCTTGGCTGTACCCCCTTGTTTGGGGGAGTCATGTTCACTAGCTTTGGATATCATTGTCAATAATCCCTTGAGCATAAGTAGGTATAGGCCTCCTCATATTCTAGATAGCTCTGTCCTGTGCTTTTTGCAGCAAGAAGTCGAGATATTTATCCAGCCACACTGACCTACGTTTTTAACTTATGCTTTTCATTATTTAGAATATATATTTTAAATTTATGTTAAATAAACTAGAGTATAGTGTGTCCAATGGCTCTTCTTATTGTCTCTATACTTAAGGTGAAGACACATGGTTAAAGTGTTCTTTAAAAGTTGAGCTTAATAAAAAACTATTCAACTATTCTGACAACCTCGTGACGCGGTGGGCGAAGGAAAAATGTTGCGGATTCGATTACCGCCTCGGGACAAATGTTTGTACGATCTGATATTTGTTCTGGGCCGTTATCTATGTATAATATAAATTATCTATCTATGTAATGTATTGTATTAAGTATATAATTCATCTAGTACCCATAACACAAACTTTGCTTACCTTGGGACTAGATGATGCTGTTGATTGTCCTGTATTATTTATATTTATTTACCTATTTATTCTTTCGTCATTTCAGCTTCAAGACGTGTTTTTAAGCGGCATAGAAGGCAACGAGTATGTGACCCTACTGTCTTGGGTGCTGAATACATACCCTGGAGAGGAACTCATGGGGAGCACGGAGCTAAGGATCGACGTGTCGACTCTGCCGCCGCTGCTCAGCGACGAGATGATGAGGAAACTAGAGGAAGACTACTTACAGGTAAGCGCATAACAAAGATGCTGGATTTTATTTATTTACACTGTATTATCTAGCCTCAGAGCAAGCAGGGCTCGTGTTATGTGCACTATGGTACCGGAGATTCTCAATAATTTATCGATAGAAAATATTCAGTACAATGCTCAATTTGCTGATTCGTTTGTTTGAGTTTAAGCGAAAGTATTCCAGTAAGGCGTAGGCCTTACCAATATAAAGGCCCTTTTAAATGCGAGTTGTGCATCACATAATAATCGTGTTTTTTTCCAGAAAATGGAGTCGAACTACATGGAATGGATGGAGAAGACGCTGGAGTCTGAGCGCGCGGAGTGGGAGGGGCAGCGCGCGCCCGACGTGGAGCCGCACTCCAGCGCCTTCCACACGCACGCGCCCGTCATCATCTTCCAGATGATAGACCAGAACCTGCAGGTCACCACATACTCACATCATCATTTATTTATTTATAAAAAAAATCCACAGCCCTTATGAACTAAAATTGACATACGTAAAACAGAAGGCCAATACAGGATTTACTTTATCATCATCATCATCATAGATTTACGACACCCACTGCTGAGTATAGATAGGCCTCCTTCGACTGTCCTAACTTTCGCATCCAGGTATGCCCAACGACTTCACTACATAGTATAAAACAAAGTCTCTTCCCGCTGTCTGTCTGTCATGCGGCTTCGCCTGCTTGGAAATCTGTGTGTCAAATGGTTTATAAACCTTCCTTTTGAATCGCTCTTTCTATAAAAAAAAACCGCATCAAAATCCGTTGCTAGTTTTCAAGATCTAAGCATACATAGCGACAGACAGAAAGCGGGAAGCGACTTTGTTTTATACTATGTAGTGATTAATATACTAATATTGTTTAAATTTGGGTGTAGGTTACAGAAACGATCAGCAAGGAGATCACGTTCAAGGCGTTGCTGCTCAGCATCGACCAAGTCACGCGCTACGGGAACATGTACCGGGAGGGAGTTATACAGTTCAAGGTACCCTAGTATAAATAAATAATGCTGGACAATCCACACAGCATCGTCTAGTCCCAAGCTAAGCAGAGCTTGTGTTATGGGTACTAGATGATTGATATACTTAATACAATAGATTACATACATAGATATGTTTTATTATACCTACATAGATAACGACCAGAACACCCGGAATAAATATCTGCGGATCGTACATACAATTGTCCTAAAGCGGGAATCGAACCCCCAACCTCCTGCGTCGCAGGCGGACCTTCGCCCACCGCGCCACAGAGTTCACCAAAATTGATTTTCTTTGATCCTTCATTTGGGGGACTTCAGGGGAGGATAAAGTCCTACAAGATAAGACGTCTTTTGGCGAAGATTACACGGGGAGCATTACAAACGACTTATAGTTTCAACAATTTTCATTGTCACGCACTTTTCCGTTAAAAGTAGCGCCTGACCTTTCCCGATATATTATCTAAATCCTTTTCTAATTTCGATGAGATGTTTAGCTGTTTTGTCGTGAAAAGGTAAATTACTTTCGTAAAGTATGGATTATTAATTCGCGAACTTTGTGTTATTATTTCCCCACATACACATTGCATTGCAGCGATCTTGACCCCCCCCCTACCACTACCTACAGTTCTGTTGTAAGTGATATGTCCGTTTCTGTTGTAGAACGGTCACTTCGCGGACCGGTCCCGCGTGGCCTACTTCACACACCACATGATCACCATCGTCAACAACAGCGAGCAGATGGCCTCCCTGCTGCACCAGACGCAGGCGCGCCGCTGGCCTCCCGGGACCCACAACCCGCACGCGGAGGCCAAGTTCGACAAGTGTCTCACTACCTACCAGGTAATCTCATCATCTGTGTGTACAGATGGACATGCCTAGTTTCGAAACCGAGTGAGGGTAGTTACAAATAAACCTGCCCCTGCTTTGAAGAGGCGTAGCTCCATTACACCCCGTGAGCACGGCAATGTGTAAATTTGTTGAAATGTCGCTGAAATTGGTAAATAAACGAGAAACATCCATTAAACAGGAAATAACAGCCTAAATGTTAATATAACTACGAAAATGTTTAGCCCGTTCCGTAGTGTTGGAGTGAAGAGGTTACAAGCATCCAAACATTCTAACAAATCGCATCACTACATAGCACAAAGTCGCATCCCTCTGTCTATCTGTCCCTATAAAAATAAAAAATAATTTTGGACAATCCACACCACACAGCTATGTAAGCTTAGATCATTAAAACTACGCAACGGATTTTGATGCGGTTTTTCTATAATATATAGAGTGATTCAATAGGAAGGTGGTTTATAAACCATTTGACACATAGATATCCACTCGGTGAAGCCGCGGAGCACAGCTTGTTTATAATATAAGTGTGATTGTTACAGAACCTTCGCGACGAAGCCGCGAGGTTCCTCCTGGAGGAAGCGTTCCTCGACCTGGAGGTGCACTTCGAGGACCTGTTCACCATCAAGTGGGTCTCCTCCACCGTCCCCGTGGACACCATCTGTATCACGCTCGACGACTACTTCCAAGACTACAATCATCTACGGGACAAAAACTTCGTGTATGTGATCAACGAGGCGCAGAATCTAGGTATTACACGTATTACTATTTTATTTGTATTTTTTTTTACCAGAACACTATAAAGAAATCAATTTATTATTCACTGTATATATCTTTATATATCGCGTTTATTAATTTTTCCGATGTGTCAACAGGTTTTAACACACGGCCGTAGTCACGGGATTGAGATCTTTAAACGTTTCCATAGAACTAACGCAAAGCCAAGATTAGAAACTAGTACTGAAATAGAAATAATGAAACAGTCTCAGAAAAAAACATACAGTTATATACCTATTTAATTATAAAAATAACGTCAGCAGTAATAATTAGAGAGGCGGTAGCTCCAGTCATTCCGTGCCCACGCCCGAAACCTGTTGAAAAGTCGAGAAAACTAGGTTTATCAACGCCATAAATATCCGTGAATAAAAAAATAATGCAGCAAGGCTACCACGCTATTTAGCACATAACGTGGTGCACGTTATCAGCGTTATTGTGCTATTTATAGCGTGAACAGGCGCATTTTAGCGTGAATAACGCCTGTTCACGCGTTATTCTGCGTTTTTCGGTGCGTAACGTTATGTGCTAAACAGCGTGGTAGCCGAACTGCTGAACAAATACTAAATACTTTGAATAGTCTTATAATGTTTCTCAATTTATCTCTCTATATTTTGTAACATAAATGTTTGTATGTTATAGTTTACAAGAAGTATATAACAGCGATGCTGTCCCGCAAGATAACGTTCAAGACGGTGGAGGAGTGCCAGGCGGCGGCCACGAAGGTCGTGAAGGAGGCCAGCCAGGTCCGGGCCTTCTTCCGGAAGATAGCGGCCGTGGGCGTGAATGTGGACCACCCCTTCGAGGTTATCAGCATGCTGGCTGAGGTGAGCACGGAACAGTTCTAACATCTTTATTTTATCATTCACAACAAACATTTACTTCACTACATAGTATAGGGTGTCTCAGAATGTTTATAAACCAACAAACTTAAAAAGTCCGCCAAGCGATTGAGACTATTCCCCACCCCCTGCTATTTCTGGTTGGGGTGTAATACTCAAATTAAAAACGAAAAATATTGAGACACCCTATATAAAAAGTCGTTTCCCGTTGTCTGTCTGTCCCTATGTATGCTTAGATCTTTAAAACAACGCAACAGATTTTGATGCAGTTATTTTTAATAGATAAAGTGATTCAAGAGGGAGGCTTGTAAACTATTTGACACACAGATGTGTGCGGGGCGCAGCTAGTCAATAATAATAATAACACTTTTGAAAATAATTTTGGTTTGATATTGTTTAAGGTGCTGCGCTGCCAAGACATAGAGATGCTATCCCTGGACCTGCACTCCGTGGTGGCCAAGTGTCCCGACATGACGGAGGAGCAGCTCTCCCGGCTGGTAAGCCTGCGAGGCGACGTCTCGCGCGCGCGCCTCAAGGACACCGTCGCCATCGCGCTGGCGTCGCGCCCGCCGCGCGCCCCCAACGCGCACCCCACGCTCTTCACTCACATCACCTTCACGGACCGACTGCGGCAACACTTCAACTTGTAGATAACATGACAGTCTTCAGCTCGTACTACATATTTTATTTATTTATTTTAGGCTAGTTCTAAAGTGCCCGCTGGGCAGCGCGCTGTTAATGTTTACTGATCGGCGCTCCAGCGCGCGCGCGACTTGGAAACGCATCTACGACCCCCATACATCTCCGAACGCGCGCGCTCCAACGGCGCTGCCGAAACGCGTAACAATAAAACCAGCCTTAGTTTATTTATTAGGTACACAAAACACATGACAAGCGACCACGCGGGAAGCACCAGCTTTCAAAAAAATTAAGTATCATCAAAACCGGATCACCCAGTCCCAAAGTTCTAAAGTAACAAACATAAAATATAAAAAAACAATCCAATTGAGAACCTCCTTCTTTTTTGAAGTCAGTTAAAAAGATTCGGTCGGTTATTTTGAGACTCTTCTTAACAAATACTTACCATCAACTCACTCAGCCTATTGCCACCTCTACTGCTGGGAACAAGCCTTCTCTTTTGCACACCAGCTCGACCCGACCTGTACCTGTCTCATTCTCGGCATGTGGGCTCCCTAACTATATACAAAATACTAGGATAATTAAATAATACAATTTAAACCTTAACCTTTTAACCTAACTATGAAAGTATGTACTTACTCGAAAAACATTCAAACATTTTATGCGCCTACATAATCATATTATTTATTTTAGTATCTAAAGTTAAGCAAAAATGTATACATATAATGTAAAATGTATTGATATAATGTTACACACAAATATACAGAATGTTTGCTCTAATCCTGTTTCCCAATCGGTCCTCCCCATGCAGCGTAGCAACCCGACGCAACTTGGAAACAAACGTAAGTATTTACCAACATTCTACCGCACCATTATTACTTGGCTTCAGTGAGTAAAAGCGGCGCCCACATCGCGTCGTTTACATTAGCTTCCGCAAATGTAAACGACGCGATGTGGGCGCCGCTTTGTAGATAATAAATATTTTACTGCATTTTTTTCAGAAATTTTGCTTAGCTAAACTGTACTATTTTTACAGAAAATTATTATAAATGGCTTTAATCTATTAGTATCGTAATTTTCGTATAAAGTAAAACGTTCGAAGACTCCTACAGAAGGAAATAAAGATAAAAATAAATTTATCCAGCCATGAACAGGTGCATGCCTACAGGTTTGGCAAGGAATAATAATATTATAGTTATAGATAAATAGGTACCTACATTTACATACATATATACAAATGCAAGAAGAGACGCTATCAAAAGGCAGCTATCATTTTTATTATTCTACGGTATGAGTAGGTACTTATGTATCTCCTGACATAAAAATTATTACATTATAAAAATAGAACAAACGCAAAAACCTAACGAGAAGAATTCAACATTATACAAACTGCAAAATGCTATTATAATAATTCAGCAAAATTAGAAAGATATATGACGAGAGCGCCACTTCAGCACATACAGTCCTGCATTCGTAAGGGAGTATGTAACCCGCGTTTATGCAACGTGAACAATATCGTAAACGTTTAGTAAACACGTTAATGGGGCTGTTACGCGCGCTCGTAAACATGGGTTATACAAGTGACCAATGGATGATGTGACGCTCCATTTTATTAATATGCATTTATTGCTTAATGAATATGAATAAAATGGAGCGTCACACATATGTACATTTTTACATCATTTTAGCTTAGGTATAAAAGTTTATTCATACATGAGTCACAATATTTATAGTAGACTTTTTGCTACTGCCTGCATGCAACTCGGTATTTGAAGTTTGTAATGGAAAAATAATGCACACGAAACTATACAAGTAACAAATTTTAAAATAATTGTCCTTCTATCTGTGTGTTTCGGGTAATCTCCGAAGCGGCTGGACCGATTTTCAATCGCAGCTAGCTGATGGTTTACGGACAACTTGGTAACTTTTATTAGAAAAAGGTTGATTCCGCGGAAAAAATTAAAATGCATAAAATAGTTAATACTACGCGGCCGAAGGTGCGGACAGCTAGTGTATAGGTACGTATATATACCTACCTCGTGTAGTTATAAAATTAATAAATAAATATGCTTTTTTCAATGCTTTGTTGTTATAAATATGTATAAAATTTTACATTTCCAAGTGTACCAATGTATCTTTATAGAATAAATAAATATAATACAATAAAAATGCGTGCGAATCCAGGCGCAAAAGCGAACACAAATTATAGTTAGCCCAGTAGGTAGGTACCAGATTTAGTTCGGCTGTTAAAGTTCGCGTCGTATATTCGGCCACCTTGTCGCTATCAAGGCCAATGTAGTTCGAAGGGCGGGCGCGACCAGTCCGTCTGAACAACTCGCCGCGAGCGCTGCGCCCGCGCACGACATGTCTCGCGAAACGCTGCTCCACTGTTGGCTCCTCCTGTGCTGTGTCACAGGTGAGGGAAAACTATTATAGCCTGCGTCTAGCGTCCCACGGTAGGTCAAAGGCCTACCCTAAACGAAAAACATAAATAAAATCGGGCGGTTAATACCCTACCCACAGTTTTAAAAGAGAGTTCGTGTTTACAGATTTTTCAGCGAGTTTCTTAAGTTTGTGTAATTAATTGATATTTTTTACAAGACACGACACCACAGTGTGTAAACCTGTTGAAACGTCGGGAAAAATGGGTAAATAAACGCGATAAATACCCGTTGTATCAATACTTATAAATAAAAAAGTAGGTAAATAAATATTGACGTTCAAAACTAAACCCCAATGGTTCCCTCCGACGACTACAATAAGTTTCAGCGAAGGAACGTTTATCTTTAGTGTGTGTATCATACTCGACATATCTGTGTTATTTTTGAACGTGATCGTGAATCTCGGTGATGTTTGCGGACACGAGCTGAGGGTTTCTTAGGATGCTTTGGCAACTGGTTGCTCAATAACTCGTGTCCTTGTTTCTTATTTATGTGTGATTTTATCATCGACAATCTTTACTAGTCCACTGCTGGACATTATGCCTTCCCTGATAATAAATAAATAATTCTGTGAATCCACACAGTATCATCTAGCCACAAGCTAAACAGACTTTGCATTATGGGAACTATATTACTGATTTATGTACTTAATAGAATGCTTTACATAGATTTCATAATTGTATGTAAACATTAGTTGGAGAAGCCATTGGTTCCTGAAACACAGTTTTTTTACTAGTTCAGGAGCCTATTGACTCGTATTGCCTGTTTCACTGTCTATTTTGTCAATAAATAAAATTTTTACTTTACTTTACTAGATATATATTTTTAATATACATAGAAAGTACCCAGAACACCCTAAACATATATTTGCAGATCGCAAAAGCATTTTTCAAATAACATTCCATTATAATTCCAAAGGGTTTTTCCTCTGCTCATGTTAATACCTATGATGTTTCAAATTAGAGGGAATATCACAATAATAAATAAGTATCGAATTCTTAAGAAATTCATTTATTACAAAAAATACACAAAAACAAACAAAACTACAATTTACAATTCGTATATACACTAAGGTAACTACATCAATTTCCTTAAAATCTAAACCTTCACCAGAAATGCAGTGCCCAGAATGTTGGCAGCATTGCCACGTTGACTGAATGATGATCCTTGGTCGGATCCTCCAATCGTCGGATAAATATATATTGTGGCTTGTTTGATCTTAAATGTAAGAGTGAAGTGGAGAGCATTTCCTTTGCCTTTCGATTGTATTATAATTATAACTGGACCACTTTCGCAATGTTGTTTTGGAACGACTATTTTAATGTTGTGTGTGGCTATCAAATAGAAAAACTGTTGTTCTTATATAAACTATACGCTGAACAAATTCTGGGATACTATGTGAGAAGCTAGCATATTATATAATTTAGATGGACAGACGGATGCAACTTTGTTTTGATACCTCTTCACGCTGAAAATTGATTCGGCTGTGTGTGTGTGCACACCTCAACAGCCTATATTGATATTGGTCCACAGCTAGAGGCTCCAATTATGCACACATGACGTATTCAAAATAATAAATAAACAAATATTTATTTCAGACCAAACCAGCACAAAATACTACACGAAGTTTATACTCCGTCCACGCGTTTATTTTCTTTGACCCACTGAATTCTATAATGCAATATTTCAGGACACGCACAAGGGAACCAAAATGAAAAAATATCGAAGCTGTCGTTAAAATTCCTGCGGATGCCTCTCGCAACTTCAATTCGAGGCGCGTGCAAAAATCGGCCCGTATATCGCTAGCGGGGCGCGTGTCTTGGGTATGAATTTAGTTGCGTTCCGTTATAACAAAAATAACATAAAATATGATAGTATTTGTCGCATAAAATGTTATTCTATAACAACATATTCATATTCAAACAATATAAGCTATGGTTCTTATAAAACAAAACTTAAGATATTGTTGTATAAAAATACGAAAAAAGTAGGACGAAAATATGAAATTTTAGTTTTGAAATGTTGTATTTTGAAATAAAAAAAACAGAATATAGTAGAAATATACTCGTATTACAATAATTTTGGTATTGTATTACGTTTGTTTGGGCAATGCATCCTTCGATGGGCCCTTCAGTCGCGATATTTGTCGAGTAGACAATGTAGACATGTATCTCACTCACAGATTTTACAGATAGGTATCATTAAGCGAATCTCTTTTAAAAAGAAACTATAAAATCTTTGTTTCAGTCATAGAAAATAAACGCGTGGACGTGTTCTACAAAAAGTAAATACCTACTAACTTTATTCGACGACCTTACGACGATCTCTGTGGCGCGGTGGGCGAAGATCCCCCTGCAATGCAAGAGGTCTCGGCTTCGATTCCGGCCAGGGAGAAAAGTTTGTATGATAAGCAGATATTTGTCTCGGGTCTTCTGGTCGTTTTCTATGTTCATATTAAAAAAATAACTATACATGTATTGTTATTATGTAGGTATATCAATTATCTGGTACTACCCATAACACAAGCTCTGCTTAGCTTGTGGCGAGATAATGTTGTGTTAATTGTCCAATATTGCTTATATTATTATATTCACACGGGCAGTTAGGCTAGGTTCTTTTTACCTCGGAATAAAAGCGTGCGAAACCACAGTCGGGAGCTAGTTATTTTATAAACACAATCGTTCGTATTATAGAAACGCCTCATAATAAGGGTGACATGGTCTCGCGCAGAATGTACTCGTGTTAATAATAAACCGCGCCTGACATCTAATGTGGTCCACTAACCTACAGCAGGTAATTAGGAATCGTAAACACTGTATCAGCTGCGTGCGTGCGACTGACTGCCACTGAGGCATTCTCCTATAAATAAGGAAGGACATAATAGAGCTAAGATTTATCATCCTGCCACATGGCCCGCGTCGGATCTCGCAAGCGTTCGTTAATACTACAATGTGAATGGGCATTTATTGAATAGTTCGGATGTGATAGCCGCTGCTCGACCCACACGCAGCATCGCGTAGCGATGGTATTTTTAACATTCCCGGAGCGGGCGCAAGGTTAGCCAAGACACACGCTTATTCATTTGAATATGACCTAATTCTGTGTAAACATGGGGAATTGAAAATGAGGTTTTATATCCCGCTTGTTTATAATCGCGAGCGCTGATTTCAGTTTTAAATTTTCTGTCTGTAGGCCGTTTTATGGTTGTCACACACGTAATTAGCAAATATGAAACGGAATAGGTCGCCTCGCCGCTCAAGGCTTAAAGAAAAAAAACAAAGGAGGCGCGAGGCGACTCCGTTACGGTTCTAATTGTGTGAGTATTTGTTATATGAAACTCTTAATTACCAATTAAGAGTTTCATATAACAAATGCGACTCTAATTGTGGCGCTGATGATCCGTCGCTATAAGTGCGATAACCTTTTGATTAGACAGAACGTAACGAGTAAGATCTGCGTCTTTGTTAAAGCCTGCGTCTCAGACTCCGAAGCTCCTTACGACTTAATATATAAATGAGAGTGGTGGGCGCAGCGATCGCCTCCGACATGGAAGGATAAACGCCACCTAACTGGCGGCTGCCATTCATCGTAATGGCCGCATCAGCCGGCACATTCAGATTTATTGCACTTCGCTTGTAAAATTAAACTACTGTAGGTACAAAATTATTGAACGGAGCACTTGGACTGGCTCCTTTATTACAACGGGAAGCGACTTTGTTTTATACTATGTAGTGGTATACCAACAATACCTACCACATGCCAAATATTAAAATTCCGTTCTTAAATGTAGCAGACGGACCGACAAATATGCATTTGCAGTAATAATATAGGTATGAATGGACCTTCTCTACCTATATGCATGTTTAGTGAGCCATTTTACCTGATCGTCCACTGTTGAACTCTGGCTTTGCCATATTAACGACGCTTGACAGGTGGAAGAGCCACCATTTTGGGTTTTTCGAATGGTTACGAGCAGCGGAGAAAATGTTCGCCCTGCGCTGCGTTAGCGTTCTTGATTCGCAGCCAGGCTTTGTACACACTTACGGAAAAACTAAACCACATCATTTAACATTTATAATAAGTATTTAAACTAACTATTTATTGATGAAGGTCAATACAGATAAGATATTTTTAATAGGTTTATTTATGCAGGTCTTGTATGTATATTATTAGGGAAGTAACATTAGTTAAACTGTGTATATTTATCATAATAATATTGTGTTTGAGAACTACACAGGTGGGCTTTAGTCATTTGGTTCATCTGCCTCAGATGAAGTAGGTAAATAAACCCGTAATGTAGACGCGTCTCCACCTCACCTCAGTCTTAGCAATAACTTTCAGTTATAAAACAAGTATTCACCTTACTTCAAATTCCTCGCTCTAACTGAGAGAAGTATTGTCAGATACACAAATAAATTAATATTTCACTCTTCATTTGATTTGCATCAGTTGAGCTACGTCTACCTATATTGCATAAGTCTGCACTTGTGCAGACACCTCGTTCAACTGCCTAGTCTAGTACTTAGTGTTAATTTTGTTTGTAAATAAGATATCTGAACTCGTTCCAATGAAACTTTTGAAACTATCATGGTTATTAACACTAAAGTCAGATAGATCAGTATGTCTGCCCATTAAAACTTACTCGCAGTGCCATCAGTGGCGCAGGAAACTGTGCCGAAATATTGGAAAACCAAAAATCTAATCATGGCCAGCTATAAGCACTAATAGGGTATATATACATCGCGTCGGGAAAAATAAGTAAATAAACGCGATAAATACCCGTTGTATGAGTGCTTATCATTATGTGTTCAGATCGCGTGAGTTTAAAAATACTAATGATGGTAAATATCTCGTTCCAGTGAGCCGACAGCTATCCATAACAGAGTTGGAGATCCCCGCCGCAGTGAAGGCTGGTGCGGACGTGGAGTTGAAATGCCGGTTCGAGCTCGGCGAGAGAAGCTGGGAGTCGCTCATAGTCAAGTGGTGGTCGATCCACGGGGACACTAGGAAGCCTCTCTACCAGCGGATAGATGGCAAGAATGCCAGTCATCTTATTACTGTTGGTGAGTGTTGGTTGATTGGTCTTCCAATTTGTCACTGAAACTAAAAGTCGATGGGAGGATAGTAATGTTTATAATTCCAAATGTATTATTCAATCCTCTTATAATAAAACATGTGTTTTCTGGTCGGCAGGTAGAAAATGCCTCGGCATTAAGCCCACCCTTTGTATGTAGTGCAATAAAGATTTTAAATTAGGGTTGATGCACGTATCAGAGTTATTTTTTTCCGCCATAACTACAAATGCCTGATCAGATTTGGATTTATCGGGTGTCGATAGAATCCTAAAATCATTCGGATAGTCAACTTTGAAGTTATATTTAAAAGTTTTTGAATTATTTTAAGTGCCTACTTAGATGTCGCGTAGGTATTGTATCCAAAACCTTGTTTCAATGAAAATAAAAACAAGCAAACTTTTAAAAATAGTCAACAATAATGGAGAACATGCGAACCCCAGACAATTGATTTATTTTATTTATTTATTTAAAGCATTACAACTATTTTGACAGGTATTACCTAATACAACAGTGTAGTTTGATCCTTTTGGAATGACACACATAATATGTGGAATAAAACAGAATTACATAACGTGAATATGTTGATGTGGATTTATGTTGATGTGTAATATGTAAAAAATATAATTTACATTAAATCTTATGCGAATGTAAACGAGTTGAGAGTTGAAGTTCAGAATACGATTTATAATAAGTAGGTATGGTGAATATACAATACAGGTTACTCGAAATGAATTCGTTAGAAGAATACATTTGTGTATCCAAGATAATGGAGACCATTTCGAACAACTAATTAGTTAGTTAACCATTTTTTATGTAAATAATTAAAACAATTTACGTTTTAATCATTATTATTTATATTAATTTAAGTTTTCATGATTTTCCTTTCATTTATCAAGTTTGTTAGAGAGATTTCCTCATTATAATTAACCCTAACGATCGATGCAAAAAAGATGAAATTTTTACAGATTTTACTAAACTCACTAATTATACTAACGTAAGCGATAAGGCCGCCCATTGTACTTGTAGCATGTAATGTCTTTTTGTAATGATATGTATCTGGTATACGATACTTTTCTATTTGTATACTTATACAAAATACTCAGAACCCCTGGAACAAATATTTGTCCCGAGAAATGTCTGATGTGCGTTTGAGTATTAGAGTGTTGTGGTACCGGCAGTTTGTTTGACTGTTGTGTTGTGTGTTCCAGAGTTGAAGCCGGGCGAGCTGGACACCATCGTGCTGAAGAGCGTGACCCCCAAGGACTCCGGCACGTACCAGTGCGAGGTGGCCAACGGCGCGGAGGTCAGGAAAGAACAGGAGTTGGTGGTTTTCAGTGAGTCAGTCTTTTTAAATCAAAAGTTTCTTTATTCAGACATAATTATTGTTTAAACTTTTGAAGGATCCGTTCCGTAACCAAAGGGTAAAATGGGACCCTATTACTAAGACTCCGCTGTCCGTCCGTCTATCTGTCCGTCTGTCACCCGGCTGTATCTCATGAACCGTGATAGTGAGACAGTTGAAAATTTCACCGATGATGTATTTCTGTTGCCGCTATAACAACAAATACTAAAAAACAGGATAAATAACGACACGAGATTTTAAGTATAATAAAAATAGGGGTATAAGAATTTTATAAAATATTATTTTGCTGCAGCATAAAGTATTAGCATTGTATTGTTTCAGCGGCCGGCAGCGGGCCGCGGCTGAACGTGTCGGTGCCAGGAGGCGACGCGGAGGATGTGAGGATCGAGTGCGAGGCGAGCGACGTCGCGCCCGCGCCCGACCTCATCGTCAAAGTTAACGGGTAAATGCCGTAGGGACTGCATGCAGATGCTGGATGCGACAAGCTGAAGACACGGCGCTATGGCGCTCAGGGGAGGCCTATGTCCAGCAGTGGACTGCTATAGGCTGATGGTGATGAAATAATGTAATTTTCTTTGTTACTAAAGATTATAATTATCGTTCCAGTATCGAAGAAACCGTCTCGAAGATAATCTCTGGTCCGGACGCGCGCGGACTGTACTCGATCCTCGGCAACGCGACGGCGGCGCGCGCGGAGGCGGAGGGCGCGTCGCTCACGTGCGAGCTGCTGTTCGACGACCCCGCCGTCGCGCACCCGCAGTACGCACACACCATCACCTACGTCTCTGGTGAGTCGGCAGATAGTGCCTTCTCTGTTCTTTAGGGACGATTGACAATTATGACCGGTCATCCCGTGACCACGACAGTGTGTAAACCTGTTGAAACGTCGGGAAAAATAGGTAAATAAACGCGATAAACACCCGTTGTATTAATACTTATAATTATGTGTTCAGATCGCGTAAGTTAAGAAATATTTAATTATGGACCGATTTGGAATATTATTTCGCTATGAATACAATTCAATACGTTTATTTCAGACATCAATTAAGTTACAGTACAAATACAATTAAAGCGTCCACATTCGAGCAGTGTTTAGAATGATCCATGGCACTATTTTGAGTGCCATAATTTATAATTTCATTCACGACGGATTAATATTTATCCCGATTTTTTTTTTAAACTTTTAATACTAAGGTATTTGCATTCGGGTTTTTTCAAACCTATCAATTTGTACTTATGATTTTTGTACTATTCCAAAGAAAAATTGCTTGCTCATCAACTCTTTAATCAAATGGTCAAATTTCGAGAACTCTCTTATGGTGGCACTTCACATGGCTATTTGTGTTCGCTATTGGGTGTTTGTTGTATTTGGCAAAATATATGACGTTCAGACGAACATGCAAATAGGTGCAAATACGACCATCCACACATAGCACTCAAATAACAAACACACAAACATTTGGCAGCAGACTGAGCAGAGCGCAAGGTGACAATATGGCCATTGTGTGGACGGCTTATTGCGTATTTGCCTATTTGACTGCTTTGATGTGCCTCGAGAAACCGACAAGCGCACGGTAACGCGTATTTGGTATTGGCCTTATTTGTCAAATAGGCAAATAAGGCGAACAATTTGTCAAATAAACAGTCCACACATGGTAATTGTTTGCCAAATATGCCAAATACACAAATACAAATAGCCATGTGAAGTGCCACCATTACGTTTAACTGGAAATTGGAAATATTAATATTAATACGTATATAATACGATAAATGGTAGGTATATACTAATAGTATAAATCAATGAATCATAAGACTGGTTTCTCTTCAAATATATATAAATAAATGACTGTCGTTGTGTGATATGTACGCGCTACGCAGCGGAGAGGTCGTAGCATGCTATTGTATTGTACGCAAGGAGTTTGCATACGAAGGCCGAATTAACATGAAATGGCTGGGAAGTGTCTTGGTAGATACTGTTGTTATATATAATGCATAATATATGAGCAAATCGCAACATCGGATACGATATCAGTTCACGGAGGTATTAAGTAAAACTAAACCCGACTACGAACCAATCCGCGACTCCCTTCTAGTAAACTTTTTGCATAAAATGTAGTTTGAAGAGTTAGGTATCAAAAGCGAAAAGTTTGAGCGCTACAAAAATATCTACATATAAAAAGACTGTTGATAACACAATAATTCTTTTTAGCTTTGCCGTATACCGTAGTCTAAATAAATAATGCCATTTTCGTGCACAACACAGCTTCATCTAGCCCCTAGTCTTTACTAAGTAAAACTTAATAATGGTGGTGATTCTGAAGCTCTTGTCGACATCCGAAATAAAAGAAAACGAATATTAGGCTTGTTAGTTTTTGGTTTTGGTGCCAAGAATCGACAGAATCACAATCAATAAACTTTATTTCTATAGGCTTACAAAATAAGCACAAGTCAAATTGTATATTATAAAAAACAGCTGTTCAACCCCCGCCACCAGTAGACCGGACTCAGAACAGCAACTGCGGATAACAATCGAATGTTATGTTAATGACGTATTACTCAATTAAAGCCATCCCTACTCAGAACTGCGACGTCTGTGTAGCCGCTTCTTCGTCAAGTCTTGTGCCGTAATGTGAAAATATAAGAATTAGGAAGTTCCGTGTTCGTGTCCGATGTTGCTGGACGTACTGTAGGCTTGCGCGTGTGCCCCCGACTGACATGTGTTGTTGTATGTCTTGTTGGATGTTACTAACTAGCTTGTGGGGCAGGCGCGGCCAGCAGCGCGCCTCCCGAGGACGCCGCGGAGGTACACCCCACCACGGAGGCAGTACCGCTTGGAGGAAGTAAGTCTACTTGCGAATACCTTCCATCTTGCTCTACATTATCTCATAGGGGCCTGACTCTGCTCAACTAATAGCTTCACTGTGACAGTGACATGACAACGCTGTCGGTCGCACCGAAAACGTGTCTTTGGTGACAACACTTGATGATGATTCTTTATTTATGACGACTATGTCTTCAACTTCAACTTCTTCCTTGATGGCTCTGCGTCTGGATTGACGCAATTCTGCTGTCTGGTTGGACACTTTTCTACCAATGTCAAGTAATGGAAAATGTAATTGTAAAATCGATCAGTTATTAAGTTATTAGTATTACATTTGGAAGATGTTTCTTATTTTCACCAGAGCCTAGTTCATTATCTAGCACGGTGTACCACGTGCAGGTTAGGTTGGCTTGGGAGACGAGATGTTGGATTCCCCCTTTTTTTGATTTGACACATATTGCCAAATCAAAGAAATCAAGTCAAGTCGACGATACCATTGTCATAGTGAAACGATTGCTTGAGTAGAAAAAGGCCCTGGTCTACATTTATATATTTTTTTCTATATTTTCTGACCTTTGTGGTGGAAGTAAACTGAAAATTCTGTTGATGCATTTGAAAGCGCTTTAGATATTGCCGTCTCTTTCTTTTTGATCGAAATAAGTTTGGTGAAAAAAAGAGTTAACAAAAATTAGTTCGTCGAGTAGGTATAACGCAACAATAGAATCGAATCGTGTTCGTTCCATCGAAAGAAAACTCGATAATTTCATACATTCTATTTCTATTTACTTAAAGACTTAAAATATGTATCTGTTAGTTAGTCTTAAAAAATATGAATAAAAATTATGTTCATTCCTCATTATGTTTTATTAAAACTCAAATCTTATTTATTGTATTTAGTTTATTTTATGAATGAGGCTATGTTTAAGTAGGTATATGAATGTTATTTGTGCAGTTTATAGTTAATTGTATTATTGTCATGTGTAACAAGCGTCACCTTCCTAACCTTGTTCGGCGTTCACGCTTCCCTTGTATTATAATAACATTGTTTGATGGGTGATTCTTACTAACCATATGAAAGTTCTGCTGGACTCTAGATCTGCGCTACTTTTTCACGTATTTTGAATTTATTATTTTTAGTCCAAGATCATCAAGATACTACATCGCATGATGGTTATAAAAAGAAACTTTCTATTGTCATAAACCTTTCTCAAATCTCAATACCTAAATGAGTTCATGAATACATTGATTTCCATAGCTTGCTTAGCTCCTATTTTAGAGTTAGTTACCTATCGTTGTATATGTTCCCACGAAAATCCCAGGATTCCTAAATCACATCATCACTTTCCATCAGGTGAGATTGTGGTCAGACAAAGGCCTATCCTATTTAAAAATAAACTCATCACTCTTTACAAATTAAAAAAAAAACAATCTTATTTTATTTACTAAGTATTCATATAAACTCAATAAAATATCTTTATATACTAATCATAGTGTGTAGGTTTAAAAAAAGAGATTATTATATTAGAGATATTATTTATTAGGTACCATAAATAAGTGAACTAATATAACTAATATATAGTTGTGCTAAGTGCGTGTATTGTTTTCAGCCGGGCACGGGTGGCACTCCGGCGCATCCTGGGTGCTCCTGGTGGCGACGCCAGCGCTCGCCGCGGCGCTGCGCTGAACTAATGTGATACTAATACTACTGTAAGTGTTGATTTGATTCTGTGGTTATTGAATACATGTTTTTATAACAGACTTGTGTTTTATTACTTCAAGATATGTACGATATTTTATAGGTATAAATAAAGGGTAGATATTCATATAATTCTGACGATATCTTTATCCATGATGTTCACATCCAGCTAGATGTAAAGTACCAAAGCCTGTTGCAGTATTGTTGGAGGTGTCATGTATAGCTACTTAAAAAACCTACTACTACTTTTTACTTTAAAACGATCATGCAAAGAGTGACTAGATACAAATGTAATCTTGCTAAAGAGCATCCGCTGTGACCTAGTATTCCTGAAACAAAATGATATCACATAAAGACATTAGCGGTTCAGTACCACATTCTTTACATGAAGGATTATGGCACTATTATCTTTAACTTTTATACATATTTATTCATGTATGCGTCTCTAAGGTACCTACATATGTGTATATCATCTGGGCCGCAGTTAAGTTGCTTTGTACTTGTCTTGTGAAGCCATGAAATAAATGTATATTATAATTATTATAAGTAGTCTTACAATCCCCTCGGACTGAGTTGAAGACGTTGATTTTGACACACACTTACATAAAATAAAATCAGAAGAACGAAAATAAAATAAACTTACAGCTTAACTTACCCACGTGGACAATTTTGGTAGTGATAGCCGTGTAGTCCACCTGTGGGATGCGTAGCCGACAGGCCACCTCGCCGTGGGCGCGCGGTACCGACAGTACCGCGGTACACTCGGCGTCATAGTACGCGCCGAGACGCCAGATATGCTGCTGCTGTTGTGATATCGGTTCCCTGGTGAACAAGAGCTCTATACTATAGATAGATAGACTCAGTTTGGTAAAGTGTAGATCTGATGATGACGATTTGCCTACTATAGTCTATTTTACTTATGAACCCTTAAGGGTAAACATGTCAACGTCAACAATGAAATACGGTAAATTTTATCGACAAATCACGATCCCTATTTTCTCTCTGTGACAAAATGGCAGCCATTTTGTTTTCTTTTGCCTCGAAGCACGGGTGCTTGTACTGATTAAGCTATACGACTCATTTGATAGCAAATAATGTAGCCAATAAAGCAATGATAACATTGTTGCATTTTCTATTTTACCTACGGTTAGAGAAACGTAGGATGTAAATTATGTACCTACTTGTTATATTCGATGGTGAGGTCTGGCTGAGGGTGCAAATGCTTGGCCACACAGCTGACTGCGAGCGCGGCGCCCGGGCCTAGCGCGGCGCCCGAGCCTAGCGCGGCGCCCGGGCCTGCTGCCACCTGCGACACGGTCAGCTCGAACTCCTGCTCTGGACCTGCCACACAACATTCTTCGTTTCCAGAGATGCATCATTATCAATATTAGTTTAAACAAAGATTTATATCCTTAGATGTGCCCTTACCGTGGTCAGACCGCGCGACCTTGTTGCCACGCGGCGTAAGTGAGCTCACTCACTTGATCTCAATGTACATCTGAACACAGTGTGAGCTATATGACTTGTTCACGAAAGTACGTGCAGTATGATTGCACACTAATAATAACTATGTTTATAGGCAATAACACTATCATTTCATTTTTCGATTGATGATTGACGCACACATTCAAATATTTTCGATTTCAGGGTAATATGTCATATTTTTTCACAAAAACGTGTGCAATATTATTACACAAACAATGGTACCTACATTCAAAGACGAGGCTACAGTTATTGGACTCGGGGCGTACCTCTAACGATTTAAATTTTGAGTTTAAAGCGTTACTGTAAGTAGGTACGGTAAGAACTGACGCTGAATAAAGTCGTCGCTAAACGAGTTGAAAGGCATAGAGTGAAACTAACTGAAGACAATCATGGTCTTGGTTCGGCTCGCCTCCCGGCCCCGACTCTGCACCGCGCAGGTGTACTCCCCGCTGAGCTCCGGAGTCAGCGCCAGGATGCGCAGCATGTGCTTCTGGACCACTTGAAGAGCTGGAACATTGTTTCAGTTAGACTAGCTTCAGTCCACGGATTCTCTCACGCTATTCGCAGTAAACTTTCGCGCCCTTCAAGATTATTTTCGTGACTGTCGAATTTCTAATAAACTATGTATGTATGTATAAGGTTTAGGTACCTACTCGGTTTTCTCTTAATAAATAAATAATGATGGACAATCCTAGCATCATTTAGCCCCAAGCTAAGCAGAGCTTGTGTTATGGGTACCGGTACCTACCTATACCTATTGAGAATGAATGAATGAAGACTGATATACATAATACAATACATTACATAGATAGATATTTTTTATTATACATAGTAAACGAACAGAACACCCGAAACAAATATCTGCAGATCGTACAGAAATTTGTCTCGAGGCGAGAATCGAACCCGCAACCTCCTTCGTCGCAGGCGGATCTTCGCCCACCGCGCCACAGAGTCCGTCGTCTTTGTTTGTATGTATTAAATTGTACTTAATAAAGAGAACAAATGTTCTGATATGTGTTCTCTTTATTAGTGGAGTGGAAACTCCACTTATCTTGTAGGTGCCTAGGTATGTAATCTTTACTTGGCAACACTTAGAACCGAACATATATCAGATCATGTGTTCTCTTTATTAGGTACAATTTAATACATACAAACAAAGACGACGGATTTTGGTGGTGGTCCTTACCCGACGTCCTGTAAGACAAGTCAACTCTCTCCTCCAGCAACCCGCTAACACTAGGCTCCTTCCCCTGACTCCACTCGTACACTTGCGAACCGTTGAGTAGCCAGCGTACCGTGACGTCATCGCCCGCGCCGCTGTATATGCACTCCAGAGCGGCGGCGGTGCAGTCGCTCGCTATCACCTCCGGTACGCTCAGCTTGTCTATGCGGACTGTGCTCAAGATATCTGCAAAGAAAGAGCTCCAAAAGCTAAGAAAATATGGAGGTAGGAAAAAAGTAGGTTTTATATAGGTAGGTATAAAATCATTGGGTTTTATCGTTTTATTTATGGTAGTACGTACCTGATTAAATACCTAGCTAGGTTATTATTATGAATATAAGATGAAGCCAAATTTCCACGGCTATAACGGAGCGGAGTCATTGTGCGGACTTACGCAAGTATTAGATAAAATAAACAAGTGTGTGCACAAACACAGGTGCACTATCTATAGGTCACTCTTATCCTATTCCGATAGGACGGATGATAGACACACACGACAAGGGAAAGGCCGGGCATAGGTTGTTATAATGTGTGCGAGGAGGTAATCGGAATAGTAGTTGGTAGGCATGTGTTCATAAACTAATTTGAATAATAAAATCAAACTTACTTGCCATCAGCAAATATCCTTTGGCCAAAGGTTCCATAAAATTACTAGACACCATTTTGAAGAAAGTCGTACAAGCTAGTCGGAATGAATGAATGCGCAGACGTTCGTGTTAACTACCGCGAGAGCATTCCCGCGCCGAGCGCTGAATAATTACACCTCAGGCGAGAGCTCTTGCTAATTGAAACAAAATATAATCGCAACTTCGTTTATTTCCATGTTTTCTCCTTAAATAAAATCTACAATTGTGTTCTTACGGCCTGGTAAGCTGCATTTGGTAAATCATTTCTATTTAAAAATAAATATACAATGCTGGATAATCTACACAGCATCTATCAGGTACTAGATAACTACCTAATAAAAGATGGATAAGATAATTTTATTATACAAAGAAAACAACCAGACAGACAATTTTCAGACGGAACCATAGTTTATCCCGCGGCGTTCGTCACATGCTCAGTATGAAACGGATATTCATCTTATTCAACGTCATATAACGTTGTATGTTCTTGTTTATCTACGTGTATTGTACATATAACTGAACGAGTATTTGCGGGTACTTACATTTTTTTTAAAACAAATTGTAAGTACCCGATTTTTTAGGTACGAACCGTAACATTAACTTGCTAACGATTCTTTGAGCCACATCCACTTAGTGCGTGAGTATGGGACATGTAGTATTGCACTACCTACTTACGTTATAATAATATAGCTAATCTACTAGTTTTGTTCTATACACTATCTGACGCCAATACTCTCCGCAATTAATATTTTTAAATAATGGCATTCATTGTGTTTATATCTTGCAATATAACATTAATTTTCAAGCTGCTTGATTTTAGCAAGATATTAAATAAATAACAAATGTCATTACATTATAAATAACTTTTGATAATGAGTATCAATCAATAGGCTAGGTCTTTGGTAATTACAATAATCTAACATACATTTTGTAGTAAAAACAAAAAGTAAGTGTTTTCTTAACTGATTAATAGCATCTAATATCACGTCACCACTCTGTCGATTGATCATAGGCTACTTTTAAATGAACATCCAGAAGATTATAAACCAGGCAAATGGCACATCTGTATGGTATACATATGAGAACTACTTTTAATTCTTACCACTAGTTTCAAGATTCGATTGCTCTGAATCTAGTCTTGCACATATTCATATCATTGGTTTCGTAACTGTCTACATATCCATCTTACTACTAAATATCACTTAAATTGTACAAGTTATTATGCAACATTAATTACAAAATGCACTCTGACAACAGCGTCTGTATTTGGCATGGTACCACTTTGGCTAAGTAATATTTACAATAAACTTTGTAGCATAAACACCTAACTTTAAATACAAAAATAGCTACCACATTATAATATGACATACAATTAAATGTAGTTATAGAACATTTACCTAATAGAATCTTGTAACACAACAGTCATATCATTTGAGTCTGTTTTGAGAAATAGCAATGTCCCAAGTTAATGAACACTGAACTGCTACAATATGGCTACAACACACGGCCGACCAACAATTACCAACTCTCGAAGAAGCGCAATTTTTACAAGCAACTTTACTTTATGGCTTTAATTCTTGTGTGTTGGACTACCACAGATGATGTTAGAGAAGTTGTGGCGCGTCTTGCGCTGCCCGTCGCCGTCGCCGTCGGCCGCGTCCGCCGCCACGGAAGTCAGAGCTACAGTCTTATCAAAGTCAATAGTAGTATACCCATTCTTCAATGAAGGTGTACTCTCATTAGAAGCAGTGGTTTTATCCACACTGCCTTGGGATATAAGGAAGCTACGTCTTTGGATTGAGCATGAATCAGCACTGGCGTTCTTTGGACTGCTGTATGACAAGCTAGTTGGTGACATTCCTTCCTGAGATCTCTTGAGATCCACCGAGATCTTCAGACACTTATTTGCATCAATATCGAGCACTGCATAGTTTACTTCTAGTTCTTCTACAGGTGACATGGATGTGAAGGTGTCAGATTCTGAAAATTTATGGTTATACTCGTTGAAGTTGAGTGGCTCACCGAGCGACAAATTGGCATATGTATTCATATTAACTTCTTTAAATGCCAAAGACAAGGCGCAGCCATCAGGTCGCTTTTCGACTGGTGTGGGTGGAGTTGTGTCAATCCTTTTGAGTTTCTTCAATGTTTTATTTGTCAGATTGACATTGCAGTAGTACCTTGCAGACTCTTCTTGTTGTTCCAAAGTGAGCTGTGCGTAGTGCTCACTGGTGGTGCTCAGTGTGGGGGACAGAGGGCTCTTTGTCTGAGGATTCCCTATATGACCATTGGTATATCCACTTTCAACAAACCGAGTTTCATCTTCATCTTTTATTTGAAAAAGGCCACCTTCTTGTCTCAATGTGTTTCTAAGCATGGCAAGGTCTCGGTTAAAATCATTTGAATACTCGGTTGCTATTGAGTCAGCGGCTACATCTTGATTATTATTATTTTCCCTTTTGAAATCTCTGACCTGATACACATTACTGACATGGCTGTTGGTGGCCTGTGAGCGAGGATAAAGAGGCATCACTTCCAAAATATCTGCACTGGAGTTTGATCTTATGTTGTGATTTGCATGTCTATCGTCTGCAGTCCGGCCACCAATTAGGTTCACATTTATGGCAGGCCTCAAGCTGTCGAGCTGGTCGTTGTCAATAGAGGATCGGTGAACAACAGAAGCCTGGAGCGTCTGTCGGCCCTGCGGAGATGGGCTGATGCGGGACACGGGGTAGGCTGCTGTATCATGTACTATGTTTCTCTGTTGGATCTGATTTTGCAATGCACGGAACAATGAGGCAGCTCTTATACACTTGAATGCATAGATTCCTTCTCCAGTGTAACACCTTCGACCTGCAAACAAATTTTATAAATCAAAATATATTCTAACATGTCTTTCACTATAGCCCTACACTAAGCATATTGATTAAAAACAAATTACCTGATTCGAAGCTGAATATTTCCCCTTCGAAGCCGTATCTCCGGAGCGAGTGCAGCGGCCACACGGTGGCCTCCCTGCCCTCCCGATACAGCACGATGCTGGTGCCCGTGATCTCCAGCTGGCCCGCGCCCAGGTCCACGCCCTGCTCGTCGATGTTCACGACGCGGAACACATTCGGATGTAGGTCTGATCCCTCCTCTTTACTGTGTAAACACCCCATGATTGACTGTGACCATTACTTGGTAAGTAGATAGAGATAGAAGTAGGGTATGTTTCACAGTTTGGTAGTCACTTCATTTTATTTTATTACACGATTGAGGGATAGATAGTTCTGAATGCATATTTTTATAGCGCTTTGATAGCAACCTAATTTTCAGAAGATGAGAAAAAGAAACGAGAAACGAAAATCAAATAAACAAACATGATGGAACTTCAACTTTAATTCAACTTCTTCTATTATAGCGCCTCGCTTATCTATTGCTTTTCGCCTCGATTCCGTCAGTGTCTAAAATAGAATATAGGTAATCGGCATAGACTGTAATCGGTTTGACGTAGTAAGTTATTGTATTCTCCTTGTTTTGAGGAACTACCTACCTACATTCTTATAATTTTGCATCAACATTTCTTTGTTAAAACTAATGGACAACCCGAACCACAACCCGAGCCTCGGGTTGTCCGTGTCCCTCGGGTACCGAGGACAAGACAAAGTAAGTAATTCGTCCCTGCGGAAAACATAAGCAAAACAACAATACAACATTGAAAGCACATTATTAATAAAATTCTTTTTAAGGGGGAAAAGGTTAGGATTCATATAATTTTTAAGGACGGTAGGACGGATGAAGCTGAGACGTGGAAACTGGACACTTACGGTGTGACACAGCTCAAGGAATTAGCAAGCTTAAGTGGTGGTGGGCCGGATCTCCATCTCGCGAAGAACCGACAACTGCTGCAGCACTGAGTTAAACGTGTTTTTGGATGGAGATCGCGACTCGGCAAACGTAGTGTAGGACGCCCTTTGGACAGGTGGGATAACGATCTGCAAAAGAGTGCAGGCAGATGCTGGATGTGGCAAGCCGAAGACAGGATCCTATGTCACTCATTAGGGATTGCTGAAGATGTAGATGTGCCGGTTAATACAAACATTGTTCGCTGACTTGTACCGGGTGAGTGCGGTTCGAGCCGCGCACAGTAAACCCTGTAAGCGGTAGTTAAACCGCGTATATTCATTACGAATTTGTCAAACTACGATAGTTTTTATAGTAAAAGGGGTAGGTATACCTAGAATTTTATTATGAACGACAATTACAATCGAGTAATAGAAACTTCAGAGAAACAGATTAGAACTAGTATTTACAATTGAGCTAGCTGAATAGACATTCCTTCTTGAGGACGTTTCCTACTGGTATTGATAGCTATCAATACCAGTCGGAAGCGTTCTCAAGATGCGCTGCGCCAGGTAGGTAACATCAGCTCTCGGGTCACGTGTCACTTCGAACTGATGCTCAGATATTTTTTTAAAAACCCAGAGAACATTAGTACCCTACGGACAGTACGGATATAGGGCCTCGACTCCAAGTGGTGTAAATGTGTAGGCTCTGTCAAGACTTGCTTATTTGAGACTATGACTAGGTATTAAAAATTTGAGGTGAGCTAAATAATACCCTGAACCCCTGAATATTATTAAATTTAATGGCGCTACTAACAATACTTTTGAATAGTAATGTCGTTAGGCTTACGTAATCGGGAAATGATCACTTGTAGAAAGTCATAACATAATAATAGATTTACATTTTGCAAGCAAAAATAATTTGGGCCTACCTCTAGATTGTTTGCAACAGTCTGCACACCTACTACTACTATTTTTAAATACTCGTGGCTATAAATCGTAATTTATTTTTAATTAAAAACACATCTAGTTCTTGTCTTAGGTAATTTTATTTTCATATTGTACTTACTGTTATACATAAAATTCTGTTTAGTCTTAAAATAAAATAATATTACATACTTAGATTATTGATATACATTTATATTTATTGGACGGAAGAATTAAGGATATCACACACTCCTACTAACTAGGTAAGCTATGTACACTCTTCATCAGACCATTCCGAGCTGAATCACTTTGATTTTAGGTTGTTTTTGCGATGAACTCTCTGAAATATAATGAGATACCACTTATTACGGTGTCTTTAGGATCCCTGTGTTGCCATCAACATGCATCATGCATGCTCCTCATGCAAAGTGCAAAGTGCTATTTTGACCAAAAAACCCCTTACTGTTTGAGCTGGCTAATTCAGTAAGGTGATTAGAGTATGTACTTGAACTGTGTGTGTAAGAAGTGGTCAGCCATCTGATCAAATTCTTTAACTACAGTCCATCCATTATATTTATCGCTATTTGACACTACCTCAAGTTTTACCAACTTAATTTGGTACTAACATCGCGGCCGTTCGCAGAAAAATAATAAGTTTCATACATTATTTTTTGTTTTCCTATTTCATTATTGTATTTTGTATGTATGTGTCTGAATTGTTAATAAAGAATGTATCTATCTTTATATTTATCTACATTACCTTTTTACGAAGTTACGTCAACTTGCCCAAGTATGAGGGAGAGAATAGAGAGTGCACCTGTGTTTGCGCACACACTTGTGCACAACAGTATGTCTTGCGTACATGGCTACTCTCTGTCGAGACAGGCCGCCCGTGGTATTAAGAAATTCATATTATATGCGATTCGACTCAAATTTTGAGGATGTGGTAAATCGAGAAATGGATGTGTGCAATACATGCGTATCGTAATATCAGTATCTGGATATTTTAAGAATCTCATCGACAACCGAAACGTTGTGTTGCAGCAATCCGTAGGTTCGTCAAAAAGCGATTGATAGATTGGATGCCCTTTAAGTGAAGCTAGTAGGAACGTGGAATTTCTGTGGGGAACTGGCATCTGTACTAACATCTCGCTAACATTAGCGAGCGTGTATCGTGCATATGATATTTTTATCTATTTTTGCATATTTTTGTTGGTGTTATCAGAAGAGCGCAAGTCTGTAGGTACTATACATGCTGGTGCATTAAATAAATAAATAACGCTGGACAATCCACAGCATCATCTAGCCCCAAGCTAAGCAGAGCTTATGTTATGGGTACTAGATGATTGATATACTTAATAAATACAAAATTACATAGATATTATTTATTCGTAGCATAGATAGATATTTCTGCATTGACACTGTATGTGTGGTCAGACTGCATTCTCTGACAGAGAGGGAGCCGGTACCATGTGAGTCACAGTGGCCAAAGGTGGCACATGCTGGTGCATTGATACTGCATCTCATTTTTTAAAAATGCATTATGTTGTTATAAGATTTTGTTTGCCTGAATTTTTATGAATTATTTAATATTATTAGTTTTTCTCATTGTTTAATTTTATTTACAATTTTTAATGTTAATTTGTAATATATGTATTGTAATGAAGTAGTGTAATTGGTTCTAATATAATCGTGCTAGTTAATAAATAAATAAATGTGGTCAGACTTCGACATAGTCCCTGACAGTGAGGCAGGTCGTACCGGGGCGGGGGGGCAGAGGGGCGAAGGCTGCCAGGTAGTTGTGCGGAGGACTGAGCGGCAGGCTGTCCGCCAGCTCCTGCGCCGGCGCCGGCAGGCCTGCGGAGCCCTGCAACAAGTAACGTGGGACTTGAAGATGATGAGGGGAGGTTGACGTTCATGCGAGAAATTAAAACTTTCATTTTGGCGTACATGAAAGAGATTTCTAACTAAAATAAATTAATACAAAACAATTGAGTCTGTCTGCGGCTTCGCACGCGCTGTCCAGAATGAACAGTTGCCTATTCATGAATATACCAAGTGTAGTCTTAGAATGTTCTTTGTTTTTTATTTATGTATTACGCATCAACCACAAACAGCAAGGGGTGGGGAGTGGTGTCAACGTTTACCGTGATTATTTCGTTTAGTATCCATGACACGGTTCACGGGATTGCAGAGCGTACTATGTACACGACTTCTCCACGGGACTCGCTGTCATTCCTGTCATGTCCAGTTTCCGTAAATATTTTGTAACGTGCCCTGTTACTTACCGCTACCACAGCTATAGAGACGGTATCCGAGAACTTGACCTTGTTCTTCTGCCGCTCGCTGTCGCTCCGGTGGCTCCTGTCTGTGGGCCCGTGCTGGTAGCGGTACAGCGTGCGCGGCTCCCGCAGCTCTTGGAACACGTGCTGGTACGCGTCGTGGCGCGGGATTACCTCTAGAGCTTTGGTCGGCTCTAGTTTAGCCTGGAAAAGAGAGATTATTCATTTTATTAATACATATGTACAATCTATTTGACAAACAAAATAGATATTTTTGAACGCGACTAGTAGGTTTTAAATTTGAAATAAACGTGGAAAAACTTTAATCTTTGACTTAGTGTGTTTATGGTGTCTAAACGCCAACGTCGACGAGTTGACAGACCAGTGCCCGCTGACTATAAAATAAAATAATGCTGGACAATCTACACAGCATCAGCTAGCCTACATACATTGAAATATCGCAGCAACCCACTGGGCGACGTCGTCGACTTTAATCTCCATTAGGCCGACAACTAGTTGGTGATGAGAAATACTTGTGATAATTTGCGGGCTTTTTCCCGCAATTTGCCCCACAACTGTCGGGTTCGGGGGCCACTAGGTAAACATTTCTTATACATAAAAGAAAGAATTAAGGACTTACATAGGCATAATTACCTTGTACTGTTCACTCCATTTTGAGCCCTGCGTACTAAGTATAGGCTTCAACTCCCGACTGGCACTCGCGACCTCCGAGTTCCATATACTGGCATCTCTCTCCAGATACTGGTGCAAGTTCGGGCGAATGCTGCTCGTGGAGTGGGGCTCCGGCGGGGGCAGGACGGGGAGGAGGGCGGGCAGCGGCGGGCGGGGCCGCGGCGCGGGGAGCGGGGCCTCGCACGTGACGTCACAGGGGGCGGGGGATGCACACGACGAGCATGAGTCTGAGCACTCGGAGTCTGGAAAAAAGTTCTAACGGTAGCTGTTTGTTTATTTATTCGTCTTGTCGTTGGCAGCGGCTGGGACGTTCCATTTAAAGAAAGACAGAAATTATTGGAAAACCATATTTTATTGTAAGGCTTATCTGACGGCATGAAGAGGTCGATAGCGAGTATAGAAGCCGGTGTCATTTGTATTTGACACTGACAGCTTAGACAACGACCATAGATTATAACAGTAATAAATATAAATAATAATGCTGGACAATTCACACAGCATTATCTAGCCCCATGGTAAGCAGAGCTTGTGTTATGGGTACTAGATAACTGATATACATAATACAATACAGTTCATAGATAGATATTTTTTTATGATATATAGAAAACGACCAGAACACCCGGAACAAATATAGGTATGCTGATCGTACACACAATTATTCCGAGGCGGGAATCGAACCCTCCTGCGTCGCAAGCGGACCTTCGCCCACCGCGCCACATCGGTCGTCGTACTTGTTTGTTGGTTCATGTTTATACATAACAGCGTATATACTATACCTGTTTGTTGGTGAGCGAGGTCTGCGGCGGTGGCGGCGGCCTCGGCGGCCAGCGCGTGCTGGCGGCGCGCCTGCGCGGCCCAGCGCGCGTCCGCAAACAGGTCCCACGCGCCCAGGTCCACGCCCAGGTGCATCGCCTTCTCGATGCGACCACGTCTGCAAAATTACCATTTCTCAATCATCGGTGTGCCGTGGCGGTCGCGGAACTAGAAACGTCTCTTTCAACGGAGGCCGTGAACCCTCTCGTACCCACCTCAACAGATGGTGGAAGAACTTCCTGGCGAGGTCGATGGCCGGCGGGTGGTAGCGCTGCGCCGGCGCCCCGAGCGGCGCGCGGGGCGCCAGGAACGCGCCCAGCGCGCCTTGCGCCGCGCGCTCCGACACTACGCACTCTGTAATCAAGAATACCCAACACATTATTATACTCTGCGACCTACCGCGACATCCACCCGGCGGGGGAGGCTCGGCCCAGGCCGTGGAAGGTAGGGAGAGTCCCAGTTCATCTTTTGAAGCAGAGAAACCGCACTCCAAAGTGCGGTTAGGTAGGCAGGCTACATACCAGTGCCACTCCTCAGCGCTTGACACAGCAGCTTGTTGAGAGCCCAGAGACACTCGGTCCCCTCGCGCTCCCAGTCCATCTCGTGCAACAGAGACACCGCACTCGACAGCCGCCGCGCGCTTATCCAAGCCTGCAATTATCAAAGTAAAGTTCGTTATTCTTTCATACATTACATACTTCTATATAAGCAAAGTGGCGTTAACTATTGGACATAGACAAAAACATATATTGAAGACATTACAAAGAGGTCGGTAAAATTATAAGATGATAAGCAACACCAGAAATCGGCACAGCGGCTGGTCCGGCGCGCCTTCCTCGTGAACTGGTCCGGCGCGCCTTCCTCGTGAAGCGTGGTCACCCCACGAGCTTTCTGGCAGAAAACGCAGTGAGTTTTTTGAATTTTATAAACATCTTGACTTGACGACTGATGTGGCGCGGTGGGCGAAGGTCCGCTTGCGACGCAGAAGGTTGCTCGTTCGATTCCCGCCTCGGAACAATTGTGTGTACGATCTGCAGATATTTGTTCCGGGTGTCCTGATTGTTTTCTGTATAATATAAAATATCTATCTATGTAGTATATTGTATTATGTTCAGTTATCTAGTACCCATAACACAAGCTCTGCTTACCATGGGGCTAGATAATGCTGTGTGAATTGTCCAGCATTAATTATTTTTTCCAGTGGTATGTGAGTATTACCGAGATGAGCCTAGGATGCGAGATCCTCAGCAGCGCGAGCGGGCCGCCGCTGAAGCTGGCCAGCACCACGCAGCCGCCGCGTGCGCGCTGGCTGCACACCAGCTGCAAGCGCCGCCCTTCTCTGGAACGAAAGGGCATTATATTACCTTTTACACAAGACTTATAAGGATAGTGTACACTCTTTAGACAAGTATTTATTCATGATAAAATCGCCTTTTACACACAATATGCTACTTTAGATCCACCACATCAGGTGATGGTGAGCTCGCCTTGCTTTGCGTCCCTCCATACTCCATTTCAGTTTGGAAGCACTGCACGCGCCGGTCGTCGCCCGCCAGCACCAGCGACTCGGCCCAGCGCACAGAGCTCGCTATCAATGTGAATAATGTTTGTCATACATACTTGGTGTATGGCGTGAGGTCGATGCAGTTGGAGTGGTGGTGCAGGGAGGTGAGCGCGCGGTCGAAGCACTGCACGCGCCGGTCGTCGCCCGCCAGCACCAGCGACTCGGCCCAGCGCACAGAGCACGCTATCAATGTGAATAATGTTTGTCATACATACTTGGTGTATGGCGTGAGGTCGATGCAGTTGGAGTGGTGGTGCAGGGAGGTGAGCGCGCGGTCGAAGCACTGCACGCGCCGGTCGTCGCCCGCCAGCACCAGCGACTCGGCCCAGCGCACAGAGCACGCTATCAATGTGAATAATGTTTGTCATACATACTTGGTGTATGGCGTGAGGTCGATGCAGTTGGAGTGGTGGTGCAGGGAGGTGAGCGCGCGGTCGAAGCACTGCACGCGCCGGTCGTCGCCCGCCAGCACCAGCGACTCGGCCCAGCGCACAGAGCACGCTATCAATGTGAATAATGTTTGTCATACATACTTGGTGTATGGCGTGAGGTCGATGCAGTTGGAGTGGTGGTGCAGGGAGGTGAGCGCGCGGTCGAAGCACTGCACGCGCCGGTCGTCGCCCGCCAGCACCAGCGACTCGGCCCAGCGCACAGAGCACGCTATCAATGTGAATAATGTTTGTCATACATACTTGGTGTATGGCGTGAGGTCGATGCAGTTGGAGTGGTGGTGCAGGGAGGTGAGCGCGCGGTCGAAGCACTGCACGCGCCGGTCGTCGCCCGCCAGCACCAGCGACTCGGCCCAGCGCACAGAGCACGCTATCAATGTGAATAATGTTTGTCTTACATACTTGGTGTATGGCGTGAGGTCGATGCAGTTGGAGTGGTGGTGCAGGGAGGTGAGCGCGCGGTCGAAGCACTGCACGCGCCGGTCGTCGCCCGCCAGCACCAGCGACTCGGCCCAGCGCACAGAGCACGCTATCAATGTGAATAATGTTTGTCATACATACTTGGTGTATGGCGTGAGGTCGATGCAGTTGGAGTGGTGGTGCAGGGAGGTGAGCGCGCGGTCGAAGCACTGCACGCGCCGGTCGTCGCCCGCCAGCACCAGCGACTCGGCCCAGCGCACAGAGCACGCTATCAATGTGAATAATGTTTGTCTTACATACTTGGTGTATGGCGTGAGGTCGATGCAGTTGGAGTGGTGGTGCAGGGAGGTGAGCGCGCGGTCGAAGCACTGCACGCGCCGGTCGTCGCCCGCCAGCACCAGCGACTCGGCCCAGCGCACAGAGCACGCTATCAATGTGAATAATGTTTGTCATACATACTTGGTGTATGGCGTGAGGTCGATGCAGTTGGAGTGGTGGTGCAGGGAGGTGAGCGCGCGGTCGAAGCACTGCACGCGCCGGTCGTCGCCCGCCAGCACCAGCGACTCGGCCCAGCGCACAGAGCACGCTATCAATGTGAATAATGTTTGTCTTACATACTTGGTGTATGGCGTGAGGTCGATGCAGTTGGAGTGGTGGTGCAGGGAGGTGAGCGCGCGGTCGAAGCACTGCACGCGCCGGTCGTCGCCCGCCAGCACCAGCGACTCGGCCCAGCGCACAGAGCACGCTATCAATGTGAATAATGTTTGTCATACATACTTGGTGTATGGCGTGAGGTCGATGCAGTTGGAGTGGTGGTGCAGGGAGGTGAGCGCGCGGTCGAAGCACTGCACGCGCCGGTCGTCGCCCGCCAGCACCAGCGACTCGGCCCAGCGCACAGAGCACGCTATCAATGTGAATAATGTTTGTCATACATACTTGGTGTATGGCGTGAGGTCGATGCAGTTGGAGTGGTGGTGCAGGGAGGTGAGCGCGCGGTCGAAGCACTGCACGCGCCGGTCGTCGCCCGCCAGCACCAGCGACTCGGCCCAGCGCACAGAGCACGCTATCAATGTGAATAATGTTTGTCATACATACTTGGTGTATGGCGTGAGGTCGATGCAGTTGGAGTGGTGGTGCAGGGAGGTGAGCGCGCGGTCGAAGCACTGCACGCGCCGGTCGTCGCCCGCCAGCACCAGCGACTCGGCCCAGCGCACAGAGCACGCTATCAATGTGAATAATGTTTGTCATACATACTTGGTGTATGGCGTGAGGTCGATGCAGTTGGAGTGGTGGTGCAGGGAGGTGAGCGCGCGGTCGAAGCACTGCACGCGCCGGTCGTCGCCCGCCAGCACCAGCGACTCGGCCCAGCGCACAGAGCACGCTATCAATGTGAATAATGTTTGTCATACATACTTGGTGTATGGCGTGAGGTCGATGCAGTTGGAGTGGTGGTGCAGGGAGGTGAGCGCGCGGTCGAAGCACTGCACGCGCCGGTCGTCGCCCGCCAGCACCAGCGACTCGGCCCAGCGCACAGAGCACGCTATCAATGTGAATAATGTTTGTCATACATACTTGGTGTATGGCGTGAGGTCGATGCAGTTGGAGTGGTGGTGCAGGGAGGTGAGCGCGCGGTCGAAGCACTGCACGCGCCGGTCGTCGCCCGCCAGCACCAGCGACTCGGCCCAGCGCACAGAGCACGCTATCAATGTGAATAATGTTTGTCATACATACTTGGTGTATGGCGTGAGGTCGATGCAGTTGGAGTGGTGGTGCAGGGAGGTGAGCGCGCGGTCGAAGCACTGCACGCGCCGGTCGTCGCCCGCCAGCACCAGCGACTCGGCCCAGCGCACAGAGCACGCTATCAATGTGAATAATGTTTGTCTTACATACTTGGTGTATGGCGTGAGGTCGATGCAGTTGGAGTGGTGGTGCAGGGAGGTGAGCGCGCGGTCGAAGCACTGCACGCGCCGGTCGTCGCCCGCCAGCACCAGCGACTCGGCCCAGCGCACAGAGCTCGCTATCTGTCGGGTTTCGTCGAATTGACGTTAAAACTCCGAACAAAGATCCGTCAAATTCAAATATTCGTTCGGAGCTTTTGTAAATTAGAGTAGGATTAGTAAATTTAAATGTTAAACAATTTTAATTCAAACGAACTTTGGAAAAAGAATGGGAATATTATATGCAGCTAACATTGTTTTGCCAACTAGTCGACGGCGACCTGACGACTTTGTTGTTTAGACTCTTAGTGGTTCCTTACAAAGCCAGCCTTAACCGAGCGTGTGAGGCCCGCGACCCGATGCACGACATGCAGCGAGCCGTCGATGCAGGCGACCAATAGTCGCGCGTCGGCCGCGTCGCGCCGCACCGCGCGCGCCGGCGCCGGGAACGACACGCGGGTCGCCGACCGACTGCTCAGCTTCTGTGCGCGACTTGCAGCGGGGATCTCGTAGCGGAGCCATTCTAAGCTTACTCCGTTCTGCAGATGGATAACACTTATTGTACAAAACAAGTTACAATATACCTAAAGAGGAAATGCCGAGCATGGCGAGAGTACTACCCCTTGTAAGTGCGAGGGAGACGTAAAGAGCTAACTGCCTACCACGGATATGTGTAATCTGTGTTGCTCTACGGGTTACCTTGTGGGGTAATTGGGTGGAGTTACTCAGAGCCTATAAAGTCCAAAAAAGTGTTGGTAAGGAGGTCTAGCACGGGGATTGTTGTCTAGGGAAGAATAGAGAAAAATGACATCGCTGTAAGGACCTAAGTGAAGACCCTTACATGTGTAGAGATATAGTTGTAGGCAGTTTACCTATAGCACCTCACTTTGTAAAGTTACCGTTGGTAACGAAGTAGTTCAGTTAGTTGAGCACGTAAACTAAACACACGATTCACAAAGATAAAGTTTATTATATAAGTTAAATGACACAGTTCGGTAAAGGTGGCAAATCTTTCCTTAAATGTCACTCTCGCGGTAGTAGGTCACGTACTGATGTTAAAAATTATTAATGTAAGTAAATTGATCGCGCGCGTGCGACACAGAGTACCTAAATCGCCGCGTGCGCAAAACAGCAAATGTAGGGTGAAACCATACATATTGGCAACCCCAAAAGAAAGTTAACTAAAGTTAGGAGTAAATGACTATTAAGAGAAGATCTGCCAGTACAAAGCAAATAAAAAATTATTCATCGAAAGTGAACGCGATATTGTCATTTGCTTCAGTAGATGGTTGCCGCGGGACCTGCGCCGACGTGGTTGCCGTCATCGCTGATGTCGCGTGGCTACGTGCTTTCTGGATTGCCCTCTCTTGAATGGGCCGTTGTTGAAGCTCTATATCTTCGTTTTTTGTCTCTCTTGAGCGTACTCGTTTGCTCTTAGAGCAGTTAGGTAGGTATTTTTTAACCACCCAGATAATAGTAATGATGATGGCGAATGCGAGTAGTGTGTAGCATATCGCGTATTGATGTAGGTCATGGGTAGAAATTGTTACGGGGAGGATCTCTCTTTCCTTTTGAAATAGTAGTCTTCGGTCGATGTCTTGGCTTTCCTCCGTTCGTTGTTGGATTTCCCATGGTATTTTGTGGTAAGTCAGGTTAACGATCTTGTTTACTGTCGAGTTCAGCAGTGCGATGTTGAAGTCGGACTCCATCTTCATGTTGGTGTTGTACTGGTTGTGTGAGTAGATGGTGAAGTCATTGGATTGTAACAAGCATCCTTGCTGCAAAGTTACAATGCTAGTCGATGTTGTCGTATATGTTGTGACGTCATTGTCGCACACGGTGCGCAAAGTGCAAGCTCCGCAACAAACGGCCAGCCAGCTGTTTGACGAATGTAACTCGACCCATACGTCACTGCATGACGTTTTTTTGACGTCACAGGGAGTAGTTGAACTGCGACTTAATAGTTTTGCCTCGCACGGAGCGTCCTTGCTATCTAAGCTAAATACGGGCAAGTTTTTGTTACAAATCAAGCGGTCTTGTTTCATAACAGTACATAGTTTTACCTCCTTTTCAGATGGTGAGATATATGAGTTTTGTTTTAAGTTTACAGCAATATACTGTGACTTTAGCTGTATGATGGTGAATTCTGTCTCATTCTTCACAGGTATTGGGGTAATTTTGTAGAGCAGAAAATCTTCATTTGATGTTAGTGGTATGTGGACTTCGAATAAAAAGTAGTTAGATGTTACTCGAGCTTTCACATAGAGCAGCTTGTAGATATCTTTAATGTCATCTTTGACGTTTTCTAACGGCCATGATAGTCTTTTTGGTAGGCTTCCAGAGATGACGTTTAATTGTTCCACCAAGTTCACAGGGGTGAGTAAATGTACATCCATATGTCCTTTGTACACATTAGTGAGTGTATCAAAAAACAATTCTTGCATTTCTCTTAAGTTTTTGAGTAGTAGGTAAGTCGACAGAGATGCTGAATTGAAGTAGCTGGTTGCCATGAGGATTTCCATAGTAGACTCAACCTTAGCTAGATTGAAGTTAGTTTCGTTCACAAAGTTGTCGACCATGTTGAGTTGTCGGTGAATGTTTTCTTCAGTTTTCTTTAGCATCTTGTTCTCCAGCTCCACAATAGAAGTTTGATTTTTCATCAGTCCAAGTAAGTAGTTCTCGTTCTTCTGAATAGCCTTTATGTCTTGATGGTATTTGTCGGCGAATTCTTGGTCAAGAACACCGAACAGGCTGTTTGCAATGGAGCCGACCCCGTTGATCAATCCTCTCTTCCTGCGATTGCCTAGCTGTTGGTGAGGGGCCAGTAAGATGTTGTTGTAGTGATTTAGAAGTTCCATTTCGTGAGTTAGTTGTCCAAGTGTTGTTTCACAATATCTTGGGTCAGTTCGATGGCAAAAATTAGTTAAGTTGTGTAAATAGTTTTCGACACGTTCCATACCATTCCAATAGTTAGTTAAGTTGTAGTACATTAGTAGTGTCCACTCGTCATGTATCGTCTGCATTGTTCCTAGCGCATCGTAATAAATCGGCCTGTGTGGCTCGAGGCTTGTAATGTGAGCGCTTGAGCGCGTGGTACTGTCGGCGCTGTGTACTAATGTGAACATTGATAATAATGTTATTATAAATGTTGTGAATGTTTTCTTGACGGCTTGGTTAGTTTTTGAAGGTTTTGGTACATCTTGTTTTGACGTCTCATTTCTCTCTTCTTCTAGAGGAAGTGGTGAAAGTTTCACGATGGGACGCTTGAGAATGCCAGATTGCGTTTTCACTGTAGATACTCTGACAAGTCCGTCGGAACCGGGATGAAGCTCGATAACTCGTCCCATGGCCCATTTGCCGGGAGGCAAGTTATCCTCCTTTATCAGCACGATGTCACCTTCCTTGATGTTTTTCATAGGTTTGTTCCATTTGCTGCGACCTTGTAATTGAGTTAGGTATTCGTTGGACCAGCTTTTCCAGAACTGTTGTACCATATTTTCAGTTAGTTGCCATCGTCGGCGTATGTCAATAGTTTTGACATCGCTGTAGTCGGAAAGCGGTAAAGTCAATACCGGGCCCCCGGTAAGAAAGTGTCCTGGAGTTAGGTAGTTGTAAAACTCCTCCGGGTCTTCTGTAAGAGGGCATAGGGGCCGCGAGTTCATGCAGGCCTCAATCTTCGTAAGGAGTGTAGTAAACTCTTCGTATGTTAGTTTTTGATCACCCAGCACACGTCGTAAGTGGTGTTTCAATGACTTAACTGCAGCCTCCCAGAGACCGCCTGCGCTTGGCCACGCTAGAGCATTGAAATGCCATTCAACTTCAAGTTTTCCGATTTCGGTGAAGAAGTCTGGCGATAGAATTTGTCTAAATTCTTCAAACTCTTTACGCAACACCTTGGCAGCACCGATGAAGTTCGTACCGCAGTCAGAGTAGATGTGCTTTGGTATGCGGTTGTTTGCTGTAAGATGACTTATCCGATGCAGATGATTGTTTCGGCATTTCCTTTTTTGCATTTTTCATGCCTTCGTAGGCCATGAATTTGCCTTCCAGGAAGAAAAGAAATTGATCTAGACGTGGTAGTTCTCTATGATCTTGTTGTTCTTTCATGTATTCGGTGTAAGTATTGACGTCTAGTTTTTGTGACATCAGATGGACGACAAGTGGGTCCCAAGTAGTTGTATTCACTCCGATATTTGTCAATCCGTTCATACATTCCGTGATGACATCATGCAGCTTCTTCAGAGACTGGCTATCGGGTTGGTTGATAGCCGGCGAGTTAAGCATAGTGTTGACGAAAGAGGTAAACTGAAGACGATGGTTATCGTAGCGTTGAGACAGTATGTCCCAGCACGAGTTGTAGTTTTCAGCACTGATGCTGAGATGTTGTACCAGTCGCTCAGCCTCTCCGCGCAATCTTGTCTTGAGATGTTGCATTTTTTGAGCCTTGTTGATCATCGGATTGTTGTGAATGGTTTCCAAGAATAGGTCCTTAAAAGAAATCCACTTTGTGTAGTTGCCGGAAAACTCAGGAACCTCAATCCTTGGCGCCGATTGTTGGTAGTGCACTGTAGACCAAATTCTAGCGTTGATGTTTCTCTTCAGTTCATCATACTTGTCTTCTATCGACACGAACATGTTGTAGTAGGTGATGTCGGAGCCTTTGATTAGAGCCTCCAGCTCCCAGTGATGTTTGTCGATGACATCCCACTTCGACTTCAAAATGGAAAGGTGATCTTCCAGCTCCCATTTCTCCGTCACAGTTTTCAAGTCTATCTTAGACATGGCACGGTCAAGAGCTTTAAAGTTACATTCTTGCCGCGTAAATAGTAGTTTTAGTTGTTCATCAGCATCTTCATCTATAGTACCACTCAGATCAAATGATACAGAAGGACGTTCGCGTAGTTGTAGTAACAAACCATCCATATCCTTTTTAGTTTTAAGATATAGCTGCATCGTTTTGGTAAAAACGTCGTCGGTGAAGTAAGTATGCGTCTTTTCTTGAATAGTTTCGATAAGAGTCGCATGACGTCTCTCAAAATCCCGCCATTGTTGTTCGAGGGTCTGGAGACGTACAGTTAAGTATTCTTCCGTTTTTCTTGACTTACTATCTTTCGCGTAGTTAGAACATAGAGACTTGATGTTGTTGAAGCATTCTTCTTGTATTTTCAATATCTCCATGTTGACGAAAGACGTAGTTAAGTTGAAAGAAACAAGTTAAGTTAGTTAGTAGCAAGATAGGTACTTGCGTAGGAGTTTAAGTAAGTTCTTAGCCCTGACACGTAGTTGACAGTGGCAGAGATAAGTAAAGTTAGCTTCTGGCTCTGGCACGTAGTAGACGGTGGCAGAGGTGAGCAGCGTTGGTTCACGACGCGAAGGCGACAGAGTTCCCGTAGACTTCTAGTCGTTGTAGGTAATAGGCTTCTTGTACCTAAATGACAATATTGTACGCCTTCTCAATCTAACTGGTGATTCCCGCTGGTGGGAGGCCAATCAAACCGATTCGCTATCGTCAAAAAATACAAAAAGCATAAATACCTTGTTTCCTCGAAGGACCAAAATGTAAGGACCTAAGTGAAGACCCTTACATGTGTAGAGGTATAGTTGTAGGCAGTTTACCTATAGCACCTCACTTTGTAAAGTTACCGTTGGTAACGAAGTAGTTCAGTTAGTTGAGCACGTATACTAAACACACGATTCACAAAGATAAAGTTTATTATATAAGTTAAATGACACAGTTCGGTAAAGGTGGCAAATCTTTCCTTAAATGTCACTCTCGCGGTAGTAGGTCACGTACTGATGTTAAAAATTATTAATGTAAGTAAATTGATCGCGCGCGTGCGACACAGAGTACCTAAATCGCCGCGTGCGCAAAACAGCAAATGTAGGGTGAAACCATACAATCGCATTGTCATACATTGCATTGAAGTTGAAGGAATAAATATTCAAATATTAATGACGATGTGACGTAATTTTGTAAATTATACCTTTTGATATGCAATCTGCTCCACAATGTGAATAACATCTTCATGTTGTGAGAGCTCTGCGGACAGCGTTTCGTTCTCCAGCTGGTGGTACGCTAGCAGAGATATATTGTTCCTGAAAAATATTACAAAACTGTTACAGAGGGACTACTCTGAAAAGGAAAATCAAGTTTGTGAAAAACCTACTCACTGATATAAAGCATTTGTTCAACTAGTTTCTGCCAGCAGCCAGCGCTTTTGTCCAGGGTAAAAGTAGCCTATATAAAATAACAGGTTACAGGGGTAAGTGTCCTATGTGTAGAAGGGGTAGGGCCGATCACCGATAGTCAGTTTTAATGTTCAACCTGTATTTACACGAATAATAAAGAAAACAATTAGGAAGCTCAGGCGGCGCGACGCGCGGCATTACGTAGAGTAGGTTTAGCGTGAACCCTGCACTCACCTCGACAAAAATTCTAAACATCTTAATATTACGCGTTTATATTAGGGTTATAATTACGATAGAACTAAATAATGTACCCTGTGATCTGGTAGAGATGCAAGTTGGCCAGGTCCTCGATAGCGCTGATAGGGCTCCACGGGGCAGGCTCAGTGCCGGCGACGCTCCACACGAGGACTCTGCAGCCGGCGGGCGTGTCGCGGGCCGACAGGAGCCGCTCAGTTCTACGAGCTGCTCCTCCAAGCTCTATGCACTGAATTGCAAATAAAACTCTTCAGACTTAAATAGGTAGACAATTTACTATTTAATTTCAATATTATTTCAAAAACTTGTATCATTCAGGACTGGTAATTAATTTATGATCAATAAATACACCAGCAAATTGCTAAAATGCATTTACTGATAGGAAGCCAACCTATGTCCCAAAAATTAATAATGTGTGTCAAGAAAAACAATTTTGGGACATTATTAAATTTCTTCTATGTGTATATGACTATATATACTTGTTAACTTACATGCAAGCTTGGGTCCCTGTCAGTGACTCGGCAAGGGACAGTACTGCTGTTTTTTCCGAAGCTGACAAGAGTGGCTGTTCTATCACTGTGGGTGAACAGCATGTGTGACTTACAGATGGCCACTGAAATCAAAATTACAGCTTTAATGTTCTTACATTTTTTAGTAAGATGGTTCACTTTCAAGTTTTTATAATATCCATTCCTATGAAACCCTTTGGTAGGTATCAAACAGACTGATGAATTAATGATAAATAAATAATGCTGGACAATCCACACAGCATCATCTAGCAAGGGAAGCAGAGCTTGTGTTATGGGTACTAGATGACTGATATACTTAATACAATAGATAGATAGATATTTTTTATTATATATAGATACCAGAACTCATGAATGAATGTCTACATAAAGATCTTAAAAATAAGGTGGAAACAACAGTTTGTCCATTAATTTAGGAAATACAATATTTAACTTAATAACTAGACAGTTATTGGGTTGTTATCTTGTGTTGGAAGGCATGACTATCCCTTTACAGGTAGGCACTTAAATCAGATATCAACTAAACATCTGTTGATGATAATCCTCATCTAAAGACATTTTATAGATTCTCAACATTCTTGAAGTACTTACCATTAGTGACTAACTGTCCCACTAACTTCCCAACAAAATATCTATCGAATAGTATATGTGTGACATCACTAGTTTCTAATTTAACAGTGAGGTAAGCAATAGTTCCCGAGGAGAATACTATGGAGATGAGGCTATCGTTCATCCAGGTCGCGTAGACCACGGTCTGGTCGCGCAGCATTGTCTCAAGTCGCTTCAAGTGTCGTGGATGCGGAGTGCGCCAGTGCCCTCCGCGGCGGACCAAGTAGTCCCTCTTTCCGTAATCAAACATTGATTCATCTGACCTTTTTTTTGTTTCATATCTGCAAAATAAGATCAGATTTATAGGCAAAACACGCCAGGTGCCGCTTACGATCGAAAAAGAAGTAGACTCACTTGTAAATTTTATCATCACTGTTTTTGATTGACAAAGTTTCATTGCACGTAATAAACTTTACGTCGTAATTTATCATTGTTTTGTGCTACATTATCGAAGCCTCATTAAATAACCTAAAGTCAGGTCAAAATTTCTAAAAACTTGTTTATTTTTATTTGATTAACGTTTTTGTTTACGTTTAGCACGGCACGCATTCACTTTTCACGTAGTTTTTCTGCTGGTTAATTGTCAATCAGTTTTAAAATCTGAAGTTCGTCCTGACTGCAAAGTTTCAGTGAGAAAGGGCCATAATGAATCTAACGAACTCGCACGCAATTAATTGCGCCCTCTGCGAACTCTCTCATAGAGGTAAATAAATAATGGATTGACATTGAGACTCCTTACGCATTTTGTGAAAATAGCCTGATCTGCCATCCTCCCCTCCAAAATAAAGAATATATTTGATTAAATAAAGTAAACGAACTTCGAATTCTTCGACCAAACCAAAACAAAAAGTCAAAATGAACCAGTTGTCTGTTTGTTCATCGATTTTTATTTAATTTAAGACTCTTCTCTGTGTAGCCTTATAATTTATGAATTCAATGTAACTGTTGTATATTCACTTCTCTCATTGACAAGCATTTCGAGTACAAACCTGCCTGTGGAGTGGAAGAGGTACCGCTGTTCGTACAAACTTTGTAAAGTCTAAACAAAAATATGTTTCTATAATGATTTCTTATGTGGCCAACGCGATAAGTCTCATTGCCTCAACTATACAGAATTTACTCTGGACAGCATCATGTACAGGAGAAGTAATAATATCCTCTGTAATATGGATACTTACAGTGCTGATGAATATATTGGACAACATCACGAACTTTTTTCATATTGTATACGAAGACAATGTTTTTATATTCTCTGAAATACCAGATACAACAGGAGACATGGCTTATTCAGCATACAAGCAGGTTTTGCTGCTAGGAAATGGAATAGAAATGGTGGTTTCAAGTACTTACCATCAAATTGAAGCATTATTTTCATCCTCAAAATCTTTTACTAACACAGTTATTTTGATAGTGAGTGAAGTTCTGAAGCTACTGATAAATACAGCTCTATTTATGGGAGAAACAACTTGGCTGATAATCACATTTATTCCTGTTCAACTTCCTCAATTGATGAGATCAACAACTAAGCACTTATTAAACATAATATTTAATATAATTGTGGAAGCTTACATGAAATTATTAACATTTACAAACTATCTAACAGAAGTGCCCTTGGAATCATTTCTGGGGATAATAAGTGCCATAGTTATAGTGAGATTGTGTGTCCATTTTAAAGACACTATTGTGGTAAATGCTGTGAATTTATATTGGAGTCTAGTTAGAAATATTAGGTACTTATACTATCTGTGTTACAACTATATCACTAATCCTGAGTTGCAATTGTTTACTGAGGGGGATGTGATGAGTGAAAATGCTATTGAAACAGAGAATACTGAGGATGCTAACAATGGTGCTGATGTAATGTGTGTTATCTGTCAGGAGAGACAGAAATGTGTCCTCACCCTGCCGTGCCGTCACATCTGCCTGTGCACAGAGTGCTGCAGAAGGCTGTACGGCTACCAGCGCACCTGCCCTATCTGCCGGACATTTATATACCATTCCGTTACTGTGTACTTGTGACAGTTTAACTATTACATTCACTTTTGTAAGCATTTATGACCTATTTTTTTATCAGGGACTTTGCCTTTCAATGACTAAGTCAGTCCCAAAAATAAGGTGTATTAGCAATATTTATGACCTTGGACTGAATTTATACATATTTCCATTGAAAAGGTACCAAATTTATGGATCTGATATTATGTAGCCTAGCTTTTTAGATATGTATATTACTGAAGATAACTTATAAGAATTTATAAATGGTGTTAAAAAAATAAAGTTTGTTTTATTACAGGTACCTTAAGATAAAGTAACAACATTACGCATTAACTGACTATCAATAAGGGTTTCAATTATACAACTTAATAAGCTTAGTAATAACATGGTATTGGGTTCACTAACATAAATAAATAAATAGTATGAGTTCATGAACACTACATTATCTTGTTCTTGTGAGCATGTTAGATTCTAACGTCTCAATGTTTTGAGATCTTCTGTTCCTCCTGTTGAAGCTTAGATCATTAAAAGAAATATCAATGTCTTTAAAATAATTTAACATAAATACTGCTATAATAACAGTTGAGAACCCACAAATGCAACCTAATATGTCTAGAAATGCAATATTATACCATTCCTTAAAAAGTATACCTGAGGCAATTATAACAAATACTGTGAACATGACATAGTACACAGGAGTAACCACGCTGGTGTTGAAAATGTCAAGGGATTTGTTCAAATAATTCATTTGAGTCATTATACAAAACACTGCTGCTGCAAGAAGCAACCAAAACACATAGCTCTTAAGGTTATTGACATGTCCAGAGAATGTCTCCTTCAGGGCCAAAGCAACTGCTTTACAGAAGACAACAGTGAGGCTCCCCAAGCCTGAACACAACAGTAAGTAAACAGCTATGTTTGAGTTTCCAAACCTAGGTACAAATACAATTTTAAGAATAGCACTCATAAAGACTACAATTCCGACATAGGACAAGAACATGAAATCACTCAGCATGACCACTAACTCAGGGAAAGACTTGATTTCTTCTGATTTAGGTGAGTGTATGATAAATATTACAGATCCTATGATGCACAATATGCAGCCAACCTGAAAAAGAAAAGGAAAGTAAGTTATCAACTAACTGTGTCCTCATTTCCAACAAATTAAATTAAGTAGGTAACTTAAATGTGGATCACATTACCTTTCCAATAATATTAAGTTTTTCACTGAGGATTTTTGATGAAAGCACTGCAGTAACTATGACACTCAAAGCACCTAATGGAGTTACTAAGGCAGCTGGAGCAAATGCATAGGCCAGTAGATTGGCTGCTTCTCCCAGACCCACTGAAAAAAGGAAAAGCTGTTATTTCTATCTTATAAATTCGCTAATCACATGGCGTATCCATGAGATCCATCTAAAAGTTTGAAATATGCATAGGTAAGTGCATAAATGGTAAATAAATAATGCTGCACTACACAATATGTTACGAGTGCTGGGACACTGCTATAGCACCGACGACCGATGTGGCGCGGTGGGCGAAGGTCCGCCTGCGACGCTGAAGGTTGCGGGTTCGATTCCCGCCTCCAAACAATTGTGTGTACGATCTGCAGATATTTGTTCCGGGTGCTCTGGTCGTTTTCTATGTATAATAAAAAATATCTATCTATGTAAAGTATTGTATTATGTATATCAGTTATCTAGTACCCATAACACAAGCTCTGCTTACCATGGGGCTAGATAATGCTGTGTGAATTGTCCAGCATTATTTATTTATTTATAGCAAGATAGCACTTGAAGAGTACCACCCAGACCTGACCAATACTCACTTGTAATCAAACCTAGCCACCACATCCATTGCTTCAGGTAAGCAAAGCCTCCAGCTGATGCTCTGACATTGCCTGATACACTGATCCTTTTGAGAGCAATTTTCTTTATGATAAAACTGGATCCAATGAATAGACTGGATGAAACTGCTAAGCTCAAACCAATCATAAATGATTTATTGTCATATTCTTCGCCCTGTATGACTACGCTTTCGGCTTTCATTTTTATTTTAGGCTTATTTGTAGTAAATAGCTAAAGTGACTCCCTTACCTCTAAGAGGTGGAGCGAGAAGTGATTCATAAAGAATACTGATATGATGATATATCTGATAAGAATGAGCGACTAATTGATAAGCGCGATGGTAGATCATTCAGACATTATTGTAGGTATCGCTTCTACAAAATTCTAATGAGGATCTGATCTTAAACCTACAGGTATTGCAAGATCAATGTGAGAGAACTAGAAGGCATGAGGAAACAACTAGAAAATAGAAATCATTATTCTGTTTTCTTCAATTTCCATTTTTACATTGTTTATTTTGCAATAAAGACAGGAGCTATTTTACTGGTATATTCGTTAGCTGTCAAGAAAGGCTTGGGTATGAACTATTTCACCCTAACTAGGTAATGTTAGTTAACTAGCATAACCTAGTTAGGGTGTCTAACTAGGGGCGTCTATCTAGGTTTACATCTCTTTCTAACTTTTTACATGACCAGATATGCAGTGTTGAAGGTCTTTGCATCGGTGCAATCGTGAATCTGTCTGTAGTGTTCAATTCGAATGAAAAATCCGAACACGTTACGTTGGTTTAGCCCTTGTTTTGAAAACGCAATAGGAGGATAAAATAAATAAAAGTAGAAAAAAAGTAAACAGCTTACAAAATAATAGCTACTTAGCTACCTATTTATTTACGACGCGACCTGCGTGTTTAATGTCTAAACCCGTCAACTAAATAGAAATTAGAAATGGTTACCACAGATAGGGAGAAAGAAGCCAATGCAGCTTTGCTGAAAAAATATGGAGAATTTTTCAAAACACAACTCGCCGACCTTATAAACATATCTGACGGAGCTATGTGGGATGAAAACAGAGTTTTCATGCCTATCCAAGTGAATTATGCACCTATTGAGCATGCTCCAGTCATAGAATTGGTGGCATCTGATAACACAATGATGACCAAAGTGCTTAGCGTCCTGACTTCCCTGTGTGTTGAAGTAAAACATCTTAAAGAGGAAGCTTTCGAAAGGTTTGTTTGTATGCCTATCCATACTAATATTATAGAGAAGGAAACTCTGTGTAATCATCATCATCAGCCCATAGCAGTCCACTGCTGAACATAGGCCTCCCCCAATTAGGGATGTTCCGATACCATGAAAGTATCGATACCTACTCATTTCGATAGTACTCAAATCTTTTTTCGATACTACTTAAACAAATACTCCTAAAGTATATAATACTTACTCATATCAATACTTTTAGCACATTTTTTATTAAAAAAAATTTATTTTGAGGAAACCGTAAAAAGAAATGATTGTTGAAGGACACTAATTAAAACAAAATTAAGAAGGAAAATAATAAACTTTTTCTACCTACTAAAAAACTCTTTAACATCAAGATTAACACAGTAACTGTTCGAGATATTTTGGAGGCAAGGAACTGATGTTGCAACAACAATTAAATATTGCTGTGCATACTTGTACAGACAAGGAAATACAAACTTCATGTCATCCCATTCTGCAAATCTCTCGCCAACTCTGTGTGTCTGCTACTTTTTAAAGACTATATGACAGCGCAGATCCCAATGAAATTTACACATTGACATAGGGTACTTTTTTATCCATTAATAATGCAAGTAAAGCTGCATGCCAATTAGCTAGCAATCAATATGTTCATTTTCTAATTCTCTGTAACCATTGATATTAACTATTGATTTAGGAATAGTAAACTATTGATTTAATTTGCCTTAGTGTTTACAATAATTGAATTAAAGGATCCTCAATTCATTCAATTGTATTATCTTGTATCTGTTACAGGCACTTCATGTTTTTATCAGTGTATGAAGAATACTCCAACAACGATGTGAGCCCTCAAATGGAGGCGATCTGTGCACTGAGTGCTTTTACATCTCGCTGTGATGAAACTCTGCGAAACTTTTGCTCACAAATACTGGCCATTTACAATGAGCAAGTTGTCAATCTAAGTTGGTTCATGTATCTTGATTGAGTTTGTATTCTTAACTGCACTTAATGAAATGAATAATATAATGAAAGTCGTTTCTTTACAGATGGAATCCAATTACATTTCTATTTGAACCACATCGGGGAACTGTTTACGATTCTCATTCTGTTAGAAATGTTGATAGCAAACACTTCAATACCTTCCAACTGGAGCAGGTACTGCAAGCTACTGCACTCTTACAGCCGAGCCCCCCAGACCCTCGGCTTGAGTGAAGAGAAGCTGAATGCACTTGTCGGTGCTGTGAATATTATAACATTGAAGATAATGAATGATGATATTGTGCAGAACTCACTGAGGAATTTATCTGGTCTCCGAAAGACCATGACAGGAAAGAAGAGTTCCCTAATGGCAGGAGAGTTCACTCAGTACTTGAAGCAGGGCATCATTAACCTTGAGAAACTGATTCAAGACCAAAACAGTGTTGATAATATGTACAAATGCATTAAAATTAATGCTTTATTTGTTTTAAATGCCCACCTTATTGGAAATAATGATAGAAAGATTTTTAAGAGCTTGCTTGAACTAAACACAAAGGTAAATGACCTAAGTAAACCTAGCCTAAAGTTGCTTACCTAAAGTCTGCATAGTGCCTGAGCATAACTATGCGATACTATGATTTATTTCCATTGCCAGCCTTGTTGTAATTGATAACATGTATACCTTTATAGTAAGTTTATTTTTATTTCCAGTACTTAAATTATGTATGTCACTATTTTTAGGGAATTAATTGATCTATGAGTGTACAAGTTTCATGTTAAAAGCTGGTTTTTCCAGTAAAGTGTTCTTAATAGTGTTCCTTCTGATTTCTGCTGACTAATGGTATTTTTTCCTAATTTACAAAAACGGCATAATTTTTTAAAATTAATTTTAATTAAAAAATTTCACAAACATATCCATGAATCGTACAGACTATCTAAAGATGAAACAAACTGTATATTTATTATTTATTTGTGATCCCCAATTTAATTTAAGTAATTATTTACGATTTATTTGAAATTTTTAGAAGTTTCCAATATAAAACTTTATCCTGTTTCAGGCACACAGTATCCATGTGATAGGCACCACGGTTTGGTTTCCAGAACAGTTCCTCCACAGACATGTGCCTACATTGTGTGATAAACATGAAAAGATCAGCCAAACAATGCTCAAAGCGCGCCAAGCTTTCATCACCGCCTACAAGACCGGCTTAGCCCGGGAGATCGCCACCATCCAGGTCGTGGCCTCCGAGTGGGTCCTCGCCATGGAAAACATGTTTTCCCCTAAACATCATAAACTAAACGCTGCAGAGATGAACTTGCACACGAAAACCCTTCTCGAGGGTATGGACCTGGTCTCCACCACAAACTACTCGATGCTAACTCTGATCAACCTGCACCTCTCTCTGGGTATCCCGCTCCCTAAAAGCTCACTGATGTTCCTGTTCGATATCATAGACATTGTGAAAAGTTTGAAAGACGTCATCGACCGCCATAGAAATCAGATAATCCTGTCTATCAATATGATAGTTCAGCATCTCATGTTTCAAGCTATATCTTCTTTATCGGAGGTAAAGAAAAGTCTGATGACTGATAAGAATTATGCCAATAAGAGACTTGATGAGTTGACGTGCATCGTGATAGCAGAGCGAGCATTGCGCGGCGCCGCGACCCGCGAGCGCCTCGCCGCCGCGGGCGCCGCACTTAGCTTTATTCCTCAAACCACGTATCTGGAAGACAGCTACGCGAGGCTCTGCCTGTTACTGGACAAAATTCAAACACTTTCTAAATTCACCACAGAGATGGAGAAGCAATGCGACTGCTCCTGGCTCCTTTGGCACCCGAACATCATCCCCATCTACTTCGACCAAAACTTCAGTAATCAATTGAATGTCCTGAAGCTCAAGTATTTCGTGATGGTCCTGGAAGATAGCGCAGCTCTGTTACATAAGACTGATAAACTCTTCAAAGCTAACAAGTCGGAGAAGTTCTTAGACAGTGCGAAGGACATGATCGTCGACAAAGTGCTGACCTCCGTCAGTCAGAACATAGAAACTAATTTACGGCTGCATATTCATTCCCACTTACAGTTGGATGTGGTGAATCCGTTCACGTTTGATATGACCAAGAAGGTCCTGTTGATTGCGAACCACTTCCGGATGCTCTGCGTGTACATGTCGGTGGTGCCGACCGTGGAGCGGTACCTGTCTATGATGTACTACAACCTGACGACTGTCGTGCTCTCCGACTGGAAGACTTACGGAGAGATGCGCCAGATGGCGAGGTTCAAGTTCAACCTGTCGACCGTGCAGGACAACCTGCCCACGCAGACTCTGGAGCAAGGATTGGACGTTCTAGAGATCATGAGGAATATACACATTTTCGTGTCGAAATACTTGTACAATTTGAACAATCAGATATTCATAGAGAAGAGCAGCAACAACAAACACCTGAACTCGATAAACATCCGGCACATCGGCAACTCCATCCGCACGCACGGCGCCGGCATCATGAACACCACCGTCAACTTTACTTATCAGTTCCTCAAGAAGAAGTTCTTCACCTTCTCGCAGTTCATGTTCGACGAACACATCAAATCCAGACTGATCAAGGACTTGCGCAATTTTAAGGAGAACGCCGTTTTGAACGGTAACATGTATCCATACAAAAGCGCCGAGAAATTCAATCGAGGCATACGGACGCTCGGCTTGAACGAGGAGGGGTTGAGCTACTTGGATCTGTTCCGGGATCTGGTCAGTCAGATCGGGAATGCGATGGGCTACGTGCGTATGGTGCGCTCCGGGGGGCGTCACTGCGCTGCCGACGCCACCTTGTTCCTCCCCACGCTCGATAGCGGCTCTTCCTTCAAACGTCTCGCTGAGGAAGACCACTTGACCTCGAAAACGATACAATCTTCCGAGAACTTGGACCACAACATCGACGGACTCATATCCGACTTTATACAGGGCTCGGAGTATTTTATGCTTCTGGTGGATGTGTTCGCGCCGGTTTTCCGGAACCCGAAGAACGTTCACCTGAAGAACTTCTTCGTGATAGTCCCGCCACTGACGCTCAACTTTGTGGAACACATGATTCTGTCGAAGGATAAAATGTCGAAGAAGAATAAAGTGGGCGCCGCGTTCACGGATGACGGATTTGCGATGGGCATCGCCTACATATTGAGGTTATTGGATCAGGTGCGTTTTTAGTGTTTATCTCATAAGAGCCGACTAAGAGAATCTACTAGAGGAGGCAGCAGCTTGCTTTTATGTATATTTAACACCTCCACTGTGATCATCAATACGCCTGTCAGGCGTGGTACTTCTGGACAACCCCCTCTTGTTAGGAGATTGGTGGAGAGGTATGTTCAGCAGTGGCTGATGATGACGGATCTCTTAGCCTTCACACAGCATCCGTTTTACAGGATAGTTTTTCCGTGAGAATGTATGTAGTTGTAGGAGCGAGTTCATTGTTTCCAATAGCGAAGGATCGGTAAAAACAGTCTTATAAAAGGAATCCGCTGTCTGAATGCGCCCTTATACTGAATTAGATCATCTCTTGTTTCAGGATAGTAACTTTGAAGCACTTCACTGGTTTGACTCCATTTGGAAGTACATCGGTGACGAGCGGGCAGCCCTAGAAGACCAGAAGCTTAAGGGATCTGCCCAGCTCCAACAAGCTCTGGCGCTCACTGAGAAGAAGATCAAAATACTAGAAGAAGAGTATAAACTAATGTACTACAGCCTCAGCAGTGCAAGGATATTCTTTAGGTAGACGCTCCGTAGTCTTCTAAGGAACTCGGGAACTATGAGAGAGAGAGTTGTATATGATCGATGGATCGCCATTAAATAATATTATTTACTCTAACCTATCTATATATGTACATAGGTTTGTAAACAGATGAATATTTATTGTATTGTTAAATTAAAACATAGAATTTTATTTTGGTACTTGGTAGGTACAATTATATTAATAAGGCTGTTCCTGTGATACATTAAGAAGCAGAAGAAAAATTACAAGCCTTTGTCCAGTGTGGGGCAAAAACTGCTGAAAATACATATTAAACAAAGCTTAATTTATTAGATTATGATAGGATAAGTTTATCAACGTGTTATATTTTTATTAAACTAATTGGATTGGTATTATTATTGTTTGCGGTTGCGCTGGAGCAAGGGCGGATCCAGCTTTGGTGCCAGGGGGGGGGGTCACATAGTCGTGGTCAAGTCACAAGAAGTTATAATTTAATTTTTATAATCATACATAAAAGTAAAATGTAGGTATTTTGTTAATGTATGTATAGTCTGGCAAAAACGGAACAGCGAACAAAGCGAACCCTGAAAATATAGGATGTAAGGACTTGGTATTGATAGATAATGGGAAGATTAAGCGGCGGGCGAGCCGCGTAAATTTTGGACTTTGGTGAGGTCGGTTTAGCAAGAACGACGAGGAAGCTACAACGGCGGAGGAACGACGGAAATAAACGCAGCATTTTAGAGATTTTTTTAGGCGACACAAAATAAATATATAACGGGAGTGGAGCGAGCCGCCGAAATTTTTGTTACTTTTCTAAAATTTTGTGATTTTCGTTAGAATTTTGTGTTATTTTTTAAAGTTTTTCGCTTTTTTCTATAGCCAGAAGGAACAATTGTTATTGGTTTGTGGAACTTTTTGTTAGATTTTTGCGTAATTTTTTAAAGTGGGGTTGGCTTTTTCTACGGCCAGAAGGAACAATTGCTATTGGCTTGTGGAACTTATCACGAAAAACGACGGAGATAAGCGTAGCATTTCGAGATTTTTTTGGCGATACAAAAGAAATGTCACTATACAAAAGATATGACGGCGAGCGGAGCGAGCTGCCGAAATGTTTGTTACTTTTCCCAAACTAGAACTCTTCTTGTACGAAAAAATTAATATAAAGGAGCGGAGCAAGAGCTGAAAATGCAAGACTATTTTTGCAAGTTTTCGTGTTTGGCAAAATTATCTTAATGTGAGCTCGAGCGGAGCGAGCCGCAATTTTTTTGTGATTTTCGTTAGAATTTTGTGTTATTTTTTAAAGTTTTTCGCTTTTTTCTATAGCCAGAAGGAAAAACAACAAAAAAATCTGATTTTGCGCTATATATTGTCGTAATTGAGTTGATAAGAAAGGACTGTAGCAAAATAGGTGCCGTTGCTTTTGCAGAACTGATACGCAACAATACAAACCGCCCAAAACACGAGTAATATCGGCGAGCGGAGCGAGCCCTGATTTTTTCTTACCGCAGTGTATACGCGGTTAACCATATTGTTAAGTTGCATGTTAGGTAGAATAGAGTCTAAAATTAAAATTTATTTAAGGTTTTTTTTTGGGCATTTTCTAGTGATTTTTTATACCTAAACTAAGATTAGGGGGGTAATGACCCCCTCGAACACCCCCTGGGACCGCGCATGGGTCCAGAGTTACCAACCCTAAAAAATATTTACCCCTAAACATAAGTCAGTGCACACGAAATGTGACATCAGATGAAAGGAGGCGGTGGCGCGGTAAAATTCAAATTTTCGATGCGTTCGTTCCCGAATAATGCGTTTGCCATCATACAAAATATTAATTTATAATAAATTGATTAAATATTGAAGGTTTACATAAAATCTTTATTGTGACAAAAAAAATATCCTTACTTAAAACCATTACCTATGTTTAATAATTTTAAATAGTGGTCCACGGTGGACCCAGCCCAGGGGGGGGTCATGACCCCCATGACCCACCCCCTGGATCCGCCCTTGCGTTGGAGGTTGGCGGCGAGAAGTTCCAGATTGTAAACTCCATAGGCCATAATAAGAAAAGTACCTACCTACATAATATATGTAGATTGGGATTTTGTGGGTAAGTATTTAAGTATAACCTAGGTACGTATAGATATACTTACCCACAAAACGAAATGAGATCTGAACATAAATACATGGTAGGAAGAAATTTTATTAGCTTTGACTATGAAGTTGCAAATTATTCGAACATTATCATTTCTTTTCTAAAAGTGATAGATAATCATTACGTTACACGTAGAAAGAGACGTCATATACACATGTCTAGTGCCTCCCTATCTACATAATGAACAGACGCCACCAACCAATCAAAGCTGAGCCTGAGCTTAGAGGAGAAGAGAAGAGATGTTGTTTAAACAACCAATAGAACGTCGGTATTCACACATCTCGTCTCCCTTTAGCTTCAGTTCACACCGAGCGGAGGGAGATGTATCATATTTGTATGCAAAGAAAGATCGAATTGAAGATGTGAGCTGTGCCTCGCTGACGTGATGCCGCAGAGACGGGTGGAGATGCAAGCTGTGCCTTGCTAGTGCATTCACCAAAACAATCATCAGACGTTCGCCGCATGCACATCACCGGTAGAATACCCGCTTAGTTTGTTAGAACCGGGGCTTTAGCCGTTGCCTGGGAGAAATCGCTGTCAGCGATAAGGCCGCCTATTGTACTGTATGTACTTGTGAAGGTGTTATTTTCCCGCGGTTACGTTTGCATCATTGACTTGCCCCATTAATGGTGAAGACGTAACTGGTTGGTTATTATATTAATGTTTGCACCATTCAAATTGATACTACCTACTACAGAACCTTACTTTCCTCTCCGTAGCAAGCTCAAAAAAAATGGTTTAGTTAGCGTGGGTAGTTCCCATAAGTTCTATAGAACATGAAAAATGACGTCTTCGGACAATAAGTTTTTTATTTTATACAATGGAACATGTAATACTTTTATGTCTCAAATTGTTCTATAGGACAAGGTAAATAATATAAGACCTCTTTAAGATTTACTAAATAATATTAATATATTGTAGCACTGCACTTGTCAAAGTGACTAATTTGATTGACGCACTGAGAACTTTCTTCGAATATCTATTTTTTAGATATTTTCTTTTGTAGGATTATTTTACCCAGGCAGATGTTTGATCAATGGCATGACAGAATAATTGACATTATCATATCAGTGTCATCTAGCTTCTCATGGAAGATTTTGGGAAAATCTGATTCTCATTTTGTTCTATGGCATGAAACTTGAATGAAAAGCAAGTATGTAGTTCCATGGATAAAATAGGGAAGAAAATGTGTCTATGGGAACTACCAGTTAGCGTTTGTTTTTATAAATTAAACACTTGGTCAGGGACGGGGGAGCAAAAAGAAAGAACAGTCAGACTACTCCACAAGAAACAGAAGAAATTGTCGGCGAGCGGAGCGAGCCACAAATTTTTGTGCTTTTCGTTAGAATTTAGGTTTTTTTTTTAAAGCGGGGGGTTCGCTTCTTTCTTTCATGGCTCCCTTGACCCCCCCCGCCCCTCCTGGGACCGCGCATGCTGGCAATAAAGTGTTCATTCATTTTAGTGGGATTACTCCAAGCTGCTGTGTTCTTGCATAGGTAGTACCGAGGCGCCCTATGAATTCGCATTTGAAATAGTACATAGGGCATGAAAGTGTTAAAATTTGAGATGTTTAGGAAAAAATTGAATCTCAATCATAAAAATATTAAATCATTACCTACTCAATACTCATGTGTAGGGCTCGGATAAATAAATATGTGCTAAAAATCCCAAAATGTACATATAATATGGATCTAAATAACGGAAATATGGAAAAATATGAACTAAAAAGACAACTTAAAACACATTATTCTAATTTTCTAATATTATTTGTTTGAAAAAATATTAAAAAATCAACGAAATTAAATTGCTTGGCTAAAATAATTCGAGTTGTTGCAGTATACAACAATGTTTCTTTAAAATTGAAGTTCCTTCTGTTTGTTCGGAAAAACGCTTTATATTGACTGAATGAACTTTCTACGTCACAGGAAGTAACTGGCGGCGCAAACTTAAATTTGCACAACTCTGTAAGCGAATAAGCCTCCTATGGATTGCCATTTGGTGTTCCACTGAGAATATTGTTAATTTTAATAGCGCACGACTGACGAGTTTGTAGGTAAACTCGTCAGTCGTGCGCTATATTTATGTTTGCTGCGCAACGACAATGATTCCGCGGCGCTATGAAAGCAAAAATTATGCAGTTTTAAATTAAGTACTAAAGATAGGAAATATGTTTGAAAAATGTGATTAAATTAAAAAAAATATGGAAAGATATGGATTCTAAAAACCTCATTTTCCAACCCAAACCATCATAATTTATATAGAAAACCAAATGATTCAAATAAAAAATATGTGTTTACATATTTATCCAAGCCATACTTGTGCGATACAGTCACAGAAAAAAAGGATTCGGTCTATTAGTATGGAGGGATGGCAGGAATGGCCACAATACAGCCTAAAAATAATACAAACACAAGTTTAAAACTTTGAATTTAATAGATGTATTGTTTACATGTTAGATGGAAATGGAGAGAAATTATGAAATTAATCCTTCAGCTTCTTCTTGGGGCGGAGGTTGTTGGTGTGCCCGCACTTGGTCTTACGGCAGTTGGTGGCACGCGGGTGCAGACGGGCGTAGCATTTACGGCAAATCATCTTGTCACAGTTGTACTTCATGGCCAGAATACGAAGGGAAGGCTCGATGGTTCCTAAAATAAAAGATAATTATGAAATATTTATTAAAAGGTTTTCTTTAAACTATTGTTAGATTTAGCTGGTAAACACAAATAAATATAATGAACATGGGTAAGTACCTCCTCTCAGCCTAAGCACCAAGTGAAGCGTGGATTCCTTTTGGATATTGTAGTCTGAGAGAGTACGGCCATCTTCAAGCTGCTTTCCAGCGAAGATCAATCGCTGCTGATCAGGGGGGATTCCCTCCTTGTCCTGGATCTTAGCTTTCACATTCTCGATGGTGTCTGAAGCCTCCACCTCGAGGGTGATGGTCTTCCCGGTTAGGGTTTTGACGAAGATCTGCATGTTGTGCCTGGAAACGGTTTTTTATTATTTTTTTGTGGACTAAAGATGGTTGTTAGTCCATGGCATGCTTTACAGCAAAAGAAATTAAACAAATGCAAATCGATGACACCACAAGTCAATCATCAACATGCCTTTTTGAATTTCGAAGTTATTTGAAGGAACTGAACTATTTTAAAGGCCAAGGAGATTATGTAGTATTTTAGACTGTAACTTTTCAACGAAAGACCAATTTTCATCAATTTACGATTATTTTGAACACTAACCTTTTTCCAAAACGTGCTGAATTGGAACTGTCAAAAATGAAAAGAAAGATGGCGAGCGATCACCGGTGCGTTCCTTTTTAAGTTCTGACGTTGACATTTATTAACACACACTCAAGTCAGTTAGATTCTGTGTTGGAATGGTATGCGGGTGTATGAAAAGGTATTACACTCAAACGCGTTAGTGTACTATGTTTGAAGACTCGCTCCGTTTGCTTGGCAATTGTAGAAAGACATACCGAACCGCGCTGTCTTTCTGCTAGATGGCTTCAAAGCAGAAAGACACTGATCATTAATTTAGCACTCTGATGAACTTTATTGCGTTGTTTTAGAATCTAAAAGTAAGTAATATTCTTTACTAAAATAATTTTTGCCCAAAATATAGGCCAGTAAAATAATGTATTTAGTTCACTCTTGTGCCTAAACCATAACCTCTAGCTTAAATAATTCTGAACTTTCTGTAGAGCAGAATGAATCTTCATAGTTTAACTAGGCCAAGCTATACGTTGAACAAAAATCTATAATTATAGGGGCTTGATCTCCTCCGGAGTCATTGGGGGCAGATGCTTAAAAATAATTGATAATTGTAGATTTGTAGATAATAATGTTATTGAAGGAACCCGCAGCCAAGAAACCAATCAAAACGAAGCTTTCTTCTGTTGTTGACAGTAACCTGACATGATGGACCGACAACGACATACAATTGGACAAAGTGGTCGCTGAACGTCACTCTCTGGCTAAACCTTGTTTCGTAATCACTCGATCGAATTTCTGCACTTCGCCTTTTCCACAAATATTCTTGATAGTGAACTGTGATTCTATAAAAATGTATCATCAGCTGTGCAGAGCCACTGGCCGACTGGTCGCTGCCTCCCATCCTCAGAGCCCGCTATATCCTATTGTAAGTTTGTACATGATAACCTTCCTATAATTTATCTGATTTATCACTGTGTATTACAAGTTACTATTGATCATGGCAGGCACCTAACGTTGTGCAACGGGTTGATCCGCCGATCAAGTACACAGCGCCCCTGTCCACGGTGGCCGAGGCTTGCCCAGCGCCTGGCAGACGGAACCTCGTCCCTGGCACCAACACTCCTTATCCCACTGTCTCCGAGAAAATTCGTCAGCAGCAACAACAGTTCCAGGTGATTTCTAGAATAAATTTATAAAATTGCAAGTCAGGTTTAGAATCTAATCATAGATTTGTCTCAACCTGTAGACTAAAAATTCGGGGCTTGTGGCATTGCATAAAGACAACAAAAGTCACTGTATTTATATTATGTTACCTACTCCAAGATGTCTTTTAGGAAAATGTAGTCTACCTGGCTGTGGTCAAAAGGCGAGAGTGCCTACTAATAAAAAGTAAACAAATATGAATAAAAATTAAATGAATGTAGTACGAGGTAGAGTACCTAGGTACTACTACTAAAAATCATTACATTTAAAATTAAAACAAGATTTAATTATTTTACAAATCTGCCTGCCGGCCAAGAAGGAAACTAATACCTATACCTACATATATATTATTTCAGAAAGAAGATGATGTACCAATATTCCTAAAGGGAGGCCCACTGGATGGTGTCCTGTACCGCCTCACCATAGCTCTGTGCATCGTGGGCGTGCTGGGCGTTGGACACACCATCTACTCGCACTCAGTCCCCAAGAAGTAATAAGCTGATAAATCAATCATTCAATTATATGTTAGTTGTTACTAAGTTATCCAACTTTGATTAGAAATAAAAGGAGGTGCAAAATCTAGTGTTTCATTTTCTAAATGCCTTGCCTACCATTCCATACAGTTTAGTAGCATGCTTAGCATCACCTGCTCTATTGAAAATTAAGAGCCCGGAACAGCACCAACATAAATTGAACTTTAGGTGATCATTAATATTATAAATGCAGAATTGGATGTTTGCTATCTCTTCATGCCATAACTATTGAAAACATTGGGCTAAAATTTGAACTGGCTTAACATATTATATAGGCTACTTACCCTGGAAAAACGTGCTGCAGTGGAATAAAACAAATTCATAGTAACATAAGTCTATTATATTCATGTAAACAAGATAGGTTTATGTATGTACTAACACAGGCTTTCTAACTATCATACAATGCAGTAAGTAAATATAACACTGGCCATGCTACAACTAACAACACATTTTACTGTACCTAAATAAAGGGCCTCTTACCATTGTCATGACCATACACAACAATATAAAAGTAACCAGTTTGAAGTAGAATAAATGGTTAGTTATGAATCACTATCAGCTAGTGAAATCTGCACTTGATAATGTAAGTACCAGATGGGCTGGTTTTAGTCCTACCCTACCAGAGTATTAGTGACGACTTATAATTATATCCTGTCGTATGTTTTTGTGTGAGAAATGAATTATTCTTATATGTTGGGTTGAGTCCCTTCTTTCCCGTGGTTCACCTATTTTGTCCACCTGGTGGACCACGGGTAAACATATTCTTCCGTGGTCCACCAGGTGAACTAAGGTGAACCATGTACCTATACCCAAACATCAGTGAATGTTGTAAACGATAAGTTCGTGCCACTAACGCTCTGGAAGGCATTACCTATGTGGTTTAGGTACTTTATTTAGGTACCAATGTCAAAATGAACAATAGGTCGCGCTTAGCTTGTAGCAAAAACATTTCGATTCAACACGAGTATAATGTACGTATATAATATAAACATTAATCTACAGCTCTACCTTCACAAACATCCAGACAGAGAACAAGAAACGGCTACAACTTTAACAAAATATGTCTCTCACACAGGTATAGTTATGTATGCAACTTACAGCACAGATATCGACACTTACTCATTATAAGGTACATAGCTGTTTAATCGTAAATTAGCGGCGCGTAGTCATTATTATGAACAGCCGCATGAAGGGGGCATAACATCGACAGCATCTCTCTTATTTATAAAGTAGGTAATTCACTCTCTCTGTAGTTTTCATGTAAGTCTAAGTACAATAACACATTATTTAAAAGCCCAAACAATATGAAATTTAAAGTGTTGGTACATTTAATAAAGATAATAATCTAAATAATTCCAAAAACTTTGATACTCAGGTTACAGTTTGTGTTTTAGGAGTATTTTAGTTTTAACAAAGGAACTTTGGGAATAAAAATAAATTAAGGTATAATTCCAATTAACTTAATAATACAATAGTAAATGGGTAAAAACATAGGTATAAAATAAAAAACTAACTACTTACATAGAAAAGATTATTACAAGATCAAAAAATCAGTAGACATTCTAAACAATACGTAAAATGACGTAGCCTCCCTACTACTCCAAAATCATTGAAATGCTTAACACAGCCATAAAAAACGAACAATAAACAAATTCAATTCACTACTTATTGCAGCTTCATGTACTCGGTATCTAATACCCATACAACAGTGGTTGGCTACCTACTAGCTGCAACTAACGTTAGCAACGGCAGGCAACTTCGATTCAAGTAAAATACGAAAGTATACAAAATAAAAAAATAACAATAAATACATGCGTGTACTTATATAACTAATATTAATAAATTCTTTAAGTATAAATTAATAGTCTCGTTTTTTACAAAAACAAATGCGACCTCTTAAATTCAAGCAAAATTCCTTAGAACAGCAGATATGTTTTAACTAATAAAAATGACAGTGAAATCCCTCCCACCATCTCACCTCACTCCCCGTTTGAACTACAGTCGCGAATCAATCTGTATATAGATTGGGTCCATCCACATCAACCAACGAAAAGTAAGATATGAAATAAAAAACAGCTATATGCGTCGATACAAAATTATCAGATCAGGTGAGTAGATACACACAGATAATAGACCCACCCACTTATAACCTACTTTGTTCGATTTGATTATGCTTATTAAGCTAATACACCACACCAGCACACGATTTGATTATTCAAAATCAGAAACATATATCTTTGGGGTGCGATGGGGTGGCTCTCCGTGACTCTCTTACATTATTTTACTAAGCGCTTAACTATACTAGGTACCTTTAGCACTGGTTCAGACGATAAGTAAATACTGCTGAAAGTACGAGTAACTGCATCACTCTACGCTGGCTGATGTTACTACCTTATTCTACACAATAAATATCCTATATTCAGTTATATTTCTTCGGGTGCTGTTTGGTCAACACCTTAAGATATCTATAGAGTGGGTAGTGTCCGACTGAAACTGGTTTTTTCAGCCGAAACTGTACCTTCGGCCTCGGTGTCAGTTTCGACCTAAACCGAACCCTTTTAACTTATATAAACATTTATGTCGTCAAAATTTCATACAATGTGAAGTGGAATGTGCTTTGAAAAAATTTACATTACCATAATGTCCTAAAGTGTCAGATTTCTGATATATTCACAAAATATGAGAAAAAGAAAACATAAGAGTACTAGTTATTTTCATCTGGAAACATCTTAAAAACCTGGCGCTTTAGGACATTATCTTACAGCACATTTTGTATTTGTACTTATAAGTTTCTCTCTATCCCAACATTACCTTTCATTGTGAACTCGATTTTGGAAAAAAAAAAACAGATGTTAAAGCCAGATGAACGTTGATTTGTTGGACAAACCTGGCCGAAAGCGAACCTTCAGTCGGACACTACGATATAGAAACATGTAAATATTTGTTTGCAATGATTATAAAGTACCAGAGTTTCAGAATCGAGATTGGTACTATTCTGGAACGTGGTAATGATGAGTCTAAGCCAGTCGGGGTCGTGCCGGCAACGGGGGCGGAGCACCTTGCCTGGCGGGCACGGGTGGCGGCGGGCCGGCGACGGGCGTTCCGGCAGCGGCAGAGGCCGAGGACGCGGGCGGCGGCGGCGGAGCGAATGAAGGCGGTGCGCTCTCCGCCGGGGGAGACGCCAGTGCCGGCGGAGATGCTGCTGCGGGCGGGGACGATGTCGCAGGTGGAGACACGTTCTTAGCGGAGTCAGGGGAGAGGGGCGCAGGGCGCGGGGGCGGCGGGCGTGCGGGGCTGGTCGCGGGAACGGCGGGCGCACGCGCCGGCACCAGCGGCGTCGGCGACGGCGCCGGCGGCCGGCTCGGCTGCTGGCGCCGCGGAGTCGGAGGCGCAGACCGCAGCGGCAGCTCCTGTTGCACGTCGCCGGACAGCGGAATCGTATTGTTCGTACACAAGCCGATCTCAGATCGCACTATATTGACCCAGTCCGGGGACTTCAAAGTGATGCTGAGTGGAATCGAGCACACGCACATTTCGCCCCTCTGCGCTGCCGCGAGGGCCTGCTGTCCCTCTCTGAAGGTGATGCTCAGCGACTGCTCGTCTATGAACCGCACGAGCGTCACCTCGCCGATGGTTGCCAGCTCCTGCAGCACGGCTGCCATCACGTCGTCATCGAAGACGGACTCGTCGCCGCTGGTGTCGTCGAAGGGCTGCAGCACGATGCTGGCGTCAGGTGGGCCGAGATCGCGCACCACCTCGTAGAACACCTCCATGCACTTGGTGTTGCTGACCTCGAGCACCTGCACCTCTAGGATGGCGCTGACGGGGCGGTGGTCGCTCTGCTTGAGCTCGGCGCGGCCGTAGTGCAACAGGCGACCGCGCGCCAGCTCGGACGCGTGCTCGGGATCCACGGTGTGGCGGCGGCTGCGCCACAACACGCGGTCCGTCCACGCCGGGGCTCTGCACTTCTCGCTCGTGTCGTAGTCCTCGCTGAACAGGTCGTACTTGTACGTGGGAGCGAATGTTATTTCGCCTTCGAAACAATTTTTGAAAACTAAATCTTGAGATTTTTGATGAAGGAGCTGATCCTGTTCGAGAACTCGTTGTAGATTATTCTGCGAGACCAAAAGTCGAATTTCATCTTTATCTAGGTCGACGCGGTAGTTGAAATCGCCGCACCAAAATACGTAATCGTGGGAGTAAAGTGAGCGTCCCATGGGAAATGCCATTTTTCTTGTGATTTCAGTATAATCTGCGTTGCGCTCCGTGACCTGGGATTGCCCGGCCGCGAAGTGGGCGCACACGAAGCAGAGAGAGGTGCCATATATGACCATACGAATGCCGACCGCGCCTTTATTCCCGGTGGCGCCTCCGAGGCCTGTTTTAACGGAATCTAGCGCGACGTCTCTGATATGTGGGATCAGATCTTTGCGAACGAATATAAATAGACACACGCCAACAAGCTGGTGACTAGACAGTAACGTGTAGGGGGCATCTCTGCACAGCACCTTCTCCAGCTCCTCGCTCCACGCTCGGGCGTTGTCGGAACTAGCCGCCATGATGTTGCTAGCATTCAAATCTACGATTTCCTCAAACCCAATAGCAAAGATGTCAGAAGGATGTTCCTTTAGATTAGTAGTGTTTACCAGAGAAGAGTTTGGACTGTCCAACAGCCAATCAGCGAGTGATACATCTTTATAAGCAAGACTTCTAAAATGTTTGCCTCCATTAACATTGTATGTGCCGATGGTGATGCGGATAGCGGAGGGCTGCGTGTACTCGTTGTACCGGCGACACATTTCACGCAGCACGGGGGTGGACGTATGCAGGATGTTGGAAGGTAGCAATATTCTGGTCCGATCAGCCAGCTCCGAGTTCAGTGTTGACCCCAACAAAAGAATGTCAATGGCTTCTTGTTTGGTATTATCCAATAAATTGTTTTGGATGGTGCGTGCTGCTGATCTCGCGCCATCAATTAACTTGGAACCTCCTTGGATTGCACCAGTGCCTGCATATATTTTTGAAATTTCATTACCATTATTCACCCACATTTGTTTGAAAACTTCTTCAAATCTGGTAACATTTTGCTTTTTATCAAAACATTGCAAGAGTATCATTTGACTAACTAAGATTCCCAAGCCAATGAATGTTTGTATTGTATTAGTCCTGTCCAAGCAATCCAGACAGTTGGTGCGTATCACACCTCTCTGCATGTTGAAGATATCTGAACCCCTAGAACTGAAGACACCAACCGTTTCAAAATGTTTCTGAATAATCCCTTTGAATTTTTCCAAGGCTACTTCTGAAGAAGCTCCTCGCACTTCCTGGTGGTAATCATAGATGATTTGCACCACATCATTATGTGCAGAATCATTCAGATGCTTCTGGAAGGCATTGCTTAATGTGGCCTCTCCCTCACTGCCTCCGATTAAGCTGGACCCCAGCAGGTTTACAACAATCACAGTGCCATAGTTACGTTTTAACTGGGAAAAATGTCTATCACATGCACTTGTGGAAGCATCATAACCTCTGGACATCTTCACCTTGTGAGAGCCCACCTGGACTCCTGGCTGCTCCCAGAACAGTGGCACAGATCCTCTGGTTTGGACGTAAGAGGATACTGCATCATCAACATAAATAGCCTGTTCAGTTTCAACAAAGTTGGCTACATTTCCATCATCATTACAGCCTCGAACATTAAATCTTGTTCCCGCTCGTTCACAGCTGAGACGAGACACCAAAACTGCTCGAGCCTGTCGGTGTCCAACATATATGGTGCGTATTTCTACCGATCCACACATGGCTCTCGTCAGCCAATCATCACAATCTATACCAAATCTTATCAAATGTATAAACAGTGTTCTATTCCAGAAAAACCTGTTATCAGGGTTGGGGCTCCTGCTCTTCCTCTGAGAGCACAAAGTGAGATCGAAGAGATTATCATTAGATTTGCTGGTGGACCATGAGAAGTAAAAGGTTCCGGAGTTGAGTAGCTTTCTGAGCTCTGACACTTTGTCGTCGCCTTGAGATTGATAGAAGAGGGGTAGGAACTGCGTCTGCGTGATTTTGAAGACCTCGACGTCTCCAACCTTTCCGACAGAGCTGCAGCCTGTGACCAGCACCAGGTGCAGCAGACAGGCCTCGCCCGCGTTCACCTGCAGCACGCCGAGGCAGCCGTACGCATCCGCTACCTTGCGGTACTGCTTGCGCAGCGTCTCCGTCTCGCCCGGGGACAGGGACACCACGGCTTGAGATTCAAAGAGCAGCGAGCTATCTTTGTTTCTGTGCTGTAATATTATGCTGTACGGACTCGGGGGCGCAGATTTCTCGAGAACTTTGAATCCCTTGGACATGGCCATGGTGCTTGCGTTACTTACGTGTAATTCAATCCCATGGATCCACCCCCTATTTGATATCACTTTAGTTTTCCGTGTGCATTACAAAAATATTATTTTAATCGCGCTGAACAGAGCAAGAAAATGAGATTGATTACGATTTTTTTATGACATTGACAATTCCGACTCTTTTTGTTAATGTGACAGTGAGTGACACATGGTTGTGGATTTTTTTTAACGCAATATCCCCTCTTAGGCTTTCCAATGGAAAGCTATGGAAAGTTTCCATAGTGTTTGTGGTCAAACGAAGGTCTATTAAAAGAATGTATTTATGAAAGTATAATAAATATGAAAATATACACGACAATATATCTAATAAAGTATAAACAATTCTAAAATAATTTTTTTTTTTTTTTATAAAGTTTATGTCACTTTTTGGCAAAATCTCAATTTATGAGGAGTGTAAGGGGGACTCCAGCTTCTCGTCTCCCAAGCCAACCTAACCTGCAGAGCCTAGTGCGTTATCCAGCATCTGTACCCTGATAGATAACGAACTAGGCTCTGGTATCAAATTCATTATTTCATAACTCATTGATTTTATAATTATTTTCCATTACTTGACACTGCTGGCAGAAAAGTGTCCAACCAGACGCATTGCCATTAATAAAGAACCATCATTACCACCCATGTATGATTATTGTCGGTCGGATGAGTTATGATAAGGTAAGGTTTCTAAAGGTTTAGGCTACGAAGAAATAATAAGTCAGGAAATGTAACTGCGTTAAAGAAATGACCCAACGAAAGTCGTGTCCAAGTAGGCGGGGCTTAAAAATCGTGTCCAGCGCGTCATCAGTCGGACATTGATCTTGCAAGCGAGCACATGTCAAATCTTGCGTACGTTTTCGTGTTTATCACTGTGAATCATCACGTGTTGTGAAGTGGTGCAGGAGCCATACACGATTATTAGATATTAGATATGGCTCTATCATATCAACTAATTACTATGAATAAAAATGAACATGTACATAATTTGAAGGAGTTTATTCCAGTAATAATCATTATAATTAATATAATAATAAAAAAAATCAATCACAGATAAAATAGGTACTTACTTAAAGTTAAGTAAACATCAAACTTTAAGACAGAGTCCAGGTTTGATCACAGGAATAATATTTAATAAAAATCGAAATATTTGGTTTATTGTCTAATAAATAAAAACAACCGATCCTGGTTTTTCAGCAGAAACCGAACGTTATTTTAACTTAATAATATCTCGTCAAATAGTGCAGCTAACATATTTGTGGTATAGCGCCAGGCTGGCTCGCGGCACGTCTGGGCGCAGGGTGCGCGCGCGCTGCACGTGCGCGCAGTAGAGCGCGTGCGCGGCGCGCGACACGGTGGGCGGGATCACGTCCACGGAGCTGTCGATGCGCAGCGCGCTGCTGACCGTCAGCACGACGCCCGCGCCCCCCGCCTCCGCGCCCGCCCCGCAGGAGGGGGCCGAGCGCCGGGAGAACTTCACGTACCGCTTGTATCTGAAACAGAGGATATTATCTATTTATTTATAATTGCATTCATTTGATATAGCCATCTAGGTCCTGTTTCCGTATTTGGACTCCAGTCGGTCCTTTATGCGTGTGTTTTACTGATTTATCCGTTTAATTTTCCCTTCACCTCCTCGCTCTCCAGGAACTGAGGATATATAATGTACAAGGAGGTCGCGTGCACTCACAGGATCATGTCCCGCTTGCCGGGCTCCTGCAGCAGCACGCGCGTGGAGCGCTTCACCGCCTTGAACGGAGCGCGCGGCGCCTCCGCCTCCTCGCTCTCCAGGAACTGAGGATATATTATGTATAATGTACAAGGAGATCCACATAATATATGTTTGTTTATTAATTTGTACTTGTTCGAAATTATATATAAAATAATAAACATTATTTACGGTGAGAGGGGTTCTTGTTACCTTGACGATGTTAGCAAGCGGCGTGGGGGCGAGCCGCGCGCTTGGGATAGAGGTCGTCAGGTCGTCGTCACTCGACGAGTCGCTGTTCGAACTGTTCACACGACATAGAAACCATTACAGACATGTAACTCTCGCAATATAGATCACATACACGCACAGACAGACACCAGGATACGGATAGTACTCTGAACACTGTGGTACTATCTGCCCATGGTGGATAGTCCAGATACTAACAGTATCGAATGATGAAGGAGCACGATCCAACGATTATTTTAGATAGGACACACTTGGTCTGGCAAATTAGACATAGTTCATTAACTAATAATTATTATCGGGCTGATGTAGTCTAGGTGTAGAGCCATAACTAACCTCTATCTACTCGTCTCTTTATAAAGTTGACATTAGCTTTCGCTAGTGAAACAAGTGTCTTACTCGCTGGAGTTGTTGGAGGCAGTGCTGGACCGTCCGCTGATGACGGGGTTGTTGGAGGGCGGCGTGGCGCGCCCGCGGACCACGAACGGACTGTCGCGCTCCGACAGCGCCGGGCCCAGCTCGCGCCGGCACCGCACCATCTGAACACAATCTAACTAAGTCTCCTCCCAAACAGAGTATGAAACTAAGTCTTCTTTTAACTTAGTTGGCAGAACACACTTTTATCATAGGAAAGCTTCCTGATCAGAAAGTCAAGATCAAATCGAGGTAAATGTTTTAAATTTCATGAATTTTTATGTAATTATAAGGTAATCATCGTGGCGTCATGCTTTTCTTTTTCTTTTTTAAAGGTCTAACAAAATGTAGTCTTTAGCTAAACTGTCCTCATCACGGTCAATAACCATATGATATGCCGATATCATGGAAGCATCACTGCGTGAAGCCGGTCATCGATTGTGTAGAGGACCACCATGGACAAAGGAATATGCAAGCAAGCGAATCAATCAACAACTGTGTAGATCTTTTAGCGTTTGAAAATGTATCAGCTCTGTGCAAGGGAGGCTAGTGGGTGTAGCGTTATATTGTAGACTTGTAAGTGTGATACATATATATTGATCACATTATTATTTAGACTTAAATAGGCAAACAAAGAAAGCTTGCGATGCTATCATGAGATGGACATTAGCAGAATTGCGTCAATCCAGACGCTGAGCCATCTACGAAGAAGTTGAAGTAGGCAAACAAACATGTATTAGTTAGACACATAAGAGATATAAATAATGCTGGACGATTCACACAGCATTATCTAGCCCCATGGTAAGCAGAGCTTGTGTTATGGGTACTAGATAACTGATATACATAATACAATAAATTACATAAATAGATATTTTTTATTATATATAGAAAACAATCAGAACACCAACAGATATCTGCAGATCGTACACACAAGTGTTCCGAGGCGGGAATCGAACCCGCAACCTCCTGCGTCGCAGGCGGACCTTCGCCCACCGCGCCACATCGGTCGTCAAAATATATGAATGTACTAGTGGTTTCTTTTTCACTTCTTCCACAAGTGGACAAAACATTGAAGTGAACAGTAAAGTAATCTTATTTGATAATAAAATAATACGTTTTTATTTTACGGTTTTCTTGTACTGTTGTAAGTGTGTTTTACAGACCTGCAGCTCTCGGCAGTCCTGCAAGGAGGTGTACTCGAAGGGTCGGTAGTAGTCGTGGTAGGGGTCCAGCATGTCGGCCCGCGGCGGCGCGCGCACCAGCTCGCAGCACAGCTTGCGGGCCTCGCGCGCCGCGCGCGGCAGCGACGCCACCACCTCGCGGTCCCACCACGCTGTCAGCGACCTGGAATTACCACGATACTATGTAGAATGTCCCCACTGGCCAGCTATTCCAAAATGTCCTTTTATGCTTTCTGTGCTCTAAAAACATTTGGTTATTGTATTCATTTATTTATTGGGGGAGGCCCTAAGTCCAGCAGTGAACTACATTTATTCTGTTGATGAGTCATTTTTTTATAGAAAATGTAATTATTTTATATGACACACAAAATCAAAATAAGACTAAATAAGCTTTCCAATGAGGCATCAAACACTGGTAACTGTTGCAACACATTTAGCAAAATGGGAGACAGACAAGGCTCCGCCACGGCTTTTACGATGCTGTTGTCATCAGAGATTCTCTTTTATTCCGGATGATGGCGCGGAAACTATCCGTTCCATACGGAGCAAACATGGGAGTCTCAGTAGTCTCACTAAGACTCATCCTAAACGTATACATATATGATAGTGGTCGCATACAACGACTTTTTGATATAGTTGACCCATAGCTTACCCATGTACATTGTACAGGCTATGACAGTAAGCTTTAAAATAATTAAATGTAGTTTATTATTCTTCAATAAATAAATAAATAGTGACACTAAATTGTAAACACTTTCACTTCATCAGATCAACGGGCAAATCTACTTCAACTTCTTGTATATTTAATATATAGGTTGCTTAGTATGAGATATTTTGACATGTGCTCCTTCCTTTATTACCTTGTGTGCGGTATGTAGACGGAGGCCTCCGGGTGGTGCAGGTGGTGGTCGGAGGAGTACTCCCACTGCGCCGGAGCATGCGCCTCGGGCACGAACAGCCCCAGGAACAGGTTCATGGTGCTCTGCTTCTCCGCGTCAGAGAACGTGTTGGAGTAGTAGCGGCTCAGGGTCTGCATTATGTCGTTGCCGTGGGACGACCAGGGGGCTGTCTTGCGGTACGTTTTTATTCTGGAATGAGTAAGGATGATTAGTGCTGGATTCTTTCGCGTAGCGTCAAAATTTAATTTTTAATGCGAATGCGATAACCCTTTATCTAGAAGGATATATCAATCCAGTTAAAAGGTAATCTCTGTCCTCTGAGCTAGTGTACCTGTGCACGAGCTGTGAGCCCCCGTACTGCAGCGCCAGGGTGTCTCCGTGGTCCTCGTACAGCCCCTCCAGCAGCCGCGCGCAGTCAGAGTCAAACTCTATGTTCGGTTCCCCGATCAAACCCAGCGCGTACAGCTGCAACAACGTACAATGTTCACTATCACAGTTGGCCTTTTCAATGTATCAAATATGAATATAAACGTTTTGTTTAGATCGTATACCTGATGCGCCAGCACGCACTTGCCGATCGCGAACTGCGCAGTGTTGGTCCTGTCGAGGCAGTCGACGCAGTTGACGCGCACGAGGCCGGTCTGCGCGCGCCCGCCCTGGTGCCCCGGCGCGCCGCCCAGCGCGCCCGCGCCGCGCCCGCCCGCCGCCCCAGCGCCCAGCTGCTCCTCGCAGCCCCGCCTGCTCAGGAATATGCCCGTCTTGCGGATCACGGCGCGCGCTATTGCTGACAACCTGGGAACGGTCAAGTTGGACGTTTGAGACAGTTCCATATAGACTACACACAACAGTTTCAGATTTTATGTATTTAAAACAATTACATTGTTTTTAACAACCCAACACGCAAAAAGGGCCCACCATACAAACTAGATAACTTAACTTACTTGTCTAAGACTTTAGCGTCAGCCCCCTTGTTCATCCTCGCCATATCCAAGTGGTAATACTGCACGGCGTGCTCCGGAGGCAAGAACTGGTTCAGATACTTGATAGAGTTGCTGATGACATCCGTCAGCAGCGACTCGTGTTTCTTCTTCTCGCGCTTCTTTACGAGGTTCAAGAACATGATGGGGGAGCCGTAGCGCAACATCAGGTTGTTGAGGTGCTTCGCGGGGATCTCCGCGAACGGGTCGCTGAGGTCGATGGTGATCTGGGGCTTCGGAACCATCTTCACTACGTCTTGGGACCAGTAGCTCGGTATGGAGCCTCTCATTTGGACGAAGGAGCTGAATCTGAAAACAATATACTTGCGAGTTTAGTTACATCAGTAAGTCAAGGACTCGAGTCTATTCTAATTAAATATTATTATGTATAAGCACCTTTATATTTTTTATTTTATTTTGAATCATAACATAAATTAAGATCAGATTGAAGATCTACAACTGTAACCGACATTATGTTGAAGCAAATAAATGAATCTTTATCCAAATGTAATTGGTTAATTTAAATCGTATTAGTTGCTCAATAAATAGATTCAAACGACATTTAATAACGATAATAATAATTAATAGATTTCGACGCTGGAGTGCGAACAGGCGTATCGTACCAATTTTGTCTCTGGCAGTGTAATTGAGAACTTTGTCGACATCATAGTCAAAATCGGTGGCTATCAATCTTTCTCAAACTACGTGTTCGTGCTGCTAGACGGGATCTATGGAATGGAAGTAGGGTTTTGCACAGGGGAGGCCTTCGCAAAGCAGTAGAATTTAGTGGGCTGATAAGTTAAGAGTAATATATTTACCTGCCCGCAGAGAATGAAGACACCATAGAATCATGCACAATCTGTTCCGTCTCCACCTCATTAGCCACATCTCCGTGCATGTTCGCGCCTCGCTTCAGGAATCTGGTGCCCGCGTACCGGTTGCTCCTCCTGGCTATCAGCGTCAGGTATATGGGTCTCCCGAAGATGTTCAGATTGCTCTGCTCCACAAAGCCGTGCACGATGTAGAGGATCCAGTCGGGGTGCAGGTCGGCGTGCACGGGCGACAGGAGGTGGCTGTTCCACACGAACCTCCATTCAGGGACTGCTCGCATGCCAAAGTCAAGTCTTTGGCGTTCACTGAAAATTACGATAGAAATTAAAATAATGTAATTATTAAAATAATGTATGAAGACTTAAATATTTTTACCCATCAGTGCTGATAAGTCCGCAGTGAACATACCTAACTAAGGGAGTTTTGCTATGATCACCCCTCTTGCCAGGTATATTGGTGATTGTAGTAGTGGCATTTAAATACACAGAAGCAAGCTGCGGTCTGGAAGGTTCCCTGAGTCGAATCTTACGACGTCCACAGGCTGAACAGGGGGTTCTGATTCTGAGGCTAGCTCAATTTATACTGGGATGGTAGTCCGCATTATAAGCGATAATAATATTTCATGTACGATGTGCAGATGACCGAATATTGACGCGCGTTAATGCAACACCCAGTAAAAAGTATTAGCCTTTTAACAATGCTGCAGTGCAGCATGTAACCTTTGCAATACATTATATTACTTTCAGTTCCAATTACCTTTGTAATTTTTTAAAATAAAATCGTGATGAAAACTCAAGCAAATATCTATGCTTGGTTCTAGGATGAAGGTCATTTTATGACAACAAAAGCATTAATGAATGAAACTTTCACAGTAGGTAGTTGTTACCCAGTTTTATCCTGTCTTTCCTGTAGCTGTCTCTTCCATGTCTCAAATATATCCTCGTCATCATCAGTTTGTTTGCAAGTGCACTCCTCCTCTGCCGACTTCAGATTGGATTGGTACACAGAAGCTGTGACTGGTTTAGGGAACAGTGCGGGTGCTAACTTCCTCGGGGGAGCCATGTTCATTTGTAAGGTGTGAGTGATGTCGTAGCTGTAGCTGTAATAGAAATTAGTGGAGAGGTCTATTGCCAGGAACATCTTGAGGTATCTCTGCTCGTCGGGGTGCGGGGGCTTGTTGTTTTCGTTTGGGATGTAGATGGTGGCTGTATCCTCTATTTTGTAGATGGAGTGAAAGCCGATAGTGGCTATTTTTCTTCTTTTTCTCACAAGGATGATGTAGTAGCCTTCTAGAAATCTGATGAATCCTGTGAACATTTAATATGTCTGAGATATTATGTGCAGTTGTTGCTACAAGTTATTTATTGTTTTAGCATGGATCAAACATCATTTCTAGTCTGTTAGTCCATTGAAATGTTACATGAGCTTTACATTTTACAAATTATGTCTTAAATAATTTTTTGTAGGACGCATAGTTTCCGAGATATTGCAAAAAGGTGTTTGCACCCCATTTTCCAAGATGGCGACCGGGGGACAAGGGCGGCAACCCCACAAACTTGGGGTTAAGTTTCTATTAACCCATCACACATGTCCCAAAAATAAAATTACATCCGCAAAAAAATGCAATATTAGGTCTTAAATTGTAACATTTCAATGGACTATGTAGCTACTTTGTGTTCTTATTGAATTAATCAATTCAATGTGTTATTTTTATTAGACAACAACAAATTATATTTTAGTTATTTATTACCGACAATTCCAAAAGCTGAAACCAGTTTGTTGAACCCTGCGGCTCGGCCAGTCCTGTTCCCGAAACCAATCATGTTGAGCAGCTGGTGGATCTCCTGCTTGTTGTATTCCACCTTGTCATCCACTAGGATCAGCTCCCGCGGATCTGTTCTGTCTATCTTCAGGACACGGAATCTGGTCTCCGTATTATTCGAACCGATTAGATAAAATCTCTGAAAGTAAAACTCTGCACTTACTCAGGTATCTTTACTTTACTAAGCTTGCTAATTCTTGAGCTGTTGGTTTGTAAGTAAGTACGTAATTATCTCAGTAACCACTAAGTTTATAAACCAAGAAACATACTCCACTCCAACCAAAGTCCTAGCAAATTTAGTGATAATAAGGCTTTGTCTAAACGATAAAGAAGGGAGTTTAAAAAGTAGAATATGAGAGCTAGAGCTAGAGGGCAGGAGAAAGCTCTGCGTAAAAAGCAAAACCCTTTTTATAAACTCACCGCTTTTGTTTCGTAAAGAGCTATTCTCTGTATGGAACTTATAATAGGATGAAACATTACACTTTGTTTAGACATTTTAGTTATTTAATTTACCTACTTCGATTTCCAGAAAGAAATTAGAATAGTAGGAGGATATTACAAAAAAGTAAAAACAAAGTGAAAGAAAACAAACAAACAACTTCAACTTCTTTTTTTATAGCTCGCTGCGCTGTGTCCACAGACTACTTAGGGATACTAACGTGGCTGTGTCTTCTATTATAGTAAGTCAGTCAAAATTATTTCTATTAGTAATTCCATTTTCTGCGTAGATGGTATTGATTTGTAGGATTTGAGATCGGACGAAATTGATCGGATCGAAACCCTTATGGTCTAGCTCCTCCTTTTAGCCCTCTTTAAAATCTCAGTAACGAACGACATACCGCAGCTAGTTGGTAGGTACATTGAAATTTTAAATAATAATACATTTCGTACATACTACAGACGTACGAAATTTATAATTGTTTAAAATTTTTAGAATAAAATAAAAACATCTCATAAGGTACAAATTATGATGTCGAAATTTTAAAAGAGACTACCTTTAAGGGTTCGGTGACCCTCGCTCCCAACTTTAATTCAAGGCGCTTGCAAAAATCGCTCCGAATATCGCTGTCCCTGTTTAACCCTTGCGCCGCGCCCGCCCGCCCCATGCGTGAGCGATAGCAATATTAGCCGTTCAAAATTTGGTATGAATTTGGTTGGATTCCGTAATACCTACCAAAAATTATGACTGAAGACTTTTTGTATTCTTCACATAGTATTGTTATTCTGTTACTAGATAATATAAGCTATGTTCCATAATAAACAACGCGTAAGATATTGTTGTTTTTAATACGAAACAAATAGGAAGAAAACTTGTTCATTTTCGCAGAAAAATGTGCAAAATGCGATTGGCTTTCATTGAATTTTAGGTATGTAAATTGAAAAGAAAACCATCCAGGAACCTAGATAAATACTATTCAAATATAAATCATAAAGTATTATAGTGGAAATATGCTTTAATTAGAAATAATTTTAATATTACGTTTGTATGGAGAATTCATCCTCCGCAGGCCTCTTAACTTACCGCACAAGCAAGTCCAATTCCTTGGACAAAATGATTATAAGCATTACAGCCTATAAAAGTTTTTATGTTACCTATATCAGGGACTATTTATATAACTGGTCCCTGCCTATATAGATAGTTCTCAGTTTCTAAACATTTAATAATTTTTGGGGCTACTATTTACATATTAGAGGGTCTGTCTACACATTCAGAAGTGAAATATCGTGGGTTCATTTTAAGGGACATTGGGCGTTAGTTACATAAACTCCTACCGTACATTTATAACAAATTATAAGAATTTATTTCCTAAATTATTAAAACTTACAATCAAGGTTGTGTTTAAGTATGACCAAATATTTATATTTATTTAAAGGAAAACCAGAAGCTTATATATATTTGTTTTGTACCTAACACTCTAGTTACATCGCCAGACCAATGTCTGCCATTTCTGGGAGATGTAAAGAAACAATTGACAATAGTCTCTCAAAATATAAGGAGCATTAATAAAAACCTGGATAGCTTTATGGTATTCATCTCAAGGTTAAACTTTATACCTGATCTAATTATTCTAACAGAATGCCGTTTAGATATCACCTTTAGTCCTATTATTTTACCAAATTATTTTTGCCATTTTTCGAAATATTGCTTAAACCAAAACGATGGCATCGTAGTCTATTATAAAAGTGATCTGGAAGTACACGTCTCAGAGCCACCATTCCGTGAAGCTAACTGTTTGGTTATTGATATCGAAAAAACCTATACATTAATAGCTCTGTATAGATCTCCCTCCTTTAACAATATTAGCGTCTTCCTGAACAGCCTAGATAATATATTGAGTACTTGCAAGGGAGAATGTTGCATGTTAACAGGTGATATCAACATAGACATAAAATCGGGTAGTATACATCCGCGCTTAGATGACTATATTAACCTCCTTGCACACTACGGCTATGTGCCAGGCCACTCTTACCCGACTCGTGGTCCAAACTGCTTAGATCACTTTTTTATAAAATCGCGCCTGCCTAGTAAATCGATCGTATGTACTACTGACGTAACAGATCATGATACTTTAGTATTTGCAGTTGAAAAGCAATTGGTTACAGTACCGTGCCATAAGGTAAGGACCAAAATAGGCTATGAGGGACTAGTGCATGATTTAAGTATATTTAACTGGGAAGAGTTATATACTCTGTCGGATATTAACATGGCTACAAACTTTTTTACTAATATACTTAATCAGATTATTTTGAAGCATACAATTAAACGTAAACGCAAGAAGCGACATGAAATAATCCTTCCTTGGATGACCGCAGGGCTTCTTAAATGTGCTGACCATCGAGATCAACTACATTTAAAGGTGAAGAAAAATCCAAATAATATAGATTTGCGGGCCAAATACAAAAAATATCGAAATACATGTAACAATATCATTCAAAATCAAAAAAATATGTACAATAAGAATTTACTACTTAAATATAAAGGTGATAGTAAAAATACGTGGTATACTATTAAACAAATTTGTGGATTAAACTCTAAAACTACTTCAAACATTGAACTAACCAAACTTGCTACTTCTACGACAGATTCACTTAACCTGGTTAATGATTACTTTAGTTGTGTTGGAGAGAACCTAGCTAATAATATACTGTCTAAATTGAAAGTATCACAGTCCGATCTGGCAAACAAAATAAATAATTTACCACTACAAAATAACTCAGCCGAATCCTTTTTCTTTACACCCACTGACACAGCTGAGATAGAGCGTTTAATTGGGACCTTAAAATTAAAATCCTCATCTGGTCACGACAACATAACTAATATTATATTAAAACAAGCAAAAACTGTCTTGGCGGAGCCCCTTGTTTATATTTGTAATCTGAGTATGGAGAGCGGAATCGTACCTGACAGCTTTAAACTAGCTAATGTTACACCAATTCTTAAAGATGGTGATCCAAAGTTAGCATCAAATTATAGGCCGATATCTCTTCTTAGTTGTTTATCCAAGATGTTAGAAAAACTTGTCAACCGCAGACTTTTGAAGTTTCTAGAAGATAACAAACTTCTAGCTCCGCAGCAATTTGGGTTTCGAGCCAAAAAATCCACAGAGGACGCCGTAGTTGAGCTTTGTGACCTTGTAGTCGACAAGATTGACAAAGGCTATAAATGCACTGGAATTTTTCTCGATCTTGCCAAAGCATTTGACACGGTGTCTCGTCAAATACTCACAAGGAAACTAGAACTATTGGGGATTCGCGGAATTGCACTAAGTTGGTTCACCTCCTACCTGACAAACAGAAAACAAAGAGTCCGTGTAGAAGATAAATACAGTGACTATCTGGATGTAAACTTTGGTGTGCCCCAGGGTAGTGTCTTGGGTCCAACACTTTTTTTGGTATATATCAATGATCTATGCTCCCTTGACATTACCCAGGGTCAAATCTTTACTTTTGCCGATGACACTGCTATTGTCTTCTATGGTGATAGTTGGGACTCAGTAGATCAGAATAGTCAAATTGGATTGAATATGGTAGGTACTTGGTTACAACAAAACATCTTAACTCTGAACGTTGATAAAACTAAATTCATATCATTTCGAATTAGTGAACGAACACAGCCAATTCGACCTCTTAGTTTAAAAATTCATAATTGTTCCTTGATTGATACAACGAATTGTGACTGCCCAGTTCTTAAACAGGTGCACTCTCTGAAGTATCTTGGGGTCATTGTTGATGAAGGACTTACATGGGCTAAACATATAGAAGCTATTACTGGCAGAGTCCGGAAGCTTATGTTTATCTTTAAGCGGTTGAGAGCTATAGCAGATGAGACTCTGACAAAACTTGTATACACTAGTCTATGTCAGTCAATCATCAACTATTGTATAGTAGCTTGGGGTGGAGCATGCAAGACGAATCTGCTAAAGCTAGAGCGCGGCCAAAGAGCAGTTCTCAAGGTAGCTCACAAAAAACCACTCTTGTATCCAACCAAAACTCTTTATCGAGAATGTAGCCTCTTGACAGTAAGGCAACTCTTCATTATGTCAGTTATTTTAAAATACCATAAAATAGCGCCTTCTAAAATTGTCATGTCCTTCCGACACATCAAATGGAAACCCCCTTTTAGGCGAACACAATTTCTTTGTAGATTCTATCCCTGGTTAGGTCCTTTCTTATACACGAAAATAAACAAGACACTTAACTTATTTTCCAAAACCAGAAGAGGTTGCAAACAGACCCTACATTCATGGCTTCTTGATATGGACTATGATGAGACGGAGGCCATCTTATCATACTGTAGGTAAATAAATAGATATAGAAAATAGGTATGGCAATTGTTAATTTTTATTTTATTTTATTTGTATATATAGTAGCACGTAACGGAACTGAAGTAACAAGTCAAAGTCATTCAAGTATGTTCCGAACAATACTTTAGTATTAACTTTGTCACTCTAAATTAGAACCAAACTCCTTTTTGGTCTCTACGGCACAGGGTATCCTAGTGTAGAGATCAAAGTGAGATCACTATAATATTTAGTCCTAGTATATTAGCAAAATATGAATAATCTTAAGTTGATCTGATTGTGTTTCTATGTATGCATGTATTTTTGATCAAATAAATTATTATTATTATTATTATTTACCATGATCTCGGGCCATAAAGTGACCCGGTCCTTTGGAAGGCTTGCGTGGGGCCGAAGCCAACAGCACAGAGGCCCTTTGAGAAGTTAATCTAAAGGCGATGGCTACACACAGCGGGTATCATCCTCGGGTGCACAATATGATACATCCAAAGATGGTATCCACCAGGTGTAGAGACTATTGCAAAGAAAAATGAAAGAAATAAAACCAGGCTATTGTGATGGATGGATGGACTGGGTAATCGGGCTATAGGGGAGATTGCGGACGTCTGCCATAAACAAGTTAATCATAATGTTAAGAAGAGTGGCAGACGGTGGCTTGCCGAATGCTGGATGGGTTCCTTAAAAAGCCGGAGTAAATTACCGGAGAGGAACAACATCGGCGCAAACGACTCAGGGGTGTCGAGAGGTGCGGCCCCGATTTCACCATCACGAAGACTGCTCGTGAGCGGGTTTCCTCGCTATTACGCCATTAGACACTTCCACCCCCGAGTCTACATCCTAAGATGCATCTCTCGCGACTCCACTCAGACCGGCCAATGAAGGCAAGCAAGAGGTGGGGATCTGGTTCTCTTGGGATGCCACTCCACAAGCGGAGATGAGAACCAGGAACTTCCCCGGGAGCACTCGGTACCCGTGGTGTCGCTACTCACCAACAGCTCGCCACAAGCTGCCCTGCGGGCTTATTATTATTATTATTATTATTATTATATAGGTAACACAATAAAAAGTTCATAAATACTAGAAAGCTTATTGAAGGTTTTCACGGATAAATAACAGAATAATATAATAAGAAGAGACTGTGAAAATAAAGTGAATTGGTACATAAGGCATCTATAACGTTAAATTAGATACCTAATTATCTTTAGGTTACAAAATTAACAATAATGTTTACTCAAAAAAAAAAACTTATCACCAACATTATCATTATTGGTGCCAAAAAATTCTCTGCTGAGCTGCCGCCTGGCCGTGCTAACACTTGTGCAGAATAAATCAAAATCATGTTGCTTGCATAAGTTATTAAAATTGTTACTCGCGCGCCACATGAAGGAATTTTGACGGATTTTGAATTTTGGCTCTATGTAAGTGAACCTGCGGACAGAAGCTAGTTAGATCTTAAACCTTCTAACTAACGCATATTAGGTAATTCGCGATTATAAAACTCGTAAAACTGTTATCATCATTGTGCATTAGGTACCCCTAGCTATAGTGTAGATGAGTAGAGAACAGTGTTTGTTTAGTTTTGTAGCCACTCCCAGACCTAAATTTTAGTTCGGAGCGAAAACTGGGTCAAACGCTAAATCGTCCGCCGCGTGTGTTCTCACAAAGTTTTTTTCGATTTGGATGCCAGCTGAAGGCTTTCGCAAGTACTGCTCGGTGATTCTAGAGGCGCTTCGATAAATGGTGATTAACTGATTGCATCGGATTTCATGGTGGTCTCCTATGGGTGGTGGTGCGGTCGGCGCTCCGGAGCTCCGTGTCGGAGTGAGCCGCTCGGAGGCAGGGCGCAGGCGCGCGGCGCGGCGCTGGTGTCGCGGGGCAGGCAGTCAGTCGCGCGTCCCCGGCCGAACCCGCCGTACCGCCCGCCGCGCACTCGCCGCACATACCCGCGCGCTGTCCGCTTCTCTATGAAACAACAATGATCCCACCCCCAGACAGTCCACCCTCAGTGTCGTAGCGCATGTTTCTGTGATAAAAGCTAGAGAAGTCGTCGGAAGGCGGACCGGTCCAGCGAGGGAAGCTGCGCCGCCGGTCTCACGCCCGTCTACAGTGGAATGCGGCAATTTTAACTACTGCAGGCCCGGGAACCATTCGAGATATAAGGATCGAGCGCCCACTCTCTTGCAATAAGGTTGGTGCTGCTTTTACTTACCCAACACTATTTACTGTACTTACTTATTAAAAACTCTTATCGGACACACTTATGTATCAAATTACCCTCTCCTAATATGAATGATTATGATGACTTAGAGATCAAACAATATTTTCATAAACCCTAGCTTAATACCCCGCCTAGACTCTAGCTCAACCCAAGATGTAGAAAACGACAGTTGTATGTATTACAGGCAGCGTCCCATCAATAAAAGCTTCACTAACTGATAAAGCTAATAATATCTTGAAGTGCGGGTTTTTTCCCACTAAACCAGAATGGTGAGGCTCTACGGCAGTTGGAGTTACTATTAGGTACACGGTGCGGTGGTACTCGCTCCTCTGGCGGAGTGCTCGAGAGATGCGGCGTGTGACTGGAATTCTTGATTTTTATCGACTACAGAGCAGGTAATACCTACCTCCACATGTACCTTTAGCTCGGTAAAACAAGATCACTGCCTTTATAGATAGGTACCTAACCGAATTCAAGCTAGATAGACGTTTAGTTTTTTTAATAATTTATTTATGGATCACCTAGGTGTACTACAAAAATAGCATAGGTAGAGTTACAAAATTACTTTTACAAAATTAATTAAAGTCTCAATATAATTAAATGTGCAGATCACACGCGCCGAATTATCATGAGCAAGTATCGTAAATATTTAACGAAAAAAAAAAACTTCGACAAAACATTCAATTTTCTTTATTAACAATTTCTTGAAAGATCAGGAATTATAGGATAACAATAACGCCGGCATTTATATGTACCTACCTGCCCCAGTTTCAAATTTAATTACGTTTATCCATGTGAAAATGTTACTTACAGGAATCAAATGTTAGAAGTTATGAGTAATTTCGCTGAAAGCTCCAAACAGGCTCCAACATACAGATAGGTGAACTGACATGAAGAGTTCCTTCGAACGACGGGATACCTTTCATTCATCATCATTTTCATTAGAGAAGGAAGCAGAATTTCAGATACAAACCTTTCTACTGAAAAAATCATAGAGGACTCCCTAAAAGTACGTTACGTAACCACGCTTAGAAAAAATATAAATAGAGCCACTGTTTTGTATGTTTTTTTATTGTTTGATCTCTACTTCTCCATACAATCCCTTATGGTGTTTCCTTCCTATACACAAAAAACTTTATTTATAAATAATATATTTAAATGATATAAGTAATATGTATAGTACAGGAGATAAAGCGACATCAAGTGTATGAACATGAAACAACGGTGGAATAAAATAATTGAATTGAATTAGTACATTTGACCAATAGTACAGGTAGTTTGGGTAAGTTAATGTGGAAGGATTGCGAAACCGCTGCGATGTCAGCGGGCAGGTAGGTACTGTAGGTACGATGGATTAAGTAAGATGGATCACTTTCTTTTCGACGGGCCACGGCTCCATCTCAAGATTGGAGCTTCGCTTTGCCCTCGATTTCTCACGGCTAAGCGACGTCGAGATCCGACAACTGTACATATAAATACGAATTGTTATACACTTATTGGAGTTTGCTGCTCAGCTTACATTTTGTAATTGTTGAAATAACTTAGTACTTGCGCGAGTAGCGCTGCAGTAAGCCTTATGCTAGGCCTTCAACACAACTTATACTATGCATCACTAGCTTATACTCGCGGCTTCGCACGTGTTTTTTTTGGAATAAATGTAACCTATATATATGTTATTCCAGGGTCAAATCTTTATGTGTGCAAAATTTCATCCCGATTAATTCTTCATTTCTCATATCTTTACAACAGCGGCTCAACTGCCACACTTTCACCTTTACAATATTCGTAGGATACTGAGTTACTTAGTCGGTGTCATCAGGTTCAGGACATAATAATATAACTGATTTTTTCCATGCCGCCACCACGGAAAGCACGTTAAGCCGTTGGTCGTGCGCCTGAACTCTCCCCGGCCGTGTCGCTCTGCCGTCCCATCGGATTATGCGAGTGAGAGAATAGAGAGTGCACCAGTGTTTGCGCACACACTTGTGCACTATAACATGTCCTTCGCACCTGGCTATAGTCTCTGTTGAGACTAAGCCGCCCGGTGGCTAAAGATGCGGCTAAGAGATATCATCAACTGTTTTTTAGAGTATCGAAAAATCCTGTTTCTTTTGTTAGGTTCTTAGTCTTACTTACTCTACCAGAAACCTAAATATATATATATATATATATATATGTGTATGTACATATATTAACATATGAAAGATAATTAACATTATTTTATTAACATACCACTTTCTCTAACAACATAGATAGATATACCACGTCTGGATTGCAAAATCATGAAATAGGAAGGTAGAGGTGTGAAGATGTTTGTTTGTGTTGTTGCGGATGATTAGAAGCGAGGCCAAGCATGTGCACATCGGAAATGTTTCCTTCAGGGTTCGCTGCTTTCCCACGACAGAGCACTTACCTTGCAACAAGACCAGGTTTAAAACCAAGCCTTCGATGATTTCCTTGCTGTATCGAAAGATCCAGTGTAAAAAACTATATAACTATACATACAAGGTATATGTGTTTATTCTTCTTGAACTTAACCATTGTTTACGTAAAAGACACCTCATTGTCTATTTATTCTATTAAAATACTTGAGCATTCAATCACAGCAAAAAAGCTGAACCGAAACATTTTTTTTCGCCTGGCTTTCAAACAATAAGCTGAATATAGGCCCATAAATAAAGATAAGTTTTTGTCCCGAAACACCTTTTTGTCCGCAAGGTTCCAACGCAAGGTCCATTTCAAAGATTCACGTGAGAAATTGTTATAAAAACTTTACTTTCTTGTTTACGAATGCAATTTACATAAGGTTCCGTCCATATATATTAGTTAGGAGCTATTTACGAATTACGAGAGGGACGCAGTCTCCGCACGCATGCAGCCGGCCTCGTGCACCAGTTGTATCGACTGCCTGTGTCATTATATCGACCTACGAATACGGTACTTTATACTGACGTGTCCTTGAATGTAGGCAGGCTGCAGCTCATGTTACCCTTGATTATGAAAGAGCTCTGAAGGTACACAATACGAATAGCATTAGACATTTGTTAGCCTATTTGATTCATATCTATTAAGTAGCAACCACGTAGGTATTGTATACCTACCATACCAAGTATCATCTGAAATAGAGTAACTGGTCATGCAAATTTTATATATGGACAATGTACATATAATGTTGTTTATGAACAGCTGCGATCTCAAATCTATCTTTGTGACCACAGATGAACAGTCACATTTTTCTTACGAGTAAAAGACATCAACGCGCACGCGCTTGAGAAAATTATAAACAAATACCCCGTGTGTTATCGTTACATACCTATTCTTGTCGTTTATGATTCGTCGTCGTTTAACTAACTCTAAATAAAACGATTTACTGCATAAGTACACGTTATTACGACATAGCAAGGAGGGTTACAACTCATGGTGCTAAATAATTTATAGTGCGACCAAGCCACGTTCTTGTATTGGTTTTTCATGAGCCCTTGTGGTGTGGTCTAGTTCAGTCGACCGAATTACCATTTCCATGCACGCAAGTCGCGAAGTACCAGCATATTGTAAGTTATGTAGCCGGCCTGCGTCGGACCAAGCGGTAGATCATGTCCGGATTTATGGACACGCCGGGCACGCCTGCCCTGCCCGGCTGCTGGCATCGTGTGTGTGCTGCCAGTAACGCCATCCTTCAATAACACTAATCAATTACATAAATATAGAGATTACTATAACATTGACATGCATAAAATGTAGCATAGCATAATGCGCATTGAATTTAATGTATGAAAGGAACGGGCATACTATAAAGCAACAGATCTGCGAATATGAATACAGCATCTGTTGGAATTAGTCTTGAGGGGATCGTATAGTGAACGTACTCGAATAGGAGGGTGCGCGGCGCTCCGCGGCAGGCAGGGCAGGGTAGTGTGCACGGCGGCGGGGCGGCGGCGGCGGCCCGGGCACTTTCTCCGATTCCTCATTAGCGATGCCACACCGACTCCTCTTCAAACACTCTGCGCCTACAAATGCCTGTTTCTCGCCTCGCATAATGTTCGCACGTGCTACGCAGAATTCTTTGGAAAAACTTGGATGTTATAAGCCGTGTGATGTGAGAGTACCTAGTGCCACACGAGGGTCGCTGTGGGATGCGAGCGGTTTCTTTAGAATTTACAGAAGACACGTCGGCTGATATTTTGTCTTATATTTTACAATCGCCTCGCTTGCACAACGAATTTTAAATCTCTTATCTGTCTCTAACCTTATTTAAGTTTAATGCAATTCAAGGTACCTATACCTACTGTAATACCTTCTTAGGTAGCTCTAACTCAATTCAAGTTGTCGAGATACGATACGCTCGTAGAGCAGGTCGAGTTCAATTCTAATTGGTAGAATAATAATAGCGCTCCTGTAACCGGAGGTTTGAGTGGATATTATAGTTAGCAACAGTGTTGTCAATAGACTCTCGCATGCTAGCTAAGCACCTGCCCCGAGTGCTTCCAATTACGGCGAGCGCCGGGTGTCCGCACAGGCACTGATGTCCTTGATCATGGCACTTGCAATTAAATATCAGTTCAGTTATTTATTAATAAGAATATTCTTATGTCTCTGTCTATTTTTCACTTTGTTGTCACCGAATTGTCGTCCGTGGCTTCAATTAGTAATTAAGGTCTTTGGCTGAAACACAGCGCTGAATATAATAATTTTCAGCACACGCTGAGCCAACCCCTATTCAGGGTCATGGAGGTAGTCTTATTTTATTCTTAATATCACCTATTTGTGTCACTGACCCCCATGATAAACTACTTTATTTGCCGTTTGTTATTCTATGCCTGTATTTTGTACCTGAGTCCAAATAAATGTTTTTTTTCTATTCTATTCTATTCTTAAATGGCAAACATAATAATCGGTCGAAAACTTAAAAGCTACAATAATAAACATAATATATAGATAACCATGGCATGTACTTACGTTCAAAACTTCAAAAGTTAAATTAGTTGTTCACTATCCTGCATGCACTAAAGTTTGCCAATCGTAGTCTGTTCACTTTGATAAAGGGCTTTAAAAAGCTCAAATAAATAATACTTGTCTGCAATCGGCTAGCATCGTATAACAGCTGTTGGTGCAATGCGACTAGGCTTACCAGTAATTACCTTATTTATGCAGTCCGTGGCAAGAAGACATCGCTCATTTTAAATGATAATCTACAAATAGAGACAAAAGTCCTAATTGTATAATCTTGTAGATATATATGTATATCGATCGGTTTTATGCTGTTAATTAGATGGCATTTGTTTTTCGATGGTATTTTTTTCTATCACCAAAACTAACTTCAACGAGTTTACAAATTAATTAAAAAAGGTGTCCCTCCCCCGCGAGGCCAAAAGAAATGAATGTTCCTTATTGAACTGTCAGAGCCAGTGTCTCAACCGGCCGGTGAGGTTCGACTTCCTGCCGGTGAGGTTCGAGCCCCAAGAAGGAAGTGCCCTAGAGCTTAATTAAAACCTACTTAGGTTGCACACCACATGCTACACGGGAAAATAACATATGTGTGCACTGTTCACTTATTTACATTTACCAAAAACAGGAAGTAACGTTTTTACACTTAACAACCTGGAGCTCCACTCCTACGTCATATTATGAACTAGCTCTATGCGTGACTTCGTTCGCGAGCCATCGCTGCAAACTAATGAGAGATCCAAAGCGTTCGACATACCTGAAGAATTAGAAGCTGAAGTGACAGTGAGCGGGCCATATCTTGTGAATAACCGACTACCACCGGGGTAAACTTACTCGTTCTTAAGTGTAGACCACGATTCAACAATCGCAGTGTAGGACGCCCTCCGGCCAGGTGCGATGACATGTTTAATTTGATTCCATCCTGTAGTTTCGGCGTCATGCGCCAACAAACAAACAAACTAAACTGATAAAAACTGTTTTGGTTTCAAGCCCGTCAAAATATTGGAAATAAACGTTTTTGTTTCAAAATATGTTCTTTCAGAATGGCGCAAGGCATAACCCATACACACTTCATTATTTACCTACACGTATCAGCCATAGACCTCACTATTGGGCAAATGGCCCCTCTGAGTAATTCCATACACCCTTCATTATTATTGAATGCTACTGTCATGTTGCAAATCGCGACATAAACACAACCGTGTGATTGTGCTATCGCGGTCGAGTAGAGCTCGTGGCTAAACCCGCCGGACGGGGTTCGATGCCCGGCGCGGGCGCGCACTTATCTCCTCACCGGACGGCCGATACTTTTTATCGACTTCCATAAGCATACGCCATCGTGAGCGACGGTTAGCGACGGATCTACCGCGACCAACCAGTACCTTCGTATCGATGTTCGATCGAACTTTGTGAGGATGTTTGTTGCTCTTTCACGCAAAAACTTATGTTTGGATTCTGATGAAACTTCACAATTATATAGCTTACATATCAGAATAACACATAGGCTACAATTCATAAAGATATGTATATTGTATATTATCCAAAATATCTATCACCACGGGTGAAACCGCGGGGCGCAGCTGGTATATTATATACTTTCAGATTCTATGCCCATCTCAAAACTCAAAGTGGTTTATTTCCTTTAGACTATTACGGAACTCTTGACACGTTAATGTATAGCCAATAAAGAAACGTTTTGACGCAAACTTGTTCACTATACTGACACTATATTGACGACCGACGTGGCGCGGTGGGCGAAGGTCCGCCTGCGACGCAGGAGATTGCGGGTTCGATTCCCGCCTCGGAACAATTGTGTGTACGATCTGCAGATATTTGTTCCGGGTGTTCTGGTTGTTGTCTATGTATAATAAAAAAATATCTATCTATGTAGGTAATGTATTGTATTATGTTAATCAGTTATCTAGTACCCATAACACAAGCTCTGCTTACCATGGGGCTAGATAATGCTGTGTGAATTGTCCAGCATTATTTATTTATTTAAATAAGAACAAATATAATTTAAAAAAAAACATTTATAGCATTCTATAATGATACAGAGCGGTTTATACTACTACGTAGATTCTGATATATTGACAGATGAAAATAACTATTGTTCCTATGAATGTTTCATAATTATGAGAAGTCAGAAACCTGACGGTTCACCAAATTATATGTATTATAGAACATTTTCATTTCATTCGAAAACTGCCGAAAGCCATGGAATGTTATTGAAACAAAATTATAAATTAATTAGTATTGTGTGTATGTACAAAAATAAGTCATTTTTAGTATAACTAGTTATAGCATCGCCTTAGGGCTTCATAAAAAAACCTGTTATGATGTTATTATCTCAATAAATAAATAATTGCATATGTGAAAGTGTCCTTATATCCAAATATTATGATTTTCGGTTTTGAAAAAATAATAGTGTGGTAAACCGATGTTAGGGCCAAAATGTTCAAACCCCTTTGGCATTACTATGTGCCCAGGTTCTCTATTGATCTAAAATGTTACAATAATATTATAAATGCGAAAGTTTTTACCCACTGTTTAGATGTAGATGGATGAATGTCTGTTTGTTACCTCTTCACGCCAAAACCACTGAACGGATCAGGCTGCAATACCACAGACGTAGCTCTCAGCCTCCATCAAACAGGCTATTTAGCCCATAAAACAGATCTCATGGGATAGAAGTAACCTTTGAGCGGTTCCATAGACACAAGGCGTGCGAAGTCGCGGCTAGAAATTAGTAAGAAATGAAGTAGTATTTAATTTTTCTTCACTTAAATATTTTTTTTACAAAATCATACACTCAGATCAGCAGACAGAATGAAATAATAATCTATTTTATTGTTATGAAATGTCTATAAAGGTAGTTACACCAAAGTAGGCCGCTTTATAATAATTGCTATAGTATGGGAAACCAAACAATTATTCACCATATGCTATAATTTGTCCAGCTGACTTCCGGTATTCTTTTCATCGCGAAGGCAATACCCGACAATGGGTAGATCGTCAATAAGCACAGGCGAGTTAGATATTACAATAACAGGTTCGAAAGGCCTCCGTCATGGCAATCAACAGCCAGCCCTCAGCGTGCCATCAGTTCGCCTATTCAACGCGCCCACTTTGAACTGTCAAGAGTTTGTTTTAATATTATAACTGTACTTATACTACAAATCATGGACCAGTTTTCTAACTTATTCAATAACAACTGTTGTTCTACCAGTTTTAGCAACATTTGAGTCCAATTTAATAGGTTTTACTAACTAAGGCTATCTTAGTAAATTAGCCATAAACTCTTCTGATTTACGTAGGTCTAGCGGATCTATTTAGATAATCGCTTTTAAAACCCACAAAAAATAAGAAAAGTCAAAGAATAGCGACCGTTGACTTAGACAAGCCAACAAAGAAAAGTCCTTTAGTGCAGTAGTTTAGTAATTTCGCTGTGCAAAGTCGCGGGACGATATCGGTGTTTGTCCGTCCCGTCGCGTCCCGTCCCGGCGCGCCAGCTGTTTGCACTCAATAAACCCGTGCAAACACTCTCCAGCTATTTCTCATCCAGCTTCAAATGGAACAGATTACCTCAATCTTTTACACGATGTTCCTTTGTAAATAACCACCTTTCTCACGAGCCTTTGTGACTCTGTTTCGGAATGTCACTCCGTTCCAAGTCTGAATAAGCTTTATGCCGGGAATCATAGAGGGAACAGAAGTTCCTAATATGCATAGATGTAGATATGTAGATAACCAGACCAATCTGTCCGAAAGCAATATCCGTTAACCAAGTTTGTGCAATAGGGAGCCAATTTCTGTTATTCCGGACATTATCAAAGAGTACTTCCCCACATCGGAATAACTTTTTTATTACAACAACAGCACGGGCGCGGCGATAAGATGATGGCTGCGGTGGCATTGTTTCGCTCGCCGAGTTTTCTCATATCGCCTTCCCAGCCATTTCGCAGTCGCTAGGCCTGCTAGGCGTCCGGCACTTTCTTATTAGACCGGAAAGTGTTCACAATATTTACAATCCGCACAAGTAGACATAAATGCCACATCAGTCGAGCATTATTTATATATTTTTATCTTTAATTTGTTTTTAATATTAATATTCGTAAACTATTAGAAGCTTATGTCCAACCAGAAACATTGACAATATTCTACTAACTCTTTCGAAATATTTATACAATAATATAATTAAAATCTTGTGGAAAAGCCGGCAGAATTTATCCGCAACGCAACTAAAGCGGCGGGCGGCGGCGGCGGCGGCGGCGGCGGCGACGGCAGCGCGGGGCGTCCTCACGCGAACGGCAAAACTTCAGGTTAATTAACTCGACTAAGCCTCCTCTGCCCTCGCGGAAACTACTGATAAACTAGCGTTATTACATGGAGGCTTACTTGCGGTACATCTCTATGAATTCAGGAGATATATTGTCAGATAGCCTATGCACCCCGACACTGGTTTGCAGTAATATTGAGCTAGATTGCTTTTAATTTAGGTTCTGGATCAGAGCAATGTGAGATGTAAGCTATAAAATACGTTCGCATTTACCGAAGGTACACTGTAGGTAGAGTCACGCCTTGTCACGAACGCCGGCGATCGATACTTTACTTACGTCATACAGTAGGAGCATAAACCACATGAGCAAATAAATTCATGTAATTCGGAAAAACAAACAAGTTGTTCACGGATTGCCGATGTGTGGCAATCGCAAACTTAGATAATGGCAATAAGGGAAGCTCGTGCCGCGCCCGCCGCCCGCCGGCGAATCTATTGGCAAAGTTTGACAGCCGCTGTACCGACACACTACCTAATGAACCGGATTTGCACTGCAGGGGTGTAGCGACACCTCATACTCGGTTCTTTTAAGCTAAATCATTGGAAAGATTGCTCATTAACACTCTTTTTAAATTTTCGGCCACCATAAGCTGGGCTGAGCTGCTCCTACTTCCAAAGTCTAACATTGCGAGCACTTCTGTCAAATCATGTCTACTCTTTGAAAGCTTTGCGATTCCGTGTTTGTACAGGGATTCACTTACCTAAATTGTGCAGAATTTTTCATTGGCAAATGGAAACATTGCAAAGGCGCTTTGAAAAAGCTTTCATTTATGTACTCGTAGGTAATTCTAATGCCGTGCCGTTCAATAGTTCACAGGTATGAAGTACCGGTACGAAGAACTAACCAGTCGAACGCGAACCAAAGCAGCGCTGTGTATACCACTTTCAAATATGTAGTAATACTTAAATTGTATATACTATAGTATAGAATAGACTATACAACTAGCACCTGTACGCTGTTTCGTTGTTTCGGATAAATTTAAATTCAATTCAATTCAAATTCTTTATTATCAGACAACAAAGGTCCATAAAAAACACATACACAAAATTACAAAAAGGAAAATACAATTACAACGAAGAAAATAAAACCAAAATAACTTAATCTAGATTATAAGTAATTTCACCCAGTGGTGTCGTATTGGACAGTCTTATATACTAGATATTACTTTCAGGATGCTATATAGTATATAGCTATGTAGTATGATGAGTAGAGTGACAGGTAGTAACAACCTGTCACTCTACTCATCATACTCATTAGCCAATACGGTGAGCCCAGCCAGACCTATTATTATGAGTAAACTAAATCGAAGCTAAATATCAGCCCTATTAGTTCAGTATCTACCTAGTTTTCATTCAATCAACTGAACTGCATTTATATCTCCGTAGGTATGATAAATATGATGTGATGTGAGACCAACTAGTAAACGTTTTACATTGGTTGGTGTCATTACTTTTGCAGCTTACCTACGGTAGGACGAAGATATAAAATATCACAAAGGCCTCAAAATTCTACTTAATAATAAGCAGCTAAAGGTGGTGTTTTCCAGTCTGTATTCAATTGGGCAGGTAGCCGGGAGCCTCGCCCAGGTCACGCAAATAGGTTAATAGCCGCCGAAAATACTTCCAAAGAAAGCAAATCACTGAAAAATTTCGGCATTTCTTTGAAATCTCGAATCCTTAATGAGGTTTTTAAAAAGGTGGTGTTCTCTTTGTAGGTTTCCATACTGCCGTTAGTGCTCGGAGCTGGAAGTAGGTTTTGCTGTATTCTGATGCTCTGCGCTGAAAGTAGGTTTTGCTATGCTCTGTGCTGGTCGTGCAGCGCGCAAAATGCTGAAATTGTCCCGTTAGCAGAGGTCTGCCTGCAGCTGGTGTGGACAGCATTGCTGAGTGAATCTAAATCAATATTTAGAAATTTGTAATGATACTGTACGGTTCCATGGTAGAGGCCAGTTTGTACATAAATCAAGGGAAAGGGAGCGCAGTTAGAAATGTTATGGTGTGCCACTTACGAACGAAGTGTTTTTCGGCATGGCACAGGTACTCTTGCATGCAATGGGTTACGCCATCGGACGGGCCTTGGGCCTGGGCGTCATTAGCCATGAGCGTTATTAATGTCGCAACATCATTGCGGATCATTTCCCGCACTATAGCAACGTTACAAGTAACTAGAGGTGATTTGTTATCGCCGTTATTTCCTTCAAATCAATTTTCCTGTTAGGTTTATTGATAATGTCTATCCATAAACTGATTTGACCAGTATGGTCGTCATTGTATTTGTTAGTAGAATTTTTTTATAGTAGAGGGGCTAGTCTAGGCTGTTTCTAGTAGAGGGGCTAGTCTAGGCTGTTTCTAATCTAAAACTTATGAAACTATTCTCAATGAACTTTTTTTATCGTTATTTTTTTATATAGTGCCTAGCTAATATCCAGTAACAGGCATTTAACCCCATCATATTATTTCGCTGGAATTGAGCAATGAATGAAGGCTTTTGTAACTTTAAGTGATAGTAATGTAAGACAAAACCACATATTATACTGACGTCTCCATATATCAAGCATTGCGATATGAAAAATCAATCGACTTTGAAAAAAAACTGTTAGTTATTTGCCCTAGATGCAAAAAACTATTTCCTGGTGACTTATTTTATGTTTGATAAATTTTAATTGAATAAGAAAGTGTTCTTTCAATTTGTTTAAATTCTAGCATAATTTCTGCACAATATGAAAGTTTAGTTTAGATTTTTTCTGATCTGTAGAATTAGTCTACAGCTCAGAAAATCGCGAACGAAATCGAGGGTACAGCTATAACGAATAATAACGTGTGGTGTCGAACACATTACCCTATACAGACTATACCTGTAGGTAGAGTCCAGCCCAGTACTTAACTTCACCCTCCCGTTGAACTGCACAAGTTAAACAAGACAATCCGTAAAGGCCCACCCACACCTCCGACCACCGCACCCTAATGTAACTGTTCTATTTCACAATGTCTACCGCTCCAAAGGTAACCATACCTATCTACAGGATGCTCTGGAAATATGGTTTGGCATCGGATTCCGGTGGGGCCGCAGAGATGAAACAAATTAGCCTTTTAAACTTGGTAAAAATGAACTTTTCAAACGCGAAGATTATACGAGTACGAACTTTTATATTTCGTTTATCTCGGCCGAGTAACGAGCGCCGGCCGCGAGGAGCGAGGGCACATTGCACCTCGCCTCGGGATGCTAATGTGAACTTCGCTCAGACATTTCGTTTGTTAGGGGGAGTTACGAGAAATGATGATAAATACGCTTCTTTTACCTTTTTTACCTTGGATTATTTTCTTAAAACCTTCATTAGGACATTTTTAATTGATTCGATCCGCAATTTACATATTTCATTCAGTAAATTTGATATGTACTTTATAATTGATAGAATGATACCGTCCTCATGCTAATGTGTCATTAATTATGTATAATATACGTAAAATACCTAATATCGATAAAAAACCGAGATTTAACGACGGAGAGTCAGTGACCCAAAACATTGAATTTTAATTTTCTCTTGGTTTGTCCGATAAAATAACTGTAGCCCTAGACCTGTTTGTTCCGCGAGTCAATATCCTCATTTCCGTAAACGACTACTTTTCTGTTTTCCATCACTTCATTACGCACTATGTTACTATGCTATCGATACTATTTTATTGAGATTGATCCTAGATGGATCAATTTAAGCAACAATTCAAGAGGGTGGCTAATTTTCCGAGTCAGATGATCGAGTTGACAGCATCATAATGATTTGCCTTCATTCTAAGTACTTTATAATGTCACGTTACTATGGCTATTCCTTCAACCCCAACTTTCGTCATTGATAATTCCGATTCACTTTAACTAAAAACAACTAAAGCCCTATTTGATTACATTTTGACAAGTGTAAGCCTACTTCATTATACCTCCTCTGAGCCATGCCGAGATTGCGTTGGATGGAATGGTCGCGGCTGACACGCGGCGCGGGCCACATTAAGCAGGTAGGAAGAGCTCTGATTAAACCGTAAAAGAGATTGGTTCCTCGACGGAGTGCTTTATCGTTGACGTTATGTCGGCAATTTGGTGTCGTCTCGACATTGCCGGTGGATTTCCATCGCAGTCACACACATGAGCTCTTCTGGGATGGAAAGCATTAACTACGAGAAGAGAAAATACCTTTTGTACTCCAAAACTTGCTTTTTCACTTAATAAATCGATATACGAAGAGAAGGAACAAAACAAATGCTTTAATCTGGGCTACGCTATGAATAAGTAATAAATAAGAATGACTAGAGTGTAGTTTTCTAGTTGGCACCTGTATCGTAAAATGCGTCGAGAAACTGCACAGAAGCAGCAGTAAAATAAATCGTTGGTCAGCGTACGCGAGTACCTACCGGATGTAAACAGTGTATTGGTAGCGGTACAACCGTAAAGTTAGATATGATTGCTCTCACAGGTCTGACTATAGATGCCGGCGTGCAGTAGGTAGGTCCGAGAGCACTTGGCGCCCGCAGTAAAAACACTAGATAAAACAGGTGCCGACTGAAATATGAGTCCGCATTGCGAGCCCCTGCGGCGCTCCCAGTGCACTCCCGCTCGCGCGGCTGCCTTCCCAATAGCCACGGACCTAACGAGTATGTACGACTAGTAGGAATACTAATGTACCTATTCTACCTTGATTCTACCTTTGCTTTTGTGATGGACTTCTCGCAAAATCATTTTACTCTACCCTTCAAAGTTCCCCGGTTCGTTCTAGAAAGCTGCCGAAACGACTGGTATGTTTGTTTAGAAAAGCAAATTAAATTAGTTAATATTTTAAAGAATTCATCAATTCAGCATTTCACCAAAGATGAAAATTATCATCAAAATAAAGTTAGAAAGCCGAATAAGCCCACTTCATTGGATATTCATTAAACCATAAATAAATATGTCGCAGATTAAGTTAAAGGGCTAGTTAGGAATTTGCTTTCGAATGCGAGGTTCCGCTCGGTCTCGTGCAGGCTTGTTACTTATGAAGGCTGGGGCTGACCTAGAAAGGCTCCTTGCTCGTGTTAAGGCACCTCCTCCGGTGATTTTGTGTCGGGTTGGGGAGGACGGGGTGTTATTAAATACCTACTAGCTTCCACCAGTGACCGTTCTGTGACAAGGTCATACAAACGAATGAAGCATTTTTAATAATCGCTTTGACAATTAGCTTGCTCCGTGTCCTCAGGCATACTGGGTGGATCATAGATCAAATTCTCGTATAGATCCACATACCGAAGAATCTCGGTGTCTACCTACTACACAGTCTGTAATAGATAAATAACAGACGTTGACATGACATAATGAAAGAGCAAGCACGTAGCTATACAAACTACGGTACAAACTCGGAACTCTGCAAAAGTCCCCAGAAAATTGGTAAGCCAACAAAGTTGTTCCGAGTTAGTACGATGTCTCCCGCGATTAGGTTATTGTTGTGTTGTATTGGGGTGCGGTTCTGGAGGAATTACATATTTTAGCATTATGAAAACTCTATTACCTTTTAGTACCTAGGTAGCCTATCAATTAATTGAGAAATTGTTTGAGTAATCTTCCTAAAATTAGAAACATAAACAATTAGATGCATCAGAACATAAATACATACAGTAGGTACATTCTCTCAACGACTGAATGAACCTGGCGCATGGCGCTGTATGTAGTCGAGTGCAAGAGCAGTGACGATACAAAGTCAAGGAGTAAGTAATTTGAGATTGGAGAATGAACAAACGATAGTGGAAAGCGGACGCTGCGGCGGGAGAGTTGCGCCAGGCCCTAAGTGGATTGGGGAGGTTATTTCGTGTTTATAGATTGAATTACACCGGCTATGCCTCAGTCAGACCCTACGGAACGTTCTTATCTACTTACTCTCTTACGTATGAATACTTCAATTCAAGTAACTAACTGGCGTAATAGGGTTCTGATGAACGTTCTCTAAGAGCAAGTCAAGTTATCCTCGCTGACTCGAGGAAGTGATACTGTGCTTGACGCCGAAATGGGCTAGCATCTGAAAAACCTAGTTGCATACATAGCGGGGTACCTAGCGGCGACGCGGGTCAGCGACCTGGACCGGTCTGCAGACCTACTGCCGGGTATTCTGTGGCGCTGTGCGTTTGTACTCGCGGCCCTCACCACGAGTCTGTTACCGTTTTTGCTATTCGAAAACCAAAACAAAACATTGTTATGACCGATGTCTTTAGTGACTCGTTGCATGCTCCGAAAAATGAAAAACTTTGATCAAACTTTGGTCATCAGTGAAGCACCGCAACCGGTCCAACAGAATCTGTATCACACCTGCCACTTATAATTTTGTTGCAAGTAGAAATTTCGGTGTTAAAAAGGCAAGATCTCAGAACTAGTCTTTGAGCAACATCATCGGGAGTAGGCACACTATACACTTTATTATAAAGTAATGAACATGCGCATTGCGAGCCCACGTCACAGCCCCGCATGTCACGGTGCGCAAGTCGGGGGTGTATTGTATCAGTACCTAGGTGTTGGGGCTGTGATCCGGGAGCTACAAGGTACTCCTTCGCCGAGTTTACGTAAAATATGCATTTCAGCTGAGAAACACGACACACTCATGTCTGCTACAATTATTTTGAAGTCAGTGCAGGTGCCAGATTGCGTTGCAGCATTATCCGTTGCTTTTTACATTTAAATATTGCGGTTTTTATGAAGGAAACACTTCTGTTTTGGGAGAGTGGTCGGAAGCCCTAAAATATATTTAAGAAATCGAAGCCAAACCGACATTATGAAGGATCACTTTTAGCTAGAGACAACATTTTTATTTTTAACCGGTAGTCTTGTTACAAAACGTAGGTAAATAAGCGTTATACCTATATTATAGCACATAGCTCCGAAGCAAGAAAACCTTTAACCGTAAATATGCTATTGAAGAGCTTCAATTTACCTACAGCTCCGAAACCGGTGATTTGACGATGATCTTTGAGCTCGTTCGAATATGAAACCTTTAAAACCGTACAGTGAAATTGCAGTAGCAGTTAATTACGACATACGTGAGGGAAACAATGCGCTCGTGTGGGAACTCCGCTCGTCATGGAAGGCTGCGCGGGCGCAGCTCGGCGCGGCGCCTACGCTGTATGCGTGGAACTGTGGAGACCGTGGGCGAGACATTGACACTCGCAGCTTTGTCTTCGTCTTCTCGGAAAGGTGGACGTCCACGACACTCTTATTAAGGTATACTAGTATCATGCATGATATAAGATGGAGTGTACAATTAACTAGCATCAGCCCACGGGTTAACACGCGTCATAGTCTCTATAACCCCATCTGGCTCTTGTTCATGTTCAGTTCATGATCCTGTTTAACAACAGAGGCAAGAGTTGTAATACTACGAAGAGTAATAATATGCAAAAGAGTAATAATATCATTTAATTAAATAAAGTCAATAAATAAGTGATTTAGGTAGGTAGGCTTGGTCTTAAAATAATGCTCTTGTACTTAACCGAAAAAAATCAAAGTTTTTAGTATTTGGCTCAAACAATCGGGTCTTGCTCATATTACCCTACATTTAAATACTCACAAACGTCGTTGAATGTGCGAATTAATCATATTCATCCTCAACAACCCATATTGGTCCACAGCTGGACGCAGGCCTCCCCTTGATAAGCCTTATATCAGGTGAGATAGCATAGACTTACACCCATATTCTTAGTCGTTTCCTCCAGATTTCTTCGACTCGACTCATCCTTACTCCAACAAAATCGTATTCTCAGTTGACAGAAACGTGCTTCACTTGAGATTTTTTTTGGCTCACCTCATGTTCGAGGTAAGGTGGGCACTGTCAAACGTAAGGTGCCTAATAACCAACCTTGAAACTACCTCAAGACCACTCAAGACGATAAACGATTGTTATTTTGTGTTGATTTTGATAAAAATGAGTGAAATTTTAGATTTTGAATTAGACCTCGCCTACCGACGAGTTCGCGTCGTCGTCGAGACGTAGGAACGTTCCTCTGCGAAGACTGCATAGCTCTTATACTATCTAGATACCTACTTAATAATTATCTAGCCCCAAGCTAAGCAGAGCTTGTGTTATGGGTACCTACTAGATGACTGATTTGATTTATTTATTGATGTACCTAATCAGAACGTCGGCTCTAGGCCAATTATACTCATTACAGAAGGTTAATATAAAAATATACATAGATTTAGAATTCGATTAGGTAATAACTGATATACATAAGACAATACATTACATGGATATATATTTTAATTATACATAGAAAACGACCAGAACACACGGAACAAATATCTGCAGATCGTACAAACATTTATCCCGAGGCAGGAATCGAACCCGCAACTTCCAAAAGAAACTGGCCAATTAAATCAATTGTCATTTAGTTTATTTTATTCTGTATTTGCCAAATATTCTTAGGATGAGTCACTTGTGTTACTAATAAATAAAATCATTTAAGAGCAAGCAAGACAATTTGCAAAAAAATCTTTTCATGTAAGTCCGTTAAATAACCAACACGGATATAAAGAAACACGAATCCTAGGTACCTACTCATTGCGTATTAGAATGTTCCAATTCATCTAATTAATGATCACTCAAGTCAAATAAATCCATCTTTATTATATTTGACACCGGCCCAAATGTTCTTCGATGTAAAAAAGAAAAGGAACATACAATAAATGACAATGGACCACTTGTAACAGCGGTAAAGTAAACATAAACACGCTAATTGGCAACAATGTAATTTTTTTATGTATTTCGTCGATTTCCCCGTCACTTCTATATCGATTTTCAAAGTTCTGTTGCTATTGTAGGTAAATAGAACAGAATGTTCCTTTATTTATTTATTTATTTAATCCGCCATGCTTAAAAACCAACATAATCCTTTTGAAAAACCAGGACTAGGTAGCTACAACAGTTTTGGTGATAATTTCGTAGATTTTGATGATTCTCTCTTCATAATTTTCATTTAGGTACTGGAATCAAAATGATTTCTATGGCATAGACAATAATCTACTTTGAAAAAACATATTTCAGAGTTGACGGATAGCGGATACTATAAAACGCAAGACGATCGATCCATTCTTTCGATAACCATTCTATGAAAATGATTTTGACATATTATATTTCTTAGTGATCCGAAACAAAATGTGTCATATAGGTAGGTACCCAACCTCGAAGTTATACACCTTCACTCGTCTTCAAAAACATTGTCTTATTTGGACTTTATTGTAGAGGGACATTTTTGGCGATGCGATGTCGTCACTCATTGATCAGTGAGCTGAGGTGTGGTTGTGTTGGCGTTTAGATATTTACATAATATCGTAGTAGGCCTAGTAATAGTTACCTACTCAGATGAAAATGCTATTAAGGCAGATCTGATCTTGACCTCTTTTTCAATACACCATATTAGGCGTCCACGTGTTGTTTGGAAGCTGTTCGTAAATTACGACATTCTTATGCAAATTATCATCACATTATGAATAGCTTTTCAATGAAAACGCTGAAGCATACATTTAATACAAGTTATTACTGCTAGGTAGATTCTATCGTACAAATTTAGCGGCTAAATTCTACCCTGTGAAATGTTGTTTCGCCGCGCGAGTAAGTATTTAGCACGTGCGGTGGCGCGGCGGCGGCGCGGCGGCGAGGTCCGGAATGGCGCAAGTTTGTGATTTCATTTGCATCAATAAGTTTCGAGCGTGGTCGCTTCGCAGGGTGTCGTACGTACTACGTAACTTTGTATTTTATAACTACACTACAATACCTACCTACCGACTCTACATGCACATTACAAGCGATGCTTCCCCTTCGGTAAACATGTCGGTTAGTAGAATAAGGACTAAGTTATTCACTGAGTATCATTAAGAACATTGGGTTTCTTTTCTCTTCTTGAACAAGTGGTTTCTTTTTCACTTCTTCCACTAGTGGACAAAAAATTGAAGTGAATAGTAAAATAATTTTATTTGATAATAATTTAATGTATAAAATATGACTTGTCTAAGTGCTTATTTTGTAAGCCTAAAGAAATAAATGATTTTTTACTTTTACTTTTTACTTATTCACCAAGATTATGTGGTGACGCTAGTTTAGCGAAGATCACAGCCCCCCAAGAAGCTGATGCGTAAAAAGACTTGGTGATCTTCAGGATGGCTGGATCACAAAGCAGTTTTTTCTTTAATTCAAATCATGGCTCAATATTTAACTGACAAAAGGCGCAAAAATAATGAGAAACACTCGAAGTATAAAGGGATTTGACGAGTGTGGCTTCATAAAAGCTTCGACCGAATCGGTCGACGTCGCGTCGTCGACAACAGTTGGAGGAAATTAGAGCGTCCGGAGTGATCTGGTCGCGGAAGCGGCAGCCCCCGTCCCCAGCCGCCGCTAATTAATCGCTGGCTGATAGGGATGATTGGATATCCCCTGCGATAGATACGGCAGCTCGGCAGCGCGGGCGAACTGCAATTTGCAGCGAAGTGAAACTGGCTATTGAACCAGTTTGCCTTTAATCATGATGTCATCCTATAGCCAAATTTCAGTCGCGGCAACCAGTCTCAATAGAGACTAGACATGTGCGCAGGATGTTCTTAGTGCACAAGTGTGTGCGTACGTAAACACAAGTGCTATCTCTTTTCCCTCACTCTCGAAATCGGCTGTCCTATCGCCGTCGTGTCGGTCTTTGAGGTTATAAATGTTAATTGTAATTATAGCCAATGTATAAACACATACAGACTTGTATTCCTAACCTACTTCAGGTTTTAAATTGCAAACACTGACTACAGCCCGATGTAGATGACCATTCGATTAATAACATTAGAGTCAACAGAGAAAAAGCTCCATCTCAAAGCTTAAAGTTTGCGGATATCCGCGGAACTAATTGCAATATCCAGGGCTCACCATAGATCATCCAGGATTTGCTGCGGACGCATTCTTTGTGCCGATATGCGGAAATGTGCAGCGTGGCTGATTGTTCGTCGCGAGGGGCTGGATCCGCACACGATCCACTCGACATTCCATGCCATGGATCATTTACATTTCACGGATTTCTATTTACCAGCGATAGTCTTCTCGTGCTTGGTTTTTTCCGCTTCAAATTCCGACTTAGAATGTTTTATTTTCACCTAGACGACATTTGCTGGTGTAGCAACTCAAGTTTACATAAGCCAAGCCTCTCTGTTCGGCAATCAGCATATTTCCCCAGATATCGTTGCATTTGCACGCACATCTCATTGCGCAGTAATTACCGCACTGTTGCGGTTTTATTAAACTTTAATAGTGGTCGCTTACCTTTCTCATTTGATTAGTTAAACAACTGTTCGCTGACCGAATTACCCGCTGCACAAATACACCTTCCCACATTACGTAATGCACGACATCGTTGACTGTCGCATTTGAAAGTCGATATTATAATCCAGTTTGCTGTAATGTATCGCGTTTCATTCAGTGAGTACGGTTTCCCACGGAGCGGAGGCCGGGGCTCCCGCGGCCGATTGACACGGTAGTAGGTAGGTATAGGTACTGCATTTAGACACACTCTTATAGATATTCTGTCGGTGGTAAATATTCTGTTTCAGGAAACGATGTTATCATATGTAGCCTTCCTACTACTATTGTTGGTATTGTATTTTTGGAATGATATTATATTATTATAGCGTTTAGAATTTGTAGGTTTATTTCCTGCTGTCATTGGATACTACTTTAGGTTTTTATTGGTGACGTGGAGTTACTACGAAAATATAGAACCAATCTCATGTATGTATCTATGTGGCTACGACAGCTGTATGTTCCCAAACTCCAAGGTCTAAATAAGTAAACCAACCATAACGAGAAGCCTGTCCTCGGGAATCAATTATTTAAAGGCGAGCTACCCACTGCAGCGCCCTGCTTACTAAGTAGGTTATTGCTACCATCGACCCACCGATAGAACTTACCTTTACACTTCAAGGAAAGGATCCACTGCTTCTATTCTTTGTAATTGTATTTATACCATATTACTTATGAGCTAATACCAAAGGCAATCACACTAATATAATTTATAAACGCGAACGTTTGACTGTTTAGATCGGGCTGAATTGCAAAGTACGGACGTACTCGTAGTTCTAGTCTAGACCATCATGGCTTGACATAATAATCAAATCAAATCAAAACCGCATGCAGAAGCTAGAACCAAATAATTCAACAAAAAGTGCCCATATCTATGTCAAGAAACTTTAAAATATGTTTTCAGACAAGTGCATTTTATTCTCAAATCAAGGGAAAAGGCACGACGTGAACTTTCATTTCCGACATTCTGTAAGTCGCCTGCAGCCTGCAAAGAACTTTTAGCAAGTTTTAAAGTTATGTTTCAGCTGCTATTCATGATCTTTAAAACTTCATAAAACTTGTCTTGCAAGAGTCGCGCGCCTTTGCCATCTAGGTACTCGTAAACTTAGCCATACCTACCTATCATATTCTGTTCAACTCGGCAGAACACTCCAATTGAAGACCTCTATGCTCTGTAGTCTCGTTCTTGAATGAAAAGAAACTGAAAGGGTACCTAAAGGATAATGACAAGAACTCCTCAGCTCAGCGCTCAGCCCCTAATCACGGGCGCTAATGAATGTGACATGGAGCCGGCCACCGGCTGATAAACCTGAGCGCTGCTGTATCCGCCGCGCGGCGAGATTCGCACATCAAATATTTACGTCTTGTGTTGTGTTGTGTTGTTGGAGGTATACTGCCTGCCCCGCCCCGTCCCGCGCCGCCCTGTACCCCCGTCTCACCGTCCGCGCCGGTGTGACTGAAACAACTGAATGTGCTCAAATCAATATTTTGTTGTTTGATACTATGCTTATTTTTGACATGAAAAGGGAAATTGTTATTGGTCTTGAATTTTTGAGAATTCGGTCTGATGAGGGCGGGGGTTTCACATCTGGGGGTGATTCCGTATGACATAAGAGAAGTTCTAAGGCTTACCTTCCGAAACAAATGTTTTATAACTGGCTATGATAATGTTTCTTTGATTCAGAGTATAATATTTTCATAGATTAAAAGCCGACTCGTCACTTTGCCAAAGAGGACCAAGAAGTTGGTCGCCTCAGAACACACTCGGCTAGCCAGCCATGCGCCACGCGAAGCGCAACGCATCGTTAGCGCGATCTACAATTTGGACAAATCTAGCAACAACCTAGTTATAAATATTGGAACCATTCGTTATCTTTTTAAACTAGAATTTTGGCTGAAATATTAGAGAACCAAAGATTGTGAGGATGTCTTATATTAAATTAAAAAATATGATTTCACCTTCCAAGTACTGGTCATTGTACAATGTGGGTCGGTTTCCGCTGGGCGACGGATGCGGGGACATTTGCGGTTTTTATCGATCTCTCCTGCACTTTGTAATTAATACGGAAACCATTTCCATGAGCCGAAGGAAGTCCAGCTTCCTTTGGGACTGCAAAGTTCTATTCTTGGTGTATTTTTCAACTATGTAAATTACCCGAGTCACAGCCTCTCTGCAAACTTCTGATAGGCAAACAAAGTAAGCTCACTTACAGAAGTTTAAAAAAAATATTAGGAATCCATATGATACTCACAAGCGTCTCCGAAACGTATCCGATTTTGGGTAAATTTATGAAATCGTTTCCCTTTCGGGAGATAAACACGAAATACCCCGTAAATAAGGAGGGCAATGAACGCGGGTAAAGCTGCGATGATTCGATTCCTTTACTTTTCCAGAGGAAATTAGATTTTTTTATCAAAATCCCGGTTAAAACGCGCATTAGCTACCGAAGTACTTACCTTCGGCAAGCCGCTGCGAACCGTGAGAATCGGCAGATGAAGTTATAAGATTACGTATGCTCGATTAAAAATGATGTTCTTCTTCCTGTTATTCTTATTCAAGTTACAAATTATTTAAAAAGCGATATTCATTACTAAGAATATCGCTTTTTTTAAACTAATTTAAAACAGGCACCTACTGGTACCTGTTTTAAATTCACAAAAAAACATTAAACATAATCAATGCATCAATCAAACAGGAAGTCGAGCTGTAAACTGTAACCGTGAGTGATGCCATGCATTATTGTAGCCTACCTACATATTTTCTGTTTTCTCATTTAGTATATAGCCCTGAATCCAGATTCCTATTATGATCAACTCTAAGACTGAAACAAAAACACTTAGTTATAAATGCAGTTATATCAGTGGTCGATTGGACCGGGCGCGGAAGGCACCCCGCTTCCGTCAATACGGGGTCGATTGTAGCGCCTCGTACGTACATTCATACTCGGTAGTTTAGTTCTATCGTAAGCTATTTCCTTCCTCTCGTTGCTGCGTCGCTCCTGCTCTGTGGATACAAATAGTATTGCACTTGATATCCGCACTCATTCCGCTCTACATGGTTTGCGACCTGAAATAGGATGTCACTGGAATGGAAGACAGACTGTTTTTATTCATTTATTTATTGCATCTTTTTAAAACTAGCTTTTATAATCACTCGAACCCAACTCTCAAGACAAATCCATCCAGCCAACCTCGACAGGGTGAAGTCGTTGTGTTTACAAATTACGTTCCTATGGCCACTTTCTGTCTCCATCATCAGACCATTACATAATGAATGCCAAATTTTAGCTCCATTTATTGAGATTCTGATCTTAAATTCAGTTGCAAAATTTTACCCACACAAACAAACAGGGCAAGTATATAGATAACATGTATATTGGATTATTTTTGCTCTTTGACATGCGTATATTGGATGATTAGTTTTATTAAAGTTATAGTGACTTATTATGTCTACACTATTGTATACACTATTTTATTAAATGTAAAAATAGTTGTTTTGCTATGAATAAACAAATAAATATAAAGCTTGTAAAAATAAACATGTTTACTTCGATAGATACCTACGGCAGTACTCTGCCTGTCGACCCGCGTACACAGATTCGTAGAAGGCAAGATATCCAGTTTGCAAAAAGGGCACCACCCGGGATTTACAACTCTCGGAACTTGAGTAATTTGTCACATTTGCGCATATTTAAATTGTCCTAATGGCCTTTCTATAGAACTGGAGCATCCGTAGACATTTTATCTACCCATATAATTTGATCAATTTTTTTTTTACATTAATAATGTTTAGGTAATTTTGTGATGTTTCCGCATGTTTCAGACCGAATAAAGGTAAATCTCTCTCAACACCGTAAACCAAAAGTAAAATACCTAGAAGCCTACGTTTCCTAGAAAATGTATTTTATGATCGTTTGCAAACGACTATGTCCCCGTCATGCGTCAATTGTAGATCGTTCGTACTATATGCATAGTAATTCTGTGGTAGAGTACCTACAACGCAGAAAACTACATAAGTAAATATAGTTTTTATTGATGTATATTTATTAAATATTTAGTAGGTAAGGTACCTCGTCGCCCAAGGGGCGTGTTCAGAACATGAATGGCTCCTGTGCCCATAAATGATATCCGAGTTGTAGTCGATGGCGCTGGCGGCAACACGGCCGTTGATTAAAACCTGTCGCGTTGATTACATCGCATGTTTGGGGCCTTTCTGCGGAGGCCGATAGCTTTATTTCAAATGCCCATACGATACCTAGGAACATACACCTTACTATGAGTTTCGCATAGTTTGCGACACCTATTTAAAAGTTTCGTTCCGTTCCATACATTGAGCACCTTGCAGTGCCTGTCGGACACTGAGAGGAATTATACTATTCATGCGAATTTATTAACAGTTTTCGAGTAGTTTTATGTGATTTGTTGCATTTTACACAAGTTTGAAAATCAGTGGTAGTAAATTATCACGTCCTCAATAACGTATTCATTTTATTTTTGTGCAACTCATACTAGCCGCTCAGGACGGCACCTGTGGTGAATGTACTTTTGACAAGGTTCATTCATTCAATTCATTTATTGCACCGTAGTTAGATGTTCATACAATCGATGTCGCTGTGCGTCTTGATGTGTCGATCGTCTACTTTACTATTATACATATTACTTATATCATTTAAATATATAATTTATAACAAAAGTTTTTTGTGTAGGAAGGAAACAACATTAATCGCGATGATGGCCTCTAGCCTCGCCAACACAATCTGAACTATCATTGTACAGACTAGCTTTGACGTAGGTGTCTGCAGCAGATACTCAGCCATCAGTTCTGATATCAGAGGATGTTTTGACGTTGATGACAAATGTAGTCAGGGCCGCTTCGATAAGGGAAGTGTGCATAGTGCTGATTATAAATATTATTTATATTTGCAATAATAAAATAAACTTGCAGCACACCAATAAAGACACGATAACAAATAAAGTCCCTCCCTAACTCATGCGGTTCATTTAAGTTATAAATTCTTTGTTAAATTCCTGTACACAATTAACGTCACGTAGGTATCTCGATAGGGCATCACAACACAACATGTCCGTGACAAACCCACGTCAGATTCGGCAAATGTAGATTAGCATCTTTATGGAGCTTTCTCGAGATAGATCAATCAAGTGAACGGACGCGAGAGCGCGTGCCACGGGCGGGCGGCGGCGCGGGCGGCGACACGACGCGGACGTGGGGACGTTTTTGATTACATAGTCTTATGTACCTACTGTAATAAGTTAAATATGGAGATTCCACGTCACTTCAACAGCTCAAAGGTAATAGAAGGTATCTAGTACCTAGACCTAGCCTCCCCGATAAGCCTTGCTCAGGGCTCGCTTATTTCTTAAGTTGACAGAGAATTCAATACCTAAATAACTCGTTGCTCCTAGGTATAAATAATAAAAAAATGTTTTATTGTACACTATATGCAGATCACTCCACTCGGGCAAAGAATAAATACTGTTTTGTGATAGATACCTAAAGCAGAATATTGTAAAGCATTTCATGTTCCATAAAGAAGGCATTTCTTTAAACGAGGGCTATAAGTATTTCCAAGTGAAAACCCCACACGGGTGCGTTGCTACTCCAGAGTATAATCTAATAATATGCCTAAGCTTATTGATAGGTCTCGTTTATTTGGATAGGAAACCATTAAAATGGAGGTACTCGTAGCAAGGGGTTAGGTTCGCGCCGCGCGGCAGCAGTGCGGTCGCGGTGCCATCAATCATGGCCTCCGGAGGCCGCGCCAGCTGCCGCTGTGGTGCGCGCGGTGCCTGCTGCCGCCGCCACATCGCTCATATCAAGGACCTGTCTGTCGCGCCAACACTCATAATTTACCTCACAAGTTTAGTTTGGGAGGCGAAGGCTTTGTTTCAGTGAAGGAGTTTTGGATATCGGATGAGAACTTAAAAGGCTTTCAAAATTATAAATGTAATAAGCTACCAGGAATTCGTTTAAAAATTCGAAGTATTCGTTCGCAAACTTTGATGATGAAAGAGTTTAGGTAAATTTGAAGGGTGTGTGCCAATATGATACTATACATTAATTAGCGCTTAGTTCATGAAACTAGAAGGCAAAATAATATTAATTCCATTATTTGTTGTTCCAGTGGTCGTCGTCGCTGGCGGCGCAGTATCAGTCGGTAAGTGTGCCCTCCACGGTATCCTCGACAGCCGCGCCGAGTACTTGGCTCGGTGCCGCTCTGCTAATTACTTCAGCTCGCATACTCGTAGCCTCTCACATTTTTTAACTGGAGAAAACCAATTATAACTGTGAGTTCATTTGTGGAAGTCTCTTCGTTGGCTGGCTAGCATTACCAAGCAATATTCGAATATTGCTTTGTTTAAACGGAAATTACTTTAGTTGCAGATGTATTTATTCCTTAATGTATTCGACTGGTTGAAATTTTCTTGGTTAATTTAAACAACGATTGGTAAATAAGGGTGTGGTCTCATTAAGGTAGCACGCGTGCATGCTTGTGGGTAACCTAAATTGTGATCTAAATAGTATATAAAGCGGCAGTTAGATGAGTAGGTCTCGGAAGCGAGGCTATCCATCTGGCAATTCGGTGTAAGCGCTGAGATCCCTCACCAATTTACGGTAATTTACCTATTGATGGCGGTAGTGCAAACGAAGGCCCAATTTGTACACGCCACTCATTTCATTACGCAGAGATAAGGGTCCTGGCCGCTCCATTCGGTCCACTTGCTCCTCGCTCCACTCTGCACGCGTATTTTCTTACACCATAAGAAAATGGGATAAATAAGTATTACGCGTGTAATTATAGTCACCGGCACTGTACACAAGTATGACCAAGATATGTATGATGAAGTATATCTAGCGTTTTGTATTATATATATTGGTATTTATAATCTTTCTACTCTGGTGACGAGTTCTACGCTTTGCCTATTTTATATATTTTTTATAATTTAATTTCCACATTACAATTGGTCAATTATACTTTTTATGACATATACATATTAGTTAAGGACAATATTGGATTATATTGCTTGCCTTATTATTATTACGTGTGACTTGTAACTTGGTGTTATTAATAAAGAATTTGTATTTGTATATTAAATATTCGATCAACTTGAAAACTATTCGGACAGCGTAATATGTTTTGGTCGGCCGTAAAATATAAACCATTAGCAATACTTTACTACATGAAACTAAATTATATTTGACCAGCAGCAGCTAGCATCTTTTTATATAGTTTGATCAGCAAAATAAATGTTTTGGTCAGCAGAATTAATTATTCATAAAAATATTGAATAGGCTGCCCAATGGCACATTACTTGCTGTTCAATTTAGTAATTTTTGCATAGATGTAGCTCAATTCACTGTTTCTGCTGGCAAGATCCATTTCCTGACCAAAACTCTTTAATTTGATGACCGTTTACATGATACCGGTTTTATCATTCTTAAAGAATGTAAATGAAATTCCGTTTCCCACTCACAACATCCGCTCTAAAACAACTACAAAATGAAGTTAGTTATTCCGTAGCTGGATACCAGTCGAGTGGCTGACAGACAAGTTCCAACAGCACGTGGTGTGCGTGACTCCTACCTCACCGGACGCCCGCCGAGATGTCATCTCCGACTGTCCGGTCGCTAATGACGAGCCCATCCAAACGAACATAGTCTCTGATGAATATTGAACAGGCCCACTGCGGTCCATCGTGCCCTACGTCGGAAGGGCCCTGCCCTTTTATCTGCATGACGATGTAACGAACGGTATCGCTAGAGGAAAGTAAACGTTACTACGACAAGACTTACACGAAACACTGTTCGAGTTATCTCGCCCAATACATCGCTATTTTGCAGAGTATAAGCCCCTAGCTCGAATGTCCAACAGTAATCGAGTTATCGATGTGCAAGTCTCTGGAGTGAGTACGGGCTGGCCCCACGTGGAACGGAGCGAGTGAGTACGGGCTGGCCCCACATGGAACGGAGCGAGTGAGTACGGGCTGGCCCCACATGGAACGGAGCGAGTGATCCGCTTTACTTGTGGAACTTCGTCAATAGCTCCTGAATTTTCCACTTGAAACTTGCACGCGGCGACAAAAGTGTAGGTAATAAGATTCATTATGAAGTAACTTTCCGCGCCGCGCTCGCGACCACAGCCGCGGAACTTTGGCAGTGATATGTATGCAAACTGCATGTCTGGGAAATAAACAACAGAGTTTCCATCGCCGTGCAAATATTTTAGTGGGTGATTTGCATGAAACATTGCTACAACAAAGGATTTGACAATTTGACGTATCTACCACAACTATCCACTTTTGCTTTGGTTCAATGATTTGCAGCGGCGGATGTGCAGATAGAAACGCTAAACACGGTCATAGTTTCGATGCTCAACTTATGTTGCAATTTAAGTAAGTGCCTCTAAGGTTTCCACCCATGTCGAACAAAGGTTGGCGGGTCCGTCCGCGCATAGCATTTGCGTAACAACTGTGATGTGAAAAGTCATTTGGTCCCATCCCTCGCCGTCCGGTTCTCGTCTTTCATCGTTCATTCCGGTCACTAGATGCGTAAGTAAGTAGGTACACTTCGTCTCCGCTCTAATGTGATCTGAGTGGTTCTTTGCTTTCACGTCAACCTTTTTCGATTCCAATAATGAACGCGAGAGCCGCCAATTTATGTTTAGTAATCCTGCTGATCCGGAGACTGACTCACACAAATATCAGCTGCATTTCTGTGTTTGAATAAAGGAGATCAGTGCATTCCTATCAGTAAATAGAGATAACAAAGTGTGTGTTCACACAACGCTTACGAGATGATCCGCAAGCTCCAGCCAAATGTAACTGGCAAACGGCCACGAGCCGCCAGCGCCCGCCATGTGCTACCTACATCCCACTATCAGCCAAATAAATATTATTTAAAACGGAACGGAATCATACGTTTTTATTCACAGCGTATAAATACGGGGTCTGGTTTATGCCGCAGTACGCGGCCGTAAATTCCGTAGCACTCTCGTAGCCGCGGCGGAGCACTACATTATTAAAGCCGAGGGAAATCTAATAACAACCACTTTTAAAAGCTTATTCTTACATTATTTTTATTACTAATTCGTAGTTATAGTAATTGTGAGATAATATTTTGAGAAAACCCTACTAAACAGCGCTAGGCACAATAAAATAGTGCCCTGAGTTCACAGCGCTATGTTCAGTATGAAAATGAACACCTGCATTATTAAGCCGAGCCTGTGCTCGGTACAACTTACAGCAGGCGGCGCTCGTGCGTCCGCAGCTCGCGGCACAGCGCGCGATCTTCGCGAGCCTGCGGTAGGGGACGCAGTTGCGCCTCGTATATCTTGAACAAGGAAAAAGGGGTTGTTTAATGTATGTTTTGCTGTTTCATTCAATATTGCAAGAGTACTTTCTATATTGCGTGTGTTTTCTCACTGTATTCTTTAAATAATTGAGTAGGATATACGCTGAATATACGTGTCAAAATAACGAACAAGATAGAGTTAAAAGAATTTAAAACAGTATGTGTATATCGGTAGAAATGCAGAAGTAATCCACAGCTAAATATGAGTCGTATATGCATTGGAATAAAAGCGATTGGAAAAGCATGGATCGTTTATGAGTGTGTAGTTAGTGTGAATGGATAGGTCCGGTTGGAGTGGAGTGTCGAGATGTGCGAGGTCGCGGGCTCGCAGGGGCCAGCACGTGAGCTCTCACCGGGGACCATTCATGTGCGAGGGCGGCGCCCTGCGCGCGCAGCGATCGATAGCGCAGGGCGCCGCCAGTGGCAGGTCGGCCGCGCCACGCGCCGCACGCACGCAGTCTCCGCGCGACCCATGACCGCCCCCCACAGATGACGGAGCGAGGACGCCCGCGCCGCCGCCGTCTCGCACCACCTCCGCCCTCCCCTCCCGCGCGATAAGGTACGACCGATCGATACCCTCCGCCTCCGCTGCCACTGCCGACTGCCGCAGCCAGCCTCTGCTGCCCGGACGACCTGACTTCTACGCGCCCCCTGCTCACATCAACCTCATGGCTGTGAACTCCTATAATCACATCGCACAGTGTATTCATACCTTTATTCTATGACCTTGCTCGAATATACGATGCAATTAAATGCAGCGTTTAACTGCAATTAATTTAATGAAGACCAAGCAATCTAATCGGCAGTGTATTGGATGAATTGGATTCCGAGACTATTAGAATGTGACGGCACATTCACGTCGCGAGAAATGAAACGCTGAAAATGTGACAATGGAGCTTATTACAAAGTGGAGCTATTCAACCCATTTCAAAGCTGTTCGAATCTAGGTCTTCGTATGTTAAAAGAGTATTTCGAACAGAGGTGTTCTCAATTTTGTCAAGATCTGCTCTATTATAGTAGCATCCTGAGAGGGATCCATTACACTTAGATTATTCAAATGACTGGGTTATATTGTATATCGTTAAAATTACCTAAACTTTTAAAGAGATGCATCTGGCTTAGGTCTAGTTAAAATCGACCGCAATTAAATTAAAAAGGTAAACCTGAATAAAAATTTAACCCCGCGCCATCGCCATGCGGGTATTAACAATTTATAATGCAAGGAGTGGGCCATGCGCCAGCTTACGTAGATACGACCCAAGGTTTTATTTGCTTTGCTTCCACCGAAATTTTGGGAGGATCAATTTGAATTGGGCCTGTATCACCTGCCTGGTTTACTTCGTATACAGTTAGTATATGCATACTGAGTGTGATTGGTAACCTAGAATAACAGGTGCGTAGGTTGATCAAGACGAGCCCTAAGTCTTGTTTCTACGACACGTGTCCCAGCGAACTTCGCTTATCCAATGCAGTATTGCTTCTTTAGAGTTCCATGGTGGATGTGGGGTAGCCATACAGACAACGAAGAGATTATTGAGGTTGGTTCTGATTTTGCCTAATTATAATTTAGACTGATTATATCCAAATCAATAACTCTTCTAGTGCTTGGTAGAAGTACGAGTCAATATTGTGGGGAGGTCGGCTATGGGTCGATGTTGGGTGTAATGCCGTGATGCAGTGCAATTTCTGTGGCGGTGGGAACTGGCCCAAGGACGCAGACTGGTTCAAAGGCCACGAGCGGTCGATACCTGCTCTTTCAATTTTAAACTTGCTTCACGCTCGGATACGTTTCAGGCGATTTTATTCAATAAAAGTGACCATTGCCGTAGATTTGCAGAGATATTTTTAAAGGAATAGCTGGTGACACTGGTGAAGGTAACATGCGTCGCTCATAAACTAAGTATAGAACAACTCAGACATATTCCTAATTTTCTTGAGTTGCGATTCAGCTTTGGCGGTATGTCCCAGGTTCCACAAAAGCTTAGCTCAGCCCAACGAAGGCTAGTAAGATCTTTTATTTGGTTTCAATACACAGTCCTCTATGTAGATCTATTTTGTGGCACGACAAAAGCTAACATTAGAAACCCAATATTAGGTACCTAGCTAATCTCTAGGTAGAACTTATTTCTAACTAAAGTTTCAATCTGTTAGAAATCTAGAGTCAACATCGAAAATCTCGTGTTGGCTCCAGAATCAAGTAGGTAATTTTAAAAGACACCAGTAATACATTTGCTGCCAGACCAAAGTATTTATAAAATCAATAGTAAATCGTTGCATTCTATTGGTAAATATGTATATCCTAATGTTAAGTGTTTTAAACTCTTCTAAATAAGTATATAACTAAGTACCTACTATAGCCCCTGCGGCTCACAATGTACATATATGGAGAGAGAATGGAGGACGCCATGGTTACTATACTAAATATGTATATTTTTTGGACGCGGCAGTAAGTGGAGGTACCTCCACCGGTGTAGCTACCTCCACCGGTGTAGCTACAGGAAAATTCTCTTTCTACAATAATTTTTAGATTTTTTTTTATCTTCTTTCGCAGCTTTTCAAAATAATTAATTGTTAGTTCGTTTTATACCGCGGGCATTTTACCAAAAACTGTATACAATATTATAAACTTTATAAAAGATTTTGATCAGTATAAGAGATAGGATCGATGGCATCAAAAAGTTTTTGTGTAAAATGCCAAGTTTTTGCTAACTGTACATTTCAAAATTTTATATTACACAATGGACTTACCCAAAGTATCACCTGAATCTACCTCTCATTCTCTTACTAAATATTTTTGTAAATCTGTGAATGTAGATGAACAGTGACACCGCCGGCGCCGGTTACCTCTCCTTACTGCCTTGTTGAATAAAATAATAAATCCAACCTGATATATTAATTTTAACCCATGATATTTTACTCTTTTGTATAATAATTCTTGTTTTTGGTTTATGGTCGTCAATTGTGTAGTATGCTTTTAATCGTTATGTGTATAAATATGTAGTGATGAGATGTGTAATTTTTGTGTGTGTACAGGTGATGCATCAACGATGAGTCGCCGCGCGCGGCCGTGACATGGAAGCGCAGGCATGGGCTGGGGCGCCGTGCTACCGCCGCACATCGCCGCCGAGCTGCTCCTCCTGCTGCTAGTCTACTTACCAGGTGGGTCCTCTACCGCCGGTAGACACCTGCCGCCTGCTCGTCCGGCCCCTGTCTAACCGTGTGTCGTGTCTGTGCGCAGCGACCTGCCACCAAGACCACCAGGATGCCGTGCACATCACGGCCATCCTCGGCGAGAGCGTCGTGTTCAACTGCCAGGTTGACTTCCCCGAGGACGTGCCGGTGCCGTACGTTTTGCAGTGGGAGAAGAAGGTAGGCGAAACGGTACGACGGTCCACACTCCACTCTTACAATACAACGCTGCTCATCTACCGTGTGTGTTTCTGTTCAGTAGAGGACGCGACGTATCCGCGACGCGCCCACCGACTGTAATGTATAAAGTGCCCGTCGTTGGCGACACCACTAATATCCGCGCCGGGCTCCGGGCGCCGCGGGCCGGCCTGCGCCCCCCGCCGCGCCCTCTGCCCCCGCATTTTGTGTATCTTGCCTCTTCCGTATTGCCTCGTAATGCTCGTCCTACCGCGCTCGTCCACAAGCCGGCTTCACGAACCCACAGAGACAAAGGCCTTCAAAGCGAGTCCGAGAGAGCAGCAGACCCCCGTTAGAGTCGAACATGCAAACACATACTCACTTTACATGATACAGATTAAACATGTTTTACCGTCATATTATGTTTATTTTGGGGGTGCACCTCGGTTTGAGTTAGTTGGGGGAGCACGGTTGCTTACATGGCTGACACTGGGCACAGCACCCCTCGCGCACTGGCGGCGGTTCTGTCTGTTTCTCTCTTCCTGTGGCTGTGGGCTGCCCCACGCTCTTTGAACACCGTAACGGATGAAAACTGCCAACGAGGCCTTATGAGAAACTTGGCAGAATATTGAATTGAGACCGTTTATCGGCTAAACTGTCCAAGTTCAATATATGGCCTACTCTCTCCCCAGGTCGCGTTTGTTATTTTCGTCCAGTAGATCATTGATTGCATACCCCTTCGTGTACCTAACTGTACCCTTGATGTTTTGACCCCTTTATGTGAGTGCACAGTAAAATTATTCGTATCCAAATGCATGATGTAGTGTTAAAGCTTATTTTTCACATGATTAGTTCACAATATTCACCATCCGCATGCCACGAGTAAGACGTACGAAGTCCTCGTACTATACGTAGAGTAGCATTAGCCACTCTATCAGATTGTTTGCCATCGTAGGTAGGTACTCTCAACTAGTACATTAAGGAGTACTTTAAGCTAATGTAGGTTCCCATTGTTATCTAGGTGGAACAACGAATGGATCGTAAAACAAGGACAATGCTTTAATCGCGTAGGAGGCATCATAATAGAACGCCCGCAGTTGAGAAATACGCTGCTGCTTCTCGAGATTACGTCATAGTGCTGCATGCTTCATTCGTGTTGATGTATGTTGTGTATATCCTGTAACAGTACGGCGTAGTGTCTGGTAACGTAACGTTGGGTACTGCTGCAAGGTATAGTTGTGCATCCGATGCGTGTCATTGTTGTACTGTGCACTGTCGCGCGAGTCGCTGGCAGGTTCTCATTGTTCGTGCGTAGTGTGAGAGCTGGCGCGCCGGCCGTGCTCGGGAGCTAACAGACGGCTTGTGTTTAGGGACAGGACATCCCGATCTACATTTGGTACGAGAGCTACCCGACGCACAGCGGCGAGGGCTACGAGGGCCGCGTGTCGCGCGTGGCGCCCGACTCGCCCTATGGCGCCGCCAGCCTCAACCTCACCAATATCCGCGAGTCCGACCAGGTCAGTGCATTACCTACACTACACCACAGATAACACCATTTCCTCTGATCTTGCTACAAGTTGCTATAACACAGATAAACACAAAAAGAGAGGTGTAAAACTTACAAACGTCGCACTGTAGCTCATTTCATTTTAATTTCTTGTAGTTGGAAAATTACTTTAATGACAATGATTCCAAGTGTGTTGGTTTAAGCTGCCCTTTGGCACACCTCTCCGCCACTCTCCACTGGTATCCAGTAGCGAGCTGACAGTTTCCGTTCCGTAGGGATGGTACGAGTGCAAGGTGGTGTTCCTCAACCGGTCCCCGAACCAGCACAAGAACGGCACCTGGTTCCACCTCGACGTGCACGCGCCGCCGCGCTTCTCCATCACACCGGAAGACATTATCTACGTTAATTTAGGTAATTTTAAATAAACCGATAGTAGCGACCAACATGGCTTTAGGAGCTTATAAAGCCAATTGGTCGCTACTATAGGAGTTAAATCTGCTAATGCAGCAATTAATCCTACAAATTTTAGTACCCTTTGAAAGGTAAATTTTTGTCCAAAGTAATCCATCATAATCGCAACGCACTTTTTTAAAAATATTATGGAATTGGAACATTTCCATCAAAATTATAAAATCATGAGGATGCAGCGACGTATTTATAGTTTAAAGTTTATCTTGTCTATGTGCTTATTTTGACGGTAGGCCTAAATAAATAAAACATATTGATTCCGTAATTAAATGCATTTTTGTTGAAAGTAAATTAAAATAGTTGAAGTATATTTTGTGTTGAAGTATATTTTGTGTTGAATTCCAGGAGATGCCATAATTCTGAACTGCCAGGCGGAGGGCACGCCGACCCCGGAGATCCTCTGGTACAAGGACGCGAGCCCCGTGGAGCCCTCGGGCACCGTCGGCATCTTCAACGACGGCACCGAGCTGCGCATTTCCAACATCCGGCACGAGGACATCGGCGACTACACGTGCATCGCGCGCAACGGCGAAGGGCAGGTCTCGCACACCGCGCGCGTCATCATCGCGGGCGGAGCCGTCATCACGGTCAGTACACACAGCACGAGGACATCGTGTCTTCTTGTCCGTATTCTTTGAAGTTCTTTGAAGTGACAGTATTCTACAAGTTCGAGAAACTAATGTATTCATCGCCATTAAATTCGGGTGTTTCAGATCGCAATGATTGCCTCTAGAACGTTCTTCGCAATCTTGCAATCACATAATTGTGGTGTCGAGTATTGTAGTGGTGAGACAAAGCGCATCGCTTTCATGCATTTACTTTGGTTTAAAAGACATTATTACTGAGTACTCTGAGTAGCGAGGTTTTAGCTTTATTAATTAAATAATGCAGAGAGTTAAAATAATATTACTTTTCATTCTCTGGTATTTTCGTGATAACTCTATCACCTAATGAACAAACTCTACTTACCCTCAGATGCCGCCAACCAACCAAACGAAGCTCGAAGGCGAGAAGGTGCAGTTCTCGTGCGAAGCCAAAGCCCTGCCGGGGAACGTGACCGTGAAGTGGTTCCGCGAAGGCGCGCCCGTGGCGGAGGTGGCGGCGCTCGAGACGCGCGTCACCATCCGCAAGGACGGCGCGCTGCTCATCAACCCGGTGGCGGCGGACGACTCGGGACAGTACCTCTGCGAGGTCTCCAACGGGATTGGGGATCCCCAGAGCGCCTCTGCATACTTGAATGTTGAATGTTAGTATCGCTTTTTAAGGGTCGATAACATTTTTGCATTTGAAGCTAAGCCAAGAGATGTTTTTGGACATTGTCGATATTAAGCAAAAGTTAAACCCTCGCTGAAGACAGATAGCAAACGTAATGGTTTCAGATAAGCGTTGGATTAGCTTCGCCTTTGTGCAAAAATATTAGTGTGCCCACTTAATTGGGATCCAGGTCTAGAAAATAGAAAATCACCTTAATTATTTATTGCTACAAGATTAGGCTTGTGGAAAACAGAGGGCTGGAAGGAAAGGGGAACCTCTGCACTCGTAGCTACGGCGTAGCGCGCGTAGCACCTTTATTTCGTAGCCGTAAGATGTCTCATCATACGCGCGTAGCACCATCGTAGCACTTGTAGCAACGGCGCGTACGTAGCGCTTGTAGCGCCGTAATTTATTAACAGGGGGAGCGCGTTGATGTCTTTTGTACCGCATCATTCACGCGTAGCACTGTAGCTGTCGTAGGGACGGCGGCGGCGTAGCGCTTGAAGAACTTACAGTGATTTCGTAGCAGTTGATATTTTGTTTAGCAGTATTCCGCGTAGCACGATTAAAATATTCGCATCAAATTCCTATCACTTAAGACTGTAGCTGTCTACGTTCGTGACAGCAGTTTCCTAGCTACGACGTAGATCTTTGTAACAAAGACGTGCTTTTTACCATTGCATTGGTAAAAACAGGACTAACCCTAGTTAAGGTAGTTTTGGTTTCGTGTCAACAGAGTCACATCTACTAGCATTGTCTATCAATATTACTCTTTCTAAAAATACCTTAATAAACGTGATACTATGGAACAGAAGTCCGGTCACTATAACAAAATAATTTATTTTATTCAAAACAACTTTGGACTAAATGCATTACATGAGTCAATTTTCTTATATTCTTAAGGTCTAAAATAATACATTTGCCTGAACTAGGTTAAGTAAACCTGTATCTCAGGCAGAAAGTGTTTTATACGAAAAAAATATAATCACATCAATCAGTAGTCATAATAAAACAAAGCAACGGTGCAAATTTGTAAAATAACTTAATTATGCTAACTACGCTAAACTAGTAATATGAAATAAAGGTGCTTAGGTACAAAAATTATTAGCCTACTTTAGCAAGGCCAATGTATTTTCTGTGTCATCTGACTGATATACTTTGCACGACGTTCTTCTTGTCCGACTTGTGGCTTAACTTTATGGCGCTCAGAAAAAGGTCACAGTTGAGAGTCTCAGCTAAATTTTGGTGGAAGAGGAAAACTTCCTTTTCGGGCATCGATGTCAGTACTCCAATAACGGCGACTCTCGGCTCTCGTTTAAGGGGCTTGTCGATTGTGAGGTCAGAGTTAGTGATTTGCACTGTGTTCTTCAGCTTTTCGATGTCGTCCTTGGTATCGGTGCTGATGATGACGCCTCCGTTCCTAGTTTTCCGAAGTCCTCTCATATGCAGCTTCATTGTTCAGGGCAGATGATTTTTTGTACGAGGGATTTCGTTTCTTCACTGGTCTTTAGTTTGTCGTTCGGGTATATGGGGTAGAACTGACATTTGTGGGCTTAAGGTAGGTGTTTGAACCTTTTTTGACCATATCGGCGAATGAGGTTTATACTACTGGCTTCGAGGTCTTTTCAATTGTCTTGATGAGGTCTTTTAGCTGGTGGTATTGGGGAAGTTTGTCTTAGAGCATTTCTATATTGCAGTAGGCCTCCACAACTTTGGCTTTTACAGACTGGTAGTGGACGGCCATTTGCGAAGTGCCATTACCCACTTTACGACAGAGAGCGCTTACCCGTTGCTTTTGCTCAGAGTTCAGCTTGCCTTCGGATGCAATAGTGCACACCTCATTCAGGCACTGGTTGATCGTGTTCATCGCGAGCCTTGTATTTCCGGGGTAGTCACTACTTTGTACTCGGTTGCTTGGGCGGCGGGCACATGGCGAGGAGGAGGCTCAGGACCGGGCGTGGTGGGGTTCGGGGGCGGCGAGCGCGCAGTCCTGGTGCTCCGGTGTCCAAAGGGACTGGAGATATCCATTTCACACTAGTTTAGTTTGGATGGTTAGAAATATTTCTCATTATTACAATAAAATTCACTCACATTACAAAGATTTGTCACAATTGGCAATAAACAAGGTCACGATTGAGTAATTGATTATGTATTTGCAAATTCTTTACATCAAGGCACGTCTTGCCTCAACGATGACCACGCATGAATAATAATATATCCTTGTCTTCTGTGTTTTTAACAATTCATAAGCTATGATTTTGTTTGTGCCCAGACCCCGCGAAGGTGACATTCACGCCCACGGTGCAGTACCTGCCGTTCCGGCTGGCCGGCGTGGTGCAGTGCTACATCAAGGCGAACCCGCCGCTGCAGTACGTCACGTGGACCAAGGACAAGCGGCTGCTGGAGCCCTACCAGACCAAGGACATCGTGATCATGAACAACGGCTCGCTGCTGTTCACGCGCGTCAACCAGAACCACCAGGGCCGGTATACCTGCACGCCGTACAACGCGCAGGGCACGCAGGGCTCTTCAGGTAAACTACAGACATTATCGGATCCCGTGCTTCACTCGGTGGCGACATAACGCGTCCCGTGCAGATTGGAAGGAACGCTTGACGTCCGCTTGAGTCGGGAATTTTTAGGATATAAACAAGATGCTTGTACATATTTTTTGTAGGGAGTTGGGAGGGTCATGGACCACTTTATCTGGTAGAATCAATATCCTAGGTGTCGTGGTTGCTAAGATATGACGTTACGACGAATAGGCGAGATGTCGGATGATTCGCAAAAAAAAACTCCCCAGAACTATGTCGGTCTCAATACCAAACAATCTTTATCTTATCAATCTTTTTTTTCCGAGTGTAGATAATTTCAAATTAAAATTAAAAAACTGGCTCATAGAGAAGGCGTTCTATACGTACCACGAGTTTTTAAACTATTCATATAGAATAATCTTATTTTGAATTTTTACTATAATTAGATATTATAATTTTATATTAGAAATAATTCATTTATAAAGTGTGACATATAATTTGACAAATTATGAATAAAATGTTTATCTGTTTATCTTTCTAAATTCATAGCACTTTGATTAATTTTCTTCATTAAAATGTTCATTATTTCAGTCTAGTAATGTACATGTCTAGCATCTTTGGGAAAGGCGTTTTGTCAGAGATGGTGATGATGATGCAATGATGGGTATAGTCTCCGTGCTTATAACGTGTCTTGTCCACAGGACCGATGGAAGTGCTAGTTCGCAAGCCTCCGGCGTTCACCGTGGAACCAGAGCCTTTGTACCAGAGAAAAGTAAGTTTTACTCCTCGGTTTACAAGTACCGATACACAGTGTTATGATACGATCAATACTCTCTTTGGGACGCACGTCTGATTCTGCTGGGTTATACTATAGGTACTGGATAATACTGTAAAATGTATTTACATCCCATCTATGCGAAAAGGATGACTTGGTTCGCCTTTAAGTGCCCCCACAAAGGTGGTGTTTTGTATAATAATAAAAAATAAATATTGTTTATTTCCTCTTCTATAAGAAACTTTTAGCGCGCAGTAATGAGCTATTAATCCTCTTTATAAATGCACCGCAATTATCTTTGCCGCGCACTTTTTGAATTTGGAACATCTTAGTGTTAAGCGCCAAAGAAATCGAACACAAATATTGTTTGAATAAAGACTGGCTGGTACGACGGCCCGTAGTCGCGCCGCCGCCGGCTGAATAAAAAAAAAGAAAACGCAAGAACTACAGCCCGCGTTTTCGTAAATTTTCACGGTTTTTTTTGGACTCGCTAGTTTTAGCATTTGCCGAAAAATGAGTTCTTCAAGTGATAGTGAAAGTATAGAATTCACTCCTGAAAACCTGCAAAATCCCGGGAGAAATATATGATTTTTTTAATTAAATAATAAAAGTACCTACAATAAAATATAAGGCGCCTTTTATTTTCTTATAACCCGAGTACTTAAAGTAGAGTGTATCAATCGGGCGCAAAATATTTTTTTGTCTCGGGTGACGTACTTTGAATCCCTCGCTACGTTCAGGATTCTACTAAGGAATCCCTCGCTACGCTCTGGATTCAAAAAAGCGTCCTCGCCGTATAATATTATTTTGCTCCCTATATTATAATACAATCTACTATTGCAACTTTTTCACGGACTTTCTGGGGTTTTTCTTTGAAAAGTAAATTGAAACAGTTAGCTAACTGCAAAGTGTTGCAAACGATCTAGAGTGATTTGTTATTTGTTTACAGGTAGGTGAGTCCGTGGAGATGCACTGCGAGGCGCAGGAGGCGGAGGGCACGCAGCGGCCGCAGGTGGCGTGGCGGCGGCGCGACGGGCTGCCGCTGCAGAAGGGACGCGTGCGCGCGCTCGGGGGGAACGTCACCATCGACACGCTGCGCCGACAGGACTTCGGCATCTACCAGTGCGTCGCCTCCAACGAGGTACACACACACTCTATACATATTATACTCTGTCTGTCTATTACCTTATCACAGTGGATTTTTATGTAATTTAGCAGTGAGGTAAATAGTATTTCAGGGAATGACTAGGCTACTTAAAAAGCGAGATATATTTTACTGTAAACTTGTGATTCGCCCAACAAAATGCAGTATGGCATATCACTGCAAGTGTAACAGATATTCGAAGTATATATTAGTTATTATTGAATCAAAAGGCTATACGGTACGGCAACATGGTACTTTTAATACTTGTTCAATTACGCATCTCACTTATGTCTCAATATATTATTTTGGGAGGAATGCACTTGAAGCACCTTTCCTTGTGTTCGAGAGATCCCTTGCTGTACTACTAGTTCTATATGGTCAGGTCAACCCTGGGATTACTATCTGCGATATAACTAAGAGTGGTCCCTAGAATTATTTTTAAACTTACGCGATCAGAACACATAATTACAATTACTATTTTAACGGGTATTTATCGCCTGTTGAAACTTCGGGAATAATAGGTAAATAAACGCGTTACTTGTAATTAACTAAACAAACGTCCTCAGGTGGCAACGATAGTCGCGGACACGCAGCTGGTGATCGAGGGCACGCAGCCGCACGCGCCGTACAACGTGTCGGGCGTGGCCACGGAGTTCCAGGTGACGCTGCGCTGGCAACCAGGGTACGCGGGCGGGCCCGACTACAAGCAGGACTACACCATTTGGTACCGCGAGGCCGGCTTCTCCGAGTGGACCAAGGTGCCCGTCACGCCTTCCGGAGCCACCTCGGTCAGTATCCGCTTCACTACAACATAATTACAAAACAATAGTAGATTGTATTATAAGCGAACAAAATAATATTTTTACGGCGAGGGCGCTTTTTTATCCGGAGCATAGCGAGGGATTCTTTAGTAGAATCCCGTAGCAAGGGATTCAAAGTACGTCACCCGAGCCAAAAATATATTTTGCGCCCGAGTGATACACTCTACTTTTCATCACCCAATCTTCACAAGGTCTGATTGCAATATAAATATATTAGAGAATAAATAATTGCGTCGTGTAGGGATGAACAGAGATGAACAAACTGTGAACATATCATGTCTATTACAGGTAACAATAAATCGACTTCAACCAGGAACCACGTACGAATTCCAAGTGAACAGCAAGAACACCATCGGAGAGGGAATGATGAGCAAGGCCATCACTATACGGACTCTGGGTAAGCGCGACGCCATTGTGAATAGCCAGGTATATGGTTGTGGGAACTAACACATTAGCGCACTGTATCTAGAGTAGTTATCGAGTTGGATTGAAATGAAGGTAGCAGGGTGTTCGATATAAGATGTGTGTAGTTAGTTTCAGAAGCACAGGTTGCGGTGCGGAAGCGGGAGTGGTAGGGACTAACGGTGATTGCTTCTTGTAGATGTGGGGGCCAAGCCGAAGCCCGCGCCGACGCCCACGGGCCTCCCGAACGATAAGGACTTTCCGGAGCCTCCCGAGAGCACTGGTACTTACAACACTAATAGGCATGCCTCTAGGCATATGCTCGTCGAAAAATATATCGGACAATTAAAAAGTAATTGGCGTTTAGAGCAAAGTTTTCACACATTTATCGTGAAAGTTAACCGAGGAAGCAGCTCATTGTCCGATAGTCTTTCGACGAACACCACTCTTACCTACGTATTTACAGAACTGGGCTTTATATTGGTCAAGACAAAGCATCGCATTATTATTCCGCTCTGCCGGAGTCAATCTGTTGCTTAAGTTGCTTCTAATTGTCTTTAAGTTATTTTATCGGGAATCGCTTTAAGTTGGTGGTTGGTTGAAATTGAAAGTCATATATAACGGTATACTTACCATGATTTTAGTTTCGAAAGTATGGTGGAAATTGCGGAAAATTTATTATATTTTATAATAAGATTTTCATTTATTTTACTCTCTATCATGCAGCCTGGGGCCAAATCATTTGCGAACACAATTCAATCACTTTTAAATTTTTTTTCTATAAGTGCTAACACAACTTCTCTCTGGGTGCCTGTTTATTGGCCTTACAATAAGTATTCCGTATAACAGCATAAATGAACAAAAGACACACTTATAGAATATGTATGTACATGTAAAGGGTCTAACTCATTACATAATGCTGGCTAAGCTCCGTAAGAGACTGCGCCATGCTCGTGTGCCACACAGTCGTGGCTTGTTTATGAATCAATCACTTGATGTGGTCAGGTCCGAAGTCTGGCCCGCCGCGCAACCTCACCGTGACGGAGGTGCACAACGGGTTCCTGATCACGTGGCAGTCCCCGCTGGACCGCGCGGCGCTGGTGCAGTACTACACGATCAAGTACCGCACCGACGCGCAGTGGAAGACCCTCAACAGAGGACAGATCCGCCCGGAAGAGACCAGCTATCTGGGTACGTACATAAACTAAATGAGACAATTCTGAGATGCAACTGGCTTGACACGCTTCCGCGCGTCTAGATCTGTGCACTTATAGTATAACATTCTATTAATTTACTAGATACCTCTCAATAATGATTAACACGTGTTTACACAATCGAATTTTAAAAAATCTCTGTAATTACAGTTAAGAATCTAGTCGGCGGTCGAACCTACTACTTCCGCGTGCTGGCCAACTCGGCGACAAGCTACGAGAGCTCGGACGAGGTCAAGTTCCCGGTGCCCGCGCGCGTCAAGCACAAAGCCATAACGGCTGGCGTAGTCGGCGGGATCCTCTTCTTCATCGTGGCGATCATCCTCTCCGTCTGCGCCGTCAAGATCTGCAACAAGCGCAAGCGCCGCAAGCAGGAGAAAGGTGAGGCGAGAGAGGTCGCGGCCGCTCGCTCGCACCCGCGCGACCACGGCCTCGTGTGAATTGCTGATGTCAACTTGCCTGCTAACTCTTCACTCGTTACACTTACACCGTCTTAAACGTTCTGGTTTAGAGCCGTTGCTAACTAGTGCCCGCGACTAATATTCAATCTCTCTTTGGTTGTGCCTATCCGTAGTTGAAATTGAAATTTTGTGCCGAATATGAAAAAAATACTGTACCTAAGTACATAGACCTAGATAGCAAAATCGAAGGCTTGATTTTATATTGGCCCCTAGACATTTTCCAAGACAAACTGTTTTCATAATATGTTTCTCTTTTCCCAGCCTCTTGTAAATGTTAATAAATGTATGAGTCCACCCAAGTTTAGTTCTGTTTCATTCGGCCCGGTAAATGATACTTCAGCAATTCACGGGGCGTTGGTAAGCCCGTAGTGTGGTGTTCTCACCATATTGTCGGTGGAGAAGCATTTAGACATTTACCATTATATCTGCTTTGAGTGTTGTTCGTGTGACGATGCGCTTTGGTCTGATTGGAGGAGCATATAGACATTTACCATTATATCTGCTTTGAGTGTTGTTCGTTATACAGTAGGTACGCTTTGGTTTGATTTAAGCTAACATATTTCGAGCTTTTCTTCTTGTCTTTACGAAATTGTAGATGTTTGAATAAATCTGAACTGAGAAAGTGGCATGTTCTGAATATAGTTCCATACCTAGCACTACACGGCCAACCAATAGCGCAGGGCTGTGGGTGTACGTACATACCTAACAATGTTTTCATTTGGTTCGATACCTAGTTCTCCTCGTACATGGTCAACCAATAACTCAGGGTTGTGGTTACTACTACTACCTACAGAATGACAAATATAATTGGGTACCTAATAAATTCGTTTACGCAAATTTTGCCGCTTTGCTTATCCCAAATATCGAACATTTTAACATTTTAGAACAAAAAAAAATTAGCTGTCAGACCCGCCTATTTCATTGATCACCATCGCATCCCCATCAACTGATTTCACCGAAAAGGACATTATTATTTAACAATTATTAGAGCGTCATTTGATTTACGTTAAGCTTAGTGCTATTTTTAACTTTTCTAATGGTAGTATTTTGGTATATAGCGGATGTCGATAAGTATTAACAATGTCCTTTTTGGTGGGATCGCTTTTAGTTGACAATATGGTGAGGGCGGGGTTGTGGTGTGGGAGCGGGCAGCGGCCGACGGCGGCGGCCGAGGCGGCCGGCGGGCAGGCGGCACTGCGTTAATGTCCAGAAATTATCCGATTGCAGCATACATCATGGTAACCGCGCGGCTCACGGACCTGCGCGCCGCTGACAGCACTCAAGTGCCTTTTAAGAAGTGAGTACCGCGACGCACACGCCTCTCTGTCTCTATACACGTAACGACACATCCTAATTGGATTTCAATATTCTTTCACGCTGCTCGGATCGTAGAAAGTCAGGTCAGTAGTCCGAACCTTGATATACGAGCGAGTGGGATGGCACCTTCGGCTTCTTCCATCTAATTCTTCGGTCGTCTGAGGTGCATTTCATTTATTTGTTTCGTAATTTCCAGATTTAGAGAACGCGGAATATCGAGTATAGTGCAATGTTTGCGTTTCACTGCCAACTGGGTGTGGCCGGCGTCGCGCTGCGGCGGCGCGGGGCCCGCGGGCCCCTGGTACTGGGTCCGCGGGGGCGCGCCCGTCGGCGCGGGCTCCGTGGCCTCCTCGAGCGCGCCCTCGCTGGCGCCCTCCTCCTCCGACGACGGCGGGTTCATGCCGCGCCTGCGCGCGCCGCTGCAGCCCGCCGCCGCGCCGCCGTTCCGCGCTTCGTCGCCGGCGGCTGCGCTCGCCTGGCCGCCCTGGCCCCCCTGGCCGCCGTGGCCGCCCGCCTGGAGCCCCTGGTCGCCGCTGCACGTGTCCGATCTCAGCTCGGTGCCGTTCCCGAGCTCCGCGGACGGCTCGTTCCCGACACCGCCGTCGCCGTTCCGCTTACGCTCGCTGCGCGCGACGGCGCACGTGGCGACGCACGCGGCGACGCCGGGGCGGGGCCGCACGCGGGCGCCGGCGCGGCCACGGCCGCCGCCGCACGAGGCGTCGCCGGAGAGCCGCTCCTCGTCGAGCGGGTTCGGCAGCAAGAACGCGTCCTCGTCTATGCAGAACCGCAGCAGCCGCGCGGGCTCGCTGGCGGAGTGGCGGCCGCCGCCGTACCGCGCGCCGCCGCCGGCGCCGGGCGCGCGCGAGGCGCTGGACGCGGGCTCGGTGGACGTGCACTACGAGTGGGACCGCGCCTCGCGCACGCCCACGCCCTCGACGCCGCGGCTGGCGCGCGACGACGTGGAGGCGCGCGTGCGGGCCATGAAGGAGGAGTTCCTGCAGTTCCGCAAGCGGCAGGCGCTGCGCCGCGGCTCGCCGGACCCGCCGCACCCGCAGCCGCCGCCCCCGCGCGCCGAGACCGTCTGCTGACCGCACCACCACACCAACTTTTCCTCCCACCGATTTTTCCTCTCTATTTTATCCCTAACTCTGTTTAGTATACCTATTGGATAGAATACTTGCCGGCGGCCGGCCGCGCGCCCGCCGTACTCGTTTTTTGATAATTATGGTGGTTCGAGGGTAGTCGCGTAGCGGCGGGCGCGCGGACGACGCGTCGAGTACGATTTGATTGTAAGTAGAGATGTTTTGATACGTTCACTGTTGAAGTAGTGTATCGGTCCCACCTCGGCGCCGGCGCCGGCGCGCCCTCGCCGGCGACCTATTCTTTAGATCATTAGACGAGATGACTCGAGTCGCTTACACATTATTTAACTATACATACGTGTAAAGTGGATGCCGTGGCGTTTTGTTCGCACTGCCTGCATTCCCGTCCGTTGTAGTTTACCAATTAAATGTCAATTATTATTGAAGCTGAGATGTGACTGCCATAGTGTTGTATGAAACATCTGAATGTATGTTTTTTGTGTTGGAAAAACTCATAGTAAACAAAAATAATAGCGTCAATCTTTCATATTATATGATGGCGTCTGATACGATGTAACAGATGCTTTAGGTACGTACGGGGCGCGAGGCGGGCCGGCAGGCGGTGCGCGCGCCACCACCTGAACGCTTTAGGTATGAGCGGGGAAGCATCCACGGGACCGCTCATACCAATTATATTGTAGGTAAAATTAACGTTTATTACGAATAACGATATAATGACCCAACGAAACGCGATTGGCGCTTCTGCATACACAATGTTGCCAACTCACGTTTACAATGGCAAGTCTCGCCAACCGCGGCTTACTCCCACACCTGCGTGCAGACCATTTGACTCTACCGACTCTGTCGTTTGAATAGTTTCAGTAAGTTAGCACCCCGCACCGCACTTCACTTGTATCCCTCGGATACAATACCTCCCGCGCCTCCCAGCAGTGCTCGGAATTGCTTCAAAAGTGGATACCTAAGCGCCAATTCCGTGTTCCCTGATATACTTAGGTAATATACAAAAATAATCATAAAGTAGTCTAGAAATAATATAGATACAATAACGTGATGTAAACTTGTTTTCATTTCACGTTTATAAATTATTTTCCAAGTACAAATTTATTATTTTTATTATTTATTAGGTACAATATTTTTAATGAAACTGTACATATGTAAAAACACACTAGATATTATCTTTTACACAAACTTGTTTACAATCGAAATGTATGTATTCTTGTAAATGTATTCTTGTTTTGAGAACTATTTGCCTGCGCTTGAGGCACCAGACACGGTCGTCCTTAACTTTGAGAACTATTTGCCTGCGTTTGAGGCGCCAGACACAGTCGTCCTTAACTTTGAGAACTATTTGCCTGCGCTTGAGGCGCCAGACACAGTCGTCCTTAACTTTGAGAACTATTTGCCTGCGCTTGAGGCACCAGACACGGTCGTCTTTAACTTTGAGAACTATTTGCCTGCGTTTGAGGCGCCAGACACAGTCGTCCTTAACTTTGAGAACTATTTGCCTGCGCTTGAGGCGCCAGACACAGTCGTCCTTAACTTTGAGAACTATTTGCCTGCGTTTGAGGCGCCAGACACAGTCGTCCTTAACTTTGAGAACTATTTGCCTGCGCTTGAGGCGCCAGACACAGTCGTCCTTAACGTCCTAACTTCCCGAAGCCAACCCTTGCATGCGCCCGCAGTGTCCGTTCGACGTGTCAATGCCCAAAGTAATGCAAATGTCCAGTCAATTGTTTTGTACTTTATCTATCCTCTACTCTAAGCACCAGTTTGAATATAATTTGTAAGTATAAGTTGAGTCCATTGCGTTGGCCTACAAGCAGTACGCGTCGCGTGCGTGCGGACCCCACCCGACCCGAGCGACAGTCAGACAGAGCCAAGACTGTTTAGTGTTACGTTCCTTGTTATGTTGACTGTGTGTCAAATGTGCTCTTTACATATTAAAACTACCTAGTAGGCACATTGCACCGTTTTGTACCTTTTATTACAGTTTTTTTTATTCAAATAAAAATATCGTGTTAAGGATCTTACGAAATAAGTAATAAAAATGTACGCTTTAAAGAAATTTAAATAAATAAGAACAAATAGGTAGGTAGGTATGATAAGGTGTAGTTAACTTTGTGCGTGCATGAGTTTGCGTCTGTGGTGATTTCGAGCACGAGCGTGTTTTCACGGGCGGTGTGCGAGCGTGCACTCACGGGTGTTGCACGAACGTGCACTCACGGGTGGTGCACGAGCGTGCCAGCTGCAGCCGCGGCGGTGCCGCCCTCGCGTGGAGTAGAGGAGAGGAACACTATTATTTCACCTGACACTAATATCGATCAATTATTATTATTTCGCCGCTGATAATAAGTAGAAATCGAGTATCGCCATTAGACACATCCGCCATAGGTTTATGTCAGTATCTAAGTATACTTTAAATGTGTCCTCCGTTCATTGTTAGTACTACTATTAATCTTATAATATGAAAAACTTAACAAATTGTGTGTGCTCAATTTTTTCGACTGACCAACTGTAAAAAGTAATTGGTAATTCGGATCGTGAAGTAGTTATTTCGTGCTTCAATCGAACAGGTAGTACAAATCATGAGTCTGTGTGATTGGGGAGCTGGAGCAGACCTTGCCTGCATCACATCGCAGACTGTGACTCGGAACAGGCATGTCACAACTCTATTGTCCCCGTTGTTCTGGTTAACGTTAAGACCGAGCCTCCTGAATCACAGGAGCAGAACACCTAGTGTTAGTACATGAGTCAAACTAGCTGAGAACATATTGGTATTTTATTTCATTGTTTCGGAGACTAACTCTGTGTTCACGATTTGATTAGTACTGCTTTGCTTGGAGACCGCTGCACAGCGCTCGAGACTCTAGTAAGGCTCGTGTAGGCGGCCACGATCGCACCATTCCCTTGTTATATCAGCACAAGTCAACGATGTAGTTTATCATTATCATAGAACATTCACTGATCTTTGTTATTATATTCATTAAATGATGCATGCATGGGAAAAATCGAGTGAAAATGTTACTACACTCTCGTAAAATGAATAGATTTTTTTGAAAAAATATATACATAAGTACTTACAAGAATTGTCAAGTATGATCAAAAATAATATTTATAGCTCAAACCATGTGATATCTAGTCTTTTTCCATTAATATCCTTATTTTACAATTAAAATAGGTAAACTTATAATGTGAAGAAGCAACAAATAAAAGTTAATTTCGCCTTATTTAAGTTCGTAATTACTAAATGATGCCACACCTACCTTTCTGAATGATTAAGTACTTAGGGATAACGAAAGCCTTCTGACACTGGTCATTGGTCCACCCCATCCCCCAGTCGGCCGCCCTGCGCCCGCGCAGCCTGCCTGGCGGCGGCGCGGCGTGCTGTGGGCCCGACGCCGACGAAACAGAGGAAACCAGACTGATACTATTGATATGGCCTTACAATAATGTAATGCTTGCGGTAGCGCACACCACCCACCTCGTAGCACATTCAGACGGGGGGACACCATTCACCAAATGCTCATCCGAACAATATTCACCTGAGGGATCCCGTTGGCGATGTAGCCTACAAGAGCCACGTAAAACGGCATTACTATAGACTAATATGAAAAAGATAGCAATATTTTAGAGTAATGTAATTAAATGGTATACATACATATATCAGTTTGTATTAAAAAATGGTAAGTAAATGAAGTAATTAGCACATTGGCGGAGTGTACCGCGCGCGGTGAACAGGGCACCCAACGTAAACCTTAAGGTAATTGCACAATGTCTCGGCACAATAAATGATAATAAATATTCAAATTTATCAAAATATCGTACTGAGCACTATTACTGTTTGTTATCCAATGAACAAGCCTCGGCCGAATAGAAAAATGCACTGATACATTAAATAAATACGTCAATCAACAAAATCCATTTTCTTTTTTAGAATATTTTTAGTTAGTAAGTGTTGAGATAAAGTGTTTACTGTGTAAGCACGACGAAGATTCTATTCGGAAAATACAATAACGTTGCTATGATTACTGCCTTGTATTATTTACACCCTCTCGTCAGCAGTCCTCCTCCGACCACATCTTGGCTCTTCAGGAGATCTCTACATTCATCTTACGTGTTCACACTAAATCAGTATTTCCCGGACCGTTTCAACGGATCCGTCGCTGCTGGAGACCGTGCCGCGGCTCGCGCAGCCGCCATCCGTTCAAACGGATGATTATTTTGAGATTCTTGTGTGGGAACTCGCTCACGGGCTGCTGTGAACGTACCATTATTTAGCCATGCTTTTTTATAGCAATTATCTTCAAATGTACGTACTCGTACCTATAACTAGCTTTTGCCCGCGACTTCGCTAACGTTATACCCAGATAACATGTAGCCTATGAGTTAAGTAGGTCTGTACATCTATGCAAATCGAGCTCTAGTAGTGGTCAATGGCGTTTTTTTCTGCCAAACAGTTCGCATCTTCAATAACTTACGCCTTAAAATATCAGTAGGATAATGCTGTTGAGGTCGAGACAAATGTTTGTAGCTATTACGTTGCAAAGTACTTTTAAACTTGAGGACCAACGTTTTGTAAAAGATGAAGACAAGAGAGGGACGCTTACATTCATAAAAACTGTTAAAAATTAAAAATAATGCAAGCGATAATAACGACTGGTTCCGATAACAGCGACTACTTCATAGATAACAATTCATTTTGCAAGTCAATCCAACGACATGGCTCCTTTAGGCAATATCGTTTTGCTGGCCCACATTTACTGCAGTTTTTATTCCATGCTCGGTAAGCGCCTCCCCTCTACTCTATCCTTTGAACCCCATCACCCCGCGAGCGATACCTACCAACATGTTGTATAACACTCAGGATCTCGGAGGTCTGTTCTCGGCCACGACGCCGGCCCCGAGTACGGCTCCGAGTGGCTGTTGTTCGTGGACGAGCGAGGCACCACGCACACCATGAACTTTTCCTCTGTGCCCTCCGATAATAGAGGGATGATATTCGGGGATGCATATTTTCATCTTTACACGAGGTAAGTAGAGCTGTGTAGGGTTACTGAAGAGGTTCAACAAGAGTAAATAGCCAAGTATTTCAGACGCAATCACGAAGCCGAAATTCTGACTGTGCCGGCGGGCGACGCTAACATCTCGAGCCTCTACTTCAACGCCTCCAACCAATTGAAAATAGTGACCCACGGCTGGCTCTCCAGTCAATCCACAGAATGGTTGCAGAAAATGAAAAACTCATTTCTAAAGAAAGATGACTTGAATGTCATATTAGTGGATTGGAGCGAGCTGGCCGAGAACCCGATCTACCCCTGGTCCGCTTTCGCGACCCGGTACGTCGGCAAGCGGATAGCCAAGCTGCTGGCTGCGGTACAGAGCACGTACGTGGTCGGGGGCGAGAGCGTGCATCTGATAGGACACAGCTTGGGCGCGCAGGTCATGGGCTATGCTGGGATGTTTTCCGATAATCTTATCAAAAGAATTACTGGTAAGTTCATACAGCAAAGGTGCAATATAAAACTACGGCTGAGATCACAATGCTTTTAACGGTCGATTATTTTTGAAGGACTAGATCCAGCTAGACCACTATTCGAGATACCGCCCATGGGGAAAAATTGTCGCTTAGAAAGGAGTGATGCTGCGTTCGTGGATATCATCCACACCTGCGGGGGCGTCCTGGGGTATGGCCGGAGCCATGGGCACGCGGACTTCTATCCTAACGACGGGCGCGCCGTGCAGCCGGGCTGCGAGGGGCTCCAGGAAATTAGGGGTGAGACTGAGATAATACTCGGCTGTAAAAACAAGAGACATTAATGCCAGATTTAGATGCCGCAAAAAACTAATTTGTCGACACTAAAAATGATGCCATCCTCTTTATTTGGGTCATTATGAAAGGGCACATTGTTACAACCGTCTAAATTTACTTTTAGCGACGACGTCTGTTTATTCTGTATTGACACTACTTATGAATGAAAACTTAACAAACACGTATTGCGTCCACCACAAGGCAACAGCAGGCAAATTCATCTAGAGTTCCAAAACGGACGAGACGAATGAAATGATGAATCGAACATTTCGGTGGAGCGATTCATTCGGCTTTCTACTAACTAGCAAGTATTTGGTTTTATAACCCGTTTGTTTAGAGCCGAGCTTAGTTCACTGATTTTTCATCACCTTAGAGCATTCATCACTGATCGGACTAGGTTTTTGTCTTGAGCAGAGATCTTTGCTAATAAAAAAGGACAAATTCAACCAGAAAGCAAATTCCAGAGACGTGCAGCCACGGGCGCGCGTGCGAGTTTTTCGACGAGTCTATTCTGTCGGAGACGCAGTTCATCGCCTTCCCGTGCGCGGGCGCGAGGCAGTTCGAGCGCGGAGAGTGCCGCGAGAACCCCACGCCCATGGGCTACCCCGCCGACGACGGACGCTTCGGCGACTACTATCTCAGCACGCAGCAAGAACCGCCCTATAGCAGATCTAACGAATAACCACTCATTCCTCAAGTCAATTGAAAAGGCAAGACGAAGTAGTAATACTTACGAAATCTAAATACATAGCAAGATGTATACTGCCTAGCGTTTTATTGAATCTGCCCTTCCTTCGACCTGACAAAAGTCCTCACGGTATAGACAGCTATGTTATAGACAAACTCACTGCTACGTAGGTAGGAAACCAAGAAACATCGTCAATTCATTATAATTTCAGTTATATTTGAAAACTATTACAAAATCGATTATTTGTTCTTAAGTAACTATGCTTATTATATTACATTTTTATGTTACAAATAAGTATATATTAAACATATTCAACTACATTTTATTCTTACTGCATCTCCTCGCCGAAGAACATCAAATTTAATCAAATTTAACGCCTTTTATTATGTAAAGTTACTTAGTAGATCAAAAATTCATTTATTAAAACGAAAATAGACTATGTTACTAAAATAGGGATAAATATCTTATTATACAGGCCAACAAAATGTTACCAAGGTCCTTTCCCAGAAACCAAAGTATTTCACGAAGGATTTTGGTGCGCTGAATCCAAATTTATAAGCACAGAACAATAATGCCTGCGTCGACTTTGCAATTTCTATTTTCTTCTGTGTTTTCAATTCAAATCCCAGTCTCTCAGTGAAGTCAATGTTTCACTTTCTGCGAGATGTCAGTTGTCATCTTCAACTTCTTGCTAGTTTCTGCGTATGGATTATCAGTGTCATCCAAAAAGCTGCTTGGACGAACTAATTTTTATTCTATTCTTTTTTCTTTGTATTCTGATAATGTGTTTAGTGTTAAATTAGAGTTAATCTTAGGTTGTAAGATGCCATTGTATATATATATATATATATATATATATTTTGTTTCTGTGGTCTGCCACCCGTGTTGGCACGCGGTTATGGTTCTGTTAGAAAACCAGCGTTGCTCTACTTCTTGTGGAGAAGTAGAGCAACATTATGCTGAGACAGGACCAATTGGTTCGCTTTTTAGAGTCGCTTGTTCTTTATAGTTAAGTAGGTAATTTTTTATTTTAATTTTATAAGTACTATGTAGTAACAAGTTGTACCTACAGTGAATCAATAAGTATATTTTCTTTCCATCTTAAATTCGGCCGCAGATTTTAACCGAAACGTGGAAAAAACGCTTATTACGCATTATTTCCATTTTTGAGGTTTAAACCCTTTAAATTTTATTATGCCTAAAAAATAACACGGATTTGGATTCAGCGAACCAAAATCCTTTGGGAAAGTATACTCTTTTGGTTATTGGGATTTTTTTGTTGGCTTGTGTTATTTGTCTTTCGTTTTATTTACATAGATTTTGTACGATTACGAATCAACGATACCAGACAATTGAGAGGAATTGTAATAACATAGTAGCAGCTTAAGAGTATACATTATATCAATCAAGAATGCGTGTAAATGTATGTGTTTCCGCCCGGCCCCGATGTTGACCTGTAACAAAGTGAACCGATGTGTTATATCCCTTCAAATACGCATACGAATCTGATTGCACACCAATAAATCATCAGATAGTTACAAGTATGCCATCACTATAGTTCAGTCGGGAAAAGAAGACAAAAAAAGTAAATCATCATAAAATTTAAGTGTCCTGTCATTCGCCATAATACAATACATATTCTGAAAACAGACGCATAACTAACTTGATCTTACCGAACATGGACGAGGTTTCATTCTTTATACGGGATTCTTCAAAGCGGCTTGGTCGCCGAAGTCGCCGACGCGAAACCTATCAAATAAAAACAAGTCAATACACATTCTTACATTATTAATAGTACTTTAGGATTATTTTTAGCATCAGATTTAAAATATCATACATCATTATGAATCAGTCGGGAAAAGAAGACAAAAAGAATGTAATCATCATTTGCTATATTTAAAAAACTATAAGAATAAGTATGAAAGTAATATAATATGGTATATACCTTGAAATGGTGAGCTACTTCTTCCAGCGGAACGGGTCCGTGCGGCCAACTCTTTATCCTGATCCTGGGAAACAAACACATATTTAGAAAACAATTTTAATTATGATAATGATGTCAAAAATTTATAAAATAAGCACACTTTCTGATACATTTTAGTTCAGTGTGAATGATTCTCACCTTATATAGATCCAGCGTGGCACCTAGCTAAATACCGACACCTGCGAACACGATAAATTAACATTAGCGTCATATAATAACCCCTGCATTCAATAAAAGGCAAGTGAACTTTATTACAATCTGTTGATATTATTTCAGGTTGAAACGAAAACAATCAGTATCCTCTAAAATAGGAAAAAAATATGTTGTGCTGTCAATTTATCATCATCGACTAGTAGGAGTCTACTATCCACGAAGTTTAATTCTAAGTATAAAGTTTCGTTAAAGTGCAAATTAATTTATTAATAACTGTGGTGTAAACTTGTATATTGGTTTAGGAGAAAATGTGGCAATGTAAGTACTCGTTTATGGCCTTTGAAGGTAAACTTTAACCTTATGTTAGAGCAGATACGAGTGGCTGCTATCCAACTGCGGCGCTGAGACAGGTTGCTTTCTATTCTACCGCTAAGAACATATTCTTGTAGGAAGATTTAAGAGATGCAGCGTTCGATGTGCATGGTTGAAGATTATTGATTTGACTATCTCTCAATTTATTCAAGAACATGCGTCGCGCTGCGTCACGCAGCGAGGCACCGCGCCTGCACGAAGCGACGTCGCGAATTCGCCATGCATCGCGGGGCATTTTAGTATTATGTCAACAATATTATATTTTTCGTAGTAAATGAAATTTAAGTGCGCGCAGCGTCGCGTCTCGGTGTGAACCGGGCCTTCCTCAGATCAAGCAATGCTAAAAATGGTTTTTTGTAAGATGTACTTATATTACGATAGCGCTATTTCAGTTCTTGATGCGAACATGTTTACTGAAACAGTTATTAATAACTCATTAACCCCTAGGGTAAATAACCCCTGGTAGGAACTAAATTTTCTCCGAGATTCAGAACCACTGCAAATGTCTCTTAGCAGCATGCGCCAATCCAATATTACCTGAACTGGAGAATAATTAAATCTCTATCCAATGTCAGCTCAGGTCATTGAGGTATCCAATCTAACCTGAACAACTCTCACTCTCGTTATCTTGGTTTCCCAAACATCAGACAAAATCCCCTCTTTGTACAGCACATTACACAAGTTGTATATACAATTTTTATTAAAATTTTACATGTAAATTGATTTTACCAATAAATTGTATTTCTGTAAAACTATCGAACACAATGCACATCCTCAGTACCCTACCCACCCATATGCTACGGTTCGTAAGATATGAATCATACAGTGTTCCTTCCTGTGCCGGTGAGGTGCCTAACTCCTGAGATGACGTGCCTAAGTCCTGACATGAGGAGACTGAAAGACCTTTCTGTAGCGCGCAGTTGGAGCAGATTCAGACTTCATAGTTTAACATCATGTCCGTAGGTAATTGTTACCGTTACAAATAGAGTCGGCACTTATATGTCTAGGATAATTAAAACAATCGTAATCCGCATAATCAATGTTAAAGACCAGCAGTCGATTTTGAACGTAGAGCAAAAATTTGGTAAATATTTATAATCGAGTTGGGCAGTCATTCATTATTGATGGTTGAGCAACGAGCACAACAGCGCTCTGCTATTCGCTATCATATATTCGACTGCTCAAACTAAACACATGGTGATATTTGATCTTAGACCTTCAAAAACCGTTCGCAATAGAGTTCTAAATAAATTAATCGTTTTTGGTTGAACTTACCACTCGAAAAACGATGCTGAATCAAAAAGTTAATACATATTTGTGCTTCTTTGATGTGACAAACAAATCAGGTGTCGGTTACATCTTCATTCATCTCCATTCCGTGGTACAGTCTGCATACATAGGGTACATGTCGTCTGTTATTAGAAGTTGAGAAAAAACCACCGCTACAGAGAATTTCAACTTCAAAACAACATGTACAATTTACAATCTGCTTGTGTAGTTACTTCTAATTAAACCCGTAAATGGGGGACTAACAATATACAAAAAATAAAACTTAAAATAATACCCCCAATATGGTCGAAACAATTAAATGAACCTCAAGGAAAATAACTTCAAACATGATTTCAGACCTTTGCTTGTACAGATCAGTAATTTTATTATGGACAATGTTTTTTTCAAATTAGTCAAATTAAATTTTGACCATACTTAATTATTGACAAATTGCAACAATAAGAAATAGAAAACCTTTCCATGGTTTATTGTGAAACGGAGAAGTGGTTGGTGCACGAGTGCACAAGCCAGCAGAGAATGGCGACTTCTTCTATCGCACACCGAAACACTTCAGATTACAGGTATGGGGGCAGGGGGGGGCTTTTTGAAAAAAGTACTGGCGAGTATAATGTACTTATTCACTAATAACGATGATGCTGAGGATGATGGGAGTCTTGGGTGGTTTCGACTGAAGCTACTTAAAGTACAGGACGAAATGTATATTTAAATGTCGATAGCTCTCTTAAATCACGTCATTTTGGACATGTGCGTAGTAAAAATAATAATTAAAAATAACAAAACGTTGGAGTGGTCACGGCAGACGCGTGCGAGGAGAGCTGTGGGTCACGTTAGCCACCGGGATGCGACCTGACCCGACGAGAAGGACGAACTGGCCCAAATTCAACGGAGATGGCTCAAGATCGTGATCTCGGGAGGGAGTGGATGAAAGCTTTTCCCACCAGTGGGATGGCAATGTACGAGAAAAGGTTCATAATAAAACAAAACTAAAAATTAAGATGATCTGATGCGCACAGAGAGAAGAAATTACACGTCGCTTGGTTCCCGTTCGACCGATACGCATCCCGAGAAACCGGCTTGTTGGTCAATGAGATCAGCGTTACTGTTCCTTTATGTAAAAGTCGATTGTGAGATAACTTCAGTTTATACCATTTAACAGCTGCAGGATGGAGATAAAACCTGTGTAAATAGAAAATATTTAATGAAAGAAGATAAATTTTTTACACATGGGTCAGCGAGAATCTAGGAAACTCATTGCGTTTTTACTTTGTGGGGAGATTTTTTTAGAATATCGGTAATATATCAATGTTTGCATGCACATTTTAAATTAAGAAGTTGCTTTGTGTGGTATCCTCTTGAATCAAATCCGATTCTCCTTGCTTGAATGTCAGTCAATAAAACTGTAATAATTTTAAAAACCCATGGAAAACTAAATATGACGCTGACACTGTTGTAATATGTGAATCTTTATAAACAAAAAATAAACAATTTATACTGTTACCAAAAAAACATTTGAAAATGATACATTCCACTTTCAGTACAAAATGGTTGAAACCAAATAATAGTTCAAAAGACCTCAAAACTTAAACTGGTGTTTAGACAAAGCTTTTTAAAACAAATTAAAATGAATGTATTACATCTGCATTAACTTTGAGCCATGCTTTGTGCGACGTATATGATGGCATTATAGTATTGTCCATTCACAGCAGCACAGCATACTATACCATGAGTTCGTGCCGCAGCCACACCACCAGAGGGCGACAGGCGCTGGTGTCCTTAGGACGTTGTCGAGCCGGAACACATTAAGCGCATGCATGTGTAATGTGTGCAGCAAAGTAGAACCGCAACGAAATACTGTACTTTATACAGGATCTGGGCGGCACCAAGCGATTCTTACGAAGATTTAACTACAAATATTGCCGACGGATGATTGTACATTCAGCGCACAGTAACCTCTTTGCAAATGGGCTAATGCAGGTTCCCTTGCAAATGTAACGAAACGACGAATACGACGTTTGATGCGCTTAATGTGTTCGACTACTTTTAGAGCACATGTTTAAACGCGCACATAAATTATTTAAATTCATAGGTGCACGGCATGCGAACCCAAATTAGCTTGGAATTAGGGTCCCACTTAGGCCAACACGGCTGTCAAACCTGAAATAAAAGAAGGCAGGACGTTCTCTTCATTCAACGGCAATATATTCTTCAGCATCAATAAACCCGACTGCGTAGAATTTACATTGCTTGGACTTTCGGGTTAGTATTTCAGGAGATTGCACTACTTCTTGGCATCATCACATAGGTTATGGTTCGATATATTTTTACAAGACAAATGCGCATGGAGTGACCAGGTTAGAAAGAGAGGCAAGAAAATAAACTCGACCAGAGCAAGGCCTCCCGCGGTTGTCGACTGCACACTACAGTCGAGGATCATACTTGCCGGTACCTATCTTATAACTACAGTTTTCAAACTTCATAATTTTCCACCGATTTTATAAAAAATCAATTTAAAAAAAGAAATATAGCGATATTCTACAGGGAGTCCAGTGGGAAAGTTTTGGATTTGTAGATGAAAATATATCATTTTTTTTATTAACTATTAAATCATAAATTAGTAAATATTTACACAGAGGGTGGATTTTTTGGACGATATGGTGTGATGAGACTATCCATTTGTTAAGAAAAATTTCATCCCCGTACAGATTTAAAAAAAATACTGGGGGCAAAAAAAAGGTAATTTTTCACACACATAATACTTTTTGGATGCCAATCGATCCTGTTTCTAATACGATTAATCCTCTCGAAACCGCAGCATAATATATCGGTTTATAACGCGATGTTAGTAATCACTATCGATAGTTACGATAGCTGCATGGAAAAGCATAAAACTTGTTATTTTTCCTAGAGCAGCCTCAACGTTGACTGTAAGTCTCTCGAGTCTCCAATACTGGCATTGTCTGCGAAAAATCCCAATTTTATGGGAATTTCTTTAGTAGACCAGTGTGTGGCTATACCTATAGTCGTACAAAATTGCGCACAAGTTGTGAGTGGAACAAACGCTTATACTGTGAACGCACCATGCTCACTAGACCACTACGACGACATCATGGTCGTACAATCAGCGTTCCAGCTGCGTCGAATGATAATATATCTTTCCAGCGCATCCAGGACGGTTTTTAATAATTCACAAATCCAAATTTTCCCCTCAGACACTGTAGTTTGAAATTTATAGTCTCAAATACCCGGCCAGGGCACAGCAAGATAGTACTATACTAGGTAATAAGAAATGGATGCCGGCGAACATGGCATCCTACAGCCCCTGTTTTGGATTTTTTATAGCCTGTAGGTACTCAGGATGTAGATTGCAGGCAGATGCTGGATGCGGCAAACTGAAGACAGCGCTATGGCGCTCACTGGGGACCAGCAGGAACTGGATAGACTAGACTGATGATGATGATATGATGGTATGTCACTTTTATAGACTAGACGAGTCCATATACACCATAACTGTCAGAAATCGTCCAGTTTTATGTATGTATGGCAGCATCCAACGTAACAGTTCTATTTTAATTTTTGTATTTCCAACACCTCTACTGCGATCATCACTCCGCCTGCCAAGCGCATCCAAACAAGGTAGTTATGGCAAAACCCCCCTTGTGCTGAACGTATGAGGGTTGATGAGGAATCCTTTAGCTGCTTCAAATTAAAAGGCGTTGAATGCCCACTAGAGAAAACCAATCTTTTTCACTTCTCTTGCTCGAAGTGTGACATTATTACGTGGCTTAGCGGGCGTACAATCCAGTTTAAACAGTATCATTTTTAATTTTTATATGAAATCATCAGCTCAGTACAAGACGTTCATCCTCTTACATAAAGACTCGACTTTTTGGTGTTCCATCAACAAACAACCTACGGTTTATTTGAATTTATTTTAAAAAATGGTACTGAACGCTCCTTGTTGGGCTATATACATATGTTTATGAGGGAGATTGTACCCTTTATCATGTTTTATCCTATTATATCTGTGGTTTTATCTTTATCTCGACCATACAGCCACGCTGACTCAGACAGTCAGGTGTACAAGAACATTTTAACGACCCCTCTATTTGCGCCGGACTATTCACTATTCTTTGTGTGTACCTACGGTGGAAATAAATAAACTAAACTAAATTCTTTATAAACAGCACTTCAAAAGTTGTCGGCTGACATCAGCCATACGAGGGCGGTCCGATAAGTACCTAGCCTAATGCACGAAGAGCCAAGTGATAGCTCAAACATACATGAAGTACGAATATACACTGACGGCTCTAAAATGAAAACAGGTACGGGGGCGGGAACGTTCTCGGAAGATCTTAATATTCACAAAACAACAGCACTGGGTGCCCACAACTCCATCTTCCAGGCGGAATGTATAGGTATTATCCAAGCTGCGTCTGCAGTGCTACGAAGGAAGGTAACTGACCAAAACATCAGGATCCTCTCGGACAGCGCGGCAGTACTACAGGCCTTGAACAGGAGAGAACACAACTCAGGACTGACTTTGCAATGCCACCACCTGCTAGAGCAAATAAGTAAGTCCAATAGAGTCACCCTACAATGGATAAAAGGCCACAGCGGATCCAGAGGTAACGACGAAGCTGATGCACTGGCGAGGAGAGGTTCAGAATGGCAACCGGCAGGGCCTGAACCAATAATTCCCCTCCCCTTTAGTCAAGTCCGCTCATAGATCCGTCAACGCACAGCCAAACGACACGAAGAGCACTGGGCAAGTATTCCAGATTGCAGGCAGTCGAAGGAGGCATTCCCGGTTTTAAACCCACGGTACTCCCGAAAACTCCTCAATCTCAAACGTGACAAACTCCGGAAAGTCGTCGGTATTGTCACGAGACACTGCATGCTAAACAAACACCTATTTAATTTGGGTATCACGGACAGCCCCCTTTGCAGAGGGTGCATGAATGCAGAGGAGACGGCAGCGCATGTGCTAGTAGATTGCGACAGCGTGGCTTCTCAAAGACTGCATCACCTTGGGACACGGAGGACGCATGCACCGGCATCAGCGAGCTGCTGGCCTTCCTGGAGGACATCGGGTGGTTAGACTAGCAGCCCCCCCACCCGACACGCAAAAAAGGCCCACCGGCGGCCAAGTTGCGGAAACCAGTCCAGAAACAAGTAACAAGTAAGTACCTAGCCTCACCGCCCGATAGCGTCACTATCGCAAGAAAAATGTACCGTCGCGTCGTGTAGTTACATCCTCGTAGACAGCTGCTGTTAAAATTTCAGCCTGACAGCGGGTGAATACGGCCGGGTGATTATGTAACTCGCGACCGGTTTGCGACAGGCGTAAATTAAGCAATCAGTGCTGTCAAACGTCAATTTCAAAATTGGCGTTTGACAGCACTGATTGCTTAATTTACACCTGTCGCACATCGGTCGCGAGTTACATAATCACCATACGGGTTTGTCCGCGAATTTTTCGTTACAGTTACTTCCCTTTTATCATAACTATTGTCTTGCAAGTTCCTATAAAAGAAAAGCTGCAATACGTGGTGGCTCTCTGATTATAGTAAAAAATAGTCTTAAATGTAAAGAACGGAAAGATATTGTTAAACTTAGTATTGAGAGAACTATTGAACTTTCTTGTGTGGAACTGGAGCGACATATCATAGTGTGTGTGTACCGCCCTCCCGACGCAAATCAGGTAGACTTTGAAAGTACTATGGAAGAAGCTATGCTAAAAGTATTTACTTGTAGGAAGGATCTCATTGTCTGTGGCGATTTTAATATAGATATTTTAGCAAATCCTCTCGCTGATAGATTGATAAATTTATTCAAATGCTTTAACTTACAACACCTTTTTAATGATCCGACTAGGGTAACCCTAACTTCTGCCACTTGTTTAGATAATATTTACTGCAGTCAATCTCCAACTAACAAAGCAGTAATTAAGCATTTCAAATCAGACCATTATGGTCAGAGTGTTAATTTTATTAATAATTTGAATGATAAAAAAACAGTTGAGGAATATGCCTACAGGCCTATCGCAGAGAGCCGTATTAGTAAATTTAAATGTAAAGTAGATCTAGCAGTAGCTAATATACCTTGTTCTGATGACCCTAATGGTTTATTTAACAGACTTTTTAATGTTATAAACAAAAAACACAATGAAGTATTCAAACTTAAAACATGCACAGTTAGATATAGGGTCGGGTTTACTGATTGGGCCACTCCCGGCATTTACAGAAGTAGGAATAGGCTATACGATCTATATGGTGCTAGAGAAGCTATGTTACATGACCCTGCGTTTCTTTTGTATGTAAATAACTACTCGAAAACATTTAAGAAAGTCTGCAACACAGCAAAATGCCTGACCACGTAAATGGTAATTACATTGTAAAAACTTTTAAATCTATAAACATCAAAAATACTGAGGATCTCTGGGGCATTTCAACGAAAGTACTAAGTTCAATTATTGAGGAAGTGGCTCCCTGCTTGGCCCATATTTTCAATAATTGTGTAGACGCAGGAGTTTTTCCTGATCTTATGAAATGTAGTAAACTGGTTCCTCTTTACAAATCTGGTAGCCATACTGATCCGGCCAATTACAGGCCAATTTCAATACTTCCTGCAATAAGTAAAATTTTCGAAAAAATTATCCTTACTCAGTTGACTTCACACTTCAACCTTCACAGGCTGTTTCATAAAAATCTGTTTGGCTTCACCAAGGGTAGATCGACAACCGATGCTGGCACAGTTCTATTAAAGCATATATTAGATGCCTGGGATAAAGCAAAAAACGCTATTGGTGTATTCTGTGACCTTTCTAAGGCTTTTGATTGCGTGGATCATGGTACACTAATTAGGAAGTTGGAACACTATGGAATTAATAACAAGGCACTGGACCTTATGCAATCATATTTAGCTGATAAGAGTTCAAAAAGTAGATATTGGTAAAGAAAGATCTAGAGGATCAAAACTTGAACTAGGCGTCCCGCAAGGATCAATATTAGGTCCTTTTTTATTTTTAGTATATGTAAATGATCTTCCATTTTTAGCAAGAAATCTTTGTGATATAGTCTTATTTGCTGATGATACTTCATTGATTTTTAAGGTTGATAGAAATAAATATAACTATGACGATGTAAATAATTCGCTTTCACAAATACTAGATTGGTTCACCGCCAATAACCTACTACTCAATGCTAAAAAAACTAAATGTATAAAATTCATGCTACCGAATTTAAGAGAACTCCCAACAAAAATAATGCTGAAGGATGAGATTGTTCACCTTGTAGACTCTACTTTATTCCTAGGGTTACATATTGATTCTTCTCTTCAATGGAGGTCGCAAAGAGGCTCTGGCAGGTAGACTTAGTTCAGCAGCTTATGCAGTTCGAACAATTAGATATATTACCAATGAAGACACAGCTAGGTTAGTTTATTTTAGTTACTTCCATAGTATTATGTCTTATGGTATTTTGCTTTGGGGACAGGCAGCTGACATCCAGACCATATTTGTTCTTCAAAAAAGGGCGGTACGCGCTATTTATAAATTAAAGCCACGAGATTCTTTGAGGGAATTATTTATAAACATTAATATTCTGACTGTAATATCGCAATACATCTATGAAAATTTAATGTATACCCACAAAAATAAGGATAGCCTTATGAAAAAGTGTGATGTTCACAATAGAAATACAAGAAACAAGAACAAGTTACACATCCCATCATTTAGATTACACAAGGTAGGGAAATCATTTATGGGCAATAGCGTGCGCTTTTATAATAAGCTTCTATCTGAAGCAACTGAGCTCCCTATTCGTAAATTTAAAAATTACATAAAACTAAATCTCATCAAGAAGGCTTTCTACTCCATAAATGATTATCTCAATGATGTTAATGCTTGGCCAGATGTCGCTCAGTTTCGCACCGACAATAGTATGTAGTAAGTAATTTGTTGTTGGGCATAGCTTTACTTAAATATTGACATGTATCGAATCATATTATATTCAGACTTAAAATAGGCAAATAACCATGTATTAGACATATAAGAGATGAACATGCTAGTGGTTTCTTTTCACTTCTTCCACTAGTGGACAAAAAATTGAAGTGAACAGTAAAATAATTTTATTTGATAATAATTTATATTTAAAATATGACTTGTCTAAGTGCTTATTTTGTAAGCCTAAAGAAATAAATGATTTTTTACTTTACTTTCTTTTCAAAAATGGAAAAGAGCAATATCGGTCGGTGATTCGATTCTTGTTTTTGGAAAGGAAATCGCGCAGCAAAATCAAAGAGCATTTAGATGCTGTGTACGGTGATTCTTCTCCTTCGGTGGCAACCGTCAAAAATTGGTTTAACGAGTTTCATTTCAACGTGGTCGCACGTCGGTTTTTGATGAGATACGCCCAGGTGCTCCGAAAACGGCTACCACGGAGGATAACGTGACTAAAGTCCATGATCTCGTATTGGCAGACCGCCGATTGAAGGTGCGCGAGATAGCTGAGACAGTAGGCATTTCAAAAGACCGCGTGGGTCATATCCTGCATGAAATATTGGGCATGAGAAAGCTGTCAGCGTGATGGGTGCCGCGTTTGCTCACTCCGGACAACAAGCGCAACCGTGAGACCAATTCAGAGCAGTGTTTGACGCTGTTTAAGCGCATTCCGAAAGAGTTTCTGCGTCGTTTCGTGACCATCGACGAAACATGGATCCACTGGTACACACCAGAGACCAAGGAACAGTCGAATCAATGGACTTCACCCGACGAACGTGCTCCGAAGAAGGCAAAGACGATCCTATCGGCCGGAAAGGTGATGGCCTCTGTTTTATGGGATTCACAAGGTGTGATCCACATCGACTACCTGGAGAAGGGCAAAACAATCACAGGGCTCTACTATGCCGAATTATTGGGCCGATTCGACGCTGAATTGCAGAAAAAACGGCCTCATTTGGCGAAGAAAAAAATGCTGTTCCACCATGACAACGCATCAGCTCACAACTCCGCGGTCGCCACGGCCAAATTGGTCGAATTAGGCTACGAACTACTGCCCCATCCACCCTATTCTTCAGATTTGGCCCCGTGTGACTTCCAAACTTGAAAAAGTCACTCGCCGGGCAGAAATTTGATTCGAATGAGGAGGTTATCGCCGCCACGGAGGCCTAATTTGCAGATCTCCCGAAAACTTATTTTTCAGACGGGTTAAAGAAGTTGGAATCGCTGGGTCAAGTGTATCGGGCTAAAAGGGGACTATGTTGAGAAATAAATCGCCACTTTTCCAAAATATTAGTTTTTTTTGGTGGCTAAATACTTATCGGACCACCCTCGTATACCCATTTTTATGGCAGATGAGACATTTATTTACCTTTCTAAACTCAGCTCTGTACTGTACATACATATTTAGTATATCGATGTTTTGATTACAAAGTGTGTGGGTCTTTATAATAAATATAATTTAAGCCGATCTTCAAAGCAACATCGTCACAATAATTATGCAGAGGCCCAAAATGATTTTTTTTAACACTTACTTTTGACCAGAAACCCTTTCTCTTTTAGCTGAAAATCACAAGAATTATATTATAAGAGCGACAGTGTTGACTACTTTTTATCATGATGCGAAGCTGCCGGCAGAAGCTACTTTGCATGCAAACAAGGATCGTGTCACAAACAACACAACTACTCCGTACCCTCGCTTGTTCCGTCAATTATTATTTTAGAATGTACAGAGACTCTCCAGCACTGCCATACAGCAACGGGGCAATACGCCAGCGCGTTCTGAGGACGCATCTGACTTGTATTCCTTTAGATCAGTTTAGATGGTTTGTAACCGTCTGTAGTTAGCTCAACTGAATTAATTGCAAAAAAATACAAGTAATAATTTGTTTGTACATTTAGGTAAAATTTTCTTTGATATAAAGATAATTTTACAAGGTTTTTCAAGCAAACCCCACAAGAGGGGATGTTTGTCACAGAAGGTATACTTTTAGTAAGGATAAAATTACAAAATGATATATCAACACATACGTGCTGTAGAGAGGTATATGATTTCTGTCACCACATTTATTATAAATTAGCGTATATGCATTTTATGAAACTATGATTTAAAAAAGTAAATAATCTTATTTTAACCATTCTGTGATTTTAATTTTTTGTTATTATTTGGTACCCTTCGTTCTATTTGTTCGTATCGTCGGCCACATCGACACTTACTATCAGGTGAAATAGTGGTTAAACAAAGTACATACATGCTATTTTTACAGCAAATTCTTATTTTTGATTTACTCGAAAAATGTTAAACGCGCTCCAATGGAGGTTTGTTAAGATCTTTTTAGCAAAATAATTTTACTGGATGAAACTGGGTTCGTGAAATAAGAATTCAGTAATTAGGTTTTATTATGGTCTAGTTTATTAAATAATTATATTATTAGCAATAATAACGAGATGAATCCCGTCCAACCTCATTCACCGTAAGACGAATCAAAGTCACTCAGACACATTCACGAAAATCTTATCTAAATATGTAAAACGACCGTTACTAAACGGAAGTCGTCTATTTTAACTTTACCTAATTAAATACAGGCAAAATTATTAATATCTATATAATAAACATGAAACAAATCTCCGATTGATCCATTTTAATTCCTGACCCGCTGATAAGAGGATTCCCATTTATCATCATAATTGATGAATACATAGTCAAATTAATTTCAAATAAATAAGATAGACTTGGCAGTGGACCACTCCAGGCGGTGATGGCGACTGAAATCTCCGTCCCAAATCAAATCCGTACAATTACATGATGGTGCATTAAACATTTAGTTCATCATCTCTCAATTGTTTAGTTCTTACATAATTTGTGTCGTTTTATAATAATATTGATTTATGAACGGGATTTTGCCCAGCGCTTGAATAGTTCCAACATGCTCTTTAAATATCCTTGAGCTTGGAAGATGTCCATGAGGCTGATATTCTCCTATCATGCCTTATTATGATTCGCATTAGCGATTAATACATCAACATATATATGTCTTCAACATTTTGAGAGCGATTTCTTTATCTTTACAAGTAATCGATAAAGCAAACTTCATTAGTGTAAAGTTCTTCAAGAATGTCTTGTATTTTTAGATTATCAATAAATTTTTCTAGACTTATCTATCTGTACTACTAAATAGAAACATTTTGAGTGTATAAAACCGCTACAACGTACAACCAAGTATTAAACGGTTGAAAAGTCAGGTTTTAAGTCATAATATATAAAATAAGATGTTATCCACACAACATGGTGTGTTAAGCTTGCAGTTAGAACAAGAGGGGAAGTCAATGGGAGTGCACGAGTGCAGAGCATCCGATTGGTCCACCGTGGACCGTGGCCTGGACTACTTTCATAAGCCTTTCCTGTTGTTTCACGTCGTCACAAACGTCGGTAAGGTGATCCCCTATTTTGTTACTAACCAGAAGCTTTTAAGAGTTAAGTATTCGTCATAGTTAAATAGCATATTTGTAGATGTGGTTAATAGCGGCGCCGCTTATTGGGGTAATCGTCCATTTGGCGGGGCCCCTCCCAACCGCGGCCCCCTTGCATCTCGTCAAAGGTTCCTCGCGGCTCGAACTGCTCTCTGAAGCCTCCGTCCTAGGTAAAGCAATCACAAAAACTGTCCAATACATTCAAAGAATACGATGTCTCGCGAACATTCAATGAAATTGATGTTCAATTTATTCTAAAGTCATACAGTAAAAATATGTACAAGAGATCAAAACTTTAAGTTTCAAAACTGTAATGGTGCTTGCGAATTGCTAATTTAGCGGTTAACACAGCTTTAAAATAGGTTGTTTTTCCATGAAGTAATGGATAAGAATAAAATAGAGCCAGCAGCGGCTCAACGTAAGTGTAACGTAAATTTGAATAAGTCGAACCCTTTGCTAAATAGGACGAACCATTAAGTAGAAATCCTTTGTGGTTACAGAGGCACAAAGATAGACTGTGTCCGAATAATAACTTAGAAAGATCAATCAGTGCAACCCATTTTTGACTGCTGGAACATTTTAAGACAACCAAAGTTTTAAAAATGTGTCCGATTAGGTAAATGAACAGAAAGAAGATATAGAACATTTTGGATCAAATACGTCGTGATTTTTTCTTGTACCCTTTCTTTGATAAACATCCGAGTCTTCTACATTCAGATGACAGTTCATTATGAACAATTCTGACATGGTAGAGTACATTTTTTAAAGTTATCCTCATTGGTACCAATAAAGCATGAACGTCATAAATGCAAATGCATGATGTACTTTGCGTAAATTCTTTGCGGAAGATATGTTATGATATGTACAAAGCCGTCACTTCAATAGTTACAAATAAATCTTATGATAATAATATCCAATCAAACCACCTTAACGTTTGAGCCGCATACGGAACAGCTCAATTTGATTTGACAGTTCGATAGCAAACAAAATATGATTCTATGTTCGGCTGTATGTATGTTTTTTCTGTATATATTTGTAGATTTCTCCGTCAATTATGGGCCGATTAGGAAAATTCCTTCGCTTTTGTAAGGTTTTAATTTTAAACGGTTTTTTTTTAGTTTGGCGGGATTAATACTACCCTTGGGAATACAATTCTTATGGGCCACCTCTATACAACTGCAAATGAATCATCCAAATCATTACGTAAATTGACTAAGTATGTATTTTCTTTAATATAAAAAAAAGAATAATATAATCTGTAAGATATTATTCTGCTATGATTAGCAGTCAGAATTAAGGCATTTACTTCAACAAGCTTAAAGTGCAATTGACTATTAAGGGTATACAAGTCAACGGCGCGAACTCGTCGGTAGGCGAGGCCTTAATGTTTGCTATCTCACCTGACATAATGCTTATCATGAGGAGGCCTGCGTCCAGCAGTTGACCAATATAGGCGAAATGCACAATGATTCACTCTAAAAGATCCCGTAATAAATGTGAACAGACCTTTAGCACAAGGATTAATATAAAAAAACTATTTTCTTTTTTATAAATTAATTTGAACTTTTGAATAACTAAACTATGTCGGAACGGGCTTCATTTTAGACTTTTCTCTCTCCGTATATCATTTATTTTCGCCCAAAGTTGGGATCATATCAGTGATAATATACAAAGCTTGTATTTTTCAAATTTATACTTTTTACAGTTCTGGGTGTATAAAAACAGAGAATGACGAGGTAATTTGATATTATCCTTAGATTTGGATGGTTGTATTGGAAGATGAGCTACTTAAACCAGTGCTTAGGTTCAAAAAAATCCGTTACGGATTTAAATATCAAATTAATGAAATAAGGACCACGAACATTTTAAAAGAGACTGTCGGACATCCTAGTAGCGTGTCTAACCACTGTGCGGCGGTGCAGAGCTACTGAACCACTGCCCATAAAGCGTACTGGGAGATCAGACGACACCACTCATTCTATTTTTTGACTACTCATTTACTCTAAACACAGATCAAGCGATATCCGGAATCTCCAGCTCACATTATTATTTATACCCTAATATTTCGACCCGTAGGTAGTTTAGTTCAACTAAAATGTAGCTTATTCTAATTGGCCTTTGGCTCACTCAGAATTAGATAATCGTAATAAGATTTAGGATAATATGGGTCAACAACTAAATTAACAATTCGTTAACGATGTACAGTGATGATACTCGAGGCGTGACTCTGTAGTTAGCAAGTTACCATAAACTTATCAATATTTCTGAACTAAGCAGTATTTCTAAATATTAGTAGAAAAACGCAGATCGTCTTGAAATACAGCAGAAAATGTGAAGTATATTCTATGGCTATGAGATTCAAAATTCATTCAACATGTTTCCGTAAGGTCATGATTATTTTACAATAGTATGCAATTTTGCATGTGCCTAGACCAGTGTTTGTCGAGTATTCCGTCAACGATTTCGCCATCGCAGAGCCCAAGAATATCAAATTCTGACGTGTCCTAGAGTACTGTATGGTCTCTCGAGGTAATAAGAATAAAGCACTTTGATTTTTGAGTTTTTATCAATATGAATTAATGAATGTTTTCGTTATCTTCAACTTCATCATCGTCAATGAAGATCTAAGTAAATCAACAAAGGTTTTATTCGCCAAGATGGGGACGTGCCCTAGATATTAAATAAATAAACGGTCCAACTTATAATGGTGGACGTGATCTTAAGGCATCCAATAGAAATAAAGTTTAGGGACCTACATAGTTATTGTTTTATCCTGCATGTCATAAAATAAAATGATGAATAGCTTTTGCAAAATTTGCAGAGATGTAGTAGTAGGGCAAAACACTGGTCTAGGTCATCGATACTGCTGTCCAATAAGAATATCCTATTTATTATGCTGTAATTTCGAACGAAAGAGGTAAAATGTTTTTTATTTTTTTGTCAAGAAAACTAGAAATAAATTAGCATCTGATAAAAATGTATAATTTAGTGCCAGAGAATCATCTGAATGTCTATGGCGCAAAATTATTAAAGAAAAGCTGTGCACTTACCATGGGTGAGGACTGGTCGAACATGCCTTGCTCTTGGCGGTCCAGCATCGAGTTGAGGCGTTGAGCCTGCGGAGATTATCATTCGTTATCGATCCACTCGGAAGGCAAAATCGGGTTTTGCTCACATGTGGCAGGAATTAAGGATATCATTCAACTGGTTGAAAAAGTAATTTGAATTTAGAATGTTGTACTAAATTTCGATGTTGTAATAAGAAGTTAGTATGGTCTGCGCCGAAAAAAAAAACTACGCGATCTGCAACCAGGAGAGATAGCCACTTTCTCATTGAAAGTAGTGTAGTCTGTTGGTGTCGTACCTATTACCTGTAGTGTAAAAACTACAAGTTATTTTTCCGTTCCGTTTCATTTAGATTCGATCAATGTACACTTCCACTCACCGATACCTAGTCTATAGTTGTCAGCTAAAAAGTCAAATCACAAAAATGTTTTGCTGATTGTTGCGCTCGCCGGCAATATTTCTGGTGAGTGTTGAGCGGTGGACATGATGCGTGCTGATGAAGATGGAGGTGGTGTTTGCATCTGGTGAGCGGTACCAGCACATACCTGCACAAAGAGCGTGTTCTCCTGCTGGCGGCGGCGCAGCTCGTCATCCTGGTGCCGCATGCGCTGCGACATCTCGTCCTCCTGCCGCTGCTGCTGCGCGCGCTCCGACTCGCGCCGCGTCTCGGCCGCGCGCTCCGCCATCTCCCAGCTGCGCTTCTGCCGCTCGCGGTCCTGCTCGCGCTGCCGCAGTTGCTCGCGCAGCAACTCGGTCTCGTGCTCGTACCTAGGGAACAACACTATTTAGAACACTCCTGTGAACATTTTATTTACTCATGGCAGATGACCATTTACGCTTGTTCCCGCGGGGAAGAAAGGAATAAAACATTCCACCTCTCGTAGCATTTATGTCACAGACATACATAGGTGACAACGAATATCAATATTGTGTGAGAGAAAATCCTCAACAATGACCAATTAGTTGATTATACAAATTATCAAAGTTACTATGATTTCAAGAAGGCTCAGGTCCAAAGAAGGGTTATAAGACAGGTACGAAGAGAGCTCAACACAAGGTACATACTTCGCGTATTCCATCTGAGCTTCGAGCTTCTCCTCCTCAGCCGCCAATTCCTTCTTCAGCGCGTCCTCCTTCTGTCGGTGCAGTTCGTGGAGCTGCTTCCACCTCGTGCCATATTCATGCTCAAAGCTGTTCAATTCCGAGAATCTCGGTCCAACCTGTGACAGATAATAACAAATCATTGTTCTACTGGAATGAATAAAACAATAATAAGCATAAAGATGTGTTCCAAACCTCGCGAGCCTTCAAGAACTCTGGATGTTTCTTAGGAATATTTTTCTCTGGGTAGCCATCTAACTCATCAGGCTCATCAAAGCTTTCTACAATGACCGGGCGAAGCGATGCGGTCAGGAAGAAACATTTCTCTGTGCAGTTGCGAATGGCGGCCAGAGCGCTGGGCTTGCGCTGGTACTCCACGATGCCTTCTCCGAGGGGCTTCCCCCTTTCGTCTACCCTAACGTACGCTCTCTCTATCCTCCCGAAGATCTCGAAGCCGCGGTACAACAGCTCGTTTGAGACGAACGGTGGAAGGTTCTTGACGCGGATGGCGCAGTTGTGAGGCGCAAACCTAACTCTCAGGTTCCTGCCGTTTCTCAGTTTACCATCCAACTCGCGCTTAGCCCTCTCAGCGTTCACTCTGTAATCCTAGAAAATACATTGGTCTTATTTTCTCATTTTGTGACATATTGACCTAGTAGTAAACATTAAATGTATGTAGTTACCATTTTGATGAAGCCAAAGTTCTTCTCTTTATTGAGAAACATCTCAGCGCATTCACCAAATGCTGAAAACATTTTGTTGATTTCCTCCTCGGAGACATCGTTGGTAAGATTACCGATGTACAACCTGCTCCTTCCATTGAACTTGACTTCAGACTGATCCACATTTGGAATGTCAATCAGGGGTCCCACCAGATCCCTAAGTTTGTTTGCCAACATGTGCTCCTACAACAAAATACATCATTTCAATTCAATGCTTAATGCATACAAGACTTAACAAAATGTTGAGTTTTTATTATATTTATAACATTTACAAAAAGAAAATGAAGAGTTTGACAGAGTCATTAGATTACCTCTCTCATAGGTGGTCTGTCATGTTTGCCATCTCCCTGTGGCCCACCCCTGCCACGCTGCAGGTTGCGAGGAGGCCCACCAGGCCCACCTGGCCCACCAAGACCACCCTGTCCTCCAGGGCCACCAGGTCCTCGGTTCCCAAACTGCCTGCTGCCTTGATTGAATCCTCCTCCTTGTTTGTTTCCTGGGCCTCCTTGATTCCACCCTGGCTTATTGCCACCAAAGTTTCCATTCATGTTCTGTAAACATTATTTCATTTAATAAGAACACACAAACACAAGCATTCCATAATTATATATTAGTGAAAAGAACCAATTATTTATAAATTAACCTAGAAATAGAGAGTGAGAAAGTACCTTGGGTTGTTGCTGATTTTGATGTTCATTAGAATCATGAACAATAGCTTTGTCAACCTTGTCCTGAGAACCCCCCTTTGCTGGTCCATTTTGGTTTTGTTGTGGAGTAGCTGGAATATCAGGTTTGGTGGGAGCTTGCTGTTGTTGAGGCTTAATCAGGGGTGGTGGTTGAGGAGCCTTATTTTGCTGCTGCTGTTGTTGTTGTTGCTGCTGCGGAGGAGGCTTGTTTATTGACTGCTGCTGCGGAGGAGGCTTGTTTATTGGCTGCTGCTGCAGTGGCTTGTTTGGTTGCTGCTGCGGTGGCTTGTTTGGTTGCTGCTGTTGTTGCTGCACTGGTGGTTTATTTTGCTGTTGTGGTTGGTTTTGGGGTGGCTTGTTTATGGGTTGGTTTTGCTGAGGTGGTTGTTGTACTGGCTTCTCAGAAGGTATGTTGTTTGGTTTCACCTATTGATGGATATTACATTTTAAAAAACAATAAACTTATGAAAATATACTACAACACATGCATACTTATAAGAAAAATATTGAACAATTACTTCACGCAGAACTAGTGTTTCGTAAAAATATACACATTCACAAACCAAACCTAACAAATGCACATAATATCCATCTACAGAAATATAGGACTAACTACGGCATGAAAAACAATGTTTGAAGGAGCTTGTTTATATAACAGCCTACCTAAAATATTACAGAGCTAAAAACTCTAGCTCAATTTAAAACATGCCATATGCCAAAATAGTCAACCTTACATTATTACATGTTATTTAATGTTTCAGAAATTTTATACAGTGTGTCTTTATTATGTGTGTGTTTGTTACCTTTATTTTGCTAGGTACAGTTTTTGCTAACTAACTACCTACATCATTTTAAAAATATTGCTCGTATGAACTATTATTAACTGGTGAGAAACAAAATAAGTGATTATTATCTCGAATCTCATCCCCTTCAACATCAGTAGGAATATTATGCATACAGATAACGGCAACAGAAGTTTTCATCACAATGATTTTGGGTGAATCAACTTTTAAAGCACTCCTTTGACAACATTATGAGCAACAATTTTATTTGTTGTCCAAATTGTATGAAAATACAGTGTTAACACTTTGAGTGGCCAGATGTCGCTCAGTTTCGCACAGACAATAGTATGTAAGTAATTTGTTATTGTGCATAGCTTTACTTAAATATTGACATGTATCGAATCATATTATATTTAGACTTAAATAGGCAAATAACCATGTATTAGACATATAAGAGATGAACATGCTAGTGGTTTCTTTTTCACTTCTTCCACTAGTGGACAAAAAATTGAAGTGAATAGTAAAATAATTTTATTTGATAATAATTTAATGTATAAAATATGACTTGTCTAAGTGCTTATTTTGTAAGCCTAAAGAAATAAATGATTTTTTACTTTTTTTACTTTACTTTAGTGCTGAAAGCGCACGGTATGAGTTTTCTACAAGTGACTAATATGCGTAAATCCACACTAGCGCAGCGGCTGAGAAAATACAGTTCTTTGTGACTCAGCAGAGCTGTAATATTTTTCAAACGAAACGCATTTGCGGCGCAACACAACCGCTGTTTAGAGTGGCAGCACGAATTTTTAGGTAAAAAAAAGACCGCAGTCGTCGAAAAAAAACCGCAGTCCAAGTGTTAACATATGCACTATTTATCCTATTTTTAGGTTTGGAACGGGGCACGACATCCAAGCTAGTTTAAACGAATTTTTGGAGAAAACCTGATGAGTACCTAATAAATATCCGTTACTAACCCACGCGCACCAGTTGTGAGCTTATCCCGGACTGAGAGACGGGTAAAGCGAGGTAGGTCTTTTCAGACCTTACCAATGAAATATTAGATAATAATCGCCTTTGATGGCACCAAGTTAGATGCCATTACTTCATATTACTCAGAAATTATATCGGTAACTCAGTATAGCAGATAAATTAATCGAATTTCAGGACAACTTACTGTTGAGGTCCACGTAAAATATATAATTTAAGTCAAACCTTTATAAATTGTAACTTAAAACGCAAGCCTAACTTTTTCTGAACAGTAATAATGTGTGAAAATGTAGCGTATTCATATAATATAAGTTTACGTGAACATTAAAATATTCATATTTTAAAATGGAATACAGATTTTATAATTTTTTCCATGACAGGGACACGAAAGGAGTGCCTTAAAAGTTGATTCACCCTTTTATGTATTTTATTGTAACAAATCCTACCTGAATGTACTATGTAGGGCTCGTTTGGCTTACCTGCCTGGTAAGCCGTGCATGAATCATAACGCTCAAAGCAGGACAAAATGGCGGCGCCGAGACGCAGCAGAGATTGGATGCTGTTCTTTACAACCACATCATAGTAATAACGGTCACCTACTACAAATATCACTAAAATTAAAAATACTACGTCGTTACGTTAATTTAATTAAAAATTACCTCATTGTTAGGTCGTTGGCCCTGATTCCTCTGCTGCATCTGATTGGGTTCAAATCGCGAGTTACGGAATCCGCCACGATTATTACCACGACGACCTCCTTGTCTTTGAGGCTGCGGCGGCCCACCAAAACCACGGTTTCCGAATTGATGCATAGCTTGCATTGGATTACTGAAAAATATAGGCCATTTTTACTTTCACTCCATCCATATATTTCCATTTATTATTTTAACACTGATACTTTCTCATCCAGTCTTACCTCCTGATCACGTTCTTTATAGGCACTTTTGACTCTTACACAATAAAATCAATAACTGGTTTGAATTGAAATGAAATAATGAATTTTATTCATGAAATAGCACACTTAGCGTCGTCGGCAGCGACTCGGTGGCTAATGAATGAAAGAATGAATGAATTAATTGTAAAATCGATGGGAGAAATGAGTTGAACGAACGAATGAATCAAGAAGAGTTTAAGGAAACGGAAATGTAATATTCTGAACATGACTATAAGGCTAACTATAGACGGTCCTCCGATGTGATAGGATGCCTAGAAAGAGAAGATAGGATGGGAGACGTATCAACGAGATCTTACGATCGCACTTATGTACTCAAGGTCCGATCAAATCAAACCGCTCGCTTGATCTAACCCTCTGACTTCCCTTTTTAGCTACTGACAAATAGATCGTCTCCGAGATTATAAATCCGTGTGTTTAGCGACGACACAGTTTCTGCTTTTGTTTTGTTTATTTAATTTTATACGTGTTTTATACCTACACGGGACAATAATAAATAATACAGGAAAGCAAGCAGCAATAAAATGTGTCTGTTTATCTTTTCGTTGTAAATTAAGTCTGTGTTCTTGATAATTTACTTGCAAGGAGTTAGTTTATGATTGATCCCCTCACTCCTCAACTGGCTGTCTCAAATACTTAACTTACTACTCAGATTTTCTTTAGCTATGGAACTTCTAACAGAAAACATTATTGTGAATGATGATGCCGCCGAAGATCTACCCTTAAATATGGATATAAAGTTCCCAATGCTATCTTTTGAAAAACAGATATTTATGGATGTGTTCGAGAAGGATGCATTGGTTATTACTTACAAGTAAATACAATTTTTCGTTTCAAGTTCACAAATGTAGCTAAGCCAATCATTCAGTATTATTGTTAAAATAAATTTCATTTTTAGGGGTTTGAACTACAACACTATCCTATCAAATTTCCTTTTTCTTTATAATGATCCGGCAAATTTAGTACTAATAGTAAACAGTAATGATCATGAGGAGAAATATTTTATGGAAAAATTTAATCTTGCACCATTACCAAACCTTGGACAAGAGAGGTAAAGTATTTGGAACTTTTTCTGGTTTCTTAGTCATATTGTACTGTACTACCTACTATTCCATTGGCTCAGCAATCTGAAACATATTAGCATCCATTCCAATATGTTATAATGTTGAATATTGCCCTTCGACCAGGTGGGATGATGACTTGCGAAAGACTGCAGGTAGATGCTGGATGCGGCAAGCTGAAGACAGGCCGCTGTGGCACTCATTGGGGGAGGCCTATGTCCAGCCATGGACTAACATAGGCTGAAGATGATGATGTTGAATGCATGAATAAAAAAAATTGTTTGTAATACACAGGCTATAATTATGTTTATCTTAGTCAGAAAGAGATTAACAAGGGGGCAGTGATCACTCGATTCTGGTTAATGTTTTTTTTTATGAAAATGCAGTAAAATAACCACTGAGCTGAACCACTACCACATCATTTAAAATTAATTATTTCAGAGAAAAGGCATACTTAGAAGGAGGAATACACTTTGTATCAACAAGAATATTAGTAGTGGACCTGTTAAAGAGCAGAGTACCCGTGGCACATATCACGGGCATCGTAGTGCTGCGGGCGCACACTGTTCTTGAGTCCTGCCAGGAAGCATTCGCCCTAAGGCTGTATAGGCAACATAACAAGGTTCAAATTATATTCTGTTTACGCCTCTGCTTCGGCTTGGCACACGTTTTCCCGAGATATATAAGTACCCTACATGTTATTCCAGGCCTATAGCTACATCTACACAAAATCAGCATGATCCATTTAGTAGTTTTTGCGTCAAAGTAACAAATGTCCTTTATCATCAGCCCATCAATCAGTCCATCGAGTGGGAGGTCTTCCCACACTCTAGTTTCGCATTGCGACGCGCCGCTCTTACTGCTACAACGACTTATACATTTAAAAAAAATACCGAAATCATCTCCCTATTTTTATTCAGAGTTAAACAATGTGAGCCACTCGCTCGCCACACAAAAGTATCACAAATGATTCGGCTTTCTCCGCTCGCCGCAATAAGAAACAGCTTTGTGTTTTGGACACTGCTGGTCGGATTTAAGGTCAACACAATAGCGAGTAGAGTACCTTAGATGCCAGCTAAGGAACTTTAAAGGCGCTATAGGTAACAAAATTCTTAGCTTAGAAAGAAAGTTTATTATAAACCACTGAAACTCTACCATTTGAGTATCTAAAATATCGCGGCTCGCTCCGCTTCCCGCTTATAGAGAAGCTATTGGAGTACCTTACCTAAGCATATATCATAATGCGCACGCAATAGATACATTACAAAATGCATAGCTTATAAGGACGTTTTTCTAACAATTTATATGAAACGCGCTGGAGGGCCATTTAAATACGCAATTTAAAGTCTCAGCCAAGCAGATTTTGTGTTATTGGTAGGTTCTCGTTGACTGAAACACAAGCTACATAGGTACTAAAACATCTAGAACACCCTGAACAAGTGGTTTCATAGAAAATAATTTACGATGAGTTGCAAATTACTTTTCCGCTGTTACCGCTAGTTACATTCCTAGTAAGATGCATAAGAGTTTAATCTCCAGCATAATGTGAACGACCTCACTTTTTACGTTTTTTAATAAATGGTTTTGTTAACTTGTTATTTTCAGACCGGGTTCATCAAAGCATTTTCCAATGCTCCAATATCATTCACATTCGGCTTCCACCAGGTGGAGAAGGTGATGCGAGCCCTGTTCGTGAAGGAACTGTTCTTGTGGCCGAGGTGAGGCGCTTCTACAAACCTTTACTTTCTATCATGTTACTTATAGCAATTAAATAATAAGCAAGTGTAACAAGTAGTGGTTATTTAAAATGAGTAAGCTGCTGGCCGTCCATATCTCGCGAAGATCCGACAACCGCGGGGTAAACGTGTTCTTAAGTGGAGACCACGACTCGGCAAATGTAGTGTAGGACGCCCTCCGACCAGTTGGGATAACGACCTGCGGAGAGATGTTGTTTGCATCAAGTTAAACACGGCGCTATGGCGCTCATTAGTGGAGGCCTATGTCCAGCAGTGGACTAACATCGGCTGATGATGGTTATGGCTTAAGAAATTGTCATGTCGTCTAAGATGTCCAGTACCTCCTATTAATGCATACCTCTCCATTATACAGATTCCACGGGACAATAATAAAGTCTCTCAAGAGTAGAGAAGTGGAACTGGTGGAGCTGCACATACCCGTGACCACCAACACGGGCTTGATACAGGCCTGCCTGTTGGATATCATGAACTATACCGTTAAACAGTTGAAAGCCATCAACAGGACCCTCGACATGCAGGTGCTTCACTAGCTTCACCTACCTATTGCCTCACCACCATAATCATCATCACATTTATCACTTTATTGCATGGCAAGTGCTATTATAAAGGTCTTGTAGGCTTTCAATTAGTTCACATCATGCACCGGTTCATTCGGCGTGCTAAATACGTAGATTGAACATTCTTTATTGCACTTTCAATAGAAAACTATGTACAGATAAAACTTAAAAAAATAATTACAATTGGCGGTCTTATCGCTCAAGACCGATCTCTACCAGACAACCATGGATTGATAGGATCGTGGACAGTACCAGGGGATCTGTGTGCTTGTAGGTTATGTTATGAGATATGATAAATAAAATACTTATAATACTTGTATAGAAATATACTACATACATATATTAAAATATATATACATATACTACTTATATACATAGGGACTCAGGTATGCGTTAGTGACAGCAGGACAAATAGTACTCTTTTAACAGTGTTTTAAAGGTTGGTAATGACTTAGCACGCCTCACCGATATTGGCAATGCGTTCCATAGTTGCACAGCCCGGGCAGTAATGGATTGGGCGATTAAGGAAGTAGAGTGAGCAGGTACTTTAAGCATAAGGGTTTCAAATGAGCGGAGAGAAAGAGTGTGAGAGAGATGAAGAAAGGTGAAACGTTCTTTGAGATAAGGGGGTGCAGAGGCCAGAAATAGAATATTACAGAGAAGAGATAGAATATGGGAATTACGGCGAAGCCGTATTGGTAACCACTTGAGCCTGCGAAATTCCGAGACATGGTCATATTTGCGCAAGCCAAATATAAACCTTATCCCGACATTCTGCAGGCGCTCAAGATTGTCTAACTGTTGCTCAGTTAGATCAAGAAACGATGAATCGGCATAATCGAGAATTGGAAGGAGGAGAGATTGTGCAAGATAAATTTTAGTGGCAGTAGGTAAAAAGTTACGCAGCCTTCTAAGAGAACCAGCAGAAGCAAACATCCTGCGGCTAGTTTCAGATATCTGCGGTCCCCACGACAGATTTCTATCAATAAATCAATCCTAAATTTTTGACGGTTTACTTTGCGCAACAGGGATCCCATCAAAGATCACGTTAGGAAGACTGCTCCAATTTATTCGAGCTATCATCCACGAGCTTCTTACAGTGATCACCTGTGTTTTTGTAGGATTCACTTTTAGACCAAAGCTCTTACTCCAGTCCAGGACACGATTTAGGTCTTCATTTAGTGGCATTAGCAGACGATAGCTGATCCACCGGAGCCTGCGTGTAGATTTGGAGATCATCTGCATAGAGTTGGTACGATGAATTAATGTGGTGAGATATAGAATTTATGAAGATAGCAAAAAGAAGAGGTGAAAGAACGCCGCCCTGAGGGACGCCCGCAGAAATATCGCACCAAGATGAGCATTCATCATCAATACGAATATGCTGCCGACGCCCGTGCAAGTAACTGCGAAACCAATCAGCCACTGCTGGAGATACGTTAAGAGAGCGTAATATTGCAAGGAGAATTTCAAAGTCCACATTGTTAAAATCGAGTAAGCAAAGGATAGTTAGTTTACCGTCTTCCATGCCAGAGCGTATGTCATCAGTAATTTTGACTAGTGCGGACACGGTGCAGTGGCCGGGCCGGAAACCGGACTGGAAAGGGTTTAGGAGATTATTCGTGGAAAAGAATGTGCTTAGTTGCTGGTGGTAAACATAAGATCTTGACATTACCATGCTTGTATATTTTAGAAATGTGTAAATTTGTCAAATCACATAATGAATTGTTTAAAACTTTTGAACAGAACAAGTATATACATTTAACTGTAGGCATAAAGACCGATTAGCAATTCCTGCAAAGAAAACGCAATTGTATAGTCGAAACTGTTATAATATGGCTATCAAAATTCACAACAAATTTCCAAAAGTTGTAAAAGAACTAAACAGAAAGTTATTTAATTTATTAATTGAACACTGTTTTTATTCGGTTGAAGATTACCTTAATTTTAAGTTTTGACCTAGAGAGTTCTATTTTAATTGACAATTTATTTGCGTTTATTTTATTGAATTACTGACATTTAATTTTATTTTATTAATTTTTATATTCATGTGCCTGTATTGGGGCGAGATATGCAGCTCTACTGTGTTATTCCACCAATGTATTATGTACCATGTCTTATGTGAATAAATATTACTGAATTACGGAAATCAGATAAACCAATAGGCTTAGATTGTTTAGGAAGAGAAGTTACCTGGGCTTTTTTCCAGGCAGATGGGAATAAGCCAGTGGATATCGAAGAGTTGAGAATGTGTTTAATGGCGGGTGCTATTTGAACAAGAATGGGAATCATCATATTTCGGCTAATGCTATCGTTGCCATTAGCCTTAGAAGAGATAGATGTAACAGCTCTCTTAACGTCACAGTCCGTGAACTGACTAAAGTGAAAAGGCGAGTAGTCAGGAATCAGTTCAGAAGAAAGATTAGTCAAAGTTTGTGATTTCAGTTGTATATCGAGATCGGAAGTTGTAGAGAAGTGTTTGTTAAGAGAATTGAGATCAAATTGTGAAGGGATTTTGGTACGTTCTTTAGATTTACCGATTCCCAAGGACCGTAAGAACTTCCAAACCTTAGCAGGATCAGAGTTCTCTACTGAAATATGGATATAGCGGCGTTGCGCGTCACGACAGGCTCTATTGCAGTGATTCCGGCGATCTATGTATCTTCTTTGTTCAGCTCGGTAGGTTTACGCTTCAGTTTTGATTTGGCTACACACTTCTTCACACTAAAATTATGCTCGCTCAATCTCTCATTCTTCCCATTCTTGACTATGCCGACGTTTGCTACCTCGACCTAACTGAGGAGCAACTTAATAAGGTTGAACGGCTCCATAACGTGTGTATACGTTTTGTGTTTGGTCTCCGCAAATATGATCATATTTCGGAGTTCCGCACAAAACTAAAATGGTTTCCTGTCCGTCTTCGTCGAAATTCCCATATCCTTTCTCTTCTTCATAACATTCTCTTTAACCCTGTCACCCCCTTTTATTTAAAGGAGCGTTTTGAATCCCACCACAGTTCTCATCCTCATCCTTCCCGTGTCCTCCGATCGTCAGAAAATCTGGCTTTGAGTATGCCACTTCACAAAACCAGTTTCTACGACAAATCCTTCTCCATCCAGGCCATAAGGTTGTGGAATTCACTACCAGAATCCATCAGAAAAACAGTGTCCTTACTAGTTTTTAAAGCTCGCGTTAAGGAATTCTACCTGTCAGAATCGTGAATATTGGTACTTATTATTTATTTATTAACTAAGTATTACTAAGTAGTATATTATACATATTTTATATAATATATTTAACATTTATTTATCTTTAAATATTCATTTATGTTCATATTTATTCTTGCTCTATCCTTGGTACACCCCCTGCCTTTCTTTAATTCACACAATTCTTTCCATCCAAAGGTTGCCTGGAAGAGATCGCTTCTAAGCGATAAGGCCGCCCATTGTACTTGTCACATGTAATATCTTTCATTATGTTCTTTATCTGGTGTACAATAAAGTTTTTTTTTTTTTGTATTTTATTGTATTCTTACGCATAAGTGCTTTTAGCTCATCTGTAATCCAAGGCGCAGGAAGATGCTTGAGCTTTATCGCCCTGAGCGGGGCATGCTTGTCATAGAGGTTGGTCACGACTAAATATCTCCACTTTGCAATGTCCGGTGCATCAAAGAGCTCAGACCAATCTATGCCCTCTGCTTCAAGAAGTAACTTCTCAAAATTAATTCCACTAAAAATTTTCTGCAGAAGATCCTAGTTTTGGGCTTAGGAGGGCGAATTTTGTATGACATATACAACATGTCGTGGTAAGAGAAAGCCCCTGCTTCACGCCACGTGAGCAGGAGAAGAGACTATGATAAGATCAAGTAGAGAGGGAGATGAATTTGGAAAGAAGTGTGTAGCATTTGTATGAAGAATTGGCATGTTGCACCCCCTGACGAGAGTTTCAAGAGTAGAGGCCCGACTGTCTTTCTTGAGTAAGCAGGTGTTGAAGTCACCCTCGGTTTCAGGAAATAACAACTGAAAACTGTATCACGAAGAAATTCCACAAAATACTGCAATCACAGCTGGACTGCGTGTGGCACCAGCTGAGCACCCGGACCAAGGAATATATTCAAGACCTAAAAGTACTCAGGACCATGGTTATGTAAGTGTTTATCTAATTCTACCTTACTATTTCTGTCAAATGCAGGATACGGTCCAGTTTGTAAGAACTTCCAATACGAAGTCGATAGATCATTTATTCAGTAAACATTCGTTCTATAACTCAGTTAGCAGTGCTTATGTAGTCTTACTGTCAGACGTTCTACACGAGTAGCCTATGGACCACATATACTCAAAAAGCGATCAACACCCTTCGCGTCCAGTATAATAATGCATTCAGGATGATACTGGGGCTCCCGAGGTTCTGCAGCGCGTCCGGCATGTTCGCGGAGGCGCGCACGGACGGCTTCCATGCATGCATGCGGAAGAAAATCGCCTCGTTGCTGTTCAGGCTGCACGGTAGTACCAACGTCATTCTGAATGCATTATCCAATAAATGGGATAGCCCGTTCCTCAAGCACTGCAACCAAGTAATGATGAAATAATCACTTTCATCATTATTTGATTGCACTGTTTGTAATAATTTACATTAATTGTTAATAACTAACATAGTATTAAGTAATGTTTGCTACTAACATGATATGGACCTAAATTTAATTTTAATTATGATTTGTCGTTGTCCGAAATAAATGAATTTTATTTTATTTATTTTATTTTATTTTTATGTTACGTATATGCTTATGGTTAGTTTATTAAGCACTGGGTTCTCATCTATTTTACTTTATGGAAGCGTTTAAAGGCTTTCTATCCCAAAGAAACTGATTTATAGGATAAATAGCGTATGTATGTGTTTTTCCAGTTCTATGGCTACATGTATGCAAAATGAGTTTAGTAGTTTTGTCCGTGAAGGGGTAACAAACATTATTATGAACGAAAGGTGTTTTTTTCATGATCATAAATACTTTTTTTTATCCGATAAACGGTTGAAGAAGCCGCGTGCACGCACATACTATTTTGTAATAAAAGAACAACTTTTCAGAAACCTCATCCACGATGATTCAGTTTCTTTCTACGCGCTGGTGAGCAAGTACCGGAGCGCGGAGTACGCGCAGGTCAACTCGGGGTGGATCCTGCTGGACGCGGCCGACCAGCTGTTCCGGATGGCCAGGGCTAGAGTCTTCAACTCCAAAAACGGTAAGAACTATATATATAGCCCAACAGGGTTCACATTGTAAATAAATAAATAAATAATGCTGGACAATTCACACAGCATTATCTAGCCCCATGGTAAGCAGAGCTTGTGTTATGGGTACTAGATAACTGATATACATAATACAATACATTACATAGATAGATATTTTTATTATACATATAAAACGACCAGAACACCCGAAACAAATATCTGCAGATCGTACACACATTTGTTCCGAGGCGGGAATCGAACCCGCAACCTCCTGCGTCGCAGGCGGACCTTCGCCCACCGCGCCACATCGGTCGTCAACTACTAACGTACTTATCTATATTTAACCACCTACCAATTAAGCCTGTGATGACAACAATAAATATATTGAGTATTAAACTACACATTTCTCATCTCACACTAAAACTCTGAAAACTCTCAACCGACTTCAAAAACGAGGCTGTATTTTTATGATTGTTGATAGTTTTGCTTTTATATAGAGAATCCCAGTCCAGATAATATGCCGATTGGTCCGGTCAAGACATCATCGAGGGATTCTAAAAAAGAACTAAAAAATCGTATCAATCTTTAAGAATTCATCATTCAGTCTGTCAGTGTGTAAAAAAATCATTATTGCCAGTAATCAGTATTCAAATATATGTCAAAATTGATTTCCAGAATTCGACCCGGAAGCTCCTCCGAAATGGCAATGCTTGAGCGACTTGCTAACAAAAGAGATCCCTGGTGAAGTGCGCAAGAAGAAAGATGGCTTCAGTAACACCAAGATATTAGTGTTGTGTCAGGACAACCGGACCTGCTCCCAGCTGAACCAGTACCTGACGGTGGGCGCCGGGAGCTACCTGCTCTACACCGCCTTCCGCCGTGACGTCACCGTCAACGCAGTCGCGAGCTCCAAGCAAATGAACACTGTGTCCCAACGTGATAGGAACAAAAATAAGACAAAGAAACCAAACGAAGAGAGAGTCTCCTCAGGCAACGATGGACCGTTAGGGGAGGGCGACGAGGAGCTAGAGGGAGATGAGAGATGTAACTACTTGCTGACCCTCCCGCTGTGCGTCACGCAGGACTCTTGTTCTGAGGAGCAGAGCACAGCTGCGGCCGGGCAACAGGATGACAGCCAGTTTGAACCGCTCTCTCAGGTAGGCTAGGTACTTACCACCTTCTTACCTATTACAAATATTCTTATCACAATAATCTGTTATAACATTCTAATAAAAATAAATTATGTATACAGAAAAAAAAATACTGTTCGATAGTCTCGCTAAAACTTAAAAACGGTTTGGCCTGTTTGACCCACATAAATATTATTTTTGGTTTGTTTGTTTGCTCTAATGCAGGGATGGATTAAGAGTTAAATAATTGTTAAATCAAATAGTAGGTAATGTGCAGGGGGTCAAGTAATCAACTATTGAAATGCGGACTTCAGATGTGTGCCCGTTTCCGCCGTTTGGAACCGGGCAAGCTAGTATGTTAATGTAACTCTTGAGGTTGTCGCAGTGGACCGCACCACTGCCGCACAGCACAAACATTTGCGTTCAAATATGAGCTTTAACTTGTAATATTTCGTGCATTTTATATGGACGGCATCAGATAACAAGCAGCTCGCAGGAGTCGCCCCTCGCTTGAAGCTGCGACTCCTGCGAGCTGCGGTGACCATTTTGTCAGTGTAAAATGTAACATAGAAGCCCATATTTTAAATATTGTTATTGTGCTGTGCGGTAGCGGTGCTGGATGTATGTGCCATGTTTTTTAATTACATAACAATAAATACCATACTAAAGTCATTTACGGGATATTTGCCATGATTTGATTTTCGAGTTTTCCAATATTTCGGCACAATATTCGGAAAACTCAAAAATGAAATGATGGTTAATATCCCATTTCAAATGACTTTACTGGTAATAACCGAGATAGTTTCAAAAGTTTTATAATAAATAAAATATTTTCCACAGATACAAGATTTAGATATAACTCAGATCGAAACAGAGAAGCCCGTGGTATGCATCCAAAGTTTCAAAGAGAACGGCAACGTGTTCTCCCTCGAACGCACCCTGGCGAGCCTCCGGCCGCGGTACATCGTGCTGTACCACAGCGACGTGGCCGCCGTCCGGCAGATAGAACTCTTCGAGAACCGCAAGCCGCCGGAAGAACCCACCACCACGATATATTTCCTGATGCACGACAAAACGGTGGAGGAGCAAGCCTACCTCTCGGCTTTGAAGCGCGAGAAGCAGGCTTTTGAATTACTTATACAAGCTAAAAGTGTAAGTATCTGCGCAAATAAAATAATAGCTAGGCGTTATGAATGTAACCGGTTTTCATAGACAAACAAAATTACAATTTAAAAATAGAAACAAATTCGAACTAGTTCTGACATTTGAAACTGTTAAGATAACTGCAGACTGTTACAATCTAGAGGTAGCTCCAATGATCCATACCAAAAGTCAACCATGATTTGATTTTTGAGTTATCCAACATTTCGGCACAGTTGCATGCTCATTAAATCATGGTAAATATTCCATTTTAAATTAGTTTTGTGTGAATAACCAGGATAGTTTCAAGTGTTGATCCATATCAATACCATTTTACTCGACTATACTTTCTTTCAGCTTTTTATACGGTTTTGTAAGACTTGCTCATTCTACCTGCTCAAATATCTCTTAGAACAGTTGTAGCTAGAGAGACGCCGAATAATTAAAAAGTAATAGTTAAATAATGGTACCAGGTGATGGTGGTGCCTTCCTACCAAGACGGGAAGACGGACGAGTACTTCAACATGAATAACGAGGAGGAGGAAGATGCTATAGACACAAGAAAAGCAGGTACATGTACCAACTATACTTTCTGCTTAGCAACCAGTGACTATTGGACAAAGGTGTCCTTAGGGTTCCGTACCCCTATTCGTCCCTATTCGTAAATTTAAGAATTTTATAAAACAAAATCTCATAAAGAAGGCTTTCTACTCCTATATTATATATATAATTATCATGAATGATTATCTTAATGATGTTAATGCTTGACCAGATGTCGCTCAGTTTCGCACCGACAATAGTATGTAAGTGATTTGTTGTTGTGCATAGCTTTACTTGCATATTGACATGTATCGAATCATATTATATTTAGATTTAAATAGGCAAATAACCATGTATTAAACATATAAGAGATGAACATACTAGTGGTTTCTTTTTCATTTCTTCCACTAGTGGACAAAAATTTGAAGTGAACAGTAAAATATATATATATATTTTTATTGAGCCTGTTTCGTCCCACTGCTGGGCAAAGGCGGTCACGTGCGATCTCCCACCAATCTCCGAGGAAGGCGTTAAGGTCGTCTCGCCAGCGCTTTCTTGGCCGACCTCGCCCGCGAATAATAATTTTATTTGATAATAATTTATAGTATAAAATATGACTTGTCTAAGTGCTTATTGTGTAAGCCTAAAGAAATAAATGATTTTTGACTTTGTACCTGAACGGTGAAAAAACAGGACCCTATTATTACTATTACATTGCCTCCGCTTTCTGACCGTCCGTCGTCAGTCTGTATGTCTTGAAAATTGATAATATTTGTATAAAACTGACTTCGCCCGAACACCCCATTTGAAAAATATGACACTTTTACCGATTACAAAAACAAAATTCTAAACGTTTTTCTGTACAAAATTTTTTTTTGTTTTAGTGTCCGTTTGTCCTTGCCCCCGCGCACCTTCATGATTATCCACTCATTATGGGACACCCTGTATGAGCTTTAACTCATAACATAATAGAGTAATTGATAGAGATTGAGATGCGTTTCTTTATATTGACAGCATCAGATGAAAGCTCACAGCCCAATCGCAGCACTCGCTTGAAACGTTCTGTGAGCCATGTGTCACTGTCAAATCTCGAGTTTACCATACATACATACGTCAATGCTTATTTTTTGGTGTGCGGTAGCTGTGATAGATTTATACTATACTAGCAGCGCCCCGCGGCTTCGCCCCCGTGAAAATCTATGTGTCAAATGGTTTAAATGATTAAAATCCAAAGTATCCTATGTCCGTCTCGTGGTGCTAAGCTACCTTACCAATTTTTAGCCAAATCGGTTCAGCCGTTCGTTAGTTATAAATCATCATCATCATCAGCCTATATTAGTCCACTGCTGGACATGGGTGCCATAGCGCCCTGTCTTCAGCTTGCCGCATCCAGCATCTACCTGCAGTCTTTCGCAGGTCATCATCCCACCTGGTCGGAGGGCAGTTATAAATAGTGTAACTAAAATGACTATCTATTCCACGGAAGACCAGCGCTATAGCGCATGCTGAGTGGAGACCCATTTTGTCAGTATCTGTCTTCTCTGTTCTGACAAAATAAAAAGCTTTTTACTTTTATAGATATATTATTAATTAATATTGCGTTGCAGGCGGACAGACCAAGCCCAAGGAGAAGCCGCTGGTGGTGGTGGACATGCGCGAGTTCCGCTCCGACCTGCCGGCGCTGCTGCACAAGAAGGGCATCACCATCGAACCCCTCACCATAGCCGTCAGTTACACTTTAATTGTTTACACTATTTAAAGCATTCACTGCCCAGCCTCAGGTGCCATCCGAATGGTCACGCTTTTTTATTTATTTATGGAAATTGGGTTTAATTTGATATCAACTTATTCCAAAAATCCCTCTGAATTGCTTTCAGTATCACTTGCTAGACCCTTAACACTTTGATTGCCCACGACTACGACGACCACCCGTACGAGTACAACTGGTGTGTATTTTGGGTCGTTGTCAAAAACTGGTGCTATTTCGTTAACCAATTCCCTTTTCGTACCTCAACATTACAGACAAGTATGACGGGTAGAAAACTTGCCACGACACAAATGAAATATTGAAAGAACGTAACAACTTGATTAGAATCTGCTATGAAACTTGGCACCAATCCATATGATCTCAGCCTTTTATCGGTGAAGCCACTATATGAACGAAGAACTTAGGTAGCTAGATATCACATTTATGTTTTTGGTAGGGTCCTAATGGACCTGAGTATTTTGTGAACAGATAGGAGACTACATCCTTACCCCGGAGATCTGCGTGGAACGCAAGTCCATATCCGACCTGATCGGGTCCCTGAACTCGGGCCGCCTGTACACGCAGTGCACGCAGATGTGCCGCAACTACTCCCGGCCCATACTGCTCATAGAGTTCGACCAGAACAAACCGTTCAATCTACAGGTACACGTACATACCTAGTTTCTGCCTACATTTGTTCTAAAACTCGGCGTAGATATTGGCGCAAAGAATTAACAAACGTATCCATCCAAACTTTCGTATTGTTAATATTAGGGTGTGTATTTTATTTTAAAATAATATACATAATTACATTTATAATAACACTCTTTAAACCTGTAGGGGTTCGAATGTTACATTCCTCGGGTTTCTATCTTAAAATAAAGTTACACTACCGAATCTCTCCACCCCAACTCGGAGACACAACGAGGAGGTAATGTGCAAGAAAACTATTCTCGGGGGATTACTAGTTTGTCCCGTAAACCATAGAGAACAGTATCAATATAACGGAATTAAAGTCAGTCTCAGTTTATAAAAATACATAATTGAACCCGTAACCCTCGCTCAGTACAGGATTCGCTGCCAATAGTAATTGTGCCACGAGGTGGATATCTTCTAGATCTACTAGAAATCCCCCGAGTGTGGGGGCTTACATACTATAGTGTCATATTAACCATATCTAAAATGTCCTTATCGATCCAATCACATACAAATACGCGTGATGTAATATTCCCGCAGGGTCACTTCGTAGTGTCATCAGACCTGTCCGGTGCCGACATCCAGCAGAAGCTGCAGCTGCTGACCATCCACTTCCCGCGCCTCAAGCTGGTCTGGTCGCCGAGCCCCTACGCCACCGCGGACCTCTTCTACGAACTGAAGGTAACAACCCCTCCAACCTTCCCATGGTCCTGCCAACCTTGCTGTTACACTGTGAGAAAAGAGTCACTCGGGAGACTCCAGACTCTACAAATCCTACGCACTTTGTCCCGAACACTGTCCCTCGTCTGGTGCCTGCCACATCACATCACAGACTTCATTGCCGGGCTGCTCATTGAGGACTCTCAAAAACACCAGCTGTTGTCAGTTTCAGCTAGTTAATTCTCCTTTTACCTCTTACAATAAAATGTCTTGCTAGTGGTTCCTACAAAACCAGGTTTAAATGTTGGCTTGTAGAGCAGAATTCCTATTCATTGAACAAACTTCTACAACACTAAATGTATAATTGAATGTATTTCCGGATTTAATTATAATACCAACTTTTAAATTTATTTATTTGTTTCCATTGATTTTACAATACAATGTACTGTATTGTATTTATTTCATTAAATTTTATTATTCCATATCACACACAGAAAATCTAAATTACACAGACAATGAAATAATAAATAATACACAATTCAGACTATTATAAGAATAAATTGAATTGTACATTAATATATTTGTAATATTTTTATTAATAAATAATAATAAATAAATAAATAATGCTGGACAATTCACACAGCATTATCTAGCCCCATGGTAAGCAGAGCTTGTGTCATGGGTACTAGATAACTGATATACATAACATAATACAATACATTACATATATAGATATTTTTATTATACATAGAAAACGACCAGAACACCCGAAACAAATATCTGCAGATCGTACACACAATTGTTTCGAGGCTGGAATCGAACCCGCAACCTCCTGCGTCGCAGGCGGACCTTCGCCCACCGCGCCACATCGGTCGTCAAAATTAAATTAGACATATAACTATTTTTATGAAATGTAAATTGATTTGAGCAATAAATAGTATTTGTGTATATCCCAGCAAGGGCGCAGCAACCCGAGCGCGGCCTCTGCGCTGGCGCTGAGCGGCGAGCAGGCGGCGGAGGACATGCACTACGAGCGGTACAACAGCCTCGTGCACGACTTCGTGCGCAAGCTGCCCGGGGCCACCTCCAAGAACCTGCCGCGGCTCATGAACAGGGGCGACTCTCTGGACCACCTGATCACTATGTCTCAGGTACCTCCACCTCAGATCTTACTAGGGTACTGTTTATATTAATATTTATAGCTTGTGCCCGCGACTTCGCATGCGTTGTTTCTATGGCGTGTCTTAAAAAACTATAAATCGACTTCAAAATTCCTAAATAATGAAAATGGGTTTAGAACTTAGTTTTGAAAAATGAATCATCGTAGAATTTGATTTATTGAGTTATTTGTCCATTTGTCGCGCACATACTTAATGCAAAATAAAGACATATGGTTTTGTCGTGGAAGCCAATGTCAAAACTGGACCCAATTGAATTGGGACCTCAAGGGAAGCACTAGCTTTCAAATAAAAAGAAAAACAGTCAAATTGAGAACATCCTCCTTTTTTGAAATCGGTTCAAAACGTTAATGTGACGAGCTCATACAATGGGTGGCCTGGCCACGCTATGGTAACCTCGAGCTGAGTTTGCTGCAGTCTCGACCTTCAAGCTGCATCATTGCAGCCCTTGCTGTCCGCGCACTGTACCATTGCAGCCCTTGCTGTCCGCGCACTGTACCATTGCAGCTCTTGCTGTCCGCGCACTGTACCTATTTTGGCTTCCTACCTAAGACTATTTATAATTGCAGGATGAGCTCCTAACGATACTTGAGAACAAGAATGAAGCAGATATGCTGTATTCAATATTACACGTGAAGGCGAAGCCGGCGGACGCCAGTAAAGAAGAAAAGCCTTATGCTAAGAAAAAGTTTGTTAGCAAATTTAAAAATAAAAAGTGAGTTGTTTTGAAGTAATTTTATTTATTTTTTTATTTAACAAAGATTGACACAGTTTAATAAATACGATAAGTACGTTTCTTACAATCAGACTAGCTAGGCACTTGCTCGCATTGTTCATTGCCAATTAGGACCTAGAACAAACAGAAATTAGCTGGTCGATTCTGATCTATTCGTGAATGTATCGCTCATACTATTTTGTCGCTGCTCATTGGTTTATATTCTTATATCATGGGATAAAAGTAAGTAAATCAATGTCCTTCCCTGGAATACCGGCTACCTCCTGCCAAATTTGATTAATATCCGTGCAGTCGTTTAGGCGTGAAAAGATAACAGTTTTCTTGCAAAACCAAGACTTGATTTCATTTTTACAAGTACAGGCCCAGACAGAATTAGTTATCTTGACATATGTATGTATGTATATGTACAGTCTATTTTTGTTTTTATCCATAATGAGCAGCGAAAATAGCGTGACGCACGAATAACTGTAAATCGACCAGCGAGCCTGATTACGTATTAATATTTCCATTTGTATCTTTAATCTATATTATAATAAAATATTGGGTTTGTGGAAGACTATATGCAGAGTGCTAATAACCTACAACTACAACCCCAACCATTTCCATACTACTGCACCATAACCTGCAAATAGTACGCCAGCTTTACTAATAAACTGAGTATTATATAAGTAGTGTAGATGGGATTGAGGCGGCAGGACAGTCCCGTACTGTATCTACCTACTCACACAACTCAGAACCTGCAGAGTGGAATGAGAAGCAGAGTGGAGGTTTGAACAGCCACCATTTGTACATTATATTTACATTAATGAGATTATTGTGATAATACCCTTGGGTGTACATACGTACGTTAGGTGTACATATATACGTTTCAAATTCATAAATATTTATGTTACATGCATAATTAATAACTAAGTAATCTTTGTATGGGTATTATCATCACTTAAGTATAAATGATTTCAGGTATAACAATGAGTTTTATTCACAAACATTGAAAAGCACTATTAAAGAATCCAGTTTCGCGTCACTCACGATTTTGGTTCGCCTTGTCGGTGAGGGGGACGTAGATGACACTCATTAGAGTTTTCTGTGTCGTTGTGCCATCTTGCGCTTTGTCAACCTGCAAATCAATATACAAGGCTAATGGGTGCAGTGATTACTTTCTATTGCAGTCTACAAGAATAAAATGAATGGAAAAGTAATTTGCAGTATATCATAAACCCATGACCACCATGACATAACTTCCTACTTCAGTTTAATGGTATCTTGGGAACATTTGGGCATTTTATTTACTAAAAATCAACAGAATAGGTCTCTAACCACAGAACGATAATTTAAACATAAAGCTAAAAGACTTCTCGAAGGTCAAACAGGAAGTAAATAGTAGCGATAAGGCTGCCCATTGCCCATTGATCTGCATATGGTGTACAATAAAGCATGTTTGTGTTGTATTGTATAGTAGGTAGGTACCTGAGTAAGATGTTGTTCTCCCCCTTCTGGTCCGATGGGCACTATCAGCCGTCCACCGGGCTTTAGCTGGTCTACCAACTAGAATTCATACAACATACCATTACACTTCAAGTATGCAGGTGAAGGTGGGAAGATAATAGTTGTTCTTTAATTTGAGTCCATTAAAAAAAGGTGACATAAGGTGACACCTGATTAGCTGGCCCGGATCAGCACAGGGCTGTGGCATAGGTACCTATCACTGAGTTGCTAAGGGTTGATGTTTTGCAATTCATTCAAAGTTTCATGTCAAGGTAAGATATGCATAATATCATAGTTTGATAAGTTGAGATGTGATACTCACTGCTTGGGGCATTGTGGGTGCTGCAGCGCCAACGTGTATGGCGTTGTACGGCGCGTCCGATGCATAGCCCAATCTACCATCGCCAACTGGAAAAACATTAAGTTTGTTTTATAAAATACCAATTTTGGCATACTTACTATTTTAATGATTAGATTATTAAAATGTGTGTAAATATTAAATTTGATGTTGCCAGGCTGTAAATACTAGGTATGTTTCAAAGTAAATAGATTGAAAAGTGCAAGCATTTACCTGCTTTCCTTAATAAGGTCATTGTTCCATTGCTAGCTTGCTCCTTTTGTCCTGTAATAAAAGTACTAAACAAAATCACTTACCTACAAGTTTTACCCTTCCAGATTTTAATAATTCAGGGTGATCGTGTTTTATATTCTTGGTAGACAGTGTTACAAGCTCTGGTATGTGTTCGATGCCGACCACCATTCCTGTCTCTCCCACCATGACAGCCATGCAGGCTGTCAGGTAGCCGGAGCCCGAGCCCACATCCAGTGCCCTCTCACCGCTCACCAGCTGGTTCTTCAGCCTCTCTAAGGCATGTGCATGCTGAATAAAATTGTCATGTAATGCAGAATGAGTGAGTAGACAGTTTTACAGTCTATTCTATATTATAAGTTGTTTTGATTACCATGTGAGGAGCACTAATGGTGGCTGCATATCCAATAGACTGAGGAGAGTCATGGTAAGGAGCGTATGGGCAGTAGTTCCCTCTGTCAACAGCGGTCATTGCATTTGCAACTGTATCCGATTTTATAATTCCATTTGCTGAAATGCAAAAGGTTTCATTAACTTTTTACTAACTTAATGGCTAATGCAAGGTAATGTAATTGGATATCTCTGTCGGTACCTAGTTCTCGAAAATAAATAGGTAGGTAGGTACTGCACAGTGACCAAAGGCTCTACTATATTCTGTGTTATTAACCTACCTCTTAGATTTCTGACCAAATCAGAATTGTTGACTCCATGGCTCCTCCAAGCCATAGTTCTTGATAAAAACGTCAATAATACAGTCTTGAAAACTAAAAAGGAACGTGTCATGTGAATAAAGGTTTTTTTGTACTATTAAATATATGCTGATCTGAATCTGTCTGTATTCTAACAAGAATTTCGCCTTTCGATTTCTTCTAAATTTACTCTCCGAAATCCCGAACTGTTCCAAACATACAAAATAGACCTAATAAATATTTGTATTCTCTCTGAAAATAAATAAAAGTTTATCCAGTTGCCAGCTATCATACTGAAAAATAATGACAAAATTTACGGTGACTCTATTAATCCTCATCCGATTCGACTTCTAGTGCCCCGCCCAATCTGAATTGCCCGTTTTTACATGTGAATGAGTGTTTGTTGGTGCCAAGTGCCAACAGATGACGAATCTTCTTCTTATTTACTGTAATTTGATAAATTTCAGTGATTAGACTAACATCCAGGTTGCATGGCACTATAACAGGGCTCCTAAGTAATACCTAACATAAGTAAATTTTTAGGACCTCCCACATGGTATAAGGATTATAAAATATATACTTGAATCTAGCGGTGCGTTCCGAAATACGATTACAGCGCTGCTGATAGCGATTATAAAAGATTTCGTCTTACAAATTATAAATAACGAACGATATCGACGACAGTTAAGTGATACTATCATACATTCAGAACATGTCATTACATTAACATAATTTGGGTACGCTATAATGTATAATCGATATCATCGCGCTCACACGCGTTTCGAATTATCGTGAACGCGACAACGAATGTTCCGTTTCACTCTGTCTGAATTAACGTCCCGTAACTTTTTTCTTTGCAGAAAAAACTGGACTTCCGGCTTCTTTAGTATTTCATGAAAGATAAACAGGGTGATTAATGCATCGTTTGCTATAATGAAATTGGGGTAGGGTTAACTTCTTAACCCCTTTTCGTAGTTAAAATTCGTGACCCACCGCACCGGAGCCACCATATTTTTTATTTTTAAAGGTTTAATTTGCATCTTAAGTTATACTTATAAATTCTAAAAATAAAATGTGCCCGGTGTAGGTAGCCTCCATATTTATGTTTTATTTTAATTGATATTGTTTTACGCTTCTAACAACATCAAATTTTAGTAGGCAATGCCACACCTACCGCCATTCTATGTTTCTTCGAAGCCGCGCCGTCTATTGAAGGTACTTTGATCCAGAAATACAATTTATTGGTAAGATCAATTTAAATGTCAAGTTTTTATAAAAATAGTTATATATAGTTATTTTTTTACAATTAGTACGCATGCTTTAAATTGAAAAACATATACATGATAAACATTCACACTGGGAGGCTAGGTATTCTCCCAATACGACATACGGGGGCGCACCACCGCTACATGGCGCTGGTGGTGGGCATGAGCCTCGTGGGCCTTGAATGTGTTAAAGAAAATGGCTTAATTCTCGCGAGTTGTAGCAGTAAGTATTTGATGTTGGCTACCTTAAATTTGCCCCCGCAAATTAAACGTCAAAGTCAACAATTTATGATTGTCAGAAAACCAAAAAGTTTCGATTTGTCATGTTGATTCGATAGGTAGGGTAGGTTAGGTATTTTAGGTACTTTGCTAGTTGTTTTTTAAATTGTCGAGATTTTGGATGGAACTTTTTGATTTATTTATTTAGGGTTTTTTGTTGATTTTCGAACAAAGAGTATTATTGGCAAAATAATTTAGTAGTTGTTTTTCATAATTGACTATGGTTTGCGACGGACCAGATCCCCCTGAGTATAGTCCCCAGGAGTTGAGTCCGCCCCCCAGGCATGAGCTGATGAATGGCAACGGTGACGAGAGTGATGATGAGAATGAACACATTGGCTACGAGCCGCTGCCGCAAGGGCCGGAGCCGGACGCCGCGCACTCGGAACATGACAGTGACGAAGACGAAGTAAGCGCAATCCATTCTATTCCCAGTCCTTCTCTCAAAACTACATCGCTAAACCTACTTACTACCCTCTTTGTTCGGGGGAGGGATGTTTAACAGAGTGGATGCCGCTCACGGTATGTAGGTACGTGTACGGATGAGACTGCCCCCTGCTGCCCACGCACGGTATGGTCGCCAATATCTACCCAAACAAATTTTGTTTGTTTTTCAGATGGCCATGGATGAACCTCCCAGTGATAATGTCCCACCAATAGAAAGTATGGAATCAGTGATCACAAGAACTGTGTGGAATGCCCCAAGACCTGCTGTAGATCCTATTCAAATGGACAATGCCAGAGCACAACAGGTTGATATAAAAAAAAATACTTTACTAAGTTATGCTTACTATAAAGTACAGCATTAAGGCTCTATGTTGGATGTGTTTCAGCAGATTATAAAGAAGGTTTACTTTACAAAATGATTGATTGGTTTCAGGTAATGAGTGCTATGGCAAACTTTGCTCTCCCTCAAGCTTCGATACCGGATTGGGCTCAAAGTATAACAGAAGACCAATGGAAGCAGACCATCATTGATCGAATTGAGAAATACAAAGGCAATAGTTAAACAAAGGTGCTTACTTAAAACTTCCATACTTATGTTGTATGCTTTTTCCAAGAGCACTAGAAAAACCAGAAATGCTAATTTGGATACATTTGAGTTTAGCATTCCAATAATGTCACGCTCATGGCAATCTATAATTGATTACTGGTGGCTTAACTAGTCACATGCGTGCCAACCACTGCCAACACATTGTTCAAGCCTGTATGTACTAGGCTATCCCCAGCACAGGTCGTGTTTACAAAACATGTGCGCATGCTGGGAATGTTCAATAAAACCTGAGAGGTACCTACATGCATTGCATTTACTTGATTTGTATAATAAATGAATATCATCATTTATTTTTAAGATTATTCATGCAAATATTATATTAAGTGAAAAGTTCAAATGCTCAGAAATAAAATAAAAGCCCAAAGACAGCTTTTGGAATTTTATTAAAAAAGTAGGTATATTACAGAACATAGGTACAAGGCCCTGATCATACCTACGCGGTAGTCGCTACCCAGAGGGTAGTGAAATCCTAGTTAGTGGATAACATACTGGCACTCAAATATTATGTACCTACTCGTAATACCGCGGACCAGGCGAAATGGAGCGGAATCTAACACTAACGCTGGGTTGTGACTACCGCGTCGATCTGAATCGGCCTAAACGAGTATTTGTCTTGTGTACATACACGACAAATACTCGTTTAGGCCGATTGCGATGGCCGGCTTGTGTTTTGTTTCTCCCTACGTTTCCAATGCGTACGTTCGCGATAAATACCCGTTTATTAATCTATTATGTTAAATCGCGGATGTTTAAAAAATACTAAGTAAATCCCACAGTTTAAACCGGATACGATGTCTATATCTTATAGACATCGTATCCGGTTTAAACTGTGGGATCAAAGATAACGGCGCTGAAGGTGACGAGCTTGGTCCGTTCGTTCCTGATGAACATGTGGAAGGGAGAGTCGAGGTAGAAGAGCGTGACGGAGCGCGCCAGCACGCCCGCCGTCGCCGCCACCGCCTCCGTGCCGAACTCTGAAACAATACAGATCTTATAGGAAATACCTATGAATAGTCTCGTCAACAAGTGCTTTTTACGTCAACATTCTTCCAAGTCTCCGAAAATTATGATTAAGGTGTCATTCGATTCGGAATGGCCTATAGATATTTTTTGAGAAAATTCAAGATCCGCGCGCAAAAATTGCTGAAGTTATAAGCAGTGTAAAAATAAAAGGGGGTTTGGTTTTCCGCTAATATCTCAAGAACTATTTCAGATTTTTTAAATCTGAAATAGTTCTTAAGAGATTAAAATAAAGAAGAAAATTTTACAAATAAAAGTTCAATTCCCGGAACTTTAGGACCAATATATATAATTTCCCAGAGGTTTGAAAATACGCCCGAAAACCGCTACTCCTGCTGGCGCAAGCCACGCCCACTTCGGACCTTTACTGAATATGTTATTTTAAAATATGGAAATAAAGAACTAAAACGAAAGAATTCAAACGCCTACAGGATAGATCAACAAACAATAATACGCAGTCCAAACTAAAAATTAGAATTTCTTGTAGCACGAACATTAACATTGCTAAATTTGGAATTTTCTCAAAAACTAATAAGAAGAGAAGAATAGATTGTCGTTGGAAAAAATCAATAACATTTATTTTTCGCTTTGTTATTAACAATTAGTTGTACCTATTAAATCAGTAATCTAGTAGGTACCTATAACACAACCTCTACCTGCTTTGCGAATAGATGACTCCAAAAACGGCCTCGCTCACATTGCGTTGGTATACAAACGAATCATAAGTAAACCATCCGCTTTGGTCATTGAACAAATTGTAAAAACCGTACCTACGTGCTCGTCACCTGCGTCACACAATAGCGGAAGCCGACATATCTAACAATAGGCAGACAGGGGAAAAAAGGTCAACAGGTAAAGTCCTCAATACGGACAATAGATGCTTTTGTCGAGTGTGTTAACGAAGTAGACTCACTCACCGTTAATGGTCAGTTTCACGTCGTGAAGCACAGAGTCCACGTGCAGGCCTGGGTTCGGCAGCCCGTCCAGCAACACCTTCAGCCCTTGGCTGTCCTTGTCACCACCGTCTCTCAGTCTAGAGATCACTTGTACTTCAGTCTTGTTGGCCACCTTATTACTATCCACCATAAGAGCGAAGTTCGCCTCTCGCTGCGAGAACAATGACTGGATTCCGAGAGCTTTCAACGCCTTCTCTAGTTTAACTTTGTGCTGTAGTTCCATTTTCGGGAATCTGATGAGTGATTTGCGTTTTTCCATTTGACTTATGAGTTGATCTATCTTGGAGTAGTCGAGGCGGCTCATGAGGTCCAGTAAGGACTGGTTCATGGCGGCGCCCGCGCCGGCAGCAGGCTTCAATGCGTACAGGACCGTGCTGCTGTCGTTATACGGCAGTGCGATCATTTCCACTCCTGAAATTAAGAGTTCAATTAAGAAATATCCTTCAAGATGACATTATGAGATATTCTTTTTGTATACTGACCATATTCATTAGATAAAACGTAATCAAATACACCCATGTTTAACATCTGATCACAAACAGTCTCGTTACCCGGCTTATAAAATTTCAATCTGAAAAAAAAAGACAATTTCAATTTAAAATCCTCGCATCGCGAATCAAATGTCGTCATTCCACCATTAGAGTTCCTCTTCAGCAGGCACAGTCGCAGCCTGACAGGCCACTCTAATTTCGGGAGTTGACGGAATGTTGAAGACCCCATCGAAAACCAGTAAACGTTATCGACGAACGGAGCGACCCGCTAAAACTAAATGTGTTTTAAAACTTTTCAAGTTTTCATGGTTATTAACACTCAGTTATGAACAGTCATTTAAAACGGGATATTTAACATGATTAGATTTTGAGTTTTCCAATATTTCGGCATAATTATAGTTATTAATATATACTTAGTTATTCCGTGATCGTATATTTATAAGGCTCAACTCACACCAAAAGAGCGTCGAAGCGCAGCGAAGCGGAGCGCAGTTTCAGTGTCATATGAATTTTAACTTTATTTTCATTACAATAAAACTTATTATCGCAGGAGAAACTCGAACGAGTCGCGCGGATGCCCGCGGCGCCGCGGGAATTCCGGCGAATTCTATAAACGGAGCCGTGCGACTGCGCGAGAAGTCGCGGGAAGTCTCGAGAATGCTCGAGCAGTCGCGAGCGGCCGCTGGCAATATCCCGCCCCTCGCACCCGCTCCCCGCGCGCGTCTGTTGCGCGCGAGCATTCGCATTCATTCTTTGCAGTGCAACGAATACATATTTGATAGAAATGGATGAAGAAAAGCTTATTTATTTTTGATTATTTTTTATTTATTTATTTTTGAGTTTTGTTGAAAGTGAACTGGATAGGATGATAGGAGAGCGACCCGTGAATTCATCGCGGGCGGGCTCGAGAAGGCGCGCGGACTCCCGCGACTTCTCGAGCATTTCAGCGACTTCTCGAGCAGTCGCGGGAGTCCGCGCGCCTTCTCTACCGAGCGGGTCGCTGCGCTTCGATGCTCTTTTGGTGTGAGTTGAGCCTAAAGGATCGCGCCTGTCTAACAGAGCACAACCGCCAACATCCAGCTTACTTGGCGGTGTACTCCGGCAGGAAGGGCCGTAGCCACTGCCCGCTGAAGTAGAGTGCGCTCAGCAATACCACTTGTGTGTCTTCGGGAAGTGGCGCAACTAAGAAATTTTCGAGTTTTCCCTGAGTATGGGAATGGACCCACCTGAAACGAAAATGCTGTAATTTTTTATTTAGGACTTCACGCCAATCGCCATACTGAATAAGTAATGCATTTAAGGTCTAACTAAACAAATATCTAAAGAACCCTTCATAGCCACCTTACCTTTCAGGCTCAAATGTGAGACGTCTTGTTTAAAGTCTTACTCATTGATCAAGTCCTTGGTGAGCGCAGGCTGGCTGAAGTCCACGGCGACGGCGTCTCCGCGATAGACGCGCGCCAGGTAGCCCCGGAACATGGCGCGGATGGCGGCGCCATTAGCCAGGAACATGGCGTCGGCGTACAGAGTCTTGGACCCATTGCCGACAGAATTCAACTGCAGGAGTAGCTCGCCGAACTGCTCGTGGTTTTTGTGGTTCTCTAATACGTCTGCAATGTCAAATTTAATCCTAAGTTCAGTGTACGAGTTCCAAAAGACTGACTAGTTATAAAAAAAATCACTAGTTGGTATTGTGTTTTTTAAAGAATTAGGTAGTTAATTAATAACTAATACATTCACAGATGGCTTCGCGGCAATTATTCGAAGAGTGACAGGTAGTAACAACAGCATCCTGAAAGTAATATCTAGTAAATATGACTGTCCAATACGACACCACTGGGTGAAATTACTTATAATCTAGATTTAGTTATTTTGGTTTTATTTTCTTCATTGTAATTGTATTTTCCTTTTTGTAATTTTGTGTATGTGTGTTTTATGGACCTTTGTTGTCTGATAATAAAGAATTTGAAATTATTTTTTTAAGCTCTATAATTCTAAATGCAATAACGAAATATTTTTTAAACGGAGAAAGTATGCCTATGTTATGTATATTGACATTAAAAACCTACCTTGCCTCTTTTTTGAAGTCGGTTCAAAAGTATCGGTTTGCCTAAAGTAAGTGTTTTACAGGCAAAGCAGTAGGTAAATGTCGACAAATAAACAGCGCGACGTGCGTGACTCAACACTCATTTACATAAAATCAATATCTACCAGTGTACAGAGTTCCGTCGTCTGCCTATTCCTCTTTGTTCATTTCCTAAAGGTGGGTATTTTACCGCTTACAGAGAAATACCTCTTCACGGAGATAATAACGCAGGTACATACCTAAAGCCGCAGAACAAAATAGGCACTCGAACTAGTAACGCCTGGAAAAATCCTTCATATAAGATATCTTTTATGAAGATTTTTTTTCCAGGCGTCTTCGATGTTGCAATCGAACTCTTTATTATAATATTAAACTAATTATTAGTACTAGGTAGTTCAGTTATTTTTACGAACTATGAGTGGAAACTGTCTTAATTTACACCAGTTGGCACTACCCTACCCCGACTCTCGGTACTGTTTATCTTAGGCTAACAAAGGCAATATCACTAAAACAGAGAAGACGGCTCCTTGATCAACTAATGTTATATAACATTTGTCATAACAAGTTCGACTGTAATGGTTTAGTTAACCAAATTTATATACATGTACCATACAGTTCTCGCCCAATTAGAGAGATTCGTAAGCGTGCGTTATTCGCTACCACTCCTTGCAAAACGAACGCAGGTGTGCGCACTCCACTGCATAGAATGACAACGGCATATAATAGGTGCTTCTGTAAAACAGATCCATTTGCTGCTTCACCAGCTTTGTATAAGACAGCCATCAACCTGATATTGTCAACTGATACTATCTTCGATTGTACTTAACTCTTCATGTGAATTACATTGTTGCAAATGCTCACTAACAGAACCCCTTGTACAAGTAATCCCACCAAGAATATAAATGTAAAAAAGGAGAGCCAAGTTCAATACAAAAATTATGCTTGGCTGTGGGCTTCGCCGCAAAAAGAATGGAGATCTAAATGAGTGCCAAGTCGAATCTATGTAGGTTAGACTTGGCCTTGGCTTGACTTGATACTGTTTGTTATCCCTAAGAAAGAAAAATAAAAATAAATGCAATTTCAATAAAAAAATGGGCGTATTTGTGATTATTACCTATCATCTATTTTTTAATGCCTCTGTCTAGTTTTATTTTGTAGTTAGAACAGTTTTTTTCGTTTAAACGGAGATGTGAATGGTACTAAGAGCAACGTCGCATCTCTGCATAAACTCACCAACACAAGAAAACGAAGAGACATAAGCAAACTGTCCAATGGTTTTTGTAATGTTTCATAACACATAGCTTAGTTTACAGAAGGTAGGTACACACCTGTATGATAAACTTAAACTATATCAGCTATGCGACCTACATAAGTTAAAACTAAGTCTGCAACAAGCCAAGCATGAGAGTCGAAAGAGAAGAACAAGTTACACATCCCATCATACGTAAGCTATGTATGGGAATCATATATTCTGGGCAATAGCGTGCGCTTCTATACTAAGCTTCCATCTCAAGCAACTGAGCTCCCTCGTAAATTTAAAAAAGATGATACTTGGCAATTCTTTTTTTCAGTCATGAACTACCTTGAGCAAATCCGAGTGCGCCGGCTAGCTCGTTGTAGGTTTTCCCGACAGTTCCCAATAGAGTCATGGCAAGAAGACCTGATGGACAAAATATACAAACGAATCAATACATAGAAATAGGTAGGTACGTATTATAGTACCCATATTAATGTGTGGAAGCTAGCTTGTAGCTACATATGCCTAGGTAGTCAGTTAAAAAAATAACGGCTTTAAACTTTTTGAATAGTTGTTAAACATGTTAAGATTGTTCAGCCATTTTTGTCGTTAACTATACCTACCTACTTACTAAACAGGTAAAGTAATGATATTGAATATGTCCCGTTAACTCGTCCTCCATTAGCGTGAAGGTAAAACCTTGCTCTTACCGGCGATGGAAGTCGGTGAAATAACTACATTTTGCTCCTTGTCTTGCCGCATCATCGACAGAGACAACTTGTACCCGAATTCATTAACAGCGTCTCCTAGGCTTGCTTGCGGCGTTTTATTAACATATCTGAAACAATTCATAAATAAATCAGTTAGGTACCTAGAAGTTCCAGGTAAAACTTATCATAATAACCTAGTTGTGTGTAAATGTACTGGCTAAGTACCTGATCTACCAAGAACCTACCCAGTAGGCAACAAAACTTACTCAGGGTTTTCTGTTATCTGGCTCTGGGCTGGTTTTTCACCGTCTTGACAAACAACTGTTGCCAGGGTAGTCGCGAGAAACACTGTGCAAATCTGTAGTCTAACTTCCATCATATGTAAATGCAATATATCTACCTGTGCCTTTACTGTTAAAAAATGTAGAGTTTCTCCTGGGGCCAAATAGAACCCTTGTTACTCACAAACTATTAAATCTATATATAAACACAAAATAATTACAGCGACAATGCTTAGGTAGGTGTGTATCAGCCCTATCGGCTGACCTAGACCTCTCCTTTCAGCCTAATCATTGGTTTTTAATATATAATGTTTGTATTTACAACTTCACATCACAATAACACTTTCTTATTTACTAGCGATGCGTTGTGTTGTGTAGACGCGCGATCATAATTGAATACTGGCGCTAGTCTCGGACTGGTTGGTTGCGTGGTGACCCCGGGGCGAGGGCGAGGGGCAGGCTGCGCAAGCGGCGCGGCGGCATGATGCACATTGACTCGTTAAGTTGGTTGTAGTAACCGTGACTCGCTAATAACTACGGAACCAATAGGTAGGTCAACCATGTTTTTATTTCGCTGCTCTCTAACTGCATGTGCATTCTAAAATTTAAGCACCTACATACCTACTTAGAAGGAAGAGTTGATTTAATTGATTGTTGTGGTTCGCGTGGTCCTGCGCCGCCTATCTGCTTTTTCTTATTTAGGACAAGGATTTGAATTATGTTGTTTATTGCCTAGCTTCTAATAACAGTCAGCAGTTTATATTTCTTAAAGGGTACAGTGGGGTACAGAATGAAAGTAAAAGACCCAACATATTATCAATCTTTTATAAATATTGGTAAATATAGGTCAAATGTCAATTAAAATCAGAGGAAATATTTTATTAATTTCATATCAAAATGGAAACATCCGCACAGTATTTTCTACACTTTATCATTCTAGGTCATCATTACCAACTGCTAATAAATATTTACCGTAACTACTTCTATAGGAACATACGTTTATGAAGAAAGCGAGGAAAGGACGAGATGGAGTCGAAGAGTTCCCGTCGCCGTCGCGTCCTGCCGCATGCCGGCTACCTCTAAACCAGCTGAATCTATCAATAAATGCAAATAAAACTTGAAGGGTTCTCTGAATTAGAAGCACTACCCTTACGTAATAAACATTACTAAAAACTTAATTATTAACCACTTAAATGCGATAGAGTGTAGAAAATGAATAAAACCAATAAAACAACATAATAATATTAGTTTTACATGATTTATTGAATGAAATAAAAAGGATCCGCGTCCGCGATGTGCGCAAGGAGCGTCGCGCGGAGCATTACATTGCATGCACACGGTGCTGCTCGGTGAGTGAGGTTTTATTGGTTTTATTTGCATCATGACAAAACTAAACTTTATTATACATATTGAGACATGTCGATCGTGCAGCATTTACTGTGCATCTCAAGTTCCTTAGTCAGGGTGATCTTTAGTCAGCTGCAAATGCTGCGCAATATCTACACAAAGTGTCATTTACAAACTAATTAATAAGAAATAACCATTTTAATACTATACGACATAAATAATAACACATTTTAAACAATTTAACTGCTTCTTTGACTTAAAATCTCTTACTTCTATTTTGACTACACTAATAGTATAAGCAAGTCCGTTATATCGATATTATCCTATACATAATATATGACATAATGTAAAGGCGGTAGCTTCTTAAACTTACAGACTCAGTAACAGAGCGAGTATTATTCGCTAAAGGTGGACGCGGGTCAAAAGTAAAGCACGCATTCATAGGCATCGTCTGATGGGCAAGCCTGCGCGTATTATCAAAACAAAAGCTAAATGTGTGGGGATCGTAAATCAACTATTAGTTATTATTATTTTTATGAGTTCTGGTTAGATTTCGCAAGTTTATGATAAAGGGAATAGGCATACTTGGTTAGGAACCAAGGCTCTCCGGTTAATCAAAACGATAAATCTAAGAGTGCAGTGCGTAATCAAACTTTGGGTAACTACCATTGTTTTAAATAAATACAAAATTGACAGATGCAGTATGTTTAGTGGAGCTTTACTTTTGCCCATTCACAAAAAACAAAATGTCAATACTTCTTACATAACATAGCATAAACATGCAAAACAATAAAATACAGTTGGGCCACCCAACTAGGGCAGAGAGATCTCTAAAATGGATGACGTTTTGACTAACTATTATTGCAGTTGTAGGTGATAATGTTTGTTTAGGAGGATCTCTGTGACGTAGCCAGGTAGATACAATATACATACTTTATCGAACGTACATACTATTTTAATAAATACTTGTAACAAACATACATACATGCGCACACACTAGTGCTACTATTGGTGACTTCAACTTAAAATGAATAAATGAATCAGTCTTTTTAAATGAGCACAATATAATGGTCTCATGGTACTATGTGTTCCTGCAAGGCATTGTATTGGTTGCTGTCACTCTGTTCCTGAGTCAAACTTAAAATACATACTTACAATAAATTTTATTACTTACAGGAAAAAAGCACTGCACATTCAGAATGATACCAACACATGGATGCCATTATGAAGTAAATGCTTTCCCTTACTGTACAATGTACATATTATCTAAATAGCAGGTTTTAGACAAAACTGCCCTTTCATTAACTAACCAATGAAACATGATTAATATGATTATACTAAGTCTGAGATGTGACCAACTGTCAGCCCAGTGGAATTGATCTATCTAAGTATGAAATGTTATTTGACTATGGACAAAAGTACATTTCCTATAAGAATTCACTACAAGTTTAGGAAGACATCTCTAGCTTAGCGCGACATGCGACCGGCCTGCCGCCGCCCCGCCGGCCCTGCGGCTCCGCAGCCCTTTGCGCGGCTCTACCAGCAAGCTATGCAAAGCGCGCTCCACGACTAAGCAACTAAGAAACGACTTTCTGATGCAGTGGAATCTCCACTCATTAAATACTATTCAAATACAAATCATATTCCAAATATCTATTCTGAGCTACAATATTCAACAATTTTAAATGTTGAAGGTTCTTTTTCTTTTAGTAATCATGCTGTACATATATTATTTTTATATAAAAACATTGATATTATTGTAATTATTTTATTTATATATCCTTACTTTACTCTTTATAAGTATGTAGGTAGGTTCTTCATGATCTGATTTTCTTTGTAAAATGTTATTTTGTACGGACTAACTTGTCTGAATTGTATCATTATTAATTTTGTATATAGTTTAAAATATAGAAAGTGAATACCTACATAACCGGATATATTCTGACCTTATGTAATACTTTTCTTTTACAAAACAATATTATTCTAATCAGTTAAATTGGAAACAAGATGTTTAGTCATGATCCAAAAAACTACGTCATGTTGCAGAAATCATTAAATCTACAAGGAATGATGTTCTCTTTACAAGTGGCAAATCGCACCAACATATTATTATCAAATTTGGTGATAATTGTGTGCAAAATTACCAAATGCACTGGGATAATATGAACAGAACAAACACTGGATTAAATATTAGTCAAAAGTTAATTACAGCTAGAAACTTATTTTAAGATAAATCTAATCAAATCAGCTACTGCAGTAGCTGGAGTGTGGAAACTCCACTTTATGGAAGTTGTAAAAAAAGAAATAATATTATAAGATTTTACCTATAGTCCATCAAAAGAAGGTCAGATTAGCAAAAGCCAACGAGGCTAACATTATTATGTTACATAATAAAAAAACTATTATCACTCCATTACACAATGTATGGTGAAAGAATTAAAATACAACTAGCGGTAGTCAACAAGTGATAGGGCGTCGCCGAATGCCTCTATGCTCGCTGTGTGTATGAACTGAACATTACCAAAAATGTTTTAGTAGCAGAAATTGATAATGCTGCTTTATAAAAATGGAATCCAATGTACATTATTGCTTTAGTGCAGCATTACTTGTATGACACATAAAATAATTTAAAACGAAATATCACAAAGCCTAAAATGATAAGACCACTCCTGCATCAGTTTAAATTTCCTGAAATAATTGGCACTTTGCATGCTCCATTATAATCATTTTTGCCTAATCTTACACAAATCAGTCAATCCTCTTTCCTCTAATGTAAAACTAAAGAAGGCAACTAACATCATACTTAGATTGCGACAAGCACAGCGCACGGGAGTGTGCACTCAGCTCGCGGCCCAATGCAATCAGAGAATACAACTCACAAACATATCCTTCTACACAATACTTACACGACTAAAAAATAATAATATTCGAGGAGGGTCGGGGTACTTCTAAGCAGAAGCAAATCTACAAACCAAATGTGGCACACTTGTTGAACGCAATCACGAGTGCTTGACTACGATGACGCCAGGCCGCGGCACCTTCTTGGTGAGCGCAAGCGGCGCCTCGGCGCCTTCCTCGCGGAACAGGTGGTCGCCCTCCAGGTGCCGGATCGCCTCCACAATGGTCTCGAGGTTCTGTCGGCTCGTGCTGGCCAGGTACAGCCGCGAGGGCCCCTCGCCGGCCGCCGCTTCCGGCAGCACCTCCACCTCCACGCGCGGCTCCGCCTTTATGGCCGCCTCCAGTAGCGGCGCGACGACCGGCGGCGCAGTTTCCACGGTGCTCGGGATTTCCACGACTTCTTCGCCCTCCAGCTTGCACACTGCCTCCTCGGGCTGCTCAAAGTGAACGACGGGACGTGTGAGATCGCACCCCGTGATGGGATACACCTGAGTTTCCAATGTTTGTATGCGTTCTTCCAGGTGGCGTCTCAGTCGTCTTTCTTTTTCCAGTTGCTCGCGAAGCTCTACACTTTCTATATCTTTCTTTGAGGGTAAACTTATCAATGCCACTGGAGTGGGTTCCGGGGACTGTGTTATAGTTATTGTATCTTCTGTAGAATCAGCAATAGATGGCACATGTGTAACTATTTCACTTTTCCTTTTTTTGAGAGGTATTTCTCCACCTTCATGTTGATTCAGTAATCTTTTGAGTTGACAGTTTTGTGAAAGAAGCCTTGTTTTCTCTTGTTCCAAATTGTAGATATATTCAGCAGTTTGTTGTAATATAGCAGCCTGAAATAACAAGTTACATTTTACAAGAGAATATGAAACATCCTGAATTCTTAAGACCTATGTTAAGCTTTAAATATGGTTTTTATACTTTTATTAAATATTTATCTCAAAAGCCTATTGGATCCTAGTTTTGCACTAAATGCTACCTACCTCCCTTTTTCCCATTCATCACATCAAGACATAAGTCCACGAAAAAAGACATTGCATACATATTAGTTTTAATAAAGGACTGAAAACAACACTGGTCTAACTAAACAACCTCTTTAATATGACAGTTGGCTATTGATTCAAACAACACCATCTGTGCAAAATAAAGCTTTCAGCAGTCATGGTTATCTCAACTTACTTTACTCAGTTTTTCCCCTTCATGACGTGGTAGTAATGTTCTCAGGGCTTGAAAACCAGCATTGATGCTTTGCATGCGTCGTCGTTCATTGCTATTAGCAATTTCTCTGCGAATCCTCTTCTCTGCTTCCATTGTCTTGCCAGGAGGTAGGTGTTTGTCTCTGAAATTTGTTAATTGAGTAGAAATAAAAATCTAGTTATATCAAGTATTTCAATTTTATATCTACTGACTAATTTGTTTATTAAAATTTGCTGTGTTAAGATATTTTATAATTCATATTAATCTAATAAGCAAAAGACGAATTGTGTTAAGCACATGCACTTGCTTTCAACATAATTAGTAGGTAGTGGCTATAAAATAAATATATTAATATAATAGTTATAATTGTTTGTTTTGAAAAGTCTATGGACCTTGCATTATAGATCTGTTCACTGCAACACTGAATAGTTTTTCGGTAGGTTGTGCAAATACGATTTCTCGGTTCATGCCTGCATACTACGCCTATTTCATAATTTTATTTGACCAAACATGGCGGCTCAACAGCTGACTACTGACCGGCACGGGGCGTAATCATGCTCTGATCAATGGCTCAAATATGCAATCTATCATAAATAATCATCAACACACAATGTTTACACACAAATAAAGCTTAGGTGCTATGTATCGTTCCCGCGATATGAAAATAGTGCAAAGTACAGGCGACCACGCCGCCGGTTTATACATACCTGGAAAAAGCGTGATCAGATGCTTCTTCTTCGTACAAGTTGTAGTCTTCTACCTCGAGCAAACAGACATCATTAGCGTGTAATGACATTACTCCAGAGCTTTTATATATTTTCACCGCATCTAAATTCGTCAGAAGAATACAGCGATGAGGGCTGTAAAAGTTTATTCGCGGCAGAATCCACAATGGCGGGAAATGACAATGAACACAGTCAGGTGACGCTACACTGTTTTAGGAGAATAATAGAGCCCACCGCATCAAAATCAAACGATAACACAATCTTATCACACACAGATACACAGTTTTAGCAAAATTTTCACAAAACGCGTCGATATTCTTCGAAAAACGTAATTTTTTACGAGGCTAGGGCAAGGCAACACAGCTTCGTTTTACATATACCACAGACAATTGATTTTTTTTCATTCTCACTCACTCACTCGTTGGCTTGGCAAAAGCATTGCTTACTTATTCAAAGACAAGATCGTCACTCTACGATTACGAGGTCCTATCACAGCCTAACTACCTAACCAGCTCGGACGGTGTAGGCGATCGAATAAAACACAGCTTATAGCGACAGACTTAAATTGGTTTGCAGGCAGAATTGAACGTTAAGTTATGCTTTTTGAAAATTATTTGCAAGAGATTTGTATTACGGGTTTTTTTTCGAGTGTCGGCAGCTCGAATTTGAATAAAAATCCCTTACTATGCTCAAATTATGTCGATAAAATTAGGTGAGAATAATAATAATACTTATTGCAAAATTAATGTACATGGTGAATAGTTTCCCGGAGCGAGTAAGTGAATAGTTTCCTTTCTTTTATGTTCGAAAATTTAATATAATTTAATTCTGTTAATACAATTGATGTACAGTTAGAATAAAGTCAAATTAATAAAATTAAAAACACACCAAGAAAAAAATATCTTTAATTTGCTGGCTACCTACAATGTCAGATCATAGTGCTCTTAATTTTAAGTCTGAACATACCTGTGTATCACAAATAAATAAATGAACTATAAAAATGTCCTTTAAACTTGACAAATAGACAGGTAGCGAGGAAGTGCGAGCGGTTCATATTGTAGTCCTGCCCGCGTCCTCCTAACCCTCCCGTTTCAACTCCATGGTACGATTTTTTTTATTTACATTACGGATAACAATTGCTAACTGGTGGTATGTGATGCGACAATTAAAGCTAGCTCAAAGACTGCCCTCTTAGATTTTTGTCAATAATTTTTAATCAAAACCTTTAAGGAATCGGCGACCCTCGCTTGCAAAAATCGCTCCGAATATCGCTGTCCCTGTTTAACCCTTGCGCCGCGCCCCATGCGTGCGCGATAGCAATATTAGCCGTTCAAAATTTGGTTTGTTCCGTAATACTAAAAATTATGACTGAAAACTTTTTGTATTCTTCACAAAGTATTGTTATTCTGTAACTAGACAATATAAGCTATGTTCCTCAATAAATAACACGTAAGATATTTATGTTTTGAATACGAAACAAATAGCAAGAAAACTTGTCCATTTTCGCATAAAAATGTGCAAAATGCGATTGGCTTTCATTTCATTTTGGGTAAGTATTTTGAAAAAAAAAAACTATTTAGGAACCTAGATAAATACTATTCAAATACAGATAATACAATATTATAGTGGAAATATGCTTGAATTTGAAATCATTTTGGTATTGCGTTTGTATGAAGAATTCGTCCGGAGGCCTCTTAAGGCTTTTTACCTTGATACACCTACTATTTATTTCTTTGTTTATACCATGACACACAAGGGCGGATCCAGCTTTGGTGCCAGGGGGGGGGGGTCACATAGTCGTGGTCAAGTCACAAGAAGTTATAATTTAATTTTTATAATCATATATAAAGTAAAAAGTAGGTATTTTATTAATGTATGTATAGTCTGGCAAAAAAGGGACAGCGAACAAAGCGAACCCTGAAAATATAGGATGTAAGGACTTGGTATTGATAGATAATGGGTAGATTAAGCGACGGGCGAGCCGCGTTAATTTTGGACTTTGGTGAGGTCGGTTTAGCAAGAACGACGAGGAAGCCACAACGGCGGAGGAACGACGGAAATAAACGCAGCATTTTAGAGATTTTTTTGGCGACACAAAATAAATATGTAATTAAACAATAAATGAAGACATTGTCGGCGAGCGGAGCGAGCCGCAAATTGTTGTGGTTTTCGTTAGAATTTTGTGTTATTTTTTAAAGTTTTTCGCTTTTTTCTATAGCGTGAAGGAACAATTGTTATTGGTTTGTGGAACTTTTTAGTAGATTTTTGCGTAATTTTTTAAAGTTGGGTTGGCTTTTTCTACGGCTAGAAAGAACAATTGCTATTGGCTTGTTGAACTTATCACGAAAAACGACGGAGATAAGCGCAGCATTTCGAGATTTTTTTGGCACACAAAAAAATCATTGTAATCGAGTTGAGTTGAATCGTAATTGAGTTGGTAAGAAAGGACTGTAGCAAAATAGGTGCCGTTGCTTTTGCATACGCAACATAACAAAACGCCCAAAACACAAGTAATATCGGCGAGCGGAGCGAGCCCCGATTTTTTCTTACCGCAGTGTATACGCGGTTAACCATATTGTTAAGTTGCATGTTAGGTAGAATAGAGTCTAAAATTAAAATGTATTTAAGGTTTCGGGCATTTTCTAGTGATTTTTTATACCTAAACTAAGATTACGGGGGTAATGACCCTCTCGACCACCCCCTGGGACCGCGCATGGGTTACCAACCCTAAAAAATATTTACCCCTAAACATAAGTCAGTGTCACACGAAATGTGACATCAGATGAAAAGAGGCGGTGGCGCAGTAAAATTCAAATTTTCGATCTGTTCGTTCCCGAATAATACGTTTGCCATCATACAAAATATTAATTTATAATAAATTGATTAAATATTGAAGGTTTACATAAAATCTATATTGTGACAAAAAAAATATCCTTACTTAAAACCATTACCTATGTTTAACAATTTTAAATAGTGGTCCACGGTGGACCCAGCCCAGGGGGGGGTCATGACCCCCATGACCCACCCCCTGGATCCGCGCTTGATGACACACTGTATAGGTATACGAAAATTCTTATCAATAATATAATAACTCAACGTAACTGCTTACACTATCTTATTTGTAGTGAACATAGACTGAGATCGCGTTGTGTAGGAGTACTGCTTTCGTCTTTACTCTATGCTCGGTAAATTTTTGTTAGGTTGGTACAAAGGTGAAAGTTCAATGCCATAGTGTCATTGACTCGAGTTCACATTTAAGTGTTGGCCAAAATGAAGCGTCTTGAAAGCAAAGACCAATCACAGCTTCGTTTCAATTTTGAATAATTTGAGGAGGGGATTTCGTCCCACCGCCATATTGTGTGTTGGGCTGTGAGTGCTTGAAGTGATTTTTTGTAAAGTTCTGTGTAAATTCTTTGTCTTAATATTTTGGATTGAAAAGAATAAAGGTAAGGACAATTTAAGCTCAAGTTTTTGTCATCATATGCTCTGATGTTCAATATTTTCAACTCATGAGCCTGCAGAAATACCGGCTGCAGGAATCGCTTGTTAAAATACCTACCGTATGTATCCACCCCAGCGTTTCAATTTACCTACTCGCACTGCAATGTTCTCCAGAAAATGCATTTGGTTGACGATACGAACCTAATCCTGATAAAATAAATCTAGATGGCCATCGTCACACCTTCCTTCCTCTCTTCTATACTCATGGTGAATAAATCGGGAGTGAATCAAATGGGTGTTGTTCAAATTCTTCACCCGTTTCCGAGCATCACATTTCGGCACTTACGAATTGCAGTTTCTTCATTACGGAATATAAAAATAATAAGAAAGTTATAAAGCTATACGATGTTTACCGGAAAACAGTTCTTTGTTATGAACGAAAGGATGATTCATCGTCATGAGTAATTGGGGGACTAAACAAATCGAGCAAGGGAGTGCTAACACTTGGTCTACATAGGGGTACAACATTTGTAAGTTTGGCATATTGTTGGGGATAGACAGTCAGCAGTTTGGTAACCACTGAGATGTATGAAAACACTTTTTTTGATAGATGAAGTGTGTTAATAATTTACACAATAACTTAAACTTTAAATAATTATGGAATTGGGATTTGATAATAATATTAATAAAACTTAATTTATTTTTATTCATTCAGTTAATTGCTCTGCCATGTCACCAAAAAAACTTAACAATGAACCTATAAAAAGTATATATGTAATTTTATTTGAGAACTTCCAGAGACTGTTAATGATGTCTTGATAAGAGGGAAATCACACAACCATGTGTGATTGCCCTCTCATAGCACCCATTTAATTTTTTTTATTGAGCCGAATATAAAACAATTTTCAAAAACTTTATATCACTAGGCTTACAAAATATGCACTCAGACAAGTCAAATACAAATAATAATTTACTATGTTAAATACCTATTGGGATTCTCTCATTGATATACCTGCCTGATGATGTCTGATAATAGTGCATAATATTGAGTTAAATAAATAAATCTATTACAACTTCTATATATACACAAAATCAAATTGGTAGTGGATTGGGACATGGTTATTTGAATTTGAGTCAGTCTACCAAAAAGAAAATAAAAGTGTAGACAGTGACCTAGCTACCTAGTACATACTACTAGGTAGCTAGGTATATGATTTGATTATAAGTTGTCAATTAAAAACATAGTACAATCACATACATACATACATAATGAAATGTTTATAATACTTTCAGACTTTATACTTGCACTGGTCATTCTGTTGTAACTTGAATTGAACCAAGTGTGATGGATGAGACAAGATGTAAACCATACCATACCATGTATACACAATACAAAATCATCTTTAGGAGGAAAAAGATGGTTAACTGCTTGTTTCCCTGACATGATGACTTCAACAGTTTCATAAACAGTCTTTTTAGTCTCTCTTTCCTCTCCTTCACACAAATGTCCAAGGATTTCGCCATAATCATGATGCTTGGCGGGGGATTTGTATTTTGTACCCCGCTTCTGCGTGGGGAACGTAGTAGCGGGGTACAAAATACACAGAAAGAAGCTGCTGCACCTCCTTAGGCAGGCAGCTTCCCTTTGTCGAATCTTACGAGATCCTCGGGCTCAGTAGGACAGGTCGGTACTTACGTCGCGGCGCGGCGGCGGCAGTTCATGAGTCGTACGTAACAGCTCATTTTTAGTGTATCTCCATTCCGTTTTACTGTATGTATGCATGTGTGGTGAGAAACTTCTCACAGAGTGGGATAACCAAGGTTGAAACAATCGAAGTTTATCCAGTTGGATTCCGATCCTTCCTATGTAGGTAACATAGCCCAGCTCGTACGGATGGTGCAGAGTTACCTGTGGTTTCAACCCACAACTGTCTGCAGCCTGCAGCTATCGATTTTCCACAACCATGCTGTAATGTATATGTCTTATATCTTTTCTTCAATAAAACGAAATGCCTCCCAATTACAGTTTTCTAATAAAATAATAAAGTGTACAGTTTGTGCCGTTGTTGTGAAGATGATAGTGCGTGGACAAGGCCGCAACTACAGAACTAATCGAGCTGAAATGTTGCACACATTCTATTCTGGATCTTGAATAACACAGTAGGCTACTTAGATTCCGTGTGAAGCTATATTTTTTGAAATAGGTTTGTCGATTAATTTACCCGCGAACCTCATACCGATTTTTTTCTTAATAGTATTAACACTTTGACTGCGATTTTTTTTCGACGACTGCGATCTTTTTTTTAACCTAAAAAATTAGTGCTGCCGCTCTACACAGCGGTTGTGTTGCGCCGCACATGCGTTTCGTTCGAAAAATATTACGGCTGTGCTGAGTCACAAAGATCTGTATTTTCTCAGCCGCTAGTGTGGATTTACGCATATTAGTCACTTGTAGAAAACACATACCGTGTGATTTCAGCACTCAAAGTGTTAAGACAATTTCTATCATACTATAATTTGTTAGTTTTGCAATACTAAAAACAGACTTCAAATCTCTTAGTTTTAAAGAGTGAATCCAATTTTAATGGAACCGCCATCGTCACCGGAATCATCATCTTCTATACAAATGCAAAAGAATCATGCAAATCAGTCCATAACTGACGGAGAAATCGACGAACATACATTAAGAACCTACATACAGCCGAACATCCCCCTTTTTCGACGTTGTTGGTTAAAACAAATATTGAGTCCCAAAAACATTGCGGCAGAGTGTAGGACCAGACTACCTAATTCCTGAATTCGTTTAAAATTTTTAATTTAGAGTGGAATAGTTAATATTTATTAATTAATGATATTTGTCGTAAATCGCATTATACATACGTTATTAGATTGGCAAAACAAACATGTGATATTACCTACATATGTATATTCTAGTCTAGTGGTTTATTTTTCACTTCTTCCACTAGTTGAAAAAAAAATTTAGTGAAGACTCCTAAAATAGCCTTAACAGCAATTCTATGACATTTCGAGTTCTAAAGGAGCTCCTAATACTAACGTAGAAATCGTCGTGTGTATCGTTTGTTTATAAACACGTGGTGATAAAGCTTTTTGAGTGTAACCGTTTCCGAGCAGTCCAGAGCAGGCGTGTAGTGTAGGCTATCGTACACGAATTTATACAAGAGAAGAGCACTCGTCTCGGGCCGACAACCTTGAACGCGAGCGAGTCAAGGTCGCGTACACGGGCTCCTCTCGGATTGAAGGCAAGGGCCGAGCTCCGAGCGCTTCCATGACAATAACCATTTCGGGTTGACTGCCTGCCTTAACTTAGGGGGGGTATGTCATTAACTGCAGGTCAATGAACTGAACAACTAAACCAATAATAATTCATGTCTCGAATACCGTTTCTTTTGGTGCTGCTCGAGCATGTGCTCGAACTTAGTGCGAATCATATTAAATGCGTCTAATTTGTAACATTTGGTGTGTTGCGTGCGCGCAGTAGGTATACCAATTACAAATGAAGGTAGTTGGGTACTATTATAAAAAAACGGAAAAACTAATTTAGTACGAAGTAGATGAAGCGCTTAAGTACATCCTGCGTATAAATATATTTAATTTGCACTGTACTAAGCTGTAGTACACGTGTCGAATGTACTAAATAACGTATCAAGACATAAATATAGAGCATGTTTTCGCGGCGATCGTGGTCTGCCATGCTCTTGGCCTTCTGTTGTACTCTACAGGAGCGACATGTTGTGCATGTACTTGTAGTAAACAAAGTACTCGCTCGTTGGGATATTTTGGTCGTGCGATGTTTGCGCCGCGCGCGCCGCGCCGGGGCGCAGGCCGCGATAACGCACGAGCACTGTCTGACTAATGTCGCTGGCTATTATTGTTTGTATTGACAGTCATTACTTGGATAACGTTCTTCAAAGGGCCACTTGAGGGGATTCCATTCCATTCCATGAGTTAGGTACTTCGACTCTCTTCGAATCATAGTTAGTTTTATGATTATGACAATGGACTTCTCTCTTTTTCATCACATTTAAAGAATTTTGCTATGTTTTGCTGGTACCTTCAATATAACAAAGCAAAATACTCTCTTGATCTCATCTCATTATGCTTTACCCTAAAGAGTGTGTCATGGCCATGCATGTCTCATAGGATAGTTGAAACACAACCTTTCCACGTGAAAGTTTATTTCAATAAAAGTCGTATTATCTCGGTAGAGAAGGTGTTAACGGGTACAGTTATTCATCAATAGACAATAACACAAGCTTGTAATGTATGTAGGTACCTACAACGTGAAATACCTATGAGTATGAATCACCGGACAACGGATCGTTTCAAATGGCTTCTAATAACTTAAAATAATCATCATCTTACGAGTACCTTACCCATATTGTTTATATTTAATTAAACGGCTCTATCTTTGTTTTTAAAATACTATTTGTACCCAAATAAACATACAAAGGAAAAGTGGCGTAGTAGATGAACTGTGAGCAGTTTATTTCAGTAATAGAGTCAGTGGTGCATGCATTCTATGAAATGCACTCGTTTTAGTCTATTCTAATCGGAGTTTAGTTTATTTCGGGCGAGAGGCGGGCGCGCTGTGACCCACTGGCGTGCATTGTCATTGACTGGCAGCCCAGCATGCATGTCTCGCTACCTGGTTAGTTTCATTACATCTCGGCTCCGACACGTTTCAGACGTTGTGCTGAACCTAACATCACCATGTACCGTCAAGTAATTATAATTACCTATCTAACGCGTAATTCATTTTTTGCGGAAGTTCCTCTGGTAGCAGTGAATCATGTATTGATGAATGAAACTACTCCAGCGGACAAATATCCTTGGACCGTGCTCTGCTGTCGATGAGGAAAACACAGGACTTGTTGTTATTTATCAAATGCTCTTCCATCGCTTTTAAAAGAATTATTGGGAATCTACAATTACATGGCCCTCTAGTTTTCGCGATTGTTTGTTGCAAATCATAGCCGGTTAAGATATAAAAAGCTGTTTTGTCATAGGTGTGAATCGAAAATGGGTGCTAAACAGAGCAAGCGCTCGGTCGATATAAGCGGCAAGGAGGCGGAGGGCGGCGGCGAGGTGGCGGCGGCGGGCGCCGGCGGCGAGGGCCGCGTGGAGGCGCTGGCGGACGCCGACGCGCTCAAGCCGCAGCTCAACGGCGATGCGCACATCCAGCCTGAACCCACCACGGTACGTACCGCATGCCGCACGCACCAGGTGCCACGCTGCGCATCATTGCGATCCATCACACATTACAATGCCGTCACGGATTCAACCCTTGGCATATCCATTTCTACTTGAGTGGATTTTATTGTCATAAAGTGATGCACATAAATAAATGTGGTGCAAGATTTGTGTGCCATCCTCGGAACATCAAAACTGAACTTTAAGTTGAGTATCATTACAGCTCGTTAAAGCAGAGGTCACCGTGAATGGCATTCACAATAGATAGCACAATGGTAGGTACATTATATTAATAACCAGCATCGAATAGAGATATCTGTTATCCGCGTCATCGTCGGCCAGTGTCGCGTCTGTCGCGGACGATCACAATTATCTAACAAAAGAGAATGAAAGGCGTTTATTGAAGTACAATTGGTCCTGTATGCGAGCATGCGGGCAGCGCAGGCGCAGGCAGGGGCGCGCAGAGCGGGGCTGGGCCGCATTCCACGCCACTGTCCTAATTAACATCACATCACCATCCATATCAACTACTGTGCGCCCGTTTGTCGTATAATAATGGACTCGTTGTGGCTGTGTTTATAATCTTTGTCAAACGTGCGCATCCGTTTATGTTTACTTTGTAATATATACTTTGTAGATTAGGTATCTGAAAGTTGCCATCGAATGCGTTTTGAAAAGAAGCTATTGCAGGCCTAGCGCGCACTGCCTGGCCCTCCGGCCCCCCGGCCCCCCGACCCGACACTTCCTGTCTAGATAATGTTACAGTACAGTACAAGAACATTTTATTATTCTGCAGAACCTATTAAGACAAGACAAGCTATCGTAAGAAAGGAAATACTTTGTTATATTGTTAGCTTAGGAAGCAACCTGCCTCTTGCTCATACGAAATGAATATTACAATTGAGTTATTAATAGTAAATGTAAACTTTGAATTCTACTTATCTGACCACATTCATTCTTACTACGTACCTAAGCATTAGGTATAGCGAACAAACGATTTAGTAAATAGTTTACTAGCTCCCGACCATTACGTGACGATGTTTGTCCAAGGGGGAATTAGAGGCACCTTAACTGAGTGAGTGTATTCTTGGAAGTTGCAATAAGTATCGTGTGCAGGGGGAGGGCAGTCAGTGTTCAGTACCTCCTCGTTCCTGCGGGCCACAGGCAGCCAGTAATACAATATGCGTCGTTGCGCAGCTAGTTATGTAGAGGTGGGCAGGCCGAAGGGTCGGCGCGTATTGATTTCGCCCGTCACGTGCGTGCACTGCAAGGGTTGCATTGCATCGCACGCGGCCGACTGTCCGCACAGGCTTCCGTATTTACACAACCTTGCCTATCCAATACTACCGGACAATGTATGGCGAGCAATAATTTTTTGTTGAATTGAATTTGCCGCACCTAATCACAGTCTTTGGTAAATTAATTGTTTATGAATGACATCTTAGTTTCGAATTATGAAAGCTTGCTCAGGCATCGATTTATGCTTGAGTCACGCTATTTAATGGCATAAATGTCACTCAGGCATAGACCTATGACTTAGCAAGCTTTTATAGTGGCGGTTGCGGCTTAAGAATCAACCCCCCTAATCAATGAGAGAATGCCGTAAGAGTCGAGTAAGGTCGCCTACCAGAGGAGGAGCAGCAGTTTATTTCTCTGCATATTAAGTGCTTTTCTTGTACACTTGTTGTTTGTTCTGTGAGCACGAATACAATTCTTGTTTAGCGAGGTGATTGTCTTACGCTGCTTGTGTGGGGAAGGGTTGTGTAGCTGTGGACGCATGTCTGCAGAGTAGCACCTCTTAGTTTATGTTCAGATTAATAATTAATTATTAACTTTTTAGGATAAAGAAAAGCAGCTAGACAGCGGTACTCCTGAGAACGAAAAGGACGCGACCACCGAGAAGGAAGGCAAAGAAGAGAAGGAAGAGAGCGACAAAGAAGCAGAAGCGGCGCCCCTAGCCAACGGCGAGCCCGACGAGAAGGCGGACGGCGCGGACGCGCCGCCCGCGCCCGAGGACGGCAAGAAACACAAAAAGGAAAAGGTACCTTACCCTGGCTTCTCCAGGACTCATCACACTTTAATAAGGTTTTTTGTTTCGTGTAGTGCTTACTCACACTTAGGAAAACTACATATTAAATAACATCCCAAGAAATGACGACCAAGGCGAGACTCGAACCCGCAACCTCCCACTCAGTACAGGAACTACCGGCATATAGCGCTGGACGGTCATGTAACATTATTTAATGAATAACAAGTCATATTAGTCATGGTGCTGTGATCATGTCTTAACTAGAGTGAGTCAAGTTTGGTCGCATGCTGTGTCATTAACTTAACCTCGCATGTCATGGACAGGTCAAGAAGAAATGGTCGCTGAGATCGATCAGCTTCAGCAGAAAGGACAAGCCCAAGCAAGAGAAGAAGCAAAAAGACGAGGAGCCCAAAACGAACGGCGAACCAGAGAAAGTTCCCGAGGAGGTGAGTGTCTACGTGTCTAGCCTATTTAGTTTTTTGTGCAGCCGAGGCGGCCGCGGCGCCCGTCGATGGAGATTGATTCGAAATGAGACCGCCCGCCGCCGAGAACTTTCTAATCATAGTGGATAGTTATTGTATGTGGTCGCACGTCAGCCGCGCCTGAGCTCGATGCTCCGACACCACTCGACCCGCTCGCCGATACCATCCATCATGCATTCATGACTCAAATGGCCCACTTTCGTTTCGCCATTGTGGCCATGTGGATAAAAATTAAAATGTGCGTGCAATTATTTTCGGTATTCCACTAGCGCGGAGGTGGCCGTGTTCCGTCTGTCCGAGTACTGCACGGCTCGGGCGCGCTGCTCGACCTTCTGGACTGGCGGAAAGATGTTGATCATTTTAATTAATGAATTATGCTGTTAATACAGATGATGAATGCTTTGGTTACGTTTATTAATTATTACCGGATGCCCTTTGCCAGCCGCGATAAGTTCGCTTGTTTACTTGTAACTGTAGCAATCTTTTAAAAATCTCGGGGTCGGTTTATTATTTAATTGGTAGTTAGTTAGTGCAATGAATCGATTCGGCGCGACCTTGCGGCTGGACCGACTAGAAACCCACGATTTCTATGACAAGTATTGCGGCGCAGTGCATTGCACCCTAACCGGCGGCGGCGCGCGCGCAGCCTGCGCGGGGAACAATGCACATTATCATTTGTAAGTGCTGCTATATCCGTGCTAGCCAAACGTGGGCCGGCGCGGCAGCGTAACGCTTCGCGGAGCCGCATTTGATTGACGTGACATGTGACGCCGCATCCCCCCGCTTCCCGCCACTAGATACCGCCGCGCTCATATCGCATACCATCACACCGCGCACTCTGTGTCATCGCTTCGCTGAACGGTCCCTAACTTCCTCCAGCGAGCTAGTGCTTCCAATGCTAACGGACCACAGACACACTCCGTGACATGCGCGACCTCCGTCGGTTATCCACGTCGTGTACAAATAAACACTGATACTAAGTAGGTAGTTTTGGAATCTATTTCCATATTGAACAGTTATGATCATAATAAGCTAACAGCAAAAACTGAACAGCGAGTTGTTATAATTTGCAATTTTCGCGTTCGCCGGTGCGCAGTTTACGTTACGCAATTTCGAGTATATCTTCATGGTCAATAAAGCCTTCGCTATGCAGAGTAGAATAGGGCAGATGATCCTCCGCTCGCTGACCGGTGTTCATTTGTGCGGTCGGTACCACTCGGACGGACTGGGAACTAAAATTTGGCAGTACATTATTATGATACTAGCTCCGCCCCGCGGTTTCAACCGCATGTTGATAGATATTTTAGATAATATACAATATATCTTTATAAAATGTAGCCTGTGTGTTATTCTGATATATAAGCTATATTATTCTAAAGTTTCATTAAAATCCATTCAGTAGTTTTTACGTGAAAGAGTAACAAACATACATCCATCCATCCATCCATACTTACAAACTTTCGCGTTTATAATATTAGTAGGATAGGGTCTGAGTCGACGCGACGTCGATTATAATTCTAGCAAATCTTTTAGAAAAGCGAAGTTAGCGGATTTTGGCGAGAGAAGGTAGAACATAATGAAAATGTTTCTGTCAATAAGTCTCGTTAATTGACGCCAGAAAGCTCTCGCAGTATCGAATATAATTATAAGGTGAACTATAATAACCTGAAGATAAGGTCGTTTGCGTATCAGATGGAATATGAAGGCGGCGCGGGCGCGGGGGCGGGGGCGGGTCAGCGATGGGGAGCATTAGGAAACAAGTTTGCAGAGTGGAAATAAAATGAGTAGTCCTTGGCAGGTTTAGCGAGAGCTGCGCGGAGCGGCGTGGGCGGCGCGCGCGGGCCCGGTCTGGACCAGACCACTTGCATGACACTAAACTTATGTCTGCTAAACGACCCTACACCGGTTTTCAACATAGAGATGCGCTTATTTTGCCTATCTCTCGACCTACGTATATTTGCTTTGAATCTAAATGTAATAACTTTGGTTTCTTTTCTGTCTCCTGTTGAAATTCACCTTCTTGATCAAAAGACATTTTGTGTTGTGGGCCAACCTCCTCGGTCCCCCGCCCCGCACCCCCGCCCGCTGGTAGGGCCTGCGCCCGCGCCGGTCGCAGTGCGCCGCACCCCGTTACCTACTGTTCTGCACCATATTACTCTCTCCACTCGCCTCAGTCTGCTTGTAAACACCAGCCATCGTAAAATGCTTTATTAAATTAGTATTAGAAATGGGTAAATGTTTGTTTACTCTCGCTCAGTAATGAATCCACGTACAAGGTCAACGACATCGCTCGACTGTCATATCAACAAGGCAGACAGTTTTGATTGCGTTTTAATTGTATCGAAAGGTAGTTGAGCTGAGCGCTGCTGTGCTGTGACGTCGGCCGCAGCACCATAGGCTCCGCAGAACATCCTGTCTCCGGTGACATGTTTGCTAAGTGTATTGTGCAGAGGCATGGCGTTACAACAAACCCACTGCACATGTTTTCATAATATGACCACTGAATGGAACATTGACATAACAAGGAAGGGACTCAATTTCCTCTATTGACAGTCTATTGTGTTGTCAAATATCGTGTCGTGTTCGCACGGCATTCTCCACAGACACCCTGCGGTACAATACGCACGTACCGACTCGCCTTCGCCTGATAACCAACCATTACGTACGTTTCAAACCATTCTAACCACAGTCAACACTTACCAGAGTCCCGAGTAGTTCTCCTTTGTCGTTCAAAAGCTAATTTTAACTAGCATCATGTGTTGGTTGCGCCTTATTGGTTACGAGAGAAACCGCAATAACATTCAAAGGCTCTTACAGTCGCTACACAACATGAATTTCACAAATTACGTGTTAACAAGGTGATAGGAGAAAATGGGGCGCATGGCACCTCTCGTGGGAGTTCCCAGTTATTAATAATGCAGCTACCATAAACGGCCATCTCTCCTAACTCTTGTACTATTCAATAAGAATACTCTTACAAAAGCTACATTGTCCGTAAGACGATATCAGCAGTCGGTGCCGAGTGGCAAGACAGGCCATTCAACCTCTGATAGCGGCTAGGTGACGGTCCGCAGACGGCGGCGCGAGGGGCTATCTCCTCTTATTTATTGACGGTGCAAATTGTGCACATCCGTTGATGTTTCTCAGTCATGTGCCTTTCCAATTTTTTCTGGGTCTGTCGCTAAAATGTGGTTCTTGTGCGCTTTCCTCAGCTACAAAATGACTAATGATACGGTTATATAAAGTACCTATAAATGTTGGTCTCTCGATAGACTAACCATCTGATAGTACTTATGCCTAATAGTATGTATGTTCAATAGGACACATAGTCGAAGCAGTTATCTATCCGATCGGAGCGCTGTGTATAGTACATATATGGAAACAATAAAGCACAAGATATAATGAAAATGTCCGCGTGACCTGTGCTGACACGTTGATAGTCGTGCGCTGGATCCTGTTCTCGCCGGCGGGCGGCGCGCGCGGGCCGTTAGCTTCCCGTGCGGAGTGCGGGGCTGGTGGTGGCATGGCGCGCTGGCGGACGCTATTGTTCGTGTTCCGTTCGTTCCGGACTACGATTCTGTGATTTCCTCGCTTTGACTAACCGGCATTATGCTATTAAACACAGACATTACCATTCATTTATACATTCACTAACATCACGGGAAATTAACAGCTCAACACACACTAGCTACGCTACTGCATTATCAACATTGAAGTTGGATGGATGAATCACACTTGTATTATTTACGTTTGGATGTTGCTTGAACATGGATCTGTGCTGTGCTACTTTTTATAACGCAAAACCGCGTGCGCTGCGGCGCTGCGGGCAGAAAGTAGCTACATAGTTTCAAATATTGTTAATTCGAAATAACAAATAATGTTGACAAGCCTGCAGGACACGACTGGACGTTACATTAGCTGGCCGGTCGCTCTGTTGGAGAATCCCTAGCACCTTCACTCGGTAATGTTATACGGGCGGGCTGCCTCGAGCGGAAGCGCGCAACACGCATGCTTCATTTGAACGTCAGCGTGCGGAGGAGGTGGTTTGTCTTCTGCTGGAATGTGGCTTGTTCTGTCTGATCTTACTTTGTAAGGATCAATGTATCATTTAACAAATGTTCATCATAGGGCTGGTAGCAGTCCGCTACTGTGTTGTGTAATGTTGCCCTTTGTCGGCTTATTGTCGTTGCATCTAAAAGACTGCTTGCCGTTTCGAAAGGCTTCGTCTATGTACTCACCTACAATATGCAATGCAAGACGCACGTCCGATATTGTGAACAATTAAAAAGATGTTACCACCACCCTGACTGTGCAGTGAGATGGCGACCGACGACGACGTGACGCGGCGGGCGAAGGACTGCCTGCGACTCGATTCCTGGCTTCAGAAAAATTGTTTGTACGATCTGCAGATATTTTCTATGTATAATAATAAAACATTATCTATTATATGCAATGAAAATAAGGAATATCACATATCTAGTACATATAACACAAGCTCTGCTTAGCTTGGGGCTAGATGATGCTGTGTGGATTATCCTGCATTTTTTATTTTATTTATAGTAACTTATTTCGAGACGGTTCAGACAAACAGTAAAGTTCTGCTAAGTATATTATAAATAAATTTAATAATAACCGCACCTCCCGACCGGCAGCTTGAAGGCAAATGTATCTTTTATTCAGAGTGACCTTGGTGCCTCCTCGCACCTGCCTGGTGGGTCAGTTTGTTATGTACCGGACACGACACATACAGGAATCTGATGAGATATTGACAAGCTTTTGCCGACGGATGCACTAAAGCTTATTATATTCCACTGTCATTTGGATCGGTTCAACCCACAGCGTTCATTTTGTTATTTGTTTAATAGCGGCTCGTCCTGGCTGCGCCCGGGTGGACATTGGTTTCATAACATTTTGCGATGAACGTAGAGTACATGTATGTTTATGCAGGACATAAATAGATTTTCTCTTTAAATTTATATAAAAAAAACAACATACATATTCAATTTCGGTAGCGTAGGGAGCCGACCGTACCTATTTCATAGAGTGCATGTGATTTGGTCATTATTGAAGTTGTAGTAGAGATATCCCTAATTTCCTTCTAGTAATAAATATAGCCTAGTCACTCAGGGATAATGTAACATTCTAATGGTGAAAGAATTTTTGTAATCGGTCCAGTAATTTTTGAGTTTATTCGTTGCAAATATTCAAAATTACACTTTCCTCTTTATATTAGTATAGATTATCTGTACGTAGTACGTACATCCTTGTGTTTTTTTATCGTCCGTTGTAATTTTTCGTTTATTGTATATAAACATCACCGCAAACCAATAAAGGAAACCATGCAGGAGCTATTGTGATGATGCATTAGATCGCGTCCGGCAGCGGGCGAGTCCGGCGAGTGCAACGTGTGCTCGGTACTGACTGCCGCGCCGGTCCAGTCCAGTAGTGTAGTGCAACACTCCGGGCGCGTCTTTCTACATCAGTAAACAAAGGTGGCCTTGCGCACCGGTGTCGTTTTATCGTCTGCCGCAGCCCTGCGCTTGCGGTTGACTCTACACATCAAATAAAACAACAACTTTCATTTGCATAATTTAGACACTTCGCATTTTACACTTGTTACTCGTGTTATAAATTAGAGTTTTAATTTTTAGATGATAGTTAACTATCCTCAAGACTACTGGACGGATTAGCCTGAAATTTGGCAAAGATTTATTTTTTGACCTGGAAATACTCATAATGCTGTTTTTAGTCTAAAAACCTCTTGAGAAGCGCGCGGAAGTAAATAAATAAATCTCATGCCTTGTCACGCGAGTGAGGAGTGAGGGCTTCTAAATGACTTTCCAGAAGCAATCACATACTAGTTAGTTAGGTAAAGAAAAGCAAACGGGAATTGTGTGATGCCTCCTAGAGTATTGCAGTGCGTCTCGTCACCAGACCAGGCACTCACCCCATCGAGCGTTGTGATGAGTATCCCGATGTTAGTTAGACATATACCCATAACTGGAAACTTTTAAGGCGGATCGTTTCGTGTTGTATTGATTTTGTATATGTACATTATTATGGATTACGATCTGAAATCAACGAGTTAATTATAATTAATTATTGGTACAAAAAGGGGTTGGTTAATAACAACCCCTTCAGGCTCTCCGATTAGCATGGGCCTGGGCTACAAGTCCAAGCGAGAAAAAGAGCAAGACTTGACATTTTACTGAGCGTTCGAGTCGAAAGTAAGCTTATACATTTAGCTAGTAGGTACATTGTCTGAATGCCGTCGTCGGCCAAGGAAGTACACGGTCCACGGGGCAAAGGCAGCCCTAGCACATTGTAATGTAATACGCCTTTGATCATGATCACTGAAGGATAACTGGTTTACTAAAAATAAGCGCCAATCTTCCGTTACAAAGTACAGTATAAATGGTATGGCCGCCGTCTATCCCGCTTCAGTCTGCGTCGACACACGCCCTGCGAGCCATGCCAAACCACAAGGTACTGCCTGCAAGTTACTGTGCGTGACCTAGTTCTCACCATGTTCTAACTAAACGTAAAGAGTTATTTGCATAAGTTCTACCACTTTTCAGGAAAAAATATTTCTATTGAATTCGTTCCTAATAAGTATTATCTTTTTCTAGACGGCCGAAGCGGCAACGGCAGCTGAACCCGTAGCGGAAGAAGTAGCGACGGAGGCCCCCGCGGCCGAGGCCCCCGCGGTCGAGGCCCCCGCGGTCGAGGTAGCCCCAGCTAACCCTGTCCCCGCAGCCCCCGCTGACCCTGCCCCTGCGGCGCCCGCCGCTGTGCCCGAGGAGAAGGAGGAAGCGACGGCGGAGACGCCGGTGACGGAGCCGCTCACGAACGGCGCCGCAGACAGCTCGCCCGAGGAACCGCCCGCCTCGCCGCTGCAGGAGCCCTCGCCCGACGCCCCCGCGCCCCAACCGGAACAATTGCCCGTCAATGGACTCTCGCTGGAGGAACCCCACCCGGAGGTACCGGCCGAGGAACCTAAACCCGCCCCACTCGCCGACGACGCGCTAGAGATCACCCCGGCTCCCGAAATTCCCGCCAAAGAGGTTTGTGTTGAACAGATGCCTTTGCTAGAATCCACGCCTCCGCCTCTCCCCGCGAACCCTCCCCCATCGTCGGTGGCGTCCTTCGCCGCCAGCACCATGGCGCCCGAGCTGGCGCCCGCCGGCCCCGCACCGCCCGCCGCCGACGCACCCTCCGACACTCTCGCCCGAGACGACACACCTCTCTCACCTCTCACCTCTAACTGTGACGCGGCCCTACCTCCCTCTCCCGCTAAGGACTCTAGCGAAGATGTCCCCGTCGAGCCCGCCTCGCTCCCGGCGCCCGCCAATCTGGAGCCGGAGCTGGCTGCGGCAGAGGCGAGCCTGCCCACTCCCGATCATCTGCCGACCCCTCCCAGCGAGGATGCGCTCATCCAGACGGAGGAACCCGAACAAAAACACGAGGCGCTGGCTGAAACGACAGAAGCAATCACAGAATCCATACCCGAAGAGGCACCTCCGATGGAATCGAGCCCCGAGCCAAAGATAGAGCAGATTCCCTCGCCGGAGAATGACACCTCGTCCATAGAGTCCGAGCCGCTGCCGCCGCCGCCCGCGGTCGACGACGAGCCCCTCGACCGGCTCAACGGGAACGGACTGCTGGCCGAGGAGCTGCCGGAGGTGATCGCACCGCTCACCAACGGCGCGCAGCACGAGGAGACCGACATCTGTGCGGAGAACGCCAAGAACAAAGCTAAGGCGGCCGTGCACGCCGAGAACGGACTGGACAAAATGGACTGCAATGGAGTGTCCGGAGACAGCCCGCCGGCTGCCGACAGCGCCGAGGCCGCGCCGCCCTCTCCGCCGCCCGCAGCACACACGCCTCAGGTGAATAACAACCGGACAGTCTTGCTCTTGTAGTGGATTAGATCCCGTAACTTAAAGCGCGTTATGAGTCCTGTTAACAGTTGTTTGTTAGTAGTTTGTGTACTCTGCCAGCATGTGTGGACCGTCATTGATCGGAAGACGCGAGCTCCCGGGACGCGCCGTCGGCTCCTCCCGCCGCCCCCCACCCCCTCCCGCCCGCTCTCGGATCCATCGTCCGGTTCACAAAACATAACAGCATGTCGAGTTTTCGCTTCAGTGCTAACATCACACATTGTTCCTTTTCACATGTTATAATCTTCATCGTCATGTATTTAATACGAGTTTACCGTTTTACAATTATCTAGTTAGATTTTTTGGCTATTTATATTGTTGTTATTGTTTACTGTGCTAATTGTAAATAAAAGTGAATTAGTGTGACTCCCTGTAACTGTTAAACAAGTATACTATGTATGTTTCAGGAGCTGGTGTCCGTGTGCGACAAGCTCGCGGACTTGATCCCTGAAGTCCCAGATGTACCAGAGATCAACACTGGAACGGTAATATAGCTTTGAGCCGAGTAGATGATGCTATGCTCGTGTAGTGACGTGTGCTGACGAGAGTTGCGCCCGTTGCAGATGGTGCAGCCGGCGCGGGCAGGCTCGGACTAGCGGCGGGCGGCGCGCGACACCAACCTGTGTCCATAAATAACCCTATATTTATTACGATTCGCAACGTGGTGTATTATAACATCGAACTAAGTTCGAGCGATGTTTGCGTAGCCATCGATGTGGATTCCGGTTTCACACGACGACTTGACGTTACGATGGTATTATAAGTCTTAGCGTGCTTTGCTTCATTTTAAATAAGATTTTATATGTTTTATTCGAAAGTATCGCTTTTTATAATAATAATTACAATAACAAAGTTATATAGGCAGTATACGGTGCGGTTAGTTGGTGCCATTATTACAGGGGTATAAGTTGCGAGTTGTTTATTGGAGTGGCTCCTGAAGACGTAGATATTATTTAATGAATAGCCATCAAGTTTGGTGATACATACTTCCACGAATTGTATCTTCAATTTGCTGCTTATCTTCCATTATCCAAATATCATTTTGATCACTAAACTAATTTTTGACAAGCTTTTTTTGCATTTTGGATAAAGTAATTTACATATAATTATGTACTTATTGTTGAACTTTGAAATATCCATACACTTTAAAACTTCAGTACTTGTTGATCGTAGGATCACAGCTTTTCTTACAAAATTAGCTAAAATATTATCAGTTTTCAAAAAGGCGTATACAACCTTATAACGCTTTTGAAGATTGGCCAGGTTAGTGATTTGGTTGTTACCTAGGTACATTTTGTTTGTCCAGTTTGTCAGCCTCAAGCTTGTCATCTATTATGCACACGTAAATACTGAGAAACGTAGTCTCGTTAAATGAAATAATTAATACATACAATTTATACTCTCCTAAATTGAATCGGTGAGGAAGTTTTCTATTTCATATATTTTATACTTTAATTGATCCACAATGTTATGTATATATGAATTCAATTTCATGATTTCTCTTACTTGATAATTAATTATTGAAATTAAAGTTGAAGCATTGTAAATTGAAGTGTGAATTAAGAATATGAATTTCTTATATTGTATAATCATCCATGTTTACTATAAGACATTTACTTACTCTAATTTATATTAAGTTGTATAAATTTAGTTTACTGCTCTCTGTAATGCAAGCTCATAGATTTATGTAAGCTGTTTTGTCTAAATTTGTGTGTAGGTTAGCAATTGCTCATTGATTATAACTGAAGCTGGGTGGCGCCCCGCCGCGCGCCGGGCGGCGGGGCGGGCCGGCGGCGGCGCGGCCGTGTCGCGCAGAACACAGGTTGAGACAGTTAATAACTAAATTCAAAAGTTTTTTTATAGTAACTCGATTTGGAAATTGCGGCCAATTTGTGATTATACTATACACTTTTTATCCATTTACAGGCATATATTATAATGTAATTTTAGACATTATTATCGTAGATCTACAATGATTAATATAATAATATGTAGAAGTAGTCGGCAGTACGATACTTGTAGGCTACTGCTGTCGAGTAGCGTAATTATTTCGACCTCGTATAGTGAAATACAAATCTTACTAGGACATTTTAATATTTGATATAACTATACATTATAATTGATCATAATCCCATATAGAATAGTTTCTGTCCATTGCGTTAGTTCCAAACCAAGTTTTTTGTAATTTTATACATTTTTATGAAAATTTTGCGTGACTGCATGGTCGGGAGATTTACTCCAGATATAATAAAATAGCCTAATCCTAAACGTGAGCGAGACATTCCATATCAAGTGATATCTGAAACATAGGATTAATTTATAACCGGATTTCAATTGTTTAGGTTCATTGTAATATTTCATGCTCTGGGCCAATTCATTGTACTGCTAAGAAAGTGTTTTAACATTACTCTACTATCCTGATTCAGCACTCAATTGATCTCGTTGATCGTAAACTTTAAAACTCAGCTATAACTGGTATACTTTGAACATGGAGAAAGCAGTTTTTCATCAAGATATATCTCTGTAAGACTTGTGAGATGTAACATCTGGAGGATTATGATAAGTTGGGTAGGTAAGGATTTATCGTTCATGTCGTGTAAGATGGTCTGGTTAAATTAAATTCCTTATTCGAATATTACGAAGAAATTGATTGCTAAAACAGTTATTTCTCTATCGAGACCATCTTTCAAAAGAAATGGTTGTATGTGTATAATGTGAAAGAAGTAAGTTTTTGCTCGTAGCAATGGTCGATGTTGTAACACTGTAATTACGTTATGTACTCCAATACACATAAATATACCTAATGTTGGTGTGTGAATGTCTCTTATCAATAAATTTTTCAAATATTATAACTGTTTCTTATAACCCTTGACTAGAATCATCGCCAGCCACTAAGACGAGATAGGGTCGTGCTGTTAGATGGGGGTGACTACTACAAGAATACTAGAGATATTGCAGAGCCAGTGCAAATCGTAATCTCTGGCGGGAATACCATAATAATGCCTTGTGCATTCTTACAAAAGTAGAAGAATCATCAAAAAAGGACGGACAAGACTGAGATACTGATATTACATAAATAAAAAATAAAAAATTCAAAACAACTTAGGACTAAATGCATTAAATAAATAAATAAATAAAATCTCTTTATTTCGGATATCCGTGGATCCATTACATGAGTCAATTTTCTTATGTTCTTAAGGTCTAAAATAATACATTTGCCTGAACTAGGTTATGTAAACCTGTATCTCAGGCAGAAAGTGTTTTTAAACGAAAAAATTATAATCACATCATCAGTAGTCATAATTAAACAAAGCAACGGTGCAAATTTGTAAAATAACTTAATTATGCTAACTACGCTAAACTAGTAATATGAAATAAAGGTGCAAAATTATTAGCCTAGGTACTTAAACAAGGCCAATGCTTTTTGTCATCTTACTGACATACATTGCGCCACCTACCTACCTCAATCAGTAATACCTACTGTTATGTATGTACGACTCGGACTCGCGCGAGACTAAGGGTTCCGTAGAATTATCTATAAAAATGGCAAAATGTCATCTCTGTTGTATGAGAGCAGCCCCCCTTAATATAATTGTTTTATTTTAATTTAATTATTTATTTTTAAAGTTAAATAAACAACTGGGAGTAAATATTTATTTTAATCTGTTTGTCATTTGATTTGTTGTTACCTATAGCGGCAACAGAAATACATCATAACTTCAGAAGTCAATGAACATGGACGGACATGTCCGCCATGTCGCCGCGCCGCGCCGCCATGGGCACTGCAATGCAAGTGTTTTTATAGAACTTTTTCTCAGAAATAATAAATACCTACCTTGATCACTTTTGACGTAGTTGTTCTCCATTATAAGCCCGTTTTGTCACTGTCTTTCGGTAAGTATCTAAGAGTTTAAGAAGTCCATCGAGGCTGTTTCCACCTGAGATGTGCAAGCTAGCTGTCCGGGGTGAGGATGTGTAGTGTGCTCTTTTAAGCGAGCAAGACTAGGGTAAGTTCTCGATTGACATGTCATCCATCATACATATTATAGGTAATTATCTTATTATAGGCTTCAGTTTCCTTGCATACATCTTTCCCTTGTTTTGTATTTAAAAAAACATTGAAGCCGTTTTCACCAGGGCTGCGCTTAGTGTGGCTAGGTATTAAATATATAATTAAATGATTCTATTGGTTGTTAAAAACACATTCCTCCCTATGCATCTCTGGTGGAAACACAGCCTTATGTCTTGCGGGAGGCTCAGATGAGTTATGTTCTTAAGCATGATCCGAGAGTATGAAGAAAGTAAAGGGTGGTGATAGGAATAAAACTAGAGGTGTGAGTCAACTTTTTTTATATTATTTTTTTTGTAAATAATGCTTACAAATATATAATGACCTCTCCCTCAAGTTCTTTAGGAAGAACTTTACCATCGAACTGTGATCCCAACCCACATGGCCCAGAGTGTGGGGATTATGGGCATTACCCCTAGGGGGGAAGCCTGCGTCTAGCAGTGGACCAATATATCTAGGCTGTAGAGCAATATATTGCTGTTCTATTATAGTCACATAACTTACCATTGTAGCTGCAGCACCCCCATCAGGTCACTCTGCAGAGGCTGGGCAGTGAAAGAGTTGTTTATAAAATAATTCAAACTTTTAGTCTTTTGTCATTTATAACTCTAGGCAGAACTGGAAATATCCCCTGTTAACTGTTCCAATGTCTGTATTGTTTTCAAAATCATAGTTTTATTGAGTTCAAACATTTTGTCACCTTTCACACCACTTGTATTGACTGTTGACAAAATCAATTGCAGAAAAGGATATTTCATGGTATTAAGTTGACTGGTTCCAAGCACAAGTTTCAATAGCCAGTCCGAATCAAAGATTGTTTCACCAAGTCCACTGTTGTGGTGAACCAGAGATGCATACACAAGTTTAGTCTTTTCTTGGTCCAAAATACTTGACAAATATTTAACTCTATCTGTATCCCATAGTCTATTGGACAATGACTCTGAGACTTTCTTCATATCAAAATTACAGTTGGTAATTATTTTCCTTACATCTTCTCCAGCTGCTACAAGTTCATTCTGATCCAATTGAATAGGAGCTTCTTCTAGTTTTCCTGTGCTATAAGATATATTTCTTATTACTTGGTGCAAAACCTGAAAATGTTTTAAGAATGTTAGCGTGATGTATTTGTTTACTTGTCCTATTTAGTATCACCAGTGTAAGAGTTTTTGACCAATTAGGACTCGGTTTGAACAGGGATGGAACTACATAATGAGCCCTGTTCTAAATCGTTCAAAACTTTAAGGACTGCCCAAGTCCTTAACTACTTCCAGTGAAAAATATTGATTTCACTTACTACTTGAAAGATTTCATATGATTCAATTTGAAACACTTTGTCCATTTGTTAAGATCTTGTACAAAATACCTATAACGAGTACGTTTACGTTACGTATGGATGGATGGATGTAGAAAAGTACTTTGTGGATGGATGGTCAGACCGGGCAGGCAACTTCAGTCAGGCAAGTCACATAATAAACGTCAAGAATTCAAGATGGCGCCTGGCTGGCTGGCGGCATAATACATACGATTATATAGTTCCGAAATCGGCCGCGCGCAGAGTTATTCTTGCGGGCGGGCACTGAACTGAACTTCAACTTCTTATCAGAATTCAGTTCTCTTTCTAGGGATGCTACCCTACCGCATGATTTTTTTATTTTTGCAAAACAATGTGTTATTATTTTTGGGGTAAATTATATGTTTGTATTTGTCTTTTTGAACCATTATATTTAGGGCGTTCTGTAGGGTAACCCAAAAAATATTCAAAACAGCAAATTTTACTGAATCTATAGAGACATGAAATAAAAATTGCATATTTTCCCGGGTATCCCGGAAAACACACTTCCCCGAGATACAGTATCCCGGGGACCAGTCGTTTTCTGCTCATAAGCCTCACTTGGTTAATGTTTTGGTCCACATAATTTGACTCCAAATAAGGCCCACTTGTGCCAAAAGATACAGATAGTGCTGTCATCTCAGGTATTCAGAATTTATGTCCATCGCGTGTCGTCGCGTCGTCGTCGTTCGTCTCGGCCCGTGTCATCGTCATGCGTCCTGTATACGGCCAATGCGTTGGGCCAACGTGTAGAGACCTACTTAGCGCATGTTGGAAGTTGGCGGCCAACGTTGACTCGCAAACCGACTAATGTCTGTTTTTCGTCTCATCTTGGCCCGCTCCGCAAACAGTGTTCACACGTTGTTGGCGCATTGGCCCAACGCATTGGCCGTGTACAGGACGCATCATAGATTATTCGTCGATCGTCGCGACACGTCGTCGTCGTCGTCGTCGGTATATTTAAATAAATCAACTGTATGGACTGATCCTTAATTGATAAATATATCTATAAACATGAAATCTACATATTTACTTGGACCTTCATAAAAAACATGCCATGGTAAATATTGGCTGCTGTTTGTAGATTTATGACAGATTTTTTTATCAAAATTATGACAAGAATGCTGTTGGCAGCACTCATGGCGTAGTGGATGTTGTTGCAAAGACAGCTGTCGTTGTTTCGTTTGTCTTTGTCGTTTCATATTCAGCTGATTTTTGTGTACGCTTCACAAGCACTGAGGTGAATCAGTAGACGAAGGCTTTTCCACTTGTTCTAGTCTCTAAAGATATCAGTTAATCGATATAGGTATTCGAAAGTGTTCCTAATTAAAGCGTACGAAGCGAGGTTTTATCTCGGACGAACAAAGGGAGATGGTCCAGTGAGTGCGAGTGGTACGGTCGTGACGTCACTCGGCAGTGGGTTCGAGGCCGATGCGGCGGGAGCTCTCGTGATCTCTGGGCGGGGGGCAGCGCGGCGCGGAGTGGGCGAGCGCTCGAGGGCCAGTCTGGCCTCCAGTGACTCGGGGGACGAGGGCGCAGGGCATCGGCCGCCGCGCAAGCGGTCCCGCAGGCTGTCGCCGCCCGCCCAGCCCGCCGCCGCCATGCACCAGCCGTGCACCAACGGCGCGCACCTCAACGGCACGGGCCCGCCGTCGCATAACGGCCTCGCGCCCCACGCCGAGCCTGACCCCGGGCCCGAGCGCGACCCGCCCGCCATGTCGCAGCTCGACCAGGAGATCGTGCGCCTCATCGGCCAGCACCTTGTCTCCGTGGGCCTGCAGTGAGTATATCCTCTGCCTTCCTCTGCACAGGTGCAGGCAGGAGACTGTACAGCAGAGTCCATCTGCAAGGGACAGGCTGGCTAGGGAACTTGTATCATTATGGTATGGACAATACAATTTTGGATCAATCTGAAATACTTGCATAAACAATTTGACATAATGATAAATGGAATGAGAAATTTTTCTTGATTTGAGAGAGGCTTGATGAATTATTTCTAATAGATCAATTTAGAATTATAACAACAACATCAATGATGCAGCATTATTTAATTTTGTTACCTCCTTTGTTGTACAAAGCTTTCATACTAAGTTCACTTTGATTCTTTGTTATGAGTAAGCAAAAAATGTTTGTTACAATAATTAATTTAAGTATTTAAATATGTTGATTCTAAGGTCCAGCAATGACCAATACCTAGACTGCTTTGGACATCAACTTTAAAATTAGCATAAATACAACTTTATTTAGGTATCAGAAGTACATAACCATTAAGTTAATTATTTTGGTGTACAAGGTGAACCAAGATAAAAGTTATAATTAACTTTGTAGCCATAATATTTACCCTACCTTAGCATTCAAATAATCAAGTAGGTATGGAAGATAGATTCCTACATGTCATGTTTACTCATCATAAACATTAACATAAAGTTATGAAATCATGTTTCACATTCCATTGTTCCTTCAATCCCTACAAAAGTCAAATTATTGTATGTTCTACCTTGAGTATACATTCAATAAATAAACAAAGAAAAAATGTGCCACTAATTAAATTTAGAAACATCAAAAATAAACTGAAATACATACTGGCAAAGTAAATGAACTAGCCAAGCCAGTAAGTACCTATTTCACTTTCTTTGTCATGTTTAAATTACATTCGGGACTATAGAATTTTCACTTCTGGGCAAAATCTAAATATGATACCGAAACAATGTCTTAGTAATAAGTAATGAATGACTTGCAAATATTGTGCTTGTTCTAATAAAATGACTATGTGAGTGTTTGCATGGGAACCAGGCCACACTATATAACTCTGGTATTCCCGCATGCCCCAAGGCCACTGCACTTAGCAACCAGGCCACACTATATAACTCTGGTACTCCCGCATGCCCCAAGGCCACTGCACTTAGCAACCAGGCCACACTATATAACTCTGGTACTCCCGCATGCCCCAAGGCCACTGCACTTAGCAACCAGGCCACACTATATAACTCTGGTACTCCCGCATGCCCCAAGGCCACTGCACTTAGCATCAGATATCAATAGACGACCGATGTGGCGCGGTGTGCGAAGGTCCGTCTGCGACGCAGGAGGTCGCAGGTTCGATTCCCACCTCGGAACAATTGTGTGTACGATCTGCAGATATTTGTTCCAGGTGTTCTGGTCGTTTTCTATGTAGGTATAATAAAAATATCTATCTATGTAATGTATTGTATTATGTATATCAGTTATCTAGTACCCATAGCACAATATTTGCTTACCATGGGGCTAGATGATGCTGTGTGGATTGTCCAGCATTATTTATTTACTTATTTACTTGGCATCAGCGGCCAGTATGGAAGGGCTGTTCATTGATGTCTAGTATTCAGGCCACACTAATTCTTTCTTGACATTTAACATTATTTTTCATATTGTGTTGGGGGCCTGTCATAGGTTCCGTCTATAATCATAATCCTACTAATATTATAAACATTAAAGTTTGTAAGTATGGATGGATGTTTGTTTGTTCACGTAAAAACGACTGAATGGATTTTAATGAAAATTCACATAGGCTAGAATTCAGAAAAATATATAGAATAATATATTATCCTAAATAACTATCACCACGCGGGTGAAACCGCGGCGCGCAGCTAGTCCATACTAATATTATGGATTCGAAAGTAACTCTGTCTGTCTGTTACCTTTTTACTTGTAAACAGAGTTTAATGTAATTTGGCAGGGAGGCAAATAGTATCCCGTTACGGATATCAGCTACTTGAAAAGCGAGTACGAAGCCGCGGGCAGGAGCTAGTGTTTATATATAGCTCTGCATGCTAGATAATGCTGTGTGAAATCAAAATGTCGTCCAGCATAAAGTATATATTTATTAAGAGATTTAAATTGTCAGATTAAATATTAAAGAAAGTGATATAAGAGCATTGTCTCCAGTAAACAACAATATTTGTTCCTTATCTAGGTACGAGTAGGCAGGTACCGACGACAAGCATTGCTTAGTAACAGGACAATGGGGCCAGCCGCCGTATATGGATGTGATGGATATCCTCCGGTAGCGCTTGTTAGGTGCAGCACTATTCTAAAAGAACAGAGTACTAGCATCTTCTTTATTCCTGTGGATATGATTTATCTTAGCTATTAAGTGAGCGCAGCCGCGTGCAAGAATTAGTTAATATAAATAAATAAATAATGCTGGATGATGCAGCATGTAGCCTCAAACTAAGCAGAGCTTGTGTTATGGGTACTACTAGATGACTATGCAATATGTTACTAGATCCGCCCCGCGGCTTTACCCGCGTGGAAATTTATGTGTCTTAATGTTTTATATACCTTCCTCTTGAATCACTCTATCTATTCAAAAAACCGCATCAAAATCCGTTGCGTACTAGTTTTAAAGAACAAAGCATACATAGGGAGGGACAGACAGACAGCGGGAAGCGACTTTGTTATTCTGAATGATGTTGTGTTAGGCGCGTTTTCTGGCTACTCCATTGAACTATAAATAACAGAACGGCTTGCAGGGTGCTCTTGTCAAGTGTATGGTTCGGAGCGCGTAGGCGCAAGCGCGATGGCGTTGCCCAATCCGTTCGGTTACCGCAAGCTTCCGTAGCCCACGATTGCATTGTTAAACGTGATTATAATGTTAATTACCAAGATAGCAACAAACAAAGGTCGCTAGCTGCATTTCTCTGAGTCTTGACACAAAACTATTGACGCTGCTAATTGCGTATAGCCAATGTATGTACTTCTCTTATCAGAGTATTAGTAGTAGGTACCTACTACTACCACTACTAAAATCATTTATTTCTTTAGGGTTAAATGATTTTTTACTTTTTTACTTTAATATAATAGGTAAATAATTTGGGCTAAGCATGTTTTCTCCCTGAGCTGGTTTTTGGTCTCGCCAGAGAGATCGTAGCATGTTCATCTGCTAGAGGTGTAATATTATTTAAACGACGGACCGAGGCCTTCAGTGTTCCGTTGGGCTTGTCCGCAGGCGCAGCGCGTCGCTCCTGATGGAGGAGTCGGGCCTGCACCTGGAGCACCCGGCGGCGGCCACGTTCCGCGCGCACGTTCTGGCCGGAGACTGGGCCAAGGCGGACCACGACCTGCGCGCGCTGCACGACCTGCTGCACGGGACCGACCCGCGCGCGCTGCAGGAGATGAAGTTCGCGGTGCTGGAGCAGAAATATCTGGAGCATCTCGAGGTACCTACTCACCTCCTCCTCGTGGAGTCACATCGCTTTCCCTTTCCTCCATTAATGCGTGATGTGTCGTAGTGTGCGCCCGTTCGCCACCTATTATTTATAGCAATTATTTCAAACTTATTGATAATTTAATATAATCTCAGAGTAGGCGAGCCGTGTACGGCCCGATGGTTATCTGACATATCCTTTCCTGTCAGTGCGATCCTAAGTGTTGTGTTTGTGGTCGCAGGGAGGGCGCGCGCTGGATGCGCTGCACGTGCTGCGGAACGAGCTGACGCCGCTGGGCGTGGACACGGCTCGAGTGCACCGCCTATCCGCGCTCATGATGTGCGGCTCGGCGCGCGAGCTGCGGGCGCGCGCCGACTGGCCCGGCGGCGCCGCGCGGCACGCCGTGCTGCAGCGCGTGCAGGTACCTTGTCCACTCCTCTTGCAAACGCACCCCTCTAACTCCACTCGACTACCAGAGGAAGGACAGCCTCCTCCTGCGGTTGTTTGCCGAATGACTAAACCAGCGAGATGCGAACACCTTGGTGATGTAATCATGTTCACGGAGGTCGAGCTTCTTGTTCATTCTGTGTTGTGCTGCCATTGCGTAGGATGCTTGTGTATAGTAGACGGCTGCATCGGGAATGGGCTAAGAGCCTGCGACGGCCAGACCTTCGTCATTTTATAAAAGCTGCGAGTTTGTCAGCGCATGCTCCCACAGGTAGGAACGATCACCGGTTATTAAGATTGGGTTATAGTGGCTTTGGCAGATATCGACTAGCTAACTTGCTGAATTTGCACCAAAAATTCGTTATATTCTGGTCTATTTGTGATATTTAGTCTGGGATAGCATTATGAATCAAGTAACTTCACTGCTAGACACCTTTCATAGCGGCTTTGGCCTGCCAGACGCCTGAAAGTTCCATAATGCCGCTGTATGTGAGATGTAATGTGTGTGTAGGCGGTGCTGCCGCCGGCGCTGATGATGGCGCCGGGGCGGCTGCGGCTGCTGCTGGCGCAGGCGCAGCGGCAGCAGGCAGCGCGCTGCCGGTTCCACACGGCGCCGCGGCCGCTGGCCGAGCCGCCAGTCATGCTGCCATTCACCCTGCTGGCCGACCACAACTGCGGTGCTGACGCCTTCCCCATACACCCTCTGCAGGTAACTAATTCAATGTTGTCCTTAGCTTTAAATAAATATTGACATGCATCTAAAATCGCATTCATTTAGATTTAGATAAGCAAATGAAATGTATTTGACACATAAGTGATATATGAACATACTAGTGGTTTCTGTTTCACGTCTTCCACAAGTGGACAAAAAATTGTAGTGAACAGTAAAATAATCTTATTTGATAATAATTTTTAGTATAAAATTTGACTTGTCTCTTTTGTAAGCCTAAAGAAATAAAATATTCTGAGTTTCAATTTGACAGCCTGGCTGGTTTGGTCGCGCCATGCGTCACCCTTTCTTGCGTTAACTTTTCCAAATAAATCGATTATTTATTTCAACATAAATGTTTACAAAATAATACAATTATATAATCTTATGTTTTAATGGTATAAAATAATATCTGTGCACATGCCGCATGCCCGTCTCCAGCGCCATTGTTGTTGCACAGGTGCTGAACGAGCACTGCGACGAGGTGTGGTACTGCCGCTGGTCGCCGGACGGGCTGCGGCTGGCCTCGGGCTCCAAGGACAACACAGTTATGATCTGGGACTACGACCCCAAGGACAAACGGCTCGCCTTCAGGTATTCAGAGAGCAGACACGAGTAGCGTCGCATCGCTTGTTGCCCTCATATCCGCCCGCGCCGTGGATTGTGACACAAACAATCTTTTACGGGGGACGCGTGTCCAGCTGTGGACGTACATACATAGGTAATGTGTGCTAATAAGGAGGTACTTATACGGGGTTCTGGCAGAATGTTACCAAATAGCACACGGTCTGCTAAACACCCTGTAATTGAATCCTTCAGGCGGCGCGGCGTAACACAAGGATCTCAGCTGTGCCCTATACGCCGCGACCGACAGATTCTTCAATCTAAGTGCTTATAAGTAAGCACATAGATTGTAAGACTTGACGAGATTAACTTTATTGATTCTGATTCTCCCAGGGCACTGGCACTGGAAGAAGAAACAAAAAAAATATTATTATTGATAATAATAATTAAATAATTGAAAACTTTATTTTATATTTGACAATAATTTAGTAAATAATTTAACATGTAACTTTATTTTTAAACATAACGAAATAAAGGTTTTCTGATTTAGAGACGAGACCGAGACTAGAGTATGGCTTTAGGTTTTAGGGATTTGATCGCAGACGGAGACAAGAGAGCCTCGTTAAAGTATTATCTGTTGTTTAGGAAGTCTCTCGAGGGGCACACGTACGGCGTGTCCTTCCTGGCGTGGAGCCCGGACGGGCGCTACCTGATCGCGGCCGGGCCCGAGGACTGCCCCGACCTCTGGATATGGAACATGGAGGTACGCACTATCACACCACCTTCCGGTACTGTCCGCTCCCACGGCTTTTTAACAGACTTCAACATAACAATTCTCAATTCGACTGTATTTTTTAAAATGTTTGTTTTCGCAGGTATTTCGGCTGGGTGAACCGATTTTGATGACTACTTTTTCTATTTGAAAGCTGGTGCTTCCCGTGTGGTCCCATCTCTGACCGTGGCATCCATGAGGAAATCATAAAAGTCTTTAATTTGCATGAAGTACGTGCGCGACAAATGGACCAATAACTCAACATCACGCCAACCCATTTCGATGATTCGTATTTCCTCCTAAGTGTTAAACCATATTCATTATTTAGGAACTTGAAGTCGGTTTATACTTTATTTTTAAACACGCCAGATGATTCGGGTTTCGAGATCGGTTTCGAAACCCTTATGTTCACGTTCTTCGAGTCCTTTTTTCCCTCTTTGTTTTTGTTGATAATTTATTTATATTTGATTTGCTGGTTGACCCCTTCCCTGTTATTTGCAGACTGAGACGCTGCACCAGAAGATGAACCACTCGCAGGAAGACTCGCTGACGGCGGCGGCCTGGCACGCCGACTCCGACAAGTTCGTGTGCGGCGGCGCCCGGGGGCAGTTCTACCACTGCACCGTCGATGTACGTGTCCTGTATGCGTTCCACTTGTCTCTTGCGTCGACACGTCATCGCTGCAGTTGTCCTTTCGTTAGCAACCGCAGACCGTAACTCTCAAACCAGTGAGCCATGGCACATGATGTATTACGTATTTGAGAATCGCGCTGGCGATTGATGGCCGCTCGACGGCCGGCCACACTACACGCGTCTGTGGCCTGCGAGCGGGCGACAGTGTCGCTGCCGGCCAGCGACCTTTCAGGCGACGTGTCGCTACGCTACAGATCGTATTTCCATGCAAGAGGTATCGCAGGCGACACGTCGTCTGCAATCCGCCGTCTTGGGGCATGTCGTCGCTCGGTTCGTAATTCATCCTAGCAATGTCTTTCCACTGGTCTCCCGCTTGCAGGAGCCAGTCATATAATGCCACAGCTCCCATGATCATTTAGTGAGCGGGTTCGATGCGCGGCGGCGGCGCGGCGCAGCGGTACAGTATCTTTTCACTTGAAGCAGCGAAATGAGCCTGTCGCATATCATACATAGAGGGCCCTGGTAGGTGTATTGCAACGGCGTTTTGTGGTAGATGACATATAATAGGTATAGGTATGATTAGTTAATGTGTGGCATAATCATTGGACTAACATTCGCAGGGTGGAGTGATCAACAGCTGGGACGGCGTGCGCGTGAACGCGCTGGCGTGCCGCAGCGACACGCGCGCCGTGCTGGCCGCCGACACGCACCACCGCGTGCGCGAGTACAACTTCGCAGACCTCACCGACAGGACGCTGTGAGTCCCCTGCGCTGTGAGCGCCGCAGCGCGCCGGCACGGGCACCAACCCACGCGGCACTGCCGCTGCCTACACTCCACACAACACTAACGTCGTACGTGTACTTGCAGCCTCCAGGAGGAGCACGCGGTGATGGCCATGTCTCTGAACGCGGCGGACTCGCTCGTGCTGCTGAATGTGGCCAACCAGGGCGTGCATCTCTGGGACATACGTGAGTCACATCAATATATTCTCAAATATTTCTCTATCTATATCTTCATTGAGCTGATATCGAACAGAGCCACCGCACTGACACAAAGCATGATCCAATGAAAACGCATACAGTTCGTGATTTCGGAAATGATGTAGAAATATAGTCCGAGTGTTGACCCCTGTGGCACCCCTGTGACTGCAGTTATATGGATAGGTAGATACGGGTTTGTTGCTTATCGTATAGATAGTTTGCAAAGAGAAACAACATTTACTGGACGCTGTGAATGGTTATTAATACCTACATTTGCTTGTTGCCAGTATGGTGTGGTATGGTATGGTAGTGAATGTAATAATGTTGTTGGTAGGGGCGCGCGCGCTGGTGCGGCGGTTCCGCGGCCTGAGCCAGGGGCACTTCACCATCCACGCGTGCTTCGGCGGCGCGCACCACGACTTCATCGCCTCGGGCAGCGAGGACAACAAGGTTCAATACGATACAATTCTTTATTTATAACACCAAGTTACAATGCAAATGTAATAATAATAATAAGGCAAGCAATACAGAATACAATATTGTCCTTAACTAATATGTTATGTGTATATTGACCAGTTGTTGGGTTCATTCCATTTTAAAGTTTTAATGACACTATACTATTATAATATTATAGTAAATTGTCAGTAGTATATTAATAAAAACAAATGATAGCATGATTTTCATTTAATATTTAGTTTTGAATCAGTCCGTATAACTCTGTAAGTTAAGTACATGATATTATTTTAGTTCTCAATAAATGTATCATCTCCTTTCTACATAACGTGGGTGCTTCTGGCAAGCATTCAGTTAGTTAGGTAGTTACGGGAGAGGTTTCCTCGCTTGTTGATGAGAGCGTGTGTGTTGTGTGCAGGTGTACATCTGGCACATGAGCGGCGAGGAGCCGGTGGCGGTGGTGGCGGGCCACGCGCGCTGCGTCAACTGCGTGGCGTGGAACCCGGTGCACCACGACGTGCTCGTCTCCGTCAGCGACGACTACTCGCTGCGGCTGTGGGGGCCCAAGCACGCCATGCAGAGCAACAACGAACCGCGCGCCTAGCCACAGGTACTACTGCGGCTGGGGGCCCAAGCACGCCATGCTGAGCAACAACGAACCGTGCGCCTAGCCACAGGTACTACTGCGGATGGGGGCCCAAGTACGCCATGCAGAGCAACAACGAACCGCGCGCCTAGCCACAGGTACTACTGCGGCTGGGGGGCCAAGCACGCCATGCAGAGCAACAACGAACCGTGCGCCTAGCCACAGGTACTACTGCGGCTGGGGGCCCAAGCACGCCATGCAGAGCAACAACGAACCGCGCGCCTAGCCACAGGTACTACTGCGGCTGGGGGCCCAAGCACGCCATGCAGAGCAACAACGAACCGCGCGCCTAGCCACAGGTACTACTGCGGCTGAGGGCCCAAGCACGCCATGCAGAGCAACAACGAACCGCGCGCCTAGCCACAGGTACTACTGCGGATGGGGGCCCAAGTACGCCATGCAGAGCAACAACGAACCGCGCGCCTAGCCACAGGTACTACTGCGGATGGGGGCCCAAGTACGCCATGCAGAGCAACAACGAGCCGCGCGCCTAGCCACAGGTACTACTGCGGATGGGGGCCCAAGTACGCCATGCAGAGCAACAACGAGCCGCGCGCCTAGCCACAGGTACTACTGCGGATGGGGGCCCAAGTACGCCATGCAGAGCAACAACGAGCCGCGCGCCTAGCCACAGGTACTACTGCGGATGGGGGCCCAAGTACGCCATGCATAGCAACAACGAGCCGCGCGCCGCTTGAGCGTCCTCCACGGCCTTACGGCGTCGCTCACAGCCTCGGTGGAACAGAACTCACCATGGACAACCTTGGCAAGGCCTAGTCTAGGGTAGGATTGCCAGATATAACATGATGAACCTAGCGTAGAAATTAAGAAATTCCGTCCTAGAAGTCCAATTCATAAATAAAGAATCCCTGACAAATAATAAATAATGATATAAGTAAGCAATGTATGCTGGTCCGCCAGCCCGGAGCGACGTGTCCGCGCGGGCTGGTCCGCCAGCCCGGAGCGACGTGTCCGCGCGGGCTGGTCCGGCACGCCCGGAGCGACGTGTCCGCGCGGGCTGGTCCGCCAGCCCGGAGCGACGTGTCCGCGCGGGCTGGTCCGCCAGCCCGGAGCGACGTGTCCGCGCGGGCTGGTCCGCCAGCCCGGAGCGACGTGTCCGTAGTAACGTGTGCCCCGTGTTGTTCCAGTGCGCAGACCATGACGTCCTCAGAAACAATATGACCACATTATGTAAGTTTTATATGAAGCAACATATAAATTATTTGTTATTTACGAACCAATTTGGTTATCATTTTAACTTAATAGCGAATATTAGTTTAATGGGTTTGTTCATAATGTTTGTGAAATACTTTATAATACTCGGAGCACATTGCGGACGCTACGCCCGCTGTGCGGAGCGGGACGCGGCCTGCTCGAGATGGGAGCGGGGACAGACCAGGGACTCAGGGAATTAGAGAAAAGCCCTGTATCATTTCATAGGCTAGATTTGTCATAAAACTGTTTTTTTTTAACTCTAGCGCCAAATCGATCCAAAATTATTTGGGGGAGGGGCCCCCAAATAATTTCGTCGTAATCCCAATACAAAGCCCTTACATATTATTATATGGGGCAAGATATTGCTGTGTGAATTGTCCAGCATTATTTATTATTATATTGGATCGATGTTCCTGGGCTACTTTCCCCGGTAGACTCAAATGTCCTAAGTGTCATGATAACAATAAACTTGTTTTCTTTCTTTCTTCTTCGCGGTTACTGATGATGTAGCTGATATGTACTTTTTTTAATTTCCTATTAACTTGCCTTTAAGATTCTCAGCGCCCATGACGCACATGGACGTCTTCTCCAGCTCAAAATGCAGCAACGATGCGGCGGCAGCTGTGGCGCACTCCTTAGCGTCGTACCGCAGACACTGGCCACTGAATCATCATATCTTATTATGTTTGTGGTTTAAATGCCACAAAACATCTTGAGCTGCATTTTGTTATGTATCTATGTATATTTGTTCTAAATTTCTAATTCACTTCTTAAAAATATGTTCTGAGCATTATAAGTGAAAAGTCCGTGTAACATGACAACTAGGGACATTGATTGTACCGGAGATGCAGCCCTTGACCTCCCAACTCCTCAACAAATGTGCTCCATATTTTGATTGCGACAACCTGTATTTTTACACCAATAGATTTTGTTAATAATTTAAAAAAAAATATTTTTCTTGCTCATTAAATATCAATTTTTGCAAAGAAATGTGTTCTTGAAAATGAAATTACATCCTATTATTTAACCGACTTTGAAAAAAGGAGGAGGTTGTAGATTGGTCCGTGCGTTATGGACCGATTCGATTTTATAAATTGTTGCGCTATTGTACAGAGAAGGATCCCGAAGTGGTCCCGTAGTTTTATCATTCCCGATGCGTCTGTCCTGTAAAACTTAAAAACATTGTTAAATTAAGGGATTCGAAGTCGGTTTTTGTTTTTATATAGCATCAATTTTTCTGCTAGCGTTAAGCTATAATTATAGTCCACGCCCTCCCACCTCGAAGGCTCCCTGTACTCGAGTCACGCGTCTTGGCGCGGCGCCTGACAAGAGCAGGTACACTCTGTTATATTACTCACTTCTTAGATGATGACAGTTTACAATGTAAAGGGATCGAGAGTAGCGCACGGTTCCGGTTGGCTTCGATCTACAGCTAGTTGGTAATCGCGGGTTGAACGAGTAGTTTTAAAGAATAAGAACTGAAATAAACATTTAAGATTAGAAATTAATGATAGTAATTATAATATTGGGCTTTTTCAGAAACGCTACTCGGAGCCATCCATGGCAAAGATTTGTTAACAAAACTCATTCAAAAAAGGAACCAATTTAAAAAAATAGTTGCAGCCCTGTCGTACGAGGCACTTTTGATGAGAGTTATTTGTCTTAATGAAATGTGACCCGTGCCCGTACCGCGGGGCAGCCTCCTTACCTCTGTAGTGTACGAGACACGGGAACCAAGTGCAGTTGTCTTTTAATCGAGCTGTAGTGGCCCGACGCTCATATATACATTATACAAATAATATTAGAGTTATTTATCACTAAATTAGGTATGGATAGTGTTTACGAGGGTGGGGAGGGGTCAGTCACCTCGCACGGTTCGTGGCTCGCGCGGTACTTGTGTAGCGCGGGGCGGCAGGCTCCCGTAGGACCCACTCTAGGGTACTTTTAAGTCTTTCGACATAACTTAGTTAAGACGTAACATAATGATCAAGAGCTAATATTAATTCATACAAATCGTCCGCGTCTCTATTTTTCTACCGATATCGAATCTCTGGTGAGGTGACATGGACGGAGCAGTTAGTGGCCGGTTCCAACCGGGCGCGGCGGTGACGGCCCTCGGCCGCTGCACAGGCGCTTCTGTAAACTGTTCCTACATTTGTCGATATCATGTACATTTGAACTAGACTTGTTTATCAGATTTGATTGTGCAGCATCTGACACGAACCGCGTGTAGACCGCAATAGGTGAAGTTTCTAGCTATGCATGCTTACATGACATGTTCCTCGATGAAGGTTTAATGAAGCGCCCGGTAGGACTGCGGGGCCCAGGCACACCTCACACCAAGATTCATTCAAATTATGTGTTGGTTTATTTCACGGAATTTTTTAAACTTATTGTTTTTGATGGTTTATTTGTATAGGTTTACTTAGATTATAGCACGCACAAAGCCTTGTCTGTGAATAGGTTATTTTTTCTTTTAACACCAATGAAGTAAAATGTATGTAAAAAGTAGAACTTGTTCGGTGACTCGTAGACAAGGCTGCCCGGCGCTCCCAGCGGTGGGATCCGTGCGTACGGGACTCGTGCCTGCGCTCCCCAGCGGTGGGATACCGTGCGTACGGCTCGTACCTAGCAAGTACAAACGAGTGGACTAACGATCGCGACTAGTATAGGCGCGGCGCTGCGCGGTGTGAGCGTCGCCGCTTTCAATAATTGTTATAAATATTATATCAATAAATTTTTTATTGTAACAATTTTGCTTATTATTTGTATCCTTGAAGTACCCTTTTCCAGCTGAGTGACAAAAAGATTCCTTCAGAGGTTGAGTAGGACTGTTCAGAAAGCAGAGTATACAACATACAATTCAACATTTATTTTGCCTTAAACTTTAAACAATAATTTAAACAATACATATAAATGAGCTATACCTAGCTAACCTAGCAACTATAAGTTAGCAGTTCCTGACTTTTCTACAAGTTCCAGTAGAGTGTGGAGCGAAGTGTCGAATAGCTCACATCTGATTGGCATTTCCAGGGAGTAGAAAGGGTTCTTAAGAGCATAGTCTGAGTACAGCTCATAGATCCTCTTCAGCACCATCTCTGGGCCTTGCATATTAGGGTCTGTTACTATGATGAACTTTACACCTGGAACCAATTAACAATACATTTAATGACTGCAAAAATAAAAGGAATGCTAATTCAGTATTGGGAGACATTCATCATAATCATCATTCAATTTATTTCTGTTTTATATATAAAGCCAACAAAATAAACAATCTTTTTATTAATTTTACCTGTTAGTGTTTGGAAACAAGAAAGCTTAAATGTATCTGCCATTAGTGAGTCGATCCCTGAGGACTTGGGCACGGGGCTGAGCTGGCAGGCGAGAGCAAATAGCGGGTAGAACATACTGGCCAGCACTATCTTCTCATTGGTGGTGGCCCGCGCTCGCCCAAACTTCAGACTCAGAGGGAAGTTTTCCTAAAACAACAATTTCAATTATTAATTTATTTATTGTTATAAAGTTTACAACTAAACAACATAGTTAGATATCTAATTATCCAATTGTAGTTAAAACAAATAGGGCATTCATTTGTAGCTAAATATTTCCCCTAAACTCGTCCCCAGGTTGGGTGATGTGAACGTCTGAGTTAAAATGCTGATGTGAAGGGTTCTCGGATGAGATATATACATACCTTCTTTTCAATAAGTTCGAACACATCTCTTCCATCTTCTGTGGTGCAGCCCGTTACAGGGGAACCATTCACAGAGAGTAACATGTGTCCCACTGGAAGAGGATACTTCATATAATGCTACATTCTCTTAATAGTTAATTGGTGAACAATGGATTATTGTGTAGGTTCTACTAGTAGATCAATTCCTGCTTTGCGCTAGGTAGGTAAGTACATACAACATTATTTATACTACCGCGTACGTACATACCTATATACATACACAGATTGATAACTGAGTTTATTGGTACGAATCCTAGAGACAAGACAGCAATATTTGAAACTTTAAAGCTTACCATTTATGCCGTCTCTCTGACCGAAAGCCACCACAACTTTCTTGTTTTCATATTGCAGTTTGATGTCGAGCGGGTAACCAAAGGTTTTCTCCGCTTCCACGCGAGGTATGTTGTGGTCGTAGTTGTATATGAGGCCTCCTGATTTGCTCACAATGTAGACACCGTAAATAACCATCTTAATTCTTCTAATTTTTTTATTTCAAATAATTAAGAGACAACAATTTTTGTTTTCGTAAACAAAACACCCCCACCAAGTTTTTTTTTCTTTGCCCAAGAAGTGCGTTCAAATACTTCTTCAATTTCTCAATTATTTGAAGAATTTTTCCTAGTTCCTATCTTCTATAATTTGATAGAAAACGCAAAAAGAAATAACGATTTGTAGTAATCAAAATCTAATATTCGCTAAATCAAATATTCCTAACTAATTAAATAAAGTCAAATAAACTAACGGAGCGGATTAACGGACTAACGGGCGGAACTAAAAAATATGGTGACGTGTCCAAGAGTCCTGGAGCCCAGGCTTAATAAAAATCATTATTAATGTTTTTAAATAAGCAGTAGAGCACTTTGATGTTTCAAATAAGCTACTCCAAATCCGTTCTGAACGCACCATGCATAGTTGTATTTTTGACATTGACAGCCTTAATAACTTAATAACTATGATAAAAAACATATTTCGCTCATGAACGAAAAATGCTCGGACTGAGTCTCAGTCAACCAAAGAGCGTAGCACTCACTGATGCTACGATCCTCTACACGTACGCGTGCTCACCCACACATTGACATATTTATCGACACTAACTCGTCCGCCATTACCGATTTAGACACCCACAGAGTGACCCTGTTGTAACTTAGATCGAAAAATGAAAAATGTCTTCTTGTGTGGTCAGATGTTGCCGAAATCACACTAATTTAGTAATTAAAAAACACGGAATCATATTTCACAGGTAAATTTCTAATTACATCCACTTATTTCTTCGATTGAACGCAAATAACTATCAACAGAAAAATCACAACAAAAACACAAATCTTGCCGGTGTTACCAACACGTAAACTTCTAAATTTCTGTAAACTTCTTATTATCTGGGGGAAGCCTAAGTTCACCATAAAAGCTATAGGTATCTTATCTAATTGTGGATCAACTCTCTTCTGAGGAATAACTTATTTCTCACAATACGGTACTTATCCAAAATTGGTATCGCATATTTTTGATGCTTGGGAGAAGTCGCAAGATGCTTTAGGCGTTTTTTGTGACTTGTCAAAAGCATTCGATTGCGTTCATCACGAAACATTAATCAGGAAACTACATCATTATGGAATAAGGGACAGCTCTTTGGATCTTCTTACATCTTACTTGAGTGATAGGATACAAAGAGTTGACATTAATGGGAAACGATCTAAAGGGTCTGTGGTTACAATGGGTGTACCGCAGGGCTCTATCTTGGGTCCTTTCCTATTTTTAGTTTATATTAACGACCTACCTCATCTTGTAAAGAATGATCATGAGATTGTATTGTTTGCTGATGATACTTCATTAATTTTTAAAATGAATCGACAAAAAACCAATTTCGACGATGTAAATACTGCAATCTCAAAGGTAGTCCATTGGTTTTGTATCAATAATCTTTTGCTTAATGAAACCAAAACAAAATGTATAAGATTTATTCTACCTAATGTAAAACAAGTTAAGGCTGATGTAAACGTAAAAGGAGAAACGGTAGAAATTGTAGACAATACCGTATTCTTAGGAATAACCTTAGATAGTAAACTCCAATGGGGCCCACACATAGATAAGCTATCGAAGAGACTTAGTTCTGCAGCATATGCAGTTAAAAAAATCCGTCAACTTACAGACGTTGATACTTCTCGACTAGTCTATTTCAACTACTTCCATAGTATTATGTCTTATGGCATACTATTGTGGGGGAACGCTGCAGATATAAACACCATTTTTGTGTTGCAGAAGAGGGCTGTTCGTGCGATCTATAATATGGGTACCAGAGAATCCCTACGTAATAAATTCAAAGACATAAACATAATGACAGTACCATGTCAATATATTTATGAAAACTTGTTGTACACTCATAAAAACATCAATCGATTCATCAAAAAAAGCGATATACATAATGTAAATACTAGAAATAAGAATAAACTCGCTGTTCCCACAACTAGACTACATAAGATAAGTGCATCTTTTAAAGGGCAATGTATACGCTTCTACAACAAAACTCCAAGTGAGTTGCAAAAATTATCAGTAAATAAATTAAAAAAAATTGTGATGCATATTCTTTGTAAAAAGGCTTATTACAAAATATCAGATTATCTAGAAGATAAAAAAGCTTGGAACGAGTTTTGCTCCAACTCAAAATCTAACAAATTACAGATAAGCAAATCATATGTACTACACACATAAGTTATGAACATACTAGTGGTTTCTTCTCACTTCTTCCACTGGTGGACAAAAAATTTAAGTGAACAACAATACATATAATAATGAATAGTATAAAATATGACTTGTCTAAGTGCTTATTTGTAAGCCTAAAGAAATAAACTTTCATTTCATTTCATTTCATTTCAATAGGTACCCAACGTTCTCCTTTTACTAAGCACCGCACCGCACCGCACCGCACCGCACCGCACCGCACCGGTCGCAGTGGGGGGTAATTCTGGACTCCTCTCTGTTTATGTATGACGTACCTGCTTATGAATTAGTCATTATTGTAGTTAAACAAAAATAAGTTGACTCACTGGGTAGGTAGGTACCTACCCAGTGAGTCGAATTATTTTTGTTAGGTACATTATCTCGCACGTCTACCATTTGATAAATGATAATATCTTATATCCTACCTCTTTCTGTCTATATTTTGTTTTGTTTCGTGTTTAGTTATAACTATTTGAAGTAGAATAATATACCTACATATGGATCTCGTGTCTGGAAATAAAGAATTTATTATTATTATTATGTCTCTCATTTATCATGATCTCGGGCCATAAAGTGACCCGGTCCTTTGGAAGGCTTGCGTGGGGCCGAAGCCAACAGCACAGAGGCCCTTTGAGAAGTTAATCTAAAGGCGATGGCTACACATAGCGGGTATCATCCTCGGGTGCACAATATGATACATCCAAAGATGGTATCCACCAGGTGTAGAGACTATTGCAAAGAAAAATGAAAGAAATAAACGCGTGGTCTTTGTCTTAATAATAATAATGTAAATCCGTTTATTGGCTGTTAGTGATAGTTATAAGATAAGTTAATTTATAAATAAGAGCTGTCGATTTTGTTCATAAATAAAAAAAAAAAAAACCAGGTTATTGTGATGGATGGATGGACTGGGTAATCGGGCTATAGGGGAGATTGCGGACGTCTGCCATAAACAAGTCAATCATAATGTTAAGAAGAGTGGCAGACGGTGGCTTGCCGAATGCTGGATGGGTTCCTTAAAAAGCCGGAGTAAATTACCGGAGAGGAACAACATCGGCGCAAACGACTGAGGGGTGTCGAGAGGTGCGGCCCCGATTTCACCATCACGAAGACTGCTCGTGAGCGGGTTTCCTCGCTATTACGCCATTAGACACTTCCACCCCCGAGTCTACATCCTAAGATGCATCTCTCGCGACTCCACTCAGACCGGCCAATGAAGGCAAGCAAGAGTGGGGGTCTGGTTCTCTTGGGATGCCACTCCGCTAGCGGAGACGAGAACCAGGAACTTCCCCGGGAGCACTCGGTACCCGTGGTATCGCTACTCACCAACAGCTCGCCACAAGCTGCCCTGCGGGCAAGCATTTATTATTATTATTATAATTATATAGGCATGATCTCTGAGGGTATGAGATATAATGATCAAGTAGGTCAGGTAGGTACCTACTTATAATGATTATTAAGATAGATAAGAGAGACAATATCGGATCGGAAGTGATGATTCATAAAACTAATTTTAACTTTATTATTATTACTATCAAGACGCCCGCGGCTTCGCACGCGTTATCCATTGAAACGTTTATAGATTATTTTTTTATATCCCATGGGAACCGGAGTCCTGGGGATTTTCTAGACTTACATTTACCTAAATTTCAGCTTGATCCGTTCAGTAGTTGTGGTGTGAAGAAATAATAAACAAGCTATCTACATTGAATCCCTCTTTAACGGTTATAAAAGAATCCCGAGGGATTAGTATATTTGTCGCAAAACTAAAAAAAAAATAGTGTAGGTACCTACCTAAAAAAATTTAAAGTTGGTTTTGTTTTTTCAAAATAATCAAAATATATGTTTAAAAATAATGTATTCGGTAGATACCTACTGTAAATAAAATATGAAATTTCAAGTTATGTAGGTTTCCTTGAGGAGCTGGGACGTAGGTGTGCCCGCGGGGAGGGAGATGCCTTTTCGTTGAACCCGTGCCACGAACAACAAACCTGTCGTCGATCCATTATGTACCTTACCTACCTTGTAGTCTACACACAACATTATTTCTGTTGAAAATTTAACTACGAAGTTATTAGTGGCTGTGTTTTAAATAAATAACGAACATGAACGTGTAAGACTTTTATGAACTGACTCATATTGCAGTTTAGGATCGCGAACACACATTGCGATACTAGGAGATAGAAACTTATCTGATTCAATACTTACCCACACAATCTCTCACCTACTACTGTATCTTATCTACTACATGACACTGATGACTCACGTCTTCTTAATCAATCAACATCAGCATCATTAGCCAATGCTAGTCCACTCTGCAGGACATAAGGTCATGTCCTTGCTTATCAGCACCAAAGGCTGGGTCCTTTGGTGCTGATAAGTAAGGACATGACATCTTCAGTTTGCCATCCAGCATCAACTGGCCATCTTTTGAAAATCGTCATGGTCGTCGTTCTTCGGCAGATTAATGTGGTTACTAGGCCCTTACATACTGATATAGGTAACTCATCTTTTAGAACCTTTCGATAAATGTGTTAGGCTCTGCCTACTGCCACCCACCATAGTAGAGAGGAGTTTATTTATTTATTAAATGTGTTAGGCTCTACCTACTGCCACCCACCATATTAGAGAGGAGTTTATTTAGTTATGTAATAATTACGCAGCAGGACGCGGCAGTACAAATCTTTGTATGCTCATATTCATCAGCTTTATTTGTATATAGGTAGGTACAAAAGTTGTTGATTTTAAATACATCCAAATACAAACTACCGCATGTTGTAAGTATGCATATTCTTTTTAATTAAATTTCACCAAGTTATCTGTTAAGTTAAGAACATAATAGATTTAGGTATAGGTAGGTAAGTATTTGTAATAGATTGACTTGGATTGGAATGGAACTCTCATTAGGGAGAATAAGAATATATTTATTGTAAAATTATATCCATAGGAAAGGTCTTAAATAATAATTTGGTAACAACAATTCATCCATTTCGGACATACAATATTTAGAGAATTAGGTACTAGTACTAACTACTGCTAATTGTACAGGTAGGTTTCTTTACCTCTTAACTTTAACCCGGGTTCGGGTTCGGTCTATATTAATTACTAATGAATATTAAAAAACTCTTATGTTATAGTACAACAGTGGCGGCCTTAGGGGGGTGGCGAACGGGGCAATCGCCCGGGGCCTCGCTGTTGTAGGGGCCTCGCGCAACAACCCAAGCAAATTAAAATAATATTGATTTCTGTAACTATATAGGTATATATTTTTCTTAATTTTTGTTTTTGATACTTAAATATTTATTAAGTTTATAACATGACGGTAAATTAAAATAAAGTTAGTTAACATAATTCATTAATTCAAAACATAATTGACTTAAAAAAATCGTGGCTCACTCCGCTCGCCGATATTACTCGTTTTTTGGGCGTTTTGTTCTGTTTTGTATCAGTTCTGCAAAAGCAACGGCACCTATTATGCTACAGTCATTTTCTATTAATTCAATCACCACAACAAATAGCGCAAAATGTAACAAATACTCTGCGAGGTCACTTTTTCAAAGAGCACAAAAATCTGAGGAGACAACAAATTTTTGGCGATTAGTCCCACAAGCCGATAGCAATTGTTCCTTCCAACTATAGAAAAAAGCGAACTCCTTTATACCCCGCTTTAAAAAATAACACAAAATTCTAACGAAAACCACAAAAAATTTGCGGCTCGCTCCGCTCGCCGGCAATTTATTCTGATACTTTGGTTAGACTAGAATATAATAATGATTTATTACCTGCACTTATAACTACTTATAGATCATAAACTAAAAACATAACTTATATCTATAATGAATAAGTAGGTACTTACATAACATACAATTCACATTTTTACTAACTAAGTACATTCTCAGGCAATGGGAGTAAGCTCAGTATAATGCCGACAAGCTTAAAAAGCACGTTCGGCGCTGTTTTTCAGCTTACCCCTTACCGACTGGTGATCGTCGGCTTTTATAGTAGGTTTTTTTTGTGGGTTTGTCCATTAAATGCTCTATATTGTAGTTAGCCAGAATTAGTTTGTGTGTGATTGTGTGCGTGTTCTCCTGAGGCACCAATCTCATGAGAGTTTGGGCAACAGGACAACAACACAATACAACATATATGAGTGGGCGCATGCATATATACAAGTGTAATAATGTTTTTATTATTTACCTATGTAGGTATATATGATTGGATAATATAAAGCTCTCGTTTTATATTTGTTGTTATATTATTAATCTTTGGTAGTCTTGTGCTCACATTAAGATAATTTTTGACGACCGATGTGGCGCGGTGGGCGAAGGTCCGCCTGCGACGCAGGAGGTTGCGGGTTCGATTCCTGCCTCGGAACAATTGTGTGTACGATCTGCAGATATTTGTTCCGGGTGTTCTGGTCGTTTTCTATGTAAGTATAATAAAAAATATCGATCTATGTAATGTATTGTATTATGTATATCCAGTTATCTAGTACCTATAACACAAGCTCTGCTTACCATGGGGCTAGATAATGCTGTGTGAATTGTCCAGCATTATTTATTTTATTATTTATTTGCCAAACACGAAAACTTGCTAAAATAGTCTTTCATTTTCTGGGCTCGCTCCGCTCATTTTAATAATTTTTTCGTACTATTCTTCACAAAAGTAACAGTTATATCTTTTGTAAAATGGCATTTCTTTTGTATCGCCAAAAAATCTCGAAATTCTGCGCTTACGGTTATCTCCTTAGTTTTTCGCGATTAGTTCCATAAGCCGATAGCAATTGTTCCTTCTGAGAAAAGTTTAAAAAATGTCGGCGGCTCGCTCTGCTCGCTGGTAATATTTATTTTATATCGCCTAAGAGTATAAGGATATCATTTTCTTTGAAAACATTGCGCAAGGACTCAGTTTTTTCTAAATTAAATTATATGTGAATGAAGGCATAGAATCGCGCCATCTAGCTAAGGTACCGGAGAAGCTACAGGTACATTGTTATGATGTCCAACATACGGTACAGTAACAACTACCTATATATTTGAATATAAACGACCGAAAGTCTAACCTATACATACATTTATCTGAGACCTTCTTACACTTTGCTCTCAAGAGATTGAAATGGAATGACCTTGACTTTGTTCACATGATTGCTAAACGCCGAGAGCGTACACACGACCTGTCCACACAAAACGAGCTTCTTGACAAAGCTGCATGTAGGAGTGCGCCTGCGCCGGCGCTTCTCAGAAAACGTTTTCCTCGAGAGCGTTCGCCGCAGATGCAGACATAGTTGGTACGGGCGCGCCGCTGACGAATGTCTACGTCATAGATCGGTGACGCGGCCCGCGGATAAAAAGCGAGGTGGTGGTGTCGCGCCGCCCTAGTGCTTGCTGCGAGCGCGTGCGTGGAGCTGGCTGCGCGGGCGCATGGCACCCCGACATGCCTGCATGGAGGCGCCCTGCCTCTCCGAGTACTCCGACGACTCCGGCGACGAGACCGTGCCCGCCGGTAACTGCCTCTGTGTCTCTTCTCTCTGTGCTCTGTGACGTGTTTGTGCTCTACCCCCAGTGTCTCTCTCTCTGCCTGAGGATGTATGTCCGTGCTCTACCCCCTCCCCCACAGTGAACCCACCGCTGCGGTGAAGGATCGATGAGAGTGTCCTAAGATTAGTCAAGTTAAAGTGCTCCCTGGAAAGGTTTTATGCTCAATTATTACTCGCCGTTAAATTTTATAACGTAGGTTTATACGAACATTAATTATAACAATCAAGTGAAGAAGGCTACAGGGAAGTGTATATGTGAAGGCATGGAGATGGAGTTAATGAGGTTTGTCGAATCCAACAACTTAGCCAACTAAAATTAAAGGATATCGTAACCCTACACCCCATTTGAGCCTAAATGTTAAGAGAAAACGAAATGAAAACTAATTAAATTGTTAACTTTATAAAATAAACCCCAGTCTTTGTTGATGTAAAGCCTGAACAGTTGCAATGTGAATTAGGCAATAGTTTAGAAATGGATTATTTTATTATTCGCTATAATTGATTTGAAATTGATAAGTAAAAAAAAAACAAAAAAAACACTTGTTTTAAACATTTTGAACTGTTTGTTTTATAAAATATAAAAAAAACTGTTTTTTTTCTAACCCTGGTTGCAGAGTACTAGAGTTAGGCCTAACCGTCCGCCGCGCGCCGGCCGGCAAACCAACAAACCCTACTTTTTCCCTAGATGTAAATATATGAGTGAGGAGCCGACCCCGACCTATCCGTGTAGTGTACTGTAACTATTTTGACTATTTAGACGTATTTTTTCTGGTTTTCTTATCAAACTGTTTAAATTTGATGAAATAATCTAAGACATACATGATGGCTTAGGTTATTTGTTTGTATGCATGGATCAGATATTTACTACTATTAGTATCACTTGTTGTTACGAATGAATGTATTGTATTGTTATTGCAACCTACGCAATCAGGAAGTTCACTTTACTTTTAATATTCGTTGGGAAAATGTACAGGCTGTCCTCTTGCTTCCAGGGCCATAGTCCTTCTAGTCCAGCTTCTATTACAACTGTGGCCGCGCTTTTTAATTTTTTTTATCCTCTGAGACATAAAGATAGTGTTGAATATTACTGAAATACATGGATATCCCTATATTTTACCTAAGGATCTAGTCTAGTCAAAGTCGCATTCAGTTGCAACAACTAATAAACTTCATTCGATAGAAAAAAAACAAAGTTAATAATATTTCTAATGTTTTTTGAATAAAATGTTTGAACTAGGTACTAATATTTTACTTTTTTTGTACTTAACTAAAGACCTAAATATTTCTAAACAAATTTGCAGAGTTTGACTTGATAAAATTAGTTTCTTAATATCTATGTTCAAATGTAGGTATTTGAACATAGATAACAATATTTATACTTATATATAATAAGAAAATAATAAAATACACGAGAGCGGCGTTGCGATCAGTTTTGGTAGGCAGTCAGTCCAGGAATATATCTACCCTGGCAACAACAGTAAAAACAAGAATAAAAACCTCACATTATTTGCATAGATGTAGGTCTAGACCGCGATTAACATACCTACTACTATACTACTACTATGCTACTTTTACTAAATATGAAATAAATAAATAAATCTACAATTCCAGTAAAACGCGTGAAAATACATCTTCTAATCTAAATTATTTGATTATCCGTGTTATGCACTGGTAGTTTGATATCTACGAGTACCTCCTCTAATTCGACCTACATAGCACGACCTACCAAGTAAGTGGCCCGGAGTAGGTTCTGGCTCTGAGCAATAAAGTAATGTTGCTTTTAACCAAAAAGATCTTCAAAAAATATTTTGAAATATTACAATTTTATGCAAAAATAAGCTTTTTTAAAACAAGCTTTTGTATTCTTCTAAGCCAGCTCGGGAAAACAAATCCAACGAACCCAAATTTCGTTTAGGAGGTCCTATGGCCACATGTGTAAAATTTTGGACTGAAATAAATAAATTATATTGAATTGAGCAGTGGGCGAAGAAAAATTTACTCAAACTATCCACAATTATTTACGAATCTAAAGTTTTGGGGCTCAGCGTGAGATATCCCTTTTCTGTTCCTGCGACATGTAGGTGGGACCTACGAAATCCTATTCAGTAGTTTTACATTATGCATTTGTTTATTCCGTCGTCTCAAATATTTCTTAAAATAATTATATGAAACGACGAATCTACGTCAACTGTATGACGACGACACGTCGTCGCCGTGCATACAGTTGACTGTTTGCACGGCGCGGCGACGTAGTCGCGCGATGACCTTAAAGTAGTTGCGAGGTACTCCGTCGTAAATGAAACCCCTGGTGTTGTGTTGTGTGTAGATCCGGAGCAGTGGCAGCGCGCAGACGTGGTGCGGTGCGTGCGCTGGGTGGCGCGGACGTTCGGCGTGCGCGCGCCGCGCCGCCATCTGCTGCCCGCCACGGGGCCCGCGCTGCTGCGCCTCACGCTCGACCACTGGACGCAGGTACGTACTACTGCTGTCGTCTACTGAAAAATAGTGCTTGGGAAAACTAATTCAACTAACCCAAGTTTTGTTTAGGAGTCGACGATGAGGCGCTGAGCGCTAAACATCAGCGAACTTGTCGCTGTCACCTATTTAAAACTAATAGACGCCACTCAACGCGATGGGCGAACGCGGTAGACCTACACCGACCGCATAGCGCTTGGTAATTTTGAGAGTTTTCGTGGCCTTTCCCCATGTCCTGTGCTGATCCCCGAGTGTCCGGCAGGTGTGCTCGGGCTCGGAGAGTGCTGGTCGCATCTACCACGCGTATCTGCAGCACGCGCACGCGTCGTCCGGCGCGCGCGCCCCGCCGCCCCCGCTGCCGGAGCACCAGGCGGCCGCGGCGCCGCCACCCGCCGCCGCCGAGGGCTCCAATGACACACGTGAGTCCGGCTCATTTACTTCTATTTGTAGAGTAGGACGCCCTCCGGACATGTGGGATGACGACCTGCGAAGGACTGCAGGCAGATGCTGGATGCGACTAGCTGAAGATAGGGCACTAAGGCGCTCATAAGGGGAGGCCTATGTCCAGCTGTGAACTATTATTAATAGGTTGATGATGTACATAGTAGAAGGACGAATAAGAAACATTTGGCGATATATAAAATAATCACCACATCAAAATCCATTGCGTAGTTTTAAAGATCTAAGCATAGGTACATAGGGACAGACAGACAGAGCGGGAAGCGACTTTGTTTTATACTATGTAGTGACGAATGAATTAATGTGTAGCAATTAAATTAAAACCTCCTTTTTACGATATAGAAAACTAAAGTAATTAAATTGTTTCAATTACCTACATACCTACATATTACGAATGGAATATTATATTGTGTATTATTGATAAAATTGTTTCAAAACTTTCATGCCTACCAATCTAGCTGGAAGGTGTACGACATGACTTGCGCCTGGTATACGTTTGAATTTTAATGTGAAAAATATAAATAAAATTAAACAACGGGATTGCATAATATGATTTGATTTTAAAAGTTTGAAATAATATTACATATACTAAGCACTGGAAATATTAATATAGCACTCGAGGGTTATCGTAAATGGAAAGCGCGCCAAACGGCATGAATGGATGCGCGCCGTGAGTCACGCGCGCCATTCATCTCGCGCGCTGACTCACGCGCGCTTCGCGGAACTGCGCGGACTGCGGAGCGCCGCCGCGCCGCCGCGCCGCCACCGCCACCATTAGGTACATTACATTCATGACTTACACTTACTGTTAAGGAACTTACATTTACCGAGTTAGATCACCTTATCTATGGTTACTTATTATTATATTACACATAATATTCTATACAAAATGATATTTTATTTCATAAAACCGTTTTTTTTAATAAATAGGATTACGATAAAATTTTAAGTTCATGTTTAACTAATTCCAAAGCATGCTATTAATGAAATAATGTCTATGGCTTAAAATGTATAAATTCATTAATAGTATAAAAATGACGTTCATTTAGTCCGTTCAATAATTTATTTAAAATAAATGGTTATTCAATAATTTCAATTCAAGGGGTACCTTATTATATATTTTACGCACATACATAGTAAAGCAGCTTTTTGATGTCTCGGTGATTTTGAGGTTTCTTTTAGAATATTAATTAATTCTGGGCTCAGCATTGACTCTACATGTCTATGTCTTGTTTACGTTTTTTGGAAATAAAATATGCCGGGTAAATAAAAGGTCCCAGGAGGGACGAGGGCATAGAAATGACACCGTTTACCCCAAACCCATCCGCGCGCGGGTATCAGTTAATGGATCGCGGCGGTAATGGCGCTCCTCTGATGGCATCTCCACGGACAGGGCTCCGGGCGCGCGGTGACCAGCCCTTATCTCGACATTGGGAAGATACCTTATCAACAGATTTTCCATTTAGACTCATTTCTCCAGAAGCACCATCAATTATTGCACTCTTTAGGAGGTGCTATACCTACATACCTATTGCAAATTGCAATTTGTAAAATGACATTTTATGCAACATAAATCTTAATTCTCACTTGTTGTGAATGAATGGTGTTTTGGTCAATTGTCTTGGCTGTTCAGTTAAGTATCTGCGATGACCAGCGCTCGGGAAATGTGGGAGATCGCCAAAAATTGTCGCGCGCCTCACATTATTTAAATGCCAAATGAGTGACAAAAATATAAACACATTCTTGTATTTTTGAATAGTTTCATAATTAGCCTTAACCAGAACCAGGAGGGCCGGCGTTTAACAACGACTTTGGAATCTCATTTTTGCTCTACCGAGGCTCTACTATCATCGCGATATAGTTAAGATACCTAAGCTTATTGCATCGACGCGTGTGTAATGTTGTATGAACTTGATCAGTTTCGGCATCGTGGGAGAAACCCAGCACATTCACTGAGCTCCGAGAACTATTGGCTAACTTTACTCTGCAGCTCCGGCACCCGGATCTTACTAAAGTTTCAAAAGTAACCCAGTTTTGAACCGACTCACCTCTGAACGTCTGAAGTGACTAATCTAGCTCAAGAAGAGCCAATTACTATTGGATGGTAGCGACTGATGCGTGACGGGATCAGTACATAGTTACTACGAGCGGCGGCGGGTACCTACATAAGTACATACATACCTACTCGTAGGAGAGCGGAAGTGTTTCGACTCATTATTTACTCGGAAATGTGATTCACATTGTTCCGGATTGAGTCAAAATATAGTGGTGGTATGGTATGCCAGATGGGATGTTACGGCGTGAGTGGTTGTGTTTATTTTAGTTTTGCATGGGGACGTACGAGTAGTGGCTGGCTCCGGCGTGGAGCTGTGCGCGGTGCTCCGCCCGAGAACCAGATGATGTGTCATATCCAACGAAAACACATTCTTTACTAACATGACTGATCTGGCATTTAGAGTATTTGGATGTGAAGCGAATTTGAACGAGTCCGACATATACCTAATGTCATCAGTGTGTAAAGTTATGAGATGATCTTACTAAAAGAGCAAACGGTTTACGGTTTCCATTACAATTGGACATGAAACAAGCAAAGCGAGATCAGAACGTTGTTGTCAGCTGTTAATTGGCGGAGCGGTCCCACATGGGGGCTGGCTCAGTCCACAGCGCGGCCCACGCGGCGGAGCCCCGCTCTGGCCGGGCTGGTCAGGTGATGTAAAAACCCTGCCTGCTAATAGTTCGCCTGGATTTAGATCTAGTGAAAAAAATATTGATGTTGGTGTAACTACATCGATCTTTAAAGCTTGTCTTCGAGAGTTATCCGAAAAAACATTGCCACATTTAGCACGACTCTTAAATGTTTTGGTTACTTTGCATATAAACTTATAAGACAAAAAAAAAATACCTTGTAGGTATTTTGTAATAAACATCTACTGATTTTAAAGTTCGGGTAAATTGGCTAAATTTGGGAACAAATGTCAACGACAATTGTTATCCTTAACATTGTATTGACGAGGGGCCATTCTGGTTGTAAGATGAGATATCTACCTATTGTTGTAAAAGGTTAGGTTTACATCAATGTAGTCAGTGTTGTGTTGACGCCTTGTCCAACCAGAGCTTGCCAGATTGACGTGTGCGGTAATGAATCAAGTACCAATAGAAACGATTGAGCTAACTGTTCAGTAACTATGTGTTGTTACGAAATCTGAACGCACCTTTATAGACTCATGAAAATACACAATATAATAAAATAACAGAGTAGAAGCAATAACCACCGAGTAGGGGTTAGGGTTGTTTGCAAGCTCGCGTATAGATAGATGAGATCCCACCCCCCACTGCGCAGGATAGTCCGGGGGCGCCCGGGACATTTGCAAGTCAATGCGACGACCTTTGTCCCGGGATCTAGAGGATTACGGTGATGGACGGCACTTGCCGCGGTTACGCGCACTTCATATTTGATCACGAGCTCGAGTGAAAGCCACCTTCGTTGCTGGATACTATTATTTCGCTTATTAAAATGTTTAATATGAAAGATCATAAATTGGCACGTGCTGTGCTTTTAACATATCTTATCAAACATCTCTGACTATAGGCATAGGTACAGTTAGAGACGATGCTGCGATTATGATTTAATGATAGACAAGTACCTAGTTACGTAGCGCTTGTACCGTGTAGGTATGATTCACGCGGCAGTAATGCGCTGCGATGTCTGGGGGCTCCGGCAGCGCCCCGGGCAGGCCGCGGGCCCGCAGCGGAGCCCGCTCTCTCCTCCGGCGCGGCGGCGCGTGACTCACGGCGCGGGAATGCGGGCCACACTCGCTCCTGAGAACGCAGGGTATTCGCCCGCTGGACCAGATTCCACGCGTCACATTCAACCTGATACCGACCGGATACTGACCGGAACCATTCGGAATGTGCCTCCGAGTATTTCAGGCACTCAGTGCGTTTTCAGGTACCCGCGTAAAAGACAGCGAATTAATAACAAATCGTTATTGATTGATGTGATAAGAAATAATGTAGGTCCGCCGCCGCCTAGCTGAAGATATCCGATCTGTTGTACATATTGATATCCATCGTACTGAAAATACTTTCCATTGGTTGTAACAATGCCTGTAAGGAACGACGAATGGTGGCCGACAGCCGACACCTTAGTATGTCGGAGCTCTGGCGAGGTGTTGTCCGCTGCTCGGCGCCTGTAGCAGTGGATGCTGTGCCGCAGTGCGGGAGGCGGGGCGCGCGGGGCGCCGCCCACCGCTCGCCCCGCCCGCGACACGCCCTCTCGTAGGGCTCTTTAAAGCCCGACACATTGCAGAAGGCCCGCGCGGCCCGAGGTGCAAGCGACAGCGGACACAGTATTGCTTCCTCTGTTGTTCTGATAGCGATCGCGCGACTCGCAGAATAACGTCGGTTGCAGGTTCACTTGGGGTAACCGACAAAGCACGCAAAAAAAGTATATCATTTTTCTTAGTTTTTTCTAACCTTTCGAATAGAGCGAAATAATTATTAATAAAAGTAAGATACATTTTAGCTGCGAAATATTATGTTGTAACTACAATATGTATCTTGACAGCATAATAGTGTAGCTGCCAACAGCATAACAATAATTGGTGAAACTGAAATTTATTTTCAAAACCAAACTCGGAATAAACTTCGATTAAAATAAGCTTTTCGGTCAAAACATTTCCAAAAAGGTCACATGCGAATAAAGTTACCGTTCAATTTATTATGAAACGATTTGAATGCGTTTACTGCATAGTTGTGTTTGGTCGGGTACCTACCTACTGCAATTGACTCCAACCGACGAATTATGATCTAATGGAAAAGTCTGAGCCATCGAAAAGGATATCAGATTCCCCTTGGATTTCAGAGAATAAGTAAGCGATCATATTTTTAATTCAGAAATTATCTTGACGATTTTCGAATTCTTGAATTTGTCTCGAGGCGGGAATCAAATCCGCAACCTCCTGCGTCAGGCGGACCTATGTAAGTCCGCTGCGTCTCATCGGTCGCCGCCCGCCGCATAGTTTTCTTACTCGTATGTAGTAAAGAGGTAAAGACTTAGACGAGATTATTTATATGATGTCGCTCCTAGATGTGACGCGTGCAGTAGGTAAATGTATTCGTTATGTTATATTCCCCCCCCCCCCTCCCGACACCTCCCCCCCGCTCCCGCCGGGCGCCAGTTTTCCGAGAAGCGCTCGCCGACCGCAATTTATATCCTTCGCGTGGGATCGGGTCTCGAGTTTGATGGCGTGAGTTGTTGCCATGTTCTTGCCAATTTTATGATTGCGGAATAACCCACCTAACTTAATTTGGAAATAGGTACCATGACTAGCTCTGTCGCTCAAAGGCGCATCTTTTTGTAGATCAAACCGGCTCTACTGTAGGTACTAAGTACCTACTGCCTCAGCGATATGAACAGTATCCAAACCGGCTCTACTGTAGGCACTAAGTACTGCCTCAGCGATATGAACAGTATCCAAACCGGCTCTAACTGTAGGCACTAAGTACTGCCTCAGCGATATGAACAGTATCCAAACTACTTTTATTATATTTAATTTTCATCAGTAGGTATAGTTACTTTGTTCCCTACTCGCCAATAATAAATATATATCTAAACGTCCGAACTAAATGTATCTCAAGGAAAGTCGGAAAATGATACCTAGTATCCAGGTGAAAGGCATTCGCTACTAGGAAAAATACAGGAAAAATGGGAACAAAGCCAATGGCAGAAGTTAGTTTCAAAATAAATTAACCTTAGAGTAGAGTAACAAAACGCGAGTCAAAAAGCAAGCTATAGTCAGAACAAGACAACGATATAAAGGGGATCAGGGGATCAACGTGCAGTTAGGGCACTATCTGACGATAAGCTGTGCCTGTCTATTAGTGGAGCCGTCACCCGACCCGACGGGTGACGACCCGACGACGGGGCGGAGGGCGATATTGCGGCGCCCCGCCGAGCGCGGAGCCCTGCATTATGCATGCCCCTCATGATTATTGCATTTGATTCGCTTTACTACTGTTTAAGTAGAGCATTAACTAAATAATTGAATATTAAATAATCGACGTTTGTAGCATACCTACATGTAATAACATTCGAAGTTAAAGTAAGTTACACTCGCACCGTGTCCGAGAGAGAACACTGGATGAGATGACATTACGCCTATGTACATACATAATGTGTTCCAGAAGGATAGACATAGTACAATCATAAGTAATAACATCATTGCCGCGGTGTTCCCTACTATCACATAGCTATAATACAAAACACTCAGTTTATTCATTTTCCGAAGCACTGCAACGGACAATCCATATCTTCATTTATTGAACCGCGATCATTCATGATGGTATCTCTATCTCTGGCCACCTCATAGAGTTACATAGTACCTTAGTCAGTCAACTTTAAAAGCTTTAAAAGCCCGCAGTAGAACGTAGTCATAAGCATATCAAGTATTATGGACTTCATTTTAAGATTTTTGCTATAAACAGCATAAAATTCAATTTAATACAAAAAATATATAACTTTAAGTCGCGATAGCCACTCGTTTGTGAGTTATTTGTTATTTTATCGTTACTACCATATATTTGACATGATTATGGTTTTTATTTAAATATAATAAATCCACTAGTTTGGAAGAAATCATTTTTTGTGAATAGAGTCATTAGTGAACAATCAAAATTATAATTCATTAACGAATGACCTATATTTTTATGTATTTGTAATATTTTTCGTCTATAATTTTTGGTCTAATCCCTTTTTGGGATTGCACTTTATCCAGGGACTCATACGAAGAGGCTGATCGCAAATGCAACAAAATTAATACAAAAAATCTTTATCTCCGAAAAAAACTCAAAATATATATAGAACAACTTTACTACCTTTTCACTCTTATGTACCTTTCAAGGCATCAGGTCATGACCTCTCGCTGTAACTAGGACTACACCACGACACTGCACCTTGCTTGACACACATACAGACTTCTCAGGATCCGAGAGAGCCATGACACTGGTGCGAGCCCTCGGCGCCGCCCGCCCCTCGCCGCCCGCGGGCTCGCAGGGCGGGCGGCGCCGCACTCGGCCTCTTCCGGTCGCACATCCGCCCGCCTTCTCTCTACACCTCCATTTATGTTTCTTTTCAATATTAATGATACCGTTTTGCTAGTACTGGTGCGGTAAAGTGAATTGTTACATTGTACAGAACTGTCAATATTATTTTGGTTTATCCTTTTAATTATATTAAGATCAGTTACGAATTTGCGTTTTGGTGAACTTTCATTACCTTGTTTAAAGAGTGTGTGAAAACGAAAGTGTAATAGTGTGTGCACGTTATGTGATGTCAAGTAAATAAACAGTGAGGTGATGTGAGCGCGGCGACGGCGCGGCGGCGGCGCGCGGCGCGATGCTGTGGCTGAGTCCGACGGAGCACCGCCGCATCCAGCACTTCTACCACGGTCCGTGACACCTTCTCTAGCGTTCTTTAAATTGCACTAAAGACAAAGTACGTAAACTAGTAGCCTCACGACCATTTGCGAGAGTCTAACTCTAACAAGATGTGTCGTGAGGTTCGTCTCATTTATCCTAAAATGACAGTGAACGAATAAAGTGGCGATCACAACAGGCCTACCACGGATGCAGTGACACGAAAGGAAAAAAATAACAATGTTTAAGGCTAAGTAATTCAAGAAAACTATTTGAAATCAATAAGAAACTAGAGATTATAAAAGAAAAGTCATGATTTTCGAGGAAAAGTTAAAACTTCGTCAGAGAGCAGGGGATTACTCGTGTGCTCCTCGATCATTTTGTGAAACACAATGACGAGAAAATTCAGAAGAGATACCGCGTAAACCATTTGGTATTCAAAACAAAACTAATGAGAGTGTAATATTACTCAAAAATTTAAAACAGAAGCCATTGAAAAATTAACTACGACGTCATAAAACCTCTGCCAAATGAGAGCTCTTTTGAGATGGTTATCTATTTTTAAAACATATACCTCGAGCTAAATGAAAACATTTTCAAATGTAATAAATATTTTTAAAGTTACGCGATTTGAACACTTAATTATAAGTATTGATTCAACGTTTCAAATAAACGAGGCCCGCTTCGCTGAGGCGGTAACTCCAGTAGGTACTCCAGTCATCCCGTGCCCACGACAGTGTGTAAACCTGTTGAAACGTCGGGAAAATAGGTAAATAAACGCGATAAATACCCGTTGTATCATATACTTATAATTATTTTCAAATGTACTCAAGTAGTATGTAATTCTTAAGTCGGCTATTTGATTCAATTGATGAACACTATTGTATAGAATGATAACGAGGTGCACCCATAAAATATATTTCTGAGGGATTAGTAAAGTAAAAATAAAGTAAAAAATAATTTATTTCTTTAGGCTTACAAAATAAGCACTTAGTTATCCCGAGTAAAACTTAAAAGAGAAATAATACTAATATTTATATTTTTTTATTTATTTGGCACACAAAACAGAATACAATCAAATATTATACAACTAGAAACACACAATAACTAAAACTAGACTGTATCCCTAAATATGTGTACACAGCATGATCAAAGAGCAGTTTATGTGAAGTAAATACAAAATGAATTTAAAAGTAAATAATAATTAAAGAGAAAAAAAAATCAGATAAAAATATGTAAGCATGCATTATTTTTAATTACAATATTTAATTTCTTTTTTTTTATTCATTTTTAAACAGTAAATTTGATTAGGGCTATGAAATATATATATATATATATTAATAATAAAGGGAAAATTACAGAAAATTAAGACCACTCTCCTTAATGAGAATGGTTTCAACGTCTTTTTTAAATTTAAATAGTTTTCTATTAAATATGTCAATGTTATCAGTATTATTAACTAAAAGATCGTTGTACTGACGACACATCCTGACCACAGGGTTGTAATATGACTAATGGGGAATCACGCAGGCACAGGCCACACAGCATCATCTAGCCCCGCTAGTATATCTTCAGACTTCACTCTCAGAACAATATAACTACCTACCTACCTACTTACTTACATTCCAAAACGTCAGACATTATCATCACTACATAGTATAAAACAAAGTCGGTTCCCGCTGTCCGTCTGTCCCCATGTATGCATAGATCAATTAAAACTACGCAACGGATTTTGATGTGGTTTTTTTAAATACAGCCTAAGCTAAAGCACCGACCGTCCCGAGTATTCACAACATTAACGATACAACGATCACCGTTGGAGATATAGGTACCTATATCATTTCAATTATAGTATTTCATATCTATAATATAAAAATGAATCGCAAAATGTGTTGGTAAGCGCATAACTCAACAACGCCTGGACCAATTTGGCCAAATCTTTTTTTAAAATGTTCGTTGAAGTTCAAGGATTGTTTTTACGGCGAGACATAGAATACTTTTTATCATTTAAACAATTTGACACATAGATTTCCACGGGGGCGAAGCCGCGGGGCGCAGCTAGTATTAAATAAAAGTAGGTTTACAACACTTGGTCAACATGCCTTTAATCCCATGTTACGTTTGTGTAATCACTTGGTTCTTGCATATTTTACACGAATGTATAATGCCATAGATAAACATACAATGCTACCTCATTACAAGTATCCTGCGCCACTAGACCCGTTGGATACTAACTAGTAGCCTGAGAGCTCCTACAGTACTAATACAGAAATACAATGCATTGGTAAAATCTATTTATCACTACTACAGCACCTTGTATGTCAAGCCAACGGTGCGCGAGAGAGGGCGTAAAGACAACAATACTTGACGGGTTGTTCCATCTGTAAGCGGACAGTATTGTGATCCTAACTCGACAATGTATTGAGGTGGTGATGTTATTGCAGATGGGTACGCGGCGCTGAGCGGGTGCGGGCGTGTAGCGGGGGCGGCGGGTGGCGCGGGCGGCGGGGGGCAGGTGCAGCTGTGGCAGTTCCTGCTGGAGGAGCTGGCGGCCGGTGCGCCCGGCATCTGCTGGGAGGTACGGACGGAGTGCTGCTGCAGTGGACAGCTGCTCCGGTAGCAGTATCTGCTTCGCCCCGCTGCTGGGGCCGGAAGTACCTATCGCTAGTTAGTTGTGAGGTGCTGATGAGCTGTGTGTTATACAGGGCGCTCCGGGGGACGGCGAGTTCCGACTGTCGGACCCGGACGAGGTGGCGCGCCGCTGGGGCCGCCGCAAGCAGAAGCCCAACATGAACTACGACAAGCTGTCCCGCGCGCTGCGGTACTACTACGACAAGAACATCATGAGCAAGGTACCTCACATCTCCTGATCCTTCCTAAGCAATAGTATTTCCTAAATAAGATTTGCTATCAAGAACACTAATAGACTATGTAAACATTAGGCGTTTTAAAGTCGGTCCTCACAACTTGTACTGGTACTCGCTGTTAATCCTTTTAGTGTAATAGCAGATGACGAGGTAGACCCTAACATGGTGGTGGTTGTGCAGGTCCACGGCAAGAGATATGCATACCGGTTCAGCTGGGCGGGACTGTCGGCGGCGTGCCAGGCGCAGGCGCCCGACGCGCCACCCTACTGGCACTACCTGGCGCCCCCGCCGCCGCCGCAGGAGCCCCCGCCGTCCACCACGCACTGACCTGATCTGCCGTCTCCCCGTGTCTTCGTGTGCAGCTGAGATCCTCCAAACAACTCGTGACGCAGCAGAAGTCTTGCCGTGTCCTGCCTCAGATAGAGGCAAACAACCTTGTCCCGGGCGGCCCCAGCTCTAGTCAGTCGGTGGACACTGACCTACATGTTGGACAGCCAGTGAGAGAAGAGTGCAGTGAGAGTAAGGAAGTGACCCCGTGCAGCGATGTTGTGCTACTCAGACGATGCGTGTGTCGGGCTGTGTGTGAAATGACTCATCTAGGATTCTTTATGAACAGTCTCTAAGCAATTAATATTATTATGGTGTAGAAGTGAACTAAATAGGTAACTATGACATATTGGTGACACTTTGATTTTAGCTTCTGGAGCCTTTTAACAAACGATATTATACGATCCACATTCCCCATCATCCATTGTTTATTCCACAGAAATCCAGGCTTAAGTAACTATACTCTGGCCAAACTGAATATATTATGATGTATGTAAAAACAGTGCCTCAATATTTAAAAATCGGGAGCAGGCCTTTAGTGTTGAGAGTTTTTACAAATATGGTAGGTGTTGTTGAGAATGACCGTGAGCTATGGTAGGTAGGTCGTTTTAAAAGTTTATTCTACCAGTATAGAGATACTTCATTCTTAATATAGGTACCTACTCTGTTTGTAAAATCTAATGATTATAGCAGTAAAGTAATTATGAGGGTAAATATACAATTGTTAGTAACTTTAGGTGTATCCCTGCCTCGTTTGTCTTTTTAAAAATATTTTATTTAGGGTTTGTTCAATTATTTGAACATGCCACCCTTCTCTGTCCTTCCTTCCTGTTTTACTTATTAGGTATGTACTTAAGTATCTATACTCATTCAGAGCTAATGATGATGGTTCTTTGCTAATGGAAACTGTTTCTGGTTGGACGCTTTTCTGTCAGTGTCAAGTAATGGAAAATAATTGAAAAATTAATGAGTTATCAAATTATGGAGATGGTTTGATATTTTCACCAGAGCCTGGTTCACTTGCAGGGTGTACCACGTGCAGGTTAGGTTGGCTTGGGAGACGAGATGTCTGAGACCCCCTTACTTACACCCCCAATCGGAGCTAAGCTCTCGTGTGTTATTTTACTGGTGTTTGATTGAATAGACATGTTCGATTAAGGATAAGTGAGTCATCGAACTGTACGTTAATTAATTATACATACATATATAATATAGATATGTATGTAGTTGTATAAGTCAGTTTGTAAAAGAAGGCGAGTCCAAGCGGTGGTGTATAGTTACAATGAATGAGTCTACCTCATATTGTTATCAGTTTCATTCTCTACATTAGGTTAAATATTTAAATAATTCATATAGTTAGTTTATGTGTTTATTGTAAAAAACTATGTAGCGTTTCGAGCTGGTTGTAGATACCTCTAGAATCTAGATAATAATTTGAAGACATTACTCACTGTCTACAATAAATAGCTCTCCAGGGTGTCGGACGACATACCTAACGGTGAAACTAAGAAATACCTCAATTTTTTACCGATACAACGGTAAGTACATTTTTGTTTTCATCTGCATGTACACATAGGTTTTCTGTTTATTTTGTATGTTAGTTTAACTTATATAGGGCACAGGGGATAATCCAGATCTTATCTTTAAAAATTTAATTCCGAGGGATTAGTGTTTATCCCGCATAATTCAGAAACAGTTTAAAATTAATGGATACCAAGACGATTTTTAGTATTTTCAATATAATCAAATGATGAATAAATATTGTTGTGTATTAGGTACTGTAGATATTTGTCGTTGGTTTGACATGGTTGTAGCTGAACAAGATTCCACACTTGTCCTGTAGATACCTATTGTATATAACAGAAAACATAAATCAGTATAACTCGCTAACACATACCGAGTTACTTATCCATAAGTAGTTAACATGTAGCTGAGAGGAAGGCGTTTCTTGTCCTAATAAAGTTCCTTTCACATATCTGTTGTATAATTGTGAGTGTTGTGCGGACGAGTGCGGGCACAGAGCACTCATTGCTCCGCGATGCCGTCAGGTCCCATGCAGTAGCGAGTATGGATGTGCAATAACTTTGTAGGAATAGTAGTGGTCGGAGGAGCGCCGCACGGTGGGCTGAGAATGGCCTGTAGTGGACTTAGGGGTACTTGAAAATCAAATACCTTTTAACGAAATTATAAAGATGGCATCTAATTCTACTCAATGTAATAATCATAAACTGTTAAGTAAATAATTTCGATTGGAGCAGTATTTTCGGAGATACGACGATTTTTTTTTTTTTTTGTATGGAGATAAAGTTTATTTGGCTTATATCTCACTTTATTGACGAGCCTTTACCAAGTCATGTATTGATTCATATGGCTGTAGCCATGAACTACAAAAAATGCATATACGTGATGCTCGATTTGCCCCGATTTTTTTATAATAATGTTTTTTCTCTATTTTCATTGACGATAATTATGGTATGCACGTATTTATGTTTTACCAAAACAAGTGACGTCATAAGGGTGGTGTGGATATTACTACCTGTGCAGTGACCTTGCCAATAATTAGATACAATATATGAATGCGAGTTTAAAAGTTAGTACAATATTTTTGCCGTGGGAGTCTTGAGTTCATGTAAGATAAGTATTTATATTATGTCTCAACTCATTTCAAGGAAGAGCGTCTGAACAGTTATCCGCTTAAACTATTACATAATTATATTGGAATAAAAACGAACACTAATAAATAAAAAAGAACATTTATTATTGTAAGGCGGATATTAGTAAATTAAGGTTATTATTGATTATATCTTCATGGAACCAGGATCATGTTAAATTTGGATGAATTTATGTTGAATTTTAAGTAATTACTGGTCTTATTAAATCATAGTTCTAATTATATTGCATGAAATATGCTTACTATAACTTTATGTATTAGAAAAGTCAGAAGGTAATTATTACATTTATTGTCATTATTCTAACCTATTTTTCTGGCAGAGAAGGCAAACGAGCAAAAATGATAATAATAATGATAGCAGTACAACCAAAATATAAGAAAAAAACGTTCCAACGCGGGATCTTTCATGACTTGGCAAAAATTTAGCATTATATTCAATTTGTTCCATACAAAAAAAAAAAAAAAACTACCTTAATTATACGGATTACAAAAAATTGTACAGAACAACTTTTGTGAAGATTTATTAGCTCTATCCGTTGGCACAAAGAAAAATCCCTAAGTCCCCAAATCCTAGTTTCGTCCCACTGTGCGCCGGCTCGCGCCCTGCGGCCGGATGCCGCGCGATAGCACCCACGCGCGCCGGCTCAGCTCTGGACAACATTTTACTCAACATTATTTTAATAAGTTCTGTTACGCACGTAGGCACATCACACTAATAATATAATGTGAATAATATAACGAGAATGACATAAAGGAACACATAAATCAAATGAATGAAAATTGTTATGAAATTAAATTATTTAAACCAGACACGAGAAACAAATTTTAATAGTTTTAAACTGACAGTACTTACTTCTAAACTGACTAAATTCCTACAAAATGATTTTTGGCCCGAGGGGTTGGTCTTTCGGCGTTATCGCCAACCGCGTTCCGTCGGGAACGATACCGCTGAGCCTACTAACTAAACATGGTAGTACAACCTAAAGGAGATTGCACATTGGTCACTTTTAACTGCCAGGGAGTTAAAAGGTCCGTTCAGCACGTACGAGATCTGTGTAAGATTTCCGACGTTATTGCACTGCAAGAGACTTGAACATTGACACATCGGCAGGTTTTCTTCGTGGGCGACCCTATGGAGGTGTGGCGTTAATGTGGAGATCTAGCCTATTCACAAACACGGAAATCACACAGTGTCAAAGTGATCGTGTAATTGCAGTGCGATTAATGCAAGGCGATCGAAGTCTATTGGTTTTTAGTGTTTATATGCCTACTAATGACGAGGAAAATCTGCCCGAATTTATAGAGTGCCTTGCGCAGATAAGTGCGGTAATAGAGAGCTCTGAGACGGAAAGTGTATTGGTCCTAGGGGACTGAACGCGCATCCTACCACTCTTTTTGGAAAAGAGTTGGAGGATTTCTATGGTGAGCAACTTTTACGCTGTGTGGACTTTGAGAGACTGAAACCTGATACATATACCTATGTAAGTGACATGAACGGCGCTTGCCGCTGGCTGGACCATTGCATCGCGACGGACGCGGCGGCTAGCTTAATAACTGGTGTAGATGTGAAATATGGTACATATTGGTCAGACCACTTTCCACTGGAATTAAAATGTAATTTTAAGAGCGTTCGGCCGAAAGTAATGAATGATAATAACCAAAGAATAGTTCATAAGCATTTGTGGGGTAATAGAGACGAATATCAGAAGAGAACGTATACGAATTTATGTGAAGAGGCGTTACAGGGTTTAATTACTAAGTATAATTTAAGGTGCTCCGACATATCCGGGTGTAGTACTAAGGGTTTTGCTGAATATTTAGATGACATGTACCAGGACATGATCGGTTTATTACAAGAAGCGGCCGAAAAAAGTAACGGAAAACGGTTAGTTAGTAATGGTAAGAAATTGATAGGATGGAATTTTCACGTCAGGCAAGCTCATGTATTAACATGAGCTTAAAAAAAATTTAATTTGGGTTCAGTTTGGAAGGCCCCGCTCGGGGTATTACTATGAACGAATGAGTACCTCACGCAGAGAGTTTAAAAACGCGCTGAAATACGTCCAAAAAATCAGGAAAAGATCAAATTGGATATGTTGGCCCGGCATCGCAGTGCTGGCAACTTTGTAGAATTTTGGAAAGAAGTCAAAAAGATGGATAAGAAAAATATTTTACCAATTAGTGTTGAAGGAGTCAGGAACGACGTCATCGCCCGAGACCTGCAGATCCAATCCGTGGAAGAATTCGTCGTGCAGACGGCGCGTCGAATGTACGATCGCGCCGACAACGGACACCACGAGCACCTCCACAACATCGCGCCGCCCCAGCCCCGGCCCTAGGAAGACGACCGCCCATGGCGACCCCTTCCGCGGGACCTGATCCCCGCGGAACCACCATAGAGTCAGGGTTTATTAAAGAAAAAAAAAAACACAAACCAAAAAAAAATTATAAACCAAATGCAGCCAAAAACAATTGAGAAGTAGGAAAAAAAAATAAAAAATCCCAGAAAACCCAAGGACCGAGGGGTCGTCACTCCTCGAGTTGACGCCGGGGTAATAAGGCCAAGCCTCGAGGCCTCTCTCTGTGCCCCCACCAGGGCCGGAAATAATTGATTGAGCTACAGCTAGTCTTTCAAGAAGCGTAGCTGCACCAAACCGCACATAGCCGTAGCAGCGTAGCTGTTTCGTAGCTGCGACGATAGGTCGTAGCAGCGTAGCTGTTTCGTAGCAGCGTAGCTGTTTCGTAGCTGCGACGATAGGTCGTAGCAGCGTAGCTGTTTCGTAGCTGCGACGATAGGTCGTAGCAGCGTAGCTGTTTCGTAGCTGCGACGGTAGGTCGTAGCAGCGTAGCTGTTTCGTAGCTGCGACGGTAGGTCGTAGCAGCGTAGCTGTTTCGTAGCTGCGACGGTAGGTCGTAGCAGCGTAGCTGTGGAAAACAAGCAGCATTCCATAGCGCCGCTATTTGGAGTTAAGTTTTGGTAAATAAATAATAGTGACGTATAGCCAAATGTTGTCCGCCTGCTGGAGCCGGCCCCGCCGCCCGCCGCGCCGCCTATCGCCTGCGAGATGGCGCGACGAGCGGTGGCCGCGGCCCTCGCCTTGCTCCTGTGTTTGCGTAAGTCCTTATTCCTTATCTATACCTTATGCCTTATCTATACTTTATCTATATCTAGGTAACCTACCCTACCCCTAGTCGTGTATGTACCGACTAGGGGTAGGTTAAGCCTTTATAAGGAGGTTGCGGGACTGTTAACAAAACCAATATTTAAAAACATTTTCAAAAATGAAGAAATGGCTTCTTTTTAGAATTTTAATTTGAAAACACGCACGTTAGTGTTATTAATATTGTTTGCCCCTATGCACCAAGTATCGATGTGAACATTATAATCTAATCATTAATTATTTCTATATCTAATCTATGAATGTTTAATTTTTTATGTTTATTTTTAAGTTTTGTGTGTTTTTAATTTTTATATGTATTTAATGTAACTACTGATAAATCTGAAATAAACGAATAATAATAATATAAACAATCTCTTCAAACAACGACTGGTGTCTCAATAAGTAGTTTGCGTGTTGTTGCCGCTAGTTAGGATACTGAAATCCTCTTAATGAAAAATTACGAAATAAATTTAAGAAAATAAGGATATAAGTACCTATAAAGTTTTTATTTCCTCATAAATTGAGCACATCGCTTCTTTCACGGCTTTTTCTAACTCTCATAGTTTCACATTTGGCCAGCCACTTTCATCTTAAAAAGCTCTGCCCTGTACAGTTAGTTCTGTGGATCGGCTTTGGTTTGCGCTGAGGCTGGCTAAGATGCCCATTAATGGCGATAGGTGTGGATAAGATATGATAACTCAAAAACTCAAACACAAAATAATTTTTTCCCTAGGCTTTCAAAATAAGCACTTAGACAAGTCAAAGTTATACCATAAATTAAATTATTATCCGATGGTCATAGTAGTATATAGTAGTAACAAGTAGTACTGTGCGTTGTGTTCCAGAGAGCTGTTCGAGCGAGTACAGCAGTACGGACCTGTCGCTGCACATAGACTCGCTGCTGGCGGCGTACGAGCGCGAGGCGCCGCCAGCGCGCCCCGTCGCCGTCGCCGTGACGCTGGACGTGCGCCACGTCTCCGTCGAGGGCGGCGACCACATGCTGCTGCTGGCCGACCTCAAGATGGTACGCTCTGCCGGGCTCACACTGAACCCAAAGGAGCCTCATATTATACTCAACTACCGAGTCGCGTGGAATGCTTACTTTCAACGGAAATGACTCAACGTGTGTCACACATTGGAATATGGTTTACGAAGCGACTCATTTTACGCGAATTACAATTACAATGTGACACTGGTCTGAGCCTTAGGCCCACACTCCAGCAAAGCGCAGATGTCCAAAGCGGAAACGAGAACAGACGTTTTCCAGCTGTCTTCACTAAAGCCAGCATAGTCAGAACGCATCTCCGCACAGATGTGTTCTGACTACGTTGAAAAATCGAGCAATATTTTTAATATTGCTTGTGTTGACATAATAATCCAGCCATATTTTAACCATCTTTTCTGAACTATCTCTGTAACAAAGCAAGCAAACAATGTCTGGTTGTCGACCGAGATAATCTCCGGAAGCTGTGCGTCCGGGAGACTGTCCCATCGCCAGTCGCCTTATCATGGACTGTTATTATTTGGATTGCTGTTACTCTATAATATTATATTTATATTTATTAATCATTTAGCTGCAAATGAAGTCAAAAGATAGTAAATAATAGCAGATAAAGATTTAAGGGCCTTCTCATAACACAAGCTACTCTTAGTTTGGGTCGGTGATGCTGGCGGATATGCCCAGCATTATTATTATTAAGTATTCAATGAGAGAAGATCAAGCTGAAGCGGGTGTATTCCTCCAGAGCTGGAGCGACAGCCGCCTGCAGTGGAACGCGAGCCAGTGGGAGGGAGACAGCGTGCTGGTGAGCGGCGAGCGGCTGTGGACGCCGGACGTGGAGCTGCGCAGCGCTGGGCGTGCGCGCGCGGCGGGGGGCGGCGGGGGGCGGGCTGTGCGCGCGCGCGCCTCCGCCGCCGGCCGCATGTCGCACGTGCAGCGCCTCGAGCTGCGCGCGCCGCTCGCGCTGCAGCTGGCCGCCTGGCCGCGCGACACGCAGGAGGCCACCTTCATCTTCGCCTCGCGCGCCTACACGCTGGACGAGCTCGACCTACAGCCCTACAGAAACAAGGTGCCTTATATAATTACATACACGTGTGTGTTGCCGCTCTGAGCCGCTCCTACGTCGGGGGCGACCACAGGCCGCACGAGCTGAATAGATTTGTGCGATATGTGATGATATCATTAAACAGTTGCTACTTTATTGTCAGAGCCACGTCCTGACGGAGAGCGGCTGGTCGCTGACGGACATAGCGTACGAGCGCGTCACGTGGACGGGTGCGGACGGCGCGCAGGCGAGCGGCGCGGCGTTCACGCTGCGGGCGGAGCGGCGCGGCGCGGCGCTGGCGGCGGCGGCGGACTCGGTGCTGGCGGCCGCGCTACTGCTGCTGGCGGCGGCCTCCGCGCGCCCATACTCCAAGAGGCTGCCGCTGGCCGCCGCCTCCGCCATCGTCTCCGCGCTCTGGTACGACCCCCGACACTTCACTATCTGTCTTCGCTTGGGGCTTCTTCGATCTTGTAATCTGCCTACTTGATGCTATGTGATACCTACCCTCATATCATAACAGACCAATACCTCCCACGGCACATGATTGGCAAAATGTTAAGACTACAATAAAATAGTATGGTATGTGTTGTTGTTGCAGGCTGGTGTCGGTGCTGGCGGTGCTGCCGGGCGCGGGCGCGGGCGGCGCGGGCACGCCGCGCGTCGTGCGCATCACGTGCGGCGCGTGCTGCGCGGCGGCGCTGGCGGCGCTGTGCGCGGCGCTGGCGCAGGCCGTCAGCCGGCGCGCCTCCGCGCCGCCCCCCGCCCTGCGCGCGCTCCTCTCCAAGCTCTCCGCGCTGCACTCCATCACACCCAACACGGTGAGCTCGCCTTCCCTTCGAACCTACGCACGCAGCGACAAGATTAACTTCTTGGTTGCGTTAGACGATGCCGTTTGCCCGACGCAACAGAGTTATTTTAAATGTTTCCCTTCAATGGTGTTATTTTCTACTCTCTCACCACTACCCACCCTATACTTCAGGCAGCACTGCATCCGAAGCATCCTGCGTATGTGTTAGAGTGTAACTGTGTGCAGGAGGAAGGCTGCGAGCGCGGCGCGTGGGCGGCAACGGCGGCGCTGCTAGACGCGGCGCTCGGCGCGCTGATCTGGCTCCCCATGTGTCTGCTGGTGCTGGTCTACCTGCTGGCTTAGGGCAGCCGGGGCAGCAGAACGACACCTGCCTTTGTAAATACTGAATAAACAATAACTGAAGCCAACAACATTTGTTTTATGTGATAAACACTCGTGAACAGTCTTGTATACTTACTATAGAGAACAACTTTTTAGTAAGTTGATGAGCCGATTGGTATGCGGTTTGCCAGAGGTCGCCTGGGGAACCCTGCGTATCCAGCACAGGTGCACTGTGCACCGACCCCTCAGAGAACATCTCAGCAGGGATCGTTTCTATTCCCATTCTTATAGACTGAGTTGATATTTGAAATGTTTTGAGTGGAGTGGAGTGGAAAGTCTGGGTGTATTTTGAAAAAAAAAATTAAAAAAATGTTCGTGTTTTCTGAACTTATTATATTAGAGTTTTAGCATATGTATTATACATAATGTTCAGTATTGAGAGCGAGTGCGGCGCGCGGCGAGGGCGTGCAACACGCGCTCGGCGCCCAGCAGCAGCACGGCCAGCCCCGCGCCGCACCACAGGATCTGGAACCACCGCAATAAAAGATGATAAGAGGCAAATGTGTACATATGTATACAAATCGTCCAATCACTCTCCCGATTAAATGCTATTGAGGCATTCAACGGCATTCAACAACATGCAACGGACATGACCTTAACCTAGTGCGTAGTATGAGGCATGCATGGTGTCGGCGACTGTACCTGCATGGCGGGCTGCACGTCGGCGAGCCGCACGCTGAGGAACCCGCCGGCCGCGTCGGCGCAGCGCGGCTTCTCGCTGAGCCAGCGGCGCCGCGCGCGCGACATCAGCCCCGCCTCGCGCTGCCACCGCAGTCTACACAACACACTCCTAACATTGTATATACAGGCATCGACTCTCCTGACACACTAGCTTAAACCTTCACGACCTTTCGAACAACAAAATTATGTTATTATTGGTTAATCACTTTGGGAGCTACGAACGATGCAACGGACAGATAACTCTGTGTTAGACCCTTATCACACTGCTTAACGAGCACCACGGTCCTAGCGGTCATGGGCAGGCGGAAGGGAACTGGCGCTGACCTGGTGGCGAACAGCTCGCGGTAGCCGGAGTTCTTGGCGAGGGGAATGGCGACCATGGGCAGGCGGAATGCCTGGATCTCCTTCAGGCCACACTTCTCTGCCTCCGTGAAGGTCTGGCTGATCACCTCGTAGCCGGCGCTCTGCTCCACCTAGTAGTACATACACACTAAAAAATAAGGCTCTTACAATAACTACTATTATAGTTTAATGAAATCATTACGGATGTAACACAAATAAATAAAGTTCCTTTAATCCGCTCACATCCGTAATCAATTATAAGGATCAGTGACGGGCAGAAACTGGGAAAACATACCGAGGAGCTCCTCAATTGGGTACAAAAAATAATTCCTATTTTTACTAGTGCACGATCACCGCAGGGCATGGCACAATAGAGACTTTGGAGACTTATGTTTGTATATAAATAAAGTAGAATATAGAATACGAAGAGTGCACGACGCTCATGCATGCAGACCTACAGCCGCTGCATGGAACTGTTGGAACCAGCCTGTGGTGGTGGGTACCTGGAAGGCGAAGAGCCCGGTGCGCAGGCGCGCGACGCCCTCCACCACGCTCATGTAGACGGCGTCTCCGAAGGGCAGCAGCTTGTGCCGGTACAGCCGCTGCGTCGCCGGCTCCGAACTCTCCTGCAACGGACACCAGTGGTAGTCGGAAGCAAGTCCAGACAATATGTCAAATCAAATCAAATCATTTATTTGCTAGAAATGTAGGTATAAAAGTTCTTAATAATAATAGTATTTCCAATACATTCTGCCTCGCTGAGGCGTGCAAATTTAATATGTTACGCTATATAAAGTAAATAATGTCAGCACTAGTTATACAATTACAAATGTGTCACAAGATTGGTTAGGTACAAATTAATTATAAAATAGGTCACAAAAATTTTCTATAGTCAAAATATTTCTTCATATCATAAAAAAAATTATTAAAATTAAATTAAATGGCATAGCTTTAAGGTCCTTGGGCAATTTGTTGTAGATTTTTATTGCCTGGTGATAGGCATTTTTGGTTACAAGATTTAATCTGTGATCCGGGACATACAGCCTGTCTGTATGTCTCGACCGTCTCTCCATCACATCTGTAATGTGGATATTGTTTCACAAACAGGCATATTTCCCTTATGTACATGCAGGAGCAATGGTAGTATATTACATTTTTTAAACAAGGGTTTGCAGCTATCCATATTCCAAGCACCACAGATGGCTCGGACGCATTTTTTTTGGATTTTAAAGGCCTTGTCGGCATCTGTTGAATTTCCCCACAAGATCAACCCGTACACCAAGGTCGACGAGACATACCCGTGGTAAGCTTTCAATGCTGCGTCTGTGGAAACCCGAAGTCTTAGGCTTTTTATTGCAAAGACAAATCTATCTAACTTGTCACAGGTATGCTTAATATGTGCCTTCCAGTTGCAATGCTCATCGAGCCATACTCCTAGAAACTTAGCTGTGTTGACTTCAGCGATCTCTGTGTTATTTATTACAATGTATCGCTACATTTATTTTTTTACGCCCAAACTGTATCATATTTGTTTTAATCAAGTTAATTTTCAAATTATTGTCATTGAGCCAATTAATCGTATTATATAATGTATCAATAATTTCATTTTCCAATGTCATAATATTTTCTCCCCTTATAATAATAGTCAAAGTCAAAAATCATTTATTTCTTTAGGCTTACAAAATAAGCACTTAGACAAGTCATATTTTATACATTAAATGATTATCAAATAAAATTTGAATTGTGGTGTAGTCAGCAAATAATATCGTCTTATGTCTGGTGATATTAGGAATGTCATTTATATATATATAAATAAGAAATAAAAAAGGTTCCCAAATACTACCCTGCGGTACTCAAAATCTATTGTATTTAAGGCTAGTAGTATGGTATTCTTATTTCCCTTATATACTTTTGCTACTTCAACGCATTGCTGCCGATCACATAGGTAGCTTGGAAGCCATTCATTTGTTCTATGTACCTCTAATGCCATACCTATTAAGTTTGTACAGCAGTAATTTATGATCTCCGTAGTCGAATGCTTTAGACATTTATTTATGTTCTCTTCGCAGAAATGTCATATATTCAAACCAGCGAACAGTTTCAAACTTCCTTTTTATAGCAACCTCTAATGTTTGAGCCGTTTCATGGTCTGATAAAGCTAAATAATGAATTCTCCCTGTAGTTTTTTTAATGTTACTATCAAATAAATCCAGACAGTATTTTTTGCGAGTAGGCGTAATAATGTGTAATTCGAAATTATAATTGTTTAAAATACTTGAAAGCTCATTACTGTATTTATTATCTTTTAGTGTGTTAATATTCCAATCACCGCATAATATAATACTTTTATATTTGGCGGTAAGTTTATCCAATAAACTCTGCTATTTCTCAAAGAATACTTTAGTGCAACTGTGTTTAGTGGAGGCGCTTGCATTTTACTAAAGACAAATATTGAATTCAAAACACTCGACTTTATTAATGATTTATCTTGTAAATATTGTTTTGTGTGTACTGGACTCAAAATGTAATATAATTCTAATCTGTATTTATAGGACTATCGGGTATCCTATAAAGCAAATAATGTCAACATAATGTAGATTGAAGTTCTATGCTAAAAGGCTATAGAATAAAGAATAGTCAGTTCCTGTATACTATAAACCATAACGATGGATATTTCGAAAGACAATGTTACACTTAGACGCGCATACACCACCCTGGTAGCGGATCGAGATGAATCGAGTAACATGAGCGTTGACCAGCTCGATGTCTCAACAAATAGTCTTCCTGACCTATCATCACCACAAACCATGGAACTTGAAAGTTTAATAAAAAAAAATGAATTTCTACAAACTCAATTAAATAGCGCTAACCAAGAAATCGAACAACTATCCTTAGAAAATAGGGATCTGAGGACTAATAATCATGAGCTAACTAAGAAAAACTCACTGTACAAGAAAATAGGCTTTAGTCCAGCACGATCATCTTCTTCAACGACTACACAAAATCTAAAGAACCCCAAGGCGAAATCTAAATCTACTAGCAACAAGCAAATACAGACGGATATTAGCGACAAACATCATCATCATCATCAACATCACAATCCAGCGACGTCCACTGCTACACCTAAGGCCTCACTGCACAAGGAAACTCAAACAACTATCTCACCAGTACCTAAAAAAAACACAAACAACATTCAGATACAGACAGAGAACAGAGATATGATACACAGAGAAACTCAGACATATTTACCACAAACCGCAAATACTCTACCTAAAAAGAGCACAGCAACACCAGCGCAACATCAGAACCCCTATTCATACAAACCTAAAATATGCCTTTTGTCTGCCAACAAGGATAACAAAGTGCTCTCTGTGGCCGAAGACGTGATCTATAGAGATAACTACAATCTATGCCACTATCTCACTCCCCAAGCGAAAACTTCACAACTATTGACTGGACTTCAAACAAAACTAACGAACTACACAATGAATGACTTTTGCATCATATTCATCAGTGATCAAGACTTTGTACATGCAATAAAATATGCGGAATTAGTAGCTGACATAAGGAAAACTATACAGTTAATCACAAACACTAACATTATTATATGCACACCAACATATTACTACGGATTTGGAACAGACACAATAAATCGCAGGATCTACAACTTTAATGAATTACTGCTTCAAGACGTATTACTACATAAATATGCGCTCATGTTCGACACAAACAGGCATCTTATTTATGACTACAGCATGTTTCACAAACCAACAAGAAAAGTTAACAACAATGGATTACGTTCTATCTTCCAACACCTCCGTCACTTCATGGAAGAGCAAACGAACCATTTTGAACTTAATAATAACTGTATAAATATTGACCTTACAAATAATGATTTTAGGACTAATAATTTATTTCGTATTTAATTCTATTCATATATTACATCAAAATATTAACGGTCTTATAGCTAAATCCGACCCATTGCAGGTTTGTTTGGACAATTTCGAACAACTAGGTAAATCTGTAAGTATAATTTGTTTATGTGAACACAACTTAATACTTGACGATCTCCCGCGAATTCCAATTGCAAATTTTAGAATAGGTTCAATTTTCTGTAGGTCTATTCGTAATGGCGGATCATGCATCCTTATTCGCGACCAATGCCACGATTTCGAAAGCGTACAGAGTATAGAAGACTTATCTATACCTATGCTCATAGAGTGTTCTGCTATCCGTTTACCGCAACACAAATTAATTATAGTTTGTATCTACCGCCCACCGAGAGTCAACAAGTCGATGATAGAAGACTTTTTCTCAAAACTACATGCATTACTGACGAAATATACACTTTATGCAAACTACAAAATTTTAGTCTGATCATTTAGGTCAGCTTGTTAAAGTACCAATAAAAAAAACATGCACATTAAAACACTGGTACACCTTTAGGCGTGATTATAGTGATGACAACCGTGCTAAGTTCCGGAATTGTATCAGTCAGCTTTCATTTTCAGACGTCACAAATACATATAACCCTAATTTGGCATTTAAATTATTTCACGATACTTTTATTCTTTTTTATAACCTGTGCTTCCCAATAGTAAAGTTGAAAATATCTACACAAAGAAAGCCCAAATGGATCTCTAATGGCATAAAACTTTGTAGTAAGAAAAAGAGGAACTTATTATGGAAATATAGGCGTAATCGTAACACACACAACAAGGAAATGCTAATTTCTTACACGAAACGATACAATAAAATAATCAGGTTAACACAGAAATCACAAAACGAATATTACATTAAAATGGCACCAAACAAATCAAAGGCTACATGGAACATAATCAATAAATATAACAGTAACGCACCTAAAGAAAATATAAGTAAATTAAAAGTAAATGAACATATAATTACAGATCCAATTGACATTGCAAATATATTTAATAACAATTTCATTGACATTGTAAATAAAATTGACCATCCTAACGACATTCACTATAATATTAAATACAATAAATCTAATTCCATATTCTTGACGCCAACAGTACCTCATGACATCTTAAATATTATTAAATCTTTAAAAAATACTAAAAGCGTTGGATTTGATAGCATTTCTACTATAATCCTTAAAGAAGTTGCATTATTTATTTCACCAATTTTATGCAATTTGATTAACAATTGTTTACAACAAGGTGTTTTCCCGGATACTCTTAAAATGACCATAGTAAAACCTCTACATAAAAAAGGAACACGAGATAGTGTGGAAAATTATAGACCCATAGCTCTTATCCCTGTATTTTCTAAGATAATAGAAAAGGTTATTTATAACAAACTCTATAGCTACTTAGAGGACAATGAAATTCTAAGTAAGGATCAGTATGGTTTTAGACAAGGTCGGTCTATAAACAAAGCCATTTTTGACTTTCTTAACAATGTAATGACTAATAGGGATAATAACAAAAATGTAATAGCGCTATACATGGACATGACTAAAGCCTTCGACAATGTTAATCATGATACACTATTGCATAAACTAGATGTCTACGGAATTAGAGGTACAGCAAATGCTCTCATAAAGTCATACCTTAGTAATAGAAGTCAGGTGACTCATGTTGATAAAATATGTCTAGAATCACAAACTGACAAAACTTACGAATCATGCGCTAGAGTGGTGTCACACGGGGTACCCCAGGGTAGTGTTCTGGGACCACTCCTATTTTTGATTTATATTAATGATCTACCCGAAGTGACTATGCATCCTATAACGTTATTTGCAGATGATAGCACGGTTTTATTTATTAATGATAAGACACATAATTTTGAACATGACATTAAATCTACCTTGACATCTATTATTAATTGGTTATCTTCAAACAACTTAAAGATAAACTTGACAAAAACTTATTTAATGAATTTTATACAAAGAAGTCACAATAATCTTAACGTTGGTATTGACTACTTCGGTACCAAAGTAGCTGAAGCAAGCTCTACCAAGTTTTTAGGGCTCAACATTGACAATAAATTAAATTGGAAACATCATATTGACATTATCTCTAAAAGACTAAAACAATTCTCCTATGCTCTTTTTAAATTAAGTCAAGTATCTAATCTGTCAACCTTACTCACTGCTTATCACGGAAACGTATCTTCTACTTTAAGATATGGCATCATGTTTTGGGGGAACTCGACTGACAAACTCAAAATATTTAAAGCCCAAAAACGTTGCATAAGAGCAATTCGTGGTTTACGAAGACGGGACTCCTGCAAAAGTCATTTTATAGAACTTAAACTACTTACATTTCCGTGTCTGTACATTTACGAAGTTGCAGTATTTGTTAAAAATAATCCCGACTTATTTGAAAATTTTGCAATTGGAAGCCGGTCTGAGGGCAGACTACGCACTGTGGCATGCAGAACAAAGTTGTTGCGTTCAAGTGTATTTGGCATGGCGCCTAAAATATATAACAAAATTCCTAAAGTAGTTCGTGATTTGTCCAATAACCAATTCAGTGCAAAACTTAATGATTTTCTAATTAAAAAAGCTTATTATACAGTAAATGATTTTCTAAATGACCGTATTGTTTGAAATTTTTATACTTAATTGACTATGTATGTACCTATCTTGAATTGTTATTTAATTAAATTATCAATACCTTATTAATTTGCCATATTATGAAATTTACAGATTGTACTATTTTTTGACATTGCTTATTGAATGATTACCTTAACTTTATATTGACATTGATTCATTTAAATAAAATTTTCATAATAAGACATTCATTGAAAATGATAAGTAATTAAATTAAATAATTATTTATATAACTGTATGCTTTTTATAAGATAATATAATTATGGTAGGTATATTGTATAAGCTAAAATATTAATTGTTTATTAAAATGTTTGTACGCCTAAGCGGCAGAATCTAGCGATCTAAAATAAGTCTTATGTATCTGACTATCCATTACCCTGATTCACAAACAATAAATGAATTATGAATTACATTTGTACCATCTTGTTTTAGCTTAGACAGAGCTAGATAAATTTCTTCCATTTTGTGAATCGCCCCACAAATATTTTGGTGCATCACTGTTAAATTATAGTTAATTTTCACGAAAAAATGTCTGTTTACTGAGCAGATGCCTTTTGTATAGTCCTGACTGTACTTGCTACAACTGGGTGGAAGTAGTACGGAATAGTGCCCTTTATTGCTATTTGTGATTTGTTAATAATTGTGCCTCTTGTTGAAGATCGTTGCACTGTACCTACATAACGACCTAAGCCTGTTTATGTCCAAAAAATCCTCCTTGTATGCTAGGCTGTTAATTTCAATAATTAATGTAAAAACTTAAGGTACGTGTAAAGCTCTTCTGATGTGTTGGTTCACGAGACATATAGAACGTGCATTTATTGTAATTTCTTGTCAGTTAATTTAATTTTATTGTTAAGTTTTTGCAAGTTCAAAAACTGGCTTCGTCTAACACTTGCTATGATCACTCTTTGTCCGTTCAAGCTACATAGAAAATTGCAAAGGATCTTTATATAGCGTAAGGATTATTATAATCATTCGGACCTAAAACTAAAATAATAATGTCTTTGTCGTTTTTTGACAGCGTCGCTACGTTGCAGTTTCCAAGTATCTCCCTCATCTAGATCCGACATCTAGATGTAGCCCTCGGCGACATCCATTCCATTTACCCATTCTGTCTTGAGTGAGCTGTTCCGTTAAGTTTCGTGCTTGTTGGTCACCAATCACAATAGCTAGGTGACCAACAAGTACGAAACATAGTATGGTCACAAAAATTAATGTGGAACAGGAGAGTTCTAATATTCTGATGGTTTTCATTATCTGATCGATTAAAGTTGGCTATAGTTAACTCAATTAATAAAAGAATTTAATTTCACATGACAATTGAGTGCCGCATGCCCAGCGTGGGTTTATCGTGTCGTGGCATTATGGCTTTATCCCTTCATGATAGGGGCTAGTGAGGCACGTATCAGGGGAGTCATATGTCAGCGCTCAGCAGTGGACTGGCAAAGGTTGTTGATGTGGTGATACGACAGTTCCGACAGGAGGGGACCCGCTTGCGGTGGCGGTGGTGTAGCAGAGCAGACTGACCGCGAAGTAGACCCGGCGGTAGGTGGTGTTCTGCACGGCCAGCGCGAGCGGCGACCGCGCCAGATCGTCGATGGTCTGCAGCGCCGCGCTCGGCGCCTGCAGAATCGACACGATCTTGGCTCCGTAGGCTGTGAACGCGAACAGTGAGCACACCAGCGCGCTGAACATCACCAGGCGCACCGGCGCCGCCTCCGCCGTCACGTGCGACCCTGCCCCACATCACCATTAGACAATTAAAGCGGAGTTCCGATTCAGGAAGTTTATGCAGACAGGTGCGGCCTTGAAACATTTCACAAGGCTAAGTTGATTAAAGTATACGTATAGTTAGATTTGGGGCGTGACATGTTGAGTTACAAGTAAAGCTAGTCTAGGTACTTTAGATTTTAGGGGTTAGTGTGTATGTGTGTGTGTGTGAAACACAATCACAAAGGACCGGAAAACATGGCATGCTAAGTAACCTGCAAACAGTAAAAATGACAATGACGCGTTTAGTCTACCTTGTTGACAAATAGTTCCGATGGCAAAAGTAACGGCCTCCGCTGCGCTCAGCACCTGCAGGGCAGGGTGTTGCGTGCGCAGACTCCGCGCCAGCGCCGCCAGCAGCGCCGCCGTCAGCGCCAGCACGCCGCCGCCCGCCGCCCACACGCCGCGGCTGAACGGCAGCAGGAACACGTTCGACACCGACGACTGCGACGGCTGGCGGAAGATGAACGCGCCCCTGCAACACCACGCCGCCGCTACTGTCACCTTTATGTTTCCCCCCACGCGGCAACGGAACATGACCTCTACTAGGTACCTACTTATAGCTAATGATCAAATTTCAACAACTAAGTAGTATACAATACTAGTTAATGTAGGTACTAGTTCAGTTATACTTACTAGCTGCGAGTGGAAACTGTAGGTAGTTAGCTTTATTTACTCTAAGTCTACGTTCTATTTATACCTAAAGTCCCAGTCCGCTCCGCGATCGCTTTCTGTGAGCTCGCATTCGCTAAGCTCTCTGTGGATATGCATACTTCGCGCTCAGTCTCGGCTCGGAAATGTAACGATTACTCGGATGGAGTAAATTGTTCGAAATGTCACCAATATTACTGTTTTTCGTATGCCAATCACTGAAACAAACTACAGTGACCTTTTCAATGTAAGGAAACATGCTTTTAAAAAATTAATTAATATTAGGTAACTTCTATAAATAAGGGTTTTTTATTTTATTCTTAATTTTATTTTAATATTTTTTTTTATTTATTATACTATGTATACCTTCCTATGTTATGTCCGTTAGGTTATTTATTTGAAGTATGCCCGTTTGAGCACCTATTTTATATTTCCTATTTATTTTATATTTTTATTTTTATTTATATTTCCGGGTAATGACGACAGGCATTTTAAATTGGCACGTTATTTGTTTTTTTTTCTTCTGTACTTACCATATTATTATTGTAATCAGTTATATTATTTGCGCACTACAAGCGGAAACTGTGTTAGCTTCCTTTACTCATATGTTAAATGTACTATTCATTGTAGCATAAGCTTTTTGTTTCCCAAATATAAAAAAAAAGCTTTTTGTTTCCCAAATATAAAATATAAAAAAAATATTTTATTCAATTAATTTTATAATTTTGGGAAAACTAACAGATACTGGTAGAAAAGTTGACTTTAGTTAAGTTAGGGGATCCGTCTATAAACGAGCTTTCTTAGGAGCGCCGGTTAGCACATGACATTGCAGCCGGGTGGCTCAGATAGACAGATATGTACATTAATGAAAGGACGTGTTGAAATGTAGAAAGACCTTCGCTCAGTTCAAGCTTTCCCGCCGGACTAGATTGAGGCCACACGAGGCTGTACCTACGAAAGGAAGCGGTGGTGCTTAATTAAGTAGGGAAGCATTAGGTGACCTGAGCTCGCAGGTCTCCGCCACGAAATCCATGATCTGCCAGCGGTCGGCGCGCATGAAGATGGAGGAGGCGCCGACGAGGACGGCGCGCCGCTGCAGCGCGCCCGCCAGCCCCGAGAACTGGCCGTCGGGCTGCCGCGCGCCGTACACTAGCTCCTGCCGCATGTTGTGTCTGCATACGAATAATGTGAAAGGAGCGGGATCCAGCATGCCACCACCGGAACAATATCTACGTGATGGCAACCGAAGCGACTCCACCGGCTTGCCTTCAAAGGTTCCTACTTGCCTGTAGTTCAAGTCCTCAGCCAACAGCATCATCAAAGGGTAGGTGAGCTTCGGAAACGTGTCTATCTGTCGGTTCGTCAGGTCCGACCAGCCCTTGAAGTTCTGCGGCTCCGATATCTAAGAAACGTTCGTACAACATCAGGTAGGAAACCGTTACAAGCCAAAGTTGTCGATAGTTAGGTACAATCTGCCTCCACTCACCACGACGGCAGCCGACAGGAACACATTCCTTAGATTCTGTCGTCTCCTCGCGGTAGGCAGCAGTTCGCTCCACATGCTCCTCATCTCCTCGAGGCTGTCGTTCCTGGTGATCTGCAGCGGGGTGAGGATGAGGGGCTGGTCCCTCTTCACGCGGTACACGTCAAGAACCTCGTCCGGAGCCAGCCAGGTCACGTCGGAGTCGGGCAACATCTCCACCGCGTCCAGGAGCTCGAGCGAGGAGTTCGTAGCGTCGTGGAGCAGGAGCCAGGAGTAGCGATTATTGAAGGCGTGCGAGGCGGAGGCCTGTCACAACACAGCACCAGGAACGAATTCATTTATTTATTTAAGAAGATAGGAGTTTACAGTATACACCAAAGCACTCACCATTACAGGCAGGCTTACTTCTGGTACCGGTATTGAATGTCCTACCTACCTCAGTGAGAATACGATCAGCATGGTCACAGGCAGCGTCGAGCAGCACCCCCTCCCGGTGCGCGGGGTCGGGGAGCGCGGGGGGCGGGGGCGCGCTGCCCAGCGGCTGGCGCACGCGCACGCGCAGGCCCAGCGCCGCGCCGCGCGCCGCCAGCGCTGAGGTTGCATCTGTCAGACACGCAGAACAAGGTAGGTATAGCTCCAACACATACGCAGGGGAAGCATTTGCTACTCTAAGGGAGAATGGCTGTAACTTCCAAAATAATTAAAATAAAATAAAACCCTTTTTATTTCCTATATAATGATTGAAATCTATTGTAAAGATTTACTGGGTGGCTTGTTGGCTTAGATTATTTACCTTGTCGCATACTCAGAATCCTACTAATATTATACACGCGAGGTTTGTGAGAATGTTTGTTGCTCTTTCACGCAAAAACTAATGAATGGATTTTGATGAAACTTCACAATAATATAGCTTACGTATCAGAATAACACATAGGCTACAATTTATAAAGATATACATATTGTACCACCAAAAAACCAAACCGCGGGTAGCAGCTAGTACTGAATATATTTATAATGGTAAAATAAAATTGATTTTTTTAAAAGCTTGCATAATATGTACCTGATCATCTTGTCATTCGGGCTGTCCCAGATGATCTCTCTCGTCCGCCCGGAGCCCGGACGGCCTCAGGGACCGCGCTGCACAAATCTAAATGTTTCACTCATACTCACGTTCAATAACTTAAATCTTTGACTTCCGAGTGTCGAACCGTTATGATCAATAGTCAACACGTACCAACTTCACCTACATAACTGATCTGCCTAGCTAAATAAAAAGAGCACAAGGCAAAGCAAAATATCTGAGACCTGGTGGCCAGCAGGTGTAGGCCGTCATCGAGAGGATCTGCTTCGACACGAAGAACGTCGCGATAAAGGCGAGAGGCGCCATGACGACGAGTGAGTCCCAATTTGCCGCTCGCTCCTACGTAGGTGTCCAACGAGGCTCCGCGGACGCGCCTGGCTCGTAGATAGTAGGTATACTTACCTTCCTACTTAGGTATTCTATGATTAGTGTAGAAACCATTAGGGACCGATTTCATGTTTGTATAGCAATCGCAGCAAACGATGAAGGCTTCTTGATAATTGAATAGGTAGGATTCCTCGAAATTAGGTTGTTCAGGCGGTAGGTAGGTAGTGTAGGTACCTGCGTTTGATGAGGCCATAATCATCATCAATACGTGTAGGTCACCTACCGGTGGTAGAGCGTTACTTTGGCTCGACCATTTGGCCGCTGGAGTCAACAGAAGGTAGGTACCTATTATAGTCTATTGGTATATTGGTGATAGATTAGAGGGTTGCACTTTGGGGGTTTGATTTTAATTTTATCAAAATCAATAAAGCTGAGTAAGTACTACACTACACTAAACTTATTTTCGTAGATAACACTTGAAGCTTGCGCTCTATTAGGTCGGTCTGCACTCCTCTATCATAGCCATCATACTGCTAGTCTACTTGTATAGTTCCTGACGTATGCTGTAACGCCTAGCACCAGTTAGTAGGTAAGTAAAACACGTACCTAAGTTTATTTATTTTCTGAGACACTGCTGCGTTCCATCAGTGGGTATCTAACTAAAATAATTTAGACACTACTGCTACATTTCGTTTTTCATTCTGGTATCTTGTTTCTCTGTTCACGGTACAGGTACGCACTGACTGCCGCTACTGGAACTCAATGTTCGCTTGTTTAAACTACGACTATGTATGAATCATTACAGTTTGCTCTGCTGCAGTGCACACGTGTTGCAGTGCACACGTGTTGTAACCGATTTAATTGTGCTTCCTGTTTTCATGAGCCGTACCCGTATCATCGTATCAATATTCCACATGGTGCATAATCTAATTTTTTCTTGAGTTTTTTTTATCAAATGTTTACTAATGGATGTACCTATGTACGTACTGTGCTGCAGAAGCAGATGTGTATATACATATCTATTTAAATACATGAGTGGCTTGATGCGTGGCGGACAGGTTAGTCCCTGTTGTCAAGCGAACAATCAAAAAACATTTTTATAACATAGCTAAATTCATTTATTTCCTTAATACATAAAACAAGCAAATTTATAACAATTATTGTACATAAATAAAATAAGTACTATTGTAAGTACATTGTTTACAAGCAGTCACCAGGCTGCGCGCGGGCCTGCCTCGATTCATTACAAATAAATTAAAACCGAGTCGGAACAGCCCGCCGTCAATTTGGTAAAATGGTCAACAACAAACATTATGTTATAATTACATAACTTATTAGACATATACTTAGAAGTAGGTTTATGGTATTTAGATTTATCACATCGCTTTATTACATTTGTAATGCTAACAGGCACGCCTTCGCAAGCAGCTAGGCACCGGCGCGCACCCCGCGCATCACCGCAGGGACAGGGCCGCCACCGTGCCGTTGTGGAGGGCCAGCGGCGCCGGGCAGTCGGGGCTCTGCGTGAAGATCTGCGTGTAGGTGACCAGCAGCAGCAGCAGCGCCGAGCCCAGCGCCGAGCCGGCCTGCGTGGCCGCGCCCGCCGCCCGCATGCCGCGCGCGCCGCCCGCCCGCGCCCACCCGTACAGCCACATGCGCGCGTACGACACCACGCCCGACACGCCCACCCAGCAGCACACCACCAGCGCCGACCCGCCGCCCGTCCCCGCCAACGGCGGCGCGGGGCTCAGCAGCGCCGTCGCCACCATCCAGCCCAGTGGCGCCAGCGCGACTAGCAGCGCCGCGCCCAGCGTGCGCGCGCGCACCGGCGCCAGCCACACGCCGCACAGGCACGCCACAGGGTTGGCCATCGCGCTCAGCGTCACCGCCAGGTGGTACGCGCTGTTCCCGTACGGCATGCACGAGTACGACTGGATGGAGGGCATCACGCCATTGGAGAGGCCGTTCAAGGTAGCGACCAGCAGCAGCGCGGCCAGCCAGCGCGGCGTGAGCAGCGCGGCGCGGGGCGCGCGTGACTCCTCGTCCTTGGCGGCGGCGGCGACCGGCGCGCGCTCCGGCAGGAACGTGCGCAACGAGTCGATCAGCGCGAAGGCGAGCAGCGAGCACGCGGACAGCGCCGCCAGCGCCAGCAGGAAGGCCGTGCTGGAGAAGCGCGGCTCCGGGTGCACGGGCACGAGGTGCGCGGCGTCCGCCGGGTCGGGCACGCAGGCAGGCTCGCCGCCCACGCCCTGCGCCAGCGCCAGCAGGCTCGGCAGGAACCCGCTGAGGCCCTCGCCCACGAGGTAGGTGGCGAGGTAGGCGTCGCGGAAGTGCCGCAGATACGGGTAGAACAGCACCGAGCTGGTGCAGCCGACGAGCGCGGCGCAGAACGTCAGCGCGAGGAAGGGCACGGAGCGGGGCTCGCCCGCCAGCCAGGCCGTGCGCTCGTACACGAACGCGTTGGTGGCGAGGGCCAGCGTGCCGATGCCGAGCAAGGTGCAGATGTAGGGCGCGTCGGAGGCGCGTGGCAGGAGCCGGCGCAGCAGCGCGTACAGCAGTATGCCTACGTTGGCCAGCTGGATGGCGAGCGCCATGGAGGCGGGCAGCGCCCAGCCCTCGGGCAGGCGCCGCACCAGCAGCGGCAGCTGCACGTACAGCCCGTTGACCCCGAGCCAGGTGCCGAGCCCCCACACCACCATGAGCGCGTCGAGCGACACACGCCGCTGCAGCCCCCACATGCCGCCTGCTCGCTGCTTGCTCGCCGGGAGACACGGAGACACCTCCTGGTCGGTCGCCGCCCTGGAACACGATCGCCGCTGTATACAGTAGTGCCCGACTCCGCGCGCACCGCTCGCACAGCGCAGTTTGTTAATGATCTGCGGTTTTATACAAAGTCGTTTGTAAGCCGTAGGTACCTCGGCGGAGTCGTGGCGATAAATATTTGATAAGAATTCGTTTAGTTGTGTACGAAAGCGAATGCAAATTCAGTGTTGTGTTTCAAATTAATAAAGATAAACCGCGTCTACGAAACCGTCACGTAGGAAGATAGCACACTTCTCCACATAGGAAAATGTAAATTAAAAAATAATAATATTCCTCTCGTCAGATGCTAGTTCCAGGGCTTCTATTTATTTGACTTATATTGGGATTCTCTGCCAAGCATAATAATGGTCACTAGATCTTGTAACCATTTATAATGTAGGTAGAATATAGGTAAGGTAAGGTAAGAGAACCGGACTAACAGTGGCGAGGGCGGGACGAGGGCCGCAGCGGCCGCCAGCCCTGGGCCAGCGGGGGCCAGTGGGCCAGCAGGGGCCGGCGGCGGCAGGAGACCGCGCAGCAGCGGCACTGACTCATCAACGTCATTTGATAATCGCAACTCCATTAGTATTTATTCACGAGGTAAAGGTACGGCAACAGGTTCTTTTACTATCACTAAAAAAACTGACAGAATACAATTAGACTGTATCTTATCTATTCATGAAGATTTTCTGATCTTAAGAGTTACGCTTCGTAATCAGATTCTCAAAAATATTTAGCTCGAGACAACCAAAAATTAAAGACAACTTTAATTGAGAGGCTCCAGCGGCCAGCGAGGCGGCGGCGCCAGCATTGAGGAGATCTGCAGATAACACTCGAGATACATTGTGTACTTTAACCGATAAACTTAATTACGATAACCTCGTTAGACTTCTTTTTGAAACGTAAATATAAAGTTTAAACAAAAGCCTTTATTTGAGGAGCGCACGTAGGTAAATAAATCACGTTATGTATATACCTATACTATATATTAGAAATCAATTGGAGCTGATTAATACCAATATCGAGTGTCATATTTACATAGCAAGCCCGCGGATGGGCCTTACACGAGGGGCTCAGGAAGCGCGCTGACTCCTCACTGACGCGGACTGGACGCTGATGCGCCTGATGATGGCTCACAGCGGGCTGCGTCACGCGCGCGGTGGTCGTGGCACAACTGACGCCCGCACGAGGTGCCAGACCAACTAGGTACATAAAATACAACAAACTACACGAATCAAGAGTTTCTTGATTCAATGGAAACGCGATGGACGACGATTTAATTGTTTTATGTCCAGAGCATTTAGCAGGTTGTTAGCCGTCCTAGCGCGTCCCACTCGTCTTGCCACTCCACACCACACTAAATGTAAACGATCAGTTAGATATAATAACCTGTGCAATGAATTATCGTAGAAAACGAATAATTAGACCCAAAACTAATGCAATGCATATCGGCATGCGAAGGTCAAGGCTATAAAATCGATAAAACAATGAATAGCCAGCCTCTCTGAAGTTTTATGCCAGGTACAGGGAGTATAGCACTCATTTACATATTTAAAACATAATATTGAATAATTTCAAAAGGTTAATGTATAGCCTGGCTACCATTATAAAAAACGGTTTTGGATCTGAATATATTATAGTTATCAAAGACTTTTTATTTTAAAAAATCTTATAAAGAGGAGCTAACATATAGCATTTATAAATAAGATGGCATATTCAGGTTTGTGGAACAACATTGGGGACTCCGTTACTGTACATGTAACTGTAGCGATGAATAATGTTATATTAGCGAATAACTCCCAGTTACAGTAAGTTCTGGGAGCAATGGACCCTGCGCTGGAGCACTATTTACAAAGGTGTCTGGTATCTTATCTATCGAGGCTTCCTTGTCTTTGTGCACTCTACTTGCTCCTAGGTATGTTGCGTGGCAATCTTATACAATCTGCTGTTAGCTACTCAAATAATATCTTGGCTTTGAGGGCATGGATGTATTTACCGACGTGTTTCAATGTTTAAGTATATACATTTTATTCCATGGAGTGGCTGACTTACATAGGGTGCCACGCAAGGTATGTAAGCCCACTGATCCAAATAGCCCTCAAAAATTTATATTTGTATCCAAAAACGAAAAGGAAAAGAGGTTCTATGTTTGGGCTGTATGTAGTTTTTGTTGTATGTTCGTCGAAATCTCCGTTAGTTATGGACCGATTTTGTTTCAGTTTTATCCTGCGTATCAGTTTTATTTTAGCAATGGTTAAGGTTGTTAATAGTTTATGGCGGAAACATTTTGTAACAATTCCGCGCAAAACCTTCTCTAATAACATGCAACAAAATGTAGTCCACGTGCAGTGCACCGCCCCGCCCCGCGCATCCTACTCGTAGAAGATAAAACAACAAGCAACATAACAAGTAAGGTGTTCGCCTGAATCTATCTATAGGTAGGTATTTAATAAAGCTGTTATTATTTTTAATTAGCCGATTACCAAATTCGGGTGTTTTCCACATTTCCTTACAGCCCATAATTCTAGTCGCGTCTATTAAATGCATTTTAACCTAACTAGCTGCTTGGGAAAGAGAAAACATTGCCCTTTGATGGAAGTCTGTGAGCAGTGTTGATGTTCCCACGTGACAATGTTTTAGCCTTTTCCTTGAAAAACATTAAACAATGGATTTTACTGCAAGCAAAATGTTTTGATGGATCCAGGAAAATTACCTTAATAGGAGAGATACAAGCCTGACATTATATTGAATTGCTAATACAGATAAAAAATGATTGTGGAAAACTTGGTGGTTGTTAAAGGTTTATCAACTGATATGATAGCGATCAGAGCATTAATGTGTTACTTCACTCACTACTAATACTCTCTTGATTAATTCATTGCTGTGCTCAGCTAGCGGACCCATCTATGCTGGAGTGGCCCAACAGGTAATGCTCTGATCACTGACAGTGTGTATTTTTAATCCATTATTTAACTCGCAGAACGACCATTTTTTGTATAGACAAATTTTTCAAGAAGAAGTCTCCAAAACGGACACATATTGTTCGCTTACTGCAAGAAGTCACTAACTACATTAAATACAGGGTTATTGGTAATTCGACGTATTCCAGTTAAGAGGTGATGGGGTGACTATTTGCGATAATTTTCATCCCCATGTGCATTATGCAAAAGTGAACCATTTTTAAGTTATTTTGAAAAAAAAAGTGCAACATCAAAAATTTATTATAAAAAAACTGTCTATTTAAATCTATTATATATAACTTTTTTTTTAGTTTTAATGGCATTTTAGAGTAGAATAGTCACCCCTATCACCTCCTAACTAGAATACGTCGAATTACCAATAACCCTGTATATACAGAGGAGTTTGTCTCGATGAGCTCTATATTTTGATAACACTCACTAATTGTAGCTCTTAAAATTTGGACATTATGGCACAGTGAGATAGTAGTTAGATTCGCTTTTGCTACATAACTTCAAATTCATACGTAATATGATTAGATTATTAGACAATAAAAGTAATTAACTCATGTGACTTAACAAAATGCAAATAATTTAAATAATTTTGGCTTTAATTCATTAGTCCAACAAACTTTCCGTGCCCAAAAGTCATTATTTATCTATAGCTTTTAGACAAGCTTTTAAAAAAGTGAAAAGAAAAAAAAGTTTGATAGATTCTTTAATAAGAACTATGTTATAACAATAACCTATAGATAATTTTAATTAGTGTCATTCATAATAGTCACCCTATATGTCATCAAAAGTTAAAAACTTTAGATTACTCAGAACCTCTTGCAATAAGCCAACAATATTATGCAATTGTCCTGTGGATTAAATATTAAGTTATAACAATATGGCACTCGGAAAATTAGATGAAAACTTACAATTATTAAAGACTTAGGAATAAAGAGGTACCTACCCGTAGCGAGGTCTATCTTCATTTAATTAGCAAACTCTAGTGGATAGTGCACATCTAACCTGAAACCACAAAACTACGGTGAACATGGCTGCAGCAACACATCCTACCAACCAGAGCTGTGTCCCGAGGGGACTTGCTAATTTGTCCATGAAGTGTTGAAATAATGGATCCTTATGTGCAAATTGTTAGTTAGTGTGTATTTTTAGTGAACAAGTTACCTAACAAGCCCCGTCTCACTGCCCCACTTACAGCTATTGTTGGGTACAACTTCTAGTTGGTTTCCATTATGACAATAATTAAGTATTACTTTTTATGAATGCAATAACTCATTTCATTTACAAACAATAGGTAGGACTGCACATGATTTGTGGCATGTTTGGTAAAGTAAAGGGAATTCAAATAGTCTTGAGGTTTTGTGCTCCAAGTAAGTCGCAGTCGTATTAGTAGGTAAGTCTAAGGTGGTTGGTCCACCGCCACCTACCTCCCAACATGTGTCATCTCAGCCGGTGCTGGGGGCGAAGCGACGAACCAGTCTTGCTTTCTGAAGGAGGAACTCGCGCGCAAAACTTTCAACTAACTTACATCACATACATTTTCATGTTCACTTTGGAATTTTCAAATAAGAATACCTAGTCTTGCTTATTAGTCTTAAGTCAACTTCTATAATGACATAGCGGAAAACATAATGAACAGTGGCTAACTCGTCAACATTCTAAATAATCAGATATGTGTAAAACTGAGGTCACGAATATTATGTATGGCTGAGAATACTTATTATAATTTATTGATTGCTTATAGAATTACTCCAGAATTCTATATAATTGATAAGTTAGACGATTATGAAATCCACAATACATTAATTAAATTCGCGTGTCCCTCAATAAAATAAACTAAAAAATAAAATAAAGCGAACTTTGACGCGCGTGGACCTTCCGAGCAGAGGCTGACCGAGAGTCACAGGAAACAGTGTTGCACACTGTCTATGTCTGACGTGTCTGTACTGTACTGTACAGTGTACTGTGTACGAAGTATACTAATTGGTATTGACTGTAGAACTTTTTTGATTTGGTTTCGCCGGCTTTTGGCCAAATATTATGGTTTAGTTATAGCATTCTCACCCGAAGGACTTTAGCGAGTCCTCGGTAGATAGAGGCCTGAAATAAATTAACAGTTAATTACTTTTTCACAGCAAAAGCAATTCATGACATCATGCGCGGTCCCAGGGGGGGGGGGGGTTCAAGGGGGTCATTAAAAAATAACACAAAATTGTAACGAGAACCACAAAAAAATTGCGGCTCGCTCCGCTCGCCGACAATTACTTCTATTTCTTGGGTAGTCAAGTGCTCACATTAAGATAATTTTGCCAGACACGAAAACTTGCAAAAATAGTCTTGCATTTTCAGCTCTCTCTCCGCTCCTTTTTATATTTTTTTTTATTTTTTACATGAAGAGTACTAGTTTGAGAAAAGTAACAAAAATTTCGGTTATATATTTCTTTTATGTCGCCTACAAAGTTTCTAAAATGCTGCAGTTATCTCCGCTTTCTCGTCTTTCTTTCTAAACCAACCTCACCAAAGTCCAAAATTATCGCGGCTCGCCCGCCGCTTAATCTATCCATTATCTATCAATATCAAGTCCTTACATCCTACATTTTCGGGGTTCGCTTTGTTCGCTGTTCTTACTTCTGTAATAGTCATAATAATATAGTATCGTAATTTTTCACTCACCCCCCCAAGACTTGGGCTGGGACCGCGCCTGCATGACATCCGTAGACTCTATAGTGGATTCAGTTTGCACAAAAAGCTCCCAAACGGTTTATTATTTGCGCACATAAAACTCAACGAAGGGGAAAACGAAAATATGTTGATAAAACTTGTCAAATAAGCAGTAACAATAGCTACACGTTCTTAAGGTATATTTATGGCAAGCGATAGAGCTTGTTCTCTATTTATCTACAGTGAAATTTGAAGCTATTTGCTATATTATACCAAAATAAGTCTTTGTTGGAAGCACTTTCAGATGGATTGATGAAGTTGATGGTTTCATACAAATGTCAGTTTCTGCCAAAAGTATTTTTTTCACTTTGGCTTAGATTCGAGTCTTTTAGCCAAATGTGTACCTACATAATTAGGTTGGGGAAAAAGTCTTTTCGCATTTTAGTATGTATGAACTTGTAATAAAATCTCTTTGGCTATACTATTTGTATCTGGCTGGTTTTGGTATCATCAAAAGTTTAAATTTTAAAGAAGATAATTCCCAATTCAAATTAATGAGGAATATGTGTGATTTTTATTTGTTTTTTGTACTGTCAAGATGAGTGAATCTAATGAAGAAATTCGATAACTTTTAAAATTTTACAACCAAAAATGTAAAAATGTAACGCAAGCCGCGAAAAAAATTACGATGTTTATGGATCTAGTGCAGTGTCTGTGAGAGTAGCACAAATTTGGTTTCAGCGTTTTCAATCCGGAAATTTTGATGTCAAAGATGCACGTCGCTCTGTTGCTCTGTCGCAAAGTGGAGCATGATCGGCATATCAGTAGTTACGACGTAGCTGAAGAACTGGGAATTGACCACAAAAGTTTTTGGCTCATTTGAAAAAAACTGGGTACAAAAAAAAGCTCGATATTTGGGTATCTCACGAGCTCACTAAAAGAAACCTAATGAACCGTGTACTCATTTGTGATTCTTTTTTACGACATAATGAAACCGAACCATTTTTGAAGAAGCTGATAACTGGTGATGAAAAGTGGATCACGTACGACAAGAACGTGCGAAAAAGGTCATGGTCAAAGGCCGGTCAGGCTTCACAGACTGTGGCGAAACCCGGGTTAACTCGCAACAAGGTGATGCTCTGTGTGTGGTGGGATTGGAAGGGCATTATTCATTATGAGGTGTTACCACCAGGCAGGACCATCGATTCTGAACTCTACTGCGAACAACTGATGAGATTAAAGCAAGAAGTTGAGAGAAAGCGGCCGGAATTAATCAACAGAAGGGGTGTGGTTTTTCATCATGGTAACGCGAGAGAGTTTGGCTGGGAGGTGTTAATGCATCCGCCGTATAGTTCTGACCTTGCACCTTCTGATTTCCTCATGTTTCGGTCTCTTCAGAATTCTTTAGGCAGTGTCAGGTTTACATCACGAGAGGACTGCCAAAACCACTTGTCGCGGTATTTTGATCGGAAGCCCCAAAATTTCTATAGCAATGGGATCATGTCCCTACAGTACGTAAAAGATGGCAAAAAGTTATCGAACAAAATGGTACCTACATACTTTAGTTGTAAATAAACTATATTAAAAAATGTTTTGAATTTTCTTAACCCTTAGTTACTCGCGCATAAAAACATACATAAGTACTCGCGTGGCGTGCTTTCCACCCCAATTTTAGAATTAGAAAAAAACTACCAAATACATACAAAATCAGACTTTTATTTATGATTAAGATTTGAAAATGAGTGGACATCCAGAGTGCTGCGGTGCGGGGACTAACCGTACTGGAAGGGATCCGGTATGGATAGGGCCTCCGCATTGCGCATTCTGTACTGGAATCCCGGGGGGGTCCGCAAACATCTTCAGCCCCTCCGCCTACTCGCTCAGTCGCAGGACGTACACATCGTCCTCCTGGGCGAAACGAAGCTCCAGCCCAACCACCAGTTGAGCGTGCCCAACTTCTTCACGTACCGCCGAGACGAGGTGTCGCCCACATCGGGGCAGGCCTACCGTGGTACGGCCGCCCTGGTCAGACGCGACCTCGTCCACGAGGAGTTGGCGCTCGCTCCGTTCAAGGAGCTGAGGTCCACCGGGGTGTTGGTGAGAGCGGCGGGCGAGGAACTTCGCATCTTCGCCGGCTACCGCCCGCTGACACCCCGCTACGCTGCCACCGATACTGCAGCGATCTTCAACTCACACACCCCAACGCTACTCGCTGGCGACCTAAACGCCAAGCACCCAGCGTGGGGGTCGCGAGTGATCAACCCTGCCGGTCGCAAGCTGCTGGACGACAGCGATGCGACCGGCTTCACCGTAGTGGGGCCAGACTCTCCCACACATATCCCCACCGCCACCACACACGCTGCCGACGTCCTGGACATAGTGCTCCCTAAATGTTCGTGCGCTGCCCCGTCCTGGTTGAGGTGCTGTATGACCTGGACACACAGCACCTCCCTCTCCTCATAACGTTCGACCTGGCCGCGGACTTTACAGCGCCGCGGCCCCTGGGCGTGAGGACTGACTGGGCGGCGTACGCCAAGGCATTAGAGTCCGTGGACGTCGGCCCCATCCTGACACCGGCTGAAGTGGAGGCCGAGGCGTCCGCTCTGATGACACGCATCCGGGAGGCTAAAGAAGCTGCCTCCTCGCCCATCATCAGGCGCCAAGGCCGCCGCCGCGACCTCCCACCTCACCTCAAAAGGGGCATCGCGGAGAAACGCGAGCTCCGGCGCGAGTGGGCGCGCTCCCGATGCCCACGACTGAAAGCTCGCCTCAACCGGCTCACCGCCGAGCTCTCGACTGCCGTGCAGGCATGGCGTGGGGAGACCTGGGATCGTGCAATCGACCGGGCCTCTGAGCACGACACCAACCTGCATGCGCTGAACCGGGCGCTCACGCGCCAGCCGGCGCCCACCTACCCGCTGCTGGACCGAGACGGGGTCCAGCGCTTCGCTCCTGCCGACTTCGCCGAGATACTGGCCGAGCATCTGGCGGAGCAGTTCACGCCACACCCCGTTCCAGCAGATGCCGCCTTCGAGATTCTCATCCATCACCACCAGGTCGAGGAGGCGGTTGAGGACTTCCTGTCTGGCCCGACACCGCCCCTAGGCGGGGAGTACTTCTTCTCCCCTGCTGAGGTGCGGAAGGCCGTCCTCCGCCTACCCAGGCGGAAGGCGGCCAGGCTATGACGGAGTCCACAACATGGCACTCGCCCAGCTGCCCCGCCGTGGAGTCGCCGCACTCGCCCGGCTCCTCAACGGAATCCTCCGGACGTGCCACTTCCCGGACCCATGGAAGACCGGGCGGGTCATCGCCCTGCCGAAGCCAGGTAAGGACCACCGCCATCCGGCCAGCTACCGCCCCATCACCCTGCTACCAACAGTGGCCAAGCTCCTGGAGCGTCTGCTCTTGGGCCGCCTGGCCCCAACGATCGAGCCACGCCCAGAGCAATTTGGCTTCAGGTCCGGCCATTCCACCACGCTGCAGCTCACCAGGGTGATACACCACCTCGCAGTCGAGCACAACGCCGGACGATCCACCGTCGGGGTCTTTCTAGACGTGGAGAAGGCCTTTGACCGTGTATGGCACCCCGGCCTCCCGTACAAACTCCTGCAGACTCCTACACCACCAGGCCTCACCAGGCCTCACCAGGCTCGTGGCATCCTTCCTCGCCAACCGGCGGTTCTTCGTCGCAGTCGAGGATGCCACCTCCTCCACCCCGACCATCTCAGCTGGTGTACCGCAGGGTAGCTGCCTGTCGCCCGCCTTATACGCGCTGTACACAGACGACATCCCTACACTGGAGGGCCACCTACGCCCCGGGGAGAGGGATGTATCGTTGGCGCTGTTCGCGGACGACAGCGCCTACTTCTCGTCATCCACCAGCCCAACCATCGCAGCCAGCAGGATGCAGCAGCTGCTAGACGTCCTGCCGCCATGGCCGGACAAATGGCGCATGGCCGTCAATGTGGGTAAGACGGCCGCGCTGTTTGTCTCCCACCGCCGCCGCCACCCACCTCAACTAAAGCTTCGGGGCCAGGACGTGGCTTGGAGCTCGCACACGAGGTACCTCGGCATCGAGATTGACAGGTCGTTGAGGATGCAGTCGCAGGTTGACCGCGCGCTACAACAAGCGCGCGTCGCCCGAGCGCTCCTCCGACCTGTCCTGGGATCTCGGGAAGGACCGGCTCCAGGCGCTGCAGAACGTGGCTCTCAGGATCTGCACGGGCGCGGGCCGCTACGTCAGGAACGACGTCATAGCCCGCGACCTGCAGATCCAATCCGTGGAGGAATTCGTCGTGCAGACGGCGCGTCGAATGTACGATCGCGCCGACAACGGGCACCACGAGCACCTCCACAACATCGCCCCGCCCCAGCCCCGGCCCCAGGAAGACGACCGCCCATGGCGACCCCTTCCGCGGGACCTGATCCCTGCGGAACCACCATAGAGTCCTTGGGTTTATTTAAAAAAAAGATTATAAACGGAATGATGCCAAAAAAAACATTGAGAATAAGGGAAAGAAAAGATTCCCACAAAACCCAAGGACCGAGGGGTCGTCACCCCTCGAGTTGACGCCGGGGTAATGAGGCGAAGCCTCGAGGCCCCTCTCTGTGCCCCCACCAGGGCCGGAAAGAAATCTATTGATTTGTTAAACACCCCACGCCGGGAATTACGGGTAAAAAAATGCGAAGAAACTTTTTCCCCAACCTATTATATTTGAGTCATTGTTGATATCAGTACATTTTATATCTAGTAAAAAAATCAAAGGCTAAGGAAAACCACTGATTACCTACTTATGTCACTTATAGGAAACATTAATTTCACATTCTTGTAAATATCAACTTTGCTAAGCGAGTTTATTCTGTAAGCGGTCAAATTCGTCAGAAGTTATCTTAAGGAGTTCCCGACGAGAGACGGACACGGCGAAGTGAGCTGATACCCTCCCACAACTACCATACTAGACATCGTCATCGACTAAAGCTACCCACAATAAATTTGATTAGCATTGGTAAATCAAAAACAAAATTGACTAGGTAGTACCTATGTTTATAATAGGTGTGAAAAGCACAATAATCTGCCGGACTCCATAACAAGTGCCGCGTCAACCGCAATATTCATTGACAAACTGAAGAGAATCCTAGTGGACAGGTTTAGAAGAGTTCTTCGATGACAAATTAGATGACGCCGAAGTCACAGATCCAGGCTTTTAAATTATAATTCATTATTGGTAAAATTACCTACCCAGGAAAATTATTCCATTCTTACACAATTTTGTGCTAAATTAAGTTTGTATTTTTTTACCTATGTATTCCTATTATGTTTGACTTATAAGAAATTCTTATCAATAAACAACTGAACTACTTGTTCATTTCCCGAACAAAACTGCATTCTAGAATTCGCTTGCCTCACTCGAGAATCCCCCTTCACCGTCCTCCACGTCTCGTCGGGATTTCCGATGTTTTTGCAAAAATTTTCCAAATCAAATCGAGAAGTCTCGTATGGCTCGATTTGATCTGAAAACGAGCACTTTCAGTGTAATCGTTTGAAGTCTGATAAAATACATTTATTAGCACTCACAGCACAGATGAGTCCGCGACCGATTACAATGGGATTGAACCATTTCGAACTATAAAAGCGGCCGGAAATTTAAACTGTCAAGGTTCCGTCCGCAGAAGTGGCGTCTTCTAAGTATAGTACATTTGCATACCTAGGTCTACGTGTAAATAAAGACTCGTCGTCTAAATACTATAGTAGGTACTCTTCACGAGTGTGCATGCGCAAAAGTTCGGAGAGCCTATGTTCAGACCTGCCAAGATAAATTGTCCGTACTGTAGTACCCAGCTTAAGTTTTTTGGATGAGGCCATGTGGCAGACGATAGCCAACTTCTTAGCTGATTTTCTACTAGAGTTGTAATGTACAAGGTGACGCACGTTCAATTCATTTCTTGCGGGACATAGCGTAGCGAGTCTGGTTTCTTCCAGCGAAACTATTGACAATAAAAGATCGTTCGTTGCAAAGAGAAAATATCACGGTAGGTACGTGTTCATTGCTAAGGGATATCCTGCGGACTTACATATACCACAAACTGAGAAATAAAAAACAATGGTCGATTGTTGTTTTTAATTTAAAATTTCAAAAAGCAAATACAATAATCACCGTAATGACTCATTTCATAAAGCTTTACACATAAAGTAGTTTATCTTTAATAGTAGAATAATAATAAATATTATAACAAACAGTGAAGTACTCGGCGCTAATAAAAGAGTGTGTCGCCCCCCGCTGCCCGCTCCCCGCGCTCTACTTGTCCTTCTCGCTCTCGGCCTTCCTGCCGATGGGCACGGCCGCTCGCACTCTGCAACACACAATACACCATCAGTGGGCAGCGCAGGTACCAACTAAACTAATGCATTCACTGGCCAGCTAGTTTATTTCAGTTACTTCCATAGTATTATGTCTTATGGTATTTTGCTTTGGGGACAGGCAGCTGACATCCAGACCATATTTGTTCTTCAAAAAAGGGCGGTACGCGCTATTTATAAATTGAAGCCACGAGATTCTTTGAGGGAATTATTTAAAAACATTAATATTCTGACTGTAATATCGCAATATATCTATGAAAATCTAATGTATACCCACAAAAATAAGGATAGCCTTATGAAAAAGTGTGATGTTCACAATAGAAATACAAGAAACAAGAACAAGTTACACATCCCATCATTTAGATTACACAAGGTAGGGAAATCATTTATGGGCAATAGCGTGCGCTTCTATAATAAGCTTCCATCTGAAGCAACTGAGCTCCCTATTCGTAAATTTAAAAATTACATAAAAATAAATCTCATCAAGAAGGCTTTCTACTCCATAAATGATTATCTCAATGATGTTAATGCTTGGCCAGATGTCGCTCAGTTTCGCACAGACAATAGTATGTAAATAATTTGTTATTGTGCATAGCTTTACTTAAATATTGACATGTATCGAATCATATTATATTTAGACTTAAATAGGCAAATAACCATGTATTAGACATATAAGAGATGAACATGCTAGTGGTTTCTTTTTCACTTCTTCCACTAGTGGACAAAAAATTGAAGTGAATAGTAAAATAATTTTATTTGATAATAATTTAATGTATAAAATATGACTTGTCTAAGTGCTTATTTTGTAAGCCTAAAGAAATAAATGATTTTTTACTTTTACTTTTACTTTACTAGCTCCGACGCGACGCGGGCGGTGCGTAGGTACCTTTATAAGGTGCATTGCATACCTTACTAATAGGTAAACATTAGTTATGGTTTGTGTAGGTTAGGTATTGTAGATAGGTTCAGGTATTGTAGTACCTAATAGTATTGGGTCCCTTATATTATATTGGTTATGCTACCGTACGCCGCCGCCGCCTGGACCACGGAATACGGCCTTGACTAAGACACTGAACATTAGCATTAGTGAGTTTGCAACACTCTACAGGGCGTGTAGTCTAGCGCGAGTCGTGCGACTGGTTGTCGTACCATCACCGGTACGACATGAACAGAGGTAAGGTACGTACTTGGCGGTGATGTCGTTGATCTTGGCGCGCGCCAGCTCCAGGTTGGCGTCCACCTGCGGCTTGTTCATCTCGTACGCCTTGGGCAGAGTGAACAGCGCTATCCACCCTGCAACACAACACACAGTTACACACACACACACACACACACACTAGGGCAGGCCCGCGCGGGCTACGGCACCGCTCTCCGCCGCTGCTGGCTACGCGGGAAATATACCTACTCTTTACAAACCCTTTTTAACATCCAATTTTGACACAAATCAGATTAATCAAATTCGCGAAATTTTGTATTCAGAAAGAATAGAATAGGTAAAACAAAACATTTAGATTTAGATTTTTAGAGTGCTTAAAGTTGTATTTTTTCCGCGTAAACCCCGAGAGAAACCCCGCTGGTGAACAGTGGCGTAGCTTGGCCCTTGTGCAAAAGATTTGGGGGCCCCTATCCGGAGGCCTGTTCATAGATGCATAGCGAACACTATTCAATACAGATTGTAAAGCCATGGCCGTCATGATATCATTTTGAGTCACATTGGGGTCAAGCCACAGATCTTACCGACCTGACCCCGACCCGGGCTCTTGGTAACACCAAGATCCACTAACCGCTATAGTACTATTAATAAGTGTTTCGGTCATTTTTGTAACGTTAAATAAGGTTACTTACAAGCTCTGTAGCAGGATGTATTATATTATCTGTGGTAGCAGGATGCGTCATTTTTTAAATTTTAAGAGTTTTGTTAGAATCAAAAGTTCTGTTCTGTATTCTTTGGGTTGTTTACATTATCGAAAATTCAGTGTTCCGATGAGGGGCTCGAAGGCGCTTGAGGCCATCGTGCATCGCACCACCTTAGCTAGCTGCTACTGCTGGTGAATGAGCTCTGTGAAGTATACTGACCGAGGATGATGAGCGTGATGCCGTTGAAGCAGGCGCCCACGTAGGTGAGGCACCACAGCAGCACGCCGAACTTCAGCGAGTCCACCAGGTCCTCCACCAGGAACAACCTGCAACCAACCAACCGCACACGCCCCACATTATATATTATGCACTTCCAGTACCATGTTACCGGTGCCGCTGTACGGACGACGCTGTCGCATCATTTACTTGTTGTTGTTGAAATGAAAGTTTATTTCTTTAGGCTTACAATTAAGCACTTAGACAGGTCATATTTTATACTATTCATTATTATACAGGGTTATTGGTAATTCGACGTATTCCCGTAAGGAGGCGATAGGGGTGACTATTTGCGAAAATTTTCACCCCCATGTGCATCATGCAAAAGTGAACCATTTTTTAAGTTATCATGATTTTTAGCTTTTTTCAAAATAAGTCAAAACTATTTAAATCTATTTTTTTCTTCCGATTTATAAAAACGAATAAACACTGGTTATTTATCAATATTAAAACAACAATTATCGCTCCAAATTTAAAAATGGGAGATAAAACGTTATGAAACTTGATTTGCAGATTATTTTAAAAACATAACGTTGTCTGAGCTCTCCAACAATGCATAACTACTATGAACTTATTCCAAAGAAACTGAAAAAAACATCATTAGGTACAAAGGAAGCAGGCGGAAATTCGTATACGAACTAAACCTAAGGTCGTTCTTTAAAATTTCTATAAAACTAACTTAAAACAATACCCAATGTAAATAAAACGAAAAATACATATTTAAAGACGTTTTTTTTAATCAATTTTTGATGTTGAACTTTTGACTTATTTTGAAAAAAGCTAAAAATCATGATAACTTAAAAATGCTTCACTTTTGCATGATGCACATGGAGATGAAAAGTTTCGCAAATAGTCACCCCTATCACCTCCTAACGGGAATACGTCGAATTACCAATAACCCTGTATAATAACATTATTTTAATGTTCACTTCAATTTTTGTCCACCAGTGGGAGAAGTGAGAAGAAACCACTAGTATGTTCATAACTTATGTGTCTAGTACATTTGATTCGCTTATCTGTAAGTTAGATTTTGAGTTGGAGAAAAACTCGTTCCAAGCTTTTTTATCTTCTAGATAATCTGATGCGAGGAGGGACTCTCTGGGAGCCGTATTGTAGCTCGCACTAGCAGCCTCTTCCACATCACAAGTACGGTGTTTATATTTATATTTGCAGGGATCAATCGTGGATCCTCTTATATTTTTAATTTCCGTGAATGATGTCAGCCAATATACTTGTTTTGCTCGAAATGAAAATAAGTAAGGTTGTGTACAGTACCTGCGCAGTTCATTGTTCATGGCGTTGAGATGCGCGGTGGCGGCGGCGGCCAGCGCCTGCGCGCGCTCCGCCGGCACGCTGATCTCTGTCTCCAGCAGCCATCTGCAACGGACACCACCACACATACTTACTAACACACACTAGACATACTCGTACGTCTCTCTACATATATATCATTTCGTTCATGACTTTAGTGATGTCTAGTTAGTTGACAGCGCATCATTACTTTTTGTAAAATTATTGTGAATAGGGGAAAACACTAACTTTTCCATATTTACAAAATAACGTCATTCCTCCCAACGCTTAACACATTTTAATATTTTTGTTTTTGCGTCTGATTGGCCTTGCCCTAGCCTTGCCCGCGTGCACGGCACCTTCAAGGTTATGCACCCATTATAGGACCTGGCACCCTGTGTATATAATAATCAATAATGGACAATTCACACAGCATCATCTAGCCCCAAGCTAAGCAGAGCTTGTATTATGGGTACTAGATGACTGTTATACATAATACAATACATTACATAGATAGATATTTTTTATTATACATAGAAAACGACCAGAACACCCGGAACAAATATCTGCAGATCGTACACACAATTGTTCCGAGGCGGGAATCGACCCGCAACCTTCTGCGTCGCAGGCGGACCTTCGCCCACCGCGCCACATCGGTCGTCGTTAAAAGCCGTAATAAGCAAATAGTAAGGAATTTGATGTTAGTATATTTTAAGTTTTTTTCAAAACAATAAAATGTTTCGTTGAGTGACGCTCAGATGATAAGATACCAAGGCTCTGTCCCGCGAGAAACTCGGCGCGGGCGCGGGCGCGGGCGCGGGCGCGGGCGCGGGCGGGCGGCCGCAGCGTTGATTCTCTATTGTTCACGAGTCTCCGGGGCGAGCTAACACAGCTGTTACTATTATTTGATTACTCTCTTTAAGACAAAGTAAGCTTCATTATGACTTGTTTTGTATCGTTTGTACTTATGATGTCATTTATTATTAAACTTAATGAATGAATCCTTTCCTCATCCCGAGAAAAGTTTGTATATACTGGGTAGGTACCTCTTTCAAACAGTAAACTAAATACTCGTAAATATGGCCCTTTACTCCCTCTGCGCCGTCGCTCCGTGCGCCCGGACCGGAAACCAACAGGGATGCCCATGTGACCATATTATGCCCAGTTACATCCGGGATATTATATCTAAGCATTTGTATGTGATGTTATGGCATCAGCACCGACCACCCGCCGCGCCGGCGCCGGCAGTTACATGTTGGTTATAGTGCGTAGGTGGTTGCTGTACTCACTTGAATGGGTGACCATCGTTGGTCTTCTGCACTGCTTGTAGTATGTTCTTGTATATGCGGAAGGCGACAGCGGCGGAGAGCGCCAGCAGCGAGGCGTAGGCCAGCACCGAGACGACGGAGCAGCAGGCCAGCGCCACCAGCAGCGCCAGGCCCGCGCCCAGCGCCGCGCCCGATCGCGCCCCGTCCCGCCAGTAGATCAGCGACTCCACTGGAACACACCAACACCACATACAATACAACGGCCAGATGAACAACACAACTAATCAACTGGGACATTATGAACCGGTTCCGATCGAGTGAGTTATACTTATGTCGCGGAGAGAGTATCGGGACCAACTCTCGTGGATAATGAAACGTGTTGCGCGACCGTCCACTTATGAGATCATCGAAACACATTAAAGGTAAAGCTGACCAAAATATAAAAGTTAGCCGAGCGGCGCGGCCCCGCGCGCCTCGCTGCCTGCAACCCGACACTGGGCCCCGCCGCGCTCCTAGCATGACAACTAGACTGGATCCAACGGTACCGCTATCTATGCACAGCCTCTTCGCGGACGCGCACACGCACGGCCACCAGGCGCAGTACAACGCGCAGGGAATCCGAACCACATGCGAACACATCCCATACGGAACAGCTGCTACACTAGAACAAGCGTTCCGGAGGGCACGTACCTACTACTCACAACAACAGCTCCACGCGGACGTTCATGTGACGCGGACGTACCCACACTCACTACTTGTAGCGCTGCTAATGCGAATTAGCATTGTTTCACACAAACATCGATCTGCAAAGCTATCACTCAGTTCCGTAGGAAGCGGAGAGCTTCCCCGACACGAGCGAGCTTCCACGTACCTAGTGATGAATGAAAGTGCACCGAGCGGGATCACAGGAGCGGGTATGTGGAGGCGCGGGGGTCGGGTGGGCCTCGGGGCGGAGGGGGAGCGAGGGAGTACCTGGTCCTCGGGGCGGCAGGTTCTCGTACTGCGCAGCGTGTCGCGGCGACTGCTTGGGACGGGCCATGGTGGCGGAGTGAGCGCAGCGCGGGCGGTGGCGGCGCCACGCGGCCCACCTTTCACACACGTCATCTGACACTCGCTGCTGACACCGCACTCCGCGGCCGCGACCGACGCGACGCGACGCACGGATCGGACAAGGACCGCCTTATCAGCACATCTACTCGCGACGCAACCTTGTCGCGGGTCGCAGCGAGACCGATACGCGCCGACCTATCTCCATCATTGATGCACAATAAATGATATGATAATGAAGTATGATAACTTTGAATACTAGCCAGCCATTGGAGGGGCACATTGCATGGGACAATTGGATTGGACACCTTTACATCGCAGGAAGGGTATTCAACTCATCTTCGTAGTTATACCTTCATTTATAAAGCAGTATTTAAATACCTAGATTTTAAGTGTCCTTAGCTGTCTGTCCGTCCGTCGTCAGTTAGTAGTGTAGGTAGTTCATGAACCGACCGTGAAAGGTATACAACAGTTGAAATTTTAATAAAATGTGTATCTCTTGCCGCTAATAACATTAAATAATAAAATGAACCGTAATAGGTAGACAGTTGAAATGTTGACCAGGTGTGTGCCGTTATAAAAACAAATATTAAAAATAAAATTATTTTACTAATCAAGGGCGGCACCGACCATACCACCACGTCGTCGCGTCGACAAGTAGTCAGGTCGAGTAGCATCATCGTCCTCGGGCGCGGTCGCCAGTACTTGACGTAATCGGATCCTTATTTGGATGGGAGACGGCATTATGACAACCAATGACAACGTTTTGTAATAAAAAAACTAGATTTTAGTATTTCTTTTGCAAAAAAATATTTTTTATACAAAATATGTAAGATGGAACTCTCTGTGTGCGAGTCGACTCGCAAGCGGCCGGTTTATGTATTATTCTGTTTAGTATTACATGGTACCTATTACGTTATCTGGGTAGGTACCTACTAGAGTTTATAAAACGCATTAAAGGGTTATCATTATCAGAGAACGAAGCCCCTTCCAGAGATGTGCCTCGAGAGGAGTGATGGATAGAATCAATGATGTATGATGTAAAATCTCATTGGATGGAAATGCGAAATGTCCGCGTTGAATGAAATGAAAGTTTATTTCTTTAGGCTTACAAATAAGCACTTAGACAGGTCATATTTTATACTATTCACGTTTCGGCACTTGTCCATTCCATCATCGATCATCGTAAATCTCATACGCACGCAACGCGACTGTCTCCGCTGACGACTAGAGACGATCTGAATAAGACGCCAACGTGTGAACACTGTTTGCAGAGCGCGCCAAGATCCTTTCATGTGTGCACGAAAAACCGACACCAGTCGGGTTGCGTGCGAGCCAACGTTGGCCGCCAACTTTCAACATGCGCCAAGTAGGTCTCTACTCGTTGGTCCAACGCATTGGCCCAACGAATACAGCCCACTTTATGTAGTCTAGTTGTGGGCACAGCGAGTTTATTCTTATTTATATTATTTACATTATGTATATCGCTTTTTTTAGTGAACTGATTGATGTTTTTATGAGTGTACAACAAGTTTTCATAAATATAATATATTGACATGGTACTGTCATTATATTTATTTCTTTGAATTTATTACGTAGGGATTCTCTGGCACCCATATTATATGTAGATCGCACGTACAGCCCTCTTCTGCAACACAAATACGGTGTTTATATCTGCAGCGTTCCCCCACAGTAGTATGCCATAAGACATAATACTATGGAAGTAGCTGAAATAGACTAGTCTAGAAGTATCAACGTCTGTAAGGTGACGGATTTTTTAACTGCATATGCTGCAGAACTAAGTCTCTTCGATAGCTTATCTATGTGTGGGCCCATTGAACTTGTTTACTATCTAAGGTTATTCCTAAAAATACGGTTTTGTCTACAATTTCTAACGTTTCTCCTTTTACGTTTATATCAGCCTTAACTTGTTTTACATTAGGTAGAATAAATCTTATACATTTTGTTTTGGTTTCATTAAGCAAAAGATTATTAATACTAAACCAATGGACTACCTTTGAGATTGCAGTATTTACATCGTCGAAATTTGTGTTTTGTCGTTTCATTTTAAAAATTAATGAAGTATCATCAGCAAACAATACAATCTCATGATCATTCTTTACTGATATCTCACTATCATTCTGTGTCCCCACCAGGGCCGGAAAAAAACTTATTGATTGATTACAAGATAAGGTAGGTCGTTAATATAAACTAGGAAAGGACCCAAGATCGAGCCCTGCCCCAAGATAGAACCCTGCGGTACACCCATTGTAACCACAGACCCTTTAGATCGTTTCCCATTAATGTCAACTCTTTGTATCCTATCACTCAAGTAAGATGTAAGAAGATCCAAAGAGCTGTCCCTTATTCCATAATGATGTAGTTTCCTGATTAATGTTTCGTGATGAAGGCAATCGAATGCTTTTGACAAGTCGCAAAAAACGCCTTAAGCATCTTGCGACTTCTCCCAAGCATCCAAGCATCAAAAATATGCGATATCAACTCTACACCGGCATCAGTAGTTGACCTGCCATGATTAAACCCAAATTGCTTACAGTGTAGCAGGTCATTGCCATTAAAATGTCTAAGCAATTGGTGTAAAATAAGTTTTTCAAAAACTTTACTGAATGTAGGCAGTACTGATATTGGTCTAAAGTTAGTGGGGTCAGACCTACTACCCGATTTAAACAATGGGATTATTTTGTTTTCAAAAGCTTGCGCTACCTCAACATCATTTTTGATGGAGCAATCATTAATCTTTAAATTGTAATCATTAATGTAATAACCTATCCAGTCTCACTATTAATTATTTTCCAAGTTGATTTTATTACATTTTCACTATTTTTAATTTTCGAGCCAATATAATGATATTGCTGTATTACAAACTTTTCTAAATATTTTTGTAATTTTTTACTTTTTCTTTAAATTCCTGGCTAAAAGTGTACTGCTTTTCACTGTACAGTTCATACAGCTTTTGTCTACTCTTATGTATACCTACTGTTGCCCACTCACTAAAGCTAAGTTTTTCTGAGACCAAGTTTGATTTGAATATTGAATTGAACGCATTGGTGAATATAAATGACTGATGTTTCAGTTATTCTAGTAGGTTCCATAAATGTTGGCCTAAGATTATAAGAATTAAATAAATTTGTTATTCTACTACTGAGGGAGTAAACTTCTAAAATATCAATATTAAAGTCTCCACATACTATGAGATTTTTATTTGATTTTGATATCCATATTTTTTTCAAATATTTCAAAAGAAGCTGATGGTGGGCTGTATACGCTTGCTACAATAGTATGCTCCAACTCAACACATGCTACTTCAATGTGGCTTTCAACGGATAAGCATACCATGTCTTTACGTTTTTTGAATTTTATGAGTTTATTTAGTAATATTAAAGAGCCTTCACGAATAGCATGTGATCAGAATTTCGGCACGTTATTCCATTTAATTTTTACTTCAGACATTAATAAACTAAGTTAATTAATAAATTTATCACACCAAATAAATTTGAGTCCATGTTTGAGATGCCTAGTTACGGCCGTCTTATATGACCTCCTTCTATCACAGGGGGCGACACTTAGAATAACTAGGCATTACTCTAAGGGGCGACACGTATTTGACAGATTGTCAGAATTGACGTATTTTATTGCACCTACTGGGTATCACTAGGTACGTAGTGAACAAGGTACTAGGTGGCACCACTGATTACAGAATATCAGATAGGTATTCTGTTATCTGTGGGTGTCACTTTATTCTGTGCCTTTACATTACATATTGTGACGGCATGCGGCATGACGGCTCAATAGTGCAAGTGATGTCCAATGTGTCATGTCATGATGGCAGATTGCTGTATTTTGTAGTTTTATTTTAACAAAATAATAAATTATCTCGATCAAAATAAAATACTTGTTTTGTGATCTATTTGCTCAGGTAGGTATAATTAGGTCAACAGGTAACAGAAAAAGTAACTTACTGTCATCCCTTTGTGAAGTATATTTATCTTCTAACTATAGATACCCATAGTATTATTAAATCTGTGCTATAGGTTCTCATTGACCATCTGATTGATGACATTACTCTAGCAGTCAGTTGTCCGCTGCAGGTGCACCCACACACACACGCACATTAGTTGGCAGAGGGTGCACGCATCAGGGAGTGAGCTCAATGCTGCGGCATCTGCCTTATCGAGCCCCGTCTGCCAAAAAATAGACATCAACATAAAGCCAAATCAACCACCTAACTACCTACGTAGTTACCTATACAACGAACAATTGATAATGGACAGACGACGTCGCGTCGCGTCCAATTGTATTGGTGTCAGGAGATTAGATCGATCGAGTACCTTACCTACCTGGGACTGGGTCGGTCTAGTCTGTGCACAATGTGGCGCGGCAATGAGGGCGCGGAGTGATGCGGAAGGTCACAGGTAAACATTAGGTCAGGGGCTGCGGGCGCCTGTGCTTCGCAAGCTTGTTACAATATTTGAAAAGCCTAAGTCAATGCACACGTCGTTGAAGGCCACGGATTATCCGAGTGCCAAAATCCCATGCGAAACGTTTGAGTAGTATTATAATAGTAACGACCGGATTCAAAGATAAACAAACGTAACGTAGGTAGTAAGATAATAGCGTAATTGTTTGAAGTAAATTTGAATGCAACATGGTTTTTCTTGAGCATAGCGTTGACCTGCGCGCGGCTAGCATCTTGTCCAGTGGTTACCATGCAACCGCATGATTGTACACACTGAGAACTCTGCAGACTGAGCCACTTTATTTGAACAAACCGTCTACTTTTGTATGAAACAGCCAGTTGTCGCACAACCGTAAGCTCCGTCTGCAGAGCGTCTAGCGCGCCACAACATTTCAACAACCACAGCGGCCGCTAGTGCGTTCCTATCCTAGGTACTTTGAAAGTCACAGAGCTTTAAAAGCCCTTTTTATTTGAAGTATAAATTACATTATTTTGTCATTTCTCTTGCTAAAAAAGTATAACATCACTACGCACGCCCTATGGGTCAGAATAATTTCTCTTTATACTATTGGCCTGGCCGATGATTTCAACAAGACATTCGTCCTCTTACGCAAATACTGCACTTTTTAAAATTCTATTTACATAGAACACATTTCATTGAGTACCTACATTTTTTTAAATTGCGCTGCACGTAACGAAGACAACAAAGTTAGTAGGAGCGCGAAATCACTGGAAGTTTTCGTTCACACAGTGATTGAAGATGTCATTAAGATAATATGCAAATGGAAGCGAAGGGCAAATAAATAATTTATACATAATTATGACTCTATCTGTTGCGGTAGAAATCAAGTTAAATATATTTAAAGAGTTACGACAAATTCTTAAAGGAAGTGGAAACAAGTGTGCAATATTTTACTGAATAAAAAGTTACGTTAACTGCAGTCGGACTGCGCGGTTGGTTTGCAGTTCTATTGCAGTCGTGTCAACGGCATTCAAACTGCACCTGAACTGCAATTTGCGGTTGGATTGCAGTTGAAATGCGGTCCGTCTGTCTAGAGCCTTACACAAAGAAATAGATAAACTGAGCTCTACTAGCTCTGTTGCAATAGCAATAGGTACATTGCTTTCTATTATCTCCGACACTCTACCACTGCGACACTAACACTACTCTAGGACAGAGAGCATGGGGTTCAGTTGAGGTCGTTTAAATTGAACCGGATAAGTACCATTTACATTCATCGATTCCCATCATGCCCATGAGCGCAACACCTAAAGGCGTGTGACACTTGTCTGTGTAGTAAGATTGCACGCAATAGGATCCTTAGCATCCTACCTAGCTAGAGAGAAATCACGGAATCCATTCGCAACAAGGTTAGTATCACCGACGGGAATTAGAATCAGGAAGGAACGCACCCGACGACGTCACCGCGAAGTAAAAATAACACGCGCTTCACGAGTTTAGCGAGACCGCGGTGGAGTGGACTGTAACAATGATGCTCCGCGTGTGTCGCGTGCTGGGCGTGGGGCGTGGGGCGCGTGGGGCGCCGGGCCTGCACTAGTCTCCCACAATGCACACACACAAACAAGCATTATTATTTATATATATTACAAACAATATATATTATATTACAAACAAGCAGCGCGCGCCATAATGAAGAACATGCAATTATGGGGATTTACAAGTTGATTATGATCAGATTAAAATATTCTCCGCTGACTGAATAACACAAATCTGTAATGTGTGCCAACAGTCAGCCGAGAGGAACTGAACTACACCTATCAATCAGTAGGTTACGTGTGTGTGTGTGACTTCAATTACAAGATGAAGTGTCCGTCCGGCTCCGATATCGTATCTTATCATTTTCTAAAGCCATTCCGACCGAATTCCGAGTCTTTCCTCGATAACAATTACAATGAGGAATGAATACTGAAAAAAAATAGCAATTCGGCAAACTGAAGAGAATAAGGGCTGGGGATCGCAGTCAGCTAGCTCCAAGAGGCGTGCGCGTGCGCGTGCGCGTGCGCCGCCAGATTGCAGTCAATGTCACGCATCGCATGTTTCACTCTCTTGGAGCGCTCCGTTGCGCGCAATTAGAGCGACAGTCATGTGGAGATGAGAGCCTCTGGTATCGCCTCTCACACTTATTATTTATCTTTTTTTATAATGATAATTGTGAGACAGCCGACGACGACGCGACGACGGCCGATTAAATAGACGGGTGATCGCAATTATCTATCGATTATGCAAAATAAATACAATAATTAAATACTGATAATAAGCTGTTAGTTTCAATACAATAAAAAAACATTATTCAGACTAAACGTACAATTATGTACCTTATTCCTAAAAATGTTGAGGTAGAGGAGAGCACCGTGATTGATTTGATTACGCACGAGCTTCAAGAATGCTAGGTATCTAACAACCAGTTCCCAATGTAGCCACTAATGCACTGCTGATTAGACATCAAGGTTAGAACCTTATTAATGGCAAGGTGAGTAGCTCGCGGTAAGTTTAGTTTAGAGGCGGAGGTGTTGGGAGGAACTGTCGTTGTGCACGGTGGGCGGTCGGTGGCAAGGAGGCACGATGCTCTGAGGCACAGCGGTCTATCTGTGGCGGTGTGGTCAGCGCGTCGGTGGGCGGTCGGTGGCAAGGAGGCACGATGCTCTGAGGCACAGCGGTCTATCTGTGGCGGTGTGGTCAGCGCGTCGGTGGGCGGTCGGTGGCAAGGAGGCACGATGCTCTGAGGCACAGCGGTCTATCTGTGGCGGTGCGGTCAGCGCGTCGGTGGGCAGTCGGTGGCAAGGAGGCACGATGCTCTGAGGCACAGCGGTCTATCTGTGGCGGTGTGGTCAGCGCGTCGTCACTAGCCACGATAAAATACCTTGGGATGAGTTTTGCTCCAACTCGAAAACTAACAACGTTAGGTTGTTAGGTAAGGGTTTCTTGTTCGCTTCTTTACTTTACCTTAAAAATATTGAAGTGAACAAGAACTCAAACTTCAGTCATTTGAATATTGTAACGTGTCCAAGAGTCCTGTAAGGTCTAAAGGAAATATACGACTTTGATTTTTGATATTTGACCTCGCCGGCGAGGTCCATACTGGCCGTATGGCGGTATATGTAGGTACATAGGTGAGGAGACTCATTGTTTGGCTCATCAGTGGAATATAACGCGTGCGCTAGCAAGGCAGCGCACGCCCCGCCGCGCCGCCGCCGTCGGGTACAGGTGGACACAAAGGAGCGGCCTCCCTACTGCGATCAAGTTACTCGCATGCAGACGCAAACAAACACACCGGTTCCGTTACGATTACGACCGCAAACATGTAAGTTTGCTCTTAAAGGTTGTTATCTAATACGTCCGATCCGAGGTTCTAGAAGCAAAGCACCCACATCGATCGGCCGCTAATTGAATTAGGACGATCTGATGCAAGGAGCGCGGTGACTCACCTGCCGCCAGGCGCCGCCGCCCCGCGCCGCTCTCCGCCCCGCACACTAAATGCAAAACCAATTGAATAATACGTGGATCCAGAGCATACCTTAGCAGAGTCCTCCGGGAACACCCGCTCACAAGGGTCGAGCTAGATACCCCACGGAATCCACTTTAACTTACTGTCTACTGGTAGGTCTGATAGTCCAGCATTAGATATTTGTTTTCGTGTCCGGTGTGCGGGGACTAAGGGGACCGGAGAGCTGGGCACACCGTGTCTACAACCCATGTAATAGACAGTGATGTGATGATGTAGTATTGAACGAAATACTGAAACATCGCGGACATATGGGTAACACGTGTTTTGATTGTGGCCCTTAGGATGGTTGGTAACGAATTTACGACACGATGACGACGCGACGGCTCTGACATACTCGTAGGTTGCCTAAATAACATTTGTAATTGTACGAGCCTGGGGCCATGACTACACTTGATCTCGAACAGGTTCCTTAACGGCGCAGTTGGATATTTGAAACTTGGACAAAACTTGTAAGCATTTCATATGGCAGTTAGTTAGTGAATGTTTATGAGGATGATTGAAAAGAGCGAGTGTAACCAGGAAGGGTCAGCCAGGGCGCATGCGTCCGTCGGGTCCGGGGCCATTGAACGGCAGACTCGATATGAATGTAAGAAGGCAAGCCTGTCTCCGCGGACGGAGCGCGGCGCGCCGGGCGCAGCACGGGCGCGCTGGCGACGCGACGCGCACGACACGCGCTCCTCTACAATAGAATTAGACGCAGATCTAAATTAAACTTGACCCTCTTGTCGTCGTGACGACACACTATTAGCTGGCTGGCTGCGCACTGCGGTGCCTCCGCACCTTCACCTACCACTCTCCTCTTCACGCGACTCACCGACCTGCCCTCCACTTCACCGCCACCAGGATCAGGCATCACATCTGCTCGGAAATGCCCATCAAATTTACGATACTTTTAATAGAACAATTCTGAGCAAAATTATTTTAGGAATAACTTTGGTTATAGAAACAATTCGACGACACAGATGGAGGTTAATTTAAACAGAGTTAGTGGATGTATTCGATACAAAGGTTCGATAGGACAATGGCTGACCGCAATGTTACACCGCACAGGTGTTACCTTGACACGTGAACGTTATTATGGTTCTGTCAACATGGGGCATCGCGGCTGCGACAGACTATCAATTATACGATCTTATCGCGAGTTGGCGCGCTCCACGAATACATCTCGAGGCAGTAGAGCGGGGCTGGAGGAGGGCCCCATCACTCCGACCAGCACTCCGCTGGGTGCGCGTGCTGGCGAGCAGCGAGTGGGTCAGGGCGGGGGGCGGGCGCGGCGCGGAGGAGCGCGCCCGGGCGCCGCTTGGCGGGGAGCCACCGAGTCCTATTTGCGAGCCCGGCTCGCGGCGACCACTCACCTTCGGGGTGCAGCCTCTGCGGGTCGAACCAGGCATCTGCAATAGAAGGCTGGCGTTAGCGGGTTAGTCGCGACAGAGAGAGAGGGAAGCGGGCGAAGCGAAGCCGGCGCGCCGACACTTACTGGGGTTGAGCACGCTGCAGAGGGAGGGACCCGAGTCGGCCATGGCAGGCAACTTTACGTAACGCGGGGCTCGAGGTTAACTAGCGGCTGACGGAGCGCGCGCCGCGCCTCACTCTCGCGTCGATACTGGAGGCGCAGCCCCGCGCCCTCGCGACCCCACCCCGCGCCCGGGCCGCGCATGCGCCGCGCGCGCGCCGCCGCCGCCGCGACCGAGCGCGCCGCACGCCCGCGTCTCCTAACCCCGAGGTATACCTACTGCATCACATCATCACCACGCTCCACCATCATCAATCGGTACCGACCTAACAGAAAAGTGGTGGAATCAAAGAAAGACCCCCAATGTTAGTAGGTAGTTGTTAGTTTGCTTTGGTACAAGTTTGCATGCGATTGGATGAGAGAAACGAAGAACCTCTAACGAAGTACGATGTGGCCTCCGCGTTGTTAGCGCTAGGCCCGGAGCCTCCACTCCATCACTAGCCGCCTTCGCGGGTGGAGGCTGTAGGGCTGCCTGTCCTAGTTTGCGCCCCCAGGCGTAGGTACGCGGCGGCGGCGGCGGGGCGCGAGGCACCCTGACCTACGCACTCTACGCAGTAACTAACGGTGGAACTCCCAACATATCTCTGGTTTATTGAAAGCCTGTTATCTGGTTGTGGTGACTCATTGTTATGTGAGTGAACATTATTTTTATTCCAGCTTTAACTTGGTATAATTATAAAGTAGTAGAACGTATTACAATTCTATTAATGTTCCAACCATGGGCCATTTCCAACTCATTTATTTAGGAGTAGGATGATTTTTATTTATTTATTTATTATAAAAATGTACTTGCATGATGATGATGATAACAACATGTGATTTGATTGCGAAGAGGTATATGGTCTGCAAAGGAGATTGTCGGTGAGTGCTTCTTATTTTATTATGTTTTATATATTTTATTATAGGTAGGTACATAATATTGATTGAATTATGACGATGCGAGTGTATATAAGGGACCGGCATAAGACGTTCAAAAAAGTTTCATTTTTTGTATAACTTGATAAAGAACTTGACGAAAATGATAAAGCGTCGTGATACACTACACTACTAAGCTACCTGTAGGTACCCTACCTACGTCTAGTACGATTCCAAATACTGGATATTTTTTGTATACATGGGGGTTACAAAACTCGAGGAATATTGGTGGAAATATTTAACGACTTTGCATTGGTATCATCGTGGACGAAAAAAACTATGAGTATCATCGAAGCAAAGCGCAGAAGCTGGAAGTCTGGTTTTGAAAGCTTTCATTCATCATTTACTTAATTGATCTCTCATTCGTTTACAATTCAAATTTTAACATTTTTCGCTCCATAATGAGCGAGACTATGCGTTGTTGAAGTTTTTGTGTAATCAGTACCTATCCATGATTGACTTGGGATTTGGAATGTCTTAAATGGTAATAATGCTTTTTGATATATTCTGTTCAGTCTGGAAGGATCAACAGAACCGGCAAACAAGTTCAAGTTGCCCAACCACGTTTTGAAATGAAGAAGCAAATATGCACCTTTCCCAGGTGTTATCAGTTCGACAAGTCTGTTATCTATCGGGAATGGAGCCAGCACGACGTGAGACCTACTTCTAGTCTTCTATAAGTACCTAGTTAGAGATATATTTTCCCTTAATTCTTCAGTTTTTCTTGTGCAGATCGCGATGATAAACGTGTATTGTTCAAAAATAAGTAATTTTCCGATTTTCCTCGATAGAAAAGACAACGGCTTTTTGTCAAACTAAATACAAGGTGTTTTGGTCTGAGTGTCCGTTCATCCACTTGCGCGCCTTTCTATTATTCATACATATTTACTTTGCAGCCAGAACAAAAAAAAAAAAAAAAAAAAAAAAAAAAAAAAAAAAATGCTGGACAATTCACACAGCATTATCTAGCCCCAAGCTAAGCAGAAGCTTGTGTTATGGGTACCAGATAACTGATATACATAATACAATATATAACATAGATAGATATTTTTTATTATACATAGAAAACGACCAGAACACCCGTAACAAATATCTGCAGATCGTGCACACATTTGTTCCGAGGCGGGAATCGAACCCACAACCTCCTGCGTCGCAGGCGGACCTTCGCCCACCGCGCCACATCGGTCGTCAGAACGTAGGAAACTGTTGGTTGGTTCTTTGGGAGTTGGGGTGCGAACGAAGGCCACCATATTTTATGTCATCGGAGGTAGACTAGACACCGATAATCGTTTTAATATTATTTTTTAACATTTTCAAAAAGTATGGTGTAGTTCATTCGTAAAGTGTCTCACTAAACTTTATGCATGAACTACACCATCGTTTTTGAAAAAAGTTAAAATGAAGGCGGCCGATATGAGGACATTTTGTGATTTTAATTCGTACAAAGAACAGCATTATCTTAGTTTGCACCTAGTAAATGATTTAATGTTGTTATGTCATGCAGGTATCATGAGTCATGAATGACTGAACATCTTTTTGAAAGAAAACTAAATTCAATACATATGTGAAAATATAAATTTGCATTAATATCATTGTTTTTTCTTATAAATCAAGGTAAATCAGGTTATCGGCTATGCGGCCTCTAGGCAGTTATTTTGGACAGAAAAGTGTGGGTATTGATCGCAAGCGCGGGGCTTCCTCGCAAAATTCATTGAATCGCTAAAAGGTCGCGTGATATCTGACCCCGAAAAACTGGGAAGGCAACATGGACAGGCTGAGTGTTTTTCGCGGAGTGAGGCACCCTCTAGTGACCCGGCGCGTGTCAGCTATTTATACCACTCGTGGTGAACGGCAACCTTTGAAGGAGTCTGCTCGGCTGGCGTAGCTTAGGCACACAGCTCGCTACGCCTACAAGCTCTACAAACATTGTACCTCTAAAAGCTAGAGAGACTGCATAAAGATGCGGATGGAGAAGGAAACGCTGCGGTGCGTGCGAGGGAAGACAATGTAATATGAAAAGCAAGGTAATATAACAGCACTAATGAGGAGCAAGCGGTATCTATCGGTAGACTGACAATACGGCCGCACTAGAGGACGGAGTGGTGCATTTTTCTCTGATCTTTGTTTAGTTAAGTAAATCAGATTTATATCGTATAATACGGCTGTGTGGGACGGGACGGCTAAGCCGACGGTAACCGGTGCAGCTGCGGTCGCGCGGACAATTATTGTGACCTATTATTTTTTTCTGCTTTGTATGGAGGTGAAAATGGGACCCTATTACTGAGCCCCCGCTGTCCATCCGTCTGTCTGTTAGCGGGCTGTAGCTCAAGAACCGTAAGAAGTAGAAGGGTAAACAGTTCACAGTGGGTGCCGTGCGGTATGGGTACTCTCATGGTACTCTGATGCTATAGCTATAACAACATGTAGTGTGTTTATTACCTATGTAATAAAGAATAATTTAAAACGATTTCCAAAATTTGTCAAATAGCCTTTCTATTCTACTCTATTAATTGGAAGTTGACGAATGCGGAAAAGTTGTGAAATTATGCTTTGTTTAAGAGTCAAAAATAGATTTTGTAAAATGTGTCGGTAACTCGGAATCCAACGCTACGAGCGTCATTCACAGATAAACGACGACGTGACTCGACGCGACGACGACGGCGGCGACGACAACGCGACCCGACGCGACGCGACGGTCAAAACCACCAATTGGTTCGAGCTTCTGCGCTTTGCTGCGATGCATTGAAACCACATGTTCTTTTTTTTTTTTTTTTTTTATTTCCACCAATACTTTCCATAACGAACGTCTTCTGTCTGGTTTTGGAAAAAAAAGTATGCCTCAAAATAATTACAGATTTACACGGTTTTTTATTAATGAGGGGGAAATATATGTTATTTAAATTACGAAGAACAATTAATGCCATAATCCTATTGTTTTACTTATAAAAAAAAAAGTTTTTTTAACTTTCATGCAAAAATGAAATTGCCATCACACTAATTTTATATTTAGTTAAATGAATTACTTAAGTATTATTTGGAATTTTAAATCCGGTGGTCCCGCCCTCAGGGATGTATCCCACAGTGGCACATTCCTGGTGTATTGGCATGGGGCATGTATTGGTGGCGGTGGCGGGCGGCTAGCAACAGCATGCTCCATAGTGCACAGATCAGCCGGCAGCCCCGGGTGGGGGCGGGCGAGGCGGCGGCGCGGGGGGCTATCGATCCAGCCCCCCGCTAGCGTGCAAGCGCCCCGACATAAGTCTGGGTTTTTCCACTATATGTACAGGCAACACGCTAATTATGCATGATTCACGCTTTTTAGCCTTTGTTATTAGGTAGGTAAGATACCCAGTTTCGTTAGCTCTCTACTTAGTAAGACTATTTTTAGACCAAACGATATCATCAGGTATAATTGTACATATACATACCTTTTATACACTACCTATACTCGATTCTAGATAAAATGAGTTTCAAAAAATAAAAAGTATTGATGGAAAATATTTAACGACATTGGTTGGTATTGAAGCGAATCGCAGAAATTCAATACAATTTTTGGTTTGAAAGCTTTCATTAGATAATCATTTAATTCGTCTCTAGTCCATCTTTAGGGTTCCGTGCCAAAGGGTACCAAACAACCAACGGAACCCAACTAAGCCTCCGGCTGGCCATCTGTCGGGCGCCGCCGCCGCCCCGGTCCGTCTGTCAGCGGGCTGTATCTCATCTCATGAACCATAAAGAGTAGATAGTTGAAATTTTCACAGAAAGTGTATTTTGTTGCCGCTACAACAAAAATAATAAAATTGTAAAGAAAGCGGGCTCCGGTACAAAAAAAAAATAGTTTTTTCTCTTTTGCTTTACTTTTGTCACCGTTGCTGTATCTTTTGAAACGAGATACACAGTCATTGACATTTAGACGGAATGTGTCAGTATAATATTGTCACAGTACAATATTGTCGTCCGCTACGCTATAAAAACTTAAATAATATAATAAATGTAATAATCAAGGGGCCCATTGTCCTGAGTCAGGACATTGGGCCCCTTGATTATTACATTGACTCAGTCGAGCACCGATGATGGCCGGAGCCACATCGAGCGCGCTCCGTTCTTGAATGGTAATCGCGTAATGCTGATTTTTGTTTCATTGATTTAAAAAATAAAAGTTCTTATGGTTTCTTTTTGCGAATTACGTTTTACTCGTACGATGATAGTGTGGAACATTCCGAGTGCGAGTTGACTCGCATTTTTCCGGTTTTATTTTTTGACGCGTGACCAACCATCTCGTACAAGAAACATCGCATTGGGTGACGTCACCAAATAAACAAAGAAGGGGAGCCCGCTCATGACGTCATACATTGTAAGCACAAAGTTTGATCTTTGTGTCACATTGTTGAATGAGGCCACACTCGGCGAGATCATTCCCAATCACAACAAGGAATACGTAGCTAGCTACACACAGGAAGGTTCGTGTCGTTAAACAAGTGCCAATGATGGTGCACTTGTGACAAAGCCCTTGAAATGACGCGAATTCGTCGATAGAATTCGCGTAGGATAGGATTCAAATGAACGTCCCTATATTCCAGCCATATTGGATGTGCAATGTTTGTGAACAAATCGGTCATATTGAACCAAACATCCCCTTTGTTGCCGCGTCTTCTTATACGCCATTTACATTACTTGTCGATTTGAGATCTTCCATCAATAAATATTGCTTACAATTATTATACCTGAGACTCGACGCCAACAAATCTAGTTTAAGTTTGTTGTGTCGTTATTTGTTTGCAAAAAATTCACATCGAGTTGGCAACCGACGACGATTTTGAAATAAAAAGAAAACTTATAACGTGTGGGCGGTATATCTGATGTAAGCAACGACACGCGACGCGACGCGACGCGACCCGGCGGCGGCGCGGCGTGGCAACCGGATCTAAATAGGAAGTAGGATATGAAACGGGCATAAATAAAAACGGCAAGTACGAGCAGCTGGGTCGCACAAGGATGGTTGCGTACAACTAATTCACAAAAGGAAACATAAAAACAGATTAAAAAACAAAGCAAAAAGCCGACATGACACTATCACCCATCCAAGTACTTACTGACCGCGCCCGACGTTGCTTAACTTCAGTGATAGGTACTCAATATGTAGTATGGATGGATGTTGCTCCCCTTGATTATAAAATTTATTTTTACTATTTGATGAAAAATATATAAATATTAAATATTTATAGAAAAATAATAGCAACAAAATCATAAAAATTTTAAATGTATGATTTTAAAAAAGATGCTCCACTTTATTGGTAGGCTATTATTATATTATATTATTTGCGCACTACAAGCGGAAACTGTGTTAGCTTCATTTACTCATATTTTAAATGTACTATTAATTGTAGCATAAGCTTTTTGTTTCCCAAATATATAAAAATAAAAATAAAAAATAAAATAAAAATAAAATATTAAATTAAATAAGGTATATCGGTAAAAACATCATTTAAAAATGTGAAATATTCGTCATATTTCACATTTTTTGAATGTTAATTTCTCATAGTAGGATACCAAAACCAAACATCTTTCTAATGAACTTTTTAGCCAAGGATCTCATCAGTAGGTTATATTTTTTTCCTTATTAGATATGTCAGTATTTTCTATTATTTTGAGCTTCGAAACTGATGCTGAAAGGGAAATTATGAAAACCTCTCACAAGTTATCTTGATAGAACGCGTACATACTATATTAATCGAAATATTTTATAGTCAAACTATTTGGACACTAAAATTTCCTAAAATTATTAGTAAATAACATATACTATAAGATAATTGGTTCATGATATAAACGGGTTTGAAAAGTACTGTTTCTGCGCATTTTAGGAATAAACGCTCTTAAAGCGACAACATTCATGCCTAGCCTATGTCAAAAATAGTCAAAATTTCAACTGTCTACCTATTACGGTTCAAGAGAGCATCATTTTATTTACCTACTATTGACAAGGTAAACAAAATAAAGTTTTTTGTATGGGAGCCCCCTTTACTTTGATATTGACTTTAATTTGATGGTTTTTTTTTATAGCGACAAGAAAGCAACTAATTCTGTGAAAATGTCACCGGTCTGCAAATCGCAATCCGTTTACGGTTCATGAGAACCCGCTAACGAACGGACAGACGACGACACAGACAGACAGCGCGGAGGCTCAGTAATAGGGTTCCGTTTTCACCCTTTGGGTACGGATCCCTAAAAATGATTTTAGCCATTGAGACAATACAAGTGGCCGATATGCACTCGTGCAGAGCCGAGGTCGGCACGCGGGCGGCATCGGCCATCGCAACCGAAATATAAAATGCAGAAATATAAAATAACACCGGAAATCGATTCATATCATGGCATGTCTCTAATTTTGGATTGGACGTTTGTATTTTTATTTGTAGGTGAGTTTGTAGGTACACACATCATATTCAGATTCCTTCCAATGAAGAACATCGGTGGAAACAACGCACAGATGTGAACTTGATGAAGAAGAAACGTTAAAAAGTTGAATAAAAGATCATCCTTGCTATGGAAAGATGCTTATTTATAGAAACTTACGAGTGATGACGTCACCGTTCGCTGATCCCATCGTTCAACGCACAATAACCAGCGTTCACACAAAATAACAGCAAAGCTCCAATATGTGGAGACGCTCTGCTCGGACAACACTACGTGAGCGGCGACGGACGCGACGTAGTAGTGAGGGCGTGAGCTCGCGGCCGCGGGGACTCCACTTGTGATAGCCAGCGGAGCGCTGCGCTCGCTGCCTCAGCGGCGGCGCGGCGTCGCTCGTCGGCGGCGCGGCGGAGCTAATTATAGCGACGGGCGGCGGCGGCAGCGCGCCGCGCCACAACAACACCGTGCACGCTATTACATCCGATCACAATATTACTTTATAGATTGTAACTGGGAAAATCAACAAAACTCGAGTGACAAATGGAGATATAGAACTAATAGGTAGTTCTAACTTTGGTGGGGCCTGGACCTAGTAGACGATAGACTAGCTGGACTTGGATGTCGATCAGACATTACTTCATTTATCATCTCGACGTGTGTTCACGCGGGGCGGGACGGGGCGGCGCGGCGGCGCGGCGCGGCGGCGGCGCGGCGCGGGCCGTGGATTGTTTACCTTTGCACGATGCATTAAAGTCTTTACCAGTCATATAAAAATGATAGCGCTCAAGGTTACTTTGCTAAAAATGGCGTTTGCTCTTCTATCTTATCATCAGGGAATGCGATAGCGAGCGTTACCTACGACTAGGTAGGTACCTATGTAATGTAATGAGAGAACTCTTCATTCTGGAACATTGTAGCGTGGCGCAGTAGTTTAAACATTTTGCAATCAAAGCTTCAAGACTCAAAGGCACTTTGATTGCAAAATGTTCTAATAACTGCAGGTCCATCAATCCTTGTAATGCGTAGGTGTTTAGTTTAGTATTGTAAAAGTGACGTGTCGAAGTTTTTAACTGTTTCCTTCCGTGCGACAAGGTGCGCGCGCGCACGCGCTCATTCTACTAAATATTAAATTAAATACAGAGATGATGAGTCACCACCCACCCGATGTTGGGTTCATGGAAGTGCTGTCGATGAGTTGCGCTATAACTACATATGTGTCGGTCGGCGCTTTCAGTGGCGACTACTGGCGAACTGGTGGCTCAGATGTCCAGATGGTGTGGTGGTGCTTGTGGCAGCGCGGCGCGGGGTGGCGCGGCGCATTTGGACCGGTCCATCGGTCTTGCCGGCCCGGTGCGGTGCCGCTAATGTAGTGCATGCTCAGCAGCCTGTTCTTACTCTATACTTCAAGACATTTCATGAACTCCTTTAAAAGAAGTTGGAAGCTGCGTTCGACAAAAGTTTGCAATGAAATGATTGTGTACAGAACAGACAGATACAGTTGTGTCGGTAGGTAGATACACTTTATTGACATCATCATACCGGCCATGATTCAACAGACGATGACTAGGTAAGGTAGGTACCTCACCTAACATATCGATAGACACCTGGTTATTAATGTAGGTAGGTACCTAGCCATTGGTTACGGAAAAGGCCGTGCTTAGACAGTGGACAGGTAGGTAGATGTGTCAGTTCAACTTGACAAGTTGAACTGAACAAGTGAGCGGGGACAAGTGCCTATGACTCACAATGTGAGTCATAGGCACTTGTCCCCGCTCACCTGCCGCGCGGCGGCGGCGTAGACAGCCGCGATCGGTCACGCTCCGCGGCGCGCATTGTCTAACGGGGACCACTTGGCTGTTAGTTAGGTATAAGCACGGGGTATAAGAGCGCAAAATAAGAAACACTAGTCTAAGAAACCGACTTCGTCTTACCAATGCCTGTTTTTATGCACCTAGATATTTAGATGTAGCAAAGTCAAGCATGATTGTGTTGGATAGGAATACAAGTCTCTTACCTAATCCCATCTGGCAGAAGATGACCTCGGCTTCGATGACGTGCGCGATAGGAGCACGTGCAGGCTCCGCCGCGGGGGGCGCCGTCGTCGCAGGCTGCACGGCGGGCTGGGCCGGCTCCGGGGTCGGCGCCTTCGCCTCTGGTGCGGGAGCCGGCGGTGGGGCTGGCGCGGGGGCCGCGACTGGAGCGGGGACCGCCGGCGGCGGCACCTCGGCCGGGAGCTTCGCACGGGGCGTCAGCTCGACCGGAGCCGTCGGAGCCGGCAGCGGGTCGCCCAGCAGGTCCAACAGAGGTGCGGTCGCGGGCGCGGGCGCGGGGCGGTGCAGCGGAGACTCTCCGGCGGTGTCGGCGTCGGACTCGCTGTCGGTGAACTTGTCGGCGATGTGGTCCAGCTTCTCGGCCGCGGAGGGCGCGCGCGCCGTGTCCAGGAAGATGTCGCGCTCCATGTCGAGGAAGCTCTGCGTGGCGGCGCGCGGCTGCGGCTCCGCCTCGGGCCCCTTCTCACGCTCAAGATGCTCGAAGTCGTCGGTCGAATCGTGTTCCCGCTTCAGCGCCGCCGCCGCGGGTGCCGCCGCCGCCGGGAGGGACTCGGAGTCTCCGCTCGCGAGACCTCCCAGTAGAGCATCGGCGCTATCCATATTTCGTTACGTACGATATATACAATATTAGGCTAGTTATCTAAAGAGTGTAGTGGTTCGGGAGATCGATAGGATGCGGCGTCGCGGCGAGTGTTCGCGGATGCGGTGGTAGGGCGGGTCCTGTCGCGACTCCTCGCCGGCGCTGACTGCGGCGCGGCGGTCGGCGGCGGCGCGCGGCCCCTGCGCGCGGTGCTCCTCGCGACGTCACTCACCGACAGAAACAAACGGTATTACTCATGTGCACGATTACAACTTTGTTCGAGCGGGGGGGCGGCGGCGCGGCGGCAGGCGGCGGCTTTCTCGACCAACAGTGGGGAAACTTTTGGAGTCGTAGAAGCAAGATCTAATTTTAATTTTAATGAAACTTTGGTACCTTATGGTAGGTAGAAGGTAGGTAGTTAAACGAAGTAAAGGTTTCTATCAAAATATGTTATTCACGTTTGTAGAGATGATGCAAAGAGTACAGTATTAAGGTATGCTGGTCACCTAGGTCAAGGGAATGCAAATACACTCAAAAAATATGCCTTTATTATTTTCATTTGATTGTTCTTATTTGCTCAAAAATCAAAATATATTTTTGATCATAGACAAAGAGAATAAAACCACAAAACCCCGTCGTAGATTGACTTGACTTCTTTTATTTGGCATGGCCCCTATGTAGAAAAGTACTTTGTGGGCATGGCAATTGGCAATGATATGATTTCTTTTTCTTTGACACCGACACAGAGTCACAGACCGACACAAGCACAACCATAGATTATGGACGGCTATTTTTATTTGACCACAAACAAGATCACGGGCGAACTTTGTAGGTAAATGAAAAAGTCGTGGACTGAGAATTAGGGTAGTGTAGTGTCCTGGGTTAAAATATATGTTTCTATTTAGTCCGTCAATTAGATTATCATAAGATATTGGACACGTATTTTTCTTTTGTCAATCAAACAAATACTTACAAAAATAAAGCGTGTCAAAGTTTAGGAGTGTATTAGAGTTTATATTTTTTTGTTTAATTGACAAAAGAAAAAACACTGGCCCAATATCTTTATCTTATTAATCTAACTGACGGACATAGTAGATTTTTTTAGGACATTAGTCTATTACAATACAAAGCAGCCACCGCCTGTTCTTTTCAGTGATTAATAACAGGCTGAATCTTCGTGAGTTCGTTCGGTTCGCGAGACGCCCAAGTTTTTCCTCTGTACAAATTGTGAAAGAGGTAGGTAATGAACTGCGCAGATGTAAAACATGTTGATTTGGTTGGTGTCGAAATTGTCTGACTAACAGCAAAAAAGGTCAAATGCATTTATAAAAAAGTAAGTCCAATTCAAATAAGGCATTCTGTGATACAAGTGGCACAACACAATCACAAAACAAAATATCTACAGATAGGTAGGTACGTACCTACCTATACAATTTTTGACTAAAATAAATTTACATGTCAAATTTTCATACAAATAGCAAATAGCCTAAAATTATTATAGGTATATTAAAAAACAAATAAATAAATGATGAAGGATAATTCACACATCTAGCCCAGAAGGTACCTACCTAAGTGTTTGACTGCGCACTTTCTTCTAGAATTAATTTCATTAGTCGTTCAGTGGACTCCTTAATCATTTTATTACATTAGTGTTAATTAATTACTAGCTGTTCCCCGCCGTTTCAACCGCATTAATTTCACATTTCTAAAAAGGTATTTTTTCCCGTTCGGTATTTTTTCATGAATCTCCTCCTTTTTTGAAGTCGGTAAAAGTATTTCTTTACCTATTCCAGGACATCTTCTACCTGAAATACCTGTTGAAGCAATTCCGTTTAGTAGTTTTTGCATGACAGAGCAACAACGTCCATACATCGTACTTAACATCATAATTATATTTCTTTAATTGTTGGGTATTTTGTTAGTAGGTAGATACTTTCGTTTGCGTACCTGTGTATTTTGTTAGTAGGTAGATACTTTCGTTTGCGTACCTGTGTATTTTGTTAGTAGGTAGATACTTTCGTTTGCGTACCTGTGTATTTTGTTAGTAGGTAGATACTTTCGTTTGCGTACCTGTGTATTTTTCTATCGCTAATATTTTCTAAACACTAAAATTCTATAGATACCTAGTAGAACGTCATTTCTCGCATTACTATCAGTGGCTCGTTTATATTATGTATAACAGTTAGCCTTAGTCAGTTGTTGTACCTATTCAATTCATTTATTCGATTAGAACGGTGGTATCACAGAACCACTTCACTTCTTACATCAACAATTGTTTGAGAAAGCTACTTATGCAAGACAAAGTATTAGTAATAATTCTCCACGGTCATATTTATTGAAGCTTTGGCAGTCGAGTGATACAATACACATAATTATGTTGGATTGGACTGGACCGATGTTGGATATTGTGTAGCGTGCGCGTCTCCAACCAGCAGTGTTTCATACATTGCAGCAGATACTGTAAAAGAGATTTTAAATTTTTAATACTTAATAACTCAATACTCGATGGTTTATTCCTTACATGTGTACAAATAAGTCTTAAAATAATAACACAAAAGTCCAACATGCATCCTGCAAGGCTCCAAGCTGCAAGGGCATTGCAACATAAATTAAAATGAAATGCTAGGATAAACAGTTAATAATATGCTTACTTTAACTTTTCAATTTAAAGGTATATCTAATCACAGTACCTAATCTAATCACTCAATAAGATCAACTACTAACTAGTACATTTATTAGCTTTTTATTTTTGGGATAAAAATATGTAGGTCACAGATATGTTAATGTAGGTAAATCAAGTTTTCATACACCTTCAGCCTCAATACAAATTTAAACCCTTTCGTACTGAAATGAAACGGACTTTGCTGCATTATTGTTAGAATTGCGTCAAAACAGATGCATAGCCATATCTAAAGAAGTTGAAGTGAAGAGTTCCAATCGAATCGAATCAAACTTTCAAAAGTGCCATTCAAATTTCATGTTTATCAAGAGTTGGGAGTGTTTAATTAGCAATGAGTGAAACATTAAATGACTCCCTGCGAGTTCACGAATGTGTTCAACAAAAGAAAAAAATAGAAAATGGTAAAATAAAAAACCATTGTAATGGTAACATGAACCACCTCAATGGAGTATCTGTAAGTAATATTTAAATTTCTCTCTCTAACCTCATAGAAAGAATTTGATTTCCGCAGGCCGTCGCCTCAGGCTGGTGTTGGGAACTGGGGAATGCTATTTCTCTACACAGTGCTTACTAAAACAAACTAGTCCCTACAAGAGACTGAGTATGAACTATTCTTCAGATAAACTCGTTCCTACGAGTACACTAGTTTACTTGCTTGCATCACTCAAATATCAGCTTACAGTTTAAAATGTGACAGCAGAATAAAAATAAGTCTTTGAAAGTGCTTATGTTCATTACTTAATGCCCCAGATGGAATATCAAGATGGGTTGATCCACCACGCTCCAAGAATGTATTCCTCTGGGCTCCAAGTTTGTATTATGTACCCATATTATTTTAAAAATTATAAGTACCAAAATGCTTCCACAGCGCTCCAAAAGTAAAAAGATGAGTCAGAGTAAATGTTGTTGTGATTTATATTCTTAGTTTTAACAAACTTTCTAATCTGAAGCTGTGTTTTTTGTTGTTGTTACTTTGTTTTTAAGAAATATTTATTTTTAGATTTGTTATTGTTATTATGACTGAATAAACATTTATACAATTTTTATTTTCAGAATTTTCAGTAAACTTACAGCTACTTAGGTCTATACAATATTTTTATGTATAGTTATTACATATAGGTACATCTTTTATTTTTGACGACCAGTGTGGCGCGGTGGGCGAAGGTCCGCTTGCGACGCAGGAGGTTGCGGGTTCGATTCCCGCCTCGGAACAATTGTGTGTACGATCTGCAGATATTTGTTTCGGGTGTTCTGGTTGTTTTCTATGTATAATAAAAAATATCTATCTATGTAATATATTGTATTATGTATATCAGTTATCTAGTACCCATAACACAAGCTCTGCTTAGCTTGGGGCTAGATAATGCTGTGTGAATTGTCCAGCATTTTTATTTATTTTTTTATTTTTATTTTGTATAATGTTTCATGATAAATGTATTTTCATGCTAACTCAACTCAACATTTCGTGGAGTGTTGTGGAACTCAAATTTTAAATTATTTTATTACTTAAACATTATTGGAGTGCAGTGGAATCAATGTATGAACTTTAAAATATTGAGAACAATGGGTTTTGGAGGGCGGCGGAACTAGCCAAGACATTGCCCAGCGAGGTTCTATTACTACTAGAAGTCCGAACTTGCAAAAACAAGCCTTCCTTCATTTATACTAACAATACTCTAGTCACATATCATTAGCTTCTGAGTTAAAATGCTGCTGCTCGGATTAGGGCATTAACAACTCACCCATAGAGAGGGCTTTTATGTGTCTGGTGGGGCTGCTTAAAGTTAATTTGACTTGTCAAAGTGTTTATTTTGTAAAATTATTGAAATGTGATCCGTACCCTTCATACTGAATAATAAAGGTATCTATCAAAATACATCCTACAAATTATTTTGATTAGGTACTTTGTGTAAAAAAATAAACATAATTCAGCTAAAATATGTTAATTGTTTTATACAGGAGTAGGATATTTTGTTGGTGGATACAAAATATAAAATAATGTTGACGACCGATGTGGCGCGGTGGGCGAAGGTCCGCCTGCAACGCAGGAGGTTGCGGGTTCGATTCCCGCCTCGGAACAATTGTGTGTACGATCTGCAGATATTTGTTCAGGGTGTTCTGGTCGTTTTCTATGTATAATAAAAAATATCTATCTATGTAATGTATTGTATTATGTATATCAGTTATCTAGTACCCATAACACAAGCTCTGCTTAGCTTGGGGCTAGATAATGCTGTGTGAATTGTCCACCGAGGTTTGTGGTGAACAAAATAAAATTGTTTTCAGAAAAAATGTTGCAATGGTGCAGCAGTTACCAGCCAGAATGCACTGCCCGAGCCGATGGACTGGAGCCAGCATGACACGTTCCCGGGCTCGTTCGAGCGCTCCTCCCTGCTGACGGCGGTGCTCACCCATCTGGGGCTCTATGTGCTGATGTTCCTCGGATTTGTCAACCAGCTGCTCTTCAAACCTAAAGTCGCCACCGAGAAAAATAGAGAGGTACCTATTGTGCATAGATTATACATACCTATTCATCATAGTCTTTCTTGGTGTTCTAGATAATAAACAAGAACACCCGCACCCAGTATATCAGCCGTAGCACTTGTGGCGTGTCTGAGAGCCCTTGCATGTTTGATCAAAGCCCATACGTAATGCTTCCAATATCCATGTAAACGTAGGTGCAAGCTAATCAACATTGTAAAGTATGCATCATTACATTCAAAATATAATACAATAATTAGGATATTGTTACATGAACAATAGTTGTAGTCTTGCAGAGGTGTACAACCAGCTCCAGCTCCATTTGTCCAAGTTGCGAGCTGCTGGTTTGTACGGTCGCATGTCGCTTGACTATCTAATGGGCGAATATACATGACTCTGACTTGAATAAAATGCAAATCATTTTCTGACTACAATTTAGTTTTCGTTCTGTTAGAGTAGAGAACCGATCAAAACGAATCGAAATGTAATGAAGTAGGCAAGTACAGTATAAGAAAAACAATAGACGATCGCGCCAACTTTTACTGACTGAGCTATAAGTACAACGTTATGCAGATTTCATTGTTTGTCTCGCTCTTGGCCGGATTGATTCCTTTACATGTTTGTCTGAATTCATCAGCCAGCACCAGACATTCATCCTCTTGCAGAAAAAGCCTCGACTTTTTGGTAGGTATTCGATTAACAAAAACATGCAAACATTTCATTTGAATTTATTTTATGAAATGGTCTTAAAGGGCCTTCTTGGTGATTGTTGGATGTGTAAGGGGTATTCTTCCTCCGTGGTAGAGTGCGTCGCGTCGCGCGGAACGAACACACAAACAGTTGGTATTCTTCCTCCGTGGTAGAGTGCGTCGCGTCGCGCGGAACGAACACACAAACAGTTGGTATTCTTCCTCCGTGGTAGAGTGCGTCGCGTCGCGCGGAACGAACACACAAACAGTTGGTATTCTTCCTCCGTGGTAGAGTGCGTCGCGTCGCGCGGAACGAACACACAAACAGTTGGTATTCTTCCTCCGTGGTAGAGTGCGTCGCGTCGCGCGGAACGAACACACAAACAGTTGGTATTCTTCCTCCGTGGTAGAGTGCGTCGCGTCGCGCGGAACGAACACACAAACAGTTGGTATTCTTCCTCCGTGGTAGAGTGCGTCGCGTCGCGCGGAACGAACACACAAACAGTTGGTATTCTTCCTCCGTGGTAGAGTGCGTCGCGTCGCGCGGAACGAACACACAAACAGTTGGTATTCTTCCTCCGTGGTAGAGTGCGTCGCGTCGCGCGGAACGAACACACAAACAGTTGGTATTCTTCCTCCGTGGTAGAGTGCGTCGCGTCGCGCGGAACGAACACACAAACAGTTGGTATTCTTCCTCCGTGGTAGAGTGCGTCGCGTCGCGCGGAACGAACACACAAACAGTTGGTATTCTTCCTCCGTGGTAGAGTGCGTCGCGTCGCGCGGAACGAACACACAAACAGTTGGTATTCTTCCTCCGTGGTAGAGTGCGTCGCGTCGCGCGGAACGAACACACAAACAGTTGGTATTCTTCCTCCGTGGTAGAGTGCGTCGCGTCGCGCGGAACGAACACACAAACAGTTGGTATTCTTCCTCCGTGGTAGAGTGCGTCGCGTCGCGCGGAACGAACACACAAACAGTTGGTATTCTTCCTCCGTGGTAGAGTGCGTCGCGTCGCGCGGAACGAACACACAAACAGTTGGTATTCGCGCGATATCACTCGAATTTTTTGTTTATTTTAACTGACCTAAAGGTTATCGTGGCTTATTTAATAAATAAATGAATATGCTAAGGGCAAAGAAATAATTAATATGATTATAATCTAACGCCGAAATCATGTCAAATTTAATAAGACTTACCACAAATTCGTGTAAGAGAAGTCAAAAAATTGTGAAATCGAAGTGAAAAGTAAAGTTTATCACTCGGGCCAAACCCACCCATTATTACACGCTCACTAGTACAAAAACCAACCTTGTATCTAATGGGGTGCTTTTAAAATATACTATGTGTAAGTGTCCACCAGCTCAAAGTCGCTCAGCGAGCTATGGAAAGAGCTATGCTCGGAGTTTCTTTGAAGGATAGGATTCGTAACGAATACATCCGCCAGAGAACCACAGCTATCGACATAGCTCTAAGAATTAGCAAGCTGAAGTGGCAGTGGGCCGGCCATATCTCACGAAGAACGTGTAAACGTGTTCTTGAGTGGAGATCGCGACTTGGTAAACGTAGTGTAGGATGCCCTCCGGCCAAGGACGACCTGCGAAGGACTGCGGGCCGATGCTGGATGCGTCAAGCTGAAGACAGGGCGCTGAGGCGCTCATTGGTGGTTCTATGTCCAGCAGTGGACTAACATAGTCTGATGATGATGAAAGGGAGGGTATGTCGTGCCGGCCGTTCGCAGTAGTAGCTACCTATAAATGTTTGTTGTCCGACTTGATATGTTATTCGAATGTCTCAAACCCCGCAAGGGCGAGTGGAGCGCGCCCGCGCAGCACAGCCGCGTGCTAACTTTTCCACTTGACAGCTTCGGCGGCAAGAAACCACTTATCCCGTTTATGACCGTGAACATCCTCAAATGCTCAAATTTGTTTGGAAATAATATAATTGTAGTGATTAAAGTCTCGCGGACATTTTGTATGTATTTTTCACCGACTTCGAAAAAAGAGGAGTTTATATGTTCTGTTGTAGGTATTTATGTTTTTTTATTGCATAGGTATATCTCTCGATTTGTCCGTCATGTAGTGCACCAATTACTTTGTATTGTTAGTTCACTAGGCAGGCACTGCGCTCTCCCCGGATGATTTGGATGGATCTTGCCAATATACAATACAGGTAGATCTCGAGGTGCTCCCAAACATGTTAAGGGATGCGAAGTCAGTTTTCATTTAACGATAGTTTTTTTAGTTAAATAAAGCCTATGTTCGATTCCAGGCTAAACTATATATAGGTAGTTATATAGGTATCTAAACAATTCCAATGTTGAATGTCAGACCGTTCGGTTTTGGCGTGAAGAAGTAACGAACGCCTTCTAAACTTTCGTATTTATAATATCACTGTGATATTTCATAATTATTTTCTCTCCTGTTCTCGTCTAGTTTGTTCATAGAAACACCAATTTCATATAATGTACGATCTAACATTACCTATGTAAAGTGGCTCTTTAAATTAGCATTAATTTTTTAGCTCTTCTTTTTGCTTATTTTAGTATCTTATGTGAAAACTATTAAGCTTTAGTTATGCCACAAATTTTCCTTACGTAAGATTTATAAGCTGTTAGTTTTCCATCTAAATAAAAATAAAATAAATAAATAAAGTAATATCGCTATAATAGGGATGGGGCGGGTGCGGGCGCGGGGCGAGGCCCCGTTCATATGGTTCGACTATCTACGAGTATGTACCTAGCTACTTGTCCTTGTTTGGAGATCGCTTTGCGCAATCATTCCTTGCCGCTGAGACAGACAGATAGGTACATATGCATGCTGCTATCTAACGAACTGCCTAATTCTCTAACTAGGAAGAAACATTGATATTACCTAAGTGGGCATTAGGCATTTCTTTCAGACTTTTTGAACTGTGTAACGTAATTTAGGTAGGTAGTTTGTAGTGTTATGTATTGCGTAGTAGGCAGGTACTTACTGTACTAGGTATAAGTAAGGTACGTAAACAATAACATTCAAATGCAGTGATAAAATGCGCTCACAAGGTTGAGAGATTTTATTGCTACTGATTGGAACAGTGCCTATTTATAGATACAGTAGTTTTCATAGGTTAATAGAAAATGTTTAACGATTTGTGGCAAATTACTTTTAGTAATGCTTACCGCTAGTTTGGTCCCTCGTAGAACGCAAAAACATTTAAAAACCACAAAATAATTTGAGACGCGTGTTTCAAATGCTACTCGGACAGATTCATTTCATTTCATGACTCACGCATATCCATCACACGCGGTGATTGAATCATCAATCTAAAGTAATCTACAGCAGGCAGAATCTAGTTATTCTAGTCTATATAATAATTCTAGTTATTCTAAGGGCAAAATAATATCAATATAAAATGTCATATATGAAATGTCAGAGCTACCTGGATGCCTGAAATGGCTCGTAGGACATTTTCATATTTCATCCGAAAACTACGAGATCGTCTGGGATATCTTAAACCACATATACAACAACCCTCAACTTCTATTTACAATGCGCGTGGAAATATTTTTAAAACGTCTCTAAGTAAAGTATATAACTCTTATGCCACCAAACAAACGTGCAACGACATAAGACGTATCTACGACACTTCCATGGAAAGTAGTCACGCCACTCCGAACCTCGGGATCGGCACGACAACATGGGGCCCATACTGGCCATCTGCGAGAAGCTCGACCCATATCAAACTTTGAAGCACTTCTTCATTACACAGCAACACGGGTTCCAAAGGAAGATCTACAACCACCAACCTGGTAACTTTAATAGACGCTGTCACTGCTGGTATGGAGTCTGGAGCTCACGTCGACACAATCTATACGGACTATAGTAAGGCTTTCGATCGCATACATAGATCCTTCTATCCCTCTCGCGAAACTTCGATCTGCTTCGGTGGTTTACCTCGTACGTCGAAGGTCGTTGCCAAGCTGTAGTTCTAAATGGGTTCGAGTCCCTTCCATCACTGATTCCGCCAGGAGTCCCGCAGGGTTCTTCTCATTCTGGGGCTACTGCTGTTTAACATCTTTATTAACGATATCGGCACTTGTTTCAAAAGTTCAATTATTTTCTCCTGTACGCGGATGACATGAAAATATTGAAGAATGTGAAATGACTCGCTGACCTCTCGCTGTTGCAGAATGATCTAGCTAGACAACTGACACGCCTACTGTACACTGAACAAACTCGAACTTAACGTCCATAAATGTTACTGCATATCTTTCAACTATAGTATTAATGGCGAGTCTCTTTTCGAACAACTACAATAATTGATTTGGGTATTACTAAATTACTTTTTGATCAGCACATTGAGAAGATTACTTACCGCAAAAGCCATGAAGACCCTGGGATTTCTCCTTCGGGTAACTAAAGACTTCAAATCACTCAAAACGCTCAAAACACTGTATTGTGCATTAGTTGGGTAACCTAGAGTATGCATCCCAAGTGTGGAACCCTCGTTACAATAAGTACATTACCCTATTGGAGAAACCCCAGAGGAAATTTCTCAAGTTCATCAACACCTTTGGAGAAGCGAAGAGAAGCTGCTGACCTAACACTATTACACAATACCCTACTTAACTTAATAGACGCTCCCCACTCTCAAACTGTGTGTACCTTCCCGCCGCTCCTCTCGCAGAAACGACCTTAAGCTGTACTCCCCCACTACTACTAACTATCGTAGGTTCTCTTACCTGCCCCGCACAACCGATTTTTTGAACACAAATTACTCGAATGTTGACTTATTCCATACTAAACAACAGTTAATACTACTACTACTCGTATTTGTTGTGGCCAGCCTGCGTCTCGCAATCTCTATGGGTAATCTGGATTTATGTGAGTCTTATAAATGATCTGTACAACTGGGCGAGCCGGCAAAACACTTAGTTCATTTTTTGATTTTTTTCTTGTATTCATTGGGTTGTTATTAAACAAATTACTTAAATTTTAGTTTAAGCTGTGAGCTGTTAAGCTTTATGCCACAAATAACAAAATATGCTACAAAAAACTTCATCATCATCATCAGCCTATAGCAGTCCACTGCTGGACATAGGCCTCCCCCAATGAGCGCCATAGCGCCCTGTCTTCAGCTTGCCGCATCCAGCATCTACCTGCAGTCTTTCGCAGGTCGTCATCCCACCTGGTCGGAGGGCGTCCTACACTACGTTTACCGAGTCGTGGTCTCCACTCAAGAACACGTTTGCCCCATCGGCCGTCGGTTCTTCGCGAGATATGGCCGGCCCACTGCCACTTCAGCTTGCTAATTCTTTGAGCTTTGTCGATAACCTTGGTTCTCTGTCGGATGTATTCGTTACGAATCCTATCCTTCAGAGAAACTCCGAGCATAGCTCTTTCCATAGCTCGCTGAGCGACTTTGAACTGGTGGACCAGCCCTATCGTGAGTGTCCACGTCTCAGCTCCGTAGGTCATAACGGGTAGGACGCACTGATTGAAAACTTTCGTTTTCAAGCATTGCGGTATGGATGACGTGAAGACTTGACGTAGTTTCCCAAACGCTGCCCAGCCCAGCTGGATCCTCCTTTTGGCCTCCTTCTCGAAACTGTTTTTACCCAACTGCAGAATCTGCCCAAGGTAAGTGTACTCGGAAACAGTTTCGAGAAGGTGACCATGTACGACCACCGGCCTTGGATCAATGTGACCATTGATCATGACTTTGGTTTTATCCAAATTCATGCCAAGACCGATACATCGGGAGGCTGAAGCTAGGCCGTCCAGCATCTGGTTCAGTTCCTCAAGCGACTCCGCCATTAAGACTATGTCATCAGCGAATCGCAGGTGTGAGATGTACTCGCCGTTTATATTAATGCCCTTTCCTTTCCAGTCCAGCAACCTAAACATATCTTCCAATGCGCACGTGAACAGTTTCGGGGATATGACATCCCCCTGCCTCACTCCTCTGCGCAATTGGATGGGTTTAGACTGCTGACCCTGTACTTGGACACTCATGGTGGCGGCTTCGTAGAGACAACTCAGCACCTGGATATAACGATAGTCTACTTGGCATCGCTGTAAGGAATCCAGAACAGCCCAGGTTTCGACGGAGTCAAATGCTTTTTCATAGTCCACAAAAGCCAGACACAGGGGCTGATTATACTCTTCGGACTTCTGTATAATCTGCCTCGCTGTGTGTATGTGGTCTATGTGCCATATCCTCCGCGGAACCCAGCCTGTTCCGGTGGCTGGAACTCGTCGAGTCTCCTGGCGAGACGGTTCGTGACCACTCGTGAGAACAGCTTATAGACGTGGCTCAAGAGTGAGATGGGTCTGTAATTCTTAAGAAGGGTTTTATCTCCCTTCTTAAAAAAGAGCACCACCAAACTCCCGCTCCACGCCTTTGGAGTTCTCCCACTGTCAAGGACGGTATTAAAGAGGTTCCGTAGCTCCTGTATTACAGGGGCTCCTCCGGCTTTAAGAAGCTCTGAAGTAATACCGTCCTCGCCGGGGGCTTTTCCATTTTTAAGCTGCCTTAGAGCTAACACGATCTCGTCTTGACTGATTTCAGGCAGTTCGTCGGTATAGTGGCGTGTCAGGGTGGCTCTGGAATCTTGGTCATCTCGTCGGTAACGAGGGGCATGTACGCTGCACATGCCCCTCGTTACCGACGAGATGATAATCGGCCATAGAAATCCTCTATCTCGGCGGATATCTCCGGCTTTGACAATACGGTCCTTCCGTCGTGCGTTTTAAGCTTTGTCAGGTGGCTCCTGCCAAGCTGCTGAGTGAATACTTTGGACCCCCGGTTTCGCTCTATCGCCTCTTCAATGAGGCGCGTGTTGGAGCTCCGGAGATCGTGCCGTACCATCTTCGCAATTCGCTTGTTCAGGTCTGACCTCTCTGACAAAGTCGCTTGGGTGGTCTCCCGTCTTTTTGTCATCAGCCCAAGAGTTTCATCCGAGAGTTTGGACTTCTTGCCAGTACGCTGCTTTCGACAGAATTTGATGCCCTCATCCCTCAACGTTTCAACCAGATTGTGTAGGGTCTCGTCAGCGTCATCAGTGGGTTCCAAGGCAACAAATCTATTCCCGAGAAGCTGCTGAAACTTCTCGGTGCCCGCCATGATTTGGATTGGGTCAGGTCGGAGCGTGGACTTCATCAGACGGTTTCTTTCAAGCTTCAAGTTGATATTCAGAGAGCCTCGGAGGAGTCGGTGATCAGATCCGGTATTGAACCTGTTGATCACTGAGACATCTCTGAATATGTGCTTGCTATCCGTCATGATGAAGTCGATCTCATTTTTAGTCACAGTGTCGGGGCTTTGCTATGTCCACTTCCTTTGAGGCTGTTTCTTAAAGAAAGAGTTCATCAAGAACAGCCCTTCCTTCTCAAGGAAGTTGACAAGCATTTGCCCCCTGTGATTTCTGACCCCATAACCATGCGGGCCTATTCGGGATTCGTTACCAGTCTGGGTTCCCACCTTGCCGTTAAAGTCCCCCATAACAACGTTGAAATGGGCCTTAGTGGTGTTATGTAAGGCTTTGGATATGTCTTCATACTTATCCTCCACTTCATCATCCAAGTGTGCCGAGGTCAGTGCATAGACCTGGATGACCTTCATGCTGTACCGCTTGGACAGCCGAAGGATCAGGTACGCTACCCTGGTCGACACACTGGAGATTTCTTGGACGTTGCTAGAGAGGGCCTTATTGACGAGGAAGCCTACGCTACCCTGGGATGTTTTATCACCCTCGCGAAAGTAGAGAAGTTGGCCCGAGTCTAGGGTTACGGTGTCCTCCCCCTCTCTACGGACTTCACATAACCCCAGAACATGCCATTTAATGTTCTCTAACTCCACTTCCAACTGCGCTAGATGATGGTCAAGCCTCAGAGTGCGTCCGTTAAACGTAGCCAGGGTCAGTTTAGGTAGAGTTTGGTAGCCTGATGTAGCCCGGGGATTCCTAGCACCCCCTGCCCCGCCGTTACCGTGGCCGCTACCATGGCCAGGAATAGCGAGGCGGCCGGGAACTGGGGGCCACATTCTTTTGGCGTGTCTATCCATGGGGGGGTTGATGCCCATAATCTCCACGCTGGGCATGCGGGTTGGGGATCGCAGTATAGGGAGTGTGCTGCAAGGGACGCTGCTGCCCGCCCCCCGGTGTATGTCCCTTAGTCGCCTTCTACGACACCCACGGGAAGAGTTGGGGTAAAACAAAAAACTTACTTTAGATTTAATAAGCTGTTAGTTTTCCATTTAATTAAAAATAAAATAAATAAATAAAATAATACCTATAGAGTACCTAACTCAATGAGGTAGTAGGTTAGGTATATAATCTTGTCTGGTGAAGCGGAGCGCCGGCCGGCAGTCAGGTCCCGTCACCGCACGTCTAGTCACCGCTGCTCTGTCACTGACAGCTTGACTTGCATCTGAAGAGCAGATCCATCGACTGCTTAAGAACAACATCATAGGGCAATATTCCTGCATGTCTCATATCGGGGCCGAATTCTGCTAACCAATAACTTTACTATGCTAATGTGAAAGAGTTGCAGATGCATGGATGCAACATAACCCCTGTGTGTAGCCGATCGAGATAACAAGACCAGAGAAACAGTTTACGGACTATTTTAAGACAATCTGTATTTAATATTAATTGTTATTGCATGATTGCACATCACCACGTATACAGACCAGTTATAACCAAAAAGTGGCAGCCTTCTAATTGACCATGAATCGTTCGCGTATTCAGGCACTACCTATGCGTCATGCATACTGGGTGGGTGACGTCACACCGCGCGCGCTCGTACCGGACTGATAAGAGCGCGCACTTTCCTTATCCTCTGCACATCGTACCTACACAGGTTCCTACTCATATTGCGGTGATATGGAATGAAGGTTGAATGATGCCGTAGATCATTCAGTATTGTCTGGGGGTCTTCCTCTTTGATACAATAACAAATGAATCATCAAAATAGGAGCTTGTTTAAGAGTACTCAGTGGAGATATAATGTGTGTTGGTGTTGTGCTGCAGGGGTACGCGCCGCTGTACGACCCCTTCGAGCAGTTCTACTCGCGCTACGTGTACCGCCGCGTGCGGCACTGCTTCAACCGCCCCATCTGCTCCACGCCCGGCGCCGAGCTCACGCTGCAGGAGCGCCACACCGACGACTACAACTGGACCTTCAGGTATACATGCGGTCGAGCCTCTACTGCCGCCGCGCCGCCGCGCCGCCGCGCCGGAGGAATGGGGAGTGTATGTTGGTGTTCGTTGCAGAGTGACGGGGGCGGAGCGGCGCTGCATCAACCTCGGGTCGTACAACTACCTGGGGTATGCGGAGAGCGCGAGCACGTCCAGCACGGCGGGCAGCGTGCGTGCGGCGGCGCGGCGCTACGGGCTGGCGCTGGCCGCGCCCCGCGCAGAGCTCGGGCACACGCCGCTGCACGCCGAGCTCGAGGCCGAGCTGGCTGCCTTTCTCGGGGTCGAGGTACTGTGCCGCGACCTGCGCACCGTGTGCAAGAGGTGCACGTTGATAGAGCGATGCGTATGTGTTGCAGAGTGCGATAGTGGTGGGCATGGGGTTTGCGACCAACACGCTGAGCCTGCCGGCGTTGCTGGGCGGCGGCGGCGTGCTGGCTCTCAGCGACGCCAACAACCACGCCTCGCTGATCCTCGGGCTGCGCCTCTCGGGCGCCGTCGTGCGCGTCTTCCGGCACAACGACCTGCGCCACCTCGAGCAGCTTGCGCGGCAGGCGCTACGCGAGCGCACCTGGCGCAAGATTGTTATTGTGAGTATCTGCCCTGCACTGCCCTGGTGCAGCCGGCTTGCAACATGCATCATGGATATCTTCTTAATAATAAGGTTCCTATACATTCTGCCTCGTCAGGGCTCGCTAAATTATTACAAGTTAGGTACAATACGCTTTAGAAATCATGTCAAAAGAATATATGCATTCTTATTTGCTCTATCATCATTGAATGCAAATTAGTATCATCTTTTCTTCATTTTTAAAAAAAAACGACAGGGTCGCAGACACAATATTTTGGCTGCAATTGCGAAATTAAGGATGAATTCTGATTTTAACCAAAATTTTACTAAAGTCTTTTTTACTAAACTTTTGAACCAGTGAATATCGCTGAACATACAGGGGGGTTAAATCGATAGGTACTGAGGTCCCCCACCCCCCATCCACCGATGATCCACCCCTCATGATACACCCTGTATAGGTAGATAGTACAGTAGGCTAGGCACTGCTTTAAGCTCAGAGAATATCATCATCGGATTTGTAGTGTTAATGGAGGGTCCTCGGTGTGGCCCGGCCGGCAGCTCGCCTGCAGTGGTGTGTGTGTGTGCAGGTGGTGGAGGGCGTGTACAGCATGGAGGGGTCGATCGCGCCGCTGGGCGGGCTGGTGGCGCTGAAGGAGCGCTACCGGCTGCAGCTGTACCTGGACGAGGCGCACTCGGTGGGCGCGCTGGGCGAGCGCGGCCGCGGCGTCTGCGACCGCGCCGGCGTCGCGCCCGCGCACGTCGACGTGCTCATGGGCACCTTCACCAAGAGCTTCGGCGCCGCGGGCGGGTACATCGCCGGTCAGTACACCGCTCCCTATCGAATATTTACCCGCGCCTGCCTGCCTTACTGACGAGTGTCGTGTCCGCGCAGGCTCCCGGCGGCTGATCGCGGGCGTGCGCGCGCTCGGGCACGCGCACACGTACGCGCACGCCATGAGCCCGGTGCTGTGCGCGCAGGTGCTGTGCGTGACGCGGCAGCTGCGCGTGCGCGCGGGGCTGGAGCGCATCGACAAGCTGCGTAGCAACACGCACTACTTCCGGTCGCGCCTGCACGCGCTGGGGCTCGTCGTGTTCGGGCACGAGGACTCGCCCGTCGTGCCGATGCTGGTGTACTCGTTCAGCAAGATGGCGGCCACGGTGGAGCGGCTCGCCGAGCGCGGCGTCGCCACCGTCGGCGTCGGCTTCCCCGCCACGCCGCTCAACAAGGCGCGCATCAGGTACCTCCCCCCGCACCACACACGACGCCGCCGCTCTCACTTGGACAACTTGAACCCTAACGTCATGTGACCTTTAGCTCGGTTTTAACTAAAATGTAGATGCATGTCATCATGTTGCGGTTCGTCACTGGTCCTAGTATTATTATTATACGGATAGGTTCCTTACTCGTACAGCAGGTGTCGTGTTGCAGGTTCTGCCTGTCGGCGTCGCACTCGCGCGCGCAGCTGGACGCCTGCCTCGCCGCCGTGGAGGCCGTGGCCGACGAGCTGGGCCTGCGCTACAGCCGCCGCGCGCCGCAGCCCCCGCGCCCCCGCGCCTAGCCACACTCCACCGCTGGACATGCCCGCGCCACACGCCGCGGTCATCACTGGGAGCGTTGGAACACAGAACATGACACGTGTCAAACTTGAACCGACCGCAGCAGACGAAACGAACAATCATGGACACTATTTTAGACTTTGTTTTACTTTATTTAATTTAAGTTGCATTTATATTTGGATCCTGTTCGGCAATAGACGGGACAGCGGCACGCGTGCGGTGCGGGGGGGGGGGGGGGGGGGCATGCAGCCGCGGCGCCGCTGTCACTCATATTGATATAATGAATAAATATAGTTTTATTATTAAGGTTTAATTGTAAAATGCAACGCATGCTTTTATTATGTTTGCATTTATTGAATGGCCAAGTATTAAATCCAATGAATGTTTGTGTTATTGCTTTAATGAGGCGCGGCCTCCCCTCGCGCGCAACGGCCCCGACCTCAGCGGACCGCACGCATCGTATCGTGCAACGGCCCCGACCTCAGCGGACCGCACGCATCGTATCGTGCACAATGTAAGATATTGTTATGTTACACGTTATATTTTATTAAAAAATTTGATTATCTACATATTATGTGTTTGAGTCATGCTCACGGCCCTCGCGCGTGGGCTATAGTGTACCTGGAAATATAGAAATAGAATACAGGTGTGTCTGTTCCGGCTGTATCAGCTCGATAAGGGCTATCTGATAAGCCGGCGGCGGCGGCGCAGGCGGGCCCAGTGCAGTGAGCGGCGCGGCGCGTGTTGACCTCCGCGGTCGGTAGTGTAGTGAGCGTGTAGGAAGACATGCGACACCAGCACGGGATGGCGAGCCGCGCGCTGTGCGTGCTGGCGGCGCTGGCGGCGCTGGCCGCGTGCGCGCGCGCAGACGACAACGTCACCGTGCTCCGCAAGACGTAAGCTTTGTCGACGCATCCACCACCACCACCACCACCACACCAAACACTCGAGGACTGCCTAACCATTCCATTTGTAATTTGCAAATGTTGCAAGACAATATAAATCCTTGCAATCGGTCCAAAACCGTTATCAAGTCACATAGTGATTATGAGCCCATAGGTAACTGTAGACTACCCAAACTGGATGTAGAATGTTTGTAAACAAACTCGATTGCTTGGCGTCGAGTTTCAGATGCATGCAGTCGTAATCATTGTAAGCCATATTTATTGAAGGACGGATCACAAACTGACTATATATGTTAATTGCGGATCAAATGCGGCAACAGAGTACATTTTAGGTTAAGTATGTATAGGTGGTTGGTTTACAAAAATTCAACATCGAGTTTGGCTAGTGTTAATAAGCCTTAACACTTTGATTGCTGAAATCACACGGTATGTGTTTTCTAAAGTGACTAATATGCGTAAATCCACACTAGCGCAGCGGCTGAGAAAATACAGATCTGTGTGACTCAGCACAGCCGTAATATTTTTCGAACGAAACGCATGTGCGGCGCAACGCAACACAACCGCTGTGTAGAGCGGCAGCACGAATTTTTTAGGTTAAAAAAAAGATCGCAGTCTTCGAAAAAAAATCGCAGTCAAAGTGTTAACCTTCGGACTTAGAATTCGGTTAAAAAATACAGGGTGTCCGGCAAAACTTTTGTCATACATATACATACATACAGAACAGACATATAGAAAGGAGGTGCTGTCCCAAATCAACACAGTAAAGGACATTTTTGTCGAAATCAAGATTTTTACACCATGCTTTTAACACAGTACCTAAATGCCCATAATATGCAAAAACACTTTTTTCAATAAAGGCCTCCATTCCCAATATAGCGATACCATAAAACCTAGTAAGTGCACAGACTAAACCGCAATCTCCAAATCAAAAACCTATTAAGAGCTGATTACCAGTTCAAAACACAGCACACGTACTTACTTTGTATTGGATTGGGATTGGGTTTTTGATGAAAATTAATATGTCTAAAAGCCCATTTGGGTTTAAAATCTACAAATTACACAGTATAGCACACACACGTCGGAGTTTCTATCTCCATAAATTAGGGTTTAAAATCTACAAATTACACAGTATAGCACACACACGTCGGAGTTTCTATCTCCATAAATTAGGGTTTAAAATCTACAAATTACACAGTATAGCACACACACGTCGGAGTTTCTATCTCCATAAATTAGGGTTTAAAATCTACAAATTACACAGTATAGCACACACACGTCGGAGTTTCTATCTCCATAAATTAGGGTTTAAAATCTACAAATTACACAGTATAGCACACACACATCGGAGTTTCTATCTCCATAAATTAGGGTTTAAAATCTACAAATTACACAGTATAGCACACACACGTCGGAGTTTCTATCTCCATAAATTAGGGTTTAAAATCTACAAATTACACAGTATAGCACACACACGTCGGAGTTTCTATCTCCATAAATTAGGGTTTAAAATCTACAAATTACACAGTATAGCACACATACGTCGGAGTTTCTATCTCCATAAATTAGGGTTTAAAATCTACAAATTACACAGTATAGCACACACACGTTGGAGTTTCTATCTCCATAAATTAGGGTTTAAAATCTACAAATTACACAGTATAGCACACACACGTCGGAGTTTCTATCTCCATAAATTAGGGTTTAAAATCTACAAATTACACAGTATAGCACACACACGTCGGAGTTTCTATCTCCATAAATTAGGGTTTAAAATCTACAAATTACACAGTATAGCACACACACGTCGGAGTTTCTATCTCCATAAATTAGGGTTTAAAATCTACAAATTACACAGTATAGCACACACCCGTCGGAGTTTCTATCTCCATAAATTAGGGTTTAAAATCTACAAATTACACAGTATAGCACACACACGTCGGAGTTTCTATCTCCATAAATTAGGGTTTAAAATCTACAAATTACACAGTATAGCACACACCCGTCGGAGTTTCTATCTCCATAAATTAGGGTTTAAAATCTACAAATTACACAGTATAGCACACACACGTCGGAGTTTCTATCTCCATAAATTAGGGTTTAAAATCTACAAATTACACAGTATAGCACACACACGTCGGAGTTTCTATCTCCATAAATTAGGGTTTAAAATCTACAAATTACACAGTATAGCACACACACGTCGGAGTTTCTATCTCCATAAATTACGCGTGCCTTCATTTATAGCGTCGATCCCATTTCAAAGTTAGGGGCCGTTCAAATATTACGTAAGCAGATTTATTACAATTATTTACCCCCCATCCCCCTTGTCAACAAAAGTAAGCAAAGCTCTTACCCCCTCCCCCCATGCTTACGTAAACATTTTTCAATTATAAATGTATTTTTTTAATATTATAATTATAGTTTTAAAAATAAGATTTAGGTAGAGATTAGATTTTACTGATACAGTATTCACATACGTCTACTCGCTATAGTATCCAAACGAAACAATACACTGACAGGGTAAATTTAGACAAGTGAATGGCGCGCGGTAATTCCCTTAATCGGTTCTAAAGCGAGTGCCTAAACGTATGCATTATTTGCGGGAATCCCCGAAAATGCGTTTCGTTTTCAAGCATAAACAATATGAGGGTTGCCATTCGTGTAAAAAAGTAAATAACTACCGATGACGTAATCATCATCTCGACTCCCCTACCCCCCATGTCATCCAAAATAAGCAAAACAAAGACCCCCCATAGTGCTTACGTAATACTTGAACGGCCCGTTAGTAAGTGTTATACAACGTGCATCGCATTATATTTTTAGTACCTATGCCAAAATGTAGACAGTAATCTTATCTACCATCTCCAAGAATCATATTGAGCTGTAGATTCATAGTTTGGTAAGGCATAAGAAAATCAGCTTGTTTTGCCCTCCTATAAAATTTGTTCGAAGTCCCTTACTGTGTTTTGATTTGGGACAGCCGAACGCGTGACATTTTGCGAGATGAGGGTTAGATCCCGCCCACTTTTTTATTTTCCATCTACCGGTCAATAGCAGTACTGCTCACTTCATTCTGTTTTCGAAGTAACTACATAAACTTAAGTCTTTTGATATGATTAATGTCGCATTTACATTCAGCCGTAGTGAGCAGGGAAGTGGGCAGGACGAGTGTGTAAACGCGATACTTCTCATGCCACTGCCACTGCCACTCGCGCTGCCCGGCGCTCCCCAAAATGGCGGTTTTTTGTGCGGAAGTCAAAGAACCGGCAGCGCGAGCGGCAGTGCGTGTTTACATTCTGCTCCGACGCTCAGTACTCGCCGAGCGCCTGGAGGAGAAAGACGTTCGTTTAGAATTTTAGATCATCGAAAACGCCGTCCGAATGGAGCAATGCGATTACAATAATTGACGACCGATGTGGCGCGGTGGGCGAAGGTCCGCTTGCGACGTAGGAGGTAGCGGGTTCGATTCCCGCCTCGGAACAATTGTGTGTACGATCTGCAGATATTTGTTTCGGGTGTTCTGGTTGTTTTCTATATATAATAAAAAATATCTATCTATGTAATTTATTGTATTATGTATATCAGTTATCTAGTACCCATAACACAAGCTCTGCTTACCATGGGACTAGATAATGCTGTGTGAATTGTCCAGCATTTTATATTATTATTAAAATTCTTAGAACTACTGGAAACGGAAAAAGTAATTTATCATCGATTTGGATATCATCCACCATCGTCTACGACGAACATTATTTTTTTGTATTCGATATCTTTTTAAATATCGAACATAATTATGTATCGCAAAAAGAGACAGCGCGGCCGCTGTAATTATTTCGACGTCTGCCATTGCCGAAACTTGAAAGCAAAGTGAGTGGTAGGGCAGTATGTGAACACACACTGCTCTCGATCCTGCTGCAGCAGTATTTAGGGAATTATCGCCGGCAGCGCGAGGGGCAGCGGCAGGGGCTGAATGTAAATGAGGAATAAGATATACTAATTTCAGAGTCAGTGCAAATAATAGACAAATCATAACTAACTAAATTTTATTCACAAAATTCAATTTCCAGCAAAAATAATTGTTTTGGTTACTTGTTGTCGGTTGGTTGCCCTATCATTTTAAATATAAATAAATAATAATAAATAATGCTCGACAATTCACACAGCATTTTCTAGCCCCATGGTAAGCAGAGCTTGTGTTGCTGGTACTAGATAACTGATATACATAATACAATATATTACATAGATATATATTTTGTATTTATCAGTGTACTGTGTCACAGCGTTCTTCCTGTACCTACACATGGCATCATCGTGTCATTTTAAGTTACTACTAATAATAGGATGAAGTGTTGTGTTCTATCGTGTAAAAACTACTCAGATAGTCGTTCTAATGCTTTGGAGGGCATCATATTTCATTTGTAAGTAATTTTATGCGTAATTTATCAGGGCACGCGGCAGCGTGACCAAGCCAAGTTCAAGCAAAGGAACGCGCCGAGTGTATCATTACACGAACCACTTGGTGCCACTTTTGACCCTTCTATAACTCAAAACCTCTTTAACGTAAAAACATAAAACTACGTGTGTTGAATTATATCCATAAGGACATGTAGAAGCCCAAATTTCATGAAGCTAGCTCAAACGGTTACAAAGATATGAAGGTCGAAAAGTCGTAAAAATTCACATTGACTGACTGACATACATATAGTACCTAATTCTAACCTACTTCCAGATGACCTAGAAGGATGAAATTTGGAATCCAGCTCGGTAATTGTGTGTAAGCGTAGGAAAAAATCAAAAAATAAAAAAAAGTCAAAAAATAAGTGATGTTAGCAACGACGACCTTATGTCAATGAAATAAGGTTTAAATTCGAATAGAATCCGCATTGCATAGAATAAGCAATAGTACTAACGTCTCCGATTGCGCAATAGAATACAGTGTAGTTGTTAGGGACCGGCAAATAATAGATTCTGTTTTCGAAGTAACTACATATTTTTACTACCTCACACTAGATGTCACTAGTGTAGGGGACGTACTAAGACTTATTTTATTCACAAAATTAATTTTCCAGCAAAAATAACTGTTTTGGTTAATTGTTGTCGGTTGGTTGCCCAATCATTTTCTATGGTTGCAAAATGCTTAAAACGAATACCTATATATTTTTCAGCTATTGATTTAATCAGAAGAATAATATGATTATCAGTATTATCAGCAAGAACAAATATTCGTATATTTCGTCGGAGTCCAGTCTTGTCTATAAATTTTTGTGATCCATTGCTGTCTTACATTATCTTGAGATGGAAATCTAGAACATACACAATTTAAAATTGCAATAATAGGTGGGCTTCAATTTCATTAAATTTACTAAACAACTACTATTATAGTAGTTGTCTCACGGAGGGAAAGTACTTTCAATATAGAATATTTATTATAAAACATTCCATAGGTGCATTCCAGACATGCTATGTTTCAACATAGCCGTGGGACATTCAGTAAAATAATTGGATTCTAAATACGGCCCTGGCCCTGTTTTTCTTTATAAGTTAATGGTTGACGATAGATGGCGGCTTGTTTAAAAATGACTATAAAAACTAAAAAATTAAAATTTTGGCGACTAAAAAGTCTTTAGGAACTTAAGTTGAAGTAATTTCAGTACATATGATTATTAAAATATATTAACACTGAGCCCTACGTACCTATAAATGTTTATTTCCCATGATACAAAGTATCGCCATCTATTGTCAAGTAGAATTATATTTGGAAACGCCGAGTCGCAATGGAAATGTTCGAGAACTTTTAAAATATGATGGCCAAGTCAAATCTAACCTACATAGATTTGACTTGGCACTCATTCAGATATCAATTCTTTTTGCCGCGAAGCCCACAGCCAATCATAATTTTTGCATTGAACTTGGCTCTCCTATTTTACATTTATGTTTTTGGTGGGATTAGAATGTTCTCGAACACCTGTAAAAATAGCTGTAATGCTTTGAATGAATACAATACAATGTCTGTCTAAGAGAGAGGTTATCGAGACGCGCGGGAGAGCGTCCGCCAAGTTCGTAAAGAAGAGGGCGACTCAATAGCCGTGGAGCCAGTTGTTGGTAGCAATACTGGTGCAGTGCAGATATTGATTTTCGTGAAGTTTTTAGGAAATGTCTCTGAAATACTTATAGACCTATTGCTTTAACATGTCACGCATAGATGTATAATACATTATTTACATTGTTATTAATAATGTAATGAATCACCCAATACTGAAAATAGGTACATAATTCATGAAAAGAAGATACTGCTACTCTCACACAACAAAATATGTGGCGGAATTATAAAATGAGACACAATCAAATAATATCAAATAAAAGAACACAAGTTCGTGCTTCGACATCAGCACTACCGATTTATATTTATTTATAATTACTTGTTTCGGAATTATCTATAAATTGTGTAAACAATCTCAACGCGTCTACCAAGCTGAGATCTTATAATAAATACATGAAATTGTTTATTTCGAGCACAGGACTCATACAAAAGATAACATTAAAATTTACATATTCAATCACAAATCAATGACATAAAATAAAATAAATTAAAAATATGGACACAGACAAAAATAAAATAAAAATATGCGGACGCGAGAGACCATCAGTGACCAAGTGATTATAGAAGCCGCCAAATTTTATCCCAGTTTCTAATCTTCATTTTAGTTACCTTCTTTAAGTATTTATGATGTGCCTTGGCAAGTCCAACGTAAAGACAAATGTGGTGGTAGGTATAGGTCAACTTGCCAACACACAAATTAAATAATGAAAGAACGAAACAACCCATGAAACTTAGCACCTCCTATAGGTGGATCTCATCTTTTAACGCGAACACACTATCCGGACGAACTTGGCTAGCTTTCAAATAGTTGTCTTTGATTCGTTTGTGTTACCTACTAACGAACTAATTTATGAAAAAAGGTATAAATAATATCCAGAGGACTAATAAAACAAAATAAAAATAATAAATGCGCGTCGAAATAGAATGCGTGATACACTCGTGAAAGCATTACTTAAATGAATTAGGTAAAAAACCAGTTAATTAGGCAAAAACATGACGCTGAGCTAGTTTGGTGTGGTGAGTGGTGGCGTGCGTGCCCGGGTGGCCGGGTGCGCCGCCAGGTCCTGCGGGACCCTGCGGCGCGGCGGTGGCGTGACTGTGCGGGGCGTGCGCGTGCGCAGGTTGGCGCTGGGAGAGGAGCACGCGCTGCAGCTGGATCGCTCCATAGAGTACATGCTGCTCTTCGAGCCGGTCAGTAGCATCACACATATTTCCCTACACTAGACACCCGGAACGGTAAAGTTAAGTGTGTTTTTCAGGTACCTACCTACCCAACTATAACAGAAGCACTAAGCTTTATTTAAACTCTTTCATTCAAGTATTCAAGTAGGAGAGCCCCATTGAGCGCTATTTCCTCGGTAGTGATACAAGGTGGAACCTGTGTCACTACCATCGACGTCACTACCGAGTAGTGACACCTGTAAATAAATAAATAAATAATGCTGGACAATTCACACAGCATTATCTAGCCCCATGGTAAGCAGAGCTTGTGTTATGGGTACTAGATAACTGATATATATAGGTAATACAATATATTACATAGATAGATATTTTTTATTATACATAGAAAACGACCAGAACGCCCGAAACAAATATCTGCAGATCGTACACACAATTGTTCCGAGGCGGGAATCGAACCCGCAACCTCCTGCGTCGCAGGCGGACCATCGCCCACCGCGCCACATCGGTCGTCGATCTTAGTTCTTCGTTCACCTGTGTAGATCATTTGCGAACTTCTTAGTCTTAGTAATATAATTATAATGTCGAATCAATTAAATAAATGAGAGTAGTGAGTAGTGTTGTGGTTTTGCACAGAGCGCGGAACAGAGCGTGTACCCGATGCGCGTGTGGCTGCGCAGCGAGGGCGGCGGCGATGTCAACCATCCGCTGCTGGTCACGGCGCGGCACCGCACCGGTACGTGACACTTGTTGCATAGAGTGTAGAGCGGAGCGCGTGCCCGACGCGCGTGTGGCCGCGCAGCGAGGGCGGCGGCGATGTCAACCATCCGCTGCTGGTCACGGCGCGGCACCGCACCGGTACGTGACACTTGTTCCATAGAGTGTAGAGCGGAGCGCGTGCCCGACGCGCGTGTGGCCGCGCAGCGAGGGCGGCGGCGATGTCAACCATCCGCTGCTGGTCACGGCGCGGCACCGCACCGGTACGTGACACTTGTTGCATAGAGTGTAGAGCGGAGCGCGTGCCCGACGCGCGTGTGGCCGCGCAGCGAGGGCGGCGGCGATGTCAACCATCCGCTGCTGGTCACGGCGCGGCACCGCACCGGTACGTGACACTTGTTGCATAGAGTGTAGAGCGGAGCGCGTGCCCGACGCGCGTGTGGCCGCGCAGCGAGGGCGGCGGCGATGTCAACCATCCGCTGCTGGTCACGGCGCGGCACCGCACCGGTACGTGACACTTGTTGCATAGAGTGTAGAGCGGAGCGCGTGCCCGACGCGCGTGTGGCCGCGCAGCGAGGGCGGCGGCGATGTCAACCATCCGCTGCTGGTCACGGCGCGGCACCGCACCGGTACGTGACACTTGTTGCATAGAGTGTAGAGCGGAGCGCGTGCCCGACGCGCGTGTGGCCGCGCAGCGAGGGCGGCGGCGATGTCAACCATCCGCTGCTGGTCACGGCGCGGCACCGCACCGGTACGTGACACTTGTTGCATAGAGCTAGTTGTCGCGCGCCGCGGTGCCTGGGTGACAGTACTCGGTTGTCCCTAGTGATTCATGCAACAGTCTTCATTGGATTTTGAAATTTTAAGAGAGGGTCGCGGCAGGATGGACAGATTTAAGTATTTGTTTTATTGGATAAACAAAGTAATCTTTATGATGTGTGTTGCAGGCGCGACGACGTGGCAGCTGCCGTACCGCGAGGGCGCGGCGCTGCTGCACGAGCTGCAGAGGATGCTGTGCGAGGCGGACAGCCCCGCCGAGCCCTCCGACTGCGGTACCGCACCTCCCCTCGCCACGCGGCACATCACCCTTGCCTGCCCACCGCTCCTATCATACTACCTACTCTTACCTTTTGTCTGTTGGGTCGTTTATTTTTGGCGAAAATTATTCGACACAATTTTCGCTTCGTTAATGTTACCGCAATAAGCTAAAATGGTTGCCCATCCGCCTTCGCCGGGATGCACACTACCTCTCCCTCCTATATTCTATCGTCTTCGTCCCAAATACACCTAGTTACCTCAAGGAACGTTTTGAATACCTTCACCAAACCCATAGCCGCTCCCTCCGCTCAACAAACACTCTACAACTAAAAACTCCCCGCCCCTTCCATTCCTATAGCTCATCCTTTACCGTACATGCCATAAAACTGTGGAATGCCCTACCCATTTCGATTCGACAAGCTAAGTCTCTCCCTATATTCAAACATATGGTCTATGAACATTTCCTGAACTCAACATCAAACTGTTGATACTGTTGATACATCATACCTGTGCAATAAAGAATAATTGTATTGTATTGCATGTTTGTACCGGGTCTGACGTGTGTTGCAGAGGATGCGGAGGAGGCGGGGGGCGCGCAGCGCGGCGCCTTCTCGCTGCACGTGGCGGCGTCGTGCGCCGCGCCCGCCACGCTGCGCCTGCGCGCCGCGCCGGCCTACGACGTGGCGCTCCTGCACACCGCACACGTCACCGCTACCATCGTGAGTACTACTACTACTACCGCCGCCCGATCTAGCTGTTCATATCGAAGCATTACTTTATTCACAATCAAATTAAATTTGCGAAAGGAACCCCTGGTAGCAATGCGCCAATTTGAAATGAATGCTTGCACAGCACAGCGCAAGGAGGCCAGCAACTTGTTTCTGTAGGTACCTACCTGCTTCCTACTGCGTGTTGCTCTGGTGTCCCTTTGCTGAAGTGCACGGGGACGACTCGGCTGGACAAAATCAAAAGATTAATGAATCTCATACAAAATAAAAATAGTTACGTTTTCGTAATGTTATGGCTCTAGTCAACTGTTAGGTACTTAGATACATAATTGATATAAGGTATATCCGCAGACGGCGCCCAGCGTGGTGCGGTACAGCGCGTGGGGCGCGGCGCGCAGCGTGCGGCTCGTGGCCGCCTCGCCGGACGACGTGTGCGCCACGCTCGCCCTGCAGCCCATCTCCGTCAGTACACTACACTACACTACAGTATATACATACGTCAAAGATTTAATCGTCAGACGTGCCCCTACCGTAGTCAGACCGCGCGCCGTTGTTGCCACGCGGCGGCGTGAGTGAGCTCACCCACCTGTTTGTCTCCCCCGCAGTGCCCGGTCGCGCGGCGACAGCCCCGACCTCGCGCTGAGAGTGTCTCTCCCTGCAGTAATACTTTATATTCTCTTGTCTCCTCGCAGTGCCCGGTCGCGCGGCGACAGCCCCGACCTCGCGCTGAGAGTGTCTCTCCCTGCAGTAATACTTTATATTCTCTTGTATCCCCGGCAGTGCCCGGTCGCGCGGTGACGCGACAGCCCCGACCTCGCGCTGAGAGTGTCTCTCCCTGCAGTAATACTTTATATTCTCTTGTATCCCCGGCAGTGCCCGGTCGCGCGGTGACGCGACAGCCCCGACCTCGCGCTGAGAGTGTCTCTCCCTGCAGTAATACTTTATATTCTCTTGTATCCACGGCAGTGCCCGGTCGCGCGGTGACGCGACAGCCCCGACCTCGCGCTGAGAGTGTCTCTCCCTGCAGTAATACTTTATATTCTCTTGTATCCCCGGCAGTGCCCGGTCGCGCGGTGACGCGACAGCCCCGACCTCGCGCTGAGAGTGTCTCTCCCTGCAGTAATACTTTATATTCTCTTGTATCCCCGGCAGTGCCCGGTCGCGCGGTGACGCGACAGCCCCGACCTCGCGCTGAGAGTGTCTCTCCCTGCAGTAATACTTTATATTCTCTTGTATCCCCGGCAGTGCCCGGTCGCGCGGTGACGCGACAGCCCCGACCTCGCGCTGAGAGTGTCTCTCCCTGCAGTAATACTTTATATTCTCTTGTATCCACGGCAGTGCCCGGTCGCGCGGTGACGCGACAGCCCCGACCTCGCGCTGAGAGTGTCTCTCCCTGCAGTAATACTTTATATTCTCTTGTATCCCCGGCAGTGCCCGGTCGCGCGGTGACGCGACAGCCCCGACCTCGCGCTGAGAGTGTCTCTCCCTGCAGTAATACTTTATATTCTCTTGTATCCCCGGCAGTGCCCGGTCGCGCGGTGACGCGACAGCCCCGACCTCGCGCTGAGAGTGTCTCTCCCTGCAGTAATACTTTATATTCTCTTGTATCCCCGGCAGTGCCCGGTCGCGCGGTGACGCGACAGCCCCGACCTCGCGCTGAGAGTGTCTCTCCCTGCAGTAATACTTTATATTCCCTTGTCTGCCCGCAGTGCCCGGTCGCGCAGACGGCGGACCAGCTGACGCGCAGCACGGCGCGCATGACGATGCAGCGCTCCGCCGGCCTGCAGATCGCGGTAATTTATATTACTTTTATGCACCGATATATACCTATTTTTTTTTATACCTATTAATATTATGCTACTATAGAGAAACCTTAGATCACTACGGAGTTGGATTTATGGTGAAAAGAAAATACAAAAACCATAATAGAAAGTTCATTGGAATAACAGAGAAAATTAGCATTCTGAATACCGATTAGAACCTTTTGAGTGAAACTATTATGATTTGATTTATGAGTTTTCCAATATTTCGGCACAGTTTCATGCGCCATGATCACGGAATAACTGAAGACACTGCGAGTTCGTTTTTATGAGCAGATATACCGATCTACCCTCATTTTCTGTCTTTTGCTACGAAACTCAAAAATCAAATCATGGTAAATATCCCGTTTTAAATGACTTTAGTGTTTTTTATTTATTTATTTATTACAAGGAAAACCAGCAGCACATACAGTAAATTAAAAATAAGAAAATAGAAACAGAAGGCTATTAAGAGGTTTTCACGACTAAGAAGAATAATAGAAACATAAAAAATGTGAACAAGCTAAGAATAGATACAGAAAGAACTAAGAAGATTACAATCAACAAAAATATCGATAAATAATAGACAATCTGCATTATATTTGCATTACTCGCGGCCAAATTCGAGTCTTCCTCATCATCCACGCCGGATGCTGAGAAAAAGTCAGAGCTCAACCGCCGTCTCACGGAATGAACGCTGGAACAGAAGAGGTCCAGATCTATTTTCTTAGAGAGATTATTAAATTGGTCGCCAACTCGATATAAAAAGGAGTTCTGGCGATAATTGGTTTTAACTTTTTTAATATGAATGATTTCGTTAAATCTGACCCTTTTTTGGGGAACGTTTAGTGATATCTTGCTAAGAAGTTCGGGGCAATTAATATGGTTGTTAGTGATTTTGAATAAAAATATAAGGTCACCAATTTCGCGCCTTTTACTCAGCGGAAGAAGGTGGAATGTACGGCAAAGGTCTATGTAATTAGACGAACTATAAGGAAACTTAAGACGATAACAAAGATATTTGATAAATTTTATTTGAATACGCTCGATTCTGTTGATATAGATATCGTATTGTGGACTCCAGATTTGAGAAGCGTATTCGAAGTATGCTGCGAACATAGCAACAGAATAAAATTTTGAAAGTTTTACATCTATTAAAACTGGTTGAGCTTCTAATAACAAAACCCAGTGCTTTTGACGCTTTGTTAATAATAGAGTCAATATGAGAGTCGAAGAGAAGCTTAGAATCATGTAGCACACCCAAATCTCTAATAACATTACAGTCCTGCAGAATCTGGTTTTTCAAACGATAGACTGACTTGATTTTAATTTTTTTACGTGTGAAGGTTACTATTGAACACTTGGACGGGTTTAGATCCAGCTTGTTATCATCACAATAGGTATCAAGCCGATGTAGGTCAGCCTGCAAGTCTAGTGCATCCAAAGGCGTGTCAATAATTTTAAATATTTTCATGTCATCAGCAAAGGAAAGTAGGTGACTATTAACAAAACAATTAGAAATATCATTAACAAATATAAGAAAAAGGAGGGGCCCAGGAGTGACCCCTGGGGGACTCCACTAGGAATAGGAACCCAGCTGGATATATAATTATTGACAACAACAGCCTGACACCTATTGCTGATATACGACGAAAACCACCGGAGTAGATTCCCTCTAATACCCATCACAAGTAATTTAGACAAAAGGAGTGAATGGTCAATTCTATCAAAAGCCTTGCTATAGTCGGTGTAAATTACGTCAACCTGGTGCCCATTATCCATTGATTGGGATAAGAACTCATTAAAGATAATAAGGTTAGATACAGTCGACCGCCCTTTGAGGAAACCATGCTGGAACGGAGAGAAGGATTGGTGAAGCGCGGAATAGATTTGATTGTAAACAATCCTTTCAATGATTTTAGCAATTATACAGAGCTAGGAGATAGGTCTATAGTTACTTACCTCTGATTTAGGGCCCTTTTTGTGAATTGGCGATACAAATGCAGATTTCCAAAGTTTAGGTACGGTGCTAGAAGATATAGATTTAATAAATAAAAGTGAAATAGGAAAGTAAATTGATTGAGCACATGATTTGAGAAAAACAGGGCTAACATGATCCGGACTGCTGGTCCGGATCACGTTAGCCCTGTTTTTCTCTTTATTTTCGATTTAGATAGATCAAGGCTAGAGATCAATTTGAATACCTCATCAGGATCTACCTCAATATCAAAAATATCACATTCGGTAGTCGTGGGAGAGACTAATGAGTCGACGTTATATGAAGAAGTACCAGAGGGAGAAAGAAACGTGGAATAAAAATATTTAGAAAAAGCTTCACAAATTGATTCACCGGTAGAAACAGAGCTGTCTAAATACTTAAGATGTGTAGGCATACCATTAGATTTTGAACGAGTTCTAATGTAGGACCAAAACAGTTTAGGGTTTTGTTCAATACCATTCTCAATGGATGACATGTAATCAGAAAAACATTTATTCTCTAACAGTTGGATACGATTACGTAGGAGTTTGAATGTAGACAAGTCGGACAGTCTGCCATAAGTTTTATATTTTCTATGATGTCTGTATTTTTCTTTAATTAGCTTAATGAGAGCTGGGCCAAACCATTTGGGGTAAGAACTGTCATTTACCAACTTAGACGGGATATATTGATGTTTAAGCTGATCCAAAATTGAATAGAAGAATTCGACTGCCTCTTCAAGCGATCGCGAATTAAATTCGGTGTTCCAGTTGATATCAGAGATTTTATTGTTTATAGATAGGTAGTCTCCCTTGTTAAACAAATATTTTAAATATCATTGAGATTTCAAACATGGTGAAGCGTGAACAAAAGAAGCTCCGATAAGAAGAGCTTTATGGTGTGGGTCGATGGGCACTAGAGGGTCAAAGCATTCAGCTACTACAAGATTAGTTCTTCGTTTGACAAAACCAGATCCAAAATTCTGCCCTTCGAGATGTTGCGAATACCATTAAATTGGCGTAGGTTATGTGTAGTAATTTCGTGGATAAATAATTTTTCCGAAAAAGTTAACCCGCTGGATGGTATTAAGTGGACCGAATCCGCACGGCTCGACCAGTCAATACCACTCAAGTTAAAATCACCAACCAAAATAAATTTATCATCCGGATTCAATAACATAATATCATTTAATTTAGTTAAATAATTTTCAAGTTGCTGCGAGAAACAATTACCTTTGTTTTGGTTACACAAGTATAAACAGCTGAGGTGTAAATATTAAGTAAACTAGAGTTAATGCTTGCTTTTGACGATATATTTAAGTTAACCGAGGTAACGTAAGCGGGTTAACTGAGCTAGCGTTCACACTGCACTGTGTTAATAACCATGATCGTTTCAGAAGTTTTAGTGAAACTATTGTTTGGAGGTAGGTATACAAAATAAACCATGAGTGCTGGCATTTACCTTACCTATTAGTATATTTGAAATAAATGCGTTCGGAATGCGTACACTTGCTCCGACTTACAGGAAAGACATCTGTATTCTTGCAAATGATTGATTAGGTATGATAATGATACCTAATGAATGTGCAGAAGTCGCGGTACCCGCTCGGCTTCTACATAATCTCTCTGGTGGGCGACAGCGACAGCGCCTGCAGCGGGGAGGGGGCGGAGGAGCAGGCGGAGGAGGACTGGCTGTGGCAGGCCGCCGTGCTCAACGAGAGCGAGCCGGCGGCCGGCGGCGGGGGCGCCGCGCCGCGCCTCAAACAACTCAGCTTCGAGATCAAGGTCAACTGCTCTTGTCTACGGATGACGTGCATGACGCGCAGGTGGTGCAATCTATGTATTGTGTTGTGCAGGAGGCGCTGAGCTGGCGCGAGTACCTGACGGGCACGGGCGTGGCGCTGGCCTTCTTCCTGGCGTGGTACCTGGCGTTCGGCGCGCTCGTGCTGGCGCAGCGCTGGCCCGCCTGGTACAACCTGGTGGCGCCGCGCGCTCCCAGTCAGTACCTACCCTACCCCGCAGACCACACTCCCACCATTCTGATACTCACACGAGGGCAACCCATAACCCTTGGTGGATATGGTTTGCCCTTTCTGCCAAGTACTTGCGAACTAATGCGACAGCTGATACCAGTGTTTGAAATACGTATTTTTACCAATATTTATTTGATTGTTGATCCTCGTAAAGTTGTTGTTGAGTTGTTGTCCGGTTCCCGTTGCAGAAGCGGAGGCACTGCAGCCGGCGGCGGGCCCCGCGCGGACGGCGGCGGACGGCGCCCCTTCGCCCCCGAGCGCCCCCCGCCGCCGCGACTCCAGTGAGTGCCTGTGGGCGGCGCGCCGACCTGTCCGCCTCACCTCACCGCACGACGGTTTCTTCTGGCGATTCCATTTGCGAGGCTTTTTCTAAATACTTCTTCTCAACTTTCTCTCCACCATCAGCTCAAACTTCCGTAGTTGAACCATCTGACTTGGAACTGAGTACACATGATATTGGTAGCATAGAGATCAGTGAACGTACCGTTGAAAGACTAATTACCCAGTTAGACACCTCCAAATCGGCATGTCAGCCGGACCTGATAACATCAGCCCAATATTTTTGATCGGTTGCGCGAAGTCTGTGTGTACTCCTATTGCCTTACTGTTTCGCAAATCTTTGATACAGTGACGAAAACGAATTTCCAAGTATTTGGAAATCCGCTTTCGTCTCGCCTGTCCATAAAAAAGGACTTAAATCAGAAATTACGAATTATAGGCCTATTTCGAAATTATGCATAATAGCGAAGATTTTCGAAAGAATCATCTACAATCAAGTGTATGCTACCCTCCAAGACTCGTTCAATGTATCGCAGCATGGGTTCCTCAAGGGTCGCTCGACGGTATCCAACCTTGTTCTATTTAACGATTTCTGGACTGAATCTATGGATAATGGGCATCAAATTGACGTGATTTATACTGACTACAGCAAATGCTTCGACAGGATTGATCATAAGCTACTACTGAATAAACTTAGCCTCATCGGTATTCGAGGTGACTTGCTCAGATGGTTCGCCTCCGATATCAATAACCGCTCCGAGGCTATTGTAATTAGCAATTATATTTCTAGTTGGGTCTCGATTCCCAGCGGTGGCGGATTATTTAATTAACTTTAATTTATAATTATTATGTGACCTGTAATATTCGTTTTTTACCAATAAATTGATTATTCTGATTATTCGGTGTAGTAGGGTTCATTGCTGGGACCGTTGCTATTCTTAATCTTTGTAAATGATATTTTTAGTTGTTTTCTGAGTAGTCATGTGCTATGCTTTGCCGACGACATGAAGATTTTTAAAATTATAAGGTCTCAAAACGATGCTCTCGACCTTCAGGCGGACCTGTCTAGGCTAGACTACTATTGTCATATTAATAAGCTCGAGCTTAATCCATCCAAGTGCTCTATAGTGACCTTTTCTCGAAAGAAAACCAAAATTGCTTTTAGCTACTCTCTGAAGTCAGAGTATCTGCTGAACTTATGTGTTGTTAGGGATCTCGGTGTTATACACGACTCTAAACTCATTTTCGATGATCACATCAACTCAATTATTTCTAAAGCCTCTAAAGCACTAGGATTCGTCATGAGAAGTTCGTATAGCTTTCACCGCGTCAAAACTTTTAAAATTCTTTGTTGTACATTTGTTAGAAGCATTCTGGAATATGCATCGCAAATCTGGAACCCTCGTTATGATGTATATATTAAAAGAATCGAGCGTATCCAAGTTAAGTTTATAAAGTACCTTTGTTTTCGTCTTAAAATAACATATAGTTCAGCTAACTACCTCGATCTATGTAGGCAATGTCACATTCTCCCTCTTTGCGAGCGGCGTGAGATCGCCCATCTATCCTTCATACTCAAAATCACATCGAACATAATCGATTGTCCTAACTTACTTGAGAAAATTAAGCTTAACGTTCCCTCCAAATCTATTAGATTTAACCCCCCTATCTATGTTCCTCACGCTGGCACCAACTACCGACAAAATTCCTTCATGTGGCGCGCGAGTAACAATTTTATTAACTTATGCAAGCAACATGATTTTGATTTATTTATTAGCACGGCCAGGCGGCGGCTCAGCAGATAATTTTTTGGCACCAATAATGATAATGTTGGTGATAAGTTTTTTGAGTAAACATTATTGTTAATTTTGTAACCTAAGGATAATTATCTAATTTAACTTTATAGATGCATTATGTACCAATTCACTTTATTTTCACAGTCTCTTCTTATATTATTCTGTTATTTATCCGTGAAAACCTTCAATAAGCTTTCTAGTATTTATGAACTTTTTATTGTGTTACATATAAGCTTCTGGTTTTCCTTTAAATAAATATAAATATAAGAGCGCAAGGCCCACAGCGATGAAATCATAGATGACTTACGGTCCCGAGACGCTGACTATAAGCTGAAAGTAGCTCGGCGAGCTATGGAGACAGTTATGTACGTAGGGAGTCGGTAGCGTTACGTAGTTCGGTGTTGAGCGGAGTGTTGTTCCGCAGCGGCCACGTTCGACAGCAGTGACGTCAGCGACAGCGACTCGGAGGGCGAGCGCACCGACGCCACCGCCCTCGCCGAGACCCCTGCGCCCCCTACGCCCGACGACGACGCCGCGCCGCCCGATGCCGCCCCGCCGCCCTCCAGCGGACCCACCCTGGAAGCATTGGACCGGACCGACGCCGGCGCGCCCCCTGTCGACGGACAGGTAACACGACCGGGGCGGTCACCCAAAATACATTACGTTAAAGTCATTTAAAACGGGAAATGTACCATGATTACATTTTTGAGTTATCCAATATTTCGGCGGAACTGTGTGTAACCGTATGAAACTGTTAGTGTTAATAACCACGATACTTTCAAAAGTTTTACGTCACGTTTTCTGAGCGATCTCTCTGGGCCGGGAACAAATACATTTAAAAATAAAAATAGTGCCATTAAGGCCTACCTCATCATCATCATCATCATTATCAGCTTATAGCAGTCCACTGCTGGACATAGGCCTCCCCCAATGAGCGCCATAGCACCCTGTCTTCAGCTTGCCGCATCCAGCATCTACCTGCAGTCTTTCGCAGGTCGTCATCCCACCTGGTCGGAGGGCGTCCTACACTTCGTTTACCGAATCGTGGTCTCCACTCAAGAACACGTTTGCCCCAGCGGCCGTCGGTTCTTCGCGAGATATGGCCGGCCCACTGCCACTTCAGCTTGCTAATTCTTAGAGCTATGTCGATAGCTGTGGTTCTCTGTCGGATGTATTCGTTACGAATCCTATCCTTCAGAGAAACTCCGAGCAGCTCTTTCCATAGCTCGCTGAGCGACTTTGAACTGGTGGACCAGCCCTATCGTGAGTGTCTCAGCTCCGTAGGTCATAACGGGTAGGACGCACTGGTTTGGCCTACCTAGTAGGTACTTACCTAACGCGCGCTAAGCTAGCTTACAAGTTTGTGTCTGAAATAAATCATCAGCTAGTTAATAGATACAAGACATTCCACATCTTGCATAAAGACGAGACTTTTTGATGTTCCGTTTTCATTTGATTTATATCTTAGTATTGATGGGAGAGTTACCGACAGCCTCAACGACCATGCACTTTGTCTTTTTAACATTATAGGCTTTTTAACATGAGAGGCTCAGAGGTGTATGATTCTCCAAGGATCTCCAGGGGATCCTGTCGAGTAGCCAAGTGCACTAAAAACATGAGCAAGAAAAGTAAAAAAGTATGTTCTATGTATCTCTGTGTCTGCCCGCTGTCATGCATGACGTAGCGTGTAGCTGCACTGACGTTGTTGTCAGGGGTGAGTGTGATGTCGGTGATTGCAGCAGCGGGTCGCGGGCACGGGTGCGGGGGAGGCGGGGGCGGAGCGCGCGTTCGGGCTGCCGGCGGCGGCGCGGCTGCACGTGGCGCGGCTGGCGCGGCGGCGCGGGCGCGTGCTGCACGCGCGCTCGCAGCGCTACCTGTACGCGCTCTCCACCGTCGCCGTCTTCTACGCGCTGCCCGTGCTGCAGTTCGTGGCCGCCTTCCAGCTGGTGAGAGTCGGCGCGAGCGTATGCCCCACCACCCTGCCCCTTGCCCCCCGCCTGCAGTGACACATCCCGCTGCGCAGGTGCTGAACCTGTCGGGCTCGCTGGACCTGTGCTACTACAACTGGCTGTGCGCGCACCCGCTGGGCGCGCTCTACGACTTCAACCACGTGTACTCCAACCTAGGGTACCTGCTGCTGGGCGCGCTGTACATGGTGCAGCTACGGCGGCGGCGCCGGCGCGCGGCGGCGGCGCGCCGGCCCGACACGCACGGCCTGCCGCCGCACTACGGGCTCTGCGCCGCGCTCGGCGCCGGCATGATCGTGGTGGCGCTGCTCTCCGCCAGCTACCACGTCTGCCCCAACGCGCTCAACTTCCAGTTCGGTGAGTGCTCGCCCCCCCCGCGCCCGCCCCGCGCCCCCCGCCCCGCGCACCCCTCACGCGCCCCCCTGTTGCAGACACCGCGTTCATGTACGTGCTGGCGGTGCTGAGCTGCGTGAAGCTCTACCAGGCGCGCCACCCCGACATCAACGCGCGCGCTCACGCCACCTTCGGCGTGCTCGCCGTCCTCATCGCGCTCGGTAACATTATATCTACTTATACCTACTAATTTTTTCTATACCAAAGTACCTAATAATAAATAGGTCTGGTACCTACATAGAAATAATAACATCGTAAACACATAGGTAGCATCATAATGACATTTTAGTTAGTATTAGTTATTTAGTTAACATTACAGTTAGACAAAGCTTTGTCTGTGAAGTATCATCTGTAGCCAGACGCAGGGCGCCGGTCACAACCTTACAGTAAATAAATACTACTTTATATTAACTTAGTTCTCATGTAAGTGACATTCTGTCTTTTTGAGAATAAATGTCTTTAAACCGAGGTATTGTTGTGTGTGTCAGTGGTGTGGGGCGTGCTGGGCGGCGGGCCGCTGTTCTGGAGCGTGTTCACGGTGCTGCACGTGTTCACCTTCCTGCTGCTGTCGCTGCGCATCTACTACCTCGGCCAGTTCCGGCTCGGTGAGTGTGCGTGCCCCGCGCGCGTGGCGTGTGCGGCGCGGCGTGTGACCACCGTGCGTGCGGTCCTGTTGCAGAGGCGGCGAGCGTGGCGGAGGCGGCGCGTGCGCTGCGGGCCCCGCCGCTGTACCGCGCGCGGCTGGCGGCGCTGCTGGCGGCCAACGCGGTGCACTGGGCGTTCGCGCTCTACGGCCTGCTGGTGCAGCCCGACATCGCCAGCCACCTGCTGTTCGTGCTGCTCGCCAACGCGCTCCTGCACATGGTCTACTACGTGGGCATGAAGCTGGCGCACGGCGAGCGCCTGCGCTGGTACGCCTGGGTGTACAGCGCGGGCGCGGTGTGCGCGTGGGCGCCCGCGCTCTACCTGTTCCGCAGCGGGTCCACGGACTGGTCGGCGGCGCCGGCGCGCTCGCGGCACCTCAACCACGAGTGCCGGCTGCTGTCGTTCTACGACGCGCACGACTTGTGGCACATGCTCTCGGCCGTGGCGCTCTACCTCACCTTCAACGCCATGCTGGCCTGGGACGACGGCCTGGCCGCCTTCCCGCGCACGCACATACACGTCTTCTGACACCACCCCCCAACCAACTATTTATTCTAGGAATTATAAAAAGACAAGAAAGAAGAAAAGTAATAGTCGAATCTTCCACACAATATTGTACCCCCTCCATATCCATGCCTTGGCTAGAGCTGGCCCCAACATCGTGAGATCATACTCCGATTCGGAAGTCCTGCTGCTATCATATTCGAGGTTTATGACTCATCATCAATCACTCTGTTTCCTCATAGGTACCTTCACTGCAGGCGCGGACCCAGCCCAAGTCTTTGGGGGGTCACTTGGTCGATCAGGGTTAGCACAGTTTCGAGAAGGTGACCATTATCACCTTCTCGAAACTGTTTCCGAGTACACTAACCTTGGGCAGATTCTACAGTTGGGTAAAAACAGTTTCGAGAAGGAGGCCAAAAGGACGATCCAGCTGGGCTGGGCAGCATTGGGAAACTCTTCAAGTCTACTCGTCATCCATACAGCAATGCTGTATGGATATGGACGAGAAGACTGAAAACGAAAGTTTTCAATCAGTGCGTCCTACCCGTTATGACCTACGGAGCTGAGATGTGGACACTCACGATAGGGCTGGTCCACCAGTTCAAAGTCGCTCAGCGAGCTATGGAAAGAGCTCGGTGTTTCTTTGAAGGATAGGATTCGTAACGAATACATCCGACAGAGAACCAAGGTTATCGACAAAGCTCAAAGAATTAGCAAGCTAAAGTGGCAGTGGGCCGGCCATAATATCTCGCGAAGAACCGCCGGACGCTGGGGCAAACATGTTCTTGAGTGGAGACCGCGACTCGGTAAACGTAATGTAGGGCGCCTCCAACCAGGTGGGATGACGACCTGCGAAAGACTGCAGGTAGGTGCTGGATGCGGCAAGCTGAAGACAGGGCGCTATGGCGCTCATTGGGGGAGGCCTATGTCCAGCAGTGGACTGATATAGGCTGATGATGATGATGATGATGGGTAGATTAAGCGGCGGGTGAGCGTTCCCTCCCTACCGAACCTACGAGTCGCTTTCACAAGATAAACTTAATCTCTTCTGAGTTTCTATGTTGAGTTATTTATGATTCTTAGGTAATTTTGTCCGTTTTGCAGCAATGTGTTCCATTAATGCAGTTCTTTCGGATTGACCTATGTACCTACATATGTTCTTGCTATTATTATATTTATATGTTTTTTCTTTTAATCATATCAACTTGGATATTATAAGTTAGTACATAGGTTTATATACATTTTAGGTTCATAATTTTAAGTGGTTTAAAATGTTGTGAAATAGTAGGAGTAAATGGCCTACTACATTATTGATAGGTAATTTCCTGATGCCTATTTTATTTTGCATGAATGCCAAATTTTAGCTAAAATTCTTTTTTTTTTCTTATTTTATGTCTTTAGTTAAGTTGGTTTTAATTTTTCTAATCATAATGTAGGTACCTACCATTATTGGCACTTTTGGTGATGTCGTTCTTATTTGTATAAATAATAATAATGTAAATCCATTTATTGGCTTTTAGTGATATTTATAAGATAAGTTAATTTGTAATTAAGAGCTGTGGATTATATTCATTAATAAAATATCTTTATTTAATTATATACCTACCTAAATCTAAGAGTCAAATTAGTATAGGTATATTCAGATAAATATTTACATGGTTAGGTACCTACGGTACTATTGTTACATTGATATTCTTCTGTTTGGCCTCTTTTGGCAAAGGCCTCCTTCAACCCCGTCCACTTTACTCTATCTCTCGCCAACCTTATCCACGTGTTCCCTGCTACGTCTCTTAGCTCGTCCTCCCATCTTTTAAACTGTCTCCCTCTATTTCACTTCTTGGTCCACCATCAAAGTTAAAATCTTCTTTTACTACTGCCCTATGTTATAGTAAGTTTCGTTGGTAGGTCCTGAAAATAATCATATTGGTAGAATAGTCTGAAGTTAAAATTTATTTAAGGTTTCAGGCATTTTCTAGTGATTTTTTATACCTAAACTAAGATTTTTTGGTCATGATAGCAGTTAAATAAAAATACCCACTGACAGAATTTTAGTTGAGGGAATCTTCGTTTTGGGATATACACGACTGCCTGCGCCCCGCGGTTTCACCGCATGGTGGAGATTTTGGATACTATACAATATATATTTATGAAAATAATCACCATATTTTTATGGTACGAAATTTCTGAGGGTCCGTCTTCGTGTTCGTAAACTCAAAATATCCTATACCTGAAACTGTTCAGCAACAGAGGCAATTTTAATATTTACTAATAAACTATAATGTTGTTTGCTATGCTTGAGTAAACAAGAGATTAGAGGAATATAATAATATAATATAGAGAGGAATTTTATTTTGATATGTCATTCATAGACAGGCGCGGTCCCAGCCCAAGTCTTTGGGGGGGTCACTTGGTCAGGGACGGGGGAGCAAAATTACGATACTACTTATGACTATGACAAAAGAAAGAATAGCGAACAAAGCGAACCCCGAAAATTTATAACTTGGTATTGATAGATAATGGGTAGATTAAGCGGCGTGGCGGGCGAGCCGCCGTTATTTTGGACTTTGTTGAGGTCGGTTTAGCAAAAAAGATGAGGAAGCTACAAGGGCGGAGATAACCGCAGCATTTTGGAGATTAGGCGATATAAAAGAAATATATAACGGCGAGCGGAGCGAGTCGCCGAAATTTTTGTAACTTTTCTCAAACGAGTTCAGAAGAGTATGAAAAAATAAAAAAAAGGGAGCGGAAGCCCTGCAAATGAAACATTATTTCTGCAAATTTTCGTGTCTGGCAAAATTATCTTAATGTGAGCACTTAACTACACAAGAAAGAGAAGAAATTGCCGGCGAGCGGAGCAAGCCCCGAAAATTTGGTGGTTTTCTGAAGATTTTTGCTTAATCTACCCATTATCTATCAATACCAAGTCCTTACATCCTATATTGTCAGGGTTCGCTTTGTTCGCTGTTCTTACTTTTGTCATAGCCATAGGTAGTATCATAATTCTGCACCCCCCTCCCCGACCCTGACCAAGTGACCCCCCCAAAGACTTGGGCTGGGACCGCGCCTGCCTGGACCTAACTCTCACGTATGAGATAACATAGTATTATGTTAAAAAACTTTAAAATTCCAATATAATTGTAATGTACTTTACCATAGAAAGTAATGAAATTTTAGTTGCCGTTTCTACCCGTTATTGCCAGACTATACATACATTAATAAAATACCTACTTTTTACTTTTATGTATGATTATAAAAATTTAATTAAAATACTTAGCTTAAGATGTTTTCTCAGATAAGTGAAATGTAATTTCTTTTGAGAAAATAAATATTCTTTAAACCGCATTATAACTTCTTGTGACTTGACCACGACTATGTGACCATTTAATCCCGCGCTTTAACAAAACTAAATTAATACATAAAAAAGTGTTTGAACTATATTTATTTCATAAATATTCACAGTAAGAAGCCTGGTAAATTATACCCTATTCCATAGGTACCTATGCTCCACGTTGATTTGATCACCTCGGTCCGTTTGTCGAAACTGGTAGACAAAATAGTAATATTTATAATAATATTTATTTAAAAAAAATCTTTTGATTCTTGTATATTCTTTACGAAGTTTGTGTTTATAGCGGCTGTAAAAAAAACACAAAGACCAAGTCGTAATTAACGAGTTGGATAAAATATTTAAGGTATATGGAAATCACAACTGTTTAATTTGTGATGCGGGTAGTGTAGTGCTTTCGCATTGAAACTATTTACCAGTTACTGTGAAGATAAACACATTAGGACACGTTATTATTGCGACAGCTGTGCCACGCTTAAATATACAGGTCGAACGCTATAATGAGAGCATCGGAGAGGCATTGCGTTGCGTAGCATGGGTGCTGATATTGAAAATGATAAATGTCATCAGCATATTGCAAACAAGGAATGAATAGCACTATAAATAAAACCACATCTGTTGTTCCGAGCGAGGTCTTTGGGTAGGTATAGAATTCGGATGAATAACGATATGGTCACAGATGACGATAATACGGAACCGGAACATTCTGTTGACGTCCTGGCATTGCGAAATACGGTTGACGCGAATATTTAGGAAAGACGCTATAAATCAGAAGGCTTTTTTCGAAACTAAACGAGAAGATGCAACTTCCTATATGCAGTCGGAGACTTATTGTATCAAAAGTTTCGAGTCGTGCTAACGACGACGGTCAAAAGCACAAAACTATGCCGCTCTTCAAGGATACATTCCAGGTGACAAAGGTATTAGGTCCACTGGGTACCAGGTAGCGAACATGAGAGGAGCGGAGAGGACTTCTAAACGCTACGATGGCGTAGTGTGCGTAGAGAGAGAACATAAAACCGTAAATACGTCTCTGTGAGTAATGTCGGATGTTGTCCAGTTGTAAGTATACATAATAATGTAGGAATAACACTACACGGCACACGCTCAATAACTTGAGATAAGTAGTCTATTTCTGAATTAATTTTGTTTAATTTTTGTCGTGATAAGTAATTGGTTGGTCTGAAAGTTAAAGCTTCAAACATTACCGATGTATTGGTAAAGTATTGGGTAAAAGCTACAGCAGGCATCCGTGTGAACGCTGCTGTTGAGTGGCGATAAACAACTAGCTGATCCCTGGTGAACATCAGCTGGTTCAAACCACAGGGCTTTCAATCCGATCACTTTGCAGTACACGGTTAAGTGTTTCAAGCAATTACACTTAACCACCTACCTGTACATTACATTACACGTGTACATTTGTACGGGATAATTATTGCAATAGTAACTAACAGTTTTATGTTTTCAGCTTCACCTCTCGGACCACGGCAGGATAGCCGGATGTTGTCGCTCTCGTTTCTTTCACCCCTTCACCGAGTGACATGAACGATTCAAGCCTCTTACGGCCCGCCCGACTGTCTGTCAGTCTCCCATTGTAACTCGAACCTGCGACCATCGAGCAGAGGCGAGCCATCGAGTCAAGAGAGCCACGAGAACACTCCACTTTGCTCCTGACCGCCGACCAGTGAACTACAACTAGCTAATACCTAGTCCGAGTTTACTCTAGCTAGATAATTACACAGTAAAGTATATTTAGATAGATACCTACTTACCGTATTACCTTATAATTTAAAGTGATTACCTACCTATTATGTCTTGTGAGATTATACGATCCATTGTCTAAACCTTCTTGTCTTTTACAAATTTTAGGTAGGGGAGATGTATGTAATGGGAGTCAGTTGCCAATGGTGGTCACCCCGATACCTCAAAAACTTTAAGCTAGAAGGCGGTTTTAAGAATGTCATACGCTAGCGTCGACGACAGCCACTCAGTCCGCGCCACGCGCTGTTAATGAAGAACGTTGGTAGATTTTGCGCCCAGCTGATCTAATTTTACGGGTGTACAAATCTGAAGGTAAGGATCAAAATACTGACTGTTTCTTTTTGTGCTTGTGATATGTAATGGCTAAAGCATTTAGGATAGTGTTTTCAAACTAATATTACCAATTTTTCTTCTAGGGAAGTTTTTTCTCGTTTTCACCGATGTATGTAATCGGAGTCAGGTGACCCCCAAAACCAGCAGTGCAACCCTCATTGTCAACATTTCATATCTTCGATGAAATAATCTTTTTATTGGTATGTAGATGGTGAAGGTTTGTCCTAGAACGACAAATAAGGCGAACTGGTCTAAAGCCAAGCTGAAAAGGGCCATGGAGCGCATCGATAAAGAAGGAAATTCAATAAGAAATGCCGCGAAAATAATGGACATCCCATTTTCGACTCTTCAAAAGAGGTACGCGAAAAAAAAAGACAAGGAACCTCATCTTGGCCGCACTACTACCTTCACGCCTGAAGTGGAAGAAGAACTCGCAGACACCATCAAAAAAATGGCCAATGTGTTTCTACGGGTGCACTGCTACTGAGGTAAAAAAGGCGGCATTTGAATATGCTGAAGCCCTGCTGTTAAAACATACCTTCAACAAGTTTTCAAGAATGGCTGGTCGTTTTTGGTTTGAGGGATTTGTTAGCAGGAATAACATTTCTGTGAGAAAGCCTGAAGCTACTAGTGTCAATAGAATTACGGAATTTAATAAAACGGAAGTTCAGCAATTCTACAAGCTTCTAGAAGAGCTTATGAAAAAAAAAACAAATTCCTGCCAAAGAACATCTATGTACAACTGCGACGAGACGGGCATTTCTACCGTTCAAGACCCAAGAAAATACTGGCCGCGAAAGGACAGAAGAGAGTAGGATCTATAACCAGTTGGGAGCGAGGAAAAAATATCACTCTGCTGTGCACTATGAGTGCTACTGGTGGATGGTGCCAGGATATTCTACCACATCTTCTACCATATTTTCTTCATCTTGGCTCAAATCATTTGAAGTATCGTTCCAATCTTGCAGAATTTAAATAGCTCCTGCTGGACCATCCGTCGGGGTCATTCTCTTTCTTGGAAAAATAAACATCGGGGGACATTCCCCCGATGTAGTGGTAGAAGATCCTGGCAACCAATGTCTAGTTTGCAGTGAATTTGGCCGCGATAACGAAATATGGTTCAGGTGCACTTTGTGTGGGCTATGGGCCCACTCAGATTGCACTGGGTGCGACACATCCTCAAATTACGTCTGTGATTTGTGTTGACCATCATTGTCAACAATGTGACTACCATTACCAACCGATGATGACAATGGTGGTCAAATATGTTTTTTTTTTAAATTGATTATGTACCTAAAATAATAAACCCATGTGATTTTAGTTGATCTCAATTTATAGCCAAATAATTAAAGTTTCTAAAGCGGGTAAAATAATAAATACATAACTAATAGTTTTGGTTTTATTTCAATTCCCGCTTAGGTGACCCCCATTTGCAACATTTCCCCTATTCCCCGCCCAGAGACCAATCACCCATAAAGGAATAGTGTGGCCATCATTCTTTATTGACACATACAGACATTAGGGTGGCTATGATTTCTATTAAAAGCTGTTGTTAGAAACTATAATTTATTTATTAAAAATGTTGTTTCTATGTATAATTTAGATTAATATAAGAGGTAATAAAAATGAAGTAAGAAAAGAAAAATGTTGCCGGAAGTCGGAATGCCGGAAGTTCCCGAGCAACTTCCGGCTATGGAATAATGCATTTGGCCAATGAGAGGCCGCGCGACCGTGACGTCAATGATCGCGCGAATGACAGGCGCCGCCGCACTTCGGCGCGGCACGGCATGGCGGGATATTCGCACCCCCTTTCTTACTGTTCATTTGCGATTCGGCTAATTTAAATGGCTTGTCCCTGAAGTAGCCTAATAGGCGAACGGTCGCCTTTTAAATTGTTTCAAAGCCGATTCTAGTCCTGAGTAGCCTAAATGACGATAAATCGCCTACGTTGGCCACACTGTGTCCAGTTGCTGCCCCGCGCTTGCCTTAAATACGCGCTGTTGAGGTAAACAGTCGTCGGAACAAGTTTACAAGCTGTCGCTCAGTGGGGCGCGCGTTATCATCAGCGTTATAACGGTAATTTTAACACGTGTTAAGACAGCATGGTATCCCCGCAGGTTCGGGCTGCGGCGGAGCAGGTAGCGTCCCTTTCTTCGCCTCGGAGGAGTTGCTCTACAAACAAAGTCGATGTCCACTGTCGACCGCCGCCGTCATATGCTTTTATAATATTGTCATTAAAAAGAAGTCAAGTCAAGGTGATGTCAGAAATACGTAGACGTCATCAACTTCAGCGTCTGTTCGGCTGTCAGTGTCAGTGTCTCACTCAATGACAAAACACAAGCAGCCATTCATAATCGCATTTTATTTATTTCACAATCTCAACTCAACAAAAGAAAAAGGTGTAACTAACTTCATTGGATGGTAATTCTGTGGATATTTTACCGCCTTATTATTAAGTCTATCGACTAAGCTACTCCAGCGGGATAAAGAATAGGAATGGATAATCAGCATTACTACAAACTGATGGCGAGCTATCTATCGAAAAGAAACTGCGACGAGTCGTTCATGAGGTATTTTTTCGGAAAGAATTCCACGAAAAAGAGTCCCGAAGAATTGGAACGTGCCGACGAGAGAAAACGACGTCTGCAGCGAGAGCGGTCGCGGCGCTACCGGGCGCTGAAGAACGCGAGGCGCCAACCCTCGTGCGGCGGCAAGGAGGAGGCGCCGCGCGGCACGCTCGCGCCCGCGCTCGAGGACGAGCCCAGCGACGCGGACGAGCCGCCCACGCTGTGCCACCTCATGTACGCCTCCTCCGACTGTGCCTCGGACGACAACGGCGCGCCTTCTCCGGGCACCGGCTGCAGGGACCCCTCGCGCGCGCTGGCCGAGCTCCTCACGCAGCCCAACACGGAGCTGGACTACCCCACCGTGCACAGCCTCATGTTCCACTGGCTGCAGACGTAGCACCGCTCGCATCTCAAGCGTCCCTCGCCTCCCATCACATATCCACATATACATGTATGTATTGATTTTAGTAAAGCCTGGATCACGACGCGAAAATACATATCAGATCTCTTGAAGTGTAATGTAACAAAGCACTGTTGAAATACCGTCCTGCTGTATATTTAGTGACATATTGTGTAAGGTAAATGTTTACAGCAGTGCTCAAATTCTTATGATTATTAATTTGCATCTAAGTACTGATCATTTTGTTTACTTATTTCCGATTTTATTACTGAATTGCTCTGTGTGATTCTGTCTGTCAGGAATGTATTTAAAGTATTCCATAAGTAACCTAATTGTTGTAACCTATGTGAACGATTGATATCACCTAGAGTAGATTATATTTAGTAACTTTGCTCACTTCATAATGTTAATGATTTTTAAGCTCTTATTTGTAGTGAAATGATCATAACATTAAGAAACAGATCACGAGGGAGGCCCAGGCCGCAGTGTGACACAGCCAGTCATCAGAACTGGCCTAGGTACAGCCTGCAGGCTGTGTCTGTTCTGGGATGTTAGACCGTAGGTTGTATTTTGTGGCTGTGGCATCTATAATGCAGTCAGTAAAGAATGTGTAACAGATCCACTTTTGTTGAAGCAATAATAACTAAATCCAACATTGTATGTATGTATGTTAGAAAGACACATATTGCATATTGGTGTAACTGTATTCACCCTCGGTGCAGAGAGAGTGGGATGTAGACCAGAATGTTTGTGTGCTGGTTGCATCCGATGAGACTGCTCTAGTGGCTCGGCCCGCACAACGGTGCTTACTAGTAAAACATTTATTCCACTAGAACTAGACAATAAGTCGTTGTTAAGTTGCCATATTTGAATATTTAGATACTCAACATTATACAATATATATGCATAGAAAAAGTATAGAGTATTAAATACCTATAGTTTGTGATAATGATGAATTTACATGTTGTGTGAAGTGTAAGTATAATAAGATAAGTAGCTGGTAGGAGGCGCGCCCTGAGGCGCGGGCCTGGACCTGCAGCTGGCCACGTGGAACACGTGTTTTACTTATTCCAAGTTTTGTTATGAAGGTTCCATCCTTGTATATAAAATGCAATTGTATGGCTATAATGGAACCTTGGGTAATTTCGGGCCATTTCTGCTTTCACAGCTAACTTTAGTAAGTCCCATATATATGAACCTTTGTAACATTGTGAAAGTTTGTAACATTCCCGAGTCAGTTTAAGGATTAATATACAATTCCTAGATTACGTTAATTATTAAGATTGTATAATTATTGAGGGATGCTTGCCTACGGGTCGTTGACTGGCAGGCAAACAAGGTATAGCTGCTGATAAATAAAGAGCATTTAATCACAAAGTATGTATACTTATGCTTTCTGTGTTTTTAGATGTAGTGATATAATTTGGTAACTCTTATAAAAAAATACCAAATTTAAATTGGTTAGAGATCTTTGTATAGTTTCGGCTGATGAGCCAGGTTGGTGTAATGTCTTGTATTTTTATAAAGTCCAGCTCGAGATATAACATGTGCCATCGAAGCAGTACACAGTATATGCCAAGTGTCTCACTTGTGTCATCAAACAAAATCAAATGTGTTTAGTTAGTATTTGCTTGTGCCTTACTTAGTTTGTATTGTAGTGCTTTGAAGGTGATTGGTTTAACTGTAAGGTTTTGTGTTCAAGCACTAAGTAGTGATGTAGTGTCTCGTGTGGTGTTTCACGACACGGGACATTTAAATTCGTCACATTACAGTAGGTAGAGTATCAAAAGATAAACAAAATGTATTAATTGTATGCTCTTAATTTAAAATACCAACATAAATAATGCTGGATATTTGACAATTACCGTCCACATTATCGCACGCGGGCTGCCTGCGCCGCGCCGTGGAAGCCGCGGGGCCACGCGATGACAAGCAATAATACCCACTATACTTGATTGCTAAAGAACACAGCACGTCCAGCCCCGCTACCGCACAGAATAAGCATTCAAATAACGGCTAAACTTTAGCCCAGATACGTTTTAAAGTGACAAATGAATGACTTGACTTCCGCAAGCCTCGAGCGAGGGGCTTGAAGCTTGCGCTTCGCCAAGCCCCAGCCTCAAGCGAGTGGCTTGAAGCTTGCGCTTCGCCAAGCCCGCGAGCTGTCTTTAAAGTATCGGTCTATATGAATTGATTGAGAGTGCCCGTACAAGCTGCAGTAAGTGCCATAATACGATCTCGTAGTTGTCAAATACAAATCAAGCCAGCGCTACCGGGGCGGGCGGCGGCGGCGGCCTGTAGACCTACTAAAGGCTACATTTAGAATAGAACTAACGCATACAATAACTACCTAGGTAATTTAAGTTAGTGCCATATTAAAGAGCTTTCTGTCTATTTTGAAATGGATCGACTTTTATTTAATAATGAACCCATACCATCGTCCAAATGAAGGCTACCTCAGCTTTCATACATGTTGTTCTATAATAAACATCCTCGTCTCGTCCCTGACTGTAGGTACCTACCTAACTAATGTTAAAATATTTTATATCTTTTTCTCACATTATAAAACATGATTACTATGTTTTGTAAGTTAATCTGGACGCACCCGTAGGCTCAAGACTGCCAAAAATGAAACAGCCCCCCTACTCCGGTCAGGCGGGAACCCTCCGGGGGCGCCTATAGAAGTAGAACCATCCTGACATTAGACTGCGTACTAAAAATCACTATATTAGGTACCTACCTACTAGGTACTAACTGATTATGACATAAAGATTGAGAGAAACAGAAACCCACTTATTATCGGTTGGGATAAAGTACCTTACCAACCATAAAATCAAACATAACCCGTTAAAACAGATTTATTAAAATATGAACAAATGAAGGTAACACAGTTGACATGTATGTGAATAAATAAATATATAAAATATTCCAAAGCTGTTCCTCGAAATGACGTGATAAATACAAAGTCTGCATGCCGAACTCACGTAGGTACCTACTGCTTTGACGAGCAAGAGTATCATCTGCATGGCCCCTTCTATTTACATTAAACTGCCAAAATCACTGAGAAAACTACCTCTCAAACTGTTTCGGAGAAAGATAAAAGCCACTTTGGAAGCTAAATGCTATTATAGGTACATACATTAAATGATTTCATGACTGACAAACATTTTTTAGATTTAAGCAAACGACATCTCTAGCTTTTTAATTATAAAATTTATTTAAATTTAGTGACAATTGTTGTAACCGGATTTTGCACGCCACAAAGGCAGAAATACATTGTCTTATTTAAACATACTCCACCTACGTAGGCACCCTATTTACATGTATTTGATGCAATAAATATTTACTTTCCTACAATCCACCTGTAACTATAATACCTATTAACATCCTATTAATTATACCACATGGAAACCAAGCTAGACCACTACCGCTCGGGTCGGGTAGCGATACCGCGTGTGAAGTGTGGTTTACGTACCACCCACTTTACTTACTCCGCCATCTGTGTAGGTAACTTATCACCTTGCTACCTTTTGAATGTTCAATGTCAACCAGTATTGAACTGCTCCATAGGCTAGCCCACGCCGCCCACCGGTGCGCTCCAACGCGGTACAATATGATCTCTGGCAGCGCGCAGCAGGCGCACGCGCACCACATCCAATTCTACATGTCTAGAGATCCGCAGGAACCCGCCGAAACCATTCCTCTACAAATACGACGCGACACGCACTAGCGGGTGTTGTTTACAAGTCAACAAGGTATCTTACCTTCTCATTCTCATTATAGCCGGTATGATAAGGATGGCGACATTTTTAGTTGTACATTTTGTTTAGTTGGTAGGTGCCTGTGCCTAGGTACATTTCAGTAGCCACAGCATAACTTCCGGCCTAATACCTATCATGTAGTCGGTTGAACCAACAGAATCGATCCCCATACATTGATACTCAAAAATGTTTTATATACAATTTTCTGCTTTTATTTTTAATACAACAGGTCAAAACAAAACACACGAATAACCTGCTATTATAATAATAATGTTGGACAATTCACACATCATCTAGCCCCAAGCTAAGCAGAGCTTGTGGAGTTGGTACTATATATAATGTTATACATACTAACATAGAAAAAACAAAACAACAAATACAAAAATCTGTCCCGAGGCGGGAATCAAACTCGCAGCCTCTTGCGTCGCAGGCAGAAGTTAGGTACTTACTGACCATAAAATTATCTATCTATGCTATGTAGGCTAGCTAGATGAGGATGCGGATGAGACCTAGGAACGAGCTATACCTCGCTCGCGCGTGCATGCATCGCGTGTTGATGTTTGTTCCTTCGCACGCACGGGTACCGCGCACCCGCGGGCGGGTACCGCGCACCCGCGGGCAGGCACCGGCGCGCGTGTGTGCAACCATTCGAGCGGAAACTACTGGCAGTCGCGGTAGAGCTGGTAAGACGCATGCCTCTCGGTAGGTATGTACATAATTTAACTGTTAATTTTAATTAAAGTGGGGTAATGACTGCGAGCGGGGCTCCTCGCGCCGCAGCGGCCTCGGGACGCGGCCCACACGGCCGCAGCGTCCGGCGGCGGCGCGCGGCCAGTGCGCGCAGTCGCGGACCACCCGCCTCTGGCACACGGACGATGAAATCTTGCGCTATGTATAAAATCACCTACGTCACCAAAAAGAAACAGGTAGGTGCGTGCCGCGTCAGCGTCTATAGGGAGTCGTGTCGGGGCGCAGCGCCAGCGCCTGCCCCGCGGCGCGCGTCAGCGGGAAGGCGCGCGCGCCGCACTCGCCGCGGTAGTCGTCAGCATTCAGGGAGTAGAGCATGGCCCCGCGCAGGCGGTGCGCGCGCACGAAGGCCGCTTTGTCGGCCACGCTGCGCGGGCTCTCGTACGAGACCCACTCGAGAGCGCGCGACAGGAAGGGTGCGTGCGCCTGCTCGTCCCAGTGCAGGCGGGCGCCGGGCGCGCGCGCGCACGCGCACACGGCAGGGTAGTCCGCGAAGCCCCCGCCGCCGCCGACGGCACCGAAGCCGGACGCGGGGCTGCCAACCGACGTGTTCTCGGGGTTCACCAGCTTGAAGGAGTGTCCGTACGTGGGTATTCCGAGCACGACCTTATCCCTGGCCAGACCCTTGGATAGGTACATCTGGAGGGTGTAGTTCATGTTGAGAGTGGCCAGGAACAGCTCCTCGGAAGCGCGCGCGTACAGCGGAGAGTTTAATCCGGTGAAGGGAGTGAACTTGGAATAATAGTGAAAATCGTAAGTCATGATGTTTGCGTAGTCTACGTACATGTTTATTTGGTCCACATCGTAAGCCACGTCCACTATCATCTGGGGCGCGGCTATGGCTACGCTTAAAATGTACTCCTTTTTCTCCCTCTGATATTCCATTCTTATTTCACGAAGCAGCTGTGAAAAGTGCTGTCTCTCTCTCGCCATGAGGCCCAATTTCTGGGAGTGCAGTACGGGAAACTCCCAATCTAAATCAATTCCATCAAGGCTAAAATTTTTAAGAATGGACTTGACCGACTTAATAAATATTTTTCTGGATGCATGATCAACAACCATTTCCGAGAAGCCATTCTTTTCACCCGCACCCCCAATGGATAACAACACTTTCAATGCTGGGTTCCCTTGTTTGAGTGCAACTAGTTCTCGGAGCACAGTGTCCTGGTGGGGTTCAAGGTGCACGGTTTTGTTGCGTACCTTCGCGAACGCGACGTTGAGATGCGTGCAGAGCGCGGGCGGCACGCGCGCTGGCTCGGGGCCCGCGCCCCCGCTGTCGTAGTAGCACACCAGCACGGGCGACCCCTGCGCCGCCCGGGGGCCCGGCGCGAGCGGCCCCGCGCGGGGGCCCACTGCGACCACACACCAAGTCACCACCACTATCATTACCAGCCCACTGGTCCATAACGCTTCTCTTCTGACGCTGTGCTGTTTTATTACAGTAGAATGTTCTTCGTTATTCACAAGCTCCGTGTAAACGATCTTATTTCCTTCCATTGACGATTTATGCAACGTATGCAACAGTAGGTACCTACAGATAATAATAATGATAAAATGATGTATGCCGCATTAGGTTTAGACGCTCAGAATGTTTTCTTAATTCTGTGTAGACCCTGCTATTACCTTTCAATATTTGGCACGGTAATGGTAAACGGTCTCAGAATAGATCCAATACAATTCCTTTGCAACAAAACAAAAGCCTTCAAAGAGGAAATCCTTTGGTTTAAAACTTTTGGTAGGTGGAAACTGAAAATGGAATACTAAAATTAACTGTTTGTTTGATAAAGAGCGTGTGTGATGGCGAAGAAAGGAAAAGCTTACAAAAATAGAATATAACAAAGCACGGGAAGAATAAATGAATTACAAAGAAATGATGATTATTAATAAAATAACCAAACAAACATTTTCGATTTCAACTTCTTGTCACATGGCTCTGCATCAATGGATCAATCAATCAAAAAGTAGTATAAAATACCTATTCATAAAATAAAAGATTCTAAATACAACTCTACATAGTTTGCCTAAGGTCAGTAAGTACCAAATCATGCTGATCTGATTAGTAGGTAATAGTACAAATTGGGGAACTAAGATGCTATTATGAACTTATGCATAAAGTTATAAAGTGTAGTATATGTATAATTAATAGTAGTATATTTTATGTGGCCCTCATTCGACGAAGTCCATATTATTTAACTTTTAAACCATTACTTTAATGGTTTATTCAATCAAAATCAATACAAAGATCAGCAGACTACAGCCACGATTCAAAATGTCCTCCGTGGTGTTGCGAATAAGCATCGATTTATTTTTTATAATAAAATAAAATGCAAGACTTATTTTGAAGCACACATTCTGTACTATCATTCAAATAGAAAACATGTAACTTGATAAAGTTTTCTAGTTTCAGTAAAATAGTAATGGCAACAATGTTATCGTTGCTTTATTGTCTACATTAATAACTATCAAATGAGTCCTCTATCGTCTTCCTAGGACCTCTAAATGGGTAGCTATAGCTATAGCTTATTTAGTAGAAGCACCCGTGCTACGTGGCAAAACAAAACGGTTGCCATTTTAGTATGGAGAGCATAGACTAAGTAATCATTCCAGACGGATTCCTACGGAATTACAAGTCAAGAACAGCAATGCAATGGCGGACTTGTCATAAGTGAGAGATGCCAACTGATGAAAAAAAAAATGCCGATCATTTTCATAAAATTTTCTACAAATCACATATCAAGTAGGTAGGTAGGTAGCTATTATTTTAAAAAAAGTAGCGTAATGCTATAGTCACATAGATGTTATAGTTTTTATAAGACACCTACTACGTAACATTCCAACCGTCGCCAGTCGTTCGGAAGGAAAATAGTTATAATCATATATAACTATTTTCCTTCCGAACGACTGGCTGGTTTTTCTACTCGAAACAAACCATCTATACGATCCTGCAATCAGAACCGGTAGCACACTCAAAAGCGGGTTTCTCAGAGGGCAGGGGGGAGCAACATTTAGTTTGCATTTAAAATCACTGGTCTCCTCTATAAACCCCCACTATTATTTTTATGCAATATGGCTCTAAATATTTTAGGACTAAAGAGTAACAAAAAGTACCTTACTTAAATTCTGATGGAAACAACAATGTGGGTGCCTGAACTAGGTAACTGAAAACTTGTTTTTCAGGCTGAAAGAGTGCTAACAACAAATAAATAATCAATTACAACTTGCTTATTATACAAAGCCACGAACAAGTATACTTTATGATAATAACTTATACTACTTACACTAAACTAAATTTAAATAATAAAGGTGTACTCAAAGATTTTTAGGTCTACTTAAAAACAGACAATAAATTTTCTGTATCATCGTATGACATACATTGCAGTGTATCCTTAAGTTTTTTCTTACAACTATTATAATTTAAGGGATAAATATTGGCTAATATAATTTAAGGATACTATAAAAATTATTTGAAAAGTTGTGTCTCCGATCTAGTTCTTTAGGGCAAACGTTATTTTTTCTCCTTTTGTTAGCGCTTTCAGTGACATAAGTAAGGGCTGCGTGTTGTTTGAGCACTATATTCATTATGAATAACTGTCGAACTGACAACACTCCACATGATTTAAACAGAAGGTTTGTAGAAAAAATAAAAGGACGGAAAGTTGATACTTTAAGTATCACTCTTTGTGCTCTTTCGACAGTTAGTAATAATGTTTTACCCACTCCACCCCATGATGTAATGCAGTAGGTCAAAATGGATTCGCATAGGGCCCGGTAGACTTGTATAATAAGTTTTTGATCCGCAATATGGCGTAGATTTTTGAAACAAAAATCAGCTTGCGGACTCTACTTACTAAACTTCTATATGGGGTTTGAATGAGAGTGTTTCATCCAGCATTACGCCAAGGTATTTAATTTTATTTGCTTTATTTATGGTAGGGCAAATACATACGTTATCATCAGCACCTACACAATAATGCGCAAAAAGGCTGGGGATGATTTCGTTAGAGGGCCGTTTGCGCATCAAAAATCTTATATACTTAGTCTTATCTGCATTTAAAGTTAGTAAATTTTGATGAAGCCATTTATTTACAATATTGAATCCATATTATATATCCATATATAAGTTACAATAGAGTCACTCTGTTGGTGAATAAAGAGGTAATGGCGGACGAGCGGTCTATAAATTGACAATGTCAAAATCTGTACATCAGTGAATGCTTCGTTCTTCGTTGACTGAGACTCAGTCCGAGCATTTTTTACGTTCATGATGGAGAGAGAGAAAAAAAATGTGACCAGACACATTGTATACATGAACGTAAAAAATGCCTACCAATCAAGCTAAATTAACACAGACTGACTTGACTTACTGACTAACATATTTGTTTTCCTTGATGGAGGTATGTTTTTTTGCGGAATCGTATAGAAGGGGTTGAGATGACCTAAGAAACATTCCAACTTTTTGAAATTTATTCCCCCAGAACACCCCCATTTGTAGAAAATTTTATGAAAATTATCGGTATTATTTTATTCCGTAGGAATCCGTCTAGAATTATTACTAAGTCTATGATTGTATATTTATAACTTTATCACCTAATTGTAATCGTATAATATATATAGTATATTTTTATTAGTTTTGGTTCAGTTATTTTACAAACTGAGTGAAAGTGAAACTGTAGTGACTTGATAATATGCTCTTAGTCTGTGAATCTATTGTTACCTACCTAAATATTTAAAATTTTTTGTTTCCCAAATAAATATAAATAACCCCAAACCTCTCTCTCTCATTTCTGTTCTGAGCGACCAGCCGAGGCCGTATAATCAATCTCATGGTATAATATTATAAATTAATATAATACATTGATCATAGGTAGGACTGGGTAGGACCACTGTGCAGTGCACCGAGGCGAATCAGATGCAGAGCCATTCACCAAAAAAGTTGAAGATTAAAGCTATATTTTTTTAGTTTGTTTTGCTTGAGATTGGATTTGTGTTTCGATGTTTAGTTTAGTACTTTAATAGCATATTATTAATTCGTGGTCGCAACGCAAACCGTACTTCTCCTCGGATCGTAGACCGATCATGGAACGTCCATCCTTGGATCAGTACGAGGAGCAGCTGTATTCGATGTTCAAATCCTTCGACGTAAACAACGAGGAGGCCCTCAACAAGGACGCGGTTCATGAGCTCTGTGACGCCTTACAGCTCGAGGAGCGCGGCGCCGGGCTCGTGCAGTCGCTGTTCGAGGGCAGCCCCGAGCTCGTCACCTTCTCACGCTTCCGGAGCGGGCTGCTGGCCGTGCTGGGCGACGAGGGGCCCGCCGCCGCCTGTCCGCCCGAGCCGCCGCCTTCCACCGCAACCGAGCGCCGGCGCTCGCGGCCCGCGCAGCCCGACAGCGGTGGCGGCTCGCCTCGTGCCGCCTCCGCGTCGCGCCTGCAGGCGACGCGCGCACCTCCGCGTCCGCGTCGCTCCGCCTCCGAGGCGCCCCCGCTCGCGCACGACGCGCGCATCGGCGGCGAGGAGGCGCTCGCGCTCTGCCGCGACCTGCGCATGGACTCAATCGACCGCCGCCTCGTCGAACGCATCTTTGAAGACGCGCCCGGCGCCGACACCACCGTCGGCGAGTTCTTCGAGCGCCTCGACTGCAGCCTCGCGCGCGTTGCCGACGCCGAGCGTGACCGCGGCGAGCGTCTGCCGGCCGCCAGCCTGCTCGATGAATGGGAGCGCGCCGGCGTCGCGCGCCCGCGCCGCCTGCTCGCCGAGCTCGGGTTCGAGACGGACGGAGTCCTGCCCCCCCCCGAGCTCGAGCGCGCGCTGGACGCAGAGCTGCGCGCGCAGGCGCCCTCGCCCCCGCACCGCGTGCTGGTTGCGGCGCTGGTGCTGGCGCGCGCCCGCGGGGCGGCGGCGCGCGCGCGGGCCTCGGACCTGGGTGCCGAGCGCGACAAGCTGCGCGGGGACGTGGCGGAGGCCAACACGCGCGCGGCGCTGGTGGCGCGCGAGGTGGATGACAGCCAGGCGCGGCTCGAGGCGGAGCTCAAGGAGGGGCTGCGGCGAGCAGAGGTGCGGCGCGCGGAGGAGGTGCGGCGCGCGCGGGGTGAGGTGGACGCGCAGCTGGAGCGCTGGGTGGCGGAGCGCGCACGGCTGGAGGGGGAGGCGGCGCGCGCGGGGGCGGGGGCCGCGCGGCTGGGGGCTGAGCTGGAGGCGGCGGAGGCCCGCGCCGCCGCGCTGGAGGAGCGCTTGGCGCGCGCGGAGGGGACGCTCGGCGCGGCGCGGGCGGAGCGCGGTCCCCTGCAGGAACGGCTGGCGGCGGCGGAGGAGCGCGGCGCGCGCGCGGAGGCACTGGCGGAGCGCGCGGCGGAGGCGGAGGCGCGGCTGACGGAGCTGGCGCGTGCGCACCGCCAGCTGCAGGACCGCGCGGACGAGCTGGCGGCGGCGCTCGAGGCAGCGCGCGCCCCGCCGCCCGCCGCCCCCGCCCCCGCCCCCGCGCCCGACGCTGCCCTGTCGGCGGAGCTGGGCGCCGCGCTGGCGCCGCTTCCGTCGGTGAGTTCTCCATTCGACTGCCCGTGCACCCTTTCAATGCGAGATCGCACCAATTCGATATTATCTTATACTAGCTGCGCTCCGCAGTTTCACCCGCGTGGTGATAGATATTTTGGATAATATACAATATATCTTTATAAAGTAGCCTGTGTGTTATTCTGATGTATAAGCTATATTATTGTAAAGTTTCATTAAAATCCATTCAGTAGTTTTTACGTGAAATGACAGACATCCATCCATACTTACAAACATTCGCGTTTATAATATTAGTTTATAATATTAGTAGGATTATTATTATTTTTATTTTTTACATATTTGGGAAACAAAAAGACTTAGCTACAATTTGAAACAAATTATGTATATGTATCAGGTGGGAGGGGCGGCGGAGGAGAAGCAAGAAGAGGAGGAGGAGGAGGAGCGCGCGCGGCTGCAGGAGCTCGTGCGGTGAGGGTCTCCTCTACACTTGTATTCAAGCCACATTCGCTACTTGACCTAGCTCCGATCGCGGTCCGCACACCATTTACTCTAAGCTCAGAACCCTCACGATGTCCAATCGACCCATCCCCTGCGTACAGTTCAGGATTCAGGACAGGACCGCACGAAGAGGATCCTAGGTCGCACCTTACATCTGCGCTGTGCGACCATGCTAAGAGTTATACTCGGCTAGCTCCACAACCTTCTTAGAGCTGAGCAAATAAGGTCTTCATTAAATCTCAAAATAGCCACTTAACGTAAAAATGAATAGTTAGATCTCTGCTAAACTAGTGAGAGACGTGTGCGCTGGTTGCAGGGAGCTGGAGGCGGCGCTGGAGGCCATGCGCGGCGAGTACGAGGCCTGCGAGGAGTACTGGGGCGGCAAGCAGCGCGCCGAGCGGGCCGCGCACGAGGCGGAGCTGCGCGCTGGCGACGCGCGCCTGCAGGCCTTGCTGGCGCGCGTCGCGGACTTCGAGCGCCGGCTGCAGCCGCCCGCGCCGCCGCTGCACGCCATCCCCGAGGCGGCCGCGCTCGAGGACCAGGTGGCGGCGCTGCAGGCGGAGGCGGCGGCCAGCGCACGCGACGCGCAGCAGCGCCTGCAGCGCACCGCGGAGGCCCTGGCGCGCGCCGAGCGCCGGCTGAGCGCGCTGCAGCGCCGGCGCGCGCCGCCGCCGCCGCCGGCGCCGTGCGCGCGCTGCCCGCGGCTGGAGGCGGCGCAGCGCGCGCTGGCGGCGCGGCTGACGGCCGCCGACCTGCTCGTCAAGGAGCTATTCGTGGAGAACTGTCAGCTGGCGCGCCCGCAGCCCTGAGCGCCCGACCGAGGATGCAAACAGTCCCCGTTCCGTCCTCGCATCATATATTTGGGTAGTTGTGAGTCGGTCCATGTCATTGAATTATTTAAACGAAAAAAAAACGAGCCCTCTCATAGTTACGTAAGCCTTATCACATGAGTGCCTTAGGGAGTGTTCACAGCGAGCGGTAACTCTGTATCCAGTAGTGGTGGCTGGGCTATCTTGCATTTTCGTGGAGTTGTTTATCAATTCTTTATATATTATGTAAATAAGTATTAAAATAACTTCCAAGAAAAAAAAAAATTTTTAATTAATATTTACCAGTTATACTAAAAGCTGCGAGTAGAAACTGTCGGTAGTTAGGTTATCTTTATTTACTCTAAGTCTACGTTCTATTTATACGTAAATATAAGCTTTTTGTTTCCCAAATAAGATATGTACCTACCTACATATAAGTCTAGGATACAATGTATTTGCTTCATGGAATGTATACGAGTAGAAGCAGTGTACTTGTTGGGGTTTCCGCCTCGCCGAGGGCACTCCAGCTATAGTTACGTTTGTAAGTAATATATGGCAACACCGAACCACTGTTTATATTCTTTAGATTTATTACCAAATGGAACGTTAATAAGGTAATCTGAGACACGCCGCCGCTGGCGCCGGCGCGGGGGAAGGTTCCGTTAGGACTGTTTATTAAAGTAAATCTACTATATGAGCGATATTGGCATACAAAATGTTTATTCAATAATAAAGGATACATAGTCATAATCATATTTGAAGCAAAGCATAATGCTTGCCTTTGATTTGTTTGGATGAGTTCCAATTATAAAAATAAATAAAATTCTTTTATTTCGGATTACTACAGATCCATAATTTGTTAGTAATGATCTTATAGGTAATAAATGTTAGTAATTCTTACGAGCTAAAATTAAATTAAATTGAAATGAAAATTAAAATGAATAGTACTTAATAAATTAGAAAAAATTAAAATAAGTTAAAACAAATCAAATTATTTCATCAATAAAAATTTAAATTAATCAAATTACATTTCTTATGAATTTCCGCCATATTGGCGAATCTACTACTGTAGGATGCTGTTGGGGCAGTCCTGCACTCTGCGCATCAGGGACAGTGTCTCTTTCCGAAGGATGGCGGCAAAGCCATCCGTCTGATACTCTGCAAACATCCCCGATGCACTGCAGAAACGAGGCAGTCCCAACATCATCCTAAAGATGTTATTATATTGCACTCGCAGGGTCTCCAGCGGTCGTTTGGTATGGCCAACCCATAGGTTCCCGGTGTAGAAACTTTGACAGTATGCTTTAAAGAGCGTTATTTTTACTTCTTCTGAACACCGGGTAAACCTACGGATCAGCATGTTACCTCTTACCGCTAGAGCCCTACGCTCTCTTTCAATGTCAGCATTGTCTTTAAGGTCGTCGGTAATAATGTGTCCAAGATATTTAAAAGAAGATACTTTTGTAATGCCGTTAAGGGTGACCTCAGGGAATTCTTTAAGGGTATTACCGGCGGCCTTAAAGACAATGTATTCGCACTTTTTTATGTTGTAGCAGGGACCGTGAGAGGCAGCGTAGCCAGCACAGACTTTGAGCACCTCATCCATAGCTCTCGCTGACGGGCCCAACAGCACCATAGCTGATGTTGTTGACACACTCACCATCAACACGACAGCCGACATGCCGCTGAGCCCGGCAATGAGATCATTTACATATAAGTTGAAGAGCGAGGTAGAGCTTGATCCAACTTCCTAGCGAGTCTCTTCAGGAGCTGATCGAGCTCTTTGCTATTACGCCCCGCCACAATTCCCACATGCTGACAACCTCGGTATAATCGACAGAAAAGAGCAAAATTTGATAATCAGTTTATACAAACCGCAATGCCACAAACGGTATAGTGATTATGTAACTCGCGAGCGCGACCGGTTTGCGACAGGCGTAAATTAAGCAATCAGTGCTGTCAAACGCCAATTTTGTAAGTAGCTGGTGTCAAACTAATACAAAATTAACGTTTGACAACACTAATTGCTTAATTTACGCCTGTCGCAAACCGGTCGCGAGTTACAGAATCACCCGGGATCTACGAAAAAACTGTACCTATATAATATGTGCATTACTACACATGTATGTATCTATACTAATATTATAAAGAGGAAAAGTTTGATTTTTTGTTTGTTTGTATTGAATAGGCTCCGAAACTACTGGACCGATTTGAAAAATGATTTCACCGTTGGAAAGCGACAGTACCCGCGGTAAACATAGACTCGGTATATTATATTTTCAAAAAAAATTGTGATCCTCACTAAAGCTCCAATAATGTATCCCAAGGTGTAAAAAAAATACCTTAAAAATTCCAATACACGTGCGAAGCCGGGACGGTCCGCTAGTATTCAATAAGTTACCAGAATCTATTAAAAGACCTCAATGGTAATTTATTTAAACAAAAATTAAGTGGCTCCTTGACCAATGTTTCTATAGTGTAAATGAATTTATTAATCTTATGAAGAAAAATATATTATATTTTGACGATTGTGAATTAATTTAAAAACTATTTATTGATTGTAAGAACCTACCTATTTTTTTAATTGATTATTTTAATTTATTGATTGATTTAACGAGCATGAATCAGTGCGATTGAATATTTGCACACCTGCTTGCTTGCGGGTCCGATACATTTGACTGCACTCTAGTTGTAAGACCTGACTTGATTCTTCCACTAGTGGACAAAAAATTGAAGTGAACAGTAAAATAATTTTATTTGATAATAATTTATATATAAAATATGACTTGTCTAAGTGCTTATTTTGTAAGCCTAAAGAAATAAATGATTTTTTACTTTGACATGGACAAAATGTGTTCATACAATAAATGTTTTCATTTGATATTATTATTATATGTATATAAAAAATTCACTTGGCTCTCATTTTATGTTTTTGATCATCGATATAAATGTACTTTTTGAGGGTTCGTGGGTACCTAATGCCCCCGGTGGGTGCGTGACGCCCCCGGCGTGGAGGCACCCGATTTTCAATTAAGTTGTAACAGCCGATTTCGTCAGAATAAAAGTCATTTGTACCAGGTACAGTCGACGAAAAAGTGTTTTAGAACGAAATAAGTAGGTAATTAAATTTCACTGTGAAATGTCATGTTCATGATTATTATGAGTATGATGCGTTACGTACGGTGTCATTATCTGATTGTGTAGGTATTTTATAACTAACAACTATACATATTTTTTTTCTTAAAATATATTATTTTGTTCCTTTTCAAACGAGCCGTCCGACCAGTGCCTGTTCTTGTGTGCTTAGTTCCATTACAAAAGCAACAGTCAATCAGAGACGAGTCAAACTCACTAAGTGTTTACTCGTCTCTGCGGTAAATAAACAACATATTGATAATTGATAGCTTTTATTCTGTAAGTAAATACGAAGGTATATAATAAGGGTACCTACTGTAGGTAGGTATTAGCGAAGGTGAGATGTAAGTAAAATTTCAACAAGAACATGCTATTTAGGGGAGGCCTATGTCCAGCAGTGGATTGCTATAGGCTGATGATGATGATGTAACTTAGCTACTAGCTCACCGAGGATAGCTTTTGATATCGAATATAATTTACAAAATTTAACAACTTTTACTTAGTGTAGGTAGGTAGTGTGCCTACTGCGCCAAGTCACGATCAGTATCTGATGTAGGTACATGTGGCGAGGCCGGTGTCGGCCTCCTCAGGGCCGCTACAGGTACATGCCGTTGACGAGGTAGTCAGCGTCGTGCTGCAGGGGCTTGCCGCGCCGCAGCCGCCGCCGCGCCGCGCCCGCGCCGCAGCCCGCCACGCCCGCCAGCGCCACCGTCATCAGCAGCCCTGCAACAGCGCGCGCTCCGTCAGCCCCCCGCACCCCTGCACCGGCTCCCCGCACCGCACACGCACACTCACCCAGCACGAGCAGCAGCAGCGCGGCAGGAGGGCGCGCGCTCAGCCCGTCCCCCTCGGCCGCCGCGACGCGCGCCGCCGCCGCCTCCCCCCTCGCCTGCACACATAGGTACATATTATTCATTCCGGAAATACATCATCTGAACAAAAACAATGACCTAAGTAAAAATTATACCAAGTCTTGGCTCGTCATACATCCGCCGTAAAACGGGTTGAGACAATGATGTTACAGGCAGGGACGAGATAAATTTCTTCTCGTCCCTGTTTACAAGTATCTTTGTATTCAATTCACCCTACTATGGGTAGGTGCTACCATACCACGGCTCTTTCTTTTTTAAATCTTACCGAGATAATAGAACACAGTCAAACAATCGAACACACTGATTCTGGTTTTGAAACTATTTTACTAAGTGTGAGAACAGTGCTCCGTAGGGCCACTTTTGAACAAAGAGACGAGTAAACAGGGACGAGTAAAACTTACGGACGTCATCCTACGGAAACAAATGGCGAATGAAGAACAGCAATGGCGGACGAGTCATGTGTGAGTGTTTAGGAGAGTAGCCAACTGATAAAAAACTGAAAAAAAAATTATTTTAAATTTGGATTGGGATTTTAAACCATCACCTAACAACTCACTAACAATCCAAATGAGTCGTATTGTAGTTTTTTTTTATAAATTCACTACTGCGTTCAATTTAATATTCATACCCAAATCGATCTTGGTCTCAGAAAAACTTAGCTTTAGTGAGTGGGCAACAGTAGGTATACATAAGAGTAGACAAAAGTTGTATGAACTGTACAAGCAGTACAATTTTAGTCAGGAATTCAAAGAAAAAGTAAAAATTTACTCAAAAATATTTAGAAAAGTTTGTAATACAACAAAATCAAATTATAGTAGCCCGAAAATTAAAAATAGTGAAAATGTAATAAAATCAACCTGGAAAATAATTAATGGTGAGACTGGAAAGGTCAGTACTTACATAAATGATTACAATTTAAAGATTAATGATTGCTCCATCAAAATTGATGTTGAGGTAGCGCAGGTATTTGAATTTTTTTTACTGACATTCCAATCTGTACTACAAAGTGTCTGAACTCTTCTCAAGTAATAGCTGAATCATTACTTAAAGAAAATGTACCTAAATGCGATAGTAACTTTAATTCCACCCATGTGTGAAAACGATATAAAAAAAGTCTTTAAACTTTTAAATATTAAAAAAACTGCAAATCTCTGGGACATTTCCGTTAGAATTATTAAACCTTTAATTGATACCATTGCACCAGATCTAGCTTTTATATTCAATGAATCCTTTGATTGTGGCGTATTTCCTGATCTTATGAAACATAGTAAAATAATCCAATTGTTTAAATCGGGTAGTAGGTCTGACCCCACTAACTTTAGACCAATATCAGTACTGCCTACATTCAGTAAAGTTTTTGAAAAACTTATTTTACACCAATTGCTTAGACATTTTAATGGCAATGACCTGCTACATTGTAAAGCAATTTGGGTTTACTCGTGGCAGGTCAACTACTGATGCCGGTGTAGAGTTGGTATAGCATATTTTTGATGCTTGGGAGAAGTCGCAAGATGCTTTAGGCGTTTTTTGCGACTTGTCAAAAGCTGCCATAAGCCATAAGACATAATACTATGGAAGTAGCTGAAATAGACTAGTCTAGAAGTATCAACGTCTGTAAGCTGACGGATTTTTTTAACTGCATATGCTGCAGAACTAAGTCTCTTCGATAGTTTATCTATGTGTGGGCCCCATTGAAGTTTACTATCTAAGGTTATTCCCAAAAATACGGTATTATTTACAATTTCTAGCGTTTCTCCTTTTACGTTTATATCGGCCTTAACTTGTTTTACATTAGGTAGAATAAATCTTAAACATTTTGTTTTGGTTTCATTAAGCAAAAGATTATTAATACTAAACCAATGGACTACCTTTGAGATTGCAGTATTTACATCGTCGAAATTTGTGTTTTGTCGTTTCATTTTAAAAATTAATGAAGTATCATCAGCAAACAATACAATCTCATGATCATTCTTTACAAGATGAGGCAGGTCATTAATATAAACTAAAAATAGGAAAGGACCCAAGATAGAACCCTGCGGTACACCCATTGTAACAACAGACCCTTTAGATCGTTTCCCATTAATGTCAACTCTTTGTATCCTATTACTCAAGTAAGATGTAAGAAGATCCAAAGAGCTGTCCCTAATTCCATAATGATGTAGTTTCCTGATTAATGTTTCGTGATGAACGCAATCGAATGCTTTTGACAAGTCGCAAAAAACGCCTAAAGCATCTTGCGACTTCTCCCAAGCATCAAAAATATGCGATACCAACTCTACACCGGCATCAGTAGTTGACCTGCCACGAGTAAACCCAAATTGCTTACAATGTAGCAGGTCATTGCCATTAAAATGTCTAAGCAATTGGTGTAAAATAAGTTTTTCAAAAACTTTACTGAATGTAGGCAGTACTGATATTGGTCTAAAGTTAGTTGGGTCAGACTTACTACCCGATTTAAACAATGGGATTATTTTACTATGTTTCATTAGATCAGGAAATACGCCACAATCAATGGATTCATTAAATATAAAAGCTAGATCTGGTGCAATAGTATCAATTAAAGGTTTAATAATTCTAACGGAAATACCCCAGAGATCTGCAGTTTTTTTAATATTTAAAAGTTTAAAGGTTTTTTTTATATCGTTTTCATTAACATGGGTGAAATTAAATTTACTATCGCATTTAGGTACATTTTCTTTAAGTAATGATTCGGCTATTAATTGAGAAGAGTTCAGACACTTTGTAGTACAGATTGGAATGTCAGTAAAAAAATTTTCAAATGCTTGTGCTACCTCAACATCATTTTTGATGGAGCAATCATTAATCTTTAAATTGTAATCATTAAAGTAGGTACTGACCTTTCCAGTCTCACTATTAATTATGTTCCAGGTTGATTTTATTACATTTTCACTATTTTTAATTTTCGAGCTAATATAATTTGATTTTGCTGTATTACAAACTTTTCTAAATATTTTTGAGTAATTTTTTACTTTTTCTTTGAATTCCTGACTAAAATTGTACTGCTTTTCACTGTACAGTTCATACAACTTTTGTCTACTCTTATGTATACCTACTGTTGCCCACTCACTAAAGCTAAGTTTTTCTGAGACCAAGATTGATTTGGGTATGAATATTGAATTGAACGCAGTAGTGAATTTATTTAAAAAACTGCAATACGACTCATTTGGGTTGTTAAGTAAGTAGTGAGGTGATGGTTTAAAATCCCAATCCAATTTCAACCGTTCAAATCGATCTGTGGTCACAGGAATATACTTAATTCTTTTTTTACAATTATTATTTTTAACTTGATGTTTTAATTTAATTAGTTGACCTAAGTGGTCTGATTTTAAATTGCTTATAATTTTGTGACTGTAAATTTTTTCATATTGGAAAACAAATATATTATCTATACATTTTGCTGATGTTTCAGTTATTCTAGTAGGTTCCATAAATGTTGGCCTAAGATTATAAGAATTAAATAAATTTGTAAGTTACTATGTATGCATGTATTTTGGATCAAATAAATTATTATGTCTCTAATTGACCACGATCTCGGGCCATACAGTGACCCGCCGGGTGATTCTGTAACTCGCGACCGGTTTGCGACAGGCATAAATTATGCAATCATTGTTGTCAATTTTGTATTAGTTTGATACCAGCTACAACGTCAACGTCGTCGTGGCTTGCCGAATGCTGGATGGGTTCCTTAGAACGACTTTCTTCCTTTGAACCTTTCCTGATCTCTACATGCCTAATTCAAACGAACTTATGTAATTATAATTAATTTAATTGACGAAAAACTGATAACACCTGACTTTAGTTTAAAATAGAGTTAACCATTGTTATTGTGTACTATTTCTTTTTTAATAAATATTTTCATATCATTTCATTTCATTTCTTAAAAAGCCGGAGTAAATTACCGGAGAGGAACAATATCGGCGCAAACGACTGAGGGGTGTCGAGAGGTGCGGCCCCGATTTCACCATCACGAAGACTGCTCGTGAGCGGGTTTCCTCGCTGTTACGCCATTAGACACTTCCACCCCCGAGTCTACATCCTAAGATGAATCTCTCGCGACTCCACTCAGACCGGCCAATGAAGGCAAGCAAGAGGTGGGGTTTTGGTTCTCTTGGGATGCCACTCCGCAAGCGGAGACGAGAACCAGGAACTTCCCCGGGAGCACTCGGTACCCGTGGTGTCGCTACTCAAAAAAATATTATTATTATTATAAGCAAATCAAATGTACTAGACACATAAGCTATGAACATACTAGTGGTTTCTTCTCACTTCTTCACTGGTAGACAAAAAATTTAAGTAAACATCAAAATAATGTTATTATATTATTATAATGAATAGTATAAAATATGACCTGTCTAAGTGCTTATTTGTAAGCCTAAAGAAATAAAAAACGTTTTATTTCATTTTCATAAAAGTTTCTGAAATCCAGACCTTAAATTATTTAAAAATCAAGTTATAAAAAGTAACGTAATGCTTTAGTCACTTAAATGTTATAGTTTTTACTTATTAGACCTACTATGTACCTTAAATGTTATAGTTTTTACTTATTAGACCTACTATGTACCTTAAATGTTATAGTTTTTACTTATTAGACCTACTGTACCTATTATAATTATTTTCCTTCCCATTGAGGTTGAGCGACTGACTTGTTTACCCGCGGCATTCGCCCGCAGAATTTACATTTTCATTATAATTTGGCGCGGAAGCCTTGTTCTCGCTATAACATCATCAAGGAAAGTTTTATCAAAATTGGTACAGCAGCCGTTGCGGAGAAGCTTAAACAAACAGATACGAAAAACAATTCGTATTTCGTTAAATTTAATAAGCAAAAAGGTACCTAAGTAAAAAGCTGTTAAATTTACGTCACAAACAAAAAATCTATTTTATTTATTTGTACAAACTATTTATTTTATTTATTTTATTTATTTTATTTATTTTATTTATTTTATTTATTTTATTTATTTTATTTATTTTATTTATTTTATTTATTTTATTTATTTATTTTATTTATTTTATTTATTTTATTTATTTTATTTATTTTATTTATTTTATTTTATTTATTTATTTTATTTATTTTATTTATTTTATTTTATTTATTTATTTTATTTATTTTATTTATTTTATTTATTTTATTTATTTTATTTATTTTATTTATTTTATTTATTTTATTTATTTTATTTATTTTATTTATTTTATTTATTTTATTTATTTTATTTATTTTATTTATTTTATTTATTTTATTTATTTTATTTATTTTATTTATTTTATTTATTTTATTTATTTTATTTATTTTATTTATTTTATTTATTTTATTTATTTTATTTATTTTATTTTATGATACACTACTACTATAGATAACACTTTATTACACCACACAAAACAGAAAAAATAATACAGAGATATAAACTTAGAATAAAGGCATAAAGGGCGGCCTTATCGCTGATCTCTTCAATCTCTTCCAACCTTGGGCAACCTTGGGATGGACTGGACATGAACAAACAATATAGACGGTGGCACTTTAATAAATAATTGGTAACAAATACACTAAATACCTACATTACAAACATTATAATAAACTTACATAGACATAAGATAAGGCTATCAATATTTCATATGGATAATAATGCTGATGCAGCAGTTTTTTGAATATAAAAAAAAATTATAAAAAATAAAAAGTATTTATTTCAAGCATTTACACTCATATTAGTAAATAGACAAGATAATCTTAAAAACTAAAAGGATTGCTGATGGCGGTGGCGCTCACAACAGTGCCTTCTCTGAGCTACGCGCAAACCTCCTGGCAACCATATTCGCCCGCACCGACAGCGCCCTCCGTTCCCGTTCGATGTCTTCATTGTCTTTGAGGTCGGTAGTGACTATGTGACCTAAGTACTTAAAAGAGTACACCCTCTCTAAGTCAACACCGTTCAATCGAACGGGGGGAACGTTATGCAGCCTCCTTGTACCGACCTCAAAGACCATGAACTGACTCTTTTTTGAGTTGTACACCAGTCCGTGACCACAGGCGTACTCCTCACATATTTTCATGAGCTCCCTCAATCCGCAGATCAGTGGACAGCCTAGGTCGAAACCCAAATTGATTATCATGCAGAGTAACATGATCTAACTGTGTATTAAGCATACCGTCAAACACCTTAGCAATGATGGTAGCCAGCGATATAGGTCGGTAGTTCGTTTTGTCCTAAGTCTCCAGTCTTGTCTAGCTTGTACAGTGAATGATTTGTCATAGAAAGAGGTAGAGTTATTTATTTTATTTTATTTAAATTCAAACATAGATTTGTGTTTTTATTGTGATTTTTCTGTTGATACTGATAGTATATGATAAGTATAGTGTAGAGGATGGTGTTATCAGTGAGTTCTGCGTTTATTTCTGACTGAGACTCCGTCCGTAAGTTTTACTCGTCCCTGCTCCTAAAGATTTTATCATTAATTTATGATACAATTTCTGTACAAAAAGTTTCTAATGATATCCGATAAAAACAAAGGTGAAATGAGGGCCAAGTTCAATAATCATACCTAACACTAATAGTTAGGTATAACAGCATTTTATATGTTAACAGTAAATCATGCTAACTGCACGACCTTTCTCCTAATGTCCCTAATATAAAGAATACTGGCCGCTATTGTTCCTGAAACTATACAACACCTAGATGTAGGTATCTGCTGTTACTTATAAATAATGGGTAGATTTAATAATATGATAATAGGATACCTACCAAATCATTGATGGATTATCAAGTGAAGGCACTAACTTTACAAATCAAATATTTTAAAACTCATGTCAGTGCATTTAACTGGTTTTCGCTGTAAAACCCCAAGTCAACAACCAAGGCATATCATCATCATAGCGATTAGGTGATGATAAGCCTTGGTGGTTGACTTCAACGACAAAAGAAGTGAGATCTAAATGTGTGCCAACTTAGAATCATTACTCTGAGTGTGCCAAGTGTAATGTTCGATGCGATGGCTATTGGTCGGTACCTGTACCTACTTATGTGTGGAAACTAATTCTGTAGGTTTTTGTTTCCCTACAATAAATAAAGACAAAAGTAAAACCAATAGTAAACCTTATCTTGGTGCGGATGCGGGTCGTGTCGCGGCGCGGGGGTGTGCGGCGCGGGGGAGGGCGCAGGGGCAGCGGGGCGCGGCGGCGGTGGCGGCGGCGGCGTGGCCTCTACCTGCGGCGCGCCGCCGCCGCTCTCTGCACCCGCGCCGTACAGCGACTCCTGCAAGCATCACACATGAAGCTCAGATCAGCAGCGGTCCTCCGGCGGATGGTGTGGTGCGGTGTAGTGTGGTGTCCTCGCTCACCGGGTGGTGGCGCGGCGGCGGCGGCGGCGCGGGCGGCGGCACGGGCCAGGCGCGCTCGCCCCAGTCCAGACGCGCAGGGGGCGGCGCACCCTGCCCCGCGCCGCCCCCCCAGCCCCCCATGCTCTCCACGCCTGCGAACACACCTTCAGTAGGTAAGTCAACGCTCGCTCTCAGTCTGTGCTGTGCGTAGACGCGTGACGTGCGGCACTCACTCTGGTGCTGCGGCCAGGCGGCGCGGCGCGGCCAGGGCGGCTCGAAGGGCTGGTAGGGCGGGGGCGGCGCCTCCGCCTCCTGCAGGAGCCCGCCCTTGTGGCTGAAGATGTGGGGACTCGTGTCGGGCTCTGCCAGCGGGGGTCGGAACATTGTTTAGCAACAAACACGATGACGCAAGTAACTGTTCTACGATATGAATAAGGGAAGTAGAGGGAGCGCACCGGTGTATCTGTGCTGCGGCTGCGCCTGCGTGAGGCGGTGCGGCCAGCGGTCGGGCGGGGCGGGGCGCGGCGGGGCGGGGGGCGCTGCGGCGGCGGCGGGAGGCGGGGGACAGCCCAGCTCGGGCGCCTCATCGCTGCCGTCGGCGCACTGCGGCACGCCATCGCACGCGTTGTACACCGCGATGCACTCGCCGCCCACCACGCACTCGAACTGGTAGCGGCTGCAGCGGCCCACGTCTGTAACACGCACGAGGGGTACAGGCGGGGGTGTAGGGGGCGGGGCGGGGTGCGGGGGAGCACGCACGTGTGAGCAGGCGGTCCGGCGGCGAGGGCGCGGGCGCGGGCGCGGCTGTGGAGGTGCTGGTGGTGGTTGTGGGGGCGGGTGTGCTGGCGCGCGGCGGGGGCGCGCTGGCGGGGGCCGGGGGCGGGGGCGCGCGCTCCGCGTCCTGCAGCTCGGCGAGGCGCCGGCTGAGCGCCAGCACTCCGCTGCTGAAGTTCCCGTGCGCAGTGAACTTGCAGCGGAAGTCCTCGGGCGGCCCGCACGCGAACAGGTAGCAGCTGCCCGGACCCTGCAACACAACATATCTCGCTTTACAACAGTTACGTTGTTATTTATAGATTGCCTCACCATCGAGAGATAGGAGCCCTAGGTAGGTACACCATCACACAGGCGGCGGCGCCGCGGTCGCAGCACAACTATTTGGGGATCACCTTAGCTAGAAATGCAATTTGGGGTCCGCTCTAATGTGAAGACAACACCGAGAACCTCTATGTGTTATCGGCGAGCGGAGCGAGAAATAATGTGAAAAATAAATTTTTGGTGTATTTTTTTGTGTGAAGATAACCGCGGCGTTTTTATCTTCGGCGAATATCAAAAAAATTAGGAATATCTATAAAAAAAATCTGACCAAGATATAGGTTTTGTATTGTATTGTATTGTATAGATATAACGGCGAACGGAGCAAGCCGCGAATTTTGTTTTACGAAAAAGGTGATCATGATCACAAACTAGTTAAGAAAATAACAGCGAGCGGAGCGATCCCTCAAACTTTTGGAAAGATTCGCTCGCCGCGAATATTTTTTACATCTGGCTGTGCGCGTGAGATGTCATTGTCTCCCTCCCGCCCGAGCGTGGCGGCGGCGGCGCCCAGAGCGAACATTATTTTATTACTGAATCTGGGATTTTTTTCCAGAGTTTTGCTTCTTGAAATCAATCGAGGGCGTAGCCCCGCACCACAGCTATACAATAATTGTGCCTGCGAGTGGAGCATTTTTTATGCCGTAGGTAGTGCGTAACCACAGGCACCAACGTTAACTGTGTGGGCTTCATTATAAAGTTGGTCCCCCGTGACTGAGGGTTTAACACTTTGACTGCGGTTTTTTTTCGACGACTGCGATCTTTTTTTTTACCTAAAAAATTGTGCTGCCGCTCTACACAGCGGTTGTGTTCCGCCGCACATGCGTTTCGTTCGAAAAATATTACAGCTCTGCTGAGTCACAAAGATCTGTATTTTCTTAGCCGCTACGCTAGTGTGGATTTTCGTAGATTAGTCACTTGTAGAAAACTCATACCGTGCGTTTTCAGCATTCAAAGTGTTAACAATGGTATGCACTATCCCCCAGCAACCATTTATTTTCAAACATTCACATTGTGCTGAAAATGAGATAATTTTGTTAGACAAAACAAATGTGAGTAGGTAGTATTATCCAATTTAATTTCCTTTTCATAAAATATTATTTTATTCTGGATTAGTAAGGTACCTCTCCGTTCTGAACTGTTAAATATTGTGGCATCATGAGCAGGACCTGGCCAGCGAGCTACAACATTCATTAGTAAGGTACCTCTCCGTTCTGAACTGTTAAATATTGTGGCATCATGAGCAGGACCTGGCCAGCGAGCTACAACATTCATTAGTAATGTACCTCTCCGTTCTGAACTGTTAAATATTGTGGCATCATGAGCAGGACCTGGCCAGCGAGCTACAACATTCATTAGTAAGGTACCTCTCCGTTCTGAACTGTTAAATATAGTGGCATCATGAGCAGGACCTGGCCAGCGAGCTACAACATTCATTAGTAAGGTACCTCTCCGTTCTGAACTGTTAAATATTGTGGCATCATGAGCAGGACCTGGCCAGCGAGCTACAACATTCATTAGTAAGGTACCTCTCCGTTCTGAACTGTTAAATATTGTGGCATCAAGTGCAGGACCTGGCCAGCGAGCTACAACATTCATTAGTAAGGTACCTCTCCGTTCTGAACTGTTAAATATTGTGGCATCATGAGCAGGACCTGGCCAGCGAGCTACAACATTCATTAGTAATGTACCTCTCCGTTCTGAACTGTTAAATATTGTGGCATCATGAGCAGGACCTGGCCAGCGAGCTACAACATTCATTAGTAAGGTACCTCTCCGTTCTGAACTGTTAAATATTGTGGCATCATGAGCAGGACCTGGCCAGCGAGCTACAACATTCATTAGTAAAGTACCTCTCCGTTCTGAACTGTTAAATATTGTGGCATCAAGTGCAGGACCTGGCCAGCGAGCTACAACATTTCCACGTAGGTACCTACCTGCGCCTGGTATCAATGTTGCTGTCCGTAGGTAAAACGAATCCTTTTGTTTTTCAGAAACGGTTTCCACGTACCTACCTGCGCCTGGTATCAATGTTGCTGTCCGTAGGTAAAACGAATCCTTTTGTTTTTCAGAAATGGTTTCCACGTACCTACCTACGCCTGGTATCAATGTTGCTGTCCGTAGGTAATACGAATCATTTTGTTTTTCAGAAACGGTTTCCACGTACCTACCTACGCCTGGTATCAATGTTGCTGTCCGTAGGTAAAACGAATCCTTTTGTTTTTCAGAAACGGTTTCCACGTACCTACCTGCGCCTGGTATCAATGTTGCTATATCCGTAGGTAAAACGAATCCTTTTGTTTTTCAGAAACGGTTTCCACGTACCTACCTACCTACGCCTGGTATCAATGATGCTCTCCGTAGGTAAAACGAATCCTTTTGTTTTTCAGAAACGGTTTCCACGTACCTACCTGCGCCTGGTATCAATGTTGCTATATCCGTAGGTAAAACGAATCCTTTTGTTTTTCAGAAACGGTTTCCACGTACCTACCTACCTACGCCTGGTATCAATGATGCTCTCCGTAGGTAAAACGAATCCTTTTTTTTTCAGAAACGGTTTCCACGTACCTACCTGCGCCTGGTATCAATGTTGCTGTCCGTAGGTAAAACGAATCCTTTTGTTTTTCAGAAATGGTTTCCACGTACCTACCTACGCCTGGTATCAATGTTGCTGTCCGTAGGTAATACGAATCCTTTTGTTTTTCAGAAGCGGTTTCCACGTACCTACCTGCGCCTGGTATCAATGTTGCTGTCCGTAGGTAAAACGAATCCTTTTGTTTTTCAGAAATGGTTTCCACGTACCTACCTACGCCTGGTATCAATGTTGCTGTCCGTAGGTAATACGAATCCTTTTGTTTTTCAGAAATGGTTTCCACGTACCTACCTACGCCTGGTATCAATGTTGCTGTCCGTAGGTAATACGAATCCTTTTGTTTTTCAGAAGCGGTTTCCACGTACCTACCTGCGCCTGGTATCAATGTTGCTGTCCGTAGGTAAAACGAATCCTTTTGTTTTTCAGAAATGGTTTCCACGTACCTACCTACGCCTGGTATCAATGTTGCTGTCCGTAGGTAATACGAATCCTTTTGTTTTTCAGAAACGGTTTCCACGTACCTACCTGCGCCTGGTATCAATGTTGATGTCCGTAGGTAAAACGAATCCTTTTGTTTTTCAGAAATGGTTTCTACGTACCTACCTACGCCTGGTATCAATGTTGCTGTCCGTAGGTAATACGAATCATTTTGTTTTTCAGAAACGGTTTCCACGTACCTACCTACGCCTGGTATCAATGTTGCTGTCCGTAGGTAAAACGAATCCTTTTGTTTTTCAGAAACGGTTTCCACGTACCTACCTGCGCCTGGTATCAATGTTGCTGTCCGTAGGTAAAACGAATCCTTTTGTTTTTCAGAAATGGTTTCTACGTACCTACCTACGCCTGGTATCAATGTTGCTGTCCGTAGGTAATACGAATCATTTTGTTTTTCAGAAACGGTTTCCACGTACCTACCTACGCCTGGTATCAATGTTGCTGTCCGTAGGTAAAACGAATCCTTTTGTTTTTCAGAAACGGTTTCCACGTACCTACCTGCGCCTGGTATCAATGTTGCTGTCCGTAGGTAAAACGAATCCTTTTGTTTTTCAGAAATGGTTTCCACGTACCTACCTACGCCTGGTATCAATGTTGCTGTCCGTAGGTAATACGAATCATTTTGTTTTTCAGAAACGGTTTCCACGTACCTACCTACGCCTGGTATCAATGTTGCTGTCCGTAGGTAATACGAATCCTTTTGTTTTTCAGAAATGGTTTCCACGTACCTACCTACGCCTGGTATCAATGTTGCTGTCCGTAGGTAATACGAATCCTTTTGTTTTTCAGAAGCGGTTTCCACGTACCTACCTGCGCCTGGTATCAATGTTGCTGTCCGTAGGTAAAACGAATCCTTTTGTTTTTCAGAAATGGTTTCCACGTACCTACCTACGCCTGGTATCAATGTTGCTGTCCGTAGGTAATACGAATCCTTTTGTTTTTCAGAAACGGTTTCCACGTACCTACCTGCGCCTGGTATCAATGTTGCTGTCTGTAGGTAAAACGAATCCTTTTGTTTTTCAGAAATGGTTTCTACGTACCTACCTACGCCTGGTATCAATGTTGCTGTCCGTAGGTAATACGAATCATTTTGTTTTTCAGAAACGGTTTCCACGTACCTACCTACGCCTGGTATCAATGTTGCTGTCCGTAGGTAAAACGAATCCTTTTGTTTTTCAGAAACGGTTTCCACGTACCTACCTGCGCCTGGTATCAATGTTGCTCAAGGTATCAAGGGTCAAATTAACTTTTTTTTATTTAACTACCTATAAAGGATCATTTGCGGCTGCGGCACCTACACTTCATGTAGGTACCTAATGTTTCATGTAGCCGTGTTTGTTTAGTAATACGCGGACGATCCGACCTAAACAATCTGACCCAATCAATAAGTATAGTTCTTTCCCGCGGCTTAGCTTGAACAGGATCTTTTCGAAAGAAAACCCTAATTAAATATAAATAAATATAAATAATGCTGGACAATTCACACAGCGTTATCTAGCCCCATGGTAAGCAGAGCTTGTGTTAGGGGTAGGTACCTACTATATAACTGATATACATAATACAATACATTACATAGATAGATATTTTTTATTATACATAGAAAACAACCAGAACACCCGGAACAAATATCTGCAGATCGTACACACAATTCTGCCGAGGCGGGAATCGAACCCGCAACCTCCTGTCGCAGGCGGACCTTCGCCCACCGCGCCACATCGGTCTAACTAGACCCAAGGTACAGTACGTACGTACACATCCCAAGGCGAAGGTCTCCCAAGGCTTTGGGCACTTTGGGCCTCCCGCGCCGCCGCGCCGCCGTAAAACGAACGCTAGGTGCATACCTGCGTCCATAGCCTAACTCACTGGATAGACCAGAGAATAACAACAAAACGAACACAACAAGATAACAGGTACCTCACAAATATTTTCAACAAAAAACAGAACAGCAAAAACTATAAAGGCGGCGCGCGGCGCAGGCGTAGGGGGGCTCCGTACCTTCTCCTCGTAGACGAAGACGTCGCAGGCGTCGGTCTCGCAGCAGAGGCGCAGGCACTCTGCGCGCGCGCCCACGTCCAGCTCGGAGAGGTAGCGCGCGCCCATGTCGCGCGACTCCTCCGTGCGGATGATCTTGTCGCGCTGCACGTCAAACCGGCGAGCGCACGCCGCGGGGTCCAGCTCGCGCGCGCCGCACCACGCGCCCAGCGCGCCCGCCCACACCAGCCAGCGCGCCGCCGTCGCCGTCCGCGTCGACCAGCTCCGCGTGCCGACCATGACTGCCGCCGCCACCGCCCCGCGCCCTCCGCGCGCACCCCGCGCCATCGATCCACCGCGCGCGCCTGCGTGCTGCCGTCGACCGCTCGCACCTCGCTCTCTGCATCCGACACGACAGCGCCGCGCCAGGTAGGCATGTATGTAGATGTCCCGAGCTGGGCCAGCAGCGCGCGCATGCGCGGCGCTGGCGGCGGCGCGCGAGCCCGACGGGGACGGCAGAGTGGCGCGAGGGCCTGCCGCAGCCCGCCTCATGTCGCTGTTCTTCAAGTTCAGGAGCACCGTGAGTACTGCCACCGCGCTGCGCTCTCCCATTGTTACTCGCACTTTGCGGTGTTCCCTATCTTGTAGCTAATGGTTGTTATGGTGATATCGGACGCCGCGCCGCGGGAGCCCGGAGCCTGACGCGACGGGGCGCGGCGCGGCGGGGGCGCGGCGGCGGCGCGGCGCATGCATCCACCTCCGCTCCACTAGTTTGAATCTGGGTGTACGTATAGGTACATATCTAAATACACGTAGGATCTACAGAGACATCTTGCGAAGGAAATGCCTCCCTGTGCTGTCAACAGTGATATAAACAATAGATAGTGTATCATTTCATTTCACATGTGAGTAAGTAGGTACTACAGTAGGTACCTCATTATAATTGATTATTTCCTTCGATTTGAATCGTTGCATATTATTTACATAGTGCATCCATTTTGTGAAATACCTAATCGAATATTAATAAAAATATGTAATTACCTCGCGTCGTGTTTAGGTGTATTTTATAACCATTGTAAAGTCTTACTCTATGTTTGTGTAACATCGTGTTCAGATTAAACAAGTGACAAGACAACATTATTGTATCGCAATCGCAACTTCGCAAGCCTAGTGATGTAGTGAGCCCACAGTGAGCCCACGACACTAGTGTTGTAGTGTGTGAGCCCACAGTGAGCCCCAAGACACTAGTGTTGTATTGTGGTGAGCCCACAGTGAGCCCACGACACTAGTGTTGTAGTGTGTGAGCCCACAGTGAGCCCACGACACTAGTGTTATATTGTGGTGAGCCCCACGACACTACAGTGTAGTAAGCCGACTTTGACTTGAATTTTGGCGGCGAAGACAAACGGCGCCGCCGCCGCCGCGCCGGTGGCGGCGGTGGCGCGTCCCGTGTCGTCGTCGTGCTACGCGCGTCAGTGCGCGCGCGTGTGCGTCGGGCACGCTGGCGCTAGGTAGTGTAGTGTAGTTAGTAGGTACGTACGGCAGACTATTTTGGTTTGGTTGTTGGGTTTTATAATTTTGTTTAGTTAGTATTAGTAGGCAGTGAGCCGTGATCCCGCGCGGACCGCTGCTCGTGCGCTCGGCAGATAGCGTCTGAGTGTGTGTGTGTGTGTGTGTGGCGGTGCGTGACGGAGCCGCAGCGCAGGGCACAGGCAGTCTGCGTGGTGCGCGGCGCAGGGGCTCCCCGAGCGCGCCCCGGGGCACTGACCCGCGCCCGAGGACACTCGCCGAGGTACCCAGTCCGTAGATATTCGCCGTGACGTTATGGAGTGTGCACAATCAATCAGCGAGCTGCCACTAGTTTCGTGTTTATTTAAGTAGGTATTGCGTTGTTTATTGAGTCGACGCGCCATGTGCCATGAGCCGACCGACCTGCGCGACTCATCCGTTAAATATAGGTAGGTAGGTACACCCACGTAGGCAGGAGTAGGTAGGTACAGCTACGACCTGCGGGTTACCGATGTTCTCTCTGGTAGGAGGAAATATATCATTCTAGGTAGGGATCTACTTACTACAAAGTACAAATAAATAAATTACAGTAAAAGCAGATATACAGAAATAGGAATGTAGCATGTATGGAATACATTCCAAGAACTCAAATTACCTACCTATAAGATAAAATCATTGGTACTAAAATTAATTTAATAACATATTGTAGGTAACTCGTTTTGTTAACAATATATGATTGATATGCAAATAAATGATTTGATTTGAAATATAATAGTTATATATATGCATACTATTTATTATCTCGCCTAGACTAAGTATAAAAACGTATAATTTTCTCTCGTTTTCTTGCGTTTACAAGGTTCTTAATTTCGGATTGATATTCGGCGGTGGCTGTGGCAGTGGCAATTTTCCTTTTGAATATTTCTTCTCTCCATAGATGCGAGAAAATTACACAGTTCTAGCTAGGTAGGTAGGTACCTATGTAATGTTCAGTCCACTTGTGGTAGTAGATACGTTACGTACGTGCGTGAGGTACCGACCTACGACCGAGTTATTATATTCATTATAATATCTTCGGGGCGCGCGAGGGTCCATGCTGCGGCGCGGCGCGGTGGCCGCTCGTGTGACAAGTGCTTCATTTCACAAAACAGTCCGCTCTAAGTTGAAGCCAAAAAACAAGCAATGTGTGCGTAAGCGGCACGTCATTACAAGAGCCGACACGCACACACATTTTGTATTTTTTTTTGTTAACCTATGTATTATTTTGTTTGACATAATGTCAAAACAACATGAATATTCTTATTAATAAAGAACTGAAATGAACTGAAGTCGGATCAGAAGGAAATCTTAGAACGAATATAGAGACATTAATAAAACTAGGGTTTATCGTCTAATGGAACCAATGAAATTTTTATATTTAAAGCTCCGACTACATCAACATCCGGACAGTCTGTAATAATCTATTTCCTTGCCCGTGAAAATAAAACAAAAGTTTTTGATTATCTATACCAAGCTTAATAGAACAAAGGTGTAGGTACATATTTCAGTAAGTTCGGAGCTAACCCTAATTATATCTGGCAAAGTACACATACAAATGTAAAGTAGAAATAGATTAAACAAATAAGTACCTATAGGGGAAAATATTTTTCCTAATAGCTAGCAACATTTTTATGTAATGGTGACTGTTATGTTTACGATTTATTTTTGTGCTTATAACAATGTTTTACTCAAGAATATAAGATGCCAGGTTGTATTTACCCCTGAAATGGAATCTTCAATTGTTTCTGATTATTATGAGAAGAGTTGTTACACCCTTTCAATGCACAATAAGTCATTTTTATTAAAAAATTACGGAGCTCTTCCCAGTAGGCCTTGACCTTGAGCACTGACGTGCCGAACGATGTACGTAGCCTTTAAAGGCTAACTTGAAATTGCGTCACTTCGCGTGCGCCTACTTCGGTTCTATGCCTAGTTATTCTAAGGACAAGTGTAGGAATCTTATCTCATTCTTTGTTTAGATAACTATTTTACACTTGATTTTATCAAGTTAGGTACATTACATCGGTAAAATCTCATTGGGTAATATTAATGTTTGTTTCTAAGTAGCTCAGTTATATTTACAAACCACGAGTGGAGACTGTCTGTAGTAGGTAAGCTTTATTTGCTCTATGTTCTATTTTTACCTAAATATAAGCTTTTCGTTTCATAAATGATTTAAATTTAAAAACATAAATGGAAACAAATAAATAAATGAAAAAAATATATAAAAGAATTAAATACGGAAATAAATTCATATTAAATTTACTTTTCTAGTAGTTCGTTCACTGAATAGAAATTCTGCTCGACAAGCCAACGTTGCAACCTGACTTTGAAGCAGCGTAGACTGCCTTCAGCTGGGACGGGGTCTGGTCGTTTATCGTACACTGCCGTACCCATAACATGCGATAGCTTTGAGGACTTCGTGAGGGAGCGGGCGATGATAGTAGCGAGCTTGCCTGCGTTCCGCCTCCCGGGTGGGTGTCGCCCGCGTTCTTCGTGAACTCGTCCAGGTTCGAGCGAACATACACTGCCACTTCTGCTAGTTCTTTGAAATATATGGTCTAGCGGAGACGTCACGTCGGATGTTAACCAAGGTGCGTATGGCACCTTTCTGCACACGGAAGGCGCGCTCCCAGTCGGCAGCCCGCCCCCACAGCTCAGCATCATACTGTAACACCGAGTGCACTGTTGCGAAATAGCAGCTTCGTGCCACCTCCGCCGGAACCACGAGACACCCGTCGGAGCGCAAAACAGGCACTGCCCATCTTCCCGCACAGCTTACTGATATGACTCTCCCAGGTAAGCGCTTTGTCGATTTCGAAGCCTAGAAAAGTGGTGGATGCGGATTGTCTGATGCCAGTTCCATTGACGCTCACTACAAGTTGTTTCGCCGGTCTCCCAGACAGGTGAAAATGTAGATAGTGAGTCTTATTCAGGTTCAGTCCCAGTCCGTTCAGCCTGAACTATCCAGAGAGTTGGCCGGCCGTCTCGTTCAGCTTCTCCTCCAGCGCGTCCACGGACTTTGCAGTGACGACAGCGGCTACATCATCCGCGTACATGAATGTCTCCGCGGAGGTCACCGCTTCGCGCAGATCGTTTAGGAGGAGGGAGAACATGATGTTCGAGACGGAGGATCCCTGCGCTACCCCCATGGCAGGAGAGAGAGGCTCAGACCGTTCATTACCTCCGGCGACTATCTGCGAACGATCGCGCATCATATCCGTAAGTACGGCGTATGATGCCCCCTCGATCCCATAGTCTTACAGGCGAGTACGGCGTGGCTGGCCACGTCAAATGCTTTGGACAGGTCGCAGCACAACTCGGCCACCTGCAGCTTCTGCTCCCGCGCGGCCAGCACACGCCGCACCGCCTTACGCGTCAGCGACGTCGTGGAGGAACCGGCGCGATACGCGTACTGTCGGGACGACAGGGCGTCCGTCTCCAGCAGGTAGGTGCTCCACTAGCCGACTGCTCAGCCCATTCTCAAAAATGTTCGCAACAGCTGGTATGATCGAGACCGGCCTGTATAGCTATCCATGTGCTCGCGCCTACCGTTGATAACATTGATAAGCAATATTTATTGAACAAGGATCTCCAATCGACTATTATAGTAATGTAAATTGCGTATAAAAGATGGCAGCACAGTGCATTTAAGGTAATGAATTGGTTTGTTTGTTAACATTCGACATCGAGTGCGGCTATAGTATAGGTAATAGTTACGTTTGCTCTAAAGTATTGAAAAGTGAACATTTAAAAGTGACAGTGATACTTTAGATTGAATGTGGCCTTTCCACCCAAGTAGGTTAGGTACCTCTTGTTTCTAATGTTTGTCTGCTGTTAGTACTGTCTAGTGTCGGCTCCGTCGTCGCAGTCTCACACAAACCAGTAAATGTACGCGAGTCGAAACATGTTCCATCACGATGGGAGACGAACATCCGTCGTGTTCAAGATATCCAAAAGGGATGTTTTGGTTGCGCCGGGAGCTGGTGCAGTGTTCAGGGACAGGGTTGGAACAAAAACACCTTTTTAAAATTTTATAAAACAAACAGTTCAAAGTGTTATAAACAGGTTTTTTTTTGTTTTTTTTCTATGTTCAGTAGATTTTTATGAATTGTAATCATTGATCTATGATTGTTGCAGAGTCGCAGTGGAGCCAGTGGCGGCGGCGGCGGCGGCGGCGCGGCCATGGAGTGCGGCGGCGGCGGCGGGGCGTCGGCGGCGCGCGCGCACGCGGGGCCGGCGCTCTCGCCCACGCAGCGCTCGCCGGCCAAGTCCGGCCTGCACGTCAACTTTACTGATAAAGGCGAAGTAAGTCATCTTCATTCTTTGTTTCATCCCCTAAAATTTCTTTTTTACTTAACAATTCAATTACAATCATGAATAGAAACAAAGTTAAAATTGAAACCGTTGAGCTAACTGCGGACCGCTGCAAACAATCTAGAGGTAGCGCTTCGTATCAATCTAGAGGTAGCGCTTCGTATCGATGCCAGTCGGAAGCGTCCCCGGGTCGCGATTACGTTGTGACGCTGAGGATTCGATCCCGGTCCTTATTTGCTATTCCGGGATAATCCCGAAAGGTTGTTTCATGGATGATACAGACTTTGCTAATATTTGTCCCGACCGAGGCGAGAATCGAACCCGCGTCATGGAGGTCGAACTTTGAATACCGGGTCCGTTCGCTACAACCATCCTCCCGTCAAGTCTACCTGTACGTACATACATGCACTCGCAGGTGAAGGAGCGGCGCGAGAAGTTCCTGACGGCCAAGTACGGCAGCCACCAGATGGCGCTGATCCGCAAGCGGCTCGCCGTCGAGATGTGGCTCTACGACGAGCTGCAGAAGCTGTACGAGCCCTCCGCCTCCGCACAGGTACTCTCCCACCGCAGGCGCCGCAGCTCCGCCGAGTGCAGTACTTACTGATCGTTTGTGTTTAGACGGCGGCGGCGGCGAGGGCGGCGGGGGCGGCTGGGTCGCGGGGGGCGGTGCCGCAGGAGGTGGACGTGGACATCGACGAGCTGCTGGACATGGACTCGGAGGAGCTGCGCCGCGCACACCTCAAGGTACCAGTCGGCCGGCGGAGCGCCACCGGCGCCGCGCTGGGGCCTCCTCTAGGGCTCGCAGCAGTACTCCCAGTGGTACCTACGTGAACCACATTCAACTGCCTGACAATTTTTGATTATAATGTTAAATGATATTGTTATATGTATAGGCAAGTCCAACCATGTCCCAACTAAACGTAGAAGGACAATGAGGTATCCTATTTGGTTCTAATCTCAGTGTGCTAATGCATTCAAAGCCTGTCACTAATAATTTGGTTCGTTTTATACAGGGTGCCCGGTAATTAATGGATAACCCCGCAGGTACTTGTGAGGGGCACAACGGCCAAATCAGGAAACAAATTATAAAAAATCTATCTGCAGCAGTCAAGGATTTATTTAGTATATAATATATTAGAAGCGTTTTACATAAATAAAACGCATATTAATTTACTTACCTTGTTCAAAACTTATTAATGAGATAGGCCCTATGTTTCCCGCTAGAATATTCAAATTTTACTGGAAATAGCATTGACTTCCGCTAGATGTCACCAATCAGGGGTCTCCACGCCACATCGTAGGCGCGCCAGTGGCGCCAATAGTTTGTGCTATTGATCGCCATGATCTTTTATTTCATTGTGTCGAATATCACCAGGCAAGATTAAAAATGTACGTTTTGAACAAGGTAAGTAAATTAATATGCGTTTTATTTTTTGTAAAACGCTTCTATTAATTTGACTGGACCTTGTTCAAAACTTATTAATGAGAGATGTTTGTTATCGCCTGGTGGTGGTGGGACACCCAACGCCAATGTGAATATCCTATCCCCAAGCTAAGCAGAACCTGTGTAATTGGTACTAGGTGACTGATAAACTTAAAACAATACATTAGTATAGTATCCGTTAAATAAGACCTCGGCGGCCATGGCTGAATTTCTTTTAGAAACGGTTTACAAAACTTTCGTCTAATTTAATACGTCCTTAAGTACAAAAAATAATTAATTCAAAATAAATGTAGGTATTTAACTTATTACTGCTCTGGCCATCTCTTAAGATTGTATGGTCGATTTAACCATTTTAAATCAAATAGGTTATTAATCCAACACAGTAGGTAGGTACTCAACAAACCTTTTTAATTGTAGCGGAGCTTTGCTCATCTATGAAGCCAAGAGATGGGATGTTCTATTCTTAGATTTCAATAAATAATTAAGTTTTCCCCCCCACTTTGTTTGAAATACAACAAGTGTTGAGATAACAGACTTGCATACATTTCCCACTGTAGAAGCGTAAGAATCTTACGGATCAGACAGCTTCAGTTATTTCTTTAGAAAAGGCCAAAAGGATATAGAATAGATTTTCTTATATATTCACACCAGAAAGCATGTCATTGTACAAACTTTATGAAGAAACCTATCCTGTCGTCAATAAATAACATTATGATTATGACGCATGATGGTAGCTATCAGACACTAGATATCTTAGAACAAGTGTAGTTCACAACCCAGCAAAATAGTTATTTGTTACAATGTAGTGTAGGTACTCTACTTGCAAATGTATTCGTCACTCTTGCCAATGTGCCTCATCCAAAAAGCTCTGGATTCAAGACGTACCTACCTATAGTCTATCCATCCAGAAATGATCCAGAATGTAGAATGTTTGTAAACAGAGCCACTGACAGTTCAATCAGCTGATGTAGGGGTGAAAAACATTTTTTTATTTAGGTCACATCTTGAGATTTGATGGGGGTGCCTTACTGGGCTGGTGATATTTGATGTAAATAATTAAATGGCATAAACAAAGCATCCCTGTGAAATCAGCCTACTTTTATCATTACCTATCCTTATAGAATGGAATAAAAGCTAAAGGATTATGAAATAAGACTAAACATCATTAGACTTTTTGTGCTCTCAAACGATTTTTCACCTGTGCCAACTCAATTAAATGTAAATAAGTGCCTGTTTAAAGTATTTTCCTTGAAGCACTAAACATTATTGATGAAATTGGAAGAACTCATAACTTTTGGACTGATTGTCGCTAAGCAAATATGCAGCGTGAAATTAAACGTTAAATAATCCGGCTATTAAAATAATACTCTCTGTCAGAAATATGTATGGTCATAGTGCTATCCTTGATTCGAAATCGTAGTAAAAAAGTAACCAACTGTTTGCAACACGGGACGTCAAAACTGAGATTCGTTAGGGATGGCACTGTTACAAAGACAAAAAATCTCTAGTGATTTTAATCTTTGTTTTTGACCACATAATGTCGGTTTGTAAATTGAAATAATTAGATTCTGCATAGAATTGACGTCAGGATTATAAAAAGTAATAAATCTAATAGAATGTATGTATATGTGAAATCATTAGAATTATATTAGGCCTTCATCATTTCGTGGTGATAACCCTAAAAATCAGCTGATTTCTTATGTTTACAAACATTCTACATTCTGGATGGATAGACTATAGTGGTGACTGTTTCATCACAATATTAATGAAATAATAAACAAGAAAGATTTAACGCTTAACTGACATTATAAATTATGTGTGATAATAAAATGCAGTGTACACTGTTGTCACATTTGTCGAGGGAAAGACTACCCGATTACACGTTATTATGATATTGGTTTGCTGGTGCTAAACAAACAGCTCCGCACGTCAAGGACACAGGCCGTGGGTACAAGGATAATGTTTTGATGACTTACTCATCCTTAGCATAATGAAGGTAATACAATTTACCAAGCATAGCCTTTAACCGTTGTTAAAGGCTAATACTTGGTAAATTGTACACCGCGCTGTGCTGTGGTACGCGTCGCCGCGCTGCGCTGTGGTACGCGTCGCCGCGCTGCGCTGTGGTACGCGTCGCCGCGTTGCGCTGTGGTATGCGCCACACGTTGTATGATACGTTTATCATACAAAGTAAACGACTGTGAATTGTCACCGATGATAATAAGTATAAAGAGGGTAGTTAGTCGTAAATAAACGCGGAAGGTATTACCGTACCCAGTCCGGTCACAATCACAACTCTATACATAAACGGATTTCAAAACAAAGCCAGAAATACCTTTGCAACTGTATTACATAGGCTAAAAACTCATTATTAGAAAGACTAAGATTACTTGCAGGTGTGTTGCTTACAAATCAATATATACAGTGGTGGACATATAATTAGAAACACTACCCACGGAACTTAACATTATACAAGATATTTGACCTTAATACTTTTTATTTGGAAATGAAACTACAAATAGCATAAAATATGTTCAATAACTAATCATTTATTTAAAAAAACAACACTAAATATCAACTAAACAAGTACAGATTCAATATTACATTTCATACAAACAACTAAATGAGTTTTATAGTACCAACAGTAATGGACAACTAATTAGAAACAATACAAAAAAATAAAAGATAAATCATATTTAAAAGGTTTAATTATTTAGAATTATATAATTAAGGTAATAGATACTGTGTATAGGCTACTAAAACTTATAATTAATATTTTGTTTTTATGAATCACAGCTCTACAACGACGTGGCATTGATTCAAGCAATTTCATACATTTTTCTAGGGGGATTGAATTCCATGCTTCTACAAAAGCTTCGTAGAGTTCGTTGTGACTGGAGTTACGTTTGTTTGAGACTTTCTTTTTTACGACATGCCACAGATTTTCTATGGGATTTAAATCAGGGCTATTTGCAGGCCAGTCTAAGACGGAAATACGCTGTTCCCTAAGAAAATATTTTACACTGTTGGCAGTGTGTTTAGGGTCATTATCATGCTGAAAGATCCAGGTTACAGGCAAATTGTCGTCAGAGTAGGGAATCATTGTCTCTTCTAAGATATTTTTGTACTGCAGTTGATCCATTGTACCTTCAATCTTATCTTATAATAGTATATATCTTATAACTCCACATCCAGAAAAACATCCCCATACCTTGATATTGCCGCCTCCGTGCTTGACTATGCTTCTTGTGTATTTATAATTAAAAGCATTGTTCATTGGACGTCTAACGTAGCGCTTTCCGTCTGAATTTACCATGTTTATTTTAGTTTCATCTGAGAATAAGACTTTTTTCCAATCTCGGACCGTCCAATTGACATACTTTTTAGCGAATAATAATCGCTTCTCTCGATGTTTCTTGGTAAGAAGCGGCACCTTTCGAGAAACTCTCCCAAACAATTTTGATTCCACTAATCTACGACGTACTAGTCTTGACGAGACATTTCTAGCGTCATCAGGCGAAAAAACTTCATTTTTAATCTGGTTGGAGCCTTTAAACGGGTCTTTCTTAGCAATACGTACGATTAGCTTATCTTCTCTGGGCGAAGTTTTCCTCGGTCGAGCCTTTGTAGGAATATTTTCAATAGTTCCGTGTCTTTTGTAATGGTCAATAGCATTGAAAACTTTCTTTACACAATATTTTAAATGATTAGCTATTCTCCTGTACGTCCATTCTTGGTCGATGTGCAAATTAACAATTATTTGCCTAGTTGACGCGTCACAACTTTTATTTTTGCCCATTTTGAACAAAAAATTGTAAACGGATTTTCAATTTGATGGTCAATTGCCGCCAAAACGATGGAAAATAGCTAAGAAAGAAGTTTTATTTTTTCAATTTCAAAAATGGAATGTGCCGTGGATGTTTTTCTAAAGTGTTTCTAATTAGGCGTCCAAGAGGTCCGTAACAGAAAATAAGCTATGTATGCTTTAAACTCTTTTTATGATGAAATTTAGATAGTTTTGTTTTTTTAATGTATTCTATGAGTATTCTAAATTGAGTGGCTATATTGTTGCATGATTATTAAAAATTGAATTTATAAATTTTTCAAGAATGGATGACATGGACTTCAAACTTTCATAATTCATATTAAGTGTTTCTAATTATATGACCACCACTGTATATATTCATCCATATTATTTATTTCTTTATTTTATCCTTTAAACATCTCTTGTCAAACTCAATGAGTTGAGAGTTTATTTTTTATTTATTAATTTATTTCAGCACTGAGACACAGCTGATCGGATAGCCAATCAGTAGGCAAAAGTTTGCACATAATAATGGAAAACTTCTGAAAGAAATGTTATTATTGCCAACCTTTATCACCTAACATTTGCTTAAGTGCCCTTGCAAAAACATCTGCTTGAATCCGTGGCTCGGCAGTGAATAGGTTAGGCAGCATTATTACGAAACTGCTTTTGAGAATTCTATAACACCAATAAAATGTGGTAGGTAGCCAAACATTTTTAAAACATTTTTGAAACTAACAAATTGGAGTTTATGAGACGATTCAGAAATCTTACATAGTTGAGAGGGCATTCGATTCTGAAAGCTAGAAAGAACTACGTGGACACCCGAGTTTATCATACGAGCGTTCAACATCATACGATGCGGTACGCTCTATGTTCAGCAGTAGGTATATTTTGAGTATATGTTGGCTTATACCAGCAGGATTGACTACTGTACGGAAAAAGAAATAAATAGACGGATAAAATCGACATGACACATATATTGGCCCATGAAAGAAATTTTCAAGAGCAATCTTCCTATCAATTTAAAAAGCAAAGCCATGGACATCTGCCTAACACCCCGTCTGACCTATGCTTGCCAAACCTGGAACACAACAAAGAAAATGCTAGAAAGACTTAGAATATGCCAGAGAGGCATAGAAAGAAGTTTCTTAGGAATCAAACTCAGAGAGAGAGTGAGAAACCAAGAAATAAGAAGAAAAACCAGAACAAAAGACGTAGTAAAAAGAATACTGGGCTTAAAATGGAAATGGGCAGGGCATATTCAAAGATTAAAACCAAACAGATGGCCATATATAGTCACAAACTGGATACCACTTGACCAAAAAAGGAAAAAAGGGAGACCATTCAAAATATGGAATGATAACATAACACAAGTAGCTGGAAAAATGTGGCCACAAAAAGCCAGAGACAGAAACCTCTGGAGATCCTTGGAGGAGGCATACACCACCGAAGGCGGTCCATATCAGGACATGACACAAAAAAATCTGACATCATCATCATCATCAGCCTATATTAGTCCACTGCTGGACATAGGCCTCCCCCAATGAGCGCCATAGCGCCCTGTCTTCAGCTTGACGCATCCAGCATCTACCTGCAGTCTTTCGCTGGTCGGAGGGCGTCCTGCACTACGTTTACCGAGTCGTGGTCTCCACTCAAGAACACGTTTGCCCCATCGGCCGTCGGTTCTTCGCGAGATATGGCCGGCCCACTGCCACTTCAGCTTGCTAATTATTTGAGCTATGTCGATAACCTTGGTTCTCTGTCGGATGTATTCGTTACGAATGCTATCCTTCAGAGAAACTCCGAGCATAGCTCTTTCCATAGCTCGCTGAGCGACTTTGAACTGGTGGACCAGCCCTATCGTGAGTGTCCACATCTCAGCTCCGTAGGTCATAACGGGTAGGACGCACTGATTGAAAACTTTCGTTTTCAAGCATTGCGGTATGGATGACGTGAAGACTTGACGTAGTTTCCCAAATGCTGCCCAGCCCAGCTGGATCCTCCTTTTGGCCTCCTTCTCGAAACTGTTTTTACCCAACTGCAGAATCTGCCCAAGGTAAGTGTACTCGGAAACAGTTTTGAGAAGGTGACCATGTACGACCACCGGCCTTGGATCAATGTGACCATTGATCATGACTTTGGTTTTATCCAAATTCATGCCAAGACCGATACATCGGGAGGCTGAAGCTAGGCCGTCCAGCATCTGGTTCAGCTCCTCTAGCGATTCCGCCAATAGGACTTTGTCATCAGCGAATCGTAGGTGTGAGATGTAGTTGCCGTTTATGTTTATGCCCTTACCTTTCCAGTCCAGCGTCTTAAACAAATCTTCCAACGCGCTTGTGAACAGTTTCGGGGATATGACATCCCCCTGTCTCACTCCTCTGCGCAATTGGATAGGTTTAGACTGCTGGCCCTGTACTTGGACACTCATAGTGGCGGCTTCGTAGAGACATCTCAGCACCTCGATATAACGATAGTCCACTTGGCATCGCTGTAAGGATTCCAGAACAGCCCAGGTCTCGACAGAGTCAAAGGCCTTCTCATAGTCCACAAAAGCCAGACACAGGGGCTGATTATACTCTTCGGACTTCTGTATAATCTGCCTCACTGTGTGTATGTGGTCTATGGTGCCATATCCTCCGCGAAATCCAGCCTGTTCTGGTGGCTGAAACTCGTCGAGTCTCCTAGCGAGACGATTCGTGACTACTCGTGAGAACAGCTTATAGACGTGGCTCAAGAGTGAAATGGGTCTGTAGTTTTTAAGAAGGGTTTTATCTCCCTTCTTAAAAAAGAGCACCACCAAACTCCCGCTCCACGCCTTTCACGCCAAAAAAATCTGACATCATTACTTCTAAATTCAATTCAATTCTAAAATTATAATGTACCTATTTAATTATTATTGTTTTAAAATTGTACATACTAATAACTATTGGGATATGGAATAAAGCTGTTTTTTTTTTTTTTTTTTTCTATACCAGCAGGGCATAGACATGTACATATACCAGTCAGGTTTTGGTCCACGTGATGTTTGCTGAGTATAAGATATGGGTAACGCCCGTAGGCGTTCTTGGCCCACAATGCCCAAATTAAAATATATTTAAAAATACTCACGATTTTTATTTTCTATGTCGAACACTTTCTCCAGCTTTCCACGACCCATCGATTCCAATATAATTGGCAGTCAGAATTTATCAATTTTTATCGTCTTTTTTTTTATTTTAGCAAACAAGATCAAAAACCATTAAATAACCGGAACATAAAATTATCAAATCGAACGGTAAACCGTTAATTTCTCGTTTGCTAAAAGTTCCCGCTGAAAATAGCGGAAATAATACGTGCTAAGTTGTACAAGCCTCAGCTAACGTAAAAAATATTATAAAAATGACCACGTGCCGGGAGCACGCGCTATTTTATTCCAAATAAAAAGTCACACAAAACATAACTCGCGCAGGTACCATCTCGTGCGAGGTAGTAAGAGCGTCAGCTTAGTAGTAACTATCGACTAACAACACGTATCGTCAGTCTTGGACTAAAGAATCCAAAAGGAATTTCCGAAACTTATTTTGTAAATTAACAATTTATAGAAAGTGTAAGGTAGCTAAAGAAAAAGTTACTTACGCAGTAATGCAATTTCATCAAACCATTAAATTTGTGCACTTTTGAAACAATTATTTGCTAATTGTATTGTATGTACTTTTAAATATTTCTTCAAAGCCTGCTGGCTGAGCAGCGTGCTTAGAGTGCTACGTAAAGTAGCACGTCCGTACTAGGCGGGAAACTTGACGCCAATCACAGAACAATAATATCCTGCCAATTAAAATAAAAGATCATGGCGCTCAATAGCACAAACTATTGGCGCCACTGGCGCGCCTACGAGGTGGCGTGGAGACATCTGATTGGTGATTTCTAGCGGAAGTCAATGCTATTTCCAGTAAAATTTGAATATTCTGGCGGGAAACATAGGGCCTATCTCATTAATAAGTTTTGAACAAGGTCCAGTCAAATTAATATATATGTATACAATAAAAAAAAAATCGTTTAATAACATTTAAAAAACTTCATTAAGTAGGCATGTTTTTAAAGCTATGGGCTACCCAGGTCTCCATACGTTTTTTTATAGGAACATGTGCTAAAACTTTATCATAAAATATCGAAAACCCTAATTTTCATTTTTAAATATTTAAGAAAAAAACTGGCGCAATTAGAAAAATGTTGTAATGCGCGATGGCAAGGCCAATTATTCACGGTTGTTCCCAGAGAAAATAAACTCGTTATCATTGAATTTGTACCTGTAGTGCCCAATGATGTGAAAAAAACAAAATACATCCTTGACTGCTACAGATAGATTTATTATAATTTTCTTCCTGATTGGCCGTAGCGCCCCCCACAAGTACCTGCGGGGTTATCCATTAATTACCGGACACCTTGTATAAAACTACGACTTCAAATTCCTAAATAGTGTAAATAGATTTGGAAGGAACACTTACGATAGCGCGATCTAATTTTTCAAGTGGTGACATCTAGTTATAATTTCTTGTTAGTTTAGTTTGATTTGATATTATTATTAACTCATTTATTCTCAGATTCATAATCCATTATAAAATAAAATAGTGCACATACAAATTAAAAATGTCAAAAACAAAATCACACAATAAAATAAAATAAAACTAGAATAATATAACGTAGGGAAATTAAAAATAAACAATAAAATACAAATTGAAAACTTACTAACCTAACATTTAGAAGGATGTAGACCCCATTAATATCCTCATCCATTTGTTTTGGATGGGACAGTCCAGACGTGAAACAATCATTTTCAGGATGCCGTTGCTACTGGCTCGCGCACGCTGTAGTAGGGAAGCGACTTTTTTGCGAATAATCGCATGAAAGCCGTCCGTGCGCGCCTCCGCGAACATACCAGACGCGCTGCAAAAGCGAGGCAGCCGCATCAGCATCCTGAAAATGTTGTTGTACTGGACACGTAGAGCGCTGGCTGCCCCTCGGGTGCAGTTGAGCCAGAGGCTACTCGAGTAGAAGGACTGGCAGTAGGCCTTAAATAAGGTGATTTTTACTTCTCTCGAGCAGCGTGCTAACCTACGCGCAATCATGTTTCCCCGTACAGCCAGCGCTCTACGCTCCCTTTCAACGTCTGCATCATCTCTTAGAGACTTGTTCACAATATGCCCTAGATATCTAAAAGTATCAACAACCTTTAGAGCCGCACCGCTGAGCAGTATTGGCGGGACATAGGCCGGCTTTACATTTCCACTTTTTTAAAAACGAGGACTTCACTTTTTTTAACGTTGTAAGTCAGCCCATGATCCGCCGCATACTTCTCACAAATTCTGACGAGCTTTTGAATGGAGCCCACCGATGGACCCAGCAGCACCATATCGTCTGCGTAACTTATGTTGTTCAGACAAACATCATCAACAAAACAACCCGTATGGGCGCTGCTGAGCTCACCAATAAGCTCATTAACATATAAATTAAACAACAAAGCAGAGGTTATTCCACCCTGCCGAACACCACACTCCAAGCCATACTCTTCAGATAGAGCACCTCCCCATCTCACCTGATTTTTCTGGCCTTTGTACCAATATTCCATAATGGAAACCACCTCAGCCGGTACACCTTCGTTCCCCAACTTCTCCCAAAGCCTGTGATACAAAACGGTATCAAAGGCCTTAGATATATCAAGGAAACAGGCGTAAACCGGCGTCTTCCTATCAGTATAATATCTGACAGCTTGCTTAAGAGACAAAATCGCACTCTCTGTAGATAGTCCGGCCCTAAAGCCGAACTGAGCATCATGCAGTTTGACGTGTTGTAGGAGAATGTTGTTAAGCAAGCTGTCAAGAACCTTGGCTATAATGGTTGCAAGTGAGATGGGCCGGTAGTTGCTCTTATCCGATATATCTCCAGTTTTACATTTTACTATTGGTACAACGATAGTTCTAGTTAGTTTGTCAGGTAAGTATCCGTGACACAGACATAAATTATAAAACATGGAGAGCACGTTCGGAAGGTGAACACCAGCAAACTTCAGATGCTCAATGCTGAGACCGTCATGTCCAGGTGACTTTCCCCTTTGCATGGTCCGAATGACTCTTTCTACTTCTTTCGCAGTGAAACTCACCTCTCTGTTCTGCATGACGATCTCAGCCTTGAGCAGATCACACGGCGGAGAGTTCGACTTAGGTTTCACATTAAAATGCTCCCTGAAAAGATCGGCAATAGAACTGTGACTAAATACATCATTTACCGTCACAGGGAGGCCAGACTTAGCATTCATTTTGTTTGTATTCTTCCAAAAATGTTTAAAATCTTTGGCAGTATGTTGACCAGCAAGAGCATCCATTTTTAGCTGTTCTTGCTGGTCTTGACAATACTTTAAATGTATATATATATATATATGATAAGGGATAAATATTTCTCCACTTCACAACCGACGACACGGACGTTCCACTTTAGTCGGCTGTAGCAAGCAAGCCTACACTGTATGTACCTAACACTTGAGTCGGCTGTAGCAAGCAAGCCTACACTGTATGTACCTAGCACTTGAGTCGGCTGTAGCAAGCAAGCCTACACTGTATGTACCTAACACTTGAGTCGGCTGTAGCAAGCAAGCCTACACTGTATGTACCTAACACTTGAGTCGGCTGTAGCAAGCAAGCCTACACTGTATGTACCTAGCACTTGAGTCGGCTGTAGCAAGCAAGCCTACACTGTATGTACCTAACACTTGAGTCGGCTGTAGCAAGCAAGCCTACACTGTATGTACCTAACACTTGAGTCGGCTGTAGCAAGCAAGCCTATACTGTATGTACCTAACACTTGAGTCGGCTGTAGCAAGCAAGCCTACACTGTATGTACCTAACACTTGAGTCGGCTGTAGCAAGCAAGCCTATACTGTATGTACCTAACACTTGAGTCGGCTGTAGCAAGCAAGCCTACACTGTATGTACCTAACACTTGAGTCGGCTGTAGCAAGCAAGCCTACACTGTATGTACCTAACACTTGAGTCGGCTGTAGCAAGCAAGCCTACACTGTATGTACCTAACACTTGAGTCGGCTGTAGCAAGCAAGCCTAAACTGTATGTACCTAACACTTGAGTCGGCTGTAGCAAGCAAGCCTACACTGTATGTACCTAACACTTGAGTCGGCTGTAGCAAGCAAGCCTACACTGTATGTACCTAACACTTGAGTCGGCTGTAGCAAGCAAGCCTACACTGTATGTACCTAACACTTGAGTCGGCTGTAGCAAGCAAGCCTACACTGTATGTACCTAACCCTTGAGTCGGCTGTAGCAAGCAAGCCTACACTGTATGTACCTAACACTTGAGTCGGCTGTAGCAAGCAAGCCTACACTGTATGTACCTAACACTTGAGTCGGCTGTAGCAAGCAAGCCTACACTGTATGTACCTAACACTTGAGTCGGCTGTAGCAAGCAAGCCTACACTGTATATATACATACAGTATGTATCTAACTATGTTATTATGCTTTCAGAAACTTCTCGCCGATGCCAAAAAACCTCAAAAAGATGTAAATGTAAGTATAATCGCAGTAGGTTTTATTTAAAACCAGCTGCGCCCCGCGGTTTCACCCGCGTGGTGATAGATATTTTGGATAATATACAATAATTATCTCTAAGAATTGTAGCCTACGTGTTATTCCGATGTAAGGGCTATATTATTGTAAAGTTTCATTAAAATCCATTCAGTACCTAGTTTTTACGTGAAAGATTAAAAACATCCATCCATACTCACAAACATTCACGTTTATAATATTGGGCACGGGCACTACTCACGCTTGTCACAGTTTTTTTATAAACAGAATGTTTAATCCTTCCAAAAAGAGCTGATGTTTCCTGAGAGTGTACCCGTACTGGGTGCTCTCGGCGCCCCCTACATTCCCGTTAGAAACGAACACTGTGTAGCAGAGTAGTTGACCAAACCACCTTATTTTGGTTTTCAGAAATTTATCAACGAACTTCTAGAAAAGGCTAAAACATTGTAAATGAGGTGCTACTTCAAGCAATCTGCGACACGCAACGGCGGCGTGCACAGGGCTCCACGCGTCGCGTCGCCGCCGGATCCCGCGCCGCGTGCACGGCGCGCCGCCGCCGCCTGAGCCCGCGCGCCGCCGTCGTCGCGTCGCCGGAACCCGTGCCGCGTGGACGGCGCGCTGCGCCGCCTAGGCTGGCTACGCGCGGGCTCGAATTTTAAGCATTTTGTAAAAATATATAGTGTCGTGGGCGCTTGTCCACGTGTGAAGCGACCCGCAGCAGTTAGGTACCTCCATACTCAACGGGACACCCAACCAAACCCACCATCACAACACAAGAGGAGGTAGCGCAGTAAATGCCTCGGCTTTTGTACCTGAGTGTAAAAACTTTTAAATGAATAAATAGACCTACCCTCACTTGGTTGGTGGCCTCTAGGCAACTCCCGGCCGCATTGGGTATTCAAGCTGGTACCTAGCTAGCAGGTAGCTCGAGTAGAGATGTTTGTGTTGGGACGCGAGAGCGCTCCGTTTGTAGATAGTTTAATGTGTGTTGTGATGTTAGCGCCGCCAGTTCGGGCTCCCTCCCCTCCCCGCCCGGCCGCCGCCCGTTCCACCGGTAGGGACCTAGCTTAGCTACCCAAATAATACACAATCTCGCTCTACCATCTTCATTTCTAAACCTAACGGTTGTTCTAAGTAGCTACCTTCAATGTGATTAGGTTAAGTATTACCTACCTAGGTGTATCTAGTCTTCAGAGATCCTTAGTATTTATAGGGACTGGGTGAGGACGTTGTTCCTACTACCGTCATGATGCGAGTTGTTGACATCGCTACCATTCGACAATCCAAACGGCTCAACTCTCAATAAGCAGGTACTTAACCTACCTACGTACATGTACCTAATATAAACAAATTTATTAATATCCATGTGATCTATTTGTACCTACCTAAGTATTGTAGGTCTTGCGGGGCGCGGGGCGGCGGGGTGGGGCCGACAGACAGACTAGACGGCCTAATTTATAAAATTATATTTAAGAAATACTGTACGAATCTTGTGCAATATCAACGTAATGCTGTACAGATTGTGGCTTGAAGGACCTGGCTGATACCCCACCGACGGGGTAGGAGGAAGGAGTATGTAGGTACTCTCGCAGCTAAGACTTGAAGGACCTGGCTGATACCCCACCGACGGGGTAGGAGGAAGGAGTATGTAGGTACTCTCGCAGCTAAGACAGGTACCTAGGTAGTAATATTGCTACTTTTGTAATAAATACATTTTTACTAGATATTACATGTGGATTTCATTTTAGATGTAGCCCCTACGGTTCCCTACGAACCGGTCCGTTCCTTCGCAGATAGCTATCTAATAAAGTAGGTAGGTACCTACCTACCACTACGCTACACCCTTCAACAAATTACTAACCAAACAATTGGCCTACCTAGGTTAAAATTATGATTCTCACTTTATGGGGAAGGAAGGGGATGGGGTGGCGAAAGGTAAGTTAAATCACAGAAAATAATGCAAAATTCCTCACGCAATGGTGAAAACCGCTCTGCGTTACTGAATCACATAACTCCATCCAAGAGTATAGTAATTTTTCTTGCAAGTAAAATGGTCCGAGAGCCAGGTACAAATTTGGTCAATTATTTCCTCCCGGACCGGATATCTTTACTATAGTCTATCCATCCAGAATGTAGAATGTTTGTAAACAGAGCCACTGACAGTTCAATCAGCTGATGTAGGGGTGAAAAACATTTTTTTATTTAAGTCACATCTTGAACTTTGATGGGGGTGCCTTACTGGGCTGGTGATATTTGATGTAAATAATTAAGTGGCATAAACAAAGCATCCCTGTGAAATCAGCCTACTTTTATCATAAATAAAAAAATAAAAGCTAAAGGATTATGAAATAAGACTAAAAATCATTAGACTTATTATGCTCTCAAAGAATTTTTCACCTGTGCCAACTCAATTAAATGTAAATAAGTGCCTGTTTAAAGTATTTTCTTGAAGCTCTAAACATTATTGATGAAATTGGAAGAATTCATAACTTTTGGACAGATTGTCGCTAAGCAAATATGCAGCGTGAAATTAAACGTTAAATAATCTGGCTAAATTTAAATAATACTCTCTGTAAGAAATATGTATAGTCATAGTGCTATCCTTGATTCGAAATCGTAGTTAAAAAGTAACCAACTGTTTGCAACACGGGACGTCAAAACTGAGATTCGTTAGGGATGGCACTGTTACAAAGACAAAAAATCTCTAGTGATTTTAATCTTTGTTTTTGACCACATAATGTCGATTTGTAAATTGAAATAATTCGATTCTGCATAGAATTGACGTCAGGATTATAAAAAGTAATAAATCTAATAGAATGTATATGTGAAATCATTGGAATTCTATTAGGCCTGCATCATTTCGTGGTGAGAACCCTAAAAATCAGCTGATTTCTTATGTTTACAAACTTTCTACATTCTGGATGGATAGACTATAGGTAGTACGTTATTATGGCCTACATAGTATATACATCTACATAATATGTACCTACCATCCCGTTTGTCGATATCCGACCTGTCATCGGTGACACTGACAGCCTGATTCGGTGTTGACAGTAGAACGGTGCTGCTAGGGGCGAGGTGAACCTTGGAACTGGCGAGCTGGCGACGACGGCGGCGCGTTTATATGGAAAAATTTACGGTCACTGCCTGAACGGTTATTATTCTATCTCATGAATCTCTATCTCTTTAATGGAATAACTATCCTACATCTAACCAAAATTCCATCCCAGCAGTTCCATCCCAGTGTTAGCTATTAGATAGCTATAGATAGATAATGCTTTATTGCAGCTATTATACGAAACTATGTAAAATAAAAACTGGTTACAATTGGCGGTCTTCTCGATCAAGAGCGATCTCTACCAAACCGTGGATGGATAGGATCAGGGACAGTACCAGGGATCTGTGTTCTTGTAGGTTACATATTAATATAATACATAGAGAAATTATACTACACATGTACATGCAGATCCTACATTTTTCCCAAGGCGGAAATCGAACCCGCAACCTCCTCCGTGCTACAGAGGTAGTTTTTGGTGATTCATATAATTTTACTGCGTATCCTCCCGGGCGCGCCGGCGGCGGCGGATCCGCCCAGAGAGGGACTGAATCAAACAACTTTTGTTAAAATAATTTCTTTATTAGCTTATTCAGATTTTAATGATTTAACACATTCACGGCGGAAACAAATGCCGCAGCTTCTCCAACCGCGCGTCGTCAGTGGCGCTGCGCTGGTGTTACCGAGGGCACGGTCAGGCCATGTCCATGGGCGCGGGTGCGGGTGGTGCGAGGGGCGCGAGGGCGCAGCGCACGTCTCGGAAGCGGCGCTGGAAGCGCAGGCCGCAGCCCCGCGCGCGCCGGAACTCGAGCAGCGCGCTGCCCCCGGGCTGTGGCACAGGCCAGGCGCGCATCACCACGCCCTCGCCGCACTCCACCAGCAGCGAGCGCGCGCCCTGCAGCGTGGCGTGCAGCCCGCGAGCGCACAGCTGAGCGCGCGCCGCCTCGAGCGCGCGCTCGCGCCCGCACGCGAGGGGCACGCGCGTCAGCCGCACGCTCCCCCTCCCGCCGTGGTGCTGTGTAGACGCGTCCAGCACCAGGTCCTCGGCGCGGCTCGGCTGCGAGTAGCTGATGAGCGCCTCCATGGCGGCGGGCGAGAGCGCTGCGGGCGTCGCGCACTCGGGCCGGGGCTCCGCCGCCGCCGCCGCCGCGGGCTGTGAGCGCCACGCGCGCTCCGCCCCGTCCTCCGCACCCTCGTCTGCAACACGAGGAGGACCCCTTACATTGCCCACGCCTTTAGCAAGTTGACCCGTTATTCTGTGCATTCACATGACAGATAGCGACGGCAGACGTCACTAACCAGTATTTTCTGATTGCTATTCAACGTGTCAAAATATATAACAATCTTACGAAAAACATTCGAGAAGATAATTTGCACCAATACAAAAGCAAATTGAAGCATTTTTTACTAGAAAAATGCTTTTATAGCCGAGAAGAATATTTTCAAAAATAGATACCTACAATGATTTGATGTTCCTTGTTCTCTAGCCCTGTTTCAGTTCTAGTAGTGTACTAGTTTTAGTAGGTATTAAGCTTTTAGCATAGGTTATAATCTTGTTTCTTTTGTATGTGATTCTTATGAGTGACTGATTAGATATATTATATGTAATTGGTTTATGATTTTAACTTGAAATGGTAAATAAAGCATATTATTAACTTTATTGTGTTTAAATGTATGTTGCAGTACCCTTGCACGTTGTACGGGTGCGCGTTGGACTTGTACATTTACATATTGTACACGTGGAAGCAATAAACCATTGACTATTGTCATGGCGAAATGCTGTATTTTGTCCTTTTATTTTATAAAAATAATAATTAATCTCGATCAACAAAAAATATAATAAATAACCCGCTGTTTATTTTTTATTTGATATTCAATGAGATGTCGGTTTTTTATTTAATTCTATTTCAATTCAGACTTCCTGTGTGAAAATGATATGTGTTAATTCTGTTTTTGACTGTTAGCACGAGCCCGAATACTCGAACGCATCTGCCAGTGAGCACGACTCAACTCTCGAATTGAGATGAACTTCAATCTGAGACGCGTTTGAGTATTCGGGCGCTACTAGTTTCTTTATTTGTATTTTTTGTTATTTTGCATTGTGTGGATAATGTAACGACTTCGCTGTAAAGTTACATACACATACGATTTACAATAAACAAAGTGACCCTGGAACTTTGATGCATATTAAGTATGAACCTTACCTACTCAGTTACAATTATACTAACATCATTGCGAGAAAATGAGTCAATCATAGGATTCACTAATCGTACATCAATTTATAAAATACTATGTAATATACAGGGTTATTGGTAATTCGACGTATTCCCGTAAGGAGGTGATAGGGGTGACTATTTGCGATAATTTTCACCCCCATGTGCATCATGCAAAAGTGAACCATTTTTAAGTTATCATGATTTTTATCTTGTTTCAAAAGAATTCAAAAGTGCAACATCAAAAATTGATTTAAAAAAACTGTCTAATTAGGCTAAATTACAATATGTCCTAATTGTTACTTATTATTAATTTTGTTTAATGTTGTTAATACTTAACTGTTCTAAATTTTATTTTAAATATGTATTTTTCGATTTATTTACCATGGGGCTAGATAATGTTGTGTGAATTGTCCAGCATTATTTATTTATTTATTTACATTGGGTATTGTTTTAAGTTAGTTTTATAGAAATTTTAAAGAACGACCTTAGGTTTAGTTCGTATACGAATTTCCGCCTGCTTCCTTTGTAATGATGTTTTTTTCAGTTTCTTTGGAATAAGTTTATAGTTGTTATGCATTGTTGGAGAGCTCAGACAACGGTTATGTTTTTAAAATAATCTGTAAACCAAGTTTCATAACGTTTTATCTCCCATTTTTAAATTTGGAGCGATAATTGTTGTTTTAATATTGATAAATAACCAGTGTTTATTCGTTTTTATAAATCAGAAGCAAAAACAAGATTTCAATAGACAGTTTCTTTTAAATCAATTTTTGATGTTGCACTTTTGACTTATTTTGAAAAAAGCTAAAAATCATGATAACTTAAAAATGGTCCACTTTTGCATGATGCACATGGGGGTGAAAATTATCGCAAATAGTATAATAATACCAATAACCCTGTATACTTTACTTGCGCCTTTACCATTACAATAGGGCCTTGAGCGTGCGCGTCCAATTTAATTTTAATAAGGTTGCCATTTATTGGGAATGACATACACATCTTGTTACTCGCTTCCAGAGATAGTGATAATAACAAATGATCTAACATTGATAGTTAGTGATGCGCAGAGTTCAAGTTGTAGCGAGTAGTGACCGAGTAGAGTTTGAGTCGGCTTCATGTTTGCCAAACCGAACTACTCTGTTCAATCTCAATGCTAGTCCGGGCGGGCCACGAGGTGTTCCCTGCCCGTCCAGTACGAGCACTCGCTCGGTACTCGCCTTGCAACAACATTTACAAATATCTTCACAATTATGATTTCTTGTTGCTTATTTTATTTCAATGGAAAACGAACAGCTTATAAATGTTAAGTAAATAGGAACAATTGTGGTATAACTAAAGCTTAACAGTTTTCACTTATGGTACTTGAATATAATAATTCTGGCTCATTGAGGAATGTCACTATAAATTTAGTGAAATATTTGATATTTTGTAATTTATTATTTTTCGATTTGTATTATTAATCAATTTATTATGATAATGTACTCTAATTTAATTATCAATTGATAATTAAATTACAATTTAAGGAATGACATGTACCATTACAAACGTTATGAATAAATAATCTGAATCTGAATATGCATATTATGAAATGGCTCCCTCGTCGGTGTATCGACTACATTTGATAAGAGTCCTTTCGTGTGATTAGCAGGACGTTAACCAAAATGTCCGGGGATGGCACATGTAGCACAATTCTGTACTGTATGTACAATGGAGCATGCAGTGTGTGTGTGTGAGTGTGTGTGTGTGTGTGTGTGTATGTGGAGCGAGCCCTTTCTACTGAAGCGAGTCAACGTCGTTTACAAACGCAACCATTTGTTTTTAACTAAAAAAAATACTTTTTTTTAACCCTTGTATATTCGTCATTTGAACAGAGTTATTCGGTCGAGAACGAATCATACAAAATGTGGAATACCCCGAGTATTGAAAGGGTACTCGCCGCATCTCTGTTGATATAACACGAGGATCACATGCTGTGACGTCCCAGCCGAGGCGGAGGCTGCGGCGGCGGCGGGCGGGCGACGAGCGAGCGGGACTCGGTGCTTTGGTAATCTAGCTTTATGAGCTTTCGCACGTCACCGAGCTAAATAACCAAAGTACCGCGTCACGCTACCGGCGGGACGGGGCGCGACGCTGCGGGGTGCGGCGCGGCGCGGGGCGGGGCGGGGCGGCGGCGTGCTGAGGCACCGGGCGGCTCCGAGACGCGCACACTCAGAGTCACCTAGTACCTGAGACGCCGGCGCCGCGGGCGGGGGCCTGCGGGGGGAGGGAGAGACACAACTACACATTGGTACTCACCCGGCTTCAGCCAGCGGTGGTGCATGAGGTGCGTCAGCGTGGCGCGGCGCTCCGGCAGCGGCTGCAGCGCGCGCCTCAGCAGCGCCCGCGCCGCGCTGCGCATCTTGGTCCAGGGGCCCGACGAGGAGCCCTGCTCGGCCCACTCGGCGTAGCGCGCGTCCGCGGTCGCGGCGCGCTCCCAGGGCAACTCTGCGGAGGAAGAGCGCACGTCTGAGCGCGCGAGGCGGCGGCGGCGGCGCCCCGCTCCGCCCGCCCGCCGCAGCCGGTCGCGGCGCGCGGAGACTGTGCCAAGGCTCGTAACTTCGGTACCGTAACTTTAGGGTTTGCATACACGCCTACAGCTAGGATACCAAAGAGGCGAGCCTTGGCCGGAGGGGGGCCCGGCGAGCGGCAGGGTGGGGGGGGCGGCGGGGCGATGCGGCGCGAGGGCGGCACTCACCGCCGGCTAGCATCGCCACCAGCACCACGGCGGCGGACCACACGTCGGCGGGCTCCGCGCGGTAGGGGCGCGAGGCGGCCTCCAGCACCTCGGGCGCCGCGTACGGCACCGTGCCGCACACGCGCGACAGCAGCCGCGACCGCGTCTGCCCGTTCCTGCAGGAGAGAGGGTCAGTCGGTGAGTTGGCGCGGGGCTCGCGGTCGGGGCGGACGGGAGGCGCTCGCTCACCTGAAGACGGTGGCCATGCCGAAGTCTGATATCTTGAGGTCGTCCTTGTGGTCGAGCAGCAGGTTCTCCGGCTTGATGTCGCGGTGGGCGACGCCGCGCGCGTGCAGGTAGCCGAGGCCGAGCAGGAGGTGCGTGAAGTAGCGGCGCGCGCGGGGCTCCGGCATGCCCTGGTCGGGCTCGATGCACTCGAAGAGGTCGCCGCCGGCCGCGTACTCCAGGAAGGTGTAGTGCGTGTGTGTGTGCGCGCGCGCCCCGAGGCAGCGCAGCACGTGCGCGTGCCGCAGCGTGCGGTGCAGCGCCGCCTCGCGCGCCGCCGCCGCCGCCTCGCCGCGCACCGCCTTCAACGCCACGCAGGCGCCCGTCAGCGCGTGCACCAGCAGCCGGACCCTGCACGACACACAACATGCACATTATGTGCTCATACGGATGGTACATCTCTCTCTCCCGCAGGCAAGCATCCCCTCCTGATTAATATGTTTAGAGGGTCATTATAATTTTATTGTTTTGAATAATTCTTCCAGGCAACCTTTGGATGGACACGTAGCTATAGTATAGGTATAGACGGTGGCGTATTATATATAGACTAATGATATATATCAATTATATACAATACAAAACATGTACAAATAATTAAATACTTCATTATAAGTTAATAATGGAAATAAATACTCATTATAGACACTATTATACATAAAATATTAACTATTTGAAGTCGAAGAAAGAAAGTGTTCATAGACCATATATGTTCAAATATAGGGAGAGATTTAGCTTGTCTTATTGGGGTAGGTAATGCATTCCATAGTCTGGTGGCATGTACGGTGAACGAAGAACTGTGGGCATGGAAGGAGCGGGGAGTTTGCAGCAAAAGGGTATCGGTGGAGCGAAGGGAGCGGGTATGAGTTTGGTGCAGGTACATGAACCGTTCCTTGAGGTATCGAGGAGTATTCGGGGCGTAGAGGATAGAGTGCAGGAGGGAGAGGAAGTGCGTGTCCCGGCGAAGACGGATTGGTAACCATTTAAGCTTATAACCTACCATTATAGCTTCAACCTACTTTTAAAATGTTTAGTGACCATAGCCTACCGCAGGAAAAATATGTTGCATGCCCTAGACCAGGGAGTCCCAAAGTGGTCGATATCGGTTTCCTAGGGGTCGACATAAACGAAAACTGATTTTGGGGGTCGACGAGGTCTAAAAATCGACCCCTATTAAATTAACGCAAGTTCTTATTTAAAACTTTCAAGATAGGTAGGTACTATATTGTTTATGTTGAGTTACGTGTACTAAGAATAATTAATATTTTTGTAGGAAATAGCATTGTTGTAGTAATGTAAAGTCTCAAGTTCGTACAAGATGAAAAACTCGGAAAGTCAGTGTGGACAAGTTTGTGCAAGATAATGAGTTCGAGCGTACGTCTCTCAGGCGCGCTTTGACTTGCTCTCTATTTGACGCTCACGCGATTTAACACGATGTGCCTGATATTTTACTATTTCACGAGCTTGCACTAAGGTTGAAAGTTCATTTGCGTTTTGAAATTCGTTGGAGCTTGAACGATAATAACTCATATAAGTACTCATTTATTTCAAGAGATTTTTTTTATTACCATCAGCACAGACAAAGAGCTTAACCAGAAGTTCAACCAAGGCTATAAGAAGTTCTGGTTGCAACGCAACATTGAAACACAGTATCCTACATTGTGGAACATTGCTGAAAAATACCTTATCGCTTTTCCATCACCATACCTAGTTGAAAAAAGCTTCAGTGTGGTAACAAACATTTTGAAGAAACAACGATACCGTTTGAAAATCAACGAACGTGGAGATTTAAGGCTGCAACTCACCAATATTGAACCGGATGTAGCTAGATTGGTAGATAGTCACCAGGTTCATCCATCACACTGAATGTTTTATTTTCTCTTTGCGAATTAATACTTTTTTAAATATAATTTCCTACCTACTTAAGATTCTTTAAGTACTTAATTTGAAATAATCATTATAAATTAAACTTGATATTTACTGAATTGTATGTCTTTTTATTTTGTTAAATTTTGATGAGAGAATGAAGTCAACTTTACTCACTTAACCAAGTGCAAAGTTTTGCAATTGGTACCTAGGTATTTTGTATCAATAGGAAAAAACTAAAGATAGGCCCCCTTATTCATAATAGTCTGCTAACTTAAAGCATTGCTAATTCTCACTCTGTCTTCTTCTATTGACCTAAGTCGGCATGAAAAATAACACTCTGTAGCAGCTGTTTTAAGTTAGCGGACCATTATGAATAAGGGGGTTGATCTTAAAAGTAGGTAATTTGGCCATGGGGGTCTGAGGTAACAGTTCATTTTGGAAAAGGGGTCACTTGTGCAAAATAGTTTGGGGATCCCTGCCCTAGACTAAGGCAAGACATGTACGGTACATATTTAATAACTAACACCTCTGAGAGCCGTGTGTGCAAATAAATGATCTGTATTCTGTAAACTAAAAAATGTTCTTAGTTTAAACTGTTTTTAAAGTTTAGCAGGATACATGCTCCTAGCCATGCTCCCTCCCTTGTTGGAAATCAAGCTTTTATGGGACCACCTTGCACAGTGTTTGATGAAACTCTGTGCAAGTCAAATCTAACCTACATAGATTTGACTTGGCACTCATTTAGATCTCCATTCTTTTTGCCGCGAAGCCCACAGCCAATCATAATTTTTGTATTGAACTTGGCTCTCCTTTTTTACATTTATGTTTTTGGTGGGATATGCAATTACATTCTAACGTCAAATTATACAGAATAGGGTTGTCGCTAAAAGGTCAATTTTTAGTTGTGAATTTTACTCACACTTTATGATAAAACAATATAAATATATATTAGTTCTATATGATAAAACTATATAAGTGAAGTATACAATAGAGGGTTGTCGATAAAAGGTAAATTTTTAGTTGTGTGCGACTCTATAATTAAAATTCAATTATTTTTTTTTTTCTTTAGGCTTACAAAATAAGCACTAAGACAAGTCAAATTTTATACTTTTAATTATTATAAAATTACATTATTTTAATTTTAATGTTCACTTATTTTTTTTTGTCAACTAGTGGAAGAAGTGAAAAAGAAACCACTTGTATGTTCATATCACCTATATGTCTATATATATATATATATATGATAAAACAATATAATATAAATAATAGTTCTATATCATGTATCAGCACGGGGTTTTAGCTTAAGCAATCCCAACAAAAAACATAGAAGTAAAATGAGAGCCAAGTTCAATATTGGCCTTGGTTTTTGACTTCAACAACAAAAGAAGTGAGCTTTAAATGGGTGCGAAGTTCAATGGTCAATCCTGAAAATTTATAACATAGTTTTTTTTATAAATTATTTCTTCTGATAAGTTAGGATAATATTTGAAGCCCAAGGTCTGACTTGGCTAGTTTTCATGTTCGAATTATAATAAAAAATTATTAGCCGCAAGTTCTTTTTTTATTCTTCAGAAAAGTTGGCTTACCGGTATAAACTAACCATCGAACATAGGACTGTTCCATGACTATTTTAGTAGGTACTTAATAATAAATTCGTATATGAGAACCAGCCAAGTCAGACCTCAGGCTTCAATATGTTATCCTAAGTTATGAGAAGAAATGAATAAAGTTGTTATAAAATATTATATGGTGTCATAAATAAATTTCAAGACTGATTGAACTTGGCACCCAAAAAAAAAATCCAAACTGAATAAAATGAAAGGTCAAGCTGGGTGACAACCCTAACACCATATTTTGAAATTCAATTTCTCCTAAAAGCCGCAATGTTGAAACGAGGTATTTTTTCTAGTAATAAGCCTTGTTAAAACCAATCTTTCTATGCTATTCACAAGCTGCACCTTTGAGTTTTTAGGGAGAAAAAAAATAAAATCGTAAAACTGATAAAATACGATTACTCGTTATCCAGAAGTGATTTTCAAAAAATAAAAACTGTAAAAAATGCGCCTGTAGATACTTCGTGAGATTAAATTAATCTCAAAAAAATAACTTGGACATTGACGTTTGCAGAATTTTTTTAAGATTTTTCTAGGTCGAGGTCACCTAAAGTTTATTATTTTTTATAAAAAAAAGTATTGGCAATAGACTCGTGGGTGTTCTACTCTTGCATTTAAAATGCATTCGTTGATCTATTCATGCTGAAAACGGCATAGGGAAATGTTTTGGCCATATGAAACACTGTGCCTCGGAATTATAATATTTAAAGCTTTATCCTGTATAAAACTTCAAAAAATCATCCAAATCGATGCAGAAGTGTATAACAAAAAATACATACATAAAGCCAAACATAAGTTCCTAATTTTTTAAGTGAATACTTGGGACCTTGACAGTCTTAGGGTCAAATGTGTTACATGTTCCAGAGTCACAATGCCGGGGACACATACACGGCTGGACTCACATCCTTTACTTCAACCTGGACATGTTCCTTCCTCCCGTCTCCATACACTTCTGTTTCAAGCTTCCACATCCATTATTAGATATGTTGTATGTATGTACTCTAGGAGGGACGTTTCAGCAAACAATTCCAACCCTATCAGACCCTCCATAGTGAACATTCCTATTTTTTTTTTTTTACTATTAAATGCACACAACCAGACATAACCTTTATGGTACAACTTAGAGATTTTAGTGCATCAAAAGTAAAAAATCATTTTAGGCTTAACCATCATCATCAGCCTATATAATATTAGTCCACACCTGGACATAGACCTCCCCTAATGAGCGCCCTGTATTCAGCTGGCCACTTTAGCTTTAGGAAAGTAATCCTTATGCCGCATGGATGCACCAGTGACAAAATTGATGTAGGTGTAGGTAGGTTAGACTTTCCTTTCATTTGGAAATTATTTAAATTAGTAAGAACATAGGTACCCCACAACTATACAAATAATACTCATAACTTACCCAAACAAAGGCGCACCTTACTTTTTGGCTTATCTTGGAGGTTCTGTATTCTACATAGGGCTTTTATATATATATACATTTTTTAGCTACTACAGGTAAATGTTTAAGGGCTAGCGCGCACGTCGGCGTCGTGTTAGCGGGACACGGATGGGCATGGGCAGGCAAGTGTAATGAGTACTCACTCGCCATAGGATCCTTCACCCAGGAGTTGCGCGACCAGCCAACCCTCGACGAACTCGCCGCCCGCAGCCTCGTCCATGGCGCGCGGCGGCTCGCGGCTCCCCGCCTCTGCAACAGATGCACCCTCGAGTCAGACCCACGCCGCCGGCTTTCACACCAACTCCGACAATTACCATATCAGTATCGCCGCATTACCGTTGCACGGATTTCCAGACTCCCCGACGTTCGTTTCTTTGTTTTTGGCTAGTTTAAGAACGTGTGGTTAGTTTATCAGACGATTTTGTGGTATTAAATGGCGGAAGGCACGTGGAGATCGACGAACAAAGCGAACGATGTCGGGCGGTCCGATCGCTGGTTGACTCGGTGGCGTTGCAGTCGAGGCGTAGTAGATATAATCGCTCTTAATCATCGAGATAACTTATTTCTTACGATTCACCAGTAAAAATTAAAATTTTGGACTAACCTTACTATGATCAATGGATTACACCATTTTGCCATCTTTTCTTTTGCTTCCATTCCATCCAATTCAATCCCTTCCATCCATTCTTCAATTCAACCAACCAACCAAATCAATGCCAAAATTGCCAAATGCTTCGCATCGCACCAGTATTGCCAGCTCAATCAAAAACTGTGGCTAGAAAAGAATCAGATGCTTTTTGATGTACACAAGCTTTCTGTGAAAGAATTTTTAAAGTCAGTCCAGTAATTTCGGAGCCTAGCCTATTCAATACAAACAAACAAAATATCCTTTCCTCTTTATAATATTAGTATAGACACGGACGAATATGGTATAGATAATAACATACCCTGCATTATTTGTTTTTTATTTTTGTGGATAAAAGAACGCAAACGTCATTGTTTTGTTCAGAAGAATCAGTATTTTCGTAATCCTGGCAATACAGACAAACATGACATTTTGAAGTTTGATGTGGTGTGTCATTAGGTGTGGTTTTGACTTGACAGTTATGTTGTGATTGTGACACATAACAAAGAAAAGACGGACGACCTAAAACTTTTTGGTACCTATATACAATACATTACATTACTAGACTATACTACTATACTATTTGTGATAAATAATTTTCTGAAAAAAACCATGGTAAGTAGGATTTTGGCGCAATTTAGAATCAAATTTTCACCCTCTAAACTAATTAAATGTACATGGTTTTATTTTAGGCAGGCTATTCCGAAGACCAGTTGGCAGGTGAGTTATCTCAATAGTTAATGGATGTAGAATTTCTACGCTTGTTGCCTTATTCACCCAAAGAGCAAGAAGAACAGGTAAAGAAATATGAATAGCTTCGTGTAACTCCCAGTGTGCGCAACATCGTAAGGTGAGATAGTAACTGCCAGACAGGCTCAGGTCGCGGTGGCGCAGCGCAGGGCGAGCGTCGAGTCGAGTGAGTCATGTCAATCAACGTGTTTACCGAAAGCGGTGGCTACAAGCGCCCTAGTTTCCTTATAAGGCCTGCATTTTTAAAGTAACCAGGTGTGTTTCTGTAAGACGTGCCCTGTCCGTCGTGACTTGTGTAGCCGCCGCCATTCGTGTCCCGTGCCGCTCGCGTGTACCCACTGCCCACCGCCCGCGCCATGTTCATGTACGAGCCTCCTACTAAGCTGAAGCTCTCCTCTGTTGAAGGTAGGTACATTGTCAATAGATAACATCTTAGAAAGAAATCTGTGCATAGTGATGATGATGTTTAGTTCCATTCCATGTTCAGCTACAGTCATTTTAGGTCTGAAGTCAGTCTGAAGGTTCAAAAGGGGACCTTATTATTAAGCCTCTGATGTCTGTCCTTCCGTCCATTCCTCAGAGGGCTGCATCTCGTGAACGCTAATAGGTAAACTTTGACAGGGTGCGTGTGACTAAACTAAATGAAATAATACAAAATATTGCAGGTAGTTGCCATCAGCATCTTTATCCAAGTTCCCACATGTATCTCGTTATTTATTATGAGTGCACTTGCGGTAGGCCTTGGAGCCTTCCTCTTGGCTGTTCAATATTAATGATGTTCTTACACAGGTTTGTTAATAATCATGATTTAACGATAAACACAATAAAATCCTAACAAAATGATTTAAATCCAATATGTTTAATTTTATGATAGTCGCCTTGGTGATTACAGTTTTAAGGTTATTATAGGTATGATAGGTAGGTTTAATCACACCAATTACTACTATTTAGGGTTAAAAAGGCCACCATAGTATTGCACTTGGTTCTAGCTCCCCCACTAACCCTTTAGTAGGAGCTCTACCGACCTAAGCCACAATAAATATATTATAATAATATTACAGTTGGGAGACAAGAGGTGCTCATTATCAGGGTATTCAAAATGAATTGTATGGCACATGTGGAATACTGTTAGAATGGCCTCACTGGGCACGTTTTAACTGAATTTGATATAAATGAAACCCAATGTGATCTAGAAAGTGAAAGAAACGTTGGTCCTCCCTTAGGATCAACTATTTTTCTTCCTTTGAAAAGGATTTTTCCTTCATTCTCCTCTCTTTCTTATTCAGATTCTTATTCCTGCTCCAACAGTGATCAGATTTTATCTAAATTTTATTTCTGTGGTACCTTCTTATTGTATTCAGTTATTCTTATTTGTAGTTTTTCTTTTAGGTTAGTTTTAATTTAAGTAGTTTTGTATTGCATGCAATGTATTGTTTGTATTCTTTGTTTTTTTTTACTTCTCTATTACTGTTTGTTTGTGCTCTACCAACTCTTTGTATAATAATTTTTTTCTCCATCCCTGGTCGCCTGGAAGAAATCGCTTTAAGCGATAAGGCCGCCTATTGTAATGTTATTATGTAATATTTAGATATAAGGTGTTATTTTGGGTACAATAAAGTGTTCATTTATTCTCTCGATCGGGAGGCACGGACACGGACAGTCGTCCCGGACAGGCGACAGGCGTCTGTCTGTTCGTTGTGGCAGTGAAGGTGCGTTCGTTGTGTTGCAGAGTTCCAGGAAGCATTCCAGCTGTTCGACTCGCGCGGCGACGGCAAGATCCACGTGGCGCAGATCGGGGACGCCCTGCGCGCGCTCGGACAGAACCCCACCGAGTCCGACGTCAAGAAGTGCACGCTGCACCTCAAGCCGGACGAGCGCATCTCCTTCGAGGTGTTCCTGCCCATCTACCAGGTGCGTGCCGTCTCTCCGTGCTCCCGCTCCGCCCCGCAGTGCAGCCCGCTCACCGCACCCTCTGTCCGCAGGCCATCTCGAAGGCGCGCAGCGGCGACACGGCCAACGACTTCATCGAGGGCCTGCGCCACTTCGACAAGGACGGCAACGGGTTCATCTCCTCCGCCGAGCTGCGCCACCTGCTCTCCACGCTCGGGGAGAAGCTCAGCGACGACGAGGTGCGTACGAGATCACACCGCCGCGCCACCCCACTAGACTGCCCTACAACGGGTTCCTCTCCGCAGGTGGAGCAGCTGCTGCAGGGGCAGGAGGACTCGCAGGGGAACATCAACTACGAGAACTTCGTGCACCTCATCATGCAGGGCTGAGCGTGGCTCGCCTGTATGCGTTCATAGCTGTGAGGACGAGCGGTGGGTGGGCCCCCGCCTCACGACGGCTCGCACCAGGCGCCCGCCCGGCGCCCGCCCGGCGCCCGCACCGGCGCCCCCTCCGCCTCTCTAGCTTGTCGGCATTTATATAATGTAAACGCGTTGCGGCGCCTCCCGACGCTCACAGGACCGTTTCTTTCCAATTTATTATTCCAAATTAATATTTTATGTGTTTAATGTAATTTTATACTTTATTATAAATATTATGAGTACTTACATGTAAGATAAATACATAATATAGTTATAGTTACGTATGATATAAATTAAAATAATTTATGTAATTAAAATATATATATTTTCTTCCAAAAAATCCACACTAGGTAGGTACATACATGAAGCGCGATCCTCGAGGAGGCGTGGTCGCGTCGTCGGGTACTCGTGTCCTATGAACAGCTCAGCGGACTACTTTATACTCTACTCTAAGACTGCTTCACCAACAACTAGTAATGAATCAACGAACAGCAGATCGTACTGCTATCATTATCAGATATCATGTATACCGGTGAAGATACAGCTACAAGGTTACTTAGTTTCAGTTACTTCCATAGTATTGTTTTACTGTATTTTGCTTTGGGGACAGGCCGCTGACATCCGACTAGAATGTTCTTCACAGAGGGCGGTACGCGCTATTTATGAACTAAAGCGACGAAATACTTAAATAATAAGTAAATATACTGACTGTTTTGTTTCAATTAGGACACGCGGCAGCGTCTCCAAGCTAAGTTCAAGCAAAGGAACGCGCCGAGTGTATCATTACACGAACCACTTGGTGCCACTTTTGACCCTTCTATAACTCAAAACCTCTTTAACGTAAACACATAAAACTACGTGTATATCCATAAGGACATGTAGAAGCCCAAATTTCATGAAGCTAGCTCAAACGGTTATAAAGATATGAAGGTCAAAAAGTCGTAAAAATTCACACTGACTGACTGACATACATATAGTACCTAAATCTAACCTACTTCCAGATGACCTAGAAGGATGAAATTTGGAATCCAGCTCGGTAATTGTGTGTAAGCGTAGGAAAAAACCAAAAAATAAAAAAAAATAAGTGATGTTAGCGACGACGACATTATCTCAATGGAATAAGGTTTCAATTAAAAATTGATCCGCTGTGCATAGAATAAGCAATAGTACTACGTCTCCGATTGCGCCATAGAATTCAGTATAGTTTTTAGGGACCAGCCCGTATAATACCTACCTAGTTATGTACCTATGTCGAAGCATTGCATAGAATAAGCAATAGTAGGTACTAACGTCTCCGATTGCGCCATAGAATACAGTGTAGTTGTTAGGGACCGGCCCGTATATACCTACCTAGCTATGTACCTGTTTTCGAACGAATAGAAAGGAAAGAAAGGGAAATCAGAAAAGTTTCTGGAATATAGAAAGAGATAAGTATAGTTCGGAAAATCGTAGAATTTGTTTGCAAGTTTAGTTAGTTTTTATTTTACAAGTGAGCAAGTGTAAAGGAAAGTAAATAGTGAACAGTACAGTGCAGTGACTTTGTAATAAGTGCGTAGTTGTGTATATTCGGTACAATAAACCGACACTAAGTGTTCTGAGCTGTTTTACTTGATTATCACTCGACCAGCCCTAGTTGAAGTCTTACACCTTCGGCGAACCCCTACGGTGTCCCCATAAAAAAAAAGATTTTTTTTCTCCATTTTTTTAGTATTTTCAAAACCACGCAGCGGAAACGCAAGAAAAAACATTAAATTTCAATACCTGCCTAGTTTTCTTTACAAAAAGTAATGATATCACACCAAAAACATAAATGTAAAAAAGGAGAGCCAAGTTCAAAACAAAAATTATGATTGGCTGTGGGCTTCGCGGCAAAAAGAATGGAGATATAAATGAGTGCCAAGTCAAATCTATGTAGGTTAGATTTTGACTTGGCCAGTTTTTATCAGAATTAAAACGTTGAAGCCAATCATAATTTTTGTATTGAACTTGGCTCTCCTTTTTTACATTTATGTTTTTGGTGTGATACAATACAATTCTTTATTTATAACGCCAAGTTACAAGTCGAACGTAGTAATAATAATAAGGCAACATATTGTCCTTAACTAATTTATGTTATGTATGTAGCATAAAAACACGGAAAGCTTTATGAAGTGGGATGTTTACAATAGAATAGAAATACAAGTTACACATCCCGTCGCGACTACGCAAGGTAGGGGGGGCGGGGAGGGGAGGGCAGGACGCACGACCACAATGCGATGCAATTAGGAGTAGGTGCGGGCGGGGCGCGTCCAGTCCGGTCAATCAGTGCGGGAGCAGCGGGCGCGCGCGCACACTCTCGGACATGGCGCTCCCCTGGCTCGCGCTGCTGGCGGCGGCGGCGGCGGCGGCGCGCGGCGCGCTGCTGCCGCTGGACGCGGAGCGGCTGCGCGCCTCCGTCGGCGGGTACGCCGTCATGAACTGCCATCTGGACTTCCCCTTCGGCAACGAGATCCCCTACCACCTGCAGTGGGACAAAGACGTGAGTACCACCACCCGCACACCACACTCGCTTGTTGCACCGCGGACCCTGATGTCATGAGTCTTACGAGACCATGGATATTAATGGAGCCGACAGATTGGGTAGCAAACACTATTCTAGGTGATTTTTTCATGAAAAAGTTGTTTTAAAAGTTATTTCAAATAAAATAATAATTATGGTTTACCATAGTTCAGATCAAATAAGACAGCCTGAGTGAGTGCCTGCCTACCTGGCAGGTGTGAATGAGACGCCTTGGATACCTGCTTATCGTCAAATGTACCGATCCATAAATATCTGGTGATAGAGTTGAGGACGGAGACGGAGATGCCGGGAGCATCGAGCATCGAGCGAGAGAGTCCACGCATTTTAACATAAGTGATTGGATTTCCACCAATGTACGTGTAGCGCCCTCGCCCTCGGTGGCGCCCGGCTGCGGTCGCGCGCAGGGCCGCGCCGGAGGCTCGGGCTACAGCTCTCGGCCACGGCTACCGATATACCTACACACTACAAGTATGAGACGCTGCCGTCCGCCCGCGTCGTCGTCGCGGCCACTTAGCTAAACGAACTCATTAACATCTAACACCCACTTATTGTTCATGACGGATTATCATTTCCGTTCGTTCGCCGACGTAGATAGGTACCTACTGTTTATGCTAGGAGCCGAGTGGCAGGTAACGTGTGACTGTAGAGCAGGCATGAGGCGGGCGCGGCTGGTGTGCGTGCGTAGGCCTCCGCGCCGCCGCGCCGTCGTCGCGCTCCGGCCAAGGAGCCAGATCTAAGGGTCAGAAGTAACAACGTGAGAGATATTTCGGTTTTTCTCAGCTTGCCGCATCCAGCATCTACCTGCAGTCTTTCGCAGGTCGTCATCCCACCTGGTCGGAGGGCGTCCTACACTACGTTTACCGAGTCGTGGTCTCCACTTTGTTCTTGAGTGGAGACCACGACTTTGTTTGCTCACGTTTGCCCCAGCGGCCGTCGGTTCTTCGCGAGATATGGCCGGCCCATTGCCACTTCAGCTTGCTAATTCTTAGAGCTATTATGTATTCGTTACGAATCCTATCCTTCAGAGAAACTCCGAGCATAGCTCGCTGAGCGACTTTGAACTGGTGGACCAGCCCTGTCGTGAGTGTCCACGTCTCAGCTCCGTAGGTCATAACGGGTAGGACGCACTGATTGAAAAACTTCAGTTTTCAAGCATTGCGGTATGGATGACGAGAAGACTTGACGTAGTTTCCCAAACGCTGCCCAGCCCAGCTGGATCCTTCTTTTGGCCTCCTTCTCGAAACTGTTTTTACCCAATTGCAGAATCTGCCCAAGGCAAGTGTACTCGGAAACAGTTTCGAGAAGGTGACCATGTACGACCACTGGCATTGAATCAATGTGTCCATTGATCATGACTTTGGTTTTATCCAAATTCATGCCAAGACCGATACATCGGGAGGCTGAAGCTAGGCCGTCCAGCATCTGGTTCAGTTCCTCAAGCGACTCCGCCATTAAGACTATGTCATCAGCGAAAAGCAGGTTTAAGATGTACTCGCCGTTTATGTTAATGCCCTTTCCTTTCCAGTCCAGCAACCTAGAACTATCCTCCAATGCGCACGTGAGATTCGGGGATATGACATCCCCCTGCCTCACTCCTCTGCGCAATTGGATGGGTTTAGACTGCTGGCCCTGTACTTGGACAGTCATGGTGGCGGCCTCGTAGAGACATCTCAGCACCTCGATATAACAATAGACTACTGGGCATCGCTGTAAGGAATCCAGAACAGCCCAGGTTTCGACAGAGTCAAATGCCTTCTCATAGTCCACAAAAGCCAGACACAGGGGCTGATTATACTCTTCGGACTTCTTTATAATCTGCCTCACCGCGTATATGTTGTCTATATACATATATGTCTACGTGCCATATCCTCCGCGGAACCCAGCCTGTTCCGGTGGCTGGAACTTGTCGAGTGTGAGAGGCGAGACGGTTCGTGACCACTCGTGAGAACAGCTTATAGACGTGGCTCAAGAGTGAGATGGGTCTGTAATTCTTAAAAAAGAGCACCGAACTCCCGCTCCACGCCTTTGGAGTTCGGACGGTGTTAAAGAGGTTCTGTAGGTCCTGTATTACAGGAGACTATTGCAATCAATCTACAAGTAGCTCTATAACTGATCCATATCAATAACAGTCGGCGCGTTGCCCCAAGACGCTGGCTGCATTGCCTCGCTGCTGTAGGGCAATGCTGATGCGCTGCGCCAGGGACGAGTAAAAGCGCTAAAATTTTATTTCATGTCTAGGGCAGATTAAACTAGGAATAGTATGTACTGTGAAATCTAATATTGATGTGATATGATATAAAACTAAAGGCCTTTCCCTGTCCTAGAGCTGGGACGTAGGGTATCAGTATGGGTATGTACACGGGGAGAGTTGTCTGCCTGAGGCTGCGCGCCCTCGACGTGCTCGAGACAGCTGTTTACAGGTCTAGATGGGCGCAGTTCGTTAGCTGCAGGCGGCGTGGCGGGGTGCGGGGTCCTCGGGGGACGTGAGGCCGCACAATAGACGAGGGGCAGAGCGTGCCGTCGCGCGTCGGAATGTGCCGAGAATAGTGCAGGTTGTTCATTGTGTAATTGCAGTGCAGGTGCCTGTGGGCTGCGCGTCCGACCGCCCGGCGCATTGCTCACCTATACGTTACTGCACTGCAATCATTCATTACCTACACGTTTACATCGGTCCGCGGCGCGCATGTGTACGGAGCGGAGGCCGCCAGCCGCAGAGCGCTCGGCTCTAGAACAGAAGAGCGCCCGCCAGAAAGTAAACATGCGCGACTAAATATGCGAAACGTGGCGGAAACGGATGCCGTGACGTAGTGTGGTAACTGCGTCTCCGCCTGTTCTTGTACTAATTCAGCGTAGAGGTCATAATGCGTCGCGTACGTTGCGTGGCGTGCCGTGGGCTTCTACAACGAATTATATGCTACTACATATTTAGCCCATTGTCATCGGTTATTGCATATTTTACCTAAAATCTTAGCGTGCTGCATATTTCCGCTGTATTTGCAATAATGATGTCTAGGCAATGGCGCATGGCGGCGGCGCCCGCGCGCGTCGCGTCGCTGGCCGAGCGGGTAGGTACCGCTTCACTCTGACTGAAAATACATATTTAGATAAAGTTACTCATTAGTCATTACATTTACAAATATTATTTTGTTTTAATAATACTTATTTTTTCAATAAACACTAATTGGTTATCTTTATTACTACATTATTACCTACATTATTTTTAATGAAGTCTCTTCCGATATCTCGCTTAGATCTCTTAAACTGCTCAAGGGATATATAATAATAGATGAGTGATGCGCGGCTGAGGCGTGGTGTGTGCGGTGTGCGGTGTGCGGCGTGGTGTGTGCGGTGTGCGGTGTGCGGCGCGGTGTGCGGCCTCCGGTACCTATATAGGTACTGCACGACATCAGTTAGGTTCTTGAGGTACTTGCACAACATTAAATTCACAATAACGCCTCAAACATATGAGCGTGATGGTTTTACTAATTCAAAGAAGCTATAAGATACCATAATGAAAAACTAATTTGAACTACCTAGGTATCTATTTTCATTAAAACGTTACTAGAAGTCCTAAAAGGGTTGCTATTGTGGGTATTCAAGAAAAGAAGCATAACTTACAACATCATGAATCTGGTTGGAACATAAATTATGACGAGAAAGCAACATAGTTATTAGATGTCCTAATAGGGGTATATTGTGGTTATTAAAGAAAAGAAGCATTACTTAGAACATTATACTCCAAGTCAAATCTAACCTACATAGATTTGACTTGGCACTCATTTAGATCTCCATTCTTTTTGCCGCGAAGCCCACAGCCAATCATAATTTTTGTATTGAACTTGGCTCTCCTTTTTTACATTTATGTTTTGGTGGGATTTTGTATTGTATAGCGCGGCCGCTATACTTTTTAAGTAGTTTAAAAATGTTCCTTTTTAATATTTCGTTTTTATTATTTTTTGTGTTTACTTGAAATAATAGCCTTTAGCTATGATAAGCGTTTTCCATACTACCATAAATTATATTTTGAATTGGCGTAATATTAGTTCCAATGCGTTAGGTGTCATTAGTGGTGTCTTGGTTTAAAAGGATGCCAACGAATTCAAAATCACCCCGTATCACAGTGGATCGAAAATGCCCTCCCCATAGACATAGGATTTTTTTTTGTAATTATGCTTTTTCTGGGTGGAAACCAACACAGAACCTTATTAGGAGCCCAAAATATATCATATTTATGCACCTCTGGTGATTAGGACGCAGAAAAGATTTTTCGATCTAAAATTTGTATGGAGAAAAACATGAAAATCGATATTTTTCGGCTCTCGTGCGAGTGCCCGTTATTTCCTCTGGTACGAATGATGTCCTTATTTTTTGCTATCTTTCGACATATAGCACGCACCGGGGACTCGATGGACTTCAGGTGAAAAAAAATTAAATGTATTTTCAAACTATTATTTTGCATTTTACTCATTACCCAAACTACATTAGGACAATAAATAATATTATGACTTGACTTGCAACGCATAATTACCAATTAAGTTAGAAATTACCAAACACAATCATTTTTTTAAAATAAAACGAATAATAAGTACAAACAAACTACAAAGTCGATAAAACAATTTATATAATAAATATTATTTAATTCTTAGACTAGATATTACAAGTCATCAAAAGCAATAATTAAAAAAAAAACGCATTATTATGTTCAATAAATAATATTATGACTTGACTTGAAACGCATAATTACCAATTAAGTTGGAAATTACCAAACATTAATTTTTTTAAATAAAACGAATAATAAGTACAAACTAAAAAGTCGATAAAACAATTTATACAATAAATATTATTTAATTCTTAGACTAGATATTAAAAGTTATCAAAAGCAATGAATAAAAAAACACATTATTAATGTTCGTACTAATATTATTTATTACAAATGTGAAAATTTGGATGGATGGATGTTTGTTACCACTTTACGCCAAAACTACTGGACGGATCGGACTGATATTTTGCATACAGGTAGTTCTGGGCCTGGAATAAAACATAGGTTTTTTTCACTTTTTAAACTCAGATTAGCTGGGATAGAAATAACCTTTAATTGTTCCATAGAATCGACACGTGCAAAGCCGCGGGCAGAAACTAGTGATACCATATTAAATAGACACATCCATATCAGAATCTGTGTCTTCTGCAATGATGTTACTGACATCTACAAATTCTATTTCAAGATGTTCTCTATTGATGAGATCCAAAGCTTCCGGACTTAACTCTTTCCTCCGCGCTGCATTCAGTACCGGTCTTGTAGAAGAAATGTAGGGGTCTGATGATAGAAGCAGCATATTTAAAATATCTTGATTATTGTCAACCCTGCTAGTCTTCCGAGCATGAGACTCCCTGCACTTGCGAAAGTATTTGTTTCTTGCCTCTGAGGCTTCTTCAGATAGATTACCGATAGGCAAAATAGATTCATAAGCTATATCCCACGCACCATGTATAAGAACTTTATGCACGGTTGCTGACATGTACTTCTCCGCAGTCTGTCGGGTGTATTGCTTGAATGTTTCCGTGTTTATAGTTTCACCTGATGATATGACTTGCAATATGACTGCAAATCTCCGTAAAAGCTCTTCATCAAGCCCAGTCATAGCTGCTGTTTTTTCGGGGAACTCGAAAAACTTTCTTGCTGTGTTCCCATCATTGGTTGTTCCCGATCTTTGCTTAACTACATCAATTAATAAACCTATTTCTTTTCTGAACTTGGCTTGTATTTCTTTTTTCTTTTCCTCCAATATTTGTTTATTTTCTTCTCCTCTTACGGACCACGTCTTTAAATGTTGTATGTATGCTGTGTGCAATAGACATTCCATGCAGTTTATGCGAGCGTGCAGTGAAGATATTCCAAACTTATATAGATCGGTTGCAACTTCCCTTCTCATAACTGGTTCCAAATTATTCATTCGAGAAGGTTTTGCCAAGCCCAAATGGCACGTTGCAGGTGAGGTCGCATATGAAAGATAGGTACAAACCTTCCCATCTATCATAGTCATTACAAGATTGTGAGTAATTTGGTTTGTATCGCATTCGGTGTTACTCAGAGATCGTATTTCTTCTTCCATTGCGGACAGCTGTTCTTTTACAACTACTTTAGACTCTTTTATGAAGAGAAACTGCACAGGTCGACAATATAACGCTGAACAGGGTTTTTTGGGACCAAAGTGGTCATGAAAACTGATTCGTCACTTTTCCATCTTCTTCGAAACTTTGTTTGTATGTGCTCTGACTCGAGGCACCATCGAATCCCCATTTCGATATTAAAGTCATTGATTGGTTTGTAATCTCTGCAGGTAAACTTTTTATTATTCTGGTAACAGTTATGTCAAGTAGTGGTTGAAGAGCTACTTTGGCCATCGTATCAGTAACAGTGGTTGCGTCTTTTGGAGGAAAGCAATCCATCTTAGCTTGCTGGACTTTGTAATATGATGGTTACAAATGTTGTATGCCTTCATGAATGGCAGATTCTCTCAACGCAATATATTGCCACTTTGATAATTTAAGGGACAATAATAATCCGAGCGCTTTGGTAGGGGTAAAAGCACACTTTTTTTTTCTTTTGCTTGTTTAACCATTTTTTCAGCCTCTTTTGGGTTCTTTATAATATGATCTATGGCCGCTGCCAAAACATCGTTGCCCTCATGCTTCATGTTAGCTATTAAAGCAAAGGCCAATTCCGAACTTTCTCTGCCTTTATAATTGAAATCTTCAAACCTTCGTATCTTTTGTTTAGTTCCAAGTTCTGCAAAAGGTTTGCGCGGACTTGGAGCTATTTTTGTTGATGTTCCAACAGTTGATGTACTTGGAGAGAGTAAAAGCAGTTCACCAGCTCCACTTGTTTCTTCACTTGCAGTTAATACCTCTTGCGGTCGTATATTTTCACGTATGCAAGTTGGCCACTCGATCTTCTGTTCTAACCAATCTGTATAGTATTTTTTGAAAGTTTGTGTGTTACATTTTGCAGAGTTCCATCTTTTTATAACAGACTGACTGAATCTTCTACAGAATTCCTGGAGAAAGTCTGTATCTTCGTCGGACAAACTCAAATTCAATAGAAGTTTAACTTCTTTTACCAGTTTCACATAATTTCCTAGTTTCTCACATTGCTTAAGAATCACAAATAGATCCAGATTGGTTTCTATCACATTATTTCCTATATGCATTTTTATTAATTATTAACACGAAATTATCAGATATTTGAAGTTGGGAAGTTTTAATAATCACTTTAAAAAGATATTCAGTACTTACCCTCTTTATCACTTCACTTTAACTTCATATCGGCTAAATAATCACTTTTAAAGTGGATGAGATTTCTGAAGGTATTAATCAGATTAACCTGGATGTATACAATATAAACTCATGGGCGAAGACCTATGGTCTCCTAATCAATCCGTCTAAATCGCAAGCTATCATCTGTGGTAGTCCTTTCATGTTGAAATCCTTAGCTCTGACTACGATTCCGTCTGTTACTTTAGCCAGCAACATCATCCCACTCTCCGTGAAAGCTAAGAACTTGGGCGTCATTTTTGAAAATAATTGATCTTGGACTAGCCATGTAAATAACATCAGCAAAAAGGTCAATTACACTTTTCATTCACTTAGACGTTTACAAAACTTCCTACCATTTGAGACTAAAACCATCCTCGCCCAGAGTCTTCTACTCCCTCTTCTCGATTACGCCGATGTTTGTTTCCTGGACGCGACGGAGGAACTGTGGAATAAGCTCGAGCGCCTTCAGAATTTGGGCATCCGATTCATATACGGATTACGTAAATTCGACCTGTTTCTGCTTTAAGATCCAAGCTGAAATGGCTGCCCATACGAAGGCGGCGTGATCTACACATTCTGTCCTATCTCAACAATTAACAAAAGTAAAGCAATTGTGCAAGGCCAGGATATTTGAGCGCAGTAGGCATTTAACGATACTTCCCTCCCCGCGTGGCAAGTCGCGCGAATACAAACTTCAAATGAACTCGCTGACCTCGCGCCGCGCCGCTCGCGCCACGCTGTTGTGCACAGTATAATTTGTAACAGTAGTTTAACTCCAATGTAGCAGTCTCTAAATGCGAATTTATTAATTATAAATTATAAAAATAAGTTTAAGTAAGATTACATAGTTTTTTCAAATGACCAATTTTGCTTTAAGGTTTGTGTCTGTCTTGGTCTTTAGATAAATAGTAAATTAATAAAAGTAATAGTAATAAAAATAAAAATTTATTTATAGACAGTTAGAGGCGGGCGATGTCACAGGTAGGGTTTGCACTATTCGTTTAATTTTACATCATATATTTTTAGCGAATTATTTTTATTCGAATATTTTTTAACATTGATTGAAAATAATACAATATCAATTCAACACACACAAGAGCAGCTAGACTGGGGTTTGTCTGATTACAGCATAATTTTATTGAAATAAAATCAAGAATTTTAATTAGTTTTATAGTTTCTTAATAAAATAACACATTTATCGTTTTACAGAGTAAACTTCGGTTTACCCTGTAAGCCGTGTCCACTTAGACATGGCAAAGCCCGACACTGACAAAAAATAAGATCGACTTTATCATGGCAGATAGCAAGCACATATTCAGAGATGTCTCAGTGATCAACAGGTTCAATGCCGGATCTGATCCTGTTAATATCTGCAGCGTTCCCGCACAGCAGTATGCCATAAGACATAACACTATGGAAGTAGCTGAAATAGACTAGTCTAGAAGTATCAGCGTCTGTAAGGTGACGGATTTTTTTGACGGTATACGCCGCAGAACTAAGTCTCTTCGATAGCTTATCTATGTGCGGGTCCCATTGATGTTTATTATCTAACTAAGGTGATTCTAACGTTTCTCCTTTTACGTTTACATCAGCCTTAACTTGTTTAACATTAGGTAAAATAAATGTAATATATTTCGTTATGTATCTCAGTGGGTGTGTGTGCTGTCACATAGCAAGGCGAGCGGTGTCGAATTGCGGTTCGCTTTGCTCAACATTATTCGACCCCGCCAACGTCAGATTCGAAATCCTCATCCTCAAATTAGTCGAAAAAAATTAGTCTGTTCTCCATAGTAGAATTGCGGCTCGCCTCTACCCGAAAAAAAATTCAAAAATAGGCCAAATTTTGTTTTTTTTTATAAAAAGGGGCGAGGGAGGTAAATTTCTTTTTGAATTCGTAATTACTCGACTTTCTCTATATGATTGAATGAATTATTAATATGATTTGATATAAAAAAATTGTCTTCTAAGTTGCTTCGTTTGGCAGATCAAAAGAATATCAAAAGGGGGGGTGAAAATAGGGGCGAGAGGGGGATGTTTTTTTTTCTTCTATACAAAAGAAACCCTTTATATTATACCGCAATAAACACCCTATCACGACGGCATCTGGTAGCAACCTCAAAAGGGGGGGGGGGGTTCTGGGGGCAAATCTCAAAAAGTCGGAATTTTTCCTAGGTCACTACGACACCCCCTACACGATTCCGCAAAAAAATATATACCTCCCCCTTTACCATCAAGGAGAACAATTATGTCAAACAGGTTGTGACGTCACAGACAATCCAGCTAATGAAGAAAATACGACACTATATTTTTTTTTAAAATCCTATAACAAACGTTGACCCCCCTCGATGTCCAGAATCACCCCTTTTCGGCTTAGTAGACCCTGTCCGTGGTACCCTGTATAGTAAAGCCCTAGAACCTTTTTATTTAATCGAGTACCTAGTAGGTAGTTAATCACTGTTCACTTGCTGTTTTTTTTAAACGTGCCCTTGTACCTTGGCATCGATGAGCTGCAAAGTTAAAAATGTACTGAACAAAAATGATCATACAGTTGCGCTACTGTTATGTCTGTACGCTACCCTCCTTTTGTTGACTGTTTTAGGTAGTTGATAGTAAATAAGTATATGTAATATATATAACCTTTTTTCTATATTTTAAGATTCCGTAGTTTTCGTCTGGATACTTTTTTATTTATTTGCCATTTTAAAATTCTTTCTTAAACGGTAAATCGATCGATTCACGGGGGGTACTGGGAGCCGGCAAGAGCGACACAGGTCCTACCTCAACAAGGCCCGGCGGGCTACTGAAGCAGGCCGCTTGAGCGCGGAGTACTTATATTCTATAATTATTCGTTTTAAAAAAATACAAAATTGTTTTGAGAAAAACTAACCGGAGAATGCCCTTCTAAACTTTGTTGCCTATTTTCTGGCATATTTTTTGAGAGTACAACGTTTATACACTTGAAGTACAACAAGAAACCAAATAAAAACTAACCTCTTTTCGAGATTTTTTATCATCAGGTGAAGTGATAAATATCGTGTTTTGAACCGTAGAATGCTCTATAGTATATATCCAACTACAACATATATTTTTGTCCGGTAAAAACAAAGGATATTTGATGGTTTAAAACTGAATCTAAGATTGCATGATTTCGAATATCGTGGCCATTTTGCAGCATTTTGAAAGGATTCTAAGCAAACAATTAATGATTATCATTAGTAGCGGGTTAGCAGGTAGTTAAACACAAGTAGGTAAACCTACGCAGTACATTTTATATCAATGATAAAGTCGAGTAACTTAGTGAGCCCCTTGTCAATTTATTAAAATAATACACAACTCCATACAAATTTTAGATCGAAAAATCTTTACTGCGTCCTAATCACCAGAGGTGCATAAATATGATATATTTTGGGCTCCTAATAAGGTTCTGTGTTGGTTTCCACCCAGAAAAAGCATAATTACAAAAAAAAAAAAAACCTATGTCTATGGGGAGGGCATTTTCGATCCACTGTGCGTAACTATTATTTATTTTCTATTTTTTATTTTTATTATTATTATGACTTTGGCAATAATGCAGAGTTTAGAGATGGGTCGATAATGAGAAACCTCCGTTATAGACCCCTTCTTATGGACTGGGGTAATGAATGCAGATTTCCATATTTTAGGTACTATATTTGATGAAAGTGACATATTAAACAAGAGTGAAATAGGATAAGATACGGTAGAGGCACACCTGATAAGTAATTTAGAGGATATATTATCAGGGCCTGGTGCTTTCGACGCATCCAACTTTTTTAGCAAAATCATAATGTCATCTGGAATAATTTCAATTTGACTAATGTCAGAGGTTATATCAGAATCTGACTGATTACTCACAATCCAGCCATGGTGAAATGAATTATTAAGATTATTAGTGTGAGTTGAATCTAGAAAAGTTATTAAGTTATTAAGTTTCTTATTACTGAATAATACTTTCAGAGGAAATCAATGATATCCAAAATTGTACAATTAATATTCCACTTATTTTAAATATAATACATTTTATAATAAATAAATTAGAACTATCGACGCCGCGCCACTTGTGAATGTTATGTGCTAATGATTTTATTACATGTTCTATATTAATGTGTGTTTGTAATATTAAGATGGCTGCGATCTGTTCCGCACTAAACTTAATTCAATAAGAATTGTACCTACCCGTCGTTAACCTAGTTTATATTAATTTCGAAGTGAACAGTAGAGTTTGCCACTCGGGTCTGACCCCCATTATAACTCGTTGCTCCCTCGCCTAGCTCAGCTACGCTACCGAGTGTAATGTAATAACCATGTAGGTATATAATGGGGTTCATCATCACCTACAATACAAGAGAGTTTAGTACCGTAGGCGAGTCGGTTCGCGGTGCCTGGCGCAGTGTGCGAGACGCGAGTGGAGTCCGAGTGAGATGTGTGTCTTTAGATAGCAGGAGGGTGGCACCCGTCTCGCACACAGAGGCGGTGCGCGATGCGGGCGCAGTGCGTGACGTCACGGGCGCGTGGGAGCGGTAATGGCCGGCCTCGCGCCGACCTGCACATTATGTAAGTAGGTTAGTGCCCACCGCGCCCGCGCGCCCCGCGTCCTCCCCCCTCCGCGAGTCCAATACCTAGCCTAGAGCCGCACCTGTTGTTGTGCCTGCCTGCCGATGCGTGTCCGCCCCGGCGCGGCGGCGCGGCGCTTGCAGTGTAGTGGTGCTGTGGCTGGCTGCGGCCTGGAGGGCCTGGGCCGTGCAGTGTCGTGTAGTTAAAAACCTGCGATACCAAGTACATACCTAGGTTCATTTTATATTTATTTATTTGTATACTTATTGCCGATATTACCTTTGGACTTAGTGTAGCAAGTAGGTAAAGTTTTTTTTGTTAAAATCAGGGTATGCAGTTAGTACCTAGGTATAATGATGGTAGAAATCGGGCATGAACGGTAATGGTTTGTAACCGATTGCAGGGCGAGACGATATTCTCGTGGTACAGCGGGGGCGACGGTGGGGGTGGTGGGGCGGTGCGGGGAGCGGACCGGTGGGGGGGGCGCGTGCGGCGCGTGGAGACGGCGCGCGCGCTCGGCCTGGGCCGCGGCTCCGTGAACGTGAGCGCGGTGCGCGAGACCGACGCCGGCCTCTACCGCTGCCAGGTCACCTTCCCCAACCGCTCGCCGCCCAAGCGCAACAACGGCACCTTCTACTACCTGGATGTGGACGGTGAGTCTGTCCGTCTGTGGCGATGTCAACCAACAACTGGTAGGTACGTATTGAACATGTGCGACTGCGTCCGCAGGGGGCAACCTGATCGCCACGCCGCCCATGAACGTGACGGTGCGCGAGGGCGAGCGCGCCGAGCTCGAGTGTCTGCCCAAGAGTCCCGAGAGCGCGGTGCAGTGGGAGCGGGACGGGGCGCCGCTGGAGCGCACGCCCGAGCTGGCGGCGCGGCGCGACCACGCGCCCAACGGCAGCCTCGTGCTGCGCAGCGCCGCCTCCTCCGACCCCGGCGAGTACGCGTGCCGCGTGCGCGACCCCGCCGGCCGCACGCAGAGCGCCAGCGCCTTCCTCGACGTGCAGTGTGAGTGCAGCGCGCCCCCGCGCCCCGCGCCCCGCGCCCCACACACCTCACCCTCCCTCTCTGGTCGCCCGCAGACGCCGCCAAGGTGGTGTACGCGCCGCAGGAGCGGCACCTCCCGCTGGGCAAGCCCGCAAGCCTGGACTGCCACTTCAGCGCCAACCCGCCGCTCACCAACCTGCGCTGGGAGAAGGACGGCTTCCTCTTCGACCCCTACAACGTGCCCGGCGTCTTCTACAGCAGGAACGGCAGTCTGCTGTTCAACCGGGTGCGTCCCGCCCCGCCCGCGCCCCGCGCCCCGCGCCCCCCTATGTACTGATGGTCTCCCGGCCTGCCTGCAGGTGGACGAGTCACACGAGGGCCAGTACTCGTGCACGCCGTACAACGCGCTGGGCACGGCGGGCGCGTCGCCGCGCGTGCGCGTGCGCGTGCTGCGGCCGCCGGCGCTGCAGGCGCGGCCGCTGCCCCTGTACGTGGCGCGCCTCGGAGCCACGCTGACGCTCCCCTGCGCGCTGCAGCCCTCCTCGGCCCAGGAGGGTGACGCAGGCCTCGCCCCGCTCTGGACGAGGGTGAGCCCCCGCACCCCGCCGCCCCTCGGCCCGCTCCCCCCGCTCGCCCGCTGACGGTAGGTATGCCCTCTGCCCGCAGAAGGACGGCGCGCCGCTGCCGGCGGGGCGGCACTCGATGGACGCGGGCAGCCTGACGATCGTGGACGTGACGTCGGCGGACCGCGGCGTGTACTCGTGCAGCGCGACCAACGACGCGGCCACCGTCAGCGCCGACACCGAGCTGCTCGTGGAGAACGTGCCGCCGCGCGCGCCGCGCCGCCTGCGCGCCGAGCCCGCGCAGCGCTCCGTGCATCTCTCCTGGGAGCCCGGTGAGCGTTTCCCCTCCGACCTCCGCCCCCCCCCCCCCCCCTCCCCACCTCCGCCCTTACACTCACACACTGCTCCCTCAGGCGAGAGCGGGCTGGAGATGGAGTACATCGTGTGGTACCGCGAGCGCGCCGCCAGCGAGTGGCGCACCATGAAGATCCTGTCTCGCGGCGTGACCGAGGCGACGGTGGGCGGGCTGCGCGCCGGCGCCGAGTACGAGCTGCGCGTGCTCTCGCAGGACGCCATCGGCGACGGCCTCTTCAGCAAGCCCATATTCGTGAGCACGCAAGGTGAGCGCACGCTCCGCGCCGCCGCCAGCCTCCTCGCGCGCACTCGCTAGTGACGCTCCGCTCGTGCCGCAGGTGCGGAGGATGCGGACGAGCCGCCCGCGCAGGAGACCACGCCGGAGCCGGAGCCCGCGGAGGTGGCCGCGCCGCCCCCCTCGCCGGACGCGCCGGACGAGCTGGAGGTGTCGGTGCGGCTGCTGGAGGAGGGCGCGCTGGTGCGCTGGCGCCGCGCCCCCGGGGACCGCGCGCCCTGCGCCGTGCGCTGGTACCGCGGCGACCAGTTGCTCGACCTCACGCACACGGACAACGACTACATGCTGGGTAGGTGTACCCCCCGCCCCCCGGCGGACGGTGCGCGTGATGTGTGATGGACCGCGTCCTGTTGCAGTGTCGGGCGTGGAGGAGCAGGCGCAGTACTGGGCGCGCGTGGCATGCGCGCGCGGGGCGGGCGGCGCCGCGCTGCAGGTGCCGGCGTGGGGCCGGATGCGCGCGGCGGCGGCCGCCTGCGCGGGCGCGGCGCTGCTGCTGGCGGCGCTGGCGGCCGCGCTCTACGCCGCGCGCCGCCGTCTGCGCCCCCGCCCCCGCCCCCGCCCACACAAGTGCGCGCGCTGACCTCGCTCGAACAATGATCATTCATCTGTTAGTGAACAACACATTGGGTCGCGCGGGCACGGCGGCGGCGGCGCGGTGGCGTGCGAGTGAAGCCGAGAGACGGCTGCTAGCGAATAACATTCTTGAAATAATAAGTTATTTTTTATTATTTTGTGGTTTGAATTCTCACGGTTCCCGTACCTTAGGTCGGAAAGGCCGGTTCTATTATCCTCCGTCGTAAAGCGCGTTCGTTCAGAGTAGTTCAGAGTTCGAGGACGCGAACTCGTCGGAAGGCGAGGCCGAGATGTACCTGTGCCATCTCACTGACATTGACTTTTTATTTTATTTGGGAAACAATTATAAATAGAACGTAGACTTGGAATAAATAAAGCTAACTACAGTTTCCACTCGCAGCTTGAAAGTATAACTGAACATAAGTGAAATTTGATCGACAAAAAATTAAAATTATAAAAAGAATGTGCCTAACAAAAACAAAAGAAAATAAAGTAGTACAAAGAACAAAGTGCCTATTAAAAAAAAGACTAAGTTAAAACAAAAATACACAACAAATGTAGTTCTGTGCGCCTGATGTCAGCACCGAGTCATGCTGGTTGGCAACTGCAAGGTGGGGATAGGATGTTAATAATGTGTGTGCTCCTCATTTGAAGAAGTTAATATTAATAAAAAGCATTTCGCCTCATGTTGGAGAGATGTTTTTGGAATAACGCGTATTAAATGTTTGCATGGTCCGCGGTCAATAGGAGTTTTTCCGGTAGTTTGTGGCGCAGTTGGGAATACTTAGTTTGAGGTAGTTTCGGCGAGGAGCTCTACTGGACGGGACGGTTAGTCCGGTACCGGATAAGAGCGCGGGTGAGTCGACTGGATTCAGGACAATGTTGAGCAATAGTGACAGGTCCGCAGCTTCTCTTCTCAACTCAAGCGGTAGTAAGTGATGGTGTTCGCAGCTATCTATATAGTCAGGTTTGATGAACTTATGCTTGTAATTAATAAATTTAAGAAATTTCCGCTGAGGTTTCTCAAGCAGAGATACATATTTATTGTACTGGGGATTCCATACCTGCGAGGCGTATTCGAGGTGACTTCGGACCAGTGAGCGGTAGAGAATTTTGAGAGTTTTGAGTGACCTGAAATCCTTAGTCACCCGGAATAGAAAGCCGAGCAATTCCTGCAAGGAAAACGCAATTGTATAGTCGAAACTGTTATAATATGGCTACTACTAACAAATTGCCAAACGATGTAAAAGAACTAAAGGGTCCCTTATTCAACTGAAAGTTATTTAATTTATGAATTGAGCATTGTTTTTATTCGGTTGAAGATTAGCTTAATTTTAAGTTTTGACCTAGAGAGTTCTATTTTAATTGACAATTTATTATATTTGCGTTTAATTTATTTTATTAGTGACATTTAATTTAATTTGATTGATTTTTATACTGACGTGCCTGCATTCGGGCTGCAGACACGCAGCTCTCGTTGTGACTCCACCAATGTATTGTACGAGTCGTACCATGTGTTAGTGAATCAGCTCGCGCTGTGCGAAGCGCGCTGCGCAAAGCGTGAGAGACACAATGACTCATTCATTACTAAAACGAACCCGTACAAAAATGAAATCCTTTCAAAGCTTTTATTAACACCTTGACTGCGAACTCTTTTACGACTGCGATCTTTTTTTTAACCTTTCTAAAAACTAGATTTTTATATGATTAATAGGTAAACATTCACAGTGGAAACATCCGTCCCTGGAAGTATTTGATATTTGATATGCAGCTGAGGTGGCACTACAATTGTGGCTGATCCAAAAGCCACCAAGTGGTATAATTATATTTGTACAAAGGCAAATTACCAAATCTCAAGGTTAGGCACCTGCCGAGGAGAGTATCGTGTGGGTGGTACCTGACTCGTGTGCATGATTAATAGGTAAATTAGGTTTTTTTTTTTTTTTTTCTGTCCGTGAGCCATGTCCCGGCCCGCGAGCTAGCCTACTTATCGCTCTCTGACTTTATCAGAGGCCTTGTCGTCTTTATTTATTTAATTAGGACTCGTAAAGGTATTTACATATTATGTCTTAATTTGTGAAATGTTTTCCATTGTGTTGTAAGGATACCTTATTCTCTACTGGATGGGTACCTATGTGGGGTTTTTATTTGCGGAAGGGTTTTATACATAGAATATTTTTTATTTCTAAAACATGTTTCTTATCTTATCTTAATTACATTAATATCTTATATATCGTATCTTATCTCTAAAAAATTCTTATGCTAAGTTTACATTTTATAGCAGTTATATATATCATCATAATATATATACCGCATAAGTTATATATCTTTATTTCTTTTAATTACAGGTTTTACTACATCTGTACAATATTCTATAAATTTACATCTCAGATTTTTATCTAACATGATTGTATGTACTGTGTCGGCATCTATGTTACAATCTAGGGCTTGTTCAGTTTCATATCTCTTGAGACCCGTCGTTGGGCATTCTAACAAAATATGCGTTATGCTTTCTGCGACTCCGGTGCTCCGGTTAAACTAAAAAATAGAAAATAAATAATAGTCATCTAATTAGTGACGAAAATTAATGGTTTAACGAGATTCCCACTGTCCCTATCTACTATCTAGCGAAACCACAGCCAAGGGAACGGGCTTGGGAGAATCAGCGGGGAAAGAAGACCCTGTTGAGCTTGGCTCTAGTCTGGCATTGTGAGGAGACATGAGAGGTTAAACTACAAAATAGAAAATAAATAATAGTTTAAAAAAACTAAAAAACCACGTTTTTTATAATAAACTGAACTGAAAAGTAGAAATAATTCAAATCATGGTAAGAGTGATAAATAAAAGAAATTATTTTAATGTAAAAAAGCGTGGGGTGCTTTCTGAAAATATTGCTTCAATGTCGCTACTCCTATCAGTATCTAGTTATGTGATATGAGGCAAGTGTGCGCTCTTGGCAAGAGAACGCTAATTCATCGACGCCACGCTTTTGACATTAAAATAATTTCTTTTATTTCTCTTAACGAATTCAAAATCACCCCGTATGGGCTCTTGACGCCCATACGGGGTGATTTTGAATTCGTTGGCATCCTTTTAAACCAAGACACCACTAATGACACCTAACGCATTGGAACTAATATTACGCCAATTCAAAATATAATTTATGGTAGGTTAGGTTAGATTTTTTTTTTTTAATTTTTTTTTTTTAAATCATATCTTCCCCTAGCTGAACCAGGGATCTGGTTTGCACTAATCTACTCTTTCATTCCAGTTCTCACATTTATGCTTCTCGTACTTCCATTCTTCATACTTTATCTTCCTAGTATCCATCTCAATCATGCCTGTATTTATTCTATCAGGATGGGGTTTGGGTTTCTTATATCTACTTTATTCAGTATGACTATCTTAATTCTACTATTTTATTTTCTTATTGTATGTTTACACAGTTTAATATGGCTTACATATTAAACTGTGTAAGCGCTCTCGAGCGCGGTCGGAGCGCGAATAACTAAAAACACCAGGCGTAATCGCTATTTGTTTGCGATGGTGGGGTATTTATGTCAGCCTAGGTTAGGTCAGGTTAGGTTAGGATAGGCTAAGATAGGATAGGATAGGTAGGTTAGGTAGGTTTGGTTTGGATACCACTCCAAATACCCCTCTGACAAAACAGTGGGGTCAGTGGAGGCGGCATGTTTGAGACTTCCAGAGATGGACTTGAGGTGGAACCGGAGTGGTGCTAGTGGTTTAAAATGTTTATTTTTGTTGGTAGCCGCTCCAATCATCCCTCTGAATTAGCAGAGGGGGCAGTGGAAGGGGCTCGTCACACCCTCCGTTGTATTATTATGTCTCTCATATACCATGATCTCGGGCCATAAAGTGACCCGGTCCTTTGGAAGGCTTGCGTGGGGCCGAAGCCAACAGCACAGAGGCCCTTTGAGAAATTAATCTAAAGGCGATGGCTACACATAGCGGGTATCATCCTCGGGTGCACAATATGATACATCCAAAGATGGTATCCACCAGGTGTAGAGACTATTGCAAAGAAAAATGAAAGAAATAAAAACAGGCTATTGTGATGGATTGATGGACTGGGTAATCGGGCTATAGGGGAGATTGCGGACGTCTGCCATAAACAAGTCAATCATAATGTTAAGAAGAGTGGCAGACGGTGGCTTGCCGAATGCTGGATGGGTTCCTTAAAAAGCCGGAGTAAATTACCGGAGAGGAACAACATCGGCGCAAACGACTGAGGGGTGTCGAGAGGTGCAGCCCCGATTTCACCATCACGAAGACTGCTCGTGAGCGGGTTTCCTCGTTATTACGCCATTAGACACTTCCACCCCCGAGTCTACATCATAAGATGCATCTCTCGCGACTCCACTCAGACCGGCCAATGAAGGCAAGCAAGAGGTGGGGATCTGGTTCTCTTGGGATGCCACTCCGCAAGCGGAGACGAGAACCAGGAACTTCCCCGGGAGCACTCGGTAGCCGTGGTGTCGCTACTCACCAACAGCTCGCCACAAGCGGCCCTGCGGACTTATGCTTATGCTTATGTATTATTATTATTATTATGAGTCCATCCCTGGAAGTATTTGATATTTGATATGCAGCTGAGGTGGCACTACAATTGTGGCTGATCCAAAAGCCACCAAGTGGTATAATTATATTTGTACAAAGGCAAATTACCAAATCTCAAGGTTAGGCACCTGCCGAGGAGAGTATCGTGTGGGTGGTACCTGACTCGTGTGCATGATTAATAGGTAAATTAGGTTTTTTTTTTTTTTTTCTGTCCGTGAGCCATGTCCCGGCCCGCGAGCTAGCCTACTTATCGCTCTCTGACTTTATCAGAGGCCTTGTCGTCTTTATTTATTTAATTAGGACTCGTAAAGGTATTTACATATTATGTCTTAATTTGTGAAATGTTTTCCATTGTGTTGTAAGGATACCTTATTCTCTACTGGATGGGTACCTATGTGGGGTTTTTATTTGCGGAAGGGTTTTATACATAGAATATTTTTTATTTCTAAAACATGTTTCTTATCTTATCTTAATTACATTAATATCTTATATATCGTATCTTATCTCTAAAAAATTCTTATGCTAAGTTTACATTTTATAGCAGTTATATATATCATCATAATATATATACCGCATAAGTTATATATCTTTATTTCTTTTAATTACAGGTTTTACTACATCTGTACAATATTCTATAAATTTACATCTCAGATTTTTATCTAACATGATTGTATGTACTGTGTCGGCATCTATGTTACAATCTAGGGCTTGTTCAGTTTCATATCTCTTGAGACCCGTCGTTGGGCATTCTAACAAAATATGCGTTATGCTTTCTGCGACTCCGGTGCTCCGGTTAAACTAAAAAATAGAAAATAAATAATAGTCATCTAATTAGTGACGAAAATTAATGGTTTAACGAGATTCCCACTGTCCCTATCTACTATCTAGCGAAACCACAGCCAAGGGAACGGGCTTGGGAGAATCAGCGGGGAAAGAAGACCCTGTTGAGCTTGACTCTAGTCTGGCATTGTGAGGAGACATGAGAGGTTAAACTAAAAAATAGAAAATAAATAATAGTTTAAAAAAACTAAAAAACCACGTTTTTTATAATAAACTGAACTGAAAAGTAGAAATAATTCAAATCATGGTAAGAGTGATAAATAAAAGAAATTATTTTAATGTAAAAAAGCGTGGGGTGCTTTCTGAAAATATTGCTTCAATGTCGCTACTCCTATCAGTATCTAGTTATGTGATATGAGGCAAGTGTGCGCTCTTGGCAAGAGAACGCTAATTCATCGACGCCACGCTTTTGACATTAAAATAATTTCTTTTATTTCTCTTAACGAATTCAAAATCACCCCGTATGGGCTCTTGACGCCCATACGGGGTGATTTTGAATTCGTTGGCATCCTTTTAAACCAAGACACCACTAATGACACCTAACGCATTGGAACTAATATTACGCCAATTCAAAATATAATTTATGGTAGGTTAGGTTAGATTTTTTTTTTTTAATTTTTTTTTTTTAAATCATATCTTCCCCTAGCTGAACCAGGGATCTGGTTTGCACTAATCTACTCTTTCATTCCAGTTCTCACATTTATGCTTCTCGTACTTCCATTCTTCATACTTTATCTTCCTAGTATCCATCTCAATCATGCCTGTATTTATTCTATCAGGATGGGGTTTGGGTTTCTTATATCTACTTTATTCAGTATGACTATCTTAATTCTACTATTTTATTTTCTTATTGTATGTTTACACAGTTTAATATGGCTTACATATTAAACTGTGTAAGCGCTCTCGAGCGCGGTCGGAGCGCGAATAACTAAAAACACCAGGCGTCATCGCTATTTGTTTGCGATGGTGGGGTATTTATGTCAGCCTAGGTTAGGTCAGGTTAGGTTAGGATAGGCTAAGATAGGATAGGATAGGTAGGTTAGGTAGGTTTGGTTTGGATACCACTCCAAATACCCCTCTGACAAAACAGTGGGGTCAGTGGAGGCGGCATGTTTGAGACTTCCAGAGATGGACTTGAGGTGGAACCGGAGTGGTGCTAGTGGTTTAAAATGTTTATTTTTGTTGGTAGCCGCTCCAATCATCCCTCTGAATTAGCAGAGGGGGCAGTGGAAGGGGCTCGTCACACCCTCCGTTGTATTATTATGTCTCTCATATACCATGATCTCGGGCCATAAAGTGACCCGGTCCTTTGGAAGGCTTGCGTGGGGCCGAAGCCAACAGCACAGAGGCCCTTTGAGAAATTAATCTAAAGGCGATGGCTACACATAGCGGGTATCATCCTCGGGTGCACAATATGATACATCCAAAGATGGTATCCACCAGGTGTAGAGACTATTGCAAAGAAAAATGAAAGAAATAAAAACAGGCTATTGTGATGGATTGATGGACTGGGTAATCGGGCTATAGGGGAGATTGCGGACGTCTGCCATAAACAAGTCAATCATAATGTTAAGAAGAGTGGCAGACGGTGGCTTGCCGAATGCTGGATGGGTTCCTTAAAAAGCCGGAGTAAATTACCGGAGAGGAACAACATCGGCGCAAACGACTGAGGGGTGTCGAGAGGTGCAGCCCCGATTTCACCATCACGAAGACTGCTCGTGAGCGGGTTTCCTCGTTATTACGCCATTAGACACTTCCACCCCCGAGTCTACATCATAAGATGCATCTCTCGCGACTCCACTCAGACCGGCCAATGAAGGCAAGCAAGAGGTGGGGATCTGGTTCTCTTGGGATGCCACTCCGCAAGCGGAGACGAGAACCAGGAACTTCCCCGGGAGCACTCGGTAGCCGTGGTGTCGCTACTCACCAACAGCTCGCCACAAGCGGCCCTGCGGACTTATGCTTATGCTTATGTATTATTATTATTATTATGAGTCCATCCCTGGAAGTATTTGATATTTGATATGCAGCTGAGGTGGCACTACAATTGTGGCTGATCCAAAAGCCACCAAGTGGTATAATTATATTTGTACAAAGGCAAATTACCAAATCTCAAGGTTAGGCACCTGCCGAGGAGAGTATCGTGTGGGTGGTACCTGACTCGTGTGCAAGCACGCATCGGGGACCACCCGCAGGGTATGGTCGGGGGGAACCCGGCCGCTAGGGTGCCAACATGGGGACCTCACCCCTAAAAAGGAAAAACAAAAACATGGAAAACAACGACAGTTTAACTAATCCACGGGTGGGTCCCGGAAACGGGGAATCCCACGGCACTAAGGTGTCATGTCCCAGCGTATACGTGGAGGACGAAAACTGCCGCGACGTAAGGGGGCCTTCTGGTACTGCGGTGCAGAAGGCGGTAGGCGTTGTCTGCGCGCCCGTATCCGGTCTGGACGCGGACGTGCATATGACGTCGGAGGAGCGCGTAGGAGATGCTCGCACGTCGGCGTCCATTTTGGAAGCCTGCGCGCAGGAGCTGGCAGCAGAGGGAGAAGGCGGCCCCTCCTTTGCGGAACCACGATCGGACCCGTAGAGCAGAGGGAGAGCACCAGAAAGAGGAAGAAGCCGCCGTCGGAAGAATGTGGTGTCAGATTCCGATGCGGCTGATGATGGTGCGGTAGGGTCACCAAACCAGTCTGATAACGACCGGTTTTGGGAACACCCCAAAAGGCACTGCAGAGATGGCTCGGTATCGGAGTCGGGAAGCCCCAGGTCTGGATCATCACCTGTCCTGACTAGCTACAGCCGCAGGAAGGAATTCCTTTTAGAAAAGAAGGAAAAGAAGGGCATAGAAGCTGAACAGCTAATCGAAAATCAGCTCAAAAAGCGAGAGACCCCCGAGCCTGGGGACTTTTAGGACTATATGGGGGTAGTACGGTCGATGGCCCTTTACGGGGCACCAATATGGGCAGATACCCTGACGGAGAGAAACATAACTCACCTGCGACGTGCGCAGAGAGTGATGGCTGTCGGGGTCATTCGTGGGTACCGTACCGTCTCTTATGAGGCGGCGTGCTTGCTGGCCGGGTCCCCTCCATGGGACCTAGAGGCGGAGTGCCATGCGGCGACGTATGAATGGCGCATGGAACTCCGTCTCAGAGGGCAGGATCCGCCCCCACCGGGAGAAGAGCCAGCGTGGAGGCTCCAGATGCGACGAGCTCTTAGGGAAAAGTGGAAAGAGCGGCTAGCCTATCCAAGAGCCGGCTGCTGGACAATTGAGGCTGTCCGCCCAGTCTTCGAGGACTGGCTGGACAGGGTGCACGGTTCGCTTTCTTTCCGGTTAGTGCAGGTGCTGACGGGGCATGGCTGCTTCGGTAAGTACCTGTGCCGTATAGCTGGAAGGGAACCGAGGACCGAGTGCCATCATTGTAACTGTGTCGAGGATACTGCGCAGCACACGCTCGAGGAGTGCCCAGCTTGGGCCGTCGAGCGCTGTGCCCTAGAAGCAGTCGTGGGAGCTGAACTCTCGCTCATAGCAGTGATCAAATCAATGCTGGAAAGTGAAAGGACGTGGGACGAGATGTTGCAGAACGAGAGAGAGAAATACTCTCTACACTTTGGATACGCAGCCGGAGAGCCGAGCGCAGAAGGAGGCTTTTCAACGCCCATCTTCTGCCCCCATAACGCGCGCCCTGAGTGGCACTCCACGGCGGAGGACATTTGGATAACAATACGTTTTACTAATAGTAAACTTATGCCTGCCTTGAACCTACATCTAGGCTGTATATATTTATGCGCGCAGAACAGTGGTTTAACGTTCTCTTCTCAACTTACTAACTTCGCAGAATGTGTTCAATCTGTTTCGACTCAAAATCCGGATGATAAGATACTTTTACTTGGTGATTTCAACCTAAGTGGTATAAGCTGGAGCTCTTCCTCAAACTGTACTTATCTTTTACCTACGCATAATACTGCTAATGCTGATCATACAGAGCTTATTGATATGTTAACTATTAATAACTTAGGGCAGTACAATCATATATTAAACGGGCTAGGCCGCATACTAGATCTCATTTTGTGCAACGACGAGCTTACAGTATCATCCTGTTTGGATCCCTTGGTGAAGGAGGACAGTGTCTACCACCAGGCACTTCTTTGTGAACCCCAATTTATTCATACGAGAGCCTTAAATCCGCGCCCTAGACCTTTTTACTGCTACAACATAGGTGATTATGATTATTCAGCTTTGTGTAAGGAACTGGACACATATAACTGGAACACGGCTCTTTCTGATGGTTCAGTGGTTGATGCGGTTCTATTATTTAACACAGTGGTATCAGAGCTACGGGATAAGTACATTCCACAAAAAAACGTCCGGCGCACGCGCTATCCTCCATAGTACTCTCCGGCTTTGTTACACATTTTAAATGATAAAAATAAATACCATAGGAAAATTAAGATCTATGATAACAAGGCCGATAAGAACTCTTTTAAGGTACTAAGAGCCAGAGCGAAAAGAGTTGAACATGAGTGTTATTTAAATTACATAGCGAAAGTTGAAAATTCTATTAAATCTAATCCAAAAGCATTTTGGTCTTACATTAAATCTAATAAGCAACTCGTAAATAACTCGTATCCCTCTTCCATGACTTACATGAACACAGACATTAATGAAGGCACCAACATCTGCAACGCATTTGCTGACTTTTTTTAATTCTAATTACCTTCCACCATCTTCCTCAAGTTCGACTCCTCTCCATTCATGTGAACCAGCTCAGTTATCTACATGTCCTGCTGATCTGAGCAGCATAGAAATATCTCCTCCCATAATTATGAAACTACTAGAATCACTCGACTGTAACAAATCAGCTGGACCCGATGGTCTGCATCCTATCGTATTTAAAAACTGCGCCAAATCTCTATGCTATCCCATATGCTTACTTTTTGACAGGTCTGTAGCTGAAGGGATTGTGCCATCGATATGGAAATTGGCATCTGTTACACCTATTCACAAAAAGGGATCGAAACGGGATATTTGTAACTACAGACCTATCTCAAAGCTCTGTGTGCTAGCTAAAATCCTAGAGAAGGTTGTCCATGAACAGCTATACAGCTATGCTCGGCCATAAAGTTAACTTTCATCAACGAGCAGCACGGTTTTCTTAGAGGTAGGTCAACTACCACTAATCTCCTGTCCTTTATAGACTTTGTCACCGATCGAATGGAGTCGGGAAGTCAGGTCGATACTATTTATACTGACTATAGTAAAGCTTTCGACCGTATCGACCACTCCATTCTACTCAACAAACTGTGCGCTGCTGGTATAAAGGGCAATCTACTTAGGTGGTTCACCTCTTACGTTTATGGTCGCTGTCAAACTGTGGTTCTAAACGGATACGCATCTGGAGTGTCGCCAATTCCTTCTGGCGTTCCCCAGGGCTCAATTCTCGGTCCACTTTTTTTCATCATCATCGTCAATGACATCGGCTCTTGCTTCAAACACTCTGATTTTCTCTTATTCGCCAATGACATGAAGATCTTCAAAAAAATTGGCTGTGCTTCTGACCCCTTACTTCTTCAGAGCGATCTAGATCGTCTTCATCGTTACTGCGCCATCAACAAACTTCATCTTAATGCCGATAAGTGCTTCTGTATTTCCTTTAGTAGGTCTCCTAATATCCTTCTTCACAACTACAGCATTAACAGTCAAACTCTCGCCAGAACTAGCTCTATAGTTGATCTTGGAGTGACTCTAGACTCTAAATTACTGTTGGACCAACACGTAGAGAAAATCACATGTAGAGCTATGAAGATGCTCGGCTTCATTTTTTACATATTGCAGTATGCTCCCACACACCAGCCTTACACGGATTTTTAAATATTTTTAAAACTAGCAACCCTTATTTCGTCATTTGACAAGTACAACTCTGACGTTATTGCGCTACCTTCACTGCAAACCGTTGCCTACCTGCGGCATCGCGTATTCGAAGTTTGTCATTTTGTTTAAAGAAAGTAGGTAGGTAAGCCTATTTCACAGTAGGTAGGTACCTTACCTGATTAGGTATATTTAGGGATGGGACGTATTTTATTTAATATAGTGTATATGTTAGTATATACTTTTTAATAAGGTACCTATAGGTACTTTTCTTTTAGGGAGGGAGTGTATTATAAATCGCTAAGAATGAAGCCGTTCACATAATTGTGATCGAACTTCACTTGTTTAAGTTCGTTTGATCATTAATTATGTTTCACGGCTTCATTCTTAGCGATTTATTTTTTACATATTGTAGGATTTTTAGAGGTTAATCTGCGTACCTACATGATATTGTCAAATAGGTTCAGGGAAGTAGGTGTAAGTGCTACAACACTCATTCTATTTAATCAATAGACTAAACTATATTGTAAGCTATTCTTAACAATTTCTCTATTATAAAATATATATAGCAAACATTGCTGAAGAATCTGTCCAACCAGCAATTCTACGAATAACATGTTGACTACCACCGAGCCTGTTGGTTGTAGGAGTGGCAGCATGCCGCGCGTGTACTGTGCGACGAACATACTGGTATATGTGCCGCTGGATTGGAGACTGTCTTTCACCCAGTCACTTAATCTCTGTAATGAGATTTTCGCAGGAGGCTTTCTGGAACTGATAAATAAATAATCATTATCAGCAGAACATCATGAACTAGTTCTATGTATATATATACGAGTACGTTCCAAACATTTAGCGGAACCAATTTCTGGTTTCTGATTGTAGAAAAGAAGTCTCAAAATATGTTGTACACAATTAGGCCTACAAGTTTTAATTGAATCGGGTATTTTTATGAAAATGGCTGTGCGGGAATCTGATATTTGGATGTTACTTGTGGAGTAACGATATGTGGTCACTAAAGGTAAAATAGGCAGTGTTTTCTTCGAAAGAGTTTCCTTATTGAGACTGTCATTTGGCCATTTTTGAGAGAAATAATTTAAAACAACGCCAGGATCCCAGGTAGCATCATGTTTGGGAGCCGGAGGTCTCAATCTAAAACTCCTCGCATAAAGCTTTTTATCACAGATCTGGAAAATCGTCCACAATGAGCAAAAAGGCAGACTTATATGAATTGATGGTAACGTAAGCTATGCCATTATCGAAACTTTGGATAAAAAAGAAATAACTTGTGACACTGTTTCTTTTATATGATTATGGTTATTTTGGCGACAGAACTTGACCCAAGCTGTCATATCCCTATTGCCTATAGGTGTTATCTGATAAAGAAATAACATAATCTCTATTGCTCTATCTGATAATCATTTGCCAAGTAAAGTTAGCCGGATAATTTCGCAGCCACTAGAGTCAGCGATCGGTAGAGCTTGTGAGTGTTTCTGAAAGGAGATTGAAGAAGATTTATATCAGTGTTCGGTCCGTACACCATGTATAGTAACTAAGCTGGATATATCAGAAAAACTAGGAGATAAATTTTAACTGATATATTTAACGATAAACTGTAGTTACTAATGAGATGATAGTGAGACGCGTGTGTCGATTGACAGGTGATCGCGAACTGAATACAATAAAAAGTATTGCTAAAATTGATGACTCGCGTAAACGCGAGGTTGGCGTTAATTAGGGCAATGCACAATGTACGTGCTCGTACATATTCCCGGGCCAGAAATTGAGGATAAGATGCTGGAGAGAATGATAGGTGAATGACGTGAGACAAGGTGATACTGATGGTACAATTTAGTTTATAAAATGAAGAAGTAATAGTTGCTAAGAATAACGAATTGTCCAGTCTTGTTGTCTTGAATAGCTTCATTCATAGTTCACGCGGTACGATTGAACTTTTGATCGAAAAATACGGGCGAACTAGAATTATCTGAGATAATACGCGCACTAAACGACTTTTCTAACTCAGGCTCACTACGAACACAGCACTGATGTACTGCACTTTCACTGACGCATTTTGTAGCAAGCTCAAAGTTCGTAGCTCGTTGTTCAATCGATGCTCCCTGTGCGCGCTGAGGCGCGGGCGGCGACACCGGCGCGGGCGGCGCCGCGGCGGGCGCTCCGAGCTGCATTCGCGCCCGCCAGCGGCGCCACAGCAGGACTGCGACTCCGACGACGACCGCGAACAACACCAGATAGATAGCGACGTAGTGATGAACGTCGTGATAGCTGACTCTGCCTGTCAGTACTCCTTCTGCTGCGCTAGCTTTAAGCTGTTTGAGCTGCCTGTCTATCTCCTCGAAGTACTCTCGGTGATTGGAGTAATCAGATTGATTTAGGACGGCGGCGGGCAGAGGATGTAATATGTTGAAGATGCTGTTAATTGGAGGGATCTCAATCTTCAGCACGTCCGCTTCTTCTCGAAGAGAATTTGATAGGGTTTTGTGAGCGAAGATCGTGATTGCTTCGCTCTTGATGATACACCCTTCATCTATGCTTATAATCCCTGACCTATGTAGTTGGTCAGCGGTAATCTGGTGCTCGCATATGATTCGTACAGAGCACTGACCGCAGCAGGAATATAAGTAGGTATTTATATGGTTCAATCCAGTCCAGGTACTCTTGCATGGTGATGATGATGGTTGGCACTGGTCGGATAGGCTTTTGACGCAAAGATTTTCGTCTAATTTCATCTGGTAAAAAGGTTGGTGTAAAGGACATAGATGCGAGTCCTTATCTAACTCTACACAACTATGTACGTTTCTTTCTGTGAGTGGTACATATGAGTCCTTTTGCATATTTATAGCTACATATTCTGATATCGGAACTAAGGTCGTCATTGTTTTTCTAAATTGCTGTGGGATAGGTATAAGCTTATAAAGTTGGAATGTGTCTCTGGCGACTAAAGGAATTTTTATTTCAAATAATATAAACTTATTCGAAGCTCTGACGGAGAGTAGATGATACATTTTCGCTATATCTGATTGAAGATTCCAAGGCAATGAAATGAAATGAAATGAAATGAAATGAAATGAAATGAAAGTTTATTTCTTTAGGCTTACAAATAAGCACTTAGACAAGTCATATTTTATACTATTCATTATTATCAATTAAAATTATTTTATAGTTCACTTCAATTTTTTGTCCACCAGTGGAAGAAGTGAGAAGAAACCACTAGTATGTTCATAACTTATGTGTCTAGTACATATGATTTGCTTATCTGTAATTTGTTAGATTTTGAGTTGGAGCAAAACTCGTTCCAAGCTTTTTTATCTTCTAGATAATCTGATATTTTGTAATAAGCCTTTTTACAAAGAATATGCTTCACAATTTTTTTAAATTTATTTATTGATAATTTTTGCAACTCACTTGGAGTTTTGTTGTAGAAGCGTATACATTGCCCTTTAAAAGATGCACTTATCTTATGTAGTCTAGTTGTGGGAACAGCGAGTTTATTCTTATTTCTAGTATTTACATTATGTATATCGCTTTTTTTAATGAATCGATTGATGTTTTTATGAGTGTACAACAAGTTTTCATAAATATATTGACATGGTACTGTCATTATGTTTATGTCTTTGAATTTATTACGTAGGGATTCTCTGGGACCCATATTATAGATCGCACGAACAGCCCTCTTCTGCAACACAAAAATGGTGTTTATATCTGCAGCGTTCCCCCACAATAGTATGCCATAAGACATAATACTATGGAAGTAGCTGAAATAGACTAGTCGAGAAGTATCAACGTCTGTAAGTTGACGGATTTTTTTAACTGCATATGCTGCAGAACTAAGTCTCTTCGATAGCTTATCTATGTGTGGGCCCCATTGGAGTTTACTATCTAAGGTTATTCCTAAGAATACGGTATTGTTTACAATTTCTACCGTTTCTCCTTTTACGTTTACATCAGCCTTAACTTGTTTTACATTAGGTAATGATACGTCCTTGGTTAACAGTCCAGTGATGGTGTTCATCTCGTCGCGTAGCTGCTCAGGGGAAACAAGGTGAATGTTGAATCTTCCAGCGTAGACATTCGTTAAGGCATCGATGACGGTTTCTTGTATATTCTGTAGACTGACTAGGATACCTTGTGCGATAGCTGATGATAATGTCAAGTCACAGGAACTCGATACTACTTGTAACTCGTCATTTTGCTTATTATACGCTCTTTCAAGATTATTTAGATGCTGGTTAAAGATTTTACTTTGCTTATCAATAGAAGATTCTACTCTCTTTAAAAGATTAAATTCCCCCTCGACGATAGAAGTCTGATTTTTCCAAAGTACTGCTAAATGTTTTTCATTATCTCTAATGGTTTCAATGTCCCGCTCGTATTGCTCTGCGAATTCCTGATCAAGTACGCCGAATAGTTTGTTAGCTAGAAACCCGATCCCGTTGACGAGGCCGCGCGGTAGTCGCGCGCGTGCACTCCGCGGGAAATGCTTACCGAGCAATATATTATTGTAGTGCGCGAGTTCATTGAGCCCATGATGTAATTGTAGAAGCGCTATGTCGCATTGTGCTATCTTTTTATTTGTTTTATCGTTGCAAACCCCGTCTAAATGATTTATGTATTTGATAAGTAAGTCATGACTTTGCCAATAGGGCTCCATGTCGTAATAGATAACTAAATTCCACTGATCTCTTTCAAGACGAATATTACTAATATGATCGAAGTAAAATCCTTGACTAGAATTTAAGTTGGTAACTTGATATTTACCGTGTACGGGAGTTGCCATCATTGTAAAAAATAGCATAAACAACATAAAAATATAGTGTAGGTACGTTTTGTTTGTTCGATTGGTGATTGTAGCTGAGCAAACGCTATCAGGTTTTTGTTGAATATTGCAGTCCTGTTGGACTGTATCGGTACCCTGTATAGGTAACCTAGAAATTTTAGAGATAGGTCGCTTTAGCTCACCGTTTTTAGTTTTCAGGGTAACTACGCGTACGTAATTATCTTTCCCTGGATGTAGAGCGATTATTCTGCCTAGGGCCCACTTCCCAGATGGCAGGTTGGCGTCGTGAATGATGACGACGTCATTGATTTTTAGGTTTTCTTGTGGTTGACGCCACTTGCTTCGCGTCGATAATTGGCTTAGATATTCAGATTGCCACTTTTTCCAGACATCTTCAAAGATTTTGAGTGAGTTGCCATCTAGTACGTAAGTCTCTTTCGGTCTCAATGATAGTAAGTGTGGGGCCGCTAGCTAAGAAGTGCGCTGGTGTTAAATACTCCATGTCTTCAGTGTCCTCAGTCAGTCAGAGAGCAGAGAGGCCTCGCGTTCAAGCATGCTTCTAATTGAGAAAGCAACGTTGAATATTCCTCAAAAGTCAACTTCTGTTCGCCGATGACTCTTTTTAGATGATATTTGAGGCTTTTCACCGCTGCCTCCCAGAGACCTCCAGCACTAGGCCGGCCTGGGGCATTGAAGTGCCATTGAATCTTCATATCGGTGATCGCCGAATAGAAGCTTGGATCCAAAGTGGTTTGAAGATCTAAGTATTCTCTGTTGAGAACTTTGTTCGCGCCTACGAAGTTGGTGCCATTGTCACTGTATATGTGACTGGGTGCGCCTCTTCGAGCTGCCATCCTTCGTAAGGCTGCTAGGAAAGCTGATGAGCTTAGATCGGAGACTAGTTCCAAGTGTACGGCCTTGGTGACCATACACACGAAAACTGCGATATAGCCTTTAGTTGATTTAATACCGCGACCTTTACTTGATTTGACATCGACAAATCCAGTATAGTCAACACCTGTGTGCTGAAATGGTCGGGCTGGCCTGGTACGAGCTGCTGGATAGTCTCCCATTATTTGTTCGTGCTTGATGGGATCGTGGCGGCGGCATTTGACACATCCACGTAATTGTTTTTTAACTATTTTATTACCTCCTATGAGCCAATACTTATTTCTTAAGAAACCTGATGTCAGGCGGGCTCCGCCATGATAAGAAGCTTTGTGAGCTTGGTCAATCAGAAGCTCGGCCAAGCGGCTGTGGCCAGATATTATGATCGGATACTTCATGTCCGTCGGGAGACTGGAATTTCTTAACCGTCCTCCCACTCGTAGGATTCCGTTTTCATCCAAAAATGGATTAAGAGGCAATAGTTTGCTCTTGGAATGTACTTTGCAGTTTTCAGTGATGTTTTTAATTTCACTTGAAAACTCAATGTGCTGTACTTGTTTTATAATAAGAATTTCAGCTCTATGGAGTTCAGGTAGTGTAAGGTATTTGTGTTTGCTGTTTTTTCTTTCTTTTAATCTGAACATCCATGATAAAATTCTGATAACTTTTGTGATTGAGCTATGTTCTGAAAGCAATTGATAAATTGTATTGTTTTCTAAGCTTTGTTCAGTGACTGCGTTGACTTGTCGGACCTCTTTCATCTCCAGGTCAGTGGTAAATGCTGGCAGCTTGCCTTGTCCATCGAAGTCTGATAGCCATGATGGTCCCTGCCACCACAAGTCATGTTTTATCAGCTGTGATGCTGTTAATCCACGGCTGGCACAGTCCGCCGGGTTCTCTTCAGATTTGACGTAACGCCAACATGCTGATGGCATCGTTTTTTGGATATCTGTGACCCTGTTGGCCACAAAGGTCTTCCATCTGGTTGGGTCTCCGCTAAGCCATCCTAGGACAATCATGGAATCAGACCATCCATAGATCTCAAGCTGGTAGGTACTTAAGCACTGTTGTACTTTAAGTACTAACTTTGAGAGAAGATGACCCGCCATCAATTCCAACCTTGGAAGAGAGATATTTTTCCCGCATGGTACTATTCTTGTCTTAGCAACTAATAGGGTGATAATATGTTGATTACCTCGTTTTATTTTGCAATAAATAACGCATGCGTAAGCTTTAGTCGATGCGTCACAAAAGCCGTGCAATTCGATTGCGTCATTTTCATTAGTTGATAACCACCTAGGTACTTGTATTTTATTGATGTTAGCGATATCTTTTTTTATTATGACCCATTCAGATAAAATTTCTCCAGGTAGGGGGTCATCCCATTTGATAGCGGACAACCATACCTTCTGAAAAATTATCTTAAACTTAGTTGATATTGGCGCTAGCCAGCCTAGGGGATCAAATAACTTGGATATATCCGAGAGGAGCGATCTTTTAGTTTCCTTCTCGGCTGTCGTCGGTTCAATTTTAGACTTAAACATAAACATGTCTAGCTGGTGATTCCAGCTAAGTCCCAAAGTCTTGGAAGATTCAGGTTGTTTGAAGTCGAAGCTGTCTTGATTATTCAGTATGTTAGCATCTGACAATTCGGCAACGTTCGACTTCCATTTTCTTAAATTGAATCCGGCGGTTTTAAGGAGATTGATAAGGTCCTCGCGCAATTGTTTTGCGCTTTCTAACTGATGCGCCCCGTGAACGAGATCGTCCATGTAGAAGGAGCTTTCGAGGACTGCAGCTGCTTCGCTGTATTGTTGGTGAGATTTAGCATCTGATGCCAACTGTCGAAGGGTCATCATTGCTAAGAAGGGCGCGGCCTTGGTACCATACGTGACCGTTAAAAGCTCCCATTCTTTGATATTTTCCTGCTCGGAATTTCGATAGATGAGCTTTTGCAGCTTTCGATCTTCTTTGTTTATCCAAATTTGTCTAAACATCATCTCGATGTCTGCAGTAAAGGCAAATTTGTATTGTCGCCATTTGATAATAAGCGACTGAAGGTCTTGCTGCAGATTAGGTCCACGCTTCATAACATCGTTTAGGCTATAGCCTGACGACGTTTTTGCTGAGCCGTTAAACACTTAGTAACTTAGTAGTTGTTGCTTCCGCTCGTTCCACTCCGTGATGAGTGAAATAAAAATCGGGTTTGGTGCTACTGACAGCGGGTGCCATATGGCCCATTGATAGATAGTCTGTCATAAATGATTTATAATGATTTTCAACTACACGGTTTTTGATAAACTTTCTTTCTAATGACTTGAACTGAGCAATGGCTTTATTTTTTGAAAATTCTAAATTGTTTTCAAAATCTGTTTTCATAGGTAGCCGTACTTCATACCGGCCGTCTCCTCGTCGAGTGGTGGTGCTTTTGTAGTACTGTACGCACTCCTGATCTTCTAATGATAGACTGGACTCTTCGGCAATGTCTTCGATTTCCCAGAATCTCTGAATTTCCTCTAAATCATTAATGATGACATTGCATTGAAGAGTCCTTGCGCTACCACTCAAGATCCACCCTAAACGCGTGTTTTGCGCAATAGGAGAATGATTTTGTTCGCCGCGGCAGATACCTTCTAATAAGATCAAAGAATAAATATCTGCGCCGAACAAGATGTGCACGGGACGGCTGTTATTGAATTCAGGATCGGCTAGAGTGATATGATCTAAGTAAGACCATGCAGGTTTGACAAAAGAAAAGCTTGGTAAATTTTTTATAAGATTTTTCATAATAAGTGCCTCCGTTTGAAACTCATAGTTGTTGTTTGCTGAAACGCATTTGATATTAATAGCTCCTTTGCAGTTCGACTGCTTCGCGCCTATTCCTGTTATCACACCCTGACATTGTTGACGGGGCAGCCCTAGTTGTTGGGCAGCATGCTCAGATATTAGAGAAGTCTGAGAACCCTGATCTAAGAGAGCGCGCATTTTTATAAAGGAACCATTGGATGCTTTAACTTTGACCACGGCTGTTGCTAAGAGGATTTCAGGTATTTCAGTTTGAGACACGTGTGAGCTCCTAGTCGTTGGCTTTTGACCCTGTTTAGATTCACTGGCGTTCGCACTGCTAGAAGTCGATGCCGCAGCCTCATTCGACTCCGACGAAAACGCGTCATGTAGAAGCGTATTATGTGCAAGATTGCATTCGCGGCAGCGTTTTTCTGAAATACATTCCTTTCCATTGTGGCAATAAAGACAATTTTTGCATAATTTTAGATTCACGGCCGTTCGGAATTTCGATGAAGGTGACATTTCACGGAATTTATTACAAATAAAAATCGAATGATTGTTCGTTTTACAAATTGCACATTTATAATATTTCGCGGCATAAACATTTTTGCTGTTTACGGATTGCTCAATACGTCCGGTCGATGACGGTTTCGTATTAGAGTTATGAAAGGATTTTTGATTTTTATGATATTGTTGAGCAGGTTTTGGATCAGACTTCCTTCGTGAGGATTCCATAGTAGTGAACGTCTTCTCCAAAAATTTCAAAAATTCTTCTAGATTAGGTACCTCTTTAGGTTCCTTCACAGAGGAGAGGTATTCGCTAAGGGTCTCTGTGTCAAGCTTTTGACACATGAGATGAATGATAAGAGGATCCCATGACTCTACGTTAATTCCCAAGTTTCTGATAGCGTTAAGACTTTCGCGAGTTACGTCATGGATCTTTTTTATATGATTTAGCGACGATTGCTAATGAGATGATAGTGAGACGCGTGTGTCGATTGACAGGTGATCGCGAACTGAATACAATAAAAAGTATTGCTAAAATTGATGACTCGCGTAAACGCGAGGTTGGCGTTAATTAGGGCAATGCACAATGTACGTGCTCGTACAATCAGGTTTAACATATATTATGTAACATTTAACAAGCTTTGTGAATACTGGGAACCAGGGCTGTGTTGGCCAGTAAGGCTTCTTTGCCTTATCGCATATAATTTTATGGATTGAATTAACAATAATAGCAAAAGGCGGAAAGCGTAGAAAAATCAGTTTTTCCCTGAAATGGTAAACGCATCGACGGCTCACTCTTCAGGCTCGTTGCGCCAGCTTACAAAAGTAACGCATTGCATTACAACGGCCGGCGGCAAACAAATCTATTTGTGGTTGACCTTACCTATCAATAGGTATTTTTATTAAATGCGTATCAGCTATAATGTATGGTCATTAACCTTCTTCGAGACAGTGAATCTATTTTATTAATATGTGAAGCAAAAAGCCGAATATTTCTATTTTCACATCATTTTTTGTATCCCTAGCTGTTGTAGGTATTATAAACTGAATAATGAACAAAAGAATGGGTAGTCCATTCTATTCATACTAGCTATTGCTTTCTTATTATTATCTAATGTAAAAAGTAGTTTTAGTTCTAATCTAACTCATTGATATGCAAAGACGCATCTGAGAACATTTCCAATTTATAGCCATTGTGTTTTAATTGGGAATAACTTATACCAATGTGTGACAACCACAAGTATAGAAATAAAGTTTCAAACAATCAGGCATGTTGATTATTTGATCATAGCTTGGGTATTTTAGTAAACGTCTGTATTTGCGATGCTCCAACTATTATAGTATACTCTTTTGTATACCTCGCAGAACATTTTTAACTTTGATATTTATTTATTTATTTTTTGAGGTAATTTTAAAGTCATATTTTGGATTTGAAGATAAACCCCAAGAATTTGCATTTAGTGTTTGGAACCAAACAGCTTTTATCCTGAATCAATATAAAACCAAGAGTGTCTAGTAGCTTTTTTGTTGGATTTATATTAGACTGACATTCATGAAATGATATGCTGATACAAAAATATCGTATAAATAAAACCTTGTAATCGTAAGTATTCTATTACGGGTTTTAGCAATTTGGTGATTACATATGAACATCGCACAAACCAAAAGGTCAACAACCGACCTCATCTACCTAGATTATTATTATATCACGTAAAACGTAAGTATTTTCAAATGTATTGAAGTGGCGGTGGCGCTCTCTTTGGCGGCGGTGAGGGGTCACTGCGCGGCGGCTGCGCTCGGTCCTGTCGGGACGGACGTGCAGCGTCGCGAGACAAGGGGCGCCCTCCACGGGGCCTTTAAGGCCTCCGGATTTTTGGATCATCCGATCGCGAAGGATTTACCGTAGACAATACGAAATTTCTGTGAATCCGAGTGTCACTATAGTGATTGTCGCATAAAATAAGTACGACAGGCATCGCTCAGCGGCTTTATAATGCTTTGAGTCGTCCTGCAAGTCCTAAAGAGGCCTTTGCTTCAGCGTTTAGCTTGGGAGCTAATAGCGAATCACAATTATTAGGAAATACATAATCGTTTATTGCTTTGTCTCCTTCTACTGCAGGCTCTTTTTAGGATTTTTTGGCATTCAATGGAATTTGGGACTCGATGATGCTGTATGGATTGTCCAGCATTACTTATTTAATGATAATGTCCCTAGTATCAGAAGGAGAAATAGTTTCTGTTATGGTAGGATTGACATTGGTTCGATCATGCCATCATCGGCGTCGCTTGGACGTATATTGATAGTGATAGGCGGCGTCTGCGCAGTGAGCGGAGGCAACAGAGTCGTTCTCCATTATTCGTGTAGGTACACGTATACGTGTCGGCCACGGTCTCGACACGTGTCAAAGAAATAGATGACCGTAAAAACAAAATGCGTTAATACGCAAGGACGCGACGGCATCAACCCGGATATGGCAGTACCTACGCATCACATTTATACCATGAAAGTGATAAATTTATTTATAAATAGATGGCCGTAAATACAAAATGCGTTAATACGCAAGGACGTGACGGCATCAACCCGAATATGGCAGTACCTACGCATCACATTTATACCATGAAAGTGATAAATTTATTTATAAATAGATGGCCGTAAATACAAAATGCGTTAATACGCAAGGACGCGACAGTATCAACCCGAATATGGCAGTACCTACGCATCACATTTATACCATGAAAGTGATAAATTTATTTATAAATAGATGGCCGTAAATACAAAATGCGTTAATACGCAAGGACGTGACGGCATCAACCCGAATATGGCAGTACCTACGCATCACATTTATACCATGAAAGTGATAAATTTATTTATAAATAGATGGCCGTAAATACAAAATGCGTTAATACGCAAGGACGCGACGGCATCAACCCGGATATGGCAGTACCTACGCATCACATTTATACCATGAAAGTGATAAATTTATTTATAAATAGATGGCCGTAAATACAAAATGCGTTAATACGCAAGGACGTGACGGCATCAACCCGAATATGGCAGTACCTACGCATCACATTTATACCATGAAAGTGATAAATTTATTTATAAATAGATGGCCGTAAATACAAAATGCGTTAATACGCAAGGACGCGACAGTATCAACCCGAATATGGCAGTACCTACGCATCACATTTATACCATGAAAGTGATAAATTTATTTATAAATAGATGGCCGTAAATACAAAATGCGTTAATACGCAAGGACGTGACGGCATCAACCCGAATATGGCAGTACCTACGCATCACATTTATACCATGAAAGTGATAAATTTATTTATAAATAGATGGCCGTAAATACAAAATGCGTTAATACGCAAGGACGCGACAGTATCAACCCGAATATGGCAGTACCTACGCATCACATTTATATCATGAAAGTGATAAATTTATTTATAAATAGATGGCCGTAAATACAAAATGCGTTAATACGCAAGGACGCGACAGTATCAACCCGAATATGGCAGTACCTACGCATCACATTTATATCATGAAAGTGATAAATTTATTTATAAATAGATGGCCGTAAATACAAAATGCGTTAATACGCAAGGACGTGACGGCATCAACCCGAATATGGCAGTACGCATCACATACAATAGTTGACCTCGCATTTTACGACTAAATTAAACTTTTTTCCAAAGATTAGTTAATGTAATAATGAGCTTCAATAGAAGCGGTCAATAAAATGTAAAATTAATTATCCTAATTGGTACATCATGGTACTGTCAAAAATTCAAAAAATCATAACTCAGAAAGTACTAATCAGAAAATTTTAAAATTTTAAAGATTTATAGTGTGCCTGAAGGGCTAACAGAAAATGATTTTTAAACTATACCTAAAAGATTTCGTCTCGGAGTTATGATGTTTTGAATTTACCAAAAATTTTAAAACTACCTATCTTCCTCAAATTCCGCCCAAATTTGATTCTGAAAGCGCCTCCGTGCTCGCTGAGATGACGCCTACGTGGATCTGGGCAGATTTATCGCAAGTTGTCGGGTTCAGCTACCTCGTGGACACGGTTCTTGTTTTTTTGCCTATATTTTTGCCAGGTTAGGTTAGGTTAGGTTTTTTTTTTTTTTTTTTCCTGTCCGGGAGCTATGTCCCGGCCCGCGAGCTATCCTACTTACAGTCCCTCTGACTTTATCAGAGACCTTTTCTATCTTATTTCTTATTACAGGATGGGTATTTTTATTTAAATGAGGGAAAAAGGGCTATTTTATTATTATTACTAGTACAGTTTTGAGATCTTATTTAATCATTTATATCTTATTTCTATCTTATTTATTGTATACATTTTTATCACTAGTGAAAATACAGTATTTTTATTACTATTATATTTACTTATGCTATTACATCTACATATTTCTTGTTTTTACTTCTTATTTTTATTTATTTGTTGCACAGACATATAGCACTATATGGTGCCAACAATTTCTTATCTACCGAGTTTGTTCCTATTTATTACCATATTTGCCACTCTCTTACAGTATTGAAGGAAGATGCCGCGTTCAGTACTGTTCTCCATTATTTTTTGTAGGTTTTCTTTGGTCAGGCTTGTGTCTATCTGCTGGCTTAGGTCATATCTTGACCTGCAGTGTACGGGGCACTCGAGAAGAATGTACAGGAGTGATTCTTCTGAGTCTGGATCGCAAAGGCATGACGGACTGTCCTTGCACTTGAATCCACCGTGCCCCGTTAGTATCTGAGTCCGAATTCCATCTGCTGGTCCCATCATTCGAACGACTTTTTAGGCTGACACTGCATCTGGCAAGAAAACTTTCGTGACCGCTGCTGTGTCCCCGTTCTTGTACCTCTGGTTCCATCTGTCAAGCGTTTCCTCACGGATCGGTTAGGTTAGGTTTGGTTAGGTTAGGTTAGGTTAGGTTAGGTTAGGTTAGGTTAGGTTAGGTTAGGTTAGGTTAGGTTAGGTTAGGTTAGGTTAGGTTAGGTTAGGTTAGGTTAGGTTAGCTTAGATTAGGTTAGGTTAGGTTTTTTTTTTTTTTTTTTTTTTTTTTCCTGTCCGGGAGCTATGTCCCGGCCCGCGAGCTATCCTACATACGTTCCCTCTGGCTTTACCAGAGACTTTTTCAGACTTATTTCACTATACAGGGTGGGGATCTTTATTTAAATGAGGAAAAATCTATTATATTCTTATTGCTAGAACAGTTTTCAGAGCTTATTCTATAATTATGTATATCTTAATTCTATCTTCTTTATTTTATACATTTTCTATAAAATATATAATAATAACAGTATTTTCTTCTAGTCTATTTTATTACTTATATTTTTACTTATGCTATTTCATCAACTTCTTGTTTATACTTCTAATTTTATTATAATTGTTGCACAGACATATAGCACTATATGGTGCCAACAATTTCTTATCTATCGAGTTTGTTCCTATTTATTACCATATTTGCCACTTTCTTACAATATTGAAGGAAGATGCCGCGTTCAGTACTGTTCTCCATTATTTTTTGTAGGTTTTCTTTGGTCAGGCTTGTATCTAGCTGCTGGCTTAGGTCATATCTTAGCCTGCAGTGTACGGGGCAGTCGAGAAGAATGTGCAGGAGTGATTCTTCTGAGTCTGGATCGCAAAGGCATGAAGGACTGTCCTTGCACTTGAATCGGTGTAGGTACTCGGAGAATCCACCGTGCCCCGATAGTATCTGAGTCCGAATTCCATCTGCTGGTCCCATCTTTCGAACGACTTTGTAGGCTGACACTGCATCTGGCAAGAAGACTTTCGTGACCGCTGCTGTATCCCCGTTCTTGTACCTCTGGTTCCATTTGTCAAGCGTCTCCTCACGGATCAGCCGCTTGACAAATGAAACCGGGCACGCATCATAGGCCGGTTTGGACTTAGACTTTGTGGCAGCCTCTTTCGCCAACACATCTGCACGTTCGTTGCCCGCGAATCCAGCGTGAGCCTTGATCCAGAACAAAGAAACCTCTTTGTTCTGGGATCTGCACACCGCAAGATTTCTCCGGATCTCAGTAGCTAGGGGATGTACAGCGGAGTGATTCGTTATCGTCTCTAGTGACGATCGGGAATCGCTGTAGATCCCGTAACTATTCTCGGAGGTTTCCAGAATCTTGCGGGTTGCTTCGCGTATAGCTAGTATTTCCGCCTGGTACACTGTGCAGTAAGATGGCAGCTTCAGTTTTCGGGTTCCGGTTTCTACGGTCTGATTCCAAATAGAAAGCGCCGCACCCACTCCCCCGTCAATCTTGCTGCCATCCGTGAATATTCTGACTGCTTGGCGGTTGTACTCGCTGAGTTCTCCGTCAGTGTCCAGGTTATGGAAATACAGCCCCGCATTGTCCGCTGGATGTGGTGTTTTGCTGTATGGTGTCATCTGCTCTATCTCCCTGTCCGCCAAGCCCGCCGGCCGGGATACTCCCTTCTTTGCCTTATATAAGGCGACTGCCTCCTTGACTCGGAGGTCGAGAGGGAGCAATCCGGCTAGTGCGAGTGCGGCGTTCAGAGAGACAGTTCTGTAGGCTTTGCAGAGACGCTGAGCGAAGCCTCGCTGGACTACATTCAGCTGCCTCTGCACGCATAACTTTTCAACAGCAGGACCCCATACACTGGCTGCGTATAGCACTATGGGCTCGACGCAGGCAGTGTATATTGTTCGGATGATATCCGGGTGGAGACCCCAGCTGATCCTGGCTGCTCGTGACAGTTGCTTATAGACGTTCAATGCCTTTTTGCAGGTATTAGCAACGTGGCTATTGAACGTCAGTTTGTCATCAATCACGAGCCCCAGGATCTTTATCTCCTTCGACATGCCAATGTCGATCCCGCCCATGGTCAAGTGTGGAGTGTCATACTTTAGCCTGTTTGTTAGCAACATCGCACATGTTTTATGCGGAGCAAATTTCAGCTTATTTCTGACACCCCATTCTCGAACATACTCAAGAGCGGCATTTGCACGTCCCTGGATCTCCACCGCGGAAGTGCCATCAAACACCAGTGCAACGTCGTCTGCAAACGCCTGGCAAAACTCTCCTCGTTGCTGTAAGCCTATTAGCAGGGGGTTGAGAAGGAGGTTCCAGAGTATTGGACCGCCAATAGATCCCTGGATACAGCCTTTTGTTGTTTTTCTGTACACCTCTTCTCCTGCGTACCTCACCCTCACCCCCCTGTCCTCTAGGTATGAGTCTATGACTCGCCTGATGTTAATCGGGCATTTTGCCTCTGCCAAACGGACTCTTATCGCAGGCCACCAGGCGCTGTCGAAGGCCCCCTCTATGTCTAGGGATACCAGTACCACTATCTTCTTCTCTCTGATTCTATCCCGAATGTGGGTAGTGAGAGCGTAGAGGGCGTCTTCCGTGCTCTTCTGGGGCATGAATCCGTATTGACTTTGGCTAATGCTCGGTATGATGTGCCACTTTAGTCTTGCAACTATCATCTTCTCCAGGACCTTTCCCATCACTGGCAACAGCCCGATTGGTCTATAGGCCTTGGCAGCTGTGTAGTCGTCTTTCGCTGGTTTCCTCAGCACTATCACAGTTGCTTCCTTCCAGATCTTTGGAAAAGAACCTAGTTCGAGGCATTTGTTGGCCAGTGATAGAAAAAGTCCGGGATTAAAGTCTATTGCCCGTTTGCAGATATCAGCCGTGAGTCCGTCGGAACCAGGGGCTTTCTTCGGGTTGAAGCTGTCAATGGCCGCTTTAAGCTCTATTACGGTAAACGGTGGATCATGCTGTTCATCATGATCATCCGACGCGTTTACTTTTCCAGCTTTATCTCTTAGCCGTCGATGTTCCTCGTTGTCTTCGCCCTCCTTGTCTTCTGGGTAGAAGACCTCTGCCAGCATGTCTGCTGACTCCTTCGGGCTCAGGCTTCTTTCGTTCAGCTTCAAGGGTATGTCTTCCTGCCTTTTCTCCGTACATTTCAGGACCCTATAGATCCCTTCCCACATCCCTTCCCTGTCTTGTTTCCCACAAAAACTTTTCCAACTCTCAACTGCTTCCTTTACAGCCCTTTCCTCATATTCTTGTTTTGCCTTCAGGTACTCGTCGATGACTCTCTGCCTTCTTCTCGGTGCGGCGCAACGGATTCTCCTCTTCATTGTGAGTGTTCTTCTTTTCAAGCCCTCGAGTTCTTCCGACCACCATGGTAAGTTCAGTTTTTCATTCTGTTTTTTCTTTGGTAAAATTTTGGAACAAGTTTGCCTAATGATTTCCGTGAATGTATCTACTGTTTGTTCTAATTTAGTTTTGCATGTTAAGTTATTTATTGATTCTACTGTTAATTGCTTAGCTATTGCTAACTCGGTCATTTTCTCACGAAACTGATCCCAGTTAGCTTTTTTAGTGTTGAATATCCGAGTTGTTCTTTTAATGTTCATTCCTTTTGATTTTTGCAGGTTAATTTTGAAAAGTATGGTGTTGTGGTCTGAACTCACCATGGCGTCTTCAACTCTCCAGTCTTCTACTGAACCAAGCATCTCCGTGGAGCAGGCTGTCACGTCCACGTTGCTGGTGTACCGTCTGCCTCCCCTGACGACTTCAAAGGTAGGCAGGTCCCCCTCGTTGAGCACCTGAAGGCCCATTTCTTCCAGTGCTCCAGCCATCTCTTCTCCTCGGCTGTCTACCTCGCTACTGCCCCACCAGGTGCTTTTTGCGTTCGCGTCTCCACCAATCAGCGCTTGCGGCGCACCGAAGTTCGTTACAATAGCTCTGAGCTGCTCCAGGTATGGCTCTATTGGTACTGGGTGGGGTTCGAAGTAGTACGAGATGATGACGATCTCCCAAGCCACAGTCCTAAGTTTGACTACCACTATGTTGTTGGTCGTGTAGTTCGGGTACTGTATAACATCAAGGTCGTCGTCAAAGACAGCAATAGCTGCTTTGACGGGACCATCGACTTGGCTGTGGCTTTGGAAGATCCTCACCCCCCTGTACCCCTTCATCCGACGAATTGCACCGACATATGGTTCTTGGAGCAGCGCAAAAGCTATCTTGCGTTTTTCAGCTTCCAACATCACCTCGTTCGTCGCCAGGTCCATCCTGCGCAGGTTGACCTGGGCTCCCAGGTATGACCTGTTCTGACTGGTTGCGCCTGAGGAGCCTTTAGCAATACGCTATGGAGGCTCTCGCTAAGGCCTCCCATTTGCGTCTTATGGGGCAGTCTCTGTCAAAGGCATTGTGCTCTCTGTTGACTATCCCTGCCTTTGCACAGTTACAGCATGATGGTGGCGTCGCAGTAAGCAGGTCCTCGCATTGGTCCCTCTTGTGCGGGCCCCCGCAGTGGCTACATTTCTCCAGTGTCCCGGTGCAAAACCGCCTGCCATGGCCGTAGCCAAGGCAGAGGGAACACTGCACCAGAGGCGACTGGTCGGCAACCCGGACTCTCTGGAGGTCGATGTGCAGGTGGCCAGCATCTATCATTCTCCTCCACACCTGCGGGGACACTCTCATCACGACGTGCTGCGTAAGTGGGTTTCTAGCTTTCTTCCTGTATGCGATCTCTAGCTTTTCTTCATGTTTTATAAGGTCCCTATTCTGGTTCCTGATGGCCGTCATGATGTCAACATCTGTGTTGTACTTCATGACGTCCAACAAGATGACCAAGGGATCCTTATTTTTAACATCTTCCACTCTTAGGTCTTGCGAGGCTTTACTTAGTCTTTCTGTTATTAATTTCTTGTCCTTTTCCGTTTTACACCCTATTATTATCTTTCCTTTTGCCTTTCTGACTCTTTCTACGTTTAGGCCTCCTTCTTTTGCGTTCACTGCTTTTCTTATCTTTTCTAGCACCTGATCCCCTGTTTCCTGTCCATCCTGTGTCGTCACGGCTACGGAGTGTAGCGCCGGTCTCACCAGGGGGTGACCCTTTGGTGGTTCCGCCACCACACACGCGTAGCTGCGTGACTCACGCTCATCCCTATACCTTACTAATTCTTCTTGCAGTTTGTCCATTTTCTCACTGTTCTCTTCTATCTTCTTAGTGTGTTCTTCCAGCTTCTTCAGAAGTTCGTCCTCTCTCTTCGCTCGCGGGCTTTCTTCTCTCTGGGTTTTTTCTTCCTGTTTGTCCTGTTTCTTCTCCTGCTTTTTCTGCTCCGTTTCTCTTTCTTTTTGTGGGCCGCTTTCTTTTGTCTCTTTCTGTGCATTTTTAATTACACCGTCCATCTCTTTTACTAGGGCATACAGCCTGTCTGCGGATTCAAAAACCTTGTCAACCAGTTCCTTCTTTGTGTTTCGTGACAATCTTAAGGTCGTTTTAAGCTGCCTGAGTAGGTTTCTGCCCTCAGTCAGCTTATCCCCTCGCCTTGGCGGGCTGCCAGGCTCTTCCAGCGAGTGCCTTCGCACCAGCTCGGCTACATTGCCTCCCAGTGGTAACGTTCTCGGTTTTGGCACTGAAGGGGCCGCCGGGGTGGAAGTGGAGATCGTCTTACTGGGCGCAGCCAGGACCTTGTATAGGCTTATTGTTTTGTTCAGATTTGAGGGTCCCGGTCCTTTTATCTCATCGCCTTGTTCCGCGCAGGTGGGAGTGACAGGGGTGGTATGTGTGTCTTCCAACAAATCCACCAGAAGAATGTCTTCTGCTGGTGGTTCCGCCGAGGGGCCCTCCCCTTCAGTTGTTACCCTAGCCGGGGGGATCTCCAACTGCGCGGCCTCAGCTGGCCGGTCGTCAGGTTGTGGAGCCGGAGGTGTTCTTGGACACGGCATCTTACCTCAAAAACTGTGGGATGTTGAATGCGTATCAAGCAGACCGCGGCTTCGCAATCAAAAACGGTAAGCACAGGAACAAACCCAATATAACCATATGTATGTTCGGTGTAAAAAGCCGAATTGGTTAGGTTAGGTTAGGTTAGGTTAGGTTAGGTTAGGTTAGGTTAGGTTAGGTTAGGTTAGGTTAGGTTAGGTTAGGTTAGGTTAGGTTAGGTTAGGTTAGGTTAGGTTAGGTTAGGTTAGGTTAGGTTAGGTTAGGTTAGGTTAGGTTAGGTTAGGTTAGGTTAGGTTAGGTTAGGTTAGGTTAGGTTAGGTTAGGTTAGGTTAGGTTAGGTTAGGTTAGGTTAGGTTAGGTTAGGTTAGGTTAGGTTAGGTTAGGTTTTTTTTTTTTTTTTTTTTTTTTTTTAAATTGTCGCAAACTAGTTAACTCATCTGATCATTGGACCAGTGAGTGTGCTAATCTGCTTTTATTTTAAAACCTACGATAACCTGTTGCTATTGAATGCAACAACATTAAATACTTACTAAGGAATACAACAATTACTATACATATTTTATAAATCAAAACTTTAAACTTACATACACACCCTTACATACATCAACACAAACACACCAAATTAAACATACGTACATAAGAAGAGAGGGAAGGAGTGGATACAATTAATACAATCAATTGTCCAATATACGATTGGGACAAATACATTTACATTTACAACTATTGAAATGGCCATTTTACAATACATATTTTACGATACTTATATTTTAGCAATTCAATTATTTATTTATATTTACATTACAAATTAATTAATTGGAATTTAATAATACATATTATCTTTGTTATTGTGCAAATGCTTGATATACAAGCAGAGCCAATTTGTTTGCAAAGAAAATCCTTTACCTGATAACTTCAATAAATCATTTATTAAATTTTATAAATTAGAGAAATTCCATGAAACTATAAAAATTTTACAAAATAAAATTTTATAATTTCATTAAACAAATAGATAGGTACGTACCTATTTACAAATTAAAAAAATAATAATATTAATATTTAGAAAAACAAACAAACAGATCATTACATTATTCAAGTATAGCCACTTGTTCATTACCTACATTTGACATTGCTTAGTATAAATAAGTAAATTATAATTATCAATTAAAATACTTACTAGCTCTGATCATCAAAAATATTTTACTTATGTATATAATTTAATTGATTCAAGTTATTCTTTTCTTTTCTGTTGTCTTTATGTATTTCTTTTTTTTTTTTTTTTTTTTTTTTTTTTTTTTTTTTTTTTTTTTTATTTTTATTTTTATTTTTTTTTTGTTATTCAGTTTCTTTTTTTCCCATTTTTTTCCATTCATAATAATAATCATTTTTTTTTTTTTCCTTTTTTTTTTTTTTTTTTCAACATTGCTTATCATTTAGCTAACTATACTAACGTGCATCTAGAAATACAATCTACAACCAACACAAATTAAAACAAAAAAAAAAACTAACAAAAAGGATCACATTGCAACCATAAAGATAATATAATCTCTAAGACATACATACCTATTCACAGTTAATAATAAAAAAAAGAACTTATGACCTTGACTCTCAAAAATAAAATAAATTGAAAAATTTGATTAAAAACACAAGAAATTGTACTGTATACACCTAATCTAATATTACATTAAACTGGTTATTCAGTTGTCTACTACAAATATTAAATTTACTAAGCTTCGAACAGGGACAATTAAGGACAATCAAATTATATGTCAAAGTCAAACGCTTAATAAGGCCCGCCACACACACCTTAATATGGGTGGCAACATACAACCCGACGCCTCGTCCGACTATTTGACAAGTCCAACAATGCCTGTCAATGCCACAGTGAAGGAACTGTCACAAAATGTAAACACAGAAAAAACAACACAAACAAATTTTGTGAAAGAAGATAGAAAGTGAAATAGGTATTCTTTCTCTATAAACAGAACAGCTTTGATAGCAGAAAACACTATCTTAAAAAAAATCAAATCGAATAAATATAAAATCAAACAAAAAATAAAAAGAATCACAGTATATTAAAGTAGTGTATCGTTGTTATATTATTACTCCTCAACAAAAGAGCCATTTTCCTTGCCAATAATGCGAAGAATAGTCTTTGCAAACGACAAAAAGATAGGCCTATGAATATTGTCACTAATCAACTGCTCCAAAGTATCAACACTCATATCTAAATCCATAGCGCATTCGCAGTCGTGTCTCAACAGTCCGAAACGCGCACACTCCAACAGCAAGTGTTGCACAGATTGACTGACATCCTCACCGCAGGAGCACAAAGGAGAGTCTGTTAATCTAAACCGAAATAAATAAGAATTAAAGCCACCGTGACCTGTAAAAATTTGTGCATAAAAATTATCTAGACTGATTTTCCTCAAAGTTTGGTAAGCTAAAGAAACATTTTTGAAAAATAATTTTGTAGTGCTGCCTGCCTGAGAAGTATTATAAACCTGCTGCCAATCATTAATACTGTCTGATCTTACAAGCCACTTAGCGTAGGATAGAGGGTATTTATCATAGAATGGCTGTCTTCTATCCCTCAGGGCTGCCTGTTTTGCCAACTCGTCGGCCCTCTCATTACCCTCTATCCCACAGTGTGCCTTTACCCAGTACAAAGAGACTGCTTTTTGTTCTTGACCTAACCTAACAATAATTTCTTTAATTTCAGAGACCAAAGGATGAAGTGAATTAGGGTCGCTCACTGCCTCAAGACTTGACCTAGAGTCACTAACTATGCTAAAAGCAGACTCCCCTCTACCTTCAGCCAGCTGAAGTGCCCGCAGTATAGCACAAAGCTCCGCCTGGAACACACTGCAGTAGTTCTCAAGCCGGAATCTAGTATGACGGACCTCCCGCCCTTCAGACCAACAGGTAACCGCCCCACCAACCCTACCCTCAAGTTTACTACCATCTGTGTATAGCACAAGCCCATCATTTCCTAGACTCAATGCTGCCTCTGGAGATTCAATAAGCCCAAACCTCAAATGCTTTCTCTCCGCTGGGTGAGGCAGAGAGAATGGACTTTTTCTATGCTCCATACTCCGTCCCGGCAAACCAGCCATTGGCTCCCCTCTCTTTGCTCTATAAATGAGGGCATTTTCCTTTAACCTCATAGTGAGAGGCAGCAGTCTTGACAACAAGACACTCGACACCAAAGATACTGTGCGGTGAGATTTACTTATTTTAATAGCAAAAGATCTTATGAGGCTATTCAAAGTTCTTTCAGCATAAACCCTATCTGAGACATCCGCCCAGCAACTGGCTGAGTACAGAACAGTAGGCTCCACCACAGCGATATAAATCAGTCTCAGAATATCAGAATTAAGACCCCATTGTGAACGTGCCGCTCTTGATACTATCTTGTAGAAAGCAATAGCTTTGTTGGTAACAAGCTCAAGGTGCCTTCTAAAATTGAGAATGGAGTCAACATTTAATCCTAATATTCTAAGACTAGATCCAAACGCTATGGGGACACCTGCCATCACAATCCTAGGAGCATGATATCTCAACTTCTTAGTTATTAAGAGTGCTTGCGTCTTCTCAGGAGCAAATCTCAGTTTCAGGCTTTCTCCCCACTGCGTGATCACGGCCAGCGCTCGGTTGACCATCGATTCCAACTCAACCCCGTCAGCTGCGGCTGCGATCAACAGGATGTCATCCGCGAAAGCCTGAACCCTGACGCCTCCATACTGCGCCTGCTCCAGCACCGGCTCCAGCTGGATGTTCCAGAGGATCGGCCCACAGGTAGACCCCTGAATACAACCCTTATTGGTGTCTCTACAAACGACTTGCCCGGCGTATTTAAGCTTAATACTCCGCTCAGAGAGGTAACTTAGTATAAGACGCGCTACCTCGACGTCAACATTACTAGCCCTAAGCTGTTCGACAATCGCGGGCCACCATGCATTATCAAAAGCTCCTTCTATATCTAAAGACACTAAGACAACCATTTTCTTTTGTTCCAGGCTGGCACGGACAACAGACATGGCGTCGAACATAGCGTCTTCCGCGCTCCGCTGCGGAGTGAATCCATATTGGAAGGGGCTCAGACTACTCTCCTTGCCGAGCTGCCACTGCAACCTATTCACAAATAACTTCTCGAGCATCTTCCCGAAGACCGGAAGAAGCCCGATCGGTCTGTACGACTTAGGAGTAGTATAGCTATCTCTGCCTGGCTTAGGGATCACTTTAATAGTCGCCACTTTCCACGATCTCGGGAAACAACCCAATCGAAGGCATTGCGAAAACAGCCCCACAAGTAGATCTTTATCACATCTGTAGGCCCGGAGACAAATGTCCAGCGTGAGCCCATCACCCCCGGGCGCTCTCTTGGGACTCATAGTTCGCAGTACTGTTTCGAGTTCCGTTTCAGTGAAGGCAACGTGAGGCAAGGCGGTGTGGGCGAGGCGGTCGGCCCAGGCGCATACGGCGACGCGACGCGCGGCGTGCTGCGGCGCGTCCTGCCGCGGGTCGTCGCGCCGGTAGAACGTGTCGGCCAGCAGCGCCGCCGATTGCGCCTCATCCAGCGCACGCCCGTCCGCCGCCACTAGCAGTGCATCCTCCGAGCGTGCCCGCGCTCCGCACGCCTTCATGATCCGGTAAGACCTCTGCCATATACCCTCCACCGTCTCGCCCGTGCAGAACTCCTTCCAACTGGCGGTCATGGCGGACTCTATGGCTTTCCTGTACTCCGTCCTGGCCTCCAGGTACCGGTCCACCACGAACCGCCTCCTGGAAGGGTTCGCGCGCGCGATTCTCCTCCGGCGGCGCACCATCTCAGCCTTCAGCTCGGTCAGCTCGGGTCTCCACCAGCGGCATGATTTGCCGAGTCTCGGAGGCTGAATGCGAGGGATGGCCCTCTCGCAGGCCGCGAGCACGCACTCGGTGTACAGGTCGGTGGCGCGGTTGACCGCCTCGCCATCCGCCAGCGCGTCCACGGCGGCACTCAGCTCGCAACGAGAGATCTCCTGCTCCAGCTCTCCCTCGAACAGCGTCCAATTAGCCTTTGTCGTGTTGTAGATTCTCGTGCTGGCAGCGGGTGCATCCTCCCCGCGGCGCGCGCTCAGTCGCAGCGTGAAGGTGATCGGGCGGTGGTCGGACAGCGTGCAGAGCGCGGGGTCGACGCGCCAGTCGGCGAGCGCGGGCAGCAGCGCAGCGGAGCAGACCGTCACGTCTATGATGCTGGCGGCGGGCGCCCCGTGCCTGTAGGCGAGGAAGGTCGGCTCGTCTCCCGAGTTACAGACCTCGAGCCCGAGCTCCGCGAATAGCTCTGCGAGTGCGGCGCCGCGCGCGTCCTCCGCCGCGCAGCTCCACCACGGACTGGCCGCGTTCACGTCACCCGCCACCAGCACCCGCGAGCAACCCATGCCCTGCACCATGCGCTTCACTCTATCCAGGTACACGTCCAAATCTAACTCCTTATCCAAGTAAACGCTTATTATTCCTATATCCAAATTTTCAGCTCTAATAATAACACCCAGCAAGTCCTCGCTCATATAATTTATATTTTCAGTATACCGCAAGCCGGGATTCAAGATAACAATAGCAGCCCGCACCGGCGCCCCAGGGCTCCCCGACGCGCTTTGGATCACCCTGCAACCGGTCGGCGGCGACATACTGCCTCTTGCCCCAACGTAAGGTTCCTGCAATATTAAAATTTGAAAACTCCTAGCGGTGGCCTCTCTCAAACACTCGATCGTCGCCGCCCTACCCCTGCCCAAATTGTACTGCATAATTTTAAGACTTATATTCATCTGCACAGACGGATCAGTGCCCTCAGCAGTAGCGCACGCTAAGGCGCGCTATACGGTCCCAGCGGCGCCACTCGGGACAGTCTGCGCTGTACGCGGGGTGCCCCTGGTCCGGCGCGCGGCGCGCCGCGCAGTTGGTGCAGCGCGGCGGCGCCCCGCAGCGGACGCTGCACGCGCGCGTGTCGTGCTCGCCCGCGCAGTATCCGCAGCGCGGCGCCGGCGCGCGGCACTCGGCCACACGGTGAGAGAACCCCAGACACCGGTAGCACTGCATCAGCGGCGACTGGTCCAGCGCCACCACGACCTGGTACCCGAGCCGCACGCGCCGGTCCAGTAGCGCGCGCCACACGCCCGCGCTCACACTCACCACGACGTTGTTTAGCCCCGCGTTGCGCCCCTTGATGCGCCGCACGACCTTGATGCTGCGCTCCGCCCCCGGCACGCACCGCAGCAGCCCCTCGTTCTGCCGGAGCAGGGCCTCCTCGAGGCGCGCGTCCGCGAGCTCCGCAACGACGCCAACGAGCCGCAGCTGCGGGTCCCGACGGCGCGGCTCCGACACGCTGTAGTCATCCCCGAGCGCGCGAATGGCGCCCTCCATCACCTCCCGCTCGCGCGCGCTCTCCATAGAGATGGCGACGCCGCCGTCGCGACACTTCCGCACGCCGTTCACGCCGACTCCCAGACTGATAACATCAACATTTTCTTTTATATGTTTCAGGATATCATCACCGGTATGAATCGGGTTGCGCGATTTTACCATGAGCGGATGCCGCGCGGCGCGCGCATACAATGCGGACGTCGGCGGCGGTCCCTCACCCGCAGGCCGCTGGAGCGCCCCCGCATCGCGCACCAGTCCGAGGCCCCCCGCGGACGGCATCGGCGAGCCCGAGCATTCCTCTCGGATGGCGTGCGCTTCCTCGAGCAGCCGGCCCACCAGACGGAGGCTGGTCGCCTCCTCCTCGGGCTGCGCTCCCAGCCTGCCGCTCATCTCCTCCACGACGCGGCGCGCCGCCTCGGCCTCCTGCATCGCCTTGGTAGTCGTACGCCGCATCTCATCCAGACCGCTTTTCAGGTCCGAGGTGATCGCCTCGAGCCTATCGGCATGAATCTTATGCTGTAGGGCACTCCGCCTCTCGGAGACTGCGCGCACGTGCTCCTTCTCAGCGATGTGCCGCGAGCGCGAGTCCGCGAGGCGCAGCACCAAGCCGTGCAGCCCGTGCACGCCCGCCAACACTGCATCCTTTATGTCTCGGTTCAGGTTGCGAGATTTCTCGAGCTCCGTCACCGTGCTCCGCAGCAGACAGTTCGCGCGGTGAGGCGCGTCCTGCACCGACTCGCCCGTCACTAGCACGGAGGTGTCCAGAAAGGAGAGCGACTCAGCGGGCGAGGCCAGAGCGGAGTGTGGCTGTGCAGACTGCGGCGTCGGCGCCGAGTCTCCGCCCCGCGCCTGCGTCGGCGTACTCGCGCCCGCGCCCCCATGTCCCAGCTGCAAGGAAGACTCATTGGACTCAGAAGGTGGGTGGTAGGTGGGAGCATCAGAGCCGGACTCGAGTCTCTTTCTTATTGTCCCCACGATATTAACTGGGCATATTTTTCCAGGCTTCAGGTCTGGGCCGACTTCACGCCGCGACTGTGAGTGGAACAGCGGCGGCGGCGGCGCAGCAAGTCCCCTGGAAGTGCCGGCCCCCAGCGACGACGTCAGCGCTTCAACACCCACTCTTGGTGTCGCCGACTTCGGCGAATCACCCTTTCCCCCTTTAAGCAGCCCACTAGGCTTACACTTGACATTTCTGGTTTTGAATGGCATATTTAGATTTAGTACTAATTAATACTTGGCTAAGTTGTGACTAGTTTTAATATTAATAAATAAAAATATATATATAAAAAGTACAAAAATTAATTATTTATTTGATTACTTACCCTTACTTTATTTGATTGACCCTAACCAACCCAACTAAAAATAAAATATATATGAGTAGGTATTCAGTTATATAATAATTAATAATTTAAAAAAAAAAAACCCCCAACAAGTTCCCGATGCCCAGGTGTAGGTGTAAATAAAGTATCCTCAGCACCGGCCACCAAAATACTGCATTTGTTTGAATATTTGTTTATCCTTAACAATCCCAATTCCAACCACTAGTAATTGAATAGTAATATATATAGTAATACTGTTTAACCAAGTAATAATAGCTGAACTATTTATATAAAGTAATCAGAAAAAAAAAAAAAAATTAAAAAATAATAACTCAAAAACTACTGCTCAGAAAAATCTAAAAATTTATGAAAGGCTAAAATACGTAATCAAAATTCTAAAACTAAATTTAAAATTAAGGGTAAAAGATCTTATTTTGGAGATATATATTTTTGAAAATAAGGTAAATCTAAAAATGTCCAGAACTCCGTCAAAAACTAACTTTTTTCAATTCCTCAAATGCCTCCGTGCTTGCCGCGGTGAAGTCCTCTTGACCCAATAAAAAAACCCTGTCCAGCGCCCCTAGATCACGTACCTCGTGGCCACGTGGTTTTTGATTTTCTGTTAATATTTCCGCGCGCTTGCACGGAAAAAATCGAAATGAAATACCAGCGTTTAGTACTCCACGCGGCCCTTCTTTTTGCACTATAAAAACGGGGGGTCACCGCTCAAAAACGTCCAGCGTTTCGCGTCAAAGTTTGAAAATTTCTGCAAAATCACTCTTGCACTTATAACTTTTTGGAGAATGCACTTTTTGGATTTTCACTTTCAAAACCTTGTGCGCCTTGTGATTCCGCTTCTTCTGATATATTGCACTACACTTTTCACACACTTTTCACTATTAAAAGGAATTTTCGAGCGTGGAGGTGCCTTTTTTCGTGGCGCTCTCGAGGTTAGGTTAGGTTAGGTTAGGTTAGGTTAGGTTAGGTTAGGTTAGGTTAGGTTAGGTTAGGTTAGGTTAGGTTAGGTTAGGTTAGGTTAGGTTAGGTTAGGTTAGGTTAGGTTAGGTTAGGTTAGGTTAGGTTAGGTTAGGTTAGGTTAGGTTAGGTTAGGTTAGGTTAGGTTAGGTTAGGTTAGGTTAGGTTAGGTTAGGTTAGGTTAGGTTAGGTTAGGTTAGGTTAGGTTAGGTTAGGTTAGGTTAGGTTAGGTTAGGTTAGGTTAGGTTAGGTTAGGTTAGGTTAGGTTAGGTTAGGTTAGGTTAGGTTAGGTTAGGTTAGGTTAGGTTAGGTTAGGTTAGGTTAGGTTAGGTTAGGTTAGGTTAGGTTAGGTTAGGTTAGGTTAGGTTAGGTTAGGTTAGGTTAGGTTAGGTTAGGTTAGGTTAGGTTAGGTTTTTTTTTTTTTTTTTTTTTTTTTTTTTTTTTTTTTTTTTTTTTCCTATCTTCCCCTAGCTGAACCAGGGATCTGGTTTGCACTAATCTACTCTTTCATTCCAGTTCTCACATTTATGCTTCTCGTACTTCCATTCTTCATACTTTATCTTTCTATTATCCGTCTCATTCATGCCTGTTTTTACTCTATCAGGATGGGGTTTGGGTTTCTTATATTTATATTATTCAGTTTTTCAATCTTAATTCTATTATTTTATTTTCTTATTCTATGTTTACCCAGTTTTATTTGGCTTACATATTATTTACATATTTATCTTATTAAGTTTACATGTTTCCAGGGTTTTGTGATTTATCTTAATTCTATCTTAGTTCTATTCAATCTTTTTACGCTTTCTTTTGTTACATATTTTATTTCTATTTAATACTACTTCTTCTGATGTACATTACTTGTTTCTTTATTACTATTTAACATATGTATGCTTGTATATATAGTTATTATATATATTCATCATATTTTGCTTATACTACTTTGTTCCTTTTTATTGCTTTTATGGCCACTTTTGTACAAAATTTTAAAAATAGTGGTCGATTCTTTTTGTCTTTCATTATGGTATTTATATTTATTGCGTTTATCGTAACATCTAACAACTGTTCTAGCTCGTATCTCTCAGAACCGTACACAGGACATTCAAGTATTAAATGGGCCGGCGTTTCGTCTTTACCGGGTTCACATATACACGATGGGTTCTCCTTACACTTAAATCGGTTTAAGTATTCGGAGAACCCACCGTGTCCTGTCATAATCTGAGTCGTGACGCTAGTTGGCTCAAGCTTTCTTGTTATGTTGTACGCCTCAATGGCGTCCGGAAAAAACAGTTTGGTTGCAGCGGCTGTTTCGCCTAACTTGTATCTCCGGTTCCATTCGTCAAGTGATTTCAAACGGATTTGTCGCTTCACGAATGATACCGGGCATAGATCGTAATCTGGTGTTCTTTTAATCTTAAGTGCGGCGTCCTTTGCCAGCTGGTCAGCACGCTCATTACCCTCTAACCCTGCATGTGCTTTGATCCAGAATAAGGTGATTTCCTTATTCTGGAGTCTACAGTTTTTTATGTTCCGTTGTGTCTGTACTGCTAGAGGGTTGAGGGAGCCCTGGTTTGTGATGGTTTCCAGAGCAGACCTTGAGTCACTATAAATACCAAATGTTGATTCCGAACGCTTGATGATGAGCTCTGTAGCTTTGCATATGGCCAAGAGTTCCGCCTGGTATACCGTGCAGTACGATGATAGCTTGATTTTGAGGGCTTTGGTTTCAGTCTCACTATTCCAGAAGGATAGCGCTGCTCCAACCCTGCCCTCAATCTTGCTTCCATCGGTGAAAATCCTGACTGCCTGCTTGTTGTTGTCTACAACTTGCTGTTGGTCTACCAGGCTTATGAACTCCAGGCACATATGTTCTGATGGGTGCTCAAGTGAGGCCCACTTCACAACTCGTTCTACTTCCCTGTCCGCAAGGTCTAGCTCTGGCTGGGGTACTCCTCTTTTGGACTCATACAGGGCGGCTGCCTCTTGAATCCTAAGGTCAAGAGGCAGTATACCAGCCAGAACTAGAGCCGAGTTGAGGGAGACTGTACGATATGCTTTTGTCAGCTTCTGAGCGAAACCCCTCTGCACAGCGTTTAGCTGTTTCTGCACTCCTAGCTTCTTTGAAGCCTGAACCCATGCACTGGCTGCGTACATGATGACGGGCTCTACCGTTGTCGTGTAGATCAGCCTAATTACCTCTGGATGTAGTCCCCAGCTGACTTTAGCAGCTCTAGACAGCTGCTTATATATGTTGAGGGCCTTCCTGCAGGCTTCGCCGACGTGCTGATTGAATGTCAGCTTGTGATCGATGGTGAGACCCAAGATTTTAATTTCGGAAGACATGCCAATGTCAATCCCCCCCATCCTCAGCATTGGTGTGTCAAACTTTAACTTCCTTGTTATAACCATTGCCTTTGTTTTGTGTGGTGCAAATTTCAGTTTATTTTTGACACCCCACTCCCGAACATGGGCGAGAGCGGCATTGGCTCGTCTTTGGACCTCGAGTGCAGTTTCGCCACCGAAAATTAGCACAACATCGTCGGCAAAGGCCTGACAGTAGTCCCCCCGCGCTGCTAGTTGCTTCAGCAGGGGATCAAGGAGCAAGTTCCATAGTATCGGTCCTCCGATTGATCCCTGCACGCAGCCTTTATTCGTGCTTCTAGTGTGCTCTTCCCCTGCGTATCTAACATTTACCTTTCGGTCTTGTAGGTAACTGTCAACGACCCTCCTGAGATTGACCGGACACGATTCCTCTGCAAGCCTCGTTCTGATGGCAGGCCACCATGCGCTGTCAAAGGCTCCCTCTATGTCCAGTGAAATCATCGTTACTAGTTTTTTTGCTTCAAGTTTTCCGCGTATATAGTTCATCAGGTCATAGAGGGAGTCTTCGGTGCTCCTTTGAGGCATAAAACCATACTGCTGAGGGCTTGTCCTGGGGACAAGGTGCCATTTCAACCTCCTCACGATCATTTTCTCAAGTAGCTTCCCCATAACTGGTAACAGGCCGATTGGCCTGTATGACTTGGGATCTGTGTATGTAGCCTTCCCGGGCTTTCTGATTACCACCACCGTGGCCTCCTTCCAGATCTTTGGGAATAGGCTCAGCTCCAAGCACTTGTTCATGATCGCGAGGTTCAGGTCTAGATCGCAGAGCACCACGCGGCTGCAGATGTCAGCCGTGAGTCCATCCGATCCTGGAGCTTTCTTTGGGTTGAAGGTCGCTATTGCAGCTCTTAGCTCTTCCTTGGTAAACGGTGGGTCATGTTTTTCATCATGAGCCCAATCGTTTATCTGGTTTGCTGTTTCCCTGGTCTGCTTATGTTCTGCGTCTTCTCCCTCCTCTTTATCCTCCGGGTAAAAGGTCTCGGCCAACACTCTGCATGACTGCTTTGGGTCAAGTACTTTTCCTTCCTTGACCAACGGCAAGTCCTCTACTCTTTTGGTGGTTCGGCCAATCACTCTGTAGATGCCCTCCCAGAGCCCTTCCTTGTCCTGTTTTTCACAAAACCCTTTCCAACTTCCTATCTGGGCTTTCTTGGCTTCATTCTCATATTTTTCTTTTGCTTGCAGGTACTCATCAACGACCATCGCTCTCCGGATCGGCGCTGCACATCGGATTCTTCGCTTCCTGGTGGTGACTTCCTTTTTCATCGCAGTGAGTTCATCAGACCACCACGGCAGGGTGAGTTTTTCGTTTGTTTTCTTTTTTGGTATAGTTTCATCGCATGATTGTCTTATTACTGTCATATATTTATTTACTGTTTGTTCCAAATTTTCTTTTGTGTTAATGTTGTCTACCTCTGTTTTGCTAATTTCACTTCCAGCTTTCAATTGGTCCAGTTTCTCATGAAACTGGCTCCAATTCACTTTTTTGGTGTTATAAATCCTTGTTGTCCTCTCTACATTTGTTCCTTTTGCCTTTACAAGTTTAATTTTGAAGGTTATTCCGTTGTGGTCCGAACTCATCAGATCATCTTCTACTCTCCAGTCCTCCACCAGGTTAAGCATGTCTTCCGTACAGGCCGTTATATCAACGTGGCTTTGGTATGTTTTATTACCCCTTATTGTGTCGAAAGTTGGAGTATCGCCCTCGTTGAGTACCTGCAAGCCCATCTCTTCCAACGCTCCTGCCATTTCTAACCCCCTGTAGTCAACGTTCCTACTACCCCACCAGGTGCTCTTTGCATTGGTGTCTCCACCCATTATGAGCTTTGTAGGTCTAACTTCTTGCTCTATTCTCTTGAGCTGCTCCAGGTACGGTTCTATGGGTACATCCGGCTCAAGGTAGAAGGAGACCACTACGATCTCCCAGGCACTGGTTCGGATTCTCACCACCGTGATGTTGTTTGTGGTGAGTTTCGGGCATTGTATCACGTCGACGTTCTGGTCAAAGACAGCTATTGCTGCCTTGACGTGCCCTTCTCCTTGCTCAGTGCATTGGAAAATCCTCGCCCCTCTGTAGCTCTTCATACCTTTTGCACCACCCACATAAGGTTCCTGAAGCAACGCAAAAGCAATCTTCCTATCGTGGGCTGCTATCATCAACTCGTTCGTTGCGAGCTCTTTCCTCTGGAGATTTGCTTGAGCTACCAGGTATGGTTCCGCGTTAATTGGGATGCTGTTGGTTGTTGTACTATATGTGCCCTCAGCAGTACGCTATGGTGGCTCGGGCCAGTGCATCCCACTTTCGCCTCACTACGCACTGCTCACTAAAAGCGCTATGGTCAGTCGCTTCAAGCTTCGCATGCGCGCAGTTGCAGCACTTCGGGGCTACACCGTCGAGCCAGTCATTGCATTGCAACTTCATATGGGGTCCCCCACAGTGGCTGCACTTCTCAACCGTCTGTTTGCAGAAGCGTCTGCTGTGTCCATAGCCCAGGCAGAGAGAGCATTGTATAAGCGGTGACTGGTCCACGACTCTGACTCTCTGTAAGTCAATGTGGACGGCTCCCGCTTCTATAGCTCTCGTCCATATTTTGGGGGACACCCTTATGACGATGTGGCATGTTTGGGGATTCCTAGTCTTCTTCCTATACCTGACCTCCATCCTATCATCCTGTTGGCCCAGGTTCTTAAAAAGTCCTCCATTTTGCTTCCTGAGGGCTTTAAGGACGTCTTCGTCGGTGTTGTATTCGAAGACGTCCTTGAGCAGCAGAAGGGGGTCCTTGTTTTTTATTTCCTCAACGTGTAGGTGCACTTCTGCCGATTTTAACCTTTCTTTAACCTTTTGCCTCTCTTCGTCTGTTTTGCAACCTACAATGACTTTCCTGTCCTTGGCTTTCCTCACTCTATCCACCATTATTCCCCCTTCTTTCGCATTTATGACGCTTCTGATCCTGCTCAGAACCTGATCCCCGGTTTCCTGATCATCCTTGGACGTGATGACTACCGAGTGAAGCGCCGTCTGGCTAGGGGGCTGCATCCTGGTGGGACAAGCCGCCACATTCGCGTAAGTCATCCCCTCCATGGTACTCTGATGCTTCTCCATTACCTCTCTCAGTCTTTCCATCCTTTCCGTGTTCTCTCTCATTAGCTTACTGTGCTCCTCTATCCTCCTCGCGAGCTCAGCTTCCATTTCCATCTCAGGTTTTCTTCCGGGAGCGAGAAGGAGGGGGGGAGACAGGGCCAATGGCTCTACCTCCTTCCCCCCCTCACTCTCTCCCGGATCTTGTTCCTTGCTCTGAGCCTTGGTCCTCTTAACCAGTTCCGCTTCCTTCACAAGTTGGTACAACCGTTCTATCGCCAGCGTGACCTCAGTTTTAATTTCAGTCTTTATATTTCTAGCACTACCAAGTTGGAGCTTTGCCTTACTCAGACAAGCTCGTGCTTCCGCTGTCCTATTAGGGTACTTGGGTTGTTCCAACTTCTGTGGGCTTATTACTGCTTCTACTGACGCTTTCCGGATCGCTGTGTTCTCTTGGGAAAGAGCTGTCTTTGGCTTCGGTTTGGAGCCTAATGCCATGCCTGGCACAGTCTTCTTCGAAGCAGTCGGAGACTTTGTTTGGGTTTTCGTTTTCCCCGTTTCCCATTCCCCAATACTGCGCCTCACAGTGGAGGGTTCGGTCAGTTCGTGAGAAGGCCCTGCCTTCGCCGTCAATTCAGGGGATTTCTTGGGAGCGGAGACAGCGTTGCTCGCCTTTGAGTTGTCGGGGGTACGGAAACCGAACATCTTTTAAAAGCTTATATGCTAGGGGACGCGTCAAATTTAATACCAAAAATCTAAAATAAAGTTTGTAAAAGTTATAAAAGTGTATATAGTTATAATCGTCAATATGATATAATATAGTTATATATGTATAATCCTATCTTTTTGTTTCAGGTTTGCAGAGGAAGCTTGAGCCAAGTTGCGTCACATTCAGGTAAGTGCGAATGTTTGAATTTTAGTGTGAACTTGTTTTTTTTTTTTTTTTTTTTATGTAGAACTTTATGCTCTACCTACATTGATTTTAGCTCTAGCCTCAAAAACCACCGTTAAGCTCTAATAAAATGAATTTTAGTCTAAGAAAACAAATAAAAAATAATTGACTCTACCTAGAGTCAGTTTGAAAAGTAAAAAAGAAGGGTCTATAAGAGACCTATATACTACAAAAAACCGCTCTCCAATAGTAGGTACGGTTCGGGAGATACTACGCTTTGAATTTTTCCAAGATGGCGGACAAAATGGCCGACCACTATTTAAAACCTTCACTTCTCCTCCAATTTTGCTCGTAGAGAGCTGCGGTTTCGACTATGGCACTCTTTGTAGCACCGTTGACAACTTCCCTGGGTCAGATAGGCGAAGAAAATGTTTGCTCTACATAGAGTTCTGATCTCCGCCAATCGACGCAAGGGGTGGCAACTATACCGACAAGGAAAACCGCACTCAAATGCACCTATTCTAACAAAAGTTATGCACAATTTAAATTTTACAAGATGGCGGCCAAAATGGCCGCTCGAAGTCCAACTTTGTCAATTTTAAAGATAAAATACTAGTGTTTGGGCTTGATTTAAATGTCTAAGAAAGAACATTACAAATGTGGGGTCAGATTAGAATTGATTTTATTATTTGAGTAATTATTTAAGAAAAACAATAAAATTAAGACAAAAACTACAAAAAATAAGGGATTTTGCTGAAAATTTTTAAATTTAATTCTGGATTTATCAATGAAATGTTGAGCCTCAGTAAACACAATTTAAAAACTATAAGAATAATAATCCTAGATGGTACCTCGTGGTAATGTCAAAAATTCAAAAAATCATAACTCAAAAAGTACTTATCAGAAAAAGCTAAAATTTAACAGATTTGTAAAATGCCTGAAGGGCTAACAGAAAATGAATTTTAATATATACCTAAAAGATTTCGTTTCGGAGTTATGAAGTTTTGAACTTTTCAAAAACTTTAAAAATACGTATCTTCGTCAAATTTTGTCCAAATTTGACTTTGAAGGTGCGTCCGTGCTCGCTGAGATGACGGCTAAGTAGATCCGGTCGCAGATTGATAACAAATCGTCGGGTTCAGCTACCTCGTGGCCACGTGGTTCTTATTTTTTTGCCTTTATTTCCGCGCGCCTGCGCGGAAAAATTCGGCAAAGGTGGCAAAAATGTAGAGCTCCAAGAGGGCCTTCCAGGAGTCAAATAAAAAATGGGGGTCGTCGCTGCCAATCTCCAGAAAAACGCCTTCGAATTTTCAAATTTATCTTAAAATGCACTTTTTCACTGCAGGCTTTTTGTTGGAAGCACTTTTCACAAAACAAATTTCGGGGCTCAATGCGCCGTCACTTTCCACAACTTTTGGTCTATTGCACTGCACTGTAGCGTGAAAAAACACTATTTTTTCGATTTTTCGAGCGTGGAGGTGCCTTTTTTCGTGGCGCTCTCGAGTGCGGTCGGAGCGCGAATGGTTAGGTTAGGTTAGGTTAGGTTAGGTTAGGTTAGGTTAGGTTAGGTTAGGTTAGGTTAGGTTAGGTTAGGTTAGGTTAGGTTAGGTTAGGTTAGGTTAGGTTAGGTTAGGTTAGGTTAGGTTAGGTTAGGTTAGGTTAGGTTAGGTTAGGTTAGGTTAGGTTAGGTTAGGTTAGGTTAGGTTAGGTTAGGTTAGGTTAGGTTAGGTTAGGTTAGGTTAGGTTAGGTTAGGTTAGGTTAGGTTAGGTTAGGTTAGGTTAGGTTAGGTTAGGTTAGGTTAGGTTAGGTTAGGTTAGGTTAGGTTAGGTTAGGTTAGGTTAGGTTAGGTTAGGTTAGGTTAGGTTAGGTTAGGTTAGGTTAGGTTAGGTTAGGTTAGGTTAGGTTAGGTTAGGTTAGGTTAGGTTAGGTTAGGTTAGGTTAGGTTAGGTTAGGTTAGGTTAGGTTAGGTTAGGTTAGGTTAGGTTAGGTTAGGTTAGGTTAGGTTAGGTTAGGTTAGGTTAGGTTAGGTTAGGTTAGGTTAGGTTAGGTTAGGTTAGGTTAGGTTAGGTTAGGTTAGGTTAGGTTAGGTTAGGTTAGGTTAGGTTAGGTTAGGTTAGGTTAGGTTAGGTTAGGTTAGGTTAGGTTAGGTTAGGTTAGGTTAGGTTAGGTTAGGTTAGGTTAGGTTAGGTTAGGTTAGGTTAGGTTAGGTTAGGTTAGGTTAGGTTAGGTTAGGTTAGGTTAGGTTAGGTTAGGTTAGGTTAGGTTAGGTTAGGTTAGGTTAGGTTAGGTTAGGTTAGGTTAGGTTAGGTTAGGTTAGGTTAGGTTAGGTTTTTTTTTTTTTTTTTTTTTTTTTTTTTTTTTTTTTTTTCCTATCTTCCCCTAGCTGAACCAGGGATCTGGTTTGCACTAATCTACTCTTTCATTCCAGTTCTCACATTTATGCTTCTCGTACTTCCATTCTTCATACTTTATCTTTCTATTATCCATCTCATTCATGCCTGTTTTTACTCTATCAGGATGGTGTTTGGGTTTCTTATATTTGTATTATTCAGTTTTTCAATCTTAATTCTATTATTTTATTTTCTTATTCTATGTTTACACAGTTTTATTTGGCTTACATATTATTTACATATTTATTTTATTTAGTTTACATGTTTCCAGGGTTTTGTGATTTATCTTAATTCTATCTTAGTTCTATTCAATCTTTTTACGCTTTCTTTTGTTACATATTTTATTTCTATTTAATACTACTTCTTCTGATGTACATTACTTGTTTCTTTATTACTTTTTACATATGTATGCTTGTATATATAGTTATTATATATATTCATCATATTTTGCTTAGACTTCTTTGTTCCTTTTTATTGCTTGTTTGGCCACTTTTGTACAAAAGTTTAAAAATAGTGGTCGATACTTTTTGTCTTTCATTATGGTATTTATATTTATTGCGTTTATCGTAACATCTAACAACTGTTCTAGCTCGTATCTCTCAGAACCGTACACAGGACATTCAAGTATTAAATGGGCCGGCGTTTCGTCTTTACCGGGTTCACATATACACGATGGGTTCTCCTTACACTTAAATCGGTTTAAGTATTCGGAGAACCCACCGTGCCCTGTCATAATCTGTGTCGTGACGCTAGTTGGCTCAAGCTTTCTTGTTATGTTGTACGCCTCAATGGCGTCCGGAAAAAACAGTTTGGTTACAGCGGCTGTTTCGCCAAACTTGTATCTCCGGTTCCATTCGTCAAGCGATTTCAAACGGATTTGTCGCTTCACGAATGATACCGGGCATAGATCGTAATCTGGTTTTCTTTTTGTCTTAAGTGCGGCGTCCTTTGCCAGCTGGTCAGCACGCTCATTACCCTCTAACCCTGCATGTGCTTTAATCCAGAATAAGGTAATTTCCTTATTCTGGAGTTTACAGTGTTTGATGTTCCGTCGTGTCTGTACTGCTTGTGGGTTGAGGGAGCCCTGGTTTGTGATGGTTTCCAGAGCAGACCTTGAGTCACTATAAATACCAAATGTTGATTCCGAACGCTTGATGATGAGCTCTGTAGCTTTACATATGGCCAAGAGTTCCGCCTGGTATACCGTGCAGTACGATGATAGCTTGATTTTGAGGGCTTTGGTTTCAGTCTCACTATTCCAGAAGGATAGCGCTGCTCCAACCCTGCCCTCAATCTTGCTACCATCGGTGAAAATCCGAACTGCCTGCTTGTTGTTGTCTTCAACTTGCTGTTGGTCTACCAGGCTTATGAACTCCAGGCACATATGTTCTGATGGGTGCTCAAGTGAGGCGCACTTCACAACTCGTTCTATCTCCCTGTCCGCAAGGTCCATCTCTGGCCGGGGTACTCCTCTTTTGGATTCATACAGGGCGGCTGCCTCTTGAATCCTAAGGTCAAGAGGCAGTATCCCGGCCAGAACCAGAGCCGAGTTGAGAGATACTGTACGATATGCCCTCGTTAGTTTCTGAGCGAAGCCTCTCTGCACAGCGTTCAGCTGCTTCTGCACACCTAGCTTCTTTGAAGCCTGAACCCATGCACTGGCTGCGTACATGATGACGGGCTCTACCGTTGCCGTGTAGATCAGCCGAATCACCTCTGGATGTAGTCCCCAGCTGACTTTAGCCGCTCTAGACAGCTGTTTGTATATGTTGAGGGCCTTCCTGCAGGCCTCGCCGACGTGCTGATTGAATGTCAGCTTGTGATCGATGGTGAGGCCCAAGATTTTAATTTCTGAGGTTAGGTCAATGTCGATCCCCCCCATCCTCAGCAGTGGTGTGTCAAACTTTAGCTTTCTAGTAATAAGCATTGCCTTTGTTTTGTGAGGTGCGAATTTCAGTTTATTTTTGACACCCCACCCCTGAACATGGGCGAGAGCGGCATTGGCTCGTCTTTGGACCTCGAGTGCAGTTTCACCATCGAAAATTAGCACAACATCGTCTGCAAAGGCCTGGCAGTAGTCCCCCCGCGCTGCTAGTTGCTTCAGCAGGGGATCAAGGAGCAAGTTCCACAGTATTGGTCCTCCGATCGATCCCTGCACGCAGCCTTTATTCGTGCTTCTAGTGTGCTCTTCCCCTGCGTATCTAACATTTACCTTTCGGTCTTGTAGGTAACTGTCAACGACCCTCCTGAGATTGACCGGGCACGATTCCTCTGCAAGCCTCGTCCTGATGGCAGGCCACCAAGCGCTGTCAAAGGCTCCCTCTATGTCCAGTGAAATCATCGTTACTAGTTTTTTTGCTTCAAGTTTTCCGCGTATATAGTTCATCAGGTCATAGAGGGAGTCTTCGGTGCTCCTTTGAGGCATAAAACCATATTGCTGAGGGCTTGTCCTAGGAACAAGGTGCCATTTCAATCTCCTCACGATCATTTTCTCAAGTAGCTTCCCCATAACTGGTAACAGGCCGATTGGCCTGTATGACTTGGGATCTGTGTATGTAGCCTTTCCGGGCTTTCTGATTACCACCACCGTGGCATCGGTTAGGTTAGGTTAGGTTAGGTTAGGTTAGGTTAGGTTAGGTTAGGTTAGGTTAGGTTAGGTTAGGTTAGGTTAGGTTAGGTTAGGTTAGGTTAGGTTAGGTTAGGTTAGGTTAGGTTAGGTTAGGTTAGGTTAGGTTAGGTTAGGTTAGGTTAGGTTAGGTTAGGTTAGGTTAGGTTAGGTTAGGTTAGGTTAGGTTAGGTTAGGTTAGGTTAGGTTAGGTTAGGTTAGGTTAGGTTAGGTTAGGTTAGGTTAGGTTAGGTTAGGTTAGGTTAGGTTAGGTTAGGTTAGGTTAGGTTAGGTTAGGTTAGGTTAGGTTAGGTTAGGTTAGGTTTTTTTTTTTTTTTTTTTTTTTTTTTTATTCTCGTTCCTTTGACGTGTAATGAATCAAAGTCTTGTCTGTCTTTATTTCTAATCTACAGGGGGATACATTTATGCCCAGGCAGGACTTCAGGATATAAGTTTACTAAATTACAAACTAGTTTATACAAATTTAGGATTAGGAGGCAAATTGGTTTCTTATGCTATTTTATACTAATTAGACTACTTTTTACAAACTGCTTTCTTATCTATGTTCCTATAAATATTATACTTATTCTTATACATTTTAATCAATACCTATTCTATCTTATGCTGTTCTATATATTTTTTTAAAATATACATTCACCATAATTTTGGTACCTATTTATTTCTTTGTACGACTTTTGCTGCAATTTCAGTACAATACTTAATGAACTTATCTCTCAAGTCATTATTCGCCATAAATTTGCTAAAATTTTCTGTGCAGATCTGGAGGTTAAGGGATTGCTCGGTTTCGTGACGTCTCACAGCGAAGATAGGACAGTCTGTGAGGATGTGCACTACTGACTCGGCCACACCTGGTTCACATATGCACGATGGGTTTTCCTTACACTTGAACCGGTTCAAGTATTCGGAGAACCCACCGTGCCCCGTGAGGATCTGCGTTAACAGGCTGGTGGCCTCGAACTTACGTACACATTTATACGCTAGCACAGCGTCCGGAAAGAATAGTTTCGTGACTCCTGCTGTCGTGCCGCTCATGTACCGCCGGTTCCATTCGTCGAGCGTATTCAGACGAATCTGACGTTTGACGAATGAGACCGGACAATAGTCATAATCGGCCCGTCTCTTTTTATTTGCAGCGGCTTCCTTCGCTAGCTGATCGGCGCGTTCGTTCCCCTCTAAACCCGCATGGGCTTTGATCCAGAATAAAGACACTTCTTTGTTCTGGACCCTGCTCGATCTAAGATTTTCACGAGCCTCCACGGCTAATGGGTGAAGGGAACCATTGTTCGTCACCGATTGCAGCGCGGACCTTGAGTCACTGTAGATCCCAAAAGACAGTTCTTTTCGCTTGAGGATCTCCCGCGTCGCTTTGCATATTGCCAGAAGTTCCGCCTGATAGACCGTGCAGTAAGATGGCAGTTTAAGCTTGAGGGCTTGGATCTCAGAGTCACCAGCCCAAAGGGACAGTGCTGCCCCAACCTCACCCTCAATTTTGCTGCCGTCGGTGTAAATTTTAACTGCTGAGTTATGGTCAGGTTCTTGGTCTATCAGGCCGAAATCCAGGCATATATGCTCCGCTGGATGCTTCGTCTGAGCGTACGGCACAAGTCTTTCCACCTCCCTATCCATGAGTTCTGGTCGAGATACCCCCCTCTTTGCCTCATACAGGGCGGCTGCCTCTTGTATGCGAAGATCAAGTGGGAGTATCCCGGCCAGAGTTAAGGCGGAGTTCAAGGAGACGGTGCGGTACGCTCTCGTTAGCTTCTGGGCGAATCCTCGTTGGACCACGTTGAGCTGCTTCTGGATGCCTATCTTCTTTGTTGCCGGTGCCCAGACACTGGCTGCATACATGATAACTGGCTCTACAGCCGCCGTGTATATAACCCTAATAACTTCAGGGTTCAGGCCCCAGCTGATCCTGGCGGCTCTAGATAGCTGCTTGTAAATGTTCAACGCCTTCCTGCACACATTGGCAGCGTGGTTGTTGAACGTCAGCTTGTTGTCTATCGTAAGCCCCAGGATCTTGACCTCCGACGACAGGCCGATGCCGATCCCGCCCATGTTAAGGAGTGGTGTATCATACTTCAGTTTTCTAGTTATGACCATCGCGTTGGTCTTGTGTGGCGCGAACTTTAACTTGTTTCTGATACCCCACTCCCTGACATAGGCGAGGGCGGCATTTGCCCGTCGCTGGACTTCTAGAGCCGTGTCCCCATCGAAAACCAGGACCACGTCGTCCGCAAACGCCTGACAATAGTCCTGCCTATCCTCTAGTCCTTTCAACAAAGGATCCAAAAGGAGATTCCACATAATGGGACCCCCTATGGACCCCTGGACGCAACCCTTACTCGTGGCCTTAACGTGCTCCTCCCCCGCGTACCTAACTCTGACCTTCCTATCAGATAGATAGCTGTCCACTAGCCTTCTTATGTTGACTGGAGTCTCCTCTTCCGCCAGCCTGCACCTTATAGCGGGCCACCAAGCGCTGTCGAAGGCTCCCTCTATGTCCAATGATATCATGACTACTATCTTCTTTTGCCTGAGTTTGTCATGTATACGGTGTATCATGTCATAGAGGGAGTCCTCGGTGCTCTTTTTAGGCATGAAGCCGTACTGCCGGATGCTCAGCCTTGGTATAAGGTGCCACTTCATGCGCGCCACTATCATCTTTTCGAGGATCTTTCCGGGCACCGACAACAACCCTATAGGCCTGTAGGATTTTGGGTTGGTGTAGTCGTCCTTACCTGGCTTTCTCAATACCACCACTGTGGCATCCTTCCAGATGGTTGGGAAGTGTGAAAGAGCCAGGCACTTGTTGGCCAATGCCAGGAAAGCCTCTGGATCACTCCCTATAGCTTGGCTGCAGATATCGGCAGTGAGACCATCTGCTCCCGGAGCTTTTTTGGGGTTGAAGTCTTTCACCGCTGCTCTAAGCTCCTCCATTGTAAACGGTGGGTCATGAGACTTATCATGCACTGAACTGTTTACTTGGTCTGCTTTAAATCTAGTCAGTCGGTGGTCGGCATTGTCCTCTTCCTGTCTGTCCTCCGGGTAAAAGATGTCTGCCAAGGCTTTAGCGGACTCCTTTGGGTCTATTTGCCTCCCATCCCTCACCAGGGGTATGTCCTCCTGTCGTGTGGAGGTTCTACCAATCACCCTATAAATCCCTTCCCATAATCCCTCCTTATCCTGCTTTCCACAAAAGTCCTTCCAGCTTTCCGTCTTTGCCTTTTCTACCTCCTCTAAAAAGTGGTTTCTTGCTTCCAGGTACTCGTCTACTACTCTGGATCTTCGGGTTTCTGCTGCACCTCGGATGCGGCGCTTCAGCGTGATGGAATGTCTCTTCAGCGCGGCGAGTTCTTCGGACCACCACGGAAAGGTAAGTTTCTCTTCTGTTCTCTTCTTTTTCAGTGATTGTTCGCATGTCTGGGTTATTATATCTATGTATTTGGCTATTGTGTGTTCTAATTGTGTTGTGTCAGTTATTTGTTCTATTGCTTCTTTGTTAATATTATTATCTTTTTTAAATTGAGCCAATTTCTCATGAAATTGGCTCCAATTTGCCTTCTTTGTGTTGTACAGCCTAGTTGTTCTGCTAATGCTTACCCCTTTTGCTTTTCTTAGCGATACGTTGAAAGTAATTCCGTTGTGGTCCGAGTTCGTCAAGTCATCCATCACTCTCCACCCATTTATTAAGGCCAACATGTCCATAGAGCAGGCAGTTATATCGGGATGGCTGGTGTAGGATATCCCTCCTCTAATGGTATCGAATGTAGGGGTGTCTCCTTCATTCAGCACCTGCAGGCCCAGTTCTTCGAGAGTGCCCGACACGTCCTCTCCTCTGTCATCCACTACAGTGCTACCCCACCAAGTGCTCTTCGCGTTCGCGTCTCCTCCGATAATAATTCTCCTGGGACCAACCTGCTCCGTGATTTTCTTGATTTGCTCCAGGTATGGCTCTATGGGTTGGGTTGGCTCGAAGTAGAACGAAACGGCAGCGATCTGCCAGGCACCGGTTCGGATCTTTACCACGACGATGTTGTTTGTGGTGAGTTCTGGGCATTGCAAGACGTCAAGGTCGCGGTCAAACACGGCTATTGCCGCCTTGACCGTCCCTTCTCCTTGGTCGGTGCTCTGGTAGATTCTAACCCCTCTGTGTCCTCTCATTCTACCGATACCACCCACATACGGCTCCT